>JAEOAD010000004.1:50495000-53100000 GCA_036365145.1 Orientallactaga sibirica | reverse complement strand
GCTTCCCACATCCATTCTTCTCAATCAGGCCTTAAAATGAACTTTCCTGCTTTAATTTTAAAGCTAGAGACAGGAAACGATTATAAGAACATAAAGAATTACTTTTTTTATAGCATAGCCTCATAGTTTCAAGAACTTACAACTAGAAGGAAGTTGGTAAATTCTCCAGTTTAACCACTAGCCCACAATTACCTAGTACCATAGAGAATCACCAACCAATTTTGTTTTAGCACTGTGTGAGGAAACCTTAGGGGACTGCAGAACACACTACCCTTCAGGATATTCTTCAGTCTTTCTATGGAGAAGCTCTCACATGTGCAGAATAAATGTCTTCTTGTTTCCTTTCCGACAAAGATGATACAGTGTCACAAAGTATAAGTACTACTGGGATATCAAGAAGATCCAGAGTCATGAGTCCTCTACTGTTTGTGAGACACTACAGTTTATTAGTCTAAAGTGGAATTATTATTATCTCTCCTACTTTAACATGATTACAAACATCAGAAACCTTTGTATGTACACATGCATCTGAGCATATGTATTTATGTGTGTATAAGTTGTGAGTTCTTAAATGTAAAGTATATTTTAAAAAAACATTTAAAAGAAAAGAATATAGAATATAAGAATATAATTACTAATATATAAATAATATAAACATATCATTCTCATTAAACAGGTGTGTCACATAGCAGTCACTTTTATCTGAATATTTTCACTTATTTTTATAGCAACCCTGAAAGGATCTATGCCTGCATTTTGCAAATGAGAAAACTGGAGCTCAGAAAGGTGATGCGGTTCACTAAAATGTTCAAGTATCAGTTGGCATTTAAAGTAAGTAAGGCTGATTTCATAACTCTTAGATTTGATGCATTTTATAGTATATAAGCTCTGGAGATAAGAAAGAGAAACTGTGAAGCCAAAGGCAGAACATGAGCATTTAAGTTTAACAGGCATGACTTCAACATTTGCTCCCATTGGCACTAGCAATGTGCCATTGAACCAATTGTGGACCTTCTCATCTTTAAAATAGGGTTAATGCTGGCCCATAGAGAGATATTACAAAATTATAGGAGAATTAAATGAAATAATAACTAATGGCACTTAGCTAAAGCTTTAGTTGTTCTATAAGTGGCTTCAATTATTAATAAGAAATTATATCAGCCTTAAGACTGATCTCTAAAAAATGTGTTCACAATTCATCAAATGAGAGCTCTAACTCTATGACCCTCTGCTAGATGCTGAGATAAAGACAAAAATCTACTATCAAGAGCTCATTGTCCAATGATACAATGAGAGCATCCATTTAAGTTGAATTCAAGTTCATGATAAGATCTCTTCATTACCTTGGACAGGGATTTGAATTAGGCAGTCAATGACTAGAGATATGCTGAATGGATGGGTGGATATTTACAGGGCTCCCTCAATCTACCAAGACTTAGATTCAAAATCCTTCTAAGACACAAGATCAACAAATATCAGTGTGCTTAACGCTGTTTCTTTTTTTAAAACCTAAAATAGTAAGGAAGGTTGGAAATTTCATAGATTATGCATCGCTTGGTCTCACTAGTCTCACCACCCTTTGAAATTTTCTAAACATATTCCTACCAACAGCATTAACAGTTAATATGTGTAAATCCACCAGCTAAATTTATTAGGCAGATTGTCCATAAAGTAGAAATGTAAAATAACTTCATTTTGAAGATGAACAGATGCAGGAGTAATAATAAAAATGTGTGAACGCTACAAACTCAACTTCATGTTGGATAACAAGAGTATATGTCGGATCAACTAGAGTGGATTTCTTCCAAACCTATCGCCATGGTTACCTCCATGTTGCTTTCTTGCTGAATGCTAGACTTGGTTATAAATGCCCAACGGATTAGAAGTCAGTCTTGCATGGTGGCTTTCCTAAGGTTTACATCTTTCTTCTTTACTCTTTCTGTCCTATAGTCCAAAGTGTGTAAGATGTAAATGCATTCAGGTTGTTTCTAGGAAAGTAATAAAAGCAGTATTTTAAAAGTGAAATGAATTGGTTTCAGGAAGCAAACTCTGACTTAACAAAAGGTTATTAGGTTTTATTATATGTTTTTAAATGTATGATTCTGTTACATTATAATTCAAGACAAAAATAGTATTTCTAAATTATAATTTTTTAAAATTAAGATTCAAATGTCAATTAATGAAGGTTAACAAGTGGAAACCAACAGATAAAGTTTGAATATATTTATTTTTGTACTTATCGTTTTGGATTATTCATTCGTATTCCCTATTGTAAAGTTAAGAATAGTTTAATACTTATCTTTAAAATGCTGCATGTGATAGTTTTATAAATCATTTTTATAGAATAGACTGACATCTTTAATTAATTATTATTTTTACCTCCTATATTTACTTTCTGAACTTTTATTGCCATTTTCTTTAAAGAAACACAAAATTTATCTTTTTACCATCATGTTTTAATGGTTTTTAATCCTTTTTTAAAAATTACTTTGCTAAATCTGGGCAGAGGTGGTGCACACCTTTAATATCAGCATTTGGGAGGCAGAGGCAGAAGGATTACCGAGAGTTTGAGGCCACCCTGAGACTACATTGTGAATTCCAAGTTAGCCTGGCCTAGAGCAATACCCTACCTCTAAAAAAAACAAAACAAAAAAAAATATGTTTCCTAAAAACTTCAATGAATGATAAATGTTTAACTTGCTTTTGCAATAACTAGTTTCCTTTTACTTTGTGAATAAATTTTTGAATATATTATACACTTACATAGTTTCCAAGTCACAATACAAAGTATAAACATGTGTAAATCACTTCTGAACCAAAGGGCCAGGTAATAGCACCTCATTAAAGGGGTAGAGTAGTTGTGAGGAAGACAGTTAGTATGTGTCAAAGGCTAGAGGTGAAATGAGCATCACATGTTTAAGGCACCTTAGGAAGGTACAGTTCCATGACATGGTTACAGAATAAAATATTGGGTTGAGATGGAGAATAGCAAAGAAAGAAAGTAGTTCACTGCAAAAAAAGTTAGGCTGGTGAGATGGTCAGAAGAAGACAATGTAGACTTAGTCAAATATATTTAGACATTTCAATGACATGCTAGAGAATAATGAAAACCAGGATTTGAGTGCTGACAAATAGTGACTTTGCCTAGTTTGGGTTGGAGAAGAGTTGAAAGAAGGGAGGGAACTTCCAAAGCAGCTGTTTGAGTTCAGCTGGATAATGATGAGAGGCCACAGTAGGATGGCAGTACAGTTCAGGGAACATTGACATCTCAGCTTAGACCATTGAAACTATAGTTGCACACTTTTTGAAATGGGTAACTCAGAAGGGAAAGTTGCTGGTGGAGCAGGTGGAGTCAGAATTAGATTGGTTCAGTTGGAGGGGTCTGGGAGAACTTCAAGTGGATTTGTGAGTCTAGGGGACTACACAGAGTACCTTGATTAGAGTCAACATGATTTAATATCAACAGCATATTGGTGATAATTGAGGTAACTGTGAATTCATGCAATGGATGTTTCAAGAAGTTCATGAGGTCAGAAATTTTGGTCAGTTGTTGACATGGCTATTGATGAATCCTCAAGACCTAGGACAGTGTATGATATACAGTAGATATAAGTGAGCATTGTTAGTAATTAAGAGATATTTCCAAATCCTATGGTACTTTTTAAAGAAATCACATAAAAAAATGGAAGTCATTTTGCAATGATATCCATTCCCTTGAGCGTGTTAGGGCCATCTCTGTTTTCTCTGTGCACTCTAAGCACTTTGACAGTCATTAGCATTAGTGGAAAAGAAGATATCAATAGCTAAGTTCTTTAAAATGCCAGAACTTTTTGGCTTATTCTTAGCTTATCACAATTTATTTTCTCTTTTCCATTTTCTGCTAAACTCTACTTTTCCCTTTTTTCTCTTTTACCTATATTATTTATTTATTTGAGAGAGAAAAAGAGTATGTGCACCAGGGCCTTCAGCCACTGCAAACAAACTCCAGATGCATGTGCCACCTTGCACATCTCATTTACATGGGTTCTGGGGAATAGAATCAGAATCCTTTGGCTTTGAAGGCAAGTGCCTTAACTGCTAAGCCATCTCTCCAGCCAAACTTTTATTTATTTCTTTTTAAAATATTTTAAAATTATTCTTTTATTTATTTTTGGAGAGAGACACAGAGAGAGACAGACAGAGAGGGAGAAGGAGACAGATAGAGAATGGGTGCGCCAGCAGTCTCTCAGCTGCTGTGAATGAAATCCAGATGCGCCCCCCCTTGTGGTCAAGTGCGGCATTGCTCCCTTGCGTCACTGCATCTGGCTAAACGTGGGTTCTGGAGATTGGAATCGTGTTCTTAGGCTTAGCAGGCAGGCGCCTTAACTGCTAAGCCATCTCTCCAGCCCTATTTTTAAAATTTACTTCACAAATACTTACCAACACCTGTGATATGAAGAAGGAACTGCCTTACATGTCCAGTAGCAACAAAGGCTTTGAATAAAAACAGTGAGGATTTGGAGAAGTGGCGAGCTCACTATACATTTTAAAAGTGAAGCTGATTGACTTCTCTAAGAAATTATATATGGGACATGAGAACAGGATAATTAGAGGTTTTGGTTAGAGTAATTAAAGGATGCTATTGCCATTTACTCAGATGAGAGTGATTAGGAGAGGACTGGAGTAGAGCATTGAGAAAAGTCACATTTGTTTTGGGGCACGTTAGTATTGAGATGTCTGTGGGACATTGGTGTTTTAGGTAAATAGGCCACTGAATAGTCACATATGGAATGGTAAGCCACAAGTAGAAACTTGAGAAGGAGCTTCAAATAGATGACATGTATAGTTGGGGATGTAAAACATTACCTAAAGCTTTAATGAGAAGAGGAAAGGAGAAAAGAGAAGAGGAGGGAGGGGAGGAAAGGAGGGGGAAAGAAAAGAAATAAATGGATGAAAGAACTCTTGAGAAATGAACTCAGATTTGCTGAAACATACAAGGATCGGGAATATAAAAAGGATTTTACAAAGGTGTTGAGCTTCCAATGTTAATATCTCTGTATTGGGAAATAGTGAGTAGTAGCAGGGAGCTGGAGAAACAGCTGGTGTGTGGTACCCTGCAGTGTGCCCTTGGTGCTAGGTTCCTTTGCCCTATGGTGACAAATGTTAAAAACTGTATAGCATCTCTTGGACCTAGTGTGTCTGAAACCCATGGCCCTTCAGGCTTAATGGCATTCTGAAACTCATCCAGTTACCAAGCCTTCACTTTCTCTTCTGGGTCTTTACAATCATCTATCCATCTTCAGCCATAGCTCTCCACCTTCCTAATTTTCTTATTAGTTCCTCCATTTTTTTGCTCCTACCCTGGTACATTCCTGAATTATTCAGCTACCTACTGTTGCTTTGGTCACTGTCACTGCTGCTACTATGGTGGTACTCTTTATGCTTCTTTTGCCATGACTGTTGCCAATGCTGTTGTCATTGATGATGTCACAGTTACTACTATGACAATCCCCACAACTACTACACTGTCAGCTCCTGTCAAGGTTGTCTCTGCTACATATCCACAACTGCATCCTGGGTGCCACTCTTAGGGCTCTACAACTTTGGCAACTTGGCCACTGTGTCAGTTACTTTCTCACTGCTAGGACAAAATTCCCAACCAACAACAGATTATGGAGGGAAAGGGTTTACTTTTTGGCTTACATTTTGAGGAGAAACTTCTTTGTGCAAGGGAAAGCAAGGCAGGAGCAGACTGCCAGAGTCATATCTTCACATTAGCATGGAGGAAATAAGGAGTGAAAACTGCAGCAAGTAGAGTTGGGCTATAACACTTCAAGGCTTGCCCTTAGTAACACATTTCCTATAGGCTTCACCTCTTAAAGGTTCTATAAACTATCCAAATGGCTCCAACAACTGGGGATCAGGCATTGAAACACATGAGTCTATAAGGGACAGTCCACATCCAAACTACCATAGCCACCAACTGTCTTTCTTGCATATACTATGCCTTCAGTGATGATTACAGAAAACTGCTCTCCAAATCCACCTCTTTTGTGGCTGGTGAACACAAAGCCAGCTTATACTTTCTGGCTCCTCTGTAGCTGTCAAAGTTGTCACTCATTCTCAAGGGCTACACACTTTGGTTTGGCAACTGGTCAGCCCACTGTCACTACCACCATCTCATCTTTCTTTTGCTTACTACCTTTTCCCACTTTAGTAATATTGGATATCAATAATGGGCAAGAAATGATCACTTTAGAAAAAGACTAATGTTGCAATTATAGAGGAAGCAGTTCAGTAGGGTGTCATGCAATTGATTCACAAAGTAAACTAGACAGTCTGCTCATACTGCTAGAAGGGAGAGTTTGCAGTCATCACAGCAGATGTCCATGCAGATTCAGGATTGTGTTTAAACAATCATGGTATTGTCTCTTTCATCAATCACAGAAGTCCCTCAGCTGGGTTAGCAGGGGAAGCTCCTCCCTTTAGAACTGGGTGGAAATGGTTGCAGGGAAAATCTAGTCCAAGCTATTTGAAATAATTATGGCTGGGACTAAACTTGTGGAAGATGGAACATGCAGCTGTGATTGCAACACAGCTTCCTAAGAGACCAATGGTATGTTCATTTAGAATCAGTAATTCTGACATCAAGATAGTCTGGCTGGCTGCAATTTGCTCCAGGTAGCCAGGGAAACATCTGTCAATCAAGAACCTAACTCTCCCCATTTTCCAACATCTTTTCTTATTTAGAAGAAAATTTATTGAGGAACATTTATACTAAGAACTTAACATTATCAGTGATTTCAACACTGTTTAATAGAACTTTAATAATGCTTAACACCTGCTCAGCACCCCAGGGAGCAGTGAGTCTCCCTACTGCCTCTCAATTCACACAGAGTATGGTCTAAAAAACCAGAAGTTAGAGTACAGAAAAGTTTCAGACAATTCAGTGTTATATCTAAAAATATATTTGAATAAGTCATTAGATACTTCAGGTATTATGACATTTTTCTGCAGCAGGATTCTACTTAAGGGGTAATGCCTTAAATTTATGTGTGTCAAAGAGTCAAGAGAATATACACACAATACATGAACTGGATACATCATGTACTCTTAATAAACTAAAAACAAAATTTGTCACATTTAAACCATGGCACCATCTACATACACATAAGGAAAAATGATTTCTTCTCTATTGGACTACGATGACATCATTTAGAAAAATATTTGCTGAAACTAATTTTAAATTATGTCCTTGTGCCATGAAATAATATATTCTTCTTATCCTACTTATCTTTTTTTTTTTATAAATATATATATATTGTTGGGAACTTTAATATATGAACATACTGTAAATTGGTCATGTTCCCATAACATTTTCCTCTTTTGGACCCTCTCCTCTGGCACTATTCCACTGATGACCCTCTTCATAAAAGTTAGTCCTTATTCTGTTTTGTTTCATTTCCTTTGTCCTTCTCAGTCTTCTATACCAAAGTGTTGATGGGCTCATAACAGTGCAGTCCAGTTCTGTTTGGTTACCAGCAATCACTGGTGGTCATAAATGTACCAACTAGGCCATGTAGGGAGGACAATGTCCCATGGTAAGTCTTATCTCTCTCTGGCTCTTACAATCTTTTCTCCCTCTTTTCAACAATGTTCTCTGAGCCTTGGAGGGCATGTTAGAAATATCCTTTAGTGTTTAGCTCTCAACAGTCTCTTATTTTCTGCTTTGATGAATTTCAAGTTTTCTCAGGTTCTACTATCATCTCAGCTAGTACTAGGCACTCAGCTTTCTGTTCCTACCATTTGATTAGTCTTGGCCCTCCCGCATATTCATTGCCAACTGTAAAAATCAAGTTTTAACCAAAAGAAAGAGCAACATTAAACAAAGGGATTAATAAGTGTATACTTACTAGGCTTTTGGATGGGTATAACTTCTTCATTTGGCCAAAGAACACCAGAATTTTCCCTCTAGGGTCTAAGGCCTTCTAAGTTAAAGGCTTTGACTTGGTTCACAGTACCAGGTATGAATTCTCTCTCACCAAACAGGCCTCATATTCAATCAGAGAGCCACTTATTACCTCCATATCTTATGTGCCACTATTGCACCTATTGGTACAGCTTGCTTGGCTGGATTATTTTGTAGCTCTCAAGATCCACTGTTTTCATACTATTGGTAGCTTTTATCCCCTAGCAGCTCACATAGCACTTTCAAGCACTATGATAGCTACATGGCTGAAAGAAGGATTTTTATCTGTTATAGCTTATTATCTCAATGTCCTATGGGGGGGAAAAAAACTATGGTGTCTTCAGCAGTAGGGTCTAACCATCTATTTCCAGTGGATAACAAAGTACTTTTGGAATAGACTGTATTGATTTGGTGGCCTCATGGCCTCCCTGAGCAACAGCTCACTGTCTGTTGGGGATGACCCAACTCTGGCATGGGGATTTACCTGCAACAACCTATAGCTTCAGGGTAAAGCTTTTTCTACCCAAGCTGAGTGCTTGTGCTTTTATTATATTTTCTGAAAAACTATTTTGATTTTCAAAATGAAAAGACATCTCAAAAATAGTTGTCTTAAAAATAAGGATGGTATGTTCATTTGAGTCAAGTATACCTCACAAACTCATTTGTTTTGGGTGACAGCTATGCTCACCACTATTCCACAAATGCTACACTACGACTCATGTGTTTTGAATGTTTGATCCCCATCTGATGTAATTTAAGAGACGGAGCATTGTTGGAGGAGGTGTGTTACTGACTGGGTAGAAGGTCTTGAGGTTTATTAGCCCTAGCTTTCCAGTGTTAGTTTAGCATACTCTCCTGCTGCTGTTGTCCACCTGGTGTTGGCCAGGATGCGATGTCCAGCACTACTCATGCCACATTTTCCCTTGGAGCTTCCCCTCAATTCTGTAAGCCAAAGTGAACCCTTTTCTCCCACAAGCTGCTTTTAGTCAGGTTCTTTGTGGAGGCAGAGAAGAACGTGATGCATGTTGCTCCATATAAAATTATTCATGGAGGATTACTCATACTAAACAACTCAATATCAAGAAAACAATATCTTGCTTTAAAATTGAGCAAAGGTTAAACCCATACAACTTTTTGAATAAATATGTGGAGCAAAAGGACTTGTGATGATAACTATTGATTGACAGCTTTACAAGATCTACACTCACCTAGGAGACAAATCTCTGGACATTTCTTTGAGGGAGTTTCTACTTAGGTCACTTGAGATGGGAAGATATACCTTACCTGTGGGAAGAATCATTAGATGGGTTGTGGAAAAGGACTGAATACAAAGGAGAAAGTATACTGAGCACCAGCATTCATATCACCCTGCTTTCTGACTACACATTGAATACTTCCAACTGCTTCATGTTCCTGCCACCTTGGCACACTCTTCATGATTAGCTGTATCCCCTTGAACTGTATTCCAAAATAAAGTCTTCCTTTTATTCCCTTTATTTTGAATGTATGTCTCCCATAGACTAAGGTATTTTATTAAAATTGAGTTTGCAGTTTTAGTCCCTACCAGGCAGACTCCTGCTATGGGGGGAAGAGGAATATCACTGGGGATGGATCTGAATTCCAGCAGAAAGCTTGAGAGAGGGTTTGAGAACTTGCTGTGCTTGCTTGTGGTCCTAGCCATTTGGTGGTGTCTTTCTTCTGGGATTTATGAATGGGAGCCATCTTCTTTCAACATTTGATTGAATTTCTCCAAGATCTGTAGCCTTGAAATAAATCCCTTCCTCACATAAACTGTATGGTTTGTATGTTCATCCTAGAAACATGGAACTGACTACAAAAATTGGTACCAGGAGTAGGGTGCTGTTGATAAGATAAATCTGACCATGTGAAATTTGGTCTTTTGGAACTTAGGTGTTAGAGGATAAATATGTATGGACTTTGTACTTGACACCTTAAGATGACTTATAGAGCCAAGTAAGCCAAGTTTTATGGGCTATTCGGGTGGGAGTTTGAAAATGGTAAGTGCAAAGAGAATTGTATTTGGAAGCTTTGCTTAGGAATTTTCAAAGGGTAAGGAAAGACTGCAGAGAACTTTATTGGAACTGAGCTACTGGCTTACATAAGGGTTGGCTGCATTCTTCTGCCCAAGCCCTAACAGTTTTATCAAGTTTTAACTTAAAATAAATTTGTTGTGCCTGGCAGAAGATATAGATCTGAGAGATATAGGGTTAAAATTGGAAAAAACAATCAAGGAAGCTTAAAGGTTACTGGCACACAGACTGTTTGCTAATGCTGCTATTGTTAAGGATGAACAATTCTTTGCATTGAGACAAAGGAAAGGATTCCAGAGGTGATTCCACCCAGGAAAGACTGAATGAATAAGAATGCAAAGTCTTTTCCTTTTGGGTCCCAATTTACAATTTACAATTGGGACCCAAAAGGAAAAGATACTATAAAACCCTTTACTCTGAACAACAGGCTAAAACATTGATCCTTCAGCAGGCCCACAGAGGGAACATCCAAACCACAGGAATCTGGAGAGAGCATCATGAAGGCTAACCCTAATCATGTCCTGCTTCTCTCTCTCTCTCTCTCCCTCTCACTCTCTCTTCCTACCTCTCCTCTCTATACTCACTTCCTCTATAATATTATCTATCTTTTTCTTCCCTCACCTTTCTAGGTGCAGACTTAAAACTCCCAGTGCCAGCACGGGGTTAAACTCCACAATGAGCTCTTTATCTGAGACACCTACAAGGTCCCCCCAAAAAAAAAAAAAAAAAAAAAAACAGGCAGACTTCTGTCAGAGTTCTTGGTGACCCACCAAAGGTTAATGGTAAGACCCTACTGTTGAAGATAGCATACGTGTGTGAGACCAAACACAGAGAGACCTGGCCAGAATCTGGAAGAAGGTCAGTCCCCAGACAGTTAGCTAGTCTAGTACCAGAGGGTGCTACATGAGCAAATGGGGGAAAATGTTCTACATTGGTCCAAACAACTTGCAGTCTAAGATACCCAGCAGGAAACAACCTGACATAATGCTCATACAAGTGCAGTAGTGGCAAACAGCCATGGTGGGTAACCAACTGCTCTTGATTTGGCTAACAGATCCACTCAGTGGAATGGAACTCATTGCTGGAACTGGGAAATAAGTCAAAAACAGGTACAAAAAATGAGCTCAGTCTCCAAGAGCAAGATACCACCAAATGTGGTCTAGAAGAGAGCCAACACATATAAAATTCCCTCCAAAACATAGATGGTCATCCCTTCTATCTAGTACTAACTTCTCTCTCCATTGGAGAATTTGCTTGTCTTTTTTCAGGTGGACAACGAACCTGAAGGGAGGATCAGCTAACCACACCTCACCAGGGCCCCAGCTGAAACCATAGAACAATGCAGGGGAAGGGCAAGAGTTCAGCATTCATGGCAATCATGACACCAAAAAAAGGCTGAAGGAGATAAACACAGAGAACATCAAACTCCAACTAAGCCAGATATCCAGAGACACAGAGGCTCCCAAAAATCTCATCATTGAAACAGAACTAAAATGACCCCAATGTGGCTCAGGGAAACTCGTGGAAGAGGGGGCAGAAAGATTGTTAGAGTCACAAGTTGGGGCATTATGCACAGAGACTGGGGCCACCCCCCCCCCAGAACTCTTGACTAACCTCACAATGCATGACCCACATTCCCCATTGATGATGGTCCCTTTGAAAGTGGGAGGACAGGGAGGAGGACAATGGAACCAATACTATGAATGTAAAATCAGAATAATATAAATAAAAAGATATATATTAAAAAAAAGAATGCAAAGTCTTTTGAAAGGACATGACTGAAAGATGGTCTTGTCTTCAAGACCATGATTTATTTCCTCAAAGTGACTGTGGTGCTGCACACCTAGTGTTGGTTTTGGAAGCATGAAGAATACATGAAAGTGGGTCATGAAATGCACATGATTCCAGGTAGTGCTACTGAGAAACTGCATATGAGGCAGGAAGTGTTGTACCTGATAGTAAGTGCAGTGAGGCCATTGTCTGAAGTTAAACAGTGAATGTGGGCAGATCTGAATTCTACCCTAAAGGTATGCAGAGAAGTTTTGAGATCTGGCAGTGCATGCTTGTGGTACTGGCTGTTTGGTGCTGTCTCTCTGCCTGGATTTATAAATGAGAGCCAGTTTCTTCCACCATTTTATGGAACTTACCCTGGATATGTAAGTTTAAAATAAATCCCTTCCTCCCATAAACTGTATTTGGTTTTAATGTTCATCCCAGCAATGTGGAACTGACCATATGCTATATTAAGTTGCTTTTTTCAGGTATCTTTTCACAGCAGCAACAAGGAAAGTAAGAAAACAAAAAGTTAGTGCTGAAAAGTGGGGCTATTATGTAACCATTTGTTACAGATTTGTGGAAGAGTTTGAAAATGGATACTAGAAAAGTACTAGAATGCTATTAGCAGAGCTTAATGAGCAATTCTGATATGAGTTTGGAAGACAAAAATGCCAAGGGAAATGTGAGTTGAGAAAGGAAGACCCATCTTAACTTAGGGGCAGCATAATTTCATGGGTTGAGATCCCCAACTGAATAAAATGCAGAAAGTGAGCTAAGCACCAATACTCATCGTCTGCTTCCTAACTATAGATTGAATGTGACTGCCTGCTTCATGCTCCTGCTGCCATGTCTTTCTCCTCATGATGGACTCTGTCCCCTCAAATTGTAGGCTGAAATAAAACCCTCTCCCTTAAGTTGCTTCTTGTCAGAAATTCTATCATACCAAAAAGGAAAATGACTAATATAGACTTCAACAGACATTTCCCATCAAAGACATCTTTGATGGAGATGTGAAAATCACCATTAGTATTCATCATAGTAATGCAAATTAAAACCATAGAGGTAACAGCATGGACCTTACAGAATAGCTCTTATTAAGAAAGAAAAGATAGATGGAAAGAATAGAACTGTATCATACTGTTGGTGGAACCATTATGAAAAATAGGCACAGATTCTTTTCAAAATATTGAAAAGTAAACTTACCCTGTGGTTCAGTAATCCCACTACATGGTATACATAAAAAATAAATGGAATCAGTATATCAAAAAAATTGTCGACATTCATATTGTTATGGGGTATGGTGTTGCATAAGTATGACCATCGACTCACAGAATATGAGGCAAAGTTTTATTGGATAAAAAACAAAGAAAAAGAAGAAAGGCTGGTGCACTAGGTCTACACCCCAGAGTTTGGGATGTCAGGATGCAGTCCCAAACTCTTCAGAGTGTCAGCTTTGATTACAAGAAGTCACAAGGTATTCATTACATAGGAACACATTGGCAGAACTGGCAAGAAATATTCTATGCTATGTAATCACAAAGATACTTTGAAACAAAGAGATGCAGGAAGGTCCTTGTACATTGCACAGAGGAATCATCCCATTCCTTAGATAACAGGAACCACCTGCATTTTGCCATAACACCTGTGATGATGATTCCTGGGACTTCTCCTTTATCAATCAGGAGGACCAACTTGGGTGGTGGCCTCCATTATGTGTGCCTAAAAGCAAGAGTTGCACAAGAGGATTTTTGACCAAGTCTGTTATGTCCCTTTATATTCCATTTTCTAATATATTCATTATAACATTATTCATAATAACCAAGGTAAAGAAATAACTTGTGCCTACTGACAAATGAATAAATAAGACAATGTTGGACATGTACAAACACACAAGATTAGAATATTGCCCAGCCCTTTTAAGAAAGAAAATCATACCACTTGTTATGACATGAATGAGTCTACTAGACATTATCTTAATTTAACCTATACAAATGAACCCCATAGATGCAAAATGTAGACTGATGATTGCCAAGGACTGGTAAAGGCAGTGCTGTAAAGGTAGGGAATAGAATAATGTTGGTCAAAAAGGATAAAATTTTAGTTCAGATGAGTTATGTATGGAAGATCTATTGCATGTCATAGTTACAAGTTAAATTTAACAGTTACTCTAAAAGTAGGTTTTATATATTTTTACCATATACAAAAATTAAAACAATGCTTTGTAATGGATATGTTAATTAGATTAACTGTAATAATCATTTTCCCATGTATGCACATATCAAAACATTGTATTTTACATTGTATATATGTAACTTCCTTCATATGTTAATCATCAATGAAGTTGACAGAAATACAAAGGAAAACTATTTAAAAAAATTGAACATCTTCCCCATTCCTCCATCCACACTGCATATTCCAAAGAATTTGAATACTTTGAGAAAGTTTTAGCTGGGAGGAGGTGTGTAGAGTTATTTTAACAGCATTTCCAGGATTTTTCAATGACTCATAGTTTTAGGCATTCATGTGAGTTCTCAACTTGCATTTTAAACTTTCTAATCATTTTTAAAAAGAATGTCTTCCAGCTTTTCATGATAATGAAAACAACAGTTTGAGTATTTGCATTCCTTCTCCACCCCACCACACACAGACCAACACCACATTGAGACATTTAATCACTTTGTTAGCAAAATTGCTTCTTCAATTTCGAAGGGCAAACAGTACAATAGAGAGATGAGATATACACTATCAATTATACATAAAGATAAACTGGATTTTTGGCCCTATCTTTAGAAGGTACCACAGTAGATTAATTTTTTTTTCTTGGTTTCTGTGGTACAAATTGTTCCTTAGCATATGTATCAAGCAGCTTTGCTATGGTAATAATCATCCCTTTAATTTCAAGTAGTTCAAATATCTAGTATTCTTTTTATTTTTCACTTTTTGTGCCCAAACTACAAGAAAATATCTTATCAAAAATAAAACTAGATTAAATTGAAAATATACAAAGTTTATCATATCTACACAAAAACAGTTTAGAAACCAAAAAACATCAAAGCAAAAGTGCAAAGAATCAGGTAAGACGCGTGGCATTACAGACTGGCTTTTAAGTGCAAAATGAAGGAGTTAGTTAACCTTTACAGTGGTGGGCTATTACAGAGAAGCTTTTTAAACAGCAGGGGATTGGCTATAGGTGATCATTTTATACCATTTTGGGGAGGTAACTATGTGTCCCTTGTGATTATTAGAGGCATTCACAAGAATGCACTGTTTTCTTGCCCTGGATCAACTGGTTCTGTTGAGGGGGAGTCAGGTAGCTTTGTTAGGAAGTTAGGGTGACCCCTGAAATTAAGAAGACAGGAAGGTCTGCCCTCCACTTGCTAGAGATCAAAGGATGATCAGGCTTCCTATCTCTTCTCTAGTTCCCTAAACCTATTTTTTCCATCCTGAGTCCCTCCTGGGGAGGGAGGTAGTTTTCTAGAATTTAAGATAATTCTGTCATTGTGGTTCATCAAGCATAGATCCCAGAACTTGGCGTCATGGCTGGCCTCTTCCTTGCCAGCCTCTAGTGCAGACCAATCAGCTTCTTTCTTGTTCACCTGCGCCGACGGTGAAACTCACCACAATAAGGTTATAAATAAACGTGTGTGAGGGGACAAGCCTCTCTCTCGGCTGCCTGACCACTCATGAACCTCCAAGTTTTGGTGAGTTTACCTTTGTTTGACCATTTGTGTCTACAACATGAGGGGAGAACTCCCTGATCCCTACTTCCCACATGAGCACTCTACTTCTCCTGCCCTCCACATGGCAGCAGTTTTCATATTTTCTTTCCTGCTCTATCTTTTTATACATTTTTTCGGTCAAACATGGGGATTTTCAGACCATGTGGGTATATTTATTTTCTTTTCCTCGGTTTTGTATTTCCATAAATAAATATAATTTAATAATTATACTTCTCATTTTGATTTGCCGAATTCTTTGGTTACATACAAACACAAAGCAGGGTTTGGAGTTCAAGGACTTTCCTGAACCCAAAATAAACCTTTTCATTTTGGTATCAAGGAATGCTTACCTGGCATCTGCTACATTTTAGATTGTAACACACACTATCTTCTTCTGCATTCTGTTTACACATGACATCTAGCAGGTCAATAATATTCCATGAATCACATAGATCATACACTCAAACCTCAAATCAAATCACAGGATCAGGAATTGATGAGCTTTTTTCTACAATATACCTTTAAAGTTTTATAGAAAAGGAAAACTTGGAGCCAGGCATGGTGGCGCACACCTCTAATCCTAGCACTCAGGAAGCAGAGGTAGGAGGGTTGCCATGAATTCAAGGCCACCCTGAGACTACATAGTTAATTCCAGATCAGCCTGAGCAGAGTGAGACCCTACCTTAAAAAACAAGCAAAAAAAAAAAAAAAGGAAAGGAAAAATTGAATAAGAAAATGTTATAATCCATCATACCACAGTATTGCAGAATGTCTAAATTTTATTTTATTGCACTCAAAACTTAGAGCAGTATTTACTATCTATAATACAATCAAATATAGATTTTTGAGGTCTCAGCCAATGAGGGGATTAGACTTCAAAATGATGCAGGATTTTTGGGTTCAGGAGGAATACCCCAGAATTTAGTAGCCACAAGTTTTGGATTCTTTTCCTGCCTTTAATAAAGACAAATTCAAAAAAAATGAATTATTAAGTTTATTTAGGGGAAATCACAAATTGTGGGGTTTATTTAAGGGAGAAATCACAAATTGTGTGATTTCCAAAATGCACTCTCACATGGAAACACTGTACAGTTTATAAGGTTCACTCAGGAGGAATTGAGGTTTTTGTGGAAAAACAGTAGAACAGCAAGCATGTGGAGGATAGAACTTAGATATATATGTAGAGAAACTTAGAACACAAATATCCACCATGTGCTTTCTTGAAGTGGGAAAATGTCAAAACAGAGATCAAGAAAATGAGAGGAGAAATGAGTAATGTTTAAGCAAACTACACAGGTATCAGCTCTGGGGTTACTGAGAGCATCTGTGTGGCAAATCAGAGACCATAGGCAAAGCATGCATGTAATAAAAATGAGACTTTATGGACTGTGTTGGTAACCCAGTAGGAGATGGGAGCATCTTCCAATGTAGAAATGCTGACTAAAGAGGAGCTTCATCTGCCAAGGATGGAACTGAGGGGTGCATGCACCCATTATCGAGAGGTTCTAGTATAATCTCAGATGAGAAAACAGTGACTCTTAAGTTTTCCTGGGCCAGGGTTGATTCCTCTACCCTTTCTTCTTCATGGAGCAGTGAGACATTCCTAGGTTTTGGAAAATGGCTCTGGGTTTGAGATACAGGTATTAGAAGTTCTGGGGTCAATGAACATCACTGAAAGGGAAGGGATACTATCAGTAAAAATGTGCTGCCATATGCCACAGCCTGCAGCACCTTTCCTACAGCAAGAGGAATATTTATTCTAGGGAATATTTTTTACTTCTTGAGTTTTAAGGCTACAAGGTTTTCCCATGACTTTGGTCTGAATTTCTTCCCCTTCTGCTATACCCATGATCCAAATGTTGGGATTCTTAAGGGTATCTCACAGTTGCCTCATGTTCTGTTCACAAAAAAAAAAAAAAAAAAAAAAAAAAAAAAAAATTGAACTTGTTCAAGTTTTTGGACTCACAAACTGTTTCACCTGTCTTGTCTTTCAGTTCTGAGGTTCTTTCCTCCACATGCAGGACTCTGTTCTTGAGGGCTTGTAGTGAGGTTTGGACTTGTTCAATTTGGTTTGTATTTTCTATTGCCTTTTATTGTATAGTATCCATTCCTCTGTTGAGTTCTCTTTTCAGGTCATTTTCTGATTTTCTTGCTTGTATTTATTTATGTCCTCATTGAGTTTAGCCAGCTGATTAATGGGGTGCTCTTTCTTTTGGCTCTCCTTCAGATCACTTAACTCTATTTGGAAAACTCACTGTTTTTTTTTTTTTTTTTTTTTTTTTTTTTAATTATTATTAGGTCCAAGCTAGCAAGGACAGCATTAACACAATTGTTGGTCTTTTGTTGATTTTCTGCAGGTTCTGCCAATTGATTGGTCAAGTTCATAGAGCTTGTGGCTTTATTTTGGAGTTCTGATCCTGTTGTTTCACATATATGTATATATATATATATATATATATATATATATATGTGTGTGTGTGTGTGTGTGTGTGTGTGTGTGTGTGTGTGTGTGTATGTGTGTGTGTGTAATTTATTTGAGAAAAAGAGGGAGAGAGAGAGAAAGAGAGAGGGAGGGAGAGAATTGACATGTCAGTGTCTCCAGCCACTGTGCATGAACTCCAGATACATGTGCCCCTTTGTGCACCTGGCTTACATGGGGCCTGGAGAGTTGAACTGGGATACACTGGCTTTGCAGGGAAAAGCCTTAACTGCTAACCCATCTGTCCTGCCCCTCTTCTATGTTTTGATTACAGACTTTCATTGTGGGACTAGGCAAAATTGTTGGAGTTACTTCCATTGACGTTTTGTGTTGTTCCCTTTGTGTTGTGATCTTCCCATCACAGTGTGGGAATCTTATTTAATTCAGGAGGAAGCTGTAGTTTTCCCCTTGAAGTGTTTTCAGTGATTGTTCCCTTTTATGTTTGATTACAAGGGGGCATGTCTTCTCATTTGGGAGAAGTTGAGCTGTCCCAGTTGGGACCTGGAGACCCAGTTGCAGGACTGTTGGTGGGTGGGGAGATGAGACTGCATGTGCTGGTGGTGCAGTGGGGCAGGGGTGATGGGGCTGCATGGTTTTGAAGTGGCAGGGCAGTGTGATGGGACAGTGCAGTCTGGTGGTATGGTGGGGTGGGAGGGATAGGATATCCAGTGGCACAGTTGGGGAGTGGATGCACAAGTATCCCTCATAATAGATGGTGAAAGAAAAATGTTCAATGATAAAAGTCAGCTCTACAACTATATGAACACAAAGCCATACATACAGAGAATATTTCAGGGAATTATCCACACAGAAGAGTCATAAACAACCAACCTCAGGAGGCTACAAGAAACAAACCACAATAACCAAACCCAGAGAGGGCTCAAAAAAGTACAAAGTCCAATAAAACACCAAACCACATAAAACACCACAATATGGCAGGAATTAAATCAAATCTCACAGTTGTTACCCTAAAATGTTAATGGCCTTAATTCACCCATCAAGAGACACAAATTAACAGGGTGTATCAGAAAAAAAAAAAAAAAAAGAGAGAGAGAGAGATGCTTCAAATTAACAAAGTTAGAAATAAAAAAAGAAGAGATCATAACAGACATAAGTGAAATTGGAAGAATAATCAGGACTTACTTCCAAAGCTTCTATTCCCCAAACTGCATATTCTGGAAAAAATGAATAAATTCCTGGACATATACCACCTACCAAAATTAAACTCAGAGCAGATTAATCTCTTAAACAAACATACCACACCCATTGAGATTGAAAAGGTAATCAAAAACTTCCCTAAAAAGAAGAGTCCAGGACCAGATGGCTTCTCAGTTGAATTCTATCAAACCTTCATGGAAGATCTGAAACCAATTTTTTCTCAAACTTTTCCACATAATCAGAGAAAAGAGAAAGCTCCTCAACTCCTTTTATGAAGCTAGATTCACCTAATACCAAAACCAGACAGAGATACAAGAAAAGAAATTATAGGCCTGAATCTTTTATTAACTTAGATGCAAAGATCCTGAACAAATCCTTGCAAATCTAATTCAACAACACATCAAAAGCATTATCCACCTTGATCAAGTAGGTTTGATCCCAAGAATGCAGGGTTGGTTTAATATGTCTAAATCTGTCAATGTAATACACCATATTAATAAGCTTAATCACAAGAAAATACATCATCATTTCCATAGATGCAAGAAAGGCCTTCAACAAAATAAAACATCACTTCATGATCAAAATGTTGGAGAGAATATGCATGGTTGCTTTATACTTCAACATAATAAAGGCTATATATAAAGCACCTAAAGCCCAATTAATATTTAACTGGGAAAGGTTTAAGGAATTACCATTGAGATCAGGAACAAGACAGGGGTACTTCTGCTCCTCAAGATAGTACTAGAAGTCCTAGTCCAAGCAGTAAAGTAGGAGAAAGAAATAAAAGGGATACAAATTGGAAAGAAAAGACTTAAGTTAGCTCTATTTGCAGATGACATGATTGTATACATAAGTGACCGGAGAGTCTCCATGTCAAAACTCTTAAAGATGATTAATTCCTTAACAAATAGCAGAAATACAAAATCAATGAAGAAATTCAGTAGCCTTTCTACATGCAAAGGACAAAGATAAAAAGAAAGAAATTAGCAACATTGTCCCATTTTCAATAGCAAAAAAAAAAAAAAAAAAAAAAAAACAAAAAACCTTGGAATAACATTAACCAAGGATGTGAAAGAAGACTTAGATAATGAAAATATAAAAAACAATCAAGAAAGAAATTGAGGAGAACTTGAGAAAGTGGAAAGAACTCCCATACTCCTGGAGAGGCAGAATTAACATTGTGAAAATGGCAATCCTACCAAAAGCAATATACAGATTTAATGCAATACCAATGAAAATACCAGTCTTATTCTTCATAGAGATAGAAAAAATGATCTCAAAAATCATATGGAATGGTAGTGGGCCTCAGAGTGTTAGAGCCACAAGTTGTGTCATTATGCATGGAAACATTGCCTCTTCCCCGTAACTATTGGCTACCCACATAAAGCATGACCCACATTCCCTAATGAGGAGGATCCCTTTGGAGGCTGGTCAGGGACAAGGCTACTGAAGGCACCAACATGAATGTAAAATTAAAATAAATAATAAAAAAAAAAACACCTCTGGAGGCATCACCATACCTGACCTAAAGCTATATTACAAAGCCATAGTAACAAAAACAGGATGGTACTGGCATAAAAACAGGAATATAGACCAATGGAAAAAGCAGAATTGAGTATCCAGACTTTAGGTCAAGTAACTATAGTTAGTTGATCTTTGACAAAGGCCTTAATAATTTAGACTGGAGGAAAAAAAGCAGCATCTTTAACAAATGGTTCTGGACAAATGGGAGAAAATTGTTGCCAGCTATACAAGTGATAGAGGCCTAATTTCTAGAATCTACAAAGAACTCAAAACCTGAACAATAAAAAAAAAATAATAATAAAACAGCCCACTCACAAAGTGGAGTAGAGAACTGAATAGGGAGTTCTCAGAGGAAGAATTACAAAGGCAAACACACATTTAAGAAAATGTTTAACATCCCTAACCATCAGGGAAATGCAAATTAAAATCACTATGAGATTCTACCTTACCCCAGTAAGGATATCAAACATTAAAAAATCAAATGAAAACAAATGTTGGTGAGGATGTAGAGAAATAGGAACTCTTATTCACTGATGGTAGGAATGTAAGCTGGTACAACCACTATGGAAAGCAATATGGAGACTCCTAAAAGGTTGACTACAGAGTTACCAACAGACCCAGTTATTTTCTTACTGGGCATTTATCCTAAAAGCTCCATGCCTCACTTCAGAGGATA
The DNA here is from genome assembly GCA_036365145.1 of Orientallactaga sibirica. Lineage (NCBI taxonomy): Eukaryota > Metazoa > Chordata > Mammalia > Rodentia > Dipodidae > Orientallactaga > Orientallactaga sibirica. Next base: position 53,078,669 of record JAEOAD010000004.1, on the reverse strand, counting down.
TTGCTCAACCATGCTCACAACTGTTCAATTCATAATAGCTATGACCTGGAATCAACCCAGATGCCCATCAATGGACAAATGGATAATGAAGATGTGGTATATGCACACAATGGAATTTTACTAAGCAGTTAGAAAAAAATAACACAATGAAAGTTGTAGAAAAATGGTTGAACTTAGAACAGATCATACTCAACGAACTCAACCAATCACAGAAAGAAAATGGTTGCATGGTCTCACTCATCTGCAGCTCCTAAGCTGGATCAGGCCGAGATGCTGACATACCTAATAGGAATCTTGAGAACTGGATAATATGGTGGGTGGAGCTGGAGGTGAGAAAGGGGGGGCACAGAACTCAAACAAAATGGAACTGGTACCATAAAATCCTATATCCTAGAAGACAGACTAAATGGTTGAACCGTTATCAGGACCATAGAGTGAACACCTGAGTCAAAGGGCCCTTGAGAGGGTGAAATGAAACCTAACCTTAATTTTCTCCTATTTCTGTTTTTTTTTTTTTTTATTTTCTTTCTCGTTCCTCTTTCTTTTTCCTTGGCACTGGACTATAACTCCCAATACCAGGGTGTGGTTAACACCCACAATAAGCTGTTGATCAGAGAGACCTACAAGGTTTCCCAAAAGAAGACAGACTTCCATTAGAGCACTTGATTATCCACCAGAGGTTAATGGTAAGACCCTAGTGTCAAAGACACCATATGCCATCAGGAGAGAACATGGAAAGACCTTGCTGGAAACTGGAAGAGAGCCAGTCCCCAGACAGCCATTCCAGTTGCTAGAAGGTACTACATGAATTACTGGGGGGAAAGTGGCCAACATCTGTCCAAGTAACTTAAGAACTAAGCTACTAGGAAACACACAACTTGACATGATGCTCACACAGTGTAATAGTGGTAAATAGCCTTGGGGGGTAACAAGTTGCTCTTGTTTTGGATAACAGATCCACTCCATGAACTCATATCTGGAACTGGGAAACAAGTCAGAATCATATCCAGATAATAAGTTTGCTCTCCAATATCAAGCTCTCACCAATCTTGGCCTACAAGAGCACCTAAACACATTATATTCTCTCTAAGCTAACAATGCCTATCCTATTTAACCTGTGCTGACTCCACTCTCCCTTGGAGAATCTGCTTCTCTTTTTCAGATGGAAGCAGGACCTGAGGAGAGAAACAGCCCATCATACTTCATCAGGGTCCCAGCTGAAACCCTAGAGGAACTGGGGAAATGAGCAAGAGTGCTGCTTTCATGATGAAACTGATATTAGCACAAGGGTGAAGGAGATAGCCACTGAAGACACTCAACACCTACCAAACCAGAGATCCAGAGGCTCCTAAGAGCCCATTACTGAAGTGGACCTAAAATACACCCAACATAGCTCAGGGAATTTCATGGAAGAGGGGCCGGAAAGATCGTGAGAGCCACAAGTTGGGACATTACACCCAGAGACATTGCCTCTTCCCCATAACTGATGGCTACCCCCACAAATGCATGATCCACAATCCCCATGGGGATAACCAGCATCTCCAATGATAAGGATCTCTTTGGAGGGGGAGCAGGGATGAGGGTAAGGATGCTACCAACATGTGCTATTTACATACTGAATATGTCCATAACTAATAAAAAATATAAAGATTAAAATTTAAAAAGTGTGGCCTGGAGAGATGGCTCACTGGTTTAGGCATTTGATAGCAAAGCCTAATAACCTGGGTACTCAAGTAAAGCCAGATGCACAAAGTGGTGCATGCATCTGGAGTTTGTCTGCAGTGGCTCAATGCCCTGGTTTGTCCATTCTCTCTCTCTATGTCTCTCCTCCCCCCTGTCTCTTTATCTCATCTTCCAAATAAATGTGTTTTTTTTTTTTTAAGCCTGTGATAGAGGGGAACCCATTTGATAATGCTAATTAGTATTGGACGAAATCAGGAACCCCTATCTCCTAATTTCCTGTCTGATATCTTGGTTCGTTGTATTCTTTTACCCTAAACTATCCTGTCTGATGTTCACTTCCTTGCATAGCATATTTTAATGGTTTATGCTGCTGGTAGAAGGTACTTTTGATCCTGAGTAAGAAATAAAAACTGGGATTAGACGGTGGAATTTCTAGTTGATGTTGAGATAGTTAAAAAGAATTTTAAAAATAGTTATTAACAACTTATATGTATATATTCTTCAACATTCTTGTTAAACCCTTGCTGTGACTATTGTTAAGTAAAGGAGTAATAAAAATTGCATATTTTAAGGAAGTAGAATGATGGAAAATTCCTACAGCATAGAGTGCACAGATACATTTTGTTTCATTTCTATGGAAGATATCTTCGTTATGTAATACACTATTAAGATAGCAAATAAGGGTTAGATTGTCAATTAGGAAAAGGAAATGTGAACTTTAAAATGTGAACTTTAAATGTATTTTACCAAACAGTAAAATCTTTTAAAGAGGATAGTACTAAAATCAGGTAACATAAGTCAGCTATCCAAATCCTACCACTTTATTTATAAAAAAGAAATATTAGTATCAGATAAAAATAAATGCTTCAGAACAAAAAAAAATTAAAAAATTCTGTTATACAAAATGTAGTTTAAAAATCATTTTCATTTTCTTAAATTGCCTCTTTCATCAAAAAAATACTACTCATGGGGCTGGAGAGATGGCTTTGAAATTCTGATGGCCTAGGCTCAAATCCACAGCACCCATGTAAAGACAGATTTAAAAAGTGGTTGCATGCACCTAGAGTTTGTTAGCAGTGGCAAGATGTCCTCATTTGCCCATTCCTTCACTCTTTCTTTCTTCCTCTATCTCTGCTTGCAAACAAATTTTTTTATGTAAAAAATACTATTCATCATTACTCTTGAGTCTGATATTTTCTTAGGATTTATCTATCTGTCTATCATCACTCTATCATTTATTTATTTATTTATTTATTTATTTATTTATTTATTGACACAGTCTCATGTGTCCCAGGCTAGCCTTACACTTGCTGAATAGCCCAGACATTTCTTATAATTTCAATTCTACTGCTTTCTGAATAGCTCAGACTATAAATATGTGCCAGCAGACTAAGGTAAGACTTCTTGGTGTTATTAACAGAGCAAAGTTCTACATAATACAGATGGATCATTTCTTTCAGAGGTTATTTGCACATTCATTCATTCATTCATTTGCCATATATAATCTGTGCAAAAGCCATAGGCACAGTGCTAAGGAGGTAGCAAGGGGGTAAGATGTGTCCTACAGTGGGTTGAGAATCTCTGCACAAATAATATACATGTTTGTGCCTCTAAATGAGTGTTACATCAGTGATAAGCACAGACATTGAAATGTTTCAGAACTACATAAGAAAATCTATTCAGAGGTATGGGCACACTGAATTAAATTGTTTTTCAATGTAGACTAACTTATTCATTTCCATTATTAAGGAAATCTACTTTTATAAGTGCCTTCTAAGTATGAATTAAGCAGCACTATGAAAAGCAGATGCATGTAAATAAACATAAAGATATACATTTAAATAACTAACCAAAGACAAACTCAGTAAGAATTGAGTCCTCGTGATTCTCAGTTAGCCTTGGAGACAGAAGTGGCATAAACAGAGGAACTGGTCAGCACCCTAAATGGTTTTGTAGAAAAGCTTCACCCTGAAACATGGGGATTATTTTGTGGGATCTGGAATCGCTGTCTGAGATGACATTTACGTTTTATACATTTCCAGTGGAGGTTTTTCAGTGAACTCTACATGTGACGCAAACATTTAAAACTTACAGTTCAGTAAAGGACGAAATCACTGATCAGGATTGTTTCAACAGCAGATAAGAATGACCCCTTTCAAAAGTGCAGGAATTTTGGCCAAAAGAAAGCTACTTGTCACACATTTAAAATGCACACAACAGGAAAGGAAGTGGGGAAATTTAAGAGCTGAGGTTGGAAACAACAGAGGTTGTGTTTCATCACAGTGAAGGCACAGAGTCTGAACAGGGCCATTTCAGTTGCTGTAACATTAGACAAGGACAGGGCTGACATCCTCATCCTCACATATGTGAAAGGAGATTGTTTTAAGTCAGGCTGCATTTCAGGACTAGTCTGATCAGATGTACTTGGCTGGCAGAAATATTTCTACTTCTATTAGTATATTTAGAGATATTAAGATTTGAATTTGAGTTGTGTCCTTGCTTGCTTGGATATTTGCTCTTAATTAAAATATTTCATATCCTCTAATCCTTTCTTATCCTTCAGTTTTTGCAATATATGAAATTTTAAATCATGCAGAATTAGTGTATAAACTGAATGTTATACCAGCTTTATTTTCATACTACTAATATCTTATTAAAATGTGGAAATGTTAAAATATTTAGTGTCAGTAAAATGTGATACTAATATTAATTTTAGAGGGTTTAATGTTTTGAAATGGATATTAATTGCTCTAAAGATTAGTGTTATTCTTTGATGTTTCTGGAATGTATTCATCCCTTGAGACATGCTATTATACACCTTTCCTTCCCAGAAACTCTGCATTTAGGGACATAAGAGTTTAATTTACATAATTGACTCCTTTTCATTTTTTTTTTACTCACTAAATTTTAAATGTCATACAACCCTAACAAAATTTGTGTGGTTTTACAGAAATATTGAAGATGCTTATTTAGAGGACAAATTTAATTGAAAACACTATTATAATCTATTTATTTATGTATACTCAATGATGGAGGAATAACCCAGAAAATAAATTATATAAAGGGTCATATTTTCAAAAATTTGACAATATCAGCAATGACAGAAAGCACAAAAATAATTTTATAAAGAGTGATATTATTAAAGCAGGACTGCAATGAATGGAACACTATTACAGACTGAAATGATTGGGAAACTGAGGAAAAACTTGAAAAATGGCTTCAATTTAGACTAGAGAAGGTGTTCTTACAAACCCAGAGGTTCAGCCTGAGTATATGAAGAAAGTTTCTGTCTGGGAGAGGGTGTCTCCATGTTGGATCTATAATTTAGAGTCAAATTCTAGAGGGCCAGTGTGAAAGCCAACAGAGGAAAGAAGGAGAAATTGATTAAAGCAAGAAACATGCCATGTGAAGGTCAAGGAAGATTTGGATTGAGATGGGGCCGCTGAATGAGGTGAACTCCACAGCCAAGTTTCAGGAGAGCATTAAGACTCGAAGGCACATTATAGAAGTCTAAGAAGAAAAACAGTTATGATAAATGGTGGCAGCAAGAACAGCCCACTCATCTGAGGAAAAGGAAAATTAGGGTCAAGGAAAGTGGGAGAATAAGTATCTTGGTGTGTGTTCAGGATAGATAACATCCTGTATAAAATGTGATGAAAGCAAAATCAAATATCTAGTATGAATATATGGAACATACTACATTCCCCAAATGTAGTCAATGGGCAGAATTGTATCATTAAAAGCATTGGATAAATTTAATATTTAATGTAGCATGAATTCCTTTGACATGCAAGGAGCTTTACCTTCCAGAGATATAATTTTGATAGATGGTAAAATTTAGAGTCCTATTTTCTTGCAACAGGTCATCACCAGCAATGAAATTGTGCTATTTATATTAGCAACAGTGATGAGCAATGAGAAAAGTCAGGACAATTACTGCTGTATTAACCAGACAAGCTCATACGAGCACCCTCCTGCATGGTCATGTGGGACTAAAGCATGTAGAAACTCACTTTTCTTGTCCCTAGAATTGCAATATCTGCTTTTCAGTGGACATGTATTGCTTTCTGTTGGCCTGGAAACTTCACCATTGGGGAAAATGCCTCTAGCTTTTTTGGCCTCTAGCACCCTGATGTTTTCCCAAACTATGCCCAACAACATAAAAGTTATCTGATTCACCCTAGCCATGGCGACCCTGATGAGCTGGGGACAAAAAGACATGTGACTAAGCCTGAGCAGCTCATTAGGTCCTCATGGCATTCACTAGCCATGCTTTGCTTGCAAACCTGATGGCCTGGGTTTGGCTCCTCAATTACTCACTTAAAGCCAGATGCACAAAGTGGCCAATGAATCTCCTGCAGTGGCAAGAGGCCCTGTTGTGTCCATACTCTCTCTCTCTCTCCGTTCACCTCTTGCTCTTCCTGTCTCCCTCTGTCTCAAATAAATAAAATGTTTTTAAAAAGTGGCAATTATGATATGGTAAGCAAAGACTTTTTAAAAATATTGTTAATAACTTGGTTTCGTAAAAATAAACATTGGTTATAGAGTAAAATTATATTTAGGGAAAAGACAGTGGAACTCTTATGTGACTGTGTTCATGTACTTTTGTTGTGTGTGTGTGTGAGCATCTGGTATGTGTGTAAATGTGTGCAACTATGCACATGCATGTAGAGGACAGAGGTAAATGTTATGTATCCTTTTCTGTAGCTCTTCCACTGAATTTCCCTGAGACAGAGTGTTTCACTGGACTTGCGCATCCCACTTTTTAGTTAGACTTGCTGGCTTGGAAGCCCCAGTAATCCTCCCATTTCTGCTCCCCTCGGTGCTGGGATTACAGGTGTTTGCAACTATGTCTGCCTTTTTACATGTGTGTGGGGTATTAAACTCATGTCTTTATGCTTTCACAGCAAACAGCCTTACCCACTAAGCAATCTCCTTGGTCCCCCAAAGCCATATCCTTATACAAACTCTGTTTATATGCATCTTCACAAGGGAACTAGTGTGGTTGGGGGTGCTTCGTTTGAGTTGGTAAAGTTACAGATTCAGAGCAGCTTTTCCAGAGCAGCACAGTGCTGACATGGTCAGGCTCAGTGCTGAATAATTATGAACCTCATGCGACTTTGATACCGTTACTTGCAAAGCAATATAGAAGAGTCCTTGAATATGTCCAGAATGGTACCAGAAAAATTCAATATTTGTGTAAAATTTCATAGGATCAGCTGTTTAAACAACAACCTGATTAAATATCAATACATATTTTGCAAGCATTGTAAAATTTACCCCTCTATTATCTGATAACACAATTTTCAACTGGTAAACACGTTTTCTGAAAAGCAACCAAATTATAGTATACTGTGTCCTTGTCCCGAAATATAAGAGTATTCCACCAAAACACATGAGGGAGAATAGCATGCCCTCATCTTGTCTCGTTCTGTACTGAAGCCCACGAAGGTAACCTGGTTTTAAAATGATTGCATTGCAGACATCGTAAGAATTTACACTTTTTCTTAGTCATATAAAGCTTAGAATCCTTCACCATGCATTGTAGGAAGCAAAATACATATGGGTATAACAAAATAGAAATTCTGGAAGAAAAACAACTAATATATGGAAGCTGTTTTCCTGTTTAATTATTGTCTTACAGATCACAAACTTTTCTTGATTTCTCAAAAGGTCGTTGTGAATAACAAGTTATTATTATTTTTTAATCTTTGGCCATCTGACTTTGATCATCTACTGTCAGTTTCTTAGAGAATACATGTTTAATTATAGTCATTATGGACTTAGGACACTCTGGTTTACTTCATTATTTAACTGGGAAACCAGTGACTAAGAGTGAAATAAACAGCAATGTGACTGTGCTTTGGATGGCAAATTCCTCCTCTGTTAGGACAGGGTCTTCCCTCCCTTGCAGCATCCTTGTACAATAGTACAGAAGAACTCTTCTGATGGCTTATCCTGAGCCAGTAGTTGTCAGACTGACCTCTATGTGCTCACTAAGGAATTACTAACATACATTAAGAAGCAACTAATATGACTAAAAATACTGACAGAAATAGTTTTTATTATTTTTCTCTTTCATCTTCACTTATTTTCTGAAAGATATCTCATAAATATCTATTAATGGTATAAACTGAAATTTTATTCACTCAGTTCTGATGGACATAAATTGATGAGGATATGGGCAATTGGAACATTTTTATGTCAGTGAGTCCAAGAGTTCAGGATGCATTTTCCTCATGATTAATATCAAACTACAAATCAATATGGTTGTTTCCCAGACAGAAACAAAATTGAATTAATTTCAAAACTACATTGATGTTATTTTTCAGCCTTGAAAAACTATTTTTTTAGTTTTATTAATAAAAACTTTTTTCATATATTAGATTTTTTTTCCAATCTCCATCCACACACACCCTTTCTAGTATCCTAACAACACTGAAGAACACAAAAAACTAAATAGAAACTAGAGACAAACAGTGTCAGAACTACATTTTAACGGGACAAATATTTTTATAAAGATACATTTAAAATTTGATTTATTATTGTTTCTATGCCATTCTTATGTATTGTTATGCAACAACAAAAGATTCCTTAAAAAACTTAAAACAGGAAATGAAAACAAAAGTTTGTGTGCCTACCAGACAATCAAGACTTTTCCTTATGCAGTGCTTCTAATTTCTAATGGGCTGTTTTATGGCTCTTGGCCTATTGCCATTGATTTCCCCTAATTCCTTTTCAGATGACTTCTCATGGATTCATCTTGGTGGTTTGCTGAACTCCCTCCAGCAGACTGCTCTGTAGTCAGCTGAGCCTGAGCCAGCAGAGGATTCTTGACCAGGGTCCATAGGCTGTTGAGCTCAGCGTAGGGAATTGCCCATTCTGACTGCAGGAGCTCTTCCAGGTAAAGTCTTCTATTTCCAAAGCTCTGCTGGACCTCTCCCAGCACGTTGGCAAACTGATTATTTGATGCTCCAGTGAATTGGCAGAAGAGAATCAGTTAGTTGTCACCAATGGAAATGTGGCGCAAAGTGCTCAAAATATGACACTCTCTTCCATAAGGTAGTCTGGTAAAACAGCAAAAATAATGTAGTCATGGTTAAGGAAAAAAAAAAAAAAAAGTTATACTGAGAGGGGGCAATTACCACAGAGTCCAATGCTGTCACCAAGCAAATTTCCAAAATAAAACAGAATCAATGAGGTTTGAGCTACATGTTTCTCCTTCTACCCATTTTTTTTCTGCCAGGAAATTTGCCTCAAATTTTAGTCTGTCATTCCATTACCAAAACATATATTATTATCTTACTGACTTTTTTTTCCAATACAGACTTATAATTGAATCACTTTTTTTTTCATTATACCCCCTACATTTCTGCAAGCTTTTTATAATAGAATCTCCACAATTTTACTCTAGTACTAGAAGTTTTGAACAGGCTTTTAATAAGTATTAGTCAAACATTTTCTAATAATCCTGGCCTGATACAATACACTATTCTCTGGAGTTACTTCATGAGATCCCAGAAAAGACTAAGACAATTTAATTAAAGAGAATACTTAATACAGAGGTCAAACACCTAAACCCTCTTTATGTCGATTTCCAGGAACAGGAATACTGATGCTATCCCACAGTTCTGTCTTCTCTACATTTCTCTGAATTCTTACATATAAATCTAGAATTATAAACCATTTATTAATTTTAGAAGAAAACTGACAACCTATTAGCATTACCCATAACTTAGAAATTTACCTACTTTCTTATTCAAACCCATAAGTAGTCTCAATAAAATGTATTATTGCTATACAAATTAAATTGTTTTTATAAATTTTTATTTTGAATTAGTTTTATATTTACAGAAAATTCTAAGAAGAGCTGAAACAATTCCTATGGAGCCTTTATCTGGACTACCCAAAAAGCAACAAATATATTTTAATTCTCTATTACTGACTCTCTAATATACAAGGATATTTTTTCTTTTTTTAAGAACATTGTTCTTTTATATTCTATTGTTTTTTCATGTGTGTAGATGTGTACATGCACATGAATATGCATAATGTTGATTGTTTTCTATGACACTTCTGTGCCAATTTTCTGACACAGAGCCTGTTACTATACCTGGAGCTCTTCATTTTTAGGTCAGACTGGCTGACCAGTGACCCTAGTCTTTCTCCTGTCTCCCTTTCCCACAGCATTGGGGTTACAGGCACGTGTGGCCATACCCAGATTTCTGTGTGGGTGCTGGCAATCACATTTAGGTCCTCATGCTTGAAAAGCAAGTGCTCCTGCCCACTGAGTTGTCTCTCCAGCACCACACTATTTATTTTTAATATTTAAAAAAATAAGTTGCAGATGCTAAAGTAATGGCAAAATTATATTATAAATAAGATATTTATATATGAGACTATAGTCTCAAAATATCTCATTCCCCAGATACTTTTATTAGTTACCAAACTTTTTGTAACCAAACCCCTCACAAACAGAAGCATAAGAAAGGAAAGGGGCTGTTTTAGTTTACAGTTTAAAGATTTTTTTTTTCCTATCATTGGGGGGAAGCCATGAATGAGAGAACAGGAGACTAGCTGATCACATGGCATCCACAGTTCAAAAGCAGAGGGTAAGCAGGAGTTGACACTGGCCTATAAAATCGCAAAGTCCTCTGTTAATGTCCTAATTCCTCCAGCACAGCTTTACCCCCTTCCCATTCTTCCACACATCACCACTAGTTGGTCACCAAGTGTTCAAACAATGAACCCATATGGGGCATTTTACATTCAAACCATAGCATAAATTCCTGGACATCTCATCATGCAAAAATGCATTCAGTCCAGCTACCAAAGCCCACTTATTTTTAACAGTCCCAACACTGTTCAAAAGTCCAAAATCCCTTCTGATACTCAGGGCAATCTATGATTCCCTATAAACTCAACAAATAAATTATATAATTCCAACATGTGTCTCTTCTGAGACTCAAAGCAATCGAACTATGATTCTATGTAAAATCAACAAACAGATAAATTAAATAATTCCAAAATGTAATGGCACAGAAAAACAACTCACATTCTGAAAGGGAGGATTTGTGTCATAGTAAGGAAAGATGAGACTAAAGCAAGATCAACACATAGTAGGGCAAACATCACACCCTGCAGCTCCATGCCCAGAATCTGAGAGTTATGATAAAATCCTCTAGTCTCCAAAGGGCTTGAGTAGTCCTGCCCTCTGTAATACACATAGCTTTTCTCTTTGGCCTAGCTCTGAGCCCACAGTTTCCCTTGATGGGTATCCTATTATCTTGGCATCTCCAATAGCCTGAAATTGCAGTTACAACTTAAGCTTCATCTTCATCACTTCATGCAATGAACCTTTAGTGTGCTCTTATGGGGTCAAGCTGCTACACATTTCTCAGCCTCAGCAGATCTCTGAAGCCATGCAGCAAGGTGCAATGACACTATCTATTTTGCATCCTTCATTCTTATAAAACCAGTACTATGTGGTTCATGCTTCCAACTTCTGCTTTCAATTTGGGATAGAGCTTAGCTCCCTTGCACCAAAGCTATGATGGCGTTGTGTTTATTGGCTGTGGAAACACTTTCCTATGGAGTTATTTTAGAGAAATGCAAACCTTTCTGTGGCTTTCTCTTTTCAAAAAAAATGTATATCCTTACAAGTTAGAGTCTTTAATGGGTGGGGTCGTTCCTTCAGGGCACCTTTTAAATTGTCCCAGTAAGAAAAGTCAAGTTTCTCTTTACACTTTTATTTTATTATTTATTTACTTATTTAAGAGACAGAGAGACAGAAAGAGAGAGAAAGGGAGATAGAGAGAAGCAGATACAGAATGGGTACAGTGGGGCCCTCAGCCACTGCAAAGAAACTACAGACACATATTCCACCTTGTGCATCTGGCTTATGTGGGTCCTGGGGAATTGAACCTGGGTCCTTTGGCTTTGCAGGCCAGCACCTTAACTACTAAGCCATCTCTCCAGCCCCTTCTTCACTCTTGTTAATCTCTTTCAAATTGGTTTGTAGGAGACAACTCCTTGTCCAGAGCTTTAAATTTTCTCACAAACCTTTCCTTTCTAAACTTTCATATATATATATATATATATATATATATATATATATATATATATATATATATATATATATGTACTCTTTCACTGTAGATTCAAATAAGAGCAGTGAGTAATAACCAAGGGACAGACTCATTGTTATCCTGCCTTGGAATTTCTTCTTCTGAACATATTAGTCTACCACTCCAGTTCTCCAGACATGGTAGAATACAACCACATTCTCTGTCAGCATAACACATACACTGCCTCTAGTCCAGTTCCCATTAGTCTTTGTTCCCTTTTCCACTTCCACTATTTATATTTCTCTCATCATTCTGGTATTCCAAACCATAATAAGACATTAAGCTTTGCTTATGGCATTCTAGGGATTCCCTAACCTAAATTTCCAGTCTTACACATTACCCCTGCAAATCAGTTACAAAGACCTATGACCCACATGGTTAGGTTTATCACAGCAACAGTTTTCTGTATGAGTTACTTGACTAATGGCTGTGACCAAGTGCCTGACAAAAAAGCACTTAAGGAAGAAAAAGAATTATTTCAGTTTATAGTTTGAGGGGACACTTTCCATCAATGTGGGGAAGCCATGACAAGTAGCAAAAGACTGTATGGTCACATTGCATCCACAGTCCAAAAATAGAGAATATGAAGTAAGGCCATCCTATAAAACCTCAGCATCTGCACACAGAAACCCATTTTCTCTCACAGTCTTCCCAACATTCCCAAACAGTGACACAGCTGGAGACTACATGTTCAAACAGATAAGCATGTGTGGTAGATTTAACTTTCAAATGATAATAATAATAGTAAAAATTAAAAAAAAGAAATTGGCACCTAAGACCTGTACAATATTGTGCTCATCAACATTTTGACCATGAAAGCTTAAAGAAAAAAAAAAAAAAAAAAAGAAGCATCAAAATAGAGAGAGAGAGAGAGAGAGAGAGAGAGACTATTTGGAAAGAGAAGGGGAGTTGGTAGAATAGGTGCAGGAAAAGCAGGACAAAAGAAGATAATGTGGCAGATTATTAACAAATTACAGTATGTTAAGATATAAAAATTCTTAATAAAATTGAGTAATAAAATCACTGCCTAAATTTAATCAGAGGTTGCCACCCTGGTTTTTGAATGATAACTATCTCTCTCTTGGGGTATCTTGAACAATAGGGATATCCTTTTCCTTATGATGGACCATAAGATGACTTGTCCTACCTTCTTGTATAGTTGTTTATGACTGGGTTGACTACCCAGAAAGACCAAGCATGTGATTAGGGGGAGAACAGAAAGGGGATGGAGACTAATGAAGACCATGTAGACAATGAGCAAAAGTAAACCTTTATGAAATGCCAGGAAAATCTAGACACTCATGTTACAGGGAGCTCCTTTGGTTAACATTACTATATTTTGACAATTTTATGTTAGAAAGGGTTATATGTTCTTGCAAATGAAGTGAGGTTTGTATTCAGTACCAACCCAACACATGGGTTATAATATACTTTTTAATAGATGACAAGTTAGTTTCATTTTCCTTTTTAAAAATCATTAAGTAGAAACATCATATGTTGGTAAGTATGAAGTTTTTAATGAGTTTTATGAGATTTTTCTAGCAAATTATTTAACTTGAACGTAATATTGGTAACTCCTGAATGTTGGGGTAAAGGGAAATTTCTCGTGTAACCTCTAAAGATTTCCTGGAGTGAACCACACATAGAGACATTAAACAGAGACAAAATTATTCCACACACAGAGGCAATCACATAATGTAATGACCTATACACCTGGTATGGACAATAAGCTAATATACCCCTTCTTTTGGGGGGAAGGAAAGATTGGAAAACATAGTGATGGTGTCTCAATTATAGTCATTTTTATCTGAACCATTAAGTCATCCTCAAATGTTAACAAATACCTTCTATGTGATCTTCTAGATGCCTGGCTCTGGTTCTCTGTATAAGGTACAGAAATTACAAGGGTAAATAAGGTTAAGTTCAGTTCTTATGTAGTTTATACATGTTGAGGATCTTATTAATTCAAAAAAATAACTTGTTTCATTTGGGAAGAGCAAATAGAGGAGACTGTGAACATTTCTATGCCTTCTCTTCCTATAGCCCCAGAGCTTGAGCTATGAATAACAATTTGGTATTGTTATAGTTCCAAAGGAGCAAAAGCATAGTTGCATTGGTTCTTCAAAGTGGCCCTCTGGTCACTCAACACATATTAGAAACCAGTACAGAATAATCATAATTATACTAATTAGAATAATTGTGCTAGATACTTATGCTAAGTCATATCCAACTCTATGAGGAAGACAAAATTATTATTCTCATTTTCTGACAAAAATGAAGACAGGAAGAGGTTTAACAAGCTTCCCCACATTGATGGAAAGTGTCCCCTCAAACTATAAACTGAAATAATTCTTTTTCTTCCTTAAGTGCTTTTTTGTTAGGCAAAACAGCAAAACATTTTCTACATTCTGACTCCTTTGGATGGCAATATGTAGTACCTAACATGCCACATAATTTTTTGGTTCATTTAGGCTACATCACAATAATACTTTATGTATCTTAAGTCAGCCTGATACAAACAGAAACCTGTACCCCGAATAGTCATTTATTTTAAATAGCTATATTATCAATCAAAAAGTTATCTTTTAAAAAATACTTACTGAATTTTTCAATAAAATCAAATAATTTCAATGTGGTGGACAAAATATTGTTGCACTAGACACTATGCAATATCCAAGAAAATACTGACATAATTCCATGTCTGTAAGTCCCCCCCCCCAATTTCTGTATGTTAAGATAAAAATAAATTTCAAAATTGAGGTATCAAATGATACCTTGACCAACAATGAAAATGATCAGTATTTAAGGATTATTGTTATTATTGAAGGAGTAAGTATGTTATTAATCACAGCCATCATACATTGCTTTCTAACTTGATCACAAAACTTAATTACCGTATAAATTTAGACAAAGGTTCTTTCTTCTTTGAATGTGGCACTGAATTTTAGATATACATTTCCACATTGGCTTATTTGATGGCTTCACAATGTCTGGCAATACCCCGATGGACCATAAACTATGGAATGCTAAAACAACAACCAGTAGATGTATTTGTCTTCTCTCACTGCCTTACCAGATCACCAGAAATTTAGTGGCTTAAAATAACACACTTTTACTATCTTACAGTTCTATAGGTCAAAAGTCTGGCATGGGTCATTCAGGGGTGACAGGAAGGTGGTGTCAGGGCTGCATTCCATTTTGGAGGTTCTGGGGAGAATCCAATTTGCCTATTCTGCTTCTAGAATTTCTCCTCTTGCCTGGTGGCTCTCTTCTTCCATCTGAAAATCAGCAATGTTCCATCTCTCTCACAGTATTCTAGCTAGAGCCTTCTCTGATCACAGTGAATAAAAGCTCTCAGGTTAAGACTTGTTTCAACTCAATCATGTCTTCAAGGGTACTCCAGTATAATTTATTTCCCCTTCTCAAGCCCTATACTCTTTTTTTTTTTTTTTTTTTTTTTTTTTTTTCGATGTAGGGTCTCACTCTGGTCCAGGCTGACTTGGAATTAACTATGTCGTCTCAGGGTGGCCTCGAACTCTCGGCGATCCTCCTACCTCTGCCTCCTGAGTGCTGGGATTAAAGGCGTGTGCCACCATGCCTGGCTTTCAAACCCTATACTCTTTTTTTTTTTAATTATTGTTTTTATTGACTTTTATACTTACATACAAAAAAAAAAAAAAAACCCACCTGATATTTCCCTTCCCTCCACCCATTCCACTTTAGAACTCAAGTCTCCATCATATCCCCTCCCTCTCTCCATTAGTCTCTCTTTTAACTTGATGTCTTCATCTTTTTCAAACCCTATACTCTTAAACACGCATGTGTTAGCTCTTTGTCATGCACATGGTCACAGGTCTCAAGATTAGTACATGCTCATATTCCAAAAGGACTTTCTTTTGCAGACCACCATCTGGCAATTCTAGCTCATTCTAACTTCTCTACACAAGACGCTTTTTAAAACTCATGTTTAATTCACTCATTCATTTTTTTTTTTTTTTCAAATCACAGAGTTAGGACATGTTAAGAAAAAATCTGTTTGATTCTACCAGGAATCACAGTTTAGCCTAGCAGTTATATTCTCTTCGTAAGTATTATAAATTTCTTTACACCCTGGGACATCCCCTTCTGAATGCAGGAGGAACCAAGTATGGCAGCCAGCACATGACTTACCATAAATATCTATGGAAATCTTCTTGTATCATGAAATAATATAAAATATATTATTAAATTTAATTTTGTTTCAATAGTTTATCATATTTCTGTAGCAATAAAAGGTGTAAGAAAAAGAGCAAAGTAAAATAATTAGAATTTGAAGCCATCCTAGTAAGAAAATCCATGCGATTTGCCAATTTTTGAAGCCAAAATGGAGAATTATGGAGAAATTTCCCTGCAGATCTCTTGCTGCTGCCAAAGCAGAGAGCCAAATGAAGTTTATAGTCACTCGTATTTTCCAACAATGTGTCTCACGTTGCCAATACTGACATGCTTTCTCTGTGACCTTGAAAGTTGCCCTATTACCTTAATAGTTTCCTATCTAATAAAATTAGGTTATTTTCCTTTACAGTAAATTATTTCCCAAATCTTCAAAGTACAGTTTCCATTGAAGAACCAAGATCCTGCCTTTTCACCCATTGTAAACCAGTAAACTGAACAATGAGCTGGGGGTCATCTCTGGGATATTGGTTGAGATACAGATTTTACCAGAAGTATGCCAGTAGACACCCATTCCCATTCTAGTTCATTCCAACATGTGTCTCTACTTTGCTGTCCTGTTGAAGAGTCTTCCTCCCATGTGTTCTGTGGCCCTGGATATCATTTTGAATAAAGTATACACTTTTATCCACTTAAGAACATTTATGTGGGTATTTTTTGAAACATATCTTTAAACAGAAAAGCAAAAATTAGAGGCTATCCTTATATTAAAAAGGAAGTAGTTAATTGTCCAGTTTGGACTCATTTTCTCATTGTTGCTTAATTTGAAATCTCTGTTTAAATTTTTGCCAACACAAATAATTCCTTTTTTTAAAAAAAAAAAAAGTGTGATTCTTTTCTAATTATCAAGAAATTGGACAGCAAGAGTTGTTTGAATCTATATTTGAAGACCATTTTTGGAAACTAAAATCAAAAAGAAATCCACCTGTGGACTTTGATGTCAGTCCTATTTTTGGCTTGGATCCTCATCTTGCCATGATCACTGTATTTTTTCTTTTTTAAACTTTTTTAATTTATTTATTTGCAAACAGAGAGAAACAGAAGAGAGGCAGAGGGAGAGAAAATACATGGGCACACCAGGGTCTCCAGCCACTGCAAAAGAACTCCACTGTGCATCTGGCTTCCATGTGAACTGGGGAATCGAACCCTGGCTGTTAGGCTTTGTAGGCAAGTGCCTCAACTGCTGAACAACCTCTCCATCCTCTCATTTTTGTTTTTACAACTTAGTGTTCAGTTTTATTACTGAAAACTGAATTTTACCTCATACAGATGTGAATTAGTCAATATAGGAAAAGTGCTTAGATATTGCCTAGTACCTGAGAATAATTAAATCATAGGTATTACTTAATTTCACTGGTAAAATAATAACTTCTTTGGAAAATAATGTTTAAATGGTAGTTAATTAAATGCAAACGTGATCTTTTCCAAACTTGAACTAGCTATTGATTTCATTTGTGAACAAATTTACTGTGAAATTTTCTTTGGATTACTTCTTATTTTAGCCCAAGAAATTTATTTTTATTTATTTCTATTTATTTAATACATTTTTATTTATTACAAACAAGTAAACAAAGTAATAAAAATAACCTACATTGAAAAAAAGCAATATACAAATATATTGACTTTTCATTATAGACATAAATACTGATAATGAATTTCCAAAATTTAGTCAAACAGTTCAAGATGATCATCTTGAATGGATCATATTTTATTAATGTAACATCAATAGCAAGAAATTCAAGAAGGAAAACCAATTTGTTTTATCAATGTGAAGTTTATAAAGTATATTTGATCTTTTGGATATCTGTACTTTTATGTTTCTAAAAAGTTAATGCAATGTATCTTCTTCTAGGAGGGTAAAACAAATCCTGTTTCTTGATAAGAAAAAAGAAAAACCCAATGCCACCAGTTTTTATGTTGTGCCCTATCCAGCTGACACTGTCCTTTTGGAAAGCCAATGACTTGTTAGTACCCCTCGCAGCAGTGTGAACAGATGCGTCCCTGACAGGCGATGGATGGTCAGGGTCCATCTGGCCAGTGCAGCTCGGACAGAAATGATGTATACAGCTTCATCAGCGAATGACTGTCATCAATCCTGGGCCATGGATAGCGTAAATGACAGCTAGGCTGCAGCTGAGACCCCAGGTGTGAGACTGAGGCGGACTGATTTAAGAATGCTGGGTAATCAGGAATGTATAGGCTCCTGGACTTTAATTTGTATCTTTAACCTCCTATAAATATCCTGCTATACTGTAGCAGGTATGTGTTTTTTAGTATGTCATCATGAAATTAGCTTCAGGATGGCAGCTGTTCTATGTTTTCCTTTAACCACTGATGACTTTGGTTCCAGGGCTCCAGGTCCAAATGCATGAAGTATCCTAGCTGCTCTATAGTATGCACATAATTTAATTATGACCTCATTGATTTTTCATACATTTCAATTTTCTCTTTAATTCACAGTAGCTGTCCTGTTCAGGAGACCTTTGGTTTTCCTTCCAAGATTTCCTAACAGAATCATTTGAAGTTGAAAATAGTTTTGTTTACCTTCTCTTCTCCTCAGTCATGCCTTCCCCACTCCCAGGAATGTTAGCTCCAGCTGACTGGAGTAGGCCTGTTGATGCAGACTATCCACCAAGGAACCTTCCACTTAGTATGAGACCTTAAAAAGGAAACAATACTGCTCACTCACCAACAAAAGGTACCTGGATTTTAAATGGTCTCTCTTTAGTATGCATTAAGAGATCATGCATAATTTGCATCTATTAGCATTTTATTATAGCACTGGCACTGGGGAAAGGAAAATGAAAACAATTATTGTATCCTCAGAGGACATTAGTTTACTTATAACTATTTTACAATAAATCATTTTTGTTTATCAGTTTACTGGCTGCTGCAAAAGCAGAAACTGGAGCCTAAGAGGGTTCTAAAAGCAGAGGAATGTTTGGAGCGGCTCCACATGTTCTCACAGAAAGCTCTTCAAATACTTCCAGCTCATTAAAGTGAATTATGTCAATTACCACTAGCAGATCTGGAAACATTTGAATCTAATGAAGAAGATCTCCCTGCCCCCCACCCAAAAAAATTCAGCTTTCCCTAATACAAGCAAGTTATTTGGCCCAAATGGTATCTCACAGAGGCTAATCTAGGATAACTCCCTTCTCAAAAATAGGAAAAAGTTAGGGAGTCAGGTTTGGAGAACTCAAGACAGTTTGGTCCATTCGACTATCATAAAATGGAGATATAAGAAGCATCTCAGGCCTAAGAAAAATCCTGAGAGAGAATAAGATAAGATATAGTGATGTAAATGCATCTTGTATCCTCATATATTTTAAAAAGCATAAAGTTTCTCACATTTGCCATTAGTTTTGATGATGGTCAAAGAAGCCATGCAGTGCAGAAAAAGAGCTCATCTAGTTTCCTTTGTATTTCTTTTTTTTTTCTTTTAATAAGGCAGTCCCTAAGATAGTTTCTTTTTTATATTTTATTATTTATTTATTGAGAGAGAAAAAGGAGAGAGAGAGAAAGAGAATTGGCATGCCAGGGCATGTAGCCACTGCAAACAAACTCCAGATGCATGTACCACCTTGTGCATCTGGCTTACATGGGTCCTGTGGAATTGAACTGAGGTCCTTTGGCTTTGCAGGCAAGTGTCTTAGCCGCTGAGCCATCTCTCCTGTCCTCTTTGTATTTCTTATAAAGATGAGTTAACAATTCATTTAGTGCCAGTGAAAAACTCATTCCATCTTATGACAAGAACAATAAGCAAAACCATATGTTTATGTAAATTCAGAAGAATGGAAAACTGTCAGAATAAAGCTGCCTGCTGTAGAATTAAGTTTTCATGGTGTCACGTGTACAATAGTTCATGAATTAAAGATTAGCATTAAAATAGTAAAGTATCTCCACAAATTAGTGTTAAATTAGAGAGAGGAAGGGATAAGAAGCAAGGAGACAGAGGGAGAGAAACAGAGATTGAGACTATGCTGAACTTTAAAAAATAGTGTCTACAAACATTTGGTTTTCAGGTCTGAAAAACATCATTAACATAGCTTCAGGAATGGAATTCAGGTGGATCTGTCCTTACTAAAGATAATATATCAAGTAATCCCTACACTTTGGAAACATAACTAAACAAGGTAAAAGAAGACGGCAATTATATTGAACACAAATCTATACAATTCTTTTGCAAGATGCCAGGATTAAAGCTAGAATATTGAAAAATCTTACACATACAATTGGGCTATAGTACTCAGTAGTGATAGGTGATCCATGCATATTTTTCTGAGCTTACGTGTTTGAGAAGAGTGATTTTTTTTTACAATAAAAATAATTTTTAACAATACAAAGCCTTGACTTCATACGCTTACTAAATTACTCTCAACCATTACTGCTCAGGTAGAGTCCACATGCTTTCAGTAGACAAATGTTGATTTTAGGGAATATCACTTAAAAGATATTTTATGGAAAATAAAATGTAAGTACAGTTATTTTCAATGCAAAGTAGCCACAGTTCCTATACAAGAGAATCTCATCTATGTAAAAATTTCTCTTTTCATATAAGATCCGAATAATTATTCCCTAACTTTGTAGTGATTTCATCTTTGTCTCATGAGTAGATGGGAGTTGGAAATTCTCTAAAAGACACACAACAAGAAGTTAGAGTTGAGAGATAAACTCTGGCCTAGAAGGCACTGTCCTGCATTCTGTGCTTACCTCTGCTCTCCTATACCAAGTTCTGATAAGATTCAAAAAACAAATGATAGAATTATCCAGGAACAGTTCAAATACCTAACTTCCTTGGTGATATATTTTTATGGGATCTTTTTTTTTTTTAATTTCTTTCTTTCTCTCTTTCTTTCTTTCTCTCTTTCTTTCTTTTGAGAGAGAGAGAGAGAGAGAGGGAGAGAGAGAGAATTGTCACACCAGGTCCTCCGTCATTGCAATCAAACTCTAGGTGCTTGTGCCACCTAGTTGGTATTTGCAACCTTGTACTTGCCTCGCCTTTGTGCAACTGGCTTATGTGGGATCTGGAGAGTAGAACATGGGTCCTTAGGCTTTCAGGCAAGTACCTTGACCACTAAGCCCTCTCTCCAGCCCTTTGGATTTCTTTCTGTTCAAAACTCATGAAAATGGTCTGGGTAGAATGAAGTAGGACAAGATGGCTGAATGTTGTTGCTCCATATTTTCCTGCTTGCAGTTCAGGGAAATGGAGTGTAGTAAACTGCTGTCCATCACAGGGTGAGAGACAAACATGCATTCTGAACTACTGTGTCTTTTACTTTTTCTCTGTCTGGAATGTCTCATGTTGGAATATAAGGTGGCAATACTTAGATGATAAAGAATTCGGCTGGAGAGATGGCTTAGTGGTTAAGGCGTTTGCCTGGGAAGCCAAAGGATCCTGGTTCGATTCTCCAGGACCCACGTAAGCCAGATGCATGAGGGGCACAGGCATCTGGAGTTCGTTTGCAGTGGCTGGAGGCCCTGGCATGCCCATTCTCTCTGTCTGCCTCTCTTCTATCTCTCTCTCTCTCTGATTGCAAATAAATAATATTTTAAAAAAGATTTTAAGGCTCTTGGCAGTACTAATCCTTTTCTCTCTATTTAAAAACAAAGAAAAAATATTCCTTTTTCAGAACATATGTGGTACACCAAAATAATGGAAGAATCCAGATCCATGATTTTCTACCAGAGTGTGAGGGTAAGTTCTTGGTTTGATTTTCTACCAGAGTGTGAGGGTAAGTTCTTGGATTGATTTCTACCTAGTGTGTGAGGATAGATTCTTGTTTGATTTCCAAAAAACTCTCCAAGGAGGATGGGGATTTTCCCACCTCTGCCTGGGCTTGTATCTCTGGTAAGGTTGTCAGGTATATTTGTGTTAGAGCATTTGATTTTTGTTCAGAAGTAGTTAGAGAAAGTAAGAATTTACATGACATGCTTGAAAAATTGGTAGATATTTAAAGGAAATACCAAAACATGAGCTATTTGATTATTTCCTTTAAAGAAAAAATTTTAATTCTGTACACTGTGAAAACCAACATCTTATATGATGGCATGCCAATCAGCAAAATATCCACTCATCTTCTAATTACTAATTTAAATAGAGAGGGCTACAAAGCTTTAGAATCCTTTTGACTCTGCTTTAAAATTATAGCATAAGAACAATGTCACATAGCTTATAAACAGATGGTCTTTTATTTCTCATTACCCCCAAACTCAGGATGTTTGATAATGCAGGATCTTAATCAAAATTCATTGACTGCATGGCCAGGTTTTTTTTTTTTTTTTTTCAATTCTAATTCAGTTCATTTATTACATTAAGAACTATGCAAATTCTACATCATTATGGAGACTTATGTCATATAATTTTATTTCACTCTGCAAGTAAAAAATATCTAGAAGTGAAACTATACCTGAATTGTGGGGGAACTGTCTTTACTCTATCTTGGAAGGATCACCGTGGGATTCTATTCAAAATCATGGCCAACTTGAAGAAATGAGCAGAGTTGGCAATTAGATGGAACTGAGAGTACATTTCCCAGGTGGTAGTCACAAAGTAAGAGTAATCAGGGCTGAACTTTTTATTGTTTTTGCTTTTATGATTTTAAAATAACATCATGAAAAGTCATCATCTTACCCAATATCATAAGAGGATTTTTTTAATGTTGGATTTAGCTTCTATCTCCTGATCTATTGAAAACATGCCATCCTCCCATTTCTGAAACTTAAGCAAATGGGCCAAGAGAATTGGACACATTTAGCTATTCTTTCTTTCTTTTTCTTTTTTAATCAACCCAGTAAGTACCCTTTAGCCAAGCATCAGTGGAGCCCAACATCATGGCACATTTCCCCACACTATACTTACTCTCAGACAGCACCTAGGAGGGAAAGAGTGAGAGGGCTGTTGAGCACTGAGAATTTTTCCAATGAATCACAATTATGTGAACACCTGTGCTAACTAAGTTTGTGCTGATCCATTGTGAAAATTTGCAAAGTGCTCAACAGCACTGAGAATTTCTCATTTATTATCTCAGGTGGGGTTTTCGGCAACTGCACATTAGGTTGCAATGTGAACCATGTAAGGACACGCATTCAAGACCTCACCTAGGACCTTTTCATTCTACCTGCAGGGTACAGCTGTGCCTCTTAACAGGGCAGAGTTCTGCTTCTGAATGTCTGCCCAGAAAAGTTAAGGGCAAGTACAGGAATTCTTCATCTGTAAGTGAAATGATTGTAGAACAAGCTTCCATTTCGAGATGAATTCACTATAGGACTGATTGCAGGAAGAACTTGGAAGTCTCTGGTGTTTTTATGAATCTATAAGATTGTCTTATATTAAACTGAAAAGGTATCAAAAAGCTAAAGAATAAGAGAGAAATCCATGCATAAGTATGTATTTTGAACTATCAACAAATTCTCTTATTGGTGGGCAGAAATGTAGCGAGATTGGTCTAGATACCAAGGACTCTATAGACTACTTTTTTTTTTTTTGAGTCAATGATTGATGGGAATTGGAAAAAATATTTTGTGAATGAAGTCATCAAAATAGCTAGTTAAAGCCTTGGTGTAAGAAGAAATATTGAAGTCATTGCATCAGCTGCATACAGAGTCAATTGTGGATTCCACAATAATGGTCTAGCGTCAGCCTGGGACACTGGCTTTCCCTGAATGGATTTCCCTGAAAGTGTTCTCTGTCTTAAAGAACTATAAACTACTGTGTGGTCTCTGAATGGTAATGCAGTGCTAAGAACAGAATGTGTGTGTGTGTGTGTGTGTGTGTGTGTGTGTGTGTGTGTGTGTGTGTGTGCACGCGCGCAGGCGTGCGTAGAAACTGTAGACATTTAACTTTTCAGTGAAAAATATATTTGCTATTTTGAATAGTTAAATTTAAAAGGAGAGAAACTTAAGCATGTGGATATAAAGACTAGTGCCTTTTCCGGCATTTTTTTTTAAGGATTTCTTCTAGAATTTATTTTATTTTGTTTATTTGAGACAGGGTCTCACATAGACCAGGCTGGCTTCAGTCTTGCTATGTGGCCAAGAATGACGTGAACGTCTGATCTTCCTTTCCCACATCCCCAGTGCCAGGATTATAGAAGTGCACCACCACACTCTTTATTTGCCAGCGGGGAAAGGGGAGAGATATGAGGGATCAGAAGCAGGGCTTATTACATGCTAGACAGGCAATCTATCAACTGAGCTACATTCCAAGCTTTCTCTACCTCTGGAATTGAATTAGATCTCAATGTTCTCACCAATAAGATAGGTACACAGAGTGTTCAGTGGCTAGTGCAGTTGTCATTGATAACCACTTTGTGATATGAAACAATGCCAGAAATTTTGAAAAGGGAAACCCTGAAGTCAATGAGCAGCCCTAGGATGAGAATGTCACTGGGTCCCTAGGTAATGACTCTAGGGTTGGGAACATGAGAAAAGTTATGGGATCATAGAGGCATTCAGTTTGGTTCTAGTATTTGGTTGTGAGAGAGAGGAACCCCAAATGAATAGGCTTTGATCTACTTTCTTTCAAGGTTTTACTCATCTGGGTTTCAGTCTCTATCTAACATTAGATGAAAGGATACCTCTTTTCCCTGCTGTGGCCACTGTAATTAGATGAAAGGAGAAATAAGATGCACAGGAGACGCACTCCTGATGGTACTTTGGCTTAATGCCAGAGCCTTCTAATGAAAATTAACGTTTTCTGCTTTGGGGCCTGTGGCACTTATTTTTAAGATGAGAATTTGTAAAGCTATGTGGGTATAGAGAGAATAGAGAAGGATTGGTATGTTGAAAAAGATTCATATATCAGCTATAAATTAGATTTATTGGGTTTTATGAGCACCAAGCATATGCTAATCACTTGACACACATTACCTCATTTAATCTTCACAACAGAATGAAAGAGTAATTGATCTTATCCCATTTTTCAAGATAAAGAAAATGAAACTTCAAGAGGTGCGTTATTCCACAGTCATGTTAAAAAGTATTGGTGGAACTCTTGTGTAGATGATGACAAAACCCAAGACTTGGGGATTCATTCAATAAAGTGCTTACTGTGCAAACACGAGGAACTGAGTTCAGATCCCCAGCATTCAAATAAAAGCTGGGCATGGTGGTGCACACCCATCACCTCAGCACTTGAGAGACGGAGACAGAATGATTTGGAGGGCTTGCTGGTTATGTAGTCTACCCTACCTGTGGAGGTCCATGATTAGTGTGAGACCCAGCCCCTCCATAAATAAATAAATAAATAAATAAATAAATAAAAAAATAAATAAATAAGTAAAAATTAAAAAAAAAAATAAAGGAAAGCAATTGAGGAAGACACCTGATGGCAATGCAACATCTAGCCTCTACACATATGCATACATACATGTGCCTACATGCATATGAGCACATGTATATGCACATACACCACACACATATACAGGTGTGAAACAAAACAACAAAAAAGAAAATCTCAAAATTTATTACTACAAAATACTGCCTCCCAGTGGCTGGAATTTAACAAACATTTAGTCAACATCAGCTACTGAGTTCAGTGTGCTTTTGTAGGGAGGCAGGGGTCTAACTTTTTCAGACTTAGTTCCCTGCCTCAAAGGCGAGTAGAAAGTGCATTAACGATCAGAATTAGTGAAAAGTTGACTGTCACATGTAAAAGTAGCTGGTTCAAGCAAAGCTCCAAATATCATTACAAGGGAATAGATGGCTGCGTTGTTTATGAGGCAAATTCCTAGAATTTATTCTTACTCAAATATAAAATAACTAAGTGGACACCTGATGCATGATTTGTACAAACAAATTTCTTCAAGAAAAGAGGTTCTGTGGCATTAGCATTTTAAGTATGTGTGAATATTTCCTGCAGTTGTCATAAAACATGAAATTTTTTAAATTTATTTTTTCTTTATTTATTTGAGAGAGAGAGAGATACAGAAATAGGCAGGGAGAGAGAGAGAGACAGAGAGAGAGAGAATGGGTGCGCCAGGGCCTCCAGCTACTGCAAACGAACTCCAGATGCATGCACCCCCTTGTGCATCTGGCTAACGTGGGTCCTGGAGAATCGAGCCTTGAACCGGGGTCCTTAGGCTTCATAGGCAAGCGTTTAACCACTAAGCCATCTCTCCAGCCAATAAAACATGAAGTATTTTTTAACCAGAGCAACAAAATCTAAAGAAAGAAAAACATAAAATAACATCTTATACAACTGTATGATAATATTCTCAAATAACATGTCATGAAATGTTAAGAAACAATTTTCCCTGGATATCTTTTTAAATAATATGTGTATGGACTTGGATAGGACTTGCCTGTAAACAGAAAATAATGACCTGTGGGCAAATCTTGTAGTAGTATTTTTCATGGAAAGAGGCAGAATGAGAATTGACCTTATGTGCCTTTGTGCTGTCTCTAGTTCTTTATTCTCATTCTTCTTGTTTTAATATTTTCTTATGTATATCTATGTGCACATGTGTATTTGTTATGTATGAATACATGCACACCATCACAAGCACCTGAAGGTCAGAGGACAACTTTGATGCATCTCTGCTATTCTTCTGCTTCTTAAGACAGGGTCTCAGGCCTCTGAGGTTCTCCTGACTCTGCCTCCTGCTGTGGTATACACATGGGGATCCCAGACCTATGCTCCACTTTACTTCTGCCACTTTGTGTCCATCAGGCATCACATGGGCTCTGGGATTGAATTTGGGTTGGCTAGATTTGCAAGCAAGTCTCTTTAATTGCTGAGCTATCTTTCCACACCTCTTATTTTAATTCTTTAAAATCTTAGCATTTTTAATGATGTAAATATTTGTTTCACTTGTCATCACTGGTCAGCGAACTATCCTCATTTTCCCAAGACTGTTATGTTACTAGCTAACAATGCTTATGTACAAATTTCCACTAAGGTCTTAATAATTTTCAAAAGCATAATTTATGATTTCCATAGCTGTATTCATCTCATTCTACATAGTCTCAACTTTTAAGTAAGGGGAATTTCAGGCTCTGTGGAAAAGAGATTTCTGTAAGACTAGCTTTCCCCCATGTTCCTTGAAACATGCTTGTAAGGTGAATATTTCCTTCACCTGTGCGTAAGGCTGACCCTGGTGAATAGATGTATTGAAATACTCCCTGAAAACAGAGGTCATTGATAATGGCATTAATGCTGCCATTCCCAGCTTCCTACTAAATGACACCTCACTATGCAACATTCCACACCTGATACCTGATAAACAGATATTAGTGACCTTGAGTCAACAATTTTTGCTTATCTAGACACTGGGTAACATTGTGACATTTTAAATTCACAGTTGTGTTTACTTTGTCATGTAGTTTTAAAATCTTCAAACTGATTAGGAAGATTGAAGAGAAGACACAGCCTTTAAAGCTGGACCTGATACCACACGTCATCCCCTGTAGCTCAGCAGTCAGTGAACTGAGCTGGTAAAGTCATCAGTCTGCATGACATTGACTAACAATTCATCCTTGTTACCTACCTGAGTCACTGTTGTGTATAGGGCTAGGTCCTCAAGCACCTACTGTGTCATTGTATCTGTGTCTTCGCAATTGTAATGACGTATGGGTCATTACTTTAGACATTTCTGGACTAAAGTCTTTGTTTGCTGTGGAGAAGAAACCATGTTTGGTGCCTCTCATCTCTTTTGTAAGGTGTGGCCAGAGCTCCTATCCTTCTTGTTTTCTTTTCTTCTTTCCTTAACCATGGTCAGCATCATCATGATCGCTCCACAGTGATTCTTACCAAAATTGTCAAAGGATGCATTCTTCCATGCAAGAGTGTGAGTTACTACAAAGGCTTATAGTTGTCACTTACATTTTATAGCACTCTAAAACATGACTTAAAACCACAAATGATAGTTTTATTATCAAAATGAAAGCTTCAGAATATTATTCTCCTTTATCCTCCAGATGATTCAATATTAGACCTTATCTCTTCTGGGCAATGCAACAGTGAATTATGTTATATTCACAGAGATTCACAACCTACTTAGTTAAATAAATAAGCCAATTTACCATGCATGAATGTAGATGCATCTTCAAAATATAATGGTAAATGAAGAATCAACTAGCAGGATTATGGTGTACCTGCAAATTTGAAATCAGAGGGCAATGTAGCATTGTTTATAGATATATACATTGATAGTTATCATGTACACACATGTATGAAAGCTACCAGGCAGTGTTAAGGCTGTTTTACCCCTAGAAGGAAATGAGAATGATAGTAAAACAGATTCATTCATGACATCACTTTTGGGTACAAAGAAGTCTAACTACTTTTGTAATAGTTTATTGGGAAAAAACATGAAGCAAATATGTATATCTTTTGGTCATGTGTGGAATCTTAGTGAACACTTGAGTGTTTATTGCTCTTTGTACTCAGGTATTTGAAACATTCCTTCATTATCACCCATCATCATCATCATCATGTTAAGTGATACTTCAAGTTTGAAATGAGAACTGGAGAGTGATCTTAAGAATGTCTTTCAACCTTTCACTATGATCCTAAAGAGAGGTGAAAAAAAGGTGAAAAGCCACAACTCAAAGTAAGAAAAACAGACAAGCTACCTGTAGAACTGGGAGGAATTGATTGGTGGTAAAATTCCGGTGGGGCTAGGGAGAAAAATCTGCCCAACTTTACAGGGTGATAACATATTTTCTGTACTTCCTAAAATGAGCAAAAAATGTGTCTGTGTGATACTGGAGAATGTAGGTGGAAAGAGGTACCGTTTTATCCCCTGCCATGAAAGAAATCCCAAAACTTCGAAAATACACAGTGAACTGTGCATATTGGAATATTTTTGGAAAATATTGAAAAGGAGGATGGAAGATAGCAGAGCCCATGACTTTCCCATGTGAAACCAGCCGGTCCTATTTCCAACCTCTGAGATACTGTGGCTTCTGACTGCAGGGAAAGAAAGGAGGCGTTCAATGGTTCTCCTTTGATTGCACAATGAGGAGGTGTGCAGCCACTGGGGGACCCTCATTTCATGTCCCCCTTCAACCTCACAGCTCAAAAGGCACTTGGAATATATATATATATATATATATATATATATATATATATATATATATATATGATGTTTGAGACAGGACATTTTCTTTTTCCAGATGAAAAGTTTTTCCTGAATCTCTTTATTTCCCATTCCTTTCTTAACTTTAGTTCCCTATAGAAACACTCACTGTCTGGAGAATAAAAAGGGAAGGAAAAAAAAAAGCTTTTTATAAATTAAAAAAATTCTAAAACATGTCATAGCATTCTTGGAAAGGACTAAAATGATATTTTGGTGTTCAGTCTTTAAGCCAAGTGACTTTATTTGCATAAAATAACATTTGTGGACACAAACAGAATACAAAAAAATGAATTTCAGAATTGAACATCTCTCCCTACTTTTATTCTGAAGATTTTTTTTCCATTATGATCAGGTCATATATTCCTCCAAAAAAAAAAAAAAAAAAACTTTTTTAAAGCAAACCCTGGCCCACCTTTATCTCCAATGGCCCAGTTGGGAGTTGCTATAATAATCCTTTTGCTTTTATGTGGCCATCTGGAGGCCTATTAAAAGGAGTATCTAAAACATACTCCCCAAGTGTGCTGAGTTTGTACGTTTTCACCAAGTCACCAAAACAGTAGCATTTTTCCTAGTGTGGGGAGACAAGAATGGGGTTTGTGGAGGCCGTCAGAGAGAAGAGACAGCACCAACACACCTACCCCTTCCATGGTCATCTGGTACCAGTAAATAGTACAAACAGCAGCTGATTCCAGAGTGTGTGTTCTGCGGATTCAGAGAACTACGGCAAGACTTCACTCCCATGTCTGGGACTCTATGATGAGATGGAGGAGGTTAGGGAATGTGGGAACAGGCAACGTTAAGAATTTAATGTAGTGTCATGCTTCAACTGGATAATGTTCCTTTTTGATTTGTGAGGAAAGCAAATATGAAATATTGAAATAATATTTCCACTTCCTACTTTTGTGGTGCACAATGATACACAGACTCTTCTGGCTTTCGAAAAACTATACCATTCCTCAAAAGTGTAATCCAACTGAGTTTGAGACATCAGGGCAGGTTTTGAAATGAAATTGGATAAAAGTAGGCATTTGTCTTGAGTAGATTATTAAAATCGCCATGTTAAGAAATCTGCTCAGAAAGACAGAACAAGTTGGCAGGGGTTGGATATCATTTGCCCAAAATAGAGGTTTTTCTCTACACTCATTAACCATCTTGCCCAGTAATGTGGTTGTAATCCTATTAAACCTGATACATCAAAAATTGCAGAAAAAAATTAGTTGCTCTCTCAAACTGCACTGCAACTCAGATCTCAGACCAAATAAGATGCATTAATTGCCTTACTGCTTCACCGCAAAGCCACTCTTAAAACATAATTCCTTAATGAAGTCCGTTAATTTGTTCATGGCAGTCCACAAGCTGTTCAGAATGACACAGGACTGCACTCTGTTTTCTAACCCCTGCAGTTTCTCCTGTTACTCACTCTGTCTTGTGTTGTTATCCCATGGATAGTAATTATTTTATAGTGGCTGTAATTAGGAGAGAATTAGGCTTGGTAAACAAAACCTGCCTACTCCTGTTAATAGCTAAGGATAATAAATTTGGCTCTGACATTCACTATATTTGGACAAGGTTTGGCCTACTTCCAGTTTTCCCAATAAGAACTTTATTATATAATTATGCCTTAGAGGGGCTCATATTACAAGGTAATTTTTTTTGTAAAGACACATATTGCATGGCTTCCAGCCAGTAAGTGATATACTGTAATATATGCCTCCAATAAATGTTTTAAACAAAAATCTCTCTAAGCAAAATCCTGCTAGGGAAGCATGCTGCTCCTCAGCATATATTATTTACAGGATTTGTTTGTTGAGTTTTTCCTACTGTAAATTATTTCCTTTCCCTTACATTTTCCAATATCAAGACAAGTGTCATTTTAAAAAGGCCTACATTAATTCTATCAGTAGTTGACATATTTGTCTATTTGATTTCTCATATCCCAGTTCCTATAGATGACCTTCAGATGATAACCGAGAAAGACAGTATTTTATATTTGTAAAGATTAACTATTAGTTTGCATAAATTGTGCTATCTTTGATTAAACTGATATTTTTCCTTTTTTAATACTAGGAAAATAAAATTAGTTTATGTCACAGCAAGCTAGATTTCTAACATTCATATGCTTTTCTCTAGACCCTTTACCACAAAGGTCACTTAAATTCATATAGATCACTGATAATACATTGCATAAAAATCTGAAAGTAGAGAGAACATTTAAAACAGATTCAAAAACAAGACCATGGAAATATAACCTCTGCTTGGAAAAATCATGAGAAAATAGGCATACGTGATATTAACTTTAGAACCAAAAGAAAGAATGAGATTCTCACTAAATATAAATGTAGAAGCATACTGTACTTTTTTCTTAGATGCCAAATTCAAAATTAGAGCCATTATTATTTCTTTAATATTACACATAGACAGCTTACAAAGAGGGGAATAATATTTTTTTTTTTTTTTTTTTTTTTTTTTTTTTTTGGTTTTTCAAGGTAGGGTCTCGCTCTGGCCCAGGCCAACCTGGAATTAGCTATGTAGTCTCAGGGTGGCCTTGAACTCACGGCAATCCTCCTACCTCTGCCTTCCTAGTGGGGAATAATATGTTTTAAAAAGTGCTTTGGAAGTTTAACCTGCAGACACTCAGGTTATATTTAAGACACCTGTGAAGTACACATGTCCTCCCCGTCTAAAGTGGGCACTAATTTTGCCTTGACTTGGCTGGATTTCAGGTACCTCAGTGCCCTTTGCATGTGTATCAAGGCTTATAGGTCATTTGGAAAAGGGGCCAACTGCTTTTCTAAGTAGTTGTGAACATTGACTAGGGGGTCCCAGTTTATTTAGTCAGATTTTTAAGGGTCCCACTGTGTAGGCCCATATGAATTATGCATATGCAAAGTCTCCCTTCAAGGGAGATTCCATTCCCTGCCTCTTTGTTCCCCTTTCCAGTGAAGACTTAAGGACATTCTCCTAAAGCATCATCCTTACTTTCAGCAGAGGGTGATGTGAATTGCATCAGGTACGTTCTGGAATCAAAAGTGTCCTTACCTCCACCTGCTACCCTCTGGGTGCTGATCAGAGCTTGGAAAGCAGAGGTTTCTGTAATTATTCTCTCACTTACTATCACAGCATTTTGTGCATTACAAATGAGTACATATTTATCTTTCTGTTTCTTAAGTAGCCCAGACTTTTTGGAATTCAGACTTAATGCTTTTTTTTTTTTTTTTTTTTTTCCCCTCAGGAAAAAAACTATTAGAATTATTTTGTTCCAAATAAAATCTGTGTCTGTAAGGTAAAACTATTAAAATGTGCATTCTACGTTATCATGATTTGCCGAGGAAATCATTGCTGATTCAAATTCAACTGTACATGTATTGAGTGTCTACTCTATGCACTGAAGCATCATGAAAGCTGTGTGAATTTTAAAGTGAGATTGTTTTCTACCCTACTAGATTAAGGCCCTCAAAGTACTTAATGCAGCATGCTTGTCTTTCCTCAGGAAATACCAGAAGAATGTCAAAATCCTGTCTCCTGTTCTGTCAGGGACCACTGTTGCTTTTCTTCTTTGCTCTGCAGACAAAAAAAGAAAAAAAAAAGTGAGATTAAGTTGCATGCTCTAAATGTCTAAATGCAACATTAAATCATAGAATTCTGAGACTGGTGATTTGGAAGCCAGTCCTCAGTTTGCAGCTCCAGCTCCATCCTGCTCTATCTCTATTGCACTGGAATCACATAGAATGACACCCAGCACAGGGTTTACTTAAACAAAACCATTCATTTTGCTTTTGATGATAAATACTTGCCAGAACATCATTCCTGGGGGTAAGTCACAAAAATAGGATGAATAGTGGTGGTCAAGTTTGTTTGCATTTATCAAATTACATTTTCTCAACTGAAAAATGACCTTCATATAATTATCATTAAGTGACAGATTTGACCAGAAAGGAAACGAATTTGAAGTATTTTTACCTTTCCTATTTTTTTTTCTTTTTCAATAATGTGAAGGGCTTTATTAGGATTCAAAAATTCCTCATGACCATAACTCCCTAAGTGACTGAAATAACCATTTTGATGACTCAGTAAATTGACTGCCAAAGAGATAAGCTTTGGATTTTGAAGGCATGTGTTGGAAAATTAATGACCTTTTGTTTCCCAAATGAATTTGCAACAACAAAACAATAAGTCAAACACACACACACACACACACAGAGAGAGAGAGAGAATCATAGACACTAATGATATAAAGATTCTATTAAGTCATTTCATTTATCCTGTACTCATGCACTTCTCTATGGGACATTTGTCCAATTGAAGCTTCACATCATTTCAGAGTTGTCACTCACTTCTGAGAAGACACTCCCACTGTATCACTCTGAAGAGAGCAATCTTAAATCTTTCCTGGCTCACCGCCCTGGTCATTGCCCTGTGCACAACATTCTGGCTAAGTAAGATACTTCCCTGCCCCCTTCCATGTCTATCCTGTCCTTGAAATTTTCTGCTCACAAAATTCCCTTCCAGCCATGATTTGGCCACTCTATTAAGTTGTTTAATCCGTCCTCATAAATCAATCCTTTCCCTCCTTCATCACTGTGGTGGTGGTTTTGTGACATCCTTCCATTTTCTTACTAGATTCTCATACAGGAATCTCTCAGCCCCCCAAACAAAAGTCAGAATGAGGACTATGCCTTGGCAAACATCAAGCACTCATCACCTCCCATGACTTTGCAGGTGTTTGTACGAAAAAGTCAAAGGCTTTTGCATTAAATAAGCTAAAGAAAACCTCACACATAATATTTTGTTGAGCCTTTAGCCTATGTATTCAATCACCAGAAGATGCACATCCCCTTTGTACACCAAGGACAATAAGACATAGTCTGGCTGGAAAAGGCAGAAAAAGTCAGAAAAAGTCAGTTTGTATCAGAACAGTTAACTTGGCTTCTACAATTCCTCCCCTGCTGCTCTCCTCATCCCACTTCAGCTGTATTTCACTCCATTAACTACAGCAATGGGTATTTGCTCTCAATAAATGTGTGTGGGTGTGCATGTGTGTTTTTATTTGAGAAGAGTTTATGCAGACAACTCTAAATAGCTCCAAAAGTGATTGCACAATTAAAGGAACTATTTCCCTGCTGTTGATGCTTATTTCTTAAAACATCATCTGTCAGCCTGGCTACTGAGATTGATGTTCTGAATACATTTTCCTTTTTATACCCTAAGGAAATACCTTCTCCATGTCTCTGTCCTAACTTTATATCCCTCTTTTTCTGGCTCTCTTGTAGTCTGATTGTGAGCTTAATTCCCAAAGGGCTATCAGCATCCACTGAGGATGTTAGAGAAACGAGTTCAAGTTCAGGTCTTGTAAGGTTATGAACTCTCAGCAGACTGTTCTGAGCACTTTGAACTTAAGTTTTGAAATTTTCTATTAGCTAGTGAAAATGGTAAAATAGGCTCCAACACAGGGACTTCCAACTGTGGAGAGCTTAGCATGGATCTAATCTGCTTACATGGGGCAAAGGACAATTTGGGGTTCACCTGAAGGTGATACTATAATCACAGCATGGTTTAGTTTGTTCAGGAAAAAAATTGTGTTTGTGATACAAGCCTTGATGCTAATAGCCTGGGATCTAAGTTGGATTGACACTCTTTTGTAGTGATGGATATGTAGTATAAGATGGTATTGAAAAATTTGCTTGGGATGATTCCTGGTCATTTGATAATTGACTAAAAGAGAAACAGTAATATCTTTTATTTATTTCTTTTTATTGACAACTTCCTTTATTTAATATATTATTAATTTATTTATTTGATAGAAAGAAAGAGGCACCAAGAGAGAAAGAGAGAGGGAGAGAATGGGCACACCAGAGCCTCCAGCCACTGCAAACGAACTCCAGATACATGTGCCCCCTTGTGCATCTGGCTAACATAGGTCCTGGAGAATTGAACCTGGGTCCTTTGGCTTTGCAGGCAAACACCATAAACACTAAGCCATCTCTCCAGCCCCAAGAGTAATATCTTGATCGGTTTAAAATTTTGTAAGTATTGAGAACATCAGCCTAATATCTTGAACTGGAATATACACAGAATTGTGGGTCTAGACTTTATAAAATGTGCCCTAATAGTATTGCAAAGTGCTCTATTGGAAAAAAGGATCTGTATATTGCTGACCAACGTTTAGAATTTTGTGGAAAATTTCTTTGACTGGTAAAAAGCCTTTCACTGCTCTTAAGTTCTGAGGGTGTTGTTGCAGTCATTGTCTTGTTGCTAGGATGAAGCACCTGACTACAGTCTGGCCTACAGTCTGGAGGGGAAGCTCCATAATGGCAGGAGAAAGCATGGCATGAGCAGAGGCTAGACATTACCTCTGCCACATCAAGTGGCAAAGAGCAGCAGGAGAGTGAGCCAAATTCTAGCAAGGAAGATTGGGGCTATAATGCCCATAAATCTGCCCTTAACAACATTCTTCCTCCAGAAAGACTCCACCTCCCAAATTTCCACTAGCTGAGGATCAAGTACACCAAACACATGAGTTTAAGGGAGATATCTGATCCAACACCATCACAGGTGTTATTTATAGAGAATAAGAGAACTTGTGTATTTAAAATGTGATTTATATTATAAATGCATACAATTACAATACTTGAGCTTACCCTGAGCTACAAATGACAGTTTAGAGTGTCAATGAAATTACATAATGACCCCATAATTGGAGATAAGAGTTACCATTAAGGCAGATAGGAAACATCTAGCATTCTTTAAACAAATGATATTTTAAATATATCTTATCATTTTTGTGTATGTGTGTTTCTGTGTGGTGTATCAATGCATGATTTTGTGTGTGTGTGTGTGTGTGTGTGTCACATGTACAGAGACCAGAGATTGATTTTGGATGTCTTCCTTCGTCAGGGTCATGCTCCACTTTATTCACTGAGACTGTCTCTCATGTGAACTGAGAGCTCACCAATTCAAGTAGTCTAGCCAGTCAGCCTGCCCCAGTGATCGACTGTCTCTTCCTTCCCAGGACTGGGATTACAAGTGAGTATCCACACGTACCCAGCATGTACTGGGGATCTGATGTCTGGTCCTCATGCCTGTGTGTTGAACCCTTTATCTCCTCAACCCTTTATATGGACTTTCTTCAGATCAAAGCTTTGTGACCTTGGCGATAAAGTTACATTGATTCCCTGAAATTCAGTTTCTTTATCTGAAAAGATCATCTGTGCAATGGCATTATTTTTTCATCAAAATGAAAACCACACTTCCTGAGGGTGCCCATCTCTACCTTTTTGACTACAGGAATAGGATAAACTAATTGTCTCTGAGCACACAGACACAGGAGAGAGCCCAGTAAATCTGTCAGGGAGCACTCAGGAAAAAAATAGCACACCAGTCCATTGTAACGGATCTACCTGTTGCCATGCTCCTGGAAGGAAAGGTGCTGTAACACTTTCCACTGTGTTAATCTCCCCACTAGTCTTCTGCTGATCCCTGATCTTTTACCTTAAGCCCAGGGAAGAGTCCATTGATGTTGCCTCTGGCCAAGGAATGTTAACTGACACAATTATGACTGGAAGATACCTAGTGTGAGGTAAGGAGAGAGGCCTTGCCTCTGGTGGCCCTCCTCCCCATTCTGCTTGCAGGGTAAATTAAGTGAAGAGAACCCAGTCAGAAGTAGACATTGTTAGGCATGCATCCAAACGTTTGCCCTTAGGACATTTATTCTGCCTGAACTTTTTCATCCATTAGGCAGAAATCCTTACAGAACCATTTAGATATTTTTTGAGGATGGCAACTGGACCCCTGGAGCCTTCACTTGTGTACCACCTACCTCAGAGCTTAATTCATATGATGGTAGTCCTAGTGAATGGGCCATGGAAGGAAGCCTGACTAAGTTTCAATGGAAACACTTTTTCCAGATTCTGTAACCCTCTATAAGATTTGTAACTACAGGAACCTATACTTTCTACAGCTTTGAAAGTGACAAAAATAGCTATTGCCTTTTAGTGGTCTTGTGGAAATTAAAACAGTATATCCACACAAGGAGCCTGATATTCTTAGTGATATTCACACATGTTTACTCAAACAAAAAGTGGAAGTCAAGAGTCTAGCTCTGTAAGTAGTTTTGAACTATTATGCATGTGGAATTGTTCTAGACACATACGAGTTCCATTTCATTAGGAAGATCATCTTTACAGATTTGCCTGTATCCTATATACAGATAGCCATCAAAAAGGCATGTGCACACACCAATACACATTTCCAAATATTTGCTATGCAGACCTTCTGTCTTTTAAACAAGCTAAATTTAGTTCTGCCCATGGGCATCCCTGCTTGGTGACCCTTCTGCCACATGTTCTCCCTTTATTCAGGACAATTGCAAAAGCCATATCCTGGTGGTGAGAAGACTTTCTTTCACACTCAGTTTCTTTGTTCCCTCCATTGAACTTATCCTTATAGCAAATCCTGTTTAATATAAGTCCATACATATATCCTAGTGGCCCTTCACCAAATTATAATTCCATGAAAACAAGCATTGCTATTTCTTTGCATTAACTATATCCCAGCATACAATAAGTGATCACTCATTTTATTTTATTTAAATTTTACTGGGGATGTGCATATCTGGGAGATGACAGTAGACACTGATGAGACTCAAAACTTATCAAAGCAGGATATAAAAGGCTGTGGAAAGCTCAACACTAAAGATGACTTCTAATATACTCTTCAAGGTTCAGGGAACATTGGGGAAGAGAGGGTGTGCTAAATTTTTAAAGTCATGCTTTAATGATCAATGAATGTATGTATGTATATATATATATATATATATATATATATATATATATATATATATATATATAGAGAGAGAGAGAGAGAGAGAGAGAGAGAGAGAGAGCACTTAAGTAATAGCTGGCAGTTTACAGAAAAATTAGTCCCTAAAAATGTGGGTCTTTATTTTAATCTTCTCAAGCTGCCTCTGAGAAGAGACAGCTTAAATGACTTGGCTCACTCGGTAGCATGTAAGCAGACTCAGCACAGAAGGCACAGAAAGCACACACACAAACTCTTGAAGAAAACAAATGTCTGAGCGTGCTAATTAGTTACATCTGCCCAGGCGCTGGCAGGCACAGCAGAAGGCGCTGTGCTGATGCTTTGAGGGGGAAACGTGGGGTCCCTGGCTGGACAAAACACTATCCTAGTCCTTCTCCACAATCCCCATGGGGTTCATTCACTTGCAAGAGTGACATCCATTGAAACTACCCGGTTCATTGAGATGAGCACGAGACACAAGTGGCAGCCACATGTTTCTCCTTAGTGATGGTCCTGGCTGGTGACCAATTCCAGAGAAGTGCGGCACAGCCTGGGCCTTGAGCGGCCAGAGCAGCAGCTATCTTTTCTGTTTTTCATAACGAATAATAGAACATTGTGAAGAAGCACAGGGGAGAAGGATGCCAAGCAGGGCCCTTGCAAATAAAGCCGAAGATCCCCGAAGATACTGAGGTTAACAAAGGGAAAATGCAGCTGTTGTGAACGTGGTGTGTTTCTCAGGCTTCAGCCGGGTAGTAAGGGGACGCCTTCACTTAGCTGTCGCTGTCCCTGAGCAGAGGTGAGAGGGACGCTGTTAATAACAAAGATGGTCCCCGATGATGGCAAGTCTAATTACACAGGAAAAAACAGTACAAGGAAAGAAAGGGTTTGGTTTCCCCAAGACATCATTTTATTACCAGCCTGACACGGCAACTTTAAGGGTCATTTCTTTACAGTCACTAAAATACCAAAACAGTTGGGAAAATAGCACAGAGGCTTTAGCCAAAACCCCTGATGCTTCATTTCAGAAAACATTTTCCCACAATGGCAGCTCTTAAAAAATGTTTTTCTTCTTTTAATTAAAGAAACAATGTTGTTCCACTGGATATCTGTAAATAGTCACAGGACAAAAAGAGACTTTAGATGTGGGAGAGAAGTCTTGGAGATAAAAATCCCTTCAGCAGCGGGGGTGGGAGAGAGGTAATGCAGAGTTAAAGTGTTAAGAAAAGGAAAGCGGTAACATTTTGCAAGAAATTTTCAGAATTAGGAAATCTCATGGTGAATATATTCAATTATATGTTTCTCAAATGAGTGATAATCTCTCAATAACCCATCCTTCATTATTAAGTATGTTACCAAGGAAAGGATAGTGTTTCAGATGCACAGAATGTCCATTGGAATTATTACTATTTTCCTACAGTGTTTTCTGCATGCAAATATTGCTTATAGTTACTTGATAGTTAATGACAAAAATGCCATTTTTTTCTGAATATGTACTATAATTCTAACTTTTAAAATTCAGATAGCACTTCAATTAACCAGAATTCATGAGGATATACTGTGTACATAGTGACATATCTAAAGAGAGGCAGTAAGTCATAGCGTAAGCATATGTGTTTGGAACTACAGTTAACCTCAAGATGGTAAGCATCAACTGCTCACTGCATCTGAGCTCCTTCAATTCCGTTTGTTTTCCTGCACAAAATCTGATATGCTTCTGCAAAAAATCTGGACCCCAAGAACTTCAAAATCACATTTCATGATGCTACAGTCTTTACCGGTTAAGAATGGAAGAATGAAATGATGCTTATTTTTTCAGAGATAGCAGCAGTTGCTGGAATTCGAATGACATTGCATGATACACATTTTTGCTGCACCTCCCTGACACATGTTTTTGTGTTTCTTGCATGCATAAGTGGTACTGAGAAATGGAGGCATGGAAATGAAAGTCCTTAGGACCTTTGCTATTACAGGCATTATTCTCCCTGCCTTACACACTAGAGAATAAAGAATAGGAGTCACTCTCAGTCAAGGCAAAGTTCTTAATGAAGATGAACTTTTCTCCCTGATGTTGATTTTATTTCCATTAAAGTATTCAACTCATTCCTGTTCGCATGGCCCCACATGAAGAAAATATGTATTTTGGTTTGCAGGGTGTTTGAATACTTTGATATTATAAAGCAGACTATACTTACCTTCCTACTTCTGTGGTTTCCTTCTTCTCTTTTCTGAACCTGCATAGTGGAAATAGAACAATCTTTTAAAAACAAAAATGTGGGACTGGAGGGATGACTTAGCAATTAAGGCACTTGCCTGCAAAGCCAAAGGACCCAGGTTAGGTTCCCCAGGGCCCACGTAAGTCACATACACAAGGTGGTGCATGCATCTGGAATTCGTTTGCAGTGGCTGGAGGCTCTGATGTGCCCAGTCTCAAACTCTCTTTCAAATAAGTAAATGTTTTTAATTAAAACAAATCAAAACAAAAATGCATCATTTGAGTTCCATTGCATTCAGAAAAAAGAAATATTAGATGTTATTGTTATGTCAACAGGACCCACGCATCACTTCTTTCACACACACACACACACACACACACACACACACACACACACACACACACACCTACATTTCCCTCCAAGCCCCTTTCCTGTACCAGGTGAAGCCTTGCTCTTCTGCCTGAAATGATGTTCCCTTTCCTTATCTTTGAGTATGACTTCAAATATCACCTTCTCAGAGAGAACTTCTCCAACTCAACTTCTACCCTGCTTTTTTGGGTGATTATACCTGTTCTCCCCTCCCCACCGCTCAGAGTCATTTCCTCTAATTGCGCTCTTCACAGTCATTCTTCAGTCTGCTTAGGAATGTGTTCTCTTTATACTGTCTACCTCCCACAGCCTACTACTAGAATAAAGTTTTCTGAGAGCAACGACCTTGCTGGTTCTGTCCATTTCTATATTCCCAGGAGCCAGATGGATGAATGAGTTAGTAAAATGGATTCTTTCATTTCTTTAGGAAATTAGTAAATATGGAAAAAGCTTACTTAACATTGGGCAAAGCTTCCTGAAATTTGCAAGCAGCCATATTGACTCCATATGTACAGAAGACATGGAGGACTGGTAGTAGAACTAATTTTATGTTAGAACTATTCATCAGAGCTGGGCCACCATGGGAGACTTGCTCATCAGACCCAGAACCCAGTCCTTCTCAGAGAAAATACCAAGGACCATAAGAAATAAAGATTTCAGTTTCCATGGACTTTTGGCACCAACTTCTGAATGAGATTTTAAGTGCCAAAAGGACAGAACCTGTAATGAATGAACTTTAGAAAACTTTATGTTTTTATTGGCTGCATTGAGAAGTGGCTAAATCTATACATCTGTGTGTGTGTGGAGGGGTGTCTGAGTGGTAGGAATTTTTCTTTTTTTTTTCTTTTTAATTTTTGTTAAGCTAGCAAAATGACTGATGAGGAGCTTTCCCTTAGAACATATCTTTTGGTAGAGTACCAGGATGCCAGCTACCCTAATTAGAGAGCTGGGTTGACCTTTAGAGAGAGTTGAAGGGCTAGAGCCTGGTTGACATCCCAGACACTATCAGTAGACCTTGCCAGTTATGTATTTTCCACTGGCTAAACCTCTTGATCTGCCTTCTTGTAATAAATCATAGTATGCTATTAAGTTCTGAGGCGTTTTGGAAAAATATCAAGAATTATCACACCTGATGGGTCATAGGAACTCCAAGTTCTTAGCAATTCAGAAGTGCAGGTGTGCTGGATGCCTGGAGACTTCCATAGTGGGACTGATATCTGCAGTAAGGATAGCACTGCACAGCACCAAGCTTCTGCCTCGTGAGTCTTCTCAGAAGTGCTTGTGGTGAGTACCAGCATTATTCTACAGTGTACTCAACTCAGGGTCACAAAAGAGGTCACCTATCCCTTCAGCATCCTAAAACTGATTTAGATTTCCCAGTTCTTCCATGTCTTCTGTTTCTAAGAGGTTCAGTGTCTTCTGTAGTATTTCCAATGATTCATAAGGAAAGACTCATGGTTGCTCATCTCATAAGTGTATACCCTTTCTTTGATCAACTTTTATTAACTTATTTATTCAGTACACTTGATTGAATACTTATTGAGGGCCAGATATTGTGTGATCCTGTGTATTAAGGAGTATGAGTAGATAACAGTTGTGTTTCCTGGCAAGGAGCTCATAGACATTTACCATATGCCAAGACTTTTCAGTAAACATATCTATAATTATTGATTGTATCCCTTTTTATTATCTCCTATATATAATTTCCCTTACCTTAGATCAAACATGGCTATAGTGCTTGCTTTATTTTCCAAGGTGCACTGAATATAGCATTCTCATGACTTATAGCCTCTCCTATATTTGTTTGGGAATAAGGAAAAGTTCTTCACAGCAGTATAAAGAACTTCATGTAATTTTCTGAATCATTATGTTTAAAAT
Organism: Orientallactaga sibirica; assembly: GCA_036365145.1. NCBI lineage: Eukaryota > Metazoa > Chordata > Mammalia > Rodentia > Dipodidae > Orientallactaga > Orientallactaga sibirica. The sequence continues at coordinate 53,036,309 of JAEOAD010000004.1, read as the reverse complement.
TCTTAGCTTATCCATATGACAGGTAGTCTGTTTTGTACCAACTTTGACTCTCCAACATGCCACTCTTGTTACTATAGCCTTCTCTATACTTTCAATGATCCTTTTACTTCTCAATAAAGTTTAAAAACCTCTGCCAATCTATTTTGAAAAGTTTCTTTGTGTTTCCATGTCTATCTTCTGGGAAATGCCCAAGGAATGCAACTACCTGTGCATGAACAAATTCATTGAAGGTATCCCCACTTATAAAAACAATCTTCTTTCCAAGTGACAACATGGTACCAGAAACATGTTGCACACAGTTATGTAAAAACTCCATTGTTTTTAAAGACTTTTTCTTTTCATTGCATTATTATTTCTTTTGTTCAGCTTTAAGAATTAATGATTATTCAGAAAGTGTTGTCTTTAATTTTCAGGATTCATATTTATGAATAAAATATAATTGTCCATATCAGCAGCAATGTTTTGCTTTTACTGATTTTATTTTTCCCTTTATTTTATTTTATTTTATTTTATTTTGTTTGTTTGTTTTTCATGTCTCTGTCTGTCTATCTATCTAACCATCTTGGTTACTTAGGTTTATATTCAGAAAATACATTGTGTGCAGATTGTATGTGTTAAACGATATGTTTGATACTAAAAAAGCAAAGAACAGATTTTTAGCATTGTTTCTTTCTCAGTGAATTTGGTTGCTTCTGTGTGAAAATTTCTTATTTAAACCACGCTTTTTCTTAAATTAACCAATCAAATAAATAACTTCAATACTTATGTTCTTGAAAAACCAAAAAATATTGTTTGCCTTAGTTGACTAATAAACTTTGTGCAACATTGACATAACTACTACCTTAATACTCTCTCAACCAAGAATAGTTCCTATTGAGATGACGTCAAAGGACTCTGCAGTGTGGACAGACCCATAAATCTACCTAGTTTCAAACTGAGATGAAGATCTCCAAACTTAAATTCAGTATAGGTCATGAGCAGTGCCATGAATCACATTCTTTAAAGGCATTTGACCTGACTGCAAATTATTTCCATGCTTTGTAGATGCACCAGACTGTAGAAGGAAAGTGATCCTTTGCCTGTTATCCCTGGGAGATGATGTACTGCTATCCTGAGTATACATGGAGTATTGGATCCTGACATGGGTACCATCTCATGAAATACAATGATTTACTTTGCATTACCAATGATAAAGATTGTAGTCAGCTTCTAAGAACTATTTTAAAGTAACTACCATGTGCTAAGCACTTCAAGAGGGAAGTGGAGAAGAAACATTATCATTCGCTTTTTAGTAACTAGTTGAAAACAACAAACAGAGTTCATGGCTACCTTTTAGAAACTCTTCACAGTTGAGATGGCTCAATAGAACACAGTATCTCATAGGGCCTCTTTAGTGTTACACATGGAGAAAGCTGGTTGACAGACACTGTTGAGCTATTATCTTACAAAGCACACAAATGTTAAAGCTATTAATTTCCTGTTTTAAAAAAACCACAAAGTACACAGAGAGAAAGGGACAGGTTTGACATTAGTTAAGCTTCAATGCCAAAAAAAAAAAAAAAAAAAAAGAAAGAAAGAAAGAAAGAAAGAAAGAAAGAAAGAAAGGATCCTTATATGGCCAAAATAAAGTACAATAAAATGTGCTTGTCAGAACAGATATTATGTTTAGGTTTTCTGGACATAGACAGACTTGGGATATTTTCTCCAGCACAGACTCCATCCCTGCCTGCCTGCCAATAAATAAATAAATAAGTAAATAAATAAATAAATAAATAAATAAATAACTATTGCTACAGTTCTCAGTGAATCTGGTATTGTAGTCTGACCATCCCATCTTTCTGAAAGAGCTTTGATTTATTAAGATTAAATTGTAGTTATATCTGATCTTGTTGTTAATGAATATATAGGGAAAAGATGTCATCTTCCCATAACTCTCTTTCCATTTATGTAATTTTAATGCCTTTTAAGATAGGGAGTCTTTAAGCAGGAGAAAATGTTTTACTGAGTTTAGATGTGATTTTTTACAAGTCAGTTAAAGGAAAGGACAAAATGGATGGTGGAAAAAATGAAACACTTCCCCATTTTTAGAAAATGAGTTCTTTTTACTTCTCCATGAATCAGATAATGGGGAATATGAAGTGGAGAAGAGGAAATATATGATTTGGACAGCCTTTCAGATGACATCCAAAGATCAGTGGGAAATCCCATCCTGATTTGTTTCCTTGCTCTGAGGTAAAACACTCATAACAGGTATGTAACTTAAAAGCACTATGAAAAGAACTGAAGGTAATTGGGTTCTAATTCTCTTTGACCCATTATCTAGCTGACTTACCTTGAGTAAGATCTGGTGGCTGGGCATCTGATTGGATTTGAAAATAAAGGGGTTCCGTTCATTCTTTATAGAAGCATTTTCATGAAGGTTAAATAACAGCACAGACTAGAAGGTCAGGTTCATTCAATCCTGCCTCCAATGCAGATGGTGTCTTTCAGAATCATGTAATTTGATTTCCAAATTTTGACAAGTTTATTTTCTTCTACACTAAAGAAACAATTAGACCCTCTTTCTTCTCTCACTCTTTTACCTACTTTGAGCTACCATTTCCCAAATAATTCATCTTTTCTTCCTTTTTGGTGAAGGACTAGACAAGGAAAATTAAACTGAGTAGGTGAGTTTCCTTAAGACATCATTCAGATATTCTGATTTAACTTGTAGAAGTTATAAAAAGCTGCCCAATTCTTGGAAAGGAATTGCTAAATGTAATGAGCAATCCTCACAGAGTTTATGGTGGCTTATTTAAGTCTACATTACGTGAATTTTTTTTTTAATATCATCTCCCACTAAGAGCAATTTACATTCTAGGACTTGTGCAGAATATATCACTGAGCATATTTTCCATATTTCAGCAATACAGAACATCTTTACAAGATATTGTCCAGAACAGCTGAGAAAATATGTTCTAGGCCTTCTTCAGAGCTGTTAGCTGTCTCTGACTGCACCCCCCAAAGGCCCATTTCAACTCCATGTTCTTCCAGTTGTGTCTTTCTTTCTTTCTTTCTTTCTTTCTTTCTTTCTTTCTTTCTTTCTTTCTTTCTTTCTTTCTTTCTTTCTTTCTTTCTTTCTTTCTTGAGGTAGGGTCTCACTGTAGCCCAGGCTGACCTGGAATTCACTCTGTATTCTCAGGGTGGCCTCAAACTCATGGTGATCCTACTACCTCTGCCTCCCAAGTGCTAGGATTCAAGGTGTGCAGCACCACTCCCCCAGCTTCTTCCAGTTTTCTAAAAGAAATACTGATGTGTATCCCTGATGTAACACCTCATGCCATCGCCCTTCTTGTTATTCTTCCTTCTTCAGTGGCTGGTTCTTCTTCCTACAATATAAGCAGCAATGGTGCCTTAAATTTTCTAATTGATTATCTCTTTCAGTAAAATTACCCTTAGCATGCCTTACTTGGCTTCTTTAACTCCATGCTGACTTCATGAACTTCTTATGACACTCAGATCTACACTCCATCCTCTCTCGTTGACTCAGCTCTCAGTATTTCATATTAATATGGCTCCAAGATTTCTTCACACAGACACTGCATCAATACATAAAGTTCATCTGCCTCAAATTAAGGTCACCCTTCCCTTCTCCCCAGCTCCTCATCAGTTCTCTCTCCCATTCAGCCCTCTTAAATATTTCAGTGACCCCATAGATTTTTCAAATGTGCTTTGTCCTTAAACCATTCTTGGATTCATTTTTCTAAAGCCCATTCATCTTTTCCTCAAATTTAATAGAATAATATAATAAAGATTTTAGAATAACAATATTTGAAGCAATGATGGAGATTCTGTTCTTTATTTTATAGTTATTTATTTATTAGAGAGAAAGTGGGGGAGAGGAAGAGAGAGTGAGTGGGCATGCCAGGGCCTCTAGCCACTGCAAACAAACTCCAGAAGCATGTGCCACCTTGTGCATGTGGGTTATGTGTGTACTGGGGAGTAGAACCTGGGTCCTTAGGCTTCATAGGCAAGTGCCTTAACTGCTAACCCATCTCTCCAGCTGTGGAGCTTCTATTCTATTGACATTTTCCTTCCTTATTTTCCTTTAGATCCATGGTAAGGACAGCAGTTGTACCCTCCTACTTTTAAATTCAAAATTGATTGTTTTACTTCACCTCATTTTTCTGCTTTGTCACCAAGTTTCTTTCTTTGTTTCTCTTCTGCCTCTGGATATGAAATGGGGTGCTTGGGGTTGAGGAAAGTCCTTGAACCCTAAATCCTAGGTCTGTTTCTAATCTTAAAGAATTGAATAAAATTACACTAAGAAGTCTAAGTACTAAATTATTATATTTATTGAAGGAAGTACAGAGCCAAGGAAAGGCACCCACGTGGCTAGAGATCCCATGTGGAGGGCCTGGGAAAACCATGAAAAGAAAAGAGAAAAAAGAAAGTTTAAAGAGTTCCTGCCATGTGGGAAGCTGGAGGGGGGAAAAAGCCCATCTGGAGAGTAAGGTCCAGGAAGTCCTCCTTTAGTCTGTCCAAACTGGGTCTAGGCAGAGACTAGAGGAAATTCATCAGCAGCTGGAAGTTCCCACATGATCAGGCAGCTTAGAGAGCATGCATGCCCTCTCATCACAAATATATTTATAACCTTCTAGTGGTCGGCCCTACCTTCAGACTCAGATGAACTGGAGGGAGAGCTGATTGGTTAGGGCTAGGCACCATCTCGGGAAGAGGCTAGCCTAGTTTGGCACTCTAAAAGTGACCAACCACAGTGTTAGGATTAGATTTAAAACCTAGGAAAGACCTGCATACCAGGAGGGGTCCTGGTTGTTTGGAGAAAAGCAGGTCTAGAGAACTAGGCAAGGAGATAAGAAGTTAGGTCATCTTTGATTTTTAGCAAGTGCAGTCTTCCCTGCCTTTTTACTATCAGGGTCCCGGTCACTCCAAATGCCTACTGCCTCTCAGATCGTTGTTTGGTGGGTTTAGAATCATGTTTTCATCCTTACCCTTTTGCTTTTCTTTGGAAGCTTTAGACTCCAAATTACTGCAGCATTTCAAATACTCCATACCCATTATTATGAAGCTTTCAAATTATCTTATTTAAAAATTAAATTTAAAATTAATTTCTGTTGTAAATTATACATAAACACAGTGGGGCATGGTGGTACACTCCTATAATATTACCTAGCACTTGGGAGGCTGAGTCAGGGGGACACAAGTTTAAGGCCAGCCTAGGATAGAAAGAATTTGTCTTAAAACAAAACAACAATAACAACAAAAATAAACAATATACACACAAATGGGGTTTGAATAACTGCCTTATAATATAATGTTTAAGTCAGGATAAACATATGGCTGTTCAAATATTTACCCTTGCTTTATGGTGAAAAGACTCAGATATGTTTCTTGTTGTCTTTTAAAGTGCCATGAACATTATCATTATCTAGAATCTCTCTACTATAAACAGCATGCTATAGCATCTTATACACTTTTGATTATAATGTTGTACTCCTTGATCAACCTGTTCCCATCCATTTCTCCCCACTTCCTTCATAGCCTCCAGTAACCACCATTTTCTCTCAGTTTCTATGATATGATTTTTTATTTCATATATGAATAAGATAATGTAGTATTTATCTTTCCTTTTCTGATTATTTCTCTTAACATAATGATTCATATTCTATCAATTATATTATATTATAAATTATATTATATTATAAATGATGGTATTTTATCCCAACAACATCCCAAATAGTGTTCCATTACGTATATGACATTAAAACATTATAGTAGGCATGTAATGTCTCATAATCATATGAATTTCATTACATTTGGATATACCAAGAAATGGGACTGCTGGATCATATGATAACTATTTATATGTCTTAACATTCTTCTATAATAGCTATAAAAGTTGACATTGTTACCAAAAGTGTTCATGGGTTCTCTTTTCCCCATATACTCACCAACACTTATTACCTATGTATTCCTTCTGATCATAGTCACTCTTGGGCTAGGGGAAATGGATGAGTGGATAAGGCACTTGCCTTGCATGTGAGGACACATGAGGTAGGAAACCCAGATCTTGTGTTAAAGCCAGATGCTGCAGCATGTCTAATTTCAGTGTGCATACAGTGAGAAGAGATGGAGACAGGAGACTCTCCCAGAAACTTGTAGGTCAGAAAGTCTGGTGAATGCAGTGGAGAAAAATGAGAAACCCTGCCTCAGACAAGGTGGAAGGCGAGAACCCACACCAAAAGTTGTCCTCTCATCTCCACAGGTATGCTATAGCATGCAGAGCCCCCATTCACACACATGAGCATGTATAGATCCATATCACATGTACACATGTGTACAAACAAAAATAGCAATTCTTACTAGAGTAGAATGAAATTTGACCATGGCTTTGATTTTCTTTTGTTCTTTTTTGGTGATTATTAATATTTCCTATTTTTCCATATACTTTTTGACCATTTTTGTGTTTTCTTTAGAGAAATATCAATTTAGGTCCATGGTACTTTAAAAAACTGGACTAATTGTCTTTTAACTGTTGAATTGTTTGAATTCCTTTTATATTCTGGAATACACACACACACACACACACACACACACACACACGTGTATTATTCTCATTCTGGTATAGTTTCCTTTCTACTTTCTCACTATGAGTTTCTTTATTATACATAGTTCACTGCTCAATTTTTTTGTTGTTGTTATTTGAGAGAGACAGAGAGAAACAGAGAAGAAGAGGCAGAGAGAGAGAGAATGTGCACACCAGGGCCATTTCAGCGGCAGTGAACAAACTCCAGACACGTGACCCCCTTGTAGCCATGTGCGGCATTGCGCCCTTGCATCACTTTTTGAGTCTGGCTAAATGTGGGACCTGGAGATCAAAAGGCATTCTTAAGCTTGGCAGGCAGTTGCCTTAACCTCTAAGCCATCTCTCCAGCCCACTGCTCAAATTTTTATTTGCAAAACATACAAAAATGACAGATTCTTTGAATAGTAAGTACTCAGGGTACTCAGGCTAAAAGTAACAGAAAAGTGACAAAACTGATCAAAATGATAATAGTACCATATTTTCTTACTTTAAGCTGCACAAACGCTAAAGTAGCTACACTTTGGGCAATTTAGTAACAACAGTGAAATCAAGAATTATGATTCATCACTCTTCCATATTTACTATGTTGGTGTGTCCTCAGATGACACTTGAGTGAACACCTGCCATGTGACCGCTGTATAAAAACAAAATTCAGCAAAAAGGATTATCAACGTATCTACTAAAAGCAAGAAAAATTTTCCCCAAATATTTTACCTCTTGTGTCTCACATATAACTCTAACCTTCAGTACAATAAATGAGATATCATGATTGCACTAGACTGATTACAATTTGTCCATGAGACAGATGAGAAACTCAGAGACACTTGTTGAAGTTGGAGCTCTGCCAGCAGAGGAAGGGTGATGAAGCTGTTGGGGAAGAAGTTTCAAATAGGCACCCATTTTACAGATGTCATAGAGAGAATGGTCCTGCCTAGTCATTGCTCTCACAAGTCCTACTTCCCTTGACAATGATATTAACCTTAGGAGTTTGGTTCCATTCCAAACCAAGCAATTACCTTTTCTCTATCTCTGGTATATTCAATTTAACACAGACAAAGTATTCCTTGTTCTTCTTAAAATGTAGAGGAAGAAGTGTTTTTTAATCAAGAAATGGCTATTAGGGTTGACATAAGGATGAGCAAGGGGAAGTGCTTTGGGTAGAAAAATTAAAGGACTACAAAGGAGTTTTAGGTGAGCCTTCTTAAATTTTGTTTCCTACATAACTCACTTCCTTTGCCCTGGGTCTAGGCCTTAGTGACTATGTTATAATGTGGGTTCTTAATTAGTACTATATTGCATGAGATTAGTCTTAATACAACTGTCACTCATTCTGCAGTATAATTTATTTTTTCTACAAGAAAACTTTGCATGAATTCCCCCAGCTCTTAGAAAGTCAATTCTAGACATTGGGCATAGAAACAAAACATGGTGATAGTTTTTTGAGTCAGTAAAACTTGGCTATAAAATGATTTTCAAAATTCTTTCCTCTTGAAGTCCTGACATGATCAACACTGGACGTGACCCAGGGATGGAATGGAGAATATGAATGGATGACTGTTTCCTTAGCAACAAGAACTATATAGTTCTTCTGAAACAAACAAACAACAGAAAAAGACCTGTTCTCTTCCATTTTTATTTCCATTAGTTTAGTTGTTTAAACAGCAATAGTATAAAATTTTAATATTTATTCTGTCAATATTTATATAATACTACTATATAGAAAACCATAATTATATTTTAAATCATTCAATAGGTCTTCTTTTACTTATTATGCATTGAGCTATGTTATTAATATATAGGCAACTCTACAATAGAGCTAGCTAATAAAAACAGTGAATCTCAGTTCTGTCTACATTATGAGTCACCGAAACAGACTTTAAAAACAAAGAAGCTTGGTCTGTAAGAAAATGTGGCTGTTTGCATCCAGTATCTGAATTTTTAAAATGTTCCCAGGTGATTTTTGACATATGCCTAGGATTGATAAGAACAGCCTTGGGAAAATTTTTGGCATTGACAAATCAAATAATCTGAATATCATCAGTTTGAAATTGTAGTTTATAGAAAAATTCAGAGAGTATAACAATTCAGAATATTCCCTGACTTACTGCTTTGCATTACAATGCTTCAACTAGATAAGGATTCTCTACTCAATTTTGTAAGTCTACTTTGGGTGTTTGGGTACAGAGACAACTGACTAGATAATTTCAGCCGCCAAGAGGTTCACCTAAACCTATTTCTGTCTAGGAGAAGGACAAATCTAGAAGCTCTGATCTTAGCTATGCTCCACTGGAAATTAGCCTCAGAGGTCTCAGAAGAAAGATATTTTTATCTCCTGACTGGCTACTTCCTGGTTTTCCTTTAGACTCACAGATCTAAGGTCCTGGTCCAGGACGACAGAGAGTTACGAAGGTTTAGTTTTTAGGTCCTAATCCAAACGTTGGGCCACACCTTGGATAGAGTCCATAAGATCTAATTGTTAACCTTTTTTTTTTTGTTTGTTTCTTTATTTTAAATTTAACTCATCAGAGTATAAAAGACATAAAATGATTATCATTCAGTTTAGATACCATGTTAGAACACTGGTATTTTTTAGGAGGCCTTTTGGTATTAATTCTTTCATCCAAACGATTGTTATGTACTGTCCTTTGAACAGTTTCATATGATGCCCAGTGTGTGCTGGAGCTGTGCCAAATAATGAATTTATAAATACATATGTTGACTTGTTTTACTTGTTAGCACAACAAATGTTAGGCAAAGAAACAGAGGCACATAGTTAATGTATGCATGGTTGAAATGAGCCACAAGCTATTCCAAGAAATAACATATCAAACAGAGTTGGACAGTGGAATTGGAAAACAATGCACTCAACGTTCAAAAGACAGAAGTACTGAGGAAGATATATTAATTTCACCTATCATCAGAGGGTAGGTACCCTGTATAAAAAAATCATGAGTAAAAAATAAAAACATGCCATGGACAATTGGAAAACACTATGAATTTAATTAATTTTGCAAATATAATGAAATAGCAAAACCAATACAAGGAAGGGGTGATGCTGCTATATGCTTCATTTTTTTTTTTTTTTTTTTGAGGAAGGCCAACAGACTTGCCTTTTTATTACAGAGGGAGGGAAAGAGACAGAGAGAGAGAGAGAGAGAGAGAGAGAGGGAAAGAAAATTGGCATGCCAGGGTCTCCAGCCACTGTATTTGAACTTCAGATGCATGCACCACCTTAGGTATATGTGCAACCTTATGCACTTGCATCCCATTGTGTGCCTGGGTTACATGGGATCTGAGGAATCAAACATGGGTCCTTAGTCTCCTCAGGCAAGCATCTTGATCTTTAAACCATCTCTCCAGGCCAATATATGCTTCATTTTTATGCTGAGATTGCACTTAGTTTGAAAGGAAAGTGACAATGATAATAAAATAATGTGTACTTAAGTAACTATATTCTCTAGTGACTTCCTCCTAAATGATAGTGCATAGAATAGCAATACTGGTCTTAAGAACTTTCTAGAAATGCAAGTTGAATCTCAGGAATGAGAATCTGCATTTGACTATGACTCCCTGAGAGAAGTATGTGCACATTCAAGACTGAGAGGCAATGATCTAACTATGATAAATGATCTATATGGGTTGCTACCTTAAAGTTAATGGCACAGACATTATAAGAGGAGATACCAATTTGAACCTACATTTGATAACTGGAGCTCTTTAACTTTCATGAAGGTCAGTGATTTGCCATAGTTCAAATAGTGATATAGTAGAGCTGTTTGAAGCACAACAGGTTGGCTTTCCGTCCCTAGTTCTGCTTCTCTGTTAACAATATAACCCTTGAAGGATAACAAGAACCAAGCAGGTAAGTAACTCAATATTGTGGACACTAGTAGCCTTTCACTTACCAACAACACAGTTTATCCACATGTCTGTGCTCATAGCTACATTTGGCAAAAGCAGAGGAGAAATTTCAACATCCCCAGGAGCCTGGTGGGAGTCCATGTGTCCAGCAGCTTTTGGACAAGGATCTCTCCAGGGGCTTGAAAACCTGAGACTCACATAAGACATCCCAGTGAGTAAAACTTATGCTAGATTTCACAGACTCCAGGAATCCTTAGACTCTTCAGGACACAAAGTACAATTTGTCTTCCTCCCAGAGTTTACTAATTCCCAAATAGTATGCAGCATCTTAAGAAATAGCCATTCAGAGTTTTATCAGCCATCAGGTAGAAGAAATTACCATATAACAAAGTGGGGGCAGGAAACACAATTGCTCTCTTTCATTCAGTTAAAGAATAAATTCTTCCAGTTAAAATCAAAACAAAATAGCTTTCAAAAATGTCTTTTCTGTTCATGGTACAACCTTAAAATTTTATTCTGCAAAGGTCTTTTCAAATTCAAGAAGTGACATGCAAGAAAAATATGTCCAATTCATTTGTTTGCTTTTAAAAAGACAAGGTAGCCCTCACCCACTTTGGATAACTGTTTTCAAGTTTGGTCTAACAGCAACTTAAAAGCAAGATGACTGTAATCAAGGAAAAGACGTGGAAAATTCTATAATGAAAGAACACACTTTACCACTCTCAGGATTTGAGAGAGGCTGGAAAACCAAAACAATTGCTTTGGAAACTCCATTGTCCTGTTGTGACACGAACCATTGGAGGGAGCATTTTCTATGATAACTTCTCTCCTCCTTTTAGGCTCGTTGGTAAGGTCATAGCTGAATATTTCTTTCAACAGGGTCAAAAAGGTTAGATTTTCAGAGTGCCCCAGCAGCATTACTAGGTCATTTCTTTTATTTCTTCAGGGGTGCTTTGTATATGGCTTTGTTGGGTGTTTTATATGTGGCTGATGATGCAATTACATGGATTTTTTTTCTGTGATTTTTGAGAATGTCAGTGGACATTATCAAGTCTTCCAAAACAGTGATCTTTTTGTATGAGTACTCTTTTGTGTAGTAAAATAGAAAGTCAGATAAGACACAGATAGATATGGTAAAATAATGTGGTATTTGGGGATGAGTATTTCTCTTTTGTGTAGTAAAATACAAAGATGAAATTCAGATAGCATATGGTAAATTTGACAAGCTTGTGCCAACTTAAATGTATCTCGAGTGATGTGCTGTGTTTATAGTTATGATCTCAAACCATTCCAGGACTCCAAGAATCAGAGCTCTGATCTCTATCATATGTGGTTGAAGTTGGGGTGATCACATTGTGTATTATTTGCCTTTTCTGAAGTTGACTTTTTTCCTGTAAGTTAACTATTACACATTTTCCTTTTTCTAAAGTTTTTTTGTATTGTTATCTGTATCATGGTCTTTTTTAAAAGTTTAGTAGTTATGGACATATTTTGTATGTAAACAGCACATGTTGGTACCATCCTTTTCCCTCCTCCCTGCCTCTGCCCCTTTTCTGAAGAGGCCTTCCTCATTGGGGATGCAGGTCAACCCCAGGAAGATTGTAGGTCATGTATTATGGGGGTGGAGCAATGTCTCTGTACAAAATGTCCCAACTTGTGGCTCTAACAATCTTTCCACCCTCTCTTCTGCAAAATTCCCTGAGCCATGCTGGGAGCATTTTAAATCTACTTCAGTGATGGGAACTTAAGGACCTCTGGATCTTTTGTTTGGTAGGTGTTAAGTGTCCTCAGTGTCTATCACCCTTGTGTTGATATCAGATTCACTAAGAAAGCAGCACTCTTGCTCATTTCCCCAATTCCTCTTTGGTTTCAGCTGGGGCTGTGGTGGGTCATTTTTCTCTTCAGGTCCAGCTCCCATCTAAAAAAGAGAAGCAGATTTTCCAATGGAGAATGAAGTCAGCACCAGTTAAATAAGATAACCATTATTAATTTAGAGAGGATTCAAAGGGTACAGACCCTTTTATAGTCTAAGGTTATTGGGAGCTTGACAATGGAAAGCAGAAAGAACCTGATGTGATGCTCACACAAGTACAATAGAGGCACATAGCCATGGTGGATAGCCAACTGCTCTTGGATTGGCTAGCAGATCCACTCAGTGGAAAGGAAACCATATCTGGAACTGGGAAACAAATTAGAATCTTATCATGGTCTTTTTACACTTCACATATAGAAGTCATGAAGACATCATGGCTTACCAAAAATTATTGAAACAAATGTGAGTAATGAGTAGTGAATAAAGTTTATTGTTAGCCTTATGCCTAAGAGAATATGAAAAGCCTTTCATTTACTCAAAAGTATACATAAAACCTAACCTCTCTATCATTTTTTATTAAAAAATAAATTTTGAAGAAATCCAATCATTTGGATGATATGATTGAAAAGAAATGCATCTCAGTCCTCAGTATCCCAAGTCAATTGCAGTAGAAACTGAGTGACCAAGGAGAAGGACTCATACCTAATGTGGGACAGGCATTAATGTGGCTGAAGAAAGGGAAACCTGCACCTTGAGTAAAGTTCCCTTAACCTGCCTACGAGGCGTGGTGGGAGGAGTATGTTAACAGATCAGAATTCATAGACAGAGAAATATTTCCTAAATCTGCAGAGCTTCAGCTCCTAATTCCTGGTCTCGGCTGTTGGTTCTTTCTTTTTTTATCTTTCCCAAGTTTTGCCTTCTTTGGAATATGGTATGCTACTGTTTGTTACGGCTTCATTTGTATTTCACCCCAGGTGTAAATATTTCTTGTAGAAAAAATTGTCTTAACTTATCTGACAAGCAAGCTACAAAATCTCAGTGAGTTTATTCTTGATTACTTTCTCCTTCTTTTCAGTTATATTGGCAGTGGAGGGAAGTGACGTTTCTCTTATGTCCAAATTGCATGGTCCTGAATTCAGGCTTTTGGCTACACCTGCCCTAAGGAATGCTAAGAAATGGAGACTAGCCTTGTGCACAGAAGGGAGTACAATGAGTAGAACATACAGCGAGTCTGTCTAAAAGGTGATTTGGGTAGTTTGTGTTGACTAGTTAACCATGTATATTAATCCCAATATATGATACATATTAAAACTCTCATGCATCTTGTCCAGGTAGTCATGTTCCTTTTGGTTTGCTCCTTATCAACCTCAACAGCTTTCTGGCTTTATGCTGCTCTGGGAGCTCTCTGACTTGTGAAAAGCATAGCTCTCCTTCAGTGTCTGGGTTTATAAAAATACCAAGAGTGGCTTCCTAACCAAGCTGATGATGGATGATATTTTTGTCATAATGATGAAAACAGGCTATTCAGGAGGGGTAGAGAGCAGAATTTTAGTGACTTCATGGTTTAGTACTGAAAACTTCCATTTAAAAATGTATAAAAGAGGGCTGGAGAGATGGCTTAGCAGTTAAGGCATTTGCCTGCAAAGCCAAAGGATACTGGTTTGATTCTCCAGGACCCACGTAAGCCAAATGCACAAGGGGGCGCATGCATCTGGAGTTCATTTGCAGTGGCTGGAGGACCTGATGTCCCCATTCTCTCTCTCTGTCACTCTCTCTCTCTGCCTCTTTCTCTCTCTCTCAAATACATAAATCAATTAATAAAATATTTTTTTAAATGTATAAAAGGATTGCCTTCTTTGGAATATTTTCTAGCCAATGAAATTCCAGCAGCTCCTAGTTAATTAAAGCCACAGATACCTGATGAAACCAGACCTTACTGGACTTCTAAAATGCCCATATGTATGGTCAGAGAAGGACACCAAGGCAACACTGATGCTATCCCATTGCCCGTGGTGTTTTGCCAAATCAGTGGCTTATGATTCCATTGCAGGATGTATTTCTATAAGGTAAAACAACATAGAAGAATGGAATACAAGACAGGAAAATCGAATCAAAAATACTTAGGTCAGTAAGTATTAAATCAGAGAAAAATCTTGAAAATAAAAGTGAAATTATTCTCTCAGAAGATCCATGAAAGCAAAACCAACTGCAGATAGCTCATCAAGGTAATGCCAGACTTCAGATACAGTTAAAGATATTGAAAGCTAGCTAGCTTATATGGTCTACTGATGTACAACTGTCTCTATTCTATTCCACAAATGTATCAATTTTTGTGTTTTCTACTTTTGCTTTTCCTACTATTCTAATTTTTTAATTCATTTTTATTCATTTATTTGAGAGAGAGAGAATGGGCACATCAGGGCTTCCAGCCATTGCAAACAAATTCCAGATGTATGCCCTACCTTGTGCATTTGGCTTATGTGGGTACTGGGGAATAGAGCCTCGAACTAGGGTCCCTAGGCTTCACAGGCAAGCACTTAACCACTTAGCCATCCTTCCAACCCTTTCCTACTATTTTAAATACAATTTTAGTAGTTTACTAAACTATATGTTTCAACCACAAACTACTTCCAATATTGTATGATGACTTTAAATTTTAAAAAAAGTTCACATCATTTTGTAAATTTGACTCTGGTAAACTGTATTATTGGATAAACTATATGCCATGCATATTATTTTAGATATCCACACTTAGAACTCTGGGTGCACATGATGGCCAGTCACAATGATGTAAATTTATCCATTTTGCTTTTTGACTATTTGTTTAGGAATATGTTTCATCTGCTCACCATTATTATACCTGTGTGCCTGTGGTGATATATCTGAGCACTTATGTTTGCAAAATGTGTGTGATTATTATCTATTTTGGTTACATAAAGGGGTCTATGAAATTGTCTTATTTTTACATATGTCTAAAATAATTTTAAGCTTTAGGAATTTTGACTTTTGACTATATTTGTTCATATGATGGGGTGTATCTTTAAGTTTATTGCTAAGTTAACTCATATTCCCTGGGTTAAAGACTTTTCTTATCCCAATATTGTGACAAAAGTACTAAGTAATGTGAGTTTGGAATCTAGACTGTGATTCAACATCAGCATGCCTGGGGCATGTCAGGACCAGTAAGAAGCATTATAAAGGAGTAAAAAGGTTTTTTGAGCTGAAAAACAATTTTAACCTTATTATTATGCCATCCCATTTATTCATCTCTTTTCCTTCTCCTATTGTGGTAGTTTGAATGGGATGTTCCCCAGTATATTCAAGATTTTGTTAAAGTTTGTAATTTAGATATTCAGGCACCAGGCTGGAGGAGGTGTTACAATGGGTGGATCCTAGCATCCAGTGATAAAGTATGGGGATGGATTTGGAATTCCAAACTATAGATATGCAAAGTGCTTAAGCTGTGCCTGGAGTTCCTATGTGTGCTTGCTTGCTTGTGGTGGCTTTTGACTTCTCTCTCTTTCTTTGCTTTGTCCTGTGAAAGGCAGCCAGCTTTTTTCTGCCAATATGGAGCAGTGCTTCCCGTCTATCTTCAGTAAATCTCTTCCTCCACAACTGTACCTAATTTGAAAGTTCATCCCAGCAACCAGAGGCTGTCTACGATACCTATTTTTCTTTTATGATTATGTACCATAAATAGGAATTTGAGGAAGTCTTGTTGATTGACAGGTGATGTAATTTAGGAATAGCTTAAGAAGAAAATGTAGGAAACATAGCAGTGTGATGAAAACTGCTTTATTTGACTGAATTGTGCTCATGGATCTCTCATGGACTAGATCCGACATATATCAAACCAAAGAGTTCCATAATCCTCCATTGGACCGAGTATTCAAATGAACGAGACTAGGGAATATTTCATATACAAAGTTTATCATGTAGTAAGAGCTTCCTAGTCACTCTTCTAATTCTTTATTGGTTGCAGCACAATTCAGTTTTGAGCTAGTATTGTCTATCAATACAAATGAACTCAAAAATATCTAAACACAGCACTGAGTAATTCCTGCAAACCTGTCACTTTAGAAAAATTTCTTTTGTTTGATTTCATCATTCTTTGTGATATTTATACATTGAAAGATAAAAACTGATTTCTTGGTTGATATTGTGGCTTATAGTCAGTTTTTGAGTTATTCTAAATATGACTGTGCACTTTCCAATCGCTAGCCAAATCTAAGTGAGTGCACACTAGAGATTTACAAGATATATTATATTCTTATTTTGTTTAAACATCATTCTTAATGGCTTGATTCTGGGGAAAGTAAAATTTAAAACATCTTGCCAAGTACTTTCCATGAGTGTTATTAAAATACATTTGTATTTCAGGGTAGATTTAAACCATATGTTCTTATCTGCTGCCATTTAGCACATTTAACTACCTTTTTTGTAAGAGGCAATCAATATTCCAGAAACCACAGGAGCACCCTCCTAAAACCAGCCTCCTATGTTTCCTCTTGCAAAGTGATACTTTCTCTCCTACCTGCCACTATGGAGCACACCTGAGAGGCTTTATACCCAACTCAAGTTCAGACCTTTTGAAACAAGGATCATTTCTAGACTGGCCAGATTTTATTTGCCTAACTGAGGTCTGCATAGGACATTAGAATGCTGCCTTAAATTCTTTGGGGGCATTTTTTCCAGTGATTTAAACAATGAAAAGATTGGATATCAAGCAGCATTTATCTGAGTATTTTAAAACTGTGCCAAAATAAAAGCTAATCATTTTATAATCATTCTGTAATCAGTATGCACAGAAGAGAAGAAGCAGCAGAGAAGCAGTTGCTGCATGTTTGCTGACAAAATATTGAATGCAAACATTTAATTTCAATCTGCCACTGTTCTCAGTCAGTATAATTACTTTAAGCAAATACCACGTTGGAGAAAATGGTCCCAGCCACTGAAATGTAAATAATACAATATAATCATCATCACACTCAAATTCATATACTGTAATTTATTTGGATCAATTTCATAAACATAGGTGTAATAAATGTTTAAATTATTATAAACATGCATATCTAGACCACACTTACAGGACTTGGTTTACTCATACTTTTTGTCTACATAAATCCAGTTTAGAGGTGTTGAACATAAAATCTCACATGAATATCCATATCATACTGATAGGTTGAACAAAATTACTCTTATACCTTTATGTCAGATGTCAAAATTAGGGAGTATAATTTAATCTAGAAGGGATAGCAAAATGATTTGTCCAATATTTATTTATTGATAAAATATGTTAAATATACTTAAAATTATAGGTTCTAGTAACACTCATGCATATATATGTAATAAATATCTTTTAAGTAGAAGTTTATTGGAATATTTTTTAAAAAAAAATAGATACAGTCTGTCCTAAAATAGGTTAGCATCAAAAAAGTTTTAAATTATTATTACTTTTTATTAACAAAGAATCAATTATCAAGTATGACAGGAGGAGATAAATAAACACACTAACCCAGAGCAAGGCCTTTACTTTCTTTGTAGCAGCAGTATCTACAAAAGCTCAGTCTATCAAAGAGGAGAGTTTTAGTATGTTCCCATTATGCTACTGGTGCAGTTACCTTTTCACTGCTTTGACAAATAATCAACAAGAAGCAGCTTATAAGAAGAATGATTCATTTCAGGGGCACAGATTCCTGCAGAACCTCCACCATGGTGGAAGAAGCTGACTCACTTCCATACATCCATAGCAGAGGAGCACAACAACCAACAGTCAGCAAGAAAGAACAGCCAGAGCTCAAACTGGCTCTCTACACACCTTAAGGATGGACTCAAGATCCAGCTCCAGTGATACACCTCCTCCAACAGAGTTATTCTGGTCGGAGACCTAAGTAGGAAACTTATCCTTAATCCAAAATTTCTGAGGCTATGTGGGACATAAGATTATACTCAAGACACCACAGCTACTGATCTCAGCTGGTGTTCCTAAATCTGCCATTCTCAACATCTCCCTCATGTAAGACGATCAGAATATTGTTTGTGATAAGAAGGCCAACAATTGCACAAGTTGTGACAACTTGATTTAGGCTGCTCAGCAACCAATAGGGTGGATGGATAGGTAGGGCTTTTTGAATAGGACATTGAATCAATCAGATGAGCTCATTCTAAACTAAAATACCGATGAACAAATAATTGTTAACTTAATAAATACAACATGCTTTCCAAAGTCTATGTAAAGCTAGTACTTAAAAAAGTCTTATTTTGTTATATAGGATTAGTATCAAGATAATTGGGAGCAAGAAAACAAGTACGTTAGATAAAATAAAGTCAATAATATATTCATAAGTCTTAAAGATATGTGAGTGTATTTTTCTATGTTGTACATAATTTTCTACATCAAAATTTAAATATTCTATTTTCTACTTAAAGTCAAGCATATGCTCTGGCAGTATAAGAATAAGCCTTCAGGGGCTGGAGATATGGCTTAGCAGTTAAGGCGCCTGCCTCCTAAGCCTAAGAACGCTGGTTCCAATCTCCAGGTCCCACGTTTAGTCAGATGCAAAATGACGCTAGGGCTCAATGATGCACTTGCCCACAAAGGGGTGCACGCATCTGGATTTCATTCACAGCAGCTAAGAGACTTCTGGCTTGCCCATTCTCTATCTGTCTCCCTCCCTTTCTCTCTGTTTGTCTCTCTCTGTGTCTCTCTCCAAAAATTATATATATATATATATATATATATATATATATATATATATATATATTTAAAAAAAAAAGAATAAGCCTTCACAATCTATTGGCATTTCTGTGGGTGAGAGCATCCATGGCCTCCCAGTGTGTCTGTGTATGTGTTCTTCTTCAGCTCCTGAAGTTTTGTCAAGTGGATCACCGATTTCTGCTGCTTACAACAGAGTTTCCAAGTGCAGGTAGTGTGCCTAATATGGAACTTAATTTCTCATTCTCTCTATCTCTCAAAACAAGAAAAAACAGAATTTCTGGAAATCATGGTTTAATTTAGACATAATTTTATAAGCAAGTGCCTTCAACTACTCAGCCATTTTCACAGCCTCAGAAACAACTTTAGAAATGCAAAGTTGTAAGGATAGCAGTGTGTAGTCTCCCGTAATGTTTCCCTATTTACCTATTCTGCCATGTTGACATTTGATACTGTGGCGGTTTAATTCAGGTGTCCCCCATAAACTTAGGTTTTCTGAATGCTAGGTTCCCAGCTGATGAAGATTGGGAATTAATGCCTCCTGGAGGCAGTGTATTGTTGGGGGTAGGTTTATGGGTATTATAGCCAGTGTCCCCTTGACAGTGTTTGGCACATTCTCCTGTTGCTATTGTCCACCTTATGTTGGCCAGGGGGTGATATCCACCCTCTGCTCATGCCATCATTTTCCCTGCCATCATGGAGCTTCTCCCTCCAGCCTGTAATCCAAAATAAACCTCCTTTTTTCCCCCTACAAGTTGCTCTTGGTTGGGTGATTTCTACCAGCAATGCAAACCTGACTTCAACAGTAATAGTAGTACCAAGGAGCGGTATTGCTGCTAGACACCTGACTGTGTGCCTTTGGCCTTTTAGAGATGATTTTCAAGAAGGAGTTGAAACTTCAGCCTACGAGATGCCTTGCAGTTCTGTAAGCACAGCTTGATGGACTATTCTGGTCATAGTTAAAAGACCTGGATGTAGTAAGAACTATGGACTGTGAGGTATGGCTTATGAGAGGGAGAAAAATCTTTGCTTAGACTGTGCTAGAAGCAGTTTGTGTGAGAGGCTTGCTGTTATGTCCTGAGAAGTTATGCAGGATTGCTTTGTGTAGAAACAGACTGGTGTGAGCAGAGGGATATGGCACAGAAATGAAATCTTTGGGCTGCAACTTCTGCCCATTCAGCTGCAATTATATGAGAGATTACAACTTTTGAGATTGGGCCAGATGACCTGCACTGGGACAACACGAAGAATGTAGACTCTTTTGAAGGGGTCTGAGTGCTCAAGGAGTGTCCTGTTCTTCAAAGTCTGCTTTACTCCCCCGTGGATTAACAAACTGGCACCCAGCTGGTATTGTGGAATATAAGAAATACAAGAAAGAGAGGGTCATTGAGTTTGCAAAGCAATTGGATTGCCTGCATGGAAACCCAGTGAAGCAGTGAGGATGAATGGTGGATTGTAGTGAAGACACAGTGAAGATGCTGCAACCCCGAGATGGCTGCTAAGGAAAGCTGAAGTTTTCCAGGACGGTGAGTAGCCTAGCTGGAGGGGTGGAATTAGAACTCCAGAGATGTGTTGCTCATTAGAATTATTGGGCTTAGAGATTTGTCATTGGCTAGAGTTGCTGAGCTTTGAGCTTTGATGTTTGCCCTGTTTAGATGTTGTATTGGTTGACTATTTCATTGCTGAGCCCAATGCCATCTTTTGCAGTGTGAATGTTTATTCTGTGCCATTATGGGTTTGGGGGAGATTGTTTTGGTATTATGGCTCAGTTTAAAGACCTTGGATTCATTTTAGGTCAACTTCAGTGATGAGGTCTTGGGAGCCTCTGTGTCTCTGATATCTGGTTTAGTAGGAGTTGAGTGTTCTCTGTGTCTATCTCCTTCAGCCATGTTCTCGTGTCAGGTTCACCAACAAAGCTGCACTCTTGCCCATTTCCCCCATTACTCTATGGTTTCAGCTGGTGCCCTGGTGAGGTGCGATAGGCTGATCCTCCCCTCAGGTATGGCATCCATCTGAAAAAGAGAAAGATATTCTCCAATGGAGACAGAAGTGAGAACCAGATAGATAGGATGGTCATTGTTATTTTAGAGAGAATTTTGTATGCATAGGCCTTCTTATAGCCCACAATTGGTAGGAGCTTGATATTGGAGAATGGGCCTATTTTTTCGACATGGTTTTGACTTGTTTCCCAGTTCCAGCTATGAGTTCTGTTCCACTGAGTATATCTGTTAGCCCAATCAATGGCAGTTGGTTACCCACCATGGCTATGTGCCACTATTGCACTTGTTTGAGCATCATGGCTCAGGGGAATTCATGGAACAGGGGCAGAAAGAGCGTTAGAGCCACAAGTTGAATCATTATGCACAGAGACATTTCATCCTCCCCATAACTTTTAGCTATCCCCATAATGGAATACCCACATTTCCCCAATGAGGAGGGCCCCTTTAGAGGGGGGAAGAAAGGGAGGAGACTACTGAAGGCACCAACATGAATGTAAAATTAAGATTAAAAAAAGACCGTGGATTATGGGGATGTTTGAACATCATTAGGATTGATAAAAATTATGGGGACTTTTAAAGTTGGACTGAATACATTGTATTTTATATCATGTATGGATATCAGTTTATGGGGTCCAGGGGCAAAATGTATTGGTTTGTTTCAGATGTCCCCCATAAACTTAAGTGTTCGGAATCCTAGGTTGCAAGCTGATGAAGATTTGGGAATTAATGCCTCCTGGAGGCAGTATATTGTTGGGGTAGGCTTACAGGCATTATAGCCAGTGTCTCCTTGCCAGTGTTTGGCACACTCTCCTGTTGCTATTGTCCACCTTATGTTAGCCAGGGGGTGATATCCACCCTGTGCTCATGCCATCATTTTCCCCTGCCATTATGGAGCTTCCCCTTGAGTCTATAAACCAAAATAAACCTTTTTTTACCACAGGCTGCTCTTGGTTGGGTGATTTCTGCCACCAATGTGAACCTGACTGCCACAGAAATAATGATGGCATATTTCTGAAAGCAAATCAATATTGCAATGACACTGATAACTCTAGGCTTTAGTGCATCAGTTTTTGTAGATTTAACTAATTTTTTTCTCCATTTTTGTCTTTCTATTACAGGACCCAATCTAGGATATAATGATGAATTCACTTGTCATGTCTCTTTAATCTCCTGTAATATGGCACATTTTTCTCAAACTTTCTTATCTGCATGACACTGTCAATTTTCTAGAGTTCTTTCCAGGGATATTTTTATCTGAATAGTGCTCAATTCTTTTTCTAATGTTTTCTGATGAACAGATGAGGATTTGGGGATGACATTACAAAGATGAACTATCTTTCATTGTTCATTGTTGGCATGTAGGCTATCAGTATGACTTACTACTCTGTAGTTAACTTTCATACTGTATACCATCAAATTTGGTATCTATCAAATTTTAAATTTTCACTTTCCCTTTCCATATTCTGTGGGTTAGAATTGATCCAGACACTCCCCTGGAGAAGAATTAAGGTTCACCTCTTGGTGGGGTGAGTAGTCACATATTTATAAACATAGGCCATAGTTAACAAAGTAAATAAATACTAGGGGTTTTGTGGATATGTGAAGTTTCTCCTTAAAAATTTTCCTCCAGTTATATTACCATTAGTATATAGATCTTCCTTCCAGAAGCTACCACTATGGCACCCTAATAGTGACTCTATACTTTCTTCTTTCCATCTCTATTTAAAAAAAAAAAAAAAAAAAAAAACAAGACTTGGTTACTGTCCTTTACTTTTTCATCATTCATTTTTATCTACGTGAGTCATAGACACTTATCCATTGACAGAATATAATACTATAAAAATTTACCTCATTGATCAATTACTCTAGCTTTGGTCCCTGGAGACATTTTTAGGTATCTTTCTGTGTCATTGTCACATGACTGCAATCATATTTTTATAAATATATTTGCTGTTTAACTATATTTTTATTTTTTTAGTAAATACAGTACAGAATTGACTAAAACCACAAATATTAAAATAAATGAGAATGTAATAATTTTGGGTACTCATGTCAAACATTTATACCTTTAACTTTTTCTCATGCTTGCTTGTATTGGATAGTATCTTCAGTATAGCTTAAATAATATTAGCAATAATTCCCTTCCTGTATTACTCTTAAGTTTACTAAAAATGATTTTATTGTTTTCCAATATTCACATAGTATCACTGTTCAAATGAGATAAATAAATTTATTTTGCAATATTTATAAGGTATTTTACGACTTATTGGTAGCTTTAGGATAAAATAAATAGAATAAATAAAATAAACAGAATTTCAATATTTCTTAAACCATGTGTGGTGGCTCAAAACTATAATCCCAGCACTTGGGAGGCTGAGGTAGAGTTGCCATGAGTTGGACTCCAGCTTGGGCTACAGAGTGATTTCTAGATCAGCATGGATTACAGTGAGTACCTGGAGTACCTGCCTGAAATTTAAAAGAAAATTCAGTTTTTCATTAAAAAAAAAAATCATGCAATCTACAAAATAGCTTATATGATAAATACTTTGCCCATTCATCATAGATTATCTTGATATTGATATATTATTTTTATTGAGTTGTTGGATTTTGTTGTTATTTTATATAGTGTTCACTTGTTTTTGTAATTTAAATTGTGCACACATGGTGACAAGTGAAATCAGCATGTATACACATTTGGGGAGATCTTTGTCAGATTGTAGGACCAATGGCTACTCACTTTAGTCATTATAAACTTTTCTTCCTTTATCTGTTAGCTATCCAGTCATTTTTATTTTAAACTTCTAGTAGAATTTCCCTGATTAATCATCTAAACAGTTTTGTTGGAAAGTCTTTGGCATGCCTCCCTGTCACCTTATTCTTTACATGTAATTGGAGGTTAATGTTGATAAGTTATACATTTTTTAAACATTTTTATTTTATTTAGGTTTGATCATTTTATATAGTCAAGTAGTTGAACAGTGCAGTTTTCCTATTTTTGTGCTTACATCTCTTTTCCCATTTGGCTTTTATATCATGCACTTTTTGATTAGGTTATTGTGGTGATTTGATTCAGGTGTCCCCATAAACTTACATGTTTTGATTGCTAGGTCCCCAGCTGGTGGCAATTTAGTAATTGAAGCCTCCTGGAGGCAGTGCATTGTTGGGGGGTGGGCTTATATGTGTTATAGCCAGCTGCCCCTTGTCAGTGTTTAACACACTCTCCTGCTGCTGTTGTTCATCTGATATTAACCAAGAGGTGATGTCCACCTCTGCTCATGCCATCATTTCCCCTATCACCATGGAATTTCTCCTCAGTCTATAAGCCAAAATAAATGCTTTCCTCCCACAAGCTGCTCTTAGCCAGGTGTCTTTGGATAGCAAAGCAAAGCTGACTGCAACAATTAGCTAGTATTATATCTATTTTTGTTTTAGTTCTTTAAGAGAGATTCATGCTTCATTATGAACTGCCTTTATGTTTAATGATTCAAAATTAATCTTTTCCCTTCATGTTCTTTTTCAAATCTCTTAGATGTTGAAAACTTGATATTTTTTAAGGCAATCAATTGTACTCTGTTCTCTGCTGTGACTGTATTATGGAAATTCAGATTAAACTGTTTTCATTACCTTTATGACTCATCCATTGTACTTAATTTAGGTGCATTGAATGGCCTTTGAAATTCGAATTATAACATTCGCACCTGTACATTTGCCTGAAATGCTCTATCTGCCTCCCTATTTTTAGCCGCTCTAAGTCTTTTTGGTTTAGTTACATCTTTGCACAATTGATCAACATGAAAACTCTAGTGATAACTTTGGCCACCGTGAAACACAGTAGTCAGATCATTTATCACAAGAGGACCCACTGTGGAGAGTACAGATGATAGCTCTGGCTGCAACACCATCACCTCTCGTGCTTCTCTCAGCCAACGAACAACACACCAAGGTAATTGTGCTCAGGAAAGAACCATAAACACCAGTTTGCTGGAATTCCTACAAGTCTAGTTTAAGAACTGCTACACTGCAGTGTAAGTTGCTTCCCAGCCAATCCCATTCCTTTCCTCCATTCCTGGGCAAGTAGCTTGCACATGGCCTGGAGGCTCTCCTCACTTGTCTTCTGCCCCATCCCTCTAACTTCCACAAGCATTTTCCCTAGAAAATCATGATTGTGAGTCCATTGTAAATCTGCTTCTTCTAGGATATTGCTGACGTTATGTCTATCACATGTATCAGCACAAGAGGTATTTTGTTCTTAATTATTTCGAGGGCCCTCCATATTTATCTTCAGTCTCTCACTGTTCTATTAACATCTCTTTCCTGAGTTCTTGCACTTCTGCCTCGTAGTCTTTGTTTGTAAATTTATTTAATTTAAGTTAGTTGAAGTAAGGTTTATTGTAACTGTATTTTCTTTCTTCACCATTATCTGCTGCTATTTTGCTTTTCTTTTTCAGCCCTCCCTTTATGATAGTATTCCTTTCTGTTGTTGTACTCTTGTACCCTTCATTCCACCAAGTTTGATTTTTCAAGCACAAGCTATAAGCCAAAGTGTGTGTGTGCGTGTGTGTGTGTGTGTGTGTGTGTGTGTGTGTGTGTAAAACTTAACAAAAGAGATTTCAAAACTAAATGTATGCATCCAAACCTGGCTCCAGGTTTTACTTCCTAAAGGCATTTTATCTGCCTTGCTGGCACAGATGCTATGGATTCTTCAGTTATACCATAGTGATTTTTTCTGAGGCCTTATTGATACTATTCAAGAAAGAAAGAAAGAAAGAAAGAAAGAAAGAAAGAAAGAAAGAGAGAGAGAGAGAGAGAGAGAGAGGGAGGGAGGGAGGGAGGGAGGGAGGGAGGAAGGAAGGAGGAGGAAGGAAGGAAGGAAGGAAGGAAGGAAGGAAGGAAGGAAGAAAGAAAGAAGAAAGAAAGCAGGCAAGCAAGCCAATCTTAGGAAGCTGCCTCTGCTCATTCTGTACTCTCCATTCTTACACAATATTTCAACTAACACATGGTCTGAGTTCAGAGTACATCTCTCCCTACCAGCATGAACAATTCTCTCTGTCCTCTTCCTCTTCCGGCTTCTGTTTTAAACTTCTTTTAAAGCCTTTATGTGTTTTGAATTTCCAGTACTCAAAAGATGTAATTTCTAACTGATTTTTATTCTTGTTTCTTTTTATATAAAACTGCATGTATTCTAGGAATATTTGCCTTTACCCCCAAAGTCAGGCTTTTCCACTACAAAGGATTCTCTACTGAGGCACTACTTAAACTGTGAGCCATAAAAGTCTTGGTTGGGGGTGGGAAGGTCTCTCCTATGCTTAGGAGGGTGCTTAGCAACAACTCTTATCCTGTCCACTAGATTTTAATATAACAACCAAAAGTACTTTCACATTTTACTAAATGACCCCCATAGAAAAAAACTGGTTCTAACAACAACAACAACAACAACAACAACAACAACAACAACAACAACAAACACTGTATGCAACTAAAATGATCATTATGATATATATTTTGTTTTCCTAACCCATATGTAGTGGCTTGATTCAGATGTCCCCATAAACTCACGAGTTCTGAATGCTGGTGGCAATTTGGGAATTGGAGCCTCCTGGAGGCAGTGTATGGTTGGGGGTGGGCTTCTGGGTGTCATTGTCAGCTTCCTCTTGCCAGTGTTTAGCACACTCTCCTGCTGCTGTTGTCCATCTGATGTTAGCCAGGAGGTGATGTCCACCCTCTGTTCATGCCTTCATTTTCTCTGCCATCATGGAGCTTCCCCTCAAGTCTGTAAGCCAAAATAAACCATTTCTTACCACAAGCTGTTCTTGGTTGAATGTTTTCTGCCAGTAACTCAAAATTAACTGCAAAAGCATACCAGCAACACAATAACAATATTTTCATTTCCTAGCTAATAACTGGAGAAGGTATTACTCAGATTCTTTACTCTTGTTTGGCTCCTTACATGTTAAGAAACGACATAACGTGATACATGATATGTTGCCAAGTGTATGTTTCTAAAGGGAAATGTAGAAAGAATGAGTACATTCTAATACGAAGGCTACCTTAGAGGTAATCTGGTATAAAGGTCATATTTGCTCATGTGTGAAAAATGAGATAAAGAGAATTGATAGTTGATTCTTCATTGCATAGAACTGTATTATATGAATATGGGGGGTCATGAAAACAATGTCCCTGCATGTCAGGACTTTTTAACAGTACCAGGATCCATTAATATAACATTATACGTTTTCAATAATATACATATCATATGATGAAAAACAAAAACAGGGAACTAAAACTAATTTCTGTTCTTATGATTCAGAGAATGTGAAAATAATATCATAAAAATATATTGACTTTTTAATGAAATATCTGAGAAGAATCTACAATATAATCCATTTCAAATAACAATGAGTTATGTACCACAGGAAAAGCATTAAAACAACAGTTCTGTTTAGAAACTGTTAAAAATCTATTTAGAGTAGTTCAGGGCCAAAACAATAGTCTATATTATTTGCGGAAGTGTTGTTTTCTCTTTTTAACAGGACCAGAGCTAAAGAATACTTGGGATTTGCATCTCACAGTGCCAGATATTGTAGAGTAAAAAATATGTGAACAAGTACATGTAGAAAATATCAGGCATATGGTATGAAATGCATTTTTATTCATTATACAGAGGAGAAAAACATTTAACAGAATGCAAAATATTGTGTTCTAGTTTACTTGCCAAGGACAGAAAAGTGTGAATTTTAACAAGGAAATCAATGGATCATTTGAATTACAGGAGTTTAGAGTAATTAGTATTAGAAGCAAATAATTAAGTGTGTGGATGCTCCAATTTAAATTAACAGTCATGTAGAGGCTATTTGATTTATCTTTCTGCTTTCCAACAGAAGGATTTGTCCAGAGGAATTTGACTTTGATGGCACTTCCTCTTTGGCTGACCACAAAGCTACTGAACCCAGTGCTACTTACTTACATGTACCCTATGTCTTTCTATCATCAAGAAATTTCTAGGCTGTGTTCATGGTTTTATTCAGCAGTGTAGATAAAAGAGATATTCATCTTCTCATTTATTAGGATCTGTTTCATTCCTTATAAATAGAATTGTGAATATCCTCAGGGTAACTGGGCAATATTGGTTGACATGAAGTATTAAGTAATCAGCCAACACAAATCACAACCACAAGTTTTCACTAATTAACTGGAAATCAATCAGTTAATGGTAAATAGGCCAAATAAACCGAGCCTATTGCAAAAAGCTGATTCAGAATGTTCTTTTAGAAAAATTGTACCAGGATTCTAGAAGGAAATACTTGTTTATATGGCAATGCACATGTGTTTAAAAAAAAAAAAAAAAAGCTCTGTGAATAGAGTAGCTTTTTTATTCCCTTATCAGATTTGTTTACATGGTAAAACAGAACACATCTCTCCTGAAACCCAGGAAAGAAGAAAAGACTGTGACTCAAGTAGTGAACAAGACTGAGAACAAACCTGCCAGGGCAGGCAGAGTTCTTTATTTATTGCTCCCAGCAGGTGTCAGATGCCACAGTTTCTGTGTGACCATCAACACCCTGGGGCTTTTTAGTTCCACATCCAAGAGAGGGAAGAAGTGGATGGTGACTAACCCCAAGGGATTAGGTACCTGAATCCTATCCCAACTACTAGCAAACTCCAGCTGTGTTTAAGTGCTTTCTTTTTTTTTCCTGAAGAATTTCTGATGCTCAGTGGTTGCTGATTATTTCCAGATTTTAGTTCTACCCCAGTGGACATTTCCTACGAAGAGTTGATCTGTTGTTAAAATTGCAGTTGCTACAAAGAAATGCCTTCTCTTAAACCAGTTCCAAAACATGAACTGTTAGAACAGTTAAACAAAACAAAAATAAAACTTAACCACTTAAAAATAATACACTCTTCACACAGATAGGACAGAGGGTTTGAATATTTGGACAAGACTGGTGGTGTTTTTCTGGTATTCTCATCAAACACTCTCAAGTTCTCAGATGTGACTTGCACATGTGACTGAATGAATGCCCTTAGGATCCTTGAATACACGATCTTGATACAGTTATGTCTAAACTGACATTAGCTTTGGAAGCCAGAATAATAACCCCACTAGTAATAGGACATAACTATTCTCACTTTTATTAGAGTTTATTCAGAATAAAAGTTTACTCAGACTTTTACCTCAATATCCAACTTATGTAAAGTCAGATGCACAAGGTGGCATATGCATCTGAAGTTTATCTGTAGCTAGAGGCCCTGGCGTGCCCATTCTCTTTTTCTCAATCTTTCTCTGCCTATTTCTTTCTCTTACTCTCTCTCAAATGAATAAATAAAATATTTTAAAAAGCCGGGCTTGGTGGTGCACACCTTTAATCCCAGCACTCGGGAGGCAAAGGTAGGAGGATTGCCGTGAGTTCAAGGCCACCCTGAGACTACATAGTTAATTCCAGGTCAGTCTGGGCCAGAGTGAGACCCTACCTCGAAATACAAAAAAAAAAAAAAAAAAAAAGTGTTTAAGATACTAACTAGTTCATAAATCATTGAAAATTGAATGATTTAGGGACCTAAGTAAGTCTTATTTTTTTTCTTTTTGTTTCTGTATCTATGTGTATGTATGTTTGAATGTGTGTTAGTGTATCTAGGGGTCATATAAGCAAATGTGTACACATGTGTGGAGGTGAAAGGTCAACATTATGTTTTCCTATATCTCTCCTCACTTATTTATTGAGATAGGCTCTCTCTCTTCTCTCTCTCTCTCTCTCTCTGCATATATATATATACATATATATATATATATATATATATATATATATATATATATTCAATGAATGATAAATTTTCTAAGGACTTCCAAAAGGCAAGAGAATCAAATAAAAATGTAAGTAGACATTTATTTCATTCCAACTCCATTTCACTTGAGTGTTGAAGATAACATCCCATGCATTGACTTTAGGACTTCAGAATGTAAAAACAGCAGGAGAAAGTGCAGTGAATGCCCATAAGAGGTAGATAATGAGAGTTGCCAAAGTCATATTACAATCAGATTGCCATGGGGCAGGGACGAGGGGTCAGGACTTCCAACAGTGTCCCTGCTGGCTTCTCAGGAGAGATTACCATTGGACCTCACAGCCTCACTGAAAAACAGACAGATGTGTGACTGATGATCTCTGGAGGCTAAGACTCTTAATTAAATTAATTTTTATTAGTTAGAAAACATAAATTTGTATCTTGGTAAGATGAAAATTTTTAATAGATTCGTGCTATTAAAGAGATTGAAGCTAAATTTGTTTGTTATCAACTTCTCTGCATCTTTGTCAGTTTCCTTCTCCTCCAAAGTCTTGTGAGTATGAAACTATGGCCCTGAATGACTTGGGCTCACAACCATAACATTTTATGAATGAAAAAGAAAGTGGCTTTGCAATGCTTACTGCATGTTGAAAATCCATATCAAACCTCCCTGGCCCAAGTTTCATCATGTGCCTGAATTTTAAACCATGGGCAGTGTGGACAGAGTTAGGAAAGGCAATTGTTTGACACCACAAAAGTCTAAAGAGAATGGATAGTAGATTAAGTAAAAAATGTTTGCAGTATAAAAGTAGAGATGATGAAGGGAAACAGTCTGGAGAAAACACACCAATAATAATGTATAAACATTTAAGAAGCAAACTATGGGCTGCACTGAGAATGAGTTAGTTTGGGACTGAAGAGGTGGCTCAACAGTTAAGATACTTGCCTGCAAAGCCTAATGACCCTGGATTAATTCCCCGGAACTCACGTAAAGTCAGATGCAAAAAGTGGTGTATGCATTTGGGGTTTGTCTGCAGTGGCTAGAGACTCTGGTTTGCCTATTCTCTCTTTCTCTCTCCTTACTTTGCTTGCAAATAAACAAATCAAAAAGAAACACTTAAAAAAAGAGTTTGAATATTTTTTTCTAGGCCATTGGAAAACTGACATTGTTTAAACATAACTAGCTATATCATTGATTACAGATGTGGGACTCATACAAATAAGGAAGTGTAGAAATGGGAAATCAGGAAGGTTAAGAGTCAAGAAAGCATGTCATCAACTACATGATATTGTGGTATCAAGCTTGTCATTCTTAAAAATATATAAATCAAAAAACTAAAGCCGGGTGTGGTGGCGCACGCCTTTAATCCCAGCACTCAGGAGGCAGAGGTAGGAGGATCGCTGAGAGTTCGAGGCCACCCTGAGACTACATAGTTAATTCTAGGTCAGCCTGGACCAGAGTGAGACCCTACCTTGCAAAACCAAAATACACACACACACACACACACACACACACACACACACACACATATATCAACAAACTTCTTCCATTCATCTTGTAATTGTGCTACTACAAGAATGAGTGTGGTTGTCTTGAATTACTTCCAGGTACTAAAGGTAGATGTTATTCATAAAGTGTCATTCAAAAGTCTCTCCTGTTCAAATATGTAACCATGGATATCCACTACCTGCCTGAATTGCATATTCATCCAATCTGTACAGGAAATAGAGGAAACTAAGCAAAGTGTCACTATGCATAAGTTAAAGTGAAATACATATACTTCCTTAGAAAATAAATTAACTTAATCTTATCTGTAAAATAGCCATTTCATGAAAGATTAAAAGTACCAAGTCCTAATAAATTATCTGTCATTCAATAAATGTTATTCTTTTCATATCTTTGGTTCCAACATGGGCCTCAAGTTTCCTTTTTTTTTATTCCTTCACCACAGATATTAACCAAATATGGTAAGTGGAATCAGTGTTGTAAATAAAGCTAGCTAGCTATCAAAGTGAGATTTCTCAAACAATCTCTGCACATGTGTTCAATTAAAAAGTATTATTAAGTATAGTGTGTATGAAGAGCCATGTTCTCACTGATTTGGATATGGTTATCACTTGAAAATGATTTTGGGGGAAAACAACTAAACATAGCAAATCAAGGGAAAATAAATTTAGGGTTTCAATTATTAGCATTGAAGGGGAAAAAAGCATCCTTAACAATGTTATTTTCCTTTTGCCTTCCAGTAGAAACAGAAAAATTTTATTTGAGAAAATAACATAATATGTAAGTTGTAAGTAACAATTGGAATTTGATTTAAGTATACATGTTTCCTTTAATGGAAAGCCTATTGTTACAAGTCATTAAAATTTGATCAGTTAACTTTCAGGCATGCATGAAATCCATGATACTATTATTTGATGGTCCAAGATTACAATTATAGGAAATTCAACAGTCGAGTAAAAAATGTTGGCTCTTTCCTTTCCACCTCTTAACATTTTGAATCTGGTTTAACATTATACAAGCAAGGATTACAAATTATATTATTTTCCATTGTGGTGGGTGCACTTAAGTACTTCATAGATAGTACTTATTGCAAACTCTATTGAACTTCTGAACTGTTTTACTCATTTAGTTAAACTTACAATATTAAAGTTTTCTATTTTGAAAATACTTCTATAGTCTTAATTGTAACCTGATAGTTCAAAGACATTGAACTCTGTATGATACATAATATTTGAGGTCATCAATTTTTTACCAAGCAGATTAGAGTGTTTTCTAAAAATCCCTAATAATGGGCATCCATTCCAAAAATATGCCCTTTGCAAATAGTTGTATTGATTTCTTTTGCAGTATGCCACAACATATATGTATATTATCATTGATGCAGCTGATCCTACTGAGTACATTTGAAGATAAGAAAGAAGAGAGGAAAAGGATTATTATTTTTTTGTTGTTGTTGTTTGTTTTTTTTGAGGTAGGGTCTCACTCTGGCCCAGGCTGACCTGGAATTCACTATGTAGTCTCAGGGTGGCCTCGAACTCACAGCAATCCTCCTACCTCTGCCTCCCGAGTGCTGGGATTAAAGGCGTGCGCCACCACGCCCGGCTGATAATTACTTTGAACCTACTGCACACACACATACCATTGGTAAATTTCTTTCTTTCTTGTCTTGTTTTGTTTTGTTTTTATTTGTTTTGTTTGTTTGTTGAGGTAGGTTCTCACTCTAGCTCAGGCTGACCTGGAATTCACTATGTAGTCTCAGGGTGATCTTTTTTAATCACTCCACCCCTGATGTTCAGAAGATGACATGATTGACAAGAGAAAGTATGCAAAACTGGTAAAGAGAAAACAAGAACAGAAAGAGTAAAGATGGTCGACTTTAGAAGTATGTCATCTCATCCTCAGAAATTCTCTTGAAACTAGTGAAAAAATAAAAAAGAAACTTTTTGTGTTCTGTTTCTTCTAATTTCCCATTCATAAATTTTAGACAGTCTTTCAATAACAGAAGGTTTTAGAAGATGTTAATTTTATGGGGGAGAAGAGAAAAATAATCTAATGTTTGCTCATCATAGGAATCAATAATCATCAACACAAAAAAGTTACCCCCCATAATACGCAGCGCAAGGCCATGTGTTCAGAAGGGCTCGGCAGGAACATGATGGCTTCTATGGGCTGTATGCTACTGATGAGGCTATGGTCAATGAGCAAATCCTGTCATAGCAGGTTGGAATATTCATTTGCAGCAAAATTCTTTGAGAGTTGCCAGTTTATTAATTGGCATATCATATACTGTTGGGAAAGACAAATTTTCAGAGGCAGATATATCTGTCAATGTTTCATTAGTTATTAATGTGTTAAAACTCTACAAGATATTAAATTTTTTAGTCTGTTCATTTGCTAAGCTTGGACAAAGTCCTTAGTGCAGAGTGCTGTCATATTAAGCAGGTTGATGTGTACTCGTTATCTATTGTACTGTATTTGAGACAGCAGCACACAAAGTTGAGGGTAGGTCATGCTTTGGGTTCAGATCCTTGCTCTACTTGAGCAATTTAGCTTTAAAATAAGAAAATAAAAGAACCTTCTCCAGGAGGACATTAGTATGAATAAAAACTCTGATATAATTATTATGACGATCCAGCATTCAGTTAGCAAGGTATCTTTCCTGAAACTATTCTTTGCCTGAGGTTTGGATGCACACCAGTGCTCTGTGCTCCTTAACACTAGCCTTCTCAGTTCTGTTTCATGCACATGCATGCTTTGAAGTATAGATGCTAACATACTTTATAGGGAGCTTGCTTTATTGCAAGGAACTCATTTCTGCCAACCAAGAAATACTCAGGACTTCATAATTCTAGACAAATAAATGCAGGAAGGAAGACCTAGCGTGAAAAGTGGCCAACATCCTTAAAATAATGCATGTACTAACAGGAAACAAACAGAAAATCAAAAAATTAATGACTTTTAAAAATTATTGGGAGATTCTAATATTAATCTCACAGTGTTGTTATGTAAATACAGAAATTAAATGTAATTTGTTAAGTAACCACAAGTTATTCAATGTCTGTCTTCTGCAGTTCTCACTTGCACCAAGGCTGACCTGGAACTCAGTTTGTATCCACACTGGCCTTGAATTTAGGGCAATCTTCCTACCTCAGCCTCCCTAACGTTGGGATTAAAGGAATAAACTGCCATGGCCATCAAAAAGAAAGCAATTTTAAAATTTGGAAAATGGGTTTCCTGGGCTAACTGCTAGACTTTACTTGTAAGCAGGCAATGCACTAATAAGCATTTTAGTACAAACACACACCACCAGCCTAGGCTATTAATCTCAGAAAATCGACACTGCTCAGTATTCTTTATTTTACAGAATTTTTTTGTTCAGTCACCTGTCGAACTGCAAAGAATTGAGCAGAGCATTTTGTTTTCTTGCTTCAATTCAATGTCTTTTAACTTATCAACTGCCACTACAATAAGGGAACATCAATTAATGCTAAATTATAAAGGGACTCTTGTGGGATTGCCTATTACAGCTTCCTTGATGCCAAAGCATTCAAAGTGATGAATGTTTCACCCTGCATACCAAACACGCTCATAATTATTTTGCCATTTACTGCAAGTATTGCCAATCTACCTTTGATTCTAAAGAAAATGCACATCTTTATCCACTCGAAAATAAAATCTTGTGCTCATGAGATCTACACAAAGGCCCTTTTATATGGGTCAAAAGGATATTTCCCCATGCCCATTTAATATGTTTTTCTCTGAAGTTCTCTGTGCTGCCCTTAGGGCCATCCGCATACTGGTGATAAGCATGTAACTAGCATAGCAAACTCCTTCCCTCCCTCCCAATCTCACATCACAATATTCAGTGTTACCAAACATATCATAATAGAGTTACATATTTTTGTATGCTCTACACATATGGCTAACGTATTGCTTTGTGAATAGAACACTACAGTATAGACACAGTTTACCAGGAATTTAGCATTTAAACGACTTTCATCTTTACAATGACTGACATGTCTCGCTGAGAATATTATATATTTAGAAGATTTTTTTTTGAAGGCTCCATACTTAAGAATCATGTCTCATTGTATTCAGTGAACTTCTGAACTAAGTCTTAAATGTTTAAAGAAGGGTCACAAAGCCATTCTTCTACAAAAGTCTGCAACTTGCACCCAACTCATATCACAGAAGAAATTCATGCATAGAATAATTTTCTCAAGTATTCTTTGCATTAGGAAAAAAAAAATCCTTCTACTTTTAGCTTTGAATATTTATCACTGAGATGAAAACTTGTGCCAAATAGAAGTATAAGACAAATTCAAGGGTGGCGGGAGAGCAAATCACATTCTTCATAAACTTTGGGAAAATTTCTTCAACCCATGCTGCTCCATTTACACAGCAGATCATGGAAGGCTAGAATCCAATTTCAAATCAAATAACCCCCATATCGACATACAGGCTAGTTGACAGGGCACTCGCATGAACCTTGAGCCTTCTGGTGGGTAATGCACTCAATGTAACTTAGAGTAGCCAATTGGCAGAAAACCACTCTAGTCAAATTGAAATAGCCTTTGAAGGTTTGGTTAGAATGAAGAGCCATAATGTATGCTTGTCATTTGATGAGCAATAGTGCGTTGAAATTAAGGAGGAAAAAAAATCATGTCATCCAGCTCTGCGCCTGCACAATGACACAGGTGTCAAGATCTTATTTAAATGTGCAAAGCGCAGCCCTGCTCAGCAGTACAGTTTGCAGGGAAACCTGGGACCCTGTGCCGGAGACTGCAGATTTGCTGCCTGGTGGCAGCCATGGGTAGTGATAAAACATGTTTCTTCTAGATAATTACTTGCTGCTCGAGGAAAGTGGCATTTCTAAATTGATATTTCAGCTCAGCATACACAGTTTATGTTGCCTAGGTAGACATACAGGCTGGCTGTTGTCACACCATTGATTGGACTGAGAAGCACTCAGTGCCACCTGAAACTAATTTTCTTTTATGCTTAAAAATCAATTCAACTTCTCCAGAGTTAAGAAAATGTTTTCGGATGGCAAAAGAGTTTATTTTTAAAGATATGAAGAATATTTATGCTATCTGAAGCTCTAAAACCCATTAGAATTAAAGCATTTTCATTTTATCCAGAGTATTTCACTTGGATAAAGGAATGTTAATTTATTTCCATCAATGATGATATGGCATTTATATGTATTTTATTTGTTTCTTACAACAACCCTGAGCATTACATAACAGCATGTTTCTACCAATCAAATAATTTAAGGTTTCGTCATCAGTGAGCCGAAGTTTCCGCATTCTGACTTTGAAAAAAACACTTTAAGTGTTCACAATTAGAGTTACAAAAAAAGTTATAAACTACTTATCTGTGAATATAAGTAAAATACTAAATCCAAAGAATCCTAGAAATGATAGCTATTTTTTGTGCTCTCATTTAAAATAGTTTATGTAAAACTCAAGGAAGAACTCTGTTATATGTTGTAAACTCCTAATTTAAAAGATAGAAATTGAGACCAGCATGGTGGCATTTGCCTTTAACCCCAGCATTCAGGAAGGAGAAGTAGCAGGATAGTTGTGAGTTTGCAGCCACATAGTGAGACTACATAGTGAATTCCAGGTCAGCCTGAGCTAGAGTGAGACTCTGCTTCAAAAAACAAACAACCAACTAACCAATTAACCAACCAACCAAACAAACAAAAAGATAGACATGATGTTTAGATCCATGGACAACCGCCCAATAGTTTCTTTTCTTTTAAAGCAAAAGCTTGAAAAGTAGAATAAAACAGGTTAAGCCCAGAGTTTTACAAAGTGTACAAAATATGACTTTCTAATATTCTACGTTCAAAGAAGTAAACTTCTATATCCTGCATTTTTTTTCTTTTAACTACAGTTGAAACCAATGACTCTTTTGCCTTAGAAATCACAATTTCAATGTCTGACATTAGATGAGGGGACAGCATTTTGGAATGTGCTCAAATTGCCAATGTTTGGCTGGTGAGATGCTCAATTAGTAAAGTGCTTGCTGTACAGACAAGAAGACCTGAGCTTGATTCACAGTACTAAAATGAAAATGCTGGCCATGGGAGTGCTCTCCTTCAAACCCAACACTAGGAAGCCCAAGACTGCTGGCAATCCAGTCTAATCCAGTCTAGCCTAATTTGAGTGCTTCAGGCCAAAGAGAAATCTTACCTCAAAAATGCAGATGGTGGAGCTGAGAAGCTAGTGGGTGAAATACTTACCATAAAAGAGTGAGGAGCTGAATTTGAATGCACACCTGTAATCCCAGCGCTGGGAGACAGAGACAAGCATAACCCTGGAGTTTTCTGGCTAGCTGGTCTAGCAGACTTAGTGAGCTCCAGGTTCAGTGAGAAAATCTGTCTCCAAAAGTCATGTAAAGAGTTACTGGGCAAGACTCGTGATGTGAATCTCTGTCATCTACATGCATGCACACAAATGCATGAGTACCCACACATGTACACACACATACAACCTGCATAAACACACCCTACATTATATATACACACATGAAAACAGACTGACAATGTACTTGAAGAAAGTAGATTACAGTTTAGTGGTCTCAGCATTTGATCGTCACTTAAGCTCTCTACTTGGTAAGTCTTCTTGAACACTCCAGGATGAAGGAGGAAGAGACCTGAGAATTTGTTTCTTAAAGAAAGTCCATAAAATATTTCCTTTTTAGCTTAATTCTTGTCCTCTGAGGTGCCCAGTATGTTTAATTCCTAGTCATATCCAGAATTACAATCTTTAAATTTGCCCGTTTTTAGCTTTCTACTACTTGAACATTTAATTTTCAGGTTTTTAAAATTCCTATGCCATCATGTCAATTAGGCTCTTTTAACCCTGTTCTGGTTTCTAAATTGTGCTGACTTCATTTCATATGAAAGAATATTCTGCTGCCTATCTATCTATCTATATCTATATCTGTCCACATATCTATAAATGTATATATATATATATGTATACATATAGAACTTTGGCTACCCAAATAACAGTTAATGTTTCCAGACACACATTAGTGAGCTTTGGAAGGAGTGGTGGAAAGTATATATTTAAGAGTGAGTCTGGGGCTGGGGAAATTGCTTAGCAGTTAAGGCACTTGCCTGCAAAGCTTAAGGACCCAGGTTCTATTCCCCTGTGCCCATGTAAGCCAGATGCCCAAGGTGGTACATGAGTCAGGAGTTTGTTTGCAGTGACAAGAAGCTCTGGTGCACCCATTCTCTCTCTCTCTCTCTCAAATAAGTAAAAATATTTTATTTAAAAAAGTAAGTCTGCATTTTTTTTTCAGAAGATTTCTTAGAAATGGTCTCAAAGAAGGGCATCATAGACAAAGATGTCAAATATCAGACAAAAATGATTTTTATAACTTGAATCTTTTTGTCAGGTAAAGTACCTTTTCAATTAGGTAGCAGACTCAATCAAAGAAATCAAACAAAACAAAATCAAACATTACTCAATATTTGTAAATATCTCTTCTTATATTACTCATATTCCATTTCTTTAAAAGATAATGTCCATTCAGTTCCTAAGTTCCTTCAGACATTAAAACCTTTTATTGAGTTCTTATCATTTTTTCACATCCTTTCCTAGGCAGCAGTATTGGTTACTTTCTCATTGCTGTGAATAAATACTTTTCCAGAAGTAACTTGTGGAAGGAAAAGAGTTTAATTTAGCTCACAGTTTTGAAGGTGATGTTTCATACAGTTAGGGAGGATGGCATGCCAAAATGGGAGCAGAGCTGCTCCCGCTGTAGCACAGGAAACATTAAGTATCAAGTGAGTTATAAAATCTCAAGGCCTGCTCTCAGTGAGCCCTTCCTCCAACAAGGCACCATTTCTCAAAGGTTCCACAACCTTCTCGAACAGCTACACTAGCTGGTGAGCTACTGTGATTCTGACCCGTGTTTATCCATTTGCATGTGGCCTAGCCTATGTCATATGAACTGCCACTTCTCCATCACCTTCTCCTGCTCAGTCATCCTTCAAATCTCCTACAAGTTTAGACAATGCTATGGTTGTTATGAATTCCCCTTCCTGGTGGCCTTTCTCCTTCCTTCCTTAACTCTGGTATTTAATTAAAAAAAGAAAAAAAAAAAAACACTACCTCATATTCATAAAGGAAATCAATGTGCAAGGTACTTCCATGAATAATAACTTACTTGATCCTAGTAGACCTATTGTGGAGAATTACAGTGGCTATAACTATTCTGTTTTTGTCTTTTTGTTGTTGTTGTTGTTGTTGTTGTTGTTGTTGTTGTTGTTGCTGTGCAAGGATTTGAGAGAAACAATTTAGAAGGAAGGAAGTAGTTTGCCATAAGTTTCAGAGATTCAGTCTACAAGTCTGTGGTGGGGAAAAAAACATCATGGTGGCAGGAGGCTGCTCAGCTCATGGCCACTGGGAAGCAGTGTCTACTGAAAAGAAAAAGAGCATTTGTGCATGAATGTTAATGACACTCGAATTTCAATACTTGATTATTTGCCTTCTATCTTATGATGTTCAAAATATGTTCTTAAAAACTCACTGTGGTTTTTATCTGTTTATTTATTTGAGAGAGACAAAGAGGAGGATAGAAAGAGAGTGAGGGCCAATCAATAGAGAGAATAGGCATGACAGGGCCTCCAGGAACTGCAAACAAACTCCAGACACATGCGCCACCTTGTGCATCTGGCTTACATGGGTACTGGGGAATGGAACCTGAGTCGTTAGGCTTCACATGCAAGTACCTTAACAGCTAAGCCATCTCTCTAGCCCTCTGATGTGGTTTTAATATCATTAAGTATTGTTTGCATTGTACAGAAGCACATAGGTGGGATAGAGACAAGATCCTTTTCTTATAGGAATTATTTCAGGGAACAGCAATGTCTGGAACCCCTATCATACATGGCAGTTTGGTGTCTTTGAATGGGCAGAAGACATTTAGGATGTATTGATCCCTATGGTAGTTTGAATAAATGTCCTGTAATAGATTCAGGAGTTTTATTAAGGCTTCTTAGATTTCCAGCAACCTGGCTGGAGGAGATGAGATGTCACTGGGTAGATCTTAGGGTCCAGCCCTAAAGAGTGGTGGAGGATTTGGAATTCCAGTCCAAAGATATGAAAAGTACACATGTAAAGTACACATGTTCCACCTAGAATTCCTAAGTGTGCTTATATATGGTGTGGCTTTTGGGTTTTTTGCCTTGTGACTTCTCTCTCTCTCTCTCTCTCTCTCTCCTTGGACCTCTGAAAGCAGGCCAGCTTATTCTGCCATTATGGAACTTCCCCTGAATCTGTGAGCACCAATAAATATCCTTTCTTCCATAACTGTGCCTGGTTTGGAAGTTCATCTCGGCGACCTGAGGCTGCCTACTACAACCCCCAAAATGCATTTTTAGTAGAAACTGCCTGATATGACTTTAGGGCCTATATTCTCTCTGTGGTGGAGCAAGAGGAATTTATGTTGTCAGAATTTCCTCATCTCCTTGTCAAGGTTATGTTTATTATCACTTGTAGTGTTTTCAAGTGCTTCACATCAGATTTATTTGTAACTTCTTTCATGTAGTTGTGTTTCAATTAAAAATACCCTTGTATGATAAAGTTATTAAAAGGAATTTCTTCACCCTTCTGTTGACTTCTACATTTCTGAGAGTTTTACCACCTCCTAACAGAACCTTGAGAATACCTGACTTATCCATCAGGTAAAAATAATACATGAATCTACTGATCCACAGTCCTAAACATTAAGCAGTGTTCAAAATATACATGGTAGAGACTGGGGAGATGTCTTATAAGTTAAGGTGCTTGCCTGCAAAATCTAATGACCCAGAGTTTGATTCCCCAGCACAAGGTTGTATGTCCATCTGAAGTTCATTTGTGGTGGCTGGAGGCCCTGGAGCATCCATTCCCTCTCTCTCCTTGAAAATAAATATATAAAATATTTTTAAAATGCAGGTGGTAAGTAGAAGGATGAACAGCCACATGCTACAATGAACACAGAGTTCATCTCCTCAGCCAACTGAGAAAGCCTAGTTTTGGAGGTCTCCCCACCATAGTGACTTCCATAGTTCCAGCTAACTTGGAAGTGCTGGACATAGCTTGTATCTCAGGGCTTTGGAGTGCAGACAAAGCAAGAGCAGCATTACTGATGGGAAAGGGTGAAGATGAGGCAAGAATGATCACTGGATCATCTTAGCTCTGGCTGGACATCCTATTATTTGAATGTTCTAGATAACAGGAGGTATGTGGAATCTAGTTGGGCTCCATAGCACATGGCCTCAAATGTCACACAGTATATTAAATGTATATCCTGGTACCCATACTTAGATAGAAAATTGTTATTGCTCCTAATGGAATTCTAATCCTAATGGATTAAGGAAAGATGATCACATATGTTTGGAGAACTCTTAAAAATTATGTTTAATATCTATCATATATAATTTTTACAAGCTTTGAGTGTCGTGTGTGTGTGTGTGTGTGTGTGTGTGTGTGTGTGTGTGTGTGTTGGTTGACAGACATGTAGAAGTAGAGGAAAAATAATGGCAATGTTTTAAGCAAGAAAAAGAATATGGCCTTTTAAAAGAATTTTAATAACACAAATGTATTTTCCTGGTAGTGTAAAATTCTCTGTAGTTTTGAATTTTACTTTCAATAAATCCACATTCAGCCTTCAGAGAATTAGCCTTAAAACCTTCAGAGAATTAGCCTTAAATGTATTTGCTGTCATGCTCTCTAGTGGCTGGCATGGGAGTTCACAGTCCTCTGTGTGATTGTTTATTAAATAACCTCAGGGAATTATTTGTGTGCTTGGTTCTTACCTTTCAGATAAAATTTCTTTTGGAAATGCATATATATGGAAGAGAAATATGTATATATTTCTGTTCCCTATCCATTTTTCATTGACTCCTGCTTTTTGCCTCTTGTAATTATGTGTAATGTTGAGTCAACTTTGAAAGTAAGCTCAGATTCGCCCTAGAGGTGGCAGAGTTCCTGAGGCAGGTAAGTGAAATGCCTGCGCTACATAGCTTTATAAATATGAAGACTTCTGAGAGACAAGAAATTATACCAATGCAAGGCTGTCATTTTAAATTGCCATTACCATTTGAAACTCTCAAGAGAAGCATTACTGGAATCTGGCGTATGTACCACATTAGATTGCCTAATGCCATTAAAGCATGTGTAGCAAATGAAAATACCAATTTCCTCTCCTGTGTGGCTCATG
Source organism: Orientallactaga sibirica (assembly GCA_036365145.1). Taxonomy (NCBI): domain Eukaryota; kingdom Metazoa; phylum Chordata; class Mammalia; order Rodentia; family Dipodidae; genus Orientallactaga; species Orientallactaga sibirica. Next base: position 52,993,823 of record JAEOAD010000004.1, on the reverse strand, counting down.
TTTAAGGCTTTGTATCCAAAGCCAGCATGTCTCACAGCTCATTTCTGCATATTCATACTTGCTGAAGGAATCAACAGCAAACAAAGAAGTATGGAAGTGATGAGGTTTCTGGAGCCAGTGATGGCTTGTTTGTGCCCATATGTTTGTGAAGACAGATGGCAATCTGAGAAATCAATACAAGGAGACATATACTAGGCAGGTGTGATGTCACTATCAGAAAAGACTAGACAGCAACATATACAGCATATCTCTAGGTAATTTATGTTTAGCTTTGGTAATAAAGAAGCCAAGAAACAACATGTGTTCATAAGAGAACAACATATAACGTGTACTTATAACACGAACAGAAAACTCCATGGTAGTGGAGGTGGCCTGCCCTGTAATGTGAGATCAAAGTTCTTTGAATTCTCTTGCAGATTTGTTTTCGGAAAGGAGAATGCTTCATATTACTGGAGCCATGCACAACCTACAAATACTAAAATGTCAAGAAATAAGCAACCGAGAGTGAGGCATCAGTGGCAAATTGGAATCTAAGGCCTTTTGTGCTTGTTAAATGGTGGAATGATTATAATTGGAAAAAGTGATGTGCATTAGTTCTGAGTGAATGTACAAGAAATGACAAGCATGTAACTTAATGATTACTTCACAACACCCAGGCCTGCCTTCCAGTCTTGCACTGAAGAGTTCAGCCCTGCAGCAGAGAAAGCCACAAGCTTCTCCCCCTATTCATGAGTATTCTCCACAGGTCACATGGAAATAACCCTGAAGTGATAAGTCTTGGCTTAGGAAGTTTGCTGCTTAAACTAGCATAAGTCATTGTGACAAAGAATGGTCGGATATATTTTTCTCTTTTCTTGCATCATCACAATCGCTGACAAACAAGTGGACAGGATCTAGATTTAAAGGAAGTAGTTTATGTTTTCCTTCATGGGGGAAGGGAGATGTGAGAGACTTTCCTAAACAAACAAATTAATATTCACATGAGTGACAACATGCTGCCTTTCTCCTTCTTCTCTGTATATTTGTATATGCAATATATTGAATTTATAATAACATCAACTACACATATTTAACTGTACTAAGAACATCTGGAGTATGTGGAAACCTTCATTTGTGGAGAAATCCATCAAATAATGGTTTGCTCAAGCACCTATTACATTAAGCTGCCTCAAAAATAGTTTTGTGAAAGGTTTTAGGTTGGAAGAGAATTGTCTATGAAGAAGAGTGACAGTGAATTTGCAGATTGATGAAACACTTCTATATTATGGTTGTGCACGTGGGGGTGGGGGACATAATTGTGTTTTTGTCAAAGCCATAGAACTGGATCCCACAAAAGGTGAATTTTACTATGTTAAAAGGGAAATAAACAATATTTAAGTTTTAAATTGCATGCTACTATAAATAACATAATAAATTCTACTTTACGCATGTTCATACATGTGAAGTAGCCCAAAAAGCACTGGAAATTGTGCTCTGTCAAAATCTGGCTGAGGAAGCTGACTCATTTTCATGCTTATACTAGGCAATAGATACAGTATGCCTATCAATTTGGGAATCAAATACCTTAGGTTGGATATTAATATATCATCAGAATTTTCTTCAAGTGTTTCTAACTATCAGTTATAATGTCGAATGGGTAGAGGAGTTTATACTTTGTATATCATGATAATGAAAACACTGACACTATGACATGTAATTGTGTTACAGATTATTTTGTACGACTTAACAAAAGCACATTTGTTTTTATAAAGCTAGAGTATTTACTGCAAAAAAAAAGTGATAACTGTTTGAGGAGACACACGTTTACCCTCATCTAAACAGTGCACAGTATATATGTTGTAGGGGCATCACACACAGTCCACAGATATGTTGAATTTTTATGCTTTTGAATGTTAGTTAAAAAAAATTTAACTAAGAAAGAAAAGGAAAATGTACACAAGTGATTTTTAAAATGTTTTCATATTAATACAAAGCATTTTGGCCATTTTTATAATCAAAAGCACAAATAATAGTGTGGTGGTTTGATTCAGGTGTCCCCCATAACTTTAGGTGTGCTGAGTGCTAGGTCACCAACTGATGGTAATTTGGAAATGAGAGCATCCTGGAGAGAACATGTTGTTGGGGGCGGGCTTATGGATGTGATAGGTAGCTTCCCCTTGCCAGTGCTTGGCACACTCTCCTGTTGTGTGGCCCACCTGAGATTGGCCAAGAGGTGATATCCACCCTCTGCTCATGCCATCATTTTCCCCTGCCATCATGGAGCTTCCCCTCAAGACTGTAAGCCAAAATAAACCTTTTATCCCACACAAGCTGCTCTTGGTTGGGTGTTTTCTGCTAGCAATGTGAATCTGACTGCATCAAATAGTATTACTTAAAACAATAGTCAACTAAATTATTAACTCTTGTCAATAACCACATATGAAATGGTTACGACACACTTCTATTTCATTTTATATTAAGAAACGGTTCTGAAATTTCTGTGTGATATAAAGTAAAATTGGCATATTAGCTTGCCTAGATATGTTCCTGTTTTCTGCTTCAATGGTGGGACAAGTTTAAGGTAACCTTATTTAAGACATGAATATATTATATAAATAAAAATACATCTAATGTTCTCTGACATATTGTAATGTGTAGTTCACTGAGATGAACTTCCAGACCAGGCACAGTTATGGAGGAAGGGATATTATTTATTGAAGCTTACAGATCCAGGGGAAGTTCCATAATGGCAGGAGAAGCAGCCTGCCTTCACAGGGCCAAGCAGAGAGAGAAAGACAAACCAGCCACACAGCACACAGAGCAAAGCTACAGCCAAGCCACAGCACACTTCAGCAACTCCTATTAGGCACACTTTGCATATCTTTACAATGGAATCTCAAACTCACCACCACACCTTAAGATCCACCCCCACTGACATTGCTTCTAGCAAAGTGATTGCAGATGCAAAATATAAAATAATAAAACACTGAATATATTGGGGGACATATATTGAAACTACCACATTCTGCCCCTGGCCCCAATAGATTTAGCTCCTGGCCCCCAATAGATTTATAACTATCACACATTGTAAATTGTATTCAGTCCAATTTCAAAGGTTCTCACAGTTTTGACCAACTTAAGATAGTGAGTCCTGTAAAATCAACCAAGTTAAATACTTTCAACATGTAAAGGCACAGAGTAAACACTTTTAACTAGTATAAGGCATACAAAGGAGAAACTAGAACAATGCAAACTCAATCACCATCAGCAGTCATCAAACTTCTGCAGTTCAAGTTCAATATAACCTGAGATTGACAGTCTCCAGGTTTTCCAATTCTGCCCCTCTAGCTGGGCAGAGTAGCCAGGGAAAATTTTCATCTCATGCCAGTACTGCACTCCATGGTAGCGCTTTTGCACAGTCCTGGTATATCCAAAACATCTTCAGGTCTCCATGCAAACCATGGTCCATCTTCAAAGGCTCTTCCAGCCTATTTCTGAGGGTCTTCATGCCCTGCCTCATGCCGCATCTCAGCAGCGGCTCCTGGAACTGTGTGCAATTCATGACCACTCCATGCATTTTTCATGCTCCCAAAGCTAATACCAGGTGTGCAGGACACAGCCATATTCTTAATCCAAGGACAAAATAAATCATAGCCTTGAAAAGCAGGTTCTTTCTCCAGTCAACTCTTTTTAAAAGAGTTTGCATTTCTAACAGTCTTTCCTCAGGCATCCTCTCCATTGTTTTAATGTAAAGCAGTCAGACCACCTTCCTTCAACCTTCCTTAACATTGCTAATGTGTTTGACAATAGCAGCTACAGTAACCTAAAACCAGTCTCAGTGCCTCTAATTTTAACTTGCTTAAGGTTTTCCAACTTAAAATCTTAAAATCTCAGTCTGTTATCTTTAGCCAAGCACATCAGTCCATTACAAATTTAACCTTGATCAAATTTTCTGGGTCTGGATAGCAGAATGTAGCCATCCCTTATGCCAGTACCCCAGTTCCAACAAAGTCCTCTTCAGTCTTTCCTTCCCCTTAGAAAGCTCATAAGCCAAGCCTTGCAGTTCAATACTGTCTGCACTTAGCATTCTCAAACTCTCATCAGAATAGTCCATAAAACTTGGCTTACCATTCCAGAAGTCATCTTCAGTTGCAAGCACAAAGTCTATGCCCATTCCTCCAAAACAAAGGTTCCAAAAGATGACTATCCACATGGTCAGGTTCATCTCACCCCACTCCTGGTGCCACATTTGTAGCAGACAGCTTCTAGTTCGCTGAGGTGAATTTCCAGACCAGGCACAGTTATGGAGGAAGGGATATTATTTATTGAAGCTTACAGATCCAGGGGAAGTTCCATAATGGCAGGAGAAGCAGCCTGCCTTCACAGGGCCAAGCAGAGAGAGAAAGACAAACCAGCCACACAGCACACAGAGCAAAGCTACAGCCAAGCCACAGCCCACTTCAGGAACTCCTATTAGGCACACTTTGCATATCTTTACAATGGAATCTCAAACTCACCACCACACCTTAAGTTCCACCCCCAGTGACATTGCCTCTAGCAAGGTGATTGCAGATGCAAACTATAAACTAATAAAACACTGAATATATTGGGGGACATATATTCAAATTACCATATAATGTAAGGGTTGAAGCTTAAGGGAGATGTGTCTTTAGGGACTGTATAGTTTACTAGTGCCTCACACAGGTCTGCACTGCAATTCCTTTAGTTGTCATTAGGTGGTGTGTGCTGTCACACTGCATACCCAGGAATGCCTTATGGAGGACTATGTCAGATGTATCCTACTGAGGAATATTTACAAAAGCATTCTGGTATTCCTAGTAACACTGCATCATTAAAACAAGCAGACAAGTTACCTGATCTATAGCAGCATATGATTCCTAGATTCGTTATTATTATTTTAGAAAAATGCTCTTTTCTGTTATTTTGAAAGGCAAAATCATACTCAGTATGGAAAAGTTCTATAAGAGCTTTTCTTCACACATGTGATCTACTAAGCAAGGGCTTAATAGAGAACTTTGTTCTTTTTATAGCAACTTTTTCTAGGATGAAATTAAGATATTACAATGGAGCATGCACTATTAAGACCACCATGTGGGTAATATCCTGCATGTTGAATCTAATCACCCATTCAGTTTAAGTAAGAGTTGTTACGAATATGGAAAAATGTACTGTAATGATTACTGATGAGAATCACCTAGATAATAAAATTAGTATTGAGAAACATATTTTTAGACAGAATGATTATCCTGAGAGATTGATTAAAGGGATAATTGAAGAACAATATAATCTTTTTCATAGTTATTAGGTTGGACATGTTTAAGGTAATTTATCATAATAGTGTAGATATGGCAAACCATTCAAGAACTGACCACTACATTAAAAGATGCATATTCTGGGCTTAGTGGTTATGGTGCTTGCCTGCAAAGTCTAAGGTCCCACATAAGCCAGATGCACAAGGTGACACAAGCACACAAGGTGGCACACCTGCACACAAGGCGGCACACGTGTCTGGAGTTTGATTACAGTGGCTGAAGGCCTTGATGCACCAGTTCTCTCTCTTCCTCTTGTTCTCTTGCTCTCTCTCACACACACAAAAAGGTGAGTTTGTTGGGCTCAATTCAAAAAAAGATACATATTCTATATTAATGTATACATGTTGTCCCTCCAATAAAAACTTCAATAAAAATGTGAAGGATCATGTCTAGATTGAGAAATATCTCAAAATACCTCAATCACTCAAAAAGTAACTGCAGTTGAGAAGAACTTGCACTATTTAAAATGAGGGTTGTGGAAGTGGACAATGGCTCAATGGCTCAGCCTGAGGTAAAAAGGGAAGCATGTACTGATCAGCCTACTTCAAATGCCAGCAAGGATTGCAGCATGATTTCCTTCACATTCTTCAATTCTTCATATCACTGTAGTGAGAGGAGAATTAATCAAATAATTGAAACTTTACTTCAAGAAGTGGAAAGATTTCAATTATTTCCCATGCAAAAATTTTTCTTTCATCAGTGCCTTTTCTCACTGTGTGTCTTGCTACTTCTGGTTATGCATGCTTGAATTGGGATCATTTTTAAGGATCTTTGAAAATTTTTATTATTGAGCTTAAGATAATTTTTTACTTACTTGTGTAAGTTAATAGATGCTTTATTTTCTTGAACCAGTTTTAGGTATACATAAAAAGTGGGTGGAATGTATGGAGTATTCACACACAGTCTCTGGCCACTTCCCAGTAGTGCACACATATATATACATTATTTCTTCTATTATTTTTATTTTTGTGATAAATTTGAGCCAAAGCTAACTAAACTAAACTAAAGTCCACAATATACATTGGGGTACACTCTGTGTTGTTCTATCCACGTTGCCAATTTCCTCATGTCATATGTCCACTGATAGTATGTCATATTCAACAACTACTGACTTCAAAGTCACCTATTATACCTACTTATCTTTCCTCTCAGTCCTTAGTAGCCACTCTTTGTATACAGAATCTACAGTTTTCCCTTTTTTCAGAATGTCATGTAATTTGATATATAATCTGCAGCCTTTTCACAGTGGCTTCTTTAAGCAAAGCACATTCATTTAACTTTCCCCATGCCACAAGGTATGACAGCTTTCCTTTCTCCCTGAATTATATTTTATAGCATGACTGAATCCCAGGTTGTTTACCAGGTCACCTACAAAAATGTATCTTGTTTGCTTCTATTTTTTGAAAATTATGAGTAAATCTTTTATGAACGTTCAAGTGCAGGATTCTGTGTGAATGTGCTTTCAATTCATTTGAACACCTACAAGTACGGTTGTTGGATATGGGGAAAGATTGCATTGAGCTTTGTATAACACTGCTCTCCAGGTTATCTTCTATATGGCAACCCAATAGCAAAGAATGAGATTTCTTTCGTTCCAAGTCCTCAGCATTTGGTTGTTGAGGTTTGGAATTCAGGCCATTATTACAGGTGAACAATGGTATAAAATTTACATTTTTGGTGTATATAGTTCGGTGAATTTTCACAGTGCATATGTTTGTGGAATCACCAAAATCATGATACAGAACAGTTCTATCATACTTCAATCCTCTTTTTAAATTCCGTTTGCATATCATCATCATCCTCTACCTTATTGGCCAACAATACTACGTTCTGCATTTGTATCGTTGTATTTTAAGGATGACATATAAGTGGTACTAGGTGGAAGGTAACCATGTGAAGCTGGGTTCTTTCACTATGAAAGATGTCTTGGAAAATCAATCCCACTCAATGTGGCTATCAATAATTTATTCTTTTATATTTACAAGTTAACATTTCATTATCTAAATCTTCTGCCGTTTGTGTTCTTGGTTTATTGAATCTGTATGGTTTCTATGGTTTATTGCCACTACAGGCAAAGCTGCTAAAAGTACCTATGTACTGGTTTGTGTCTAAAAATGCCTTCATGTTTTCTAGGATAAACAAGTTGAACAGGATTTCTGTGACATAGGTTTTACTTTACAAGAAACTGTCAAACTACCTACCAGTTCGTCTTTACTAATTTTTATCTCCACTAGCAATGAGTGACAGCCCACGTTCTTCTCTATTCTCTCCAGAACTCTGTGTTGCCAGCACTTTTCCTTTTAGTCTTTTGAATAAGTGTGGAATGATACCTTACCATGGCTTTAATTTGCATTAATTTTCCCAATTTGCACTAATAATGTCAAATATCATGTTTCTGTTTGTCTTATCTATATTCTTTTGGATAAAGCTTTCATGTCTTGTTTGAAATTCAGAATCAATAGTTTCTATTGCCTTAATCAAATTTTTGTCAAATATTACACTTACATATGTTTTCTTCTAAATATATTGTCTTTTCATTCACTTACCAATAGTGTTCATAGTGCACAAGTCTTTCACTTGGAAGGTTTGACATTAATTTTTCCGTAATTGATTTTGTTACTGGTGCCCTATCTAAAGTATTACTGCCTAGCATCAAGTCATAAGATTGCCTAAACTTTCTTCTAATCATGTGCTAGATTAAATGATCTATTCTGAGATGACTTTTGTGTAACACTCATACATTTAAGCCAAGTTTGTTTTCTTTTGATCAGTGGCTCTCGTGCTTATGATTATTCAATTGTTTTGTTGAAAGATGATATCTCCTATTTGAAATTTACTTGTAATTTTTTTTCAGAAATCATTAAGTCATATTCACAAGGGTATCTTTCAAAATTCTATCCTGAGCCTTTGACCTATGAATCTCTTCAACACTTCTCTGTTTTGGTCAGTGTGTCTCTGGAGTAAGTCTTAAAGCCAAGTAGAGCAATTCTTCTGATTTTATTCTTTGTTTTTCTAAATTGCTTTATCTTCATTCTTCCTGGCCATGTCCATATGAATTTTATTTATTCATTTACAACCAGAGAGGGGGACATACAGACACAGAGAGTATACAGAGGATAGGCACGTCAGGGCCTCCAGCCTCTGCAAACAAATTTCAGATGCATGTGCCACTTTGTGTATCTGGCTTTGTGTGGGCACTGGGGAATTGAAACAGGGTTGTTAGGCTTTGCAGGCAAGTGCCTTAACCACTAAGCCATCTCTCCAGCCCTTCCATATGAATTTTAACATCAGATTACATCTAAAAGAAGCTGTGCCAAGCTTTCAATAGTAATTGTGATATGTCTGGTGGTTAGTTCAAGAGGCAACTGGCTTCTTCATAACACTGGGGTCTTATAGTCGTTAACTCTACATTGTTTTGTTCATTAGCTCTTCCTTGGGTATACTTTTGTAATTTTCATTATCTTATAGATTATGAATAGGTTCTGATAAATTCATATCTGTGGGCGGGTGTGGTGGTGCATGCCTTTTATCCCAGCACTCAGGAGGCAGAGTTAGGAGGATCGCCATGAGTTTGAGGCCAGCCTGAGAATACAGGGTAAATTCCAGGTCAGCCTGGGCTAATGAGACCCTACCTCAAAAAAAAAACAAAAAAAAAAAAAAAGAAAGAAAGAAAAGAAAAGAAAAAGAAAAGAAAAGAAAAAAATTCATTCCTTTGCATGTCGGGGATATCTGTGTATCTTTTTGAATCATTGAAAATGGATATTTAAATTTTGGTGTCTGGATTTATTACTCTTATATAATGATATGATTAAATTTTGCATACTGGCATTTTCTTGTTAAGCTTATTATTTATAAAAGTTATTTTTAGATATTCTTTGGGGAAACTTTATACAGTCATGGTATCTGTGAATATGAATTGCTGTATTTCTTGTTTCTGGCTTATCTGGCTTTTGTTGTTGTTGTTTTGTCTCATTGCTCTGCAAATGGCTTCAAAGTAGTAGAATCTATGCAATTGACATGTTTTCCATGTTCGCTAAGCTTGGGAGAAGCACCATCTAGAGTTTTACTATTAATCGTTGTGCTACTTTTATTTATTTATTTATTATTATTATTATTATTATTATTATTATTTTGGTTTTTCGAGGTAGGGTCTCACTCTGGCCCAGGCTGACCTGGAATTAACTATGTAGTCTCAGGGTGGCCTTGAACTCACGGCAATCCTCCTACCTTTGCCTCCCGAGTGCTCGGATTAAAGGCGTGCGCCACCACGCCCAGCTTACTTTTATTTTATTTTATTTCAGTTTCAATATTTGCCTTTTATCTAATTGAAATAGCTCCAATTTGTAGTTTGTTGAGATTTTGTTTTCTTTGTAAAATTTAGAAAATGATACTTTTGATCTATGTATTTTTTTGTATATCAAAGGATATTACCATGGTTTTTTTTTCTCCTTTAAACTTTTATTCATATGGAATGTGACTTTTTTTTTTTTTTTTTGAGAGAGAGAGACAAAGAGAGAGACAGACAGAGAGGGAGAGGGAGAGGGAGATGGAGACAGATAGAGAATGTGTGTGCCAGCAGCCTCTTAGCTGCTGTGAAAGAAATCCAGATTCTTGTGGGCAAGTGAGACATTGCACCCTTGCGTCACTTTGCATCTGGCTAAACGTGGGACCTGGATATTGGAAATGGATTCTTAGGCTTAGCAGACAGGCGCCTTAACCGCTAAGCCATCTCTCCAGCCCTTTTTTTTTTTTTTTTTTTTTTTTTTTTTTTTTTTCAAAAAAGTGTTATAGCCGGCTCTACTTGCTAGGATGCCCTTCCAAGCAGACACAGTTTATGAGTGGAATGGGTTTATTTCTATTTACAGATCCAAGGTAATTTCCATAATGGCAGATGAAGCTGGCTCCCTTTCACAGATCCAAGCAGAGACACCATCAAATAGCCAGAAATACAAGCAAACACAGACAGCAAAACATCGGGTCCTTGGCTGAGCATAGACTTCTCTGCATACCTTTGGGCTAGAAATCTAATCCACCCCCACTGACACCTCCTCCATACAACTGGCTAGAATTTCAATTTTTAGTAAAACACCTGAGTCTATTGGGGGACATATGTTCAAAGTACTGCACTAAGTTAACCTTGTAAAGTATAGATAAATTCCATTGGGTTGTAGTATATTATTCCCTACACAACATTTTTGTATTGTAATTGTCTGGCTTTAGTGTAAGTATAATGCTTGCTTCATAAAATGAGTTGTGAAGCCTTCTTCCATGCTTTTGGGAAAATAAAGAATTGTTAGTATGGTTTTTAAATACTTGCCCATGAAATCATCTCTCTGCTCATGGAAAGTTCTTTTCTGCAAACTCCTAAATATAAGCATAAACAAAAATATAAACATACTTCTGAGATTTTTTTTCTTTTAGTCATCTATTTCATCTTAAAAAGTTTTCATGTAATTTTAAGGAATGATTCCTTGATAGCTGTGCTGCTGATTTTATGCACAATGAGCTATTCTTGGTATTATTGTGCTTTAAAATTATTTTTTAATTATGATAATGTAGCACATAAAATTTATCATATCTTTGAGGTGACATTTATGTTTCCATACATGTATATATTATTTACTACTCAATTCAGGTTCAATACAATTGGTCCTTCAAACATGATGACTTCAACATAGTGACAATATACAGAATTCACTCTTCTGACTTTTTTGAAGTACATGTACACAACTGTTTCCACTATAGTTTTGTTTGATAGCATATTAGAACACTTTCTACTTTCTAATCGTTACTTACTGTCTATACACTGACAAGTCTTTGTCTTCGTCCTCCTTTCCTTCTCCTCCCTTTTCCCAGGTTGACAATAACCTTTCTACCTTCATCTCCCAGGGTTCAGCATTGTAGTTTCTGCATAGGCATGACAATATACAGCACCTGTCTTTATGAGCCTGGAATACTTTACATAATGATCACTAGTTCTCATTCGTGTCCTTTCAAATGACACTTTTTATGCCTTTTTTAATGTCTCATTGTCCATATGCATAATATTTTATCAATCATTTTATGGACACATAGATTGCTTCCAAATATATTATTATTTAAATGCTTAATGGTTTACCACTTTATATTTACAATGTTTGTCTCTCTGGCTTTCTTTCTGTAGTAGTCTAGCCAAAAGCTTATCAACTGCATTTTTTTTTTCCTTAAAAGATAACATTTTGTGCTGCAGAGATGGTTTAGTGGTTAAGGCATTTGCCTGTGAAGCCAAAGGACTTGGGTCTGATTCCCCAGGTCCCATATAAGCCAGATATACAAGGTGGTGCATGCATCTGGAGTTTGTTTGCAGTGGATGAAGGCCTAGGTGCACCTATTCTCATTCTCTATCTATGTATCTATCTTCCTGTATGTATTTCTCTCTCAAATAAACCAAATCAAATCAAATTAAAATTAGAAAATATTTTTTTCATTTATTTTCATTACTTCTTTTCTGTTTTAGATTACACTGATTTCTATTAATATCTGTGTTCTAAACTTCCTTATGCTTACTTTGGGATAACTTTTGCTCTCTTTTAAAATCTACTTTCCTTTTTTTTTAAAAAAATATTTATTTATTTGAGAGAAAAGAGAGAGAGAGAGAGAGAGAGAGAGAGAGAGAATGGGCACACAAACTCCAGTCATGTGCACCACCTTGTGCATTTGGCTTATGTGGGTCCTGGGGAATTGAACCTGGGTCCTTTGGCTTTGCTGGCAAGCAATCTTTCTAGCCAAAAATCTATTTTCTTAAGTTAAAAATTTATCTCAGATTTGAGACTTTGAAAAAAATTGGCATTTATTACAAAAAATTTCCCTCTAACCATCAAATACATTGATATTTGTTTTCATTTTCATTATTAAAAATGTCTTCTCTTGGGCTGGAGAGTTGGCTTAGCAGTTAAGGTACCTGCCTCCTAAGCCTAAGAATGCCAGTTCCAATCTCCAGATCCCACGTTTAGCGAGATGCAAAGTGATGCAAGGGCGCAATGCCACACTTGACGACCAGGGGGCACACACATCTGGATTTCATTCTCAGCAGCTGAGAGGCTGGTGGCAAGCCCATCTCTATCTGTCTTCCTCTCCCTCTCTCTGTCTCTCTCTCTCTCTCAAAAAAAAGTCTCATTTCTTTTGAGACTTAATCTTTGTCCAGTAGAATATGAATATTACACTTAACTTTCCAGTTTTAGAATATGTTCCCAATAAATTTTTGTTATTCACTTCTATTTTGTTTCACTATATTCAGAAAACTTAGTACTAAAAATAATACTTTATCTACTTTAAATTTAAAACATGTATTAAAAATTTGTTTACAAATCAGGTATTCTTCTACCTTGGTAAACCATACATTAATATTATTCTTGGGTGAAATATTCTATAATTGCCACTTATATTCATTTTGCTATTGGTAGTGTTAGTCATTTTCTGTCCTTGCTGAGTTTTTCTCTACTAACTCTGTCAATCATGCAATCTACAGCTCTAGTTATCAGAGGCTTCAGTAAGTTTGAATTCCAAATCAGAAAGGCAAGGAGATTCCATTCTCTTCTGGCAGTGAAACTATGCAGCCTGAGAGCTAGAAGATACATCCTCTGCCATTTGAAAGCTATAAAGTCTACTTCTGCAGGAAGAAAGAGACAAACACAAAAATCAAAGAAACTGTACTTGGAAGAGGAGGTTCCTTTTAACCAGTTTTATCTTTGTCTTGTCTTCCTTGTATTGACATAAGCATATAAACCTTCTGGCCTAAGTAGTTTTTTCTTAACTTTCATTCATTCATTTACAACAGAAAGATGAATTTTCTGAGACAGTAAGAGACATTCTGAAATATGGACTACTACCAGAAATACAACTGTGTGTACCACAAATGTTTAGCTTCTAGGTTTTCTATTGTGTTACATATATACTACAATATTATTGTGACCTACATGTCTAATTTCACCTCTGTTTTTTAAATTCCAAAGATCATATCAATGATGGTATTTATCAAGCACATAAGCTCTAAGGAGGAAAATGTACATTTAATAGATTTCTTTTATATGATAGATATTTCATAATATTGAAGATGCATATAATTGGATAAAAATTTATAGAAAAACATGAACATTTCAATTATTGACTAGTGAATATGTATTGTACTTATTGGTATAAATACAAAACTGTAAAGGAAAATGATAAGCAAGATTATATATAGCTATATATCTGAATAATAAACAGACAAGTAATAAATTACAGGTTAGTAGTTTCAGGTATTAGTAAGTACTATAAAGATTTGGTACAGCAAGGCAATATGACTGTGTCTGGGTTAGAAGAGTCACTTTGTCCTGGGAGACTATAAGAGTCTTCCACAAGGACAAGAAAGATGGAAGCTGGATAAACATAATAGGGTTGAGGACTTAGTCTGTGGAACATATTCAAAGTTTTGAAACTGGAATGAACTTGCATTTTAAGGGGTACAAACAACCGGAGAAGCTGAATTACAGGAAGGAAATACATGATACCCCTTAATGTCACTGTTTTCTGGGCTAATAGAAAAAAAATCTACAAAGAAACCTGGAAAATTAAGATGCTCCAATTTGCTTAAGAAGATTCTCTGCTTAAACTCGTTGGACATGACTTTAAAATGTGGAAAAGTCTTTACTTGGTCAGTGTTTTCACCTTCCTCTTTGGAATATTAATAGTTTCCTATTAATAAAATTAGCTGCTCTGTCAAAAGCTTTTGTCTGCTTGACAGTGGCTCATAACACCTCTCAGAATTTTTTTTATATCAGCTGTGCTACTTTCAACTATCTTGAATGCCATGTCAAACATGATATTGGTTTTGACTGTACTTCTGTACTGTAACTAGCAAGAGTCCTGAATAGCTATAATCTCAGCATGTCACCATGGGTAGGAAACTTGATCAGGTGTCTTCATGTTTCTCAACCTCTTGTGGAACCTTACATAACTATGTGCCTGTAAGCTCCCTTGTCCAATATTCACTGCCCCAGGGTGTCATCTCTTAACATATATGGCAATTAGCAAGAAAGCCAATTGATAGTCATCTCTCAGGAATAGAGGAATAACCAAAGTTCAACTAGAGATTTAACTTCCTGATTTTTAAGTTTAAAAAAATTACTTTCCAATCAAATATGTACTTTATTCTTACTAAGTCTGTACGCCAATAAATTACATATTCTATCCTTGCCAAGAAGTTTTGGCCCAAACATTACTACTTTAACTTTCCATAACATTCTTTTATTATGCAGGTGCAGAATTTGAAATCTTTACAAGATTATTTATTTGAAGAAGCACAATAAAATAAAAGATAAGAAAAAGTTGCGAAGCACAAATAGATGAAATTCATTCATGACATTATAGCTTATGCAGGTTTCCTATAAGCCTCTGCCTGGCTTTCCATCACTTTTGTGCCTTTTATTAGACTCAATTTGGAGAGAAATAATGCACACACTTGACTATTTGGGAAGCATTTTTGAATTGAGGGAGTGGAAGAGAAGTGGTTATTTCCTCTTTCAAAAGAAAGCAATTGCCATTATGTGAATGTTCATAATTACATTCTCAATTGAAGTAGGGGAGGGCTAAACCTTAATTCTTCCTGAATAGATCATCCTCACCCTTGCCTGAGCAGGAAAAGTGAGTTAAAATAGAGATGGCTTTATATGCCAGACCAAATCTGCTAGCCTCTATTTGGCTTTGCGTTGTCTCTGCCCTGAGAAGTGAAGTATAGAAGCAGCTCAGAGTCGGTTCATCCCTCTGAAGCCATCAGTAAAGCAGTTTGGAAGATGTTTTGTTTCATCTCTTTTTTAGCATCTTTAAAACTATTTCTGAAGAGGGTAGCTAATAATAAGATAGGTAGGTGGACGGCAGGGAGTTAACTAAAATGTTCACAATAGCTCTGAGTACAATCACATTTAAAAATAGAGAGAAGGGGCCAGGAACAAAATCCCACGAAGTTGGTATATCTAGTTCAGATGCATCTAATGTCCCTATTTAGCATCTTGAAGTCGCTCACACTTTCCTCACCAACCTAAGAATGTGCCTGTGGCACTACAGAGCCTGCCAAGTCCAAGGACATGGGAATGTGAATTATCAAACGAGCTGGGGATGAAAGGTGCTGAAATCATCTTTTAGAATATTGCCAAAAAGCAGCTTCAGTTTCTACAGTGCTAATTGCTAAAATATGCACTAGCTTCCTATTCATTCTGAGCTATGACCCACTAACCAAAAGGCATGAAGGATGTGAAAAAATAATAAAATAAAAGCTTAAAGAACCATGGAAAGAAGAAGCAAGTTAAGGAAATGTTTCACCTAAGGCTTCAAGGAAAGCCACATGATAGTATGAAAAGTATCGTACATGGGCCAGGTGGCTATGTCATTAGATTTGGCAACCAAAGGAGGTCAGTTCTTATTGATTTTTTTTGTAGCCTGTCTTTTCTAAAGAAGGTAGACTAACCATAATCTTAATAGCAAATGATAAAATATAGCTATAAAATTTGAATTTAATTTTTCAAAAAAGTATTTGTGCTTCTTGCCTCATTTAAGTCTCATGACAGAAGTCTATATGATATATATATATATATATATATATATATATATATATATATATAAAGGCAAGAAATGTCTTTCTGCTTTTCTGTAGAGGAAACTTAGTCACAGAGTCAGAACAAGTTCCTTTAAAATTATATCTGTTGAAAAGGGCAGAGTTAGAGCTGTGTGGGGTCACTTGCCCTGCTGTCACACTATTCCACTCCATTCCATTGTCAAAAGTCCAAAAATATGCCACAAAATATATTTGGAGAAGCCTATTTTGATATTTTTGAAAAAAATTTAAGTAAATGATTTTTTTTAGAAGAGACTTATTAGACAGTCCTGTAAGAAACGAATGGAAGCATATAAGGGCCCCCTCAGCTTTATGAATTCAACAACATGGAAGGTTTTTAAATTGTGCCAATTCACTGCATATATATATATATATATATATATTTGCATAATCACTCTGATCAGATGTTGGCTGAACAAATATAAACCAAAATGTTCCCAAAACATAGTCTTAAAACACTTTACAACTGTAAATTATTAAAGATATTACATTCTAATGTATCATATTTCTTCATGACACTGCAACAAGACTTTTGGAGTATCTTTATACACAAGGTATGGTCCTAGAACTTTAATCTGAAAAGACCTCTTTTTTAAAATTCTACAATTAATTAGTTAAAGGGTTATAAAATGATGATAAGAAATCGTTAGTGCCAATAAGTATTTAAAAACTCCATACTACTGTATTGTATTGGTATTTAAATTTCATTCCAAGAATAGAGATACTAGCCTTTAAAATGCAATAAGAAAATGTATGTTTGAGTTGTCTTTTTGTATTTTCACACTTTGATTTATTCTTCACACTCAAATACATAACAAAAGCATTAAAAGTTTGAACACAGAAGTTATGCGTGTGTATGCTTGTATAGAAGAGATTTTTGGATGTATATAAGCAATAGAGCATAAATGCAAATTTGTAAGTAGAATTAAAGTTAAAAATCCACTATGTCCAAGAGTTTGGCTCCAGGAAAATTAGTGAATTACAAGTGCTTTGTCTGAGGTACTAAAACAGAACATAAAAACTGAATTCACTCTTTCAAGTCAGACATATATGTAAGGATGGTACAAGTCCATTCCTGAAATGTAGCTAACTTTTTAAAGCAAGTGTGGTGCCCTGCATTAAGACAAGGGAGAGGGGGGTGGGACACAAGATCAGGAAGGAGCACGACTATGAAATTTCTTCATAAACATTTCCAATGTAGCCTCATTTTCTCCAGACCAGGTTTGTGCAAGGGTCAAGGGAAGACTTGGTTTTGTATGAAGAGGCTTGGTAGTTGTGTGTTTGGAAAAGATGTTGAGTAGCGGAAAGAAAAGTTAATGAAATATTTCCCACCTAAAACTAGTCTGAAAACAAACATCTCAAACCCATGAAAGTACTTCAAAAAGAATAAAACTTCAAAATTATTTGCTTTCTAGGACCTTAATACTCAACTAAGTACCCTTCAATCAAAAGCCTGAACATCACCTGGGAGTTTGCCAGAAGCCCAGCATCTTAGGCATCAGCCCATACCTACTACAGGAAAACCTTCCATTCCATATAAACACTAGAAAACTAATATGTGCAACACTGTGCAAAAAGTGTGGCTGGAGAAGATCATGTGTTTATGACTTTTTCAAAGATACTTTCACATAAATATGATCCAATTCCTCTGAGAAATTAAAGAAGCAAGTTTAATTTTAAAAGTAGAAAAAAGGACTGGGGTTGTAGCTACAGTGGTAAAGAATATGCCTAACACAGAGTAGACCTAGATTCAATTTATAGTGCCTAAATAATCAAATGACAAATTAATAAAACAAGAAATTGATAAACAAAAAGGGAAAGACATGCTGGCGAGATGGCTTAGTAGTTAAGGCACTTGCCTGCAAAGCCAAAGAACCCAGGTTCAATTCCCCAGGATGCACATAAGCACAAACAAAGAAAGGGCTTGTTAAAATTTCTGGTAGATATAAAAAGCAGTCATTTAAAATAGGAGTTATAATTGTTGGGGGAGGAGGGTAGAAATCAACAGCTTATATGCATTGAATATAGCCATAGGGGGAATGAAAGTCAATGGAAAGGGGACAGGACAGAGGGGATATAAGAATATAACATTTAAAAATAAAACTTGGCCCTGGAGAGATGGCTTAGTGGTTAAGCACTTTCCTGTGAAGCCTAAGGACGCAGGCTCAAGGCTTAATTCCCCAGGATCCCCGTAAGCCAGATGCACAAGGTGGCACATGCATCTGGAGTTCATTTGAAGTGGCTGGAGGCCCTGGTGTGCCCATTCTCTCTATATCTATCTGCCTCTTTCTCTCTGTGTCTGTTGCTTTCAAATAAATAAAAAACAACAAAAAAAAACTTTAAAAAATAAAAATTTTATTTTTAAGAAAGAAAATTAGTGAATTAAATCTTATCATAATGTATTTATGCAGATCAGGAAGAAAGAAGAGGGAGGAAGAAAGAAAAGTTTAAATATAGTGAAGAGATGAGAAAGATCCAACTCTTCATCCAAGTCAAGTTACAAATGAGATGGAATCGTCAAGAATTTTTGAAGTCATATCTGTAAATGACCTTTTGGAATTAAAACCAATTCAAGATGTCATTCAGAGATTACATCCTGAGAACCAAATTGGATGGATAAAATTAAATACATTTTAGAAATACTATATTTACATTTTAGAGTAAAAAAAAAAAAAAAACACTTAAAAAGGCACCAAGGAAAATGGAGACAACTAATATAGCAACAGTCATTAGATGGTTACCTGTGTGTTCCCAGCCACAGATGACCTAAGACAAAGGAGTCACAGATTCCATGTGCAGAAATAACCATGGTTGCCTAATAGAAAGAGTTTCATTGCTGCATAGCTTTGAAGTCAGTCTCCGTGAATATGTAGGTACTTATCCTTGGTCCTTGACCTTTAGTTCAGGCATGTGACTTTCCTTGGTCAATTGAGGTGGAAGCAACAACATGGCCATGCTCATTTCCAGCCTGAGTTTTAAGAATTCTTCCTCACACTTAGATGTTTCTGCCATCTTCATGAGAAATCTATACTCTGGACCTCCCGCTAATCACACACACACACACACACACACACACAACACAAAGTATGAGCATTTTAAGAAACACAGAAGGAGAGCATACCCTACAAAGTTACTTCATCCCTCAGATGCATGTGCTAAATGATGGCTTAGTATTGTCTCCCAGTAAGATTGTAGATGCATATATTACACAGGACCTGCAGACCAACCCAGTCATATATAATTCAAGAATAAACACAAAAAATGTTGCTTCACATATACAAAGAATTTATGACTCATAGATCCTCATGAAAAGTTTACTAAAATGGAAGATGTAAATTAAAAGAAGAAAAATGTCAAAATTGCAATCAAATAGACAGTATGAGATACTTGAAACTTTGAGCACAAAGACAGAGAACTAGATTGGACTACTGGGTGCTCATTTGATGAATTATGTTGAGGTATATGTGGTATTAAAATATTGAATAGTATTTTAATTTCTTAAGACAAGCTAAAATAATATGTTTTAAAATGGAAAAAATAAATGAACATGTACAAATGAATTGAACTTTTAAAGAAAGAGATAAAAGGGGGAGGGTTATTACACAAAACAAAGAAAAAGAGAATAAAAAGATTATCAAAAAATTATGTAATGGAGATAAGCAAAGCCTTGGCAAAACCTTGAATTCTTCTATGAAAAAGTTAAATCACTGGATTATAGATTAACATACTAAATATCACTAGTTAACATAGAACTGTACATAAATCCACAGAGATAACAGCATAAGGAAACCACAGTGCTATTACACAAGCTCAGCCATCACCAATAATATATTTAAGTCAAACAGTATCATATAGTGATAAGAACTTGAAGAAACGGATACTGCCTGGGTATGTGTTCAGTCAGGCAGGTTTGAGACCAGTGGAAGATATTTAGTAATATTAGTGATTCAGAAATTATATTTCCTGAGTTGTGCCAAAAAGACACTGCATGACATAATTGCAAGTGGGCATTTAACACATGCCCGCATTGTTAACAAAAAGAAAAATTTGTAAGTAAATATGCATTGACAGAAAAATGAGTAAACTTTTTTCATTTATTTATATGATGAATTCCATGATAGTTAAAAATAAATGAATGCACTAGGTGCTACATGGATCATTTTGAGTCCTAAAATGTAACGTGGCTCAAAATAAACAAATTGGGTAGTAATAAACATTCACATTGAATGTACATACATAATATTTGAATAATGAGAAACATTCACATTGAATATGTCCACATAATATTCAAATATGTGAAGGACAATGCTATATCTTATCATTATATATCACTTGAACATGTAAAGCTTTAATTAATACCATTTCATTTTGGTTAAATTTGAGTATTTAAGACTTTTGGAAAATAGTAGCAAGAAGGATGCAACAATAATCATGAGTATCATACTAACTTACTCTTTCCCTGCCAAATGTGTGATATGATTTTAAATATAAAATGTCTAAACATGTTTCCTATTTATTCAAAATATTTATATTCTAAGCATTTAGTGCATTGAAGAGCATATGTCAGGCAAGGACATACAAGAATGATTAAGTATATGAAGGGAGAATTTCTATCTCCATGAAGCAAAGTATAGCAAG
The DNA here is from genome assembly GCA_036365145.1 of Orientallactaga sibirica. Lineage (NCBI taxonomy): Eukaryota > Metazoa > Chordata > Mammalia > Rodentia > Dipodidae > Orientallactaga > Orientallactaga sibirica. Next base: position 52,973,246 of record JAEOAD010000004.1, on the reverse strand, counting down.
TATTTGAATAAAAATATTTTTCAAGGCAGTTGTTACAAAATCATTAATTCATTCAACAAGTATGAACACTATCACACATGGTAAAAGGGAGATTGCTTTTTTTTAATTTTTAAAAAATATTTTTTTATTTATTTATTTGAGAGAGAGAGAGAGATATAGAAATAGGCAGTTAGAGAGAGAGAGAGAGAGAATGGGTGCACCAGGGCCTCCAGCCACTGCAAACGAACTCCAGATGCATGCACCTCCTTGTGCATCTGGCTTACGTGGGTTCTGGAGAATCGAGCCTCGAACCAGGGTCCTTAGGCTTCATAGGCAAACGTTTAACCACTAAGCCATCTCTCCAGCCGAGATTGCTTTTTGTTCATGGGATTACAGACGTGAACATCAGCAACAATGATACACATTTTAATAATGATAACAGGAACAAACACCTAGCATTTAGCAAGTTCTCGCTATTCATGACCCATAGGGTAAGCACCTTTTATGGGCTGTTAATTCTGGCAGCCATAAGAAAGATCTCTCCCCCTCTCGCTCTCTCTCTTTCTCTTTTTTGTAGTCCTCAGCATTGAGTGTCCAGATCCACATGAAACAACCATCCTCCTGAAACCTGGGAGATAAAGGCCTCAAACACTTCCTCACTCCCTGTCTTTACAATACTGGGAAACTTGTTGCTCTTTTCTCCTTCCCTTTAGCACACAAAAACAGCAAGAACGAAGGAGTTCATAAAGTACTGATGCCTATGCACACTTTTATTCCATATGGAGATCAGAGGCTGTGGAGAAACTGTGATACACCACTTGGGTTCAGTCATGGAGTTAAGAACAACATGTGATGTACTATCCTTAATGGACAATGAGTCAGCATATTATTGCCGCTATGGAAAGCTGTCTTTTTTGATCCAATATAACAGGCTATAGAGTCCTCCCAGTAAGAATGCTGTATTTTGTTTTCCAATGCAGTAAGATGATAAAATTGAACAAGATTTGTCTTCATTTTCGCTGAGGCCTAACATCCTCCAAGGCATCCATACCTCCACTTCAAAATGCAAGGCTAACTGACCCTAAGCAGGGCTGTTATTAGCTGAACTCACTTTTGGTCTTTAAGCAAGGGTAAACAAGTGGGAGGAATGACTGTGGAAGTTAGAGGGAATGTTCTCTAGTGAGAGACCTCCTCTTCACCATTGGCTGGGAGATTTTTCAAGACCACTCTTTGGGAAGCTTAGCTGGTATTTCCGGATCCATCCAGGAAAACCTTCTTAAAGGTGAGAGGCACTGATTAGCTGTTTTCTCTGATGGTAGGTGGGGATAACAGCTCTGTTGGTCACGCCTACATGTCTGAAATATATGGAAGATGTTGAGAAGGAGTCAGATAGCTTTGTTAGACAATTTTAGGGAAAAGAACTTACAAAAGAAAAATGTTAGATGAATGCCTGCCTGCTCCCCATAATACAGGTGGCTCCTTTGCCTAAGTTACACCGTCGCCCTTGAGCAGCCACAGAACTGGAATTCAGCGTCCGCTAGTCTCACACAATCAAATCTCTCACTCTCTCTAGGGCACCTCAGTCAGGTATGGGGGGAACCCCTTCTCTGAGCTCAGCCAATTGGCTTTCACATCTTACAGTTGTGCCAACCTCTTCCAGACACAATTCTCTGACTCCAGATAAATGCCCTTACCTGGGCTCACAGGGCATTCCATTTCCAGCCCTTTGGCTGTTCACATCTCCATGCCAGGGTCCCCTCCCCATCAAGATTATGCTCTTCCTGCTCTGGAAGCCAAACTGCCAGTGTGGGAAGGGATATGTCTCTGTTACTATTTTTCAATGGCCTTCTGATTTCTTTGAAAAATCCCTTTTCATATTTTTGTTTCCAGGGCCCATGGTATACTCCCACATGAGCTCTGGCTTTGGGAACTCTACTCTCCATCTCCCTGGACCACATGGGTGTTTTCTCGTTCCCTTCCTTGGTACTCAAACCTTCCCACTCCTTCGTATCCCTGATACTTCTGAGTAAAAATGTGATAGTTTACAAATTATCCTTCTCAGTCTTGTTTATCCCAATTCTTTGTTTAAAAAGACAGGAACTCGGGGTTTGGGTTTTATGAACTCTTCCTGAACTCCATAAACCCATTACAATTCAGAAGTTTGAAACAGATTTCCCCCATAAACTCATGTGTTCTGAATGCTTGATACCCAGCTGATAGCAGCTTGGGAAGTGGAGCCTTGCTGCAGAAAGTGTATTGCTGGGGTGGGCTTTGACATTCCTTAGCCCCTCGCTTATCTGTGTTACTTGACCTACTCTCCTGTAGCTGTTTTCCATTTGCTGTGGCAGAAGTGATGCCCAACCTCTGCACATACCATGCTTCCGGCTGCCAGCACGAAGCTTCCTCTTCCCTCCCGTCAGCTGTTTTTGGTAGGGTGCTTTATGTCAGCAAGCAGAAGGTAACCACAACACCTGAGAACAACAAAATAGAGAAAGAGAGCTAGACCTCAAGTTAAGTGGTTTTTCCCCATGTGTAGCTTAGGGTATGGGGGAGTCTGTAGAGAGAGATCAAAAGAGAAGGGGAGAAATAGATACACATAAGCACACATACAGAGAGAGAGAGAGAGAGAGGGAACATATCTATCATCAGAAAATATGAATAGTATGGAAATGGTGATCTGGACAAATCCTTCACCTAAATTAAGGTCAGAAGTTTTCAGAACTGGGGTCTACTCTGAAAAACTTGCAAAGGCAACACACACACACACACACACACACACACACACAATTGCTCAACTTTAAACAATATATGTCTCAGAGAACAGGCCACAGAGAGTTTGAGTGAGAGGGTGGGGAGTAGAGTGGCTCAGAGAGAGTTGTCTTCTTTCTTCATCTCTCCCCAAGCCTTGCTGTTTGAGCACCCTGACTGCTTAACATGTTTGACACAGGAAAGTTTAAAGAAGTGAGTAAGGCTTCAGAAGCTATGTGGATGAATGGATCCGATTACCAAGGAAGAAGTGCTACAGAAGACGGCGGGATAATCTAAGGAATTTTTAACAGAGTAATCTTAGATTCATGTTCTCTTTCTTTCTGATACTGCTTTATGATATAAGCCTCCCTTCAATATACCCTGAATATTAGATACTAAGAATTATTCAAGTTATACTAAGGTCTGATTTTCCTATTTGGGGAACTGCAAACAGTCTGTGATATATACACCTTTGGATAAGCACCAAAGTAGCACATAAAACCAGCTGGAGAAGGTGAAGGCCAAAAGACATTTCCTTGTGGAAGCAAGAAACAAGAGCAAAAGACGATGAGCAAATGACTCCGGGGCTGCTTGTTCTTCATAATTATCACAGGGAAGTGGCTGCTACGTTTTCCATATGCACACCATGCAAATGTAAGCATTTGTGTTCTAAAGTTAAAGAAAGGCTCAAGTAAAAGTCATGGAACCCCCCCCCCCGCCCCCCGCGACTGGCTTTCTCTATTAGCTAGATAGAACTGATCTTAGAGCAAATTTTAGTAAATAGATAGGCATAGATGTTAATACATCACTTTGCAAATAAAATAGCTTAATTAATAGCTGGCACGTATGTCCAACTTGCCTTATGAAGTTTAAATATGTTCAGTCAGAAAGAAATCGAGGTGAAACCGCTGAGTGATAAGGTACTTATTTATTTCTTCTTATGTCTTCAATAGCCTGTAGGCTATTGTGTATTCTTATGAGACCTATGATGATAAGTGAAGGTAGTTTTCCAACATCACTCTTGGCAAGAGAGGTATTCCTTTGATAAAAATATCTGCTGAGCTTTGACAATTATACTGAAGTGTGTGTCCACATATCTGCTGTAATGTGAATATGTGTTTGTTCATTCTGACTCAGATCCTTTAGTCAACAAAAATGCTTTACAGATGAGCAATTTAAGACTACAAAATTAAAGGTGGTATGTACAACTATTTTCTCCAAGGACTGCTGATCATTATACCTTGAGAAACCAGCTGAACAGACATGGCCCTTTCATTTCCAGATCACACTGGAATGTGTACACATTGTCATTCTGATCCTTTGAAAATAACAGTGTTTGCTGAAGACAAGGTTAGGCACCAGATTGTGCCTAAGGAGACCATCATCCCCTTTCTCCATTTAGTATCAGCATCTGTAAAATAAGCAGAAGTGTAAGTTGTTAGGGCATCAATGAGACTATATTATGAGTAGACATTGGCCACTATGTTATAGTTGATCATATTTGGTAATATATTTTAAACAAAAAAAAATTTTCATTGAAGTTTTCTCTCTATATTAAAAGTATAGGGCTGAAGAGATGGCTCAGTGGTTAAGGAACTTGCCTTCAAAGCCTAATGACCCAGGTTTGATTCTCCAGTACCCACATAAAGCCAGATGCACAAAAGAGTGTGGAGTTCATTTGCAGTGGTCTAAGGCACTGTCAAGTCCATTCTTTCTGTGTCTCTTTTCTCTATCACTCTCCCTGCTTTCAAATAAATAAATAAAAAACATTTTTTTTTAAAAACGTATATTTTTTTTCAAGGCAGGATCTTGATCTAGCCCAGGCTGACCTATAATTCACCATGTAATCTCAGGGTAGCCTTGAACTAACAGTGATACTCCTACCTCTGCCTCAGGAGTGCTGGGATTAAAGGCGTGCACCACAGTGCCAGTTTTAAAAACTTTCAATAATAAAGTAATGTTAAAGCAGCAGTCTACAAAACATCCCAATGCCTCAGCATTTGTAATAATGACCCAGTAGTCACAAGATGTCAATGAATATGCTTCTATATTTCACCAGACTTAATCAGATGAAAGGATATTAATGAGCATATATATCTAGATATTGTCTCTATGATATTTGTGCTGCAAGGCCCAAATTTTACAAGAATTCAGACAGTTGGGAAGTGGTTAATATCATGATGAATCTAGCTGGAAGACAACTTCTGCGAATCTCCGAAAGTCTCCCAAAGAACTGTTCACTCAGAACTTTGTGGAGAGTATCTAATCCCCAAGCAACATAGGCCATCAAAGAAACAACTTGCATTTCCAGACATAATAGTCAGGAAGAACTTGTACCTGTGGCCAAGCATTCCATTTCTTACATTGCATGTCAAAAACTACCTGTCTTCAATTTAGAGGCGCCCCAGCCTAATTCAACAGGCCAAAGGTCCTAATTTCTAATTTGCTAAGCAATTTATCACATATTACCTATAGCATCTCAAGCCAGATCAGATGTGACCCTCAAATCATGGCAATGAATCCAGACATGGGAAATTGTAATTAATTCACTAAGATGATTTGTTGCTAACTATTGAAAAAAAAGCTTTTAATTTTAAATATTATGTATATATTCTATGAAGTAACTGTTTCATTAATATTTTTGTAAAATTATGTAAAAAGAGGCAACACAAGGCTTAAAATGACCTTCTTGAAACAACTGAAATTAAATTAAAACTAACATAGAATTCAGCTTCCAGTATAGAGTAATTCGGATATTGGCAAAAATTTTCCACATAGGACAATGTTCTGAAATGACAGTGGATTTCTCTCCATTGAGCCACAGGAGGGTACAACAAGGCTGACAGAGAAGGAATGATACCTCCTTTGTTCAACAAACAATACAGGACTTAAAAATCACCACCTTTGGCTTCAGAGAGGGATCAGTCATATCCATATATTATTTATTTAATTTTGTTAAGCCTGTTTTCTAGTCAAGGAAGGTAAGATAATATAATATAGTAATGATTATAACTACCTCACAGTTGTAGAGGTGTGATAGCTAAGCATGGGACTTGCTGATGATATTTTTATGATTAAGTCCCAACAAAAATACTTATAATAAAAATGCAACAATGTTCAAAACCTACAGGAAACAAGAAAAATCCTAAGGCACTTGACATTCAATACTGTAACATGTGAATCACAAAAAAAAAAAAAAAAAAAAAAAAAGAAGAAAAGAAAATAAGAAGAATTTAAGAAAAGGCCATTTGTCAGGATATAACTGAGCACATAGTGCCTGAAAGAAAGTACACACAAGAAAAAACTCACTCCTTGCTTAAATTTTCTTTCATATTATATATTTAACTCATAATTTAAGAATAAAGTTATAATGACAGCAACTAATCATATACTGTAAGTCATAAGTCAATCTCTGTTTTTAATTCCTGTAGTATTTATTGATCTAAGAGGGTATCACTCCTTTTCTGTCAGCCTGTATACCTCCTCTGGCTTAATGGAAACCACTGTCATTTCAGAACATTGTCCTTTGTGAATCTCCTCTTAAGTCTCCTGTTAAAATCCACATAATACAAACACTCGTACATGATCTTAAGATGAATATGAATTAGAATTATTACATTTTCTGTTACTACTTTTCAGGTTACTTCTGTTTTAATTTTCCCATGAATGCAATGTAAAAATAAAAACCCAGTTTCTTGAGCTTTTATAAAATTTGAATGACATAATTTAAGAAGACTCTTAACATAGTGTCTTGTCATAGTAGAAACTCAATAAATAGTAGCAATAGTTATAATTATCAGAGATGAAACCAGAGCACATGTCTGAGACTTGTAGAAAAAGCTATGTTTGGATATTATACTGAGTTACCCAAAGAAAGAGCAGGATAAGATTCTTCTAAACATGAAGACTCATGTACATATAGATTGTAATTAGATTCAAGTAAAAGAAAAACATAATAAGATTAGTGAGGTATGGAAAAATGTGTGCTAAAAATGAGGCTGAAGAGAGATTATTTTAATTTTCATCTTCCCAGGTTTTGTAAATATTAAGAAAGCAGGGTTGTACCTTCAGAGCAATATCAAAATTACAAATAGGGCTTCATATTCATAAAAAATTTTCTAGAATAGATTCCATAATTCTAGAGAAGCTCTCATATCACCCAAAATTTGGTATCTCTGATTATATGGTTGGGGGGCGTGGGACACAGGCCACCAGAATTGACATCTTTAAGCTTTTCAGATCTATACAATCCAATGTTTACTTTAATTTTTATTTTCTAATACTAAGGTATGCCAATGACTTTCCTAATAAGTTAATGGTGCCTCTATCACCTAAGATGCAAGGTATCAAAATGAAATGTTTTCTTTGTGATCTGAGCTCTCAACTGAACAGGCCACTCAGAATGGTGACATTGAGGTTGAGCACAAACAAATGTTGACCCCTGACTTGTCGCTAAAATGCTGCTTCTTCTCTCCACAGCCAGCAGGGCAATATTTTTATTTCCTTTAGTAACCCATCATAGATTTCAGTGAGGGAAAGTACTTCTACAGCAAATTCTGCAGCAAGGAATTGAAGAAAATGGGAGGTCCTGTCCATTAGTTCATTGTAAGCCAAGGATAACAAAACTGTGGCTTTGAGAAGAAATGCAGAAATTTGACCAAACACTTTCTAGGTTGTAACTTTTAAAAAATCCTGTTTTCTACCGATTAGTTGACTAGCCTTTGCCCTTGGCCTTTCACTCTATTTGTTTCTTAATTTCTTTTACTACCATGCTCTTCTACACACAGATCGCTTCCATTTTGAAATATTCACTAACGTTTTCATGGGAGAAACCACTGTCCTACACAGGAGAAATCACTACCCACACAAGACAAACACTATCCTACAGAGCACCAATAAGTTAAGTAACTGATACAAGGATGATTTTGGCTTTCTGAGAATTTTGTCCATTCAACTGTATAAACACACAGTTTTCTAAGAATTAAAATTAGCTACCTTAGATCATTCACCTTAATCAGCTTTTTTTTTTTTTTCAAGGTAGGGTCTCACTTTAGCTCAGGCTGATCTGGAATTCACTATGCAGTCTCAGGGTGGCCTGAACCCACAGCGATCCTCCTACCACTGCCTCCCAAGTGCTTGATTAAAGACGTGCACCAGGATGCCCGGCTAGCCTGTATTATTTTTAATACCACTTGGTCTGGTCTGTTAAATTTCCTTTTATACTTGTTAGCCCTTTTAAGACTTTAGATTCTTTTCCAGCAACTGCAGATTTGAATTTTGTAACACCTTTTCAACCTTGTCAACTAGATTAGCATTATTGCCTGTAGACAACAATGGGAGAGCCCTAAAGTATTATGCAATGTTCTAGTTCTACTTAGGTTTAGTATCAATACCTGCTGTGGGCAAATACTGTCTTATCAGGCCAAACTCCTTGACTTAATATCTGTTCATTGGTGTTTGTACGAATTGTTTCTGTGGTGCCTGAAAAAGAGGGCAAATGCTTGAGAAAAATAGAGTGAATGAGGGCTGGAGAGATGGCTTATGGTTAAGGCATTTGCCTGCAAAGCCGAAGGATCCCAGTTTGACTCTCCATGACCCACGTAAGCCAGAGGCACAAGGGGGCGCATGATTCTGGAGTTCATTTGCAGTGGCTGGAGGCCCTGGCACACCCATTCTCTCTCTTTCTCTGCCTCTTTCCCTTTCTCAAATTAACTAATTAATTAAATAGAGTTAATGATAATGGTAACAAAACTCCTGCTTTGTCTTGGGACTACCTTTAAATTTATCTCACTTTCTTCATGCTCTCTTGTGTTCTGAAAATTTTCTGATTGCCATAGTTTTAAAGCAAATGTTTTCATTTCCCTTTTATTTATTTTTAATTTTTGGAACTGTAAACTCAATGAGCACAACAAATACTGTGTTATATGTCAGAAATAAGTGGATTGACATACTATAAATTATGTCCAACTAAGAAAAAAAAGTTCATGTAAGAAAGAATAATTCGGACAGATTAGATTAATAAATGCAGGGGTATGTTGATAAAGCTATAAGGGTGGGATCATTAACTTGTTGATTGAACTAAGAATTGCTCATAATTTTAACATTTTCCAATAATGTTACAAAACTAAAAGAACATATCTAAAAATAACTTCTCTTCCAAAAGAATGTCAATTTTATTTCCTTCCTTGTTTCATATTGCTTTTTCACTTTGAATTTATCTATTATAGGGGAATTTACTTAATAAACTATCTTTGATGATCTTAAAATCTCCAAGATGTACAGTCTAAAGCTCATATGAAATAAAACAGGGAATAAAACAAACATGAAAAGATTAGATGTTCCCTCACCCTTACAGCAAGGGAACAGGGAAAGAGAATATGACAGGGACAGGAGGGACAGGTTGCTATAAGCAACCACTGTTCAGTGATATCCAAGATGATTTTAATATAAATGCACACACAAACTATATTCTGACATAGTATATGTAACAAAAATGAAAACTTACAAGATGTTTAAGTTTAATCTTCTCTTTCTAAAGTGTATTCTACATGGCTGCCGAAAAGTGAATATTCCTAATGATCATTCTTTTTGTCAGCTTGTGTGTGGGGCGATGGGGTGGGGATATGTTCTTTTGCCATGACAGTGAATGTATTTTTTTAGTCAGCTATTAGAATCATGTGATTAGAAGCATGAAGTCTGTGGGGAAACAAAGGTGAAGAAGAGCTAGAACCAGGGGGATGACTTGGCAAAGTGCCCCTAGTCATAATGAAATATGCTATAATTATCCTTTGTTTACATCTTAGAATGATTACTACAGTGAGTACTTCATAATAAAGGATCACTTGACTTGTCAACGTCTGGAGCATAAACTAAGAAAGCACTTCCTCATGTGAGGAGCAGATTGCACACTCTAGTGAGGCCAGGGCAATGTGGGGACAGAGGAATCACTAATATACTGACAGCCTCCTGTGGGCTTTATTGCCAGGTAACTTTCTGAATCTAAAATATTCACTCATCTTTTAGTTCTATAAGCACATCCCTGTAGTTTTTTTTTGTTTGTTTGTTTGTTTGGTTTTGGTTTTTCGGGGTAGGGGTTCACTCTAGCCCAGGATGACCTGAAATTCAGGATTCAGGGTGGCCTCGAACTCATGGTGATCCTCCTACATCTGCCTCCTAAGTGCTGGGACTAAAGATGTGTGCCACTATGTCTGGCTTATTTCTAATGTTTTTGACAAAATATTCATGTTCTACTTTTCATTCACAGGCCACTCATGAGAAGGCCTCTCTTGTATTTTCTACAAGGGGAGCGTCTAGCCTGTCTTCATGTTATCTCCAGCAATACTATGCCTGAACATTTGGCTCTCTTGCCCTTTCTTGTGTGGAATTAATCAAGTAAAGTATAGGAAAATTTTAGGCAGTGCAAAATAAGATATTTTTAAATGAGAGAAACCATAAGAGCTTAGTATAAAAGTCTACTCTTCATTTCATCTTTACAAAGAAAATTTACAGTTTACTGAAAAGACAAACCAAATTCATGACTTTTGTCTCAAATGTGTTTCAGGATAATGACTTTGTACTTTACTTTTCTTTTAGAAGACAATATGGTAAATTCATTCTCTGTTAGAGAATATTCAGTCATGAATGGTTGTACATGCCTTTAATCCTAGCACTTGAGAGGCCAAGGTAGGAGGATTGCTGTGTTTGAAGGCAGCCTGAGACTACATACAGAATAGTCACAGTGAATTCTACAGCATTCTTCAGTATATACAGCTGCAACAAAGCAGCTAAGCCATCACTAGAAGAAGAAGGGAAGGGAGTCCCTGAATGTTCCACTCAGGTTTTATTGAAAAATGAGTTATGAAATGTTCTTGGTTTTTATTATCAGTATTATTTTAACACAAGATGGTAGACCCATAATGTTTTTCCTCTGAATATTTTTAGAGCAATCATTTCACAATAGCTTCAAATAATGGCTCACCACTACTAAATCAAAGTAAAATCTGTGTTGACCCAATATCTTAACACTAATTTCTATGAAGATTATTTACTTAGCAAGAGAAAATCACCTATGATACATCTCCTCATCTTCAAATTACAAAAGCTCTAAAGCAGTTATTATTTGTACATGTAAGGACAGGGTCAAGAGGAGTGACATAGGCTTCAAGAGTAAGACTGACTAAAAAGACTATTTACTAATACCACTATGACTCGTATAATTGTGAGGAAATGGTTGTAGAAGCTGAGAAAATATTCTTCATGCAAACAGGAGAAACATTCATGTCTACATGAAATGGTTGCATATGTTTTCTACTTCAGTGAATTAGCCTCTTTATGATTATAATACTATAAATAATATTTTTAAATTATACAACCTGGCTCTGACATGCTTACCATTGTCACTACAATAATACTAATTTTTTGTCCATTTTCTCTATATTCCTCACCCCCCCCCACTGAAGGAATACACATGGTACCTTCAGTGCAAAATGGTAGTGAGAAACCAGTCTACTGGTTTCACTTACAAGTTTCTGTACTTATTGACTTTATATGTGGTTAAAATGTCTTAGTTAAGAAAAATATATCGTTGACAATAACAGAGTAATTACACAGTCATTGCTTCAATCTGGCTATATAAATCATTGTGATTTAACCTACACTAGTAATAAAAATAAATGATATTGTTTTTGGTTCATTACTGCTGATCTAATAAAATGTAATGAATTAAGAAATTTCCTAAGTGAAACAGTCTCATAAAACAACAATTTACTAATGGTGCTGTAACACCCAGTGTGAATGAATTAAGAAAGAATAAGCACTTTAATAAAAATATATTTTAAGAAAATATCTTTCTAATGTTTTATCCTTTTTTTTTCTAATCCAAGTATAGATTTTGATTGTATTAACAGACATTATTACTAGGAACTGTATTCTCAAAATGTTTGCTTGTTAATATGACAATTTTAATATAATATTCAGGAACTTGTGAGTTTCTGGTTAGCCTATGTGAATTTAAGGAAGAAGATATATTCCATTTTCTGGGAATGCCTATGTGCCAAGAACAAATTCTTGTTCATGAATCAATAGTTGTCCTGAAAGGAAAGAAAGCCCTCCTCCTTTGTGTCATCCACTTACAGGACGGCTTTAATATCTCTTATGGAGTAGCTGTCTTTCAACTTGATTTTCCATGCCTTTCAGCTTCTTCCTCATCTGCCTCTCCTTCTTGGAACATATATCCATAACAGGGGCAAAGAAGCTCATGGTCTTTTTCTCAGTTCCTTCATAAATCAGATGTAAAATGATTTAAAATGTATGACTCCACATGTCTTTCCTTTAAGGAGTAATTACCTGAATTTCATTGAGTATAATATTCCTAATGAAATTATCCATGTCCTTTTTAAGATTGATCCTTTTTCTGATCATGAAAGTGACATATTAATTGCAGAAGTAGACTAAAACCTTCCCTCAAACTCCTACTCCTTCTGTGTCATGACTCCACACTTGGCATGTACACACTCCTTTCTATCATACATCATGCTGATGTGAAAAATATTGCTTTTTTATTACTACTCTTTAGTTTTGACTCAGAGTGTCCACTCCACCAAATATGAAAAAAAAAAAAAAATCCAACCAACCAAAGAAAAAAAGCCACATGATCACATGATCTTGTTTCTTCCCCAAAGCTCTGGTCTGCCCTATAGTATCATCCTGATTGCTAGCTGACATGTGACATTAAGACCCCAAGGTCTATCTGGTTTTTTTAAATTAATTTATTCACATCTGATATTGCTGGGTGGTTAAAAGTATTGAATAAAAAGACATAGATATACCCAAAATCATTTATGGCAACTGAAACAAACCAATAATCCAGAAGCATTTGATAATGACTTGGCTTGTAACCAAAGCTTTTCAATGTTGCTCAACCTGGAAGGGATTACTATCATCACCATCATCATCATCATCATTATTATGGGTTTTTTGAGGTAGGGTCTCACTCCAGCTCAGGCTGACCTGGAATTCCCTACATAGTCTCAGCGTGGCCTCAAACTCACAGCAATCCTCCTACCTCTGCCTCCTGAGTGCTGGGATTAAAGGCATGTGCCACCATGCCCAACTTCGGAAGGGATTATTACAACATCTTTCCTGTGACATGATCTACAATTTCAAGTATTTTAAGAATTGGTTTGTTAAAGGTGATCTGAGAATCTAAAGACACATGTGATCTAAGAATTTCTTTCTTCTTACTTTACTCCACATCTTTTAATATTGTGGCAGCTGTACACAACCCTATTGGAATTAATTTTTTTAAAGTCTCCTTTATCATATTTTCCCCAATATATCAACTTGGTTTTGTGGAAAACACTCCTAATAAATGTGATTCAATCCAGTGATATAAAATTTAATTAAATTATTTCATTATTACAATAAGTTGAAGTAGCATAGAGAGGTTCCTGCACATTTAATGAAATTCACTGTTTGAGAGTAAGCAGGTCAAATGCTTAGAATACAACTACCTGAAGTACTTGTAGTCTGCAGTAATTCAGTCATGAACATGGAGGAAGTTGGAGTATAGGGCTGTTATGACAAATGGGTCAAATAAGTTTTTCAAACTACAATTCAGTTGTACATTTTCAATTACTGTGTTATTGGTTTTTAAATTTTATTTGTATTTAATTTTGACAATTTTATGTATGTCTATAATGTGTTTTGATCATATTCACCTCCATTGCCCTCTCTTATTCTTCAACAGCTCCTACCTTTTTTCCAACTCATCCTCTTGCTTATTTCACCTCTCTTCTCTTCTCTTTTCTTCTCTTCTCTTCTCTTCTCTTCTCTTCTCTTCTCTTCTCTTCTCTTCTCTCTCTTCTCTTCTCTCTCTCTCTCTCTCTCTCTCTCTCTCTCTCTCTCGTGTGTGTGTGTCTGTGGAGTGTGTGTCCTACTGAGTTAAAGTAGAGTTGATTGCATGTTCATGACTGGGGTTACCAGTGGCTAAAACATGAAAGAACATGACTACCTTTTCCATAGCAAACATTACTTGCCAATTGCTAGTCTGGGAGGAACAGAGTCTTGTGAGTACCGTCCCCATCCATGATGGGATGTAGAAAGGCTCAATCTTGTGTGAAACACCACAGCTGCTATGAGTTAATGAATGTAATAGCCATGTGGTATCCAGAAGGCGGCATTTCCACCAATCCTACAGCTCTTACTTTCTACCCCCTTTTCTCAATGTTGGGTGATATGGATCTGTTTAGGGTTGAGTGCACATTTACTTGTTCTCAGCATGTTTACAAGCTATATCTGTCTGCACTAACCTTTTTCCCACTGCAAAGAGAAACTCTCTTGTTTAAGGCTGAGAACAATGTTATGTGGATATAAACATAAATATTTAGAAAGCAATTTGACAACCTATCCTTTTAGCATAACAATGGCCATAGGCTTCCCCCTAGGGCCTATGATCTCCCTAGCCATAGACTTTGACCAGATTTTCAGTACCAGGCATGAATTCATTCCTGTGGAAAGAGCCCCAAATCCAATCAGAGAGTAGTTTGTTACCCCTATAATAGGTGTGTCACTATTGTGCCAGTGAGCACATCTTTCTGGCAGGTCAGTTATGTAGCACACAGAGTCTGCAGCTGTATAAGGGTGGTGATATTTCCCACCCCCCAGCAGCCTGTATAGCACCTTCTGGCACTGTGAAAGGTTAGCTAGCAGGGAGGAAGCTTCCAGATCCCAAGTTATTGTTTATATACATTTCTGCTTACTCCATCTAATACTATGTAATATACATATCCTATAGGTGGAAATAGTCTTAGGATGTAGGGTTACTTTTTAAAAAGAAAATTATTTGTTTACTTGAGAGAGAGAGAGAGAGAGAGAGAGAGAGAGAGAAGACAGAGAGGGAGAGAGAAAGACTGAGTGCTCCAGGGCCTTCAGCCACTACAAAGAAACTCCAGAAGCACGCTCCACCTTGTGCATCTGGCTTACATAGGTCCTGGGGAATAGAACCTGGGTCCTTTGGCTTTGCAGACAAGCACCTTAACACCTAAGCCATCTCTTCAGGCCAGGATGTTGGATTTCTAATATATCTGTGTGATTTCCAAATACCTTTCTCAAAATACAATTTAATAATTCTGCTACTGGTTGAAATTTGAAGCTTGCCATTAGCAACATCTTTCACATTATTGTTAGATTCAATCTTGGAAGTGTTATTAGTAAAGCAAATACATGCTTCTACTTAATCCTAGATTTTCCAATTACACTTCTGCAGGCATTCTTTACATGCTTTTATGGGCAAAGTGTACACTCATGGAAACCTTGACAATGTATTGTTATTTTGTGCTTCATTTATTATTTGATAAGCAACCGGATTATGTTCTCTTCTAACTCTCCTTTCTTTGGTTGTGAAGTAAAACATTAAAAATTGTACTCAATGGCGTTGGGCCATTCTGTTTAAGAATTTGTTTCTTTTCTTGAACATTTTTCTACTGTAGTTTTCTACTTAGTCATGGTAAATTCATGGAGAGGCAAATATTCCCTCTTTTTTTCCCCAATCTGCATAGGATACACAAGGGAAAGCATTTAGTCTAACACCATTATGTATACTGTGAACTATACATTTTAATAGATTCATTTTTACTAAATTGAGGTAGTCTAGTTTCTCCTGGGAGTTTTGTTAATGGCTGTCAAATTTACTCAAATATGTTTTATTGATTAAGTGATGAGATGATTTTCTTCTTTAACTGTTAAATGATGGAATACATTGGTCATTGAATAACTCACTATAGTAGATCTCAGGAATAAATTCTAGTTGGTAGATATATAATTGCTTAAACATATGGTTGAACTATATTAGTTAATATTTTAAGGATCTTTGCACTTTCATGAAGGATTGTATTCCATAGTTCTCTTTATTTTTACTTGACTACTTTCTCTGGCTTTGACATCAGGGTAAGGCTAGAATTATGAAAAAGAATTAGAAAATATGCCTTTAACTCCAGCACTCGGGATGCAGAGGTAGGCAGATTACCATGAGTTCAAGGCCACCCTGAGACTACATAGTGAATTCCAGGTTAGCCTTCGCTAGAGTGAGACCCTGGACATTTAAAAAAATATAATTACCTCTTATTTTCTTGGAGAAATGTATAGAGTTGGTATTGATAATCATTTAAGCATTTGGCAGAAATTATCTGATTAAACCATCTGGACCTTCTTTATTAAGACTTTAAAAAACTATGAATAAATTTGTTTAATAGCTATGGGGCTCTTTATACTATTTATCCTCCTATTGTCTGAGTCTTTGCTCTTATCCCCTATTTCTTTCATAAAAAGAGAAATTTGAAGATTTTTTTGTCTTTCTTTGTCAGTTATATTATAGTTTTTTTTTTTAATTTTATTGATCTCTTCAAGAACTATCTCTTTTCCAACTGATATTACTCTATTTTTTCATGCTTGAAATTCATTGATTTCAGATCCTATGTTTATTATTTCTGAATTTTTTTTGCTTTTAGATTTATTTCTCTCCTTTATGTTGTTGTTAACAAATACTGTAGATTATTAATTTGAGACATTTTATCTGTTCTAATGCAATAATTTATTGCTACAATTTTCTTTCTGTAAGGCAATAGGGTAGAAATTAATGAAATTGATACTAAAAGAATAATACACAGAATTAATCAAATGAAGAGTTGATTAGCTTTTTTTAAATTTTATTTATTTATTTGCAAGCAGAGAGATAGATAGAAGAGAGACAGACAGAGAGAGAATGGGCTCACCAGGGCCTCCAGCCACTGCAAACAAATTCCAGATGCATGAGCCCCTGGGGCATCTGGCTTATGTGGGTCCTGGGGAATCGAACCTGGGTCCTCCGGCTTCGCAGGCAAATGCCTTAACTGCTAAGCCATTTCCCCAGCCCTTGATTAGCTTTTGAGAAAGAAAATAAGATTGATAAACTATTAACTTAACTAAAAGAAAAGAAGAGAGAAGACTCAAAGTCAGATGCAAACCAAGAATTGGTACAACAAACCCCAATGAAATTCAAAATAACATTAGGTTATACTTTGAAAGCTTATACTCCAAAAATATGGAAAACATAGAGGATATATAAAATACCTGAACACATAAACCTGTAAAATTTAAATCTCAAAGATATCAAAAACTTGAATAGATCCATTACAAGCAATGAAATTGAAAGAGTAATTTAAAATGTCCTCACAAATACAAGTTTAGAACAAGATAAATTAGATCCATATCTTTCACCCAATATAAATATCAATTCAAATTGGATCAAAGACTTTTTGTTTGTTTGTTTGTTTGTTTGTTTGTTTGTTTTTCGAGGTAGGGTTTCACGCTGGTCCAGACTGACCTGGAATTAACTATGTAGTCTCAGGGTGGCCTCAAACTCATGGCAATTCTCCTACCTCTGCCTCCCAAGTGCTGGGATTAAAGGCATGTGCCACCACACCCGGCTCAAAGACTTTTATCTAAAACCTAAAACACTGAAATTGCTAGAGGAATAATTGGGGAACACACTTGCAGATATAGGCACATGGCATGAAGTTTCTGAATGTGGCTATAGTAGCACAAGTAATAGTCCCAAGTATTGACAAATGGATTGCTAGAAATTAACAAGTTTCTGCAAAGCAAGAAAAATTAAATAAATAAATAAAAATAAAAATAAACAGTAAAGCAGACAGCAGCCTTCAAATAAGAGAAAATCTTTCCCTTCTATAACTCAGACAGCAGATTAGTAAAGAGAATTTATAAAGAATTGCAAAACATAAAAACATTGTAAAATAAAATCAAACTACCAAGTAACTGAGCTAACAAAACAGATAGTTTCACAAAAGAGGAAACACAAATGGTAAGTACTTTATAAAAAGTTAAATATCCCTAGCCATCAGGGAGATGCAAATTAAAACTGCTCTAAGATACCAGATTACCCATTTCAGAATGATTATCTTCAAGAAACCTGACAACAAATACTGGAGTAGATGAAGGGAATGAGGCACTTTTATTCTCTGCTGGTGGGAGTGTAAACTAGAACAGCCATTACAAAAATCAGTACAGAGGTATATCAAAAATTGAAAATAGAAAGCCCATATGACACAGTTAAACCACTCCAGAGAATATACCCCCAAGGACCCCACCCACTATAATAGACACTTGCACACCCATGTTCATTATTGCTGCACTTATAATCCCATTTTTGCTACTGTTATATTTATTATGCTTATGAATATCACAATCTAAACAACACTTTGATGTGGTTATTTTAGGTAATTACTATTTTAAAAAGTTAAGGATTGATGGAAGTAAGTATATATTTATAAAATTTTTGTCTTCTCTTTATTTTCTTTTCTGATTCTCTTCTTTTAAATTACCAAGTGCTGTCATTTTTAACTGCAATACAGCTTATTCCAACATACTTCCATTGTGTTGCTGTCATCAAATGCATTATGACAAATAACATCATTATGTACATATTGCTTGAAGAAATTGATTTCTAAGTAGATAAAAGACTCTAAAATACAATCATTGTATATTACTCAAATAATTACCTTCATGTTAACCCCTTTCTCTCTCTTTCATTTTCCTCTCTCTTTCTTCCACACATACATACATACATTTGGCTTCTGTCAGGTTCCACTTGCTTTAAGCTTGTATAGATCTATAGACTTCTTGTCAATAAGGCCTACTAGCAACAGATTTACTCTCATTTTATCTGAGAATGTCTTTATTTCCTCTTCATTTTAAAGCTAGCATTAATGAATATAAAATACTTAGTTGACAAGAAATGCACTATGTAGAATAGGTCACTTTACTCTCATAAGAAATCCTGTTCTGGGATGGGGAGAAATCTCAGTTCATAAACTTCCTCCACAAACATGAGAATCTAAATTCAAACCCCAGTACTCACAGAATTTCAGGCATGATGGCACATACCTGTAATCTGAGCATTAAAGAATTGGAGGAGATCCCTGGGGTTCACTGTTCAGCCAGCTTAACATAATCAGTGGGTTCTAAGCCATTGAGAGACCCTGATTCAAAGGAGGAGGATGGCATTAGTAAGGAATGACACCTCTGGTTGTCCTCTTGCCTCTACATGCACATGTACAGATGCACATACACATTGCCATGCATAATCACTTACACAAGCATGCACCCACACAGACATGGACATACAAACACACACATGACCATGAACATGCATGCACACATGCATACACCTATATGCACATGAATAAATTAAAGAAGTCAGGTATTAATCCGATTTGTTTCCCCTTGGACATGAAGTAATTTTCCTCATTTGGATTTTGTGACCATCTCTTTGAATATAGCTTTCCATTCTGACTCTGATATATGGGGATATGGATTTTTTTTTTGTGTGTGTGGTTATACTGCTTGGAGTTCTGTGAGCTTCTTGGTAGGTAGATTGAAGTTTGCCTTCAAACTTTGGGAGTTTTCAAGAGTATCTTTACATGTGCTTCTTATGATTTTCTCTCTATAGCCTCTTTTTCTAATATATACATGACCTATATGTTGGTGTCTGTAGTGTAGTGTTACGTTACTTGAGGTAATGTTTAGTGTAATATGGTGGATTGAATCTCAATGTCTCCCATAGCCTCAGATATTTTAATTTAATTAATTAATTAATTTATTTATTTATTTATTTAGAGAGAGATGAGAGAGAGAATGGACATGTCAGGGCCTCTAGCCACTGCAAACGAACTCCAGATGCATGCACCACCTTGTGCATCTGGCTTACATGGGTTCTGGGGAGTCAAACCTAGGTCCTCAGCCTTTGCAGGCAAGCACCTTAACTTCTCAGCCATATTTCCAGCCCTGCCTCCAGAAAGTTTTGCTTAAGTTTAATACTTAGTCTCCAGTAGGCAGAGCCCTACTTGAGGAGGTGAGTGACTAGAGGTGGATCTTGAGGCTAGCCTACTGTGTATTCAGAGCCAGCTTGAGCACTGGCTGTTTGTTCACTCTCTACTGGGCATGCATGATGAACTGAGCTAGCTTCCTTCTCCATGATGAAACTTCCCTCTAAACCATAAGCCTGAAGTAAACCCTTCCCTCCCATCATCTGCTTTAGGATGAGTGTTTTGTCCCAACAGTGAGAAGGTAACTGCAACATGTTACTAATTGTCTGTTTACCTCAGTGCTCTTCTCTTGCCTAATATTTTTTGGTCCATTTTCAAGTTTGCTGGTTCTTTATTTTGCTTCCTCAAACTTTCTTCTGAGAAATTTCCTGAACTTTTCATTTTGGTTGTTATATTTTATATTGCCAAATTTATTTTTAATTAAATATTTATTCATATTTCTATTTGGCGAAATTGTGTTAATCTTTCCTTTTGTTCATGCACAGTGGTTTAATATAGTTCTTTGAATATATTCAGAAGGCTTTCATTGTCACAGTGTCTGCTAAGTTCACCATCTATGCCTTTCCAAAGCAGTGTCTACTGTGCCTTTTTTGTGAGTCATGTTTTTCTATTTCATTATGTAACATATACAGTTGTAAATTTTCCTAATATGTATGTTGTAGTTAGAGTCTCATTGCTGGAGCATCTTATGTGAAGAAAGGTTTTTCTGGCTTATAGTTTCTAGGGGGAAGCTTCATCATTGTGGGAGAAGCTGGCTTACTTCATCATACATCCATAGCAACAGAGAGAACATTGAGCTAATCTGGCTTTGAACACATAGGGCTGGACTCAGTCCCAAATTTGACCCCTGGTGATACACATCTTCCTCCTCCTCCCGCAGGACTCCAACTCCCAAAGACTCCACCTGGTAGAGGCTAAGCAGAAAGCTCAAAAACTAACACCTGAAACCATGGGGACAATTACATTCAAGCCACTACAACACATTATTTTATAGTGACTAGATACTGATAGTCTCCAGGGGTAGTTAATGTTTGCTTGTTTACGTACTTGTCTGGTGACTTGACTACATAAATTCTGAGAATATTTCTCCTGCAAATTGAATCCTCTGATTTTCCTAAGTAGACTTGTTTTCCTTTATTTTTCTTGGTTAGATGGCTACATAGGGTTTAACCATGGCTCAGCATAATCTACTTGCTGGTCAAAGGATATCTGTAAGTTTCCTTGAGCAATCAACTACTTGTCTTTTATCCTGGGATGAGTGTTTTGAAAGTTGTCATAATTCAAGTATTCTACTTATTTTCCTCCATGTTCATTTAGGAACTTGAAACTGGGAGAACCACTCTCTTATTTCCTCTGAAGCAGTATAATGATTGACTTATACATAATTTTTCAGACTGCTGGTGGAGAGTATGTTTTCATTTTTAATCTGGCTTTCTCTGAGTTGCTGCTGCATCAGAGTAACTTACTATTCAGTGTTTAGTGAGAGATTAGATTCAGCCACTTGTGCTATTGTGGACTCAGCCTTACATTTATGATATTGTGTGGGCCTGGAGACAAGTTATGTCTCTGTAGTCCTGTGAGCCCACTCCAGTTGCTTCTGAATGTATGGGGTCTAGAGTTTGCACACATCCTTCTCTCACATTAGTTATCTGTGATCCCTCTCTGACTGTTTCTGAATGTATGGAGTCTTGAGTATGCACACAGCCTTTTCTCACATTAGTCATCTATTACCCTGTTCTGATTGCTTCTGGTTAAGGGGTTTAGTATATGCACATAGCCTTCTCACAAACTAGTTATCTTTGATCATGGCAGGGATCTTCTTAGAAGTCTCAACCTTCTGGCTGCTCTATGCTTTGATTAAATCAGAGCTACCAAGATCCTTTGAATTCTCCACCAAGATCATCATTTTTTTTTTTTTTTTTTTGCCAAAACCTCCTTATGCAAGAATTTCCCTACTCTGTTGCATGTAATGGTAAAATATTTAGGCAGTGCTATTAAAATTGTCTTTTGGTCTCATTTTCATCTTTCCTTTCCTGCCAAAACCAAAACCTGTGATCTGTTTTTCATAAGATCACAGGGCAAACCCTTATCTTTTGTGCTTGCTCCCTTTGACATGGAACTTTTACTGTACAGGCTTGTCTGACATAACAGATCAGGGTTGCCGCCTTTTGAGTCTGGTATAACTGACATCAAACTTCTGTTATCTAAGTGGATGCTATGTTGATGAAGAAAGGGTGATTTCTTTGCTGCACTGGCCAGAGATAGAGCTCCTTAACAGGGAGCTTAGTAAGCAGTGGTGGGGATGACTTCAGCCTAGATGATATTGAGAGAGGGGAAACCATCTTGGCTGCATGTAACTAGGGTAGAATTCATGTGGTACAATGTTAAGAGTGATGTAAGTCTTCTTTCATAAGCTATTACTTCTTGATTGAATATATTTTCTTGAATGTATATTTATTTATTTCATCGATTCCCTTAAGGCTATTTCAATTTAAAAAAAATAAATTAATGAGTTAAATTGTTGGTTAGCAGGGCAAGGAATCCACCATGTCCCTTATTCCCACATTCTTGATACTGTATCTCATTTGGCTCTTTTTTTTTTTGTTGTTGTTCTCTTGTTTTATTTCTGCTGAAACTTTTCATTCCTTTGCTGAGATTTTCAGACATTAAAAAGTTGTTTTGTTTTGTTTTTTAATGAGATTATTTATAATAGTCACTTTAACATTCTTTGCTGTTGCTTGCAACATCTGTTACATTTTATAGTCAGTTGTTTTTCTTTCCTATGTGAATGTCTTCCAGGTTTTCTTTCTTCATGTATCAAGTGACTTTGGCCTAGACATCATATTTTTCCTGGACATCAATGAATGCTATGCAGATTCTGAATTCTATTATTATAATATTTTGTATTGGTTTCTATTGTCTTATCAGATTACTCTATGAGCTGATCTTGAAGTACAAATTCTATTTCCTGTGCTCCAAATGCAGTTTCTGTGCAGGTCTTCTACATTTATTCAAGCTGCTTTGATTCTGTTTCTTGCATGCATAGTGCCAGCATCACAGTGAAATGAAGGCACACAGAGTTTGGCTATCTTCTCTGGCTCTCTCTTTTGTGTGGCTATTGCAGTCCCTTAGCAGTCATAATCTCCTGCCCTCTCTGCTTTACTTCAGTTTTCATCTCTAATGTAAAGTAATATCTGGAAATTCTACTCCTAAGATATTACCATCTCCATTCCTGTTACTTTACTCTTGAAATCCAGACCAAGGCACCAGCTCGTCTTGCGTAAAAGACTGAGAAGCCTCCCCCATCTTCCTATACCTTCTTCTTCTTTTGTACCTCCATTCGTTTGTTGTCCTCAGCAAACTGTTCTGGCAGATAAGAATCTAAGTAATCTTTCAAAATGGATATAAATCTCTACTTACTTACTGCATGAGTTATTCTTGATCACATGTTTACTGAGCCAGCCCTACTGTGCTTTCTGGAGGCTTATCCATGTACAACCAGACCACATTTTACTTGCAGTTTATACCATGTGCCTCTCCCCATTTCCCTTTGATTTTGTGATATGTATATAATGTGTTTGGTGAGCCCACACACTATCTATACATGCACTCAGAATTACAGGGAAAGCAGTGTTCTCTAAAGGGGGATATTTGACCACTGGGGATTTACAAATGATGGTAGATGAGAACAAATTGCTTTCCCCCACCCTTTCTAGACAGATAGTTAATAGATAATGGATATGATTCTCAGTTAGGTTCCTAGTATGTCATAGTTACTCTCCATTGAACAGGGCCCTGTGTTCTTGCCTTGGGACTTATTTTTTCCAGGACTTCCGTGTTCATCTGCATCAAGCTCCTCCAGCAAACTCACAGTTAAGCTTTGTCTAAAGATTCTACTTTATGTGAAAAACTACATGAATTGACTCAAATCTTTAAGACCTTAAATGTCTTAGAATTTCCAATGGCTTCCAGCACGTTAGAAATACTCTCAAAGCTACTTTATCTGCCTTAGGAAACTATGTATTCTAATTTCATATCTAACCCTAGCCCTTTGCACACTAGGATGAAGCCATTCTAGCCTTCTTTCCATTTTTTAAAACTATGAAGCCTGTGCCTATCTTCAGTCCAGATAGCTCATTAAAAGTTCACCACGGTTTTTGAAAGACTATTACCTTTGCCAGCTTTGTTTTTCTGTATCTTGGTATCATGTAATTTTCTCTGGGAATTGTTTAGACTCTCTGTTGCTAAAATAATCAAGTGTCTATTTTCTTGACCATTTTACACTATTTCTCCTGTCAATTATTTTTTTAAATTTATTTTTCATTTTTTTTTAATTAAGAGAGAAAGAGGAGGGAGAGGGAGATAGAGAAAGACTGAGCATGTTGGGGCCTCCAGGTACTGCAAACAGACTCCTGATGAATGTGCCACCTTGTGAATCTGGCTTATGTGGGTACTGGGAGTTGACCCTGGTTTCTTTGGCTTTACAGGCAAGCATCTTACACCCTAAGCCATCTCTCCAGCCCTACTGTCACTTATTTTTGCCACACATTTTATATTGGGGTCTGAATTCCTCAGGGTTACTTATGTGAGTTTCATTAGATTGCTGCATCTTGTTCACTGCTTGCAGTGTTTGGCACAGAAGAAACACTTGGTAAATACTTGGTCTGGAAATATGAACCAAGCTGCTGTGGTTTAAATGAGCTCTTTAGTTATATCTTCCAGTGTAACTATCCTTCCTTAGAATACCCATCTTTATTTTGATTAATTCTGTTATACATTCATGTTACTCTCTCTACTCTCTGTGGATTATGGCTCCTGTTTGCTAAAGGTTCTTATGATTGATGTGTATGTACTATGTCTTGCTAATTAAGAACTTTAATTGCGCTGAGATTATTTAGATATGGAAAGTAAGGTATGCTATTTCCAACCTTAACTGAAGATGGCAAACAATTTTACCAAATTATCTCTGGATCTGGTTAAATATTTTTAGGATTTATAAGAACCTGCATTGAACTGTCCCTGCCAACTACTGTTTATTTGTCCACATAATCTGTATGTTGATTTGGTTTACTCCTTCTTAAATGAGCAGAGATCTATCCAAATCCAGTGTTTATCCTGTGATATTGAGTTGTATATACAAGTTTTATCCTGGTGCCTTACAAAATCCAAATGCTCTCCTATCCTCAGCTCTAGATGGAGTTGGTATTTGAAGTGGATGATACCATCATGACAACTTCTGTTTGCAGTACATTCCATGAGTGGAGGTTTTCCTGACCTGATACGAACTTCTCTACTTTTGTCGTCCAACACTATGTATAGATGGAGCACATATTAAATTACAATCCTTAGTATGTATTGTACTTTTAAGGCCCATTCTAGCTCCACATCTATTGCTTTTCTTACCCAGCATTTATTAATGGTGCTACAGCTGCCCTGATACAGTCTACCAGAATTCTAGCTGTTAAAAAAAAAAAAAAAAAAAAAAAAAAAAAAAAAAACCTTTTTATAGTTGTTTAGGCTGGCATTGACCTTATGTTTCTGAACCAGGAAATGGAGTATGAGGAGAGAGATGAAAGGTGTTTCTTGACAACTTTCAAGAAAGCAGGATAGCTTCTTTTCTAAATTATAACAAGAAAGGGCTATCAATTGTTTGTTTCAGCTCAGTTTCATCAGCTTTAATGGTACTGAAAATTTTGGCAACTGGATGACATGAGAAATAGTTTTCAAGATTGTTCTCAGTTTTCACTTTCCTCTACCTCAGACGATGAAGAGAGTTAAATCTAGCCTGTAAGTCAGGACCTCATTAAAAACAAAATACTAGCATTTGATGCTCATGGAGATTTAATTTTAATTTTTAGCTATTTTTGTCATGTCTGTGTCACTTTATTTCCCTTTTTAAAATTAATTTTTAAACAAGCATACAAAGATGTTTCTTTGCTCATGTATAGCATTGCACTTTGCTCACTCTCCCCACCCCTTGTCGCCCTTCCTTGGTCTGCTTCTTTGTTGATGTTTTGATTCTACCTTCCAACCTGAGTATCCTGTTCAGGAATCTGTGACAATTGAAAATATACAAAGCACATGTATAGAGTAGGAAGAAAAGGAGCACAGCCATCCACAAAACATATATATATATTTTTAATTTCAAGATATGTGCCAAGATAAATGGTAAATCATTTATTTGGTTTTCTTCTCATTGATCACAGAGTTAAATGATCTCATCCCTGGATCACACTGAAGAAACTATGGCTCCTAGAGATTATTTTTCAAGACCCACAGTTATGTATTATTAGTTATTATTATATTACAGGGTCTTACTTTGTAGTTTAGGCAGGCTTTACAATCTTGGGAATCTTCCTGCTTCTCCCATCCAAGAGCTGGAATTACAGGTACAAGTCACTACACTTGACTAACCATATTTTAAATGAATAATAAGAAGAAAGAAAACTATAACTCTTAATCTGATTCATTTGCTTTTGCTTAGATTTCCTTGTTTATTTTGAAAGAGGCATCCAGTCAAATGGATATTAAATATGGTTTTACCCTCCAAACTGAAAAGAGATGTTGCCAATATTCATGAGACCGCATAAGAGCCCTGCTGGCTCCCCAGGTTGTGAAATTTGGTACCTTCACTTCTTTATTTTCTGTGTGTATGCATGCATATGCTCACGCATGTGTGTGTGTGGTATTTATCTGCAGACATGTGTGGAGGTCACAGGACAACTTTTACATCCTCATTTGAGGCAGGATTTCTCTCTCTAGAATCTTGCTCTGCTCTGGTTTTCTGCTATATTTTACATGAGCTTCCAGGAAATACTCACATGACTGTCTTCCATTTTGCCACCATCACCATCAGCTGGGATTACAGAAGCTTCCATGGATTCTGGCTTTTTATGTGGGTCCTGGGGACAGAACTTGGGAACTCCACAGGTATTCTCTTGGAAGAAGTGACTCTGAGAAACTTTGAAGGAGGCAGGTCTGGTATTGGATCAAAGGTGCCATGACCATGTGGATGGTAAGTCTGATGAAAAGGATAGAGACTGAACATTAATAAATGCAAAAGAGAAAGCCTGGAGAATGGTACTGATCTGCTTCAATTAAAACAGATTAGTGGAGTGACACCAGCTGAAGGAGTTCCTCTTTGATCCCAAGGAATCACCCCAGAGCTAAATGACTAGGCTTATCTTAGGGGCGGCTGGGCAGGGCTGTTCTATGACACCCTTCATCCAGGAATTTTAGCAGCCATCAAGAGGGAGAGGAGACAAAAAGGCAACTAAATGCAATGAGGAGTGGAAAGCAGTCCATTTTCATGCCATTGATTTCTACGGTTTGTTCACCTGTTTGTTGAGGGTCGTTTCATTTACTTGCTATTCCCTTTTCTTTTCTACTGCTCAGCACTTCTCTCAAGTACCACTAAGTTATTGACTGAGAGTGACATTTTCTGTGTAAGTTAGGCAATTGGGAGAGAAGAGGTGTACATTGAAGGACAGCAGGCAGTGTTTAGTGAGTTATTTTACTCGTGCATAAAAAATTCATGGACCAGAAAGGGTTAATGCCTCTTCAAATGACTTCACTTAATCCCCAAGTGCAATGGGATCATTTGAAGTATCGGGCTCATTGGGTACATGTTATCTGAGAAGCTCATACACCTCTTCACCAAGCCCAGTGCAGTGAGGTTAAACCCAAGGGTGCATGATAGATCAGGGGTAGGGTCAGAAATAAAATCTCAGCCTTTCCAACTCCCTTGAAGTGCTCTCTTCACTTGACCAAATTTCTCTTTTCCAGCCCTCCCCCCCCCATGAGAACATTTAAGATGAGAAAAATTAAAGTATCAGAATTTTTAAAAGTACAGTAGTTTATTTTTCAGATCCATAAGTGAAATGTTGGAACAGACGAAATGGCTTTGAGAGCACATTATGCCAGGCTTTTATACATGATTAAAACACAGCAGAGTAATAGAAAAACAATAGGTTAGGGATTGCATGTGGAATGCATCTCCAGTTTTCAGTGTGAGCATGGACATTTCCTCTGCAATAAAAGATTTAAATTCACATTCTCAATGGCATACAGAGGACATGTATTGGAAATATGTATGAATGATAGAAATTTAAATATTTAGGAAAATGATGATGAAGAAGGAAACTAAAAATTAATGATTTGCAACTTTTCTATGCCATATAGGTCATATAGTAGTGATATTAGCATCTTTTGGTTCCCATGTTTGCTTTCTTCTGCCATATTTAGAAGGGGTCATCCCCACACTTGTAGCCTGAGAATTAACATAAAAGTAGTGACCCTTACTGTTTCTTCATATAAAGTGTGAGGGTCCACATAGGAGTTCAAGAACGTGGCTGGCATGTAGTAGATGCTCACCCTGCATTGGTTCTTAGCCCAGCATAGCATAGGGCCGAGTCAGAACTGTGGGTGAATGTGAGGCAAGTTTAGGTCTGCGGATTACATCTAATATTTTTCATATTTTTTTATTAAGTAGAAATTTTGTATGGACACATACTATGTTGGTACCATCACTTCACTCCTCCTTGCCACCACTCCTCTGAGGGCCGTCAATAATGGGATTGCTGTATGAGTTGGGAGAGCAGCAGTATGTCATTATGTGTGGGGGGATGTCTCTGGCTAGTCCCCCTGTGGCTCTTACATTCTTTCAGCCCCCTCTTCTGCAAAATTTTCTGAACCTTTTTGGGTTGTTTTAAATCTACTATACTGGTGAGCTCTCGGATTTCTGCCTTGGTTCATTTTGAGTATCCTCAGTGCTGCTATTCTAGGGGTGGTTCATCTGCTGAGAGGGAGTCAGCTAAATATTTTTGTCCTGTTGGTAGATATTGGTTGTCCTAGCTTCATAGAGGAACATTTCAGTTCAATGAGATTTGTAAGAATTTGGCTGAGAATTTTCCTTTTTGGGAGTGTAATTTATTTATTTTTTTACATTTTTAAAAATCTCAATGGGATTAATAGGTTTGTTTAGGAGATTCTTCTTTTCTTGATTTAGTTTTGTTCAGTGGTATATGTCTAGGATTTCACCCATTTCTTTCATATTATCCAATTTTATGGAATAGAAGTTTTGAAAATATGTCCTGATGTTCTTCCAACTTCACTGGTATCTGTAGTGACCTCTCCCTTTTCATTTCTACGTTTGTTAATTTGAGACTTCTCTATGTTTCATTTGATCAAATTATCCAGGGGTTTATCAATCTTCTTTGCTTTTTCAAAAACCAGCTCTTGGTTTGATCAGTTTTCTTATTTTCTTACTTTCCAATTCATTAATTTCAACTCCAATTTCAATTATTTCTTTCCATCTGGAACTCTTAGGGTTTGATTGTTCTTTTTTTTCCACCTTAAAGTGGATGGTTAGGTAATTGAGATCTCTCTGTCTTTATAATGGAAGCTTTTAGTGCTATAAAATTTCCCTTTAGGACTGCCTTCCTTATGTCCTGTAAGTTTTGGGTTGTTGTGTTCTCATTCAGTTCTAGAAGTTTTGTCATGTTCTTCTATTATTATTATCATCATCATCATCATCATCATCATCATTATTATTGAGAGAGAGAGAGAGAGAGAGAGAGAGAGAATGGGTGCACCAACAGTCTCTCAGCCACTGTGAACGAACACCAGATGTGTGCCCCCTCTTGTGGGCAACTGTGGCATTGCGCCCTTGCATCGCTTTTTGAGTCTGTCTAAATGTGGGACCTGGAGATTGGAACCAGTGTTCTTAGGCTTAGCAGGCAGGCGCCTTAACCACCAAGCCATCTCTCCAGCCCCTGCCATGTACTTTTTGATTTCTTCCATGACCCATTCATTGTTTGATAGCATGTTGTTCAGTCTCCAGGAGCTGGTGTCATTTCTGTTGTTCCTTTTGTTGGTAATTTTACCTTTAATACATTGTGGCCTAATATTAATGCATGAAATAACATCAATTTTCTAGAATTTATGGAAGCATGCTTTATTCCCTAATATATGATCTATTTTGCAGATGGTTCCATGGGCTGCTTAGAAGAATGTATATTCTGTAGAATTAGGGTGGAATGTTCTGTAGATCTCTGTTAGGTCTAATTGATCTACGGTGTTGTTAAGGTCTATTATTTCCCTGTTAATGTTCTGCTTGGATGACCTGTCTATTGAGGATAGTGGAGTATTGAAATCCCCTTCTATGTTAGCACTGGAATTTATTTCTGGTTTGTGGTTTAGTAGGTTTTGCTTTATAAACTGTAGTGCACCAGTGTTTAGTGTGTATATTTATGATTATGGTGTCCATTTGTATCATTCCCCGGGTGAGTAAAAAGGTGTGCTTCTTTGTCCTTTTTGATTACTTTTGGTTTGAAGTATATTTTCCAGGTATTAATATAGCCACACACACTTGTTTTTATTTCCATTTACTTGGAAATCATTTTCCATCCTTTCACCTTAAGGAGGTATCTATCCTTCATGGTGAGCTGGGTTTCTTGAAGAGAGCACATGGAAGGGTCTGCTTTTATGGTCCATCCTATTAACTTGTATCTCATTATGGGTGAGTTAAGACCACTAATATTTAATGTTATAACTGTGAGGTTCAATTTAATTCTTACCATGATGGAGGCTTTATTGGATTTGGTGCTTTCTTGGACTTTGAATGTTTTTATGCCTTCTCTAGTTTTGGCTATTGTGATCTTCCTCTTGCAGGCTCTTGAGGTTGGTTGACATTTCTGTGTTGACTATTCTGTAATGTATTCTCTGTTGCTTTGGATTTGTGTTCATATAATCATATATCTGGTTTTTAACATATATTTTTCCTTTCACTGTCTATTATAAGTGGCACTTTTCTGGGTACAGTAGTTTGTGTTGGAAACCTTAGTTTTTTTTATTTATTTTTATTTTTTATTTTGAAGTGCTCCATTCAAAGCCCTTCTGGCTTTCAGGATTCCCATGAAAAAAATCTGAGGTAATTCTCATGAGATTGCCTTGCTGCTTTGAGCACTTTTTGTTTTCATCACTTAGAGTTTTAACTATGATGTGTCTTGGCTAATTTCTTCTTTGGTCCAGTCTGTTTGGTGTTCTGTGAGCTTCTTGCATCTGGATGGATCTTTTGACAAAGTGGGTAAGTTTACTTCAATAATTTTGCTGAATATGTTTTCCATGGCTTTGGTCTGAAGTAGACCTTTTTGGTCTACTCATGATCTGGAGGTTTGGTTGTTTTATGATATCCCACAATTCCCTAATATTCTGTTTGCATGATTTTTTGAACTTATCAAAGTTTTTGGTCTCCTGGACCATTTCTTCTGTCTTGTCTTCTAGATCTGAGGTTCTGTCCTCCACATGATTAACATTGTTAGTGAGGGTACCTAGGGAGGCTTTTACAAACTCTATTTTATTTCCATTTCTTTATGCATTTTTCTGTTAGTATCCAT
Organism: Orientallactaga sibirica; assembly: GCA_036365145.1. Classification (NCBI taxonomy): domain Eukaryota; kingdom Metazoa; phylum Chordata; class Mammalia; order Rodentia; family Dipodidae; genus Orientallactaga; species Orientallactaga sibirica. The sequence continues at coordinate 52,942,243 of JAEOAD010000004.1, read as the reverse complement.
CCCTCTTTTGAGTTCAAATTACAGATCATGGCTTGCTGTTCTTGATTCCTTTTGAAATTCATTTCAAATTGCATTTGATCATGTCTTCATTAAGCTTAATCAGCTGGTTATTGAGATCCTCTATTTGTTAATTCACCTTCAATTCATTTATCTCTCTTTTGAGGTCTCTCGGGTTTTTTTCAATTAAGTTAAGCCTAGTGACAAAAGCTCTGTGTTGTACAAGATGATTACCCTCAATTTCATTTATGAGATTGTTGGTGTTTTGATGATTTACTTCCAGTGCAGTGATCTAGCTGGTCAGGTAAATAAGATTAATATGCTTTTATTTGGGGATTTAAATTCTGTTGTCTTCTATATCTATCCATTGGAGACTTCCATTATGGGACCAGACATTCTTGGTGGGGATCTCTCAGTTTTTTGTCTCAGGGATGTTTTTGTATTTGTTTGTTTTGTTTTGGCACTGGGATCTATCCATCTTGAGGTAGAAGTTGCATTAAGGAGGAATCAAGTATTTGCTATTGTAGGATCTTCAGTGAGGGTTCTATTTTGGGTCTGAACCCGATTGGAGTGGTATGGCATTGTATCCACAGATTTGGGGGTTGTGGAGATGGCAAGTGTGTCTGCAGCACTGGACTGATGACTGATAGGAGAGCTGTGATTGTCTGTCTGGAATCTCTTCAGCCCACTTTCACAGCTGTACCTTGCTTGTCCATTCCAGGGGCCAGGAACTTGGCCCTGTTCCTCTATCTCCTACTGTAACCAGGTGAGCAGGTTGTAAAGGAACTACTGGTCCCCGCGGTGTATGGTTACCAGATAATCCTGTTCTCTCCATATTAGGCAGGAGCGATGTGCCAGGGAGGCATAGGTAAGCAGATATCAGCAAGGGGGAGGGGTAGTAGTGAGGAGGAAGGGTGAGGGGCAGCAGGCTCCATAGAGCAGGCTGAAGCTGGGTTCCATGGAGTCAGCTTGTGTAGGGGTTTTGCTAAGTGGAGCCAATCCGCAGCATGGCTTGGCAGGAGGAGGAGGCAACTGAGGCCCAAAAAGTCTGCTGAGGCAGAAGACACAGGGTGGAGAGAGGGACCCACTGGGATGCTGGAAGCTTTGATTAGGTACACAGTCCCCAGTCCCGCTGTGCCCCTCACCTACTCTGAATGTACAAGTCCCAAACATACTGAGCCCCTCACCAGCCTGGCAAAAGATAGAGTAATGCAATCATGAACAAGGTTCTAAACAAAACAAAACATGACTAAAATGTTTAAAATTATTCAAAATAGAATATCTACAGGAATACAAGAAAACTGATGTAACAAATTCATGGAAGATGGCATGTCTGAAGAACACAACAAAAATCTGTTAAGATCATGTTGAAAAGGTATGTCCTAAATGACTGTATGGTCTTGCAAATGTGTTCACTCTTTCATCTTGGATTCTAAAATTTTGTAATTAATGGATCAGTGATATGCTATAAACTGGAAAATAAAAAAAATTAGTGTGTTTATTTAGATCAAAGCTATGTCCACAGGCAAGACTGATTCAAGACTCATGAATGTGGTCACTAAAATTTTTCATCAGGACATAATCATGTCAAACATACCTTTTGCTTCAAAATTTTTCTGCATTCAGATTGTCTGCATTATTACTTACAGTATTTTTTTCATTTGTGACATTATCATAGGTAGCAATTGTGAAGAATTCATTTATGATGTCAGTGACTGGGTGGGTTACTGGCCACCCACACTTTTCATTAACAACCCTATTGTTTTCAAAATACCTACTAAAATCTTGTGTGTGTTTTCCAGAGCATGTGTATCTGTCATTTTGGAAAGAAAGTCTGTAATTCATATAAGAGAGTTTAAGAGGCATGTAGTATAGAATAAAAAGGTAAGAATGATTAACTATTTAGGTCTTCATTTTGTCTCAATTTTTCTGACTGAAGGTTTCATTTTACTTTGCACCAGTTTTCTGTCTGATCCCATGACAAGGTCTACTTTGTACACCCATCATGAAAACACTTTATTTTCTTATTCCTGGATTTTTTATCTTTTCCTATGACTTCAGTAAGTCAAGGCCAGGTGCTGGTAGGATTTTTCTTTTTAGAATTTGAACTTCACAGCTGCTGTGGCTATGTGGACATTAGGTTTTCAGACTGAGAACGGAAACAACCAAGGACTTTCTTTACTTCAAGGAGTTAAAGGATAGATAAAAAGAGGTCTGGACCAAACTGAATAAGCTCCTGTATGATATTGATATTGAACTTTTTATGGGTATATGTCAACATGCCCATATTTTTCATGACAGGGAAGATATAGTTTAGATGATGTATAACAGATGCAGTTTATAATCCCTGAAACATGAATGCTGTGTAATAGGGAATCTGTAAATATTAGAGGAATTAATTTAAGCATATTGTCTTTCTCCTTCACCCTTTTTGTCTTTATCCTCCTCTGCTTTTATTCACATTTATTTTTATTTACATAATAATAGTATTTTTAACTTTTAGAAATGATCATTTTTCTCCTTTTTTTATAATACTTACTTTTGACAATGCCTACATCATCATGACCTAGTCTGTATTGCACCAACAATAGAAAGGCATTTTACTTATCTCTATTTGCCAGAGAAGTAAAAATCTCATGACTGATTCCATTGGAATGCTAGTTTTTAGTTATGTACAATACACTCTGTTCTCCTTACATATCAGAGTTAGGGAAGTCTTTTGGCTCTCCAAGGGAGATTCTGCACTTCAATTTTCACCCCAGACATTTGGCTATATTTGGATACACTTGGGTTTTCACAACTTATGAGGATGCTTCTGGTACCCAGTGGGTACATCCTAGTGCACAGGATGATCTTTTAAAACCAAATAAAATAAAATAAAATAAAATTATTTGACTCCATATGTCAATAATGCTGATGTGGAGAAACTCAGCCTATGTGGTTTGCAAGGGTAACTCCAGTCTTCTGGCTGCAGCTTGGCATTTTGCTTTTCTCTCTGGAACTGGACAGCCCACAGAGAAGGTGGATTCCCACCTGCTGTCAGCCATGTGATAAAGCTGGCTGGGCGGCTGTGCTCCCACCACTGTGGTCTGTTTGTTGTCTGTTTGCTGGTAATGGGAAAGGGGGTGACTTCAATTCAGAGGAGCCTTAGCAGTCCTATTAGGACTTATCTAGGCTATGTCCTTCACTATTGCTTTTATCAGTAATAAAGCTGACATTTTGATCTCTAACTGTCTGCCTCCTGTATCATTCTCTGTAAATTGGTTCTGATCTCAGGTTGGGAGCAGTGGCATTATTTTTGACCCCCCTGAAACCCAAAATCTGTTACTGTCTGATGGTGTAGGATCTTAATGGCTTACCTCCAGGATTCTTGGCTTTTTATGTCAGGGGATCTCACTCTGTCAATGACTGCCAAAATATAATGCTAACTAGTTAAAATAAGGTTCCACATGTTAGGACTAAAATCATCACAATTACTTATCAATTTCAAGCCATCCCTTTTGAGCATAGTATTTTTTTTTTCTTTTAATAGATAATAGAAATGAAAATTTATCCCAAAGATGTTCCTATGTAATTATTCTCTCTCTAATAATAGTTAATTCCTTACCTGAAAAGCATAAACTGTCCAGATGTAATATTAAGCATTTTATAACTAATTCCATGATTTTTCTTCTTGTAATATATGGGTTGAATATTGTTCAATAGGAATCAAGGCAAAACAGAGTTAAAGTTTGTAACTGAAAGAAAAGTAGAATGTGTGGAAGTTCTTTAATGTACAATGTGGTCCTACATGGACCATAGCCTACAAGGACACACAGTAATGGAACTGATTAAACCACACAGAAAGCTTGTCTCCTTGCCTTGGTCATATCCATGTGTGAGCAGAATAATCTGTCCTTACCATGATACAGAGGGCAAGGTTACTTTATGGGATGTGAAAAGGAAAAATATTGCACATGGTAATGTCAGACAACCCATACTGTCACCAAATATACTCTCTCAAAGAGGACACAAACTAAGAACTCAAAGGTCCTCAAAGGTGAGAGAAGATGGAAAATCACCTAGTAGTTTTGAACTCTCTCTCCAAATGAAGTCCATGTCTATTCTTCTTCTAAGTAAGTTAATGATCATGCTTAACTTCAAAGTGATGACAATCCATCTTTGTGGGAAGGACAGAGGATCTGGGATGCTGTGAAAAATGGCAGGTGTCATGACCAAATTCTAGAACATGCTAATTGCATGTGATAGCAAAACTTTATAAATATCCCATAAAGGACATTGATAATTTGTAAAGTGCCCTAAATTTCCCAAATAGGATAACAAATAATGTTTTTAGCATGCATTCATGGTACAGTCTTTCACATTTAGTGTTCCCAGCTCTCTGTGACCTGTGCAGCCACAGTAATCCCTCTCACTGTGTTCATATCAGGCATCACCATGCACTAACATGCTATATCATGTCATTCAGGAAAACCTGAGCACTGTAATCCCTTATTCTCACAGGTGCCCACTTAGCTGTCCCACTATTCCAGTGGTATTTCCCTAATAACAAATGTACTTCTTGCTATAGTTTTGAACTCATATTTTTACTTTCAGTATATTCAATTTAGAAAAAAAAATGCTGTGATAATGCTAGCTGCCTCAAGATGACTAAAGGGAAATAAAAGATTTTTCCTTCAAGCTTGTTAAAAAAAAAAAAAAAAAAAAAAACCTCCTGCCCAAGTCAAACTTCCAAGTCAATTTTAATAATATTTAAAAACAGCACTTAAGGTTCTGTTAGACCATGTGTCCCATGGACAAAGCATTGAAACTTTCCAAGCCATATATATATATATATATATATATATATATATATATATATATATGTATAGCAAAAGGAGAGAATAATCCATGCTGTCCTTGTAGTCATCATTGTTCTCATAAACCTTAAAGGGCATTTCCATGGAGATATTTTGGGCAGAGTAAAAGCTATAAATGAGGGTGTGTGAATAATAAAAATAAAAAAAAAAGTTGTAAGTGGAAAATTAGAACCAGGGTGGGGTTATAAGGGAAAATGTCAACAGAGAAAAAGAAGATAAAATAATGTGTGCCAGTGGAAGTTATAAGGTTGTAGAAGCAAAGATGGACTCTGAAATAGTAGGCAGTATGATTTCATGAACACTACCCAAGCCTAACAGTGGGGAAGGAAGACAATTTTCCAAACACCCTTTGAGAACGGAAAGTTTATGATGGTTTTAATGTGATGTTCTAAATCATAACTTTTTACCATTAAGCAAATGTTCCATGGCAATGTGGTGACTTTATACCTTTCTTGTTTAATCATCTAAATCTGGGCATTCTTAGCCATCTCTATGTACATGAGGTTTATTACTCTACAAAGTCTTTAGAGATACTGGACACTATACAGACAAATCTTTGCTTTGTTCTTTAATAGTGATAATAGAACTATTGGAAGCAATGGGACCAGGGGAATTAGAGGAAATGCTCATTAAAACAAATTTAAAAGGTCTAATGATTAAAATATTGATTAATTAGCCAAACATTGATTAGCAGTCACACTTTATCAACTACAAAGTTTCTAATTACTGCACCATTATTCCATAGATTGACCTGTTCTTTCCTGTCACTTATGATGAAGAACAATTTTTATTAAGTGGGTTTTGGATTTTTGACCTGTAAAATTTTAATAGGAAGTGCAAAGTGGGTGTCGTGTGTGGTTTGGCATTTTATTCACCAAGGGACAGATAGTTACTGTCTCTACTTAACCAGAAGCACAAGAGTGCAGGAGGGACACAGATACTTAAGGATTAAAATCATACCACCTTCCCATCCAGGGAAAAAAAGCCATGTGTTCATCGACTGAATGGGAAACAAAAAAGTCTTTGCCTTTCTGGTTATTATGTAGGAATGAGAACTGGGAAGAGACATGCATCATGGGTAATACAACAACAGTTTATAAACAACAATATAAACAACAGTAAAACAACAGTTCAATGCTCAGCATTAAATCTCTGTTACTCCTGCCAAGGTTCAAGGAACATTGAAAAAGATGTGGCATAAAGAATATAAGCACTCAAGGAGGAAGAGGAGTGCTTTGGAATGCAATGTTCAGGAAATACAATAGCCATTGCAATCATTACCTCATAGCAGCTGTCATTACCTACACAATGTTTAGCCCCTTGGGCCATGAATGATGAAGGAATGCAAAAGTAAAATAAAGATGTCATAATAGTTGATGAATTGGCTCCAGGGAGGAAGGGTTTCTGTGGAACAGATATGGGACAGTGGGGCAAAATAGAGTGATGAGAGGGGACCATGATACAAATACAGTTTGAACATAGGTAAACGTTAAAATAAAAGGTTGTTAGAGAGTTAATATCATGTACTTTGGGAGATAGTTGAGCCATGTGTACGAGGTTGTGGCTCCAGCTTGTGGTACTGTCCATCACAGCCACAGCCACATAACTAGGGAGTAATGATAAGCAGGAAGTAGGGTGTGGGGTGAGGACACGTGGGAACTGGCACCTGTCTGTCTGTGTTCTGCCTTCCAGAGCTCAGGTGAGCTGTACTAGCTCTGTTATCCATGAGCTGCCTGTGCATGGGCGGGGAGCCAGATGCTGAAAGAGGAGATTCTCTGGAAGCTCCAGTGGCTGTGGTCCAGCATCTGTTCCACATCACAAGGTGAACTGGAGGACTGCGACAGTGCATGTGAACTGCCACAGACCCCTGAGGATACACCCAACTTCTCCTTTCCTTTGACCTCCAAGCTCTTTTGCAAATATCTCCCAAGTCAACACTAACCCACTAGCATTAGGAATGGCTAGTCTATGAAATAAAATTCAAGCTTAACTAAATTGGCATGGTAAAAAGCCAGACATAAATTACAAAGGATTCTAACCTGCAGTTATTCAGACCCCAGAATCTTAATTGCTGGGGACATGTCGTACTAAAAAAATATCAGGGCCAGCTATTATTCTAAAGGAGGAGACTCACCAACAAACCAACAGTATCTTTCTTCCTTTTTGGAAAAAGAGAAGCTATTTCTTTTCTCTTTCTTTCTTCATTTCTTTCTTCATTCTCCCTTTCTTTTTTTTCTTTTTTTTTTTTTTTAACCAATGTCATATAGGAAGAAAAGATGGCAAACATGATTCGTATGGGGCCAACAAAATATTCCTCTTTAAATATTTCAACTACGCCATTTCTGGACAGCTTGCAAAAGAAGATCTTGTTGATTTCAATAAGTGTCTATTTAAATCTGCTGAGGTAGTGCTTATACCCTGATTCTCCAAAAGAAAAGGCCAAGACGCCACACAGGGTTACAGTCTCTATATAACTGTCTGGAAGTGCTGCTCCGGGTTTCCCCCTGATGAGATCAGCTCTGAGGCCAGAAAGCAGATTTATAGCAGGAACATAAATGAGCAGGGGGCACACCTTCTTGAGCATACATATGCTTGACAGGCAAAATGTGCTTACAGCCTTCTTGCCAAATAAGTAACAGCACGTAAGCATCTTGTGCTCCATGGAAAAATGACATCCTGAAGACAATTCGAAGCACAGCATTAGGCTGACAAGACCCACAGCCCTAGTCTGGAAAGGGCAGAATGGAGGAACTTGTACTGGACACCCTGCAGAGGAAGAACTCCTATAAGCTTGACTTTTGAGTCCCACCAAGAGGCCATGTTTTGGAAACAGCTAGCTTTTTGCACAAGAAACTGGAAGTGAAGCTGGCATTGTGCCCAGATGAGAAATGCCATACTTGCTTCTGCATTTAAGGAGGCAAGAAATAAGAAAAGAACACAATTCCACTGGTCTATCAGTAAACAAGGCCATGGTCTGAAGAGTCCCTGACATTTTCTTCATTTGGGAAATTGATATAGAATAGCACATAGGAAGGAAGGTCTTTCTACCACTAGCTATTTCATTGTGCTATTTGGTAATAAATTTTGTTCAGTAATAATCTCAGCTTAAAAATACAATGGGTAAGAAATTAACTGGATATTTCAGGTCATTTTCCCCCTTAAAGTTATCTGAGCAGTCTAGATAATGTTGAATTCTGATTCAAGATTTTTTTTTCCTATTTATATTTGCACATGGGGCCAAAATTATGTGACAAGATATGTGGGTACGTTGAATGATGTTGCTTGTGCTGTAGCTCTAAATGTGAATATGTGAGTGGTCCCAGTGACACTTGTAGGGAAGGATCATAGCATATTTTTAGTGCTTAGAGAAAACATAGAAAAAAATGCCAAAGAAGTAAACTAGAATGGAAATTTTGTGGATATTTGAGAAATATTTGGAAGCAATTATAAAAGCCCACCTTAATAAGAATAAAAGAAGAAAATAAAATAGTGTTAATTAATTTTCATGCATTTGTATTTTATTATTGCATTAATTTACAGGTTTTAAAGCATTTCTTGCATCAGGGCCTTTAGTCGTGGCCTCACCATATATTTATTAACCATGTATTTGTTTCTCTAAGAATTTGCTAATGACTTCAAGCTTACTTGTATTTTTTTTTTTTTTGTCACTGCATATAATTTTTTGTATATAAATGAAGACTTCTCAAGGAGGGATGCTTTAGTTGTGTGAGGAAGACAGTAGTGGATGCAGTGATGATGCCAAGTGGGAGAACTTGTCACCTACAAGGCTGTATGTCCTATGAGAGCACAAGGAAAGCATTCAGTATATTCTCCCCACATGCCATGTTTCATGAAAATCATCTCAGTTTTTCTCTGTTCTATGTTTTCAAAACATATGCAATGTTTGTGAAGATAACAATGAAATGTACTAGCATCAATGTAGAACACCTCTAAATTTCTAACTTTTATTGATATTTTAGGAATTATTTCCATTATGAAGGCATACTTCTTTACACATTTGGAAGTTATGTGTTTACTTCTATATTAGATATAATTATATCTAATAAGTAGATATTACAAGAAAGTTATGTAAGTGCTTACTTCCATATTAGATATAAATCTACTTTATCATCAATTTTGTACTGTTATATAATTTGTTATTAAATTATTTAACTGCCTCAAATGTTGAATAACTAAAACGAAGTGATGTCAATGTTATTTTTCTAAATAGTTTTTCTACAGTGAATACGTTATCCCTTCCTCACTGCTTTGTGTTAGTTATTTTATTACTTGCCCAGTATGCTGATACTGGGCTTAGGGCTCCCAAATCCGCATCTTTTCTTTTACAAATGCTATGGACAATACTTAGTCTCTGCACCTTGCATGTCCTTCTGAAATGTAGCAGATGTGTCAGCACTATTCAGATCCCCCCTTAAATATTTCTTTCTGCCAGCTACATGGGGGATTATAGCCAATGGTCTTTATTTGCCAATTCCTTTCAAGTGTCTTCCTCGACTATGGAAAATCCCTGTTGAGGTTGGGGATTTAGCTCAGTGGATGAGTGCTTGCCTAGCAAGTGCAGGGCCCTGGGTTCGGTCCTTAGCACTGAAAAAAGTAATCAAAAAAACAACAAAAAAAATTTCAAAAAGAAAGAAAATCCCTTAGCCAAGGTTACACCTTTCCTGGTAGGAGCTGGTTCATGTGACTAAAACTATGGGTATAAATATAAACCCATGATGGTTTCAGCTCAATCCAAATAATAATACTTGTTCTGTTCTTTCCATCAAATAGGCAATAGTTTTGTCAAACATGCCTCACAATGACATTCTTTTCCCCAATTGTACATTTTCTAACCTTGCTTAAAAATATGTAGTATCCTTTATGTTGCTTTTCTTGTGCCCAAATGCCTGACTAAAAGCAACTTAAGAAGGAAGAGTCTATTTTGGCTTGTAGTTTGACAGGTGGTAGTCCATCATGGTGGGGAAGGCAAGGCAACAGAAAAATACGGCAGCTGGCCACATTGAGCTCACAGCCAAGAAGCAGAAACATGAATGATGGTGCTCAGCTCGCATTCTTCTTTGTAATCATTTAGGATGCCATCCTGTGTGATGATGCCACCCATATTCAGGGTAGACCTTTCCTCCTCTCTAAAAACACCTCCATGGACATATTCAGAATAGTGTTTCCATGGTGATTCTACATCCAGGCAAGTTGACAATGAAGATCAGTCCTCATATACCCAAAACTTTGCCTTCTTCCTGCTTCTGGGAAACCTAAGTAGCATTTATTTATAGAAGTGGGTTGAGAAAATCTTCAATAAGTTGTGGTTTTGAAGTTAGAGCAGTTAGTATTCACTTGGCACAGAGTGCCTATCCTTTACTGGTGTATATGGAGCAGTCTTCAGCATAATTGGTATACTTGTTGTTAAAACTTACATGGGGGTTGGCTGAAGAGATGGCTTAGCAGTTAAGGTGCCGGTGTGTAAAGCCTAAGATCACTTGTTCAAATCTCCAGGTCCCACATTTATCCAGATGCACATGCGTATAAGAGGGTACATGCATCTGGAGTTCATTCACAGCAGCTGAAAAGGCCTGCCAGGGCCCATTCTCTGTCTGCCTCTTCCTCTCTCCCTCTGTCTCTTTCTCTCTCTGTCCCTCTCAAAAAAACAAAAAACAACAACAACAAAAAAAACTTACATTGAAGAAAATACAGTGTGCTGTATCAGTTTAAGAATAGAAAGAGCAGGGCCTGAACACTGCATGCATGCTGTGAAAGCAAGCTCTTTGCACTGGCTTCATGATTGACTGGTTGTTGGGTCCCCAACTTCCAGTTATCCTGAGTCAGAGAGTGCATGTGAGGAAGCAGTCCCTGAAGATCCTACAAAAAACACTTGTTTCCTCCTTTTAAAATAAGAGTTTTACCCCAAGATGGGTAGGCTACAATGCTAAAAAAAAAAAAAAAAAAAAAAAAAGTCATAAAACTGAGAGATCTCCACCAAGGAGAAATTGTAAATTTCTAGAATTGAATTAAAATGAAAGCACAACTTACCAAAACATATTGGGAACAATGAAGGCAGTACTAAGGGAAAAAAATTATTGTTCTAAATGCCTTCATAACAAAAATGGAGAGATCTCAAAGTAGTAATCTAACCATTCACCTAAAGGTATTGGATAAACAAGAAGAATTCAATCCTAAGAGCTCCAGACAGGAAGAAATAATCAAGATAGGAGCAGAAATTAATGAATTAGAAACCACAAAAACAATTAAGAAATATTATGAGAGAAAGAGGTGATTCTTTGAAAAAATAAACAAGATTGATAAATCCTTGGCCAAATTGATTAAATGGAAAAAGAGAGAGAGAGAGAGAGAAGTCTCAAATTAACAAAATCAAAAAGTAAAAGGGAGATGTCACAACATACATCAAGAAAATTCGAAGAGTCATCAGGGAAATTCACGGAAGAGGGGGCGGAAAGAATGTTAGAGCCACAAGTTGGGCCATTATGCACAGAGACTTGGCCTATCCTCCATAACTCTTGACTACCCCCCCACAATTCATGACCCATATTCCCCATTGATGAGGGTCCCTTTGGAATAGGGAGGACAGGGAGGAGGATAATGGAGTCTCCATTATGAATGTATAATTAGAATAATATAAATTGGGCTGGAGAGATGGCTTAGTGGTTAAAGTGCCTGCCTGCTAAGCCTAAGAACCTGGTTCCAATCTCCAGGTCCCACGTTTAGCCAGATGCAAAGTGATGCAAGGGTGCGATGCCGCACTTGCCCACAAGGGGGCGCACACATCTAGATTTTGTTCGCAGCAGCTGAGACTGCTGGCGCGCCCATTCTCTGTCTCCTTCTCCCTCTCTGTCTGTCTCTCTCCAAAAATAAATAAAATAATTTAAAAAAATTAAAAAATAGAATAATATAAATTAAAAATTATAACATTTACACAATGGAGTTCTATTCAGCAGTAAAGAAAAATGAAATTATGAAATTTGCAGGGAAATGGATGGATCTGGAAAGGATTATACTAAGTGAGGTAACCCAGGCTCAGAAAGCCAAATGTCACATGTTCTTTCTCATATGTGGATCCTAACTACAAATGTATAAACTTGTGTGTGAACTGGAACCGAAAATAAGTACCAGAAACCAGTAAACTGGTAAAAGGCTATAAGGGAGGGAGGAAAGGGAAGGACTTAAGTGTATGGTATTGCACATATGTAAGTGGAAGAACTGATTACAGGGAGGGGAATGGCCTAAGCGAGGTCATGGAAGAGAATACGTAAAAGAAGGGCAGGGGGAGGGTCAATCTAAATTCAAGATATTGTGAATAAGACTTATGTAAACCTACTTTTTTGAATAATGGCACATATAGAAGCTGTAGACTGTTACTAGAAAATTTTCAGTGCCTGGGATGGGATACCTTCCAGTGAGTTGTTGGCCAAAGAGGTCCTGATAGCTTCCAAAACATTAAAGGTTTTTGCCAAAGCCCTTGGTTTCCCTTGAGAAACAGATAGTAAGAGCCTATTGGTGAAGACATCTCTTGCCTGAGAGGCCAGGTCACTGAGAAAGCAAGCTGGTGAGGAGCAGAAAACCTTCTCCCTGTAGCCTAGCCAACTGAAAGCTGGAAAAGCTGCACTGCATGCAGCCATATGGGAGACAGAAGTCACCAGCAGTGAAAACAGTGGACAGTGAATATTCAAGTTTGGCCATGCAGGCCCAATGACTGAACGAGTGCAATAGTGGCATGTCTACTCTTGGGGTAACCAACTGCTCCATAATTGGACTGAAGGCCCTCTCTATGGGAGGGAATACATGCCTGGTACTGAAAAAACTAAGCAAAAGTCTATGGCAGGTGAGGTCATGAACCTTAGGGGTATAAAGCCTGCTCTTGTCTGACTAAATGTATTTATTATTCCCACCAAGCTGCCCTGGGGGAACTACACTTAATGTTCATGTTCACATATTAACGCTGCTCTCACTTCTGGTTAGAGAAGCTTCTCTTTTCAGATGGCGGTGACCACTGGGATCTCCAAAAGGCAACATAGTGCTGAGAAGAAGGGATGGAGGAGTGCCCAGCACTGAAACACCTCTGTCACACCCTCCAAGGCTCAGGGACCATTGCAGAAGAGGGGATGGATAGAATGGAAGAGCCAAAGGAAGGGTATGACTTCTTACAATGCAACTGCCCAGACAGAAATTGGCCTCAATATCCATGACATTGCAGTGCCTAGCAATACCATCGCAAGACCCTCAAAATAGAAGAAAAAGGTGATGACATCAAATTAAAAGAAAGACTAATGGAGAGAGGGAGGGGAAATGATGGAGAGTGGTGTTCTAAAGTGGAATGGGGGGAGAGGAGGGGAGGGAAATATCATATGTTTTTTATATGTAAATATAGAAGGTGAAAATAAATAAATAAATAAAAATACAAGAATCCAAAAAAATTATAAAAAAAGAAAAAACTATTTAAAACTTTTATTTGGAATGGCAGCAGGCCTTGGGTATCTAAACATATCCTCAGCAAAAGAAACACTTCTGAAGGTATCAGTATACCTGATCTAAAGCTCTATTACAAAGCCATAGTAACTACTGGCATTAAAACAGACATATAGACCAAGGAAACAGAACTGAAGACCTGGGCCTTGGGTCACATAAGCAGAGCTACTTGATCTTTGACAAAAGTGTCAATAAGATAGACTAAAGAAAGGATAGCATGTTAAAAAATGGTGCTGGACAAATTGGATTGTCACATGTAGAAAAATGAAACTATACACATTCACCTCACCCTACACAAAAATTAAGGCCAAATAGATTAAAGACCTCAATATAAAACTTGAAATTCTTCCTATTGGAAGAAAAACAGGAGAAATTCTCCACAATATAGGCATGGAGAAGGACTTCCCGAACAATAACCGGTAGCACAGGAAATTCTACAATCACTCAACCAATGGGATCACATGAAGCTAAAAACCTTTGCACAAACATACCATAAGCAGAGCCAATAGATTACCCATAGAAGAGAGTGTTAAAAGCAGCAAGAGAGAAACAACTCACAAAATACAAAGACAATCCCATGAGAATTACATCAGAATTCTCAATGGAAACCCTGAAAGCCAGAAGGACCTAGAATGGAACAATTCAAAGTCTAAAAAACTATGGCTTCCAACCCCAAACTACTCTACCCAGCAAAAGTATCCCTGATAATAGCTGGTGAAAGAAAAACTTCCCATGAAAAAAGTCAACTCTATGATTATATGAACACAAAGCCAAACTGACAAAGATGACTTGAGGGAATACTCCACACAGAACTTTCAAACAACCAATCTCAAGAGCCAACAAGAAGATCATAATAACCAAAATAGGCCAGGTTCACCATAGTAAAAAAGTGCAAGAAAGTACCAAATCCCATAAAATACCTCATCATGAAAGAGACTAAATCAAACCTCACAGTAATAACCTTACATATTAATGGTCTTAACTCACCCATCAAAAAACATAGATTATCAGGATGGATTAAAAAAAAATAGACCCTTCTATCTGCTGTCTTCAAGAAACTCACCTCACCACTAAAGATAGACACCTCCTCAGGTTGAAAGGTTGGAAAATGATATTCCAAGAAAATGGAAATAAAAAATTGGGTGTTGCTATATTAATATCTGATAAAATAGACTTCAAACAAAAAGTAATCAAAAAGGACAAAGAAGGCCACTCATGAAAGGAATGATCCAACATGAGCACATCACATTCATAAATATATAAGTGCCAAACATAGGTGCATCACAGCTTATAAAACAAAATCTACTTGACAATAAAACAGAAATAAACACCAACACCATCATACTCAGAGACTTTAATAGTCCACTATTATCAATAAATCATTCAAGCAGAAAATCAACAGGGAAATTATAGACCTCAAAAACATCATAGAACAACTAGACCTAATAGGCATGTACAGAACTTTTCACCACAACTTTACAGAATACATATTCTTCTCAGTAGCCCATGGGACCTTCTCCAAAATTGACCATATATTAGGCCATAAAGCATGCCTCCAGAAAGTCAGGAAAATTGAATTAACTCCCTGCATCACATCAGATCACAATGCTTTAAAGTTAGAAATTAAGAACAAGAGACACATCAAGAACTCCACCAGCTCCTGGAGACTAAACAACACACTCTTAAACAATGAATATGTTATGGAAGACATCAAAAAAGAAATAGTAAAATTCCTAGAATTGAATGATAATGAAAGCACAACCAACCAAAACTCATAGGACACAATGAAGGCTGTCCTAAGGGGAAAATTTATAGCCCTAAATGCCTTCATTACACATACAGAGGGATCCCAAATTAATAGGCTGACTGTACACCTAAAATCACTGGAAAAACAAGAAGAATCCCACCCAAAGGGCTCCAGAAAGAAAGAAATAATAAAGATTAGAGCAGAAATTAAGGAACTGGAAGATAAGAAAACATCTTTTTTTAAATCAATGAAGGGCTAGAGAGATGGCTTAGTGGTTAAGGCGCCTGCCTTCTAAGCCTAAGAATGCCAGTTCCAATCTCCAGGTCCCACGTTTAGCCAGATGCAAGTGATGCAAGGGCACAATGCTGCACTTGACCACAAGGGGGCGTACACATCTGGATTTCGTTCGCAGCAGCTGAGAGGCTGCTGGCGCGCACATCTCTGTCTTTCTCTCCCTGTCTCTCTGTGTCTCTCTCAAAAATAAAAATAAAAAATAAAGGGCATTTGTGGGCACATGCAAGCTATGTAACTGACACATAAATAAACTGCCTCCTTTCAATTAAAAAAAATCAATGAAATGAAGAGCTGGTTCTTTGAAGAAATAAACAAGATTGACAAACCCCTGGTTGATTTGATCAAGCAAAAAAAATAAAAAGAGAGAGAGAGAGAGAAATCTGAAATTAACAAGATCAGAAAAGAAAAAGGAGAGACCACAACATACGCCAATGAAATTGGAAGAGTCATCAGGCCTTCCAAAACCTCTTCTCCACAAAATTAAACAATCTAGAAGAAATGGATGAATTCCTAGACACATACCACCTTCCAAAACTAAACTCAGAGCAGATTAATCTCCTAAACAAATGAATAACATCCATGGAGACTTACAGGTAAAAAAAAAAAAACCTCCTCCTAAAGAAAAGTCCAGGACTGGATGGCTTCTTAGCTGAATTCTATCAAAATATCATTGAAGAACTGAAATCAATTTTTCTCCATCTGTTTTTCATAATTGGATACCAGAAAATCCTCCTCAACTCCTTTTATGATGCAAGCATCCCCTTAATACCAAAACCAGACATAGATGCAACAAGGAAGGAAACTGTAGGCCTATATCCCTAATGAACTTAGATGCAAAGATCCTGAACAAAATCCTTGCAAATGAATTTAACAACACATCAAAAGCATTATCCACCTTGATCAAGTAGTATTCATCCCAGGGATGCAAGATGTGGTGTGTCTATACAGTGGAATTCTCCTCAGCAATAAGAAAAACAATCACATGAAGAAATTTGTAGAGAAATGGTTGAACTTGTATCAGATCATTCTAAGTGAACTCACACAATCACAGAAAGACAATCATCACATGGTCTCACTCATCTGCAGTTCCTTACCTGAATTAGCCCAAGTTGCTGACATACCTGAATGGCATCTTGAGGCTTGGACAATAGGGAGGTTAGGGTTTGGGGGGAAGGGGAGGGGCACAAAACTGAACCCAAATTGAACTGGTACCATAGAATCCTATATCCTAGAAGTTAGACTAAAATGTGGAACCCTCAAGAGGATCTTAGGGGAGCACCTGAATCAAAAGGCCCTGGAGAGGGTGAGATGAAGCCTAATCTTAAATTTCTCCTGTTTATCTTTCTTCTTGATCTTTTCTTTTCTTTTCTTTTCTTTTCTTTTCTTTTCTTTTCTTTTCTTTTCTTTTCTTTTCTTTTTTCTTGGTGCTGACCTGTAACTCTCTGTACCAGGACATCGTTCACAGCTACAATGCATTGTTGATCAGAGAAATATACTAGATCTCCAAAATCAAACAAGACAGACTTTTGTCAGGGCACTTGATTACTCAACAGAGGTTAATGGCAAGACCCTGTTGCTGAAGACACCATATGCTGTCTGCATGGAACATGGAGAGACTGGTTGGAATCTGGAAGAGAGCCAGTGCCCAGAAAATTAGCCCATGAAATGCTGGAAGGCACTACATAAGCTACTGGGGGAAAATGGCCAACATCTGTCCAAGCAACTCAAAGTCTAAGTGACTCAGAAGCATACGACTTGACGTGATGCTCACACAACTGCAATAGTGGCAGGCAGCCATGGTGGGTAATCAACTGCTCTTGCATTGACTAACAGATCCACTCAGTGGAAAGGAAACCATATCTAGTACTGAGAAAAAAGTCAGAATAATATCCAGATAATGATTCTGCTTTCCATTATCAAGCTCTTACTAATCTTGAGCTATAAGAATGACTACACCCTTTAAATTCTCTCTAAATTAATAATGGTTATCCCATTTAGCTGGTGCTGACTTCACTCTCTGTTGGAGAATCTGCTTCTATTTTTCAGAGGGGAACTGGACTTGAGATAAATCACCCAGCACACTCTACCCTAGCCCCAGCTGAATCCCCAAAGGAACTGGGGAAATAAGCAAGAGTGCTGCTTTCTTAGTGAATCTGATACCAGTACAAGGGTGAAGGAGATAGACACTGAGGACACTCATCACCTACCAAACCAGAGATCCAGAGGTTTCTAAGTGCCCATCACTGAAGTAGACTTAAAAATGTAACCAATGTGGCACAGGAAAATTTGAAGAAGAGCAGGCAGAAAGATTGTTAGAGTCACAAGTTGGGACATTATGCACAGAGATATTGCCTTTCCCCCATAACTGCTGCCCCCATAATGCATGACCAAATTCCTCATGGGGTTGACCTGCATCCTTTCCAGAAAAGGGGAAGGGAGGAGGCAAAGGATGGTAGCAACATGTGTTGTTTGCATACTAAATATGTACATATCTAATAAAAATAAAATTTAAAAATATATTATCCACATAATGGGAGAAAATTTTCACCAGCCATACCATTGACAGAGGCCTAATGTTGAGAATCTGCAAGGAACTCAAAAAAAGTAAATAATAAAAAATGTAACAACTCATTCAATAAATGGGGCAGAGAACTGAATTAGGAGTACTTGGAGGAAGAAATACAATGGCTAATATACACAATAAAATTTTCAACATCCCTAACAATAAGGAAAATGCAAAATCAAACATCTGTGATATTCCACCTTACTCTAGTAAGGATGGCAATCATTAAAAAAATCAAACAAGGGCTGTAGGGATGGCTTAGTGGTTAAGGCATGTGCCTGCAAAGCCAAAAGACCGAGGTTTGACTCCCCAGGACCCACGTTAGCCAGATGTACAATGTGGCACATGCACCTGGAGTTTGTTTGCAGTGGCTGGAGGTCCTGGCCCACCCATTTTCTCTCTCCATGTCTCTGTCTCTCCCTCTATCCCTCTTTCTCTCTGTCAAATAAATAAATAAGTAAAAATAAAATATTTTTAAAAATCAAACAACAACAAATGTTTATGAGGATGTGGGGAAAAAGGAACCCTTATTCACTATTGGTGGGAATGCAAACTTGTAAAATCACAATGGAAATCAATGTGAAGATTCCTGAAAAAGATAAATATAGAACTACCAAACACATCAAGTTATTCCCTTACTGGGCATTTACCCTGAATGCTCCATGCTTCACCACTATGGATATTTGATTAACCGTGTTTTGTAGCAGACAGCTTCAGGTTCGCTGAGATGAACTTCCAGACCAGGCACAGTTATGGAGGAAGGGATATTATTGAAGCTTACAGATCCAGGGGAAGTTCTAGAATGGCAGGAGAAGCAGCCAGGCAAGAGAGAGAAAAAAGCCACCAGCCATACAGCACAGCACACTTCAGGAACTCCTATTAGGCACACTTTGCATATCTTTACAATGGAATCTCAAACCATCATCACACCTTAAGATCCGCCTCCAGTGACATTGCCTCCAGCAAGGTGGCTGCAGATGCAAACTATAAACTAATAAAACACTGAATATATTGGGGACCATATATTCAAACTACCACACCATGTTTATAATTTCATAATAGCTAAGAACTGGAATCAATCCAAGTACCCATTATTGGGATGATGGATAATAAAGTTGTGGTAAATTCACAAAATGGGATTCTACTCAGTAGTCAGAAGAAAATGATACAATGAAATTTGTAGGAAAATGGATGGACTTAGAAAAGATCATACTAAGGAAACACATACAATCACAGAAAGATAAATGCCACATGTTCTCACTCATGTGTTATTCCTAACCTGGATCACCTTGAGTTGCTAACATATCTGATAGGCAACTTGAGGCCAAGACAATAGGGATGGAAGAGTTTGGGGTTAGGGGAAGGTTAGGTTGGAGGGAAATAAACAAAAAGTAAATCAAAAATGTACTGGTATCATTAAAACCTTTCCCCCTTGAAGATAGACTAAAAGATTTAACCCTCAATGGGAGTATAGGGGAAAATTCTAAAAAGAAAGATTCTGGATGAAGCCTAACCTTAAAAAAAAAGGGGGGGGCACTAGCCTGTAACCCATTGTACCAGAAATTGGTGCTAATATCATTGGGCTATTGATTGAAAAGACATATGCTGTCTCAAAAACAAGACAGGCTTCTGTCAAAGCAATTGATTACCCACCTAAGGTAAAAGGTAAGACGCTATTGCTGAGGACTCCCTATGCTACCAAAACAGAATAGAGAGAGACCTGGCTGGAATCCAGAAGAATGCCAGTTCACAAGGAGTTAGCCTGTCTAGTGCAGGAAAGCAGTACATTAAGACGACTGGAGCCATGTGGACATCAATGGTGTGAGCAAACAGAGGTCTAAGCTACTCAGAAGCAACCAGCCTGACAAGAAGTACACTCCAGTGCAATGGTGGTACACAGCCTTGGTGGGTAACCAATGGTTTTCTGATTGGCTAAGAGATCTGCTCAGTGGGAAGGAACCCATATCTGGAACTGAGATCTAGGTCAGAATTTTATGGAGTCAAAGATTATGCTCTCCAATGTCAAGCTCCCACTACTCTTTGGCTAAAGAGGAGAGTACATCAATAAAAATTCCCCTATATTAATAACACTTATCCTATTTAACCTATGCTACTTCACTGTACATTGGAGAATAAGTTTGCCTTTTTTCCAAAGGTGGCAATACTCAAGGAGATAAACCACCCCTCTCATTTCAGCCAAGGCCCAGGTGAAACCACAGAGGAATTGAGATGAGCAAGAGAGCTGCTTCCATGGTGAGCCTGACAATTAGTGCCAGGGTGAAGAAGACAGATGCTGAGGATACTCAACACATGCCAAAGAAGCAATCCAGAGGATCCTAAGAACTCATCACTTAAGTAGACTTAAAACACACCTACCAAGTCTCAGGAAAACTTGCAGAATAAGAGGTAGAAAGATTGAAAGAGCCACAGGTTGAGACATTATTGGAGTCAGGTTCATGTTGCTGGCAGAAATCACCAACCAAGAGCAGATTTTGGCAAGAAAGGTTTTATTTTGGCTTACAGACTTGAAGGGAAGCTCCACAATGGCAGGATAAAATGATGGCATGAGCAGAGGGTAGACATCACTCCCTGGCCAACATCAGGTAGACAAGAGGAACAGGAGAGTATGCCAAACACTAGCAAGGGGGAGCTGGCTATGACACTCATAAGCCCACCTACAATAATACACTGTCTCCTGGAGGTGTTAATCCCCAAATTTCTATCAGCTAGGAATCTAGCATTCAGAACAGACATCATACCCAGAGGCATTGCCTCTTCCCAGTAACTGACTGCTGCTCACACAACACATAACCTACAAACCCATGGGGAATACCAGTAACCCCACTGAGTAGGGCCTCCAGTGGAATGGGGCAGTTAGGAAGGAAAAGATGGT
The DNA here is from genome assembly GCA_036365145.1 of Orientallactaga sibirica. NCBI lineage: Eukaryota > Metazoa > Chordata > Mammalia > Rodentia > Dipodidae > Orientallactaga > Orientallactaga sibirica. Next base: position 52,921,391 of record JAEOAD010000004.1, on the reverse strand, counting down.
ACCATCCCATGATGTATTCATACTAAGCATGTTCTTAATAAAAAAAATAAAAAGAATTAATATATACAAACCTAAAAAAGAATAGAAAGAACAGCTACGGAATGGCAGGAAGGCACAGCTACAATAAGCCTCATGCATGCTCTGCATTTGATACTAACAACTGGTAAGTGGGTTGATAATGAAGAGGAATAGGGCTTCACTGATTGCTTAAAGAAAGCTGTAATTTCCCTCAAATGGAAGGAAAGCGAGGCTGTGAATCATCAAGTGGCTAAGCCTCAGGTACAGTAAGCCTTTCCTCCAAGGAAAGTTTATTAGGCCAGTATCAGGGTAACATCTTGAGCCCCTCACACCAGACATGAACATAGCTGGGAGAATACCCTCCTATTACAATTTTGAGTCTGCAGGAATCATTCATCTCTCTCTGGTAAGAGTATAATTAAACTACATGCAAAGATAATGATATAAAGATATCCTTATAAAGAATTTCTCTCTCTTTCTCTTTCTCTCTCTCTCTCTCTCTCTCTCTCTCTCTCAGGTACTGCCAACCCATTTCCTCCAAAAATTTAATTTTATAACTCAGGTTAAGTAAGTTGGATACTCTGGGCCTAATAAGTGAAAGATAATACTTTATATGTGTGGTGAATTGATTCAGGTGTCCTCCAATAAAGAATACAATGTCCCCAGCTGGTGGAAATTTAGGAATTGGATCCTCCTGGAGAAAGTGTATTATTGGAGATAGGCTTGGGGGGGGGCGTATGGCCAGCTTCCCCTTGCCAGTGTTTGACACACTTTCCTATTGCTGCTGTCCATCTGAGGTTGATGTCCACCTATGATCATGCAATCATTTTCTCTGCCATCATAGAGCTTCTCATCATGTCTGTAAGTCAAATAACCCTTTTCTTCACTACCTGCTTTTAGCAATGCAAACCTGACTGCAAAAGTAAATTTGGTACCAAGAAGAGGGATTATTGCTGCTAGAAACCTGATTCTGTCTTTGGCCTTTTGGAACTGCTTTTCAGAAAGAATGTGGGTAAATTTGAAATATTATTCTAAGTGATAACTTACAGGGCTATAAGTACAGCTTGATGGACTATTCTGTTCAGAGTGGAAAGAACTGAATGGTAAGAACTATGGACTGTGAGGTGTTGCTTATATGGGTGAGAAAAGAGCATTGCTTGGACTGGTCTGAGAGGCTTGCTGTGTTCTGCCTGCCTGTGTCATGGAAACTTGTGTAGGCTACATTGAATATAAATGGACTGGTGTGAGCAGAGGGATATTGTATAGAAAGAAAAGAAATATTTGGGCAGAAACTGCTGCTCATTCAACTTCAATTATTTGAGAGATTACAACCATTGAGACTGCACCAACTGACCTGCATTGGGACAACGGGAAAAATGCAAATTATTTTGAAGGGGTCTGAATGCTGAAGGAGTGTCCTGTTCTACAAAGTCTGCTTTATTCCCCCCAGATGAACAAATTGTGCTGCAATCAGATTAGCATAGCTGGCAGAAATCAACTGACCAAGAGCAGCTTGTGGCAAAAAGGGGTTTGTTTTGCCTTATAGGCTTGATGGAAAACTCTATTATGAGAGTGGAAAACGATGGCATGAGCAGAGGGTGGACATCACCTCCTGGCCAACATTGGGTGGACAAGAACAGAAGAGTGTGCCAAACACTGTCAAGGGGAAACTGGCTATAATACCCATAAGCCCACCCTCAACAATACACTGCCTTCAGGAGGCATTAGTCCCTAAATCTCCATCAGCTGGGAACCTAGCAATTGGAACATCTAAGTTTAGGGGGACACGTCAATCAAACCACCAAAGTTGGTAACCCACCTGGTATTATGGAGTATAACAAATGCAAGAAATGAGGGTTATTGAATTTGCAATTTGTTTTGTTTTGTTTTGTTTTTGAAATAGTCATGGTCAGTGGGAAGCAAGCTTGTTGGATTACCTGCATGGAGTTCAATAGAACCATGAGGATGTACCATGTGTTCCAGTAGTGACCCAATGGGTATGCCAGTACTATGGGGTGGCTGATAAGGAGAGCTTCCAGCATGGTATGAAGTTTTCCATGACTGTGAGTTGCTTAGCTGGAAGGGTAGAACCAGAACTCCAGAGACTGGTCACTGGTTAGAATTGTCAGACTTAGAGCTACAGTGTTTGATGTTTGCCCTGTTTGTTTTAAATCTTGTATTTCTTTGCTATGGACAATGCTATATTTTGCAGCATGGATGTTTATTCTGTGTCATTATGTTTTTTTTTTTTTTTTGGAGGGGGTATTGCAGCTCAGTTAAAAGTCCTTGAATTATGAGGATGCTTGAATATCATTGGAATTGATAAAACCTATGGAGACTTTTAAAGTTAGACAGAGTGCATTGCATTTTACATCATGTATGGTTACCAGTTTATGTGGGTGAGTGGCAGAATGTGGCGGTTTGATTCATGTGTCCCTCATAAACTTATTTGTACTGAATGCTAGGTCCCCAGCTGGTGGCAATTTGGGAATTGGATCCTCCTGGAGGAAGTGTATTGTTGGGGATAGGCTTATGGGTGATATAGCCAGCTTCCCCTTGCTAGTGTTTGACACACTTTCCTGTTGCTGTTGTCTATCTGAGGTTGGCCAGGAGGTGATGTCCACCCTCTGCTCATGCCATCATTTTCCCCTGCCATCATGGGGTTTCTCCTCATGTCTTTAAGCCAAAATAACTCTTTCCTCCACAAGCTGCTCTTGGTGGGGTGCTTTCTGACAGCAACACAAACTTGATGGCAGGGGCTGAAGAGATGGCTTAGTGGTTAAATCCTTACCTGTGAAGCCTCAGGACCACGGTTCGAGGCTTGATTCCCTAGTACCTACATAAGCCAGATGCACAAGGTGGTGCATGCATCTGGAGTTTGTTGGCAGTGGCTGGAGGCCCTGGCCTGCCCATTCTCTCTCTCTCTCTCTCTGCCTCTTTCTGTCTCTCTCTGTCTGTCACTGTCAAATAAAAAAAATAAACAAAAGAAAAACTTCACTGCAACAATATGTTGTAGTCATTAAGCCCAATGTAGGTGAGGATGCTAGTGGGAGTGCAAATTTGGACAACCACAGTGGAAACCAATATGGAGACTACTGAAAAACATGAAAATTGAGCTACTGACTGACCTAGCAATTTCTCTACTGGGCATGTACCCTAAAGGCTCCACTCTTCACTGCAGAGATACTTGCTCAACCATATTTATTATAAGTGCTCAATTCATAATAGTTAAGAAGTGGAATCAACCCAGATTTGTAGGAAAATTGATGGACTTGGACAAACATTACATGTTCTTCCTTCATCTGTGACTTTAAAACTAAAAGAGCTTGAGATGCAGGCATGCCTAACAAACAACTCAAGAGAGAGATAAGAGAAATGGAAGGGCTTGTGGGGAGGGACTGAGAGGACAGTAAGGACATAGACATAAAACCAAATCCAAAATGAATTGGTACCATAGAAAACTTCTTCCTGCATAGCATACTACAAGATATAACTCTCAGTAAGGAACGTGGGGGGGGGGGTTGTCTGGTAAGAAGGGCACTGGAGAGGGCACCAGCAGTTAAAAGCACTTACTTGCAAAGCCTGCTATCCTGGGTTCAATTCCCCATTAGACATGTAAAGCCAGCTGCACAAAGTGGTGCATGACTCCTTACAATGCAACTGTTCACACAGAAATTGGCCTCATTATCCATGACCTCTCAGTGCCTAGCAATACCTTCACAAGACCCTCATAACAGGAGAAAAGGATGATGACATCAAATTAAAAGATAGACTAAATGGAGGGAGGGAGGGGATATGTGGAAAGTGGAATTCTGAAGGGGAATGGGAGGAGGGAGGGAAATATCATGGTTTATTGTCTGTAAGTATAGAAGTTGTCAATAAATAAACATATATATTTTTTGGTTTTTCAAGGTAGGATCTCACTCTAGCCCGGGCTGACCTGGAATTCACTATGTAGTCTCAGGGTGGCCTTGAACTCACAGCAATCCTCCTACCTCTGCCTCCCTAGTGCTGGGATTAAAGGCATGCACTCCCACACCCAGCTTTGTTTTGTGTATTTTAGAAAAAAAAAGCCTGCTTCTATTAAATAAATGCAATAAATAAATATCCTTATGAAATTATTAGTCATACATGTGATAAGTTTCATGAAGCCAAGTAGCCTGTGAGTGTGATCTGAATGAAAAGGTCAAAGTTAGTCTTTGATATTATTGACTGCAATTAATTAACTTTTTTTCCAATATATGTTCTTAAGACTAAGAAATAAAAGTAGCTTTTCTTTTGTGTTCATGTTTTTATTCATGATACTTTTCATATTTTCCATTTCATTAAAGGAATCAATGTCATGCTTATTATGAGATTAGGAAAGATGTTGTTTGAAACAGTTGTTAAAGGTTGCTTTCACATCCAAACCATCATGCAAAACTTTCTTCCCTTTGATAGAAATTCTTACTCTAACCAGTGTATTTTATGACCAACTCATTATAGTCCTAAATGATCTCCTTATTCATCTAACTTCCTTCTATTTCGAACCATGAAAGACCTGGAACCTCTCAGTTCACTTTTGGCTCCAAAATAAGCTAGATCCATTCTTACTTTTCAGACACAATCTTTTGGTAGCTCATGATGTTTTCTTTTCTCTTATATTTGTGTGAAGTATATGATGTCTCTGTTCATTTTAGGCACAAGTATCTATCATGTCCCATAATCCTGATTACTCAGAGACCAGAAGGGAATTCAAAATGTCCTTCTCAATTTCTCATTTCATTGAGAGAGGGACTCTCTTCTCTGAACTCAGATCTGCTGTTTTTATGAGCCTTCTCCCAATTCTCTGGTCTCCACTCCCCACAAAACTTTTGTTACAGGAATGCGTGGCCATGGCCAGAAATTTATGTGATGTGGGTACCTGGGAATTGAACCCTGGAGGTCTCAGTTCCTCTCAGAGCCTCATGAACCCAAACTGAGACTACCATTTTCAATTTAGCCTGTGGGTTTAGGATTTTTATGTATTTGTACTTGAAATTAATGTGACATACAAAAATATTAGAAAGGAGCCAGGCATGGTTGCACACGCCTTTAATCCCAGCACTGGGGAGGCAAAGGTAGGAGGATCGCTGTGAGTTTGAGGCCACCCTGAGACTACATAGTGAATTCCAGGTCCGCATGAGCTAGAGTGAGACTCTGCCACAAAAAACAAGCAAAAAAATTTAGAAAGTTTGAGAAAGAAAATTTTCCTGAATCATATTTATAATCAATTTCATATTAGTTTAGTCCAAATATCACAGATTTAAAGCCATGAGGCAACACATTTTTCTCAGATTTAAACTGGTTTATAATTAGTAAATAAATTTATGCATAAACTAAAAATTTATATTTCATGTAATAAAAAATCTGATGTGGTATATGTATCTATAGTTTGTTTGCAATAGCAAGAGGGAAAACATCCATCCATAACCATTCTCTCTCTCTCTCCCTCCCTCTCTCCCTCTCTTTCTCTCTTTCTCTCTCTCATAACTACATACATAAAATATTTAAAGATATCAGGTTGTTTCATTTTATGGATACCATGATCTTAACAAAATGGGCAAAAAGTAAATCATTTGAACCCTTCTCCTAGATGGCTTTCGTTCTTTGAACAGCTGACTACTTTGTCTCTATTGCCAGGCCATCACTGCTTTCTAGTATTCTGAACAGGAGACACTCTGTTGACATCTTATGATTTGTATATACTGCAGTATCCAATTCTCAGAGAGACACTTCTTTCTCTACAATGCTGGAAGTGTCTGATGGACTCAACTTGGGTGAGGCGTTTGTTGTCACCAGCATTAGTGACTGAGAAGGGAATGTAATGTGTCTTGTCTTAGGAGCCCTACCATAAATTTCTCAACTTCAGCCAGGAGTTGGGTGCCATCATACTGCATACTGAGTCCGATGTCCTGGTATGATCCAACATGACAGTTTCCTTTGTATACAGATCATATCAAGGAGAGGATAGGGCAGGACCTCAAAGCAAGGGAGACATTTCCTTTAAAAATACCTTATTGACTATGCTGGATCAATAAAAACAATTGAGGAACATCCCCACACACAAATAATAATATACCGATATAAATAGTAAAGAAATAAGCTTGATGCATGCCTACATTTATTGAAAAGGTCACAAATTCATTTTAATGTTTAACTTTTAAAAGAACTTTACTGGCTTCTCCCAACAGCTAATGACTTCAAAATTATTTCTAAACTATAGATACAATTTTCATCCCCCAAGGAGAAAACTGATGTAACTTTGCCAAAATAGCTTAATAAGTTTGTTAGGTCTCTTTAGTTAGAACTGTTTAAACGTGCCTAAAATTAGAAACTGAAATGTCTATAACCTTATTTCAGCTTTTGAACAGACATTGAGAGCAAGGATCAGATTCAATGGGGGTATAATATTGAATACATGGTGACTTGAAGACAATATTAGATTATGAGTTTCTCATGCTGGGCTGGGCAGAGTCAATGTCCAGTAATAAAATTCAATAAGGAAAAGCTATGATGAAAGAAATATAATGTATGTACCAGGATGAAAATGCACAGTCTAACTCCCTGCTGAATCTTTCTCCTGCTTTGAAAAACATGTTGAGAAATTCATCATGCTCCATATTTAGGCATGTTCAATTCTAAACATGGATGAATTTTGCAGCATCCACGTAGCACACTTTGGCATGCCTTTGGTTTTGCTTCACCAGTCCTTGTATACTGTAATGAGAAAAAAATAATGTAATAAAAATATTTTGAATGCTTCAGAGAGGGTTACTCTTTTGGTCTTTGCCTAAACCCTTCGAGTGCCTCCAACTCAGTCTACAGAAGGTAGTAAGGAGAATAATGAAGATACTAGTATCTTCTAAGCCCTTGATATGGTAAAGATAAAAATTACAGACTTATTAGACTATACATCAAATCTAATATTTGTGTCTACAAAATTGTAAAATGGGACAACATCATTCTTCTCCTTTGTGTCTTTTTGTTGTTAGTTTGTCAATGTAGGGTCTCACTCAAGCCCAGGCTGACCTGGAGTTCACTATGTAGTCTCAGGCTGGCCTCAAACTCACAGAGATCCTCCTACTTCAGCTTCCCTAGTGTTGGGAATAAAGGTGTGTGACCCCATGCTGGGCAGGGAGAGAAAGAGAAAGAAAGAAAGGGAGATAAATGGGTGTGCCAGGCCCTCTAGGCACTGCAAAGGAACTCCAGATGCATGTGAAACTTTGTACATGTGGCTTTACGTGGGTACTGGGGAATCAAATTCAAGTTGTTGAGCTTTGCAGGAAAGTGTCTTAACCACTGAACCATCGTTCCAGCCCCCTTTGTGTCTTTTTCTTAAAAATTATGGACATACTTCTGATGGATACCTCATGTGTTAGTACCATCCTTTCCTCCTCCCTGGCCCCATTAGGCTGGGGGCCCTCCTCATTGGGGTCGGAGGTTTCCCCATGGGGTTATGGGTTATGCCTTGCAGAAGCAGTAATCAGTTATTGGGCAGAGGCAGTGCCTCTGGGTATGATGTCCAAACTTGTGGCTCTAACAGTCTTTCTGCCCTCTCTTCCACAAAATTCTCTGAGCCATGTTGGTTGTGGTATAAGTCTACTTCAGTGACAGCTTTTGGGAGACTTTGGATCTCTGCTTTGGTAGGTGTTGAGTGTCCTCAGTATGTCTCCTTCACCCTGGCACTGATTGTCAGACTCAGCATGGAACTTTATTCTTGCTCATCTCCTCATTTCCTCAGTTGTTTGAGCTTGGGCTTGGCTGCAGTGTGACGGGTAGTTTTTCTCAATTCTTGCAGCCATCTGAAAAAGAAAACCAGATTCTCTAACAGAGAGTGAACCTGTGCTGACTTCCCTCTCCCTTTGTGTCTTTCTAGTTAGATTAAAACTGTCTTGGCGGGTGTGGTGGCACACGCCCTTAATCCCAGCACTCGGGAGGCAGAGGTAGGAGGATCGCCGAGAGTTCGAGGCCACCCTGAGACTACATAGTGAATTCCAGGTCAGCCTGAGCCAGAGTGAGCCCCCTACCTTGAAAAACAAACAAACAAACAAACAAACAAAACTGTCTAGAAATACTTCTTGAAGCCTCATCTTTTAAAAGTGGAATGAAGGGAGACATGTAGACTGGATTCCACCCTATTTTGGAACCAGCCTATAAATCCCTGTTATGGCTGTGCAGCTAAAGTCAGACCCAGAGGTTAGAATCAAGACTTCTCTGACTTTGCAGAGAGCTCCATAAGCTGGTATTATATATGATAGCCTTTCTTCTAATAGATATGTGGGGGAAAGAATTGGACAGTGTGACACACAGCTTACACTTTCAAAAAAGGCCCATATGTCTATAAAGTTATGATTACACATATATGTTCAGAACAAAATCATCACAGGCAACATCAATGAGGTATGTTTTGAAGGGACTGTACCTTGCCATTTAACTGAATACAGTTGAAGGATTTCAGGTGCTGATTTGTAAACTAACAAGTTAATACAAAAAAAAAAAAAGCTCTTTGTTGCTTTACAAATGTGAAGTGTTGTGATTCCTTTGGGAATGCTGAACAAGCAAATATTTCCATTAGACATGGCAGCATTTTCCAGGCATATGTTATTATCATTGGTTTCTGCACAAATACTGAGTCTTAAAAAAAGAAAAAAACTTAGCATGTAAAAGACTTGGCAATACATCCCAGCTAGCTTCCCAGACTCAGATCTATTAATAGGAGAATTACATACAAATCCCCCATGGTGGGCATGGGAGAATAACCCTCATACTCTGCATATGCAGCAGTTATATTAACATGATAGATTTTCAATGCTCTACAGGATCCATTACTGTGTTTTGGGCCAATAGTCCATGAATTTGAGGGATTTATACAATGGACCATAACAGCTCCTTAGGAACGATTATATCCCATCAGACGAAAAAATGTCTTTTTTAAATCTTCCTATTAACCTGTTTGCTCCATAGACCATAATCCTTTGAAGGTTAAATTATGTACATGGCAAAATGGGCCAAATCACCTCATTTTGTGTTTTAAAATCTATTTATGGTGAAAAAGCTCTCCAAAATGGGAGAAGAGAAATTAGGCCCAGGAGCACCATCAAATCAAGGTGGTTTTTCAATGTGAGCAACAGGCATTACTTGTAAGTTTTGCTGAGGCCAGAGATCTTGATAATCTAAAGATAATTTCCTTTTAGTACTACTTTCATTCACAACCATCTGAAAATAGATCAAACAATTGAAAATGACCAAAGTAATCATACCATGAAACAGCAGTTTTCAATACGTAGACAGGCACCAAGAAACACAATAAACACATATGATACCAAAATACATGGAAAATCACTTTAAAATGCTTTATTTTTGCCTATGTACAAAATAATATAGAAAAATAAAATAACATGCGAGAATTAGATAACTATTTAAAATAAGTGTAATATTTTTGCACAAATACTCATAATCATCACTTTGTTGTTCACATGGTGTTTAATGTATTTTAATTAAGGTATCAATGAGGTATGAATGATTAAGATGATATTCTCAGAGCATAGAAGTTTTCTGGTTATAGTGTTTTCAAATTTAAAATCTACTATAATTATATGTTGCTGGAAAGAAGCATTTGATAGTAAAGGTGTTGCTAGCTCCTCACAGTGGGTAAAATATTACCTGTTGACCCTGTGTATTTTAGAACAGGTTCAGATAAAGCTGCTGCTCATTGGTGTCAATTAATTATGGTTCATCATATTTACAATTTGAAATAAGTATGATAAATTCATTAATTTTAAATTTTTGAGGGAAGAGTGGGCAAGTCAATGTAGAGAAAAGATTACTTGATTTCTAGTTAAGAAGTCTGTTGAATTTGTTTCTGGTATTTTCTGTACATTCTATTCTTTCCTTAGAATTTATGCTAGTGATGTTCGTTATTTCCCAGTAAGGTGTTTTGGAAAGTATATTGAGGTCTTAAAGAAAACAGTAATATAAAGCTGAAAAAGAGGAGAAAACAAGTATGTAACTTTCCTAAAGCTCTTTTCTCCTTTGCAAAAAGCAGAAGTAGCCAAAAGAATGTGCAAGGTGAGAAAAAGGTCCCCTAGCTGACAAATCTGTGTTCTTGCTAAAATGTATTCATTACTGTAGCACCAAGCTGAATTCCTATCAGCACTCAGGTGGAGGCACAGACCATTCCTCAGTGCTGCCATTGTCCTGCACATAAAGATCTGTAAATGGATTTAATTACAATATAGATTCCTTCTAATCTGTATGCTATGCCAGCTCATTTAGGAGCCTATGCATTATTAAATGTGTTGTGATAATTAGGAAGACCACACTTTTAAAGTGCTACTTAACTAATCTAAATACAAACAACCAGTACAGTCTCTAGAGAGGGTTCCCTCCAATGACAGAGACCAAAAACTCACAAAATTCAAACTAACTTTTCTAGTCTCTACCCACTTTTAGTCAACTAAGTTTTTGTTTTAAAAGATACCTAGGAAGAAAGGGGATTGAATTTCCTGTTACAGACTTCTAAGACTTCCAGCTGCCTCTTTGTCATCATTTGAAGCTGACAGCTCTTATGACAGCTCCATGGTAAAGTGCTCTCAAACACACCGTCTGGGTGTGGATAATCTCCTGGGCATAGCTGAGCTGCTTTTAGGACACACCCTTGAGGTAAGGATAGGCAGAGCCACTGGACAGAAACACACTGCAGTCTCCTCTGATTATAGAGTTCTGACTATACAAAAACCAAGAGGTGCACTTTACTTCCACAGAGAAGCAACACAAACCTCTCTCACTTAACTTGAAGGCCTGAGGCTAGCACCTTCCAAAAGGCAGCACTAAAGTAAATGAGGCATTATTCAATTCAGCTTCAAGAAACCGAAGTAATGCTCATTTCTTCTCCAAAAGGACTACCTAGGTTATTAGGCAAGACTTAAAAAATCTAGTTGTGAATATTTAACAATGGAAATGCCAATGGACACAAATTAATGAATATAAAATTGGATCTTTTGACATTAGGCCTGACACAGCCTGCAAGGGGAAAGCTTCTGCTAAAGGATTTTAATTTATTTTATCCCTTAATAACTCACTAATGGCAACAATTTTTAATGGGCTGATCTTCTAAAAGATATAACTAATGTAGGAGGGTTTTTTATATTTCTTATTACAAATTGATCATTATTTTGCTTCTAAGATTACATTTAGGAAAGGCAATAATATTGAGAGTTTAATGTCTAAAAGTCTCTCAACTTTGTACTTTAGGAATTCATGACCTAATATGAGCTCTGTGCACCAGGCCAGCATATGGGCTGTGCGTAGAACTATAGAGGGTAACATTAGAGAGAGACCTAACATTATTTCCCCACCTTCTCCACACAAAAATTTACATTGGTCACACTTTTGAGCATTAGGGATTACTAATATTGCCCTTGATGGGAGAAAGACTACCAAGCTCATTAATATTGTAAATAATACAATCAGTTGGGAACATAATGTGTCAATGATGCATTACAAACTTTCACTTTTTAAATCTCTCTTAGGAAATACTCAACTGGTATTTATAAGTTACAATCACACACACACACACACACACACACACACACACACACACACACACACACCAAGGAAACCCACTAGAGCAATAACCTATGCATGAGTGATTTCACCTTTCAGGACATTAGTGAAACTAAGAGATTAGATAAAACTAGTTTGCCTTTCACTGTGGTGTGGAGAGTGAGTGCTAATTATGCTTTGAAAATGGGAATGAGTAGTCTCCAAAGATTGTGTGCCAGTCACTCACAGCAATTTCTAATGAAGTATAGAAAAATAAATAAAAGGGAAATTATAGAAGAAACTTGATGATTGCTATGAGCAAATTGGTCCAGGAGATTCTTAGGAAAGTAAGTGTCCAAAAGAGTGCCTGCACTTTTTAGAAATAGATTACAGAAATCACTAAATGCTAGCATAACTTCCTTGATTGGTACTACTTGACAACCAGAACCCAATGGCATTATCTGCCTCCAAAGCAGCACAAGTTCCACCCTTCCACGTGCCAAGCATATGCCCACCATCTTTTCAGGCACAGCCTTGATAACATAAAGTGAATTGTGTAGACTTTTCTCCTTTTACTTTGCTTAGAGAATAGGTGATTTATGACTGAAAAGGAAAGTTAAGATAATCACAGAGAAAACCACTGGCACAAACATTCTATGACAGCTTGTGCAATTGTGTAATTCAGATTCTCTCTTTGAGGCATCTGATGGTATTATGGCTAATAATTATAATAAGATATAAATAATTTAAAAATACAAGATAATCCTGAATCTGCAATCTGCATAATAATTATCTCAAGAAATAGGCATAGCTTAATGGTCATAAGTGCTTTGAAAGAGGGAACACAAATTTTATTCTGTTTCTGTATAAGAATATACCTTTGTACTCTTCATGCTTTCTTCTTCCTCAATCCTAAATCATTTCTGTAAGAAGAATGTACACTATAAACATTACACAATGAGTTCGAATACGTTATAACTCATTTAAGTTCCAAAAGGATCAACTATTTGAATGTGAAGCATTCCTTTTTTTTTTTAACTCTTTTTTTTTTTTTTTTTGTAGGAGACACATTTAATGCTATTCTTACATTCCTTTAGAAGGTCGCATTTATTATGCATTAACAAATGTAAATCCCGCAAAATGAACTCTGATGTTTAAAAAACCAAACAAATAAATAAAAACAAAATAGTCTTACTATTTGAGGATGCATACCACCCCCCTTCCCCACTCCTTATTGCAGATATGTCAGCTTCTTCAAAACCGAGAGTCATATCTTTAGCACTATTGGTCTTGCACCAGCTTCTGTCCAAGATTTCCTCACCAATGTTTCATTCAGATCTTTCACTCATATCTTACTTCCCTATGCTCCATCACCCCATCCTCTATTTTTCTTTGAATGCAACCTACAAGTTTTTGAATTTATCTTATTCATTTATTTCTGTACTTAACAAATACATTATCTCAGCTAGCCCTTTGTTTTCTGTACTCATTGCTGAGGTCTGGCACATCAAAAACAGTCAATGCATAAGTCGTGAATGAATAAATGAATGAATGATCACCATAAGTAGAAAGAATTTAGCCATGGTTGGTTTAATGACTATTTGTGATCCTGAGTGTAGTTCTAAAATTTTAGAATAGATGTAGTTCTACTAACATTCTCATTGCAATCAACTACAGTCATACTTCTTTGGATGGGGACATCATGACCTTAACATTGGACAGCAATACTTATCTAACAGAACAGTGTGAGATACAAATCATTGCACTGTGTAATGTACTGGCTGGTTTTGACCCAAGAAAATCAAAACCCCACTGAAGCCCTTTATAGTCAGAGATATACCCTCTTACAATTCATGTGAAAAAATCTTTAATATATTCATTTATTTTGACAATATCTGGATTAAAAAGTCTTACCTTCAAATTTTATCTGTTAGGTTCACAAGCTCAGTGTTACTTAAAACTATCCCTTTAGGAAAATCTATTTCAAATAAAAAATAATTATTTAAGAATATTGCTTATATTTGAAATTTTGAAAACCTAATCATGGTAGGCAGTTAACGACTTTGTTACAAATCTGAATGTTAAATTTCAGAAATCCTCCTTGCATTAAAAATGAATTAACTGTGTGATTATTAATTGTGCATATTCCAATCCCTTTGTGCTGTTCTGCATGTTTCTTGAATCTCATTTGAATCCTTTGGCTAAGTAATGTGTCAAGGGGGGTACAAGCCTGAACGCCTGAGTTATTTAAAAGGCAGGACAGCACTTCCAGATTAGAATACCAATGAGTGGGGTTAAAAAGGCTCTACTGTAGTTGGAGGGCAGCTCTCAGTCTGAGGAGTACCTGAAAAGGACCTCTATGGACTCATTTTCAGAATCACATTGTAATGTGGGCTCATGTCAATCATCAGAACAGACAGCTTCATCCCATGATATAAACTAGTTATACATTCAAGAGCTGCCAGAGGATCTTCATTAAAAAGGGACTTAGCATTAAAGGAAGAAGGTTGTTTTATTATAACACTTCAAACACAGTTTTTTGTTTTATATGTTCTCAGAATTCTTTTTTTGTTCTTTGCTACAATATCAAAAAGTACCACAGAAGAAGAAAAACATTAAATATTCCATTTTTAATAGGAATCAAGGATGCTTTCTGGTTTAAGGCATTAAAATCATATACATTTTTCCCTAAATTTATTCATGGCTTTGAATAACAAAAAGAAATCTCTAGATGTAATAGGAGGATGTTTTTAATCTTTTGTGGGAAGGGATTTGCAGAGCTGACTACTCAAGGTAAAATATCTACTGGCAAAGTATATCAGTGAGAGCTTTATACATATAAATTTGTATAAAACCTTTGGGCTCTCCACAAGCTTCCAGATACCAGTTAGATATTGCAATGGGTGTCATTAAAATTTAATATAGTTAAGAGAAAAACAGAATCACTATCCATGTAAGTAAATCATTGACACTGTAATGTAGTATTTGAAGAAAACTTAATAGGGGCTTAATAAAATAGATAATGGTATCATTTTACCTATTTTCAAAAGTGTCCTGTAAAAAGCTTTACTTAAATATATTTGTATCTCAGGTAACCTCATCAAGATAACAAGCATATATACTTATTTATCTAAATCGTTCTATTTCTACTATGAAAAATGTCAAAGCAAATGGTTTGGTAGATGGAATTCAAATGATTGCATAATATAATTTTACCTGCTGTCAGGGCATATGATGTTTGTGTGTAGACACTCCTGAAGAGTCCACTCACAAAGGATGTAAAAGCTAATAAAGCCAATAGTTTCTGGGTACAATATCAATATGTAAAATCAATTGCATTTGTATACATAAAATTAACTATCAGAAAATATGAAATATATCCATTTTCCAAATGGTATCAAAAATAAATTACTGAATAACTTATCGAAGGAGGAGACAGGTGTAAATATTAAAAACAAGGAAACAATGATGAAAGAAACTTGAGGACACAAATAATTGTAAATGTTATTTATAGTTTGAAAATTTAACATGGTTGAAAATCAATAGTATTCAAAGGAATCTACAGTTTCAGTGTAATCCCAGTCAAAAATTTAGATTAGTATTTTTCACACAAATAGAAAAATTAGTTCTAATTTTCAGATGGAACTACAAAGGACCAAAGTTATTCTACAAAAGGGTAGGGGTACCAAACTTCATGATTTAAAAATATACAACAAAGGCATAATGAATAAAACATGGGTAGCATACAGACATACAGATCAACACAACACAATAAAGACCCCAGAAATGAACCTACACATATATAATCAATGACTCTTCAATAGTAGCGTCAAAAGTATACAATAGAGGTAGTGTCTTCAACAAATGGTCTTAGGAAAACTGGATGTATATAGGCTAAAGAAAAAGTGAAATTGGATTTTTTTCACCATGGACAAAGATCAACTAACAATATATAAATACCTGAGTGATCTGAAATTGTAAACATCTTAGATGAAAACACAAGGAAAAATCTTTTTGACATTGGTCTTAGCAATGACTTCTTAGATATGATCCTAAGAACACAGTAGGTAAATAGAAGTATATCTAATTACATAGCTTCTAGTTGGAAAATGTAAGGAAAGGCAATCTGTGGAATGGGAACTAGGTTCACAAACCATATGAATAATAAGGTATTACTGTGCAAATGTATAAGAAATTCATTCAACTCAGTAACCAAAATAAAATAAACTTTTGAGAATAGACAAGAGTACTAAATATACATGTATCCAAAGAAGAAATGCAAATGACAAACAGGTATGTGAAAAGATGTACAATAGCACTAATTAAAGAAAATGAGAATAAAAATCACAAAAGATGTTATTTCCTACAAATTTATAAAGTTAAGGTAGAAAGAAAGGATAAGAAGTTTTGACAAGAATGTGGAGAAATTAGAATCCTCATATGATTCCTATATCCCTACTTACAAGTAGAATTATAAAATGATTTATACCTGATAGAAACATTGTAGTACTTGCACACAAGTATAAAAATGATACCATAAGAGGATCCAACAATTTATCTCTTGGAATATAGCTAAAAGAATTAAAGTTCTTAATTGGCTGAGTATATATCCTTATATGTTCATTGCAGTGTTAGTTATATTAAGTATATTGAATCAATAGAAATACCCATCAATGAATAAGTGCAGAAAATGTGTCATATGCATATAATTGAATACCCAACCCTTATAAAGAAGGATGGCCTATAATATGTGATAACATGGGTAAACTATATGCACATTGTGGTCAGTGAAATGAGCCAGTCACAGAAACACAAACACTGCAGGCTGCCATATCTATGTGATATCCAAATGGTCAAAAGTTGTGGAAGCAAAAAGCAGAATGCTGGTTGCCAGGAATGTAGAAGATAGGAAAATAGGAATTTGCTTTGTAATGGTTTAATGGTTTTAAGGTTTCAGTTTATGTACAACTTCTAGAGCTATATTATGTATGCTTGTGATATATTTTACAATACTGTACAGAACATTGAAGTTTTTATTGTTTTACTTTTAGCTTTAAAAAATTTCTTATTTATTTATTTGCAAGGGTCTTTTGCCACTGCAAACAAATTACTAATGCATGCCCCACTTCATGTATTTGGCTTTGCAAACAAGTGCTTTTTTTTTTTTTTTTTTTTTTTTTTTTTTTTTTTTGTTACCACAGAGCCTTCTCTCCAGCCCCTATTTTTTAACTTATAAAATAGGACCTCAAGTAGCCAAGGCTGGAATTATGCTCCCTATGAAGATATGGCTAGCCTTTAACTCCTGGTTGTCCTGCTTCCATCCCTCAGTGCTGAGGTTACAAATATGTGTTACAACTCCCAGCACTGACAATTGTAAGAAGATTGATTTCATTTTAAGTGTTCTTGCTACCGTCCAAAAAACAAATAAATAATATAAGCAATTATGTAGTTCCCTGTAAATAAGATATTTGCTATATAGACTGAAAAAAGTTTGCTTACATTTTCTTTAAATGAAACTGATTAAATATTATGAATAATTTTCTCTTCTCAAACTTAACTTGCCAATGACAGAACACATGAATCAGATCAGTTCCATTAGTTTAAAAGGGTTCTTGATAAAAGTAGATGCATTTATTTTCTGATAATGTATGCTAAGCTACAGTTTACAACTTTTCCTTATGACATGATCAAGCCATGTTTTAATTTCCAGCACTTCTCCTCAGGAGTCTACTTGGAAGCAGATTCATTAAACTTGCTTGTGAAAGCCAAGGACCTTTCCTGGTGGTACATTTGCCCATCCTCAGGAGGAGAAGAGCTTAATTAAAGGTCTTCTAATGCCCACCATGAAAGAGCCACTGTCTCTCCCACGCAGATTTTCCTGCATGAGTACTCAACTTTTATCCTTCGCCCTCACACAAATGGTCTCAAAATTCATCCTTTCAATGTTTAACTGTCCACAGCACTCAAAGCTTCTCAGGTGCTACAATTTTGATATTAAGTTATTAAAAATTTGGAGAAAACCAGGCTTGGTGGTGCATGCCTTTAATCCCAGCACTCGGGAGGCAGAGGTAGGAGTATCACCATGAGTTTGAAGCAACCCTGAGGCTACATTGTGAATCTCAGGTCAGCCTGAGCTAAAGTGAGACCCTACTTCAAAAAATAAATGAATAAATAAATAAATAAAAACACTTGGTAAGCACCATGCAAAATTGAGCTGCAATATGCACTGTCCTTAAATTTACCATTTCCTCTTAAAAGCTTCAGGATGAAAGAAGGTTAACTCAGTAAGTCTTTGTGCATTCAGAACATTTAAGTACATAAATCATTAAAAAGATTAAATCATATTCTTACAGCAAATGTCTAGGAATCATACTTAAGACTTATGAATTGTGAATCCCTAATTGAATTAAATTTTGTTCTCCCTAATTAGTTTACAGTAAAACAGGAAAAGCTTGTTAACATTTTAAAGTGATATTTCAGATTTCAATCTTCATGAGTTAAAGGTAATTTTATTTAGCACTGCTTATTAACACATTGTATTCTTTTACTTTTGTCTATTTTCTTCTTCCCAAATCAAGGAAAACAGAGATGAAAACCAATGCAATGTGTTCCTGATCATACTGTCTAACATTTAGTGATTTTGTTCCAAATTCTATCATCATATGGGCTCTACTCAAACTTTTTCTACCCTGTACCCAGGCCTCCTTTGCTAGGTAAGCATCTATCTTGAATGATATTTCCATTTCATATATATATATATGATATATATATATATATATAGAGAGAGAGAGAGAGAGAAGAGAGAGAGAGAGAGAGAGAGGCCAAGAAGGAATTTTAAGTATATAGTTCAAGAGCTATTGTGTTTAACATAAGAAATAAAAGAACTCAAAAGTTATATGAATAAAAAACATTGAATGCCATTGTCTTTATTTATGTGAAAATGTTTTAAGGAAAATCTTAATGGATTTTCTTGTTCTGTGTAGAGCTTAATTCTCTGATTTCAGTGTGGGGGAGATGATATGATGACAAAAATGTAAAGAAATGAATCCATTTACTTTATGATTATCCAAATGATATGATCAAAATTTACCTATAGGGGAAATATATAGCTGTACATTATTGCAAGCTAAATTCTTGCTTTGTTTGGATTTATGAAAAGCAGTTAATAGGCTAGCAACCAATATATTGAAAAACATAGTTGAATAAAGAGAAAAACACCCATTAAGAAAGCAAAGACATGAATGTCTTTTTCCCAAATATTTTATGTAGTATTATATATATGATATGTATCATGACATATAACATATGTGAAAATAAATTTGCATGTTATTTAGTTTTTTTATATGTTGTATGACTTATATGGATATATATATTTATTTGAATAATTATCATGATATTTGGGATAGACGGCTAATTTTGAAAAGAAATTGCATTCTTCCTACAAGGAAAGATACATAAATATTTATGTGTGTATACACACACAAAATTATGTATATAATTTATAATATCCATATACTTTTATTTTAGCATAAACACTGTATTCATTTCTATACATAAACATATATATGTATTAAAATGTAAATTTTGATTTAGAAATTATGGTGTATTGAATGATGATGGTAATCAACATAACAGTGATTTAAATAAATTATAATGTAGAGCCAAAGCCAAAACCCATTCAGATCTATTCAAGTGTGTCCTTGTGTATGCTCTATAAAAAATAATACCCACAACTTCACTGTCACAAATTAAAAGGGAAAGGAAACTAGAGGATAGAAGCAGGGAGGGACACAGACGCAGAGGCAAGGAAACATAAACATTGCTGACCCGCGCTGACAATACTTCCCTGAGCTTTGAGAAGCTTTAGATGATAGTATTCAGTAAAGGATTGCAGTAGCCACAGTAAAGACGCCATCAGCAGCCACTTCAGACACTGAGATAGAGCTTTCCTCGGCGGATGGAAAGAGGTGATAAGTGGAGTGCTGCTGCAAGCAGCGGGGCTCACAAAGATTTCTCTACTTTATATATTGATGGCCAACTTGAAAGAATGTGCAGCAAGGTGAGAATCTTGCTGGTGAAACAAAAAGCCAAGGAAAGGCAGTCAATAGAAGGTGGGTAGCAGTGGAGGCATGATTAGAAACCTTGAAGTTAAATGGCATTTTGCAATTCATTGTGATACAAAGAACCAAAAAAAAAAAAAAAAAAAAAAAACATACTGAACAAGAAGACTTAAAATAATTCTCCATTTCTCCATTTACACATATACCTACAAAAAAAAAAAAAAAAAAAGAAAAAGAAAAGAAAGAAAGAAAAAGAGCCTGGCTGTATCAAAAATAATAGGCTTCAATTCAGATTCTATGTCAACACACCCTCCAGAAAAAAAAAAAAAATGGAAATGCTTAGTCAACTATAGATACTTTTTGGCATGAATATAATAATCAAAAATTAAAACAATTAACTATTCCTAAAATCTATGTGTATAGTATATAATTTGTACTTTAGTGAGGAATGCAGTTTATAATACCAGTGGAGCATTTCTGAATTTGTATCTTTTTTAATATTTCAGGTAGCTTTGGAAAAATCTAGGCACAAATGAACTAAAATGATTTTTCTATAACTTTCTTTGCTATAAATGATAGATAAAAACTGTGGCTTATTTTCATTTTATTTTATTTGTGAAGCATATATATATTTACTTTCTTGAAATATATAAGTACAATTCTATTTAAAATACATTTATATTAAATTAAAAATAAATTTTAATTAAAATTGTGGTAATCTTAATGATGATAGTGGTAAAAAAACAGTAAATTGCATAAATTAAAATGTAGAATCAAATGCAAAACACACACAGGCATTTCAGTTTAAAATTACCTGAAATTTCAGCTTGATATTTTTAAGTCTTTTGTAAGATGAATACATTTGCTTTGTGTTTTGATTATGGAGTTGTGGGAGTTATTGCACCCAAGCAATGAAACTAGAATAAAAAATATTTTTTCTCTTTTTTATTAAATCATAATCTATTTCCTTTTAACCTTAAACACAATAAATGATAAACTTCAGATATTCAAATCAATTAGGCGAATGTACTTGGAGCAGGATAGTCTTCAAATTATAGCATTCTTATTCCCCATAATCCTACGGGGACATGGCTGCTATTTAAAGAAACTCTGGTTTGAGAAATGACGATATGACAAAGAAATGTACACAATCCTGAAGGGAGCCAAAAGGACAGATGCTGCAGGCTATGTGAGCTTCTGTTAAACACGAGAACCAAGGGGCATGAACTTAAGCTAGAGAATAGCCTGCCACTAAAAAGTGCTTCCAACTGTTTTGCAATTGCCCTTTATGAAATAAACAGTCCAGAAAAAAAACAAGCAGCATATGCAGCAAGAAAGTGGACAAGTGGCCATGGACAGTGTGATGGGCAATTTAATGACTAGAGAAGCCTTGGTATTCCAGTTTTCAGGTTAAGTAAAGTGCACTGATAACTCCCAAAAAATGTTATTTTCATAATGGAAAAAAGTTGTATGAGTAGTTTTAGGCATTTAAAATCATACTATTGGAAGTGGTTTTGATTGCAACCACAATCCCAGCACTATGGAAAAGAGGTAGAAGAATTTTAAGTTCAAAGCCAGCCTAGGCTATTGAATAATTTAGACCCAGCTCCTAAAATAAATGATTAGATAACTATATTATTGATAAAATATTTCATGTACTTTCAAATATTTTACCCATTTCATGTATTGTAGTTAAAGAAATACTTTGTAGAAGTGATAAATTAATGAAATATGTGTTTATTTTGAAAAATTACTTAATGTACATATAATTTTTATAATTCTTTTTATTCTCCTTGTTTAATCTTTTATTAACACTGTATTTTTTTTTTTTGAGGCAAGCCCAATAGACTGCCTATTTTTATTTTTATTTTATTTATTTATTTATTTTTTTGGTTTTGCAAGGTAGGGTCTCACTCTGGTCCAGGCTGACCTGGAATTAACTATGTAGTCTCAGGGTGGCCTCGAACTCTTGGCAATCCTCCTACCTCTGCCTCCCGAGTGCTGGGATTAAAGGCGTGTGCCACCACGCCCGGCTAGACTGCCTATTTTTAATGTGAGAATGAGAAAGAGAGAGAAAGAGAGAATTGGCATGCTAGGACCTCCAGCCACTCAAAACTCCAGAAATATGTGCCCTACTTGTGCACATGTGTGACCTTGTGTGCTTGCATCACTGTGCATCTGGCTTATGTTGGACCTGGAGAGTCAAACATGAGTCCTTAGGCTTCACAGGCAATCTCCATAACCGCTAAGCCATCTCTCCAGCCCTAACACTGTATTTTTTGAGTAGCATGTCTTTCAATTCTTTTCCACTCTATAGGATCTGTTTATACAGCAAAGTTTCTTCATTAGCAATAAAAGATATCACGTTGCCCTTGTGAAACACATAGAAAGGCATTAACATTCACAACTTTATAAAATTATGTGATAGCTGGAAAGGGTCTCAGAAAGAGTACCTCATTTTGTAAATTTTAAAATGGAAATCTGAAGTATTTTATTTCCAGTTGATTCCCAGTCCATCATTTTTCTTTATTAGGTATACGGTAATACAGGTAAAGTGCTGAAGCATAGTCTTGCATAGAAATGACCTATGATAACTCCAGCTATAGCTGAATTTCAGATAAGTGTACACACCAACTTTGACAGGAAGAAAAGAGACATAGTAGAGGTATAGAGTTCGTGAGTTTTGGGCTACTTTCAAAAGTATTCAGACTTTTTGAGCAATCATGCAAGTGCCCTATTTGGTTAGAAACACTAACCCAGCTTGCAGTTCACTCCTGCAGGTTGGAGAGAGCTGAATTGTTTCAATACCAAGTTATTGTCTATGAGACTAGGTGTTGCTCTGGACAAGAGACTGACACTCATCTTTGTACACCTACTTCCTCTAACACAATAAGTTCTCAATACAAAGTGCTCCATACTGGATAGACAAATTCATATCACATAGATACTCATTAAGTAACAGGAAAATTCCTACTCAGAAAACTCATTTGTGAATGATCATGATGTGAGTTTTTTGAAAGCAAAAACAATGCTTAGTGCATGCCCCACTCTTTACAGATGTCTTGCCTAGTGTTATGGATGTTATGGATGCAGGTATGTTATTTCTGACAGGCTTTGGGGCCAAAATGTATCTTCAAGCACAAATGAACATATTTGTGTTGTGAACAGGTTCTCCCTGGTTTCTCATTAGTTGTCAAGAGTGACCTAAAGGTTTTTAACCTTAAGGACAGTGTCTTTCATTTACATGGTTTTGCTGTGGTCTCTGTCCTGATAGACCTTGCCTTGTTTTACTAACCAGCCCAGCTTGCCTGCCCTTTGAGTATAGATGAGCAAGAATAAAGACCTAATTAAGCTGTTTTATACACGTTAACATGTCTGGAAAATGGTATATAGGTGATGGCTGCAAACCATTTGTGATATTTTATTCAAGGAATTTTTTTTTCATTTATAAAAAGTGTCTATGGGAAGTAGAGAAAGGAAGAGGGCTGTGAATTCAGCCCCTCATATCCCTTTACAGCAGCTGTTAAGCCACTGCATTACTGAGGAGGGAGCGAGGATAATAGGATCAGTAATTGGCAGGGCTGTCCAACGATACCCTCCTCTCCCACCACTTGGCCCTGCCCAATTTATCTCTTCCATACCCCATGATGCCTTGTCTCTGCACAAACTTTTAAAAAGTTGCCCCCTGTATCGAGTGCCTTGTTATGTAAGGATTTTTTTTCATCAAAGCAACAACCTGAATGTTCTACTTGTTAAACCAATATTAAAACAAGAAAGAATCCTTAGTTTAAAGCATCCGTGTTGCTAGTCCCTCAGCTGGATGGCCACTGCCAATGGTAAGTGGAGAGAGAAAAGTATAATTAAAACTTAACTTTCAGATGGATTTCATAGTTTATACCCAGTAAGACGCTTTCCTCGCCATGTGAACTTGCAGGTGACTGCTCTGAACAAAATAGGTGCTGATTCCTTTTATGTGAAACCCTTAAGATAACTTTAACATGGTCCTTTGCAGTTTAATTTATCATAAATTCTGCCACCATTTATCAACCAATGCAAAATGATGAAGACATGGCTCTATTAAATCTGAATAACTCCTGAATTAAAAAGCTGTTAAATGAGTTGAGGCACACAGTGCTGGTAACAATGTGTGGAAGTGTGTTTGCCTGGAATAAATTACTTTCACAGTCATCATTTGAAGAGTCTACGTTTAGGGAAATATGTTGAAATTTTCACATCTTGATTCCCTGACTAAATCCACATGCACTGCTAATGTACTTTTAAATTGACTTCATAGAGTACGTGAGGAAATGCCTGATCTGAAATTCTTGTATCAAAACAAAACTCCTTTATTTACAAACTGAAGAAAATAACATTTCAAAAGAGGCATGTAAAATATAGTAACAGATTCCAATTAAGATATATTTTATTTTCTTGTCTTAATCTTTCTAGAAACAGCTTTGCAATATTATCATGTAATCCAGCAGTGTTTCAACCACTGCTCTCCCAAAACAAGTATTTTAGCATAGCCTATGCACAGTACTTTGAAAAAAAATGATTGTATGAAAACTATTAACTTAAACAACAAAAATGTATATCCCTATTTTAAGAAAGTAGTTGCTAAATGGAACTGTTGAAGAAAGGGTTCTATCATGATCTTGTATGTATTTGTACTCTGAATGTAATCTGTACATCAATAACTATAGTGGCTGCATTGACGACGAAATTCACTTAGAAATTTCAGAATATAGTACCTGAAATTTGTCCAATCTACACTTTCATTTAAAAACTCATTTCTGTCCTATGTGTTAATAGAGCACTGTACCCCATGTATGTCCCCTTGCTGTGTTTTAGCAGATAGGAAGGATGTTCTTAATCCTTACCCTCCTGAGGGCACTTTGTAATGTCTTTAATTATCACCCTTGTATTGTGATTAGAAACAAAGACTTTTCAATAATAGTGTCCTGTTGCATGTTTAGAAATATTTCTGGGTGAAATCTTTAATAAATGGGATTTGTGAATGAACTTAATTAGCCCTGTTAAAAACATCTAGCAGATAGCAATCTCTTGTCTACAGAGAGGGGCCCTTCATGGCGTGGGGGCAGACTCCTTGGGGAGATTGGCTCCCCAAGCAAAGCAATGACACTGTTGTTAAAGAAAGCAAAAGCTTTGTTTATGTATTCATCGGGTACAATATCTGGTTTACAGGAAGCAGTTATTCAACCATTCTCAGACACATCCAGATTATCTTGTTTTGCTATGTGTATAAAAATATCTTTGGACACAATACTGTACACAAATACATATTTTTAATTTTCAATGTGATATGTTTATAACTTTCTTTTAGTTTCTCTTTCCTTTTCTTTTTCATTTATGAAGGAACCTATAAAACTAGCAGAAAGCTAGTAAGAGGCTAGGAGGAAAGTAGAAGCGGGGAGGACTTAGGGGAGGGGATAGTAGATAAGTACATGTACAAGTGAAATACTAGGGATAGAATGGTCTAAATGGGGTCAAAAGAGGTGAATGACAGACAAGATGTGGTAGAAGGAGGGTTAATCCAAACTAATATATATGTACATATATAGCATAAAGGTCTAATATTTATATTGGAATATAATATATGCATATATGAAACTTTGTATGGACACAACATGTGCTGGTGCCATCACTTCCTTCCTCCGTGTCCCCCATTCCACTGAGGGCAGTGTCCCTGGATATTCCTTCCCACCCTGTGGATCTTTCATTCTTTCTGTCCCCCTTTTCCCTGAGCCTTGATGGGTTGCTTTAAGTCTACTTTACTGTTGAGGTCTCAGCAGCTTCTGGATTTCTGCTTTGGTATGTTTTGAGTATCCTCAGTGTCTGTATCCATCACCCTGCAGCCTGGTTGTCAGGCTCAGTATAGAAGCAGCATACTTACTCATCTTGCCAGTTCCTCTGTGATTTCTCCTGGGACTTAGCCGCTGTGTGAGGGGTGGTTCATCATCTGCCAGGGAGCCAGCTATCTATTCTTGTCTTGTTGTAGATTTTGGTTGTCTGCAATTCTCACTGCTTTCTGAAAAAGAAAAACAGGTTCTCTAATGGAGAGTGAGTTCAGTATAAGTTAAAGGATTAAAAACATTTGGGCAGAAGTACACTGTGGGGGTATAAATGCTATGCCTAGAAGCCATAGGTTGCTACAGAAAATCTTAAGTGTCAGGTTTGGGATACCTCCAAGTGAGTTGTTGGTCAGTGAAGCTATTGGTGTGTCTACAACAATAAATATTAGTACTAAGGCTCTTGGTTGACAGCCTGAACTAGATAGTAAGCCCCTGTTGCTTAATACACCACATGCTTTGATTACAGGACACTGAGAAATCAAGCTAGAACTGAGTTGGAAGGCTCTTCCCTGATGACTAGAAATCACAGTGCTGGAAAGTGCTATGCACCTTTCTGGGGAAGAATAGTCATTGATGGTCTTAATTAGCAGTGGATCCTGCAAGCTGGTGACCTAGGCAACATGTGTCCACTACTGCATTAGTGGCATGCTTGCTATGGAAGTAACCAAGAACCATCTGCTCTCTAACTGGATTTGAGGTCTGCTCCACAGGAGCAAATTTTTTATCCATGCAGTCCTCTTCTTCTTCCCTTTTTAATCCAGTCACCCCCAAGAGGAGTTTGACAGTCTCTGTATTATTGTATGAAATAGAAACAGGACAGATGCAGTCTTATAAAGTACTTCTGAAAAAAAAATAACGACAGATAGTTCTTGCCTATTAAAAGAGACTTTAAGTGGGTATGATAGGCAATCTCCATTTTCAGATTGACCAGATTTAGAGTCAAGTAGGAGGTAGTAAGTACATTTTCAAAGGGGATTAAGCAACGGGGCAGATCCACCCTGGATATGCTCAGTACCATGCATCTGCTGGGACTCCTCCTAGTTCATGAGCTTTTCTGCTTAACATTTGCTTTGTGGTTTTATTCCACTTTCTTTTCTAAATAACTAAATATAACAATTCAAATAAAACATAAGTAAACTTGCCTTCCTGTCATGTCTGTACTTACTCTTTGAGAATCACAAGACAATGGACTAAAAAAGTCACTGACTTACAAAGTTTCAATGACAAGTGTCCAGCACTCTTACCCCTAAGCTAATCTTATCCAGAGTCCAGATAGGCTCTAACACTCTCAAAACCCACATTATCACTGCAATTTTCCCCTACCATTTTATTCTCTCTAGAAGTGCTTTCTGCTAGAGAGGTGGCCTTTAATTTTACAAGCTAAGAAGCTTCAGAAAAGGACTAGATAAGAGGAAGAAAAACTGTCAAGTTGGATCCTAAATTTAAAGCTTTTTACTTATTCCTTTCTTCCCCTTAGGTTCTTATTATCACTTTATTGACCTACTTTAATGAGAAAATAGGTAAGAATTCAGAGGTAGTCTGTCTAGGAGAAAAAATGCACCAAACTGGTAAGGTTTTCTCTCAAGAAATAAGGCACAGAAAGATATAGGAAGACATTCAACATAGATTTCTGGCCACCACACAGCACACACACACACACACACACACACACACACACATCTACACACATAAACATGCATACACTCATGTACCCACATTACACACACATACATCAAAAACTTTAGGCATTGTTCCAGCAGCTCATTTGTTATGACAGCAATAGCAACTAATACACTGACATTAAATTGTGTATTTTTTAACTCCTTATTTGCTCGAATCTCTCCTTTCCTCTTGCTGTTCATTGTCACTCTACTTTTTTTTTTTCCTTAAAATTACCTGTTCCACATTAGCAAAAATTCCTAATAGGTTTCTACTTTTTATTTTATTAAATCCTCAATCTACTTACTTTTGTGAAGTAGGGATGATCTTGTTCAAACAAATGCCTTGCGCACATGCCCGCGTGTAGGGGTGAGTTGTTGGCAACCTCAGCATGCTAGGCAAGTCAAGCACTTTATAGCGAATCTCATCCTCTACCCAACCTACCCTCCTCATATATCACTTTTGTATTCAGGTGCTCCATTCACTAAACACAATTATCACTTACTCTTCTGGAGTCAATTAAACTAATATAAAGTAAATATTTACAATAATAAATGTATAAAATATGAAAACAAAATAGGAAATCAAAACAGAAAGCATGTCAAATTGCCTTTTAAATACTTATATCTGTTCTCATAAACTAGTGCTGCTTTCAGCCTGGAACACAGTAGTTTCAACAATGGCCAGAGGATAATGCAGAAATGCATAACTACCAAAATTGCCAAGAATAAGTGTCCATTGTGTATTTTTTGTATATGTGCTCAGCCCAATAAAGGACACCTCCATGATCAGGGAACCTCATAGAAGAGGGGCAAAAAAATATAAGAGGAGGATGGGAGAAGTACGGTGAAATGCTCTCTTCTGAATATGACACAGGCATTGTACTCACCAATCCACAGCAATGATTCCTGGACAAGATTGAATCTATCAGTATTTCATCATAGATGGAGGAAAAGTTAGTAAGAGCCACACCTCCACAGGAGCTAATGGCAGCAAATGATTACTGGGAGATGGGGAACTCATGTTTTTAAAAGTAGTTGCCACTCGTATATTGCCCTTACTCCAGTAAATAACTTCCCACCTATAATCATGTAAACAACCCTAATTTAACTCAGTGGTTAAAAAGAAAGGCATGGAAGTAGGATGTATTTAATTTCAAAGAAGGGTAATTAATGGGTGAAGAAAGAGAATAAGAGAGGGTAATCGGGGGTTGAGAAAAATATAGCATGTAGACATTTGAAAATGTTAAACATAAAAATTAAAAAAATAGAAACAAGTTCTAAAGAAATCATAAAGTTGACTAGAAATTCACAAAGTATAACAAACAAGGTCCATTCAGACTGTATGGTAGCCAAAGACAAGGATCTCATAAACTCAGAAAAACTCCAAAGAGGTTGAGGATTTGAAAGGGCAAAGTATAAATAAAGATAAAAATGAGCAAGGGGGTGAAATTAAAAGATCCAGTTGGAAGTAAATGTACAGAACCAGTGGATTTCTGCTTCTTTCTCCCATCTATGTCCACAGAACTTCAGCTTTCACATGTCTCTCAGGGAAAAAGACACTCAAAATTAGTAAAACACTATCTATAGACACTACTATAGCTGATACAGAACTCAAAAGCAATGTTTCTTCATTCTGGAGTAGAGAATCTGTATGTCAGAGGACTGTCTGACTCATCAATGACTTTCCTGTAATGATCTTTGTTTTTTTTTTTTTTTTTTTTTTTTTTTTTTTTTTTCGATGTAGAGTCTCACTTAAGCCCAGGCTGACCTGGAATTCACTCTGTATTCTCAGGGTGTCCTCAAACTCACAGTGATCCTCCTACCTCTGCCTCCTGAGTGCTGGGATTAAAAGCATGCACCACCATGCCTGGTTCTTGAGATATTTTTGACTAATCATTTATTACATCTAAAATATTCACTTTTGGGCTGGAGAGATAGCTTAGCAGTTGAGGCATTTGCCTGTGAAGCCTAAGGATGCAGGTTCAATTTCCCAATACTCACATAATCCAGGTACACATGGTGGCACATGCATCTGGAGTTTTTTTGAAGTGTCTGGAGTCCCTGACATGATGCCCCTTTCTCTCTCTCATAAATAAATATGAATATTAGAAAAATATTGAGTTTTATGCTGTTAGTCTCTAATACTATTTAGAAATATATATAGAAAATATAATATAATATATATAGAAAAGATAAACCATTGTTCCAAAATTAAGCTAGTCAACAGATCGTTGAAGAAATCACTGAAATACTTCACAGTGAGGAGTCTGTGTCAGTCATCTTGTCACTCAACAAACCATCAGAGAAAGGCAGTTTCAAGGAGAAAAGTTTTCTTTTGTCTCATTGTGTAGCAACAGTGTCAGTCCATGACCTGATCCTAGGCCTATGGTAAGGCAGAAATATCATGGCATAAGGTCATGACAGAAGAGAACTGTTTGCCTTGTAGCATCAGAAAGCAGTGGAGGGGACAGTGTCTGAGGACGAGATATATCCTTCAAAGTCATGCCACCTGTTACTTCCTCCAACTTGGTCATAAATCCTAGATCCCTTTCAGCTGGAAACTCATCAATGAGTTAATACATTGATGACATCATCCTCATGATTCAACCATCTGTCACTCAGCGTTCAACAAATGAGCCTTTTGGGGGACACTTCTTGTCTAAGCCGTAACACTAATCCCATGTGGTCAGTCATGCTGCTCTAAAGCAGTGACGCCTAATTCTCATCCAAAATAAAAACAGGAGACTTTCAGTAAAAATTTTGGGAAGGCCTAGTTCACCAGACTCTGCAGTGCAAGAAAATGAGAAAATAAAATCCAGAGAGAGATAGAGAGAATTCCAGAAATATATGGAGCACCCTGTTAACTTCCAGCTGAGTATAAGGAATACATGCATGTTGAGAAGCTTTCAAAGTACATGAAAGAGCCATTCAGAAGAAGCAGATGGAAACACCACAGGAGTTCACTAAGACCAAAGTTATTACTATTCTCACCAACAGTAGAAAAGCTGATCATAAGGTTTGCCAAAGTATTGTAGAAAAATAGCTATGACTATAGATTGCTTTGGTTCTGCTCACAAAAGTTACAGCAAGATCTCAAAGGCTCAAAGTGTTTCTAAGTAACAACCAAATTTTAGTACAAGATTTTGATGAAAATGCCATAAATCAATATCTTCCATCTATACAAATATAACAAAATAACAAATTATCAGCACACAAAGAAACAATACAATAGATGTATAACTAAAAACATAGAACAGAAAATTAAGTCAACCCAAACTTATAAAACATACAACTGATAGAAATATTTTTAAATGACTATTCCATATCTTTAACAAGTTAAAAGGTGATTATGTAGAGACATTGATGACATAAATAAAAACTAAAATCAAGCCTATAGATGTAAAAATCATATACTTCAAGTAAGAAAAAATATTTATATAAGAAATTAGCTGAACAATGGATTAGAAATGGCAAGATAAAGGATAAGTGAACTTCAAGCAACAGATTTTACCCAAAATAAGAAAAGAGAAGCCAGGCATGGTGGCATACACTTTTATTCCCAGCACTTGGCAGACAAGGTAGGATGATTCCCATGCGTTGCAAGCCAACCTGAGACATGAAACCCTAGCTCAAAAAACAAACAAAAAACAAAGAGAGAAAGGGGCCGGAAAGGACACAGAATTTATTGACAAGTTGTAGGAATACTGAAGTGACTGGTTTTTCACATTATTAGATCTTTAAAGTGAAAGGAGGATGGGAATAATAAAATTTTAAGACAACAATAGTGGGGAAATTTTTCCAAATTTGACAGAGAAGCTAATGAAATGTAAATATAAGAAATATATAAATATAAGAAAAGTTCTTCAAAGCCTATAATGAACAGGTTATTTCAAACTAGTAATAAATAGAATATCTTATACACTGCAAAAGAAAAAGTCACTTTTGTATATAGGAACTATGAAAAGAATACTGCAGACGTCTTCAAAAACAATTTGAGCCAAGAGTCAGTGTAACAATAATTTCAGACCAGTGAATGGAAAAAAAAAAAAAAGTCCAAAGAATTTTACAAGTGTTAAAAAGACAGAGAAAGAATGAATACATCACGGTAGCAACTGTGCTCCTTTATCCTTTGAGGCAAAAGAAAAATCATACTAAGTGTACATCTGGATCCAAACAGATTAATGAAGAAAACAGTAAATAGTGTCGACATCAGTGGATATAAACAATGAATTATTTTAAAAAGATAATTGACTACTTAATTCAATAGTAATAACTACCTGTTGAGACATGTAGAAGTAAAATGTGGATGACAACAGTTCAAAAGGAGATAATGGGGAATGAAACTAAACAGCTGAAAAGCTGAATGGAAAATTGTGCAAAAAGAAAATAGAGGAAGATGATGAATTTCTGTTGACCCATGTCTAGTTTTCCATTAGGTGAAACACTAATTTAAAGGAAAAAATGTTATAGTGTTCAAATTTAGGACACAACTCTGTAGTTCACATATGATACACACTTAAAATAGATACAAATACAGTGAGAGGATAGAGAACATATTATGCTAATATTTATTTAAAATAATTATAGCCAATTAATATATGGTAAAACATGTGTTAGATTGAGAATTACAAATAATAAAATACAAAAGTCATTGCATAAAGAAAAAATGAGCCCATTTCACAACAGAACAAATGAATCCTAATTTTAAGGAACTAAAGCATAACTTCACAATACATGACGTAAAAACTTAATCACAAAAGACAGTTCGACCCATAAGGACCCTTGATCCATATATTTATAAGAAGTACTATGTTGTTGCAAATTGTCAAGCGGTCTAAATCAGTATGAAAAGACTCAAATAAAACAAAGTATGCTCTCTGTTGTAGTTACCTTCATAATGCTGAGACAAAGAACCAGCTCAAAAGCAGCTGATGGGAGGAAAGTTTTCATTTTGGCTTATAGTCTCAAGGGGAAGCTCCATGATGGCATTAGAAAGATATTACAGCAGAGGCTGGACAATCTGAACTAATGCTGGTAAGCTAAGGGTTAATAAACCTACAGTTCTAAGCCCAGCAACAAACTCCTCCAGGAAGGCTCTACTTCCCAAGTTACCATCAACTGGGGACCAAACATTCTGAATACTTGAGTTTATGGTAGATGCAAACCACCATATTCTCCTTTAATGGAATTGAAGTGAAAAATAAGCCCAGAACATTATCTGAAAACCTGTGTAATTACAAAATAAATAACATACTTATAAATTACAATTCAGAAAAAATAATAAAAGTACTAGCAAATGCTAGATTTTATCTGAAGAAAATGTAAAAATCACAATATATCAAACATTGTAGAGCACAGAAAAATTATTCCCAAGGAGAAATTTATAGCACAATATCTATAATCAGAATATAATAAATGACTGAAATAAATGATCTCATGTTATCTCTAAAGAAACAAAAAGGGAATAAACACACCATAAATTAAGAAGCAAACAAATAAAAATCATAGTAACTTAAATAAATTAGAAACCAAAAAACATTTTAAAAATCAATAAAACATATAGCTAATTTTTGAGAAGATTAATAGAGGAAATAAACTGCTTCTGGACAAATTAGGAAATAAGAAAAATCACAAATAACAGTAAGGAGAAAGAGACAGGTGATATTACTGTGTTTTCTGTAAGCATTAAAAATATCACAAGGCCAGAGAGACCTATGGGGTCCCCAAAACAATGCAGGCCACTGTCAAAATACTTGATTACTTGTCAGAGTTAAAAGGTGAGACCCTGTTGCTAAAGGCACCACAAGCTGCAGTCACAGGACATGAGGATACTATGCTGGAACAGAAAGGGAAGCTAGCTCCTACCTGGCTAGCCCTCACAGTGCTGTGAAACCCTATGGGAGTATCTGGAGGAAAATGTTCATCAGCAGCATGAATAAACAGGGGACCCTGCAGACTACAAAATCAACCACCCAGTCAAGAAGTACACACTTGTGCAGGCGGCAGGCGGCCAATGCAGAATAACCAACTGTTCTCTCATTAGGCCAGCTCAGTGTAAATATATATATGGAGAACTGAAATCTGGTACTAGAAACCAAGTCAAAATACTATGATCTGGAAACTCAGACTTCAGAAAGAAGTCCCCAGTGTTCTCTGGTGAAGAGTGGGCTTGTACAGAAAAAAAAAAAAAAATTACCTCAAATTTTCATACCCCCTTTCACCAAAGCTGCTCTCATTATTGGTTGGAGAGTCTGTTTTACTTTACATATGAAAAAGAAAATAAGGGAAAACCAATATCAACTGATAAGACAAAAACATATAAAATAATTTTTTTAAAATTGATGGGAGTGGGGGAGAGGGGATATAAGAGTATAACCTGATAGTAACATGACTAACATGATTTGTTCACACAGTAAGGTTTATAATTAATATATGAGGAGGCTACTGGAGGCACCAATATGAATGTAAAATTAACATAAATAAATAAATTTTAATAAAATAGAAAAAATCCTAGATTTCCAAACCACACTAAGTATGCAGTTATACAAATATATGGCTATGTTAATTGTGTATCCATTAAGTTAAAAACATATTTCCTGTAAGTTAAGAACTTTCAAGCTTCCAGAACAAAAGTTAGCCATAAAAAGGACTTTGAAGTTAATATTTACTTTTTCTCTTTCTTCTTCCTCCTCCCTATGTTTCTAATTCTTCTGATCCAGCTGCTTCTATTATGAGAGATAAAATGAGAACCACAGTAAAAATTTCCCATTTGTAGCCACACACATAAAATGTAAAATAAATCAATTTTGTGTGTACTCCTGTGAAAAAATAAAATAAAATAAAATAATATTCACAACATGAATTTGGTTTAGAAATCTGAATATTTGAGTGACATTGTGCTCCTTTATGGCTAATAAAGGAACCTTGAAAACAAAACAACAAAAATTTAAAAACAAAAAAGCTGATGTTAAGAAAATATTACAAATATGTTAACATTAGGTTTTTGTTTTTTTTTTTTTTTTTTTTTTTTTTTTTTTTAGAGTCCTCACTCTTGCCTAGGCTGACCTGGAATTCACTCTGTAGTCTCAGAGTGGCCTCAAAGTCACAGTGATCCTCCAACTTCTGCCTCCAAGTGCTAGGATTAAAGGCATGTGCCACCATACCCCTGCTAACATTAAATATTTTTGATAATTTACATTAAATTATTACATTCTTGAAATAAAACAACAGTAGTAGTAACAACACACTAACAATGATAACATGGAAAGAAGAGATAGATAGCAAGCATAGCCCTATGTTTATGACAGAAATGGAACCTCAAAAACTAACATATCTCATTCTGAAATGCATACGCTTTTTGTAATTCTTAGTCAAGGCAAGGAAGTTTACTCTTACTGCTATAATTAATTTCTGTTCAGCCATGTGATTGATATTGTAGCCATTGCTACAAGGCAAGAAAAAGAAAACAAATACATTATTTACATTGTAAAGGAAAGAATTTGTCTTTATATGAAATTTTAGGTAACATGATTGTCAGGTGACTGAATGTCTTGTTTGATAATGGCCAGGGCCCTGATAATGTACAAAAGGTCAAACATGCCAGGCGTGGTGGCACACTCCTTTAATCCCAGCACTTGGGAGGCAGAGGTAGGAGGACTGTCATGAGTTTGAGGCCACCCTGAGACTACATAGTGAATCCCACGTCAGCCTGAGCTGGGAAAAAAAAAAAAAAAAAGGTCAAACATTAGTTGAGGAAAGAGATCATATGTCATGTGGCTCACACATATTTATCTCTCTTTCAAATTCACTCAACTGCATTTAGAGCTTCCAGTGTGTTACACTTTGGTATGTAATATCTTTGACTATGTCTGCATTTTATCATAATGCATTTTATTAAAAAATATGTCTTTAAAAAGAATTCCCAAATTGGAAATGTTTATTTTCTACAGCTGCATATTCCTAAAGAAAAAGTTGCTCATGAAGCTTGACACCTCTTTGTGCCTAGGATTTGGGCAATATAGACCAGTATACCCATTCCAGTTGCTCATATAGGAGTCAAGCAACCAAGTCTTCCTGCCTTCTATCACTTTCTCATTATGCTGCTGAAGTGTCCTGGAAATCAACCAGAAATGGAAAAAAAAAAAAAAAAAAACACTTTTGAAATTCCACTATTCAAAATAACCACAGACAACATGGTAAACATGGTAGAAAAAACCTTGCAAATAATCAGATAATTCAAATGAACACAAGAGCAAACAAATAGTTAACAATACATGTAAAGGGCTGGGTAAATGGCTCAGCAATTAAGAGGTACTGCTTGCAAAGCCCACTGGCATGGGTTCAAGTCCCACATAAGTTGAACACGAAGAGGTGCATTAAACATCTAGTGTTTGATTGCAATGGCGAGAAGTCCTGAATTGCACCCCCACTCACATGCTCACACATTCATGCATGCAAATGCATAATAAAATAAAATAAATGCATGTAAAAGTATTAAACTTGCCAATGTAAGAATACATGTACAGTACTGGAGAGATGGCTTAGAGGTTAAGGTGCTTGCTTGTGAAGCCTAAGGACCCAGGTTCAATTCCCCAGTGCCCATGTAAGCCTGATGCACAAGGTGGTGCATGTGTCAGGATTTCATTTGCAATAGCTGGAGGCCCTGTCACACCCATTCTCTCTCCCTCTCTCTCTCTTTCTCAATTTCTAGCTCCTTCTATCATATAAATAAGTAAAATAATTATAAGTACATGTATACATAATGGAAATGAAAATATGCACAGTCACACAGAAACTATCAAAGCCACATTGTCCTCAAGGACATCAAAGTGTGGTAGCGCTTTTGAATAAATGTTCACATATACAGGTATAAATGTGTTATTCTAAACTTGTAACTCAAGGTTACAACCCAAAACACCAGAAGGTAGAAGCAGAGCAGTGCAGGAGAATACAGTAAACACAGTATGTGAGGGAATCAAATACATTCATTCTTACTCATGATCGCAAGTAATAACAACATCTAAGGCAGGTCAGCCAACAAGCAGATTAACTAAAGATATTGGGAGATATAAAGGAAGAATCAGAAAAGCATAGAAGAGAGACATAACATATTCTTTCCAGGGAGTGGGCTATTGACAGAGAAAGTTAAATATCAAAATTAAACTCTATCTAAAATCAAATATGTTCATATATATATAAAGTTACATTTAGAGACACAGCTGAATCTGGAAGGAAGACAGTGCCCATATAGTGCTGAAAAGTGCTACATAAACTGCTGGAGGAAAATAGCCAGCAATAGTGTGAGCAAGCAGGGGACACTGCTATACCAAAACAACAAGCCTAACAAGATATACATTCCTGTGCAATAGTGGCACTCAGCCTAGGTGGCTAACCAATGGCTATCTGATTGGCTCAGAGATCCACTCAGTGGAATGGAACCATAACTAGAAGTAGGAACTAAGTCCCAACCCTATGGAGACTAAGATCATTGAGTTCAATGAGAAGCTCCCACTAACCTTGGTCCAAAGTGAGGCTATATCCATTAAAATCTCTAAATTAACAATGCTTCTCTCCTTTAACCTATAGTGATCTCATTTCCCATTGAAGAATCTGTTTATCTTTTCCAGAAAGCAGCAAGAACTGAGAATAACCATAATAGGTAGCCGAGTCCCTGGCAGGAGAAGAACCACTGCTCCCACAACAGCTAGAGCCCAAGTGAAACCATGGAAGAACTGGCCAATGAGTAAGAGAGCTCCTTCCACAGAGAGCCTGATGACCTGCGCCAGGGTGACAGAGAAAGACACTGAAGAGTCTCAAAACACACCAAAGCAGCAATCCAGAAGCTGCTGAGATCTTAGCACTACAGTAGACTTAAAGCACCAACCAAGACTTAGGGAAGTTTGTGGAAGAGTGGAAAAAACGATGTTAGAGCCACAGGACAGGAGGGAATATCCTGAGACTTTGCCCTCCCCACAATGACAGACTACTGCTCTCACAACTCATAACCCACAACTCCATGGTGAATACCAGCACTCCACTAAGGAGGGCCCTCAATGGAGTGGGGGCTGGGAGAAGGGGAATGATGGCACCAACATATGTGTTCATACAAAGTTTGTACTTAATAATTTAAATAAATTAATTAATATATATAAAGTTCACAATGTAAATATTATGTGTTTTCTTTAACTTTTACCTTTTCATTTGTGATAAGTCTGTAGCAATGCACTGAAGATTAAAGTACATTTCATAAATGTTACTGTGTGCTAATTTAAGATAATAATATCAGTATTTATTTTTTTCATTTTTAAGGCAGAATTTTATGCTTTCTATTAAATACTTTCAACAATGGTAATGTTTTCAAGTGCAGAGAAAACTTCCACACTTCCTTTTTTTTCACTCATGTTTCATATCTCTCAGTCTCTGTCTCTTACACACACACACACACACACACACACACACACACACACACCTCTGTAAGGTGTTAACGTGTGTTAATTGAAGATACTACCTAGTTTAACTAGGAATTTTGTAATGCATTTACTTTATGGAAATAATGTTATTCCTAGAAATGAATGTATGTATGTATGGTATAACAACCACCTGAGAAAGTTGATGTATAACTTTTAGTTTCCAAGGAATCTTTCTGAAGAGATCACACAAAATGCCCTGGTTTTGATAATAGACTCCTGCTGGGCCCTAAGAGGCCCCTGTGTGAGGCCTAGTGGTTCTGAGCCTAGCTAGAGTTTAGCGACCTGTCCTTGGCCTAGAGTGACTCAGCAAGGCCTAAGCCAAAACTGCCTCGGCCCAGCTACTGCTAACGTGGTGAAATAATATTGACCCTTACACCTTTCTCTCATCCTTTTTCCCACCCTCTTTCTCAAAATATATATACCCTCTTATTACAATAAAAGTTGAGTTCCTGCTTCGACATGGCTCCCGGCTCAGTGTGGTTTTTTCTCTCAGGTGTTTTGGGGAAAGGTTTGAGCCGTGGACACCCACCTTCCTGCTCAGCCTCGAGAGGAGCGGCTGGCCCGGCTCTCTCTCTTCCGCTCTACCTGCTGGGGAAAAGAAACCGGCAGACCCCCAATGCAGATAATAAAGATTAACACCCAAGAAAGCTTATAATTAAGCTTTGGTTATTCAAGCTGGATATTGACATATTGGAAAAGTGACCAAAAAGTTCAGGCCTGTAAACTGTTACAAGTAAACTAAAAATTAATTTGACATCAGGATGAATGGGGTATCACACTGACACATAGGTTAATGCTTTTGTTTTGTTATGCTGCAGATTCAAAAGAATGCTGGCAATAGCTTCATCAAAGGAAGTAGCTTATCAATACACTCATGAAAGATTTATTGACTAGTAAAGAAATGCTAGGTTTGTTAATATTGTAAAAATTGCTGTTTTAAAATATTTTACCAATATCATTATTTATATTTGATCATAACCCAAAGACTGTTAAGCAATTGTATTATTTGTTGTTTGAAGAAAATAGTAGTACTGCCTTGTAAATTTTCTTTATAATCTATGGATACCATCTGTCAAAATACAATTTGAGGAAAAGTGTTGAAATTACATAGTGCTCTGATCTAATAAGAGTAGGAGAGAAAACAAGAAAAAAGAAAATGAAAACAACAGGGAAGTACATTAATAAATTAATTCACATTATTTTAAAAAATTGAACTTGAAAACAAGAATAAGAAAACAAATGTAATGATTCCAATTTCCACAGAAGCATGTTAAGTTTTAAAGATAAACATTTTTCTGCAATTGAATTCTTAAAAAGAAAACATGTTATGTGATGGCTTATAAGGTGCTATTGACAATTGGCAGTGACATTTTAACAGAATTCAAGAGAAGATTTCTGAAAAAAAATAGAGATTTTTTAATCTGCTATTTTCTTATTTAAAAACTCAATGAAAGTTAAGAGTAAACATTACATTAAATGCTTTTGTAGATTAAGGTAATATTGCACCAATAATTATTGTCAAGGAAACTTACTATGCAGGAATAGAACTCAGGATAACTGATGTTCAGTAACAAGAAACAGGAAATAGATTGAATATGTTGCTGTTGCAAAAAAAAAAAAAAAAAAAAGAAAAATTGTTGAAAGAACAATGTAAGGAAGAAAAGCTTCATTCTGGCTCACAGTTCAGGGACCACAGCCCATCATGGTGAGGAAGGCAAAGGTAACTGGAGCAGTTGGCAGCTGAGATCAAGGGAATGTACGGAGGCTGATTACATGTGATTTGGCCATCAGGAAACAGTGTAAACTCACCTGGAAGAAGTATAAATACTCAAAGACTATCCCGTTCTGACTCCTTTGCTTTAGGTCCCATTTCCTAAAGGTTTCACACACTCTTAAAATAGCACCACCAGTTGGGGACCAAGTGTTTAAACTCATGAGCCTATGGACAACATTCTGCTTTAAAACCATAGCATTAATTGATTTCCTTTTCATGAATTTCAGTACTCTTCAGAAGTATGTATGTTGTATAGTTAAGGTGGGTATAGTGGCACTCACCTGTTATTACTTGGGAAGATAAGGCAGTAAGATGGAAAATTGTGGGTCATCCTGGACTTCCTAAAGAGTATAACAGGCTACATTAAAGATTCTGTGTGTGTGTATACATATATATGTATGTATATATTATATATATATATATATATATATATATATATATATATATATATAGTATATGCATATAATAAAATGATTTTGTTTTATTATATGTATATTATATATGATATATGTTGCAGTCAGGTTCACATTGTTGGAAGAAATTACCCAACCAAGAGCAGCTTTTGGGACAAAAGGGTTTATTTTGGCTTACAGACTCAAGGGGATGCTCCACAATGGCAGGGAAAATGATAGCATAAGCAGAAGGTGGACATCACCCCCTGGCCGATATCAGGTGGACAATAGCAACACGAGAGTGTGCCAAACACTTTCAAGTGGAAGCTGGTTATAACATCCATAAGCCTGTCCCCAAGAATATACTGCCTCCAGGAGGTTTTAATTTCCAATTGCCATCAGCTGGGGAGACTAGCATTCAGAACACCTATGTTTATGGGGGGCACCTGAATCAAACCATCACATTCCACCCCTGGCCCCCATAAACTGATAACCATCCATGATAGAGTGCACTAGAGGAATAGAACTGCTAGAATGAATTATATTAAAAAGGGAATTTATTATAGTTCAATAGTAGTTGCAGGCCAGAGTAGCAAGGAACCTGGTAGCTGCTCAGTCCATGTGGTCAGATGCCTCAGCAGTCCCAATCCAGCAATGAAGGCCTGGAGGCTTCCTGAGGAAACAATGATTTTCAATCCACATGGATCTTCAGTTGATACTGGTCTTCAGTCTGCACTGGTTGTCAATCCATGCTGGAAGGCAGCAAACAGCTCGGGCAGCTGAGTGGAAAGCAGGAGTTCTTTTCACCTAGAACTTCCTTATGTAAAGTTCCCATCTGAGAGGGGCCGCCCACTCTGAAGGAAGGGATCACTCTGGGGAAAAGACTTCCTCCAGTTAATCCTTCCTGGAAGCAACCTTGGATACCCCCCTGAAAGGGATTTCTGTGGATTACTAAACAGATTAAGTTGACAATACCTTAACCATCACAAGTCCACCCATTGTCAACTTGACACCAAACCATATCTCCTTACATCATGCTTAATTTCCAAATGAGAACTGTAACAAGCCCATAATTCCACCTAACATGGTATAACTGTCCCACGAACAAACTGAAATTCAAATTCTCCCCACCAACATAAATCAAGGTTCTTAGAGGAATGCTTAGTCTCTAATACAATTGGTCTAATATAAATTCAACAATAGTTATCTAGTGATATAATCTTAATATTGGTGTAGATATGTACAAACACTCCATATCAACATAAGAAAGAAAACTTGCAATTACAGTCCTCGTTTCTGTATTTGGTCATGTGGCCTTAGCTGGTATTTGTAACTACCTTCTTCTACTACCCATTCTGTATTTCCTCTACCTTTAGCAAGCACCTCAGCAGGTTCTATACCTGGAGGACTGACCCATACTTTCATTCCTGAAGGCCTTTTTGGGTTGTTGCAGTTGTCCACTGACTTTGATAACAGGACATGGTAACACCAAGAGATGCCCTAAAGGATCTCCTGCACTCCAGACATACTCTTCCTTACCTTCATCGTGGAGGAGCAGTCCATTTCCCCCTGATAGTCTGGATCAATAACCCCTGCTAACACTGTAACTCCTTTCTTAGCCTGTTGACTGGAGGGCATCAGGAGCCCAATGTGGCCAGGGGGAAGTCTTAGCTTCCACTTCAATGGAATGTTCTTTGTGCCTCCTGGCAAAAGCACTCCCTGCTCTGGCACCAGGACCTCTCGGCCAGCAGAGCATTGGGTTGTGGGAACAGGAAGCAAACATTTAGCTAATGGATCACTTGAGGTGATGGTAAGTGGGTCCATTCCCATTTTCACCACTTGATTCCTGGACCCGTGAATCTGCCCTATAGTAGAAACAGTACCATATATAGGATGCTGATTCAGAGCATATACAGCCTGCTGGAGGACACTCCCCAGCCCTCCAAGCTATTGCCACCTAGTTAGCACTGTAGCTGTTTCCAGTTCATCATTCTATCAAGCCAGCTGCTTAATGATAATGAGCCCTCCGCTGTATTTCCTTGGCTGTGAAGTGAGTTCCTTGGTCAGAAGCAATGCTGTGTGGAATACCATGACGGTGGATAAGGCATTCTGTAAGCCCATGGATGGTAGTTTTGGCAGAAGCATTATGTGCAGGAAAGGCAAATGCATACCCAGAATAAGTATCTATTCCAATAAGGACAAAATGCTGTCCTTTCCATGATGGAAGTGGTACAACGTAGTCAACCTCACACCAAGTTGCTGGCTGGACACCCTGAGGAATGCTACCATTTCGGGGGCCCAGAGTTGGACTCTGCTGCTGGCATATTTGGCACTCAGCAGCAGCCTTAGCCAGATCAATCTTAGTTATTGGAAGTCCATGTTGTTGGGCCCATGCATAGCCTGCATCCCTGCCACCATGGCCACTTTATTCATGGGCCCATTGGGCAATGACAGGGGTGGCTGATGAAAAAGGTTGACCATTATCCATAGAATGGGTCAGTTTATATACTTGATTATTAAAGTCATCCTGTGATGAGGTCACCTTCTGATGAACATTAACATGAGACACAAGTATCTTTATATCCTTTTCCCATTCAGAAAGCTCTATCCACATACACCTTCCCCAAATGTCCTTATCACCAATTTTCCAATTGTGCTCCTTCCAAGTCCAGGACCATCCAGTCAAACCATTGGCCACAGCCCATGAATCAGTGTATAACCACACATCTGGCCATTTTTCTTTCCAAGCAAAATGCACAACCATGTGCACTGCACAAAGTTCTGCCCATTGTGAAGATTTCCCTTCATCACAGTCCTTCAGACTTGTTCCAGAAAGGGATTGTAATGCTCCAGCTGTCCTCTGCTGGGAGGTGCCTGCACAACATGCTGAACCATCTGTAAACCATGCCCTTGTCCTCTCCTTATCAGACAACTGATCATAGGGCGCACCCCATGATGAAATAGGTGCATGCTTGGGGACAGAAGGCATTGTTACAGGAGTAAAAACCACAGGAATTTGGGCAACTTCCTCATGTAATTTATTTGTGCCTTCAGGGCCTGCTTGATCCCAACCACATATATACCACTTCCACTTGATGATGGACTGCTGCTGTGCATGTCCAACTTTATGGCCTGGTGGGTCAGGTAACACCCAGCTTATAATGGGCAGCTCAGGCCGCATAGTAACTTAATGGCCCATTGTCAAACATTCAGTTTCCACTAAGGCCCAATAACAGGCCAAGAGTTGTCTCTCAAAGGGAGAACAATTGTCTGCAGATGATGACAGGGCCTTGCTCCAAAATCCCAAGGGCCTCCGCTGTGAGTCACCTATGGGGCCTTGCCAAAGATTCCAACCAGAATTTCTATCTGCCACTACACCTCAAGTACCATCAGATCTGCTGGATCATGTGGCCCAAGGGGCAGAGCAGCATGGATCTGTTGAAGAGTCTTCTCTTGTTATAGGCCCCACTGAAAACTAGTAGTTTTCTGAGTTACTTGGTATATGGAACAGACTAAGACACCCAAATGATGAATGTGTTATCTCCAAAATCCAAATAGGCCCACTAGATGTTGTGCTTCTTTCTTAGTGGTAGGAGGGGCCAGATGCAACAACTTATCCTTCACCTTACAAGGAACAT
The DNA here is from genome assembly GCA_036365145.1 of Orientallactaga sibirica. Taxonomy (NCBI): domain Eukaryota; kingdom Metazoa; phylum Chordata; class Mammalia; order Rodentia; family Dipodidae; genus Orientallactaga; species Orientallactaga sibirica. Next base: position 52,877,941 of record JAEOAD010000004.1, on the reverse strand, counting down.
CCCTGCATGTCCCACACCACTGAACTCCTAGAAATTTCACCGAGGTGGAAGGTCCTTGAATTTTGGATGGATTTATTTCCCATCCCCATGATGCACATATGCTGTACCAGCAACCCCAAAGTGGTTGCCCCCTCCTGCTCATTAGATCCAATCAGCATAATGTCATCAATATAATGGACCAATGTGACACCTTGTGGAAGGACAGGCAATCAATATCCCTGCAAACTAAGCTATGACACAGGGCTGGACAGTTAATATAACCTTGGGGTAAAACAGTAAAGATGTACTGCTGACCTTGCCAGCTAAAGGCAAATTACTTCTGGTGGTCTTTATGGACAAGTATGGAGAAAAAGGCATTCGCAAGATCAATAGCTGCATACCAGGTACCAGGAGATGTGTTAACCCACTCAAGTAAAGACACCACATCTGGTATGCCAGCTGTAATTGGAGTCACCACCTGATTAAGTTTCCAACAATACATGATCATTCTCCAGATCCATCTGTCTTCTGAACAGGCCAAATAGAGAGTTAAAGAGAGATGTGGTGGGTATCACCAGCCCTGCATCCTTCAAGTCCTTTAGACAGGCATTAATTTTTCTGCAATCCCTCTAGGGATGTGATATTGCTTTTTTTTTTTTTTTTTTTTTTTTTTTTTTTTTTTTTTTTTTTTTTTTGAGGTAAGGTCTTACTGTAGCCTAGGCTGACTGTGTAGTCTTGGGGTGGCCTTGAACTCATGGTGATCCTCCTACCTCTGCCTCCTGAGTGCTGGTATTAAAGGCGTGTGCCACCACACCAGACTGTCACATTGCTTTTGATTCACTATTTTCGCCAGTGCCAGGAGCCTCAATGGCTTCCATTTGGCCTTTTCCACCCTACTAGCCTTCACTCCACAGGTCAGGGAACCAATGTGGGGGTTCTGCAAACTGCTAAGTACATCTATCCCAATTATACATTCTGGGACTGGGGAAATAACCACAGAGTGAGTTCTGGGACCCACTGGACCCACTGTCAGTCTATCATTGCAAAACTCCATTGATCGCCTGACCTCCATAAGCACCTACTTTATCTGGAGAGCCATGATGCTTTTTGGAGTCTTAAGCTTAGATTTTTCCTTTCTGAACTTCTGTTGTGTCCTCAATAGTTTTTCCAGAAATGCTAGAAGAAACCAATCAGCCTCTTCATTTGTCTTATTTTTCCACAAATATTCAAATGTTTTAAATACAGAATCATTAAATTATTTGCTCTTCACAAGGTATGACTTAGCATCAACAAATACATCTATCTCGCAGAGTTCTTTAAGTAGTTCACAGCATGTATTATTAGTGCCCTCCTTATTTCCAGTAAAAGTGCTCTCCTTATTACCAGTAGGACCTTTAGTAGCACTAAAGTTGGAAAGCCAACCCCAGATAGCTCCAAGCCCACTAGAGAAATCCATCCTTAAAATTCTGTTTCTCTAGAACCATTTCTGGTACCAAAATCTGTATTAGTCAGGGTTCTCTAGAGGAACAGAAGTGCTAGAATAAATGATATTAAAAAGGGAATTTATTGTAATCCAATATCAGTTGTAGACCAGAATCAAGGAACCCAGTAGCTGCTCAGTCTACATGGGCAGATGTCGCAGCAGTCACAATCCAGCCCTGAAGGCCTGTAGGCATTCTGTGGAGCTGGTTGTCAATCCACGTGGGTCTTCAGTTGATGCTGGCCTTCTATCAATGCTGGAAGGCAGCAAGCACTCCAGCAGCCTAGTGGAAGGAAGGCGATCTTTTCACCCAGAGCTTCCTTATATAAAGTTCCCATCTGAAAAGGGCTGCTCACTCTGGGGGAAGGGCTCACTCTGAGGGAAGGACTTCCTCCTTCAGTTAATCCTTCCTGGAAGCAACATCAGAACCCACCTGAAAGGGAATTCCGTGGATTACTAAACAGATCAATTTGACAACACCTTAATCATCAAATATATAATGATACATAATAAATAGTAATTATATATAATGAGGGATATATAGTGTTATATATTATATACATATAATTAACAATAATAATAATTGTGAGCTTAACTTCTATTACTAATTTTGAGTATCTGTGGGTGATAGAGGCTGTAAGAAGACATGACTGGTTTATGGTATTCATTGAATATACTAAATAAAGTAAGCTTACCTACCAGTACACTGACAACAGGAACCAAAATTGCTTTGATGTTAATCCAAGATGACTATAGAAAGAACAGATAAAATATTGCTATTGTGAATGCCCTCTGACTTGACTTCTCTTTTCCACCTACTCACAGGTCGTTGAAGCAGGCATGTGGTATGGCTCTTGTGGTGGTTTGCTTAAGGTATCCCCCATAAACTTATGTGTTCTGAACACTTGGGTCCCCAGCTGGTGGCAATTTGGGAATTAGATCCTCCTGGGGGCAATGTATTATCAGGGGCTGGCTTATGGGTGTTTTAGCCAGGTTCCCTTTTCCAGTATTTGGCACACTCTCCTGTTCAATTATCCACCTGATGTTAGCCAGGAGGTGATGTCCACACACTGTTTATGCCATCATTTCTCCTGCCATCATGGAGCTTCCCCTAAAGTCTATAAGCCAAAATAAACCCTTTCTTCCCACAAGCTGCTCTTGGTCAGGTGTTTTCTGACAGCTATGCGACTTAAATAGGAGATTTAAGTAGGAAACTTAGTCTTAATATCTGAGGCTATCAGGACATTTACATTCAAAACCACCACAATCTGTTTTTCAGGGTCCCATCATCTCACTCTGCATGTTTTTGAGTACCACTTTCTCTTTTTTGTTTGTTTGATGTAAGATCTCATGTAGCACAGCCTGGCCTCAGACTCACTGTTTAGATAAGAATTATCTTGAAGAAGAGTGCTAGGTAAGTGCCCTACTACTTTGACATATCCCCACATCCTAATGCACCTTAAAAATCACACACACATGCACACACACACATACACACACACACTTATCTTTACATGCTTGGTGATAGGTCTTATATCCTGGGGCTGGAGAAATGGCTTAGTGATTAAGGTGCTTGCCTGCAAAGCCTACAGACACAAGTTCAATTCTCCATTACAGTATTCATTGAATATACAAAATAAAGTAAGCTTACCTACCAGTACAACAGGAACCAAAATACCATAAGGCAGATACACAAGAGCGACACATGTGTCTGGATTTCATTTGCAGTGGCTAGAGGCCCTGGTGTACCCATTCTCTCTTTCCCTTTATCCTTCCCTTTCTCTCTTTCTCCTTCTATCTCAAATAAATAAATAAATTTATATGCTAACTCATCCTTTTTAAAAAAAAATATTTATTTATTTCAAGCAGAGAGAAACATAAGAGAGACAGAGAATGGGTGAAACAGGGCCTCTAGCTGCTGCAAATGGAAACCAGATGCATGCATCACTTTGTGTATGTGATTCTATGTAGGCATTGGGGACTCAAACTCCATTTCTTAGGCTTTGTAGGCAAGTGTCTCAAACACTGAGCCATCTCTCCAGCCCCTAACTCATCCTTTCTAAGCCTTCATTGGCATATATACTTTGTTGCATTTATTTTCTTGACCAGAAGTATTATACTAAGCTTTGAGAATTTGGAGTTGAAAACCAGAATTTTTTATTTCCAGTGAAAACAAAATGTAGAAATCTTGAGGTAGAAAAAAAATTAAGAGTAAAATATTGAGGGAGAACAAAACAATGTTAGTTCATGTTTTTATAATCCTTTTTATATATTCTTTTTAGTTTATGTTTGACCAAAGATATATAAGACATAAACTAGTCTGAGCTTCTAAATATATATAGGGAAATCAAACAGGATCACATGTGATTACAGACACCTGAAGAAAAGATAGCTAGATGATAGATGATAGATACATAATAGTTAGATATACATAAATGATAAATTGATAAATAGGTGATAAATAGGTCATATAAGTTGAAAGTTAGAGATGCTATAAATTTAGAGGGACTGATAATAAACTTTGATCAGAATTAAAGAGTGCCATTAACAATTCAATAAATTAATTTTATGACAGCATTTAACCAGCATTTGCCTGATGATTTTATTACTTATATTATCTAATAAGTAAATACATGACATCATTCTGAAGTAGTCTCATTTTGTCTTATTTTGTTTTAATTAATGCCAAAAATTACATGAAATTTAGAAAAATATGTAAGATATTTTCTGCTCTTTAATTTGTTTCTCCCATCTAAAAAATGATACAGTGCATAGTAAGGAATTGGGAGCTGAATTGCCATCAATATAAATAATCCTTCCTTCGTGTTCAATAGTATAGGGTACTAAAATAAAAGGAATGTAAAAATACCCAAAATCTTGATTCTAGATGTTTTTTGAGTCTTTAAAAATGGAAATTCATTTAGAATATGCAAATATCTCCTCTTTCTTTCTCTCTCATCCATCTTTCTTTCTATCTTTGTTTCTCTTCATCTCTATCTCAATCTGTAATCAAAAGAGAGATGGAAGCCTTAAGAGAATGAAGCACCAGAAGGTGAAAACAGCCTGGAACCAAATAGCAGAAGTATTTGAACATACGGAAAAAGAGGGTATTTGAGGTTAGCTAGGAAGGTAAGATTTCTATAATAAAGAGACAAATTTCATAAATTGTGGTGTCATATGGAAAAAGAACAAGAAAATGTTCACCACAAAATCTAGTTCTCTGGCTTTCCTCACTCCATTGCCTCTTTGTCCTTCTGGGTTAGATTTCTACAAAATGGACCAATGCTTTTTTTTTTTTTTTTTTTTTTTTTTTTTTTTTTTTGAGGTAGAGTCTCACTATAGCCCAGGCTGACCTGGAATTCACTATGTAGACTCAGTATGGCCTCAAATTCATGGCAATCCTCCTATTTTTGCCTCCCTAGTGCTGGTATTAAAGGCATGCACCACCACACCTGGATAACCAGTGCTTTTTCTAGACCAAAAATTATATAATAATCACAATTAATAGACCTTCACAGCAAATTAAAAATACTCAGAATTCATCTGAAATTTTAAATAAAAGTAAAAATAAATTTAACCTTTGGAACTAAAAAAAGTATCATGCTAACTGGATAGCATTTGTCTGTAACAATAATAAAGGAGTCAAAAATGATAAGACCTCAAATATAGTAAATTTATAATTGAATGCCCTTCTTGTTGCTATAGAGCTAATAAAAATCATGTGGAGCATGTAGTTCTTTTATTAGCTTGGAGTTCAGCCATTGCTCTTATTTTCAGGTTTTGAATTCTGGGCTAACCCTTCCTATATAGTCTAAAGAACTCTCATTTTCTTTTCTGAAACAACAGGAATGTTTTGTGCATGAAATTAGGAGTAACATACTTGGCACAGCATGGTGGATAAAGGATTGTCCTCCAATGACTGCATCAAATCTTGATTTTGCTAGTGCAGATGAACTAAAGAACATAGTTCTTGGGTAAGTCTTAGAGTTTGTATGATCTTGTATTCATTTTATATACTGTGGAATACAGTGTAATGGCTAATTATCATTACCATCATGACTATATCTTGTATCTCTTAGGAGATAAACCTCTAGGTAACTATGTGTCCTGCTGCCTTGACCCAGTGTGATACCTTCTCTACATGGTGGTTTCTACCTTCAAACTGTCAGTACAACCCCCCTCTCCTGCAAATTGTTTTGTCTGTTATTTGGTCACAGACATGAGAAAAGCAACAAATACAGAAAATTGTTGCTGTGAGTAGGTAGGACCTCTGCTGTGATAAACATTGGCAAGAAGTTCATAGGCGGTAGAACTAGTTTATGGAAGGAACATGGGAGAGTTTGGAGGCATGTGATACAGAAAACCTAGAGTGAAATAAGCAGAGTTCATAGGCCATGCTGGTGGAAATTCAGAACACCAAAATACTGAGAGAAATGCAGGTCACGAAGGCCTGACTAATGAGGTTTTCTAGGGGAGCAAGGACTATACTGGGAACTAGACCCGAGGTTGCTCATATTATATTCTGTCAAAGAACTGGGTTGCATTTTATCCAGGTCCTGAAACTATGAATAAGGCTAAATTTAAAAAAAAAAAAAAAAAAAAAAAAAAAGGAAGGGACAAGGTTGTTTGGTAGAGGATGACTTGAAGGCAGCAGAACTCGCAGGATGTGCCATAGTTACTACTCACTGTCCTCCAGGATTACAGAGGAAAAAAAAAAAAAAAAAAAACGTGACGCAGAAAGATGAGAGAGAATATGCAGTTTAATGAGGAAAGATAGTTGAGTGAGTGTAAAAATGCAGACCAGGGAGGTGCAGAGAAAACAGTTGTATTATGAACAAGATTAGGTTCATTAAAAAGAAACCTCAGGTACCTCATGTCATGCTCATGGTACAAAAGTACCCAAGGGCAAGCTAGAGTCCATCAAATGCTTGTACCATAGCTCTAGGGGGCTTTGGGTATCTTGGCGACTAGACCTGTGTATTGCTTCCCTGAGGAGTAGTCTTGGAGCAAGGACTTCCTACAGTGACATTCTCAATTTAAGATCTATTGAGTTTGCATTTTCACAAGTTAGAGCATTTGATGGAAGATTTCACCTTGTAAAAAATGTAAGCATATTTGAAAAGACAGAGCCTGAACTGAAAATCATGTCCCAAAAGACTCCTACTAAACATCCAACTTCATAGTTCCCTATGCTCTCCCAGGTTCAGCCCAGGAAGGTCTGGTAAAGGGGATTGGCAGGATTCCTCTGGAGCTGGCAACAGAACTTGGTGTCATTGTCCACATGGTTTGGCTCTGGAAGGCATGTAAGATGCAAAAGTGAGGGACTTAATATTGAAGCTTAGATTAAGATTTAATGAGGCCAAGCAATGTGAGGCAATGCCCAATTCTTTGCAAGCCGACCAGAAAAGCCACTGAACAACACTGAGAAGGAGAACACTCAATTGCAAAGGAGACCCAAGCATATTAGAGACACAAAAATGTGGGATGACCACCAATATATTAAGTGTTTTATTAGTTTGTAGTTTGGATCTGCAACCACTTCACTGGAGGAGGTGTCACTGGGCAAATCTTAAGGTATGGTGGTGGATTTGAAATTCCAATCTAAAGATTTGCATTATGTGCCTAGCTGGAGTTCCTGAAGTGTGATATGTGTTTGTTGCTTTTGGCTTTTTGCTTTTTTGGCTTGTGGATTCTCTCTCTCTCTGCCTGGCCTTTCTTCTAGAATTATGGAACTTCCCTGTATCGGTAAGCTTTAATAAATCTCCCTTCCTCCATAACTGTGTCTGGTCTGGAAGTTCATCTGAGCAAACCTGAATCTATCTACTGCAGAAATTGGTAGCAGCATATGGGGGAAGATGAATCTGATCGTGTGGATTTTGGTCTTTCAGAACTTTTGTTGTAGAGGCATAGCATGGACTTGGCACTTACAACTGAAGACACCTTCTGGAGTGGTAAGCCAAGTGTTATGGGCTATTCTGATGAGAGTTTGAGACTGCTAAGTGCAGCGAGAATTGTATTTGGGGGCTCAGTTTATGAACTTGGAGGCTTGGCTTATGAGCTTTCTAAGGGCATGGAAAGACTGCAGAGGACTTTGTTGGAACTGGGCTACTGGCATAAGGGCTGGTTTCATTCTGCTGCCCAGGCCCAGAGAGATTGATGAAGGTTAAATCTCTGATGAAATGATGTGCTTGGCTAAAGATACTGGACTAGAGATTTAAGTTTTTAAGTTGGATAACCTTAAGCAAGTTTAAAATTACTGGCACTGAGACTGGTTTTAGGTTACTGAAGCGACTATTGTCAAACACATTAGCAATCTTAAGGAAGATGGCCCAACTGCTTTACATTAAAACAATGGAAAGGATGTCTGAGGAAAGACTATGATAGAAATGCAAACTCTTTTCAAAATGTTGACTGGAGAAGGAACCTGATTTCCAAGGTTATGATTTATTTTATCCCTGAATTAAGAATATGGCTATGCCGTTCACACCTGGTATTAATTTTGGAAACATGGAAAATGCATGGAGTGGTCATGAATTGCACATAGTTCCAGGAGCTGCTGCTGAGATACAGCATATAGGCAGGGTGTTATGACCCTCATCAATAGGCCATAAGAGCGTTTGGAAAATGGTCTGTGGTTTGCATGAAAACCCAAAGATGTTTTGGATATACCAGGACTGTGGAAGAGCTACCATCATTTGCATTGTTGGCCTGGGATACTACTCTACCCAGCTGGAGGGGTGGAATTGGAAAATCTGGAGACTGTCAGTCTCTGGTTGTATTGGACTTGAACTCCAGAAGTTTGATGATTGCTGATGGTGGTTGAGTTTGGATTATTCTACTCTCTCCCTGCTATGCCTTATATCAGTTGAAAATGTTTATATTGTGCCTTTATATGTTGAAAGTATATAATTTGTTTGATTTTACAGGACTCAGAGCTAAGAGACAATCTTAAATCTCAGTGGGGGGTTGGGACTTTGGAACTATCTTAAGTTGGTAAAGACTGTGGAGACCTTTGAAATTGGACTGAGTACAATTTACAGTGTGTGATGGTTTTGAATCTATTGGGGGTCAGGGGGAAAATGTGGTAGTTTGATTAGATGGCCCCAATATATTCAGTGTTTTATTATTTGTAGTTTGGATCTGCAACCACTTGGCTGGAGGAGGTGTCACTGGGCAAATCTTAAGGTATGGTGGTGGGTTTGAAATTCCAATCTAAAGATATGCAAAGTATGCCTAGCTGGAGTTCCTGAAGTATGCTGTGTGGTTGTGGCTCTTGGCTTTTGGCTTTTTGGGCTTGTGGCCTCTCTCTCTCTCTCTCTCTCCCTCTCCCTCTCTCTCTGCTTAGCCCCTGTTGCAGACAGCTTCAGGTTCGCTGAGATGAACTTCCAGACCAGGCACAGTTATGAAGGAAGGGATATTATTTATTGAAACTTACAGATCCAGGGGAAGTTCCATAATGGCAAGAGAAGCGGCCTGCTCTCCACAGGGCCAAGCAGAGAGAGAAAAGCCAACCAGCCACCACAGCAAACAGAGCATAAAACTACAGCCAAAAGGTCACACAGCACACTTCAGGAACTCCTGCTAGGCACATTTGCATATCTTTACAATGGAATCTCAAACCCACCCTTAACACCTTAAGACCAGCCCCCAGTGACATTGCCTCTAGCAAGGTAATTGCAGATGCAAACTATAACTAATAAAATACTGAATATATTGGGGGACATATATTCAAACTACCACAACTCCTCTTCTAGCATTATGCAACTTCCCCTGGATCTGTAAGCTTCAATAAATCTCCCTTCCTCCATAACTGTGCCTAGTCTGGAAATTCATCTCAGCGAACATGAAGCTATCCACTACATCCACCAAAGAAAGCTTCAGGGATGGAGTGGAACTGGAACAACAGAAAGGCTATAGGAACTATGGGGTGGTGGAGTTGGAAGATGGGGCTACCCAAGGCTGTCAGAACCCAGAAGCCAGACTTGGAGTTGTACAATTTGTGATTTGCCCTGCAGGGTATTGCTTTGGTCCAGTATTTCCTTGCTATGCCCTCATTCATCCTTTTTGTAATGGGAATGCTTCCTCTGTGCTATGTATACTGAAAGTAGTGTCTTTTGTTGTTGGTTGGTTGGTTGGTTTTATGATATTACAGAGTCTCACATTAAGAGATTTCTTGTGTGTCTATAGAGAATCACATTGGGCTTTTGAACAATGTTAGATTTGTTAGGATTAAGGATACTCTTAGAAATAAACCAAATGCTTTTTGCATTTTGAAGTTATCATCAGCCCATGGGGAGGAAAGTAAAATGTTATAAAGAGATATCTTTTGTATCATGTTTATAAGGAGATGACTTGTGATGGTTAATATCCATTGCCTAGTTGAATGGATTTAGCATCACCAAGGAGACATGCCTCTAGGTATGTGTGCTGAGAGTGTTTTCAGGGAGATTTGAGAACAAAGAGCTGACCTGAATATAGACAGTCCTATCAAATGGGGTGGAAACCTGAACTGAATAAACAGGGGAAAGGGAGAAAGGGATGCAGCATGCACCATTCTCTGCTTCCTAACTGGATGAACTGTGACCAGCTGCTGTATGCCCTCAAAACCATGCCTTATTGGCCATAATAAACTATACCCTCAGACCATGAGCCAAATAAAAGCCCAGGAAGGAGATGTCTATAGCTCTGGTAAGTGTTTTGGAGCTGGCAACAGAACTTGGTATCATTGTCCACATGGTCCTGCCATGGAATGCATGTGAGATGCCAAAGTTTAGGATTCATTACGTCATCCATTAAGTATCTTTTGTTAGATTTTTGGTTACTGAAATGACAAAGTTAAAGAAATATAGGGTAAAGAATATATTTTAAAGTATATTAAATAGATTTGAAAAGTTATATATTCTCAGAATGAAAAAAAAAGAAAATCTTGGAGCTGGAAAGATTGCTCAGTGGTTAAGGTGCTTGCCTGCAACGCCTAAGGACCCAGGTTTGATTCTCCAGTACTCACATAAATCCAGATACAAAAAACAGTACATGGATCTGGATTTTGTTTGTAGTGGCTAGTGGCCCGTTGGGCTCTCTCTCTCTCTCTTTTTGCTTGAAAATAAATAAGTAATTCTTTAAATAATTCTTTAAAAAGGAAAATGTTGGCCCATGAATATTATTAAACCATAATCTCATATGCAGAGTGAATTCCTAAATAATGGTTTGTATGAAGAAAAACACACAGACTGTCAAAGATCCAAAGAAATCACATTAATTAAAGGCGCTTATAAACCTTTGCAATATGCCAAAATTGTTCTGAATGCCGGAAAACAAGGATGAATAATGTTTATTTCTTGCCTTCTTGGAACACACATCTTTGCTTGAAAGTCTGGTAAAAAAGAATGATGCCAGATGTCTTGACAGAGTTGTTTACAAAATCATAAGGATGTGAGTGTCTGTCCTGCCTTCAAAGAAAGTGCTCTCAGACATTGTAAGAATAACGGCAACATTGTTGATTGTAAGTGAACTCATTAAAGTTAAGCTAGGGTAGAGCTAGTCCATAATCTCCCTCAGAAATGGATTCCCATAATAAGTGTGCTCACTGACAGGTTAGTTTTCTTTGTATTCCCTAGAGATCATTTTCTTTCTCAACAGGGAAGTTGATTCAATGATCTAATTAATAGCACATTTTCATGTTGGAGATGATAAGTACAATGGTTGCCAACTAAGAGATGTAATTTGGCAGCAACGCACAAGAGATCATGATCTTCAAATTATGTTACTTCTTTGAATTAGTGAGAAGACAATGGTAATAAATGAAGGTCTTAGTATAAGGCCTAAATGCCACCTTTAAGATTGCAGAATTAAATGCATAATCTAGGTTGCTATTTTGTCCCACAGATAGCAGAATTGGGTTAATTGAACAAATTATTATTCAGGTTCTACTATTGTAAATAAGATCTCAAATGAGAGTTACAGTGCAAAATTTACTAACTAGTTTGTAGTAAAATCACTAACACAGAATTTATTATAAAAATTTGAAAAACAATATTTGAGGCTATACACTCCCAGGACCTGCAAAAATAGTCCCCTGGCTGTGTGTGGTCTTCCTTGCTCCTACTGTTAATCTGTCTTTATTTTGAGTTCCTAACTAGAGGAATGGTACAATAGTTGATAACATCATACAGAGACGTGGGAATCCCTTTATCTTGTTCTCAGTTTATGCCCACATTCACTGCCAAATAGAAATCCCATTGGTTAATGAATCACTTCATTAATAACAAACATCATTTCCTTGGTGAGGTATCCCTGATGGATGACTTTTGTTCAGCTCCATTGAATATTTATAGGAAAATACAGAACTCTAAAAGTAAATGCTATCTTCCTCTTTAATTGTAAATATGGCATTGCACTGTCATTCAACAAAAATAGCAATTTGTTGCTGTTAATTCTGGTATTGAGAACAGTCAAGGCAGATGTTGTTCCTTTCTGACTTAACAATGCACATTTCACTTATGGCTGCAATTATTTGAATGTTTTAATTGTTATTTAATATACATTAAAAAGTCTTGGCTTTCTAAATAACAAGTTTTGTGAACACAAGATTGATGTGTTAGAATCACTACTACCTTGCCCAGAAGCTTATCCACAGTCAGAGGCCAAGCCAATACTCTGATGAGGATGATGATAACTCTGAAGAAACTGAAAATATTATGAATAAGCTCCCTTGTTTTAAGAAACAGAGGAGGCAGACAGGTCCAGATGTGTTTGTTATGGACAAAATTGGGTTATTAATCTAAAGATCTCTAACCAATAATATTAATTAAGTTTCTAAGCATCTTGCTAAAGTATAATTACCCAACACTTTATAGAGTAGGGAAAGAGGCAGATGGCAGTAACTTACTAGGTCTCTTCAGATACTTTCATTACACTGCAATAAAATGGAAATCAAGCATCCTGCCTGGAAGTCTGCATCAGCTCGTTTGACTCTCCTCTGTTCCTTCTATGAATAGCCCTGGTACAATGACATTGTCCCAGGATTATCTCCCTTTTCCTTTTTTATTCAGAACACTGGTTAAAAGCATCATCTGACTCAAGCAGATTCTGAATGAAAAACTCCTGTTCTACTTACAGACAGAAGAACTGAGTGAGTCACAATGTGAAAAAGGCATCTGGAGTATTCTATATGTTCAACACACGGCAGTGAGGATTTTCCAGACAACAGCAGGCTTTGTAGAATCATATGTTTATGTCTAAACTGTCTTCAGTCTTGTTAGAATGAAGCCTAGAAATCCTCAGTTACTGGGCTAGAGGGATGGCTTAGCAGTTAAGGCACTTGTCTGCAAAGACAAAGGACCCAGGTTCAATTTCCCAGGACCCACATAATCCAGATGAACAAGGTGGCACATGTGTCTGGAGTTCCTTTGCAGCAGCTAGAGACTCTAATGTCCCCATTCTCCCTCTCTCTCTCCCTCTTTCTGTGCATCTCAAATAAATAAAAATAAAATTAAATTTAAAAAAAAAGAAATCAATTATCCTGAAGATGCTCTGCTTCACCCCTGCTTTGAGTGAGCCATGATACATACCAACAGAGAAGAGGGCAGTCAATTTCTTTGGACTCAATTTTTTTCAACTATAAAATGGTATGATTAATATAGACAATCTGAGATGCCATCTCTGAACATTCTTATATACTCATGAGTTTTATTTCAGTGTCTTCTCAGACAATCCTCATCATCAGACATTAGGCTAGGTATTTTATATAGACTCTCTTTTCAATCTAGTACTTACTTTATTTCAAGGAACAGAAAATAGAGACTCAAGGATGATATATAACTAAATAGCTCAAAGGCATAAGAAGCACAGGTCAAAATCAAGCACCTTATACATAACCATTCTTAATCAAATGTCTTCAATTTTAACTTCTGAAATTTAAATCTGTCTTTTCTCCTAAATCAGGGACATGCTCACTACCTCATAGTACCAACTATCAAAATCTTTTTTTAAAAAAATCAGTATTTAACATCCTCAGTCTTTTTAAACCATAAATATTTGGTTCAGATCATTGACACACAGAACATCCCTGGCATCCAATCAGTAAAGACAATATGTAACACAAGATAGAACTTGGGAAAATGAAATAACTCTGTTATTTCAGAATGTTTCATTGAGCAAGGTGTATAAATGTAAAATTTTCCTTCTCTATGTTCTCATTTACTGTGCCAATCCAATTTAGGTTTTACCTTTAGACATTAACCAAAACTTACTTTGAATTTATTTGAAATTATCCCACCAAGATGATAACCACCTTAGTTTTACACCCAACCAATATGTCCATGTTTCCTTTATGTTGTCCAAACTTACTCCTCTTCAGCTTCAAGTGATTAGATTCTCTCCTTCTCTCCTCCCACTGGTTCCATTGATGTTAATCACATACTTTTTTGTTGTTGTTGTCTTCTTGTTATTAGTTAGCACACCCTGACCTGCTGGCTGTAGCTTTCCAAGCAATGACGTCTGTGGATCACTTGTATACATGATTCCAGACCCTCTAACATGGTCCTGGTAGGATTCTTCTCTGTCTTTCTTGACATATTATGACAACAGTTGTCAACACTGCTTCATGGAATAGGTTACTAGGTTCCTGTACAATGCAATGTTTTTGCTTATAAGGCCATCCCAGATATTTTAAATTGCAGTACTGCATTAAATTTGAATATGGTGATGATGATGTTAATAACTCTTGTTAACTTGTTAGTTTGTTTGGGAACAGGCTCTCACTATACAGCCAAGGGTGGCTTCAAACTCACTCTGTAGAGCAGGTTAGTATAGTACTCAGAATCCTCCTGCTTCAACAGCTCAAGTACTGGGATTACCAGTGAACATCATCACATTGAACTAAGAATCTTAGTAATTCTTAAGGATCTTTGTGAGTCCAGAATCCCTTAACTTTAGTATGTGTTTCCTTCAATGTGTTACTTTGTCTTGTTTATATGTAAATATTTTTAACATTTAAAAAATAACCTTGCTATTCATTTAAATTCTCCCTAAACTTTGTAATTTGTGACATGTTGCATAAAATCTTTCTATCAGATCATATTAACATTAGACAAAGCTGTTTCTATACCTCCTTGAATTATGGTTATTAAATATCAGCAAAACATTTTCATTAACCCTCCAAGACTTTTGAATTTCCAAATATACAATGCTCAGGAAAATAGGCTGTAACACAGGTCATATTCTCTGCCTGCCTATTTCATTTTTGTTTACATACAAGAGGAATTTGGAAACGAAAAGCTTTTGAAACTATCAGACAATTCCAAATCCAGTCTTGGTCAAGAGCTTGAGAGCCTAATATTATTAAAGGTTTATGAATCAGCTTGGACTTTTCTCCATACTGACCCTTACTTACCCTCTGCCCTTTACTTCTGGGCAAAAATAAATTCTGCTTTTCACATAACATTTTATTATTTGTAATAACAACAATGTTGTCACAAAATATTAAATCATAGTAGATAGGGTTATTTTCATGTTTGGCCCTACAGCTTATTAGCAAGGAAAAAACTAGAGAAAGAACCAGACACTAATGCCAAAAATTAATTTGTAATAATTATACTTTTCATTTTAAAGGCTTTTGCATTTCATAAAACACTTTCACAAAAACAGCATTTGGTGGCTCAGAGAAAAAAAATAAGCTGTGTTTTAAAGGGGCTCCATAGCGCATGCATTGTGTAGCTTGAGGAAAATTATGTTATGTTGTAGTTTCCTCATCAGTAAATTTTCTCTGATGATCACTAGAGAAGGCTCAAACAATTATGAAGAAGATTAAATGAGTTAATGCTTATTAAATGCTTACACAGTGCTAGCATGTGGCAAGTGTTAAATAAGTATTTTTAACTCAAAGAAATCATACTTTTATGAACACTTCAAGCAGAGATTCTCATTATATTTGCAGAGGAGATGTAATGAATCCTGGAGTTGAAGGAGATAAAGGGTGGGTCCAAGTTCATGTGCCTGCTGAAGATTATAATAACTGATTCAAACCCAACTCTTCTGTTCCAAGGAGAACATCCATGTTTCTTCACAGACATTAAATTCTGTAAATTGAGTCTTCAAATTATGTATACCTAATCACTTATCTCATTTGCACATTATGCAAAAGCCAGTAATTGTGTTCACGGATTTTCGGTATAATGAGATACCTTCATCCAGCAACCCTCCATAAACATGTTAGCAAGTGTAAAACCCCATACATTCAACACATTATAGACCTCACAACCGAGCTCTGAACCCACTTTGTCAGTGGCACTTAAAAACTGCTCTTGGACAAGATTCCTCTCTAATGAGAACCAAGAAAACAGTTAAAAGTCAGTATGATTATACTGTGCCTCTTATGGTCTGGAAGAAAATGAAGACTGGCCACTGAAGGTCACTCTACAATAGTTCCAGAATAACTTCTACTTATCAATATTCTAACTCTTTTCATAGTGGTAGTGGGACTTCACAACCTGAGTGGTTTGTCTCATTGACAAGCACTTATTTTAACTATCCATGTGCCAACCACTGTGTCAAGGGACAGGGTAAAAGCAAAGTCTTATTCTATTCTCTAGATGCTCACAGACTAGGGATGGAGATACAGCCATATAAATAGCATTATAGCCAAAGATAATTTCTATATTATTAGTGGAATTATCAAAGTATTAAGTTGCTTGTGAATTATGAATCTTAGGTGTAGCTGTAGAAAAGAGTTAAGGGAAACTACCACCTTATAATGTATGCCTTCCTTTCACATAAAAGATCATTAATTGGTTTTGTAATATGAACATTTTTAAAATATAAAAATAAAAATAGAAGTGAAATATAATTCAAGAAAGAATAGGCTTTGGGGGTTGGAGAGATGGCTTAGAAGCTAAGAAACTTGTCAGTAAAGCCAAATGACCTAGGCTCAATTCCCCAGAACCCACATAAGCCAGATGCTAATGGTGGTGCATGCTTCTGGGGTTCATTTGCAGTAGCTGGAGGACCTAATGTGCCCATTCTCTCTCCTCCCTCTCTCTGTTGGTCTCTCTCTCTCTAAAAAATAAATAAAAATAAAATAAAAAAGAATGGGGCAGGGGAGATGTCTCAGTGATTTAAGGTTCTTATTTCACAAACATGTCAGCCAGAGTTTGGCTCCCTATCACCCAAATAAAATGGCACACACACAGTGATTCATATGTCTATAATCCCAACACACTTATGACAATGCAAGGAACAGTCAGAAAATCCTGAAGCTTGTGCCCATGTGTCTGGCTTTCTCAGCAGCAAACAACACAAGAGACCTTTTCTTAAAGAAGGTGGAAAGAAATAACCAACTCCTCAAGGTTGTCTCTGACCTCCAAACATGTACATGCTCATACATGCATGCATGTATGCATTCACACATGGGAATTGTTTTCATAAAGAATGAATGTAATAGTAATGAGGAAGTAAGTGTGTGATACTATCCATGCACATTGAAAAGACTACTATGGGGAAAGTTTACTGATATTGCAACTCTTATAAATGTAAGCTTTGCAAGATTTTGTTTTGTTTTGTTTTCACAGAGTATGTAAAGCACTCCAGGCTTTTTAAAGAGCATGGACACAGTTTCAGAGGCATAAAGCCAGGTGCCATGTCTAGAGAATGGCCACAGTTTCCCTTTAGCAATATCCTAAAATGCAGTGTAGGATGTAGTGGGGAGAATTAGGCTGCATCACTCAAATCTTAATGGGCTCGGAAAATGTTTCTAGGATCTTGCATCTTACATTGTAAAAGATGTCCAGCAGAACTATTGTAACAATTTGGGTCCCTCTGAGATTCCAGTCAGTCATTCAGTAAGAATCAAACAATTTTAAGTGTTAGGTATTATTCTATTTCTAGGTATTTTCAAGAACAATACACCCAACATGCAGTCATATATTCAAATCAGCTTGTTCCAGCTTGCAGAAGCTTGTACAATTAAGAGAATTTTTCAAGTAAGATGGAAGCATTCATATTATAGCAACTGACCTATATTACCAATCAAGGCTTTCTCCCCTAATTATCAGCACATCACTGGTAAAATCTGCATCCTGTGGAGCTTATATTTGATTTAAATAAGTAAATAATATCTTGAACATTGTACATAAATCACATTACATACAGATTATATATATGTGTGTGTGTGTGTGTGTGTGTGTGTGTGTGTATGACAAAGAGAACAAGACACAGTTGGTCAAGGGCTATTGTGCAGAGCCCTAAGGTGAGAGTGAGCCCCGTATGTTACCAGCTTGTCCTTCTTCTAGGTGTATGTCTTCATCAGCAACACGTGGAATTTACCAGAATGTAGCAAACTAAAAGTTTTTAACAGAAGCTGACTCTCTGTGTTTCTGAATCCTGCACACATGAAGCCAGTAAAGAAAATGGACCCAGCACCCCTTGCAAACATGACCCTCCCCCCTGGATCCATTTTTGTCAGCGGGATCTGAAGCTCTAGGCTGCACAGAGCCAGTGCTTTAGACAGAACTGTCCAAGCCCAAGTCCAGTGAAATCTGCTCTCAGTAAAACAGGAAGCCATTTCAATTCCTCCTGTCATGTTTCACAATATGAAACTCATTAATACTAAACCACAAATAGAGCATCAAGTCTTTATGATAGGTTTTCCTCTTATGTCCATGCTCAGCAAACTGGAGTAGTGTAAGATTTTATTTACACACTTGATCTTTTAAGTGCTGAATTCTTAAAGATTAGAAGCAGTGTTTCCCTAATTTTGAATTTTACATATCACTGTCAGTGGCATGCAACTATTTAATAAATATCACAACCCTAATGAGGACATTGGTGATTAAAGTTTGTGAAATTTCACATGTAAATTTTGAACCTAGTAAGTAGATGGGACTTTTTCATTCTCACAATAAGCTAAGCTTCAATACTGTTAGAAAGCAAAGTGCAAACAAGAGTCAGAACCAGGGAGGTTTAGTGACGTTCTTGTGAACTCAACACACAAGCTAAAAACAGAAAGGTCAGAACACATCGTTAAAAAGACCCCAGCCTTCATGATCCTGCAGAATTCTATCTCTCCCTTTGTGGGCTCCACAATACAAGAAAACCCAGTACTGAAAAAAACAATGGTTTATAAATGTGTCCTTTGAGCATTCAAGCATAAATGATCATGCAAAGAACCCAAAATTTAATTAGGTGGGTTAAAAAAATAGCATGAAAGTAAGATAAGAATTAATGGGGAAAAAGAAAGAAATGTGTTACTGGGAGGGGAGGAGGACAAGAGAGGGTAGTTGGGGGAAATAAGAGAGTAGTACATTTTATGGACATATATTCATTATATATGTACGTGTATACTTATATATATTGTACATATATGCATATATGTGTGTTTGTGTGTGAAAAATGAAAGAAATAAATTATTTTTTAAAAAGAGTAAATGAAAAAAAAAATTTCCAAGTGATCAAACTCAGCAATGGTCTTTATGGAACACTGTTATAAAATAACAATATTCATCATAAATCTCATCTAGTATACAACCACTATATTTAGCAATAAAATTATGAAAATATTTTAAATAGTTACAAAAATAAATTTTAATAACATTTCTCTGGGGGTCTTGTTCATCCTGTGTCTTGGACTGTGTGGGTAAGCTTGCATCAACAAGAATCACTTTACTCTAGTCAACGGTGTATTATTAACAAGCTAAGTTTTCATTATTTATAATCTCATTCACAGTCTCTCCAGTGTAACACATGCTTGGTGATTAAAATATACAGGTAGTATATTTTGCAATACAAATAGCATGAGGGTATTCTTTGTGAATTCCGTCCAGTGCTAATAGATGAAATAGTTAACACATGTGATTTGGGGACATCTTGAGATACAGATTATTGACAGCATACAGCATCGATAGAATGAATATATGCCACTTTCTCTTGACTCCATTTCAATTCTTTGATAGGCAGAGTGGCAATCAATACAATAAGACTCAGCACTTATCCGTCAAATTTATATTTGGCAAAAACATTCAAAAATAATACCTCTTACTTATCCAATACAAAAAAGTGTGTAAGCATGTATTCTACTCATCTTGTGGACTCGGGGTATGTTCTATCTACAGGTCTCTGAGAAAAAGATTAGCACAATATATTTTATTTACTTTAGTTCTCTGCATTGCTATCATAGAATGGTAACAAGTCAATAATTTTCTGAAAATGTGAAGAAATGAATAAACCAAGTAGAAAAATGAATTGTTTAATTAATCTGTGTAAATATTGCTTTAAAATGATTTAGTAGACCCACACTGTGACTGACTAGTTAATATAGTAAAAAAACAAACAAAAAATCTGGAATCAAACATTTTACATTGAAGTTTATTTTTAAAAAAAGACACTTAAAATACTTTATATATTGTAATAGCTCACTGAAAACAAAATGCAACTCTGGTAATATTTCTAGGAAGAAATTCCATTGCATTTAACCTATTTTTATAATAGAATTTTTTCTATATCAATGTTTCTTTTCTTTCCAGTAAATTTTTCAATTAGTATAAGGTAAAATATCTCTGAAATGTACCAGACTACAAATAATTATAAAACCTTAACATTATAAAGTTATATTCTCTGTACCTAAATAGCTACAGCCTTGTAATAGTTAAAATTCATCCATTTTAATATCACTAATTATTTTCTCTCTGTAGCTTTGATGGGTTAGTTATAGCCTGGAATAAAAAAACACTGTGGTAAGGACAACTGTACAGCAAGGTTAAGTGCCTTCTTGTCTTCAGTACCAATAATTACCTTTAAACAAAAAAAAGCTGTTTTCAGATTTGACAGTTAATTTACTAATGAGTATGTGGACCCAATTTATAATAAAGTAATATTGACCAGAAATAATCTTGCATTGGTACTCATCTGAATTATTTCATTGTTCATGTCCTCTATTAAATAAATTGGAAAGGATTAATTTTGCAAGATGGGATTGTCAGAGACGGCTGCATAAACTAGATGCATGTCAGCACTAAATTTAATTATTGATCACAATACAATAGTGCTGAGTGTTCCAATCCCCAAACAGCTTCCAGGAACTATCAGCAGATTCCAAATAGAGACACTGAAGTGAAAATCTGATTGCAGATGACTACATTTTTAATAAATAAATATTTCATCAGCACTAAATAAAAATTTAATTTTACAGCACTATTTAGGTCACTCATTGAACTATGGAGCAAATGAAGGATAAATGAGAGTGACTTCCTTTACAATAAAAACTTTATTTTAATGGTTTAATGTCCACAGTCTTTATCTATGAGATAATTTTGATCCTGTCATTCTGTAAGGAAATAAGATATATAAAGAAAATGTCATTTAAAGAATAGACTTAAAGTTGAAAATAAAATATAAGGTGACATGTGACATTCTTGAATTCATATCTGAGGTTCAAGATCATAGCTTCCCACTACACATTTTACACTAGTGTACGTCTGAGATTAATATTGGACTGTAATGTGAACTATGACAAATTAGAATTAGTTGAAAAGTAGACATGTGCATCAAATAATTGGGTTTGAAATATGAAAGACAAAACGTTCTTTTCAATTGAAATTAACAATCTAAACATCAAGTGGCTATTATTGTTGAACAAACTTGACTATTCAAAGTGGCTAATATCTTACTTGATAAATCATATCTACATTATGTAATGTCTTCCTTAAACTTAGCAATCACATAGATTTACAATTGCTTTTCCTAGAATTAAAGTTAGAATCAATGAATATATAAATATATCTATAATAAGTAAATTAGATAATAAATTGTGTTACCAAGATGTGATCATAGATTCTAAATTTCATAACTGTTCTCAGTGAAAATTCAGATAGTGATTACAATATTTGATTACATGGCCTTAAATGTGAGTTTAAAACTAGAAAGTAAAAAGGTAAATTTGGTGCTTGAGAGATGGTTTAGTTGTTAAGGTACTTGTTGGTGAGGCCAAGGACCCAAGTTCTATTCCCCAGTACTCACATAAGCCAGATGCACATGGTGGCATATGCATCTGGAGTTCTTTTGCAGTGGCAAGAGATCCTGGCATGCCCATTGTTTCTTTTTATCTCTCTCTGCCTCTTTTTCTCTCTCAATAAATAAATAAAAATTTTAAAACATCTAATTAAAAATTATAAAAATGTAAATTAGCTTTTCTACCATAGTTCTCTAACTTAGAATATTTATTCTATGACTATGTTTAAAGAAATAAAATATGTGAAATATATTGTGAAGAGACTCATTTCTTTTAAATTCACAAAAAGAAGCATGATTGCCCTGCTAAAAATAAATCCTGAAGGAAACAAATTTACTTATCACTTTTTCAAGAATTTATAGAGTGAAATTCGTGCAAATGTTGATTAGATCATTCTGACACATTCAACTCATTTTAACTTGATATGAAACTTTGGAAATTAATATATAGCTTTAATTTTGATATAATCTGGGAAGAGAGAAAGTTATCATTATCCTAATAAATTTCTAACATGTATCTTGACAAGTTTTCAATTTCCTCTGACCTTTGAAACAATAGTTCTACACATAATTCTTGATTCTAAAATTCATCATTTTGGTTTGAAGTACAATTTCTTCTTCTCTATCTTACATTTCAATCCAGTTACTCTTTTTTTGTATTGCTGTAGTAAATAACTAAATTAAAATGAAGAGGCTGAGGCCCATCTCAAAACGGATTACTATTTATGTGACAGAATAACAGTATTTGCATCTACACTTCAGGACTACATCACAGTGGTTTAAAACACAAACCAACTATTGAATGCTATATCCTCTCAGCAACTCATTCAATTTGTAGGGAAGTATGCACCACACAAAGTATGTTTATGCTACCATACCCCTGGAGACACCAGAGCACACTACATGCATTGAGTAGAATGGAATTCATTCATTACAATCTCAGGCCTATTTCACAGACTTGCAGGGAAGCGAAAGAGGACATGCTTTATGCAAGATAGGGCTATCTGTATTACAAAGTATAGGGAATCAAAATTAAACTGGAAGCCATGAATGGTGTTTGTGGACTATGGCAGATGGCCTCCCAACACAGTTCAGGAAGGGCCTCAATTCATTTGTTTGCAGTTGTCTCTCAGCCTGACCCATTTCTGAATGTGAGTGTTAGTTACTTGCCTGTTGCTGTCACCCAATAAGTGACGAGAAGCAGTGTAAAGGCAAAACGGTTCATGAGAGGATACAGTTTAAGAAGAGGCACAATACAAATGGCAAAGACGCGAAGGCAGCTGGTCGTGTTGTATCTGTAGTGAGGAATCAGAGATTGGACACGAAGCAGGGTCTAGCTATAAAGCACCATGTCAAGCCCTCATTGACCGATTTTCTCCAATGAGGCTATCCTCCAAAAGGTGCTAACTCTCCTGAACAGTAGCAGAGCTACCAAATATTTAAAAGCATAAGCCCAAGAGGAGCATTATATATTCATATCACAATGAATCTCATTCCTTTTCTGCATATTTTCATGATGTCAAGATATTTGCATGCCTGTTCATATAGACAGCTATCCAAGATTCTACAAATCTGACCTGCATGTCAGATTTCCTATTTTCTTATGGCCCATAAAATAAAAAAAAAAAAATTACATGCCTCATTGGTTGAACAAGAAAAATTAAAAGAAATGAAATTTCCAATCTCTACAAATAAAGTTTTATTTGAACACAGCCATCCTCAGTCACAGGTATATCACATGTGACTGGTTCCATGGCCTGAAATGGCCTGAAGAATTGAACATTTATTATGCGGACAGTATTATATTCCCAATGACGTAACAAACACCTAGAGTTCAGCCTTGGATAGATGTAAAATAATGTAACATGGAAAGGGAGATGCTGACTAGTCACTGTCCTGAGCCTGAATCTCTGTACTAATAAAACCGCGAAGGCAGAGTTGAAGTGGTCACTCTAATTTGCTTAGTCTGTTTTTCAATTCACTGTGGAATTGACAAAACACTTGTGATTATTGAGCATAGAATATTTTTACTTTACTTATTTTTTCTTTAATTTGAAAACTGGTATTGAATTCAGTATGTTTTTATTTGTTTATCAATTTTTGTGCATGTATGACATATGTATGCAAGTGTGTCTGTGTGTGAGAGACTGTGGACACATGAGCATGGATGTTAGAAGGTAGACTTCCCTGTTGGTCCTCACCTTCCACCTTGTCTGAGGTAAGGTCATGTCATTGCTCATCTTGCTGCAGCATACACTAGGCTACCTGGCCTATAAGCTTCTAAGGGATTTTCCTGTCTCTGTCTCCCATCTTGCCATAGAAGCTGTAAGATTTCAGATGCATCCTCCATGGATCTAACTCAGGTCCTCACACTAGCGTAGCAAGTGCATAATCCCCTGAGACATATCCCTAGCACTCAGTACAGTGCTAAGTACATTTTCACAAACTATGTATGTGAACTTATATTTAACTATAAACTTTATAAGACATGAGCATAGAGAAATTATTTAAGGTGAAAACTGGACAAAAATTGAGGTGATCTATACACATAATATATTTTGCAGACTCGTTACAAAAAGATGTAAACATGTGTGAATATTTTGTATTATGTACATACTAAAATTTTGGTATTTTAGATTAACATCTAAAATGACTTTTTTTCTTTTATTTACTTAAACATTTAAAATTATGTATCTATGGGGCTGGAGAGATGGTTTAGTGGTTAAGCACTTGCCTGCGAAGCCTAAGGACCCCAGTTCGAGACTCACTTCCCTAGTACCCAAGCAAGAAAGATACACAAGTTGGCACATGTATCTGAAGATTGTTTGCAGTGGCTGGAAGCCCTGGTGCACTTATTCTGTCTCTCATTCTCTCTCTTTGCCTCTTTCTCTCTCTGTCTGTCACTCTCAAATAAATAAATAAAAATAAACAAAACATTTTAAATTATGTATCTATAAATTTTAAGGATTTAGAAGCTATACAAACAATAAAAACATTTCTACTATAAAAGTAACTATTAAAACAAAGTAGAATCTAACCTATAATGTTAAACATTATCTAAATTTGCAATTTTTGTTCTTGTTGTTTTTTTGGTTTTTCGAGGTAGGGTCTCACTCCAGCCCAGGCTGACCTGGAATTAACTATGTAGACTCAGGGTGGTCTCGAACTTATAATGATCCTCCTACCTCTGCTTCCCGAATGCTGGGATTAAAAGTGTGCACCACCACGCCTGGCTTAAATTTACAAAATTTTAATGAAAAAAAAATCACATGTATGAGTAAATAAATGATTTCCAAGAATTGAAGAAATATAAGGCAAAGAGTTATTCTCTGTTTCACAGATTAAACAATGAAAAGTTTATATGAACAGAAGTTGCTATAACAAAGAGTCCACAAGGTATGCTAGATTTAAAAGTGGTCAAAATTTGCTTCATTATACAAAAGCAGTTCCACAGGACATGACTCAGGTAAGAATGACACTTTACTCCTCAAATTAGTCAAGGAATCCTTCTCAAAGTTACCATGAATTTCCTCGCATATCCTGCAGCCAGCGCAGATCCAGATACCACCTCTTTAGCCAGCTCTGAAATTAACACTCTGATCAGCTACCTTCACTCAATGACTGTGCAGCAGAGAACATAGGTGAAGCAAGCAGCTTCAGTGAGAAGAGTCCCTGTCCGCCTCATTGAAACTTCCCAGTAATGAGCTGCCTCGTCCAGCCTTCCTCCTCACACTCCTTTGACAGATGAGGGCATTTCATTGACTTCTGATGGCTCTCCCTCACCTACTCACGTTTCTTCACTACTATCCTTTGTAATTGTGTCCTCCAATAAGCTACCTGCCAGCCTAGTTTGTTTTAGGAGGACCTGGGCTAACACACCTTTATACTGCCCATGTCCCATCCCCTAGTCATATTTGCTAACATAGTCAAACCCAGCTGAGCAGTTAGTATTACAATCAAATTCTACTCTGTGGGATGTGGGAAAGAATAATGATTACATTTCACCACTGTTTTAATAGTTGGTCTAGAAGTTACAAAATCCCTTCCTTTCCCTTCTCAAGCAAGAACTTAGTCACATAGTCACAAGGCAAGGTAGTCTAGCTTCTATCTGGGAGAATTTATTCTAATAAAAAAATCAATGACATTCTATTTCTATCTTTATAAAGAAAGCAATAATGCTTACGAGATATGGAGAAGTTTCTAAAAAAAATCTTTAAAGATTTACATGTTTGGAAGATTGCCATTTTATAAAATCAATCACAGATAATATACATGATATTTAATTTGGTAGATATTAACAGACTATATTTTATGTGCAATCCTTGAAAGCAATATTTTACTTAGTTTTAAAAAATATAATAAAAGAATGTTATGGCTTCGATCTGAAATGTCCTCCAAAGGCTCATCTGTTAAAGGCCCTATTCCCAATGCAGCGGTGAGCAGAGTGGAGTTTTGGGAAGTTGATTGGATCAGGAAGTCTCCAACCTCATCAACAGATTAATCCATTAATGTACTCATAAATTTATGGCATTGCTGGGAATTTATGGAGCCTTTAGAAGAGTGGCATTGTTAGGAGAAGTAGGTCACTGGGGCATGCCCTGCAAGGGTATATCTTGACCTGGATGACTCACACACATTCTCTCTCTCCCTCCTTCTCTCTCTCTCTCTCTCTCTCTCTCTCTCTCTGTCTCATTCTCTTGGCTTCCATGAGGTGAGCAGCTTTGTTCTCCGCCGTGATGTCATGATGTTCGGCTCAGCTCAGAAGCAATCAACACAAGTGAGCATGAACTGAAACCAGAGTCCATGAGCCTGTCATTTTGTCACACTGGCAAAAAACTGTCTCATACAAGACCTAAAAGGAGGTACCCTAAAACCTAAATGCCTTTCTGATGGTCATTAACTGGAATCAAAATATTTTAAAACATTTTTAAACAGCATAATACTAAAGGCTTGCTAATCCTTAAGGAAGCATCCAAGTATGTATAGATAGTTGAGATTTATTAATGAGCATAACAATGTTTTTATTTATATTGGAAACGCTAAACAGTATGGATGTGGTTATATAAAGTGTGAATTATCCATGAGATATAATGATATATAACTACAAAATAATAGAATAATCTAATAACATTTAGCTTTTAAAGCAATGTTAAGTTCAAAAGAAGAGAAGATTAATCCTTATCAGAATATATGTTTGTCTGAATATATATATGAAAAGAAAAGCCATTTTCTACCCATCCACTCATTATGCAAACTAGATACCAAAACCTAATAAATATTTCATTCTATATTAGTTTTATTCTGAAAATTTTTTCTTTATAAAATTACATAATTTTAACTTGCTCAAATCTTTCTTGTCTATGTTCAAGCTTGACAATAAGCATATCAGACCAGCCAGTCGTGGTGGTGCACGCCTTTAATCCCAGCACTTGGGAGGCAGAGGTAGAAGGATTGCCATGAGTTCAAGGCCACCCTGAGAATACAGAGTGAATTCCAGGTCAGCCTGGGCTAGAATGAGACCTTACTTCGAAAACCAAAAAAAAAAAAAAAAAAAATATCAGACCATGCAATTATCTAATATATATATATCCATCCATTACCTCACTGGACAAAACTGGGAACTACCAATGCTGAAAAATGAGAGAAGATATGTCAGCTAAAACACAACAAAACTCAGCCACTTACTTAAATCTGGATACATTCATTGTGTGCTTATGACTTATTTCACTGTTATAACAAAAAAATAAGCATACTAATGAAATAGGAAAAAATAACAGAGTGTTTTAGTTGGTTGGTTGTTTGGTTGATTGTGAAGCTTGGATTGGTTATATTAAACAGACAAGAGTAAATATAAGAATGTCTACTATTTAATGGGATATATAATACACTCTGACATGCCATACTTTGATTATTGCCAAGATATTTAGTACATATAATGTGTTCCTAACAAATGTAGTTTTTGGTATACTCGTTTATTTTGACATAAAGCATTTGACTTTTCTGTACTTGTTGCCACCTATTTTTTAAGACTATAGGTTCCTTAAGACATTCTTTGACTTTATTTTTAATGTACAAACACATTTCTCATGAACTATAATAGAATGTTTCTATAAATTTATTTGACATTTATGTTATTACTGAAAAACTTTTAAATTTATTATCTCTGAAAACAAATTATATTCAAGTGTATTACCTTTAATGTAGGTGTCAGCCAGTCTTCTCAAACCTTCATGTGAAGAGAACTCTTTTCCAGTAAGTGTAGCATGTTAGAAATATGTTGACTGCATTAATTTTTTACAGTTCAATTTACGTAATTTTCACTATTCGTCAACATAACAATGAATATCTGCTTCAACCTCCATTTAATTTTTTTTCTGCTTCAAAAATTTCTGTTCTATGTATGAATCTTCATTTTTCCCATGGGGCTTCTGAAAATAACAAGTTTAACTGCTGTAATATTTATATTCAATTAACTTTATCTCCAAATACATTTCAATACAACTTCACTAAGTGTTATATAAACACATTATTAACATAAAAAAAAAAAAAAAAAAAAGTCACTCTGGGGAAATGACTCAGCAGTAAGAGAATTTGCCAAACAACCAAGCAACAGGAGAGCCTCTTGGTCCAGAGACTCCCAAGGTTAACTTCCCAGAACCCACGTAAAAAGCCAGGCATGGTTACACACACACATCTATAATCCCAGTCCATGGAGGACAGAGACCAGCGTATTGTGGAGAGAAGCTCCTACAGGATGGAAAGACTCTGTCTCAAGGAAGTATACAAATGAGTGGCAAGAAGACGCTCTTCATTCTTTTCCGGCCTCTGCACACAAGCACATGGAGTGCACACACAAACATACACCACACACACACATACCACATACACATGCATACACACACAAACACACACACACACACTGTACACACACGACCACCACCAGAACACACATCCTTTACACATCCATGCATGCCAAAAGGAAAGAAAAAAAAGAAAAATTTCTTTTATTTGGCTCAGTCATGCTGTGAACCCAGCGAAGTTCCGGTAGGTGTCAAGGACAGTTTCCTGAATATGCTTTTACTGTAAAAGTTCCAGTATTTTATGTAAAAAAATCCATACCCTAAGTTCTGCCTTAACTGGCAATCAGACTTTAGGTAACCACAATCAGTTTCAAAAATACCCCCAATTCCCAAATAGGGCAGTAGAAAGCTCCTGGGCATCAGAGAAAGTCACTTGTCACAAAGATCTGGTAAGATATGTTAGGCATAGAATTATCCTCAGAACAGAGCAAATTGATTTAGTGTGCGTGTTTGAGGAAAGTAAACAGCAGAGGGTAAATAGTACAATCCAAGACTGCACACAGATTAGGAAAAAAACATTTCTCAAGAAGAAGCTAACAAACAGTGGAAGGCAAAGGTCAGTGTTTATCCACCACTCATCCTGCACATATGTATAGTGCGTTAGGTGGCAGCACTGTTCCAAGTTCAAAGAATGTACTCAGAACAAAAGCAAAGAAGCGCTGGGTCCCAAGGGTCATATATTCTATTTTGGAAAGGGATGTACAGATAGATGTGCAAAAAACTTCACAAAGTACTATGTTGAGAAGCTGCTGGTAATAAATTGTAAATTCTGTCTACGATCTTTTGAAAAGGATGGTTAGGGAGGGACACTGTTAGAGGATGACATCAAGCTCACGATAGTGAGGAAGAGGGTACACAAAGGAAGAAACGGTGCAGAGGAGAGTAGCAAACACAATAGTTGAATTTAGTGTGTCTGGGAACGGCAAGGAGGCAACGTGGTTACATGACAATAAGAGATGAAGACTTGGGAGGTGATAAGACTTCAGAGAAAAACAAAATTTCCAGATTACTCAGTATGAGTCATGCCAAGTTTCTTGTAATGTTTTAGCTAATCAGAAAATAATTTGATGGAAAAAGAAGAAGAATCTATGACATGATCTAATATTTTGTGTTTTAAAGATCACTTTAGATACTCACAGTCAGTAGGTAGAAGCATGAGGATTACTTAAGGAGGCTACAGCTATGTTCAAAGGAAGGGATATGGAAGTTTGGACCAGGTCGACAAGGGTGAGAGACATATACACATACACGTACATATACATATACTGTTGCTTACTATAGTATGTGTACTGTACTGAAAAGGCAAGCTTGGGGAATTTTTAAACCATTTAATGCAAAGAAAATATATCATATGTAGGTCTGAGACAAACATAAAGTATGGAGTTAGGATTTATAGGCTGAATGCCACAGCAGAGAAAATTTCATGAGCGTATGTGAAAGCATTTATGTGAATGCATATATGTACATACACACATACTTATAAACATACACACACTCACACACACAGAGAGACACATACACACACATTTTTAAAATGAAAAGCATTGTAAATGTTATGAGATGTGACAGAATCATTATAGAAA
The DNA here is from genome assembly GCA_036365145.1 of Orientallactaga sibirica. Lineage (NCBI taxonomy): Eukaryota > Metazoa > Chordata > Mammalia > Rodentia > Dipodidae > Orientallactaga > Orientallactaga sibirica. The sequence continues at coordinate 52,848,042 of JAEOAD010000004.1, read as the reverse complement.
TTCTATGTATTGAAACTTACACCAATATTTTATGTGTGGCATATGTAATAATTTCTATTAAGTAAAAATTTTACTATGGACTTATAAAACAAAAACTTCTTTTTCAGATAATTCAATTACCTGGGAGGATCCATGTAACAAATAAGATTGTTTTAGTGAGTAAGGTTGTTTCTTTGCCTAACATCTAAAAAAGACATGGAACAGAAAACCAGTAGAGAATAGAAGTGCAAGGAGGAATATCAAGCTGTTTGGGTCCATGAGCTATTAGGCACACCCTGTTCTGTCTACTTCATAGGTCCTGACAGTCTGCTTTTTCTGGCATTGAAGTACAAGGACCAATGTTTATTATAATGGGTCTGACTCATCATGAAACGGTTAAATTATCTCAAGTGTTCTCGCTTATCTATAGCACATAACACAATTTTGAAAGATTACTATCAAAAGTAGGTGAAATAAAGAGGCTTGAGAGAATTGCTTCAGTTATTTGAGACATTTGCTTATGTGGGAAGACTCATTGGTAACAGATATAGATGGCACTGTCAAAAGCTGCACAGCAACTTAAGTGATTACAAAAATCTTTGGTAAGTAATATAAAGAATAAATATTTCATAAATTAGTGAATTTATTAAAAATAATTATTGACTGAAAGTTCAGTTTTCTTGACCTTGGGGAAAAGATATGTAAGACACATTTACTTTTAGAGCTCTTATTCCAGAGTTAGCCAAGCAACTGTTGTATGAATAAGAAATGGGTCTATGTAATTAGAGACCTAATAGTTTCTCAATAACTTTTCAAGACAAATAGTAAGTGCTCACATGTTCATAATTCAAATATCACTGGGAGAGTGGACTGAATTTGGTCCTCTTAATAAGATGCTATAAGTTACTGTGTAGAAGTGAGCCTAAAGTTTGCACCATGAACAAAGACATTCCTGCTTTCTGTCGTTTTCTATGTCAAGTCTACCAAGCAAACTGTGTAATACTTGGGACTCTGAGTACAAATGCTACATTAAAAATGGAGTTCTTTGCTGCAGACAGGAGAATGTGATATAAAGAGATCATTTATCTGGGTGTACAGAAAATGTGTGAAATTTGTTTTATATTTCAACGAAAGACTATAAGTACCACAAAACTCTGCAAGACACACAAGCTGTATTTATACTGCCTGTCCAATTCTTACATTTCATTATCCTGTCACTGAAAACTTGAGCTGATTCCAGATAGCAGATCCATGTTTTACATAAGCATTAGGGGACAACAGTGATAGCATAAATATTCATAAATACCACACCTCTATATATCTGATGAAAAATTCACATTTCCCACTATAGTGTAAAAAGAAAGCTGCATTGATTGTTTTTACCCCACTGAGGCATCTGTAAGTCTCTGAAGACATGAAACTTCTCTTTCTGTCGAATCTCCACATCTTAGAACTTGGTCACTTCCATTTACCAAAACCATAGCTTTCAGATTTTTTTTTTTTTTTGATTTTCAAGGTAGGGTCTTACTCCAGCCCAGGCTAACATGGAATTCAGTCTGTATTCTCAGGGTGGTCTTGAACTCTCAGCAATCCTCCTACCTCTGCCTCTCTAGCGCTGGGATTAAAGGCGTGCACTACCACACCTGGCACTTTCAGAATTTTTTTATGTGCTTGTAGTCCAGTCCTAAATGTTTATCCACTGTTTAGTCAGAGTGGTCTAATGTATAGCAATCACCTTAAAACATAGAGAATCTTCCCATTGTCTGGAATATCTCACAAGATGGTATCAAAGATGGCCTTCCCTAACATGTCTGTGTTAACAGTGAACAATTTCTGTCATGATGCTTCCCATTTTGAATTGAAGTTATGTAACTACCATTAGTGCCCTGCCTGAGAATAAATGATGTATCTTGAATAGCATTATCAAGAGTTACAGTCCTTAGTAAGCACAGCATTGATATTGGCTAAGTTATATAAAATAAGTATCCAAGTTTGGCTCCTGCTTATGTTTACAAATTTTATTTTCCCTATTAAACTCCTTCTTATTTCAAAATCTTTCTTCAAAACCTCCTATTCTACTTTTAACAAGGCTGGTTTATCCCTTTGCCTTAGCTCGCTCTCAAGCCTCCTACTGATTCCATGTTCATTATGAAAGAGATTGGACTATATTTTGAGGAAGTAGAATGAGCTCTCGATGTACCTGTGTGACGAGGTAGGGTATATTGTAGGTATACCCATATGAGGGAGTTGAGCGTGTTGTAGGTGTGCCTGTTTGAGGGAGTTGTGTATCACAGAAGTGCCTGTGTGAAGGTGTAGAGTGTATAGTAGGTGTGTCTGTGTGAAGGAGTTGTGTACTGTAGATGTGGAGGGGGTAGAGTATATTGTTGGTGTACCTCTGTGAGGGGTAGAGTGTATTGTAGGTGTGCCCATGTGAGGGGGTAGAGTGTATTGCAGGTGTGCCTGTGTGAGGGGGTAGAGTGTATTGTAGGTGGTAGGGGGTAGAGTGTATTGTAGGTGTGCCTGTGTGAGGGGGTAGAGTGTATTGTAGGTGTGCCCATGAGGGGTCGAGTGTATTGTGGTGTGTGAGCCCAGAGTGAGGTGTGCCTGTGTGAGGGGTAGAGTGTGTATTGTAGGTGTGCCCATGTGAGGGGGTAGAGTGTATTGCAGGTGTGCCTGTGTGAGGGGGTAGAGTGTATTGTAGGTGTGCCCATGTGAGGGGGTAGAGTGTATTGTAGGTGTGCCCATGTGAGGGGGTAGAGTGTATTGTAGGTGTGCCCATGAGTGTAGGGGTGCCCATGTGAGGGGTAGAGTGTATTGTAGGTGTGCCCATGTGAGGGGGTAGAGTGTATTGTAGGTGTGCCCATGTGAGGGGGTAGAGTGTATTGTAGGTGTGCCCATGTGAGGGGTAGAGTGTATTGTAGGTGTGCCCATGTGAGGGGGTAAAGTGTATTGTATGTGTATCCTTTTGAGTGAGTAGAGTCTATTGTAGGTATACCTGTGTGAAGGGGTAGAATGTATTGTAGGTGTGCCTCTGTGAGGGTATAGAGTGTAAGAGAGTAGAGTTAAAGGACTCTCATTATCTTTTACAGTGTACAGCCCAACCCATGTATTATTACGTTCTCTGCAAACATTCATGTCTAATGACGCCTTTTTGTTATAAGTTTTAGTATCTTTACATCTTATGTATAGCTGGGCAACACATTTTAACATACCTCTCTGGTCTATTAAATAAAGCTCTTTTTATGAATGATAATGAGAAGATAAAGACAGAATAAAAAACATCATCCATGAGAAGACAGGTATGAAGGCAAAGTTCTTTTGACAGAGGTAACTATTGCTTATGGGTTATATTGAGAAATAACACAATTCAAGGCAAGAACAGAAAAAGAAAAGGAGAAAGAACAGGAGAAGGAGAAGGAGAATGTCGACTCATTTAAAAAGTCTCTCTGTCATTTGGACCCAGGTTTTTTAAATATTTTTTTTCATGTTCCTTTAAATTCTGGTAATATTGCTCTTTTGTTCCATAATTGTATTTTTGAACCAGTGGTCCCTTTGTTGTCATTGATATTCCCTTCAGAGCATGATGAAAATATTCATTAAAAATCCAGAATATTGAAACGTGGAATATACACTCTTGTCAGAAAATTCACTAGACATGTGGTCATTACAATGATGACCTTGGTAGCTGTAGCAGCTTAACTGAAACTGTGATTGGCTAGTTTTCTTTTCCATCTACAACTCACCTGAGCAGAACATACTAATAGCTAGTCTGTTTGTTTTATGATTGATTGACATGAGTTATCTTATTTTACCTCAAATGAATTTCATTGCTATATTTGTTTATCTAGGGCCTCAAACACAATGATAACTTCCTATATGGTTACTGATTTCAAAGGAAGTACAGTATTTTCTGTGAGCATTCATCAAGCTTCCAGAAAGCTATAAAAATGGAATCCTTTGAGCTCTTGAGTAACTGGGAAGTCTTCATGCTATATTATTTCAGCAGCTCAAGCAAGGACTTTCATCTTTTGTCAGCTCCTTATTGCTCAAAGAACAGAAGTAAAACTGCCAAAATGCCACAAGGGAGGCCATTCTCATTGTCAGGCCAAACTCCAGCCCCATTAATAATGCTAGTGAAATATCATACAATTATTCCTGTGACTATTCATCTCAGAATTTCCTTCTCTCTATTTGAAATGACCATTTCCCTCTATTATGAGAAACTTTTAATTTTTTCTTGCTTCAGTATTTGAAATAATTTTGAAATGATGTGTTCTCTTCCTGTACAGCATATCCTTGGATAATTGATCTGAATGGTAGGTAAATGCATTCTCTAGTTACAGTGTATTTTTGAGCAGTTTGCAGGCTCAATTTAAGGTATAGTTGATATTTTTTTACCTAGTTTATTAAGTTCTGATTGAATAAGATCCCATATTCTTATAGTATGGAGAACCTATGACAGAATAAGTCAAACCTCTCCTTCCTTGAGTGTCCTAGACAAATAATCACCAAGGTTTTTCTGTAAAGACACAGGTGCTAAATATTTTAAGTTCTGTAGGCTGTAGGATGTTCATTTTCTGCTGCAGCTATATAACTTTGCCATTGTAGAAAAATTAGCTATAGACCATAAATATGTGAATAGACATGGTTTCACTCCAATAATTTTTTTAAATTTTTTTATTTTATTTTTGAGAGAGAGACATAGAGAGAGAGAGAGAGAGAAAAAGAGGCAGAGAGAGAGATAGAATGGGAGTGCCAGGGCATTCCAGCCACTGTGAACAAACTCTAGACATGTGTACCCCCTTGTACGCATGTACAACAATGCATGCATATGTCAGTTTTGTGTTTGGCTACTTGGGACCTGGAGGTTCCAACAAGCATTCTTAGGCTTTGCATGCAAGTACATTAACTGATAAGCCATCTCTATAGCCCTCCAATAAAATTTTTATTAACAAAAACAAAATTTAGGCTGTATTCCTGTCCTAGAGGAATTATTTTGTTACTTGATCAGATTATCCTGAACTGGAAAAAAAAAAAAAAAAAAGCTTGGCATAATTATTTGCTTGGGCAAAAAATAAAGACCCTCAAGAGCTCCTTTACCTAAATCTGAATGAGAAGTCAACTTAATTTTAGTTATAAAGTATATATTGTTGGGTACAAGCTGTTTTTGAAACAGAAGCTTCAAAATTGAATTATTTCAATTACATAGACATTTATGTCTATCCCAAGTGTTATTATTTGAATTGCATATTCACAAAGTAACTATTGAAGTCTTAACTCTCCACAATAGTAAATGCGATCTTATATAAAAATAGAATCTTTGCAAAGGTAATCATTTAAGATGAAGTTAAGTGTTGGGAGAGGGTGACCCTTTAATTCAATAAGATTGATGCCTTATAAAGAACAGAAAGTTAATGTGAGATACAGCCACAAAGAAAGGCCATGTAGAGAGGAAGGCAGACTTTGAAGTAATGCATTAAGAAACCCTGAAATGTTTAGGAGTTACTAGGAGCTAGAAAGAGCAAAGTAGTTTTCTCCCCAAAAGCTGTTTGGCAGGGTATGGCTTTGTAACCACTTCAACTTTGGACTTCTGAGTTTCTAGAGCAATGAGACAATAAATGTCTGTTATTTTAAATCATCCAACTTACATGGAGCAATTTTACTAGAACACTGGGAAACATGTATGGCCAGTAACAACTTAATAAGCCTATGAGAAAATCAGTGAGGCCTCCTAATCATTTTAACTATAGGCCTTATTGGCTGTAGACAAATGTTTTATGAATACCTTATTTGGTAATATTTTAATTGCATACAATGAAATAAATAGGATTCCAAATGGGACTGATTTATATTATAATATACCTATAGCCTGTTTTAATCTGAAATGTTCAGCCTAAGTTTATATGTGAATATTTAGAGCCCAGCTTATGACATATTTTGAAGGTTTTGAAGACTTCAGGAGGTGTAGCTTGGCTGGTTAAAAAAAAAAAAAAATAGATCTCCGCAGTGGGATTTTGAACTTACTCCCTCTCTGGTTCTGGCTGTGTTTGCTCTGCTTATTGGTTCACTGGTGAGGAGAACTAGCTCACACTTCTTTCATGATAAGCTCTTCCATGCCTTCCTCACCATGATGGAGTGAAATCTCCCATAAATGATGGGCCAAGATAAATCTTCCCCGTCTTAAGTTGCTTCTGTCAGAAATTTTATCACAAATATGCAATAATAACAAATAGAATGAGGCAAATATTATAGAAATATTTATGATATAGTAATATGTGTTTTTATTGGGATATTAAATATCAAGATTAAGTAGTTTGTGTAAAAACTATTAAAGTGTCTCTCTAAGGATTAGCAGGAAAATTATTTGTGATATCTTCAACTATCATTAAAGGGTACAGAGCCCTATGCTTGTCACCCCAGATGCTTGGGAAGCTTAAGAGATGGGATCACTTGCTCCTAGAAGATTGAGACCAGTCTGAGCAACATAAGGATATTCCCATAGAAAAAAAAAGACAGACAGAAAGATGGAAAGAAAGAAAGAAAGAAAGAAAGAAAGAAAGAAAGAGAAAGAAAGAAAGAAAGAAAGAAAGAGGAAAGAAAGAAATAAGAGAGAGAGAGGGTGGGAGGGAGGGAGGAAGGAAGAAAAAGCTATAGAATGGGGAGAAGTGCTATGGAATGCTGTATTCTGGATGTCATGGCCCCTCAAGGCATGAGTTGACAGTAATTTTCATTACTGTCACAACAAAGGGCCCATCAACATTCTGTCATAGATGGTGGAATTGCTCATGTCTACCGTTCTTCCATGAGGAGTTATTGGCAGTTAATGATTTTAAGGAAGGGAGACATTTTCTTCAGTTGTATAGCCACTATTAGGACTCTCATACCTGGTAAATAATCTCAAACCCATGTTCATGCAGACAACCCTAATTAATCTTACACACACACACACACACACACACACACACACAAAAAGACAAGTAGAAGAGAAACTAGTTGGAAAGAAGGGGGTTCAGTTGTTCAGTGGGAGAAAGATACAGAGGGGGACAAGACAAAGTAATCAAAATGAGCTGGGCATGGTGGCACACACCTTTAATCCCAGGACTCAGGAGGCAGAGGTAGGAGGATTGCCGTGAGTTCAAGGCCACCCTGAGAATACAGAGTGAATTCCAGGTCAGCCTGGGCCAGAGTGAGACCCTACCTCAAAAAAAAAAAAAAAAAAAAAAAAAAAAAGACAAAGTAATCAAAATGCATTACATACATGTACAAAATTGTCAATGAATTAAAGAAAAATCCAAAGGGAGGGAAGGAGAAAGGAAGGGGAGGGGAAAGGAAAGGAAGGGAAGGGAAGGGAAGGGAAGGGAAGGGAAGGGAAGGGAAGGAAGGGGAAGGAAGGAAGGAAGGAAGGAAGGAAGGAAGGAAGGAAGGAAGGAAGGAAGGAAGGAAGGAAGGGAAGGAGTGAGGGAAGGAGGGAGGAAAGAGGAATTGACTTAATATTTCTATAGGTGAAAAGGCCCAGATACTAATAAACTAAAATTTTGCATATGATTCATAATGAAAAAATATGCTAATTTTCAGTTAGAAGTTGATAAAAATTTAACATACTTTTCCTTTCTAAGTGTGTGAACTCACTGGCTTCCATACACAGATCTCTTGGGTCTTGGCACTCAGTTTAAGAATCTTTTTCAAAGTTTTCTCATCCAGATAAAAAAAAAATTAGCTCTCCATAAACCTTTTTTGTTATAGCCAAGAGAAGACAGATTAGAGGAGGTACCAGACAAGAGGCTTTGTGTTCAGTTTGTTGTTCCAGAAGTTGTACTTATCACTTCCATATCTGGCTTGAATGCAGTTGCTCACAGATTATAGTTAGCTGCAAGAGAGCCTGAAACCCACTCTAGTGCTCCATAGCTATGTACTTACCCAACATTATCAACGAGCAAAAGGAAAATATTGAAGTTGGATACTTGGGAAACATTTTGTAGTCTCTCATCACAGAACCTGTTTCCCTTGTGATAAGGACTAATCTCTAGTAAAGTGGACCTGTTTTTTATTTTTATTTTTTGTTGTTGTTTTGCTTTGTTTAAGATACTGGTTTAGAGACAAGGCTGAAAAAGGAATTTAGCTAAGTAGTAGAGTACCTTCCTCAGGTCTAAGGAAGAATTACATTGGTGCCTTAGGCATTGTTTTATACCACATTATGTATGCCCTTGTGTAAAAAAAGGTCAAGAATATAAACAATAATTTCACAGCTGCTTTTGGTTTTCTGTGGGCTTCCCATGAGCCTTTTCACCTCTTTTTTTACACCTGTTCTACACAGTGTAGATGCTACTAACCTCTGTAACCTAAGTTACAAAGATGAGCAACCAGGCAGGATTCACATTGGCCTACCTCATTAACTGACTAAAGAATAGAACACCTTAGGATTTTGACCTATGCCAAAACAGTCAATTATTATAACCAACACATATAATTGGAGGAAAACAAGATCTTTCATGGGAAGACAACTTCTTCAAAAAAAGCAGAGGCAAGTAAACTTGGACTTTACAAATCATGGCTCACACCAGAAGTCTCAGAATTCAGGTAGCTGATGCAGGAGAATTTTGTCATGGCACTGAGTCCATCATGGGGTACACAATGGGTTACAAGCTACCCAGAGCTCCAGAGCAAGACCTTGTCTTAAAAAAAAAAAAATAAGAGCTTTCGCTAAATAAATGAAAACCTTGAAGGTAAGGTCATTAAACATGAAGATTTTCCTTAATTTTCCATGGAAAATACAGGTTACTGTCAAAAAGAATGTGATTAATATTATATGTATTTTGTGAAATCCAAATTATTAAATACACACATATTTGCATGATTTAATTATATGTTTTTCTTATTTCTCTAAATAAGGTACATCTGGTATAACTAAGAGAAAAAAACTTTTTTATGTTGTTTAGAAGCTGTATATTCCTTATATATCGTGGTGGTTTGATTCAGGTGTCCCCCATAAACTTAGGCATTCTGAATGTTAAGTTCCTAGCTCATGGACATTTGAGAATTAACACCTTCATGAGAAAGTGTATTGTATTCGGAGCTGATTTTCAAGAGGAATGTGGAAGGATTTGAAACCTTGGCCTAAGAGATGCCTTGCAATGCTGTAAGTACAATTTGGTGGACTATTCTTGTCAGAGTTGCAAGACCTGAATGCAGTAAGAACTATGGATTGTGATGTTTGGCTTATGAAGGTAAAAAGGAGCTTTGTCCGGACTGTGTATGAAAGGCTTGCTGTTATGGCCATGTACTGAGGAGCTGTGCATGCATGGTTGCATTGAATAAAAACGGACTGGTGTGAGCAAAGGAATATGGCACAGAAAGAAATTTTGGGGCTGAAACTGCTGACTGTTCAGCTGTAATTGTATGAGAGATTACAACCTTTGAGATTGGGTCAATAGGCAGATGCAGACTCTTGAAGAGGCCTGTGTGCTCAAGGAGTGGCCTGTTCTTCAAAGTCTGCTTTATTCCCCCTTGGATTAACAAATTTTATGGAGTATAAGAAATGCAGGAAAGAGAGGGCCATTGAATTTGCAACATAGTCTTGTGTTTTGGAAATGGTCATGGGCGGTGTGGAGCATGTTGTGGGATGCCTGCATGGACACCTGATGGAGCCATGAGGATGGACAGTAGATTACAGTGGAGATCCAGTGGAGCTGCAGGAGTCACGAGATGGTTACTAAGGAAATCTGCCGGTCCTGGATGAAGTTTTCCAGGACAGTGAGTAGCCTAGCTAGAGGGGCGGAATTGGAACTCCAGAGACTTGTTGCTGGTTAGAGTTATCAGACTTGGAGATTTATCACCGATTAAAGTTATTGAACTTGAAACTACAGAGTTTGATGTTTGCCCTGGTTGTTTTAAATCTTGTATTGGCTGGATATTTCTTTGCTATGCCCAATGCCTTCTATTGCAGTGTGAGTGTTTTATTCTCTGCCATTATGGGTTTTTTTTTTTTTTGGGGGAGGATTTTGGTATCATGGCTCAGTTAAAATATTTAGATTATGGGGATGTATGAACATCATTGGAATTGATAAAGACTATGGAGACTTTTAAAGCTGGATTAATGCATTGCATTTTACATAATGTATGGTTATCAGTTTATGGGGGCCAGGGGCAGAATGTGGTGGTTTGATTCAGGTGTCCCCACAAACTTAGGTGTTCTGAATGCTAGGTTCCCAGATGATAGAGATTTGGGAATTAACACCTCCAAGAGGCAGTGTATTGTTGGCACACTGTCCTATTGCTGTTGTCCACCTGATGTTGGCCAGAGGGTGATGTCCACCCTCTGCTCATGGTGTCATTTTTTTCCTGCATCTTGGAGCTTCCCCTGGAGTCTGTTGCAGGTAGGGAATTTGCCACCATGATATTCAGTCTTTTTTGTTTCAAAGAAACACTAAAAATACTGTAAAAACAATGAGCAATGAGGAAGCAAAATAAATAAAAGCCTATTTAGTGTCTCAGGATATCTTAACTATTATAAGCAAATGGAAGAAAAAGGCTGAAATACAGATTAAATTTGAAGTTGAAAAGGTAATTTACAATAAAAAAAGAAACAGTATCAAACATTAACCAAACTAAAAATAGAGACTATTTTCTGCCACATTTTCATTAGGTTGTTTGAGTAACTTGAAACTGCTGTGTTCATCCAAAAATTAATTACAAATTGCCCAGGAAGAGAGTATATACCTTATAAACAATCAATCCATAGAAATTATAAGAAATGTATGAATGGCAAATCAGTATTGATGTTAAGTAAACTTGACAATAGAAAGAGGGGCTTAGGAATATTATATTTCCATTTTAGAAGAAAATTTCATGTATAATTTAAGCCAAAATAAGTTCCATATAGGTAGAAATCCTTGATGGATATTTTTCTGCTTTGTATAGTATTATTTTCATACAGATCCATGCACATATCCAAATATTTTAAATATGTTCATAATATAAAATATAATATTGGTATTCTCAGATTTCTAATAAGAAATGAGCTAATGAGGATGACAGAAATGCAGCCTTATTCTAACAAAATCACAGTCAAAGTTGCAGAAATCAGTAATCATGGAGCTTTTTCAATGACACTGAAAAGGAGTAATGACAACCTTTTACTTCTTCATAATTCAGTGATGTAGCACATACTTCAGGAATCTACAGAGGATCCCACAGGTTTAAAGATACACTTTATATTTGTTAAAGGTGTGTAACATATTACCAGAGGGATAACCTAAATACCTTGATAGCATGATAAGTGACTAAAAGCCTAAACTAACAAAAAATTTTGAACTCTTGTTTACATTTTAATGAAGCAGTTGTGAGTTTTAAGCCTTCTCCCTGCTGCACTCTCAAGTTATAAACAAGACTGAAAATCCTGAAGTGAGAGCAGAAGGAAAATCATTTCCTAATTCTGCGATTATGGAGAAAATATAGACAATGAGTTGTAAGAACAAATGACCTTTATCTGCCAAAGTAATCTGAATGTATTTCTACACATTTGTGATTATTCTATGAAAAAGCAAGTTATGTGAGATAAAATTGTTCAAATAAAAGTTAAATGAGACAAAATGTCATTTGATTTAAAATGTAATGTTGCAGCAATAAATTAAGGCAGTATAACCTGCTATAAAATGCAGAAAAGAGCCTTTTAGCATTTCTCCTCTCCTCTGACTGCTATGAAGAAGCATAAAGTACTGCTGCTGTAGCACAAGATACCCCAGCACTGTCGTATCCAAGACCTTCGGGTTTAACCTGACCTCCTCAGAATGGATATCCACACTACAGTATGCTGGGAGACCTTTTTGATACCACTTTGATAATTCTTTGCAAACCTCCATTAGAAACAGAGAAAAGCCACTTCAAGAGTGTGCACTTACAGCTTACTGTTTACCTATACACTCGTAAGATCAAAACCCCTGTCTTACTGTTTTTGTTAACAAGGAGCAGTGAAAGTCTTCCCACATACTGAGTTTTGGTTTCCATTTTACAATCTGAGATGACAGACGGTACAAAAATGATGAGAAAACTGTGGGGAGGCTTCCAGAAGATTGATTCTCTCATCAGCTGATTCTTTTCTAGTTAGTCTTTTATTGACTACAAAGGTATAGCCAATGCAGAAAAGGAAAACCAGACTGCCCTGTTTAATCCCGAGGGCATTGGCAAAAGGTGATCACTTTTTGAGAAAACAGAGGCCTACAAGGAAATCAGCACACCGTGTGAGCCGTTAAGCTGATTTAAACACACAAGGGATGCCTGGGGTTGAGCGCAAGATCTCTGAGGTGTGAGAAGAGAATGAAACCATTCCACAGACTAATATTACTGAGCTTTAGTAGCAGGTGGTACAGTTGATCAGTCAGGAACCTGTCATTTGGAGAATAGACCAATATATCTGAGAGACATGAAAAATCCTTCTTTTTTTTTCTCTCCTCACAGAGTAAAAATATTGTGAATTCAAACTTTCTGACAATTATCATTTACAGGTTATCACAATTCAGGCACCTATTAGAAATAAGTGAAATCAAAACATAGGTAAAATTTCTAATGCTTGCCTGTGATTGCAAATTGTAACTCATGGTGGCTGAATCAGACATTTAGTTCTTATTTAAGCCCATCTGGATTAAAACCATTGCACACTGTATCACCTGAAATTCAGACACCCCAGAAACAAATACAAATAAAACAACTATATATGAAATTTTCATAGCCAGAGAGACAAGAAACGATTCACAGTCCCGAGTTTGTTTGCTGATTCTGTGGTTTGGCTGTTATTACTTATACAGTTTCAGACAGAAATCTTTAACTTGACAATCTCCACTTGCTGTTCAAAGTCTTAGGGTAAGGGTGAATGTTAGTGATTTATCACCTTATATTTATAATGATCATAATCCTATCACCTCCATTTGCTAATTTCTGCAGACAATTCAGCAGCAAGTTAAGACTGAAGTTACAAATTAAATAAGACAATATGAAATATTATGTGTTTGACAAGCTATTTTCATTACAACCAACACAGCACCATGAAAATTGAGAATCCTAAAGCAAGCTAATGAGGATGTTATTGAAATATGTTATTAAAACAAAGATATGATCAATTTGAGCTTCACTGAACACCAAACATGATCTTGTGAACTGAGAAGACTTACTCTCCTGTGGCTTTTTAATTTACAATGGGCTAAGTGGAGAAACTCTAACCATGGCAATCTATGAGATTTTCATAGAATAAATTCACAAAATCATTTGCTGTGTCTCACATTTAATGTCAAATTAGAACCAAGGACTCTCAAGAACTTATTAATGCAAGGTAATTCTGTACCGAGTATTAAATTATATTGACTGTCTTGGTCCCAGGCATCAGTTAGGGAGCCCTGATGAACGTAAATGAGATTTCTCCTACAAAATCCAACAAATATAATCAGCATTGTAATAGCAACCTTGCTTTGAATACCCACCAGATGGTCTGTAATTTCCTCAGCTATAGGAGATTATGCGATAGTTCTTATTGCATTGTTCTCTTTTTCAGGATTTTGTGGAATTTTTGTAGTCAAGTCATCTAGCTTCCTGTTTACTAGATCCTATCAACAGAAGAGTCCATAAATAATTTACCAAATTTTGAAAAGGAAATCAATGTCCGCAAGGATTTTGTAGAGGATAAAAATCTGATTTGACCTTTATTTGCATGTGTATATGTGTATTGGATATGTGTTTGTGTGTATATGTGTGTGTGTGTGTAGATGTTTGTATATATGTAGAGGTATGTGTGTATACGAGTGTGCCTACACACTTGTGTCTGTATGTAGAGGTCAGTATCAGGTGTCAAACTGGAGTGCTTTTCCCCATAATTTTTTATATTTTACTTATTTATTTCAGAGAGATATAAATAAACAGAGAGAGAGAGAGAGAGAGAGAGAGAATGGATATGCCAGAGCTTCCTGCCACTACAAATGAACTCCAGGCACCTGTGTCACTTTGTGCATCTGGCTTTATGTGGGTACTGGGGAATTTAACTACAGAGATCAGGCTTTGTAAAAAAGCCATAAACCATGGAGCCATCTCTCCAGCCCCACCATACTTTTGAAACAATGCTTCTTGATGAAGCCAGTACTCACCAATTCAGCTTCACAAGCTAAATCCCAAGAATCTGTCTCTGTCCTTTCAGTGCTGGGATTGTAAAATATATCACCATGCCCAGCATTTTACCTGAGTGCTGACAGCCCCCAAATCAGGCCTCATCCTTGTATGCTGAGCACTTCATTCACTGTGCTGTCTCTCTGGCTTCCTAATTTGACTTTTAATCCATTAAATTGTATAGCTTTTTCAAAAAGCAAAACAACTTAAAATAATAATCTGCCTCTCCTTCATTTTGAACCACCTAAAATTGCATTAAAGCTGCCATAAATGAGCTCAGATCCTGAAATTATATTCTCAAATAAAAGCTCCTTGTTCTTATGCCTCTCTTTTACTATTTTATATTCTCAGATTTTTTTTTTTTTAGTGTCCCTGATCCATTGATATCTGTACTGTCATAGTGAATCCTTACTTATCTCTTGCCTGCCTTTGTAGCTCTGGTTAGTCATCAGCAAGATGTGTTCTTTACTATACTATGATGATGTCTCCGGACTTTTTGGGTTATAGTAAAATGTCCAATGAGCACATGTACCTTTATAATGCGGGTAGGAAGTTAAGCCATGCTGTCCCATCATTCACATCTGGCACAGAAGTCTGCCAGAATGAGACCTCAGACTCTTGGTACAGTTCTCAACCCTTAGGCTATAGAGCTTTGAAATTACCAGATCAAGGAGATTCTGAACAACAGCAGGGACATTCAGTCCCAATCCTAAATTGTGCCCAATATTGACTTCAAGCCAGTCCTTCTGATATGTGTGTGATACCACGGAAAAGTCATGCAAGTGATGTTAGGTTGTGATTATTTATACTGACTGTCAACTTGACAGGATCTAGAGCCACCTAGGAAACAATCCACAAGGTGTGCCTTTAACGGATTATCTAGATTAAGTGAATTGACTTGGGAAGACCCATGTTATCTGTGGGTGGCACTCTTCCATAGTCTGGGATCCTGGAAAGAATAAAAAGCAGAAAGAAGCCAGGCATAGTGGCACACACCTTTAATCCCAGCACTTGGGAGGCAGAGGTAGAAGGACTGCAGTGAGTTCAAGGCCACCCTGAGATTACATAGTGAATTCCAGGTCAGCCTGGGGTAGAGCCATACCCTACTTCAAATAACCAAACAAACAAACAAAACAGAAAGAGAGGTCAGTACTAGCATTCATCAGTCTCTGCCTCCTGTGACCATCTGCTTCATGCTCCCACCACCGTACCTTCCTTGTTTGCTGGACTGTGACCTTAATTGTAAGCATTTGTCAGGTTTTTGTTATAGCATCAAGAAAGTAACTAAGACAGCTAAGATAGGCACCAATAGTGTGTGAACCTTCACAGGAGAAGAAACACTTGTCCCATCATGGAAACTTCATCTTATATAAAGGAAACTGCTGTAATGGTTAATTCTTTTTTTTTTATTTTTTTGGTTTATTTATTTGAGAGCGACAGAGAGAGAGAGAAAGAGAGAGAGGGAGAGAGAGAGAGAGAGAGGCAGATAGAGAATGAGCATGCCAGGGCCTCCAGCCACTGCAAAAGAATTCCAGATGCATGTGCCACCTTGTGCATCTGGCTTACGTGGGTACTGGGGAATTGAGCCTCTAACTGGAGTCCTGAGGCTTCACAGGCAAGTGCTTAACTGCTAAGCCATCTCTTCAGCCCTAGAAACTTTTTCTAGGAGATATAAACTTTGATAAATTGAACTCATCTAAGAAATCCTAACAAATCTCAAGAATTAAAAATAAAAATGAAGAGAAGTTCTAATAGTTTATTTTCATAAAAAAGTATTTACATTTTCTGTGGTACACATCTTCTTCATCTCTGACTCACTGGAACCACGTGGTATTTAAATGGCTGTTCGTTGCTGCCATGTGTAACTGAAAAATCCACTAACCTTTGCCTAATGACTCAAATTTTGTAGCATGTTTCACTACTCTTTCAGTATCCTTAATTTGTGTGCTAATTCCTGTATCAATTACAAATTTACCCTCGTTTTAAGGCTCTAAATTATTTCAATATGTGCTCTCATAAAGAATTATGCTCTTATAATTAGAGAATTTTACAAAATTAACATCTTACCTGCTTCCATTACTATCTGTGGTGGTTTGATTCAGGTGCCCCCCATAAACTTAAGAGTTCTGAATGCTAGGTTCCCAGCTGATGGAGATTTGGGAATTAATGCCTCTTGGAGGCAGTGTATTGTTGGGGGCAGGGTTATGCATATTATAGCCAGTTTCCTCTGGCCAGCATTTGGCAAACTCTCCTGTTTCTATTGTCCACCTTATGCTGACAGGGGGTGATGTCCACTCTATACTCATGCCATCATGGAGCTTCCTCTTGAGCCTGAAAGCCAAAATAAATTTTTTTTTTTCCATAAAGCTGCTTTTGGCTGGGTGATTTCTGCCATCAATGTGAACCTGGCTTCAACAATAAAGTTGGTACCAAGAGTGGTGTTGCTGGTAAGACACCTGACTGTGTGGCTTTGGCCTTTCGGAGCTTATTTTCAAGAGGAATCTCAAAGGATTTGAAACGTTGGCCTAAGAGATGCCTTGTAGTGCTGTTAGTACAACATGATGGTCTATTCTGGTCAGAGTTGCAAGACCTGAATGAAGTAAGAACTATGGACTGTGAGGTTTGGCTTATGAAGGTGAGAAAGAGCTTTGCCTGGACTAGGCTAGAAGCAGTTTGTGTGAGAGGCTTGCTGTTATGCTCATGTCCTGAGAACTTGTGCAGGGTTGCAGTGGATAGAAATGGACTGGCATGTGAAGATGGATATGATACAGAAATGAAATCTTTGGGCTGAAACTTCTGCCCATTCATATGCAATTATATGAGAGATTACAACCTTTGAGATTGGGCCAGCTAACCTGCATTGGGACAACAGGAAGAATATATATATACTTTTGAAGGGACCTGAATGCTCAAGGAGTGTCCTGTTCTTCAAATTCTGTTTTATTCCCCCTGGATTAACAAATTGGCACCCCATCTGGAGTATAAAAAATGCAGGATAAAGGTTAATGAATTTGCAACATGGTCTTGTGTTTTGGAAACGGCCATGGATAGTGTGGAGCAGGTTTGCTGGATGCTGGCATGGAGACCTGATGGAGCCATGAGGATGGACCATGGGTTGCAGTGGAGACCCAGTGGAGGTGCTGGGACCAAGAGATGCCTGCTAAGGAAAGCTGCCGGTCTCAGATGAAGTTTTCCAGGACTGTGAGTAGCCTAGCTGGAGGGGTGGAATTGGAACTCCAGAGACTTGTTGCTGATTAGAATTATCACAATTGGAGACTTGTTACTCACTAGAGTTGTTGGACTTGGAGCTATAGAGTTTGATGTATGCCCTGGTTGTTTTAAATTTTGTATTGGTTGACTATTTCTTTGCTATGCCCAAAGCCATCTTTTGCAGTGTGAGTTTCTATTCTGTGCCATTTTTTAATGGCTTTTTTGTTATTATGGTTCAGTTAAAAGACTTTGGATTATGGGGATATTTAAATATCATTGGGATTGATAAAAATCATAGGGACT
Organism: Orientallactaga sibirica; assembly: GCA_036365145.1. Classification (NCBI taxonomy): domain Eukaryota; kingdom Metazoa; phylum Chordata; class Mammalia; order Rodentia; family Dipodidae; genus Orientallactaga; species Orientallactaga sibirica. The sequence goes on along the minus strand of JAEOAD010000004.1, from coordinate 52,830,405 downwards.
TTTAAAGTTGGATGAATACATGCATTTTACATCATGGATAGTTATCAGTTTATGTGGTAGTTTGATTCAGGTGTCCTCCATAAACTTAGGTGTTCTGAATGCTAGGTTCCCAGCTGATAGAGATTTGGGAATTAATGCCTCTTGGAGGTGGTGTATTGTTGGGAGTGGGCTTATGGGTATTATAACCAGTTTCCCCTTGCCAGTGTTTGGCACACTCTCCTGTTGCTATTGTCCACCTTATGTTGACAGGCAGTGATGTCCACCCTCTGCTCATGTCATTGTTTTCCCCTGCCATCATGGGGCTTTCCCTCAAGTCTTTAAGCCAAAATAACCTTTTTTTTTTTCCCTAAAATCTGCTCTTTGTCAGGTGATTTCTGCCAGCAATGTGAACCTGACTGCAACACTATATGAAACTCTTTTTGTATATTCATTTGTTATTCTCATTTTAATCTTTCTCTATTCAAAAGAGCATTATTTTTATATTCTGTTAGTTTTCTCTGCTTGTAATTTAATAATGCATTTCTCCTCTACCATCCAATCATAAACATATTTCATTGAAACATTATGGAGTAACATACCTCTATAAGCCCTACAGTCATCTTTGCTATTTTCTCCTCCTTTATAATAACACTTTCAAAAGAAGAATATCTTTACCTTCTAGTTTTTCCATTTGGTTATCCCTTCATTCCTATGAACCAAGGTTCCCCATTCAAAGTGTTCTCTAAGAGACCAATACAACTATTTCCTAATGGGGGTGAAATCTGTTTAAAAACTTTGCAAATAAAAAGTAATTCTTATTAAATGTACTCAAATTTCCTATTCTCTGCTGTGATTTCTCCTAGTCTGTTAAGCTGAACCACAGATCACAAAATTCCTCCATAAAAAAAAATTGAGGGCTGGAGAGATGGCTTTGCAGTTAAGGTACCTGTCTGCAAAGCCTAAGGACCCAAGTTCTACTCCCCAGAATCCACATAATCCAGATGCCCAAGGTGGTGCATGTGTCTGGAATTTGTTTGCAGTTGGAGGCAGTGGTGAGGCCCTGGTGAGCCTATTCTCTCTCTCTCTCTTTCTCTCTATGCTTCTTTCTATCTCTCCCTAGTAAATAAATAAAAAGTGTGTAAAAGTATATTAAAAAACTACAATGGGGCCTGGAGATATGGTTAGATGGCTTAGAAATTAACATGCTTATCAAGCCCAAGGACCCAGTTTGATGCCCCAGAACCCACATAGGCACATGGTGGTGCATGGAGTCTAGTTTGTTTGCACTGGCTAGAGGCTATGGCATACTCATTCCCTAACTCTCTCTCCCTCTCACAAATAAATTTATAGAGTTTTTATGAAAGCTTTCAAAAGGGCTGGAGAGATGGCTTAGTGGTTAAGCTGCTTGCCTGTGAAGCCTAAGGACTCACGTTCAACCCTCTAGGTCCCACATAAGCCAGATGCCCAAAGTGACACAAGTATGCAAGGTCACACATTCACACAAAGAGGCCCACATATCTGGAGGTGAACTGAAGTGGCTGGAAGCCCTGGTGTGCCCATTCTCTCTTGCACACTTTCTCTCTCTCTAGCTGTCACTCTCTTGCATTAAAACAAAAAAAAAGGCCAATCTGTTGTACTTTACTCAATGCCCCCGCCCCAAAAAAAACTTAAAAAAAAAAACATTGAGGGCTGGAGAGATGGCTTAGTGTTAAAGACTAGCCTGCAAGGTCCAGAAGCCTGAGTTTGATTCCCTAATATCCACATAAAGCCAGATGCCCAAAGTGGTGCATGCATCTAGCATGTCTTCTCTCTATATCTCTATATCTCACTGATTGCAAAAAATCAATAAATAATAAAAACACAATAAGCCAGATTTTATTCTATTGCTATTGACCCATACTGAGTCAAAGTACTGAGAGTATGAACAAGAATGTAGGCAAATTAAAGTCATACAAGTAATGCTTTCCACTGTGGTTGCAGAAACATTGTATGTGCACATGAATGGATTTTGTTTCTATTTCTTCTTACATATAAAGTGCTTTTGAGGAAATGTAGAGATGACAAAGAACATTTTATCTATAACTGTACCTACATTTATCTATCATCTGTCTACCATTTATATATCTACCTGTTTTCCTATGTAAATCCAGACATTTTTTAAAAAGCTTTGTAAATGGTATATTCATGTGGTTTTGCTTTATGATTAATTAATTCTTTATGGTGTTTGAATGCCTTGTTGAATGAAGTCTTTATAAGATTGACACTGTGACAGTTTTTGCTTTCAGCTATGCATATATTATATATGACATGAATATTTCATGCAAGTACCTCACACACATATGAAAAAATATGATTGTACAACTTGCTATTTAACTTTAGGGATGGGGGCTGAAACTTTTTAAATAGATTATTTATTTTCAAGAAGAAAGAGATTGAGGGTGCTGGAGGGATTGCTTAGCAGTAAAGGCTTTGCCTGCAAAACCTAAGGATCCAGGTTCACTTCCCCAGGATCCATGTAAATCCAGATTCACAAGATGGCACATGCATCTGGAGTTTGCAGTGGCTAGAGGCCCTGGCATGCTCATTCTCTCTCTATCTGCCTGTTTCTCTCTCCCTCCCTCTCTCTCTCTCAAATACATAAGTAAAAATAATTTTAAGAATGAAGAGAGAAAGAGTGAGAGAGAGAATGGGTGTGACAGGGCCTCTAGGGACTGCAATCTCCAGGTGCATGCCCCACTTTGTGCATCTGACTTTAAGTGCAAACTGGGGAATTGAATCTGGGTGGTTAGGCATTGCAGGCAAATGCCTTAACCATTGAACAATCTCTCTAGCCTGAGATATTTTATTTTTAAAAGTAATTACTTAGATCAAAGATAAACAAATTTTCTTACTGTGAATTTAAATGCAATCACAAAGAAGAAAAGTCTTAGAGAATACATGCAAAGGAATTGGTAAATAAATTAGTAAAATGATAAGCTTACATATCAATAATACCAAAAGATATATTTTAATATTCCCTTGGACAAATAGAAGACAAAAGCTAGAAGGAGCCAGAATAAATTTTATTTGCTTCCAAAGGTAGAAAGAAAAATTCTGTGTAAGACTACATAAATTGTAAATGACATTTAACAGATGCCACATGTGAAAGTGCCTTCAGTGCACTATTTCCAATTTGCTTAGACAACTTGAAGGTAAAATATCAAGATAAGCACACGTAACTTGCCCTGGAATGGCCAAGATTTAAAAAGGAAACAGTATTTTCTGATTTAACTTGTTACTATTGATTCACAAGGGAGAAGTTGCATTCAAATATTCATTTTCAAGATCATATATCACATCATAAAAACATCAAAATACATCTAAACAGTGTTTAAACAAAAGAAAAATGGAACTAAAACTGTAATAATTCACATGCAAACATATGTGTTCCAGTTCACTCCAACAGCCTAAAATAGAAATAATTTGCTCTTTTAATATGTAATTGTTAAAATTCCAATTAAGTCAATCTAGAGAAGAAAAAACTGTCAAATATTGTTGTCATACTTCTTTTAAAGCACTCAATCACCAAACATATCACACACACATAATTACTGGTTTATCACATTTAATCTTTCTTTTTAGGCCCTGCCTCAGTGCAGCTGGCACTGAACCATGATGATATGCCAAGAAAACTACCAGCTGGCAGGGCTCTGTGGTACAGCTCACAGGGGAGATTTTAATAGAGCCCTCATTTCACCAGTTATATGAGAATGCCAAGCAGGTGCTTCAAATACCACTAAGACACTGTCATATTTACACATCTTTTCAGAAATAGAGATATACAGCAAATTCAAGTTCAGTTTCTATAGTAGGAAACAAAGTGGAATTTGGAATTATCTTTTGATAATTCATGTTTGAAGCTATGACTAGCTCCATACTATCATAGTCATTTTACTTCTAAATGAATTACTTTTCTCTACTAAATATTGGAGCTGACTAAATTTATTTTTTTCAAGAAGTTTATATCAGCTTAATAAAACATATGAGATGATTAAAATATTTTTAGCACAACAATAACTCAGAATAGAGTTTAAACATCCAAGGATGTACCAAAACTCAGACAAACTGAAATGAGACGTTTGAATAAAATAAAGACAAAATGTGGGGGTTAATATACTAAACAAATGTGAACAGAACATATCTAAGTAGCTATCTTAATATCTAATAAAATCAAACTTAGAGCAAAAAACAAAAACTATAGGAAAGGGAAATCAGATTCTAAGTTTGGTAAAAGGAACAACATAAGTATTATATACACACTAATAGTGAAATTCAGTTATAAATTGTTGTAGTGAATCATGTACCTAAAAAAATTACAAAGAAAAACTATTACAGTTGGAAATCTTAAACTACTTCAAGCACAATGACCCAGACAAAAATATGCATAGATATAAAAGTTTTGAAAAAATAATAACAAGCTCGAGATTGTAGATTATACAACTTCATTCATTGGCAAAAGAAGCATATGAATACTGACTATACCTATAATATTAATAAAATGTGTTTATGTACTTAGTTATGAAGGTAGCAGCAATAAATCCCAAAGAACAACATGATTCACTTGTCCACAGGGCAACATCTTTAATAATAAAAACATAATTTTAAAAATTGTAACCTATATGAATGAATATATATTTTTCCAAGAGAATTGTAAAATTACAAAATTAAGGAAAGATAAAAAATAGGCATTGCAGGCAGGTGCTTTAACAACTAAGCCATCTCTCTAACCCAATACATTTTATTTTTAAAAGTAATTACTCAGATCAAATATAAACTGAAGAGACACAAAAATTACTGTTAGCTTATAATTCTTTGTACACAAATTAAAGTATAAATGGCTATATAGATCCATCTAAGAAACTTTTAGTGAATAACTAATTTTGGCTTCATAGTCTTTTTCACTTTCTAGAAAATGGTAGTCAAATTTCACAAGCTCATTTATAGGGCTTATATAGTAATAGTAATGGCAAAACAAAATCATGATGTCAATTCAGTTAGAGACATATATACAAACTAATAAAATATTAAGTAACTATAAGCCCAAGAAAATATTATTAAGCAGAATATATCCTAGAGATGCCAAGGTGTCTCAATATTCAAAATGTATTCATGAAGTTTAGAACAAAATTTATCTATGAAGTTTAGCACATTATTAATAAAGAAAAGAAAATGCAATTTTGTTCATGAAATTTTAGAAACATTTATAAAATAAATGGTCGGAGGAAGCAGAGAATTCTTTTCAGGTCTACAGAAGTGTTGCTGGAACAAAACACTTGCCCAGAAACAGCTTATGGAAGGAAAGGGTTTATTTGTGGCTTGCAGTTTTAAGGGGATGTTTCTTCATGGTGAGGAAAGCATGGAAGAAGCAGACAGCGGGACATCACATCTTCTCACCAGCGGAGAGGAAGGGGAGAGAATGAGCTAACTGGGGAAAGTGGGGTCTGGCAGTAACATCCAAAGTCCACCCTCAATGACACCCCTCCTCCAGGAAGGCGTCAATTCCAAGAGGTTCCACAAACTTCCCAAATTGTATCGCCAGCTGACCATCAAGTATGAGGTTTAATCACAAACATATGAGGCTATAGGGACCATTTTACAATCAAACCACCACCGTAAGTATATGTTAATTACTTATTACTGCTTAACATTTTACTAAAAAACTTGACAACTTAAAACGACTTTTACTAGTTTCTTTAAATCAAAAAGTGAATTGAAAAATTAACTACTGGTTCTCCCTCAGAGTTTCTTAAAAGCTGCTATTAAGATGTCCACAGGAAAGGTCTGGGGTTGTAGCTCAGAGCTTACATTATGGAAATTAAGTCCCAAATCCTTTTAAACCATTTATGGTGGGTGGAATTGAGCCCAGCCCTGGGCAGAGAGAAGAGAACAAAGAGACTGAAGTAGGAAGATTTTGAGCTCGAGACCAGCCTGAGCTATACAGTAAGATATTGTCTCTAAATGACACTACAAAGAAGTAGCAGAGCAGATTCAGCCATCTTAAATGTCCACTAAGGTAGTCTCCTCTTCCAATGTAGATGACACTGACAGTTCTCTGAATAATGCTTCCAAGATCCTTATTAAACTGAATTGACTTCAGAGACTCACTTTTAGTCTCACTTACATGGGCTTCTTTAGAGGACTGCCTGTTTGCATGATGGTTGACTCCTCTAGACCAAGAAAGGACAGTACCCATCACAAAATCAGGGGTTGCTTTAATCCTTAACCTTGGAAGTGGCACCTCAGTACTTCTGCCACAGTCTACTTGTTAGAACTGAGTAAATATGTTCACTTGTGACTCAAATAAAGAGACCAACCCACCATCCTAGATGCCAGAGGCAGTCATTATTGAAGGCCAATCAATAAGGAAGCTTCAGTGGGGAACTAGAAAATGGATGGATTCAATGGGTCAGGAATAATACAGAGATGTTTATTGTCTGCATTATTTCTAATAGTTAATATATTTTGGTGAACTTAGACAATAGGAAAATAAATCAAAAAGTAATGAGATGTTTGCTGGGAAGAGTGCTAAAGCACTTGTCATGCAAGCATGAGTACCTTGATTAGATCTCCAGTACTCACACAGCATACAAGGCATGGCAGTGCACACCTGTTAGCCCAATGCTGGGGAGGCAGAGACAGGTGAATCCCCACAGCTTGCTTGCTCTCCTGTCTGGCTGAATCACTGAGCTCTGGGTTCAGTGAAAGGCCCTGTCTCAAAACATAAGGTGGGAGAGCAAATAGAGGAAGACACCTGATTGAACTCTAGCCTCCATATGCACACTCAGGCACATGCACCCATATCAACATGTGCTCACAAGCATGTTAATGCATATATACACATGCACACCACACACATACACATGAAAAACTATAAAGATCAATTTTAAAAAGTAATGCTATATAATAATTAAGTGAGATATATAAACTACTAAAGCACAAACATTGACCACCTAAATATCAAAAGTATGAACAGTTAAGCAAATTTACCAATGGAAAAAGTCAATGTACACAATTACAAGTATTTCTTTAAATTTAGTAACTTCTGATAAAATAAAATTTACAGTAAAATATTATCCAAAAACAACATAAATTACAGCTCACCTAATAATTAACCAAAAGGTAAACAAAATTATAACAAGGTATTACATTAATTAGCATGGAATTCTATAGTAAAATACCAGTTTGTGGCTCATATAAAACACATACGTTTCTCACAAATCTAGTGTCTAGGAAGTCCAAGGATAAAGGGCCAGCACCGTCCTCCCCCTTTGAGGGCAAGCCATTTTTGCTTAGGGTTTTCTTCATGAGAATATATTTAGCTAAAATGTATTTCTTCTTCAGTCAACTTTAGTAGTTTCCTTCATTCAAGGACTTTCCCTTTTGTTCTGAATTCTCAAATTTACTAACAGGAATCTCTTCATAAATGTCCTTGTTATCTGTGGTATCTGTACTGGCATGACCTCTCTCATTATTGATGCTTGTGAACTGTGTCCTGTCTTTTGTTTTCTCATTCATTCTGTTTATTCAGGGGTTCATAATTTTACTGGTCTCAGACAGCCTGAGTATACTTTAATTGCTTTGCTCATTGTTTTCCATTTCATTGCCTCTAATTTCAGATTTGATTTTCTTCCTTCTTCCTTATTGAATTTCCTCTGCTATCTCTAGTAAATTAGGTTGAATTTGCTGTAATTTGAGGATTTAGTTGTTTAATGTTATAGAAATCCAGTGCTTCAAGTACAACTTTAGTGTTATCCCAAATGTTTTTAGTATATTGAATTCAAAATTCTTTCTAAGTTTCCTCTTCATTTCTTTTTTCTTTCCTTCTTTCTTTCTTTCTTTCTTTCTTTCTTTCTTTTTTTTTTTTTTTTTTTTTTTTTTTTTTTTTGGAGGTGGGTCTCACTCTAGCCCAGGCTGACCTGGAATTCACTCTGTATTCTCAGGGTGGCCTCAAACTCATAGTGATCCTCCTACCTCTACCTCCTGATTGCTGGGATTAAAAGTGTTCACCACCACGTCTGGCTTCATTTCGTTTTTGACCCACACATTATTTAGATGAGTTTTCATCAGTTTCCACATATTCCAGGAAATTTTCTGTTATGGATTTCTAAATTAATATAACTGTAGTTTACATAAGTTCTGACTTAAATTTTTCCAAATTGATTGAGGCTTGTTTTATCAATCTAGATTTGGTCTAAATTTATAAATGCTCCAAGTATGATTGAAACACAGGTGCATTTTTCTGGTCTTAGGTTAGGCATCTATAGTTACAGATTAAGTTGATTGGTAGTTTGAGAAGAATTTACTGATTTTCTGTCTACCTCTTCAATTAGTTATTGCATCAGAAATATTTAAATTCATAGGATTGGAGAGATGGCTTAGTGATTAAGGTGCTTGCCTATAAAGCCTAATAACTAATGCTTGACTTTCCAGGTCCCACATAAGCCAGATGCAGAATGTCACAAATGTGCAATGTCGAATATGTGCACAAGAGGCACATGCACCTGGAGTTCATTTGTAGTGGTTGAAGGCCCTGGTGCACCCATGCTCTCTCTCTCTCTCTCTCTGCCTCTTTCTCTCTCAAAATAAAAAGTCACAACAAGAATTTATTTCTCCCACAATATTCTTAGTTTTTGGTTAATTAGGGCTTTTGCTATTTGGTAGATATACATTTAGAATTGTTGTGATATCCTTATAAATTAATGTGTGTATGTGTTTTATATGCACATGTATGTATCCATGTGCTGTCCCATGTGCTCACTTATAGCAGCCAGAAGGGAATGTCAAGTGTCCTCTTCATCATTCTTCTACCCATTCTTACTTGCCCTAGGTTTTTTATGGATCCCAGGGCTTCCCCCCCCACAACCCACAACAGTTCTCTGCAGGGTGTCTATTGGCAATATATATTTCCATAACTACTTCTTATATTGCCTGTTGTCAACTTCTGGCAGCCACAATGTGAACTGCTCTTCTGTACCATTCCCTCCCTGCTATGGTAGATAGACTGGCCCCTCTGAAGTCATGAACCAAATTAAACAATTCCTTCTATAAGTTGTTTATGCCTGGAGTTTGGTCATATCTACACAAAAGTAACTAATATTCTTAATAATATTATTGATCTAATGGATAAATATCAAAACAACAAATTAAGTAAAAAATGCTCATTATCCTACATTGACCATTGATATAATTCATTAACCTTGTTTCATTTGTAATTATTAATGTGATAGTTCTCTATAACCGTAACTCAATAGCTAGGTAGATACACATGAAAAATTATGTGAACAGTTATTCAACTAAGATGCATGAAAAGCAGTCATTTAAATTGTTTTAATATTTTTATACTTGAACATAATATAATTTGATTTTCATCCCCTCAAAATCCATTTTTGACTTCTTCTCTTTTCTCTCTTCCACTGAACTGTCCTTCTTTCTAAATAGATTTTCTGTCTGAATGACTTATTTTTGCCCTCCTCCATCATTCATGTTGAAATGTTCATGAGTTCAATAGTGGGGCCGTCTTGTGGACATGATGACAGTTGCTGTGAGGTCACAAAGTAACAGCTACGTTGTGTCCAGAAGATAGTGTCCCAAACCACTCCATTCCAACCTCTGGCTCACACATCCTTTTGTCCCCCTCTTCTGCAAAGTTCCCTAAGCCAACTGCTGTCTAATTGGATCTGAGACCTTTTCATGGAAAGAAATTCATCCTAATACTGAAAACTTAGTCTATAACCTTTGTTTCTGAAGATTATGGACCCTAGGGTGAAAGCCATTACTGTTAGTTGACTAAAAGGATATATTGTCCCATCAAATTGCCCTCTAAAATTTATATTATATTTATACCCACAGATTAGTTGCACTCTTTTGGTCATCTTCTTGCAGAAAAGCAATTACTGGAGACATTCAAAACATATCTTCATACAAGTTGGGGTGCTTAGAATCAGATATCTCCCATAAGCTCATGTGTTCTGAATGCTTGGTTCCCAGCTGGTGGCAATTTGGGATGTAGAGCTTTGCTGGAGGAGGTGTCTTGTTGGGGGTGTACTTAGGGGAGTTATAACCAGCTCTGAGTGCCAGGTTGGTTCATTTTCCTGATGATATTTTCCACCTACTGTGGCAAGGAGGTGATATCCAGCCTCTGTTCTATATCCTTTTGTGCCATCATGAAGCTTACCCTCCAGATTATAAGCCATTTGGTCTAGTATTTTGGCCCATTAATGGGAAAGTAACTACAGGTTATTAGCATACTAACACATGACATTAAAATGCAGAGTTATTTTTCCCTTTAACTAGTTTTTGGTCCAAACTCTCCTGTCTTGCAACATCTGTTCTTACCCTTTTCATCAGAGTAGAGCGAAATTTAGAATACATGTTATACAGAATGTATGTCCATGATGATAACTATTCTCCTGCATATAGTAAACTTATCATCCTTTAACTCATGTTTGCATATGTTTTCATTTATTTATTTGAGAGAGAGAAAAAGAGAGAATGGGAATACCAGGGCCTCTAGCCACTGCAAACAAACTCCAGATACATGTGCCATTTTGTGTGTCTGGCTTACATGGGTACTGGAGAATGAAACCTTGGTCCTTAGGCTTCAAAGGAAAGCAATGCAACCACTAAGCAATCTCTCCAGCCCTGGGTGTATTTTTGAGAAAAAAAATTCAATGTAACAGAATTCAAGCATTTAATATGCACAACAGAAAAGAATAAATATTGGTATAATTTTTGAGCCAATTATGAGTACATGCACAATGGTTTATGTTAAATAAATAATAATCTTTATGTTAGTTTCCAGTTGCTTTCCACAGTTGAATCATAGCTGAGAACTACTTATATGATGGACAATTTCAACTTAAAGGTACATTAATATTTGCCATCTACCCCTCCATGTATTTATTTGTAAAGAATATAATTGATTTTTTCTACCAGCCCCAAAAGGTGTTACACCCTATGAGACAGAGTACTAACATGCTCTGTTTACTATTTCACACAGGTGTTTTTATTCTCTGAAAAAAAAAAAATACCCTTGTTGTAATATACACAGATAAGCAGACATTGCTAAATCCATTCAAACAGTAAGAGTAAAAGGCACATGTTATAAAACCAATCTGAAATCCATAAAAGACATAAATTTCTTGACATAGGACTTAAAAAATCTTCTTTGAAAATGCATTACCCATTGTTTCCTCAAATATAATATAAAATGACTATTATCAATTGCTATTATTATTAATTGCTATTGTTCTTTCTTTCATGACCAGAATACTATTCTAAACTATTCTGCTTGTTTCACTATAAATTCAATGCTTCAAATTGTCACTTTTGGAAGGAGACCATCTGTGCTCCAGTGCTGGCATACTTTATTATGGGATAATGTGTTTATCATATTAGTGATTATTTAGTCAATAGATTGACAAATTTGATTATATTGATTATTATTAACAAAAGTCCTGTTTCAGGTTAAAACAAAAGCACCTGTCATTCAATTCTTGAGTTCTATAAGTCTCAAAAAAAAAAAAAAAAACAGAGAGAGAGAGAGAAGAAGAAGAAACAGGAGAAGATTGAGGTTAGTTTTCATCATACGCTCTCCAGGCCCCTGTGATTCAGGTGTTCTCTCTAAGCACCTTATGCAGGTTCGATCTTTTAGAATGCCTTTCAGGATATAGGACTTTATGGTACCATTTTCATTTAGGTCCAGTCCCCCCCCCCCTTTGCCCTACCCTCCCACCCCACCATCCCTATTGTTCAGTCCTCAAGATGTCTATTAGGTGTGTCATCATCTCGGGAAAATACAAATTAGGAGCCACAGATGAATGAGACCATGCGATGCTTATCTTTCTGTGACTGGTCTAAGCTATGTAGAAGCATACAACCTGACGTGATGCTCACACGAGTGCAGTAGTGGCACACAGCCAGGGTGGTTACCAACTGTTCTAGAGTTGGCTAATGGATCCACTCAGTGGAACAGAAACCCATAGCTGGAAATGGGAGTCAGAACCATAACCCAAAACGAGCCTGCTCTCCAATAGCAAGCTCCCACCAATAGTGGGATACAAGAGAGCCTACGACTATTAAATTCTCTCTAAAATAATAATGCATATCCATGTATCTTGCACTGACCTCACTCTCCGTTGGAGAATCTGCTTCTCTCTTTCAGGTGGATGGAAAACATGAGGAGACAATTAGCCCATCGCACCTCAGCAGGGCACCAGCTGAAGCCACAGTTATAGGGGAAATGAGCAAGAGAGCTGCTTTATTGGTGAACCTGGTACCATCACAAGGGTGGAGCAGATAAACACAAAGAACACTCAACCCCTACGAAATCAGATATCCAGAGACACAGAGACTCATAAAAACCTCGTCACTGAAATAGACCTAAAATGAATCCAACATGGCTCAGGGAAATTCGCAGAAGAGGGTGCAGAAAGATTGTTAGAGCCATGAGATGGGTCATTACACACAGAGTCATTGCCTCTCCCACATAACTGATGGCTACCCCCATAAGGCAAGACCCACATTACCCATGGGAGGAGGACAGGGAGAAGGCTGACAATGGTACCATCATGGCTGTACATATACTATATACTTAACTAATAAAAAAATTTTAAAAAGGAATCTGCATGCTCACAGTATTAATTTGCCAAATATCCTGTCTGCCTAACCACACTCTGGCTTTCTGGAAATGCCACTAGTTTATGCCAACAACATGTTACCACAGTAAGTAATAATTAATTATTCAAAAACTTATGATCTCTTGGTAAGATAACCAGTAAAGTGAGGTCAATATAACTTAGCAGCTAATATGAGATGCGGTAATTCTGTAGAAAAAAAAAGTATTTCAGAATTGAATTACATTGATGATACTTGTATTTCATTCTATTTTTCTATTTGCATATGTTATTTTATATTTTATAAGAAAAATATTTTGCCACAATTTTGTTCTATGTCAAATTTATCATTTTAGTGCCCAAAGATTTCTTATAGGAGAATTGCTTTATATAGTTATTTATTTCAATGAAGACATTCTTTTTTTGTGTGTGTGGTTGGGTTTGAGTCTAGCCCAGGCTGACCTGGAACTCACTCTCTAGTCCCAGGCTGCCCTTGAACTCATGGTGATCCTACTAGCTCTGCCTCCCAAGTGCTGGGATTAAAGGTATAGGCCACCACACTGGCCATTCTTTTACAGTAATTATAAATGATTCTAGCCAGACATCTCAAAATAATGATACTTATGAGCCTTTCTCAGTTTCTAGTCTCCCAAAATAATTATCAGCCCATTGCCCTTATTAATTTCAACATACCTATTTTTTTAATCTTTAGAGAAAATTTTAAAGAACTTGTCACTTTTTTTAGAGTGTAAAATGATGCTGTATTCATGTGTTAAGTACCACTCAACCCCACCAAAATCTTGCAACATGTTATATTTAAAATTATTACTACTTCTGAAATACGTTTAGGTCCTCTCATTTTTGAATATTGTTATATCACTGTATTAGTTAGATCAAATTCTGATGCTCACATTATTATAATCATGTAAGCTTCATTCATAAATAAGCCATGGCTATATCAGGGTTGACTTTTTTGGAGTATGCACACATTTTTGGCTCCATTGAAGTGACCTTTATCTTGTTCACACCTTTTGGCATTCTCTTTTCCACTCCTTAGTTCTCAGGTTCACCCAGAATGGTCTGCATTTTACTCCCTATGATAAAATGACTCAGCATCTTACCACTGATTTAGCTTGTTGTCAAGTCTCCTGGAGTTTTGCTTTTTGTTTTTTCCTGTTTTTCAATTAGGAACTTTAATATACAATTTGGTCTCCATGCATGGGGTAGAGCACCTAAGATAGCTAAAGCATGTTTACCATCAGCCCAGCACTTTGGGTTTTTTTTTAAATTTGGGGACACATTGTTTCCCATATCCCTTTTTATATTTTACTCACTCTTTTTAAAAAAATATATACATATATTTATGTATGTATATATATATATATAATTGAGAGTTGGAAAGAGTGTGTGTGAGAGAGATATAATGGGTACACTAGGTCCCTTGTCCACTGCAAATGAACTCCAGATACATATGACATCGTGCGTGTGGTTTTATGTAGGTATTGGGAAATGAACCCCAGGCCATCAGGAGTTGCAAGCAAGCACCTTTAGCCAATGAATCATCTCCCCAGCTATACTCACTCTTTTGATTCCTGGGAATAAATAAAATAAAAATATGTCTGAATATGTTTTGATTGATTTTGTAGATGATTAATTAAAAGCATATATAATTCAAAACTTTGACAAAAAATTAAAGAGAATATTCTGTTTTAAAATGCAGACAATAGCCGGGTGTGGTGGAGCATGCCTTTAATCCCAGCACCCCGGAGGCAGAGGTAGGAGGATTGCCATGAGTTCGAGGCCACCCTGAGAATACAGAGTGAATTCCAGGTCAGCCTGGGCTAGAGTGAGACCCTACCTTGAAAAACCAAATAAATAAATAAGTAAATAAATAAATAAATAAATAAAAATGCAGAAAACATGGGCTAAAGAGATGGCTTAGTGGTTAAGGCACCTGCCTGCAAAGCCTAGGAAAAGCTGTTTAATCTCCAGGACTCATGAATACAGAAACTTGTATCTAGCAATTTTCTGAAACTTCAAATCTCTGTATTTAATTTGATTACCTCCATTTTCTCTGATCTCTCTCATATACCCAACATTTGCACTTTGTAGCTTCTATGATTCCCAGCTATTCCTGTGTAAAAACATAATCCTTGAAAGGCAAGGAAAGGTCTGCACTACCTAATGGTCATTGCCAACTCAGAACTTCACCACACTTAGCTGACAAGGCTGTTTCGTCAGAGACATTCGGATGATCAATACAAGGCAGAAGCCAGCATCAAGTTAAGTGTCATAAATCAATAGATTTTATTGACAGCAATGAACATGTAGATCATTAGAAATCTGTTTGTACTTTTACTTTTTAAGATCATTAAATCTATATTTCAAAACTTAATTGGGAAAAACCCCATCAAATACATTAATAAAATTAAATGTACATTATTTGAAATATAAAATATCTCAAAAATATAAAACATATTGGGATGCTCAGCAAAAATTATAAACATATTGTATAATTAGAAGCAACTATACAACTTATATATTAAGCACATGTAATTAAATAGTTATTTTTATCATCTGAGTCTATTTATTTATTTATTATTTTGAGATGATGTCATATTGTGCAGGCTGGTATCCTACGACCCAGGCCTCCCAAATAACTGAGACTACAGGCCTGTGCACACTTATTGTAACTTTTAACAAACAATAGCTTCATTTCTTGTGGCTTTTAATTAGTTATTTGCAACTTACATATGATAAAAGAAGTAAAGTAAAACAAGATTTAGGGAAGATGAAGAACGGAAGAAAGGCAAGGAAGGAGGGAGTTATTAATTCTATTTCTCCTTAAAATCTTGATCTATCAAAAAGAATGCTAAAATTTCAACTCTAATTTATTGATTCTCAAAGCATTCAGAATTGTTATTGGCTTACTGGAAATCTCTTCATGTTCTAAGTGGCCAAGAATATAAAAGACATCTATGTATAGCCAATCAGTTTATACAGGATAGGAAATATTCTCAAGCTGCTTCTTCCTATAGCTGATGTTATTCTTCATCAAAAATACCGTAAATGGTGTAGTTCTGAAAGCCAGATTCTCAAAGCCATAAAAATAATGTAAATTTAGCTCTAAGGCCATCTTCATGCCCTTCTGAAGGCCCTAGTCTTTGACTAAGCAGTCAGAGTGCAACTGGGCTGCTTTGTAAAAGGGAGGAGTAACCTGGCACAAACCTAACAGTGCAGTCAGGAAGCCTGAGAAGTTTCTTTTGTTACAGAGAACAAAGGAATGAGCTACACAGTTTAAAACCACCAGGAATTCTGAAAGAAGGGAAACTTTTTTTTTTTTTGTTTCAGAACAGCTTTAAAAATTATGTCAAATATTTTACAATCAAAATAGGCTATGCCCATAGTATATCAGGGAAAATAAGTAACTTATAGTGACAAAATCTACTTAAAAATGAAAAGTATGGATTGATCTTTGACTCTTAGAGCATCAACATGGCAAGATATATATGTTATACATGCAAGTATAATGAAGATATGCATGCATAGTCTTTGCCAATATTCTTGGATAGTCACAAGACACAAAGAATTACATGTTTAAAGCAATGTTCAGTCTCCTGCAAGCAACTCCAATCGGAAAAGTATGCAAAAGGAATACTGTATGTTTCCCTGTATATTGGAGTGATAATGATAATTTTAAACTAACGTAAATCATGGTTTTACTGTGTATATTTTAGTTTTGTGAACAGTTTTTATGAATCATAAGCGATTAGAAACCTTCATTTGTTCTCTTAATTACAATCACCATTAGAAATACTATGTGAAGCATTTTACAAAAGAGTTGTGGACTGGGAAGATGGCTCAGTCAATAAAATGTTTTATGTGCAAGTGTGGGTATGTGAGTTTGGATTCCTAGATGTCATGTAAAGCTGAGCACTGTAGCCCTAGTGTCTACAATCCCAGTGTACTTAGAGCAAGAAATAAGATAGGAGAAATTGCCCTCAAGCTTATGGACCAGCTAGGCTGGTGACCTAAGTGGTGAACTGAATGAAAGTCTTTGTCTCAAACAAGGTGAAAGATAAGGACCAACTCCTAAAGATGTCCTTTGTTCTCTACAAATGCACCATGACATGAACACACTCACACATATGAACATGCACACATGTATACACATACACACACACACACACACACACACACACACACACATCTTGACAACTCAACCAAATACAGAATGGAGTAAGAGATATGTCTCTTGGGTGGGTCTGGGAGGGAATTTCCAGGCAAGAATAACTGAGGAAGGAAGCCTTTCCTCCTGAATGGGTTGTCACTTCACTGGGGGAATTGTATATAAGAAAGTTCCAGAGAAACCTGAAGCTTCTTTCTGCTTGCCAGCTACCTGAACTACCACTGGTGTGTGCTTTCCATCTGGCTCCTGATTCCCTTTTTATATATATATACATTCTATAGTCTCAGTTCCTCTAGAGAACCCCAACTAATTCAGTCATCTATGGTCACTTCTGTACTTCCTGTTAAAAATAACTTCAGTTTTACTTGAATTTAGGTATTTAAAAAAAATATTGGCGATGAAAAGCAAAGAGATGGTGTAGCCATTAAGGCACTTGTCTACGAGGCCTAAGGACCCAGGTCTGATTCTCCACTACCCACATAAGCCAGATGCACTAGGTGGCATATGCATCTGGAGTTTGTTTGCAGTGGCTAGAGGCCCTGGTGTGCCCATTCTCTCTCTCTCTCTCTCTAACAAAAAAATAAAATATTTAAAAAATTATTAAAAAGTAGTAAAACTAGTAAGGAAAATGCTTATTAACTACTTTAGAAGAAAACTGAGGCTGTGACCTTATAGACACTACTTGGGGATTCAAACTTAAGATATATATGAAGATATATGCTCTATTTTCTTATTTAGCCATCCTTCCTCCTTTGAGCCTATATTTTATTGGATGGAGACAGTGTCTCTTTTTGATCTATGTTCCTAAGGATGTTGTTAATACCTGGAAGAACAGACCCAGCATATGGATAAAAATGGACTCCTGACACAAAGCACTACAAGCCAAACCTTAAAACTATCCTGCCAAATCTTTAGTCCACTCATGAAGTAAATCACTTTCAGTTATATCATGACTTTTTGATATATTCTTAATATAAAACTCAAATATGAAGTAGTCATGGGATGAAAAATACAGAAAATCTAAAAGCAATTAAAAGTAAAAAAATTGTGACAAAAATATTTTAACACTAAATATGTAAAAAAATAATATTATGTTAATTCAAAAGTTTAAAGATGTACTTGTTACCATCTAAGTAATCTATAAAATAGACATATGGAAACAAATAGAGGATGGTGAGGATTGTGGAGGAAGTGACAAATTTACTAAATTATAATGTATAGATTTAGATCTATTTTTCTATATAAGTGTGAGAAGTATGATTGAATTCTGTGTGTGTCTTCTGTTACTAGGAGTCTGTCTCTCCATCTCAGGTCAGTAAGGTTAAAATATAATAAGAACCACAATGAACACACCTAGGATGATTTCTCAAATTTAACATAAAACACTCAAACAAACTCAATGAATACACAAACATATACACACATAGAAACACACAACCCAGTTATACTCTGTTTATAAGAAGCTAGTGTACACAACATAAGTGAGAACATTCTACAATAAGTGAAAGAAAGAAAGAAAGAAAGAAAGAAAGAAAGAAAGAAAGAAAGAAAGAAAGAAAGAAAAAGAAAGACGAAGAGAGATGGAGGGAGGGAAAAGAGGAAGGGGGAGAGAAGGATAGTTGGAAAGAGGGAGGAAATAAGAAAGAAAGGAAGATAAAGAAGGATGTAGATAGGACTAGAAAAAGGGAATGGAAAAAAGAGGGGAAAAGTAAAATGGAATCAAGGAAAAATATTACAAAAAATTAAGTAGTGATATAGCATTAATTGAGAATGAAAATTTTATGAATACAAGTTTATTTCTAATATCTATAATACTTATATAAGTAATGAACTGATCTCTTCATCACTGATATACATAGAAGGGAGATATCTAGAAATACAGAGTTAATCAGACCCAAATCACGGAATATTCAACAAAGTTCTTACAGGTCAAATGGTAAAAAAATATATATACGATTGTTCTAATGGCAAGGGAGATGGTAAAGTCCTTGCTGTGCAAGCATAAGTATCTGAGTTTGGATCACCAGATCTTATGTAAATCCAGTTGCTATGGTCCGAGAACCTATAATATCAGCACAGCTATGGTGGGACTTGAGGCAAATACAGGAGAATTCTTAGAAGTTCATCGGCCAGGTAGCCTGGAGAATGTCTCAAACAAGGTGGAAATGCAAGGACTGATAGCAAGATTATTCTGGGACTACACTGTGCATGTGCGAGCATGCACACACACATTCGCACAATGTACTAAACCCCAGGTATACAGTTTAAGGGTTATACCCTAAGAAACAAAACTATTTTTCTAATATTCCATAATGGGTTTATTAAAATTTTCAAATTGTTGCATATGTAAATAGATAACAACAGAGAAATAGAAGAGACATACATTTTTCATTAGAAATGTATTATATATTTCATTGTGTACTTTCTTCATATGTGTTCGTGTTACATCCCTTCTCTATATCTTAAGGTATTTTATCAACCAATAGCATTTTTCTTAACTTATGGATAAATTATTGGCTACAATTCTTTGGTTTACAGAGAGGTATGGTAAAACTTGCACATTATTCTAAGGAATTAGTGGAATATACTTTACAGAATATCCTCAGTCATTGGTTAGTTATATTAAAGAGCATGGACATATTTTGATCAACAAAATACTGCAGACCATGTTCCAAAATATCTTTAATCATTTCTATCACTGTCAGCAAAATATTCTTACACAATCACCAGCAAGCATTACTTGATCTTGTAACATATGTCATGCTAATGAGAATAGCAGAATCTCATTCAAATTTGTCCATGTTTCTCAATTTTCTTATGATAAATGTGATTATTTCCTAATATATTTATTTCATAGTATTTCTCTCTTCTTATCTTGATCCCTCTTTCCCCAGAACTGTGGAGATGCCAGCTTTCCTGCCCTGTGGTATTCCCTCACAAATGCTAATAAAATAGTCTTTCCTGTAAAAAATGCACAAGTGTATAAAGATTGTCATATGTCTAAACTGGTCGATTCTTGGCATGTTTAGCTTCTTTGCTTTTTGACTCTTGAAACTTAGTCTACATATTAGGTAGAATAGAAAATATTGCAACATATGTGGGTGGGCTTTCAGACAGTGTTTGGGTGGGGTCCGGAGTGAGTAGGCACCAGGGTTAGGAGTGAGTAGGCCAGACCCATTTCTGGGTTACTCCCAACTCCCAAGTCTGAGTGCCTGCTCTGATATGTATGCTAGAGGGCTCAGCACAAGGCAGGCCAGATCCCTGTTCCCTGGCTCCTCCCAGTGCCCTGGTTCTGGTAAGTCCAACTGTGCCCTGTTTGGGAAGGCCTGGTCCCTATGTGAACTGTGGAATCAGCCCTTTTGCTCTGGTATCATGACAGGCCACTGGTTACCAACATCCCTGTTCACTTGAGTAAGAGGGTGAAGGGGCCAAAGGACAAAAACTTCCTTCCTCTTCTGTCATGCATTGTTAAACATGGGCTGGAACTATGAGAACGCTGGCCTGGGCTGTTGGACATGGCCAGGGACCTTGGGCTGTGGGTGTTGCAGCCAGCCTTATCATCGGGAACCCACTGTGGAGCTGGAGCTGGCCCTCCCTTCTTGCAAGGTCGTAGTGTGCCTCAGCTTCACCCAGAGGAAACTGACCCTCCCCCATCTCCCAGAGCACCTGAATATATTCCATAGCCTAAGATCCTGCCTTCACCCAAGACACCCTTATATGGAGGTGAACAGTCTCCCAGCAGCTGCACTCCTCCAATATATGGCTGAAGTCATGTAGCTTTTCCTGTCACTTCTGTTATCTCCCTTGCAACTTCTCCCTTGCAACTTCTGCCTTCTAACACCAGCCAATTAGATAGCAACCCATAAACCTATGTATCTAATCACCTTTGATCTCAACCTTTCTCAAGTATTTATAAACCTACTCCCCTTTCAAATAAACAAGTGCTGTCCATCAGACAGTTTCCCAGCTGGTTCATTGACCACCACACTCACAGGCTGCAAGACCCTGCTCCCCCCAACTCCTGCACCATGGACATTGGTGGCCAACAACCTCCAGGAGTAGCAAGGACCCTCACTCCTCAATAAAATAAAGAGTCCTCCTAAAATAGGTACACAACAACACACATAATAATAAAATAAAATAAAATAAAATAAAATAAAATAAAATAAAATAAAATAAAATAAAATAAAATAAAAAAATCCAAAAACCTGACAGATCTCCTCCAAGGATGCCGAGTCCTGCAGTGGAAGACTCCAATGAAATCATAGAGAAATCAACAGAAATTCATTCCAAAATGAAAACACAGCAACCAATGGCACTCTGATTAAAAAGCTATAGACTGTTACTAGAAAATTTTCAGTACGTGGGATGGGATACCTTCCAGTGAGTTGTTGGCCAAGGAGGTCCCGGTAACCTCCAAAACATTAAAGGCTTTTGCCAAAGCCCTTGGTTTCCCTTGAGAAACAGATAGTAAGACCCTATTGCTGAAGACATCTCTTGCCTGAGAGGCAAGGTCACTGAGAAAACAAGCTGGTATGGAGCAGAAAACCTTCTCCCTGTAGACCAGCCAATTGAAAGCTGGAAAAAGCTGCACTGCATGCAGCATATGGGAGACAGAAGTCTTCAGCAGTGAAAACAGTGGACGCTGAATATTCAAGTTTGGCCAGACAGGCCCAATGACTGAACGGGTGCAATAGTGGCTTGTCTACTCTTGGGGTAACCAACTGCTTCATAATTGGACTGAAGGCCCTCTCTACGGGAGGGAATACATACCTGGTACTGAAAAACCTAAGCAAAAGTCTATGGTAGGTGAGGTCATGAGCCTTAGGGGTATAATAAAGCCTGCTCTTGTCTGACTAAATGTATATATTATTCCCATCAAGCTGCCCTGAAAGTACTACACTTAATGTTTATATTCACATATTAATGCTACTCTCACTTCTGGTTAAAAGGATGGCGATGACCACTGGGATGACCCAAAAGGCAACATAGTGCTAAGAAGAAGGGATGGAGGAGTGCCCAGCACTGAAACAGAGGTGAAACATCTCTGTCACACCCTCCAAGGCTCAGGGACCATTGCAGAAAAGGGGCAGATAGAATGGAAGAGCCAAAGGAAGGGTATGACTTCTTACAATGCAACTGCCCAGACAGAAATTGGCCTTGATATCCATGACCTTGAAGTGCCTAGCAATACCTCCGCAAGACCCTCAAAATAGAAGAAAAAGATGATGACATCAAATTAAAAGAGAGACTAATGGAGAGAGGGAGAGGATATGATGGAGATTGGAGTTCTAAAGTGAAATGGGGGAGGGGAGGGAAATATCAGGTGGTTTTATTTTTGTATGTAAGTATAGAAGTTGTCAATAAAAAATAATTTAAAATATCACTGAACTTGAAGCAAACCATCAAAGAGCCAACAATTGTATCAATGAAATTGAACAGAATCATCTCCTAGAGCATTCAGCTTTGGACAGTAGGCTTAACCTGATTGAAGAAAACATTAGAAACCTCCAAAGAGATATGAATAAGTTGAAGGTAAGTCAAGAAATGGAAGACCTCAGGAACCAGTTGTTTAACCTTAATGAAGACTTGATCAAATGCAAGAATGAATTCCAGGAAGCATCAAGAAAATCAGAGCTTGAATTGAAATCATACCTCAAAAAAGAATTGGACACAATGCAAAGTAGCACAACAGAAAACAAAAATCAAATAGAAATTATGAAAACCTCGCTAGAACCACTCACCAACAGAGTTACTCATGTGGAAGATAGAACCTCTGACCTGGAAGATAAATAGAAGAAATTGATCGTGAGGCTAGAAACTTTGCTAAGTTCAAAAAATCAAGTGAACAGAATATGAGGGAACTGTGGGACACCCTAAAACAAGCAAACATCCGGATCATGGATATACCAGAAGGAGAGGAAATCCAGACCAGAGGCATAGAGAACATCCTCAAGAAGATTATTGAAAAAATGTTCTGAATCTCTCAAATGAGAAGCCCATCTACATACAAAAAGCCCGCAGAACACCAAACAGACAGGACCTAAGAAGAAACTCTCGAAGACACATCACAGTTAAAACTCTTAACAACAATAACAAAAAAGAGAAAGTGTTAAAAGCAGCAAGAGAGAAGCAATTCACAACATACAAAAGCAATCACATCAAAATTACATCAGATTTCTCAAAGGAATCCCTGAAAGCCAGAAGAGCCTGGAATGGAACACTTCAAAGTCTGAAAAACTAAGACTTCCAACCCAAGCTACATTAGCCAGAAAAAGTATCCCTCATAATAGATGATGAAAAAAACTTTCCAGAAAAAAAGTCAACTCTATTATTATATGCCTACTGTAACAGACAGCTTCAGGTTTTCTGTGATGAACTTCCAGACCAGGCACAGTTATGGAGGAAGGAATTTATTTATTGAAGCTTACAGATCCAGGGGAAGTTCCATAATGGCAGAAGAAGCTGGCTTGCCTTCCTTCACAGAACCAAACACAGAGAGCAAAGCCACAAGCAAAAGCCACACAGCACAGCACACCTCAGGAACTCCAACTAGGCACACTTTGCATATCTTTAGATTGAAATCCTAAACCCACCACCACACCTTAAGATCCACCCACTGACACTGCCTCCAGCCAAGTGGTTGCAGATGCAAACTATAAACTAATTAAACACTGAATATATTGGGGGATATCTATTCAAACTACCACACCTACAAAGCCAAACCTACAGAGAATACTTGAGGGAATACTCCACACAGAATAGTCAAATAACCAGTCTCAAGAGCCAACAAGAATAATATCATAATAACCAAAATAAACCAGGCTCAAGACACCATATAACACAAGACAAGAAAGTGTCAAACCCCATAAAACACCTCAACATGGCAGCGATTAATTCAAACCTCACAGTAATAACTTTAAATATTAATGGTCTTACCTTACCCATCAAAAGACACAGATTATCAGGATAGATCAAAAAACTGGACCTTTCTATCTGCTGTCTTCAAGAAACCCACCTCACCATTAAAGATAGATACCTCCTCAGGATGAAAGGTTGGAAAATGATATTCGAATCAAATGGAAATAAAAAACAAGCAAGTGTTGCTATATTGATATCTGATAAAATAGACTTCAAACCAAAAGTAATTTAAAAAGGACAAAGAAAGCACTTCCTACTCATCAAAGGAATGATCCAACATGAGCACATCACAGTGATAAACATGTATGCTCAAACACAGGTGCACCACAGTTTATAAAACAAAATCTACTCAACAACAAAATAGAAATAAACACCAACACCAGCATAGTTGGAGACTATTATTAAATTATTATTATTAAATTATTATTAAATTATTATTATACTATTATTCAATTATTAAATTAATAATGATTACCAATTTAAGCAGTGCTATCTTCATTCTCCACTGGATAGATAATCTGCTTTTCTTTTTCAGACAGGAGCTGGACCTGAGGAGATAAACGTCCTGGGGTACTCCACCCTGGCCCCAGCTGAAACCACAGAGGAATTGGGGAAATGAGTTAGAGAGCTACTTTCTCAGTGTATCTGATATCAACACAAGGGTGATTGAGATAGACACTGAGGACACTCAACACCTACCAAACCAGAGATCCAGAGGCTCCTGAATGCCTATCACTAAAGTAGATTTATAATGTTCCCAGAATGGCTCAGGGAATTTTGTGGAAGAGGGGGCAGGAAGATTTTTAGAGCCACAAGTTGGCACATTTTGCAAATGTTGCTTCTCCCCCATAATGCATGACCTACAATCCCCAGTGGGTTGATCCGTACTGCTAATGAAGAAGGCCTCTTCAGAAAAGAGACAGAGAGGAGGGAAAGGATGGTATGAACATTTGTTCTTTACATACAAATTATGCCCATATCTAATAAAAACAAGAAAAAAAGAAAATAAAGAAAAAAAGAAAATTTTGCAAAATGTTGTTGGGGGGAAACCACTTGACAAAATTGAATGTTGCTTTCTGATAAAACCTTCAGATTTTGAATAAATGATGAGCAGAAGGAAACAATTGCAGCCAAACAATACCCTTTGGCTGTTTTGATGCTTGAAGATACAATGAAGAAATAAAAACTATGAGGTGACTCTGCCTTGCAGTGGTTAGCATCCTGGACTTGTAGTGTCTAAAAACAAAAAAAAACAAACAAACAAAAAAAAAGTTTCTCAAGAGATCTTATTTGTAGCATAAAGCTAAAACATTTGAGAAGAAGTACAAATGTATCTGCTTGTGGGACACATGTTGATTGTTCAGAAAATCTTAAGGAATCTATAATAAAAAATACAACTATAAATGTTATTAAGTGAAATGAACACTGTGGAATTATCAATTAGTTAACAGTTTTAATATTGCTAATTTCAGAGAAACTCAAATTATAGTCCTTTTCTAAGTGTATTTTACATGTGTAAGAACTTCTAGCATGTACCATAAGGATTCTCAACTGCATTCTACTACATTTTTAATAGCTTTGCATTTTTTACATTCATATCTATGTTCAGTTTTGGTTTAATTTTTGTACACTGCATTAGAAGTTAATAGAAGGATATATATATATATATATATATATATATATATATATATATATATACAATTTTTTAAATTTTTTAAATTTATTTTTATGTATATTATTCTAATTTTACATTCATAGTGGTGATTCCATTATCCTCCTCCCTGTCCTCCCTCTTCCATAGGGACCCTTATCAATGGGGAATGTGGTTCATGCATAGTGGGGGTAGTCAAGAGTGATGAGGGTAGGCCCCAGTCTCTGTGCATAATGCCCCAACTTGTGGCTCTAACATTCTTTCCACCACCTCTTCCGCAAATTTTCCTGAGCCACATTGGAGTAATTTTAGCTCTAATTCAGTGATGAGGTTTTGGGAGCCTCTGTGTCTCTGGATATCTGGCTTAGTAGGAGTTAGATGTTCTCTGTGTTTATGTCCTTCAGCCTTTTTCTGGTGTCGTGATCCCCAAGAACATTGAACTCTTGCCCTTCCCCCACATTACTCTATGGTTTCAGCTGGAGCCTTGGTGAGGTGTGATTGGCTGATCCTCCCTTCAGGTTCGTTGTCCATCTGAAAAAGATAAGCAAATTCTCCAATGGAGAGAGAAGTTAGTACTAGATATATGGGATGGCCATAGATATCTTGGAGGGAATTTTATATGGGTAGTCTCTCTTCTAGCCCACATTTGGTGGTATCTTGATTGGAGACTGTGCTCATTTTTTGTACATGTTTTTGACTTATTTCCCAGTTCCAGCAATGAGTTCCATTCCACTGAGTGGATCAATTAGCCAAATCAAGAAAGAGCCATTGGTTGCTCACCATGGCTGTGTGCCACTACTGCACTTGTTTGAACATTACATCAGGTTGTTTCTTGCTGGATACCTTAGACTGGAAGTTGTTTGGACCGATGTCAGCCATTTTCCCCCAGTTGCTCTTGTAGCACCCTCTGGCACTAGACTAGCTAACTGTCTGGGGACTGACCCTCTTCCAGATTCTGGCCAAGTCTCTCTGTGTTTGGTTTCATACGTGTATGCTGTCTTTGACAGTAGGGTCTTACTATTAACCATTGGTGGGTCATCAAGAACTCTGACAGAAATCTGTCTTTTTTGGGAAACCTTGTAGGTATCTTGGATCTACAGCTCATTGTGAAAGTTAACCCCATGCTGGTACTGGGAATTATAAGTTAGTGCCTAGGAAGGTGAGGGGAGAAAAAGATAGATAATATAAAAGAGAAAGTGTGTATAGAGAGGCGATGGAGAGAAAGAGAGAGAGAGGGAGAGAGAAGAGAGAGTAAAGCACGAGAAAATTAAAATTGGTCTTCAAGAGGTTTTCTCCAGTTTCCTGTGGTTCAGGTGTTCCCTCTGCAGGCCTGCTGAAGGATCAATGTTTTAGCTTATTGTTCAGAATATAGAGTTTTATAGTATCATTTCTTTTTGTGTCCCTATTTGTATCCCCCTACCCTTGTCCTCCCTCCCATCCTATCGCTCCCTCCCACTGTCACCTTCCCTCCATCCCACCCTGCCTATTGTCTGGTCCTCAGAATGCTTATTATCTTTTTGTGATTGGGTGAGCTCACTCAACGATTGGGATCTCATGAAGCTGAAAAGCTTTTTCACTGACAAACATACCATAACCAAAGCCAGCAGATTACCCACAGAATGGGAGAGAATTTTCACCAGCTATACAACTGACAGAGGACTAATTTCTAGAATGTACAAAGAACTCCAAAGCCTAAATCATAAATCATCAAGCAACCCACTCACAAAATGGGGCAGAGAACTGCACAGGGAGTTCTCAGAGGAAGAAATACAAATAGCAAACACACACTTAAGAAAATGTTCAACATCCATAATCATCAGGGAAATGCAAATTAAAACAACTATGAGATTCCACCTTACCCAAGTAAGGATGGCTAACATTAAAAAAACAATGAAAACAAATGCTGGCAAGGCTGTGAAGAAATAGGATCAAGCTTCCACTGATGGTGGGAATGTAAAATGGTTCAACCATTGTGGAAAGCTATATGGAGACACCTGAAAAGGATGACCATAGACCTACCAACGGATCCAGTTATTCCCTTATAGGACATTTACCCTAAAGGCTCCAAACCTCAGATCAGAGACATTTGCTCAACCATGTTTATAGCTTCTCAATTCATAATAGCAAAGAGCTGGAATCAACCTAGATGTCCATCATTAGATGAATGGATAACAAAGATGTGATATATCTATACTATGGAATTCTATGTATCCATAAGGAAAGATGAAATAATGAAATTTGAAAAAATATGGTCAGACATCGAAGGTTATATTTTTGCACCTGAATTACAAATTGTTCTAACACTATGCTGAAAAGATTCTCTTCTTTCTTGAAGTGCTGATCTTTGTCAAAATAACTCATATATTTATGTACAATTATCTCTGAGCTCTATTCTACTTTCTATTCTTTCTGTTCTTTAATTCTAATTTTTAACACCACACTATCCTTTCCATATTTCATTACAATCCACAGCATTTTATACTGACACTCTTATAAGTGAATATTTTGGTTTCATTTCCAGTTGGTTTTTAGATGTCCATATAATACAGTTGATTACTGTTAGATCTATTGTAACTCTTAAAATCAAGTAATCATTCCTCCAAGCTAGTTTTTTAGTTTACTTAGCTTCAAGTTTCTTTGTTCTTCTAAGCAAAAGAGAATAAGACTGACACAAGCCAGCCCAGGTTTGAAAAGATAATTTCAGTTGTTTTGTTGAGACTACTTGAAGAGGGCAAGGACATGAATTCCATATCCCATCACTATTGCATGTTTAAAAGCAAAGAATGATGGTAACTTGAAAAAAGCATAATATACATGAAAGTGGAAAAC
Source organism: Orientallactaga sibirica (assembly GCA_036365145.1). NCBI lineage: Eukaryota > Metazoa > Chordata > Mammalia > Rodentia > Dipodidae > Orientallactaga > Orientallactaga sibirica. The sequence continues at coordinate 52,802,183 of JAEOAD010000004.1, read as the reverse complement.
AGTGTTTGGGTGTTGGGGTACTACACTGTAGTAAGACATGAAAGGTTTGATTACATATCTGAAGTAAGGTTAGAAGACAAGTAACTACAAGAATTGGTGTTAGTCTGAAAAAATGGAAAAGGTGGACTTCAACATTTGTTCTGAATGTAAATAAAATCATAATACTTTTAAAACTTAATGGAAAATCATAAGAGAATTCTTTATAATAGTGATGTAAAAGAAATTTGCTTCATAAATATCCAATAGTATCAGATTGTTTAAATTCTATATGGTCCCAAACATGGAGGAATTGTGCTTTAAAACAATAGTCTGAAATTTTACAAATCAGTATATTTTAAAAGCTATTGTCATGAAAAGTGTTTTAAAATAATTTTTTTCATAAAGTAAAATTAGGTAGATGATTATAATCAATCTATGGGGACAAGGAAAAAGATTTGTGGCCTCCAAGACCCAGCAGAGAGAGGGCAGAGAATAGGCAGTTCATACATTAATCAAAACAGTGACACTAATATGGACAACATTGTAAAGGTACGTATTTGTAATATAGATGTATCAAAACTATAGACTATCTAACATCAAGAATGGACCCTAATATAAAAAATGGTTCTTTAGGTGATAAGGATGTGTAGGTTTATGGATTATGGGAAATGTACTTTGCAGGATGTTAACAGTGGAGGAAGCTGTGCAGAAGTAGGAGAAAATATCTCAAACATCCTAGTTTGCTTTGAAATTAAAACAACCTTAAAAAATATGACAAAGTTTAAAAATCAGCCTCATTTATGCTGACATAGAGGAATTTAAACATGTATGTGCAAGTATGTACATTTATATTTAGATAGAAAAAGCAAAAAGTTAATCATTAGAAAATGCATTTTGTATTTTTCTATTATAAAATGATGATTGCTTTGCTTGTAGTTAGAATATTGTAGTAGATGGCTTCTGGGATGATCTTACAAACCAGTCATAGTTATGGAGGAAGGGATACTTATTGCAGCTTACATATCTAGGGGAAGTTCCATAATGGCAGAAGAAGGTGCTTTCTTTCACAGGACCAAGCAGAGACAGAGTGAAGTCAAAAGCCACCATAAGCAAGCAAGCACACTTCAGGAATTCCAGGCTAAGCTCAAGCACTTATATATTTATATTGGAATTCCAAATCCAACCCCATACCTTAGGGCTAGACCCTAGGATCCACCCACAGTGATACCACCTCCAGCCGGGTGACTATAGATATAAATTACAAGCTTTAATAAAATCCTGAAAATATTGGGAACCATCCATTCAAACTACCACAAATATGCATACTAGAAATTTATTTCAAAATTTTCCACATGTGTGATGTTCATGAAAATGTACGAAGAAAACACCCCCCTGTAAGGGTCAGGAAACATCACAGAAGAGGGGACAGAATAACTGCCAGTCAGAACATGGAGAGGAGTTCTGTGAAATATTGCCTTCTGGCTGTTGCCCTCATGAACTCACAGTAATTGCTGTCACTTGTACAAAACTTGCACAAGGTAAATCCAGTCAGTATCCCATCAGGAATAGGGTGGGGCCAATGAGGCCCATGCCACCCTGACAACCCCTTGGAAGTTTATGCTCCTAGGAGAGAAGGAGTCATGTTCTTCAGTAGAGTAGCCACTAGTAAGTTTCCCAGGCATCTATAAATAGCTCCCCAACCCATGTTCATGCAAAGAATTCTAATTAACCTAAGTGAGGGTAAAAGCAGACATAATAGTAGGAAGGGAAGGATTTTACTGGGAGAGAGCTAAAAAAGTGTTATATAAGGGGTGAATATTATCAAAATATATTGTATACATGTATGAAACTGTCAAAGAATAAAGAAAAAATTAAGTACAATAATTCAATTTTTTATATATTTAAACTAAACAAAATATGATTTCTGTTTTGTATTATTGATTTGTTATAAAGGAAAAAAGTATTTCATATGGTTATACAGTTAGTATTTAGAGAGGGATAAAAGAAGAATGGTTGCTTAAGCTTAATGCCTATTGTAAATAACATACATTTTTAATCATGTTTTGAAGAGATTAGTAATAAATATGCCTCTATTGTTCAAATTTTAGTGTTTTCTTTTTCAAAAATCTCTTTTTTTTTTGCTTATTGGAATTATCACAACTAATATGGACTGCACGCTCAAATAGTTATGTTATTTAGAAGATCAGCTTATTATTTCTTGGGAAGGCAAATAGGGTAAAGCTGCCTAATATATGTAACTGACTGTCTAAAGTGGAAGGGTTTTTTTGTATTTAAGAGGTTTTTTTTAAGAAATTTGAGACTCCTATATCTCTGATATTATTCTGGTGCTTATCATAAATATTAGTAAGTAAATTAAAATATGTTTCATTGGTGGGATATTTGTGAAGAGATATTGAAATATGGAAACCCTTTCTTTAGACAGTATTTTTCATTCTCCCTAGCATAATTATGTTTCATGTGCCCACATAATAATATATTACAATATCAACATCATCAATGATTTGGTTTGGTGGTTTCCTTCCATGATCATTTGGTGCAAAATAAAACATTCCAGGTTCTGTAGTGGAATATGCTTGCATGAGTTAATCTTGCAAACTGTACTTCTCGTTACACAGAGTGATAAATTACAGGATGCACAAGCAACTCCAGAGACACCTCCCTGGCATGATATCACTGCACAAAGATGTCAACAGCAAACATGACAGCACCACTCAATAGCAATATTGTGTTAACTGAAAGAAATCTGTTGAGTATCCAGTGAAATAACTATTTGTGGATGTGGATTATGAAAAAGAACCAAGATTATATCATTCCCTAACATCAGAATTTCATCATTCCAAAGCATATATGCAAATATACAAGTAAATCAAAATAATAGATATAGATTTTATATACACAAAAATATGTATCATCAAACTGAACAGATAACATTTGGAAAATATGAGATTGCCATTAATCAGCAAAGTCTAAAGTGTGATGATATGTCAGGCAAAGTGGCATTTATGAGGAAGATGAGTCAAGAGAGTCCATGTTCAGAAAAACAGACATTTGCTCTTCTATGGCTTAAGTCTGAGTTTTAATCTGTAACAGAAAATTGTGATTAGTAGGGTAGAGCCTGATACCATGGAAGAGCAGTGTTGTTGGTACTTAAATGCTTGTTTTGAAGAAACAGGTATCTTATGTCCTTATAGCTCCTTAAGGTAGTACTATTGTTAGTCTATAAACATCTTTAACCAACCAGTTATAAACAAGTACAGTACATATGTGAACTACACATGATATTACAAAACTAACCACTCTTGTTCAGTTTACTATGTGGTGATATTTTGGAAGGCCAGAAAACTTCACAATACATTCTATTTTCCCTAAGCATTTTTATTCATTAGCCAAGATAATAAGAAACTTTAATATCAAAATTTCTGAAAGTTTTAAAAAACTATTAAAAATTCAAGTTCTCATTATCATTTTATACAGGCAAAGAAAAATAGATGATACCAGTATTTAGTGAGTCTTACTTAACTGAAAAGTTACACATTATGAAGACAGGAAATATATTTCTTCATATGTTATCCAATGTGGAGTTCCATCAGTTTATTTTAGCATGAGTCACATCAGTATGAGTCATGATGCTAAACCTCTCAAAAAGCACACTAATTTTTCCAGTTAATTTTTCAAAAGTTTAGGAATTTTCAAAGATGAGAGTGAAACAAGGAAAACATGGAGTTATGCAGTATGGACACTGGAAAGGCAGGAGAAAGAAAGAAAGAAAGAAAGAAAGAAAGAAAGAAAGAAAGAAAGAAAGAAAGAAAGAAAGAAAGAAAGGAAGGAAGGAAGGAAGGAAGGAAGGAAGGAAGGAAAGAAGGAAGGAAGAGGGAGGGAGGGAGGGAGGGAGGGAGGGAGGGAGGAAGGAAGGAAGGAAGGAATGGAAAAAGAGAAAAGAAAGGAGGGAGGGAAAGAGGGAGGAAGAGGGAAATGGAAACATGTTTTACAGATCTGGCTCCATGCCCTCAGTCATCTGCTTGGCAACTTTACCTTATGTTAGCTACTTTACTTAAGATGTTTGGGGCACAGAATTAATTAGAGAGAAACTAGACAGGATAATTGTGGAAAAAACTGAAATAAATTGAACACTGAGTTTTAATTCCCATTAATCCTTTAAAATGCCCATCTACTACAGGGCAAACTCTGAGTGTTTACTACCTTAAGGAATAAATAGTTTCATTTATTTTTCTTTAAGGACATAGTTTATATGATGAAAATCCTTTCCTTTAGTATATGAAACATACATTATGTCTAAATAGTAAAAAATTGAATAGATAATAGTTAAACTTAAAAATCAAGCAGAGAATATATTTGTATATTTATACTTATATAGCAGTACATGCTATACATAATTTATATGTGATTGTTTCTTTTGTGTCTATTATAGTAAATTGGCTAGTTTTGACTTACCTATGTGGCAGTAATTATATCATATTCTATGGACAAAAGTTGAGCATTTAACTACACTAATACTTATATCTACTATGGGTAGGGTTGCCATGGGAGCCATTTCCTTCTTTGTTTCTATAAGAAACAGACAAAGATACTTATCTTCCACACAGCAGTGCTATAATATTAGCCACTAATGTTAGTCATTTTCACAGGCTGAGTTTTATTAGAATTATAGAATAAGGATCTTACATATTAAGAAGGAAATCTTAAATTTCTCATATTGCACAATTTAAAATTAAATGCTCTAACTCATTTGTGATTGTCAATGTCTCACAATGGCATAGAGTTTTCAAGCTTTTAAAAAAATCAGTATATGTCAAATTGCAGTAACATCTCTTACAATGAAAAAGGGGTGAAAATAGTGTTCTATGGTAGAAAAAAGCCTTATGCATACTTGTGTTGTAGTCTTCAATCTTCAAAGGAGGTCATTCATATAAATTCAGAAAAGACAGTAATGTGTGAATCTGATAGTACCCTGACCCCTATCCACCTTAGAAAGCAACTCTAACATCTCTAACAGTAAAATCTAGACCAAAAGGTACCTCTCCTGCTGCCAAACAGATAGATAGCCTATATCTGAACTCAATTTACAAAACAGGGATATCACTATATGTTAGCCACTTTAATAGATTCAAGTTTATTTTCAGAATATACATCCACCTGCAGCAGAGAATAAAGCAATTCAACATGAAGGGGTAAAAATGCTGACAGGATAGTAAGACAAAGAAAAGAAGGTGTCAATTAACCTATAGTGATAGACTCTTAAAAAATAGGATAGTGAATCTATTTATTCATCTTCAAATACTGTTTCTCTGGGACTATTTCTCTCCCTTCAAAAGTTTCTAGATGTGGTAGACATATTCATGCACTGTGTGTAGTCGAATGCTGTCAGTAGTTCTGATATGGTCACCCCAAGGTCTAATCCTATTATATTAGATGGAAAAAATACAAGGATGCTCACAAGACCAGGCCTTCTTAAGAAATACATAAAGTAGTGTAGGTGCTTGGCCCCTAAGTATTGCTAGAACATAACAGGCAGCAAACAATCTTTGAATCTAGAGATGGCAGTAAATAGGATTGCTTTCAGTTTATGAGCTGTTAAGCCTGTTTCGTAAAGTAGTTCATGGTGACTGACAGTTAAAACATTGGGTCACTCACTAGTTCCTGTGTTATGTGCCAAGTGGCACAGGGCTATGAAAAATGATGGTATGAGGAGGAAAATCTTAAAACAAATGCCCTTCTTGTGCAGCCACCTTAGGAGAGATGAACAAAAGGTGGAGAAATAGTTCAAAGCTATAAACATCTCCAAAACAGAAGTCTCAGGCTACAGCTACCAAAGTAAATAACCATATATAAAACAATTTCCAGTGACAACCCAACATTGTCAATATCACAGAGTTATCCTGGCAGTATGGGTGGAGGGAATGGATGAGAAATTGAAACTATCTTTATTCTACATGACTTACATTCAGAATTGTGGCTGTCTATAGCAATTAATGTAAATATTTGTTTCATTATTAGTAAGCCTACACAAACATAGTTTATGCCCATGTATGTGATCAATATTAAAAATACAGGGCTAAAGTCAGGTGTGGTGGCACATGCCTTTAATCCCAGAACCTGGAAGGCAGAGGTAGGAGGATCACCATAAGTTTGAGGCAAACCTAACACTACATAGTTAATTCCAGGTCAGAGATTGAGATCCTACCTTAAAAAAATGGGTAGAGAGATTGCTCATTGGTTAAGGTACTTGCTTGCAGAACCAAATGACTTGGGTTTGATTCCCCAGTACCCATGTAAAGTCAGATGCACAAAGTGGTGCATACATCTGAAGTTCATTTGTAGTGGGTGGAAACCTCGGCATGCCCATCCTCTCTCAGTCTCTCTCTGTCTCTCTCTATATGTCTCTCTCTGCTTGAAAATAAATAAATAATTAAAATGTTTTTTTAAAAAATTACACACAGTTTATTCTGAACTTCATAATTACTGATTGAACACACCCTAAAATTCTTCTAATTCAAAAATAATTGGAATACTTGACAAAATAGAAATTAATGAATATACAGATATACATTTCTAGATGCCAGAAACAGACAAGGAATTCACAGAAGTAATGATTACATTTGAATGCCCATAAAATGTCAGCATGAATTAGATGCCAAGGCCTTCTGGTTTTCAATGTAACCACAGAGAATCTGGCAAAACCACAGCCCTGCAGGGTAGAGAGGCAGAAATGGGGTGCTACAGTGGTATTGCTATTAACTTTTTGTGTCTGGGACAAACATCCTATCAGCAGATTATGAGAGGAGATGGTTTATTTTAGGCTTGAAGATTCCAGGGGAATCTCCACCATGGCATAAGAACCTGGCTCATTCCATCATACATTCATAGCAAACAAAGTAAAAGCCAGCTCCTGAAGTACAAAAGTCACACAGCTCAAGCTGACTCTCCGGAACATACCTATTAGGGCTGTACTCAAGATCCACCTTCTCTGTCACAGTGGCTCCAGCAAGGTTCCAAATGCCAAATAATCAGTTGGAAGACTAATAAAAAATGTCTGAGTCTATGAACAGCATACATTTATATTCAAATTACCACATTCTATCACTGGCCCCATGGACATATGAGCATCTCATAATGAAAACTGCGCTCAGTCCAACTACAAAAGCCCCCATAGTCCTTACCAATTTTAACATTGTTTGAAAGTACAAAATCTCATCTGAGATTCAAAGTTTTCTTCTTTCCATTTGAAAGTTCATAAGCCAAGCCTTCATAGTCAATAATTCTCTCTGTATTTAGTATTTTCAAACTCTCCCCAGAATAGTCCATCAAGCTTTGCTTATAACACTGCAAATCTTTTCCACAAACAAGTTCCAAAAGACCCAAATCCATATGGTCAGATTCATTTCCGCCACAACCTCATTTCTTGGTACCAATTTTCTGTTGCAGTTACCTCTTGTTGATGGGCCAAACACGGACCAGAACAGTTTAATCAGAAATAACTGAGTCAATGGGAGACATACACTTATATTCAAACTACCACAAATAGTCTAGAAAACAAATCAAAGTAACAACCTTGATTATGGAAGAGAAATCCCATAAGGAGAAACCAAATTTGACAGCATTGAGCATTACTCAATGATCTGCATCCCAACCTATATTTAATTCAAACCTACTTTTAAAATCAAAATATGATTGAAGGGGCCAAAAAGTAGCAGTCAGAAAAATACCATCAGAAAAAACTTCACTGCCTTAAGATGATAATCTCATTTACAGTAATAAAAATACACTGAAGTAGGGACTGGAGAGATGGCTTAGTGGTTAAGGCACATGCCTGTGAAGCCTAAGGACCCCAGTTCAATTCTCCAGGTCCCATATAAGCTAGATGCACATGGTGGCTCATGTGTCTGGTATTTGAAGTGGCTAGAAGCCTTGGCACACCCATTCTCACTCTTTCCCTCTATCTTCTCTCACTCTCTCTCTCACTGTCTCTAATAAATAAATAAATAAAAATAAAAAAAAATTTAAAATATAGTGATGGAGGAAAAAGATGGACTCTGGCATCTTATAAACTTGAGGAATTAAAGGCAGTATATGGACTAGAGATGGTTTATTGAATAGCATGCTTGTTGCACAGCTCTGACTACCTGAGTTTGTATCCTCAGGCCTCATTATAGAAGCTAGATGCTATAACAGACTTCTGTTACTATACTGTGCCCACAGCTAGAAGGGTGGTGGGGACAGAAGAAAGTTCTTGAAACTCAAAAGACAATGAACAGTCAGGAGAGATCGAACTTCAAATGACGTGGAAGGCAAAGACCAAGAAGAAAATTGTCCTCTGACCTACACACATGCAGCATGTGCTTCCACTTGCATGCATGCACACCCATATACATCCATGGTGCTGGACAGATGACTTAGTGGTTGAGGCATTTGCCTGAAAATCCAAAGAATACCTGTTCAATTATCCAGTACCCACATAAGCCAGATGCACAAGGAGGCACATGCATCTTGAGTTCATTTGCAGTGGCTGGAGGCCCTGACACTCCCATTCTCTCTTTCTCTCTCTCCCCCTCCTTCTCTCTCAAATAAATAAATAATATACATACATAACACATAAGAGAAATAAATAATAAATTTAGTTTAATAACAAATTATTTTCTAAATTTTTCCTGCTAAAATTTTAATAAAATGATATAATATAGAAGATTAATAAAACCATAAATGCATGAAACAGAATAGAAAGCAGAAATAGAGAAATATAATTTATGAATTTATATTTATAAAAATAATATAATATAATATAATATAAGCAAAGCAGAAATATGAATGAACACTCGTTAATTTATATGCAAAATGCAAAAGCAATACAAAGTCTTTTTTTTCTACAAATGGTGCTAACACAATTGGGATTCCACACATGAAATAAATTTTAACAGAAATTTTATCACATTCAAAGTCTAAATCAAGTATAGAATTATAGAATGTCTGCTCATCTTGGGTCAAGTGGTGAATTTCCTGAAAATAATAGATGAACATTATACAAATTAAGAACATATAGAAGTGGAAATGTAGCTCAATAATAGACCACCTACCTAGTAAGCATGAGCCTTTCAGGTTCAATTTCTAGTAATTCAAAAGGGAAACAAAAATAGGACATTAGAATCCTTATGTGTTTAAATTGGCATTTGTGCCTGTACAGGCCGGGAAGCCAGAAAAGAGGTATGATGTTTGACTGTGGGTGAGAGGGAATGGGGAGTGGAGGTGGATTTGAGGATAAAAGAACACAAGTGAAATGAAGTTACATGGGGGAAATAATGGTAAGGGGGAGATTTAAGCAAGAAGAGGGGTAAGGAAATAGGGTAAAAGTAGGAGCAGGGAAGAGGATAAACTGAAAACTTAATACTTAGTAAGAAAATTTAAAATATTAGTCAAGATTTCCTGGGTGAACAGTGTACAGGTGGGCATGACTGTCTGGAGTGAGTAGGCCAGACCCCTGTTTCACAGGTCCTGCTACCTCCAAGTCTGGGTTCCCTGCAAATACAGTGTGCAGGTAGGAACAGTGGTCTGGAGTGAGTAGGCCAGACCCCTGTTTCCAGGCTCCTTCGACCTCCCTTGTCTGGTTTCCCAGCATGAACAGTGTGTGGCAGGCATGATGGTGTGGAGTGAGTAGGCCAGATCTTTCCTCCCTGTTTCCTCCCAGACACCTGGTCTTGGTAGGCCCCATTGTACCTTGCTTGGGGAGGTCTGGTCTTTGTGTGAGCGATGGAATCAGGCCTTTTGCTCTGATATCTTCACTGGCCACTGGGTACCAACATCCCTGTTCACCTGAGTCAAAAGGTGCATGGGCCAAAGGACAAAAACTTGCTTCTTCCTCAATAAAGTAAAGACTATTCCTAAAATGGGTACACAACGCAAAAAAAAAAAAAAAAAAAAAAAAGAGAGAGAGAGAGAGAAAATGGAGAGATCTCCACCAAGGTTGCCAAGTCCTACAATGGAGGCCTCCATTGAAATCATAGAGAAATCAACAGAAATTCATTCCTGAAATGAAAACACAATAAGCAATGAGACCATGATAAAAAAAAAGAAAAAGGAGAAGAAAAGAAAAACTACTGAACTGGAAGCAAACCATGAAAGAACCGACAATTGTATCAATGAAATCAAACAAAATCTTCTCCTAGAGTGGTCAGCTTTTGACAGTCAACTTAACTTGATTAACAAAAACGTTAGAACCCTCCAAAGAGATATGAATAAATTGAAGGTGAGTCAAGAAATGGAAGATCTCAACAACCAGTTGATTAAGCTTAATGAAGACTTGACGAAATGCAAGAATGAATTCCAGGAAGCATTAAGAAAATCAGAGCTCGAATTGAAATTGTACCTCAAAAAAGAGATAGACATGATGCAAAATAACACAACGGAAAACAAAAATCAAATAGAAATTATAAAAACCTCTCTCGAACCCCTCACCAACAGAGTTACTGATGTGGAAGACAGAACCTCTGACCTGGAAGACAAGACAGAAGAAATTGATTGGGAGGCCAAAAACTTCCAACCAAAGCTACTTTAACCAGCAAAAGTATCCCTCATAATAGATGATGAAAGAAAAACTGTCCATGAAAAAAGTCAAGTCTATGATTATATGAATACAAAACCAAACCTAGAGAAAATACTTGAAGGAATACTCCACATAGAACAGTCAAACAACCAATCTCAAGAGCCTACAAGAAGATCACAATAACAAAAATAAACCAGGCTTAAAAGAGTACATAACATAAGAAAGTGCAAATCCCCATAAAACACCTCAACATAGCAGTGATTAATTCAAACCTCACACTAATAACCTTAATATTAATAGCTTTACCTCACTCCTCAACAGAAACAGGTTATCAGGATGGATGAAAAAACTGGACCATTCTATTTCCTGTTTTCAAGAAACCCACCTCACCATTAAAGATAGACACCTCCTCATGGTAATATTGGAAAATGCTATTCCAAGCAAATGGAAATAAAGAACAAGCAGGTGTTGCTATATTAGTATCTGATAAAATAGACTTCAAACTAAAAGTAATCAAAATGGACAAAGAAGACCACTTCCTACTCATCAAAGGAATGATCCAACAGGAGCACATCACAATCAGAAATATGTATGCACCAAACACAGGTGCACCACAGTTTGCAAAACAAAATCTACTCAACAACAAAACAGAAATAAACACCAACACCATCATAGTCAGAGACTTTAATACTCCACTATCATCAATAGATAGATCATCCAAGCAGAAAATCAACAGGGAAATTATAGAGCTCAAGAGAATCATAGACCAACTAGACCTAACAGATTTCTACAGAACTTTCCATCCCAGCTCTACAGAATACATATCCTTCTCAGCAGCCTACAGAACCTTCTCCAAAATTGACCATATATTAGGCCATAAAGCATGCCTTCAGAAAGTCGGGAAAACTGAAGTAACTTCAGTGCATCATGTCAGATCACAATGCTTTGAAGCTAGAAATTAACAAGACACACATCAAGAATTCCACCAGATCCTAGAGACTAAACCACATACTTTTAAACAATGATGGGTCATGGAAGAAACCAAAAAAGAAATTGTAAAATTCCTAGACTTGCATGATAATGAAAACACAACCTCCAAAACTCATGGGACACAAGGCAGAAAAATAATAACCCTAAATGCTTCCATTACAAACACAGTGAGATCCCAAATTAATAACCTGGCTGTCCACCTAAAGGCCCTGGAAGAACAAGAAGAATCCAACCCAAAGAGCTCCAGACAGAAAGAAAGAATGAAGATTAGAGCAGAAATTGATGAATTGAAAACTAAGAAAACAACAAAAAAAATCAATGAAACAAAGAGCTGGTTCTTTAAGAAAATAAAAAAGATTGACAAACTCCTAGCCAAACTGAGTCAGCAAAAAAAAAAAGATGCTTCAAATTAACAAAATTAGAAATTAAAAAGGAGATATCACAACAGATATCAATGAAATTGGAAGAAACATAAAGGCATATTTCCAAATCCTCTTCACCACAGAATTAAATGATATGGAAGAAATGGATGAAATCCTAGACACATACCACCTACCAAAACTAAACTCAGACCAGATTAATCTCCTAAACAAACCTATCACATCCATGGAGATTGAAAAAGTAATCTAAAACCTCACCAAAAAGAAAAGTCCATGACCGTATGGCTTCTCAGCTGAATTCTATCAAACCTTCATTGAAGAACTGAAACCAATTTTTCTCAAACTGTTCCACATAATTGGACACCAGGGAATCCTTTTCAGCTCCCTTTAAGAGCTAACATTACCCTGATACCAAAACCAGACAGAGATACAACAAGGAAAGAAAACTATAGGCCTATATCCCTAATGAACTTAGATGCAAAGATCCTGAACAAAATCCTTGCAAAAGGAATTCAACAACAAATCAAAAGCATCCACAATGAGCTGTTGATAAGAATCCTACTAGATCTCCCAAAACAAACAAGACAGACTTCTGTCAGAGCACTGGATTACCCACCAGAGGTTAATGGTAAGACCCTACTGCTGAAGACATCATACACTGTCTGCATGTACCATGGACAGATCTGGTTGTAATCTGGAAGAAAGCCTGTCCCCTGACAATTAGAACATCTAGTCTTGGAAGGTGCTACATGAGCTACTGGGGGAAACTGGCCAACATCTGTCTGAGCAACTCAAAGTCTAATTGACTTAGAAGCAAACAACCTGACATGATGTTCACATAAGTGCAATAGTGGCACACAGCCATGGTCGCCAACCAATTGTTCTTGGATTGGCTAACAGATCTGGGAGTAACCAATTACTTTCTGATTGGGTTTGAGACCCACTCTACAGGAATAAATTCATGGTTAGAACTGTAAATCTGGCAGAAAGGCCATGGCTTAGAAAGTCATAGCTACTAAAGGGATGGCTACTACCCTTGTTATGTTAATCAGACAGTGTGGAACATCTTTCTAAATATTTATGCTATAGCAGAGATCAATGCTGTGCTCAACCTCAATTACAAAAGCATCTTTTTCCAGTGGGCAGAGATTAATGCAGAAAAGCATAGATTCTGAAATGATGAGATTAGCAACTATTGTGTGCTAGCCATAACCAAACACCTATATCACTCTATCTAAGGCTCATAGAACATTGCATAGGAGAGGTAGGAATGAATGTAAAAGCAAAAGGATCTGAAATGGTGTTAGGCAACACTGTCTTCTGGATGTAAAAAATCTGCTATACTTATGAACTCAGAGCAGTTGTGTTATTTTGCATAAGATCTGGCCTGTCAACATTCCACCATGGGTTAGGGATTGTCTTGAGATCTCACCCCTCTCTGAAAAGCTATTGTCAGTTAATAGTTGCTGGGATAGGAGGACTCTTTTTCTTCAGTATTACAACCACTAGTAAATTGACCACACTACAATAACTGACTGGCACACTCATGCTCATACAGGAATCCTAATTTAACTCAGTGAGTCAACAACAACAACAAAGAAATAAAAGCAAGAGTAGGGTTTTTTGGGAAGAATAAGAGGTTTAGAGGAAGTGGAAGACCTATAAGAAAGGGTGAAGAATTTTGAATGCAAACACATTTTATGCAATGTGTAAATTGTCAAGAATAAAATTTAAGAAATGAAATTTGAAATAACAAAAGGTCACAATCTACCTACATGTTGCACAATATAAATGGAAATGACTACAGTCAAGAAGTAAGAGTCCCCTTTTCCGACAAACCTTATCCTTGGTTCTCAGTTCATGAAGTTGAGATCACTGGGGAAAAGTCACCTTATTTCTAGACCACTCAAAAGGAGAAGACTTCAGAGAGGAAGCAGTAAACCTGAAAACTGGTTTGGCTAGACCCAGAAAGAATACAGATAATAAAGAGAACAGCCTGCCATTGTCCAGGCCCCCCTCACTCAAGGCTAATATGAAAGTCAAGGTGTGAGAACAAATAGCAACCAAGATCTGTTTGCAAAGAACAAATCTAATTTGTAATACAGTGTGATGTCTGGGGAAATGGTTCAGTGGTTAAAGGTACTTGTTTGAAATATAATGTGAAAAGCACAAACCTATCAAAAACAAGATTCCTTCAGTGATAAACATTTAAGAAGATGGTTCCAAAAGAAAGTAGCAAGCTAGACCACATTTTAAGGGAGTTACCAAAAAAAAAAAAAAAAACTATTGATAAGAGGTTACCCACATACAGTCAGAACAGAACTCAAAGATTGGCCAATAACTCAATTTAAATTGGACAAAGGTCTAAGTAGAAATTTATCTAAGGATGATATATAAATGACCAATAACTAATGGAAAGATGTTCTACATTATTGGCCACTTATGAAATGCAAATCAATGTAACAAGATATTACTTGAAGGTAAGATAAATGAAATACTGATGTGTTACTAAGCTGGATGAACCTTGAAAACATTAGGCAAAGGGAAGAAGTCAGTTATATTAGATAACATATTATATGATTTCATTTATTTGAGATGTCCAGAACAAATAAATCTATAGAGAAAAAAGTACATTAGTCTTAGCTAAGGAAGTTGAAGAGAGATAGTAGGTGACTGCTATAGCATACAGAGATTCTTTCTGGTATGATTATGATTTGAAATGGATCACATAAATGGTTTCATAACTGTGACTATACAAAAGCTAATTGAACTGTATATTTTAAACCAGTGGAGATTGTGGTATATGAGTTATATCTTAATAACATTTGTCATACCAAAGATGTTTGAATAGATATCTTCCACTCCCATCTTGACAATCAAGTGTCTCCAAAATGACAAGTGTTTCTTAAAATATGTGATACAGTGGCTTTGTGTGATGTAAAAAAAAAAAAAACACAATGAAAGATGGTGAAATTAAAGCATCCTTGTCTTCTTGTGAGATTTCTGATGAACCCCAACATTTGTACAAATAGAAGTAGATTTAAGGGTGTACATATGTAATTCATATTTTTTTCATATTTATTTCATAAAATAGTCATTTTCTTGATGTTTATTTCTATATTCTGATGTTCTCCTCTGTCTCACCTTAGATTTAAGTTTATTTCTTTTAATCATCATGTAATTGCTTTTATTTTAATGTCTGTTTTCAACTGAAATATAGTAAACATATAAAACAAAAAGGATGCCATATCCACATTGGAAACCAAAGTGTAGAGAATGTTATCACAATCTACATCATCAGCAATGAATACAAGACCTACCCAATCGAAAGAAGCAAGCAACTTAATAGGGAAATCACAAAGGACATAAACACATAATATACTGAAGATTGTAATCATGTGGCTAGTAAGGAAAACTGCACAACTCCAGTAGTAATCAGCAAAATGCTAATTAAACTTATAATGGAATATCAATGCCAAACTCTGAGGGTGACATTTATTTCTTCAAAAAGTCTGTTAGTGCCCAGTCCTGGTAAGATTGTAGAAAACAAAAAGGCATATTGAGTGCTGGTGTAGTATAAACTGCTGCAATTACTTTGGAAATTATAAAAATACAAGGTAGCTGGGCGTGATGGCACACTCCTTTAATCCCAGTACTCGGGAGGCAGAGGTAGGAGGATCGCCATGAGTTCAAGGCCACCCTGAGACTACATAGTGAATTCCAGGTCAATCTGAGCTAGAACAAGACCCTCCTTCGAAATACAAAAAAAAAAAAAAAAAAAAAAAAAAAAAAAGGGTAAATATATAAGTGAGTAGATAGTAGATTCTGGGGAAAAATACTCCTTATTATGCATTCCAGAGAAATGTGGAGGCAACCTGAGGGAATGTGGGAAAGAACATTCATCATCTCCTTTGTAATAGTAAGAAATCAGAAACAAATCCACCAATTATGCATCAACATGGAAGTGAATAAATGAATGAAATACAGTAGTTGGAAATTTGAAAATGTACCAAAATACATCAATGCATCAATATGCATAAATCTCAAAAATTGCCAAAATGGAAGAAAAATAGATTCCAGAAGCATTATGACCATATGGTGCTATTTGTATATTCTTTAAAAATTTACATTGATTATGCATATTGTCTGAAGATATATATGTTATAAAACCTAGAGTCAAATAAACACTAACTTAAGAAGTCTGTCTGAATGCAAAAACTCAGAAGTCTTAGAAACCAAGTGTGGGGTTTAAGTATATCTCCAAATCTTTATTCATTTTTGAAGGGGAACACATATCAGGAAAAGATAAAGAACAGCTTTGAAATCTGATGAAGTGTTCTTAGAATCAATGATGATTGCTTTATATACCTTTTTTATCTCTGAAATATTCTATAATTAGATAAAAATTCTTAAATACTATATATTCTGCCAGTACACATGACTAAAATAGTATTTATTCAATGACATTTGTTTCCAAAATGGCATGAGTGGCTATGACATAACTACATATAAAGTCACACATATAAAATAGACCAATTTATACCTAACCTAGAAGAAATAACTATAAGTTTACACAGTACATGTAATTTAACCCATTTCTCAATTTTATATTAATTTTACTACTATTTCAGAGATAGCTGGTAAATATTTCATTGTTTAATTGTGTGAATATACAAGTAGACATTTAAACAAATAAAATTGCACCCAGCACATTAGCAATATATTTTTTCTTTAAAGCTTTTAGCCACTCAAGCCATTTTGGAAACAAGTGTCATTGAATAATACTATTTTAGGAAAATTGGAAGTCTAAAGTTTGGAGGAGTAAAATATTACTAAAATTAATTTCAAGAGGATGTTACCTCATAATTCTTCTTATAAAGGTAATTGAGGAGTGGAACAATATTTTAACTGAAATTTTTTGAAAGTGACAGAAAGACCTTTCTACCAATATTTGGTAGACTCATTCTCATTAGTAAGGTTTGTGTAATTACTACGTTATCTTTCTCCTGGCAGTGTTACTTTCATTCTTTACTTATAAGTCAGCTAGATTGATAAGAACTTTTCAAGGGTAAAGAATTTTTGAGTTTTCATAGTATTCTGCTTATTCTTAACCACACTCAGAGTGATCACTTCTTCATTACATTGGCTTACACTGTGTCAGTTAGAAATTTGTGACCAAATATAAATTGGTTCATTTGTTCATCTACCCACACATCCATTTATTTACAGATTTA
This sequence comes from Orientallactaga sibirica, assembly GCA_036365145.1. Classification (NCBI taxonomy): domain Eukaryota; kingdom Metazoa; phylum Chordata; class Mammalia; order Rodentia; family Dipodidae; genus Orientallactaga; species Orientallactaga sibirica. The sequence goes on along the minus strand of JAEOAD010000004.1, from coordinate 52,785,027 downwards.
TCTTTGTTTCAGTTCCATCCACTACAAGAAAGGTAGTAGTGTGGTGTGATTATAGAGAAATATATTCATAATAACTTAAAATTTATAGCCTAAATTATTTACTTCCTTCTTCTTTTTGTTTCTGACCACTTAGTATTTTCAGAGAGACTAGAATAATAACTTTAGATGACTTCATATCCCAAACTAAGGTAATATTAATGGGGAACATAAAGGGAACTCCCAAAAGAATTCACTTCAAAATATACTTAGACATATATCTAAAACAAAATACGATTACTTCTATGCCAAAAAAAAAAAAAAAAACGGTGTGAAAAAACCCATTCTACTTGGAATATTCAGGTTACTAGAAGTCAGGGTTTTATTTAATTGCGTTACCTGGAATTGAGCCACAGCCATTTGCCATTTCAAATGCATAGCAGAGACTTGTACTTACTATCCATGCACGTTTCCAGAAGGGTATTTCCAGATGCCTGTGACAGAAGCTGCTGAGATGGCAGAAACCACAGGAGTTTCTGCAAAGTAATCAGGCATAGGCCAAAGGAGTGAGTTCTCAGAGAGACATCAGGAGACATGGCTTGAGCGGCCAGTGCACGCTTTCATATACTCAGGAGCATGAACTGTTGTAAAACTTTGTCAGGCAAGTACTCTTGGGCCTCCCAACACTATGCCAAACGCAGCAGGATTCTGAATCAGCAACAATGTGAGAAAAGAGAACTTTTTTTTTTTCTCATCTGGGCTCTGGTGTCAGAGCCTGAACAGTCCTCTAGGATTAGGCCGGCAATTTCAGTGGCATATGTCTAAGCTCATTCTGATCTTTCAAATACCACTTAAAGTTATGGGGCAATATCTGCAGAATTCTAACCTCTCAAGGACGCATGCATAGGAAAGCAGATGGCTGGCAACAGACTGCTTAATCCCAAATCAAATATCAGAATCAGCACTTCGGGATGACTGCTTATATAGACACTTCTGTCAGATAATGTGGCTGAGAGCTACTCTCGCCACAGAGCTACATGAGAGTATGTGATACATTGATTGATCAATGGCAAATTCCGCGTGTACAGCGAGCATCTGGGGAGAGTATAATAGACACCAACCCCGACTGCCATGCATTTACATGATGAGATAACAAGGCATTAGGCTTTTGGATTCTAAAGTCTGTAATTTGTTGTTCATTTTTGTTTTATCATACAGACTGCAGGAAGTTTGACGTTGAGGCTTGAGCATGGGAAAAATCTTTCCTTGATTTAGCATAATTGAAGGAGGTTTATGTGGACACAGCAGTGTCCAGATCAGCTGCTGCTGCTATAATAATGTGTACCGACCTTTCTGTAGGGGAACTGCAACCACCACAGTGCTATTCCTCCTGGGTGAGGCTCTCCCTGATTTCAGGCATGGTGCTTGCTATTGGCCTGAAACTCTGCTTTTTTGCTCCAAGCACACTCAAGACGCTGCTTTGTTTTTTAAGAATAAGCTATGAAATGTAAATAGAGGGTGGTGACAGCAAAGAACGACTTTCTTCTAGTATGTTCCTCATAGTATACTGAGGAGAATAGTGTAGGATTCTGTGGTCCTAGAAGTTTAAGAAAAATTTCCTTAAAAGTACTAAGCAAGACCCACAGTTCCCAGTATGCCTCAGAACCTGAAGTGTGAGTTTGACTATCTAAAAGAGGATGTTGTATATACAGAAGGTAGCAACCCCCCCCCCGCAATTAATTCTACAGAGAATTATGTGAACATGTGTAAAATAAGACTAAAGTTCCATCTTTTTTTTTTTTTTTTTTTTTTTTTTTTGAAATGTTGGTGATCATGGGGACCCTTAACAAACAGTGGTTTCAGCTTTTCTGTATGTTCAGTTTGAAGTTAGGCCATTCACCACCCCCTCTGGTTTACACATGCTACTAGAAGCATGGGCTTTATAGCAACCTAGTAGTTGAGATGGAAGAAGAAAGATACAGAGGCAAGAATGTGGAAGATTGCAATAGTTGAAGCAGAAATAAAAGAAAATAAAAGAAAGTAGATTGAGGTCTTGGTGGTAGGAACCAAAAAAGAAGAAACTGGCTTTCAAATATTATAAAAGAAAGAAATGGCAGGACATAGAAAGGTCCTAGACACAAGGTAGAAAGAGAGATAATCAAAGATGGACTCAAGGTTGTAACCCTGGGTGATGGGAGACTTGTCGTGCTGCTAGCAATAATGGAAAGCAGAAGGAGAAAAATGATAAGCCTGTCCTATTACTAAGGTATTTTTAACTGTAGAGGCACAATGAAGTAGGTTTTTATATGTGAAGGAAAAATTCAAAATCAAAAGAAGAATTTATAAAATGTAAAAATGTTAAATATTTCTCACTTAAGTACCCCAAAGTCTCCTAAACTAGATTTTAATTGTAGTGGATACTCATATAGTTAATTGTTCTGTTAACTGCAGTATAATGTGCTTTTGCTTCCTCCCTCAATAGCACCAACAAGCATTTTACTTCTCACACTAACATGAAGGCATAACCCATTATGCATAATATTTATTAAATTCATATATACTTATAGTTATCTATCCATAAATACAAACTTAATATATGCTTCTATTGATATAGAAAAAAGTGCGCTTATCACCTACAAATGTAAATTGGCCCAGCTAGAATAGCAAAAGCTGTCTGAAAAAAAACCAGAAATTTTGCCACTGTCAGAGTTCTGATTCAATTTGCTATTCTAATACAGATGACAATGACAAATAAAACGTCTTTATTTGCTTGAAGAGTCTCAGAGGCTTATCAGGACAATTGAAATGCTGTCCTCAACTCAAGTACTCCTCATGTATCAGAGAAGTGGCAGATTTAACAAAGCCAGTATTAATGTTTTATATTTCTATTCTTGGTAAAATTCTTTGGTAAGTAAACATGAGTATTCAATAATTCTACAACTGGAGACAATGAAAAATGCTCCTATTTTATAATATAATTATAAATAACTTAAAAAAAAAACAAATAGTATTGTTAAACACTGAAAGGCTAACCCAGTCATCAGAAACTTATATTTAAGGACATTTGTTTATTTTCTATGACAATTTAAAAAATGTTGGCATACATACATTTGTAACCTGTATTTTGTGTAAATAATGTAATATTCAAACACATATGAATAACAAACACAAACTACTGCCACTGGTGCAAGGTTTAACAATATCCAGAGCAGTGAGTGCCAAATAACAAAAGAATGTGAAGCAGACTAATATGTTTGCTTTGAAATAATTTGAGAGAACATGAAAAACTAATCGGGGCATAGCATTTCATGCTAAACATTGCATTTTTATCATGACTTTATAACTAAATTTACATAAGCAATTTATAATTCATCTGAATACTGAGAAAATTTCACTTTGCTCTAGAGTCGTGATTCACAGCATTATTTTGCCAAGTAGACATTGTTTTGATTCTTGTTACATACAATACGAGGAACACAAATGTGGGTATGCTCTTTGGTCATTGGGTGGTGATTTCCTTAATCACAACAAAAGTAGGGGAAGAGCCGGGCGTGGTGGTGCACGCCTTTAATCCCAACACTCGGGAGGCAGAAGAAGGAGGATCACTGTGAGTTCAAGGCCAACCTGAGACTACATAGTGAATTATAGGTCAGCCTGAGCTAGAGTGAGACCCTACCTCAAAAAAAAAAAAAAAAAAAACAAGGGGAAGAAATAACAAGAGCATCGTGATAAATGTAAAAATTGGGGTAGGAATATTGCTCCATGATTAAAAATATTTGCTTGTAAAGCCTGCCAGCATATTTTCAAGTCCCTGGTATCAAAGTCTTGCATACATGTGGAACCCAATTGTAGTGACAAGAGATCCAGAGACCTTGGTTCAGCCAAATGTACAAACACACATACATATATACATACATACATACATACATACATACATACATACATATATACACATAAATAATATAATTAATTAAATTTAAGTTAAAACTTTATTATAAATAAATTTATTTATTTATATTTATAACCATATTTATAAAATTACATTTATAAATAAATATAAAAATATAACCCAATGTTTTCTATCAATATTTAATACACATGAAATATTTTACAATCATTATTGCTGTAATGTTATAAGAAAATATCTTCCTATAAACATTCTTGTGTCTCCTATGTCAACTCTAGCCTAGTTCTTAATGTCTGACTAAACATCCAAATCCTTAAATTAAGCTGAAACTACATATAATAGAATAATTCAGTATGAAACCTTCAGCTAAACTTTAATAGAGACATAGAATCAGATTAAAATGCAATGTTAAGCTAGATGATACTAAAAAATATTAGTCTTGATACATAGCTGAGAGGGTGTTTGTCAGGTTTCTCTGCAAGATTACTGTTCCCTTAGCTTCTTCCATGCTGCTATATTTTGTTGCTGAAATCAGAGCAGTTTGGGCCATTGGAATCTCTTTCAGGTCATGTATGTGTCTCTTTGATACAGTCTCATCAATTGGTGGATTTTTTTTTTAATTTGGCTTTGTTTGGTTAGATTTTCTCTTGGTGTTTGAATTTCTGTTGCTTATGTATTTAGCAGTTATTTTATTTTCTTTCACTGCAAGATCCTTTATACTCAATTTATATGTATCATATCCCAACTCTAGAATAAGCCATTATTTCAAAAATCTATACTCAGTGAATGGGACATTATATTAGAAGTGAAGCTTTCCATCCTGGAGATAATGACAGATACATCCTATATGTTCTAGTACCTCTCAATTAATGGAGCAATGAATTCATATGTATGAGCCTGAAAGTGAGACACAACTGCTCACCATAGTGTTGAGTGTCCGTCATGTAGAGGAACTCCTGTATTAAGAATTATAAATGAATAATATTCAGCAAAATTTGTCATCTAAGTCTCTCCCTGGATTCTTCAACTCTTTAATAAACTCTGGGGCACAAATAAACAGATTTAGAGCTTCTAGATGAAGAGAAAGTGGAGAGATTTAGGCTGCTTTCTACCTACCATTTTCCTTGAGGGTTGGTTTGTTCATTTGGAATTTCCTATGTAGCCAATCCAATCATCTCTGAGTAAAGACAGATTTGTGTCACTCTAATACTCTGTACCACTCCTGTTTCCTTGAATTTTCTCCTTGCACTAGGCATGACTTCAGGTATGAGGTTGAATAGGAGCAGTAATCAAAGCCATTCTTATCTTCCTCTTTACATTGGGAGAAAAAAAACAAAAAACACTTATTCTCACTATTAAGTTTGCTGTGAAATGTGAGTTCTTTATAGATATTCTTGAGTGGAAGAGGTTCTCTTCTGCTGGGTTGTTTTTTATTATGAATGGATGGTGGAATTTTCAAGTTTTTTCTTCATCAAGTGACATAATTGTATTGGATAGTCCCTTAGGTAACAGATGTTGTAGAATACAAAAACATTGATTTCAAATTTTGAGCCAGTTTTTCAAAAGTTGAATAAATCCATCTTGGCTATGATGTAAAACTCTGAATGTAAAAAGTTGAATTTCATTTGCTCAGATTTGATTTAAAAAATGGTACTGTATTCATGATTCATATTGTCCCATAAATTTACTTTCTTTCATATCTTTCTCCAACTTTGACATTTGGTTACTGTAAAACCAATTCAATAAGTTAGAAATTATTATCTCTGTTTTCATCTTCTGTGAGTTGATATGTTTTCTTTTTAAAACATTTGCTAGAAATTCCATTTAAATTTTCTGGGCCTACTGCTTTCCTTTATGTAATAACAATATTAGGGCTGGAGAGATGGCTTAGCAGTTATGATATTTGCCTGCAAAGTCTAAGGGCCCATGTTCAACTCCCCAGGTCCCATGCAAGCCAGATGCACAAAGGTGAGGCAAGTACAAGGTCGCATATGCCTGCTAGGTAATTCAAGCATCTGGAGTTTGATTGTAGTGGCTAAGGCCACTACTCTCTAAAATAAATAAAATAAAATAAAAAGAATAATATTAGACACTGATTCTATTACTTTAATTAGACACTGATTCTTTTTGCATGTGATGGGATAGTTGGTTCCATAAGGTCTTTTTCATTTATTTGTTTATTTTATTTTATTTTATTTTTGAGAGCAACAGAAAGACAGAGAGAGCCTCAAACCAGGGTCATTAGGCTTCACAGGCAAGCACTTAACCACTAAGCCATATGTCCAGGCCCAGGTCTTTTTCATTTAGCTGTCATCTCAGTAAATATAAAGTTGTCCCACACATTGCTTTACTTACCTTTAATGTTCATAGACTCCACGGTAATGACACTATTTCCATTATGATCTCTATAAATCATATGTTCTCTCTTTTCATATGGCTTATGTTGGGAAATAATTTAATTTTTGAAGATATACTTTAAAAAACAAAGTCTTGGGATGGAGAGATGGCTTAGCGGTTAAGGCGCCTGCCTCCTAAGCCTAAGAACGCTGGTTCCAACTTCCAGCGGTTCCAATCACCAGGTCCCACGTTTAGCCAGATACAAAGTGACTCAAGGGCGCAATGCCGCACTTGCCCACAAGGGGGCACACACATCTGGATTTCATTCACAGCAGCTGAGAGACTGCTGGTGTGCCCATCTCTATCTGTTTCCCTCTCCCTCTCTCTCTCTGTCTGTCTCTCTCTGTGTCTCTCTCTAAAAAATAAAAATAAAAATAATTAAAAAAAAAAACAAAGTCTTTTGCTTTAGTCACTCGTAACAATTATTTTCCTACTTGAAGTGTCATTGATTGTGTGCTCCTTTTTTTCTGAAGTAAGCCCAGCAGACTGGCCTTTTTTATGCAAGAGAGAGAGAGAGAGAGAATTGACCTGCCAGGGCCTCCAGCCACTGAAATAGAACTCCAGACACATGCACCACCTTGTGTGCATGCAAGAACTTGCATGCTTGTGTCACCTTGTGTGTCTGTCTTATGTGGGACCTAGAGAGTTAAATATGGGTCCTTAGACTTTGCAGATAAGCACCTTAATTGAAAAGCCATCTCTCCAGCCTTGTGCTCTACTTTTTATCATTTCTTCTCCTTGATTTAGGCTTTAATGATTCTACAGACTCCAGTTTCCTAAGGAAGGAATGGAAGTCATAGATTTTGGAGTTTGTCTTCTAATGTGGTTTTTCTCTGTGCTCTACTTTTGTCACAATACATAAGCCTGATGTGTGTCAACACTGAGTTCAGATTGTCTTTAATTTATCTCAAGAATTTTTATTTGATCTTAATGTTATCTAGAATTAGTTACGATATCCATAATTGAAGATATTTTCCTGCTCTATTTCCATAATTAATTTATAGTTTAATTTCCTTTATAATTTGTGATTCTATTTTTTATCATTTATAACATTTATGTTATCTAAATATGTGTATTTAAGCCCTTTAATGTGTTCAATCCTGACAATTATTTAACTAACCTTTATAAGGATGCATACTTTTATGTTGTTCAATAGAGTTGCTTGTAAAAGCATTTAGATCAAATTAATTTATAGTGTAATACAGGTTAAAAACATTCTTCCTAATTTGCTTTCTACTATCAAATAACAACCAAAGAATTTTCAGTCTCCAACAGCAACAGTGTATTCATGCTTTTTACGCTTCAGTTCTCTCAATTTTTATCTCACGTATTGTGATTCTTTGGTTTTAGATAAATTTACATAGAAAATTATTAGTTCTTCTTGGGAATTTATCTTTTAGTTATTGTGTACATCTCCCACTAATTCATAGTAATTTTCCTCATTTTCAGGATTGCTTGGTTGGAATGTGGCATACTTTCCCTATCCTTTTACTTTTAATATTTTGAAGTGTTTATAGTAAGAATGATTTTTGCAGACAACAATTTGGAAGGTTTTTACTTTCACTCTGATTTGATACTCCCAGCCTTTTTATTCATGTATCTAGACTGTTTACATTTAACATGAATTCTCAATACAGTTAATGCAATGATTACATTGTCTGCAACTGTCCTCCTTACTGTTTTTATTCCTTTCCAAATGTCCCCTTGTTTTCTGCCTTCAGCTCACAGGCAATATTCTTTCAAGTTCTGATATAATCTCAGGCTTTCAGTGGATGTATCTTGTAGCTGTGACCTTCTCAAATCTTTCTCTAATAGCAAGGTTTCCTTTTGCTAACCATATCAAGCTCTACCAAGGTTCTCAGTTCCTGACCCTGGCTCAAGTTTGTTGTTTTCTTCCTGAGTGAGGAAATAAAAGAATGGAAATGTGTGAGTAATGCCCTTCTTCCACCTCTGGTGAAGGTGTGGTAAAGTCTTATTTCTTAATATAAGGCCCTGAGGCTGCATTTACAAAAACTATGCTTCCTTTTGCCATCATGGCTTAGTGAATGTTTCTCACATGCTTGCTCTCACTATCAGTGGGGTTTGGGAAGTAAAACCTTATGAAAATGTGAACGTTCCTCAAAAACCTCAGCCCCAACACATCTCTTCCACTCCATCTACTCTATATTCATCATTTGGAATGTCTACTTATTTATTTGACAGAGAGAAAGAGGGAGAGAGAGAGAACGGGTGTGCCAGGGCCTCCAGCCACTGCAAATAAACTCCAGATGCATGTGCCACCTTGTGCATATGGATAACATGGGTCCTGGGAAATCAAACCTGGGTCCTTTGGCTTTGTAGGCAAACACCTTAATGATTAAGTCATCCTCCAGCCCCAGAATGTCTATTTAAATGTTCTTAACAATCATTGCTGCAGCATCTTCTGCTCTGGGGGACGGTACAGACTCATCTATCCTTCTTGACTATTAGGTGGCAATTTGCCCTGCAAAGTTAGTTCCCAGTGGATCAGAAAATTCTCTAATATTTCAGCTTGCTAAGTTTATGTTGTTTTGTTTTTCAGGACAGGGCTGATAACTACTAAGCTCTTTAAATATTGAAGCAAAAAGCAGAAGTCCAGGGTTTTAATTTTAACATAAACAGTGTATGAACCTGAACCCTCATGAATAACAAAAGAGACAGGGACAAAATGCAAATATTAATGCCACAATATTAAATAGTAATAAGTTCAATAAATGAAAAAATACAAAACTATGAGGAAGAATAAGAGGGACTAGTTTAGTTTGGTGTGCCAGAGAAGTTTGTTCTGAGAAAAAGAATATACCTGAGTCCTAAGACATTAACTGTATTTAAGATGTGAAGATATCATTGAAGAAGGATCTGAGAAAAAAAAGAAACAGATTCAAGTAGCAGCCTGATTGCAACTGGAGCTTAGTAAGGGTGGATATAGCTTGCACAAGTAGGAATGGCTGCCTTGCATGCCAATGAGAATTTCTCTAATGGCCAATAGTGCTATTGAAGGGCTTCAAGTTGTAACAAAACGATCTCATGTCAGATTATCCTTGCTGCCATGTGAAAAACTGATTACACTGGGGCAAGCAAAAGTCCAGTAAGCAATAAGAAAACTAAGTATTAGTTTGGACAGTCAATGATGGTGGTTTGATCCAAATTCATGATAAACTGTGACCAAAAGTAAACAGACCAACTAAACAGACCAACTCATGTTTCATTTTTACCTCTAAAAACAAGACTTTCTGACAGAGTGTGTATAATGACACTAAGGTGACAGTGTTAAGAATGACTTCCAGGAGCTGGAGAGATAACAACTCCATTTTGATTCCCCAGTATCCACATAAGACCAGATGCACAAAGTGGCAAATGCATCTGGAGTTTGAAACATCTAGAGGCCCATTCTCTCTGTCTCTCTTCTCTCTATCTCTCTCTGCTTTCAAATAAAAGAATTTTTTTTTTTTTTTTTTTTTTTTTTTTTTTTTTTTTTTTCGAGGTAGGGTCTCACTCTGGTCCAGGCTGACCTGGAATTAACTATGTAGTCTCAGGGTGGCCTCGAACTCTTAACGATCCTTCTACCTCTGCCTCCCGAGTGCTGGGATTAAAGGTGTGCACCAATAAAAGATTTTTTTAAAAAGAATAACTTCCAGACTTCTTCATTCATCAACAGAATAAGTTATAATAGTTTTCCCAGAAATTTTAGAATATTAATGAAGCAAACATGGAAGAGGAGTTGTTGATGATGCAGAAAAGTGTCATGAGTACATTTGTATATATTTATTTTTATGTGTCAAATGATAATTAAAATGAAGTAGATAGTTGTGATAGCTGGCATTCACAACAATGGTGTTGATTCTCATTAGCCTAAGAATGTAGATTGAGATGAAAATTAAGTCAGTTCCAAACAGAGTCCCAAACATTTGATTATAAAGGTCTTTTGGAGAAAAAAAAAATTATTTCCAAATTTAAATGGTTCCTAGCTTGTCACCTGATCTAGCACTGCTTATATGACTGAACATTAATATATGAAACATTTGATATTGTTCAGCTCTATATGTTATGGAAGGAAAATCAACAAGTGTATGAAATAATGTAGGTATTGATCTTATGTCAATGAAACCCCAGAAACATGATAAGGTATGGTCTGTTGTTGTTGTTTACAAAAAAGCACACAATCAGAAGATCAAAATGAGAAAACAATATTAGAGGAAAATGGAATAAAAAAGTCACTACAGAAAAGAAGAAGCATAGAAGAAGGCGGAAAGCAGCTAGAAATCCATAAATCCTACAAAGGATATTTCATTCAATGCCAAATCAAATAATTCAGTGTAGAATAAAGCATTCACATCCGATTTCACTTACTTTCATTCTCAATTATCAACTATATAACAAGGTACACACACAAAATTGACACTTTGCTTATAAGTATAATACATGTAAATGTGACCTCCCCCTGAAGTGATGCCTTCTTCAAAAGGTGCTGAATTTGATGTAAACTTTCCTTCACAGATATAAGATGAAGTAGGAAATAGTAGCCAATTTACAGTTTAATAAAAAAGGTAAGAAGAACATATACATGAGAGAGTCCTAGCAAATCTATACAAAACTGTTACCAGTAATTCTTGTTAGTGAATGCTCTTTAATTTTTTCCTTTTTTTTATTTATATTATTCTGATTTTACATTCATAGTATTGGTTCCATTGTCCTCCTCCCTGTCCTCCCACTTTCAAAGGGACCCTCATCAATGGGGAATGTGGGTCGTGCATTGTGAGGTTAGTCAAGAGTTCTGGGGAGTAGGCCCCAGTCTCTTTGCATAATGCCCCAACTTGTGACTCTAACAATCTTTCCGCCCCCTCTTCTACGAGTTTCCCTGAACCACATTGGGGTCATTTTAGTTCTGTTTCAGTGATGAGGTTTAGGGAGCCTCTGTGTCTCTGGATATCTGGCTTAGTTGGAGTTGGATGTTCTCTGTGTTTATCTCCTTCAGCCTTTTTCTGGTGTCGTGATCGCCATGAACGTTGAACTCTTGCCCTTCCCCTGCGTTGTTCTATGGTTTCAGCTGGGGCCCTGGTGAGGTGTGGTTAGCTGATCCTCCCTTCAGGTTCGTTGTCCACCTGAAAAAAGATAAGCAAATCCTCCAACGGAGAGAAAAGTTAGTACTAGGTAGAAGGGATGACCATCTATGTTTTGGAGGGAATTTTATATGCATTGGCTGTCTTTTAGCCCACATTTGGTGGTATCTTGCTCTTGGAGACTGAGCTTATTTTTTGTACCTGGTTTTGATTTATTTCCCAGTTCTAGCACTGAGTTCCATTTCACTGAGTGGATCTGTTAGCCAAATCAAGAGCAGTTGGTTATCCACCATAGCTGTTTGCCACTACTGCACTTGTATGAGCATTACGTCAAGTTGTTTCCTGCTGGGTATCTTAGACTGCAAGTTGTTTGGACCAATGTCAGACATTTTCCCCCAGTTGCTTGTGTAGCACCCTCTGGTACTAGACTAGCTAACTGTCTGGGGACTGACCTTCCCGATTCTGGCCAGGTCTCTCTGTGTTTGGTCTCACACACGCATGCTGTCTTCAACAGTAGGGTCTTACCATTAACCTTTGGTGGGTCACCAAGAACTCTGACAGAAGTCTTTTTTTTTTTTTTTTTGACACTCAGAAAGACTCTAGGGATGCATGTGCATGTAGGAAAGAAGATGTGAAGATGTGAAGACTCAGGGAGAAGACAGCTACCTGAAAGCAATCAGACAGAAGAAATCTAACTTTAGGCACTTGCTCTTGAACTTCCAGCTTCTACAATGTGAGCAGATAAAGGTCCATTGCTTGTCACTCAGCCTGGAGTAATTAAGGCAGCTGTACCAAACGAATACACCACTGAGTTATTTCTATGTGTCTATATGCCAAAATACACATTTCCAGGCCCATATACAAGGAATCTACATTTTAATTATTATCTCCAGGACTTTTCTGATATCAGTCATCTGATAGCAAGGTCATTTAATCAGCTTTATAGATCAGAAGCCATAAACCTATTACCTCTACTTTCTTAATATTCTGTAATTATATTTACAGTACCAACAAAGCTTGAAGATTAAGATCATAGAAAATTTGTCCTTCTTTTTCTAGCTCTGTGAAACTGACACTTGTTTTAAAAAAATCACACAATTTTATAATTGTCTCCAGTCCTGTGTCTTACCTTGGACAGATATACCTGCCAGGTGGTGGAAAGAGAATTTTACATTAACAAGGTTGGCTGTTTTCTTGCCAACGCTGGCAAAACCAAGTGAGGCTTGCTCCAAAGTAATTCTACTTGAAGTTCTAAGATTTTAGAAACATAGCAATCCTTGGAAAAATTATTGTATCAAATCTTGTCCTATAACATACAAACACTTGCCAGTCATGTCAGATTTGTGTTCTCTCAATATTTTTAACTAATCAAAAACAACAAAACTTACAGAGGTTGATCACTCTGCTCAAATCTAGTTTTTGTTTTCCTTTCATCAACAAAAATAAACATCCAGTGTATGTACATAAGAAGGAATAGAAACATTAAAAATAAGGGAATACTTTAAAGCATTACATTATATGCTTACATCTACATCCATATCTGGCTCTTTTCCCCCTGTGTGTCCCTTCATTGCCTTTCCCCCTGAAATAAGCAATGGATCTTTATTTGATGTACATTCTTGAGAGCACATTGCAAACAACTCAGTAGGATTTTCTATTTCTATCAGACCATCAATCTGGGAGATTTATCTATGGAATAGATGAAGTTCAGGGAGAATAGATTTTGCTGGATCACAGAGCTACTGACCAGTTGGACTGAGGAATCTAGTCCGCTTGCTGTGTCTCCAGAATCAAGTTGTGTAATGAAACATGCTACCTGTATTACAGTTGAACACACAACTCTGAAGCAGCATTAATACAATCTGATTTCACTAGACTTCATCCTGGAAACAGTCATCCACAGGTAGGTTTTCAATAAGGTCCTTGAAAACTCTTGTTCATCTTCATTATTTCCTCCCTTATTAATTTTGATATGTTTAAGTTATTGTAAAATTTATTACTTCTTAATTATGTTTTCACTTATTTATTTGTTATTATACACTTTTTTTTTGTTTGTTTGTTTTTCAAGGTAGGGTCTCACTCTAGTCCAGGCTGACCCAGAAGTCACTCTGTAGTCTCAGGGTGGCCTCGAACTAAAGGTGATCCACCTACCTCTGCCTCCCAAGTGCTGCGATTAAAGGCATGCACCACCATGCCTGGGTTGTTGTTAAACTTAACAAAAGCCTTTGAGGCTAAAATTTTACTTAAACATGCGATTGTTACTTCATTCTTCAAGACTTTAAGCACATAGTAATTACTTTCAACTTCTCAGCTATAAGCATTTTGGTGTTTCCATTATTACTTTCTTATTCAGTCATTAATTTATTAAAAATTCAGATATTAATTATAAATTTTCTTTTTAAATATTTTTTGCAAGGGATGAGAGGAGAGGTATGGAGAGAGAGAACAGTCATGTCAGGGCCTCTAGCCATTGCAAATGAACCCCAGACACATGATCTAATTTGTGCATTGGGCTTTATGTGGGTACTGGGGGATCAAACCCTGGACATCAGGCTTTTCAGGGAAGTGTCTTAACCACTAATCCATATCTCCAGCCCTAAATTTACCCCTGCTTCAAAAAAGGAAAAAAGAAAAAGTTTCACCTTTTTTTCATTGTTGATTATTATATTAATTGCATTATTACAACATGCTGCATAGCTTTTCTTAGGAGATGTAAATAAGCATCTATTCAATCCAGATAGGGCACTGATAGTGACAGGCCACAGAAACAATTCTGCCCAAGACCAGCTTGATGAAGCTATTGGTTCATTAGGGTTACCTAAGGGCATAGGTGAGGAGTGACTTCCAGAGCATGGGTGACTCAAGCAGCTGCATTATTAAGCAGTCCTCCTGAGAATTGGTGACAAGTCATGAAATCCCCGAAGCCCTTTGCACAACTTGAAGACAGCTGCACTGGGGAATCTTCTATCCCCCAGGAATATCTCACTGCTGACATAATCTTGGGAAGGAGCCTTGTGAATCTTGTAACTTTTTTCATTACTAAGCCTTGTACGTTTTATTGGCTTCCCAAATCTTATGAGTCTTGCTCTTCCCTCCAAAGGAGAATGCTTAAATTTGACAGAAATAGACACATAACATAGTATGTCATATGTTTGATATTAATTAATTAAATGCTTTGAAACTTGCTTTATAAACTAGGTACTATTAAGTTTAAAAAATGTTCTAACAGGATTGACAAATAATATGTTTCTAGTTAAGGGAAATATTTATATCATAACTAACAGTTCAAATTTTAATAGTATTGATTTATCAAAATGTGCCTTAGTTACCCTTCACTAGTCATTTAAAATTTATTTTTATTAGTTATGGATATACTTAGTATGTAAGAAACACATATTGATACCATTCTTTCCTCATCCCTGCTTCTTCAAAAGTGGCCCTCCTCATTGGGGATGCAGGTCAACTCCATGGGGATTGTGGGTCACACATTTTGGGGGCAACAGTCAGTTATGGGAGAAAGGCAATGCCTCTGGGCATAATGTCCCTACTTGTGGCTTTAACAATCTTTCTGCCCCCTATTCTGCAAAACTTCCTGAGCCATGTTGGGTGTGTTTTAAGTCTACTTCAGTGATGGGCTCTTAGGAGCCTCTGGATCTCTGGTTTGGTAGGTGTTGAGTGTCCTCAGTGTCTATCTTCTGCACCTTTGAGCTGATTATCAGGTTCACTGAGAAAGTAGTACTCTTGTTCATTTCCCCAATTCCTCTGTGGTTTCAGCTGGGACCGGGCTGAAGTGCCCCAGGTCCTGCTCCATCTGAAAAAGAGAAGCAGATTCTCAAATGGAAAGTGAAGTCAACACAGGTTAAATGGGATAAGCATTATTAATTTAGAGAGAACTTAATGGGTGTAGTCCCTCTTATATCCCAAGATTAGTAGGAGCTTGATGTTGGAGAGCAAATTTATTAGCTGGAGATGATTCTGAAATATTTCCCAATTCCAGATATGGTTTTCTTTCCACTTAGTGGATCTATTAGCCAATCCAACAGTGGTTGGTTACCTACCATGGCTGTGTACCACTATTGCACTTGTGTGAGCATCATGTCAGGTTGTTTGCATTTAAGTAGCTTGGACCTCGAGTTGCTTGGACAGATGTTGGCCACTCCCCACCCCCCACTGTAGTTCATGTAGTGCCTTCCAACACATGATGGGATAATTGTCTGGGGACTGGCTTTCCTCTGGATTCCTACCAGGTCTGTCCATGGTCTGTCCTGACAGCATATGTTATCTTCAGCAGTAGGGTTTTGCCATTAACTTCTAGTGGGTAATCAACTGCTCTGACAGAAGTCTGTCTTTTTTGGGAGGATCTTGTAAGTCTCTCTGATCAACAGCTCATTGTGGTTATTAGCCACATCCTGGTACTGGGAATTACAGGTCAAACCCAATAAAAAGGAAAAGAAGAATAAAATAGAAAAGAAACAAGAGAAATTTAAGGTTAGGCTTCGTCCCTCCCTCTCCAAGGCCCTTTTTTTCAGGTCCTCCCTGCAAGGTCCTGTTGAGTGTTCCAATCTTTTAATCTACCTTCTAGAATATAGGTTTCTTTTGTACCAGTTCAATTTGTTTCAGTTTTGTGTCCGCCCCTCACGCACTACCCCTCCCCCAAAGCCCTACCCTCCCAATTGTCCAGGCCTCTTGATATCTATCAGGTATGTCAGTAATTCGGGCTGATCCAAGTTAGGAACCACAGATGAGTGAGACCAGGTGACAATTGTTTTTGTGTGATTGTGTGAGTTCGCTGAGTATGATCTTTTCCAAGATTAGCCATTTTTCTACAAATTTCATTGTGACATTTTTTCTTACTGCTGAGTAGAATTTTATCGGGTAGATAGACTGCATCTTGGTTATCCATTTGTCCAATGATATGTACCTGGATTGATTCCAGTTCTTAGCTTTTATAAGTTGAGCAGCTATAAACATGGTTGAGCAAACATCTTTGTACTGATGCATGGGTCTTTTAGGGTACCCTTCCTAGTTTTTACTGGATTGGCCTGAATTGGTTTCTTTTTTTAAATTTTATTTTATTTTTATTTATTTGAGAGATTGGCCTGAATTGAAAGAGAGAGAGAGAGAGAGAGAATGGTTTCTATAACACTGCATTAAATTTTCCTGGAGAATCGATACTGTCCATAGGCAATTTGGAGATTCCATTTGGTTATAACATTTTTAAATTTTCCTTTGTCTTATATACCATTTTACCTTTGTCTTATATACCATATATTATCTTATACACCATATCTTATACACCATAAACTGCACTTATGCTTCTGAATATTTCTTTTCATGTACATTTACTCATCACTATGTAATAATATCCTTCATACTTTGGTAATTGTGTTTTTTCTTAAACTACATTACATGTTAAATAAATTTGTTATTTTATTTAGCTTTTTTGCTTACCTCTTACATCATGTTAAGTATTTTTTTTTTTTACATTACATCATTTTGGGGGACTTTGTTCAAGTATTGTAACTTATAGATAGCATATAATACTTTTAACTTATAGATAGTATATAGAAACTTAGAAGAAAATATACTGAAAAAGTTAAAATAAAAATACTACATGTGCACTGGAGAGATGGGTCAGCAGTTAAAGTCACTGTTTGCAAAGCCTGAAGGCCTGTGTTTGAGTCCCCATTGTCCACGTAAAGCCAAATGAACAAAGTGTAGTACATGGGGGTAGATGCTTTAGCATGTCCATACTTACTCTTTCTCTGCCTGTCTCATTCTCTCTGTCTGTCTCTCTCCCTCAAATAAATAAGTAAAAATATTAACAAAAAAGAAAATATGTGCTGTAGAGATGGCTTAGCAGTTAAGGTGCTTGCCTGCAAACCAAAAGACCCAGGTTTGATTCCCTAGAACTCATGTAAGCCAGATGCACATGGTGGTGCATTCATTTGGAGTTTGTTTTCAGAGGCTGGAGGCCCTGGCCCATCCATTCTCATTCTGCCTCTCTCTTTAATAAATAAATTACAATAAGATATTTTTTTAAAAGAAAAATAGAAAATATACAGATATACAAATAATTCAGGAAAGACGTTCAGGTTGAAAAAAAGATGAAGGCTATGTAGATTTAACACAAATAGAAATAAGAATTAAAAGTATATGGAAAATAAGAAAAGAAGAAAAATAGAATAGATATGGACAAATATTTATTTTGTAATTGACCAATTAACTAAGGCCCATTTATCTGGCTCCCAGATTTGTGTCATTGGCATTTATTGTAGTTATAAAGCTACAATTTCAAAAATTCTTCACTACCACATTGTTAGTCTGAGAAATGAAGAGGGATAGATTAGATTGGATTTCATGCTTAAGGTTATTATGCTATACACCTAGAATCTAATCTTCACATTGGTACTACATATTTGTTTTAGATGAGATGCCCCTTAACAAACAACCAGACTACTTTTTTAATGCATATCCTTGTGAATTTAAGGTTGGCTTTGAAAAAGTCAAGTAGTTTAGTATTACCCTCATTAATTCAGAATTTAAAAATACTATTGGAATATTAGTGATTAATTTTACTTTTAGATGTGTGAGGAAGTATCATAGAGATGCATCTTAATTTGCTCATATTTTGGTTGAATCATCTCTAATTCATCATTCACTTCATTTTTTTCCTATACCCATGAAAGAATTAAATCCTACTGAATTTGTCAATATGGTCTTTGTCTTGGTGTTTAAGAAACTTCAGATTAATTAGAAAGGTTTCCTAATACGAAGGAATGGCAATGAAAATGATAGGTATAACAAAAGCAGACAAAGGAGAGTGCCATATATTTCACTGATATCCCCAAAGATGAAAAGCAAGAATACTTGACTAAAAATTGACATGAATTAAAATTAAGAAAATTAAAGCTAGCTGGGGAGAGAGTGAAGTGTTAACCTTGCAAATAAGAGGAGGTGGAGACAAAAGGATCACTAAGGCTTACTGGCTAGCCTGTATCACCTAATTGGTGAACTCTAGGCCAATAAGAGACTTTGTCTCATAAAAAGGTGAACAGAATTCTTGAGCAATGAGACTCAGGGTTGTCCTCTGGCTTCCAAGCCATATACTACACATGAACACACACATTCACACACATACAAACAGAAGAAAACTTACATAATACAGACTATTGTTTACAGGATGAATTCACTCACCATTATTTAATAACAAATATGAAATTAGATATATATATAGAGAGAGAGAGAGAATAGAGAGAGACAGAGAGAGAGAGAGAGAATCCAAAATAAAGAGATATTGCAGTGAAAAATGAAATGACTTCAGATGTTGCCAAGGATATTCCAGTACTGGAAAACAGTAAACATTAATAAATGACCAGAAATGATCAAAAATTGCTAGGTCCAGCTTAGATGTGCAAGTATAAATATACAAAGATAGTGTGTCTTGGAGTGCAAGGCTTCTTTGATTATAGTTTTAATGGCATTTCACAAATTCTTGACCATGAAATCCTTTCAAGTCAATGTAAAAGTATTTTGGATATATGATTGAAGCATTCAAATGCAAAATAAAAACCCTAAAATGGGCTTTATGGCTGGAAAATTCTCAGAAAAGATAAAATCATTGGAGGAAAATAATGTCAACACAAAAAGAAAAGCTGTGAAGGAAAATTAGTTTATTCTACAGCCAATATGAGTGATGACATCCCAGAAACTTAAAAACTATATTCCAATATGATAATGGTTTTAACAGTAACAGAACAAAGAAAATCATAAATCTAAAAAAGATCTTTAAATGCATTACTGGAAACATCAGATAGGCAGGTTTCAGAAAATTAGAGACATCTTTGCCATAAACATTAATGGCACTCTTAAGCTTTGGATTAGTGAAAGCTAGGGGGCTGTTTGTATATTCCAAAAGGGTTTACCTAATAGTTACAAGGACATCAGGTCACACACAAAAGTAGACAATAACTGACTATTGAGGAGCTAAGATATGCCATAATAAATTTGACTCTCCAGTAGTAACATAACAGCACGGTATAATCATTGAAGTTTCATCAGTTAATCAGCCATGTAGAATGTCTAACACAATTTCAGGATTTTTTTTTGTAAATTCAATTTACAACAATCTAAAAGATAGAGAAAGTATACCAATGTCATCATTTTTAAAAGCTCTGAGTCAAGTAAGATAACCTTAAATATCATAAATCAAATACTACAAGTTTGAATATTAACTATACCAAACATGGTACTTTTGCTCTGAAACCAAACCCTGTGCTAAAAGAATCTCAATTCACTCAGCCACAATGACAAATCCCTTTGTCTCTGGAGTTGAAGTCTAACCCCAGGAGGTGAACAGAGCTGGATCTAAAATAATGATGCATGCTTTCCTTTTTGCCATTGACTATATGGAACAACTATTCAAATACAAGCAGAAATCAGTTCAGGACAGCTTCTAGAGCAACTTTTACTGCACTGATTTTAAAATAAGAGATGATTTGACTAGCATTGGAAATTACCTATCTCTCTCTCTCTTTCTTCCTCTCCCAGCCTCCCACCCCACCCCCATCTCCTCTGTTGTCTGCAATGGAGAAATAGTTGCTAAAGCTCTGGCAATATGCTTCAGACCATGAATGCTCAAGAGTGAGAAAAGGGATGAGGTCAACTTGAGATATGTGAGTTCCAGCACTGGAGAGCCACTGAATCAACATCAGCAGCTTCTTTGCTATGGATGCTTTGTTATATGAGACATATAATCCATGGCTTGTTTATTGCTGTCTTCTGCCAAGGCATTCAGCCACAAGTCAGGTGTTTTCATCTGCAAATAATGGCAGTCAATTAGTCATATCTCAAAGGCACATAAAAAATAATTACTTCACAGCATACAGAAAGAGACCAGATAGGCTAAATTTGTATATATGAAGGCCAAAACTAAGAATTAATAGAAGAAAGTAATGATTATATTAAAACCTACAGTTAAGATTTCTTTTTCCCTGGACCAAAAGATAAAACTTCTGTCATAAACTGAGAAGAGCTCTGTCACATATACTCATAATGTTGGAATTCAGAATATTTAATCTGCAATATATGGTGGCATACACTAGTAATCCCAGCATGCAGGAGGCTGAAGCAGGGTGATCATGGATTTATGGCCAAAGTGAACTACACTGTAAGACCTTTGCTCAAATAAATAAAGTACAAAATTAACTTATAAACCAAACACTGTGATTCGTGCTTACCTGTGTATACAGGTGTTTAGTTTTGATTTAGATATATAAATATTTTCAAGTGTTAACAAAGAAAAGGTGAAGAACAGATATAGACTTGAACCCTACTTTACAGGTTTAATTTTGAGAAAGGTATTATGTTACAAACACCTAAAAAAGATCTATTGAAGCAAGAAGGAAAGAATACAGACATTTTTAGGCTTCATTGAGATTATTAGCAGAAGGACAATGGGGAACAAAAGGCCTGGATGTGGCTCTTGTTAGTTCTATATGTCCATGTATTTGCTGAAAGGTCACTCGCTGTGGTGAAATATGTAAGATACAGCAGGAAACAAAAACAGATTCAGGGGCACATTTTCTTAGCTGTGTCCTCTTGGGCAATATGCCTAACTTCTCTGGGCCTCTACTCTCTGTCTTTGAAGTTAAACACATAGCATGTCTAGTATATAGTTTAAAGAAGATTCAATCTTTTTCCTTTCTACAAGGCTCATTTTTTACAGAACATCTTGTAAGTTTCAGCATGATTTTGTCACTCTTATTTTTTTTTGCAATACTTTCTTTGAATTTTGTAGAGAATGTCAAGAATCAATTGGGTAACAATTCCTTGGGAACTGCAGAGAGAAAAATGTAAAATCACAACCTGCTTGTCTGTCTTCATAAAAGGTTATATGAAATGATGGATTCACATTCATATCTATGAAAAAGAATGACAATTTATTCCCTAAAACCAGAACACTAGATATTCACCTGAGATAACTCAGCTACAACTTCATGCCAGGTACATTAAATAGTTGAGTGAAGCCAAATTGTAAATTCTAAAAACCAGTAATCAAATAGAAGTTCAGGAATCATTAAAATACTGAAGGCAAGATCTCTCAGTGTACAACCCACATAGATTATTTTCCATAATGTTTAAAAAGTTATGGGGCTAGAGAGATGGCCTAGTGGCTAAGGTACTTGCCTGCAAAGCCAAAGAACTCAGGTTTGATTCCTGAGGACCCATTTAAGACAGATGCACAAGGGGGACTTCATTTATGGTGAGTAGAAGCCCTGGTGCACCTATTCTCTCTCTGCCTCTTTCTCTCACTCTCTCTTTCAAATAAATAAATAAATAAATAATTATATTTTATTCAAAATTATTAATATTTTGTTTTTTCTTGTTCACTTTCTTTTTATTCAGTTTTGGATAAATTTGTATCTCAAAATAAATACACAATGATTATATAAAAACATAGAAATCCTATTTATATTAATCTGAATCTTTCATTTTACTCTTGTTTATATTCATTGCTTGAGGAAAAGATTGGTTTTATTTTTCTTCTGGACAGAACTGACCAGAAGAACAATAAAAACAGTCTCTTAATTATATGGCTCTCAAGGATTTCTCTGTTAATCACCTTCCTTGTAAACTACTAATTATGAAATTGAAATTGCCAATAAGTTTTTTTGTTTTGTTTTGTTTTTGTTTTTTTGTTTTTCGAGGTAGGGTCTTGCTCTAGCTCAGGCTGACCTGGAATTCACTCTGTAGTCTCAGGGTGGCCTTGAACTCATGGCGATCCTCCTAGCTCTGCCTCCTGAGTGCTGGGATTAAATGCGTGCGCCACCACACCCAGCTTGCCAACAAGTTTTATTTCACTTTCATGCTTCAACTTAAAAATTTTCAATTTTAGTGTGGAGAGATAGCTCAGTAATTAAGGAACTTGCCTGCAAAGCCTAAGGACCCAGGTTTGATTTCCCAGAACCCATGTAAACCAGATGCACATGTAGCTGGAGCTCATTTACAGTGGCTAGAGAACCTGGCATGACCATTCTTTCTATCTGCCTCTTTCTGTATTTTAAATAAATTAATCTGCAAACGAACTCCAGACACATGTGCCACCTTGTGCATCTGGCTTATGTGGGTACTGGGGAATAGAACCTGGGTCCTTAGGCTTCACAAGCAAGTACTTTAACTGCTAAGCCATCTCTCCAGCCCCTCCATGTACATTTCTAAGAGCATTTTCTAAGCTGGAGATAAAACTGGTGGATTAAAACAAAAATATAGCTACATCTTCAGAGAACTGATTTGGTGGCTCAAGGTATCAAAATAAGCAGCAAAATAAATAAATAAATAAATAAATAAATAAATAAATAAATAAATAAAAATAAATTCCTTTGGCAGGCTGCATAGTTATATGTCTTTTCCATTGATTTTTGTCATTTCATCATGCACAAAAAATCTATGTCAACATCAATGGCAACTCTCAGAGGGAAAAATGTACAAGTCAAGGCCATGAAAGCAGAGGATATTCCTAGGAAATTGTCTTTTGTAGCTATAATGAAGAGGCTCATTGTCTCTCCATACAGTGGACTCCACATCCAAAAACGCATTAGAGACCATTTTGTTAAAATAATTGTCTCTCAGTCAAAATGAATGCTTTTCAAAGAAAAAGAAAAAATAAATATAAAATATAAATTCTTATTTTTCCATAAAATATTACCAATTTATTTACTGATGTTTTCAGAAAAATAGATCAAACTGGGTACTTTTATATTAAGTGAAAAAAGCTGCCCTCTAAAATACAAAAATCCTCTTTTTATTAGTATATGAAATCTTGATTACATAATATATGTGTATATAGCATAAACATGCTATATATTAATTTGTTCCAATATTTATTATATATATATATACGGCATGAAAATAAAAGAAAAATAACATTTGGGAAGAGGTTGGAGATCAGTAGGAGTTAGGGAGAGGCAACAGTAGAGAGTAATGATATGGAGAGTGAATATGGTGAAATTACATAATATAATTGTTTGAAAATATCATAATAAAATGTCTCACTATGTACAATGAATACACATTAATATAAAATTTAAATCTATTTTTAGACTTAAAATGTGCATGACTGCAATTAAAAAATAAAGCATGAGATGTAGGAAGTATTCTTGCAGGTTTTTACACAAATTATCCAGTACAGGAAAGAAAGTTTCACACTGAGTAGAATTTAATATGCATAAGTATGGGTTAGATATCCACAAACACATACACAGGTGATCAGGGATCTTTATTGGATAAAAAAGTGGGACAACTCCTTAAATACCATTCTACCAAATACAAATCACCCTTATGCCAAGAGAGAGGAAAAAAAATTTTAAGTACATGACTAATAATCTAAGATGGAATTTCAAGGAAATTAGCTAAAAAAACTAATGACAAAGAAAGATCATAGAATCAGTTCACAGTATTAAAGCCCAGTAGAAGATAAACCCAGGATAGACAGCTCCCACCCACATATGTGAAATCCCCATGACTCTTGTGAGAGCATTCATCTTTCCAGAGCTCTTCTCTTCCTGACACTTCATCAATTATGGAGGAAGCGAAGGCTGGAAACGCTGCCGAAGTGGACTCACAGCTGCACCTGATTGCAGAGCGCTGGATCATCAGGAAACAGAATGACACTAATTTGAAAGTCTTGGCCTCAAAGAACTCAAGAACATTTCCCAAGTCTACCAACCAAACAAACACCCACAACCAAATACCAACACCCACAGTCACAAGATGAGGGCTGAGTTTATGTTTCTGAAATATTTTATATTTTCTGAAGGTAATTATGGGTAGATTCATAGTGACATTTGTTAAGAAGGCCATTGCTATCTTGGGCTGCATATGCAAATAAAAATAAAAATATTTCAGATAAGAGGAAAAGAGTCCCTTCTTTGAGATTCAGGGGAGGCTGAAGCAAAAAATACGCATCTAGTTTGGGGACCTCATTATGAGAAAAAGAAAGACATATTGCAGGAAGTTCTGAAGAAATCAACAGGAATAATTAAGGAGCCATAGTATTTACTCTGGAGGAATTATTAAAGGAATAAATAATGCACTTCCACTTGGCTAACTAAGGGAACACGAGAATTGTCTACAACTGCCTAATGTGTGTAAATATTGAAAACTAAAAGTCAATATAAAGGCAAGTGGAAGGATACAATTAAAAATTAGGCAATTAAATAAAAAAGAAAGTTGCAGCAAAAGAAAAAACATAGCCAAGCAAACCCTGTACTAATAGTTAGTCTAACTCTGCTCAGAATACTTAAACAAGTCAACATGTGCATTTTGTGTGTATGAGAACTCAGGAATATACCACATTTAATGCTTAATATGAGATCTTTTCTTCCTTTTCAAAAACATGAAAACTTTAATATATGGTCACTAGAGGAGAAATGATATGTGAAACTTATTTTGGGCTTATCTAGAAAACTAAAGAGCAATTTATCCATCTAAAATGTTTAAAGATAAAACATTGTGTCTAAAAGTTTGAAGATTCTATCTAGTGTACTCCTCTATCTAAAGTAATTTCTTGTCATACACAGTTGGTACATATGAGATGAATACTTGTATTACCTTATTTTCCCTCCTACTTCCCCTAGAAGAAATGTACTTCCATGAGTCAGGACAGCTGGGCAGACTTCTGCACCTCCTTCCTGCATTTATAGAAGAGAGCTTCTTATTGATGCATATCATTTCAGGGTTATTATTAGTAACTCTCATGGAAAAACTGCCACCCAAGGAACTTTATCACCACCTCAAGCATGGCCCCTCTGTTCAGCATCCACACCACTCTAGTGAGACAATTTAGGGTGACAGGGCCCCAAAAATAAAAGGGAAGAATGTCCTGGCACCTGTACTAAAGAATCTGGTCTGGGGCTGGAGAAATGGCATAGCGGTTAAGGCATTTGCCTGTGAAGCCAAAGGATCCCAGTTCGATTCTCCAGGACCCACATAAGCCAGATGCACAAGGGGCACATGCATATGGAATTCATTCGTAGTGGCTGGAGGCCTTGGCATGCCCATTCTCTCTCTGTCTGCCTCTCTTCTCTCTCTCTGTGATTGAAAATAAATAAACAATTTAAAAAAAAAAAAGAATCTGGTTTGTCTCTTTATCTCTTTTCCCTTAAAACCTCATATAACTGGAGGAAATGAATTGGTGCCTATTGTCTAACATCATTCTTTCTTAGAATAGAAAGGGCTGTGAAGGGAAGTTTGCCTGAAAACTTGGTGGTATTTAGATTTCTGACATCCATAGCTGGATTGAACATCTTATGCCCATAAATACTCCAATATAGGTCTCTATGTGGATTTTTTCTATTTCCAGAAATCCCCTCCTGCTGTACAGGACCTCTGTATTCTTTCCTTCACTTAAGCTCTATCTTTGTCAGCTCTATTTATATAAGCGCTATAATAAAATCTCTCTAAACATTTTCCTTTGGTCTGTGGATTTCATTCATCACAATTCACAAGACAAGAATCTGGAAGGCTACTAATTCAATAGAAGCATGATGTGACCCTGAGTTTGTGGCATCCAACCTCCTGAGATATAGCCTAGTCAAGAGCCAAAAAAGGCTCCAGAATCCCAGTTCCTGTATCTCTAACACAGAGCAAACACTGGTTTCAGAAAACTTTACACACTAAAGGAAAGTTTCAAGATCCTATCCTCTCTCCATAACAAGAAGAAGAGACTCAGCCATATATTCTTCAGTATCCTGAAAATAGTTCTGGTTGTTCCTTGGTTGTTATTATACATGTATCTTTGTTTTTCTCCCTTCATGGTGTCTGTGTTCAGTTTCTTCCCTGATAGAGATATAATCTTTCATCCAGGAAAAATTCATGAAAAGCACCCTTTCTGGCATATTCCTTTTTGTGTCAAACTCCAGGCCAAACTCTTACCTTCCTCAATATATCCTTAGTTGGATTGTCTGTGAACAAGCCATAAAACCCGAGACCTAACTTTCCTGCCCTATTTAGAATCCAATTGCTAGCAAGGCTATGTGTATGTGATGGCCACTCCTGCCCTTAACCTGTGTGGTCACAGATACTTCCCATTTTCTCAGGGAGTTAGGTTAGGAATAGAAAAAGAAATGTCTTCCAAAGACCAATGCAGAATTTAGAGTTGATAAACACTACTGTGTTGAAGAATACAGCTGAAGGAAGACTGCCCCTAAACCCATTACCATTCAGAGTATAATTTTTTATTCTATGTTCTACTTTTAATTTAAATATAGTCCCACCTATTGCCCCGATAGTCATGTATGTTACTCTTTCAGAATAATATCTTTTTAACTAGTAAAATAATGCTTTAATTCTGTCTGAATTTTACAGTTTTTCTCAGACATGTTAAATTTTAATCCATTACATAAAACCAATGGAGAAATTTTCTATATATTATACTACAACCAATAAAAAAATACTGCTTATTCCCTAACTGACACTAATAAAGGAATAATTCCATTAAAAGCTTACATATAAAACACACATTCTTATAATGCTAACTTTTATTGCTGTGCATGTTCCCTTCAATTTAAATTTTAAGAAAGCAATGGTGAGATCTGTTGGGTAGTAAATTGATCACAAGTCTATATCCAATGAATCTGAAGACATATGGTGCCACTTGGAGCTGCATAAGGAATGTTCACTTGGTCTAGCACAATTCATGAAATGAAGTATAAAATAGCACACAAGTGACTTAAGTATAGTCATTTAGCATCTGTTCCAGTCATGTTAATTCAGGTTGGACATCATATGAAAGCAGGAACATAACATGATGCAGAAACACTTGAAAATATATAATTTCCAGTTTAATAGCTTGGCAAGAAATGAATGTTTAACCTCTGAGGCATGAAACTGAGTTTGCTTTAACAAAAAGATTCTCCATTACCCTAAAACTATCACAATATATTATGAAATAAAAATTCCAACTCTAATAGAGGCAATGATTATCACTATTTGATCACTTATTCATTCACTGATTCAAATTTCAACTCCAACAGCTTCTCCATGAAGAATATTAAATGGATATACATTTAAAACAGAGATAATATCAAATGTATTTCCAGAGGAACAAAAAGGAGGGAAAATTATAAATAGGATAGTTTCATACTACAAAAAAACAAGAGGTGTAGGTGACCAAGGACTCAGGAGATGGAAGGAGGATGTTGGGGTGTTTCAGGCCAACCTGGGTTACATAGTAAGATCATGTCTTAAGAAACAAGCAACAGCAGTTGTGGTTTTAATGTGAAATGTCCTTGTACATATTTTGACAATTTAGTAGTTCCTGAAACATTAAGCATAGGTCCAGCTTAAAGTCACTGGGGATATTACCACTGACTCTTGCACTTCCTGTCTAACATAAAGAAGATCCTGTCACACACACACAAACCCCACCCCCATTTTGATGTATTGCCAAATTCCATAGGATTAAGCAACAATAGGCTGAATTCTCTGGAACAATGAGCCAAACAATCTTTCCTCCTTTAAGTTGTTTCTGTAAGGTGCTTTGTCATAGTAATGAAAAAGAGAAGTAATATACAAACAAATGACAAAAGGGCAGGCAGAATAAAAATCATGTGATATGCTATATCTTGATTAGGAACTAAAAGGTTACCATATATTTTACCAAACGCTTATTTCACTAAATACTGAGAAAATAACTCTATCTTTTGATTTTCCTAAGAAATGAAGAAATAGACTATATTTGTCAACTTTATGGTGTTCTGGTTTATAATCAAAATTTGATTTAAGCTCTTTTAAATATAATAACATTGCCTAAAAGATAAAAGTAAAGACTGGGAGATGGCTCAAAGTTTAAAGTGCTTATTGTGCAAGAGTGAGGTCCTGTGTTCAGATCCCCAGAACCCACCAAAGCCAGACACAGAGTTGTCTGTAATCTTTGTGGTCTTAGAAACAGGACCATTACAGGAAGTGCATGGAGCACCTATACTGGGGTACACCTCAGCAAACAAAGAGATCCTGCCTCAAACAATGTGAATGGCATGGATGGTACCCAAGGTTGTTCTTTGACCTTCTCTGTGCCCTACTTGTTACTGTGTTCCCACACTAACATACACACATGTACAAACACAAGCTCATCAGAAATAACACGAGTGAATCTGCTATATCTGTTAGCATTGGGATCAGTGGAAATTCAGAAGTTCTTAAGGCAGTTTTGGAGAATAGTTGCTAATAATAATAACTTTCCATCATTCACATACAAAACATGCAATGGGAAGACCACATGACACAAAGGGACAGAGCACTAAATTGGGAGTCAGGAAATGTGGCTTCTTCTGATTGGCACCAGGTAATGGCAAATGAACCAACTACTATTGCCATTTTCTGTAAACTTTGGGAATTTTACCATGTGGCCTCTAAGATCCCTTCAATTGCAAAGTTTATTTGAAATTCAGGATGTCTGATCATAAACAAAAACTATAAAAATGGAATTTATTTTTAAATAAAGTTCATGTTATTTAGCGAACTCCAATATGTTCTGAATTGCACTGCTGTTAATGAATCCCTAATAACATTAGTACTATCTATTCCTAAGAACCATTTATTCAGAAGCCATCTGAGGATAAAAGATAGACTGTTTCTCTGAATCATGCCTCTAAGTAATTTTTTGTAAGTTATACTTAGTTTATTCTATTATTTATGTATTTCTTCAAAAACCATTTTATTACATACTTATTATATATTAGTTAATATGTTGGTTATTATAAAATAAAGTAGTTATAACAATATATTGTAAACATATTTGCTAGTTTTAATGTTTGCATATCTTACATAATTTGCCTGTGTTCTTATTATTATAATATTTCCATTTTTTCATCCAGAAATATAAAACTAAGTGAAAATTTCAAATTGTGCCACAGTGATATTTGGGCAAGGTCACATGGCTAACTTCCAAGAAGGTGTCTTTAACAACATTTTAACACAATTTAATTTTTTTTTTTTTTTTTTTCATCACGAGGATATAGATTGATGAGTAGAAAGAGGAGGGCAATGACAATTTCCTCTGTTCTCCACAGACATGCACACAGATGTATGTATCTGCACACACTTATAACAGCAATACCACACCATACACACTCTACACACACACACCAAAAGAAAGTCATTTTCAGTTTCCTGATAATTAGCGATTCTTCTCAAAGATACCAACTAGATTGCAATTTTCTGAAGAATAAAGTACTTTTCATTAAGCTTTATGTTTTGCAATTGACACAATAAATGAAGGTGAATTTCCACATTCTAACGTGTAAGAAGTAATTATTTTAATAAATATTAAGGAAATGTTAAAATTATATAAATTGGAAACCATTCATTCATGGGAATTTTAATCTTGAATATAATAAAAAGTAGAGTAGGTTTGTAGCAAAAAAATCACAAGTAAATACTGTACCTGTAAGCCTACCTACAAGTTCAGTAGAAAAATGCAGGTAACTATTAATATTGATGAAGATGATAGCAAATCCACACTAAATTGTACATACCAGAAACTGTTGTAAGACCTTCATGTATATTAGCTATTTAATTTTCCCTAAAATACTAATGAGAAGGTACTATCATTACCTCAAATCAAGAAATTAGAGACATAAATAAATTAACCCCAATACTGTGTGCTAGAAACAATACAAAACAATTCCATATTTATTATCAACTTTCATTCTCTTAACAACCCATTCAGTTAGGATGCATCTTACTGAGGAGAAAACAAAGATGTCACCAGGTTCAGTCATGTGCCAAAGTCACAGTGTGACAAGGTATAGAAACAGCAACTGAGTAAGTACTGCTTGATTCGAGAGACTAAGTTCTCAATCACTACCATGAAAAAGACCACACACACACACACACACACACACAAAGACAAAGGTCCACTACATACATATACATGCATACATACATACACATATACAAAAACACACATGAATGAGTTGGTATGTTTATTAAACTGTGAATTACATACCACTTGGAGTGCTATAAATTACATTGGAATGATACTGAATTCAAGGTGCTAACCACAGATAAGAAAGTGAAGAGATTCTCAAGAGAAGATACTGAATAAGTATTATGCTGATATTTGAATCTAGTGAATCATAAACATTAATATAATATGTTAAAAGATAATTTCTAGAATAACAAGCATTTAGAGTACTTATTTCTATCAAGTTCAAAAGAAGTCAACACTGTGGAGTTGCCACTGAATGTGCAATTGATCTAAAGTACTCTTCTCTTTACTATGTCCTGGTCAGACAATCTATGGTGTGAGGAAGGACCTGACAACTACTAACCTGTAGAACTGATGAACATGTGGTTGGGCCATAACTATGAAAAGAGCTGTATCAGGAAGGAAAACATTTACTGCTTAGTGTGGACCTAAATGGTAACTAAAGTCAGATTTTTACTTTCATCCAATAATCAAAGATATCCATACCCAGAACTGGCTATCTTGATGAAAACCCCATCTTTCAAGAGATGACAGAGAGACTATCCAATGAGTTACCTTGTACAATAGCATCTTTTTTGTTTGTTTGTTTTTCAAGGTAGGGTCTCACTTTAGTACAGGTTGACCTGGAATTCACTATGTAGTCTCAGGGTGGCCTCGAACTCACGGCAATCCTCCTACCTCTGCCTCCCGAGTGCTGGGATTTAAGGCATGCACCACCACACCCGGCCAATAGCATCTTTTAATAGGTCGTATTTAATGTTTTTGTTTTTTTTTCCAAATTTCACTTTTTATGATTCCAGTGAGTGTTACATAAGTAAAAGGAAAATGAATTCAAAAAAATTTGAGTAATATTCAGAATAATAACTGGAACAAGATGTCATGTTGTTTATTTAATGCAATCCTTCAACTTCTTTCATCAATTTTGAGCAAACTGTACTCGTGTACCCTTTGTAAAGTAACAGAACAAGGAACCTGATTGTCCCCACCCCCCAATAAATAAGTCCTTTTACCTTTGTTTTATTTTAATATAGTGGGAAGACATTTTTTCAGTGATTAATATTTCAGTACATTGTTGCTAGTTATTTATTTATCTATGAATTGTGTTGCTAGTGATCACAGTCAGGACCTTGAAATCCAAGGCATGCATTCCCCTACTGAACTACATCTCCAGTCCCACAGTGCTTCTTAGTTAGACTTGTTTAGTTTTGTTGTTACTATTCTTCTTGTTGTTGTTGTTGTTGTTGTTATGTTTATTGACACAAGGTCTCATATAGGCCAGGCTGGCCTCAAACTTGAAAGTAGCCCCTGTCTCCTGAGTGATTGGAACCAGCAGGACTATTTCTTCTAAAATATATAGAGAGAACTTTTCTGATTCTAAACATAAAATATGGCATGAGTTTATATGCAAAAGTTAATATTTCTATTAATTCATATTTCAAAAGAACTTCAAGGACTTTTTCTGGGAGAAACTCACATATCCGTTCTCTTTCTTATAAGGGAGACAATATGTGCAAAACACAAAGGAGGTGCAGACTGTTGCTTTAGTTACTGAACATTCCCTGTCAAAAGGTCTCCCCCATCCCTGCCTGACTGTTGTTTCCAACATTCTCTGTCTTGCTATTATCTTTTGCTTGCTAAAGTAGCTGAGTCCATAACAAAGGTAACTGAGTGCAGGTTTGAGACTGCCATGAAAACCCACATCCATATAAAGCATTTCCCACTTTTGTCAAGCTTCTTATCACACACACACAAAAGAAAGAGCCCTCTCCTTCCCTCTCTAGGCCTCTCTTTCCCTCTGCCCTTTTAAAATGATGGTTCTAATTTTATTGAAAATCTTTTGCTAGGGTACCACACTACAGTTCACTCACTATAGGAAAGTGAACCCCAAAGAGCCAGCTTGCAACTATGACAAACCATTTCCACTTCTTATGTTAACATTTCATCTCAGAGGACTCCTTTTTTGCTGGCAGTACAAGGTTTATCTTTGTCTCTACACGCTCCCTGTGTGAAGGGGCTTCATTGTCTATACTAAAGGGAACTTGAAATTGCCAATGCGATGCTGGCATACAGTTGTTAAAATTTTGTTGAAGTTGATGCCCCTGTAGACTTGAACCTTCCTAAGCAACAGTTTGTTCTTTATTGACACTTTCTACCTGGGACAGCTTCAGGTACAGCCAATATGCTACTTTCTATCTTTGGGGAGTTGGGAGAGTAGGTGATTTGGTGGCATTCATTTGATTATACTCACATTCTTCTCCTTTGCCTGACACAGGTGTCCTTTTACGTTGTTCTGTCTGCTCTCTTCTGAACACACTTGGTCTTTTAAAACAGAACAGGAGGCAGCTCTCTCAACAGGAGGGATTCACAGCAAGAGAAACAGAGTATTAAGGTAGTCCTCTTCCCAAAGCTATAGGCAAAATTCTCTTCTTAAAGTCTGTATCTATATCCTCTGCAAAGACAAGTTTTGTTAGTAAAATCATGCAAAACACAGCTGCTGTTTCTTTCCAGGGGATGTTAAGCATGACTGGTATAATGTAAACCAGTAATTTTCAGGCTATACCTAAAGCCCAGCCCCATCAAAATTGTCAGAAATTCATATTGCTGGGCTCCATGTTACACTCAAAGTGAGACTCTGACCTTCTTACTCAAGCACTGCAGAGAATTATGACAAGCAGTAAAGTAAAATGCTTAACAAAAGTAAACTAACATTAATTCCTGCTGCACTGAGTACAAGTCTGCCTTTGCAGTGGAATCAGTGCATAAGAGTAATAGCAAATGGAGTTCTTGGCATGGAAGTACACCAGTGCAATCCCAGCACCCGAGAGGTTGAACCAGAAAGATCTCAAAAATAACAACAGTGTAAAATGGGGAAGGTAGAATAACAAAAGAAATCACTTAACTGACTTAACTCTCCAAAGCAGAACTACTTCCAAAATTTATGCTTTATTTAAAAAAACTGATACAAAAATATAGCTAATATTCATTCAAGATTATTTGATGTACAGTGTAGACAGGTAAACAAAAATGAGAACATATCTTAAGCACTTCCCCTCGGCTATGTTACACAGAAAGAGACTAAGATCCCAACCTCAACTCTGCAAGGGAAGATAGGACATTTACATCTAATGAGATAATTCAAATGAGAAAATTATTTCATAAAGCAGAGATAAATTGCCCTAGATATATAGAAGAAAACCTTTGCCTACTAAATTGAGAAAATTATCCTGAAAAAATACACCAACTCATCTTTCATAAATAAATATAGGCTGGGGAAACTGGTCAGTGATTAAGGCCCACACTATACAAGTATGACAACCTCATTTCAGAGACTCAGAAGTCAGGTAAAGCCAGATGGCATAGTGCAAGTGTCTGAAATCCCACTCTTCCCACAGTGAGATGGAAGGTAGACACAGCAGATTCCTCAGACGTTCATGGACCAGACAGCTTGGCACAGACAGAGGCAAACAATAAGAGACTTTGCCTCAAACAAGGTGGAAGGCTAAGATCAACACCTGACGTGCACTCTGACCTCCACCCACATGCCAAGGCATGTGTGCATCTGTACTCATACATTGTCGAGCTGCACAAATAATTGATTTATTATTGTCTGCCTGAGTTGTAGTTATAATGTGTATGCATGTGTCTATGTAGATGCATGCACACTGTACATACACATGCAGAGGCCAGATGAGAACATTAAGTGGTGGCTTGTGTTGTTGTTTTGTATAGTTACCTTGAGATGGAGTCTCTCATTGAATCTGGAGCTGCCATTATTATTATTATTATTTTTATCAAACTAGCAGACCAGCAATCATGCACATTCCTCCTGTTTCTGCACGCTCAGAACTAGCGGTACAGATATATGTGGCATGCCTGACGTTTTATGGCAGTGTTGGGTATTGAATTTAGTTTCTCATGCTTGCAATGCAAGCACTCTTACCCACCGAGTCACCTCCTAACCCCCTACACAAATACTTTCTAAAATCAAATGTAAAGTTCAATATGTGTAAATATATCTTTATATTAAACAAATTATATTAAGATACAAGCTATGGATTTTGCCTATTAAAGTGGCAAAGCATTTTTAAAAATATGTAGTAAGAGTACAGTGAATCAGGGACTTTACCCATTGACAGGGAAGTCCAAATCTGTGCATTTCTGGAGGAAATCACATATATCAAAAGTCTTCTGAGGGCTTACACTGTTTGACACAGTAATTATGTTTTAAGAATTTAATTAGAGTATATAATCATGTATAGGTACCATGTTTTATATAGAAAAATAACCACTGGTTCCCAAAAAGATTTTAAAAACATTGTTATTCAAAAATAGTGATATAATAAATATAGCATATTCACATTAAAGAATATTGTGCTGCTGTTAATATCATGTCTTGAAAGAGTACATGTAACTACATGCAAATGCTATGATATATTGTTAGATGATAAAAGGCAAGCCACATGTAGAACAATAGTCCTAGTCTCATTTTTCTAAGTATTTCTATACGTGCAGCACAAAGGGCTAAAGGGAAAGGAGTCGATAGTCTATCTTACTTAGTGTTCACTAGTGAGCTATGGGTATTTTTTCTACTTCTGTAGTTTTACAGTTTGTAATAAACACAGAATCAAATCTACCCCTTGCCATGACTCTGGCTTCTGACTTCTTTGGTAACCTCATTTTATATTTGTGTCCCCAATCCTGTCTTGTCTTGAGGTACCCTGGCCTTTTTTGCCCCTCAAATACCAAATGCTGTTTGGTCTTGGGCACTTGTGTGTTCTGTTCCCCGTCCTTGGAGGACTGGCTCCTTCACATTGCTCTGCTCAAGCTATCACATCCACAGAGAAGCCTCTTTGGCCATGCAAACGGAAGCCACACAGTCCTTCCACTCCGTTGGTACTTCACTCATCATTATCTGAAGTTATCTAGCACATGTGTTTATTTACTTTTCATCTCTCCCCCTCTGAAAATCATGGTCCCTAGAAGTTGTCCATCCTGCTTAGGGAGAATATTTCTAAGAACAGGAAATAGTGTCAGAATGTGCAAAACCTTGTTGCACTGTCATATGTAAAAACTGAAAACATAGAATATTGCCTACTTTCTGTACCTAGAATATTTACTTTTACTCTACCTTAATTCTCAGCATTGCAATTCTTTTGCCCAACCTCTTTTGAGTTGTCAGTAACTAAATGCCCATAGGAAGAAAGTAAATAAATAATGATAATATGTAACTATCAGTCTACACTATTTTTGTAAAATTCAGATTATACAAAAGAGAAATCAACATAAGCCAGAATTCTCCTTGGAAGAGGTACACCCTGGGTTTAATGAGAAATGATAGGATACAGCTTTAGAGAAGAGGAGGAAGAGACACTCTTTATGCAGTGACAGCATTACCTGGAATTCAGAAAGCACATCTAATCCATTCCAGTAAGATTGCTTATAATGTTCCTGTGAGAAGATCTGATGGTTTGGATATAAAAATGTCCTTGGTGCCCAGCATTTTGTGCTATGGAGAGGGGATTAGATCATGAGTGTGATAACCATATCTATGGATTAACCCATTAATGAATTCACAGAACAATAACCTATTGGGAGGTGGGTCCAGTTGGAGGAAGTATGTCACTACATGTATGCTTTGCCCCAGGACTCTTTTATTTGTGTGTGTCTCTCTCTCCCTCTCCTTTTTCCTCTCTCTCTCTCTCCCTCTCTCCCCTTCTTGGTTGCATGCCCTTATGCAATGATCATTGTGCCTTGTCACAGACCTCAAAGCAATGATCGCACACAATTATTGACTAAAATTGCTCAAGTATGAATTACAATAAACCTTTCTTCTACAAGGTGATTTTCTTAGAAGGTTGACTTACACCAAAGGATACTAATACTGTATTCTGTTTAACATATCACATGGTATGTATAAAAAAAAAAAATCCCAAACCTTCCTTCCAATACTGTATAATACAAAACTTCTCTAGCCTTGCTTCTTAAAGTCCTGGAAAAGTTGTCTGTTATTTGGGGCAGCTTGCCACTCTCAAAACAATAGGTGTTAGTATATTCTGAGATAAGATACTGAGTCTCTTCCAGGGAAGGAAAAGGAAAGGCTAGAGAATGAGTTCAACCATGCTTCTAAACATTAAATCAATTGTGCGTACATGGTGAAATTGCTGAAGAAATCCTGGACACTGAAGCTCAGATGAGTGATGCATACTAATGCACCAGGACAAGACCCTGTCTTGATACACCAGAACAGTAGCCCATCCTGATGTACCAAGACAGGAGCATATCCTAATATATTAGGCCAGTAGCACACCCCAAGGATACATGGGCTTCATGCATGGAATGCTCCTAAGCACCGCTCTATACATCTTCTTGGTGTCCTTTAGAGTAAAAGTACAATCACAATGACCATTGTTGATGTTCTATAAATCGTCCTAGTGAATTACTGAAATTTTGGGGCTAGTTAGGACCTTGAATATATAGTTGGTCAAAAGCACAAGTAGACTAGGAACTCCAGAGTTTGTGGCTGGTGTATAGAGTTAAAAAAAAAAAAAAAAAAAAAAAAAAAAAAAAAGTCTTGTGGCAGATCGTGCCCTTGACCTATGAAGCCTAAGCTTAACTCCATGTAGTTACTGCAAGAATTGAATTGCATTCAGTACAGAAGGATTTGGCTCGTCATGAGCTTATAGTAATATCTCATGAGACATATGCTTATCAGAAAATTTAAATAATACTTTCATTTCAAAAATATTAACAAGTCAAATTTTATATAATATGGAGTAGTATCACTAATAAGATAGTATAGTTTTGCATTGCTCAAAAGCAGAGAAAATAGGTCTGGTGTATTCCTGAAATCTGTCAAATGAAATAAAACTTGTTTCTCTACAGAGGCTCTGTAGGTTATGGGGTATTATTTTTCAAAATCAGAAATTCTCCTGAAAACCTATTTATTCTCTGTAGTTGTAGAAGATGGAAAATAATATCGCTTCCATAATTCCTATTAGTCCTGATATACAGAGAACACTAGAGATTATTAGGACCTATATTAGTAATAATATTGGTGTTTTAAAAACTTTTAAAATAAAATGTAAGATGTGTTAATTTATAATACATATTAAACAATGATGGTTAGATCAACTATTTTGGAGTAAAGAGAAGTAAAAGAGAAAAGCTGTAGAAAAGCAACAATTGAATATGAAACTTTTTGCTTCTTGATGCTATTTGATTCAGTGGGGTTACTATAAATATTTCCTTAATGCGGCAAAATTCAGAGAGCTTGCCTAAATCTTCTGAAGATGGAAAGTTTTTAAATACAAATCAAAGAGTTTCTGCTTTTCTTGATATGCCACAAATACACCTTTAAAAATCTCAATTTATTTTTGCTTTCCCTTTGTAAAATGCCAAAGTTAAGAAATGTCTGGCTCAAAACATAATTATGAATTTAAGACATAACAGAGAGCATGAACATACATGATAAGATCAAGGTGGAAGTTTTTGATCCTTATAAGAATCCCTAAGGGAAGGAGACTAGATGATATAATTGCCATGTTTTTATTTAATGATGGGGAGGGTTTATTTTGAAATAAATGAAAATAGATAAGGAATAAGAAAGTTTCCAAAACATCCCAGATCCTCTACCCAGTAGCACAGCATTTAGCTATGTGGATAAAAACAGAAATCAGGCAACTGAAGTAGAACCGAGGCTTCTGAAACAGATGGCACGGTTCCTTTTAACAGCTATAGAGCAGGGCAGGTTCTGTACAATGAACAGGGTGAGAACGAGACCACACCCCTAGATATCTCATTGGCCAGAGGAAAATTCTGGCTTCTTTCACTTATAACTTCTGTTGAGTCTTTACAAGTAAGTATATACATGACCACTGACCCTATGATCCCAATAAAGACCAAAAAAAAAAAAAAAAAAAAAAAAAAAAAAAAAAAGACCTTGTCTGTCTTTATGTTTCTTAACGATAATTAAATTATTGATATTTACTATGTTATAAGCATATGTATACATTTAATCTCAATAATAATTATGTTAGACAAGTAGCATCAGTCCTACCTACACAAAAGTAGCTAAAGAGCATTGCACTGCCTGCTCAAGGTTGTTTACTTTTGGGCTGAGCTGTATGTAGCTCTGCAGGAGAGCTCTTCTCCCATACATTGGAAGCCCTGTGCTCCATCCCCAACAGAGAAAAAAAAAAAAAAAAAAAAACCCTCTAAGTGCTGATTGTGTAATAGTTAGCAAGTAGCATAGCAAAGATTTGAACCTAGGTTTATCCTTCTAAAGACCAGGATCTTATCCACTGCAATACACAGAAAAAAATAGCCTTGGGTGGGGGGAATAGTGGAAAATAGATGCTCAACAAACCATCTCTAAATGATCTCTTAAGCTTTGAGGTCCTCAGAAAACATCTGATTTTAGAATTAGGTGTGGTTTTAGAGAATCAGCAGGTGTGCCCAAATCTTTAAAATTAGTCCCTTTCTTTTTTCTTGGAATATGGATTAATATTGTCTGAAGTTAATTTCATTTATACCCAGTCTCCTACTTTTATGCAGTTTCTGAAAATGTAAAATAAGTAGTGTGTGAACATAAAACTATATACAATATGATAAAATAAAAACATATGTAAACTATAAATGTATTATTAGAAGCAGTCTTTGATATTATGGTCTCAACAATGCATGCATACATATTCTATAATTATGTTTGTTTTCTTGACAAGTAAATTCCTGATTAGCCAATTTAAATCGGATGTGTTTCCAAATGAGTTTCATCATTTGCAACATTTAATTATATCCATCCTTTTCAGTTTTTTTTTTTCTTGATAGGTCTACAGCTAATATTAGCACATTTATTTTTCATCATCTACATTTTCCTCAACTGATGAGCAAACACTTTCTTATATGTCAAATGACATGGTGTTTCATTAAGTGTACATTAAACACACTTCTTCTATATAGCAAGGACTCAATAAATGTCAGCTACTCTCTTTGTTATGTTAATAATTGTAAATAATTAACTTTAGCATATAACAAATCAACAGTATCTATACCATTAATATTAACTCATGCCATTCTTTGCATTTTGATAGGTGTACTCCAATGATTGATTTGAGCCCAGATCCCACAGCTAGATAGAGGAACTGGGTACTTTAGCCTAATAACCTTTTCTTGCATCCTATGTGGTAAGTTACTAACATCATAATGAGGGCATCTTCATATTCAAATTTTATACAAGACAGCAGGGATATTTGTAAATTAGAAATACAAAAATATTATAGTCCATCACAACTTCACAATTTAGAAAATATAAAGACAATTAAAGCTAGTTATTCTAATAGAATTTGCATAGAATCTTTCAGAAAAATGAAAAGGCATAACATAAACAATTTGCCAGACCTTGGGAGTATTGGCCAGTGGTGTGAAAGCAGCTTTGCCATCAATCACAACCACCCTGGATGTTATAGGCACAAATCTTAACCCTGGATACAAAGTGAAAATAAAAGGGGAAAAATCCTTCTATTTATGAAAATAAGGTCAAAAATGCATTTCATATGATAGACTATGGGTTTAAGTATAGCAGGTTATATGGTTTTCCATTGGAAAGGAGTGTGTTACAGTGGTAAATAATGGTAGCATGAATATATCATATCCTGATTCTCAATACTCCGCTAAACTGGAATTTCACTCCATCTACGATTTCAGAAGAAAACTGAAAGAGATATAACCTCTGTAGTAGTCAGTGGTGACTTTCTACGAGATTGGAACTATATTCACTCTGAAAATATTGAGTCACTAAG
The DNA here is from genome assembly GCA_036365145.1 of Orientallactaga sibirica. Lineage (NCBI taxonomy): Eukaryota > Metazoa > Chordata > Mammalia > Rodentia > Dipodidae > Orientallactaga > Orientallactaga sibirica. The sequence goes on along the minus strand of JAEOAD010000004.1, from coordinate 52,744,881 downwards.
CCTTCAGACTGCATTCTAAAAGTCTACCGGCAACATTTCAATCAAGTGTGTGAGAATGGGACAGCAAGACCATTTGGTCTAAAAAGCATTGTACGGAATTATGTTGGTGAATGTAGTGCCCTCCAAATGACCCCACATGTGGCCATTGGATTAAGTCATGGAGAAACCTATTCATAAGTTGATTATTTTTTTCCCCCAAAAAAGAGAAAAAGTCTTAAGTTCCCAGAAAGAATGCTAAATGATCCTACCTCCCAATGGAATGATTCACTTTCATTTCCAATACCAGTACAGCCTATTGACCCCAGAGCACTATCCTGCTCGCCGCTCATGCAATGCTTTCTTTAATCTCTTGGATCAAAGATTGGTCAATAAAAATCAGCTCTGCTTTTGTGAGGAGCAAACAGACTGAACTCAGTCCTATGATAATTGTAAGTTTTCACAAAATTCTAGAGAAAAGAGTCATCATGTGTTTTCATTAAATTACCAAAGGAGGAAAAAAAAAATTGTCTTCTATGCAGTAAGCCCAGATTGGGTTTTCCAAGTAAAGTACATATCACTTTTCTTAGGGCATTTTTGTTCCTTTTTTTTTTCTTCTTCCTAAAATTTTTAAATGAATTTTGAATCAGTGAAAGATCTCTTACCAATGACCCTGAACACCAAAGTCCAATTTTTCTACAGAAAAAAATTACATGGAGGTGTCATTTTGAAAAAAGAACATCAATATAAATGACAGCCTCGATATGAGCTGCCCTTTGCAATAAAGGAAACACGCCACAATCCCAAACGAAAAGGACAACTTCTCTGGTAAAGGCGTAGACTGGTGGTTTTCTCCATTAAAGTTTGGTCCACTTTGCTAAATAGTAGCAAGTTTCAGTCAAAGATAGAATAATCTCTTCTTTTTATTTTATATAGTTCGATGACTAGTCTTTTTGCCTCTAGACCCAGGGTACTGAATTACTTTAAAATATATTATTTCATTCACTGGGTGATTTGCAGTTCTTTTAAATCATTACAAATTTGGGTACTTCATTAATAAAATTGGAACTTTAAAAAGTCATTTCTTTGTAGCAGAAATTAAGTATAACTAGTGCATACAAAATGCCTAGATCCATCCTTGGCTTATTCTAACTTACTTTACTGAGCACTTGATATTGTCACGTTTCATTGTTAGTACTTTTCTCATAGCTAATTTTTTAAACTTCATAGTAGGTATTATAAAAAATCATATTTTACTGACAAACAGCTGAGGCTGTTGAGTACTCTGATCTATTAAGTGACAGAGAGTTCCAACCCAGAGAGTTTAACTCAAGAGCCTGATAACCATACTGTATTACTTCTTTAGTCAATAACGTCTCATCTCTCCACCATGACTATTAATGTGAATATCGGTGTCTTAACTTGAAAATGCTTGAAGTCTGCATTCTCTTAGCAAAGGGTCCAAGACTGGTTTTGGCCTTTTTGTTGATATGCACAAGGAAAAACAAAATACCAATCTCTATTTTTTCTTTGTTATAATGTAAGGACTTATCAATGCTACAGACAAGCTCACAAAAGATGATCAATATTAGTAAAGCAGTTACCATAATGTTTTAATGAGCCTTTTATACTCTGGGTGACTTTGACCTAGTGATCCAAATTCTGTTTGGATGACATGGTATGTGGCTTATAGGTGGTTCTTTTCCCCAGCCCTTAAGGAGAGTCAGATTTCTGAAGTCTTCCCACCCCAAACAACCAGAACCTATTACTTATACTTTTTTATTCTATTACTGAGAATGTAATTTTGGAAAGAATCCAATTCTAAAAATATTTAAAATTATATTAAATCTGTGGTCTCTACCTTCAGTCAAAGTCCAATTGTCCCATGAACATAATTAATTCAGTTGCATGCTAAAGACATGTGGTAATCTCTACTAAATTCGGAGTAACATAATTTTAGGAACAATATTCCAAATAATTATTATTTTTTTAAGTTTTGACAGTGGTCAGTTTAACATTCATACACAAAACGCCATGGTATTGGATAGAAGGCAATATTGAAGACTGTGCTTTTTTAATCCGTTATTCGACTTGATGGGACATATACCATTTAGCCACTATTACTCAATTGTTGTAGATGTTAGCATTTCAGGATGTAAATTTCAGATTCTTCACTAAAAGAACTGGTTAAAGAAGGATTAACTCTAAAGATACACAACATAAATATTCCTTTATTAAACTCATAACAAGCAATTCATCAGTTTCATCAAAAATTACTTTTAGCCGGGAGTGGTGGTGGCACACATCATTAATCCCAGTACTAGGAAGGCAGAGGTAGGAGGATTCTTTGAGTTTTAGGACAACCTAGGACTAGAGAGTGAGTTCCAGGTCAGCAAGGGCTATAGTGAGACCTTAGCTCAAAAACAAACAAAGTATTTTTGAACATTATTATAATTCAAAGGCAACTCCTGTAGAAGAAATACATACACACTATAAAAAGTAATAACATGGAAAAGTAGGGAAAATATTTTAACATAGTTCTAGACTTTTTACAGTTTGTGGAGTTTCATTTAAAATATATTTTTTTTTTAAAAAAGGCTCAGGCAGGAGAGATAGCTCAACGGTTAAAGGCATTTGGTAGCAGAGACTAATGGTACTGGTTCAATACCCCAGTACTCACATAAAGCCAGAGGCCCTGGTGTGTCCCCCTCTCTCTATCTCGTTCTCTTTCCCTCTCTCTCTCTGTGTCCCTGTTAGCAAATTAATAAACATTTAAAAAGTAAAATAAACTTCATGACTTAAGTTTGAATAAATATGACTCATACTACAACCTGATACATATTTATCACAGAAATACTGATTGCATGCAATATAAAAATAAGGAATACCGGCTGGAGAGATGGCTCACTGGTCAACACGCTTGCCTGCAGTCTAAGGACCCAAGTTCAGTTCCCCAGTAACCACATAAAGCTAGATGCACAAAGTGGTGCATAATTCTGGAGTCCTTTTGCCTAGGCTAGAGGCCCTGAAGTACCCATTCTCTCTGTGCCTCTTCAATCTGTCTTTGTTTATATTTATCTAAATAAATAACAGAGCAAATCAAGAACACTGATGGACTTGGTGCATTTTCATAAAATAATGTCTCCTGTGCATTTTTCAAAATAATTGAGGTTATTTTGCATATTCTATTGTTAAGTGTAATTGGCATACCAGAAATCAAAGATGGAAAGGAAGTTAAAGCACAGTCACCACTAAATAATCTGTTGTTAAACAGAAGCAAAGAGCCATGATGCAGGTGACTTAGTGCGAATTTAACTATGCAGAAATTAATTATCCAAGCATGCTGAAAACTATAAAGATAATAAAATATTATTTTACTTCACTCTGGTTAAGTTGGTAAAGAGACACAAGAACATTTTTGATAAATTCTCTAATTTAAAAATTGTTAGCATCAGCTAAAATAACTTGGATAAAATTTCATTGTCAAAGGCTATTTTAGAAAAATAAAAGCTAGTTTAGCATGTCTATCTCCTAATGCTGCATATTCAGCAATGGACTCCATGTATGCAGCAGAACTTTTCACATTACAATGATGCTGGTGAGATGTATCTTCCGATTTAGTAGTTTAGGATTGACTTGACATTCTTAGTTTTCACAGTCTCCCAGACAATGGGGATGTTGCTGGTCCATGAACCACACTTCTGTCCAGTTCCCAGAGCTCAGCCTTGCCACAGTGAGATGCTTCCTATTCCTTGGCTATGTGCAGGAACTGGCCCTTGAAGTCAGGGACCATAGTCTGAAAATGAATAGCTTTCTTTTATTTTTAGCTTTTACACATTCATAAATATATATAATGTATTTTGATCTTATTCCTGTTACTTTCATATTCCCTTTCCATGAAAACCTTTCTTCTTCCCAATTAATCTCCCTCATGTTTTCATATTTAGTGCCTTTTTTTGACCCACTGTTTTAATTAGGGTTGGTTGCATGATCATGTATGGAGAGGTCGTTTACTGGAGAATGGACAATTTATCACTAGCTATACCACTAAAGAACATGACTCCCCCTTTCCCAGCAACTATTAGTGGTCATTAGTTACTTTTGGAGGTGTGAGGTCTTATGAACATTCCTCCAACCCATGATGAAATATTGATGAGCTAAATCTTATGCAGGAATCCATAGGTGCTATGATTTCATGTGCATTAAAGCCTTGTCGTATAAGACATCATTCCACAGCCTTCCTTCCCCTCTTCCTGCTCTTACATATTTTCAGCTGGCTTCTCTGAGCCTTGGAAAGAGGTGGTTTAGCTGTTGAGAGTTGAGCATGCAGTAATAGTCACTTATTCTCTACAATTTTGCCATTTATGCATTGCCGCATTAACTTCTGGCCATTGCAGAAAGAAACTTGAGTGACTAAGGATTTGGGCAGAACTAATGGGAGCAAACAGATATTTAGAAGACAGTTTAAGATTCTGTTTGTTCAGCATAATCACAGTAGTAGAATCCCCCTAGAAGTCATGTTCCTAGCCAGAAGGTCTTGGCCAGATTTATAGTACTAAGTACTTGGTATGAATTCATTCCTGTGGAGCAGGATCATATCCATTTAGAAAGCAATTGGTTAGTTCCTCAACATTTAAGCCACTATTGCATTATAGGTACATCTGATCTTGCAGTTGGTTGGTTGTAGAGAAGCCAGGGTACCCAGCTGGGTAAAACTGTTGGTGAGTTTTGTCCCCCAGCATCTTGCAAAGCACCTTCTGGTATAAAGAAAGCTAGCCAACAGAGAGGACATTTTCCAGCTCTGTTTCAGCTTGGTTTTTCTATATCCTGTAACCAAGTGTATTGTATCATCAGTAGTACAGACTTTTCATCTAGTTTTGGAGGGTGATAAACAGCAATGTCAATAGTCTATATGGTTTTAGGTTCCTTTGTAGTCTCCCAGAGCAACAACTTATTGGCATGTCAACCCTCTGCCTACTTTAAATGATCAAGGTTGTTCTACTGCATGGAAAAAAAAAATAAAATATTACAAATCACACATTGTTCTTGTGTTTCCATTTTCATTCTCTTGTATGTCTTCTGTTGTGGTTCAAATGAGAAATGAACCCCCAATGCACGCGCATGCACACATACACACACACACACACACACACACACATTTTCACTTGCAGATTTAAACACATGGTTCCCAGAGATAACGCTGTTTGGAGAGGTTATGGGGCCTGATTGTGCTGGGTCACTGGAATAGGGATTTGGGGGTAATAGCCCAGTCTTGTTTCCTGTCACATTATTTACGCCTTCTTTATCTAACAAAGATGCACGGCACTCTTTGCCACATGAACCTGCCACTGTGGAACCACTCTGCTGTGCCTTCCCAACAACTACTGCATCTGAGGCCCAAGATGAATCCTTGCTCCCTTGTTTCTGTCAGATGCTTTGTTACAGTGATGAGAAAACTAATACTGGAAATTGGTACCAGGTGGGGATTGGGTTGTTGTAGGGTTTATATGCCTTAGGAACTGGTTTATTGAAAGAATGTGGAAGAATTTGGACCTTGGGATAGAGAAGCATGAAAATTCCTTGATTACTGCTTAATGGACCATTCTGACAGAAATTTGGAAGGCCAGAATGCTAATGGAAATACTCATAGTAAAGATTGTCCTCCTGAGGGTTCAGAAGAGGAACTCTGGAATAGGCCACTGGCCATTCATGCCACATTCTTGCAAAGAAATTGTATCTGTTTTGTCTGTTTGTTGAAACTTTCAATAAGGCTGAATTTAAATATAATGAACTCATTTGTTGGAGAAAATATCAACACAGCATAGCATTCATACCATGTTATTGTTTTTTACTGGTAGATCTTAGCTTACATAGAGAATTTTGAACAAGGAGCAGAGTAAAAAAGAGGTGACACCCATGATTTTCAGCAAGGAAAAGAACAGGCCAGCTATAGCACCTATACCGTTAAGGGGACTAGCACTATTAAAGTGAAACCATACACTGTTCTCTGGACAATTGAATAGCAGCCTTGATAGCAAGACTTCACTCAGTTCCAGGCTAGAAAACTGAAAGACTTTTCTCTGAAAACACGGAACCACCTGCAGACCCTGCTAGGATAGTGGCTTAAGGAAGTTTTTCCTTAGATCCAGTTGCTTAAGCACCAAAAAGTCACACTGTGGTCATGGTCTATGTGATAGGTGGAAGAATGGGGCATCATCTACATGGTGCTGATTTTGCAGGCATTAGAATACAGTGATGTGATTGTCTAAGCTTGTACCAAAGTTCCAGGTAAAACTGGTGAAACCAAACCACATACAGCAGGGCTAGATTCCCTGCAAGAGAGGTCAGATGTGGAACACTGGGGCAAAGCCTAAGCTGTCATGCAGACTCCAGGAAGCTGGATATGCCAAGAACATGTTATCTATTAAGGAAAGCTATAGGTACTGGGTGGAGATGGCCCAAACAAGAAACCCATGTACTAAAACTGGCAAGGCTGAGGGACAGTGCCTCCCAGGCCTATTGGCACTCAGATCATGCCATCCTTCCTCAGATGATAAAAATGGAGCTATAGATATTTCCCTGATCAGGTTTAATCTCACTTTGATTCAACTTTTCTTTGTCATGCATTTCTCCCTTTTGGAATCAGAATGTTTATTCTGGGCCATTTTATATTGGAATTATATAACTTCTTGTCAGATTTTTTTTAAAGTTTTTTTATTATTTATTTTTTTTATTTTTAGAGAGAGACACAGAGAGAGACAGACAGAGAGAGAGGGAGAGGAAGACAGAGAATGGGCACGCCAGCAGTCTCTCAGCTGCTTTGAAAGAAATCCAGATGTGTGCGCCCCCTTGTGGGCAAGTGTGCGGCATTGCGTCACTTTGCATCTGGCTAAACGTGGGACCTGGAGACTGGAACCGCGTGAGATTGGAACCAGCGTTCTTAGGCTTAGGAGGCAGGTGCCTTAACCACTAAGCCATCTCTCCAGCCCTTTTTGTCAGATTTTATAGAGAGTCACACTAAATGTTTTCCTTGAGTCTCAAAATAAACTGGATTTTAACAGTGAGACTATTTAATAGTGAGACTATTGAGACTCTACGGCCTCTTAAAATTTAACTGAATTAATTTTGTATCATAATTTTGCTAAGAACCTATGGCACCAAATGTTATGGTTGGAATGTGAAATGTTTCCATCAGGCTTATGTGTTTAAACAGCAATTCCTTAGCTGTTGTCAGTGTTTTGAGAGTTTGTAGAGCCTGACTAATGTAAGTGGTTCACTTGAGTCAGGCCTTTGAAATTTATAGCCTGCCCTACTTCCTATCCCATTCTCTATATTTCTCTGACCATGATAGTCCTGTCACCACAGAGCTGCTCTGCTATGGCTTCTCTACTCTGTATTGAAATCCCCTCAAACTGTGAGCAAAAATAAATACTTTTTCCTTGAATTTTATTCTCTCAGATATTTTGTCACAGTGGAGGGATAAGTAATAAGCAGGTCTTCATAAGCAAATGAGGGAGGAATTCAGCATTCTTTAAACCCGAAGTTGAAGATAGAATGTAATTTAGCATGGGTTGTTTTAATATTCAGCATGATATAAATTATAAGGGGAAAACTTCCCCAAAATTATAAAAATAATAACTCCTAGGAAAAGTATGCAAAACTAACTTTTTTGCTGTGATTTCTTGTAATGCAAAGTTTTCTAATGATGATAGTAAGCAACCTAAACCTGTGGTTCTGACAGGTGTGTGTAGACATATCCTTGGAGAGTCCATGCCTGGGGCCAGGCACAGATGGCTGTCAGGGATCTTAGTCAGTACTAAAAACCTCCTGCAGCATGAGAACCAATGCAGAATATAATTTAGACCACACTGCAAACAGAATCAAGTAGGAGAAGCATTCACTTTTAAATGTTCATTCATCACAAACAGAAATAAGTAACAAACTACCAACATAGCATGATGTTCCCCTGAGGCAAATGATTACATCCATGTATCAATTGGCTTCAGAGAGAGCTCTGTAAGCTAATTACATATCATCCTGCCCAGAAGCAGGGGGATGGATAAAACGACCTCTTGAAATCCCAATCCTGGTAATTTAGAAACTGGTTCCTGACTCCTTCAGTAAAACCACTGAAGTGGTGATAAAGGGCTTTGGAGTCACTGGGAGCCAAATCATACTTTAACCCTTTATCACTCCAGCAAGAATGTGTGCAGAGACCTATCCAAGTCCTCACGATCCCTTTAACCCTTTATCACTCCAGCAAGAATCCCTATCCAAGTCTTCAGGATCCCTTTAACCCTTTATCACTCCAGCAAGAATGTGTGCAGAGACCTATCCAAGTCTTCAGGATCCCTTTAACCCTTTATCACTCCAGCAAGAATGTGTGCAGAGACCTATCCAAGTCTTCAGGATCCCTTTAACCCTTTATCACTCCAGCAAGAATGTGTGCAGAGACCTATCCAAGTCCTCAGGATCCCTTTAACCCTTTATCACTCCAGCAAGAATGTGTGCAGAGACCTATCCAAGTCCTCAGGATCCCTGATGTTAGTAGCGAATAACAGGCAGTTTCCTTTGGCAGTAGAAGATTTTTTAGAGAACTTTAGATCCTTTGTGGGTTAGCTTTTAGCAAACTGACACTGATATTTCTAAAATGTGTAATTTTTACACAAAGATATAGAATGATACCTCTTAAGTCATCTTGAAAGTTTTTTTTTTTTTTTCTTAATGGTTCTAATCTCTAATCTCTAATTTTGAGTGAAATTCTGATATGCACTGAGGCTTTGATTGAGTGATTTTTATTTTAATAATATATTTTGTAAGGGTGAATAAATCACACTTTATGTGCATGGTCTCCTATAAAGAAATACAATACCTGATCCTGCACTCTACTAGTAGTCATAGCCAGGCGTTGGATATGCATTCTGAAAGAAGAAATGTGAGAGATACTGAATGATATTATAAATCTGCCACCAGGTACTGAAAAGAAAGCAAAACAAGAGCTGATGGTCACAAAATCTTCATTGTTGAAAATGGAGAGATGCTACTGTGGCACCTGATAGGTGCTGTGATGAATTTCCATGAGCATGGACCAGGTGGTCAAGTTCTAGGTGAATACTGGCAATACATAATGGCACCACAATCGGTTTCCTCTCACACCTTTCTAGAGGTCCCTCAACTTACCTACATCAAATGTAACAGCTTATGATTTAGGATTTGTGAATCAGTTAGTTAATTCTTGTTTCCATCCCCAATCGACCACCTGATTCCATGTTCACAGTAACCTTCCCCTCCTTGAATACAGAGCATGTTTAAGCCTAGTGTCTTATAATGCTGGTGGCCCTCAATATAGTGGTAGGATACATTTTACATGAATATCTGATCTTCCATGTGTATATTTCTTTGATCATGAATCTTTCCAAAAACCTTGGCAAAATATTAAGATTTTTTTAGGTAGAGTTTGTGTTTACTATTGGAATAGTGGATTTAAATATTAATAGTTTGCAAAAGACTATGGGCTATGTCTTTGAAGCTAATTTCTCATTGTCTTACAATCTTACTATGAAAAAGCAAATTGGTCCCATGTTATGGATGGTGGGAGAAGGACAAAGATTCCCGATTAACAAAATGAATATCCCAGATAAACAAGGAATTAAAGGCCAGATCTATAATCAAGTCCTTAAAATATTCTGTTACCTGTACAGCCGCAAAGTGCAACTCCCTCCATTACTAAGAGTTCATCCATTAGCTCAACAATTATAATAATGGAAGCGTAATTTAAGTCACATGAATGCCTAATGACTTATTTTCAACTATACATGTATTTAAAAAGTAAATATACAGAATATGAAAGTATCTGCATGCAATCAATACAAGGTACCTAAATTATTTATTTTATCTTTTCATATGTTGGGACATATAACATTTTCCCCACAAGAAATAGAAGCAACTCATCAGAAGATATCAAGGTTTATTTTTTAAACAAAGCACTCAGATACTAAAACCTGAATACTTCATAAAGAAAATAGGTTGCTCTCTCCTAAAATTGCCTCTAATGTTAGCTGAATATTAATAAAATCCATAAACCATTAGTACATTATAGCTGCTTTGTTCTGAATTACATAGACCTTTTATGTTTATTCCTCAGTGAAAATGCATAAAAAAATGAAATCTACTCTAATTGTACTCTCTGAAGATAGCTGGTAAAATCATTTCTAGCAGCTATAAATCAATTGTAGTATTAAAATGACCTGCCAGGTGCATCTTCTGGGTATCAGACTAATTAAGGGAATGTATTAATTGCAACTATTCATCAACACCACCAACGTTGTTAGGTAACCCTAACAATGAATCTTTTTTACCATATTAGCTAGAAATAAAAATGCAGTTTTATAAAATGTGAAGAAAAAAGGAGAGAGAAAAAGCTAGGAGAATGGTGTCTGCTTCTGCTTCTACATGTACTAAAGGTCGTCCACAGAGCTGATGTCCAGAGTAGAATTTTTGGTTTCAAATCTTGAACTAACTTCCATGCTTTGTTTCTACTATCTTTTAAAACAGTTATATAATATCTTCTAATAAACCAATTTTTGGTATTTTCCAAAGCTTGTTACTTTACACCAATGTTACTAAACAATAGCTTATTCCATATATCTATATAAATGTATTATAGATAAATGCATACATATAATATTCTGTGTATGAACATATCAACACCTATATGTGTTTGTGTTTAAATTTTTGCATTGTACTGTGTTTGAGTGTATGTGTATATGTGTGGTTTTGCATGTACATGTGTATCTTTTTCCCCAGATGAAAGTCAATTAAGCTGTAATGGTAATTAGCATGAAAAGAATGTCAGGAAGATGTAGGCTTTGATCTTGAGTAGTAAAATGAGTAGGCTTTTGAAATTAATTATAAATGATCATCAAGTGATTACTATACTTTCCATTCCTTTAAAGAGAAAAGAAACATAAAATCTAGGAAATTGTCACAAGACATGAAATATTTCTTCTTCCTTTTTTTTTTCTTTTGCTTTTGTTTTTTGGTTTCTAGAGGTAGGGTCTGGCTCTATACCAGGCTGAACCTGGAATTCTATGTAGTCTCAGGGTGTTTATAAGCCAGATTCGCAGGGAGTGGTAAGTAGCTCACTGGTTCTAAGAGCAACCAATAGTCATACATTAGTTCACTTTCTCCTTATGGTAACAGTTTTTTCTCCTGCATAGTTGGGAGTTTTGAAATAGAAGAAGAAACTTGCTTATTTATCAACTGCCCTAAGTGTAAGAAGATCTATTTTATCTCTGAAATAATAAATGGCAAGTGTGTTTGGAAATCATGAGTGGGTGAGTCAACTCTTCAGCTCAGCCAGGGAGAGGCAAAGTTACAAGCCCATATTGAGAACTGGAGCTATAAATTCATGTTTGTTCTCTGTTTCACCAGGAGCTAAGAGGTAGATACTAAAACGGACTGAAGACAAGCCTAAGGGACAGACAAAGCACACCATGTGCATGGGGGGTTGGGGGTAAAGCCTTAGGCTGGACTGCATAGCCTATACAGAATGCCCTTGGAGGAGCTGCATCTCCTTTACCAGCCCTACCTTAAAGAGCTAGACCTCCAGAGCCAGAAGATCAGGCCAAATACAGACTTGAATTTGCCAAAGGAAATATTTAGGCTGCTAATTTCTCTAGTGGTGTACAAAACAAGGAGCCCTGATCAGTAACTAAATCCTCTGGCCACCTTCCTAAAAAGCTACATGTGGATTGAATTCTCAATTTTGGCTCAGTAGAAAGGAATAAATATTCTTAATGCTACTAACATGCATTTGATCTTCACTACAATAGACACCACACTGAAGATTTGCAAATACTACCCACCCTGTGTCATCCACACCAACATGCAAGGATGAGGGATAAATATCTTTCACAAAATTCCAAACTTATTTGGAAACAAAGACTTGGATCCAGGTGCATTTGATGATAAGCCTGTGGTTTGTAGCAGTAAGCTGTATGCTCTTGAGAATGATGTGGTTTCAAACACTTTGATGCCTGAGTAACCAATATGGACATCTTGGGTCTCTTTCTGCAGTCTGGCTTTGTTACCTGTGCTATGCTCTTCAAATGATGATTTGGTTGGCCCATGATTTCTAAATTTCCTATATATTTCTGGGATTGTGCTCTTGGTCTCAGCAGATTTAAATTTTCATGCCTCACAAAGGCACAGCTAGCAAAACTGATGTCTCGGTTAAGGTAATACTCCTTTGTGAGGGCTGCATTCCTTCCCTGAAAAATAAATTCACATGCTGAGATCTGTGTTTACTTACCTGGGCTTTTACTTCATGTTACTTTAGGAATATTTTCTTTCAACGTATGCAGGTTTAAAAATGATGCTTTCGTAATTATTGTATGCTGGTCCCAAGAAAAATTTTCATAGTACTGAAAACTGAAATAAAATATCTTTCTTCAAAAACATTAGAGATTGATGATAGCTAAGTGGTAAGTGCACTTGCCTCAAGCATGCACTACTGAGAGGCCCTGAATTCCATTTCCCAGCAACCAGACAAACAGCTGGGTCCAGCCATGCACATCTGTAGCCCCAGTCCTATGGGGACTAGAGGATCATTCATAAAGATGGCAAGTTCCATAATCAGTGAGAGACTGTGTCTCAAGGAAACATATGAGTGAGTGATGGAAGAAATCCAGTGTTCTCCTCTTGCTTCCACACAGACACAGGGCACATACATCTACACAGAAATGGATGTACACCATCCATCCACATATGTTACACAGCACACCATGCATACTACACATACACATGCAAAAAAGAGATTCAGTTGATACACTTTGCTTTAAAATCAGACTATAACATAAGAAAGAATCAGATGTTCAAGCATACTTATGAAGTCTAGATACTGTATTTCTGTGACGAAAGCCATGATTGGTAACTGATGGAAGATAAAGAATTTCCCTAAAGATTCAATGAAATGGAAAAGGATTCTTGTGTATTCACATGAAAGAAACAAAACAAAAACAACACATTTCTTAAGGTTTTCCTTCACTAAAAGAGTTATTGTTATTGATATTAATTCAAGAGAGTGGAATAGGTACTAAACCCAAACCCACTTCCAGCTACAAAATGGGTATATTTGGATAATTAATTTTATATACACAAATACTGTTTTTATTTCCCTTTTCTTGATAAACTCAGGAAAAAAATTCTCATTGTTTTTCAGATTTATGTGCACCTTGGTGCAGAATATTGTAGTGGTTACTATGCACAACAAAATAGACTCAATTCAGGAATGCTTACACACTATTCAATTGTACCACTCTGTTCCATCGCTTGACACCTGAGAATTCTTTATGCTGGAAATAATTAAGTCACTCAAGCTGACATCTTGCATGGCTCTTCCTCTCTCTGTGTACATATCAAAGACACAATTATCTCTGACAACAGCCAAGCTTATAAATATATTTACTATGTCTTTTCTCTTACCTTTTACACAGTGCCCATCATTCATTATTTTTCTTTCCAAATCCATCCACAGCCAGGCCCTACCATTTATTTATATGATATAAAACAGTACTTCTCACATATTTCTGCCTCTTCATTCTCCACATCATTCTATAGATAAAGGAATTTATTTGTTAGGCACATTGACCCTGCTACCTATATCAGCTCTAGGGGTGCAAATCCTCTGAAATTCAAACTATAGTTCCAAATGGAAGTGTTGTTTTAAACCACACAGATTAGAAAGGGCCCTTGGTCTTCTCAAGAAAGTTAGCCTCAAGCTCACTGCCCCACTGTGTCTTATACACAACTCTATTTCACAACACTTTGCAGTACAAAGAGCATTGGCTCATTACCTGATGCCTCATTAACTGTCAACTCCCTGGGTGCAGGAATCATGCTTTATAAATCTTATCAATCCAGCACCTAGTATTTTTCCTGGCATAAAGTGGCACTAATTAAAGTTTGTTGAGTAAATGACTTCCATTGCATATGTCACTCCTCCTCCCCATCCTGTCCAATGAGTCCTGCTAAGAGTCTCCACAAATTAGCATTATCTTGCCTCCAAGTTAGGGCACCTTGATGTGGTTAAATTCCTAGGCTATTTCTCCTTTTGTATCACATTTGGCTCTTTTAAAGTGCTGGGCCATGTTACCCTAATCCCTTTTACCAAGGTTCTTAATCCAACTCATTTCAAAAATCACAAGGCCATTCTCATTAAGTATAATGATGGTGGTGATGGTGAAGAATACTGCTAAGAGTCTATGTCATAGTCAGCTTCACCTTGCTGGGATGAACTTCCAACCAGGCACAGGTTATTGGATGAACAGGATTTATGGAAGGTTACAGATCCATGAGAATAAGTTCCATAATGGCCCACGCAGGGAGAAATACCACAACCAGCACCATAAGCAAGCAAACTCCAGGAACCCTAGGCAGAGCTCAAGCACTCTGCCTATCTTAGGCTGGAATGCTATATCCACCCCCAGTAACATCTTAGGACAGGACCCTAGGATCTGCCCACAATGACACCTTTTGTAGCCCAACAGTTAGAGATCCTGTTGGGGAACACCCACTCAAACTACCATAGTCTATCATGGAGATACCTTCATAGCTATTAACACTTGTTCTTTACTACTGTTTTGAAATGTGAGAGATCTAAAAGCATGCCCGTTATATGAATGAAATCACCGAGGCTGCAAACAACAATCTGCTAGCTCCAACTGTTTTTGTCTTTGTCTATGTTACAGTCTTTTGTTGAAGAATGGGCAAAAGCTTTCGAGCCCGATCGATCTTTCCAACTGCTGCCTTGACCATTGATGACCTATAGGACGACTTATGAGTCTAACCTTCAGCTTGCTATTTTACAGGGAGAACGTATAAAGTCAAATAATTCAGTTTCCTTTTCATTATCCCCAATCACTAGTTTCCAAAAGCAGCCATCAATATATGGCTTTGATAACAGGGATGTTTATAACACTTTGTGTCTTCTAGGATTTCCATACCTGATATAAAGGAAGAGATTTTATTTTGTGATTTTTCTTCATCTAGAAATACACATCAAAGTAGGTTTTATTTATCCCTCTTCTGAATAAGCACTATGTCATTCTTAACTGTTGGAATTTGCTATCTAATTACAGGTATTAATATTATTTAGAAAATAAGCTAAGAAAAACATCACTGTGCTACATTAAATGATAGAGACCTGACAGAAAAAGTGAGCAAAAAATAGTTTGGTAATCATAGCATTATTTCCATTTGATTAGGGGAGGCTTTACAAGGTACCAACATGTAAAATAGATTCTATTGGAACCTTTTAGTATATACCTGGATATTCATTTCTCCTCCTCCTCAAAATCATAGGGGTCCATTTGACAACTTCAATTTCTTAATGTAGCTCTTTGAAGCCCATATTCATCACACTCCTATCTCAGGGCTTAGTTAAAGCCTGCTGTAGCCTTAAATGGGAACCAAATGTCCCCTGTCAAGAAAAAACCTCAGCACATAGTAATATAACCAAATGTTACAATTTATCTTTTGACTGCCCTGGAATTTTCCTGTCAGGGTGCTATTTCTAACTGGCTTAGTGACTTTCCTCAGGTTTTGCCTCTGACAGTCCAAAGGGGCTCCTGGAAATTATTGATCAGCTGCGCCCTGCAGGGAGAGTCTGAATGACATTCAGCAACACTGCTGGCCCAGAAAGAGCAATGTGCTGCAAGTTGTCCTGAAAATCCCACCATGCTGGTTCCCTTTAGGTTCACTGATGCCTCAAAAGGAAGTCTGTACAGCAGAAACTCGAGTGATGTGGCTGCAAGAGAAGGAGATGCGGGTGGGGTGTGAGGGTAACATCAAGAAGAATTTGTTAGAAAACATGAAACCCTCTCGGGTGCTCACAGACCCCCTTGCCAGGACTGCTGCTTCAACAACACCCGCTCTCTGCAGTCCTTTATTCTCTGGTCTTCTGAAAGGGCCACTGCGCCATAAGCAACAACACAACAGGGAGTACTTATGTCAACCCCCACACACATTTCTGTGAACTGAAAAATGAGGTGTGGCCAAGTAGACCTCACTATTGCCAGCCTCTACATATTTTATCTGCACACTCACTCCCTAGTATTGCTCTCCTATTACTGCTCCAATTGTAGCTAAAACAATAAATGAAAATATGCTGAATGATGACAGTTTAAAGTCATAATGGAAATTTCAGGCAATAAAGTACCACCAAGGTACCTACATGGTCATTTGATTTGGAGTACAGATGTCCCTTCCAGCCAAGCCAAAGCAGCCCACATCCTCCTCCTTCCCATAGCTAAAAAGCTTACAAGAAGCATTTTTTTGGTCTTTCTTTCTTTTTTTCCTCTTTCTTTCTATCTTTCTTTCTTTCACTTGGTTTTTTGTTTTGTTTCATTTTGTTTTGTTTTGTAAGACAGGGTCATGCTATGTAGCTCAGGCTGGATTCAAACTGTCTATCCTCTTGCTTTAACCCCTGTACGATTGCCAGTGTGTACCTCCACACCTGGCTGAAACTAGACACCTTGAGAATTGGCTTTCTTGTAGCAACTCCATGGTATCACTTCAAGTGTCAAGCACAAAATGAAACTCTCTTCCATGAACACAATTCAGGCTCAGGTGATAGAAATATTTAAGTATTCTCATGTGGGTTAGATTTATTGAATTCTCTTCTGGTTTCAAATAGATAATTTCTTTGCACCTTCATGAAAAATCAGGGAAAGGGTGACTATAATACTCTTAGGAAGAATAGTTATGTTCTAAAATGTCAGGATTGATATTCTGAGGGTGGGGTATTGATTGTGTGTTCAAAATATGTGAGGAGTTATCTCTGGTATCTAGAAGAAATAAGGAAATCATATGTTGGGGTACATTTTGCCTGAAATATATTTCTGTACACTAAATTATAAATGTGTACTAGGCTTGAAAATAAGTTTATTCATCTGGGACAGTAAATCTTACTAGATCTCAGGAAATTATTTTACTATTGTTATTGTACCTGCATATGATATATGTGTGCATGCTCATGTGTGTGAATGTGAACATGCTCAAGTCACGGCAAACATGTGGAGATCAGAGGATATCTTTCGGTGTTTGTCCTCACCTATCCCTTTATTTGAGGTAGGATCTTTCACTGATCGCGTCTGCATGCGTGAGGTAGCTTTATTGTAATTCTCCTGTCTCGGGCTCTCTTCTTGGGGAAAGCACACTGGGATTACAGATGCTCATGAATAGCATCAGGATTTATGCGGTGTCCAGAGATAGGACCAAACTCAGGTCCTCACACTTGTACAGCAAGTCATCTCACCAACCCATATCTCAGGAAATTCTTGTGCCATACTTTTCTTTATTCACTTTAAAATAGATTTCCCATATATTCTAGATGCCAGATAAGTAAAGTTACTGGAATTTGAAAAATATTTATCCCGATGCTATGGAATGATGCTAATCCAACTCACATTATTTGCTATTTTTATCCCAAGACATACATATCTTCTTGGGTGGTAATATAATTTTTATACAAAAATACTTACCCATGTCAATAAAGAGAAGCACTGTAATTAATAGTATTATAGTATAAGCTACAGTACAAATTTATAACCCCCAAATTCTGCTCACTAACATCCCTGTCTCTGCTTGGAATGTGTGGAGCAAATAAGCATTGCACTCCACAAGATGAGGGTAAGTCAGTCTTTTCTGCTAATTCATCATGTTTTTTCTAATATGGTTGCTTTTTTAGGGCTTGTTTCCAGATGGATCCACAACTCTCATGCATTTTAATACCAGTTGATATCTTTGAAATACATTGAGGGTCTGGGGATTAAGTTCAGTAGTAGAGCACTTGCCTAGTATGGACAAAGCTATAGGGTCATGCCATAGCAGTATAAAAACTATACAAAACAAAAATAATAAAATAAACTTTCTTGAAAGTTTAGTTTCTGCCCTAAACTAAATAAGAAATTTTTTATTCTTTTTCTGTCTTCTTTCACCTTTGAAAATCTTGCTTTTGTCCTCTATCTCCTCTTATACCTTTCACCTTTCTTCTGCTTGCTTCCCTCTCTTGATCCAGGAGACGTAGCCCAGCCCTCCAACAGCTATACCTTAAAGTAATTTGGAACAGAAGCAAAAGGCCCTGGAATCCTTAGTAATCCATATCAGATCCAGCTGCTGAGCGCTGGTTAGGCTCCTGAACAAGCCAACTGTCTTTTCAGGCAGCTACCTGGGAAATTGAAAACCTGTTAGAGCATCAGTGGAATAACATGAGCCTGAAACAAAAATCATACAAATAGAAAAGAAAATGTCCCTTTAGTGTGAAGTTAAGGCACTGCTGAAACAATTGAAAAGAAACCGGGCTCTGGGTGATCTCTATTGATGGGCCTCAAAGTGGCTGGTGCTTAGGAGCAGACTGGTTATTTTGCCTGCATTTCTGGTGTCATTAGGCCTCTGCCCTGAAGGCCAAGCAGCTTACTCGACTGCACAGCCCTTCCTATCTGAGAGTGCATAGCAAACCTGAGATAATGCATATTTGAGAGTTACTCATGGGGCAAGAAACCCACTCACAGCATTCTAACTCAACAAGGCCTGCTACTTTGTGTATGAGAGAGACTCACTCGGCTCTCCAGACATACCTGTTCCAGCTGCTTTCTTCTGTTTTATGCCCTCTAACAATGCAAACGTCTTTGACAATAAATTAAAAAAACAAACAACAACAACAAAAAAAAAACAGTGTTTCTCTTGTCCTTAGACTTCACTCTGGCTGTCTTCTGAGTGGCTTTCTGTCCCCAATGCTTATCCTTCTTTTCTGTCACCACCCTTTCTAAATTGCATCAAACCAGAGTGTCTGACAATAATCTTTAAGTATACAAACTGAGTACTATGCTGGGCCAAGTTTCAACTAACTTCTCTCTTGTGTTAAGATCATCTCAGAAACTATTTCTGTAGCTCAAGATTTTATGGATACCAATGCCTGGGATATTTCTGAGAAGATAACTATATTTGTCCGTGTCAGGCTTTGAGCATTAAGAGCTTCTAATATGCAGAATGTAATGCATTGCCAAGAATTAAAGTCAATCCAACGCTCTGAGTGTATCTCCTTTCTGATAGCTCTTCTTTGTTTCTCATCTTATATACTCCCTTCAGTCCCCTTTCATTGCCTTTTAATTTCACGTTTCTTTCTCCCTCTATTCCAACTTCTATCCCTCCCAACTGAAATGGGCTCCTCATTTGACCATTACTGGCAACACTGCTGCCTCCGAACATCTTTCCTTTCCCATTTCCACTTTATTTTTCACCAGAACTCATCCTCTGTCCCAGGACAACCAAGCCCTGCAAGATTGGGACAAGGATCAAGAGCAGGAAATTTCACAATGGCAGAGCTGTGACAAGTTAATTCAACTCCTGCTGTTAAATTAACCAGCGTTCCAGCCGAGTTAACGCGGCACCCAGTTTCAAAAGGTTAAGCTCCAAGCTTAATCTTATTCATCATTATCAACTCTTCAAATTGGCTGAAATATTTAAAATTCAAAGAAATGAAAGGACTGCAGGAAACATTTAAGAGCCAACTACCCAGTTTAAAAAAAAATGGAGAAATAATCTACCAAGATTAGGAAAAAAGGCTTCAGAATGGGTGAATGGAGACACTGGAGAACCAGGTTAGAGTGAATAATAAAAGGACACCAAGGACAAGGGCATCTTATCTAAGCACTATCATGAAGAGATTCAGGTGTTAGGATGAAATTTAATGGAGCACCCTTAAAATGCTTGTCCTATCTCATCATAAGCAACAGACCAAATCTGAATGCTAATGGAAAGGGCACGTACAATAATACTCATTACTCCTCCTTGACTCCAGACACAGATAGGAGGTGGGTCACAGGACCCCCCACTTATCACTGGCTAGGAGGGACATCAAAGCTTCTTATGTGCCCTTAACTCTGGCTTCTGTGGCAGCAGAGCCCATATGAGTCTTCAGAGGAGGTGCTATGCTATAGAAAATAACCCTGGAAACCCTGAACCCTGCATTCCTACAAAACACAGTGTTTAGCATGGTGTTGGCTTAGTGAAGGTTAATTCTATTGTGATTATTGCTGCTGTAACAAACCCCTGACCACACATCACTGCAGATATTTGAACAGCATAATGACTATGGTAGCTCGAGATTTTATGAACACCAATGTCTGGGATATTTCTGAGAAGATAATTGTATTTGTCGGTGTCAGGCTTTGAGCATTAAGAACTTCTAACCTGGAGCACATGGACACTCCTCACAGCTATCTCCCACACCTGCACCAGCCCCCCCTTATACCAACAGCTGTATTTTGTCCATGGTAGTCCTCATGGCTGTTTCCTTCCTCCTCTGCTGGGCAGTTCATGTTTGTTTCCCACATCCTTTCAGGTTCCACCTCCTTCTCAGAAGCCCTTTATACTCAAATTACCTGTTGCCTTTGCTTTAAAATTTTGAAAAAGGTAAGTGTACATTTTATAATAATATTTTATTGTCAACTGCATATTTTCTATATCTACTGTACTATTGGTCTAAGTAGGGCAAAAACAAAGTTTATTTTTAGTATATTCCCTGTATAGCCAGGAGAGTATTATTCTACTATTGTAAATCTCTTTGAAATCTGTCTGCATACATTTTGTCTTAACAGTATCAGGTATCAGTTATACTTCTCTCTGTGTCTGGAGTTCCTCTGCAGTGGCTTGATGCCTTAATGCACCTATTCTTTCTTTCTCTCTCTCTCTCCCTCACTCTGCAAATAAATTAATAAATAACATGTGTAGAATTGGGATCAGAACTGAAAGGATTAGAAGTAGGGCACAGATGTTGCCAGCGTTGATGTAATATTTTTAAAGATGAGTTGCACGCATCAGACTAGAATTTTGCTTAGTAAGACTTGAAGTTTTTATTTTAAATATTTTAGGAGCTAGAAAGACAGCTTAATTAAAGACCACTGGCCTGCCATGTGAGAGGGTGTGGATTTGAGCAACAGCACTGCAAAAACATTGAAATCAAAATAAGTACATGATATAGAGGTTTGGAGACGGCTCCATGGTTAAAGGTGCTTGCTTACAGAGCATGATGTCCTGGGTTCAACTCTCCAGTACCCACATAAAGCCAAATGCACAAAGTGGTGTCTATATCTCAAGTCTATTTTCAGTGGAAAGAGGCCTTAGCATGTCCATAGCCTCTCTCTTGGCTTGTAAATAAATAAATAAAATTTAAAAATAAATATATAAATGATAGAAATATTCTCAAATAAATGATTAATCCTACCTGTGTGAAGTAATATGACCATCATATTTTATGTTACCTCTGACACACACACACACACACACACATATACATATATATATATATATATATAATTTATTGTATTATACTTAGGTGTCTTTCAGTATATTCTATTGTCATTGTTCCTTTTATTCTTTTATCCTTCATTTGCTACTCATTTCAGATTTTTTAATTCTAGGAAATATAAGATTTTATTTTACTTTTCTACCAATGTCTCTGTATATTATTCTTAGTTCTCTTTTCTTACCTAAGCTTCTCCTATTGGGTCCTTTAGCTTTAAATATAATTTTTTACCCCATTGTTCTAACTGCATCACATTGCATAGGCTTGTTCCCCTGGTTGAAACTTTCCCTGTTCTCTTTTCATTTTCTTCTTCACTGGCTCACTTCTACTTGATCATGCACTTTTTCAGAAATCACATGCTACTCTTCCATCCTTCACCCCATCCAAATGTCTTTAGTTTTGATTACCAGTCTACTTCCCAAAATTCCCACTACCAAATTAAAATTAGATATTTTTTCTACATGCAGGATATTTAGTAAGTGATCATGGTATAATGTCTTTATTTATTCTAGGATTCAACATTTAGAAGAAAATTTGAAGGATATAACGTCTGTCTGTCCTTCCTAGAGTTTCTTGAGAGCATTTTTTTTTTCAGACCTGGCATAGTGGTGGACACCTGTAATCACAGCACTTGGAAAATAGTGGCAGGAGATCACTACAAGCCTGAGACCAGCTAGTTCTACATTGCAAGTTCAAACTCAGCCAGGGCTACAAAGTGAAATGAGACCGTGCTTTATTAAATAAAAATAAATAAATAAATTATTAACATTAATTTTAAAACCTGTCTACATGGTTTTCTTTATTATATGTTGCTTTCAAAAATTTTGTAGTCAAGTTGATTTTCTTTTCTTTTTAAATTAGCTCTTTTGAATGCTCAAAACCTAAAGTATTTATTTTACTTTATCTTCAATATCTAGTAATTTTATTGGGATTAAATTCTTCCCAGTGAAGGAGAGTTTTTTTAATAAGTATAACTAGGTCCTTTTTTACTTCAAGAATATTTTTAAATTATTATTTTAAATTTTAGTTTTTTCAACCCACTGTATTTTATTAATCTTGGGCTCCAATCATACCAATATTTTGTCTCTGAATGTTTTCATTCTGTTTCTTTTATTCATCAAATATATTTATTTTCCTTTGAGCACCATGTACTCAGTAATTATTTCTGTATTACTGTCATGTCCTCAATAGTCTCTTTGGGTTTGTCAAACTTTGTTTCTTGCCGTTCTGATATGTATCCACTTTGAAGTTTATAATTTTGTTTTATGTTCACAGTAGAGCAAAGTCATAATTGAGCATTGTTTTGTTTCTGTTGCTCTGCATCTATTTTTTTTTTGGGGGGGGAGGGCGGCTTTTACAGAAAACTCTCCAACAAATACCATTTCTCGACTACCACATTGTCCTATAAGTGTCTTCTCAAGATTGCCACATCCTCTCTTCCCATGCTTTTTCTAGGTCTTTCCCTTTAATTCAGTGCATACATTGTCAGGTTTCACTGTCATTCCCAAGTATGGGAAACTCTCTTCCAAATCAAGGAAATTTGGGATGTAGGTTTGAATTTTGGCCACAGTGGGATGATTCCTGAAACCTCTTCATTTTGTTTTAATACTTGATCGCCTACTTTCTTGAAAATTTCAGGTTTCATTTCTTAATCTGAGTGTTCTATTGTTCATCTCTGAATGGTCTCCTAGCCATGAACAAGTGGTCTCAAGTTACTGACTCTTGCTGCATGATTTTTGCAGGCTATGTGGAATGGTTGGTTTCACTATCATTCAGCCATTATCTTGGAAGAAGGATCACATGCTGAGTGATATTACCTGAATATTGAATTATAATATAAATTAATTAAAATTAGTTATTTGACTAAATTTTGGAATATTAACTGATTTCATTTTGGATTATTAGGAGTAAAAATCTCATAATTGGAGTTTTAAGGTACTTTAAAAGAAGTTTGCATATCAATTAAGCTTAACATAATCACTCTTCCTCATAAGTCAGTAGATAATTTATAAGCAAACGTAAGTGAAATGTGGAAATCATACCAGTATTTTAATTTCATAAAAATGGATAAACTGGGGGCTGGAGAGATCACTTAGTTTTGAAGGCATTTGCCTGTGAAGCCTAAGGACCTAGGCTCAATTCAGTACCCACATAAGCCACATACACATGGTGGCAAATGCATCTGGAGTTTGTTTGCAGTGTCTGGAGGCCCTGGAGGACCCATTCTCTCCATCTGCCTCTTTCTCTCTCTCTCTTTCTCTCTCTCTCTCCTTCTCAAATAAGTATATAACATATTTTTTAATTTAAAAATTGATAAATCAATGTAGTATAGAGTGCTTCTCTTATTTAATAACTAATTCCAATTAAGTGATTTTTCTCTGAGATACATATTAAAATTTATGTTACTACATAGAAATGTAACTTGTAAATATATTGTCAATAGAGTGACTATAAATCTTAAAAAGATATCTACATGTTAAATATGTAAAATCTAAATATAATATAATGAAGATAAAGTACATATTCTTTTCACATTTTCTAAAACATTGTATAAATACTGGAGGCTTGTTGTGGTTTCCTAATTTGTGCTTCAGGAGACTTGATAAGCAAATTCCACCTCATGATCTATCCTTTGAGTTACTTTAACAATACTATTCTCTGTCTTCTTCAAGACTCTACATGTGCAATTATACCCTCTTTGCAATCTTGTTTCATTCCTTTCTTAGTAAAATTTCACTCATCCATACATTTTAAAATTATTTTTCTTATACAATATGCTCCATATCAAAATTTTTTAAACATGGAGTTTGTTACTTTAAATAATTCTTGAGACTAACTGAAGTTTATATTCATCAGCTTTCCAATGCTATAGTGAAATACTCAAGGCAATTAAAAAGAGAAAGATGTATTTAATTCATGTTTCTAGATAGTAGCTGCACTGCTTTGTGAGTCTGGTAAAGAGGCCACTAGCAATTAGGGAGCACATAGATGAGCAAATTTCTTACATCAGAAGGCAGGAGTTAGACAGTCATGAAACTACAGTTCTATAATTTCCTTTGAGAACATGTTTCTATTGATACATGGCCTTCCTATGAGGTTCTACGTCCAGAAGGCCCACAGCAACCCACAGAAGTGCTATTCTCGGTGTAGGCCTTTGACACAGGCTGCTGGAGAACATATTCAAATCATGGCGAAGAATAAACTTTGTATTTGTAATAAATGTATTTTCTCAATCACAAAATGCATTCAGAGGAGTTGCTATTAAGGTAAAATAACATGTGTGACTATAACATAAATTATATTTTATATGGTTGTGCAAAAGATATTAGATGTCTGTTAGGATCTATTTAATAATATCCAATATTCCTGTTATTAAGCACTAGTGAATAAAATATGCTAACAGAGAAGAATTGGTCAATATAATTAGCAGGCACACATGAGTTCATAAGACTTCCTTAAAAACTCAACAAATCTTAAGTCCAGTTGATGGAAGGTCACTGAGAACTTATTAATATGTATACTATAAGCCTTTGTCATAACACTATATATCCAGGTGGTTAGCACCAATCACTAATTTATTCACTATGTAAAATAGTATCTTTACAATGGAATTCTTTAAAGTTTTACTAAAGTATTACATCTATTCCTTGAGCTAAGTGTTACTACCTCCTATAACCTTCCTCATATAAGGCCAGGGTCCAATGTAATGTTGAGAGTATTGATCCCAACTTTTATGCGTAAAAGACAGTGTCATAGAATAATATAATTTTCCTCTCCTTCATTCATAGGATCTGTTCTTTATATTGTTTTAAACATCTTCTATGTCAGGTGCTATGTACACACACAATAAACACAAGATAGGGTAAGAATCAATAGAATGCATCAGCCAAACTTTCCTAAATACAGAGTAGATATGGCAAGGCCTTTGGGTATAATTCCAATTCTGTCAATAAACACTGAAAATTCAAAATTCCCCATCAAAAAAGAAACTAACAATCAGCAAATCTGCTATCATAGAACAAGAATGTAGCTTGCACAATTTCCCTATTTTCAAGCAGTTTAGTATTAGTTTCTGCATTTTAAAAATGTGTACACGAAATTTCAAAAATATTTGATGAGATGTCAAATTGCAGCAGGAAACACTGTCAGTAGTGAAAGGAAACTAACCTTTCTTTCCTTTGCCCTTCTCCAAAGTTGTGCCAGTCTGTCATAATGGCATAGTAATATAAGAATTAATTTTGTGCAAATAGTCTTTAAATAGATTGCAACATGATAGTATTCACTATGAACTGTGAGTAATTTGATGTGAAGAAGTAAACAGAGCAAATAAAAGGCACTTGATCAAA
Source organism: Orientallactaga sibirica (assembly GCA_036365145.1). Lineage (NCBI taxonomy): Eukaryota > Metazoa > Chordata > Mammalia > Rodentia > Dipodidae > Orientallactaga > Orientallactaga sibirica. Next base: position 52,719,192 of record JAEOAD010000004.1, on the reverse strand, counting down.
GCATGTAAAGAATGCATGAATTACATTAATAAAAAATATCTTAAAATTGCTCACTGAAATAAAAAGTGCAGAGGAGGGGAGTTCTCAGTGACTGAGTGCTTGTCTGGCATGAGGAAGGTTGTGTGTTCACACATCAGCACCTAACAAACAACTGAAATGGGAGTGAAGGGGTGGAAAGATGAAGGGAGGTAGATGATAAGGGAAAAGGAGGGAAGGGAAGTGATGAGGAGGGCTGAGGAGGGAGAGGAGTATGCAAACAAAGATCTTGATTAACAGGGTCAAAATGTGGTTAAAAGACTAGTTTGCCAAATAAAAACATGAATGCAAATGTAGTTAGAAAATGGTATTTCTTTTAACCTACCATAATTTACAATGTATAATAAACACAAAACCTTACATTACTGGCACTAATATAAGCTGATTGTGCAATTTTATTAATAGAAACTTTGTTATTGCAACAATATTTGCTTTGTTTCCTCAGCACTAAATGCTAATGGCAGCGTATTTAATGAATAAAATCTATCTTCCTCACCGTAATAGTTAATCTTGATTGTCAAATGTAACTAAGAGGTATGCCTCTGGGTAGGTGAGGAATTCCCAGGTAAGATTAGCTGAGGGGAGAAAACCCTCCCCGAATACAAAGAGGTCCAAGAGAAAAAGCAGCATTGGTTGCCTCCTCTTCAGCTACCCGCTCGTGCCTGTGCACCATCTCTCTAGGGTTGCTGTGGTTCCTCACAACTCCATCTTTTTTGCCCTTCCATTGCTGACTGAGGACCAGTGACTCTCTGGGAATCTTTCGGCTCTTCTGATCCACATTGAAACTATTGAGGCAGCAAGCTTCATGAACCATTACTTAGCCCCTCCAGCATGCAGGTGGCTAATGTTGTGCCACCCAGCCCCTATCATGTAAAGCCATTCTAGTCAATTACTTTTAAATACATATATATGGTGTGGGAAAGGAAGGGAAGCATGTATAATGTATATGCACATGTTTTTCAGATCGATTCCTCTAGAAAACCCACATACATTCACATTTTCACATCAAATCAGAAACTTCTATTGTTTTGATGGTGCTCTTAATATTAGATATACTGCCTAGAATTTGAAAGGGGATTTTGAAACTTTTTGAACATTTTGAACTTAATTGTTTATAAAATTTTAATATCTTTCATAACAAAAAATATAGTTACATACAAATTTGTTGTACAGAAAAAAAAATGGGAGTTTCAGGCAGAGAAAAGCATCTTCTATCCCCCATGCTACAACCTCTGCAAAGTGAAAACAGTGGACTCTTGCTTAAATATAACTACTTTTAAATAATTATTTCTTATAATAAAATTATTGGTCAGGATTTTATTAAAACAAAAAAAAATCTGTGCAAGATATAGCCATGAAACCACACATAATAGAATGATTAATTATTATTATTTTGGGGGAATGCAATTTATACCTGAAGAGGAAATCAAAGCCTATAGCACTTATTGTTAATGCTGTAGTGAATCTGATGATTCTGAATCTCGTCAGCCAGTGTGTTGTTCACATTCTGTGCAAGTCTGACATTTCTTCCATTCAGAGTGATGTCATTTAAGCAGACATAACTGACACTTTTTAAAAAATTAATCTGCAGTTCAACCTTTGAGAACCACAGCTAGATTAAAACCCACTATAGATGTAATATTTATAAACAAACTAACAAGATATTAAACTAATACAGCATTCAATTGACAATGACATAAGTGTATCAAAACCTGAAAGGACAGGGCCATGGTTTTTAAATAACATGCTGCCAGCAGTTTTCTGTTATCCTGTGTGTTTACATGTCAGGTTCCAACATGGTAGCATTCCAGGATTTCCTTTAATACTCCCCCAGTGAGACTCCTCTAGCCGTGTGGAAGCCTTAACTAATCACTCTACTTCCTGCTCTTGAGTTCACTTGAAGTTTCCAAACATACTAACTGAGTCTTTCTCTTCAATGTTTTTCTGAATTTTGCTAGTACTCATTTCTATTTATTTTAACATAAATACTGCAACTCCTTTTTCATGGGATAAATCTTTCTTCAAATCCAAACAAAAGCCTGATGCTAGACCTAGGTAGAAAAGTGTAGCGTTGCATATTAATCAGAACCTTGCTCCCCAATACATGATTGAGTCAAAGGTGCTGCTCAAAGAACATTGACCGTGTTCCCTAAACTCCATTCCACGATGGAGCACCTGTCTGGTGTCCTCATTTGCACAATGAAGCAATGGGTTCTCGTTAAAAAGCAGTTTGACTTTGGAGAGGGTTGGATTCAAGACTTTGTGCAGCGAGGTTCCTTGATTCTCTTATCCCAGGATTAACAAGGACGGGGCTCTGCAGAGGCTGATTCAAGTGCATCTGAATCTCTGAATCATGCAGTGGGACAAGCAAACTATGACTATACCTACAGTGAAGGGAATTCAGGAGGCAAAGGCTAAGGTTTGGCCATATTCTGTGTCTGGAAAGTCAGGATGAATGTGAAAGCTTATCTAAAATAAACTACTTTGAATTAGAATGCTCAAAAGTGGTTTTAATTTGTATGTGCTAAGCTGAAGATTTTCATTGTAGTAAGTAAAAAGATAGCTTTATTGCATGGGTTATTGGTTTGAAAACTCACTCTCATGAAATTTACAGCTTGATATCACTGAGGAGCCAATTTGATAAGTATCAAATTGTATTATTAGAAAATTAACATAGAGCCTACAGGATGTGTTATCATCTAGTCTGAAAATTTCCAACTGCCATAGGTAAGGAAAGCTACTATGCACAGGTAAGAGTGATGAGACTTACTTGTAAATAGATTTAAAAGAAATTTTAAAAATATATCATGACAATTTTTCAATTAATGAACCTCAGTAGACATTTAGCAATTCATGAGAATAATATAGGTAAAAAGTTTTAAAAGGCTAAATAAAAAATCTTAAAAATACACTCCAGATTACTATACTATAGCACTATTTTACCTCTATTTCATGTTTTGCATTCTTGAGCATCATTCTATAGTTGATCATCACAAAAATCTTGAGAAATGGTTCATATTTTCCCAAGATAGCTCCAGTCATAGTAGGAAGCATGTTGTTGTAGATAGCTCCATGTTGTTAGGATCCAAACCAGACACAGTTTATGGGAGTGAGGGATTTATTTCAGGCTTACAGATCCAGGGAAACTTTCACCAATGGTGGAAGAAGCTGGCTCCCTTTCACAGATCCAAACAGAAACAACCAAATAGCCAACAAACACACCACACCACTAGATCACAATCCTACTCTGTCCACACACCTTAGACCTGGAATCAGATTCACCCCTCATGCTACACATGCTCCAGAAGGCTGCAAGAGACTTAAGCAGGAAGTTTAACCTTAATTAAAAAAAAGTATCTGCGGCTATAGGGGGCATCCATTCACATTCAAACTACCAGACATGCCTACTTCATTATTTTCATTCCCCAAACTCCCCTAATTTAGACTAAAGTATATGAAAATCAAAGATATAAAACCCCATTTTACAACCAAAGATAAAGATGCTTGGCTAAGACTATAAATGTTATTAATAAATAATAAAAACATACTAAATAAGAACTCTATAATCCTTTAGCATTACAGGCTTTTTCTTCTGAAGAACAAGATTTGCTTTTTTTTAATTTTACCTTTTTAAAAACATTTTTATTTATTTATTAGAGAGAGAGAGAGATGAAATAGAATTATAAGAAAGGAAAGAAGGAAGGAAGGAAGGAAGGAAGGAAGGAAGGAAGGAAGGAAGGAAGGAAGGAAGGAAGGAAGGAAGGGAGGGGGGGGGAGGGAAGGAATGGAAGGAAGGAAAGAAGAGAAGGAGAAAGAATGAATAATGCTGCTTCAATAAACTCCAGATGTCTGTGCCACTTTGTTCATCTGACTTTATGTGAGTACTGGAGAACAAACCCAGGCCAGCAGACTTTGCAAGCAAGTCCCTTTAACAGCTGAGCCATCTCTCCAGCCCCATTTTAATTTTTAAAGAGAAAAACTTTTCCTAGTAAATCTCTACTAATTGATAAGCAAGTTTTAAGTCTTGGAAATAGGCATTTACTGAAAGAAAATTCTGTCCATAGTTGAAGAGTCAGTTTTCCACTGTCTATTGACAATAAAAATAGGAGGCATAAGAGAGATGACCAAAACATCAGGACTTTTCTCTCGGAGAGGTATCTTTATAACTATTATCTTGAATGTGGTTGTGTTCTGTGTGTATTCTAGTAGAATATATTGTAAATGTGACCAAATCAATTTCTGGACCAAGACCTTAGAAGACTCTATTGTGACCTCCTTGTCTCTTTGAATACTCTGTGTGGGAACTATGAGCTGCTATGCTGAGTCTATGTACTATGAGATGTGAATATCACATGTAGTTGCTATCTTTAAGATTCTCAGGGCATCAAGCCAACCATCTACCAATTGCTTAGGCAACAGATAATTTTGTGAAGTAATATGAACACTCCCATTCATCCTATCCACCAGCTGACTCTGAATAATTTGGATCATTCAACATCATGTAGCGAAATAGAGACCAGGTAGCATAACCAAGTAGTTGACTAATAAGATATAATGAATCATCTATCTCTTGCTTTAAGCTTCTAATATCTGAGACAGTTTGTTATGTTATGATAGTCAATGCAGTATCTGGCATCTGGAAATACTGGCAATACTATGATAGCAAAGATTCTAAAACCCAGTTTTTTGACCTATTGATAAGTCTGAATGAACTCAGGAGCCTGTCAAGGCAGTGCCAACAATGAAGAAAATGTTATTAGAAGGCAAGAAAAAAGATAGTTGAGCTATTTACAGAAACCAGTTAACCAATCTGTTGTTTACAGCACTGAGGAATTAGCAAGGCAACTTCATAATCTGAGAAATGTTGCTAAGGATATTTATAGACATATAATCTTCTAGGTATCTATGACAAAATGAAGGATGAAAGAGATTAAACAGAAGAAAAAAATCCTTCAGTTTTTGAGCATAATTTCAAGGAAATACTAAGAGCTTAGGACAGTCTTTCCAAACCAACAAAAACTGCTAAAAGTAAGAAATAGCCTCAGAGAAAAGATCAAATTCAGGTCCTGCTTAGTAAAGCATAGGCCAAAAGTAAAGATGAAGTAAAAGGTGAAAGTGTAAAACCCTTTTTACAACCTCAGAGAGACGAAAGTTGGTGTTTCATGAATCCTTTCATCTGGACAAAATGACTCCTAAGGACAAAAAGCCTTCATAGACAAACCCTATAGACGCTTTTAAAAAAATGGGCTTCTGAAAACTTTGAGGGCATTATTCTAGGATCACCCAGTACCCAAAGTAACAAAGAGACATTTGAAGATATTTGTGAGTGCCAAGCTTTCTAATGAAATAGAATAGAAATTAATACATATGGTGGCTACAAAGATTTTTAAGGAATTATACCATGTGAATTAAAGCAGTAATTCTACAGAATGAACCAGGTACTTCAGTCTGAGACAAAAATCAGGCAGAGAAAACTGGTTGTAAGCATAGGCTGGTTACAGAAAGTGAAATGTGCCCAAAGTCAGAATCAAGTGCCAAGGAAAGGGGGGCTGGAGAGATGACTTAGCAGTTAAGACACTTGTCTGTGAAGCCTAAGGACCTAGGTTCAACTTCCCAGAACCATATAAGCCAGAACCACAAGGTCACGCATGCACACAAGGTCGCAAATGTGCATATTGTGGCGCACATATCAAGAGTTTTATTGTAATGGCTAGAAAGCCCTGGCATACCAATTCTCTCTTGCTCTCACTCACATAAAAACATAATATTTTATTTTCATTTATTTATGTATCTGACATAAAAAGGGGAGAGGAGAGAGAAAGAATGGGCATGCCAAGGCCTGTAGCCACTGCAAACGAAGTTAGCTAATGTGGTTCCTGAGGAATTGAACCTGAGTCCTTTGGCTTTGCAGACAAATGCCTTAATCACTAAGCCATCCCTCCAGCACTCATAAAAAAATTAAAATAACTTTTTAAGAATGTTCAAAAAATAGTCCAGTGTAAAGAATTGAATAGGCTCAGAGAATCTTTTTTGTGTACTGGCCTCTAATTTCTTTAAATCAACTAAGTTCTTGGCTATATTTCAGAATTGCTGTGGATCATAGATGTCAATATGCTTTCTTTTTCAAAACTATGTCCACTGATGTTATTTTATTTCTATCTCATATGTGTGTGTATGTATGTGTGTGTGTGTGTGTGTGTGTGTGTGTGTGTGTGTGTTGTTTGAGGGGCATAATTCCACTCCTATTATTCACAAGTAAGGGCAAGAAAATCCATATGGACACATTTTACTTCAGATGAGATCTTGGGCTTCTTGATAATATGGTAAGAAGATAATAGTTCATGAGATTTATAAGTGAGTATATTTTCTATGTGGAAGAAATATAAACAATTTGTAGTTCAAGTTAATCTGGATAGATTAAATATGGCTGCATATTCTCAGAAACTGCTATCATTGGTGGTAGGCATTTCATTTTTCTCTCTTTGAGTTAAGTGGTATCTACTATTGCTTTACCTGATACAATTCATTGGAAGGGACACTAGGCCTATTTCCACTTATTAATTTCCTCAATTCAGTAGAGAACAGCTACAAAACACTTACAGCAAGCATTATATTTTCTTGTGAAAGACTAGCCACTTTTCCCCTAAGATTGTGAACAAAGCAATGATGTTCTATTTTACTATTTTTATTCAACTTCATGCTGAAAATTCTAACTGGAATAAGAAAACAAATAAGTTTTAAAGTATGAAATTCAATGATAACATGAATTCACTGAAGAAAACTACCAAATAATCTGCAAAGAAAAAAATTTGACTAACACCAAATATTTAGGTCAATATTCAGAACAATTAATTTATTAGAAATTATTTATAAATATCATATACAATATCACCAAAACATACTATAGTTAGGTCTAATTTTTAAAGCAAACTATACATATGGTTTGTATATAGAAAACTAAATAAAAACATGGATAAAAGATACCAAAGGTCTGAAACTGGAATGATATTTCATGTTCATAAATTAGAAGACTCAATAATGTTAAAATAACAATACTTCCAACATTGATTCATGACTCCATTTGGACCTTCCTCAAAATCCCTGAAAGTGGCTTTGTAGAGATCAACAAATTGATTTTAAGTTTATGTAAAGGCAAAAGGTATAGAATAATCAACAAGACTACTGTACAATTGAAAGTATAATATTTGAACCATCTAATCATGATGAAGTTAAAATAATGGATGCAGCATGATGTTGGTAAAATAATAGATGGTAGATAGATATATAGATGATAAATGGATGGATGGATAGATAGATAGATAGATAGATAGATAGATGATAGATAGACAGATGATAGATTGTTACTAAGGTAAAAATGTAGGGCCTATAGACTTTAATTATATACAACAAATTTTATAAAGCCTTAAAAATAATTCAGGAAGTTGATAGGTTTTTCAATAAACAATACTGAAAGACTTGGATTAATAAAATAACACAATTTTTACAACTTCCACTGAAGTTATCTCAGTATTGATCTTAGATTTAACTACAAAGAGAATAACTTAAAAATATACCTAAAACACTATTAGAAGGAAAAAAAATCTATGTGACATTGAGGATGGGTTCATAGATATAATGATAATTTAAGAAGAAAAACAGATCAAAGAGATTTACTTAGACTCTGCTTTAAATAGACTGTTAAGAGCGAGAAGAGACTGAGTATGTAGGCCATTGGTAGAGAACTTGCCTGACATGTACAAGTCCCTAAATTCAATTTCTGGCACCACAAAAGGGGGAGGGGAGACAAAAAAGGAAAGTTGGAGTGAAGGTACAGAAAGACAGAGGATTTTCCTATATCATGTGAGTATTTGTATTCACATTCACTGAACTTCTCTCTATATATCCATATTCACTGGAATTAGCAAAAACAACCTTGAAATGGGGGTTGATAAACAAGTTTGGTGCATTCATACAATATAATTTTAGTTATGGTTTGAAAATTTGTATTTTTGCAAAATAATATTGAATCACTAATCCTGATGCTAAAGTAATGATACTATAAGACAGGGCCTATGGAAGGTAATAATTTCATGAAAGCAGACCCACTGACAATGACATTAACACCTCCATAAAAGAGTCTTAAGAGAACTTCTGGTGTAATGGTGTATTCAATATCTGAGGCTGTAGGCTGAAGATGACAACCCAGGAAGACGTCCCTTACAAAACATTGAACCTAGTATTGTCTTGGTCTAGAGTTTCTAGTCTGTAGAACTGTGAGTAATAAATTTCCATTATTTATAAACCATCTAGTCTGTGTTATTTTGTGAAAGTAGCCCTAACAAACAATAGCATCTATCCAATGACGGAAAAGATAATGAGTTTGCAAGAAATTAACAGGCCAATGGATTGAACTCACAAATTCACACCAGATGTGGGTACCTACCCAAGACCTGATCATGATAGTACCAGTCTACTGTTATAGAAAGAGGAAGGGCTTGGGAGGCCACTCCTCCCTAATGAGATTTACATGGTAAATTTACTAGTAAGTGATGAGGAATGCAATGAGGCTGAGGGAGATAGGGAAGAGTAATGTGTGGTGCATAAGATCAAGATGAGCATCCACACCATGAATCATTCTTAGAATTAACTTATGATGCACATCAAGGTATGTGTAGTATGTTCCTATCACTAGCCTTGATATAATGGAAAAAGCACTTTTCTTTCATCCTAAAAGTGCATTCCTTCAATATGATCATGAGAAAAACGTCAGACAAACCTCTGACAAAACATATTCTACAAAACACGTCAAGATCAGTAAAATAAGAAAAGTCTGAGAAACTGTTATTTATTTATTATTATTATTATTATTTATTTATTTATTTTTTGGCCAGACAACCCTAAGGAGAGTTGACTGCTAAATGTTACATAATGTTCTATGGTTTCATGACTAGGCCCCATGACAAAAAAAAAAAAAAAAAAAAACACCTAACAATAAAAGAGACCTGATAAATCTGAATAAAATGTGTATTCAATAAGTGTGTACTTAATGATAACGTATCTTATCTTCAAATTTCATTAATTGTGATAGTAGTGTCATACTATTTAAGGTGAAAGATAAAGAAATCTGAATGTGTGAACTATTTTAATACGTTCTCAATAATTCTGTGTCATACATACTGCTTTAAAACGAAAACTTGATTTTAAAACACACACACACACACACACACACACACACACACACATATATATCTATATAAATAAAATATGTGAGTATAAGTTATTGTAGATGAATGAAGCTATAGTAATCAAGATACAATGCTATAATGACAAACACATAAAAAATGGATAAAATAGTGTGGATAACTATACTTGCACTGATATAGTCAGATGATTTTCAGAAATAAGGTAATTTAATGATAAAAGATGTTCTCAGCAAATGAAGATGGGAAAATTGAATATGCATGTACACAAAGTGAACCTGACCTTTACCTCACACTTCACACAGAAGTTAACTTGAAATAAATAATAGCCCTAAACAAAAAGTTAAATTATTAAACTTTCTTCTATAATACAGAAAAAAAATGTGTGTAGAAAGCACATTGACATTGGCACATGTAAATATCTTCATATATAGATTTAGAAAGAGAGAGAATTGAATATTACGACATGATAAAATTTGAAAAAAAAATAGGGTATGGAGAGATGGCTTAGGGGTTAAGGCACTTGGCTTCGAAGCCTAAGGACCCAGGTTCATTTCCCCAGTACCTACGTAAGTCAGATGCACAAGATAATGCATATAGCTGGAGTTCATTCACAGTGACTAGAGGCCCTGCAATGCCCATTCTCTCCCCTCTCTGCCTCTTTCATATAATTGTAAGTGTATGTGTGCCTTTTCACTTTTCTTAAAATTTCTGTGGGTCTGAACATTTCAAAAATTAAAATTTGGGGAACAGAAGATAATAATATAGTAAAAGAATATAGTAATAATAAATAATAATATAGTAAAAGAATACTTAAAATTGACTGTATCAAATTAAATTTGACTGTATTCAATATTCTATGTATAGCAACAAATGCTTCAAGGTAAAACAAAAAGAAGTGGCACACAGTGGCAAATACAAGGAAGACTGGAAAAGACGGAAACAGTATAAAAACTCATTGACTCTTGTACCAGGAAGATTCCATGGTGATTACATAAAAGTAGTTTCCATGAGGTGGTGGAATGACATGGACATATATAAAGCAGTTGAGAAAGGAAAATGGCCTTGTAAGAAAATCTTTTCTGAGGATAAATGGAGGGAATTTTTAAACCGGAAACAAATAGGAGGAAATATGTGTAAAAATAAGAAGAAGGGTTTTTAATTGTGGTGGGAAGGTGACAGATTATATTTCTGTGTTTTTCTATTTGTTTAGTGCTGAGTTAAATACAGGTCTTCTTCTGAAACAGTCTGGGGAAATTTGAGTTTCTATATTATTCATAGCTATACACAAATGATTATTAAGTACCAGCTCTATATTCATTGATTTATCTTACTCAAAACACTGAACAGAAATCATCAGACTAGTTTCATTCTTAGTTAATCCAAGTCAAATGTCCTTCAACTAGTCAATAATAGTTCATGAGATTTATAAGTGAGTATATTTTCTATGTGGAAGAAATATAAACAATTTGTAGTTCAAGTTAATCTGGATAGATTAAATATGGCTGCATATTCTCAGAAACTGCTATCATTGGTGGTAGGCATTTCATTTTCTCTCTTTGAGTTAAGTGGTATCTACTATTGCTTTACCTGATACAATTCATTGGAAGGGACACTAGGCCTATTTCCACTTATTAATTTCCTCAATTCAGTAGAGAACAGCTACAAAACACTTACAGCAAGCATTATATTTTCTTGTGAAAGACTAGCCACTTTTCCCTAAGATTGTGAACAAAGCAATGATGTTCTATTTTACTATTTTTATTCAACTTCATGCTGAAAATTCTAACTGGAATAAGAAAACAAATAAGTTTTAAAGTATGAAATTCAATGATAACATGAATTCACTGAAGAAAACTACCAAATAATCTGCAAAGAAAAAATTTGACTAACACCAAATATTTAGGTCAATATTCAGAACAATTAATTTATTAGAAATTATTTATAAATATCATATACAATATCACCAAAACATACTATAGTTAGGTCTAATTTTTAAAGCAAACTATACATATGGTTTGTATATAGAAAACTAAATAAAAACATGGATAAAAGATACCAAAGGTCTGAAACTGGAATGATATTTCATGTTCATAAATTAGAAGACTCAATAATGTTAAAATAACAATACTTCAACATTGATTCATGACTCCATTTGGACCTTCCTCAAAATCCCTGAAAGTGGCTTTGTAGAGATCAACAAATTGATTTTAAGTTTATGTAAAGGCAAAAGGTATAGAATAATCAACAAGACTACTGTACAATTGAAAGTATAATATTTGAACCATCTAATCATGATGAAGTTAAAATAATGGATGCAGCATGATGTTGGTAAAATAATAGATGGTAGATAGATATATAGATGATAAATGGATGGATGGATAGATAGATAGATAGATAGATAGATAGATAGATAGATAGATGATAGATAGACAGATGATAGATTGTTACTAAGGTAAAAATGTAGGGCCTATAGACTTTAATTATATACAACAAATTTTATAAAGCCTTAAAAATAATTCAGGAAGTTGATAGGTTTTTCAATAAACAATACTGAAAGACTTGGATTAATAAAATAACACAATTTTTACAACTTCCACTGAAGTTATCTCAGTATTGATCTTAGATTTAACTACAAAGAGAATAACTTAAAAATATACCTAAAACACTATTAGAAGGAAAAAAAATCTATGTGACATTGAGGATGGGTTCATAGATATAATGATAATTTAAGAAGAAAAACAGATCAAAGAGATTTACTTAGACTCTGCTTTAAATAGACTGTTAAGAGCGAGAAGAGACTGAGTATGTAGGCCATTGGTAGAGAACTTGCCTGACATGTACAAGTCCCTAAATTCAATTTCTGGCACCACAAAAGGGGGAGGGGAGACAAAAAAGGAAAGTTGGAGTGAAGGTACAGAAAGACAGAGGATTTTCCTATATCATGTGAGTATTTGTATTCACATTCACTGAACTTCTCTCTATATATCCATATTCACTGGAATTAGCAAAAACAACCTTGAAATGGGGGTTGATAAACAAGTTTGGTGCATTCATACAATATAATTTTAGTTATGGTTTGAAAATGTGTATTTTTGCAAAATAATATTGAATCACTAATCCTGATGCTAAAGTAATGATACTATAAGACAGGGCCTATGGAAGGTAATAATTTCATGAAAGCAGACCCACTGACAATGACATTAACACCTCCATAAAAGAGTCTTAAGAGAACTTCTGGTGTAATGGTGTATTCAATATCTGAGGCTGTAGGCTGAAGATGACAACCCAGGAAGACGTCCCTTACAAAACATTGAACCTAGTATTGTCTTGGTCTAGAGTTTCTAGTCTGTAGAACTGTGAGTAATAAATTTCCATTATTTATAAACCATCTAGTCTGTGTTATTTTGTGAAAGTAGCCCTAACAAACAATAGCATCTATCCAATGACGGAAAAGATAATGAGTTTGCAAGAAATTAACAGGCCAATGGATTGAACTCACAAATTCACACCAGATGTGGGTACCTACCCAAGACCTGATCATGATAGTACCAGTCTACTGTTATAGAAAGAGGAAGGGCTTGGGAGGCCACTCCCCTCCCTAATGAGATTTACATGGTAAATTTACTAGTAAGTGATGAGGAATGCAATGAGGCTGAGGGAGATAGGGAAGAGTAATGTGTGGTGCATAAGATCAAGATGAGCATCCACACCATGAATCATTCTTAGAATTAACTTATGATGCACATCAAGGTATGTGTAGTATGTTCCTATCACTAGCCTTGATATAATGGAAAAAGCACTTTTCTTTCATCCTAAAAGTGCATTCCTTCAATATGATCATGAGAAAAACGTCAGACAAACCTCTGACAAAACATATTCTACAAAACACGTCAAGATCAGTAAAATAAGAAAAGTCTGAGAAACTGTTATTTATTTATTATTATTATTATTTATTTATTTATTTATTTTTTGGCCAGACAACCCTAAGGAGAGTTGACTGCTAAATGTTACATAATGTTCTATGGTTTCATGACTAGGCCCCATGACAAAAAAAAAAAAAAAAAAAAAAACCTAACAATAAAAGAGACCTGATAAATCTGAATAAAATGTGTATTCAATAAGTGTGTACTTAATGATAACGTATCTTATCTTCAAATTTCATTAATTGTGATAGTAGTGTCATACTATTTAAGGTGAAAGATAAAGAAATCTGAATGTGTGAACTATTTTAATACGTTCTCAATAATTCTGTGTCATACATACTGCTTTAAAACGAAAACTTGATTTTAAAACACACACACACACACACACACACACACATATATATCTATATAAATAAAATATGTGAGTATAAGTTATTGTAGATGAATGAAGCTATAGTAATCAAGATACAATGCTATAATGACAAACACATAAAAAATGGATAAAATAGTGTGGATAACTATACTTGCACTGATATAGTCAGATGATTTTCAGAAATAAGGTAATTTAATGATAAAAGATGTTCTCAGCAAATGAAGATGGGAAAATTGAATATGCATGTACACAAAGTGAACCTGACCTTTACCTCACACTTCACACAGAAGTTAACTTGAAATAAATAATAGCCCTAAACAAAAAGTTAAATTATTAAACTTTCTTCTATAATACAGAAAAAAATGTGTGTAGAAAGCACATTGACATTGGCACATGTAAATATCTTCATATATAGATTTAGAAAGAGAGAGAATTGAATATTACGACATGATAAAATTTGAAAAAAAAATAGGGTATGGAGAGATGGCTTAGGGGTTAAGGCACTTGGCTTCGAAGCCTAAGGACCCAGGTTCATTTCCCCAGTACCTACGTAAGTCAGATGCACAAGATAATGCATATAGCTGGAGTTCATTCACAGTGACTAGAGGCCCTGCAATGCCCATTCTCTCCCCTCTCTGCCTCTTTCATATAATTGTAAGTGTATGTGTGCCTTTTCACTTTTCTTAAAATTTCTGTGGGTCTGAACATTTCAAAAATTAAAATTTGGGGAACAGAAGATAATAATATAGTAAAAGAATATAGTAATAATAAATAATAATATAGTAAAAGAATACTTAAAATTGACTGTATCAAATTAAATTTGACTGTATTCAATATTCTATGTATAGCAACAAATGCTTCAAGGTAAAACAAAAGAAGTGGCACACAGTGGCAAATACAAGGAAGACTGGAAAAGACGGAAACAGTATAAAAACTCATTGACTCTTGTACCAGGAAGATTCCATGGTGATTACATAAAAGTAGTTTCCATGAGGTGGTGGAATGACATGGACATATATAAAGCAGTTGAGAAAGGAAAATGGCCTTGTAAGAAAATCTTTTCTGAGGATAAATGGAGGGAATTTTTAAACCGGAAACAAATAGGAGGAAATATGTGTAAAAATAAGAAGAAGGGTTTTTAATTGTGGTGGGAAGGTGACAGATTATATTTCTGTGTTTTTCTATTTGTTTAGTGCTGAGTTAAATACAGGTCTTCTTCTGAAACAGTCTGGGGAAATTTGAGTTTCTATATTATTCATAGCTATACACAAATGATTATTAAGTACCAGCTCTATATTCATTGATTTATCTTACTCAAAACACTGAACAGAAATCATCAGACTAGTTTCATTCTTAGTTAATCCAAGTCAAATGTCCTTCAACTAGTCAGTGGATAAGATAGACACAAATCATGGACTTCTCCTTAAGAACAAAATGAAAGAAATGGAAGGAAGGAAGGAAGGAAGGAAGGAAGGAAGGAAGGAAGGAAGGAAGGAAGGAAGGAAGGAAGGAAGGAAGGAAGGGAGAGGGATGGGGAGAGGGGAGAGGAGGAGAGGGGGAGGGAGAGGAGGAGGAGAGAGGGAAGGAGGAAAGGAAAGAAAGGAAAGGAAAGGAAAGGAAAGGAAAGGAAAGGAAAGGAAAGGAAAGGAAAGGAAAGGAAAGGAAAGGAAAGGAAAGGAAAGGAAAGGAAAGGAAAGGAAAGGAAAGGAAGAGAGGGAGGGATGGAGGAAGGAAGGAAGAGGAGGAGGGAGGATAATGTCTGAATCATTTTCAATGAGAAGCTGTGGAAAAATACAAAATGATTGGATCCAGGGGTGAAGGGTAGGGGGCCTCAAAGTCCATTCTCACAGTTTCTTATACTGATGGAATTGCTAAGCTTGATAGCAATGGTAATTATAGGACTATATGTATTCAAGAAGTCTCATAGAACTTTATTCTGAGTAAGAAGTGCTTTACTGTATTGAAGTTAAATGTGGAGGCTTAGGCTTTTTACATTGCTTAAGGAAAACAAACAATTGTGAGAAACATGATGATGGTCATCTTCATAGTCTTTCAAAAGAAAAACTCTATTGGTCTGCCAGAAACCAGATGCAGCTGGCCCAAAGATACCAAGTTTTGTTTGTTTGTTTGTTTGTTTGTTTGTTTGTTTGTTTGTTTTTTTGTTTTTGTTCCAGGAACAGTCTTGAAGACTCTGAGCCAAGTTCCTAAAATAGTTATTTCTCAGCTGTGGAGATGACTCAGTAGTTAACAGTGCTTGCTTACAAAGCCTGCTGGCCTAGATTCAATTCCCTAGGAATCAGGAAAGCCAAACGCTAAGTGATCCTCACAACCATGAAGCATGAGTATCAGTAGGAAACAACCTGAAGAATCAACTTCATGGAGATGTGCACGTACTATTGCTGCCTGTGTCTGCCATGATGTGAGGAAGCACAGAAGCAGTATGTTAGGAGATGATTTCCCTTCCAAGGAGGAAGTGCTGCAGTTCTATTAAATTCTTTGGTCTGATAGCTCCTACACAAGTATCACTGCTTCCACTCTAGGCTACTTATGCAAATCTACTCCATGTAATAGGAAAAAATCAAGACTCTTATTTCTATGAACAAACAACAATATGGGAAAGCAACCAAACCAAACATAAAGGAGGTACCACTATCCATGGTGAGAGGGAATAACCTTAAGACCCCTCATTATTTGATCAGCAAGAATAAAAGTGAATGACCCTTGCCTTTTATGCAAAAGCTTGCATTAGGAGGTTGAGAAACAAAATGTGATTTAATTTTATCATAAATTAAAGAAAGCAAAATATTAATAGTAAATAATAATATTAAAATATAAAAATTAAAATATAAAAATATTATTAAAATATATTATTAAAATTATATTAAAATATGAAAATTACTAAAATGAATTCAAGACCTAGAAAATTCACATAAACCATTAATCCCTAAAGTCATGAGGAAAAGCACAATTAAATTTCAACTTCCTCATGTTGTTGTTATTTAAATTTGTTTAAAGAGTGTAGCTATCTGGTGAGAACTGGTTGATTTTATTTTTTCTATATTACCCAAACATTGAAAGCAACAAGCATTGATTTTCAAATTTGAAATCAAACACTGTTATTTTTTTAAAGAAATTATCTTGACCAAGTTTCCATTACTATTATAATTTCTGGTTTTGCATTTTTCAATCCTACCACCAAATAAACTACATCACAGGATTCAGAAAATCATTTTTACTCTTCCTAAAGACATTTTATACCTTCCAAGTGAATATGTGTCACATTTTGATAAAAGATATCTACTTGCTTGGGAGTGAGAATAGTTTAAGAGCATTATAAAGTAACCAAGATTGGAGAGACCTGAGTGATCGTATGTGTACATAAACCACAGAAACTGTCAAATGAATCTGTTCAAAGAGAGTGCCTTCATCCTCCCTCATCAGTTAACTGCACTATGAAAGAAAGAAGGAAAAAAAAAAAAACCCTGTCAGATGAGAAGAAGTGTTGAAATCTAAACTCCCTCTGAAATCTAGGTTGTATGTTTGCCAGATTTAAGTAGCTCCCAAGATTCTAACAAAGCTGTAGGGAAGTTATTTTTTCTCTAAACAATGAAAGTGGAAAAGAAAGACTCTGCTACATTTCACCCATATGTGCTGACAGACAAGACCCTGGTTGTCATCATTGAGGGGTCTACAGGAACATACAGTACAGAAAAACAATACTTGCCTAAGGTCTATACAGTGATTGTGAAGAAACATGTACAAGGTAAGAAGTCACTTTCTTAACCAAGAAAGAAGCAAGAAAGAAAAACAAACAAACAAAACACAGTAGCACAACAACAAAATGCTGCCACCACTAATCACATTCTGATTTCTTATTTCCTTTTCTGTATTAAAAACTTAAAAACTGAATTACAAATTTTAAAATTACATAGAACAACAAACACTTTCAATTGAAGATGGTTCCTAAAGATGTCTGTATGTAAAATATTAGAAGTGACAACCACAGTCAAGCAAATCAGGAAGAAATTACATCTTTAGCAATTACAGACAACATGAATGACACACACCATGAACGAATGACGTTTTCGGGACTATGAGGGACTTTCATCATTCATTGAAATGGCATTTACCAGATGTGCTTTTTGTAAATTAAATTCCTTTCCTGTGATGGAAAATACTGACAGCAAGAAGGATGTCAACCCATGTCTGCCCATCACTTAGCTGCTGAGAGTTGGGGCTGGGAAAAAGAGAATTGGTAAAGAAAACACAGATTAATACTTGGTTTGCAATGGAATTTTTATCACATATTGTCATAATTCACATATGTGTTGGGTATACATTTCTTTAAAAGCATTAAAAATAAAATATGTAATGAGAACAAAACACAACTGGAGAGAAGCCAGCCATCACACATAGATAAAACCATTTTCAAATGGGCTTTGACTATAAGTCAACAAATAAGTTGTTTTAGAGGAGACAATTAGCCACATATGATTTCAGGACAACGATAAATAAGAAGTCATGCTTTATAGCTACCATGTGAAATCGTGAAACACAGACATATGGCAAATGCTGAAGATCAACTCCGAACTTTTAGATCAAGGGCGGATGTGGGCTTATTAATTCACCAAATATTTGTGGAACTTATAACACATATTACTTCTTATGAAAATTGTGACAAAGAGAAGTATAAAAAAGAAAGTATTATTCTTCCACTTATAAGTCAGCAGAGACCATGCTGGGTATGGTGATGAAAATAAAACATTAGAATTCCTTTTAACATTTTATCTCATAAGGAATAAATATATAAAGCTATTCTGATATATAATATGCAAATTGGCATGGAGATCCTCATTGAGCTCAAATGTGAGACCACCACGTGTCATGTGTGGTTTATTATGACATCCGGATGCAACGGTGAGAGTTCAATAAGGCAAGTGGCCTTTGCTCCTATTTAAACTGTTGTAATTTAAGCACACCAGTTAAGCAGATTGAGAGTTTAAAGAAATTCACCCACCCAATATGAACAAGAAATGTAGAAAGGCTTTTGCAAAGAAGCCCACAAATGGAAGGTAATTCTCTGAATGTGAGAACAAGTGAGTAATTAGAAAGTGACACTGCTAATGCTGTTTTCCCTCGGGCACATTGATCAGCAGAAACTTATGACTTAGAAGCCCAATGACAGTTATATCACATCCAGTACAGTCATCCTGATTTCATGGAATATTAAAAGTATCAGTAGTATTAGTAGTGTCTAAAATATAATTATTTAAATCTAAGGAGAAAAATTTATCACACTAAAAAGAGAAAATGTATTCAACTCATTCTATCTCAATTTCTATAACTGGTTGATTAATAATTATAATCTATCACATAATAATTGTGATTTTTTTTTTATTTTTGGAAAGAGACACCGAAAGAGACATACAGAGAGAGAGGGAGAGGGAGAAAGATAGAGAATGGGCACACCAGCAGTCTCTCAGCTGCTGTGAACAAAATCCAGATGTGTGCGCCCCCTTGTGAGCAAGTGCGGCATTGCACCCTTGCATCACTTTTTTCATCTGGCTAAACATGGGACCTGGAGATTGGAACCAGGTTCTTAGGCTTAGCAGGCAAGCGCCTTAACCGCTAAGCCATCTCTCCAGCCCGATTTTTTTATTTTTGTATGTATGTGTGTGGCATGTGCATGCTTGTATTTATGTGTTCATATATGTGTGTACATATGAGGCCAAACCTCATCTTGAGGTGTTGTTGTTGTTGTTGTTGTTGTTGTTGTTGTTTTGAGAAAGCTCTTATCAATGAACCCAGAATTCACCAATTAGGCTAGATTAACTAGCCAAAAGATCCAGGAGGATACTCCCATCTCAAGCTTCCCAGTGCTGGGATTACTGGCTTTTTTTTTTTTTTTTTTTTTTTTTGTACATGGTGCAACAGTTCCACACTCAGGTTCTCAAACTTTGGCAACAAGCATGTTACCCATTAGCCCATCCCCCTAGTCACTGGTTATATTCATACTTTAATAAAAGTTCATAATTTATATAGAATTTCACATATATTTGGGGTTCATATTCATGAAAAAAATATTGGATGGCATGAACCATCAAAAACATTTGCAAGCCAATGATCTGGAGGATATAAATTTTCTAAATAATAGTTTTATGAAATATCAATAATCAAGACCAGATTAAAGAGATTTGACTGCTAGTCAAGATTGTGTCCATCTAAACATGCCTCGCCTGGCAGGGAAGGAAAGTAAAGACCTTCTTCTGTTTCATTCAGTAGAGCAAAGTAGGGAATCTCCTGATTCCCATGCTCTCAGGTAGCCCACCAGTCCCCCAATCCCCTCAAGCAGCCATAGTAGCCACAGTCCCAGATGCAAGTTCCTCCTGTACTAGCTAAGTGGACCCAGGCCAGCAGGCTAGTGTTCCCCCACCCTAGGCTCAGCCATGGAGCTCCACACTCCAGCTCTGTCACCCTTGCCACCCCACCCTCTATGAGCAAGAACTCCACTCATGAGCTCCTCTGACCCCTTGATCTGACCCTACCCCCACCCGCACCCCTGGGTGCAGGAACTGCACTTGGGAACTCTTTCTACCCCTTGACACCACACCACCCCCACCCCCATGCACAAGAACTCCACTCCCAACACTCCTGAACTCCTCCATCGCCCCATGCCGCCACCCCGCCTGCACCCCCAGGGGATATGAACTTCACTCTCAAACTCCTCCATGCCCCTCCCCGCCATCTCACCCCCACCACCAGGTACAGGAACTCCACTCACAAACTCTTCCATCCCCTTTGCCACAAGAACTACTCACGCAAACTCCATCCCCTTTCCACCCCCACCATCCCCTCCCCGTGTATGACCCAGACCCCTCTTCACCCCTTCGTCCCCTTTCCTGCTACACCACCTGGACCACCACAAAATCACCCCCCCACCCCGTGCTTCACCCAACCCATATCAGTCCCATGTCCCTGCCCTGCCTTGTCACAGGATCTTGCAGTCCCAGCCACTCCCTGCAATATAGTCCCAATGGATCCACTGTCCCACCCCCTCAACCCTCATCATCACAGAACCACCGCAGATTCCCATACTCCTCCCCCTGCAGCCCAGCTGCAACACCAGTCTGCTTTGTCCAATTGCCCCCTACCCCCTGCCCTTTGGGCCACCTGACCACACACTCCAATTCCCCAAACCACCAAAGAACAAGCTCCTTCATCAGACCCTTGGACCCTCATCAGACCCTCAAGGGCCTCTGCCCTTTGAACAAGCAGGTCCCACTGCCATCAGAAGCCTAATGAAGGCAAACATATAAGGGAATAATCACAGAGAACATCTCAAGGTTAAACTACAGCTTCCTCCTAAATTTAATAAGATTCATTCACTGTGATGGGCAGACCACAACGCAAAAGGAATAACATGAAAGATCAAATGCAAGTAAATCCAACAAGATTGCCCAGTCCTACAATGGATGTCTCGAATTAAAACATAGAAATCATAGAGTAATGTGGGGGAAGGGCAAGAGTACAGCATTCTTGGTGATCATGACACCAGAAAAAAGCTGAAGGAGATAAACACAGAGAACATCCAACTCCTATTAAGCCAGATATCCAGAGACAGAGGATCCCAAAACCTCATCACTGAAGTAGAACTAAAATGACCCTAATGTGGCTCAGGGAAATTTTCAGAAGAGGGGGCAGAAAGAATGTTAGAACCACAAGATGGGACATTATGAACAGACACTTGGCCTATCCCCCATAGCTCTTGACTATCCCCACAATGCATGACCCACATTCCCCATTGATGAGGGTCCCTTTGGAAAAGGGAAGACAGGGAGGAGGAAAATGGAGTCACCATTATGAATGTAAAATTAGAATAATACAAATAAAAAAATAAATTATAAAAAAAAAAAAAACATAGAAGCAATAATAGGATCAGAACCCCAAAATGAAGACATAAGTAATGCATCCCTGGCCAAGAAAATAGTAGAACTGGCAGAAAATCAACAAAGGGCCAATAATTTTATGAATGCTCTTCTCAGTAGATTAGACCTAATAGAAAAGAACCAGGAAGGTCTCCAAAGACAGTTAAATGACCTGAAGGAGAGTGAAAAAAGACAGGACCTCAATAAACAGCTGGCTAAGTTCAATGAAGACATAAATAAATGCAAGGATGAATTCCAAGAAGCATGAAGAAAATCAGAAAATGATGTGAAAAGGGAACTTGACAGAGGGATGGAAACTATATTTTTAAAAATCAGTAGAAAATACAAACCCAATTGAACAAGCCCAAAACTCTATAGAAGCTCTCACAAATAGAGTCAGCCATATGGAGTATAGAAACTCAGAACTGAAAGACAAAACATAAGAAACAGTTCAAGAATCCAAAAGTTTCATGAAGTTCAAAAAATTTAGTGAATAGAACATGAGGGAACTGTGGGATACCCTTAAACTTCCCAAAATTTAGATCATGGGGATACCAGAAAGGGAAGAAATTCAGACCAAAGGCATTGAAAACTTATTCCACAAAATTATAGAAGAAAACTTTCCCACTCTCTCAAAAGAAAGTCCCCTCAAGTTACAAGAAGCTAACAGAACTCCAAACAGACTGGAGCAAAGGAGAAATTCTCCAAGACATATTCTCATTAAGACTCTAAATATCAACAACAAGGAGAAATTCCTAAAAGTAGCTAGAGAAAAACAACACATTATATATAAAGGAAACACCATCAGAATAACTTCAGACTTCTCAGTGGAAACATTGAAAGCAAGTGGGGCCTGGAATGGAACACTGCAAAGTCTAAGAACCTATGGCTCCCAACCCAAACTACTCTACCTAGCAAAAGTATCTGTCATAATAGATGGTGATAGAAAAACTTTCCACAATAAAACTCGGCTGTACAACTATATGAACACAAAGCCAAACCTACAGAGAGTACTTCAGAAAATTCTCCACACAGAAGAATCAAATAACCAACCTGAGGAGCCTTAACATTGTGAAAGTGGCAATCTTACCAAAAGCAATATCCAGATTTAACATAATACCAGTAAAAATCCTATCTTCTTTCTTCACTGAGATAGAAAAAATGATCTTAGCCAGGCATGGTGGCACACCCCTTTAATCCCAGCATTTGGGAGGCAGAGGTAGGAGGATCACCATGAGTTCAAGGCCACCCTGAGACTCCATAGTGAATTCCAGGTCAGCCTGGGCTAGACTGAGACCCTACCTTGAAAAACCAAAAAAAAAAAAAAAAAAAAAAAAAAAAAAAAAAATTAATAAAAAGAAAAAAATGATTTAAAAATTCATATGGAATGGCAGAAGGCCTTAGATATCCAATCAGATCCTCAGAAAAAGAAACAGCTCTGGAGGCGTCACCATACCTGACCAAAAGGTATACTATAATGCCATAGTAATAAAATCAACATGGTATTGTCATAAAAACAGAAATATAGACCAATGGAACAGAATTGAGGACTCGGACTTTAGGTCAAGTAACTACAGCTACTTGATATTTGACAAAGGCCCTAACAATGTAGACTGAAAAAAAGACAGCATCTTCAAACAAACAGTGGTGGACAGACTGGACAACAATATGTAGGAAAATGAAACTCGAACCACACATCTTGCCATGCACAAAAATCAAGTCCAGATGGATAAGAGACCTCAATATGAAACCAGAAATGCTGATACTACTGGAAGAAAAAAAAAAATGGAGGAACTTTCCATGATATAGGAGTGGAAAAAGACTTCCTGAACAAAACCCCAGTAGCTCAGGAATTTAAGCAATCACTCAACCATTGGAATCTCATGAAGCTGAAAAATTTTTTCACAGACAAACATATAGTAAACAGAGCCAGCAGATTACCCACAGAATGGGAGAAACTATTACCAGCTGTACAACTGACAGAGGCCTAATTTCTAGAATCTACAAAGAACTCCAAAACCTAAATAATAAAAAGTCAAAAATCCACTCACAAAATTGAGCAGAGTACTGTACAGGGAGTTCTCAGAGGAAGAAATACAAATGGAAAGCACACACTTAAGTAAATATTCAATGACCCTAACCATTAGGGAAATGCAAATTAAAATGACTATAAGATTCCACCTTACCCCAGTAAGGATGCAAACATTAAAAAGTCTAATGAAAACAAATTCTGGTGAGGTTGTGGAGAAACAGAAACCCTCATTTACTGTTGGTGGGAATGTAAGATGGTACAACCACTATGGAAAGCAAGATGGAGACTCTTAAAAAGGATGACTATAGAGTTACCAGCAGATCCAGTTATTCCCTTACTAGCATTTTACCCTAAAAGCTCCAAGCCTCAGTTCAGAGAAATTTGCTCAACCATGTTTATAGCTGCTCAATTCATAATAGCTAAGAGCTGGAATCAACACATATGTCCATCATTAGATGAATGGAAAACCAAGATGTGGTATATCTACACTATAGGACTCTACACAGCAGTAAGGAAAAATGACACAATGAAATTTGAAGAAAAATGGTCAAACTTGGAACAGATCATTCTCAGTGAACTCGCCCAGTCACAGAAAGGTAATCATCACATGGTCTCACTCCTCTGCCCAAGATGGTGAAATACTTAACAAGTATCTTGAGGACCAGACAATAGGGAGGGTGGGACGGGAGAAGAGTGGAGACACAAAACGGTACCCAAATGGAAATGGTATCATAAAACCCTATATTCTGAAAGATAGACTAAAAGGTTCAACCTTCATCAGGTCCTTAGAGAGAACAACTGAATCACAGGGCCTGGAGAGGGAGTGATGAAGACTAACCTTAATCTTCTCCTGTTCCTCTCTCCCTCCCTCTGTCTCTCTTTCCCTCTTCTGTCTCTGCTCTTTTTCTCTTTTATATTACCTATATTTTTCTTCCTTCTTTTTCTGTGGCACTGGCGTTTAACTCCCAGTACCTGCATGCAGTTAACTTCCACAATTAGCTATTGATCAGAGAGACCTACATGGTTTCCCAAAAGAAGACAAATTTATGTCAGAGTATTTGATGACCCACCAATGGTTAATGGTAAAACTTTACTGCTAAAGACACCATATGCTGTTGGTATGTAACATGGAGTGACATGGGTGGAATCTGAAAGAGTCAGTCCCCAAAGAGTTAGCTTGTCCAGTGCCAGAAGGTGCTACATGAGCAACTGGGGGAAATGAACAACATCTGTCCAAGCAACTAGTAGTCTAAGTTATTCAGCAGCAAAAACCTGACGTTATGCTCACACAGGTGCAATAGTGGCACACAGCCATGGTGGGTAACCAACTGCTCTTGATTTGGCTAACAGATCTGCTCAGTGGAATGGAACACATAGCTGGAACTGGGAAACAAGTCAGATCCATATCCAAAAAGTGAGCCCGCTCTCCAATATCAAGTTCCAACCAGTTGTGGGCTACAAGAGGGCCTACACCTATAAAAATCTCTCTAAAATAATAATAGTTATCCCATTTATCTGGTGCTGACTTCTCTCTGTGTTGGAGAATTTGCTTCTCTTTTTCAGATGGATGCTGAACCTGAGGAGAGGATAAGCCTATTACACCTCACCAGGGTCCCAGCTGAAACCATAGACTAATTGGGGAAATGAACAAGAGTTCTGCTTTCTTGGTGAACCTGGTACCAACACACCAGTGAAGGTGGTAGACACAGAGAACACTCAACTACTACTAAACCAAATATCCAGAGACACAGAGACTCCCAAGACCTCATCACTGAAGCAGACCTAAAATGAACCCAGCATGGCTCAGGGAAATCCATGGAACAGGGGGGAAAGATTGTTAGAGCTACAAGTTGGGTTATTCTGCACAGAGACATTGCTTCTTCCACACAACTGATGGATACCCCCACAATGCACAACCTATAATACCAAACAAGGAGGGTCCCTTCAGAGGGGGGAGGACAAGGAGGAAGCTATTGATAGTACCAACATGAATGTGTTCACATTATGTGCATAACTAATAAAAAATAAATAAATTTTAAAAAAAGAAATGTAAATGCAATAAATTCAGTGGTCACTGAAAATCAACATTCTTTTCTAAAAATAAGACATACAAATGACTCGGTGTTCTGTCACTTTTACATGTGAAGAATGGAGAAGAGATTACTATCTTACCTTGAGCAAAGTACTTAGAAAAAAAAAAGAAGAATATGAATAAAGTGGTAAACATCAGGTGACACACGCTAGGACCAATCCCTACTGACAATCAGAAGAATCTTGGCAGCTCATTTCCTTTAGTAACACAGCCTCAAGTTCTTTGATTAAGAATAAAATCAAGGGCTTGAGTGATGGCTTAGTGGTTTAAGACACTTGCCCGCAAAGCCTAAGGACTCAAGTTCCATTCCCCAATACCCACATAAAGCCAGATGTACAAAGTGACATATGCATCTGGAGTTTGTTTGCAGTGGCTAGAGGTCCTTGAATGCCCATTCCTCCTTTCCCCTCCCTCTCCTATAAATAAATTAATTAAATTAAATATAAAAAAGAATGAAATCCATAAATTCTCCCACCCTTCACTTTGTTAACTAGTTTAAAACCCACAGCTCCATTGTTAACATCATTAACTCTCTAGTTTCTTTGCTTCCTCCCCTTGCCCTGGCTTTTACCTTCAAACTTCTTTCATCTACACATAAATCTGTGCTTGAGTCTAAATTTGACTGCTACTGAACTAGACACAACCATACTCTCTACTCTCACTTTGTACCCTCAAGCAGTCCATCATACTACCAAACATTATATTCAATTTTGTTGCTGTGTTCTACCTTTGGACTTTTTTTCAGGGCATCCACAATTTCTCTTCTTTTCTTGCTATATTGTAATGACTTTTTTTCAAATTCAACAGCAATATCTGAAGCCATCATAGCCAATCACCTGTCTCTATGCCAGTAGAACCTACTTGTCCTTTGGGCAGCATGGAGTGGGGTCCAGACTCATAATGTGACCTGTCAAGAATTAAGAAAGTTCTGAGGCTGAGGAGATGGCTTGGCAGGTAAGTTGTTTGCCTGAAAAGCCATAGGACCCCTGTTCCATTCTCCAGGACCCATGTAAGCTCAATGCATAAAGAGACACATGTATCTGGAGTTCATGTGCAGTGGCTGGGTGCCCTGGCACATCCATTTTCTCTCTCTCTCTCTCTCTCTCTCTCCCTCTTTCACTCACATAAATAAATAAAAATAAAATATATTAAGAAAGGTCTGATATCTTCTTTACTTCCTGCATGAAAAGTTAGCTTACAAAAGTTATATGAGTCCTGGGCTGTCTACAAAGAATAGCTCATTGCTTCTTGAAATTACAATAGCTAGTTTAACATCATTTTCTCATGAGAGTTCCTGTAATGGCTAATTTAATTTATGAACTGATGAAACCACATGGTATCCAAATATTTGGTTAAACATTTCTGGGTGTATCTATGAAAGTGTTTCTAGAGGAGATTAATATTTGAAACTATACTTACTGAAGCAGTGAAGGTGGGTTTGCACTCTGCTGCATGCCAGAAAAGATAAAGAATGAGCTAGAAAGATTTCTCTTCCCCTGCCCCAGTGTCTTCCAAAGGGGCACTGATGTTTAGTTTTCAGACTAGAACTATATCATCACTTCTCTTATTTTTACAGTGTTTTAATTGTATGTTCTCAGCACCATAAATAGATGAGCCAATTTCACATAATGATTAAATAGATGATATGCTAACGGATGAAAGATGTAAGTCCTCTTTTCTGAATAACACTGACTAAAATCATTCCCAGCCTCAGTTCCCGCAGGGCATGACGTTGAGGAGCAAGTGTCATCACGAGTGGGTTGCATTACAACAGAGGAATTTTCAATTTAGGGAACCTGAATATTTTATAATTGGAGGTAAGCAAACTTTCTTGACCTTCCCTCAGAGGAAGACATCATCTTTATTATAGGGAGCAGTGAACAAACCTGTGCTAACTCTAAAGGGACATTGAAGCTATCTAATATCTAAGGTTCACTGTACAAACATCCTTGAAAGTCCAGAACAAAAGGGCAATGGATGCTCTCAAGACAAACAGGAAAGTTAGAAATCTATGAAGAATTATCTTCTACCCCTTCCACCAACATGTCCACCTTAGGCCATCCTTCAGGTATTTAAGAATCTGCACTAACAACCCCCCCCCTTCCATCTCCAGAGTGTTCTTTCTTTTTTGGCTCATTCCCATTTATATAAATTTCTCCCATCTTCAAAAACAAACTCTGTCTTCATCTTATCACCATCTTCATTTCTCTCTTTAATAGAAAATCTTAGGAAATATATTCAAATTCATGGGATCTATGTTTTCTTCTCCCATTGTCTCAAGAATGCATCTATTCATACCTCTCCCCATTGCTCTAGAAATCTCTAATCAAGTTCTAATCAAGTTCACTGTCTTCTACCCTAGAAATGCCTATGATAAAATATCACAACCAGCTCACAAAATTATAAATTTGTCTGGACAGATTGCTCAGTGGCTAAGGCACTTGCCTGCAAAGTCTAATGAGCAAGGTTCAATTCCCCAGCGGCCATGTAAAACCAGATGCACAAAGTGACACATACATCCGGAGTTCAGTTGTAGTGGCTGGAGTGCCTGGTGTGCGGTGTGCAAATTCTGTCTGCTTCTCTCTCTCTCTCTTCTCTCTCTCTCTCTCTCTCTCTCTCTCCTTACAAATACATAAATAATAAAACAAAAATTAAGATCCATCAAACTCTGATGAGGGCCTACTTACTGCCTCCAAGCAAGCCTTCACATGGTGGAAGAGGTGAGTCAACTCTGGATAGTCTTCGTTTATAAGGATATGAACATCAGCTATGAGGGGGTCTGCCCTCAAAACCTCATGGCCCTTTAAAAGGCCCAACTTCCTAAGAAAATTACCTTGGGGATAGTTTTCAACATATGAATTTCACATGGACACAAACCATCAAACCACAGCAATCACTAACAAGTTTTATGTTGCTAAGACAGATGATCTTGACCTATCAGCCCCATTTTTGTCAGCTATGTCCCCTCTCTGCTTTGACCCCATGATATACACAGTGTTCAGGAAGCCATGTCTACCACATTTTCTTCTGTTCAGTGCTCCTCAGTCTTCCTTGCCAGTTCCACCTCTCCCCTCTCACTGTAAATGCTGAGGTGCTCCATAGTTCTCTCCCTCGGTGGCTTCTATATCCTATCTATACTCATACTCTTGAAAGTTTATCTGGCTTCATGGTTTTACAGAGCATCTGGTGGGTGAGGAGATGGCTCAATGGTTAAAGGCAGTTGCTTGCAAGGCCTGTCGACCAAGGTTCAATTCCCCAATAGCCATATAAAGCCAGCCACAAAAGTGACATATGTCCAGTTTTTTTCAGCAGCAAGAGACCATGACAAACCCATTTTCTCTCTCTCTCTCTCTCTCACACACACACACACACACATACACACAAAGATAATTTCTTATACATGGCTGATAGGTAAAGTCATATTTTGTCCTGTACTTCTTTCTAGAACTTTAAATTCATAAGTCAATGTTTTCTCCAAGTGGGGAGAATCTCTCAAAGTTATAAGCTCTTGATATTTCCTTACAAGGATTCCTCCTTAAGTACATGCCAGCTCCAGCCCTTCAGTTTGGCCAAATCTATAAAATCATCCTTGGCTCCTTACCTGTATTGTATCCCGCTTTTCAGAGAATCCTGCCTGTCTTTCCTTCTAAATATCCAGAAGATAAAAGACCTTTTCGACTCTCTCTGCTAAATCCTAGTCCAGGCCACCCATGTCTACAGGGGCAAACTCTTCCACCTACAAGGAAAAAAAAAGCTAGCTTCCCTTCCTTTTGTCCATGTCCAGCTTTGTTTAATTTTTTTTTTTGAATTTTTAAAAAAATTTTAGATTTTTATATTTTTAGAGAAAGCAAGAGAGAGAGAGAGAGAGAGAATTGGCATGCCAGGACCTCAGCCACTGCAATTGAACTCCAGACACTCGTGTCACCTAGTGGGCATGTACGATCTTGTGCTTGCCTCACCTTTGTGCACCTGGATCACATGGGATCTGGATAGAGATGGAACATGGGTCCTTAGGCTTTGCAGGCAAGTGCTTTAACTTCCCTGCTATCTCTCTAGCCCAGCTGTGCTTTATTTTAAACAGAATAGTAATAGTCAAAGGGATCTTGTGCTAATATAAGTCCTGTCATGTCATTCCTCAACTCAAAATTCACCAAGGGCTTTCCAAAGTAAAGCTCCATGTTCTTGAAGCAACATATAAGCTACCCTTTCAACCCATTATCTCCTTATCTCTAACTCCACCTCATCCACATCTTGCACACATCAAGCATACTTTTTCCCACACCTATTCCATCCCTTCTGTCTAGAATGATCAACCACCACAAGTAAAAGGGCTCATTATTTTGTTTCCTTTACCTGGTAAGACCATACCTTGTCATCCTATATAAAATTCAGATTCCTTTCCTCTTTTCCCAGATTTTCTACTTCCCTTTCATTTACTTTGTGCAATATATTCTCACATGCACTGAATATGCCCCATTTATTTCATTTATCTGTTGATTTCCCATCACTGTCTCCTACTAGAGTGACAGGTCTATAGAGCCAGAGACACATGCCTGATTCATTTATTCCTCTATGCTCCACACCTACAATAGCACCTAGGCACTTAATACTCATTTATAGTCAATTAATAAATTTCTCAATGAGGAGATAAGCAAACAAAAGATGTTAGACTCACATGTTCATAGATGAACCAGGAGGACATTATGCTACATGAGATCATACAGACATAACAGTGCAGGTTTCAAATATAGAAACATGTTGAACTCATAGTAGCAGAGAGTAGAATGCTCATTGCCAGGGGGAAAGGCTGTTAACGGGGAATAAAGAAAAATCAAAGTTCCAGAGATCTGCTGTGAAAAATAGTGACTATAATTAATAAAACAGTGCTATTTCAACACTGTAAGAAGATTAATCACATTGTAACAATTCTCACCACATACATACAAGCAAAAGATATGGATAATTTTAGAGTTGACAAATTTGTTTATTACCTTGGTTGTGGAGATGGTATCTAATTCATGAAATTCTATACATTAGAGATGCACAGTTTATATACAAATTTAATAAAGCAGTTTTTTTTAATCACTCATCAAAATTAATAAAGTGAAGCTTGCCTGCTTTGGCTCCATCCTGGCAGCTGTGAACAGCTGTTGTGTTACTGGACTTGGGGTTTTTCCTTTTGCCATACTGTTCCTTGCTTCTACTGTCCTCTGCAGGTCTGAATTGTTCAGACAGATGAAGTCCATCATGTCATATCTCTTTGAAATCTACCAGATCATCTACTGGACTGCCTCTTGAAGATGTGCATGCTCTTACTGTTGCCCTGATGGTGCTACATTGAAATTCTCTATCTTGAAATTAAAGTAGAAGTTACTAGATATTCAGATCCATGTTTAGGATGTGCCATCTCTCAAATGTGAGTATGCACATTACCTAACTATTGCTCAAATGTAAATGAATCTATACTTGAAAAGGAAACTGGAATGGAATAACTTAACAAAAGCTTTAGTATTATCCCAAATTGTCACAAGTAGATCTGTAATACTACATTTCAAATCTTAATACTTCTAAGCATGAGGCATGAGACTCATTTCTGGGGACAATTAGGTAGAAACTGGGAAAAACTGCTCAGGAATCCTGAAAAATGTCTTAAATCACAATGTAAGTTAGACAAAAAAGTACTACAGGACTATGGAATTCTACCTACTACACTGTCTAAATTTCTGCCTTTTTGTTTTGTTTTGTTTTTGATTTTTTTGAGATAGGGTCTCACTGTGGCCCAGGCTGACCTGGAATTAACTATGTATTACCAGAGTGGCTTCAAATTCACCTCAATCCTCCTACCTCTGCCTCCTGATTGCTGGGATTAAAGGCATGCACCACCATGCCCGGTTCCTTTTTATTCATTTATTTATTTTGAAAATTATGATAGAGGATTTGGATATACTGTATAATCCTATTTAACTTAGTGTAATGTGAATATAATTTAATATTAAATACAAAGTCAATGCAAATATGTAGTGAATATTTGTGCTTAGGTAACCAGAGGGACTTCAGACAAGATGATTTTTTTTTTTTAATTTATGAGCCTCAATCTCTTTTTGTGTCAATAAGTTACTTTTTATGTGAATGCATTTTGTTTTCAAATGCCAACATATTTTGCAGTTCTAAAATGTTACTACTAGCCATATTGTTAGTATTGCTTAGTATTCCTCATTTTTATCATCTTTCCTTCCTTCCCTCTTTTCAAATTTTAAATTTAAATGCTTTTGCTATTTCTGTGCAATTTTTAAAATGATTTTAGAATGTTTGACTTTAAAAGCATTCAATCCTGATTCTATACTTCAGAAGATACTATAATCATTATTGTGCTTGTGTTTGAAAAGCAATATCTCTGTTTTAAAATGCCATTGTCACTACTAAAAACATAAAAATCTTGTTCTTACCAATATTTCACCACACATCATGATGTACAAAGTAATTGTTATATCTTCTCAATTTATCCTCCAAACAATTGCAAATGTACGGTGTGTGTCCACCCTCTACTGCATATTGATTCTCGTGTCTTGTCCACAATCATCACACATGAAGTCCTACAAGATTTAAAAGGAAAACATCGTTCTGACACTTCCCATGCCCCTGTCTTTGCCTACTTAGTGAAAGTGTATGCCTTTTAGGATTGTTTATAGGAGACAAAACATCCTGTTTTCTTTTGTTCTTAAATTAGATAACACATATACTTAATATTATTAAGATGTTTAATCTATGATTTATGCAAAAAGCCAGAATTAACATCTGGAGTTATTACAGTGTTCCGTACTTGAGTCCCAAACCTCAGCAATACAATTACTCCTTCCGTCTCCCTTGCCTTTTTTTTATCTGAAGGAAGAGGCCTTTGAATATGAAAATACGAATTCCCATCTGGCTGGAGAGTGTTTTCACTTTGATTTTAGAGAAATTTGACATGGTTTTGGTGTGTATGTGTGTGTGTGTGTGTGTGTGTGTGTGTGTGTGTGTGTGTTTGTGGTGCATGCACATGTGTATGCAGATGTTCATGCCTCCTGCACATAAGTGCAGAGTTCAGGGGAGAATGTCCAGTACCTTCCCCATCACTCTTTTGCCGTATTTCCTAGAGACCGGGTCTCTTCATGGCCCTTATCTTGCTACGGCTTTGTAGTGTTGCTTTGTGTTTGTTTCATTGTTGTTTTCAGTTAGTCTGGCTGCCCAGCACCAGTGATCTTCCTGTCACTGTCTACTCAGCACTGGGGTTACTGGCATGTATGTATGATCGAATTTTACTGTTGATTCTGGGTGTTGAACTTGGGTTTTATGCTTGTATAGCAAGCACTCTTAACCTGCTAAGCCATCTCCCTGCCCCCTGTATTGTTTCTAATCATCCAACTTTAAGGATTGTATAGCTCAGTGTACATCTTTAATGAACATATTTTCTCAAGTGAACTGAATAGTTTCATAATCAAATACATTTAAATTTTAAGGGTCTCAATTTATTTTTCTGCCAATGTTACTTATTATATAAACACATTTGTCTTTCAAGTAATATCAAATCATTTTAAAATTCTAAAATATTTTTACTAGTCATACTGTGATGTGATTCTCACTCCTTACTTTTTTCTCCCTTTTCCCTTATTTTTTCTCCTTCCCCTAAAATCACATTTAGTGTACTAGCTAATCATTTTTTTCTTCATTTTATTATGGAAAAGTGCAATGCTTTGTGTTTTTTTTTAATGTGAAATAAGCCATTACCTGAGTATCAGTCACTAAGAGCAAAAGATGCACAAAGATATGTGGAAGTATTGCAGAAAACATATTTTATTCTAAGACAGAATTTAGATAGAAAGATGATACATGGTATGTAAATACATAGATAGTTCTCTGTCTCAGGAAAATGTATGTACTGTTAGGTATATACATGATGTTTCATAGCTTTTCCTTTTTTATGTTGGGTCTTCATAAAATCTGAGCAAATGAAAATTCTCCAAAAGGCATATAGCAGTTTCGAAGAACATAAAGATGCTAGGCATTTGCTCTAAAGAGATTGCTCATTGGTTAAAGATGCTTGCAAAGCCTGATAGCCTGGTTTCAAATTCCCAGTACCATTGCAAAGTCAAATACATAAAGTGGCACATGCATCTGGAGGTCATTAACAGTATCAAGAGTCCCAACATACTCTATCTTTCTCCCTCCCCCTCTCTCTGCTTACAAATAAACCATAAATACAATATTTTTAAATGCTAGGCATTTGTTAGATTTCTTAATCTTGCTTGTGTTATTCCTCAATCTCAGGGAGAAATGTTGCATGAATTTAAAAAATTTACCTTGTGTCATATTAGGCAAATTTTTACTAAGATAATTACTGCATACAAAAAGCATTTCTTAAACAGAAACAGCTATCCATGGGACAACTCAGGTTGTAATACACATTACAGAAGTTAACCAGACATTACTTCAGGATCCTGACAGAAGCTTATGATCTTGAACTCAAAATAGGTAGACAAGAACTACTGGTGGCCAGTACCTGCCCAGCTGGGTCTTCTTAAGGATGCAAACTACCAGAATGTGGCACTTCCAGAGATCAAGAAAACCTTGTTTTATCCATTCATCCCATGAAGTCACAGATGCATATTGGGAATCACATCTAATCTAACTGTTTTACTTAATTTTGTTGATCACTGTAAGCAAACTACCTGACAGAAACATTTTAAATGAGGAAAGATTTATTGTGGCTCATATGGTCCCATGTGCTAGAACAGGAGATCATGGTGGCAAGAGCATAGCAGGAGGAGAGCTATTCCACTCATGGTCAAGCAGGAAGCAGAGAACAACAAGAAGTGGTCAGGAATGATATACCCATGAGGACCTAGTATCAGTGGCTACTTCTCCAGGTAGGTCCCAACTCCCAAACATCAGGAATCTCTCAAAATGCCACCACCAGTTGAGGCTAAGGTTTCACAACATAAATCTGTGGAGGACATTTCAGATTCAAACCATCACAGCATCCAAATATCCCATGCTAGACATGTTGGAGGCCTTATATGTCCAGAAGAGATGGGAGGAAGAAGAAACAAAAGAAGTATGAATGGAATGACCTAACAAGAATAACCCCATGTTCCTGATGCCTCCAAGGCAAAAATCAGTTCGTTTTCCTCAAATGGAATGTTAAGTAATAAAATAGAGAGCATAAGAATTAAAACTAAGGTGCAAATTCTAAAATACCATTTCTATATGTTTGGCATGTGTATATTCATATACATGCACATATATATCCACATACGACATACTAAAGTATCAAATTAAGAAAATGTATGCAACATAGTCCTCTCAAAATATTTGAGTAATTTAGCATACTTGCCTATATAAAATATAATCATGTTTCAAATTCTGAAAGTTTAAAATTGTTTCGGTATTTTCATTGAGCAAAACATGTATAAGCCAAACACATAATATAAAACTTTCTTAAAATTTTTTTAGGGCTGGAGAGATGGCTTAGTGGTTAAAGCACTTGCCTGTGAAGCCCAATTACCCTGTTATGAATCCCCAGTACCCATATGTAAGCCAGATGCAGAACGTGGCACATGTGTCTGGAGTTTGTAGTGGCTAGAGGCCCTGGCACACCCATTCTCTCTCTGTATCTGCCTCTCTCTCTCTCTCCCTCAAGTAAATAATTTTTTTTATTTAATTTATTTATTTGGGAAAGACAGAGAAAGAAAAAGAGAGAAAGAGAAAAAAAAATGGGTGCACCAAGGCCTCTAGCCACTGGAAACGAACTCCAGATACATATGCAACCTTGTGCAACTGGCTTGTGTGAGTACTGGGCATTCATAACAGGGTCCTTAGGCTTCGAAGGCAAATGACTTAACCGTTAAGCAATCACTCCAGTCTTTATAAATCGTATAGAGATAGATATATGTTAATTTCATGTGACTCCTGAAACTTTTGATTTCTTAAATGACTACCCAAAAAGAATCTAGATTTCCTAAGACATGTTATTTGTATCTCACTAATGATGATAGAAATGAGGAAAGAAATCATTCATCCCTTAGATGTTAAAATAAATGAAGCATGTTCTTCTCATGGAGCACTGGAGCTCCCATAAGGATGTGTCCTTAGCTTCATGTGTGTTTTATGAATTTCCTCAGGTCCTTTCCTGTCTGAGTTTTCTCCCTGACAATGCCTTTGCAATTGCTCCCTCTTTCTCATTCTGTCTCCCTCCCTTTCTTCTTCTTTACCCTGTCTTGTAATTAGGCCACTTCTTCCTTCCTGTCATTCTTTCTCTAAATATACTTGCTACGTCTATCCTTGTTATTACCTCTTTTATAAGATATCTTTTTTTAGGCACAATACCAGTGGCATTTTTCTTGTGATTTGTGAAAAATCTTTCTTTCCTCTGTCCCTGCCCAGGCCTCCTACCCCCTGCCTAAGCTTTTCCTTTTTCCTCTATTATCTAGTATGCTCGCTGTTACACTTCTGGCCAGTCAAGTTCACAGGGCTTATGAGAAAAGAAAACCACAGCTGTGTTGAAACAACAGAGGTTTGTCCAAAAGTCCTCCTGGTTATTTGGATCTAGATTACGATGACATTTCTAAACAACTGTTTAATTGCTCAGGTATTGGGCGGGGGGACTGGGGTACTTCAAAAATCAAGCAAAAACCAAGGAGAAAGCACTTGGAATTTAGTTTTTGTCCAGCTTTAAGGACCTCCCCTTTCTTCCCAGGCTGCATCCAGATGATAAACAGATATATTTACATTTTTCCTTGTCTGCTGGAGAACTGGACAAAAACATTTCTGGTAACCCAATTACAAAAAACTCACAGTAATAAAATGTCCCAGAATCTCAAACTATGATACATATCAGAAAAATATATTTAATTTGAATGGGAATTTTTTGTAGTCTTTTCCAGAACACTGTGAAAGGTAATCAAATGCCTGGTGCTTGGGCTCTTAGCTTCATGCAAAGAGTCTTATGGGTAAAAGAAATAGCCAGTGGAAAATTATTGAATATGATAGCCAGTTTGAATATCTACACTTGGACAACTTCTTTGCTTAGGTATGCAGTGATTTGAAAATTTTAATTGTACCAGCATTGTGATGCATTTTGTTTCCCTCCTCCTTTCCTATATGCTTACTATAGTTTCCTAAAAGCTAGGTGCCAGGTGAATTTGCCTCAATAATGATCACCACTGCTATTATAATTTCACAAGAAACACTTCTTTCACATGCTTTGAAAACAGTATAAATATAATTTAATCTTAATAAGGAAATTGATCATAACAAATATAATTGGATTCTTTATCTCTCTCTCCCTCTTTCCCTCCTTTTCCTTTTCCATGTGATCTGCAGTAATCTGTTCACCTGCTGATCTATAAAGAGAGGAAATAAAAATCTTTCTGATCATAACTGAAACTATTTTTAAACTTATATGTGCAAACTCAAAACTGCCAAAAACAACAATACTAGGAATACCAAATTAAGTTCTCTGTGTGCTGCAACCTGGAGTTTTTGGTGCGGAGACAGTAAGCAGAACTGAGCTTTCAAACAGAACCTTTCCACAAAAACCACACCTGCAATAGCCCTATAGAAGAGAAAGGATACTAAAAATATGTGGATTCCAATAAGATCACACACACACACCAAAAAATAAAATGAAATAAAATGAAAATGGTATAGACAATAAAAAGGACAAAAGATGGGATTATCACCACTTAATTAACACTAGACATAACCATAAATACAATAAGATAGAACTTCATACTCTAAAAATCTTCCAAAGAGAAATACTGCTGTGATAAGAGAAAGAGGAGCATTAACACTGACCAGCTTCTGAACAGTTATATTTTACCCCATGAAGTTCTGTGAAAATTACACTGTACTAGTAATATTTAATTGTCGCATAAAAATTAAAACACCATTTACTTGATATAAAGTAGGGATAGTATGTAAATTAAGTAAGTTTCAATTCATGTCTTCTTACTCACATCTGTTGGCAGTTTAAATAGTTTTAGTGTCATTAATTGTTATAAAAGTGCAAGATTTGCTGTATGCTTGCCACTTAGGACCAAAGGCACAAAAGTCTAATTGAACTAAGTAATTAGTAATTTGTCATTTCCTATTGTCAGCAATTACTTTCCATTAGAAATCCTCACTGAAAATTCTAATTTGAAGTGAGGTTTGCATTTTATTGCTGTCCATCCAAATTAGTTTAAAATTGACAGCTACATTTTCATTTAAAAATTTTAAAGATATTAAATATGCTTGAGAAAGCTGAGCTCAGATGTCCATGTGACTGTGTGTGTGTGTGTGTGTGTGTGTGTGCGCGCGTGCGCACGCTCTGAGCTAACACACACAGCCAACACCAAAGGAGGTTTCTTTGATTACCCAAAAAATGAGTTGCTGTGGAAATAGCACATCATTGTTGCTGCTACAGCTCTGCAGGACTCTGCTTTTTGTGTCTGCACATGGCCCCCTGTAGTGATGCTCTCACCTGCGCACAGAGGGTCCAGGAATGGCATACCATTAGGCTTCTTTCTAGGGTTCCAGTCTCCCTCTGGGAGATGACTCTGGCATGGTTTTTCATTTGTTCTTCCTTCATGCTCCACTGGCCAATGAGTACTCCCTTCCCTAAATTCGGAGCACTGTAGAAAGCTACGGGCGTGCTCACATCAGGCTTCCAAGTCCTACGAAGCAGGTGATTCATCATTAGCATCATTAGCTTACTGATTTCCTTCCTTCTAAGGGCAACTCAGCGAGTCAAGCTTATGCGAAGTTTTCTCTAGAAAAGTTGGAGCCACATGTTTTCTCTGTGTTTTCTCTCTCCTGTAAAACATGGGCCAATTAAAAGTACATCTGGATTTCACAAATAGACTTGTCAAAATTAAAAATGCAGAAATTAATTTTATATATCTTTCACTTTATTCCATTATTAAAGTCTTAAACTACATAGCAGATCTTTAACCAAACATCTTGAATTTGTATACATGTAACACAAAGGCCTACAAACTTATGTGAAACCAGGAGAAGTTATTTCAAGAAAATCATATTAATGTATTTACTAAGAGAAAGTTGTCAATATCCATAACAGGGTAGATTTATTAACCAAGATTTAGAATTACATTAAATGGTAAGCGACAAGGAAATGTCATAATTACATGTCTAATAACTTAATAACTAATGAGGGTAGTGTTGAAAACATCTCTGTATTAATTTAAATCATGTGGTCTAAGAATATCTTTTTAATCCTAAATTGGTAAATGTTAAAATTGACTTGTAACACTGGAAATGGTACTGAATTTCTCTTAATTATTTTACAGTGAAACTCTATGGTCATTAATCTTAATTCATATACTTTCTCAGAACAAATTTTATACAGTTACTCTTTTGATAACGAACTAGATATATCACACATCTGTAACACTTAAGTGAACATTAATTAGTGCTAATTTACAATCAAGTCCAATGGAGAAGCAAATTATGCTTTCTAGTACATGAAAAATCTTTACCGTGACTGTTATGATGAAGAATACTAGAGAGCATTTAATTATTTCTGCTTATAAATAATGCTCCCACATAAATAATGCTCCTGCACATCTTCATAGGCCCATACTTTGGAGAGAAGAAGGACTAGTCTCATCACAGCTTTGCTTGACTTGGCTCACGATACCTTGTTTCCTTCACTTCATCGCAGCAGGAATTCTGCCTGAAAATTCAAGGTCAAATTTTTCCATCAGACATATTGTTTGCGATCTATTGAAACAAATTTAATAAATTTTATTATACTCCTGAAACATTTTGCTATACAAATCCAAGGCTGTCTATAATATCCTTGCTTATGGAAACAAAAATTATTTAAACTATGAAATATTTCTTCCTTCTATAAATCACATTTTCAATAGATTCATCTAATTCTAAAACAATAGGCTTCCTAGAATAAACACAAGACACAGACTCAAATTCTTATTTCAGCTCATTCTAAAATTGTGTATAATAGCCAATAAGGCACTGAAGAGAAGAGAGAATTAAATTAAAAGTTCAATAAACACTGATCAATATGCTTGTAAATACCAAGTCTATAAAATGACTTTAAATGTAGTTATACCATACAAACATGACTGGTGTTTTGAAATTTGGCTGGTCATTTTCAAATCTAGTTAAATTTGTTTCTAATAGAAACATGCCAGAAATCTAGGAAGATTGACAGAAAGCATTAAAAAAAAAAAAAAAAAAAAAAAAAAAAAAGAGAGAGAGAGAGAGAGAAACCCCAGCAGCTGGATTCTCAGACTGTGGCTGCCTCCTGGCTCAGCATTAGTTCACAATGAGCTGAATGAAGAAGGCACCTCTCTCTATCTGAGATGTAAATAAATCACAGGCCTCAGTTACTTCACCACGGGCTGTTTGTCATTCAGGAAAATAATGGTTAATCAATGTCTAATCAATGAAGATGTGTAACATATTAGTTTGCAGTCCTTCATCATCCTATTTTCTTCAATTGCCTGGGGGTTTGTGTTCAGTACTTACAGAATCGATTACAATTGAGAGCGATCATTCAGCTCATGTTGAGCGCTGTCAGCTGAGCTTTCCGAAGGCGGCTGCACTCTGGTGTTTCATATGAGATGCATCCCGACAAACGGGTTCCGTGGAGGAAGACCTTATGAGAAGTGCTTAGGTAACTAATTGTATCACTACATGTCACTTGATGAATCTAAACTTTTCCTGACTTCACAATAATCATAAGCATTACTGGCTTGCTGTGGAAAATTAAAGGGACATAACAGCCTGCTTGAGTCTGATCATGCCTGCCTGGGAAGGTCTGCTAAAGGGAACCATCAAAGACGCCTTTATAAATAACTACGGGGACGGGGAGGGGACTCTTCCATTTTCATATAAAACAACATTTTTCAATTTAAACTTCCTTTGCCAGCATCCTAGAAAGCCAAGTGTCAAAAGTGTTGAACCAGTCTCTCCACACATTTAAGAAGAAAATAATAATAATAATAATAATGATTATTATTATTATTATAAACTTTCGTGTCCACGTGAGTTTAAATTCCAATGAAAATGTTAATTGCCTGACACACCCATTCTCCTTAGCACTTAAAAAACTGCACCAGTAAGAGTGGCACATGCAGAGGAAACAGAGGCAAAGAAAAAAGGTAGTGGAAAACAAGGATCTTTATACCAACAGAACATTGTCAATAATGGAAGATAAGGATCTTGAATTACTGTTTTTGTGATTTGTTTTGCAAGTTGTACCGATGGCAATCACGGAGTCCAATGTCGAAAACTAATAACACTACAGTATTCGTTTGAAACCTTTTGAATCTTGATAGTATTGATTCAAAAGAGCAAGTTTAGATGCCTTGTTAGTATCAGTGCCAAGGGCGCCCTCTAGTGCCCACAGCTTTGAAATATCTTTGAAAGGCAGAAAAAGTCATTTGTACACTATTAAAGCTCATTGACACTTGCTTTATAGCCAACATTAAGAAACTTTTAAAAGCATATCTATCACTAGAAATTACCTAAATGCGCTCTTAAACTTTAAAATGTTTTCATATCATTCCATGATTAAGCATACCAGAAACATTTTTAAGTGATCTAAGATTTCTTTTAAGCTTACACCAATATGTGAATGTTATTAGTATTGCTTCAGTGATGCACTGTCAAATTTTATGGATATTTTGGGATGTATTTTTATTATTTAAATTTCTGGAATAGCTGATAAAAATCTTACCATGAATTGGCTATTTCATGCCCAGTATCGTAATGTATAATAAAATACTGAATTTACATTGTTTCCAGTAACAGTGTGGCGAATAAAAACCTTATTCTGTGCAACCAAATTAACTCATCATTTTTCCTAATTTTGCATTCCCTTCATTTTACAAATAAATAATGGGCTTGATATATTTGACTAAAATAAGCTTGTTCAAAATAATGAAAGGAAGTCTACGATATACTAGTTTAGGTTATATTCTGGAACAGAAGCTCACAGCAAAAGGCAGCAGGTACAGAGAAGACATATTCAATAATGAATATATCTTTTTGCATTGATGGTCTTATTATGCAATGAAGAAAGTAGAAACAATGGGGCTAGAGAGAAGGTTTAGTGGTTAAGGTACTTGCCTGCAAAGGCTGAGGACCCAGTTTCAATTCCCCAATACCTATGTAAGCCAGATGCACAAGGTGGCACATGTGTCTGGAATTTGTTTGAAGTGGCTAGAGGCTCTGGTGCACCCATTCTCTCTCTCTCTGATAAAAATAAAATATTAAAAAAGAAATTAGAAATCATGAATTTATAGTAAGGCTTCATGTGTACATATACTATATAAATATTTTAAAAATCATTTAGCTAACCTAGCCAGAAAAATCCAGAATTTAAGTAGACCCTGAATCAAAACTATCAACCACCAAAAGTTGGGTGCTTGGAGA
Source organism: Orientallactaga sibirica (assembly GCA_036365145.1). Lineage (NCBI taxonomy): Eukaryota > Metazoa > Chordata > Mammalia > Rodentia > Dipodidae > Orientallactaga > Orientallactaga sibirica. Next base: position 52,677,168 of record JAEOAD010000004.1, on the reverse strand, counting down.
TATGATTTAAAGAGAGTGAGAGAGCAGCAAAATTGCTAGTCACGGCAAAATTGCTAGTCACCCAGTTGGAAAGAAATATCCTATCCCCCCAAAATGCCAGAATTTCATCAAAATATATTTTCCTCCCTTTTACTCAAATTTACTAAGGAAAATGTTCCCACAACTGTATCCTGAGGTGTTTGTACAAATCTTATTAGATCATGTCTTATGTCTCTTTCTCCTGACAATTCAAAAATGAGCATTTTGCATTCCCAAAATACTCTCTAGAATCCACTCACACATACTCAGATCCAGCTCTGGAAAGAACTGGATTAAAATTTCCTACAATTTTTTTTTTTCCCTAGCAGTCTCATTACTCAGAATGTGGAAACCCCTGTTAGCTGGATGTCTTACAAGTTAGGCTCACAGATCTGTGTGCAAATATTTAACCGTCATCTTAAATTACATTTTTGCCATCAATGGTTCTGAATCCATGCACATCTGCTCAAAAAGGTGAATCAACAAAGAGGTATGTAAAAGATCTTCATCTACTGGGCACAGCTACTAGGGGAAGCGAGCTCACCCCACGAGCGTCTACACTTTGAACGACAGCTGTGACAGTGATGAAAAGTTAATAGGTTTTCATCTGTATCAATCTGATGATCATAGACTTAGTTATTTTTATTATTTTTAAGGAAAGGATGGTACTGCATGAATATGAAGGCAAATATTCACAGAATTTCTTAGATTTGCAGGGACAGGCGCTACAAAGCCCTCTTCTTTCTGAGGTAGATAAAGTGAGTTCCATGCAGTTACTATGTAGGGGTCTTTCAAATGAGACCACAAAAATCACAAACCTTCCTCTCCTCTGTGGACATTAAAGATCTGATAGCAGTTTCCATAAGAGTATGGGCTTGCCACCATACTACTGTGCACATTCCTGAGACCTACCTTCAAGTCCAGCAGCCAGCGTCTCTCCACAGGCTCCTGAAAAGTTCGTATATTTACTCAATTTATTAAAAATGTTCTCCTAATGGTTCTGAAATGTCTTTTTAAGCAAAAAGCAACCAAAGGTCTCCTTAGGTAAAGTTACAATAATACTTGTTAACATGAAATCAAACTTGCTTCCAAAATATTTGATTAGTCCATTTGGAACATAAATGCTTACAGTATTAATTTTATTTTAAAAAACAAAAACAAACCAATATGTAATAAAAAGATCTTATGACCCATGATTCATGCTTTCTGATACAGGTAATGTAAAATAAATGATATAATCTACAAAACAATGACAAATGAAAGACTTGGAAAAGGTTATGGTTTGACAAGGTAACATTTTTGAGATCTGGACACCAATCAAATTGAAGTAACTATTGGTGATGCAACGCTGCCTGACACTAAAGTCTTTACCAGTGTCTAAAGCACATAGGAGAGCCCATTGTGATTGCTTAACGTCAGCTTTTGTTCATAAGCTCTTTCATAAAACTGAAACCAGGAAAATGATTTAAAGCAGTTCAATTTGTCTATTTACCTTAATCTGTAACTATTCCCATATGTCTGCTACATGATGTATGACTCTTCATAAACCAATTTTTCAAAGATATACACGACAGAAAAAAGTCAGGCTCCTAACCTTTTATGCACTGAACTTTTGTAGAGCTCTAGAAAGCAAAATGCTTTTAGGTTTAAAAAGAGAGAAAAAAGTAGTACAGGGGATAAAAAAGGTTATTTTCTTTTTCTATATTTTTAATAAATATTTACATCAGTCAAAGGAGAGCAGGCAGCAATTTCTAGTTATATAAAATGTTTCTGAAGAGACCCCAGCCAAACATCCATGGCCAAAGCATGTGTTTAAAAACAATAGAATTAGCTAAAAAATGCCGACTCATAAATTAAAATCATTAAGCTCCCATAAGACCCACAATAGAGGTAGGAATATTGTGCTAGGTATAATACTACCAAGCAAGATTAAGGCAAGGGGAGGAAATTAAGATTGAAATCCTCAATATAACGAGCCTGACTCTTTAACTTCAGTTAATTATAATAATTAGAAAGTTTATTCAAGTATTTGTATATGAAATAAAATGTTCTGAATATTTTAAAGAAGTACTATAGCTAAGACTAATAATATAGACCTATAATCCCTGGTGTCTCAGGAGGCTGAGGTAGAAGATTTGCAAACTCAAAACCAGCTTGGGCAATGTAAGAAGATCTTGTCTCAAAATGATATATATATTTCTGCACAGTAGAATGCATGCCTATCATGCTCACAACCACTAGATTCAATGTTCAGTATTGAAAAACAGAAATCACAAAATTATTGCATAGCATATCTTTACTAAATGTGGAAATAAAGACAAAATATAGCTTTTTACTCATTCATATCACTAGTGTTTATAGGGCACCTATGGTGTGCTTGGAACTGGGGAAATAACTCTGAAGGGACAAAGGCACACCTTGTCCTCAGGAGACTGTAGTTTTAAGTGGAAAACTGGGCAGTAGGACTACCACTGTCAGGTTATAATTGTGAGCTAGTCTACAAGTAAATTGTTCTCACACTTTTAGTCCTTAAACCCTCATGAGCTCAGTCCTTATGCAAATTTTGTTCTGTTGCCTGTGTTATTTTCAAGGTACACTATAATTTCCCAGCTGGTTTGCTCAAATTAGAAAATGTAGTCTTCGTTCATGAAAAGGTACAAAACATTAGAATCTTTATGATGAATGAAGAATGCAGGATAGACTTGCCAGGATTTACACATTCTTTAATGTGCCTAGTCCAATTCCAGATAGTTTGCATAGGTCCAATACAGATGGGTCCTTGATATGCAAGCATTAACATATTTACTGCAAATATCCTCAATTTTCAAGCAAATTAAAATCAGTTAATCATAGTATAGTATAGTTCAACTTAGAAGAAAATCCACAATAAATAAATACAATAATTCATTGGAATTTCCTCATTCAAACCCACATTAGTTAATACATATTATGCCACCATATCACTATTGATAATTAGATTAGCAGTATTTTTCTTAGGCATATTCTGTAAGGATATGTTTAAAAACTGCATTAAATAATAAGCCATGAGATGTAAAGCAACATCTCTAAGAAGTAGCTTTATATATGATTTTTTTTTAATTTTAAAAAGGTTAGCTTGTAACCAATGTGAAGAAAAGGTAACATTTAAAGTATTGTCATCATCATGCAGTATTGAAATCTTACATTACAAATGCCATTTGTGAAAAGCCGCACCAGGACTGAAGAGGCTGAGGCCATGGATTGTGCATTCAATGCTAGGCAAGTTTAAAAAACAAATCAAGCTGGATCTGGTGACTGATGCCTTAATCCCAGCAATAAGGGGAGGCTGAGGTCAGCCTGTGCTACAGAGTGAGTTCCCGGTCAGCAAGGGCTAGAGTGAGACCCTTCCTTAAGAAAAAAAACAAAAGAATAAAATCAACAAGATGCTATGTGTCAAGATTTTGGGCAATTTCTTTGTCAGCAACATCACAAAATTGTTCTGTGATTGGTCCACATTAGTTGAATAAATTACTATTAGTGACAGATTTCAGTATCTGCTTCCAAAATGCATTGAACTTGTATTGTATATGCATATTTACAAAAATATTGAAAATATATTCTTTCATATATATATATATATATATATATATATATATATATATATATGAATGCAAAGACATTATATTCAGATATACCATTTTCTGTAAAATATAGAAGTATACTCTTGGTATCTTTACAATTTTAAAAACAACAAACCTAACACATGCAAAACACTACAAAATACCTGAATGATGCCATTGTAGTGTACATTTTCATTTATGGAAGCTCTACAAAGGAACTCAATGTGTGTGAACATGACAAGAAATGTTTATTTCCCCAATTTAAGAATTAATCAACTTGTGTTGTGTTTTTTATTATTAGGAATTCTAATTTTAAATTTCATTCATGGAGAGTCAGCTTAGTGGTTAAAGTGCCTGTCGGCGAAGCCTAAGAACATGTGTTCCAATCTTCAAGTCACAAGTAGTCAGAGACACAGTGATGCACATGCACTCAAGGGGGCACATGTGTTTGGAGTTCATTCCCAGCAGCTGAAAGGCCCTGGCACACCTTTTCTCTCTCTCTCTCTCTCTCTCTCTCTCTCTCTCTCTCTCTCTGACTTTTTCTCTCTCTCAAAAAATAATAATAATAATAATAAATCTCATTCCAGTTTTAGACTAACAAAATTATCATTTTTAAATAATTTGAAATGAGGATACAAATGAAAACAGCTAATAATTATACAGTGTAAAGTAGGTATGTATTTTAACCAAAAAAAGCCAGTAGTTCTAAGAATATAATAAAAAGGAAACACACTCGTATGACATTTGGTAAGTGGCTTTAACTGTTTCCTTAGAAATTGGGCAAATAATCTTACTCTTAATCCACTGATAAATTTAAAAACAAAAAAGTATAATAGAAATCACAGACATCACAAGATATATGCTTATGAATGGGTATTTCTTGTTTGATAATTGGATATTAGGAGGGTCAGCTAGATCATCATTTAACTATACTTACACAAATGCAAATATTATGTAATTATAAACATTTTAAATTATTTTAAAATATTATATTGTTATTTTTAAAATAAAATAGTATTAGATACATTCATTCTGAAATAAAATGATTAGATTTTTGCTATGTAGCACATTTAAGCTCGTACATTTAAAACCATTTTATAAGCAAAAAGGAAAATCTCATTCAAAAATGCTTAAAATTTCTTAGCTTCTTTTAAATGGCTTTTTGTTAAACTTCAAATTTGCTTGAGAAACTGAGTGTGGATCAAGTATACAGTGCAGGGTCAATGCTGTATTGAATTTCCAGACCATTTTCAGACTACCTTCTGGCAATGGAAGCATTTTGACCACTGACACTCCCTATGGGTATATCTGACTATCCTGGTACAATGCACCATTCCCCATTATTGAATCTACAACAAACTGCTGTAGGTTATTCATTGATTGAGTGTTTAAGTATATTCTTTAGGAGCAAATAGAGAACTAATCTGTAAGCAATCACATAAAATAAAAAAAAATCAGCCGAATTCTGACTTCAAAGATGCTTTGAGCTATAGCACTTAATTACGTGCATTCCTTGATTTTATTGTGTCATGGTCAATAAAGATATATAGGAATCCTGCTTTGTTATATCACCAGCTTCTTCTCAGCCCTTCATTGTACCATGCAAGGAAATTAGGAAAGTACCTGCCAAGCTGGTGACCCCAAGTGAAAGCACCTCTAATCTCTTTCCACACTCATATGCCTTAACCTGGGCTAATCACAACATTCACCATGTTGTTTATTTAACCAGGAAAGATGCAGACAGTGTTTCCAAATTCTTTATTCCATATAAACTAAATATTCAATAAATTGGTTCTGCATGAAGACATACCTGCCTGGAGGCCCATGAGTCTGCATTTATCAAACTAGAATGTACTTGCAAGGCAGCCCCAGGACCACTGGCATGGTCTTGGTCTTGGTCTTGATCTTGGGAAACAATGCAGAGCCTGGGAGTGTCTGTGGTCGCACGGGGGAGAGCAGATAGCTCGGCCTCCCTTCACATTGTGCTTCCGTCACTGTGTATTTAGGACAGTTTTCTAACATGAAATCAGTTCACTGCAGTGTGTGTATGTGAGGTGAGTGTGTGTGTGTGTGTGTGTGTGTGTGTGTGTGTGTGTTGGGCGTCTGAAACAGCACTAGGCATAATACTCCAGCTCCTTAAAATGCATCTGCAGTTCATCTTTCCTGAAATCCAGAATGCATCTCCTTATTGCTCAAAAAGAAAATTCTTTTTGAGGCTATCTCTGCCAAAGCACACTGATTTTTTTTTTCCTTTGAATTAGCTGGGTAGTTTTTGTTGATAGATATTTGTTGGTAGATATTGTAACAAATAAACCTTGAGAAATGTTTAAGAACACAGCAAGCTATTTTAAGGATGTGTACCTTTATAGAAATATGTGTATTGCAATATCTGCTTTTAAAAGAAGAAAGTAGGGAGAAATATGGTGAAAATGTCCTTTTTTTAGTCACACATCACTTAATTTTTTTAATTTTGTTTTGTAAAGCATTAATTTAGATGGGAAGGACTCACTTGTTTTATTCTCATGTTGCCAGTTAAGTTCTCATTGAATCCACATTCACTGCATTACAGAGGACAGAAGCACAAGTTGTTAATATCAATAAACATTTAAAAACCAAAGTTTTGTCTATTTTTTCTCAGAAATACAACTGCAGCACTGCCTAGCTGTTGATGTTTTTTTTTTATTTACCTGTTTCACTTTAATAGCAACATGGAGGGTATGTGGAGAAAGGTATTTGTCTGCCTATTGCCTTTCTAATATAAGAGATCAGTAAAACCTAGAGTTTATTCCAATTAGTGATATGGTTGGGTATTTCAAGAGATCACTAAATGTGGAAGTAGTTTATTTCTAATAATACACTTTAGTAATACTGCCTTTCAAGTAGAAAATAGCCGGGGAATAGGAAACAATTTTAAAATACAAACAAAAATAGCAACTAAAAAGAAAATGTCACAGTTGCTGTCACATGACTACTCACCTCTCTGATAAAGTTTACTGAGTTCTTCAAGTGTGTTAATTAATGATCCAGGTCAGTTAATCTTTGTAATTATGCTGTGGGGACCTGAATGTGTGCTCATTCGCAAAGGACATTGCACTGTGGAACAAGAACTAAGTTGCTTATAAAATAATAAAGAAAATATGCTGATGATGTCAAAGGTTAAAAATAATTAAATACTCTTCTTTAGAGATATTCTTTACATTATGAATAATTTTTAAAGTTCTTTTAAAATAAAAATGAAGAGGAAATGCCATGTAAATATTTTATACTCTTTTAACAATCTCACATAAAAGATTATTTTATTTCTTGGCAAATTATACTTTTGGTTGGATTTAAGAATGATGCTGATAGTACATCTTAATCTGTGGTTAAGTTATTACTTCCATACATAATGTTGTTATTATATGGGATTTATTAACTACATAATTCATATTCTTTAAAATGCATATATTTAAACAAGGTACTCTGAAAAAGTGCATGTTAGAATTCTAATAATTTTTTAAAAGAATCATTTTGATTCTGCAAGGAAGTTTCTTTCTTCAATTTAAGAAAAAAATCTTGCTACTGGTAAAGGTTAGCACACATGTAGACATGCTCATATTAAATAAAATTTTAAAAATTCAAACCATTGCTGAAGCTTAACCACCCTTATTAGATTTGAATATCACTGTGTGTGTGTGTGTGTGTGTTTCTTATTAAAACATGAAGGTTCAGATTTCAGAGCTCAATTCACAGAGAAATATATAACAAGTCTACAGTCAGAAGAAGAAGAGATGGGGAGAGATAAATGTATGGATAAATGAAGGAGGGACAGACTTAAGGAAATTAAATAGGAAAACTTAAAAAGAGGAAAGGTGTATATGTGTATGTAATGCTGTTAGCAGCCTCTGACACCAGGCATGCAATCGCATTAATCTATAATTAAATAATACAGATAAAATAGATTGCTGAGTTGCCAATTTATCCAGTGTTGAAAATTTTAACATGAAACAGTGCAGTACTTGCCTAGCCTGTTCCAAATCCTTGGGTTCAAGTCCCAGGACAGAAAAAAATGAAAAGCAAACAAGAATTTCAACATAGAGTCACATGTCATCTTACTCCATAATTTCTGAAGGATATGTTTTATGAAGGTGAGCTTTACATAAGTGATTGTACTCAACCTATCACTGTCTAGTTTCTGAACCACATTACCAGAACTTCCCTCCATGGAAGGCTTATAATGATGCCAACACCTAGAAACTAATGCTGCCTTGGAAAACATTGATAACCACAACCAGTAACAGCACATTGGGCTGAGTCCTGTCACACAGACAGACCCTACAAACTGGAATCTCAGGCTGAACTCATATCTTACAGTAAGAGCTCCAGACAACATCAGGGTCTGGTAACAGTCTCCACATGCCTGGAGAAGGGCAAGGGTTTTTCTGTGGCTACATCAGTGAATACAGTTTCTGCTGTGCATTCATTTTTGAACTAAAAATGGCAGAGTCTTCATAACATACTTTTGAACCTTGAACACTCTTAAATTTCACTCAGTTCTCTATGCTATGCATGTCTGACAATAAGCAACACATTACCTTCTCAAAGCTAACAAGAATTTCACTCTGCCACAGAAGGCATGTTATGTTAAAATCAACAGCATCTGGCATAGGGTCTGAACAAGCTGCCTACATTTTTGTAATGGATCTTGACCTTTAAACACTAAACAAATAAATTCTAATGTCTTAACATACAGTTGATGTATTATTGTAGTAAAAAATGACAATACTAAAAATATAGAAAATAAGTTAAATTCTTGGACAATAATTTTAGCTTACTTCTATACATCCAAATAAAAACAGCTATAGAACATGATTACTTCTTATGAAAGTACAGCAGAGTAGAGCTTATGTCTGAAAAAGAGGAGAAAAATATATTTAACTTCCTTTGAGACTAGTGTTTGTAAATTTTAGTTAATTTTTAATACAAATTATTTATGTAACTCTACTGTTTGTGTGGGTCAATTAGGCCTGGCTTGAAAACTATTGGCCAACTCCTCTTCAGTATCAATCTTTAATACTAAGTCTGTACAGTATATGTTGCTGAATTTGTTATATTCAGTTGAATCAAATGAAGCATTGTGTAGCTTTCATCTGGTTCACCAATGATAATAGAAGCTAAAAATAGTGAACAAGATTTTGAGAATTTGTTTACAAAAAGAGAGGGATTGAAAGGAAATCATTAGCCAGATAAGCTTTAAGCTTATCTGAGAGAACCTTGCTAGATTTCATGAAGGTTTATTTAGTATTGACATATACATGTATTTCCATTTCAGCTGGAATGACTCCAAAAGGGCTGTCATGGTTGGGCAAGTAAATAATACATGCTTTAAAAGCAATTATAAATCTGTATTCACCTGATGGACTTTGTATTCATTCCAGTCAATTGGGCATATAATACTAGTTTAAAAAATAAGTACATATAATGCATTAAAAACTGCTTAAACGCCCATTTAACCGGAGGGGCCAAAACAGCTCTAAAATGGAGCATGTGATTAACGCTAATGGAAGTTATGCATATGTAATGAAAAGAGAACCCCAAACCCTTTAAACAAAGCCATGACAAGAGAATGACAGCTGAGAAGCACTAATGTTTGAGGTGTCCATTGTTTGTGAAGGCACCGCTGCCCTCATAGCAACCAATGATTCCAACAGTGGAGTGTTTTAGAGTACAAGGCAATAAATGTCTTCATATTTAAGGCAAAACAGTACTAAGTGGAATGGCGGGAACAATAAGTGCTGTAATTGAATTTGTTTCTTTACTTACACAGCTATCACTGATGATGCTTCTAGCCCATTTCAAGGTCTTCCCTGAGATTCCTGCTTTATAATGTCAAATACAAGAGAGGACTCTGCAGTATTTTAAGTTTTAATGAGTATTATTTGTTAATAATTTCATGATATTTAATATTCATCATGCTCTTTCTTTAAATGTGTATAAAGACAGAAATGACTTGGGTTTATTGCTCTTCAGGGTGTAGTTTCAAGAAAGTATTCCCAAATACTTTCAATATACCATATAGATTTTGGGGGCTAGGAGGTAGGTTTTAGAAGTCTACCTTATGGTAAAATGCCTTGTCCATTATCCTGAAAAACAAGTTTGAAATATCAACAGCGATGCTTTGTCAGGAGTTTGGTTAGTGTGACTAGAACCCACTGTTTAAAGCAGACACATTATGAAGACATAATGAGCCTTAATTAACATGTACTCTCACCCTATAAGTTAAGTTCCGGCAGAAACCATTCACCACCAATGAAGACAGGTGGACCTGTGTGGAGATGGGATTAAGGAGCGTGCACTTAAGGTACAGGATAGAGAGTATACTTCACGACAACATATGGGAGAAGACTGCCAGCAACAGACAGGCAGAATAAGAGCCAGAGACTCTCAATATTTCAATATTCTCATGCATTTTGCTGATTTCAAGGTAATATCACAATGATAACTACTAGAACTCTAACCCAGGTCTAGTCTCTGCTACTTCCAACACAATTGTAGCACAAGTGTTGTTAGAAGACAAGAATTTGCAGTGCAGGGAGATGTGTATGTATAGCATTTAGCTATTAAGATTATACCCAAGCAGTATACTTGAATAATAGGAGAGTTTAATGAATATTGAATCATTTGAAGGAATTAATTTGTAGGTATAGCAAAACTTTACAGAAGCACAGGGTCAGAATTTAATATAAATGTCAAATGAAGATAACTCACTCTAAGTAGGTGCTTTGAATAAGTAAATGTTTCCCAGAGTGAAAAGGAAATACAGAATCCAGGGTAAGAAAGCCTATTAGCTGTAAGTACAGAATGGAGAAGGCCAAAACAAACAAGCAAAAGTCCCTAGTACTGTCTTGCAGTGTCATTATCTGAACACAGAAATGGAGAGCAGTAAAGCACAAGTCCCTTACATGTCCTTAAATCTAGTTCTGTTCTCTGCAGAGACTGGCATGTTCTGTTCACTAGTTTTGTATCCCCATGAGATAACCACTTCCTCTCTAACTGCCAGGTGTAGCTTTAAAATAAATCCCTACAACCTAAACCTGGTAAACTCAATAGCTCATTCCTCAGAGAGTCACAAAATACAGGGTCCCATAGAAAGGGCAGAAAGATCTCTTTACAATCTCAGTGCAGCCTTAATTACGCAGGCACAGTGCTATCTGCCACCACCACCTCTTTCTCTATAGTCACCTAAATCTAGCCCAGGAAATGTGAGTTTGCTAGGAGGTGACTCCATTTGGTTTCTCTTGTACTTCTATCCTCCCTATGTCATTCACCACACTTCTCTGTGGATGCAGATGAAAGGAAACACATACTGAAGAGTGTATGTGAGGGGATGGATAGTTACCATGTAGCCTATCACAAATTCCTACTGTAGTGGTGTTATTTAAATGTTTGTGATCGTCCCTATGTGTGCTAGTATGGTGTTTGTGTGTGTGTGGGGGGGGGTTGTGATATACATTCCACAGTGCACATTGCAGAGATCAGAGAAGAACCTCAGGGTGTCGAACCTCCCCTTTCACCATGTTTGAACCAATGACTATTGCTTCTGAGAATGCCAGGCTGCCATGCAAGCTTCAGGACTGTACTTTGTCTTTACTTGTCAAGGGTGCGTTGAGATTACAGATAAATACACTATTGGAGGTGCATCTCCATATGGTTTCTGGGAATCCCACCACCAGTGATAAGGCTTGCACAGCAACCACTGAGAGCCACAGAGCCATCTCTCCAGCCTTGTTACACAGGTGCTAGCATACTGACCATCTCCTCATTTTTGACATGTGGAAACTGAGGTTAACTTGGGAAATTATTTAACTCACCCAAGAAGATATTGAGCACATTCCATGCTTTTGTTCAACCAGAAGTACATGGTCCTTTTCTATATGGAGTATGGAATATGCTGAGTATAGAAATTAAAAGGCAAGCATGAGATTGAATTACATACACTGCAGAAGTACCTAAAAAGTTCTAATCCATCAAAGTTAGGAGTGTTAGAAATGTTGGCTACAGGAAAAGCTAAGAGGTGCATTGGATTTAGCTAAGAAAAGGGGCAGTGAAAAATTCTTATAGAAGAAACAAAACATTGAAATGCCCAGAGTTAAGACAAGCAAAAGTGTAAAGATGAAAAAGAACTCAGTGGAGAGCCACTCAGATTGAACCTCATGGTTACAAAATGAAATCCGGACCTTGTCTTAAGTTCAGAAAAATCACTGAATCCAGTTAACTACTTCATAATCTAACCAGATTTGCATTTGTTGATGATCTCTCTGACTGCAATAAATAAAAAATTTCCAGTAAAGGAAAATAATTTAGATTACATTAAATGAATATTTTTAAGTATTATTTATTTATTAGAGAGAGAGGGAGTGAGTGTGCCCCAGCTTCTTGATGCTGCTGCATCTGACTTTACATGGTTCTGGTAAATCAAACCTGGGCTAGGAAGCTTTGCAAACAAGCACCTTTAACCACTGAGCAATCTCCTAGCCCTATAGTAAATGAATACTTAACATGTATATTTTCATCTGAACTAAGTACTCCTGGTTTCACATGGCTCAGCTGAATGGGGATACAGATGTCCTTTGCACTAAAACAATGGTAGAGGTAATATAAAGCTCTAGATGCTTCCCATGCTTGAAAAGGTTACCTGGAGATTTACTGGCCATGGCTAATGGAGGACAATGGAAGCCTCAAAGGTGACCCTCCCCCAAAATGCTAAATAGAGCAACTGGGTACCTGGTAATGTCAACATTTTATGTAGAAAAAAAAAGGTTTTAACAGGGAGGGAACATATAAAATAAATGGATTGAGGGATTGAAAAGTTACTCAGTGGTTAGGTGTGAGATCACCCAAGTTCAATTACCAGAACTCACATATTAAGCTCAGCAGTGCCATGCTGGGGCTAACTGACATAGCAAGGCAAATGTGGCCTGAGGGAGTCATGTGGATGAGAAATGAAGAAGGGCCTCCAAGCTCTCCTCCAGCTTCTCCATATGCATTGCAGGCACATGCATCTGTACACAAAAGTATGCAAACACACATGTGCACACACACACAAAATAAAAAAGAGAAAAGAAATGGATTGATCAGATCTTTTTCTAAAAACTCAAAGTGAACAGGAAATGCTTTAAAATGAAAATTCTGATATAACAAAATGAAAATGATATTATCTGATCTATCAACTCTTTCACATTTAAAAAATAAAATAGGGGTAGAGAGATGGCTTAGCAGTTAAGGCACTTGTCTGCAAAGCCTAAGAACTCGTGTTCATATCTCCAGGTCCCACTTAGCCAGATGTACAGTGGGTCAAGCATTCAATTTCCCACATAAGCCACAAAGTGGCGCACACATCTGAGTTCATTCACAGCAGGCTGAAGGGCCTGGTGCATCCATTCTCTCTCTCTCTCTCTCTCTCTCTCTCTCTCTCTCTCTCTGTCTCCCTCTTTCTATCAAAAATAAAAATAATTGTTAAAAACTCCCTAAAAATAAATTAGTTAAGCTAAATTATAAGTCCTTATATTGCTGTAAAACAGATATCCCTCTTAACCCATATCAGCTTTTATTTTGCCTAGATTCATAATCTGACCTTCTACAAGTTGCCAAAGCCTAAGAAATAGCTTCAAGACTATATAGATTATTAACCTTTATAAGGCATACATGACATGAATTTTTAAGAGATATAGTGTCTTTAAATAAATGATGCCAACACAAATTTAAGATTCAATCAGCATTAATGGTAGTATTAGAAATGGTAACTTCAATTATAAGCATAATGCATTTTCCTTTGGGATATTAATTTATGTAGAGTAGGTACTTGGAGTTTGCCCTGTTATAGCCATACTTCAAATCTGTCCGGGACCAGGAGAGAGATTTGTGCTAGTGTGATATCAGATGAAGGGAAATGTTACAAAAATTATGTAATTCATTTTCCAGAAATTTATTTCTTCAGTCATTTGACCAAAATTAAAATTAAAACACATAAGCTATAACTCTAATAAAGGAAGTCCACAATTTAATCCTCATCTACATTTTATATTTCTTCAATCTGAGTTTGAAAAGAGCTATAAAATATCTTGCTATACAAGAACAGGATAAGCAATTCACCTTCATATTGCATTTTATCATTTCATAAAAGAAAAAAGTTCTTAAGGCTACATATTACTAAAATTATAAGGTAGTTTTAAGGACGTTGGGAGCTATTTTTAAAATGAAGGTCATTTCTCCTGAAAATAAAAACAAAACTATCAGTAGTGTCAAAATCATCTAAGCTGAAAGCTGAAAAGAATTGTCTTTTCTAAGTAATTTAGAAAAATATTAATAGAACTTGTCCTGGAAATGATAAAGTGAAGTTTAATGATACATTTTCTTAAAGTACGCTATAAAATATTGGATTGTTATCTATATATAATACTACAAGCTATGTTAAATGAAGTAATTGAGAATTTTATTTAAACTTGAAGGATTCTACAGAATTCATAATTATAGGTAACATTTGCTAACAATAGTTTCTATGCTGTGCATAATATATCATTTGTGCTGGTACTTTGGTATAGAAAAAAATAGTATGGGCTGAGAAGATAGTTCAACAATTAAAAACACTTGTTTTCCAAGCCTGCCACCCAGGGATCAACTATCATGCAAACTATAAGAGAGACACAAAAAGTGACCCCTGTGTCTTTGGTTTGTTTGCAGTGGCAAGAGGCCCTGGAGTACACACACACACAAGTAAATAAAATGAAACAAATAATAGCCCCATTTTCCATGTGAATAAAGTAAGTTTGGGATATATTCCCCAAGTATGCAATGGCTAAAGCAGACCTTGATCTCATGTACATGTGTGTCACTCAGCAGGAGCTGACCACAGTGAGCTGTATATCACTGCTCTAAGATAACCAAAGATGATCTAGTTCATTATGTTTATATTTAATAGTGTATTTTATTGACAATATTAAACTGATAGGGCATGAATATCAAGTATGATTCCGGCTTAGTCACTCTTAGTCACTGAGTTTATATCAACTGGATCATCTATCCATTCTGTTTTTTATTAGCAAAATGAGAATATAACTGGATTAAATAACTAATATTTCTGGTGTTGTTGGTATATAAATTCATCATGCAATTTTTAAGTCATGGAAAAAGTCCCTTGTAAAACCTGACTTTAAAATAGATGAATATAATATGCATTAATTCATCCACCACATACTTGTTATTCCATAACAAGTCCTTAGTAGGTACTTTGAAGAAAATAAAAGTCAAAGACAATATGTGTTTTCCATGAACTAACTATCTGCTTGGAAAGATATACAAGAAATGTAAACAGCATAAAAGTGCTGAAGAGAATAAAAACAAACATAAAATTATATAGCAAAAGAAAAATATTCACCCATATAAGGAGAGGTTATGGACTAAAAGACATCAGTAGCATGTAGAAGTGTGGCTGGGAAAGATGACTGAAAGGAAGGCTCTACCCACAACATCGATAGAGTGAAAGGCTGCATATGACAAGGAGTGTGAACATTTGTATTGTGAGCTAATATAGAAGAGACATGACTAAACCGTCGAGGAACAGATGGCCTGGAGAACATGCAACACGGATTTGAATAAAATGAAAGAGACTCTGTTTCAATTTGGTTCTCTCAATTGTTTTCATTAATTCATAACAAAACCTCTAATCAAATACATTCACCCAAGTGTTTGCCTCAAGACAGTGTTTTTTTTCTTCTTTTCTTTCTTTTTTATTTTTTAGGTTTTTAAAATTTTATTATTTATTTTATTAGCTATGCTCATAATGTGAATACATTCATGATGGTGTCTTCAATAGTCTCCTCCCTGTCCTCCCCGCTCTGAAGGGACCCTCCTTGTCGGCAAATGCGGGTTGTGCATTGTGAGGGTAGCCATCAGTTATGTGGAAGAGGCAATGTCTCTGCGCATAATGACGCAACTTGTGGCTCTAACAATCTTTCCGCACCCTCTTCCAGGAATTTCTCTGAGGCATATTGTATTCGTTTTAGTTCTACTTCAGTGATGAGGTCTTGTGAGCCTCTGTGTCTCTGGATATCTGGTGTAATAGGAGTTGAGTCTTCCTGTGTCTATCTCCTTCAGCCTTCTGCTGGTGTCAGGTTCAAAGACAGTGTTTCTTATGTTAATCTGTGGGTTTCTCTCTCACATGTGCAATGAGAAAACCACACCTAAATATTGCTAAAGTATATTAAAAGTTACTTATCCTTAACCAAAAAACTTAAAAACAATTGCACATAGGCATGTGAGAGCATCTTTCAATTTTTAGAGCATGAAACACACATATCATACCCCCCACACACCCTTTTTCATGTTATCTTAGTGGCAGTAGTGTTCTTGTTTAATTGAATCTTCCTTGAATAACTTTCAATGTTTTCTACAAAATGCATCAATTCAGTTGTAAGACAAGGGCATAAAACTTTGATGACTTGAAGAGTTTAAGATTAATGCAGAAAGAAATTACCTCGGTTAGCGAGGCCTATTCTTTTTTGGAGCTTGAAGTTTGCCTTTGCTGAAGAATTGCTGGGATTTTGATGTGAAATCAAATTGTGTCGTGCACCTTGTTTTGTTTTGCTTTGTTTTTTAATTACCAGATTTAAGAACAAGCAAGAATTGCATTCCCAATGAATATATTGTACATGTTACTACGTAGCAGTGAACAAGATAAGACACTAGTAAGAGAAATGAAACCATCCTTCTTGTTTAGGTCATTTCAATAAAGCATGTGAGTATTCTATGATTCAGAAACAATATAGATCAAATTTTAATAGAAGCCTATATCTAAATGTCATGAATGTCTTTCTAAAATAAGAATATTGTAGACAGCTAGTCCTCATCAACATTACATTGGGGAACTTGTGATTATTCTTCAAGAATATACTGGGAATGCAGCAGTGTTTTATCACTTAACCATGTTCTTGTGCAAACACTGTATCAGGTGAGCTGTAAATATAACTGCATAGTGCATGTGAACTAACATTGGGTGCACATGCTACAAAAAATGTCGTGTTTTTTTTTAATACCTGCTTCTAATTCAAAGCACAACACAGTTGGGCCAGTAGAAAAATCTAGTCTAAGAAATATTCAGTCTTTGGCACTCTCTGGTATCTACTTCATTTAATATGTAATAAAAACACTGTCCATATTTTTTACCAATGGCTAAGAATATTTACCTAATTGAGCAATTACCATATACAAGATAAAAAATCCTAAGTGCATCACATAAAACCTTTTAATCCCTGCCATAACTTCATTGTCTGTTTTGTTAACTAGGACTATTTGTTTTATCAAGATACAGCTGGGTTTTGTTCAGAACTTGGGGTGCGTGGTTATGCTGTTGGCATCTAAGAGATAGATGTCAGTAATGCTGCTAAGTATCCTTCAGTGTACATGACAGCCCACCAGAAAGAATTGTCCAATTCAACATGTCAGAAATGTGCAAGTTGAAAAACCTTGCCCTATTTTCATCTTCACTTAGCAGATGAAAGAAAAAATAAAGCTTAAAGGATAAGTCTACTGCACAAATCACACTGGTAAGTGGCTGAGCTGGGACTCAAACATACTCCATCTAGCTCCAAACCTCCCACTCTTCCCACCGTGGCAGAATTACTGTTAGGCACCTTTTTGTAAAATCATTGCCTCCTTATGCACAGCTTCAGAATGCAACAGTCCTCAAGCTCTGCATCGGAGTCCAGTGTTGGGAGGACTGCTCAATACCTCTTTCATCTTCCTAGAGCATTCAAATTCTCACCAGCACGTGGGACCTTGAGCTACAGTTTTAACTCTTTCTCCTAATGTTCTATGATTTTAACCCTGAGCCACAAAGAAAGAAAAGTAGAGAATTCCCTTGAGTGACTCCTGACAGTTTTCCATCTTCTCTGTGGACTAGAATCCTGCCTAGGGTGGTATCGTAGATGACTTTTTCCAGCTCTTCATAGAGCCTCATTTACCACCTGGGAAAGCTAAAGAATTTGTTACTTACTGCTCATGTTACTATCTGTAGAGTGTCAGACCTTGCACAGGGAAGCCAGTAAGATCTGACTCTCCCACTCTGAAATTATAAAGATTTCTTGGGGAGATGATCCTCAGCCTGGCCATCAGACCAAATACCTGATGCATATTGTCCATTTACTGGTATGCACCCCAGAGACCAATCTAAAACAGCCTTAATAAAACAAGCAGTCAGTATGGTGCTAGATTGCTCATGCTCTCGGTCACATTATTTTTATACCCATTACAGAATTAACACACATATCCCCCAAATTGCAGCCTTGCTAAAGGACAGTATCAGGAGCTGGCTAGCATTTTTCTCTAACTACAGGCTTGAAGTAGAGGAAGAATGGCTTTCCCATTGGCATTTTCAGAAATTTTGTTTCCATTGAATGCACCAAGATATCCATTTAAATGGAACCAAAGCCACTAATGGGAATTTTGTTGCTCAGTGCATTTACAGGTTTCTGCCTCTGGAAACCTGTTTATGAGACCCACATGAAATGGGCCTTTCTCTCCTGGCTGAAACACATCTCACACATAGGTCCAGGTACACATTGTATTAGTAGATAGACAGACTGCGGAATGCTCATCATTACCAATAGAAACTCACCTAAACTTTAATGATAGTTTCCTCTTAACCTTCCCAAGTCATTTCTCAGTTGTTCACAATTCCCCACTGTTGTGTGCATGTGCAGGTTCTTCTATCTCCTCCAGACCATCTTCTGCATGGTGGTTATTAGAATGATGATTAGATTCCAAGTAGCAGAAGAGAGAAATGGGAATCCTGCAGCATCCAAAAAGTTGAAGTTTCCTGTGATTAAGAAAAAAAGAACTGTATCTTAATTTTCCATGCCTACACTCTCTTTCTACCCTTCCCCACCCCTTCAGAGAGACAGGGCCTGAAAGACCAACACAGCTCAGAAATTCTGGCATGATTTCCTCTCAGGCAATGAAGGAAAAGATGACAAGAACTTATCTCTGAGCACCACTTATAAGAAGTTGAGTGGCCTGCATTCTAGAGCCCAGATGGAGAGTAACTATGATACTGAGTGTAGACACTTTTCAGAATGCCTCCCTCTTATCTGAAAGCCAACCAAACACAGTTGAAATAAATCATGCTACCTTTTGACCTCTTTGAAATTTAGATACTGCAGAAGTGAAATAAGCTGTTTATCATAGTGTCTTATACTAATTCGACTCAAGATCATTCACTGTTTTCAAAACAGCCTTATCCAACATCCTACCTGAACCATGTGTGCATGAGCATCCATGCACATATGTGCACACATGCACACATTTCTTACTCTGCTTATTTCCTAGTACTTTGATGATATTAAAATGAAATGACTAAAGTCACTGGGAGGCTTCTCTATCAGACATACAAGTCTTCCACTTTGCCAATAGTCACCTAGCAATTCTTTATCCTTCCCTTATCCCCTCAGTGCAGAGGCTGATGTTCAGCATGGTTTTGTAATGTGGACAAGGGTCTCCACAGCTAGCAGAAAACATCTAAGTCCCCCTATCTCCTCTTTCAAACCCTTCTCAGTGGTGGTGAGTTCTGGAAAGCTTGGATGCAGGTCTCCAGAGGTGAGAGGAGTGTGGATTAGCCCACCCCACTGCCTTGCCCACAGCATAGTATAATATTAATTAGTCACCTTCCTTATTATTCAGTCAAAATATGCCAGACTGAAATAAATTACATTCTTAGCACATATTTCACAACCCTGGATCAAGTCTTGCAAGGGTTTTCTTTTATTATTTATAAGATCATGTGCTGCCTTCCTGCAGAAAATGAGATGGTCTGCATGAGGAAAAAGGTAAAAGAAATGCAGAGAAATGAAACAATCAGATATTCCCTAATGATATTTAAAAATAGAAAATTTGCTACTGTTACATACAGCATGTTCCATCTTTTGAGATTTAATGGCTCTCTTGTGGTTTAATGGAGAATTACTTTCAGTAATTGATTATTAAAATTTAAAATTGCTAACCATCTTCATTATTAGATGAGCGAACATGTTATCCTTGTAATTAAAAAAGCCCGAGACTCACTTTCATCCTGTTGACAGAACAGGCAGACTGTCTCCACACTCAGACTTGATGGTTTCAGGCTTCTTGTTTGACAAAAATAGCCAGCCAGTCATTTGATGATGAAAATGCAGAACATCCACGGCGACTGAGCAGAAAATATAATGAACAAAAAAATAAAATAATAAAAGCCCTACAAGCTAATTAAAGTTTTCAGTCCCAACTCATTAAATGCTTTGCATCACTTATATGATATTTCAATGTGCTGTGCTCAGGTAACACAGGGCACTGTCGTGTTTTTGTCACTCTCCCTCAATGTGCCCCCAGAAGGCAGCACAAACATTCCTTCTTCATGTCTAGGAGTGTGTGCCCTTTAACATTTCAACTCAGATGTTTACCATTACAAATGATTGGCGTTGGAAACATACACTAAAAATAGGGCACTGGAAAAATCCAATGTGATGCTCTGTTGTACAGAATGTATGCAGGCTGTCTTGCAAGGCTTAAGTTCCCCATAGTCCCCACCAAATCAGAGTAGGTGTGCCTCTAAACCGCCTACAAAGTCTGTTTTGAAAGACAAGACTTTGCCAGGCAGTTATCTACACACTGGGGAAGGCGGCTCATCATCAGGGGATCTTGCATTTTCTTATAAGTTTTCAACATATTAGAGGTTCCATTCTGTGCTGGTAGCACTTGCTGCTTTCCACAAGAAAATTTTATAACTGTCAATGAATAAAACCTATCAAAAATACATTTTCACCACTCAAGTATTAGACAGATGTCAGCCTTTAAGAAAAGAAAATCCAGCAGACTTGAGACATACAGATATGACTGAAGCAAAGAGTTTTGTTCATGAAGATTTATGCTAGAAATCAAGGAGAGACATCTGAGTATCAGCATTCTGATGACATCTACAACATTTAGCTCCTGAAATCACTGCTTCAAAAGTCAGTGTTTAAAAACAGACTTATGAATGAATTGTCAATGCTTTTTAAAAAGAGCCAGTCCCTTAGGGATGTACTCTCTGATTCAACCCAGCCAACCTTGATTATTCTTTAATGCAAATCATCACCTACCCTTTGTCCACACTGAGAGACTGCGATATCACTGGGCAGTATTTAGATGCAGCTGTGAATCTGTCCCTGTGTGTTTGTCCTTGCATTTATATTCCCAATTAGATTATATAACCCTCAAGAGTAAGAGAAATTCCTTTCATTTCTTTTACTGTGTTCACTTACCTACAGCCTCGTACCTGATATTAGCTTAACAGACACCAGGCCTACCAATCATCTTATTTGCTTACAGGGTTAGAAATGGAGGTTTGACCAGAAGCTGAGCCCTTTTATTCTAATTAAATATAACCTTGAATTTAGATTCCATATAAATATAACCTTGAATTCAAGATCTGTACTGACTAGATCAGCCTTTCTCAACCATAGAATTATTTCACCAGCGCTCATAAGCATGGTAAAGTTATGGCTATACTTCATATTCATGGAATAAATTTATTATATAGGTTAGCATAAGGTTTGATTCTCAGAGTTTCTTCAGAAAGGCAGGTCTAGATTTTTCCTCCAAATAACTTTCAATAATTCCACAAATTCATTAACAAATAAGAAAATCCCTTACACCTTCCATGGCCTTCATGGCCTTGTTAATATGACCATCCATCCTGGGATACAAAATGTCAGCCCACTTCTAAGGCCATGTCATATATCATCATTTCATAATCACATTCACATGGCTAAACATTATGGTACCTTATCTGTTTTAATGATAACACTTGAGACATTACTATTAAATTACATGTGGCTAATAGCATACATTTTAACATTTTCCTACTTTTTTCAACACATAGCAAACTGCTTCTAATATATAAGAAGTTACAGTATACATTGACTATTGAATGAAGTGAAGAAAACGGTTTTACTCAACATTTTTATCTACTTCTCAATTTTCCTTCCAAAATTTAAATATGAATGAACAGAATTAGTCCATACAAGTGCATTAATTATAAGTTTTGGAAATCCTTGTTTGTTACTTAGACATCAGAACACTTCTAAAAAAAAAAAAATCCCTGCTCTGCACATCTCAGTTGATGACAATTCTAAAATATGAGTTTCTCAGGCCATAACCTCTAATTCATACTCTCTCTCTCTCTCTCTCTCTCTCTGTCACTCTCTCTTCTTTATCAAATTTATCTACAAATTGTGTCCAGACATTCCTCATCATTTCTACCACTGCCAACTTGTTCCAACATATATGAATCCTTCCATGCCTTGTGCTGATTGACTCCCAGCACCACTCTCTACTTATCACTTATCATCAGAAATATTCTGTTGCAATATCACTAGGCTACAAGCCATTCTTCTGCCCAGACCTTACAATGACTCCTCCTTCATTACAATGGCCTACAAAGTCCTCCACACTCTGCCTGTACTGCTTCAGCATCACCTCCACCATTCTTCATCTCGTAGTGACTCCATAAGAATCAGCATCCGCTGTTTCTAACCAAGCACCCTGCTGCCCCAGCATGTCTGTACTGGCTCTATCCTTAGCCTTGATGTGGTTCTCCAGCAAAGCCGTGAATAAAAACTTGCTTCTTTACTTTTGGTTGTCACCTTATTATAAACACCTTCAGAGGAGTGTAAACCTGATTTTTCTACATCTACTGTAATCCACTTAATTTATGAAAGAATTCTAAAATGGAGAAATTCATAAAGTTGTAAACTGCTTGTTGAATAAACACTGTATCAGGGGAAATCCCGAACATGGGTATATAGTGTGGGAACATCATGTGAGAATGTGACAGCCCCCTGGATGGAAACTGAAATACATTTCCTACTGTAGTTTCTGTCTCATTTCACATTTCTTATTGTGGAAGATAAAAATTCCCATAAATAATGAGGAAGAGTAAGAAGGGTTTTCAGAAAGTGCCTGACAACTGATAGGAATGGTTTATACCCCTCAAAATTACTTCTATACTTATTTAACTTTCTCTATTTTTCTGCAAGGAACAAGCCTAAGAAAGAAGGATAAAAGGAGAAAGGAAGGAAATAAAAATAAAGGAAAACCTTTCATTTACTATTTCCTTGTGATCATGTAAGTCAAAGTAAATTAAAAATAATTTGTAAATATCAAAAGATTTCCCCCTAGATTTTGTTTGAGTTTACATTCTAGTTTCCCATTTCTTCCCACTCATTATAATATCCTGCTAGAAACACATCTGAAAACAACCTGATGGTATTGAAACAATTTCTGCAAAATAATTCACTTTTCCCAAATTTTCCTAACCTAATATGGTAGCTAAGCTAAAGCTAACTTTGTGGTTGAAAGAGTTTGTAGTAGAAAATTCCCATTATGAAAGTGTTCATGTGTTTTAAAATCAACAAAATTCTGATAATTGGAGCTGGTTATAGCATTTCCAGATTCACCTCTCATTTTAGAGGGGACTCAGTACCTCTTAGGATGAGATGATTTTTCCCAAGGCACACGATTTGTCACCAGCAGAGCTAGAAATAAGATCCAAGTTCTTTGGCTCCCAAGTCACTGTTCCACCTTTGCAGTCCCTTGTTCCTGATGGAGTCATTTTGGTTCTAACACTGACAAGTTTACTGGTGCCAGCCCTACTTCCTAGGAAGATGTCATCAATAACTTGAATCCAAATGACAGAATATAAATAATTATAGTCATAATTAGTATGAAACACATCCTCTAAACTTCTAATTTATAATCTTTATTTTCATATCTATCACCTCAGTCTATCCTCAGAAGAATGCTTTGCAAATTGTATAATAAAAAACATTGCATACATATTAATAGTAACATTTAAATAACCCAGTGTCTCCCTGAGGGATGATCAAGAGAAAAAAGTCACTGTGGCTTCTTACAAATGTGAATGAGGCAAGGCTTTCATCACCTGTGCTGGGTTCCACTAAACTGATTTAATGACTCGATTTTTACCCATGGTTATGTGTGTTTGTGTAGGTATGTCCAGTTTTAGGTATATTACTTTTCTTCATCCTGATCTTCATATTTGGAATTCACTAATGCTCAGTGCTGTATTCCATGTGTCAGCACAGCAAACCCCATCTCAGGGCTCTGGAAATGGCAGAGAGTGAATAATTAAGATCAGGCATCAAGACATTGACATGTCATTCACTGGTAACACGGAGGGACGGGATGCCAATAGCACTTTCTAAATATGCCACCCATGGAGGGAACTCCCAGATTCTTAATAAAATTGGCCCCCATACATAATGGATACTACCGGTCAGTACCCACTTGCCACCACACAGCTTATGTCAAAATTATGAAGGGGAAAAAAAAAAGAAAGGGATATTGTCCATTTGCTTGTGGAGTAGGCAACTGTCTGTTCTGTGGAATTTGAATGAAGTCAGACAGGGCCTCTGGCCAAAAATACATCCCTCAATACCTGTCATACTGCCTGAAGTCTTCCCATTATTGACTCAGTCCTTAGTGTCTTGAATCTTTTTCTAGGTATTAATCAAACCCATTAAAATTCATATACTTGTAGAAAGACCCCATTTTTCCCAAAGATCAGACCTGGAGTTGTTGGGGCCCAGGATGAAATGAGGCATGGAAAGTAATAAAGGGAAGTTGTGGAAATAACACAGCATAAACAAATGTGTTTCTGCACATGGAAAATTTCACTAGGCCCATCACACATCAAAATGTTGAGTGGGGCTTTTCCACTTGTCTCCAAATGGGTACCAGAGTCCACATTTGAAAATAATTGACAAAAAAAAAAAAAAAAATGCCAAGCTCCAAAGTGCATCATCCACACACTGGGCCAGGCAGCCTGATCCCAGGACTGCCAAACTCTCCAAATAGCATAATCCACACAAACTCCAAAGTGCATCATCCACACAGTGGACCAGGCAGCCCGATCCCAGGGCTGTAGGAGTTTGACAGCCTTGACAAATGACTGGAGCTGGTTTCTGGAAGAGTGCAGAACATGGTTCCTTTATAAAACTGTTAAACTACTTTATTCTTGTGTGGGGGATAAAGGCCTCAGTTTTTCTGACATATTTGAGACTCTGTTTGAAATCCTATACATATTTACCACTGAGTTTTAAGTTTAAGTTTTAAGTTTAAGCCAGTTATATAATTATATACACTTAATTTTTTCACACAAAAGTAAAATATCAGGCTAGAGAGATGCCTTAGTAGTTAAGGCACTTACCTGAAAAGCCTAAGGAACGTGGTTCAATTCCCCAGGACCCATGTAAGCCAGATGCACAAGGTAGCACATGTGACTGGAGTTTGTTTGCAGTAGCTAGAGGCCCTGGCATGCCCATTCTCTCTCCCTCTCCCTCTCTGTGTCCCATAAATAAATAAATAAATAAATAAATAAATAAATAAATAAATAAATAAATTTAAAGAAATTAAAATGTCCTTATGGCTAAGTAAAATTCTACTGTGTCTAAAGAGCACATTTTCTTTTTCAGTCCATCAGATGATGAGCATCTTGCTTGATCCCTGATCTAGGCTCACATGATTATTGCTGCATGCATGAGCAAGGAAAAAATGGGGGGTGGGTGACATGTTTTCAAAGGCTCACGAACTTGGGAAGACTTAATTTTTCTGAACAAATATTGGAATACTCAGAGTGCTAAAATCTGCTGCATGTGAGGACATAGGAATCAATTAAATCATTCAATATGAAATTAAGAGGTTACTGCCTAAAAGTCAGCATTAGGGAAATAGTGCTATGGGGAGAGGAGGTCACAAGGGGAGTAAAGTGCTCAGAGAAGTGCAGTGACCATCAGATATTTCAGTACCTCCCACATGTTTCCATATATGGTCTAAGAAGATTGAGCAGGTGGCCTGCAGAGGACTGTGGGGATTCCAGCAGCTTTTAGTATACACCGCAATGGGGTAGGCAATGTGTCTAATTGTACCTGTTTATTTGGCCACTGGTAAGTGGGGAGAAAAAAATTAGCATATATCTTCAGTAGGAAATATCTCATAGGTTTAGAGAAAACATTGGCTAATTTTGAATCAACTCACAATATTTCAGAGAAAGAAGGGAAAGCCGGAAAAAAATCCAAAATGCAATGGAGTTCTAGCAAATCCTCTTTCTGGCAGAAGCCCTTCCATCATGCTAAAGTGTTATGCATCTCGGCAAGCAATATCGCCCAGGTAGAAAAGATGTGCTACTACCCTCCTGGGGACAATTAAGGCCACCAGGGACATGTTGTACAAACCAAAACAGACAGAGTGGGAGAAGGGCTCTCTACACTCCTTGGGAATTCCATGCACTTCCATAAATGTCAATAAACACTGGTCCAAGGGGCATGTGATGTTCCAATATATTTTGGTATAAAAGTTGTAGCCAGGAGAGTCTTAAAATTAAAGCACTAGAGGGAAATGGTGCATCTGCTGGGAAAGGCTAGGCCACTGTGAAAGCAAAGGGGACTCAAGTGCCTCAAAGCCAATTGAATAATCTGTTTCATTGACACAATTATTAAATCATTGATTAGTGTGCTGAGTGGTCTGTATCGCTGTCTTTATTACAGGTGAATTGTAGCCCTTGCCAGCAGTTTCTGAGGCAGGTCTTCAGCGGCAGAAAAGCTGGCATTGTGCCCAGATGCAGTGCCCATGCCCCACCGCTTCACAGTGTTTTTTCTTTCCCCCAGCGAGTTCGCACATGGTTTCCCTGTGTGCTCATCATTACAACAATAGAATCCATAAAACCAAACGCAGAAACAAAGAGATAACTTATTGCCAACTAATGAAACACAGAAAGATTATTCGAGCGGCATAAATGTGAAAAGGCTTTGAATCAGTTTACACAATCCCCTCGTACTCCATTGCCCACTGTCAACACAAGCGTGAAGGCAAGTGTCTGCTTCATGAACATTCCACTTTTTTTGCCTGAAAGCTTTGCTGATTCTGTTGCCTCTGGATTTCGAGCTCTGCTTTTTTATTGCTGGCTTGCCTTGTGTCCACGTCCCAATTTTATCCACAAACGGAAGTTGGTACATCTCGCAGTTCCTCTGAGAAATGTTTACCAAGTGCTTGAGTCTCTACTCAGCTTTCCTTCCTTTTTTTTTTTTTTTTTTTTTTCCTCCAACAATTCAAGTGAGTGTCACTGATTTCAGCAGCTGCTATGGCAATACGGGAAGTTAATCCATGCTAGCCCACAAATGGTGGGAGACCCTTCTCCATCAACTCTGCATTGGCAAACAGGCAGACATCTGTTTACCATCTCTGGTGCAGAGGAATTGGGGCAGTCCAGGATTCAAAGTATAGATTAAAAGTATAGAAGGTGTGTATTTAATTGCTGAAACAGTTTTTAATTTATAGAACAGATGGGAAGGCCTTCCTCATGTGTGAGGTACATTTAGTAACGTCCAGGCATGTTCAACCAAGGCCAAGTATATCCCAGGATAGCTATGAATATTATCATGTGAAAAGGCTAAACACCCTTGTCAGTAAGCATCTAATATATAAACATTTCCTACTGTTCTTTGGGCCCCTTCCACACATAGCAGTGCCACACACTGCTGACCGAGTATTATTTGCCCAGGTAAGTTTGTTGAGGACAGTCCTGCAAAAGTTTCTCTACACTAAAGCTGAAACTATACACTAGAATTTGAAGTTTTCAGTCTTCTTCCAAAAACAAGGATGCCAACTGGAAGCAGTTTAGTTGCTTCTACAAATGACAATTGGGCAATATAATATTATTAAAAGGGCACCTTTAAAGATGGTCATTTTCTGAAAATACAATTATATGAAAAGTTATAAAGTAAAACCCACCCAATTTATAACCTAAATATCTAGAAGCCTTAATAATCTCAAAATTCTGATTTACTCTTGAAACATCCAGATAGGGTCCTGATTGTCAGGCATGACTTTGATAAATGGTATGTGAGACCCACAACTAGCGTCATAGCTTAATACATTCATGACAAGTCTTATATGAGAATGACTGAACAAAGAATGATCCCATTATGGACATAAAATTGCCCGTCATCTAGAGCCATGGGGACTGTTTAATGCTTTCATGCCATCACCCAATAGTACCACCAAATGGACAGGCTATTATATATAGTCCAAAATATATTCAAGATCAGTTTCTTTAATTCAAATATCTATACCCAGCCTCTATCTTAAAATCAAGCTTGGGATGCAAACAACATCAAGCTCCCTTTGTTTCCTTTCTACATACAGTAAATGCAAACTTCCATTAACTAAGAAATAGATTAAACAATCACAGAATCATGGAATATTCACTGTAAAGGGAACCTTAGAGATCTTTTAGTCTGGCACCCTCATTTTAACAGATGAGGAGACAGATGTCAGTGGAGGAGTATAGTCACAGGGGTAAACAGAGTTCATTAACTCGGCTTAGAAAGGACCTGTTTTGGTTGTTAAAATAACTGACTAAATGATTCCAATTTCATATCATCTCTTTTATTCAGAAAGTTTACCATTTGCCTTCTCCTTTTATCCACGTAACCATGACAATTGCTGGACATAATATAGCGATCAGTATAAAAATAGCCTCATTAACATCAACAAAGAGCTCACCAATCAGATTGGACCTATTAAAGAGCTGATAACTACCTTCTCTGCCTTCCAGTTAGCAACACACACTCTCAGGCAGGACGGACTCCTCCCTTAGGCTGGTTCTTTCCTCTTCCAAGCTATGTCAGTCAGTTTGACAGCTGGGATTTACAAGTAGAATCCTGTCTGAGAAAACCTGCTCTCCAACAGGCTCAACTGGATCTTGCCCTGGGATTTCTGATCTGCCTCTGCTTTTGAAAACCCTTGGTGTCATGTCTGAAGAAAAAGTGAACATTTTCTCTTCTATGTATATAGCAAAAGACAGAGAACAATTGAACATAATTTGAAAATTGACACCCTTATTAGCAAGAATCCTTCAGAGATAGTTGGTATTTGGGTTCTGCCTGGGAGTTTTTCACACCACTCTTCCCACATAAGGATCAACTTGAAGTTGTATGCTGATTCTCATAGGTGCAGGTAATAGAAAACAGTTCATCAAGGTATTTCAATGATCCCCTCCCCGACTGCCTTTCAAAAGAAACCCAAACCAGACAAAGTAAAAACTGGGAAGAAAAGGGAGAGGCTTTCAAACTATTGTGATTGTTAAGTAAATTCACTTTGTCTATGTTTTACTGGAGGAGAAAATTAAACTAAGTTCTCCATCTGAGATACAGGGAAAGAGGGCGAGAGTAACTGACTGACGTTCAACAAACTGCCTTATAAATTAAAGTTTTCAAGTTATGTCCTAGAATTTCGAGTAGCTAAAACAAATAATGAAGCAAAGTGGAAAAAAGCCCAGAGATGGGTCCACAAAGGGGTGATGAATTCATATTTTTATAGAGGCAACGGAAATTCAGTACAGGAAGAAAGTAAGAATGCAAACTTAATATTTCTACCAAAAATGACTATTAATTTATACCCCTCACCATGCAAAAATGTTTATTCAACATAGATAATAAATGTAAGTAGAAAATCTAAACCTGTAAACCCCTCAAAAGAAACATAGAAGAAAATTTTGTAAGAGGTTAAGAAAAGACCCACAAAATATTAGATTGATAAATGGAATGTTACTTAAGTTGGAGTTTGTTCAAAAGATGTTACAAAGAGAATGAAGACATAGCCATGGACAGGGAGAAAATATTTATAAATCACATTTCTGATCAAGGACTCATCCCAAATGTAGAATGAACTAAACCTTTCAACACTAGTAAAACATCAACAAAATAAAAGGGAGAGGTTAAAATATTTGGAGAGTTGCTTCACCATGGAGCATATGAGAGAGGAAGCACATGATAAGAAGATGGAAAATCAATAATGAAATCACAAAGAGATTTTAAATCATTTTAAATCATTTACATCATTTTAAAATGGCAGAAGTCAAAAGGATCAGCCACATCTGGACTGTTGAGGACTGAGAGCAAATGGACTTTGGAGAGAGTACAGGAGGGAACTTGAAGTGGAACAAGCTCTTTGGGAGACATGATACAGACATGTCTTTACAATGGTTTGTATTTGAATGTTTATAGAAAATATATTTGTCCAAACCAAAAATAACACAAATCTCCACCAAAGGGTAAATGAATCAATAGTGATATTTTTATATAGCTGTAACCCAACAAGAAAAGGAAATTCATTATTGATACCCACAACAAAATGGATGCTTCCAGCAGAAAAACTCTGCTGAGGTCAAAATGCTTGCCTTAAAACTAAATTTCAAATTATCATGCTTAGTAAAATAAAGTAAATCAATCTAACACCAAATAAAAGAGTATATGTACTGTGCATATTTCCATACCTTTATATCAGATTCTAGAAACTGGAATCTCATCTCCACAGACAGAAAGCAGATCAAGGGCTCCCTGAGGATAGGGTCAGCACCGTAGAAATGGGATAAGGAAAGAAAAATGGGGGCTGATGGAAGATACAAAGAAACATTTGGGGGTAATGAGTAAATTCCTACTTTTATTATAATGAAGATTTTATGGATGCAACTAGATGTTAAAAATATCTAATTTTACAACTATTATAGAGAAAATATATGCTTTGCACACTACTACTGGGTATGTAAAAGAGTCCAGCCAACATGAAAACCAGTATGGATGTTCCTCAAGGAACTAAAAAAATGAAACTATCAAATAACTCAGCAGTGTCACTCCAGGATATACACCTACATGATTCCAAGTCAGCATTCCACAAAGGTACCTGCACATTTATTGCAGCTGTTCTATTCACAGTAGCCAAATTGTCAAATCAACCTAGGTGTCTGTCAACACATGAATGGACGAAGAAAACATGGTAAATATACACAATGAAGTTTTTTTGTGTTGTTTTTTCTTTTTTTTTTTTTTTCGAGGTAGGTTTCACTCTAGTCCAGGCTGAACTGGAATTCACTATTTAGTCTTGAGGTGGTCTCTAAATCACTCATAACATTCCTTCTACCTCTGCATCCTGAGTTCTGGGATTAAATGTGTGCGCCACCATGCCTGGCCACAATGAAGTTTTTTATTTATCCCTTAAGAAGAGTGAAGTTGGGCTGGAGAGATTGCTTAGTGGTTAAGGCACATGCCTAGGAAACCTAAGGACCCAGGGTCAATTCTCCAGGTCCCACGTAAGCCAGTTGCACCATGGTGGCACATGCATCTGGAGTTCGTTTGCAGTGACTGAAGACTCTGGCATGCCCATTCTCCCTCTCTCTGTCTTTCCCTCTCTCTGTCTCTAATAAATAAATAAAAATAAAATCTTTAAAAACAAAGAAGAAGAGTGAAGTTATTCATTTGGAAAATGAACACAAAGGGATATCACCGCATTAAGTGAAATACATCAGATCAGAGACAACATGACAAACACATGCCTTTTCTCATTTGTAAGTCTTAGACTTTTTATAGATACATAAAAACATATGTATTATATATTTGATATATATATATGACATTAAACCAGAAAGGAGAGGGGGCCTCAAGGGAGTGATTGTAGATAAATATGGTAAAATTACTTGAAAGATATTATCTCTGAAATCTGACACTTTGCATGATGTATATACACCAATGAAAAACAATGAAGAGGGCTAGAGAGATGGCTTAGTGGTTAAGGCCCTTGACTGCAAAACCTAAGGACCCAGGTTCACTTCTCCAGGTCCCATGTAAGACAGATTCACAAGGTAGCACATGCATCTCGAGTTCATTTGCAGTGGCTAGAGATCCTGGAGCACCCATTCTCTCTCTCTCTCTCTCTCTCTCTGTCTGTCTCTCTTTCTCTCCCTCTCTCTGCTACTAATATTTTTTTTAAGATAGATAAAAATGAGAGTACCATGGGGACAATTATTAATGTGATCTTTGATGACAATGAGCCACTATGAGGATGGGATGTGGGTGAGTGAGGATAAAGGACAAAAGATGCCTTGATACAGAGAATTCAGCAGAGCCTCGGGGATTGTGCCAGCTTGTATCCAGTGACCTGATTGGGTTAACTCTGGCAATCGGTATCACTTCTAAGAGATGTAATTGTTTCAATGGCATTCTTCTTTATTCTCATCATTACAGGATCCAACTTCTTCAAAGCCATTTTCTCTGCTCATTGTAACTTTTTAAAAATTTTGTTGACAACTTCTATAAATATAGACAATATGCCATCATCATGATCCCCTCCCACCACCTCCCTTTTGCCCCTCCAAACCCTCCTCCCACTGAATCCCTTCTTCTTCCCAATTACCTTCTATTTCCATGTGACAAAGTGGCCTTGATATTCATGACCTCACAGTGGCTGACACCTACATAAGACATACATAAATTGGAGGGAAAATGACATCATTGTAATTTTTTACCAAGATTTGGACATGCATTATTTACTTACTTATTTACTCCTCTTTATATGCGTTTCTGCACCCATTTTACAGATGCGAAAGTAGGGCTTGGAGAAATAAAATTGCACACTCAAAGTCATACAGCTAATCAATGTCAGGTAGAGGAAGGATGTCTGACTACAAAACTTCTTGGCCTTAAATGGGCCAGTTTTTATTTCAAAGATGAAGCAATGTATTGGTTTTAAAAATAACATAGAGTTCTTTGGACCTCATAAATCTATTCCCTGAAAGATTTACCCTGCTCAAATACATGACCCCCACTTCCATGATGGCTCAGCAGAAGGTGTCCTTCTCCAAAACCCTCAATCTTTCTTTTCAGAGCATGAGCAGGCTGAGAAACTTGTTTCTCCCTGAACATCATTGAAAGTGTGCATGAGCACAAATTTAAATAAGCAAATACAAACAAGCACAAGAGAGAAATGAGGTATCAAGCCAGTGAAAGATGGTTTTCCCAGGCATATAAGTGACCATTTCCATGACAAAAGGGTTTAAGACTGCTGGCAATGGAATTTTGTGCCCTGACTCCAGTACCATCTCCAGGCTGGCACCAAAGCACAGAGGGCAGGAAACTCTGTCAATCAATATTTGTACAAAGCCACAACAAAAGCTAGGAGTGGCCCTGATGAATTGAATTTCTTTGTTTGTGTTCTGTTTTTTGTTTGTTTTTTTTGTTTGTTGTTGTTCACAATCTTCCAAACTCCTGGCCTTCCATCACCACCCTGGATTCTATATTATTGATGTCAAGTAATCTGCTAATGTGTCCTAGAAGGTACAGTCTGAACCACAGCAATTCACACTTAAAAAGCAAAAAAAAAAGGCATAAATGATAAATGAAATAAAGATTTTTAAAAGAAATTTTATGGTATTTAATTAATCTACCAGTTTTACTAAGTTGCTTTCAAGTGAAAAGGCTCTTTACTGGGGCCTTTTGAAAAGGTTAGAAGTGAATTCCCTGAGCTACAATCATTAGCATATAGATGTCTCTAAGTGTTAATTTCTGTTTTCACTGAATGAATGTAATTTAAAATGAGGCCCTTTCAAATCAGTTAACTTCGACCATTTGAGAAAGATAAGAAAAATGGACTCAAGCATGAACCCCCAGCAGAACCTGCTTCTGCCAGGGAAGTGCGATATGCCTCAGCTATGTGCTACGTTGGGAAATTACAGATCTGTTCAAAAGGAAAAATTGGGTTTGAGGTGAGCAGGTTAAAAGGACCCCCAAACATTTGCTTTCGATTTAGCTAATCATGAAAAGGAAATTGAAAATAAATGAAGAAATCAATTTTTGGAAAATATGGAAGTTTTATCCCTGCAGAAAACCCAGTAAATGGTTTTGTGGATGAATTCTAGCAACCCCAACTTCCTATTTCTGCCCATTGCTGGACATAAATGGTTATTTGGCAGCCTTTTGACAAATTGCTTATGTAATAGAAGTTGTGTCAAATAGTAACCTCAAAGAGGTTAAGATTTTATCCATGTGCCTTTTATCAGCTATCTTATTTGGTTTCTGCTGCAATAACAAAGTACCAGCATCTGAGTAATTTATAAGGAAGAGGTTGATCTCTCACAGTTCTGGAGACTTGAAGCAAATCAAGGCCCTGTCAAGTTCAGTGCATGGTGAAGGGTCTTCCTTATATATGGCACAGTGTAGGCATCCTTGTGGCAGAAGAGCAGAGGAAACTCTCCGTTGTTCCCTCCAGTCATTTGCTAAGGCATTTATCCTTCCATGAGGACACAGCCCTTCTGAGTACTCATTTCTCAAAAGGTCCGACTTCTAAATACCACCACAAAAGGAATTAAGTGTTAACATGATTTCAGGAAGAGGGAGAGTACCTTCACAGTACAGAACTCCTTCTACTTACCTTTAAATAAAACTATGAAAATACAAACCAGGTGTTGTCAGTCTTACTCTTCTAAGTCCTCAACAATGACCCTTTGCTTTTTCTGCACATAGCTTATAGTGCTCCCTAACCAGCCTTTCTGACCTCCTCTCACTCTGTTCTCCATTGGTCACCATCTGGCTCCCTTGGTCTTGTGCATGTGGCCCTGTAGACATCAGGCTTTCACTGGTGTCTGTCTCCCCGGAGAAGGCACTTCCTCCAGCTTGATCATGGACAGCTCCTGCATCCCACTCAAGATGCAGACCTGAAGTAACCCTCCTCCAGGAGCGCACTCTTTAACTGCCCACTGAAAGCATCCCCCCATGCCAGTGCTTGTAAATTCCTACTCTTTTCCATCACAATGCTTACCAAACCCTGACATTATCTTGCTTACTTGGCATCCGGTCTTGTCATGCATGCACCACCAAAGCAAGAGGAGTAGCATCTGTTTGCCTAGCACAATCACATCAGATTTTCATAGTCACACATAGAATTACAGATACGTCAAGCCTATTTCTCATACAGTACGGAGTAAGTGAAAGTGTAAATCTGCAGCCTTCACAATGCTATTTGAAAAAAGAAAAGAAAACAGATAGTATCTGTGTCTCCATATAACAGAGCACACAGTAGCAAAATATCATTTAATGTAGGGTGATGGTCTACCTACCAAACTAGTGTTATACTAACCTGCTTACAAGACCACTCCCATACCTTAAATTATAAGATTTGTTTGTAGAAAAAGGATCATAGCATGTTTGTTGCTAGTTAGTTGTGTTACAGTGTTACAGAAATCAGTAGCTTTCCTATATACTAACAACAAACATGTGGAAGATGAAATCAGGGAATCTCTCCCATTCACAGTTTCCTCAAACAAATAAAAAATAAAGTACCTTGGAATAAACCTAACCAAGGAAGTGAAGGATCTCTAGAATGAGACTTTAAAACACTCAAACAAAAAAATTGCAGAAAGCACTAAAAAATGGAAAGACATCCCATGTTCTTAGATTGGAAGAATCTATATTGTGAGAATGTCGATCTTACCAAAAGCAATCTACACATGTAATGCAATCCCTATTAAAATTCCAATGGTGTTCTTCACAGAAAAAAAAAAAATCCTAAAATTCATCTGGAAGCTCAATTTTGAGAAACAAAAATAAGGCTGGTGGTATCACCATACCCAATTTTAAGCTATATTACAAAGCCAAAGTAACAAAAACAGCATGGTACTGGCATAAAGACAGATAGGTAGATCAATGGAACAGAATAGAGGACACAGATATAAATCCAGTCAGCTACAGCCATCTGATTTTCAACAAAAATGCCAAAAATATTCATTGGAGAAAAGACAGCCTCTTCAACAAGTCAGGCTGGGAAAATTGGATATCTATATATAGAAGGATGAAAATAGATCCTTGTCTTTCTTCATGAACAAAAATCGAGTGCAAATGTATCAGGGACCTTAATATCATTGAAACTCTGAAACTGCCAAAAGAAAAGGTAGGGAAAACCCTTCAACATATTGGCATAGGCAATGACTTTCTGAATATAACCCTGTTACTCAGGAAATAAAACCACTGATAACCACTGGGACCTCATGAAAACACAAATCTTTTGTACAGCACTGTGAACATAGCAAAGAGACAACCTACAGAATGGGAGAAAATCTTTACCAACTATACATCTGACAGAGGATTAATATCCAGAATATACAAAGAACTCAAAATCAAAACAATATGAAATCAAAAAACCCAATTAAAATATGTGTTATGCAACTAAATAGAAAATTCTCAAAGCAAGAAATACAGATGGTATAAAAACATCTGAAAAAGTGTTCTACATCCTTAGCCATCAGGGAAATGCAAATTAAAACTACATTGAGTTTCCATCTCACTCCTCTCAGAATGGCTACCATCAAGAAAACAAATGATAGTAAATGTTGGCTTGATGCAGAAAAGGGGGAACACTTCTATACTGTTGGTGGCAATGTACAGCCATTGTGGAAATCAATGTGGAGGTTCTTGAGACACCTAAATATAGATTTACCACATGACCTAACTATAGTACTCCTAGGCATATGTCCTAATAACTCTTCTCACGACCTTAGAGATCCTTGCACAACCATGTTTATTGCTGCTCTTATTCACAAAAGCTAGGAAATGTAACAAACCTAGATGTCCCTCAATAGTTGAATGGATAATAAAGATGTGGTACATTTAAACAATGGAGTTCTACTCAGTGGTAAAGAAAAACCCAGGCCCAGAAATCTGAATGTTGCATATTCTCTCTCTTATATGGATCCTAGCTATAAATGTTTAGACTTTGTGTGAGCTGGAACCAAAGTTGGTTAGCAGAGGCCAGTAAGCTAGAGAAAGGCTATGTGGGAGGGAGGAGAGGGAAGGATTTTAAGAGATGGTACTGTATATATGTAAGTAGAAGAATAGATTACAGGGAGTGGAACGGCCCATGTGAGGCCAGGAGAAAGAGATTGAGTAAGAAAAGGGTGGGGGAGGGTAGATAAAAATTCAAGATACTCTGTATAAGACATATAAAAGCCTACTCTTTTGGATAATGGCACATCCAGAAGCCATAGATTGCTACTAGAAAAATTTTAGTGCCAGGGATGGGATACCTTCCAGTGAGTTGTTGGTCAGGGAGGTCCCTGTTGCCTTCAAAACATTATAGGCTATTGCCAAGGCCCTTGATTTCCCATGAGAAACAGATGGTAAGACCCTATTGCTGAAGACTTCACATGCCTTGGTGGCAAGGTCACTGCAAAATCAAGCTGGTGCTTAGCTCAAAACCTTCTCCCTATAGACCAGCCAACTGAAAGCTCGAAAAAGCTGCACTGCATGAAGCCCTGTGGGAGACAGAATTCATCAGTGGTGAAAACAGTGGACACTGGAAACCTCAAGTTTGGCCAGATAGGCCCAATGACTGAATGGGTGCAATAGTGGCATGTCTGCTCTGGGGGAAACAAACTTCTCTAATTGGACTGGAGGCCCACTCTGTGGAAGGGAACACATGCCTGGTGCTGAAAACCTAATCAAAAGCTTATGGCAGGGGAGTTCATGAGCCTTAGGGGTATAAAGCCTGCTCTTGTCTAAATGCATATATTATTCTCACCAAACTGCCCTGAAAGCACTACACATAATGTCATTATTCATATATTAATACTACTTTCACTTCTGGTTAGAGAAGCTTCTCTTTTCAGATGGCAGTGACCACTGGGATTACCCAAAAGGTAACATAGTGCTGAGAAAAAGTGACAGAGGAGTGTCCAGCACTGAAACATCTCTATCACATCCTCCAAGGCTCAGGGTCCATTGTGGAAGAGATAGTAGAAAGAATGTAAGAGCCAAAGGAAGGGTATGACTCCTTACAATGTAACTGTCCAGACAGAAATTGGCCTCAATATCCATGACCTTGCAGTGCCTAACAATACCTTCACAAGACCCTCATAATAGGAGAAAAAGATGATGATATCAATTTAAAAGAGAGACTAATGGAGAGAGGGAGGGGATATGATAGAGAGTGGAATTATGAAGGGAAAAGTGGAGGAGGAGAAAGATTATCATGGTTTTATTGTCTGCATGTATAGAAGTTGTCAATAAAAAATTTTTTAAAAAAAAAAAAAAAGTTCCTACCAGACTTAAATTTGTACTCTGCAAGCCCCTTGCACATAACAGAAATGAATTAAATATACAATTCATTTTTACCCTCAGCAGAATGAAGACACACTGTCACTTGCAGTCCTTCCCTAAATTGGTTTAATACTCACCATTAATTGAGTCACTAATTGATGACCCTCATAAATGACAAAGCTATTGGCCAGGGGCTCCAATCGAACTGACTGATTTCTTGAATAGACATCTTGAGCTGAGTAGAGCTATCAATTCCTTCACTCACACTTCATCCTTCTGAAGCTTCTAAACACCTACCCACCCTGTATTTTCCAGGCAATAAGATGGGTGCTGGCTAAACAGTGGTCTAAGAGGCAGGTTGAAGTCCCTACTTATAGCCTAATATAGAAGAAAGAAACTAAGCAATTATAAACAAGTTATGAATAATACAAAATTTATGCTTTATGAAGATGAAAATAGGGCCAAAGGTAAAGAAGAGAGTGATCTTACCCATATGTGGAATCTAAAATGGCTGAGCACATAAAAGTGAAGAAAAGCTGTCAGAGACCAAGGAGACAATCAGAGTTAGGAGGATGGGGAGAGAGTGACTGATGTGTACAAAGCCACACAGAGGAATAAGTACTAATTTGGGGGTTTTTATGTAGTAGGTGGCTACAGTTAATAATCATATATATACATATATATAAGAACAGTTAATTATATATGCATGTGTGTTCTAAAACATGTAAAGGTTCTTGAATGCTCTCATGATAAAGATATAATAAATGGGAGGTGGAGAAGTGGCTAAGGAGTTAAGGTACTTGCCTAAAAAGTGTAAGAACCTGAGTTTAATTCCTTAATACCTACACAAAGCCAGATGTATAGTGGCACATTCATCTGGAGTTTGTTTGCAGTGGCTGGAGAACCTGGCATATCCATTATCTCCTCCCTCCCTCTCTCTCTCTCTCTCTCTCTCTCTCTTTCTCTCTCATAAATAAAAAATATGAAAAAATAATAATTTAATAAAAATAGAAATTAGGGCTGAATAAATGGCTTAGCAGTTAAGGTGCTTGCCTATGATGCCTAAGGACCCAGGATCAACTCCCCAGTACCCACATAAGACAGATGCCCAAAGTAGCACATGTGCTGGAGTTCCTTTGCTACAGCTAGAGGCACTCATACACACATTTTCTCTCTCTCTCTCTCTCTTCAGTAAATAAATAAAATACTTTTTAAAAAGAGAGCTGATAAATGGATGAGGATGTAATTGATATGTTAGTTATTCTGATTTGCTTATTTTATGGTGTATACATATATTAAATCAGCTCATGGCATCCTAAAAATATGTTGTTGTTGTTGTTATATGCCAATTAAAATTAATTTTTAAGGAAAAAAGATGTATAAGCATAAAGAAACAGGAAAAGCCTGTCTGAGATAGGAAGCATGTCAGAGGACACCTTAAGATGAGAAGATGCCAGGAAAATGTCTGAGATAGAGAAAAGCAGTGTGGTCAGCATGAGACGCAAGGGCTTGGTACATTTAAGGATTTCATGAGGTCCCTGGATACTCAGAAGAGGATTGGATGCCAGAGCAAAGGGCAGCAGCAGAGCCCGAATGGAGCAGGACCTTGTGGGTCATAGTAGTAGCTTTCTATTGTGCTCACAATGCAGTAGATGCCCACTGAAGATGAATAAACAGATATGACAGCCTGCATTGTCATTTCAAAAGATTTTCCTGGTTGATATGTGGGAAATGCTTGATGATGGAAGTTTATA
This sequence comes from Orientallactaga sibirica, assembly GCA_036365145.1. Classification (NCBI taxonomy): domain Eukaryota; kingdom Metazoa; phylum Chordata; class Mammalia; order Rodentia; family Dipodidae; genus Orientallactaga; species Orientallactaga sibirica. The sequence goes on along the minus strand of JAEOAD010000004.1, from coordinate 52,637,814 downwards.
ACTATCTCTCTGCCTCTGACTAGCATTACACTGGGCCTCACAAAGGCTCCCCTTACTGAACTGGATCTGCCCCAGTTCTCTGAGTGAACTTCACTGCAGGGGGTGGGGGCTCACTTATTTGGGTATCTGATCACATCACCTTGCTCACTGTACTTTTGAGTGTGGAGGGATGTTGGTACTGGGGATACTGGCAAATCTCTTCTGCCCTGATACTATGAATTTCCTTGTCAACTGTTTCATTCTTTAGAGAAGTCATTTTTCTACATGCTTGTTCATATTTGTTTTTGTTTATCTTGATTTCTGTTATCTAACTGTAAGCTCATGTATTTATAGAGAGAAACTTCAGTCACTATGATGCCACCTTTCCTCAGTAGAGCTCAGCAGATATCCCAGTCCTTATTGATGAAGATGTGTGGGCTGCACTTCTGCAGGCCCAGAAACATGTACACCCATACTAGGTGGCGGGATAAAGAGCCAAAAGTTTTGTAGTTCTGCTTTCTTTTTCACAAGAACAAAACTAGAATGAAATCTTGAAGGTCATGCAGCAACCCTGGGGCTCAGGCTGCCACTCTACAAGGGCTCCTTCCATCTGCTTGAAGATCTATTTTAAAGGACTCAATTCTCTCAATGTCCATTCTTCATTCAGTTCAGAAAACGCCAGTGCATAAAAACATATCCACTCTCTGTGCCCTAAATAATGTCCTCAGCAGCCTGATTTGATGTGTTAACTACGATTACAAAGGGATTGCACGGAGAACCCAAAGCTGCAAGACAGCACACTTAAAGGAGAGCTCCGTCTACACTGAAAGCTAGAGCAGAAGGTTCAGGAAACACTATTTGGTCAGTTCAAAATGCAATCTGATTCACCAGTGGCCCTCATAGCCCTGTTTATGCTGCAAATATGTACATGGCCCTAAGTTGGTACCAAGAGGATGCAAATAATATTTATCACAGCTCATTTGCATCAAATATTTAATGTATTTAATCATTCTGAAATAAAATGTGGATGAAGCATGTATAATCTCCATTTTACAGATAAGAAACACTGAGTTCCCAGAGAATAAATAATTTATCAAGATTGTGTGGGGGGAGGGTTAATGTAGGGTCCCACTATAGCCCATACTGATCTCAGGCTGGCCTTGAACTCACAGTGATAGTCCTACCTCTGCTTCCAGAGTTAAAGGCATTGACCACCACACCCAGCACAGTAAAATTTTAAATATGTATGAAATTTCCTGTCCATGTCTGTCCAATCTCAGGTTTAAATTCTTAATCCTATGTAGTTCTGCTTGTTGCCATCAAACATGTCTCAGGGGAAGAGGCAATAATGATCTAAACTATAAATATTGACTGTGGACTGTGACAAATATAGTGATGTTCACATGCTCAGAAATGAGTTTCAGGAACCTGTGAGATTTCAGCTGAACCCTGGTGCCTGTGAAGCCAGAGTTTACAAGGTTCTGTTCTGGAAACATCTCTCTGGGCTTTATTCTCATGTTTCCCTCTTGAGTTTAATTATCCATCTACCAAATGGGTACAAAAATATGTACTTTATCAAATCAATCCAAAGATTTAGTGAGTTGAATCATGTCATGGACTTATACCAGTGTTTGGCCAATTCTCACCAACTCTTTTTCTTTTTTTTTTTTTTCCTTTTCTTTCTTTGCCTATGTGTGTGTGTGTGTGGTGTGTGCATGTGTATGTGTGTTCATATGTGTATGGGCCCAGGTATTTGCAAGTTTGTGTGCATGTGTGAAGGCCAGAGGTTGTCTTTCTCAATAACTCCCCAATATTTCTTTTATTGAAACAGGGTCTATCACTCAAACTCAGATCTCACTGATTTAGGTAGACTAACCAGCCACCTTGCTCCAGGTATCCCTGCCCCCATCTCCCCAATGATGGGATGATAGGCAAGTGCCATACCCACCTATCATTTATGTAAGCGCTGGTGATCTGAACTCAGGTCCTCACCCCTGTGTGGCACCTGCTTTGCCAAATGAACCATCTCCCCATCCCACCAACTCTTACTTGTAATCTAAGACAATGTATGAGGTTACCAGTGTGAGCTAGGTGCTAGAGAAGATGGTCTTCTAAACTGAAGGAACACTTACCAAGGCACTTAAGGAGGAAAGCATGACAGAGAAAAACAAATTTTAGATATTCTATAGGTACAATTTTAGGCATTTCTTGTGTCACAGAAGGAGATGTCATTATAGTACAGGAGAGGGAGGCAGCACCATGACATGGCATGAAAATGAGCTCACATGTACATGCAACCTGCAAGATGAAGGTGTGTTCTGTGTGTTCAGTGGCAGAATTTCACATTGGTATGGTCAGCTTTTGTGGCTCTAGTAATTTCTAAGACCTGCACTTTCTGTACTGTACTATAAAGTACCATGGAATGTGTTCTTGAGTCTCTGCACTCTGGCTGGCCTCTGACACTTTTATTATGGAACTTTTAACAAGCTGATGTAAATACCTTACCTAACCTTTAATGTTCATAAGTTGAGGAATGAGCATATATCCTGGTTTCAAGATCTTGAAATCTTGGCAACTTTTAAATTTAGTTCAAATTTCTGGTCATTATAAGCTTTCTCACCAAAATATTGTCAATTTGTCATGTTCACTTTTTTAAAAGTCTGTAAGAAAATCACAAATAATTATAGAGACAAACACTGGGGACATAAAATATGAACATTTGTTAATGCCAAATGGCAATGTTTATCTTACATATATGAGGCAGGTTTGACATTTCCCTAGAGTCAAATTATTTTTATTTAGGCACATTTAAGTAGCGAATTTGCCTTAAACTTAAAATGGTCACAATCTACCTAAAATCATCTATATCTTGTTTTAATTCTGTGTTGATACGTTTACTAGAGGTAGATCAAATGTCTTGTATTCATTCAAAGACCTGCTTTAGGGAAATCATTTGTTTCCAGAGGTCCTGGTGCTGCAAAGCTAAGACTTGCCATTGTGCTGTGGATACTGCCTTGCAGTTATTTATAGAGTGCAGTGTGCTGTGGGGAAACAGAACAATGCCCTCTATCAGTATCCAATCAGCAGTGAAGTTGACAGGGGGATGTGGGATGTACAAGAAAGTAGTCATAGACCATGTAAACAGCAGATTCTAGAGCAAGGGCTGGACAGTAGCTTTTGGAACTAATTTATTTGTTATTTGTGAGAAAAGGTTGCTACTTTGAAACACTTCAAAAAGTTTCCAATTTCAGGACACTGAAGAGTCAAACAACACAACCAGCACTCTTTTGTGATTTACTCCCAGTACTCCTCTGCCTCCATCCACATACAGGATAAAATTGCATTACATTCTCTGCCATGGTTATGTTTTTTGTGTTGTTCATTCTCTATTTCTGTTTTTAAAATTGAATCCTCTCCAATTCTTTTCCATTTTTAAACAACAGCTGCTCTTCTTATAAAGTGCCATCAACACAGGTTCACATTTTGTGAGAGCCCCATTAGATTCAGAGGTAATGTACACATGCTATTTGTTGGTTACTAGTAAAGGTTAGTAGTAGAGTATACACGTTTTCTTTATTCACATATATAAGGAGTAGGCAAAAAAGTGAGAATGCCATGGGTGTCTAACACTAAGTGTAATTCCAGTTGGGAGCATAATGGGGATTTTCATGTGCCTTTACAAACTGATTCTTAAGTCCATATAAGAGAACAAAGCTCCAAGACAAGTCAAATATTTCCCAGAGAACAAGAAATGAAGATTTATTTTTTTATAAAGCTCTGGTAATTAATGCAATGTGGTCATATATTAGAACAGACAAACTCAATCCTGGGACTAAATGAGAAGCCCAGAAACTGAAATAGTCATATATGTGATCTTGTCAGTGATAAAAGAGGCATTGAGAATATGGTTTAAACAAACTTCTCAAGAAATGGTTTCTGGCATGGAACTGTAAGCTGTAACCTAGAATGTACAAGATCCTGTGTTCAATTTCCAGCAAAACACACACACACACACACACACACACACACACACACACACACACAGGCTTTCCATAATAAATAGCAATAAAATAAATGTCATCTGACTCATATATTGCCAAACTAGGCAAACATGAATAAGGCACAAAGAGACTGAAGCATATGTATGTATATATGCATATATTTGTATATGTGCATGGATGTATGTAAGTGTATATATGTTTATGTAATAGTTATGGTCTTGGGACACCAAACAATTAGGAGTTATAAGGGAATCCATAGTTAATTTAGCCAGATCTTAACTAAAATTTCTGTGCACTGGAAACTTAGTAAGATCACATTTAAAAATTAATTATAAAACATGAAGCTAGCTAGGAATGAGCTCAGTGTAGAGCATTTGCCTAGCATACTCAGTGTACGTGGATGGGATTACCTTTAGAGAAAAAAAAAAAAAAAGTAAAAGCCTGTTTTTCTTCTTTAAAAAGAGTATGAAGTAAATGTAACATAATTTTACTTGTTAATTTTGCAGAAAGGTATTTAATTTACTTTACATAGAAAGCAAAACACAGGGAGACGTGACAGTTTTGCATCTATCCCACTCTAGGATTTAAAGCCATCTCTCATTTCTCATGTGCTTCCTGACTATAGCGATGGTTAGTTTTCACAGTAATATTTGGATACATTTTTAAACAACTTAAACTATCTATCAACTAAGAAACAATGAACTCCAGAGTTTATATAAACTAGTGGAAATGGCTTTGGAGTTCACAAGAGCTAGAACTGTGTCAGAATCTCAAGTGGACTTGGGTGAAGGCTGATTCTGCTAGAATCACCTTCCCTCCTTGTCAGACAGAGCTCTGATATGCTACAAGTGCTCTGTTTTCTTGGGTTATGGTATGACTTCAAGTCTTTCTCCCTTCAGTCTTTCCATTGCTTTCAATCCCACAACCAAAGAGAATTTCTGACTATTATTATTTTATATAAAAGAGTTTTCTTAAACATGTTTTAATCTAGTAAGACAGCCAGCTTGGATAAAAACAGTTTGGGTAGGAAGAGGAGTGGGAAATGGTTTTTGTCATGGTATTTATTAATTAGATTGGATTAGGTTTTGCTTAGTAGAAGAGAATCTTGAAACAATTCTAAAAATTCAACTGGTTTAACATGAAAGTATTTCCGACTCATGATATACATATAAAGATTGGTGGCATGTTCTTCACCCCCCCCCAGGGACAATAGAGGCTTCACCAGATTGTAGCTACACTATCTGGAATACACAACTTCTCAGTAAAATTGTTGGATCAAGAGCAAATGGGAAAAAGGCACACAGAGTTGTCAGCATTATACTCATTTTTTTTTTTCAAAGAAAGTTCCAGAAGTTACCTTTGTGCCTGTGATCAGGATTCCTTGAGCCTACTTGGCAAGGGAGCAAATTGAATGTTGAGGAGACCTCTGGTGATGTCTGCCATAGCAAAGGCGTGTGGTGATATTGGAGAGGAAGTCCACGGAGGATAGTGAGTGTAAGGTTGGAGGAGGGTTGAGGAAGATCAGGGTACAAAATTGCTAAAATATAATTTTGTAGGACCATTACTAAGTCCAAACACTTGAAAGGTTCAAGTTAGGAGAAAATGAATTATGTAATGTCAGTGCAAAGTTGTTTGTGTGGAACTTGAGGACAGTATTAAATTCTACCTGGAATTAGCAATACAGCACATATTTTTTAGAACTTTTTCCTCAGTTCATGCCAGTTTTCTTTTATTTTCTTGAGGGTTAAATACAACAAGGAGGCTGAGCTGAGGCTTTCCAAAGTTGATCTGCTTCAATTAAAAAGTAATAATAATAAAAATTTAAAAAATCAAAGACATGTAATTCACCCTCACTAATTCATTTCTTTCTTATAGGATGAAGTCTAAGGAAACAAAAATTTTTTGAAGTTCCACAGACTCCTTGTAACTGATGTAAAAAAAATTCTAAAGGGATTATAGTGTTTATCTCCAGTGATTCCAGATTTTGTGCAATCACATCTAAAATTAATTTTATTAGGATGAATCTCTTTCCAAATTCACTTATTAATATCTTCTATAATTTATTTAATTCTCTTCTGGAATAGCTAAATTGTAATAATCTATGATGACAGTTTTCTATGTGAAGTTGTATACTAGGTATTTTAAAATCAAAGTCAGTCCAGTGCCAAGATATATCATGTTCTGTAGCAAGCAAATCTATCAGAGCTTCTGTTTCCTTTACCTTTTGCAAAAACTATTGGTAGTCGGAAATATAATTTCTCAAGAATAATATTTAACTATAGGCTCATAGTTTCATTAAGTTAAAATCAGCTGCTACAATGAGTTTGTGTTTAATATTCATTCAAAATCAAGACTAAGGATTAAGTAATATTATATTCCTATATAACTACAATCCAAAACATTATTATCAAGTTGATACAAGGCAAAACCTGTGGCCACCTTGCCCTCACATCTTAATTTTGATAGTAGAAATAATTTGATAAACTGCTTTAGGAATTTTGGTTTCTTGCCATCGATTTGGATTTGCTGCATGGCTTTTCACACATATCTCTGATAGCAAACCAGAAGCAGCCTGTCTATTTCCTTTTCCACTTTTAAATGAAGAAAGTAAACAAAGTCTGGAGCATTTTTTTCTCCTAGAAGAGCAGTGGTTCCTCTTAGCTGTCTTTCATTATGTTATATGGTAACTGTTCATAGCTCTCAAATTTATTGGTACAGCTGTCAACATGTATATTCAGCTTGATAATAATGTTCCAGTTTAATGAGGCCTCTTAGAGTTATTTATTATTAAATTCCATTACTTTCTGCAAATGTTCATGCTGATTAAGACCATCCTTTCAGACTCTACACACCTAGACCAATCACAACATGACCAGATGATGAAATCTGAGCTGACTTTCCTTCCACAGGATTTGATCTCATCAACTCCTTAAATATAATTTAATGAAATGTCTGTTAATGTTACTATAAAAGTGGAAAAACTCATTTATAGAATCAGTCAACCATACCTGAAGTACATTTGCAATCTTGGACATGGCAAGAATTAAATATTTTTAATTGTCTTTGTGTTGAAAAGCAGCCAAATACTCCTCCCATTGAACTCTGTACGATGAACATGGTACATCTTTCTTGGAAAAAATTACTTACAACACTTAGATCTCTAAAAATATTTTAAAGACATGAAGTAACATGTAACAAAATACTATGACCATTATAGAACATGATAGATATTGTCCAAATTATTTATGTTTGTAAGGTCCTAAGTGCATGCAATGGGAATGCATTAAAAGAATGCCATATAATATAGAGAGTAATAAAATTCATAGAAAGAAGAAAATCTATGTATAAAAGCATACACAAGGGTGCACAATTGTATGCATATGAACATATTGTAATATTTTCAACATGGCATATGAAGGTGTTATGATTTTATGAACTCAAGCAATAGGGGGAAAAGTATGAGGATATTGTAGATAGAAAGTTCCAGACATGTCCAACCTTTCAAAATGTGATAAGATGCTGTTAATTGAAAAATATACATGGAGAACTGTGCAATCACGTTACAAAAAAATTAAATTTTCAAAAAATTTATGACTTTTGTTGAGATGCATTCATAGCTATTGTAAGTCACATGTTGCTTTCAGACTACATGTTGGACAGTTGTAGATTCACCCATTAAAAGCTTCATGGAGTGAGCACATGGGGTCTGAAAACATGGTCTCAAGCAGTATAAACATTTACAGAAAGTAAAAAGCATGGGGTAAGAACACATTATTTTGACAGTCAATGACAGCCAAGTGTAGGTTAAATTTGCCCATTGGGAGTGCTTCTCCTTTACTTGTGAGTTCTGTCTCTCTGTCTCTGCTTTAGCCATATTTTCATACTTACCTGTTAATGCCTTTGCACTCCCACCTTTTGTGTGTTGACATGGAGCTTGTCTTTCCTATATTTCATTTCCTCATTACAATCATCCATAAGATATAAAATCATCAATAAATGTTAAATAGATGAATTACAAAAAGAAAAAAAATAACCACACCCAGAAAACAACTTGGAAAATTTGTTGGGCCCTAAGAGGCCCGGGTGTGAGGCCTAGTGAGCCTGACTAGAGTTTGGTGACCTGTCTTTGGCCTATTGCTCCCGCTTAGGAGTGACTCAGCAAGGCCTAAGCCAAAACTGCCTCCGCCCAGCTACTGCTGACGTGGTGAAATACTATTGGCCCCTATACCTTTTTCCCATCTTGAGACCCCACCCTCTTTCTCAAGGCTATATAAACATCTTCCTACTACAATAAAACGAGTTCCTGCTTCGACAAGACTCCCGACCCAGTGTGTTTTTCTCTCCAGTGTCTTAGAGGAGGGGGTTCTGGGTTGCCGACATTCACCATCCTGCTCAGCCCCAAAAAGGAACCGGCTGGACCGGCTCCTTCTTCAGCCCTACCTGCCGGGAGGAACCAGCAAAAATTTCCTTATGTAAAAAAACTGATTTAAAGTTCTTTTCCTAGATCTCAAAGAAATACTGGCAAAAATGGAAAGGGAAGATATTCAAAATTATTCCTACAATGTTGAAGAATGATGGTATTATATTCTTCTTATGATTCAAATCAGCCCGTATTTACCTGACTGTCTTGATAGACAGTGTGGAAAAAAGAAAAGAAAATAACAAGAGAACTTTGCAATGTGTGTCAAACATACAATTTGACAAAGTGCACTTGGACATGTACACAGAAATGGGAAGTTTTGAAAAATAGCTTGTTATATGCTAACATTTTTTTTTCTCTTGGAAGGTTTCATAGAACAGGAAGGCTATTCAGTGAAATACTACAGTAAGATTATTAAAAGAGACCTTTAGTGAGAAAATGTCTATTTCTAGGGGAATAGATTTGAAAACTGGGCATAACAACCTACTCAAAAAGCCAAAAAAGGAGAGGGCTTTGGAAACAGCAAGATATTTTTATGTATGCATTATTATCATCAGTGTTGTACTGGGGATTGAATCTAAGATACTGAAAAATTATGACAAAAATCTATATGGCAGTCCCTGAATAGGTATTGAAAAGTTGTGGGTTATATAATAGTATTTATTCTATTAACCCAAATTTATTGAATGATTATGTTCACAAAGAAGAAAAAGAAAAGAAAGGGACTTAGAAAATAATATTTATTGAAGGATTTTATTCCACACTGTGGTCCTTATATTTTTGTATATTATCTGAATTCTTATGACAATTTCCTTTGTAAAAGGAAACTGAACTTGAGAGAAGTTATTTGTCTCAAGTCACAGAGTTAATAAGTGAGCTTGAACCTTCAATCTTTCAGTGCCTGAAACTTACGGTCTTGTTATCTGCTCCTAATCCATACTGTCTACCATAAATCCCTCCAACCATAAAATCTAGTGACAACACAGAGTCCTCTGTACAAAGACTTTATAGATTTTATAGACTATAGTCTAATTTTTAAAAGAAAAGATAAATAATGATAATCACCATTAGACAATAGAAATAATCTCATCTGAGCAATTGCAAGATAAAGTAGCTTTTCCAATATTCTAGAAGTAAACAAATATTAAAATATTAAGGAATAAAACACAAACATTTCCAAAGATTTTTAAATCATTTTACAATTGCCAATTGCCATTTTATTCACCCACAATACTTTTCACAAATAAAATTGTACCTGTTAATGTTTGAGCACGTCATTACTGATAACCCAGCACAACCGTACCTAGACAAGTAACCTGTCTTCATGCCAGCTGCACTTGCACGTGACTGTCTGCGGCAGCAGCAAACCTCAGTCAGCTGTGCACATACTGTATCCAAGGCCTAACATGAGAAGAGATGGTCAGCCCTAGAGTTAAGTCCAGACTGTTGAAATGGCCTGGATCCCATTATTCACATTCACTAGTTTTGTTCCATCTTTAAGATTGAAAATATCTTCTTCAGTCTCCTGTTTTCTAATAATGCTTCAAAGGTTAACCTATAAACATAAATGTTCCACCTGACTCCCACTCCACAGTCCCCCAAGTGTAGGTTACTAGGTTCAATTCCATAGGTCACACAGACAGACCCCACTTCAAAGGGCTCTGGAAGAGGCTTGGCAGAGACTTTCTGTCCAGGAATGTCATACTATGGCATCAATGGTGCTCACATGGAAGCATGCACTGCCAGCTGTAGTCAATACACTACCCATGGAGTGCGTTCAATGCAGTGCCTGTGCCTCAGAATGCATGGGAACAGCATTATCCGCTGAAAGGAGCCCCTTTGAAATCTTAGGTGACTGAATCAGATACCCCGCGACTTGAAAGCAAGCTTTAGCACTTCTCTATTTTCTCTGCTTTCATATATCAGAACAGCACAACTGCCCTTACAGAAGTTTCTTTAATGAGATTTAAAGAACGTATGATAGGACTATAATTTAGCAGAGCCCTCCACCAAATAATACTTATTCCTTTTCTTGCTTTATTTTCCCAGTAGCAGAGAGGAGAAAACAGAAGCATGAAGAGTTTAAACATCTTGTCTACTGGTACACTGCAGAAAGACCTGTGCTGATTCCCATATGATGGCCAGGGCAGGGAAGAACTCATGATCTGGAGACAAATAACTTTTACAACTTTGAATTTGAATATCAGAGTTCCTCAGGACAATTTAGTAAACTTATAATCAGCTAAAAACAGCTCTATTGTAAGCCCAGGGATTTCAACAGAAGTCTCAGTTTGATTTGCACATATATGCTTCACTGTTTAGACCTCATGACAAATCTTCTAATTGCAAAATTCACTACAACAATGATGATAGTTTAACTGAAACAAAAATATATAATGCACAAATTATAATTAATTAGCTCTTACATCATTCATTAATTCAATACATAATTTCTAAAATAACTGAATTCTATAATATTGAATTTGCTTAAAAGGGGAGTCATTTTCTTGAAAGAAAATAGTTGTAACTTTCTTATAGGATAAATATATCCTAATCATGAGATTCTTACTTCTTAACATTTAACCTGATTCTCTTTAAAACATCGCTTTTCCGTACATGCTTTCAAGCTTGTTTTTATTAATTATACAAATCATTAGTACTAAAACATAATATAATAGTTTCCAGAAGTAGCTTCACACACTATCTGCATATTTAATATTCTGTCTCTAAATTTTTAATCATTTGGGTCCAGGTTCTTGTCTTGAAGCTTAAGTTGATAACAAACCTACCAACTCGTAGAACTAATTGGTACAGAATCAGTCAATAATTTATAAGGGAAGGGAAAAACATATTGGATGTGTGAAGGTACAAGACCACCAGCCAGCTTATCCTGAGAGGTAACAGCAAAAATGTTTCATTGAACATATCAGAGGCACACTGGTGACATCCACTGGCTATTCCTTAGCATTGCCCAGATCCTTCGGATTCTTACTTGCAAATAGTAAGCAGGTTTTTCGTATTCACATTTTCCTTAATGTTTAAAGCAGTTGCATTCGCCTATATGTCCATTACATTTAGTGAACACTGTGTTTAACATTCAAAGTCTTGAAATTCAGTAAGAGATCAGAATTGTTCTGTCGTCTAAGATATATGTGTCCAATATAATTCTTTACTAAAGAAAGGAGGGGGGGAGACAGACTAAAATAGTAGTGATCAGAGAAAGCATTGTCACTGTCAAGCAATCTATGGAAATCAATATTGTCATTTTAAACTAGCAGGAATTTGATGAAGTTCCATGTTAGTTTAAGTTTGAAAACCGTGAAACATTTGGAAATGATGACTACAAGGCAAGGATTTTCAGTAGCACTAAGACAATGATTCTCCAAGATAGGAATGATTTCTTAAAGTGTAGTTTGATTTTCAGGGTCATCTGAAGTACTCACCACAGATGTCTATTTTAGGGCACAACTGCAGAACTTTAGTAGAAACTTTCAGAGAAGTTTTAATGCATTTGGATAGCAAACCACACTGTTGTGTACACACAAGCAGTGCTCTAGGATAGAACCTTTTATCTCCAGTGTTCAAATATAGGAATTTCATACAGAAATGCACTCAGAGATTCTTTATTGAAGACCACATAGGGAAGTGGTTCAACCTTATCAGTGGGACAAATTCTTCAGACAGAACAAATTTGGACTGTCACTGCCCAAAATTTATCATTAAATCAATCAAAATGTATAAAAAAATTCCCAAAATCTTCCAGGAAACACATGTAAGACAGGAATCACTTGTAATAACTTACAAATGCAAGTCAAATGCCCAGAATAAAATGAGATTCAGTAGATGGAAAGACGAGGGCTAACTAGTGTGAAATGTTTGAAAATGATACACAATATATTCTTCTTCTACATAGCAGTGTATTAGCAGTATTTTTTCATCTGCCACTGATAAAAGTACAGGTGATTTATTTTTACTCATGTTACCCAATTTTTTCAGTATTTAATTATTTTTAAGTAATTATATCACACAATTTTGGGAGAAAAAGTGAGTGCACAGGGAGTCTTGATAATATCTACCTAATCATCATTGCTCTGGACCCAGGAATTAAGTTTTCAGTTCATCAAGAGCTGCATGGATTATTTTAGCTAATACACAACAAATATGGATCCTTACATGAGCACTAGGATTTAATAGCCATAAGTTCATAATTGTGGCACAGAGTAAAGGGCAATTTCAAAAGGCACCAAGAAGAAAAGGGACATAAGGGCAAGAAAGCACAAAGGTTAAGCTATTTTCTATGAGAAGCCAAGGCAAAGGTATTACTGGTATAGGGTTATAAGATGAGAAGAACAAGCGAGTCTAAATCTACAACAGAGACATGATTATTTTTCATTTTATAAAGGGACTGAAAATTAATCCAGCAGATTGCAATTCCAGGAAAATTATTTTATTTTACCATATAGCTCAAATGTTATAATATTGCAATATATGTCAACAAAAAATTAATGTCCTTTCAGAAGACATGCTCAAACCATCTTCGGACTCCATCATATCTGTGTCGCCTTCATATGCATCTAGGATGCTGATGCTGCCTGGGCAGTCTCATGCTGAAGCCACTTTGTAATCTTTATCTGTCTTCTAGCATGAAAAACTGGAAGCTAGACTAGCCTCAGAAGTTATAAACAGATTCTTTTACACAAAGAGCATAGCCTAAGGAGAAAACCTAAATATAGACTTCTTTTCTTTCCTTAAGAAATCATCAGGGGGCTGGAGAGATGGATTAGTGGTTAAGGTGCTTGCCTGCAAAGTCAAAGGACCATGGTACAAATACCCAGGACCTATGTAAGTCAGATGCACAAGGAGGAGCACACATCTGGAGTTCATTTTCAGTGGCTGGAGGCCCTGACCTGCCCATTCCCCTTGTAACTGCATCTCTTTCTCTCTTTTCTCTCTGTATCAAATAAATAAATATATTTAAACATTTTAAAGAATATCATCAGGCATCTACCATGTTTTATGACCATCATTCTTTGAGAATTAATTGGAAGTAATAAATTTATATGTTTTGGAAGAGAAGTATGCTCAGATTAAGCAGTAGAGTGGATAAATAAAACACCCAATAATCCAAGAGTGTATTTTATTAGAAAAGAATTCAGGATACACACACACATGGCAAATAAATGTACCAGAATTTAGAAAAGTAGCAAAAATAAAATTACTTAAATAACGTCATCATGGGTAAGCAAGCCCATTATTCTAAAATAGATATTTTCCCGATTATAAAATGAATACTCAAACATTTAAAACTATAAAATGATAAATGAAAACGAAGTCAGAATCTGGGTATGTTGGTTCACACCTTTTATCCAAGCATATGGTAGACTGAGGTAGGAAGACTGTGGGGAGTTTGAGGGCAGCCTGGCTCTGCAAAATGAGTTCCAGGTCAAGCAGGCTTGAGTAAAACCCTGCCTTCTTGAATATAACCGAAAAACTTTATATATCTATTCTGGAGAGAAGGTTCCACAGCTAAAATTACGTTTTTGCAATGTCTGGCCAGATGCGCAAAGTGGTACATGCATCTGGAGTGCATCTGAAGCAGCAGGGGGCCATGGCATGCTCATATTCATTCTCTCTCTCTCTCTCAAATATATAACTAAAAATATTGTGGCCACCTCAACATCCCACTGTTATATAGTAGAAAGAGCACATTCAAGTATGGATGCTGCCATGTTTGTGACCATCCTTCTCATATGGGCATACAAAGATATATATATTTTGGTTTTTCGAAGCAGGGTTTCACTCTAGCTCAGGCTGACCTGGAATTCACTATGTAGTCTCAGGGTGGCCTTGAACTCACAGCGATCCTCCTACCTCTGCCTACTGAGTGCTGGGATTAAAGGTATGCGCCACCACGGCCGGCAAAAGAGATATGCTTTTACTAAAAAGTTATGGACATTTTTCCATATCAATATGTACATAAATAGGATCATTCATTATGATTGTGATCAACTAGTTCCCTATTTGTATTTTTAAATTGTTCTACTATTACAAATGAGGCTGTTGGAAACATATGTTTTCCTAAATGCAATCCATGACCCGCAAAACTTCAAGAGAGTCTGTCTAAATAAAACCTTATCTTTGTTTTGTCCTTCCATTCCTCTTAAGTCCAAATTCCTCTCTTTGGCCTACAATAGCCTGTATGATTTGAATGTCACCAGCATCATCACCATCATCTTTATTGTTTCCTTGTTATACTCAATCATGCTGGTCTTCATTTGTTCAAGTATGTTATTTTGTTCCAGGAACTCTTACGCATGCTTAGAAAAACACTGATTAGAACATTCTTTTGTTCTCAACAGCCATCTTTCCTTCAGATTCCAGTCTAACAACCTCCCTGCTTCAGTTCTATGATCTTTTTTTAAAATTTTCTCTCTCTTTTTTAAATTTCAACTTCCACAGCTAGCCATTGGCAGCAAGGGTTAAGTGCGTAATCATTTTGTAACTTAAAAAAAAAAATAAGCTTCATGCCTACACAATGTACCTGAGCATAATCCCCACCCTCTTTCATCCTCCCCTCCCCTGTTCTCCCTCCACCGAACCCCTGTTTCTTTCCAACTAGTCCCTCTTCTATTTTGAAATCATTTTGGCCTCATATTATGTACATATTGTGCATGTCATGATAACCACAATGAGGTCACAAATGCAACTACCATACTATATCTAGAAGACAATGTTCCAAAGCACTCCTTCCCCATTTATTTCCAAGGTGTGTGCATATATTGTGTGTGGTGTGGTGTGGTGCGGTGTGGTGTGTGTATGTGCAGATGTCTTCCCTGAAGATTAGAGGAGAACTACAAGTGCCTATCACTCATTTACATGTTTCCTTGAGATGATGTCTCTCACTGAACCTGAAGCTGCCATTGTCAGTCAGACTGGCTGACCAACGACTCCCGTGATTCTCTGGTCTCTGTTCCCAACATGACTCAGGTGACAGATGTGGATGGCCATTCTCAACTATTTATGTGGGTCCTGGAGAGTCTAAATCAGGCACATCAGGCCCTCTTGAGGTCTCATGCATCTATGGCAAACTCTCTTACCTGCTGAGTCATCTCCCTAGTCCCCCTGTGCCCTAATTCTTAACTTCCAGTGAGAAGTAAGTTCTCCATACTTAACTATTATCTTTAGCATCTGCTTTAAGACCTCACTTTTCTATGTGAAGAAATTGTGCAGAGCAATTCTTTCTCTAAGAATACTGATGACATCTGTTAAAGCCACCTCACATTCATCCCCATAATTTGATCTCCCATTCAAAAACCTTTACATCTGGTCATCATGTGTCACTCTCTTTTGCTTCTCGGTCAGCCCTTTGATCCGATCTTTTCTCATGTCACCGGTTACTCCTCCACATAACCCCCTTTTCTCACCATGGCGTTTCTCACTATTGCAAGATTTCAGCCATAGATTCCTTCTGGGTCACCCTCCTTTCTTCTCTTCTCCAGCATTAGTCACCTTATCATCAATTGCCTTTCTAACTCCAGATCATCAGGCTATTTCTAAGCTAGAAATAGAGTAAATTCAGCTGTTTAATTAATTTAGTACATACTTCAGGTATAGGCCCATACGAAGACCATCTATAATTTCAAAAGGTAAAAGGTAAAATGGAATAAAACAATGAGGCATTTAGCTATGTTTTTTTTTTTTTTTAACTAGAGTAAAATCTGATGTTTATAGCAGTAAAACTCCCTAATAGAACATGAGTTTGCTTGCCAGCTTTATTGGCCACAACTTTCCTCTCTGATATCATATCCTATATGCCTCAATTATAATGAAGTTATCATTAGCTGAACTACTCTTAACTCCAAACTGTTTCCTTTCTATGTCACCTGGTATTTTCACCCTCTCATGACACCATGAATTCTTTCTATGGAGCTTTGTATACTTTATGCCTGTAGGTCTTCCAGGAATCAACTTCATTCCTCCTATCTGCCAGTAAGAATGAGCCATTGTATTTCTCCCTTTGTATTTATAGTATAACACTTACTCAACCTGCCTTCTAGGAAAGATACTTGTGCCTCTATAACTCTATTATTCCATTTTGCATCTCTAAAAGTGACTTTCACATAATAGCCACTACATGCATGGAGTGAATGTAAGAAGTGCACAATGCCAGAACAGCATTTTCAACAACTAACCAGATTGCTGACATTGAAAGAGCTGGGGGTGGTGGGAGAGGAGACTGGGCGAGAAATCAGCCAGAGGAAGGATGCATTTTCTCAGTTTATTAATTTCTCAGGGTTGAACTAATCACTAATCACTAATATAAGACAAAAGTATTGAAATCATAGACAATTTGCTAAGTGCTTAACAAATAGAGATAAAACTAATTGGACAAACACTATGATACATGGGTTGGAATCTCAATCCACAGAGGATGATTCTAAAACTATCATCTTAACTCTTATTCCTAACGCCTTATATGTTATGAGGGGGTGAGGGGTAAATTATAAAGTGATGAATTATTTATACTTACTAAGGCTGTGGGCATGACAATGAGCTAATCACATGATATGACATGATATGACAACTGTGGAAACAAGGATGTAAGTTTATGAGACATTCACCTGGAAAATTTCTGCAAAGTATTTTAAGGTGATTATTGTTCCATGCTCAGCCAAGTGTTGGTCTTTTTTGTATGCATATCTCTAACCTGTAGCCAGAGAACCATTTATTTAGATGTGTTATTAGAAGTATCCTAGTTTAAGCTGGGTGTAGTGGCACACGCCTTTAATTCCAGCACTTGGGAGGCAGAGGTAGGAGGATTTCTGTGAGTTCAAGGCCACCCTGAGACTAAATAGTGAATTCCAGGTCAGTCTGAACTACAGTGAGACCCTACCTCAAAACAAAACAAAACAGGAAAACAAACAAACAAATAAAGTATCCTAGTTGTAAACCTGCCGATTATACTGTCACAGATTATAAAAGGGGGAGCCAAGGTTGGTATAAGGCAATGCACCCCACAAACAGTAAGCATAGTGGTTTGGCTAAACATTCAGTGAATGTTACAGGAAACCTGCATCTCAAGAAAATTCTTCTGTGTCACACTGCTAGTATGAGGAGCATTTTGAACCACCCACTTAGCTCCTTGGATAATAAAAGATAAATACGGAAGTATTTATATGGGCAATAATTATCAGAGCCCAAAGAAAACATGGCAATACAATATAAACAGTGTTTGCAAGTGGGCCACCTACATACAGACATTCAATTACATAATTATGTCTCTCTAAAATTAGTTTGCTTTGAAATTCTGTATTTTAAATATTTAAATACATTGTCTCAAAGGAGTCTGTAGATTTAACATGGCTGCTTAACTCATCCAGAGTACCACAAAACTTAAGAATGTCTGGGAACAAGCAGCTTTTTTAAATAGTGAGGGACACCAACTTGCAAAGCCAATCTGTAGCCATTACCAATTACAGTATATCCTCTTCTGAGATGTTGTAATGTGAGGACTAAAAATATAACTATCATGTCTAAAGTTATTACTGCTGGTACTTTCAAAATCCCAGAAACTATACTGAACACTGGTTAAGCGGCGTTGACCGCCTAAAACAAATCTAAAACAAAAATATCTACCTGTTCTCCTCACATCAGTCAGGTCTACACTCTAGACTATATATAGATTAAGCAACTATTCTCAGCTAAGACGCTTCAAATAATCAGTATCTTGTTTGATTGGGTCTTACATATATTTCAAAATAATTATGTAATCTTCAATACATGAATAATAACGAACATCACTAATCAGATAGTCTGCTGCATTCCCTTCTTTCTGAGGAAGTATAGCATATGAACGTGAACATGCAGCAGAGATAACGAGTACAGCTGATCTGTCCTCATCCTTATCCAAAATGGTGCAAAATAATCGAACACAGCTAAATCAAAGTGGAACATAATCCATAGGTAATTCATCTTTTCCATGCAACGTGTTAAAATACCATAGTAACTGAATGTTCCTGACATTTTCAGAGTTAACATCATAATAAATTCATATACACACTTTCAGAAGAAATCAAGAAAATAATTATTACCCTTCATCAAACATTCCTCAATAACTTTCTTTGACTTAAAGATAAAACTAGGTAACTGTGTATAATATTTACTCAACCAAATAACAGCTACAGATTATGAGCTAAGTCAGAGACATAAAAAACAAAGACAAGCACAAATGGTCAATTTATGAGAGTTTAGTATTTAAATTACTACATTTTATATGTATTTGAACTGTGTATAAAATGATAAAATGCATTCTGATTCAAAATACAAGGTGTTTTCATGAATTGTAATAAATCAGGCCTGTAAGTAGATTTACTTCAGGCTTCTCCACTTAGAGACTGCATGTCTTTTAAGCCTTTGTGAATATCAGACCAGGTTTATAACAGATGAATTTTCTAAGTTTCAGTGTTTTAGGAGTTAAGTTTGCAATGTAAAATAATTTATACATTTAAAAATTCAACAAATAATTATCAGTTACAATTTACTTTATTAACATTTGGTGAATATTTTGTTAATATTAAAATATTCACTTTTGAAATGTTTAAGAAAGTTTTAACTTTCCCACTGCAGTGTTATAAGGATCAGTTAGGAAAGATGACAATATTTGGTTTGATATCAATGCTTTATGTTTGTTTCTCTTCTGTTTTTTACAATGATTATCATTTCAACAAAAATTAAATGTGAATAAGAGTCAGTAAATCAGAAAGAAAGAATAAAAAGGGAAGAAATATTTGCAGGTGGTCTCAAAAGTGATAGTTTTTAGATAGTTTGTTAGTGTCTCAAGTTTTTAAATTTGTGATCCAATCTTGAGAAGCAGAAAAAGGATTAAATAGAAGACAAATAGAGGAACAATGGGATTTTTTTCTATTATGTTCTGTATAGAGTCTTTTTAAATTTTATTTATTTATTTATTTATTTATTTATTTATTTATTTATTTATTTACTTGAGAGAGAGAGAGAGAGAGAAAGAGGGAGAGTAAGAGGCAGATAGAGAGATAGAATGAGCATGCCAGGGCCTCCAGCAATTGCAAACGAACTCCAGATGTATTGCCACCTTGTGCATCTGGCTTAGGGGGGTACTGGGGAATTAAACCTGGGTCCTTAGGCTTCTCGGGCAAATGCTGTAATCACCAAAAGATCTCTTTGGCACCAAGTTTTGCATCTTTGATTTCACCTGTTTTGGTTGGTTGGTGATCTATTAGTGAAAGGACCTAAAGAGTGTTGTGAAAGAACAGGGGGTAAATGTGCACTCCTGAGTGATAAAGTCCCATGGACGTAAACTGTGTGTTATAAAATAAATGTGAGTCAAAAAGTTGTCTCTACGTAAGGATCTTTTTCTTAAAGATATTTCCAGCCAATCAATAATGTAATGAAAATCTGCAGCAATGTATTGTTAGGGGCAGTACCAGAAGAGATTGTATAGTATAGTTAGTAAATAAATTACATAATAAATAATTGCAAAAATATTTTATTTCAAAATACTTTAGCTAGTACTTCAAAATGTGAGTTGATTTTATGATTGTAATAAACTTCAAAATATATGGTTCTATTTTTTAATTTCTGGTAAAAAGTTGTAGGTAGTAAGTAAAATTTAATTGATAATGTAAGCTTTTACCTGTTTAATATTTAAAATAGTATAACTAAAACTCAATGTGCAAATATCATTCTAAAGTCCCATTTTTAGTTATACTTTAAATATTTGACAATACTAGGAATCAAACCCAGGGTCTTGTACATGAGAGACAAGAACAATATCCCTGAACTATATCCCTAGCCTTATCTTTTGAGACAGTCTCACTATGTAGCTTAGTCTGACCTAAATTCATGACCCTTCTGTCTCTGCCTCACCAACATTGAGATTATAGGCATGTGATCCCAAGACCTACAGGTTAACCCCCAATTTTTCTTTCATATTCCATACTTGGAAAATTCTAATAGCACTTCATAATAAATAAGAGCAGATCAACGTTTGAAGTGTATAAACTTGAGGAAAATAATATAATAATGTAAAATCACACAAGAACACACCAAGTCATTTTTCCTAGGGTTTAATTTTTAACTGATAAATTTTAAGTAATGAATGCAATGCTGATCTGTCTTCGCTTATTTTCAACACATAAACTATATTTTGTAACTTGCAAGTGACATTCTTTTGACCATGTTATTGTTTTTACCCTTTTTTAAATGTTCTTCTTCCAGTCCTTTCTGAATAGTTTATCCAGTCACATCTGGTTTGGCTAAAGAGCCATCCTAGCACAGTAGTGTTTCAACTTGCAAGGAAGAACACCCTTATTAAGCTGGTAGAACTCCACCAGCTGGATGAGATCTGTGAACCTTGTGTGGCCATCATCCAGTGTGTGGAACATTTCTCCATCATCTTCCACCTGCAAGAGAAGCAACAAACTACTTAAAAAAATAAAAATAAAAAGATGAGGATAAGCAATCTGGATGGACAATAATATTCCACTGCATAGTATGTCTTCATTAGATAAAATGGACAGCTTATAAAAGTAAGGACAATGAAAATAATATTGTGACATATTCACTTATTGTTCATAACATCAGTTGCATTTTAAAGACTTTGGGACCTGGAGACATGGGTCAGTGGTTAAAGGTATTTGCTTACTAAGATTTCTGGCCCAGGGTTCAATTCCCTAGCCACCCAAATAAAGCTAGACGGACAGTTGATTGCAGCAGAAAGACACACACACACACACACACACACACACACACACACACACACACACACACACACCCCACATGTAAATAAATCAATTAATAATAAAAAAAAAGCATCAGTTTTTGTTTAAACGGCATGTTTCTTTAACTTCTAGTCCTCTGATGTTCTGTCAAGTTAGGATAACACAACTATTGTGAATCAGTAAACAGTGAGAAACCTGGACTACTTAATATAAAAATAAAAGATCTTCCACTTAGGGTTGAGTTAGCTGCTGCTGCTACTGCTTTTTCATTGAAGCTTTCTAGTATGAATTACTCATTGTGGGGAGGGGGGGCGGTCAATAACCTCATAACCAGAGCAGTAAAGAGGCTGTTTTCCATGGCCTCTGATAACTTCACAAAAAAGCAAACTCAAAAGAAGGCATTAGCCAGTTAGCTGACTTATAGGGCACCTTCCTCATGTAAGTGCATCTAATACTCATCGCTGAGTCAGTGTACATAATTTATACTACACACCCATGGGCATGCACAGACACACAAAAGCAGAAGCAACAGAAATATCACAGCAAGTTATGCTGATTTTTTAATGGTCTCAGGATAATTAAAAAGCCCACCCATTCTAAGGCATCTGTGTTTCTCTTCATGGTGGTTAAAAATAACCAACAAGAAACCAGGAATATAAACTACAAAGGGAAAAGGCTTTAAAATATTGTTTTGAAAGAACTGTTAGTAGCATTCAGTAGTAAGATTCTTTAGTGGCCTTTAACAATAGGTGGCATGAGGTCTATACAATATCGCTAAATCATATTTTGTGGAAAAAAGGTAAATTTAATTTTTACAATTCCTATATTTCTTATATTAATTCAGGCTCATAAAACCATTTCTGCCAAACTTAACTCTAGTCAAAGTACGAGCTCCCAAATTATATTTAATAAAAGGAACAAAAGAAAAGCAAAGTTTCCCAGAGTGTATGCATTAAGATCATGTCTAATATACGGATGTAAAATCACAATTACTTACCGGTATAATTTGAAAGTGCTTTATTTTTTGTCCATGGCTCATTGACAGTACAAAAGTTTTGGGGTTACTCTGACTATCCCGTACCAAGAAAACTCTAAAGAGAGAAAAGGATTTTAATATATTTCTATATTTACTTATGGATTTTACAGAAATGAATTGTGTATAAATCTGAAAAGTATACTCATATGAGTCTATAGCCAGAGTCTCATTTACTATGAATTCAATAGTTATGTTATAAATTTATGAAACCCTCATTACACTAGTGCAATATGATAGGATAAATATACACCCATTTGTTAGATTGTTCACACTAACCAGAATAATACTATAGTTCTATCAATAATTAGTGCTGTATCCTTTCTTCCACTAGAAATTTGGCACTCATGTAACTCACCATCACAAAGAATCAGGCAGCAGTACACTGTTTTCTTAAGTGATGAATCATGTAAGGAGGAAATTATTTAGAATGAAATGTTTGTTACCTTTTTTCTACCATGAACCTTCCCTGTTTGGAGTCTAGTTTCTACTGCTTCATATGCAACAGATGGCAAGAAATTTAATATAGTCTTTAAAAAAAATCCTCAATCTCAAAATTGCTTATTAAATGTTTAAGGAAAAATGTTTTAAGTAAAAAAAAGAAAGAAAGAAAGAAAACACCCCCAAAAAACATGCACATTGGCTTTGAAAAATGCAGCAATAAAACCTCTATAATGTCAGGCTAGAGAAACAAGATGTGCCCTAATGGACTAAGTTAAAAAGACTGTCAGGCAAGGATTCTTATTTTGGGGGCAGTACTTTGCAAAACCACTTCTGTAGTAATTATTGGCAAGTACATTGTGTAAATGTCCCCACTGGTGGCTCCTATGCTAATCTCACTGTGTTTGGCAAAGAGGCAGCCATGGTGAGGCTTCACAGGTGTCTGACCAGATCATCTATTTCATTTGTGCTGTGTGAAGTTCTGGACATTACATCACTGAGAAGTGGGACAAAAGGGCATTTCAGTTGGAAAGTAAGCTGTAATTTTCTTCCCTTTTCTTAGTAGATCAGCACTACCACCTAGTGGACCACTTGACACCATCATGCCTTTCCAAATAAATACTAATAAAAAATATGAAACATACATGTGTACTTACTCTTTATGCAACATTTCATTTGATTGACAAATATTGGACTCCAAAGTAAAGGGAAGTTTACTCTTTCAAAATATTCAAATAATTCTTCATGATTTATTCCTTTCTTGGTCTGAACTGACTTTAACTCTATGGCACATTCAAATTTATATCCAGAAGCATATGTTCCACACAGAGAAGCATAATAACATCGTTTCTTATTTAGAGTCTGATGAAATGCTGACTTGCTAATAATAACCTTCCATATTAGAATGCATTTTTATCCAAATGTCAGTACTATATCAAATCAAAGCCTTGTCATCATCATTCTCAAGCCACCCTTTGCAGATAAAAAAATCTCATCACCACTTGTTTAAATTGATACTGGCTTCATTTCTCATCCAAATATCAACACAGTCTCCCTCATTTGTTCTGCACTTGGAAAGGGACTCTAGCTAGGATTATAGTAAGTAGCTGAAACACTGAGTAACTTGAGCAGAAAAGCCTTCAGATTATAAACAACTCATAATTCCTAATGGTATTCCAGGGTACCACATTAAAAAATAATAGGTGATATCATAAAAAAATACTCTATTATAGGATTATATTACTTTAGTGAAATGGCAGTGGTGATATAAACAGAAAACAGAAAAAAAAAGGCAAGTATTTGAAATTGTAAGAAAAAAGCCTTTTTTGTAATACACTCATATCTAAGAAATACAATGTATTGGATAATGTGAAGTCATAAACCATATATTGTAATAATATTAAATATATGTACAAATAAAAATGTTCACTATAAAAACATTTAGGTTATATTCCTTTGTACAGTAATATCTATGATGCTAAATTTGACACAAAATGAATAGTATGAGTGCTCATTGGTCAGGAACAAAGAATATGTTATTTGGGGCTGGAGAGATGACTTAGCATTTAAGGCACTTGCCTGAAAAGCCAAATGATCCAGGTTCAATTCCCTAGCACCCACATAAAGCCAGATGCACAAGGTGGTGCATGCATCTGCAGTTTGTTTGCAGTGACTAGGGGCCCTGGTGCACCCATTCTTTTCCTCTCCCTCTCTCTCTCTCTCAAATAAAAATAAAATATTTTAAAAGAAGGTTATATGTTCATGTATAAAACAATACTAAACACACCTTGTATACTCAGTATTGTATAGATATTGCTAGAAAACAGTGATAACTTCTGATTTCTAGTAAGTAAAAATTAAAAAGCCTAAGTAGGTGTTCAGTAATTATTACCTATAAGAGAAATTCCAATCACTACCACTCAAAACCAAAATCTCTAAACGTACCCATCCACAGGTCCTTGCTGAGCAATCAGTCTCTGAGCTTCATCTCTGGAAATTCTGTGGTGAAACCATGGCTGGGACCGGTGGATAGCTGAAGGAGGAAAATGGATGCATAGAAAGGTTTCTTCGACATGATCGCATATTCGTTGTTTGCACATTAGACCCTGTCCCTTCTGTTCTGTCACTACACATGGAGGCACATCTATCCTATCTACCCACCACCTAAATGACAAAAGCTGTGAAGAGACATACCCATGTTTGTGGCAGAGCTCTGTGAGGATGCAGTAGGGCTACCATGCGTGCCCAGGCGTAAACAACCTTTTTTCTGAGCAAGAAAGAGGAAAACAAATCTCAACTTCTTGAGCAAAGCAACTCAAGCCATAAATATTTTGAGAAAAAAAAAAAAAGTGAAACTACTAGTACCCTCCAAGCGAGCCCTTCCTCAACTGCAACCGAAAGGGCTTCCGTGGGATTTTCTATGACTCTGCTTTTCTGACCAGAGAAGTCCATTGCTACCAGGGAGTTCTCTGATATACTTCTCTGGAAAACAAAAACATTTGAACCATGCATGCTTCTTTGAACATTATCTTCTGATTTCTTTTGACCATAGGCTTCCTCTCTAGACTGGGATCCTAGAAGTGGCTGCCAGGAAATTAAAAATTTAAATATATATACATACACAATATAAAATGCTGCTATGATTTGGGTTAAGTTAAATTATCTAGATATTTGTTAGGATAACTGAGTTAAGTGCTAAAGGAAGAGATTTGGTAAAGTGTGGAGGGAAAATATGTCTTTCTCCAAAAGGAAACCTATCTCTTCATATTTTCTTGCAAACGGACAAAAACCCAATTGAGAAATGTCTAACTCTCTGGATAAAAATATTCATTTGTTCAAAAGTTACCTATCTATTAATCTTTAAGATTCATTCATTACCAATTACATGTCAAGTACTCCACTTATGAAATAGCTCTTTTATAAGGTTCAAGGAGTATGAAATATATAACAAAATATATCTTATACAATTTATCTATCTTATATAACTTAGTTATCTTATAACTTAAATTACTATTTATGATAGAGAAAATGTATTTGTAAAGCTTATCACAAAAACATTAATCTTACTCAGAAAAGTAAATTTAATGGAATGATAAATTTAGATAGTTTTGTAATATTAAAATGTCTAATATTAACATAGGAACACTTTTCATCTTGGGAGGAGATATATGATCAAATGGAAACTACAAAAATAAGTATGGACAGCAGAAATCATACAAAATCAAGATAACTTTATATGTGACAAGGCCATTGTATTTAAAAATTACTTCTTATTTTCATATTCTCTGAAATGAAAATAGCATACCCAAAACTTAGTACTTGTATTTATTTTTGTTTGGGGTTTTGTTTGGTAGCCATCTTAATATAAATATGCCATTGTGGGCTAGAGAAATGGCTCTGTGGTTAAAGGTGGTTCTTTGCAGAGCCTGACAACCTAGGTTCAATTCACCAGTACCCATGTGAAGCCACGCTCACAAAGTAGTGCATATGTCTGGAGTTCATCTGCATTGGCAGGGGATATATGGCTTCCCCCTATTCATTCTCTCTCTTTCTCTCTCTCTCTCTAATAAAACATAAATATTTTTAAATATAGAGTAAAATATAAGTATGTCACCCTCCAAGTCAAAAAAGAGACAAGTGTCATAAAAACCTCTATTCCATAATCTTACTCCTTTTTTAGACATTTACAAAAGGAAAAAATATAAAAATGGAAAATATTTGTTGTTCTCCACTAAGTACTAGAACAGTAAAGTAGAAAGTGGAACCAGACTGGCAAAGTACAAGTCAAGCTACATGGGAGAACATGTGATACATATCGTTACACATTTCTCCATGTTGATTTAGCCATAACTCACTTGACTAAACAGACTATGGTTTATCCATGGAAAAAAATTAGGGTTCTTTTATAATTGCATCACACCCAGTTTATTAGTATCTGTTGTTTATCTCTACAAAACATCTGATCATGACTCCTCCAGCCACTCTTATTCCAGTTAGTCTATATGTCTAGAGAACCGGCATGCAATCTTCCATTTGTTACATGAGTCTTTATAAATGACAACTGCTCTTTTCAGACAGATGCTGTGTCTGTAATCTCTTTTTGCTGTCACACCTAAGTTTACCCTGCTCACCCCGTGAGCTTCTGTAATGGGCTGTGCACCTGTCAGATGTGCTTTAGCTCTGCCGACATTAATGAAAAGCATCCACCTGCCCAAACCACACAGTAACGATCCTGGATCCTAATGATAGCTCCATCCTTATGACGTCTCCACCTCCACGTGCCAAGATGGCTCCTGTACTTAACTTCCTGATAACATAGAAAGACTGTTAGGAAAGAAAGATAACCACAATCAGTGGTTCCTTCCCTTTTTCTTCCCTTCGAGATGGCAGGCCCGGATGTAAAATAAGATCCTATGTTCCATAATTACTTGGCAAAAGAAGCGACTACCAGACAAATAAAGAGTGTTTCATCTGCTAGGTAACCACACTAAGAGAAAACAGTAATGTAACAAATGTTTCCCACTGAATGGCAGGTGGTGGTTGAAAAATTAATAGTTTACCTTTGGTCGACAAAGAAATAGCAGTTGGACAAACTCAAAGGTCATTTTCAGCTTGATTTCATTCAGATAGGAAAGCAATGCTGATAACATTCTGAATTGGTTATATTTCTCCAATGTTTGTCACTTTTTTCTAGTTCATTCTTCTTAAGTAATGAACAGGTCACCCCCTTCCCCCCCAAAAAAAAACATAGTTCATGATTGCAATGGTCTAGCTTTCTCCCACCCGCCACACCCACCCATAAAAAAAAAAAAAAAAAAAAAAAAAAAGGACTCTGGGAATACCTGGAATTTTCCAAGCCTTACATTGAAACCAGATCCCCTAAGCTAAGTGAGGTATATGATAATGTTTATCAGGGAGTTTGGCAGCATGGTGCCTAGTACCCACACTGCTAACCCCTTTGAAGGAACTGGATGAATTTGCAGCTCAATCATCAGCAAGAGAGCTCAGAATTTTCCCTTTATAGCTCTCTGTGCTTCCCACAGAGCCCCAGGGCTACAGAGATAAAATGGAGCCTAGACTAAGCCTTGGCCCCTCATTTACAGCACAGGAAACCAGTGACTCCACCATAGTCATACAGACAACTTATGGTAAAAACAGTAACTGACATGTGGCTTCTTTTATAGACCAGAGTAGAGGGAAACTATGGAATGCTTAGCACAGGTCAAAAGATTAGGACAAAAAGAACTTGAGTGGATTCCACTCCCCTATCTCCTCCTTCCAGCTAGAACCACATAAACAGGTACTCCTTTGATGGAATTCTTAGTTTCTTCCTATAAAGAACCAAATGTACTCGACATCCTGAAATGCCTGCCCAATATTCTCATTTCAAAGGCATATGTGCTTTTATAGTTATGATGCTCTATGGCACAGTTTGGTATTTTTCTTCAGACCCTCTTCTAAATGTACATGTAAAAATTGCATAGTGAAAGCATCCTAACTTTTCTATGAGGTTTCCTTAAAACAGCCTGAATGAAAAGCAGTAAGGCAGAGAGACAAGGCACTGGTGACTGGTCACTGATGCCACCACAGCAATCTGGACAAGTGGGATGCTCTATCGACACCAAAGTAAATCCCCCAAATTCTCATTTTCTTTCACAGAAATTGCAAACAGCACAGATAAAATCCACAAATGTGCCCCTTGCTGAGCATAACAACTCCCAGTTAAAACAGGTTCTTCCCACCTGAACATCTCCTTCAGCCCCTATCTCCAGCCAGATTCATTCATAAACTATGCCTTCCTATACATAATTTTGAAGAAGTAAAACCACTCTAACCAAAACCTCACACACTGCTTGACCAAAAGCCAGCTCAGCTTCAATGGAAAAAGCTCACAATAATACCACACTTGCACAGTAATACAGTAATGAAAATGGAAAGTACTTTGTTTATAACACTTTGCCTGTGATTAAAAGGACACTAAACAGTAACTGTCTCAAAATGCTTGGCTGCTGTGAGCACGTTCATCCTAATAACTTCAGACTCTAAAAGAAATTTGGAGGGATTTAGGAAAGGATTAAGATAATAAAATTCATTACTCTTTTTATATACATATGGATTGAAAGATAAAAGTAAGCTGACAAACTGCAAAAAATATTCACCTTAAAGAGATTGCCTTTATAAAAATTCATTACATTTCTTAGTTTCTTATTTGAAGGCTTAAAAGTAATATGATACAAAGATGAAAAGTTATTCTTCTATAACTTAAAGGAACATAGCTACATAATTGGAGTTCCCTTCCCATGTAGTTTATCAGGCTTCATAATCAACACCATTTCATGCCTCATTCCTAGAACTGAGCATTTCGTCTGCTACATGACATGTGGGATAAATGCACCTTCCTTGGTCACAGCCATGAAGATCATATTTTTAACCTAAGTGGAAATGCAGGTTTAAAAAAATGTACATTAACTGATTTGTAGCATAGGCACATGCATCCAAATTTCCAATGTGCTGAATTTTAAAGAGTGCAGTAAAAATATCAGAACATAAACTTGAAGTTCAGAAATAAATGTCTAGTGTTAATGCTCAGAAAATTAAAATTAGGTCCTTAAGAAGGAAAAAGATGTGTGTCTGCAAATGAATATCCACGTTTCAGTTAGTGAAAATCTGAGAAATAGTACTAGAGTTAATGTAATGCATGACCTATATTTGGCTTGTAACTTTTGGGTTTCCTAGAAAGTTGCCTAGCTTTAAAGACCTAGAACTTAAAGAAAATTATTGTTAGAAAGTCAAAATGCAAAAAAAAAAAAAAAAAAAAAAAGAAAGAAAGAAAGAAAGAAAGAAAGAAAGAAAGAAAAATGCAAAAGAACCCACAAGTATATAGTGTAGCTCTGAAGGTTTCAAATCTTAGAATCAATATTAAAATATGTATATAACCCCATAATAAAATCTGGTAATTATTAAAGTATAATCCATAATGCCCAGAAAAAATCCTACACAAATTATCTTATAAAGAGCTAATCTTCAAATGTCCTAATAGGCCCAGGATTGTTCATATAATTCATTCAAACCTTTTTACAAACAAATGTATAATGTTATATTCTTTAATTCAAGATTCATATACAGTTATGGAATTATTTTTACTCTGAGGCTGACCATATGTAAAACAAAAAAACAAAAACTCCAATATGACATTCTATGAAAATATAGCATTCTATTTTAAAAGGTCCCAAAAGTTACCTTGCTTTACTAAAAGCAAACAATGCAAATGTAACATAGTCTAATTTTGTAGTACAATATAACAAGGAATTGATATAAATATAAAATATTTTCAAAAGTATGGTCCTTACCATGGGTGACATACTCTGAGAACTGCGGCCGCTTCTTCCTTGATATGGATACATGTAATTCTGGTATAGCTGCATGCCATACTACAGAATAAACAGACAAATCCATGATCTCGGAACTTAGATACACCAATAAAGTCATGAAAATCAATGTTTCAATAGTGATATATTAGCAATACTATATATATATATATATATATATATATATATATATATATATATATATATATGATTTCCTTAAAACAAGAAAGCAATCAAAGTTTCCAATAGTACATTTAGAAAGATTATGCTGTTTGCTTAGGCCCACAGATTAGAATTCAGCTAAGCAATGCAAAGCTCTGGAAGTGATATTTCTACTCATTTCACTTAGCACCAAATTGTATTATAACCAACTTGAGTGGTATACTGCCCAGTAATAAGAAAGACAGCTTTGAAAAAAAGAAGTGATGCGTTATGTTACAGATTCAGAAAATCATACACATATCCCAAGAAAAATGGTAAAATACACTGTTACATTGATGACTGGGTGTTGAAGTGCTAAGTGTCTTTAGTTCTATAAGAAAAATCCTTGGAACACTATTATCCTTTCATAAATATTCTATGACATTAATTTTTGGCTTTGAAGACCAATATGGAAAAATGAGTTGATTTTAGAGAGTTTACCTAAGATAAATGGAGGAGGCAGTCTTAAAGAGAATGAGTTAGAAACCACAATGTAGGTCAGGATTATTATTGGCTGATTAGTTTTGGAAACTTGAATGCCATTGGTCATGAGCAAACCTGCTCTGGAGACATCCCCACCTGCAGTGGGTTGAATGTGACTGTAAATCTTCCATAGCCTCAGGGATTTTTGATTAAGATTAAACTTCAAACTTAAGTCTCCAGCAGCCTAGAAGAGGTATCACTGGAGGCATATAGTTTAGTCCATCCCTAAGGTGTACAAAGAACCAGTTTGAGTTTTGGCTGTTGTTGTTTGCTGGCTGCTTAGTAGTGTCTTTCTGCTATATATCTATAGAAGTGAGCCAGCTTCTTCAGGCATTGATGGTGTTTATCCTGCATTCTGTAAGCCTGAAATCACTTTCCTCCCATAAGCTACTTTTGGCTGGATGTTTGTCCCAGTGATGAAAGGTAACTGCAACAGAAAAATTGGTACCAGGAGGGGGGTTTCTGCTAGAAACCTGACTGTGGCTTTTAGCCTTTAGGAACTGATTTAAAGGACGACTGTGGAAGGATTTCAAACCTTGGTCTAAGAAATAGAATACATTGCTGGAGGCAGTTTCATGGATCATTCTGGCCTGAGATGAAAGGCTTGAATGTAGTAAGAACTATGGGCTGTGAGATATGACTTAGGAGAAGAAAGCACTCTGTAGAGACTGTGTTAGAAGCAATTTGTATGAGAGGCTTGCTGCACTGTGCCTTCCTGCCTCTGTCCTGAGAACTTGTGTAGGGTTGTGTTGCATGGAAATGAACTGGTATTAGAGGATGGATATGGCATAGAAAGAAATGAAAACTTGACATAAAAGACAACAGCTCAGTTCAGATGCAATTGTTTGAAAGATTATAATTATTGAGATTGGGACAGATGTTCTGCACTACAACAGCAGAAGAATGCTGAACAGCCTGAATGCTGGAAGAATGACCTGCTTTACAAAGTTAGCTTTGTTGGATTGCTTTATTGGATTTACTGGATTAACAAGATGGCAACCCATGTGGTACTATGGTGTGATAACAAATGCAGGAAAGGGAGGGATACTGGATTTGCAATGCCATTTTGTTTTTTGGCAATGGCCATGGGCAATCAGAGTCAGGGTTGTTGGAAGTCTTTTAGTGGAGGTACAATGGAGCCCTAAGAATGAACCATGGGTTGCAATGGAGACCCCTAGGATTTTTTTGATATTCCAGGACTATGGAACACTTGAAACGAAGAGCTGCTGTCTTGGGATAGATTGTTCCTTGGGCCTGTATACAGCCCAGATGGAGGGGTGAAACTGAAACAACAGAGACTTACTGGTTAGAAATGTCAGACATGGAGCTATGGAACTTGATGTTGACCCTGTTTGTTTTAGATCTTATATTAGTTCAATATTTCCTTGTTATGCCTAGTGCCATCCTTTGCAATGTGAATGTATAGTCTATGATATTATGTTCTTTGGGCTTTATAGCTAAACAGTTAAGAGACTTGGACTATGGGGTTGTTTGAATAGTGTGCATATTGATAAAAGCTATTGGGGGGCTGGAGAGATGGCTTAGGGATTAAGGTGCCTGCCTCCTAAGCCTAAGAACGCTGGTTCCAATCTCCAGGTCCCACATTTATCCAGATGCAAAGTGATGCAAGGTTGCAATGCTGCACTTGACCACAAGGGGGTGCACACATCTGGATTTCGTTCTCAGCAGGTGAGACACTGCTGGAGCGCCCATCTCTGTTTTCCTCTCCCTATCTCTCTCTATCTCTGTGTCTCTCTCCAAAAAAAAATTAAAAAAAAATTTAAAAAAGCTATTGGGACTTTTAAAGTTTATGAACAAATTGCATTTTACATCATTTATTGTTATCCATTTTAGAGGACCAGAGATTTAATGTGTTAGTTTGAATTAGGTGTCCCAAATAAATTCATGTGTTCTGAATGTTTGATCCCCAGCTAATGGCAATTTAGGAATTAGAGCCTTGCTGAAGGAAGTGTGTTTTTGTAGGCAGACTTATGGGTGTTATAGCCAGCTTCCCCTTGCCAGTGTTTGTCACACCCTCTTGCTGTTGTTGTACACCTGATGATGTCCAAGAGGTAATGTCCAGTTTCTGCTCATGCCACATTTTCCCCTGCCATCATGGAGCTTCCTCTTGTGTCTATAAGACAAAACAAACTATTTCTTCCCACAAACTGCTTTTGGTCAGGTGTTTTATCCTGGCATTGAGACCTGGGCTGGAGCCACCTCCCCTACATTTAAGACATTTTTGTTTAAAAAAAAAAGTAAAGGAATTTTGATTGTTTTTATAAATTTTAATTATTTTTGCTACACCTTGCAAGTATCTCCATTGCATGGAGCTAAAATGAAGTGACAAGTTAGGTCCTAGTGCCTGGCGCTCCATTCCTGATTCCACCTTCCTTCTACTGTTAGCATAGAATCTGTCAGAATGGACATCACAGCATCCTGTCAGAAATGGTGGTTATAATGGGGACCTGAACAAGATGGGTTAGGCAGGCCTTTGTGAAGCAGAATATTCCATCAACTCCACATTGCATATAATCATTTTGTGACCAAATCCACATTCACCTCCAAGAGCAGCAGTGGACAGACACACTGTGAGTTTCAGGAGGAGCTTACAAAGCCCCTGGTGATGCCATCTCTTATGCTTTACAAGCCCCTATGGGGCACACACTCTGTGTCCCTGAACCATGCTCTGGCCTGGGCCTTATCACTTGACTCAGATACTTTCCTAATGGCTCTATTTAGGTGCCCTCATGTCTGCTTGCCTCATTCACCCTTCTTGCATTTCTTTGGCCTGCCTGGGTTAGTCTTGTATGATTCATTCTCTCCTAGGGTCAACTATGGGATTTTGACACACTTGTCTGCCTGCACAATCATTGATAACCTTCACCCTGCCCATGCTTTGAGGGCTGCATATATTACTACTGTATGACTAGAAAAAAAGAAAAAGAAAGTTATATCACATGAAGAGACTAAACAGACAACATGGAATCAATTCTTACCCAAAGGATGGATTCCATTTAAACATCCTAGCAGAGCTACTTTTTACTAAAGACTATTTTCTTAAAAGCAATTCTAGTGAAGTGGATATATCTGGTAATTAGGCAAAAATATCAGAAGGTGGCTAGACGAGTCACTGTTTTCAAGATTTTGCTTTTAACATGAATAAAAACCCATACTCATTTAAAATTCTCTATGCTGACTTCTTTATCCAATTATTTCCCAACTTCTAAAAATTATTTTTTTTTAATTTTTGGTTCGATTGACATTAATGAGACCTAATGAAATTTACTTTAAATCAACTCCAAGCCAACAATAACTTTATAAAGAAAGCAGAGGAGTTTAATTCTTAGACAAGTTCATTTTGGAAAATGGGTAATAACCTCAAACCAACATGTTCACTAGAAACATGCTGCTTGCCACCTTTTATTTATGTGCATTGAAAAGCCTGCTACCTACTAATAAGACTGTTTTCTTCAAAGATGTATTGTTCTGATACCTGCAGTGTTCGGCAGCTGCCTTTTTGCTGTTGGAAGTCTTTAGTAGATATTTAACTCTGGCCGAGGGGTAGGCCATGGGTCACCTTAATATTTCCCTGTCCCATGGAGGGGCAGATGAGCACCAAACTAGCTAAAGCAAAGCTGGCAGTGTTCTAATTGAAGGGAAGGGGAAAAGCTAATGTGTAACTGGGACACACCACAATGCAGGAGCAGTACTCTTCTCAGATCCTCTATAGCTGTATATGCAACTCTAACCTTTACAAAGAGACAAAGAATCTCCTATCTCGTTTATATGAAGAGCATACGTACGTACATACATACATACATACACACATGGAAATGAAAAGGAATTAAGAAGAAAATAAGGCATCGAATTCTTGCTCAAAGGCTATTATCTTTATCTAATAGTAAGATATAATAAAAACTACAGGGAACTCCTGGTCCAACCAACATGATACAAACAGATTCTATTTATAGTCATCCAAAGATAATAACAGATGCTGGAGATATCATACTAGACAAACAAAAAAGATATCAGCGATCTCTCACAACAGATAAGCCCAGCTGCACAGCCAGTGGCTCAAGTCACCAGTGGAATAAATGCCTCCAGTGTGCCTGTGCTGTGGGCCAGGGAAAGTATAAGCTTCTTGCAATCTGGTTAGTGCACAATCCAGTTAAAACAATATCATTTTCCTGTTTGGTTTCTCAGTGGCTCTAGGATGAAGGTCCTCACTGATGCTTGCCTTTTTCTAATCCCATCTAGAAAAGCTTTTCCATCACTGAAATTAACAGGGGACACAGAAGTGGCAAGCAGGAATAGCAGAATCTCAGTCCTAGCAGCCTGGAAAGAATTGGACTAGAGAGAGGGAAATAAGGTTGCCAACCAGCTAGGTGGGAGATGGAGTATTATTTAGGAGGACTCAGTGTATCACAAGGGTTCCTATACCTGAAGGGGGAAGTAGAGAGAACCATGGAGATGGCTTCATAGAATGGCATGTGGTGATACTGCAGACTTTGAAGGTGGGGGGATGGCTACTAGCTAAGAAATTTGGGACATCACTGAAAGCTGGAAGGACTAGAAAATAGATTCTCATCTGGTGTCTCCTGGGGGAAGGTAGCTTTTGCTGACACAATGATTTAAAAAAATATATTTTATGTATTTATTTACATTAGAGAGAGAAAGAGAGAGAGAGAGAGAAATGGTCATGCCAGGGTCACTAGCCACTACAAACAAATTCCAGATACATTCACCACTTTGTACATCTGGATTTACATGGTACTGGGGAATAAAACCCAGGTCGTTAAGGATTGCAGGCAAGTGCCTTAACCAGTAAGCTGTCTTTCCAGCTTCCAACACAATAATTTTTAACCCTATAAAGTTCATTGTAGATTTGAATGGAAGAAGAATGAAGAAATTGATTTAAGTTGTTTTAAGCCACTCATTAATGGTAATTTGTTACAAGAGTCATATGACACTAACATAATGAAACCTATTAGAACTGGGAATTTGTGACATGCATCCTGGAAATGGAGGAATTAAAGAAAACTCTTAGTATACTTCATCAAGTCTAACACTTGGGTTAAAAGATATAATCACCTATTAATTTGACTATAACTTACAACACCTTATAGTCATTGCAGACCAGATGTACTAAAATACTGACTCAAGGAAGTGTTCTCACCATCTCCCTGTGGGTCAGGTGGCCAACTCTGTGCCTAGGTCAGAAATGAGGAAGACATGATAGAAAAGCTAGAGATTATATCCCCCACCAACCAAGCCTGAGTTCCACAACTCTGGAAGTCAGAGCAAAGGTGGAGATGATGTCCTTTAAGGGCCAGTCCTGAACTCTCCATCTTTGGAGATAGAAGCCAGAGAAAGGCAGGGGTCCAGGTTTCTTCCCACAATCACTGATGGACAGAGAGGGCTCAGTGAGGTCATTAGGACTCATCCAACAAACCATGAAAATCACTAAATAAGAACCCCTGGATGGGATGGGTGCATGTTGCTTCAGAAAACTTCTTGAGATCCCCCAGTCCAGACCCCTAACCCTCTGGTTACCAAGCTCTCTCCTGCTTCATTTCCAAGGGCCTCTGAAGTTCATTTTTCTCTTTTCTCTCTCTCTCTCTCTTTTATTCCTTTCTATGGTAATAAGAGCAAACACTTTACCATTACTCACTGCCAATCATTTTAACAGCATAATACATGGGAATCAAGTACCTCAGAAAGAAGTAAATTACCTGAATATGGCAACACACACCTATAATTCAAGCACTGGGGAGGCTGGGGCAAGAAGATTGTAAGTTCCAGGCCAGCTTGAGCTACATAACAAAACCCTGACTCATAAAACAAAAAGCAAAACAAAGAAAAAAAAAAAGAAATGAAAAAGAAAGTATGTAATCACAGGGTTTACCTGACAAACAGAAAAAGGAAAGAATTTCACAATTAAACCATAAGTTTTCTTTAATCTAGTTTAATAAACTTCCACTATCATTTTATATAAACTAACCTGTCTATATTTTTTTAAAGGAAAACACATTTTGACTAGAATACGGGAAAACTGAAATACATATACTGCTGATGTGAAGATAAAAATATTTTTGCCACTGTAGAAAATACTTTGCCAGCTCCTTAAGCAATTACACATAGAATCACCATGTGACCAATCAGTGATTCCAGTTCTACTAGATATACATGCAAAGAACAGAAAACTTACACTCCAGTATCAGTACAAACGTATTCATAGCAGAACAATTCATAATACTCAAAAGGTAGAAACAAACAATCACCCCGATGGATAGATGGATAGATTGCTTATCCAAAATATTTACACACACACACATGGAAATATAATATTAGATAGCCAATAAATAGAATGAGGAGTCAAAATATGCTGGATGAACCAACAAATGTCATGCTAAGTAAAAGCCAGATATATAAAGTAACATATTATATCATATAATTTATATGACACATCCATGGGTATATTGTGCCAGGTCCTCAGAATGGCTAGTGGGTATGGAATTTGCTTTTGAGGTGACAAAAATGTTTTGGCTCTAAATGGAGGAGACAGTTTCACATTTTGGATGTGCTAAACACTACTGAATCATTCACATTTAAAAAGAAATTGAGGTCTGGAGAGATGGCTTAGTGGTTAAGGCACTTTCCTGCAAAGCCAAAGGGCCCCAGTTCAATTCTGCTGTGAACACATAAAGCCAGATTCACAATGTTTCTGGAGTTTGTTTTCAGTGGCTAGAGGACCTGGCACAACCATATTCTCTCTCTCTCTCCCTCTCTCTTTCTCTCTCTTACTCACTCATCAATAAATAAATGAATAAAATATTTTTAAAAGAGTTTAATAAAGTTGAAAAACTAGAGGTTACAAAATAAAACTTTCCTCTTGTCTAGCATGACAACGGATCCATTTAGGACTTCTGTGTCTTGCTCAACTTTAATCTCTTTCCCTTCCAGAAAGATAGTTTTAGTATATGCTCAGTTGTAACTCAATCTTTTCTTTGTACTACACAATAAGACAATGCAATACACATGCTCTATAAGTTAGCAAATTATATTAGTTCTCAAGAATGAGTGGTAAGTGGTACCAAGGAGAACGCTGAAACTTCCATTTTAAAACAAGGATTTAGCCAGGTGTGGTGGTACACGCCTTTAATCCCAGCACTCAGGAGGCAGAGGTAGGAGGATCACCGTGAGTTCAAGGCTACCCTGAGACTACATAGTTAATTCCAGGTCAGCCTAGGCCAGAGTGAGACCCTACCTCGAAAAACGAAAAAAAAAAAAAAAAAAAAAAAAACAAACCAAGGATTTAGGAATAACAGTAAATCCCATATTAAGTCACCTTCAGCAACTATGGACACTGGCTGCTGTGGACAGAGACACATTTATGAATTCTGCCTTTTCAATGAAAGACATTTCCCCAATAATGACTAACAAAGCAATGTCTTTAAAAGGAAGTGATGGATCAATGTCATAGTTAGAAATTTACAGTTATGATAAATTTACTAGTATGTAAGTTTCAAAATTAAATTTGTGCTGTCAATACACTCTGGAAGAAATCAATTTCTTTCTTATATGCATCTGCATTTGGAACATGTGAACTCATTTCAAAAGATTTGTCAACAAAGTATATTCACAGAACTTGTAATTTATATGGATCATACAAATAAATCTTTTAAAAATATATCCGTGGGCTCGAGAGATGGCCCAGAAATTAAAGGCATTTGCCTGAAAGTATATTCACAGGAAAATCTATACAATAATTTCTGTTGCACTTACTAAACTAGAAAGTGATTTATAAAACAAATGGATCAGATAGGAATTACAGGTAGAAAGATACAAGTGGACACATTTTTAAATACACTCCACGGTGTATTGTTGGCAATGTTACAAACAAGCTAAGTTACATACTGGAGGCATTTCATTCAGTTGTTACCTATGTGTGTGATACTCAGAAAGAAGTGAGAGCATCTCTGGACACGAAATACTTACTCTACACACAGGAGATACATGGGTTAGAGTGACTTCATTCTGCAAATGTTTCTTTTTTAAAAAGAAGACACATAATGGTGATGATATTTCTACTATTTCATATAACTACACAGGTTAACATGTAGTCTTCCCATACATTGTGAAATACAGGTATTTTCAAATTTTATGGACTTCACAGCACGTGATAGGAACCTACACCTCCCCCAGGTTACCTTAAGCAATCTAATGGCAGTCACCCAGCACGTCCTGCTCTGTTCTTCTTCTGCACAGAGCATTTTCGGGTCTCGGGGCCCTCCCGCTTTGTTAGGCTAGAAGGCCACAGCACATTGTTTATCGTTAATGCATATCTTGAAGATAACACCTGTTGAAATAAAAGCCACTAAAATTCTCCTATATGTAAAAGAATCTGTCTCTTTTCAAAATAAATCAAAAAGAAAAATTTCAAGCTTACCTAAAAGGCTGAGGCTTGTTTTATTCATCTATCAAAATCTTAAGCCTGTACCTTAAAGCAGAATCCATAGCTTGTGGGCGCTCCGTGCTTCTTTTTGCCTGCTAGTGACACATATACATCGCTAGTGCCAAATTCACTGAAAAACTGCAAATGTCGTGGCTCCTTGTAGAGAAAAAGAAATTTGAATGTTTAAGTGAATATACATTGCTGTAATATCTTCTTTTGAATTTCTCATATTACACAATTTATAATGGGAAAAATATATCCCAAGAGAATTTTAGAATAATGTCACAAAATCAAAAGGAAAAAAAAAAAGTGACCATTTCCTTAAATAACCATGAACAGAATACTTAAAAAAAAAAATTCACAAGTGGCAAATTGTTCTAATCTATAATCCAATATCAAAGGTATTTTCCTTAACCATCGTGCAAAGGAATATGAGAAAGACAGCAAAGGATGGCTATTCAAAATGGTTTCCTCATCCATGCACTTCCTTGAAAAGAAGGGGGCCTTGAGCTTCTAGAACAATTTGAGAAGGAAACGAGAAACAGAAGATCCTGCCTCTTTCTGATACAACCAGCCCTCAAGCTGCATGCTGCCTAACATCCCACAGAAGAATGAGTCAGGCTCCCTGACTATTCTGTATCACAAAAAGAAGTGCATGTAGATAGTTCAGGAAATTTTGATGACAGTGAAATGTGTCCGATTTTCAAAGTAAAGTAAAATCATGAGCAGCAATTTCTTCTCCGGGAAATCCATGAGATTTAAAGCTGGTCATGGGAAATCACTGGGTCATATTATTCTGTGATAGGTTAATAACTTAGAGAAGAGCTTAATTCTGAGGTTGAACTTTTAATGAAAACTGGCCAAAATGCATTTGTTCTCTAAAACCTTGCTACTAGAAGTGTGGTCTTGGACCAGCAGAACCAACATCACCTGGGAGCCAGTTAGAAATGCAAAATCTCATGGTCCAACACAGACCTACTGAATCAATATCTGCATCACACACTTGCACACACACACGTTCAGCAATATGAGCAACTCTGTCCAAATCCAAATCATCTCATTGTCATTTACCATAGGCCATCCTCATTCAGACATCTGTCAGGTATGTCACTGTTCCCAAGGATTTTAATATAATAAATATGTGTAGATTTTTTTTTTACTTCATTGTAGAACAAAGCAGAAAATGGGCTCTTTTTAAAAATCTTTTTAAGAAACAAAAGTTAGCTATAAAGGAAGAAAGAGATAGGTATTCTTATTGCCACAGCTTTCACAGTATTTTCTTTTATATAAACTGATTTATTAATAAAAATTCATACTAAAAGGCTTAGTTGACATGTCAGCAAGCTCTAAATGCCTATGTGAAGAAGGAGATGGGAAATGAGTAGTGGAGAAGTTTCTCTGTAATATTTTCATAGTCACATCTCCAAGGCTTATAGTAGGTTAATAATTTCCATGCAGCCTTTAAAGCATTAAAAATTGAAGTTCACTAAGACCTCTTCACAAAAGAAGAAATCAGGAAATATTCTCTTTGCCAGGTAAGCATGTCATGTTACACAAGATAATCTACATGTTGCAGTCTAAATAACTAAGGTTGTATAATAGCCTCTACGTTTTCTTAGAGGGGGACATAAAACCATTTTCATGTGTTGATGAAAAGGACTTTATGTATTGATGGATAGCCAACATTTTGAAATATTTTTAACCCAAGCCCCATGGCAGACCTTGCCTACTTCTCTAGTGTGATCTGAATTAAAGATAACAGGTATAAATTGTACCTCCAAATCCACAGCTTAGAATAAAGTAGCAACTTGGGGTGGGGAAAAATGTCATATGTGGTACAGAGGTAACAGTGTCCAGATTCCATGAAAGATAAGTAAATATAACATCCAGTTTGAACTAAAACTGAAAAATTTTAAACATATTGCTTAGCAAACCAATCATGAGAAAAGATGAAAACATCAGGACTTAATTCTCTAGATGATGTCTGTCTTTTTAGTTAGAAATGCAAGGAGCTTATGATTTGAGGTTTTGTCTATTGATTACTTGGAATATATGTTCATGAACATTCCTTGGAACTTGTATCAACCGACTGAGTTCCAAAACAATTTGCCAACTTCTGACATCATGTAATAATCAGTATAATAAAGCCAAGCCTGTTGACTGATAGATCATTAATAATACATCACAGATACTTTGAAAGTTTACCTTTGATGTCCCTTTAGTAGAAAAATATAGACCAGATCTTCTTAGAAGGAAGTAAATTTTTTTCCAAGACTTCTTTCCCTGCTCTTTTGCATGTAAGAAGCCATGAATTTCAGGATATGTGGTTGAACTTAGAAACATCTGGAATAAAATTTAGACACTCTCATAACATTATGGAAACAACAGTATCTTGATCTTTTACCAATCAGATATAAACATGCAAAATCAAGCAATATCAACATGATTTGCATATCATTATAGAGATTACAATGCACATGTAACAGAAGTCATTTAAAAGCTCGACATAAAGGACAATTGAAAGTATGTCCACAAAACACACACTCTAAGTAAACAACAGAAAAAATCAAAACTATAAGCTATTTGCATTTGTATCTGAAAAGGATGGACACCTGGAGGAGACTTAAGTCCCAGTGCTTTTCATCCTGTCCCATGGTTTTCCCTAAGTGTATGATGGTATCCAGTGTGTGTACACCACAATCCCGACCTCAGTTATTGGAGGAATAGAGCCATGATCACCTCCCTGATAAGAGGAAGGCACACATCTGCACTATCTTCCATGCTCCTCAATTGTAGATGGGTATAAAAGGTTGAGTTTCCTGAAGTGAATTGCAGTGGTATCTTCCACTACACATGCTTTTGTGTAATGTCACCTTGGCTTTAAACCATGATGAGGTGGAATCTGTTTCTCCACCCTCTTGAATCTTGACAGATCTGTTACTGTTTTGATCCGTAGCATATGGAGAAAGAGACACTGGCATTCTAAATGTGCCGGCTTCCTGGCTTTCAAGAGTTAAACTGTGGAAGCCAGCTGCCAGATATGAAATGTGATTACCCCAACCCACCATGGGTGAGAAACCCTGGGGGCTGACACATCATGTGGAGAGGCCACAGCATAGAGTGAAAAGGTAGTTTAGAAGGGAATCCTCCACTCCCAGCAGCTGAGTCGAGGAGCTTTAGTGATCCAGCACACTTCTCACCTACTCCTGCTCCTCAGAATTATTGGTCAAATGAGAGCAGGTACATTAAGCCATTATGATTTAGAGGAGGGCTGGAGAGATAGCTTAGCGGTCAAGGCGCTTGCAACAAAGCCTTAGGACCCACGTTAGACTCTCCAGATCCCACATAAGCCAGACACACAATGAGACAAGTGCAAGGTTGCACATGTCCACTACATGGCGCAAGCGTCTGGAGTTCGACTGCAGTGGCTGAGGCCCTGGTGTGCCAATTCTCTCTCATACTCTCTTTCTCTTTCTCTCAGTCTCTCTAAAATAAAAAAAAAAAAAAGATTCAGAGGAGGTTGTTACACAACAATAATCAAGCTGAGACAGTGCTTGTGTGTTTTTAAGGCAAAAGAAAACAAAAAGGAATAGCTATATAAAAGTGGCTATTCTCAGTGTCTGAGTTAAGCCAGTGGAAATGCATTAGTGTCTCATTCTAAACAAAAACATAAATCTCTATGAATAAACAAATGCAAAATGGACAAATTGAAAGCAAGACAAATCATTTACTAAAACAAAGTAATATATTCTAAAAGCCTATAACAAATTCAGGAAATGCTGATAGTAGATACATATATGTTTAAGTAAATTACTAAATTTTTTGAATTAATGAGCTATAGATATTAATTAATTGACATGCAAAACAGGCAAGTAGGTTTTTCAGTTTGAGTGCTTTCCAAGTTATTAAACCAAACCAATTAATTTTTTAAAAGAGAGTCATAGGGGTCACACTAGAGAATGAAGAAACCTTTTAAAATGTG
Organism: Orientallactaga sibirica; assembly: GCA_036365145.1. Lineage (NCBI taxonomy): Eukaryota > Metazoa > Chordata > Mammalia > Rodentia > Dipodidae > Orientallactaga > Orientallactaga sibirica. The sequence goes on along the minus strand of JAEOAD010000004.1, from coordinate 52,594,691 downwards.
GAAAAATTGCCTCAGTGGAGAGAAGAGGTCAGGAGCCTTTGCCTGGCTATCTGATTCCAAAGCCTATGATTTTTCTTGTTTTTATAATTTAACATTAAACATGTGAGAGGACAATTTAAAAAAAAAGGTACAAGAAAAATTCCTCCCTACTTCCATATTGCACAACACAGGGTGAAGCAGTCACCAGGCAAAAATGTGTGGTCATTTATCCTAATATTCTGAAGGGTGCCTCTGTGTGACCCAGAAGCATGGAAGATCTTGTAGAAAAGCCTCTTGTAGCTAATCATATTTTATAAAATATTCTGAAGGGTAAAAATAAAATATAAGCTATTGAAAAGCCCACAAGAAACAAATCTATGATAGCTATACTTGCTTAATATAATAAAGTCATATTATACTGGAAATATTAAAAGTTGTATTAATTGAAGACCAGAGACTTAAGTGGTTTGGGGGATGCTCAGGTTTAGCTCACACAGCAGTGAGCCATCCATGAAAACAGTCATACATCATTCCACACCAAGTCTGCATATTCATTTCACAAAAACAAAATAAATGAAACTGTTTATTCCAATGGCAAGGCCTTAGTAAATGACCATCACAGACAACTGGCCATTTGAAAGAAATGAGACCAATAGACGTAACGCTAAGATTTTTAATTAGATGACTAGTCTCCTTGACTCAGCTAAGAACTGCATGCAAGTGTTTGCATAGGAGATGGATATGCTATGAATGTTTTGTCCTCGGTTCATCTAATTGTTATGAATCTTCTCGCAAATTGGATTGAGAATACTTATTATGAAATCTATCTCTAAGGATCTGCTAGTAAAATATGCATAATTTACTGGGAAGTTTGTTTTGTTTTGTTTTGCTTTGCTTTTTCACTAGTGTATATCAAGCATCTCAGAGTTTCTCTTTATGATGTCCTTACACAGTTTAATGAAAATATATTTTACCTGCAAAATCTGTGTGGGGGATATTTCACCATTGCTTTCTGTTGCAAAAGACACCATATGTTCTGGAAAAAAATACTGACAAAAAATACAAGTTAAATTATCCATTACAGAAAAGATTCAATAATGACCAATATAGTAATCTAAAGCAGAAATTATCTAAATCAATGTGCCTTAAATTCCTACAAAATAATTTATAAAAATGCCAGCCCTGGGCCTGAACTCTGAAGCCTCTTAATGAGCCTATGTAGAGGTGAGCCAAAAGATAAAAACTATCCCACAGTGATGCTGGTGTGGAGAGGTCCTGGCACCTGACTTAAAAACACAGCCCACAAGTTAACAAGGAGCTTGTGCCACACCTTTTCCTTAAGTCTTACAACCACCTTCCCAGGTACTGGATGACTACTGTACCATTTGACAAAGTCAAGGCTCATAACAACAAAGGGCAAAGGCTATGTCAAAGGTCACAATCCAAAACATGGGACACTGAGGACTCAGTTGGGAAGCAAAAAGTCCAGTCATTTCTGCCTACTGTTTTTCCAAACTTGTTTAATCATAAGTTTCACCCAGGGAAGTTGTTTAAAAACAGGAATTCCCAGGCCTCATTTTTGGTGTTTCTGATTCAGCCTGGGCAGGTCTTGAAGTCTGTTTTAATAAGCACTGGGACTCCCCTAGGTAAATTTTATGATCAGAAAATTTGGGAACATATATTCCTCTCTATTTCCTCTAGGACAGGGTTTGTCAGCAGCTATTCTACTAACATTCTGATCTAATAATTCTGTGTTGTGGGGACTGACCTATGCACCATAAGATGTATACGAGTATTCTAGCCTCTACCCACTAGCAGCTGTCCCATTCACCCCCCACCCCAGTGTAACAATAAAAATAGTCTCTCTATGTTCTCTTATCACTCCCAAGTCAAGAATCAAAACACCAGATCTACAAAATGAATTTCAGGCTTTATTTAAACAACAATAAAACCAAAAATGAGCACTAAACTGTATTTCTTCAGATATTACTTTTAGATTCTTGCCATAATAAAGACTCCAACAAGAAAACACTTTCCTTTCAAATCTAATTCTACTTCGTTTTTATTAGAACTCTTATTTTCTTAGTCAAAGATCATCCCATTATGTTTCTATTAATAGGTTAGAATAAAAGAGAGCATAAGAGGTCTTTCAGGGTTTGAAAATATTCTATTATGATGTGTAGCATATATTTTTCATAAAGAATCATTTCAATCCAATTATCCAAAACTTAGTGTAAAAATATGCTACAGCTGCAGAGACAAAAACAATTTAAAATAATGAGCCCAGAGGCTATTCTGACTTCTCTAGATCCCCAGTCTTCATTAGCATGTGACACACATTTACTTTCTTTTAAAGAACTATAATGAAAGTAGTGTTTACTAGATAATGGACTGGTCTTTATCTCATTTCTACTTAGCTCAGAAATTATTGCACTGAAAACAAAATAATTTGGAGCAGAAAGATTCATGTCAATCTTAAATTTCTACTTAAGCTATAATACTCTGGAAAATTGGAACTGCCTTAGAAAAGATTTTAGTTAAATTCCCTAAATTCTTTGAAAAATTCTAAACTATACTATTTTTAATACACTTAGGGACCTATAATAATGCCAGTCCTAAATTAATGATGCATTTGCTTTGAATTTTTCTCCTAAAGGCAATAAAAAGAAGCAATGGTTCCCTACAACTAGGTTACCTAATACTTGGAAATTAACCAAATTCATCTCCATTCAGATTTTGTCAATAAGATTGAAATATGTTCTACCTGTGAATGTGAACTCATGTATATTATGCCTGCTAATCAGTGTTAGAATAAGAAAACTGAGTATAAATTTAAAGCATCAGAATCCTTACCTACACTTTACCAAATATAGCTCTATTTTATTTATAACCATACTCTTCTTCACATAAAATTGAATTGATTCCTTTAATTCCATAACTGAATAGGGATTCTACTCACCATTGGGTTCTTAAAGAATTCATATTTGGCATAATTTTTTCTAAAGTACAGCTTATTTTCTTCTTCCATCCCCCAGTTAGATAGCACTTCAATCACCAACTCATGGTCTTCTATTATTCTTTCTACAAGAGTATTTCAATGAGTTGCTGAGAGATACACGCATAGATAGGCAGATAGACAAATACAAACACATACAAAAATATATAGGCATATACACATATAAAACAAATGTAGCATCTATAATACATTATCAAACATAGCAAATTTCAGCTCAATTCTTAGCTATCTAAAATTGATGACTTCTCTATTTGGAATTTGTAATGTCAGTGTCTTACTAAAGCAGTCATCTGAAAAGAAAAATTACATAAAATATCACAAGCACTTTTTGCTAAATCTTAGCCTCCTTTGATTGTTATGTAAAATATAAGTTTAATAACAAATCTGTGTTAAGATATGAGAGCTATTCTTTCTCTAACTCATCATGGTGCCAAAATTAAAATATTTGCTTCAGGTTTGAACAATTCACCTCATTAAGAGAGGAAGATTTTTGACAGGTTCAATATGCATTTAAGGCACATAATCAGGGTATTTGAGAAAAATTTAAATAGATGTTTTAATAGGAAAATCTCAATGCAAGTAGATACAGCTTTTAAGAAGCTCAATTACTCATAGAACTTTATACTTTCAAAACTAATTGAAGCAAAATATATTTAACATTAACAACAAAGACAATTAAGTAAAGTGGGAAGACACTTTGTAGAAGAGGCACTTAGATTAACCAAGTAATGGCAATATTAAAGAAACAAAATTGAAGTTGTAATGTTCCCATTTTAATAAAAATGATGATGTTTGTCAAATAACCCCAAACTGGAAACTACCCCAACACATTGACAAGAGAATAGATTTTATAAGAGCATACAACATGTAGACAGCTTCACATTGCTGGGATGAACATCCAAAACAGACACAGTTTAGAGGAGGAAGGGATTTATTTCAAGCTTACAGCTTCAGGAAGGTAGGTTCCATGAATGGTGGGAAAAGCTGCTTTCAAATATCCAAGCACAGAAAAACAACCAAACATCCAACAGCAAGCAGCAGAGAATTGCAGCAAACAGGACCCCAGAGCTTAGATTGCTTTTTTACAGCTGTGAGCTGGAATTCAAATCTGCCCCAGTGACATCTTAAGGCTGTACTCCAGGATTCCACCACAATGACATGGTCTCCAGTAAGGAGGCTGGAGATCCAAGTTACAAGCTTTAATAAAACTCCTGAGTCTTGGGCTTGTACAAGGAAGATGCACAAGGTGATGCAAGCACACATGGTCACACATGCGCACAAGGTGATGCAAGCATCTGGAGTTCAATTACAGTGGCTTGAAGCCCTGGTGTGCCACTGCTCTCACTCACTCCCTCCCGCCCTGTCTCTCTCACACACAAAAAATGGCGAGTCTGTTGGGCTTGCCTCAAAAAAAAAAAGAAAACTGAGTCTATGGGGGACACATATTCAAACTACCACACAACACATATATGCTTCAACAATCACAAACAGAAAAATATAACATTAAGTGAAAGATGTTGTTTCACATGCTTCCCATTATGTAAGATTAACAATAGGGAAAATAAATATATGGGGTGAGAAATGAGAGAAGTCAAGGTATAGATGAGTAAGGCATGTGGGAGAAACAGGGTTGGTGCCACAATTCTGGTTTTTATCAGGTGGTAGCTACACAGGCATGTGTAACATCTGTGCAGCCACTGAGCTGTCCACATGTGGCATGCTCATTTTTCTCAGTGTACCTCATTCTTCATGAAAAAAAAAAAAAACATAAAATTATCAACACAGAAGAGGAAATGGAGGATAGCCACGTAAGGAATATGAAATCTGTGAATTTTTAGTATTTCTAGGACATTTTTGAAAAGTGTCTTTGACTCAAATTTAACACTCAATAGTGATCTGTGCCCAGTACATCCGAACCCTTGAAAGTAATGTCACACTTAAATAGAAGCCTATTCATCTGAGAGGAAGTTCTTGAAAGAGTGCTCAATGAATATGGATGAGTTGAGCTAAGTGAACAGCAATAGGATTCTCTTCCTAACACTTCGTTTCTGTCTCAGTGACTGGATACCTTCACTGGTCTCCTTTCCCAAGACTCAGTCCTTGCCTTTACTTTTTACTTCTCCTTCTCTAAATGAAATCACTCTTCTTTTTTCCACTCCCTGCTAGGTTCATTGAACTGAGTGAAATCTTTGCCAGCAATTGCACACCATGCTATGAGGTTCAAATCCAGTGTGTTGAAAACCAAAACCCATATAATGGTGTTTCAAAGCAGTAAACTTGAATTCTTATATAATACAGCTATGCCACTTCTGGATTTATAGCTAACAGAGATGAAATCAGAGATTCCAGAATGCCTTTGTACATTATTTTCAGTAATATTCACAAATAACCAAAAGGTAGAAACAACCAAATGTCCATCAAAGAACAAACACATACACGTAACTGAATATTGAGTCTTAAAAAGAAATGAAGTTTTGGCATACACTAGAATATGGATGAATCTTGAAAACACCATGACAATTGAAATAAGAGAGATACTAAGGGACAAATATTATATGAATCCACTTTTACAAGGTATGCAGAAAACTCATATCCATAGAGTCAGGAAGGAGAATGTTGGCTTCCAGGATTGGGGTGAAGGAGAATGGAGAGTTATTGTTTAATTGGCACAGAGATTTGGTGTGTAAGGATAGATTGTTCTAAGATAAATGGTGATTGTAGATGCCCCAAAATGTAGATGAAAATAATGCCACTGAACTGCACATCTAAAATGTTTTAAATGATAAATTTTATGTTATGAACACTTTACCATAATTTTTAAAATACTTTAAAATCCACATAATCATGTTCCTTTTATATGTCAAACTGCTTTTTCTTCCTTAACATATCTTATTATTGCTATAGTTAGTACTGTTTTCACCACATTATCTCAAATAAATATAGAATGAAAACCATATTTGCATCCCTCTACCTCCCTCCCACTCCAATGCCCTTTTCCTCTATATTCTCAACTGTCAGCATTTTTTCTCCAAGTCTCAAGTCTATCTCACAAAGAACTAGCCCCTTTATACTTGACCATTTCCCACAGCCACCATTTCAACTTAGACCTTTACAGTTTCTTGTACAGCCTCTTAACTAATCTCTAAATCTCTAACTTCCTGTTCTCCCAATCTAACCTGGACACTGATGTGGAAATACCCCTGAAACATCTCTATCAGTTAGAATCCTGTCTAAAACTCTCATCTAGCACTACTTCTGACATTGATGTTTGAACCCATGGAGTCTGGTAGCTAAAATTTACTTATGTGTCTAACCATTTACCAAATTTGCTGAAGGTTTGAAATGGATATGATACACCCCTTACAGGTAAGGAATTTGTAGAAGAAAAAAAAACTCTTAAGAAAAGAGATTGTATAAAGCTCTGCTTCTATTCCAATGGCAGGGGGGACCCACAACAATAAACCTTAAAAGTACAGCAATGCCGGGTATGGTGGCCTATGTCTTTCATCTTAGCACTCAGTAGGAGGATCTCTGTGAGTTTGAGTCCACCCTGCAACAAAATAGTGAATTCCATGTCATACTGGACTACAGTGAGACTCTTCCTCAAAAACAAAAGCAACAACAACAACAAAAAAAAGTACAGCAATAAAACATTCAGGAAAAAAAAGGAAGATGGAAATGCTAATTACATGGGGCAAATGAATCCTTTTCCTCTATTGACTTTCTAGTAAAGATCTCAATGAGAAGGTAATGTTCTAACTAAGACTCAGAGGCCAGAGCCAAGCAGACACAGCAGAATAGGAAGGAAGCTATTGGTGGGCAGGCAAGGTTAGTATGTTTCAGCATGGCAACAAGGTTCACATGACTGATACTGAGTGAGGGGAAAGGCAGTAAGAGCAAAGACTGAGGACCCCTGCCTTGCAGGGTAAAGGTGAAGCCTTTCCTCTGTGTTACTTTCAGGAGACAGCAAGCCAAACAGACCAATGACACAACATGACAAGTTTTTATTGGACCACACTCACTGTTGAGTGGAAAACTAATTTTAACAGTTTTATGAGTTGAAAGCATGAAGTCCATTTAGTTGGTGATTGCAATTAACCAGGAGAAGTATGATGCAGACTAGATTAGTGTGGTGACAGTAGATTTGGTAAAAATAAGAAACAGGCAGAATTGAATATATTCTCAAGGTAGAGTGAATAAGATTAATGGCAAATTAAGTAAGTGTTAAGAATGATCACTTGTGGAAGACACTGAGCTTCATGGTCTAAGCACTGGAAGGACTGAGTTACTATTAAAGAATTCAGAAGAGGGCTGGAGAGATGACTTAGAGGTTAAGGCACTTGCTTGTGAAGCCTAAGGACCCATGTTCTACTCTCCAGATTCCACATTAGCCAGACACTCAAAGGTTAGGCAAGTGCAAGTTTGCACATGGTACAAGTGTCTGGAGTTCAGATGCAGTGGGTGAGACCCTGGAGCACCAATTGTCTATCTCTTCTTTCTCTGCCTCTCTCTCATATACTCTCTGTAAAATAAAAATTTTTTAAAAATCTCAGATGACTGTAAGGGGCCAGAAGATCACTGAGATGCAGAATGGGAGAGTACAACCTTAACAATCTTTCAAAACTGTCTTCTGTCCACTTCTCATACAAACTTAGCTAGTGCTTTCAAGCTATGTGCTGAGCACAATATCTACATTCTTTGCAACTGTACTGGGAGAAAACTTCAAGGTATTAGTCAGAATGCTTGCTTGTTTGCTTTGCAAACTTGTGTTACTTTGAACCCATTGCCTTCCTTTACCAACAACGGGAGAGTCTATGTTTTATTCTCAAGGCACACTAATAGGTGGAGGAAAAAGTGTCAGAAGTATTTTCTTGGTTTGTGGGCTTCAAAGTAGAATTTATCAATCTTCTAGATAACCAAAATATCTAGATAACCTGAAACACTGCATAGGCCAAGCTGTAGCCTTATTTTATTTATTTCTTTACTTATTTTTAACCTCAGGAAGCCCTGTATCTAGTGATGTGGGGAGCAACAGCAGAGAGCAATGTCACATTCTCAGCATCTCAGCCTGGGAAAAGAGCAGAGCGATATTCACTCCCCCAGGGGAAACTACAAGGGCTAAGAGAAAACTTAAGGGGCTTTATGCTCTTCAGGAAATAAGGGAGAGTTTCCAGAACTTGAAGAAAATAGCTGGCTATGAATTATATAAATTCCTCACTTGAGACTTAAATGCCATTCCACCACAATGGTGAAAAGGCAATGGTGATTCTTAACCTTCAAAAATGAACATGTCAAACTCCATGCAACTCACTGATAGAATGTGAATCATTTATCCCAATAGGATTAAGAACAACCCAGGGCTGGGGAAATGACTTAGTGGTTAAGGCATTTGCCTGCGAAGCTTAAGGACCTGGGTTCGATTCCCCAGGACCCACGTAAGCCAGATGCACAAGGGGCACATGCATCTGGATTCCTGGTGTGCCCATTTGCCCTTTCTATCTGTCTCTTCCTCTCTCTCTCAAATAAATAAATAAAATATCTATAAAAAATAGGACAATCCAACAGCAAACAAATGCTGGGAGATTAAATTTGATATTGTTATGAAGGCAGGAGACTCAGAGACAGAAATTAATTCCAGTTATAGAAATAAAGATTACAACTCCGTATGTCTCAATCTGAGAGCTGTATCATGGCTGCATTTAATTTTTATAATATTTGAAGTAGGCTGCACAATGTTCCTAAAGATATCAGCACCTGATTCTAGACCCTGTAAATGTTGTCTTATATGGCAAAGCTTTTACAAATGTCATCAGGTCAAGAAGACTAAATTAGGGACAATCTCCTAGATTAACCAAGTGGGCTCCAGATCAAATGATAAGCCTCACTTGAAGAGGCAGGCAGGAGGAGATCTGCTACAGATAGCAGGGAAGTGCTTTGTGAGCCCGCACCAAGGGATGCGTCCACAAGCCAGGGAATATCAGCAGCCATCAGCAGGCAGAGGGGAAAGGATCAAGTTCCCTTTAGAACCACCAGAGGAATGACCCTCCAGAACTGAAAAATAATACAATTATGTCATTTCACTCACCAGGTTTGTGGTAACTTGTTAGGGAATTCTTAGAAAATTATTATGATAATCTCATGATCAACTTATGTTCCCATTTCAAAAAGAGAAAACAGGTTAGCATAGTCAACCTGCCCCAGCTGACTGACTGTCCATGTGTCTAAACCCTGGTTGGTAGTCTCTCCCTTCATAGGATTGCCTCAGTCTGCATGGAAGTCCCACAGAGAAAATACCCCCTGCTACTTCTGCTGGGTCTATCTCTATACAAGAGAAAAATCACTCTCATTTCCTATAGTTTTCATCTGTCTATTATCTTAATATTTCTATTTTGAAATATGTTCAGTAAATTTTTTCCAATTAAATGAAAATAAGAAAAAATGTTTGAAATGGGAAGAAAAAAACAATAATGGCAAATTTCAAATTTACCAATATTAACCCTCCATAAAAGTGACACAAATCAGGCTGGAGAGATGGCTTAGTAGGTAAAGCACTTGCCACCAAAGCCAAGGGACTCAGGTTTGATTCCCCAGTACTATAGTAGTACTGCACTATAAATTAAATACTATAAATAGTATAGTATTTTAAAAATTATTACTTTTTCTATAAGCTGTGATTGGTGGATCACCAGTTTTCCTTCCAATGGTTATTCAGATTATTGTAGCCTCAACTATTAGGCCGAAGAAACTGGTTGGGGGATAGTTTTCTTTAATCTTGTGATTATGTTTTCCTGATGCCGGTGACTAGATTATTTACACATTCAGAATTACAGCTCTGTGGATTTTCCTGACCCATTTTTTCATATATTTTTCCTTTCTGGAGCCAGGCATTCTGGCTTCTAATTTCATTAGTTAGCAAGGTGCCAGACTAGAGAATATTCTCCCTGGTAGCTGTGCATAGCATATAACTTCTTTAGTTACTTATTTGTCTCAGCTGTCCAAATGCATTGTTTTCTAAAACTCATTTTGTGTTTACCTTGCTAGTACAATTTAAACTCATATGGATTGTGTAACATTAAAAATATATTTTTATTTATTTGAGAGAGAGAGAGAATGGGCACACCAGGGCCTCCAGCCACTGAAAGCAAACTCCAGACATATGTGCCCTCTTGTGCATCTGGCTTATGTGGGTCCTGGAAAATCAAACCTGGGTCCTTTGGCTTTGTGGGCAAGTGCCTTAAATGCTAAGCCATCTTTCCAGTGTCCAAAGTAGTAATTTTTTAATAAAATAGCTAACTCAACAGAGACTGTAGTTGGTAGAACGCACAACAGGAAGAACAAGATGTTATAATAGATTCTTTGGGGGAGGAAAAAAGAAAGATGCTTAGAGATGAAAAGTTGTAGAAGACCAACTTTTCTTTTGCCCAGGTTTATGTCACAAACCATCATTGTCAAGGCTGCTCAAAAGGAAAAAAAAAACACTGGACCAGATGGATTCCAATAAATTCTCCCTTGATTCTTGTGCTTTGATCCAATTCTAAAACAAGGCCAATTTTAACTAAGTAATCCGGCACAGTAAGTTATATTTTTAAAATACTGAAATGAACCATGTTAACCCTAAAGAAGGTTTCTCTACTACAGTATTAAGAATCCAGAATGAGCTCAAATACTTTGTGAGTTACCATTTGAGAAATAACTCAAATATGTTTCATATAAATCTACGTTCATCATTCTAAATGTCTTATTTGTTAAACTTCAGCAATTCATATAATTATTCTATTAAATATTATTAAAGGATGATAGGGGTTTGGGGAAATGGCTCAGCTGTTAATGGCACTTGCTTTCAATGCTTGCTTGTCCAGGTTTGATTTCCCAGCATTCATATAAAGCCAGATTCACAGAGTAGTCTGGAGTTTGTGTGCAGCAGCAAGATGCCCTGGTATACCCATACTTTCCCTTTCTTTCTTTCTTTCTTTCTTTCTTTCTTTCTTTCTTTCTTTCTTTCGTTCTCTCTCTTTCTCACTCTCTCTCTCTCTCACACACACACATGCACGCGCACACAAACAAATAAATAAAACTACTTTTAATAGAAAATTAAGGGTCCTGAAGAGGGTGGGATGAAATCTAACCCTGAAACATTTGGGTCTGGCTTGCAACTCCTAGTGCCCAAAATGGGCTGCAATCCATGAAAAGCTGTTGATCAGACAGACCTACAATGTCCCCGAAACAAGACAGACTTCTGTCAAACCACTCGATTGCCTGCCTGAGGTAAAGTAAGAGCCTATTGCAGAAGACACCACATGCTTCCAATGCAGAACATAGAAAGATCCAGCTGAATCTTGGAGGAAGCCTGTTCACAGAGGGTTAGTCCATACAGTGCTGAAAAGCGCTACATGAGCTGCTGGGGTGTAATGGCCAACAATGTCATGAGCAAGCAGGGGACACTGCCATATGAAAACAACCAGCCTGACAAGATGTGGATACCTAAACAATAGTGGCACACAGCCTAAATTGTTAACCAATAGCCCTTTGATTTGCTATGAGATCCATTCAGTGGAAATGAACCCATAACTGGAACTAGGAACCAAGTAAGAATCCTGTGGGGACCAAGCTATCGGACTCCAATGAGAAACTGCTAAAAGCCTTCTTCCATAAATGAGGCTACATCCACCAAAATCTCTCTAAATTAACCATGCCCATCCCCTTTAACCTATCCTGATCTCATTCTCCATTGGAGAATCTGTTTCTCCTTTGCAGACAGAAAGTAGCAAGAACCAAGGACAATAAGACAAGAATAGATAAATGACTCCCTGACAGGAGATGATCCACCCCTCACACAGCAGTCAGGGCCCAGATGAAACTACAAACAAACTGATGACATGAGCAAGGGTGCTGCTTCCCCAGCGAGCCTGACAACCTGGGCCAGGATGATGGAGACAGAAACTGAGGATACTCAAAAAGCACCAATGCAGAAATCCAGAAGATGCTGAGAACTCAACACTAACATAGGCTCAGGGAAGTTTGCAAAAGAGGGGGCAGAAAGAATGTAAGAGCTACAGGGTGGAAAGGAACATCCTGTGACCTAGACTCCCCCACTCCCCCAACAATGACAGATTGCTTCTCTCACAATTCATAATCTATAACCCCATGGTGGATACCAGAAATACCAGTAAGGAGGGCCCTCAGTGGAATGGGAGCAGGGAGAAGGGAAATGATGGTACCAACATATGATATATGTATACAAAGTTTCTACTTAATAATTCTAAAAGAAAGAAAGAAAGAAAGAAAGAAAGAAAGAAAGAAAGAAAGAAAGAAAGAAAGAAAGAAAGAGAGGTAGAAAGAAAGGTAGAAAGAAAGAAAGGTAGGTAGGTACGTAGGTTGGTAGATAGATGATACATAGAAAGATAATGATGATGATGAAGATAGATGATAGATAGATAGATACATACATACATACATACATACATACATACATAGTCAGATAGATAGATAGATAGATAGATAGATAGATAGATAGATAGATAGATAGACAGACAGACGACAATTATAGTTTGAATGGGAAGTGTTCCCCTCTGGCCCATGTGTTGAATATTTGGTCTCCAGCTGGTGGTAGTATTTTGGGAGGTACTGGAACTTTTAGACCCAACTTGGAAAATAGGACATTGGAGGCAAGTCCTTGGGTGTTATCTGGTCCCTAGCCCCGTTTTGTCACTGCTTTTTGTCTATCATGATATACAGCTTATTTCTCCACACACCCCTGCAAACATGGGGCACTGTCTCTCTACAAGCCCAGAAACCTGGAAGATGGTGAGTATGGACAGAATCCCCCTGCACTGTGAGTCAAGAAAAATCTGTCTGCCTTAAGTCATTCTGCCCAGTATTTGGTCACATCACACAAATGCCACCTACATTTAATTCCCAAACATGATATTTCCTACCTCTGAATATCTAACTAATAATTGTCTACTTAGAGTAAAAAGACAAAATTTTCTGAACTTATGTTTCAGACATTGGGAAACAAACAAACAAAAAAAAACAAGAAAACTCTTCTTAAATTACTTCAATATAGCAACTAAGACACTGGGAAGAAGGAAAAAAAGCCTCAAAGAGTTTTAAAAGCTTCTTTAAAACAAAAATGAACCCTTATACTGCTTTAAGTTTTTATTTTTGCTTCTAATACATCTGTAGGATCTCATGAAAAAGAATAAAATATTACCAAAAAATGTCAACTATATGTAATACCGATTTCTATTTAATTTTCTAGAATATTTTTCTTTGAAGAATAAAGAAGAAAGAAGTTTCTTCTGAAAGTGTTGATTTAACTTCAAAGTCTTTTAAAAAACCTCAATCCTCCAAGAATGGAAGTGCTCACCTGTGACCTTCTGCCTGGATTTCTTCGCTGAATCGACAAAAAGCACAACGTAGGGCTCAGCTAGAAACCCTAGTCCCTGCTCTTGTCATCACTTGATAAGAGAAGAAACAAAGTGGCTTTTACCTCTAATTCGCCCAGAAAACAATTCATATACCACTGTGATAGGAAACTCCAGACAACAAATGGTCCTTTTACTTCTCTGAGCTGGAGATAAACTACATATATTTTGTCAATCTTATTTTCAGATGAAAATGAAAGCCTCTGGCCAAGCAAAACAAACTCCAGAGAAGTGAAGAATAAAACAGGGCTCAGTTTCCAAGAGGTTCCTTTACCTGAGAACACTACTTAATGCCTCTAGGATCCCCCAGAAAGTTGTCAAAGCTAAAGTCCCTGCTCCATGGAGAATCACGGGAAAACTGTAGCCCTTCCGCCTGGTGAGCAGCAAAGCTTCCTGGCTCATACTTCAGCAAGTCAAAAGTCTTTGTGTTAACTCAGATCCAGCAATGACAGCTTATGTTCACAGAAAGACACATTTTTTTGGTTGTTTTGTTTTTGCTTTGTTTTGTTTTCACAATACTGGCATATGTTATCTCAAGTCAATGGAAAAAACCTCTGAAGCAATTATGAACAACATGCATCAATTGCAAGTCACCCAGTGCATCTTTGATGAACTGAGCAAAATTCCACCTGGCCTAGGCATGTGATTTCTTTGGTCTCTTTTCCAAGGCTCTTCTCTTGACTTTGTCAGTCACTCCTTGAATGAATACATACCCCACAGTTCAATATGACTGAATTCAAAACACATCTACTTGTCCTTGATTATGGGATACAAAGACATACATGCATCTTATTTCATGAAATTATATATATTTAATAATAGGATCAATGTTAAGATATTTGTAAAAATGTGATCATAGCAAAAAAGGTATTTTGCACAACCTGGGGCTTCACAGAGATGCCTAGGCTGAGTCTTTAAATTATTTTTTTTCTGTAATTATGAGATTTTTATAAATTGTGCTTATTTCTTTTTATGATTACTAAAATAATATGTTTTTACATGTATATTTGTCAGTGTACATAGTATGTGTGTATATTGGTATAACTGGTCATACAGTATACCACACTTGTGTGCATGGGAGCACGTGGCCTTGTGTATGCCTGCATGTGTAGGCAGGTGGTCGATGGGTGTCTTCTTTCATGGCTCTCTCTACCATATGTCTCAAGACAGGGTTGCTCCCTGAATCTATACTCACCCATTTGGCTAGACAAGCTGGCCCTTGAGACCCGGGGAGCATCTGATCTCTAGCGCCCATGTGCTGAGATTATAGGCATGTGCTGTTATACTTTTATTTTGATTTTGAGGACCCAAACTCAGGTCCCCATGATTGTATGTGAAGTACTTTACTGATTGAGCCATCTGCACAGCCCCTTGATGACAAAAATAGTATACTTTATTGGAGAAAATGTTACTGAGCACTGCTCATCACAATGCATCTTTAAGCCCATCAGTGAGGAACAACCAGATAACTTTTCAGTGCATTCTCTTCCTGTTTTCTCTCATAGTCTACATGATGGTATATCACTTCCATGAAGCTTACGGAATACTGTCTATGTTTACACATTGCTTTGTTCCATCATTACTACAATTTTACATTTGCCCAAATCAGTCTTTAAAGGAAGAACTTGAGGCACTTGAGCAAAATCTATATAACCAAACCTTTATGTATTATATTATGTTCTTCCTTGATACCAGTAGGCTTGACTTTTCTAGTTGATTTACATTGTAAATAAGCAATCTGCTTGAATATTCTTGTATTGAATTCCTTGCACAAACCCTTTGTTTCCTATGCCCATTTTGGCATGCACCTCACATGTACACAAGGCCTTCTTGTAGTTCACTGGTATTTTTGGGTCCCGTGGCATCCCTGGAGATGCATGAGAACAGGTGGTGGTACTTGTATCCCAATGAGCATCTGAAGCAATGGCCTCCCAGCAGCAGCAGCAGCATACACTGAGGGGCTGGGCATAGGAAAGGGGCTTGTGTGCTTCCTGACCTGCTCTCACCCAAAGAGTGACTCTACTTACCAGGCTGAGTGTGGGGTGTCCCCACCTGCTTTCCTCTCTCCACCTCCCCAAACTGTGGGACCAGGGGGGTTACCATTCAGCCTGGACAGCTGAAGGTGTTCACCTTTACTTTGTTTGCATAGGTACTTTTCAGAGAGGGCTGAACTAGCTAAAACAACAGCTCTGGAAGATACAAACCAGTAACAAAGAGGTTCTGGGAATAGAACAGCATGGCTGAGGCAAGTGGAAACGAGTGTATGCAGGAATCTGGAGGCCATTCTCCACTGCAGACACTGTGATGAGTAAATGGTGAGACATGGGCCACAGATGTGAGAGGCAGGCAGGTCACAAGATGCTACAGGCTTCACAAATTACCTGGGGCCCTACTGCAATGAGATCAGGTCTGCACTCAGATAGACAGCCATGGTACATTTGAGGAGTAGTGTGGAGGGAGGCCGCCAACACACCTGAAGAGAGGTGCGTCGGGATCACAGGCAGCAGAAACTATGAGAATGCATCTAGCAAGAAGCAGCTGGATCAGGAGGCTACTTTAGTTGTGCGCAATCCTCACAACTCTGATGACTAAATTCTTTCCAGTTTTACCCGTGTGCCACCAGAACGAGACATCTCCCAGTACAGAGCCCACGATTCACTGTAAAAAAGAACACATCCTAAGGCCTTCATAAATATTTCTGCTAATGATGAGAGTGGTTACAACTCCGAAAACTGCTAAGTTATCTACAACATAGAAAGTACAAGGCATATAAGCTCAGTCAACAGGGGAAGTGGTACGTCTCTTATGTTTATACAAAGACTCATGCAGGAGCAGTTTTGAAGTAGGTGGCAGCAAACTGTTCTCTCCCTGGGCAGCACAATTGCTGCTGTCTTCGAGAAACGGCGTGGATACAGCTGCACCCATATAAACAGTTTCAGTAAAACCTCCAGTAACTCCTTTTGCTTATCAAAGCCACTCCACAATGATATTCACAATGGAGATTTCAGCTGCTCCTAGTACTGATATGAACACACAATCAATGCTTCCTAAGAAGTGTATAGATATGTGCTTGAGTTACTCTGTTAATTGCCACTGCCTTGTACCATGGCTTCAATTAGGAATCAAATGGAGGCAAGACAAACATGAATCCCATTAAGTTCCAGAGGAGTTGAAGCTGAAGCCCTACCACCACCACCACCACCACCACACACACACACACACACACACACACACACACACACACACACACACAATCCTGCCTCTTCCTGACTGGAACGACAGACTCCATCTGGAGAACTACAGTGACACCCAGTGGCTGTCAAAGAAAATACACCACTTACAAAACCTAGTCTGTTATCTCTCTAAAGGGGAAAACTACATGTTCACTTACCGACAATTTAAATTCAATGTCTATATAATGGCATATAAGTATAATCATACCATAACATGATCTACAATCATCAATTCAGAGGCTCATAACTAAATGAAGATATTCAGCTGCTTTCAATGGCTTACTCTATTAAAAGACTACATAGTGAATTCCAGGTCATTCTGGGCTAGAGTGAGACCCTACCTCAAAAAAAACAAATCATCATAATAATGATAGCAGCAGCATATATTAACATTTTGAGAGAGAGGATATGAAATATCAATGTTACATTCTGAATTGTGAATAGTATTGCCATTCATGTTTAATGCAAATTCAAGACCAGGTGATTTCCAACATGACTCTCGTAGTCAGACAAAATAAACACCTGGCTTTGCTAACAAGTAAATCCGGTGTGGCTTGGTTTGATCCTGGTAAAAATGTTTTTCTGAACCTGCTCTTGGGAACCCAAAATGTAAAGAATAGCATGCTTGTGAGACAGATTAAACAACTACAGAACCAAAGGGGCGGCTGCTTGAGCTACCAGGGTAGAGAAAAAGAAACACTTTGCTTCAGCAGAGTGTGTAGACATGGGAATGTGACAGAACCTGGGTTCATGGGATGTCTGACCTTGGATGAGGTATGTTGGTATGTTCGTCACTGGCCTTTCTACTACTGTATGGAAAGTGGATATTGAAACATATGCCTTATTACATATTAACAGTTGCTGTCATACATGTGTTACTACAAAACACTAATAAGACTGAATTTTCTGAATTTGCCCCTGAAAAACAAACAGATACTGTGAGTCCACTACATTTTGAGTATCAAGCATTCCTCTTCTGACTTCAGGACTGTGTGGTGTTGTTTACAGGATCGAGAGCAAAAAGAGTAGTGTATTTATTCACACAGAGTATCTGTGAAACCATCCTAAGCTTCTCTTGCTCATCAGAGTAAACTCAGCAGAGAACCTTTTCATCTATTCATACATTAAAATTCCTTAACATAGAAGTCCGCAGGATCTCAAAAACACTCAATCTCACAAGTAGACATAGCCTACATGAGGAGGACGCAGTGCGGCATGTACAACTACCAGAATTAGAGACGTGAGGATCATTCTTAACAGCCACAGTAGATTGACCTAAGAGCAGAGCTAAGCTGCATAGGCTTCAAAGGTCAAAACTGGAATTGCAGCCCTTTGGTAGGAGAGGTTTAGGAGCTGGTCAGATGATACTCTTAACCACCATTGTCTTTCTCTCCCTCCGCATCAGCACCAGTCTTACTCCATGGCTTATGAGACCCTCCAGACACTGGCCCCAGCTCAGCTCTGTGATGCTCTCTCTCATTACTTTCTCTTTACTGACTCCATTCCAAGCACACTGGCCTCGGGGCTGTGGTCTGCACACAAGAACACCGCCATGCCCAGGCCTTCCCACATGTTCTTCCTCCATCCAGAACCATCTTCCCTGTAACTGCAAAGCCTGTCTGCTTTGTACTTCAGATCTCTACTGAAGCATCCCTGTCAGGGAGGCCTTCCCTATGCCTCTACACATGAAATACTGCCAGGAACCTCAGCCCTGGCTGTCCTTCCCTGCTCCATTTCCTCCCTGGAGCTTATCATCACCAAGGCAAACAAACCCTAGGATTTGTATCTTGTCCCTCTGTCTACTAGTGGGCAAACTTACAAGACAAATGCTTGTCATTCATAATGCATTGCCAGGAGCTACAAGACTGGACAAAATGGGAATCAAATTATCTGTAAATATTACACCAAGGAAAGGCAGGGTGGGCTCCTACCTTAGATGGAACCTACAAATGAAAGGTGAAAACTGAAAAACAGCACAATGGATTTTTGGTGCACAAATATAAGAAGGTTGTCTACATCAGCGAATTCAAATAGAAATTTTATTATACAGAGAAATTAACCTATGTGTGATGACAGGTACTTGTAACCCAAGAACTCATGAGGCTGAGGCAGAAGAATAGCAAAAAGACCACACAGATAACATAGAGAGATTGATGATATATATAGAGAGGAACTAAACAGAAGTTGTTTCAGGGTTATAAAATAATGTATAATTATATTTAATTCTAGACCTATTTTTTGCTCAGTTATGTACAGTGAGCTGTGTCTAATCTCATATATTTAGTATTTAGGTATTGTGGTAGTTTGAATAGATGGCCCCCAATATATTCAGCATTTTATTAGTTTGTAGTTTGCAGCTGCAGCCACCTGGCTGGAGGCAGAGTCACTGGGCAGATCTTAGGGTCCAGCCCTAAGGTGTGGTGGTGAGTTTGAAATTTCAGTCTGAAAATATGCAAAGTGTGCCTAGCTGGAGTTCCTGAAGTGTGCTGTCCTGTGTGGCTTTTGGATTGTGGCTTTGCTTTCTGTGTTTGGTCCTTTGAAGGCAGGCCAGCTTCTTCTGCCATTATGGGACTTCCCCTAGATCTGTAAGCTTCAATAAATCCCTTCCTCCCTAACTGTGCCTGGTCTGGAAGTTCTTCTCAGCGAACCTGAAGCTGTCTGCTACAGGCATTATTAATGTTTGCACCTGTTTTGTTTAAATACAGAACCTGAGTGCAAAGCAAACAGAAAATTAAAACAAGAAGACTCTGAAACTGAAGTTTTCTCCTGGGATTTAGTCTAAGGCATGGCTGAAGAAATCAGGACACAATATTCAAGTATTTTTGGTTTTACTTTAGCAACTTCTAGAAAACACAGTAACAGAGAAGCACACTTATTATTTGATGTCTAAAAGTTTAAATTTACTGGGCAGTTCAAATTTATTTTCAATGCTGCTTTTTAAACTTTTACATTAAAAGGCATACATTTCATTCCTTAATATAAATAATGAGCAGAGTAGATTTTTATCACTGAACTTTAACATTACTTGTCAAGGATAAATTGTAGTGATTATAATACAAAATGTTTTTAAATTTCCCTCAGAAGAAAACTTTATAAATATAAAATCCTATTTATGTATTCCATTAATTAAGGGTGATGTTCCTGCCAGTAAAGTAAATGAAATGGTTTGGAATACTGCAAGTGACTATGAGAATTACACCAGACTTCTGGGAGATCGTCATGGGCGGAAGTTAATTTAGTCACAAGTAACAATGAAGAGAACAGGAAGTCTCGCATGCACACCACACCTTCAGAAAAGCTCTCTGTGCTCAGTTGTAGAGGCAGCTGGCCATGCTTACCCTGCAGCTGTCACCTGTGACATGCCTGGTTGTCAGTCCACTGGACACTGTGGGCCCATGCTGGCTGCTGCCCGCAGGCCTCCTTTCCTGCAGAGGGCTGACTTATCCCACAACCAGCCTCCAGGGGGCAGTCTACCAACACTTTCTAAGCAGTAGTGGGAAGGAAATAGCACTTTGAGAACTGTTTAAAAGCAACTCCACGTAAGAACACCCTTAGACCTTCACTGCTTTTTCTGGTTCCATTTCATGAGGGAAAGACAGAACCTGACTTTGGAATGTTGACCCAGGGTGTAAACCCTAGAGTGACTCAAAGGAACAATTCTATACTTAGGTGGTCACTCAAGAAAGTGACCCTGATGACTAGGTGTAAAATTACTCCACTATTCTCAATGGAAGTGATTCAGCGGTCAGTAGTAAGATGCTCTAAGTTATTCATGTGTGTGAGTGTGATCATATGTGCACATGTGTGTGAATACCTGAGGTCAGCCTTGGATGATATCCTTCAGGTGATATCCACCTTTCTTTGCATGCATGCATGTGGGCTGGTGGTGAGTATGGTATGTGTGTGCTGATGCACTTGACTCAGGAGCACATTGCAGAGGCCAGAGGAGAAATTCAGGTGTCCCCCCTCCATTGCTCATCTGCTTATTTCCTTGAGACTGTGTCTTCTCTGAACCTGGAGCTGCCAATTTCATAAGCCTCCACGGTTCTCCAGTTTCTTTTCCCCACAGGATTGGGATTATGAGTATGTGTGGCCATACTCAGCCACAGATACTTGAGAATTGAGCTCAGGGGAAATCAGACCCTCTCAGACCTTCATATTGCATAGCAAGTGCTCTTACCTACAGAGCCATCTCCCCACGCTGGCCTTTTTTTTAAATATGGGTTCTGGGAATCCATCTCATGTCCTCATGCACACAAGGTAAGCACTTTAGCAACTGAGCTATTTGCTCAGCCTCAATTTCTAGATGATTTCAATGACTTCCTATTAAAAGTTAACATATGGGCTGGAGAGATGGCTTAGCAGTTAAGGCACCTGCCTGCTAAGCCTAAGAACACCAGTTCCAATCTCCAGGTCCCATGTTTAGCCAGATGCAAAGTGACGCAAGGGTGCAATGCCGCATTTGCCCAAAAGGGGGCTCATACATCTGGGGTTCATTCACAGTGGCTGAGAGGCTGCTGGCATGCCCATTCTCTCTTTCTCTGCCTCTCCCTCTCTCTCTCTCTGTTTCTCTCTCCAAAAAAAAAAAAAAAAAAAGTTAACATATAATGAAAAGCAGGCTAAGCTATCATCCCCAAACAATGATCACATCTTAACTCTTAGAACCTAAAAATGTTACTTTATATGTGGGGAAAGATTGCAAAGGACCTAATTAGATTACCCTAGGTAATCATAGAGGGGCCTAAATGTCACTATTATAACACAGTAAACTAAGCAGTCTGACTATGAAGACAGATCAGAATGATGCAGCCACAGGCCAAGGAAAGCTGGCAGCTACTGAAGGCTGGAGACAAAGACATATTCTTCTTAGAGCCTTTAGGGGGAGCACATCCCTGGCCAAACCTTGTTCCCAACAATGCTGCTTTTATACCTCCAAAAGTATAAGAGGGAAAGTTTCTGATGTTTGTAGCCACCAGGTTCATGATAATTTGTTATAGAAACCACATGGAATGAATACAGAGTTTAAAGAATTCAATGGTATTGAAAAGCAAATTCCTTCCTTTCTTGCCTACTTAGATATGTAATCATGTTTTCTCACATTAATATCTACAAAAATAAGAAATCAGGGCATAAAACCTCAGCTGGTAAAACAGAAGACTGTAGACTGAATAGAAAGTGGAGTATAAAATTTTGCTACATCCTGTTTTCATTCCAACAGACTAATTGTGTGTAATTAAAATAGAACTTTAAAAACTCTCTCTGGGCCTGGAGAGATGGCTTAGTGGTGAAGTGCTTGCCCATGAAGCCTAAGGATCCCGGTTCAAGGCTTGATTCCTCAGGACCCACGTAAGCCAGATGCACAAGGTGGCACATGCATCTGGAGTTCGTTTGCAGTGGCTGGAGGCCCTGGAGTGCCCATTCTCTCTCTATCTGCCTCTTTCTCTGTAACTCTCAAATAAACAAACAAACAAACAAACAAAAAAATTCTCTCAACAAATCCCGCAATCTACAAAATCAACCAGCCAGGCAAGAGGTACCCACTGGTGTAATAGTGGCACATAAGTTATGGGGTAATCAAGTACTCTCAGATTGGATAAGAGGTCCTGCTCAGTGGGAATTCACATTGAGACTCGAGACAAAAACCTATGGTGTGGAAGGTCATAGATCCAGAGGGAAGCTTCCACTGTCCTCTGGCTAAACAGTGACATTGTGGCCATCAAAACAGACTTCTAAATGTGTATCTTTAAGCCCTCAGGGCTGCTCTCACATTTGGTTACAGAAACATTCTTTTACAGATGGCAGCAAATACCAGAGACTCAACTCATCAAAATGACAAGAAATAAAGAAAGACCAGGACTTAGCACAGAACAAGTCATCTCTCTCACAGCCACCAGGGCCCAGCGAACACTGCACAGGTAGTTGTGGAAACAGTACGAGTGCTGCTTTCACTGCTAGCCAGAGACACTTCTCTATGGAAATGTCAGTAGACACTAAAGAGACTTATTGAAGTAGAAAACAAAAGGCTGTTGAAAGCTCAACACTAAAGGAGATTTCTACCATGCCTGCTAAAGCTCTGGGGACACTGAAGAAAAGCGGGCTAGCAGAATGAAGGAATGTTGGCATACTTTGGCTTTCTGTCTTCTGAACATGAGCTGACTGGTGCATTCATGACCCCACAGCAATTACTCATAGCCCCACCATACCAACACTGTTCAAAGGCCATCAGCATTTTGACTTCAAGCATGGAAGAAAACAAAGGAATGAGACAATAAAACAGAGGAAGGAATGTCTTGAAAGAGGAGGGTCCTCAGGGTACAGGGTCGGAGGAGAAAGGACCAAAAAAGGGATAAAGGAACAGGAACATGATCAAATTACTGAATGTTCATATATTAAAGATAAAACTCCACAATTCACAATATGGAGATGCATTTCCAGTTAAATATTTAAAGAGCTTACTCTCTACTCTCTGTATCTTCAAAATATGAAGGAGTTATTTATTCAAGAAAATTTTGGAGTGTGAACTCCCATAAAGAGAAACATGTGGACCCTTAATTATTCTGCACTGAAACAGCTGTGTCTCAGCACTTCAACAAGCTTTTACTGGGCTCCTAAAGACTATTATGACATGACTTTTAACCCTGTGTTTCAGCTCCAAAACTCCCCCCCCACATCATTACTTAAATGAGGTGGGTGGTAAATTTATCATCCCTCCATCCACCCTCCTTTCTACTCTAGGCTACTTCCTTTGTTGCCTACAATGACTAGTAACAAGTGGAGGAAAGGACTACCTGTACCCTGCTTGTGTTTACTTTACACACAGGAAGGGGGTCTTGGCCATCTCATCCATACCTAAAAAGGTCAGGAAATGATCTGAGACCAACTGTGTGTCCTTACCTACACCGAGCTGAGACAGGTGCTCGAAGAGGGTCCAGCTGTGGTCATCCACATAGCGACTCCTCAGAATCAGCAGCTGGCAGACATCTCGGGCTGTGATGTCACTGGGAACTTCTAAAGCCCTGCTGGTTTCATCTTCACTGTAGATTTTAATCACCTGGTAAAGAGAAACAAGAGGGGGAAAAACGAGTTAAAATATGCTTGGTTATACTCATAAAATAAACTTGCTCATATTTACTTGAGTATTTGGCAAGATGTTAAGAGATAAATATAGCTAGTAAAATGTGATTAAGCAAATTAACATGTCAATTGCTACATGTGGTCCCCTATATTTTGCTTATGGTAAGAACAGCTAAACTCCAAATATAGCCACAACCCCAAATAAAATGCCAGTGACAACAGGCCTCTTGCTGTGCATCACAGCCTAGGTTCACTCACCTTTGCTATTCGCATCCTTTGACCCAGAGCCCCTCATGACCGTCCCTCTCACTCCTGCCCCTGGTAATAACTGTTCCAACCTGTACTGCTATATATTTGACATTTTTTGTTTACAATTCCATATGTGAAAACGACTATGCAATATAGTTCTTTCTCTGTCTGGCTATTTGACATAGTATAATATCCTTCAATTTCTGACATGGGATAAAAGGAACAATTTTTTTGTTGTTTTATTTTGTTGAGACATGGTCTAACTCAGTAGGTAAGACTGGCCTTGAATTTACAGCAGTCCTTGAACTGAGGCTCCTGAGTGCTTGGATTATAGGCATAAACCAACATGCCTAGCTCAGGATGCCCTCCTTTTTAAGGGTTAATATTTCATTGTAATGAATATGCAAATATACATCAATTTCTTTACCTGTTGATCAGTGGGACACAGGTTGTTTCCATTTCATGGCCATTGATATTTATGTAGTGATCACTGAAATAAAAGTCAATCTTTTGGGGGTATATGCACATTGGGTCATATGGAAGTTCTTTCATAAATTTTCTTTAGAAACTTCTGTATCTTTTTCCCACTACCAGAATGCAAGGATTTCCTCCACATCCTTACCACTTCTTTATTTTCTTCCATAGAGGAGGTGATATCTCATAGTGATTTGAATTTGAATTTCCCTCCTGTTTAGTGACATTCAGCACTTTTTCATATACCTGTCTTCTTAGAAGAAATGTATATTCAGAACCTTCCCCCATGTTTTGAATGTATTTCTTGGTCTGTGATCAAGTTGTAAGCAATCTTTGTAAGTATTGGATATTAACCCTATCAGATATATGATCTGTAAATATTTTTCCAGTCCACAGGAGCCTTTTCACTAAAATATTCTACTAAAATATCATTCTTATAAGTCAAAAAAATTTCATAGTTGGCCACAAATTACCTATATAGTATCTTGCTTGAAAACAACAAATAAGTTTTTAAATTAAGAATATACTTTGTATGGACATATCATGTGTTGGTACCATCATTTCCCTTTGCCTTCCCCCAATCTGCTGAGGGCCCACTTCATTGACATTGCAGGTATTCCCAATAGGGTTGTGGGTTATGCATTGTGAGACAAGCAATCAGTCATTGGGGTGGGAAGAATGCCTCTAGGTATGCCCTCTTATAATCTTTCCATCCCCTCTTCCTCAAATTCCCTGTGTCATGGTGGATGTAAAACATGTAATTTTTTATATTTTATCTATTTACTTATTTGAGAGAGAGAGTTAATAAGAATGTGCATGCCAGAGCCTCTTCACATTGCAAATGAATGCCAGACACATGCACAACTTTGTGCAGCTGGCTTTTTTATGTGGGCATTGGGGAATTGAAACCAGACTGCCAGTCTTTGCAAACAAACACCTTTAATCACTTAGCCATCTCCCTAGCCCTCTATACAGTATCTTGTATATCTAATTTTTTTATATGCTGATTGAATACTACATATACACACTTGCTTTTCACCAAAGTCAGTTTGTCCAATAGTTCTTGTTTTAGACTCTAAACTTAAGGGTCATCCAGTGACTATTCAGTCATTTACCCAATATTCTGGTCTGTTACAAAGCTATCTACCTCTTAATCTCATTTCATATTTCTATTTCATGTTTAAAATTTGTAAATAAAAATGGGTGATTCGTACTCAGACATATGCATGTAACATAGAATAGAATTAAACTACATGAAAAAATTTTCCCTTTTCAGATATGGAAGTTCAGGCAAAGACTGCTGAAATAGTTGCCACATCTTCCTTCTCTCTCTTGCTATTAATGTGACCATGATACTGAGTTTTAGTAGTGGACGTAATCACACATAATGCCCTTCCAGAACTATCCCATCAAATTTTCTCCATCTGTCCATTCTCTTTTATTACCTTCCCACTGAATGGAAATGACTACACAGCCTTGAGGAGAGGAAGGTCATAGGCAGAAGGAGCCCTTGTCCCTAAATGACTACAAGGAAGATGACTATTTAAGAATGCTGAGATGAGGGACTGGGAAGATGGCTCAGCAGTTCAATGTGCTTGCTTGCAACACCTGATTTTTTTGATTACCCTGTGCCCACGTAAAGCCAGATGCACAAAGTGGCACATGCATCTGGAGTTTGATTTCAGAGGCAAGAGGCCCTGGCATGCCCATTCATTCATTCATTCTCCATTCAATCATTATCTCTCTCTCTCTAACTCTCACTCTATCTTTCTCTATAAATAAAAATATTTTACAAAAAAGAATGCTGAGGTGAATAGCAATAAATGAATATTCTTTTAAGTCAGTGTGAACTAACATTGAACTATTACAGCATCCAGTTACACATCATAGAAGTTTGTATAAGAGACAGCACTAAACATTCATGGAGCTGTGTTCTGTGCTAGAATCTACACTGTTAACTATTAGATGCATTGATGTCAATAGAACAGTCAGATCCATGCATAAGCTTGCCAAAAGGAGAATAAAATGCAGTAAAAAAATATGCTTAGCACAAGAACACCGACATTTCCACAATTCCAACAATTCAAACACATGCTAGATAAAATAATGTCAAATCTGTCCTATCATTTCTTTAAATCATACTTAATAACAGTGCAATGAGATAAGTGTTCTCTTACAATGAAAAGTTGATATAAATTGGTAAAATTATTTTGTAAATTTATTGGAGTATATTTATTAAAAGTCTTAAAAGGTCCATTTATTTGACCCTAAAATTTTACTTAAGCAAACAATCTCGAATTTGTACTAAATATGCAAAATGATTTTTAGAGATTGGCATGTTCAACAAAGCATTATTTATCATTCTCATGACCTAATTACTCAACAACAAAAAGAAAGTAAAGGGTAGGGCTTTCACAGACTAGAATATTATATGACACTCTACAATGTTGCTACCCAAAACTCATGTAAGAATACTTAGATCCAGGCATGATGGCAAATGTCTGTAATACCATCACCTAGGAGGTACAGACAGGTGTATCTGAGTTCAAGGCCAGCCTTAGGTACATAGTAAGTTTAAGGACAGCCTGAGCAAGTCATTGAAATGGCCATAAAAAAGTCATGAAGGCAGATTGCCAAATCAGTTATGATCACATCCCAACTTTTACTTCTAATCATAGATTTGATTGTTGTTTAAAAAAATGTACTTTTACAAGGGCAAGCGTGTTTGGAACCTCAGTGTGTCCTGTGCTGGAACTGAGTAAGCTATTTTCAAGGTCACCCTCTGCAGCTATGTCTGGCCTAGACAAGTGATGACTTCTTAAGGGACACAGCTGTCTCCATACGGCTGTGCACAAACTCTAAGAGGCGCTCCTGCCAAAAGCGACGTGGAGACCATTCAGGAAGACAGGCATAGCGGACTCTGGGATAGCTGCCTCTGGGGAGCAAAGATGAGCCTCTGGGAGGTTTCATGCTGCACAAGACAGGCAGGAGGTGGGCAAGGGACGGGGAAGGACACTGCTCTGGCTCCACACCCCATCCTCTGGCTCAGTGGTTGAAGGATCTTGTTCCACAAGCCTGCTGATTATAGAGCCTGTGTCCCCAGAACCAGCATGAGAAGCTGGACTTTCATTGTACACGTCTATAGTCCCAAAGTGCCTATGTCAATGGGACGCAGAGTCAGGAGAATCCCAAGGCTCATTGGCCAGCTAGTCTGGCCTTCTCATTTGCAGAACAATAAGAGAGACCCTGTCACAAGCAAGGTGGGAAAGGGCTAGCACTTCAGAGCTTCAGAGCTATTCTTTGACCTCAACATGTAGGGCCTGGCACATGCACCCCCCCACACATACACATATAAATACATACATGCAAACATGCATACATACAAATAATGATTTCTAAAAAGAATGCTCACAGGGGGGCTGAAGAGATGGCTCAGTGGTTAAAAGCTCTTGCTTGCAAAGCCTAATGTCCCCGGTTTAATTCCCCTCTTCTCATGTAAAGTCAGATGCACAAAGTGGCTCATGCATCTGGAGTTCATTGACAGTGTCAGGAAGCCCTTGTGAGCCTATTCTCTCTCTTTCTCTCTGCCTCTACCTGTCTCAGTAAAATAAAATAAAATAAAATAACATAAAATAAAATAAATTAATGCTCACAGCAAAATACTGATATCCTGTGTTCTCTACATACTAACAGATTAAAATTTTGAAATTTAGGTGATAATGCTAATTAATAAAAGGACATTACATTTTTCCAGGACAGAGGCCCAACTTATCAACTTGAGGGGAAAAAAAGTCAGATGAGAGGCATAATATTCAGATCAGTTTCTCTACAAAATCATTGGAACTTACATGCCAACAGGAAGAAACCCTGCTTTGGTCCAAAGAACAGGAATGAAATTTGTCTCATGAATGGACTGCAGGTTGGACAACAGAGGTATGGCCTGGTGGGTATAACATTCCCCCAGTGTAAACAGAATGGCCAAAGGAAGCCAAGAGTATATGCAGTGGTGTGGTGAAACCCTTCTGTGTCACGGTACTCCTGGTTATCTAAACAGCCGTGGCCCCTGAAGCAGTTTCCAGCTTCAAAAACTCCCCCAGCAGCATGTGTCACACAGCAGTGGAGATTTAATATCACAGCAGTCCTTTCAGGGACATGCTAGCATGTGGGTGGAACAGATCTGTTTGGGCTAACATCCCAGGAAAGCGTGTTTACACCCTTTAACATCAACACCTTCTCCTTCTTAAATAAAAAAATAAGTAGAGGAAAGAGATTTAAAAATTAAACTATTTTTAAAGTAGGAGACAAAATGTCAACGTTAGAGAAAACAAGAAATGGTAGTTTTCAGGAAAAATTCTGAGGGCTCTATAACCTCTAGACTGAAAGAGATAAAATACTTAAAATGTAAGCTAGAGGTTATACTAAAAGAAACAAATGAAATCAAAGAAGGTACACGTCAAGGCCATATGCACCATTGTGCTCCCAAAGCATGCTTAGTATTTCTTTGAAACAATAACGTAGAATCTCATTCTAAGAATGGGTTACATGGAAAGCCCCAGAACAGAGCAGAGACTAAGCAACAGGTCTGCCTTCTCCCCCTTCTGACCACAAGCAATGAGTTACAAGGGTTATCCAAGTCTGTTTAAGGCAGGATCCATTATAGACTACTGGACACGAATGAGGGCTGCACTGGTCATTATAGAACATCCCAGAGAAAGGAGAAAGGAATGGGATGACAAACTTGTCATGGAACACAGCTGGGACCCCATGGGGCTGTTCCACTTACCATTACTAGAATTATAAAAACATTGTGAACAAACATAATTTCATTAACTTATTATATGTACTAATTCTGTCACTAATATATAATTGAACAGAAGTGAAAACTAAAAACTAAAACCCACAGAAATTTTCTCTGAATAGGCCCAAAAGTGGACTAATTTTTTTTCTGTGGTAAATTTTGCCATACAACTAAAGACTCTAAAAACCTTCTAATATTTCAAGAATTTTTTGTTATTATTTTAAATAGACAATGCACTTAAATCATGTGAATATTTGCATAACAAGGTCAGAGTAGCCCTGAATGTTCACATTCTTCTCAAAAAGGAATTCAGGGTCCTCAGATAAGATGAGACATTCTTTCTTATCATCATTATTTTTTATTCATATCAGCTGCTTGAATACTGTATTTCAAAAACAAAGATTGCTCCAGAAGCCCCTAAGAACTCAAGCAATGTCATTGCTTTCCTGGTACCCTCCCGTATTCC
Source organism: Orientallactaga sibirica (assembly GCA_036365145.1). Taxonomy (NCBI): domain Eukaryota; kingdom Metazoa; phylum Chordata; class Mammalia; order Rodentia; family Dipodidae; genus Orientallactaga; species Orientallactaga sibirica. The sequence goes on along the minus strand of JAEOAD010000004.1, from coordinate 52,564,975 downwards.
TAAGAAAAACTGTAACAGAATCAGGTAGTAAGAAAACTTAATTTCTCAATTTGAGAGAAATATTCAACACCACATTTAGGCTTGAACACAAGAGGTGACTGTCACCAATATCAGACTGTTAGGAACTGACTAAGATAGCAGGTCCACTCCATATCCCTGGAGTTCTTCCAACTACTTGGATCCCAACACCTCAGCTTTTCCTAATTCTTGACAGAGCCAAGCTCCTTTCCCTGACAGGGCCCTTGCTCGTGCTGATGGTGCTGTTTCAAGCATTGTCTCCCCACCTCCCACTTCTCCCTAAGATCTCTAGAGATCAGAGCCTGGGCCCTCATGCTTCTAAAGAAGCACTTTACCCACTGGGCCAGCCCTCTTGCTCTTAAGACCCCAAGTTGGGCCCATCCCCATGATACCTGTGTAGAGACTCTGGCCTATTTGTGTGCTGTTACACTTCAATTGGAAAGTTGTAAGAGATGAGCTGATCCAGAATTCAAAGACCTGGAGCCAGTGAGCTGCAGGACTTCTGGATATGAGCTCAGCATGCAATGCTGAAGATGAAGTTCCCCTCGGCATCAGGCCAAAGAGGCTGCATGCAGCCTCACTACTAGCAATGCCCTAGAGCTGGCTGGAAAGGGTTCCTGCATGGTCCCAGCTGGCTTACAGACATGACAGGGCTAGTCTTAGACTAGACTTCCAACCAAGAAAACAGAAACAGCCTGCAAGCAAAGGGAGGGTTGGCATAGCTGTAAAGCCCGCACTCAGCTCTGCACTCACACCATCTGTCCTTTGCCCTTTCAGGTCTCCCTGTCTAGGGTCCGAGCTCTTCTATGGGGTGGAAAGAATAACTCTAACTCACATGGGAGAGAAATTGAAACCCTTTCAGTTTGCTCTGTTATGCAACAGGGCAAAAGAAACCACTCTAGTTTCATTATAAAAGCAAGCAAATATTAAGTTAAAAATTACCCCAAGCTACCGCCACAGTCTTATATGCACTTGCATAACACACACACACATGAAAGCACATGCTCTCTCCCTCCCTCCCTCTCTCTCTCTCTCTCTCTCTCACACACACACACACAAACACACTATGCTTTTTCAATTAATCCAATATATAAAATAGAAGATCATTTATAAATCCCACACTAAGTTTGCAATGACTTCATTAAAGGAGCATTGTCTGAGACTTCAGTTTTAAAAGGTACACACTTCCTTCTAAAAAGCTGCTCCACACTATTTCATCTCTAAAATGTGAAAACTTTCACAAGCACTAAAGCTTATACGCTTGGAGCAGAAAACCACTGGTCATGGTTATATTTGACACACTAGCACCTCACTTCAGTTTGGGAGTAATTTTTTAATCCCAGAATATCCATCAGACGTGTGTAAGTGTAAAAGCTAAAAACCTGTTCACACAGTGAAAAAGAAGGGCAAGTTGAGAGGACTGGAGAGAAAACTGGTTATAAGAGAGAAGGGAAAGTATGACAAAGGAAAATATAATAACCCAAGATACACCGCATCAGACTTCACTAAAACTACTGAGCCTTTTGGCACCCACTCAAGCAATTGTAGGGACTGTCTGTCCTTAGTGATTTTTAGAGCACGTTTTTCATAACTTCTCTGAAACTTGCATGCAATTTAGCATCAACGGCTTGTTACAGTTAAACAAGGAGTAAATTACTGTTGTTTCACACACTGTGTGGTACTGTTCAGTCAATGAAATATGATCTGAACAGTTTGTCTGGGACAGTTAGGTATGTTATTCATAAACTTAAAATAGCACAGAATGCATCATTTTCTAAATAACAACATCAGCCTTATCTGAAAGTCCTAGGACTTTCATTTCTATCAGTGCAACATGTGTAGAAAGCATATTCCTGTAAAAGAAATAGAATGAATATTGTTAAAACCATAAAATACTGAAGGTTAGAAGGGTTCTGGCCAAACAACAATGAAATCCTTTCACTTTACAAATGTACAAGTCAGGATTGGAGAGGACCTGCCCTTGCAGGCACCTACACCTGGTCCCCAGAAGAGGCAGCCACGGAACCTCTCTGGGCTCCAACCTGATGCTGCATTTCTCCCACTCTGCTAGTGTAACTCGATACCTCTGTGAGCATGCTGCTTGATGTGCTGGGTAACAGTATCAGCTATCTAAACACTAAACCGTGTCTCAAAGCAAGGAGCTTTGTAGATGTTAAAAAATAAATAAATAAATAAAAGTTGCTTTTCTTTGTTCTCATTTTTTTTTCAGAGCATCTTGTCAAAAACAATTGCAAATACTAACACAGCCAGCAGAGGGAGTCTTTATTTTCAGTTGTTACAAAGAGACGGGAAAGTACCATATGTGGGAAAGAACAACCTTAAACTAGTTAACCCCATGGAGTCCTGATTAAAAGAACTGGAAGCCTTGTTTAAAAAAAGTATAAACAAATACATTTTATTTCTATTTGAATTTTAAGACAAATTACGTTTACACATACATATGCACATATATTGACAAGTATGTGTGTGCACGTGTGTGTTTCCTTCCCAGAAGTATTGCTCAGACTCCAGATCAACATTTATGTTGGGATTTACAGGAGTGATACCAGGGCTGGAAAGATGACTCAGTAGGTAAGTGTGCTTCCTGCACCAGCTTGAGGGCCTGACGGGGCCTGAGACTGTCTGAGTTCCAATCTCCAGATCCCATTTGAAACAGCTGGGTGTGGTCACACATGTTTGTAAATGCAGTCCTACAGGGAAGCAGAGACCAGAGAATCATTGAATCCCTGCAAACTCTGAAATAAGTCAAAAAATGACTAGTTCAAAAACAACATCTAGCAGAAGAGCAATGGAGCAAAATCCCCAATGGCATTAGACTTTCCCTGTGGCCACCACCGGCAAGTGACCTTGGCCACAAGCAAGCTATCACACACACACACACACACACACACACAAAGTAAATAAAAATAGGGCTGGAGAGATGGCTTAGCAGTTAAGGCGCTTGCCTGCAAAGGCAAAGGACCTTGGTCGATTCCCCAGGACCCACATAAGCCAGATGCACAAGGTAGCACATACATCTAGAGTTCGTTTGCAGAGGCTGAAGGCCCTGGTGTTCCTATTCTCATCCCTCTCTCAAGTAAATAAATAAAATTTTTAAAAAACATTAAAATAAATAAACAAAAAAAATTGGCAGCAGCTGAAGGCCTTGCCCATTCTCTCTCACTCTCTCTAATAAATAAATAAAATTAAAATATTTTAAAAAGTTATAATCAAAATTTCTCCTCAAATATTAACTGCTCAAGATAATTTGACTTCAGAATCTATAAAACGATATTCCTGATATTTTTCCAGGTACACATGAATGCATGCCTCAAAATACAGAGGCCTGATGACCAGGCTATCATTACTGACACGCTGTCATTGCCAACACAGCTTTGTAATTCCTCTTTTGGAACTGTCTTAAGAACAAGCCTTTTACAATACCAGCAGGGATAGAACTCTTTATCCTTCCTGGAGGTTTAGTGTTGAAAATTACCAAAAGTCTTGCTTCTTTCCTCTGCCAATGGAAGATTATTATTTTTAAGATTTGGCTTGGTGACTGGGGCACAGCCAAGACAGCCAGGCCTGCAGACTGCACCAAGCATGAGTCTGAGACTGCCCATCAGCCCAGCTATTTTTAACCTGCCTTCGTGGCCAGGATGGACCATGCATTGTGGTTGACAAAATAATAAGAGCCCTCTGTGCCAGTTACCATAGGGGTGCAGTCCCAGGATGTCTGCAGTGTAAGGGAACCGGCATTGGTCCCCCCATCAAACCTGCAACCTCCAGCTATGTTTCTGACCCCCACACACTAAAAACTGGGCAAAAAGCTGGCCAACTGTTAGCATTCAGCATAACATACTACTATTATAAATTTTGGGAAGCACAGTAAGGCAACTGTAATGAAATTCCAAGAGACCTGAACAGTTGCTCTGCATTCTAAAGCACTGTGACATGTTGATTTGTCACTCTGTCTTACAGATAAGATTGAGGGTATGGCAAGGAAAAGTAAGGCAGAGGTCAAAGGCAGACTGGCAGAAGAGGTGAGAATTGTCCATGTGCAGAGTACAGGTAAGAGGAGAAAGTGTTGCAGCCACCCTGGGGAAAAGGGCCCAGGGTGTCCAGGCAGTCCTGAGGAAGCCTCCATCTGGGAAGCCGGGTGCTTGCCCCTGTCGTTTATTATTGGAGCTTTGGGAAAGATACTTTACTTCCCGGAGTTAATATTCCTCATGTAGAATGAGTCTGGCCACCAAACTCATGGGGTTCTTATGAGGATTAAAGACAATACACAATCACAGCTGAACAGACTGTAGCTGGTTTTGCTTTTATTGGTCTGTGTGGAGGGAAGGGATTCTTGTAAGTTGCTAACAAGAACAAGTTGGAGCTGGGTAAAAGTAATGAGAAGGCCCCAAGGGAAGAAAACTGAAGAAAAGTTAAGAGAACAGGGAAAGCAGCAAATGAGAAGGAAATTTCCATAGCAGACCAACATCTACAGAGGTCGGTCATGTCTTCACAAACCTCTGTCCACACAACTAATGATGAATGCAGATTGAACGTCCTTTGTCTGAAGTGCCGCAAGTCTGAATGTGTTTCATATTTCAGATTGCTTTTTTAGATTTTGAATATTTGCATATGACTTCTTGGAACTTTAGCTAAAATCAAGTACGGAATATTTGTACATAAATAATAAGCTATTCTAGGGGTTCAAGTCTAAACACAAAATTCACTTATGTTTCATGTATATTTTATAGACAAAACCTGTGTATAATTTTGTTTGTTTGTCACTATGTCTCAGGGTAGCCTTGAACTCATGGTGATCCTCCTACCTCTGCCTCTCAAGTGCTGGGATTAAAGGTGTGCGCCACCATGCCTGACAATATTTTGTATTTTTTAAGTGCAACCAACCCTATTTTGACAGTAGCACATCACATGAGTTTAAATGAACTTTTTGCATATGCAGTTTGGGGAGATGGCTCAATGAGCATGAGGACCTGAGTTCAATTCCCAGCACCCACATAAAAAAGCCAGATACAGTCTTGTGTGCTTTAACGCCAGGGCTGCAATAGGTGGAGGGGAGATAGCTCACTGGTCAGCCAGTCTGACCAAGAATACGGCAGCTCTCTATTCAGCGAGAGACTCCATCTCAAGGAAATAAAACTGAGGAGTGACAGAGGAGGCTACCCAGCATTCTGCTTTGGTACTCTGTACTCCTGCATATGGGGCACATGCATCTGGCAAACAAATGTGTATATATCATACAAACACACACGACATACTACACACACACACACACACACACACAACTTTTTGCTTGCAGCATCATTTCGCTTCTCAGAAACATTTCAAACTTTGGAGTATTTGTGTTTATGAGTCCAGATTAGGGATGCTCAACCTAGATTAGTGACTCAGTGTCTTCACTATTGAGTCATAACTCAGCCACCTTGCCAGAAAGCCAATGCTATATGACCACCTCAAGTCCACTGAAATGATGTCTTCAGGCCAGGCACAGTCTCCCCACTTCCAAACCTAAAACCTATAAGTCCCTCACTAAAGCTCCCTAAGATTCTTGAAAGAATAATCTAATTACATATCTTGTTGCATTTAATTTCATACTCCAAGGGATCCAAGGATGGAGATAGTTTTATGTGTGTGTGCATGTGTATGTACATTTACACATGTTAACTATATCACTGTTAATTGTTGCAGAATCATTTTACAGCTACAGAAATGGAGCAGTGGGAATAAGCATTTGAAAAGTATTGATTTCATCCTTCTGTCCCTGGTGGAATTACATGATGAACAACTACTTTTTATTGGATTCATTTATGACAATGTTTTTAAGATAACCAGTTCAGCAAGATGGAACATAGAAAAGTTAAATTCTTAGTAATAGGGAGATTTTTAACTTATGAAGTTAGTAAAATATGGCATTTCAATGTCAGGCACAGGGGCACACACCTTAGTTACTGCTGTTCAGGAGACTGAGGCAGATGGTGCACTTGAGGCTAGACCAGCCTGTGTCTCAGAAACAAATACACAAATAATAGCAAATAAAAAGAATAATAATACCACCCACATGAGTGGAAAAAGCAATTGATGTTTGTTGGGCTTCTGCTGTGTATCCAAGACTTAAATATTTATCTTTTTCAATGCTTACAGTTCTTCAGTGTAGATGTAACCTTATTGCGAACACAGAGAAACGGTTTCAAAGACTGTACTCAAGTTTACTCTAGAGGTTAGGAAGAGAGCTGAGCTCAAACATCACCCAAAGTTTTCCAAGGCACCCTTCCTAAAGCCTCACTTCTCAAGAAATATCCTCAGTAAACACCAAAGCCATCCTCTGTGTGACACCTTTGCTGGGTTAGAACATGATGAAGTTACCTTGATACAAATGACAAGGATGGGGCTGGAGAGATGGCTTAGTGGTTAAGGTATTTGCCTGAAAAACCAAAGGATCCTGGTTCGATTCTCCAGGATGCATGTAAGCCAGATACACAAGGGGACACATGCATCTGAAGTTCATTTGCAGTGGCTGGAGGTCCTGGCACACCCATATTCTCTCTCTCTCTCTCTGCTCTATCTTTCTCTTTCTCTCTTATAAATAAACATATAAATAAATAAACAAATAAAATATATTTTTAAAAGATGACAAAGACAGACTGGAGACATGGCTTAGCAGTTAAAGAGCTTGCCTGCAAAACCTAAGGACCCATGTTCTCCTCTCTAGATCCCATGTTAGCCAGATGCACAAAGGTGAGGCAAGCACAAGGTTGCACATGCCCACTAGGTGGCACAAGCATCTAGAGTTCAATTGCAGTGGCTGAGGCCCTGGTGCACCAATACTCTATCTCTCCTCTCTAAAATAAAATTAGAAAATAAAATAAAATTAGAAAATAAAATATACAATAAACCAATAAAATAAAATAAAAAGTATTTTTTAAATGACAAGGACAAAAAAAAAAAAAAAAAAAGCCAGATATGGTGGTGCACGCCTTTAATTCCAGCACTCGGGAGGCAGAGGTAGGAGGATCGCTGTGAATTCAAGGCTACCCTGAAACTAAATAGTGAATTCCATGTCAGCCTGGGCTACAGTGAAACTCTACCTCAAAAAAAAAAAAAAAAAAAAAAAAAAAAAAAAAAAAAAAAAAAGAAAAGAAAAAGAAAAGAACAAGGACAAGAGAAGAAACACGGCTTAGTGAGAACATTAACTCTGGATAAAAAGTACTTTCAGTTTTTCGTACCATTGCACTGCCACTCTCCAAGCAAGCCATCACCGCTCCAATCTCAAGCCATCACCAACAGAACACCATGACCTGCCCCACTCAGGAAAGTCACCGTTCCCCCTCCTCCACTTAACTCACCTATCATCCCCACACACGGAACAAAATACAAGTATTCAAAGGGCGTAACCACATACTCAGAATCTGCCACCACACTAATAAAATGTTGACTCAATGCCAGTATGTTTGAGGCACTTGTTATGGTGATGATGCCCCCACCCCATGACACCTTTCTCTTTTTCCTTCCTAAAGAATACTGATGCTGGTGAGAAGGACAGTGTGCTGAATCCAGGCTCTGCTTTTCCTAACTTTCCCTGTATGCTGAGCTGCCCACAGCAGGGTACAACCCTAACACATCAGATGCAAGCAGAAGCTCCTGGTTATTTCAGAGACTCACATTAACATGGAGCAGAACTGGCCTGCTGCCTTGCTGCATGCATGCAAAGACTGTTCCAGGATTGTGAGCAGGATGCCTGGGGACTTGCATATGTCATTCCTTAAAAGGACAGAGACCCCACACCAATGAGCACAAAGGAAGGAAAAGAAAATCTGGTCATCTAAGGACATGGCAAAGCTTGCTAAGTGAGCTTTAAACTGATCTTTCTTGCAAAGTGGAAGAAAAACAAATCTTTTCCCTGTTCAATAAACTGTCCCCTGACTTTCCTGCACCATGAAACTAAATCAGTCATTCTGCCTGTAATTGGCAAAGTACTTTATTGAAAGGTTTATCCCCTTAAGGTTTTAAATGTGGGGCTGGAGAGATGGTTTAGCAGTTAAGGCATTTGCCTGTAAAGCCTAAGGACCCAGGTTCAATTCCCCAGTACCCACATAAGCCAGATGCAAAAGGTGGTGCATGACTCTGGAGTTCCTTTGTGGTGGCTAGAGGACCTGGAACGCCCATTCTCTCTCCCTATCTGCCTCTTCCTCTCTATCCTTCTCTCTTTCTCTCTCAAATAAAGAAATAAATAAAATATCTTTAAATTTTTTTAATTTAATTGCCAAATAAAAAGACAAATTCTGAAGGATACATTCTGCAAGAAATACAAAAGTAAACATGATACACAGAGAAAATGAAAAGTCAGATTTGAGACACCCACAGGAACAGGAGATAAATGCCAATGATGGCTAATAAGACTCCAGTATTCAAATAAAATGAAGGTCACAGAGCAGCAGTTGCCAAACTGCAAATGAGTAACAAAAACACATCCTTTGATTATGAACTAAGACACCGTGAAGAAGAGGAAAGGGAAAAGAGATTCTCAGAAGACTAGAATGAACCTCCTGGCTGAGCTGACGATAGCATTTGAGGAAGAACACAGGAGGCTAGAGTTGTCTGCTGGCCAGAAGGCAGAGCCTGGGAGCAGAAGCATACAGTCCATGTCATTTGAACTTCAGAAAGGATTCTGTGTTTGAGTGAAAGCTGTATGAGAGCTAGGCAAGTATAGCATTTGCTGAGAGGATTTTTGCTTATTTTCTACCTTTTAAGAAGCTGCTGGGAGTGAGAGGAGGTCTGTAAAAAGTGGTTTGCAGTTAGAGGCATTTGCCCACAAAACCTGATGAGCTGCGTTCAATTCTCCAGTACACACTAAAAAGCCAGATATACAAAGATGCACCTGGAGTCCATTTGCAGTGGCAAGAGGTTCTAGAATGCCCATGCCCATTCTAATTCCTTCATACTCTCTTTTTCTCTCTCTCTCTCCTTGAAAATAAATAAAATATTTTAAAATATTTTGGAGAAAATAACAATATGATGATTTGTATTCCTTTTACAAAATTGTCATAAAATTACAGCAACAACTCTGGCTGTATGAGAAAGATGGGTTTAACATAAGCTTGTCTTCTGTGTGGAAAAGAAGCAGAGCCTACTCATGGCACTGCATTAGACATGCAATGTCAAAGGAGCTGAATCCTAGGAAGAGTAGATTGCATAATGGCTTACTTTTCCTCTTCAATGTATAAACCTCTAAGGATCCTGTGTGCTGTGCCTATGAGCACCGTGGATAGAGGGAGTATCAGTAAAGAATGCAGAGATGCCTTTGAACCATAATTTTGAAAACAATGTCAACTAAACTGAAGTATCCACCAAGTTAGGATATGCATATCAGGTCTTCTGACCTTGAAGACTTTTAACAAAAGAATATGAATTTTATATTTTTATACTTTATAATGTTTGAGTCTTGTGTTAAGTGTGACCTTATTTTTGTTTTGATGGAATGTGTCAATCTAGAGTTCCAGGGATATCATCATTTGCCTTCTCCCTCTCTCTCTTTGTATGTGTGTGCAAGATACACACACACACACACACACACACACACACACAGTTGCTTACAGTTGCTGGCTACATAAAATGTTTTCAAAGCTAGAACATATGGGAGTTGGTGAAGGTGCAGAAGTAATATAAGGATTTGCTTAAGCTAAATCCCAAATTGAAGTTGAATGGTAATTATACACACCGTAAGGAAATTTCATTAACATATTAATTTCAGCAGCTAAAGCACATCTAGAAGAAACACACTGGAAGTCACAAGACCTAGATTCTATTTCTAGCTTTGTCATTGACCTTCTGGGTGACCTTGCATAAGGCACTTAACACCCAAGAGACTCAGTCTTCGCACTTGGAAGAGATAGAAGAGATAGAATCTAGCCGTTATCTGAGGGGAAAAAATGCTGTAGGGTAAAAGACTCACTCCATGTTTAGTGCCAGATCTAAGGAAACTTGCTTCACTAAGTTTGTTTCATTGGAATCAAGGAAATCAAGTACTAACAGAATTAAAGGGATTCAGAATTTTCTTCCCAATCTACTTGACAGAGTCCGCTAAAATGTTCTGTTCCTCAAAGATCAAGCTTGCTGTGCTACAAACAAGACGTGAGCTATGTGAAGGATCGTGTTTAATACCCAATGTGTCTCTTTCCACTCCCAAAAGAATCCCAAGGCTACCTCAATCACACTGGTTGATAATCAAATTACTCCCTAGTGCTTTGGAGTACTTTCAGAAATGCTCTTAACTTTCCAAATACAGTTGGTAAATGATCTGTCCAGGGCTACTCATTCAGGATGAGTGGCTTTATGCCAAGTCTGTGGGGAAAACAAATATTTTCTGGAAAAGAGGAGAAAGTGTCCAAAATATTCTGAAATTCTTATATATATTTCTAAGATCTTTGAGTGGGAGCAGTGGTTTGAGGGTTAAATAGAAGGCCTTGCACATTCAAAGTATAAAAGCATTCTAAATTTTGGTGTATGCAAAAAATAACAATTCATTACAAGTATAGAAGAAGTTCATTCTTGAAAAAATAATTTTAAAAAACTTAGTCATTATGTGAGCACAGCAGATGGAAGGATTTTTAGTAAGAACAGCACCTACATCCTAAAATAAAAGATTAAAATTTTTATAATAATCAAGTAGACAAATTGATCCTTTGGGGTTTAACTCTCAAGAGAAGAAAATGGCCTAACTACACTCATCAACGAGAGTTAGCTTAATGGTTAAGGCATTTCCCTGCAAAGCCAAAGGACCCAGGTTTGATCTCCCAGTACCCATGTAAAGTCAGATGCACAAGGCGGTACATGTGTGTGGAGTTCGTTTGCAGTGCCTAGAATCCTTGGCATGCCCAAATTCTCTCTCTCCCTCTTTCTTTCTGCCCCTCTCATTCTCAAATAAATAAATAAAAATAAAAATATTTTTTAAAGCTTAAGAGAATGTGAACATGTCTTGTGTATGCTCACAGAGAAGAAAGGTCAGAGCTGGGCTTTACAGTAATTGTAATGGAAATCTGGCAAGAAGCTGAGTACTGAGACGCAGAAGTCATCACAGTGACGTGTCCACTGACAGCTGGGATGTCACATCGACAGTAGCCACAGCTTTCCAGGGCGACCTTCTCCCCCACCCCCACGAGTCAGTGCTAGAAGTTGTTTCTGGACAGTTTTACTCCTACCAAAGTCCCCTGTACTAACTGCTCAAAAGTTCTTGAAAATGAATAGCAGCACTTTCCACTGCCTCATACTGTGTCAAAAAAAAAAAATGAATGCCTTAAATATTTCAGTACAAACATGGCAATTTGTTGTGTGGTGTGTTCTGTGAGTCTCAGAGCTGCAGATACCAGCTGCAGAGATCATTCGCTGAACACACTTACCTCAGCTACTTGCTCCCAACATCACTCAGTAAGTAAAGGAGAGAGTCCACAAGATAGGCTTCAGATCACACTGGCATGTCGTAGAAACAAGCCACAGGCTGAAAGAACTTTGGTGAACCTGAGCTACTACACTGACTGGATAAAGAATGTGACCAGAAGAAAAATCGCGTTAATATCCATCAACCTTTCCACATCCACAACCCATCAGGCAGCCTAAACTGTAGCTATTATTGCACTACCAAAACCCATCCAAAATAAAGAGCCAAATTCAAACCAAAATATTTTAATGAAATTTGCTTAAGATGAGAGAAATGCATTAAGAAAAATAAAGAGCCCATGTTAGCAAAATTATCATAGAATTATATCAGTGTCAAATAAAATGTCCCTAAGACTGGATGAGAAAATAAACTAAAAAGCTAAAAACTAAAAGCAATAAAAGAGAGACTTTTTAAAAAATAATTGTTTAATCTCTTGTGTTTTAAGTTTAAAACATGACCTTTGGCTTAATGGAATGCACTAATAGTTAACAGTTAACTATTGAAGGCTGAGTGCCGAAACAAACACTGTAGTTTCTAGTGTCACCGAAATAATTCAGAAAACATATTGCCAAAAATGTGCTTTAGCATTTGATGTGTCTGTGCCTCAAAGCCAATTCTCTAGGTTCAATGCAATGATCTAACCTGGTTTATTTACAAGACAATTTGAATATGGCTACACTGCACTGTGTCAATATGCTTTCATAAAATGCAATGCTGCAAGAAATCTTTATGAAACTAATAAATATTGTCATACATGGGGCTGACTGCATTAATAATTAACAGAAAGCCCTTCCAGAGGAGAATTTAATGGAAAATTTTTCTTACACCAACAGAAACTCAACAGAAGTAGGGAGAAACTTTGAGATAATAAACTGTAGCCACAATTTTGCATAGTAAAACAATTTTTCATTCCCTCAACAATGAAGATATGGATGCATGATGAGTTAGGCTCAAACAAACCATCCCTTCATAAACAAAGGAAAGGCATAATCGCTAGCACATTTCCCATTAAACTAAAGGCTAATATGAAGTTCCAGAAGGAGAGAAGAAGAGAAACCTCCCTGTGTATTGCCTCTGAATCACAGTCACCCAGAATGAGACCAGCTGCTTTCCCACAAACCGTATCCTTACTACAAAGATGTTGTGGGACAGCATAATTTTTTTTCTGAGTTTAATTTTAATAATGTATCCTTTAATTATCCATAGCATCAATTAATTCTATTCTCAAAGTTATGTAGGTTTAAAATATATTAGTAAAAAACTAAGTAATGGGGTAGGAGGAGCAGCAAGAAAAAATTACAGGGAAAAAAATGTCCAAAAAAGCCACGTACCCTTTTCTGTAGAACTATTGGCGTTATTGCTGGCAGTGTTACTCTCCTTGCACTCAAACTCATGCCTGCCCTTCGAGAATGTTCCCCTCTTATAGATCATGGACGAAATGAAAGAAATCCTTAACCGGCACTTCTTAGGAATCTCCAGGCTCAGTGCAAAGAAACACTAGGGCAGTAATAAATGTCACCCTGCTTCTGTGATTTCAGCCTACCCAAAGCCAATTAGGGATGACTACAGACGGGACAAGGCAGCAGCCAGTCACAGATCAGGGACTCCGCCTTTGTCCTTGGAAACACATCCGGATACTTTTGTTTATGATATTTAAAGAACCAGATTAACAGGCATCCAGTTCACTCATTTTTGTTTTCCAAAACAGTGCAATTCAATGCCATCTTTGTTGACAAAGCAGCTAGCTTTCTCTAGAGCATTTCAACATATGCCAGATAAAGCAAACTGTTTACATTGTTCCACTTAAAGTATGTTTAAAGTATATAAATATGGAAATGAATCCATTTCAATTTTTCCCTCTCATAAATTAATGAATGGTTTGATGGGATTATATAATGTGAGGCACAGAAATTAATTCTGAAGTTATAATTGGTACAAAGTAGTAATTTATGTTATGAAATTTTTAATAGATAGAGACATATCTTGTCATAAGCAGCTGAAATGTTTATATTGTGGACTTTATAGCTATCCTTGAAGTCACATACAGCTAAATATTAACTATTAAATATTATGCTCAGAATCAAACTAAATAGAAAAGGATTATTAAACAATATGTGAATATATGTTTAAAAAGCACATATATAATTTTGCATATTTTATTCATTTGAAAGCACTCAAAACAGCTATTGCTCAAAGCTATTTAAATATTTAATAACTATTTTTGCATCTTATTATAATAACTTTAATTTTTATTTTTTATTATATTTTTGCTTGTGGGTATGTGTGTCAGTGTCTCTTGCCATTGCAACTGAATGCCAAAAGTATGTGTCACTTTGCAAATGGCTTTACATGTATGTTGGGGGATTGTACCCAGGCCAGCAGGCTTTGCAAGCAAACACCTTTAGCCACTGAGCCACATCCCAAGCCCTCTATAATTTTTATTCTAATACTTTTAGGGATTAGAGGAAGTTTACAAGAGAAAAAGTGTTGGTTACTTAGGAAGTTTTTAATAAAGAATGAAAAAAACTGAATCTACATTTTGACAGTTGTGAAACAGCTCTGGACTGACACACTGACAAGGTCTGCAGAGCCTTTTTAATGCTTCTCAGTGTTAAGAATGGCCCACAATCTTCAGCAAGAGGGGAGCTCGCTGCCCATGCCTCTGGCCAGGACATGACTGTGGTGGTAACAAGACAAGACGGGAGGGTCTACAACCCAGACACAGACTTTCCACTTCTTCATGCAGACTGCTACTGTTTTGTTTTTCTGCCTTACACTTGAATGGGTTTTGTGCACGGTGAGCTCATATTATTCAAAAGAAAAAGAGACACTGCCCCTTGAGGGTTCCCCATTTTGGGTTCCAAAACCCAGTTTCCCTCAAGTTGGTGGTTAGAGGAATGCCCGTAATGTAAGTAGCCTCAGGCAGATCTAGTTTATGGAAATCAGTTTGATCCTAATCCAGGTAGGATTATCAAGATCTTTTCTTTTAAAAAATTACTACCATATAGGACCAAGTTTGGACCTCCCGCCACCACCCCCGCTCGCCATCTGGTTCCTGGGACCCTCGAATATGCAGTGTGTTGTTCCTCCAGCATCGCGCCATGAGGAAGGTGGTTCAGCAGCCCCGGCGGGAGGCAGGGCCCAGCCGCAGGAAGGTCTCCCAGGCAGCTGCAGCCTTGAAACTGTTCTGTCTGCAGAATGCTCAGCATGACCCCCTGCTGACTGGCGTGTCCTCAAGTACAAACCTCTTCACAACCCAGAAAGTCTGTTCCTTCTTGTAGTCAAATCTTTACAGGCTTCCTAAACCACTTCTCATGAACCAGTGAATATTTAAGACAGCTAAATTGAAGCCTGTGTAAAACCTTCCCCATGACAAGGGCCATAAGACCCCATCTTCTACTTGTTAGTCTTTGACATCTACTTCTCAAAGTTTTCATGAATTTCTACTTCACAAGGTTATAGCTATTTTAAATATACTGGCTATAGAGTACAACAAAACAGCAAAAACATCAAAAAATTACTAATATATACTCACTGCAGAAAACAATGATCTCATTGTGACATTTCTATTATCATTCAAGTGTATCATTGTACTTCAAACATCATTGCCATCTATTGCCTTCTGTTCCCCCACATTCGCCTCTCACTAGTCCCTATATTCTTCCCAAATAGTTCCCCTTCAACTTTCAGATAATGTGTGTGGATTGTAGATTCTCTCTCCCTCCATTTCTCTCTCTCTCCTTGCAAATGAATAAATAATAAAATTTTAAAAAGTTATTGGTTATATCTGGAAAAGATTATACTGAGATAACCCTCAAACACAGAATGTTCTTTCTCATATATGGAACCTTGCTTCAAATGTTTAGAATTGTATGTCAGTTGGAATAAAAGTCAGTTTCAGAGGTCAGTAAGCTAGAAAGGGACTATGAAGGAGGGAGGAGAGAGTACAGTAGATATATAAGCAAGGGGGCAGAATACTAGGGATAAAATGGTCTAAGTGAAGTCAGGATGGGGGGTGGAAGAGAGATGTTATAAATAAGCCATATCAAAACGTAATTCTTTCCTATTTAATAATATATGAATTAAAAAGAGAGTGTTTGAGCAGAAGTGTCCTGTAGATGTGGATAATCTTGTGCCCAAAAGCCATATATAGATTGTCAGAAAAGCTACATTGCCAGGTGGGATACCGTCCACTGAGTTTTTGGCCAGGGAGCCCCCTGATGCTCCCCAAACATTGCAGGCCATTGCCAAGGCTCTTGGTTTCCCACCAGAACAAGATGGTGAGACCTACTGCTGAAATAAACACATGCTTGGGCTGCAGGTTACTGAGAAATCAAACTGGAGCTGAGCTGGAAGCCTCCTTTCTGTAGAATAAGGGTCAGGATGCTGGAAAAAGCTATGCAGCCTATTGCAGGTAATATTCACCAACAGTCTAAACCAGCAGTGGACCTTGCAAGCCTTACAGATGGCCAAATGTACCAACTTGTTCAATGGGTGCATGTCTGTATGGGGAAGACCATCTTCTCCCTGATTAGACTTGAGGCCTGTTCAACAGGAAGGAGTTCCTGCCTGTACTGAAAACCTGATCATAAGGTTATGGTTGGAGAGGTCATAATCCCCAGGGGACAAACTACTACTCTTGCCTGTCTAAATGGATATATTATGCACACCAATATTCCTTCTAAATACTTATGGTTATGCCCATATATTAATGCTATGATCATTTTTTTTGTTAGAGAGCTTCTCTTTTCAGATGGCAGTAAACACTGAGGTGACTCAAAAGTCATTATAGTGCTAAGAAGTGACAATGCTAGTGTTCATCACTAAGTGAGACTCTCCGTCAAATGCTCCAAGCCTAAGCAACCACCGCAGAGGAGGTAGTGGAAATAATATAAGAGCAAATTGAAGGGGAAGAGTGATGATATTAGCAACAATGACTAGATATCAAATGCCACGGGGGCTTCAAGGAAGAAGAGAGTACACCTAAGATCAGGCAGGCTTTAAGAAATCATCCACTCTTCTTCTTTTGAAAAGTTATTAGAACAGAATGCACAAAACTTCAGAACTGCTATCATTCTAGGCAGAAGGTCTTAGATGATAAAATCAAGGCCAGAGGAGCAGCAGCTCTTGCCCAAGGACAGGACGTGCATGGGCCAATAACTCAGGACAAAACCTCAAGTGGACCTCTCCAAGACGCCTCATTTTACCATGCTCCAATGTTTACTTCCATATTGAACGACATGATTTGATACAACACTCACTTAAAATGTCATTATACTTCTGATCATGTTTTTGATGTATCTGTTGTTTTTTGCTTATGTGAGTGTGTGTGTGTGTATCATGCATGGTGGATGTACATGTATGTGCCCTTATGTTGCCCTCATGTGCTTGCCTGTTGTGGGGATCCCTTGCTTTCAGTGGCCACAGTAGAACCACAGGTGTCCTACTTCATAGCTCTTTTGCTGGTTCTTATTTGAACCTGAGTTTCTTACTGAAACTGGAACCTCCTATTTTTCATGAGCCCAGGTGATTCTCTGGTCTCTCCTCCCTTGCACAGGACTGAGTTTACAGGTGCCCATGGCCGAGTCCAGTTGTTTACATGGGAGCTGGAAATTCAAACCCGGGTGGTGTCAGGCCCCCTCAGGCCCTTGTTCTTGTACAGGAGGCACACTTAACTGATGAGCTAGCTCTCTTACCCTGTGCCTATTCATTTGTTTCATTAACCTGCTTAACAAGAATATATTGAGGATCTAACTACATGTAAAGTGCTATATGCTATTTGCCATGAGAAATTCCAAGTTGACCAACTCCTAATTGCTGTTTACCAAAGGAATGGTGACAAGAAAACACTTAGTGGACACAGTGTTCATGTGGGCTTGGACTGCTGCATGAGTACTAGCCAACCACCGGGTCCAGGTCACTTTGGCATCCTCTTCACCCACTCATCTACAACAAAGGCTTCCTGAAGCTCAGTCAGTATTTCCACCGCTTCTCAAAGCTGTAGTTTTCATGCATCCTTCAAAAGTGTCTCCTTCTAATAGCATGTTATCTTAGAACTGAAAGGTGGAGGAAGAGTGAAGGAAATTCAAAAACCACATAATTCCCCAATCAGTTTTAGGTGTATTATGTGTATTACATATTTTATTTCTTTTATTCTAACCATCCTACAAAGTAGATGTTATTTTCCCATTTCACTGATTCAAATATTTATATCCTTTATCACATATTAGTTTGCTGAAACTTCAACTACTGTCTTCTATGAATGTATGTTAAAATCACTTTGAAGGTAGGCTGCTTGAAGACAAGAACATGTTGAACTTCTAACCATTACAAGTGTACCAAGTGAGTCTATCCAAGGCACCGAGCATAAGGGAGGAAAAATGCATTTTCATTACCAAGTCCTTCACATTAGCCATCAAAATTCCTGCCTTACACAAAACAATTGACCCTGTCCTTTAACACATTCTTTCACTGTGTTACTGCACTACTCACTTGAGGGAACTTGCTACACATCCAGATGCATCATCTTCCTCAAAGATAAAGATCAAAATTCACTCCACCAGAAGTCATCCTTCCTGGTAGAGTGAAATTATGTCACCCCTTGATTTTTACTATTTTAAGGACTTATGCATGCATTTCTCCAACATTAACCTACGCATAATAATGCATGACATTGATACCTTATAAACCCTTTCACAGGCTCCAGCTTTTGTGCCCAAGGAAAATGTTATCTTTAATGGTGCTATTCAGGCTCTTGTTCCCTCTACCCCTCCTAAGATACCTCACAGAGTACTCTCTGTACGTGTTGACATCATGTCCACACATAGTCAATGTGTAAAGGCTAGCCACTCTGGGTAAGAGAGTGGAAAAGCCTCTCTTCTCATCATAATGAAAAAAAAAAGTGTGCTCAAGTACAGGCTCATTTGGATATTTATTTGCTTTTTGACATAGTTCTTTTAGTAGTCACTGTAATCAACACTAAATCTAAATACTGTCCTAATAATACAAGTGTTAAAATAAATTTTTATACCAAGTGGTATACATAGTCTAGATGTTCAGATGTAAACCCAGGACCTCTAGTTCTACCAACCACATTACTCTATAAAATATTTACTTTCCCAAGCATATGATTGGCATAATTTCAATCTAACTTATTCTCCCCTTCACTCCAACAGTTATGGGCTTTAATCAGAAAAGTCTAGAACATCTCACCAACTTAAATTCACACAGAAAATTTCTTTAAGCAATTGTTGAGTGGCATATAAGGTCCAGGAATGACAGAATTCTCAGTATATACTCCAAAAAGTATAAAAATGGCCCTATATGTTCTACATCCAATTTTCATAGGACCATTACCTCTGCCCAGAAAGAAGATACTATCTCGAGAAGGGAAGGTGAACATATAAAATTATACTTAAACAAGCCAGGCATGGTGGCACATGTCTTTAATCCCAGAACTACACAGTGAATTCTAGGTCAGCCTGGGCTAGAAAGAGACAGTAACTTGAGAGAAAAAAAAAAACACCCTGAAAAATGTATTAAGTTCTATAACTAACTATAAATAAAATATAGGGATACAAAGGACAAAAACCTTAATTTTATCATGAGAGATCAGACAAGTTTTCCCTAAACAACAAAGGACTCGGGAGTACAAAAAGGTAATTCCAGATTAAAAACACAAGAATGTACAAAGATTAGTCTGGAAAAATGGATAGATGGACCAGTTGGGCCAGGCGAAAAGGGTTATTCTATGTCATATTGAAGATTTTAGCTCTCATCCTACACTATAAAGATATATGATAAGGTATATCTTTTATCTTAGTGTAGAAGATGGCTTATGTTTTACCTAATTATGTTGAACATTAAAATAAAAAGGAGAACCGATAGTAACTTGTAAAGGAGTCTAACACAGAAATGAAAATTCCCAGATTAGGAAGAAACCAAGCTTTCAGAGATGTTTCAGAAATCAAAACAGCATGATCTAGTCATTCTATACATCACAAAAATCTTCAATCTTTTCCCTGTACATGAGTTTATGATCTAAGTTTTTATAAATAAAAATAAATCAGAAAGATATAAATACTGTGTCTTTACAATCTGTAACTTTAATTTGCTTTGAGACTGTTCTTAAGGAAAAGAGGCTAAACAGATAAAATAAAGTACTAGACTCTCTCACCAAGCCCCACCCCAACAAAACCTAAAATAATATGAAGAAAACAGAAAAGAAGAGAATAAATTTCTTTGGTAAGTAAGAAGCTATCTCACCTTTTTTTTTAATCACTAAACTATAAATTAAGAGAATTTTAAAACAACTACAAACATTAGAAATTATTTAGATATAAGAACAAAATTGTAGCCAGAATTTGCACATATGAGAAATGACACTGGGAGAGAACCTGAGAAACTTGTGGGAGACAAAGAAGTGCAGAGACTTAAGAAAGTCAGTTCTCCAATGTTCTCTTGACTGAAGATAAGGACGTGGAACACACTTCAAAAAGAATCACCGTGTTCCTTAATTAAGGACTGAAGACAATGAGTATGTAGGGGAAGAAGTAACCAAGAACCTCCAAAAATACCTTCTTCCAAAAAAGTTAAAGTAAATATCCACATACTGGAAAAAAATAAGGCACCAAGAAAATATAACATATCAAATGACAGTGCATATATATATATATATATATATATATATATATATATATATATAGTCATTCACAAGATATCATCTTCTATAAAAATCATTAAGGGAATGTAATAATAGAAATAAAGGCAGGGGGTAGAGAGATGGCTTAATGGTTAAGGCACTTGTCTGTGAAACTTGAAGAATCCATGTTCAACTCTCCAGGTTCTACATAAACCAGACTCACAAAGTGATGCAAGCACACATCTAGTGTTCAATTGCAGTGGCTGAAGGCCCTAGCATGCTAATTTCTTTCTTTCTTTCTCACTCCTATCTCTCTCTCTCATAAAAAGGCCAGTCTGTTGGGCTTGTGAAAGAAAGAAAGAAAGAAAGAAAGAAAGAAAGAAAGAAAGAAAGAAAGAAAGAAAGAAAGAAAGAAAGAAAGGGTGAGGGAGAAAGGAAAGAAGGAAGGAAGGAAGGAAGGGAGGGAGGGAGGGAGGGAGGGAGGGAGGGAGGAGGGAGGAAAATAAAACATATAAAGGTAGGTATACTGAGAAGAAAAACTGCTTGTTTTTGAAAAAAATCATATTTGAGAACTATTAGACAGCAATGGAAAGATTTAAAGGTGATATTGGAACATATGAAAAGAAATGCAAATACTAAATACAAAGATAAAAATGTAAGACTTTTGGTAGTAAAGTCTCATCGAAGTTCCCCAGAGAAATTATAATCCCATGACACTTCTACCAACGTTACTAGAACTCTCTAGGCAGAAGGAAGAAGCGTTCAAGGCATCCCTAAATGGGGTGAGGAATCAACCTGTTTCTAATTTGTCTAGGGTGGCACTCAGCAGCAGGCTTCGGTGTATCCCCTGCCTTTCTGTTACTAAACTGCATCTAGTAATGCTCATGAAATGCTTGAAGAAAGAATCAATGAGATTTATATGCACTGGCAAATACAGTAATGAAAAACAACCATCAACACTCAAACTTTTACAAAATATAGCTGGAGTGGTGACTGATGCTTATAATCGCAGAACTCAAGAGGCTGAGGTAGAAGGATCTTCATAAGTTCAAGACTAGCCTGATTTATAGAGTGAGTTTTAGGTTAGCTTGGGCTACAGTGAGAAGCTACCTCAAAAGAATATTTTACAAAATATAAAATATTGTTCTCATGGGCTTGTCTTAAAGTGTTTTCTAGAAGAGAAACTGTAGACTTAAGACATGGGTGTAATGCACACTGGAGAGGGACACCAGGTATAGAATATAGAATGAAACTAGGTACTGTAGCAGACAGCTTCAGGTTCGCTGAGATGAACTTCCAGACCAGGCACAGTTATGGAGGAAGGGATATTATTTATTGAAGCTTACAGATCCAGGGGAAGTTCCATAATGGCAAGAGAAGTGGCCTGCTCTCCATAGGACCAAGCAGAGAGAGAGAAAGCCAACCAGCCATCACAGCACCCAGAGTAAAATTACAGCCAAAAGGTCATACAGCACACTTCAGGAACTCCTGCTAGACACATTTGCATATCTTTATAATGGAATCTCAAACCATCACCACACCTTAAGACTGGGCCCCCAGTGACCTTGCCTTTAGCAAGGTGATTGCAGATGCAAACTATAAAATAATAAAACACTGAATATATTGGGGGACATATATTCAAACTACTACATTCCGCCCCTGGCCCCCAATATATTTAGCTCTTGGCCCCCAATAGATTTATAACTATCACACATTGTAAATTGTACTCAGTCCAATTTCAAAGGTTCTCACAGTCTTGATCAACTTAAGATAGTCCTGTAAAATCAAACAAGTTAAATATTTTCAACATGTAAAGGCACAGAGTAAACATTTTAACTGGTATAAGGCATAGCAAGGAGAGACTAGAATAATGCAAACTCAGTCACCATCAGCCGTCATCAAACTTCTGCAGTTCAAGTTCAATATAACCAGAGACTGACAATCTTCAGGTTTTCCAATTTCGCCCCTCCAGCTGGGCAGAGTCGCCAGGAAAACTTTCATCCCATGCCAACACTGCACTTCATGGTAGCCCTTTGCACAGTCCTGGTATATCCAAAACATCTTCAGGTCTCCATGAAAACCACGGTCCATCTTCCAAAGGCTCTTTCAGCCTATTCCTGAGGGTCTTCATGCCCTGCCTCATGCCGCATTTCAGCAGCGGCTCCTGGAACCGTGTGCAACTCATGACCATTCCATGCATTTTTCATATTTCCAAAATTAATATCAGGTGTGCAGGACACAGCCATATTCTAAATCCAGGGACAAAATAAACCATAGCCTTGAAAAGCAGGTTCCTTCTCCAGTCAACTCTTTCCAAAGAGTTTGCATTTTTAACAGTCTTGCCTCAGGCATCCTCTCCATTGTTTTAATGTAAATCAAGTCGGGCCACCTTCCTTCCACCTTCCTTAAGATTGCTAATGTGTTGACAATAGCAGCTCCAGCAATGTAAAACCAGTCTTATTGCCTCTAAATTTAACTTGCTTGAGGTTTTGCAACTTAAAATCTTAAAATCTCAGTCCGATATCTTCAGCCAAGCACATCAGTCCATTACAAATTTAACTTTGATTAAACTTTCTGGGCCTGGATAGCAGAACGTAGTCATCCCTTATGCCAGTAGCCCAGTTCCAACAAAGTCCTCTGCAGTCTTTCCTTCCCCTTAGAAAGCTCATAAGCCAAGCCTCGAAGTTCAATACTGTCTGCACTTAGCATTCTCAAACTCTCATCAGAATAGTCCATAAAACTTGGCTTACCATTCCAGAAGGCATCTTCAGTTGCAAGCACCAAGTTTATGCCCATTCCTCCAAAATAAAGGTTCCAAAAGACGAACATCCACACGATCTGGTTCATCTCACCCCACTTCTGGTACCACTTTACTGTAGCAGACAGCTTCAGGTTCGCTGAGATGAACTTCCAGACCGGGCACAGTTATGGAGGAAGGGATATTATTTATTGAAGCTTACAGATCCAGGGGAAGTTCCATAATGGCAAGAGAAGTGGCCTGCTCTCCATAGGACCAAGCAGAGAGAGAGAAAGCCAACCAGCCATCACAGCACCCAGAGTAAAATTACAGCCAAAAGGTCATACAGCACACTTCAGGAACTCCTGCTAGACACATTTGCATATCTTTATAATGGAATCTCAAACCATCACCACACCTTAAGACTGGGCCCCCAGTGACCTTGCCTTTAGCAAGGTGATTGCAGATGCAAACTATAAAATAATAAAACACTGAATATATTGGGGGACATATATTCAAACTACTACACTAGGTATGGCACTAAGTTCCAGTCAAGTATGAGATAATGAGAGTATGGAAATGATGAAACTGCCTTTTAAAAGATTAAAGCTGAAAGTGGAAGAACATAATATGAAGCATAAACTGCATCCTGGCAGGAGGATTTTGCATACTTTATAATGGTAAAACCAACTGATAGAAAAGAGAAGATAAATAGGAAAAAGAATGCTTTTATTATTGATCTTCAGGAATGACAATTTTAGTGAAATAATGATATTAACCATTTCCCTGCAATTATCCTAGAATTACTATTATGATGCCAATACAAAAAAAAAATCCCAATAAAAGCAGAGAAAACACAAAGTTAATATAGAATAATAGCATTTATTTTTTTCAGAAGTCTATACATTGGAAAGCAGAAAACAAAACATTACTCATGCTAAACTTCTATGCACTTGGTGTTGTCTCAGAACTGTTACACAGCTAATCTCACCTAAAGAAAATTAACTTTCAGTTGCATTGTAAAGATGATTACACTTTACTCTTTAGGAAGGAGAAACTCTTATAATCAAGTGACTCGCAAAGCTAGAAAAGAAAAGAATAGACAAAACCATGTTGGGTAAAGAGAAGAAAGAAGGAAGGGATGGAGGGAAAGAAATGCCAATATCAAACAGTACTGAATTCAGTATAAAAAGCATTAAGTCCTTTAATCCTAACAGTTGGAAGGCAGAGGTAGGAGGACCGCCATGTGTTTGAGGCCAGCCTGGGACTACAGTACGAGTGTCAGGTCAGCCTGGGCTAGAATGAAATCCTATCTCAAAACCAAACAAAAGCAAGAATTGGAGAGGCAGTTCCACTGGTAAAGTACTTGCCTAGTGTGCATGAAGTCCTGGGTTTAATTCCTAGCATTATATAAATTGAGAGTCATAGTTTATGCATGTAACCCCACACTGAAGAGACAGAAGCATGAGGATCCTTTCAAGTTCCTTTGCTACATTGTGAGTAGCCTAGACTACATGAAAGCCTCAGACAAAAAAAAGTATTAAAAGGCAAAGAAAGAAATATTGTAATGGTGAAATCAACAAAAAATAAATTATGAATATCTAGGTATTATATGACACATTTGTACAGAATATATAGCTATAAAGAGATTCATATTTATTTATTTATTTGTTTGTTTGTTTGTTTATTTATTTTTGAGACAGAGAGAGAGAATGAGAATGGGCACACCGGGGCCTCTAACCACTGCAAACGAACTCCAGACACATGCCCACTTTGTGCATCTGGCTTACATGGGACCTGGAAAATTCAACCTGGGTTCTTAGGCTTCAAAGGCAAGTGCCTTTATCATTAAGCCATCTCTCCATCCTGAGATTCAGATTTTAATAAACTATTATCTCACACTCCTCTCTAAGCAAAAGTGACAAGGGAAGCCGGGGGTGGTGGTGCACGCCTTTAATCCCAGCACTTGGGAGGCAGAGGTAAGAGGACTGCCATGAGTTCAAGGCCACCCTGAGACTACATAATGAATTCCAGGTCAGCTTGGGCTACAGTGAGACCCTACTTCAAAAAACAAACAAACAAAAAAAAGTGATAAGTCTATTAAAGAGAATATGTAAATACAAAACATGAATGAATAACATAATAGAACAACTTGTTTACTATCGAACTGTAAAGTAAAGTAAAATCAAACAATATAAACTTGAGAAACTGGCTTTAAAAGAAGAACTTAGGGTGCTGGAGAGATGGCTTAGCGGTTAAGGCACTTGACTGTGAAGCCTAAGGATCCATGTTCGATTCCCAGTACCCATGTAAGCCAGATGCACAAGATGGCTCATGCGTCTGGAGTTCTTATGCAGTGTCTGGAGGCCCTGGCGTGCCATTCTCTCTCTCTACCTGCCTCTTCCTCTGTCTCCCTCCCTCTCTCTAAAATAAATAAATAAATACATAAATAAATAAATAAAATAATTCAAAAAAAGAACTTTGCACTTGCTTGCAAAGCCTAACAACCTAGGTTCAATTCCTTACTACCCACATAAAGCCAGACGCAGAGAAGCACATGCATCTGGAGTTTGTTTGCAGTTGCTAGAGGGCCTACTGTGACCATTCTCTCTCTCTCTTCTCTATCTCTCTCCGATTATAACTAAATAACAATATTCTTTAAAAAAAAAAAAAAATTTAATCTCATCTGAGATTAAAAATAACACCGTCTCACTGCAAGCCTGGCTACCAGCTCCAGCGTGATGGTAACAGACACAGTGATCAATCAAAGCCCATCCAAACAAAAACCTAGAGGTTATGGAGAGCTCGACACTAAAGCAGACTGCTGACAAGCCTGTCATGGCTCAGGGAACATTGTGGAAGAGGGGGCAGAAAGATTGTAAGAGCGAAAGAATGGGTAGGAATACCAAGGCATGGTCTCCCACTACCCCACAGGGACTGATAGGCTTTCATGACACCACAGTGTAAAATACCATAACCCCACTGATGAGGGCCCCAGTGAAACAGGGGCAGGGGAATAAAAGAGTATAACCTGCTATAATATACAAGATAAAATTAAAAAATTAAATCCTAGTAATTCTAATAGTGCATGGAAGACAGCTAATCATTCCTAAATGCAACAAAAGAAAATAAAAACTCAGGCTGGAGAGATGGCTTAGTGGTTAAGGCACATGCCTGCGAAGCCTAAGGACTCCAGTTTGATTCTCAGGTCCCACGTAAGCCAGATGCACAAGGGGGCACACGTGTCTGCAGTTCATTTGCAGTGGCTACAGACCCTGGCACATTCTCACTCTCCCTCTTTCTCTTTCCCTCTCTCTGCCTCTAATAAATAAATTAATTAAATTAAAATTAAAATTAAAAAATCTTTTAAAAAAGAAAATAAAAACTCTCTAACAAAACATAGGCTAAGAGGCTCCAAGCACATGAAAATTTTGACTCTTCAGAGTCCAATCAGAGTAAAAAAATCAAACATAAAATTATGAAATATGTATATAAAAATATTACAAAAACAATATACTATATCATAGCATATATTTTGCTAAAACAGTAATGTTCATGGCCTTAAATTATATCCAGTAAATAAGAATGAAAATAAATTCATTACCATCTCCAAATTAAAAGAATATTATTAAACTGAAGAAAACAAGAGAAAGAAACTAATACAGATTAAACTAGAAATGGAAAAGGTAAAATAAATAAACAATAAAATGATAAATCTAATAAATGGGGCCTAGATCTCTTCTTTTGGGAAAGAACAAAATGGGTAAATATCAAAGCAAACCCAGATAAGGAAAAGGAGAAAAACAGTAATATACAAAATAAGAAATAACAAATAAATGAAATTTTTTAAAGAATTACAAAAAAAAAAAAAAAATCCAGTCAATTTCATGCAAACAGAACTTGACAGAACTGATATCTCTAATACAATATAAATACTCAAATGGACCCCAGAAAACCAAAAATTCAAACAGCTTAATTCTGACAGAAAAAACAGAATCATCAGAGATGCTCGACCCTGGCAGCAGCACAGCTGAAACACTTCAATGTGGCAAAAAAGCCTGTATAGCCCCTTAAGTAACAGATGACTGCATTGCCAGAATGCCGCAAGGAACGGAAATGTCCAATTATAACCAAGAAACTTAGATTAACAAGACTAAAGAGGATTTTCTATACCTGACCTACCTAATACAAAATGAAACTAGAGTTATCCAATTTACTTTTAGTAGTTACTGACAGCCCTGAGGGATAGTACTTTGTAGATCCAGGCTAACCTTGAACTCACTCTGTAGACCCAGGTTAACCTTGAACTCACTCTGAACTCCCAGACTAACCTTGAATTCACTCTGTAGTCCCAGGCTAAACTTGAGTTCACTCTGCAATTCCAGGCTGGCCTCTAACTCACAGAAATCCTCCTACCTCTGCCTCCTGAGTGTTGGGATTAAAGTATATAATAAGTATATAAAAAAAAACAGAGTGTCATTCATTAACTCTGACTGCTCAAACACCAGCAATGAATTCTTAAGAATCCATACTAAACAGTGGATGCTTCCATTTAGGATCTATGACCTTCCAAGGAATAGATTTCTGACTTAATTTTCAGTAACAGGTATGAATTTCTTGGCAGAGTGAATTCAAGTGGGCCTCATATCAAATCTCAGAGAAGCTTATTACCCCCAAAACATATGTGCCACTATTACACTGGTGGGTACATCTTGCCTGGCTAGTTGACTTTGTGGACCCCACAGTGATTGCTGATACCTCCACTGAGGAAGTCCTTGGTGGAATGGGGTCAGTGGAAAGGGGACAAAAGAGGATAACCTGATAGAAATACAACCAATTCATAGTGTGTTCAGATATGAAAATTTTCAATTAAAATCTTTAAAAGTGTATACTTCTGTAATCCACAAATCTAACACTGACTGCTCTCTAGTCAGCTCACATCAGATTATATCTAAAACAAAGTTATATTTTAAACTTAAAAAAATACATACTGTAATTCATACCGCTGAACCATTTTCACTAGTTTTATGTGCCCTTGAACCATTTTACCTGCTTTACATGCAATGTGTTCTATGATACATGACCCATTTTCCCCATGTATTCTAATAGCAAGGAAGCATTATTTACACAATGAACAGAAATTAGAACTGTTTATGAGGACACCAGGAATCCTTCCTCTGTAATATTTTCTAATGAAATGGACCTTCAATATGTCCTGCATGATTAAAAAGTATGTTGTTTCAACCACTGTTATTGTAACTTATTATGGCAGCATCAGGGAGATAATGCATGCCCCTCCTCTCCTACCAAGTTTCTGAGAAGCCTTGCTTTATGGCCTGTTCACATGAATATGTCACCTGCTTACAGGGAGACACCTCCCACTGGCATTAATCATGTCCACACAACCAGCTTAAAAAAAAAAAGTCACCAAAAGCCAGCTAAAATATATTTCTTTACTCTTCTATATAAGCAGCTATTAATATTATTATTAATGTTGATATAAATTGTGTTAGAATTAAACTGAAAGACTTCAATTGTATTCCCAGGACTTCCTTCCTTAGGACTTCTTTCCTCATCTGTAAAATAAGGTTTTTTATAAGAATTTGTCAAAAAGGTTTTTTTTGTTTTGTTTTTTTTAGAAGGGGAAAATCATTCATGTAAAATTAAAGACACTAATTTCTTGAAAAAAAGTGAAAAGTTTTTGATATTTGCCAGAAGAATAACTGGAAATAAATTCCTATATTTAAAAAATATTTAAAAATATTTGGGGGGAAGATACCTTTTTGGAGGGGTGGAACTCTAGAGACATATTGCTGGTTAGAATTATCAGACTTGGAGCTTTGTCACTGACTAGAGTTGTTGGACTTAGAGCTACAGAGTTCGATGTTTACCCTGTTTAAATCTTGTATTGGTTGAATATTTCTTTCTATGCCCAATGCCATCTTTTGCTGTGTGAATGTGTATTCTGTATCAATATGGATTTTTCTGGGGGGTGGTATTATAACTTAGTTAAAAGATCTTGGATGATAAGAATGTATGAACATCACTAAAATTGATAAAACTATGGGGACTTTTTAAACATGGACTGAATGCATTGCATTTTACATATGGATGGTTATCAGTTCATGGGGGCCAGCAGCGGAATGTGGTGGTTTGATTCAGGTGTTTCCCCATAAACTTAGGTGTTCTGAATGCTAGGTTCCCCAGCTGATGGAGATTTGGGGATTAAAGCCTCCTGGAGGCAGTGTATTGTAGGGGGTGGGCTTATAGGTGTTATAGCCAGTTTCCCCATGCCAGTGTTTGGCACACTCTCCTGTTGCTATTGTCTACCTTATGTTGGCCCAGGGGTGATGTCCACCCTCTGTTCATGCCTTCATTTTCCCTTACCATCGTGAAGCTTCCCCTCGAGTCTGTAAGCCAAAATAAACCTTTTTTTCACAAAAACTGCTCTGGTCGGGTGATTTCTGCCGGTAATGTGAACCTGACTGCAACAATACCTAAGTACTATCCTCCTAAATATTGTTGCTGCAAACACACAGGGGAGCCGGGCGTGGTGGCTCACGCCTTTAATCCCAGCACTTGGGAGGCAGAGGTAGGAGGATAGCCATGAGTTCGAGGCCACCCGGAGAATACAGAGTGAATTCCAGTCAGCCTGGGCTAGAGTGAGACCCTACCTAGAAAAAAAAAAAAAAACAAACAACAACAAAAAAAAAAAAAAAAAACCACAGGGGATGGGCTGGAGAAATGGCTTGAGGTTAAGGCACTTGCCTGTGAAGGATAAGGACTCAGATTTGATTCCCCAGTACCCATGTAAGCCAGAGGCACAAGGTGGCGTATGCATCTGGAGTTCATTTGCAGTGGCTGGAGTACACCCATTCTCGCTCTCTTTTTCTACCTGCCTCTTTCTCTCCCTCAAATAAATAAACTAAATAAATTTTTTTTAAAAAAACATGGGGGAATAGGTTGACCTTTCTGAAAAAACAATGTCATCTTACTGACTGACTGGAGACAAGAAAATATAGATGATCAACATCAGAATACTGTTAAGTCACGCAAACAAACTTTCATGTAATGTTGTACCCAACTCATCTTCATATCAAACAAGTTCCAGGTTCCTGAACTAGAAATGCTGAAACAGAGATTGATATTTCAAGATCTTCAATTCCATCAGTGGGAACAGAAATCCTCCTACCTCTGCCTCCTGAATGCTGGAATTACAGGTGTTCACCACCATGCCTGGCCTATGAGGACTTTGTTTGTTTGTTTGTTTGTTTGTTTGTTTGTTTGTTTGTTTGTTTGTTTTTGAGGTAAGGTCTCACTCAACTCAGGCTGACCTGGAATTCACTATGTAGTCTCAGGGTGGCCTTGAACTCACGGCGATCCTCCTACCTCTGCCTCCCAAGTGCTGGGATTAAAAGTGTGCACCACCACACCCTGTTCGATGAAGAATTTTGAACTTGGACAGAATGTATTTTGAACTAAGATAAGATCATGAGCTTTTGTGTACAAGGTATGGATGATTATAGCTTAAAAGTATTATGGTTGAAAACTTCCCTCTAAGCACATTTTTGTATTTATACCCATATATTAATGCTATTCTCACTTTTAGTTAGAGAAGCTTCCCTTTTCCGATGGTGGTGACCACTGGGGTGACTCAAAAGTCACCACAGTGCTGAGAAGTGACAGTGGAGTGATCAGGCCTAAGATCTCTATCACACCCTCCAAGACTCAGGAGCTTAGGGCCCATTGCAGAAGAGGTCGTGGAAAGAATTTTAGAGCCAAAGGAAGGGTAGGACTGATTATAAAACAATTTCCATACACAAAATGGCCTTGATATTCATGACCTCACAGTGTTTAACACTACCTACACAAGACCTTCATAATAGGAGGAAGAGATGACATCAAAATAGAAGAAAGACGTATTGGAAGAAGAGATTCAATAGAGGGTGGATCTGAGAGAAGAAGAATGGAGGTGAGAGGGGAAATTATAATGGTTTATTGTCTATATTTAGGGAAGCTGTCAATAAAAAATATTTTTTAAAAAGTTTCAAGTTGAAAGGGTGGACTTGTCATGGTTAATTTCTGGTTGTCAACTTGTCTGAAACAAAATACCTGTTATGTTATTTTATGTTATGTTATGTCTGTGAAGGATGTACTAAATTTGATTATTTGAGGTGAAAGGAACCTCCCTAACTGTGAATGGCACCATCTCATAGGCTGGGCTCCTCGGCTGTATGAAAAGAAGCAGGGCAGCTGGTCATACAAGCCTTCATTACTCTGTTCTGCTCCCTCACTGCTAGACAGTGGCCAGTCAGATCTTTCCTGCCATGATGGACTGTAACCTGGAACTGTAAACTGAAATAAGATCTTCCTCCCTTAAGCTGATTTTGTTCAGGTATTTTGTCAGAGCAACAAGAAAGTTAGTGACACAATCGCAAATTAATTTGCTGTCTTCCAAGCCCTTTGACACAGCATGATTGTAGAACACTGTCCCCCTGTTCATGCCACCATGCTCACCAGACAGATGATCTCAGCACACCATAAATAAGTGTGCTCAGTTTCCACCTAAAGTCACCCTGATGTGGTGGGCTTTATGCTATAAGAGATGCACTAATAAATTATAGGCTCTAGGGTTAAAAGTAAAAGAGAGTAGAATATGGCATAACAGAAGCTGGAAAATGCTTTGTAAGGCCATGGAATCAGATTTTTAAAAAGAAATTCACTGGTTTGATGGCAAGTCAGAGAATCCCAGTGTAAGGTAACCGTATATGAAAGATGTAGGAAACAGAGTAATATATTGGGATTTCGGTGAAGGAATATACACAGAGTAGGGGATACAAAATTGGAAGATTTCACTAGAATCAATCTTTGAATAGCTTGAAAATTAGGCGGAGGGGTCAATCTGAAGTTAACATTGTAGGCAACCAGTACCTAATGAAGATTTTAAGAAGGAATAGGCTGTAGCCAAAGCTGTTCTTTTGGGAAGGTCAAACTGGCAGTTAATTCATCAGATAAGGCTATGTGGAAATATTTTAGATACCACTGTTCATTATATCAATCTCTACATTCAAGCAAACTCAAAGAACTGCCCTACTTCCCATTTGTAAGCATATGTTGATACCTTTCTAGGGATTAACCTCTGTATTTCCCACATAATACCGAGGCTACCATATTTAAAGAGCTTTCACAAATGAGCTACTGCTACCTTCAGGAAGACCAGAATCATGTTCAATAAGCTTCATGCTAAAAACAGCCTAAACATCAGTTCAAGAGTCAGAAGTTTATATTTAGATTTCAGTGCCTTGATCACAATGATAAGCTGAAGGAAGCAAAGTGTCTGAAGGAGAAAGAATGATTGCTGTACTGAGCCCTGACCTTCTGGGGATTATATTTCCACTTTATAATAAGGTAACTGATGATCTAAGTTGTGAGAAGTTAACATGTTCAAAACCACAAGACTGACAATGCTTGGCAAAAATTTGACCCAGAAGGGAAAAACAGAAGAGAAAAAAACAAACAATGAAACACATAATGTTCTTTGAGCCTAAATAAATGATTGTAGGTTTGAGATTAAATGAGTTTACAAAGCAGGAATCAAGTTGGGTTTTTTACAAAATAATTTTAAGGTTATAGTGAAATATCATAAACCAACAATAGGATAAAGATTCCAAAGAAAAGATTAGACAACAACAAATGAATTAAAACAAAAAGTTTTACAAATTAACAGGAATTAAAATTCACCCTTTTATCTACAAAAATTAATATTGTATGACAAAGGATTCATAATTTCAATGATCTGGAAGCAAAATTATCTTGACTTTTGAATTCTATACCTAGCTAAATTACAAAATAAAGGAAGGGACAAGTGAAGACATTCTATAAAAAATAGCCTTTCCATAATGAATATCCTGTCTGTATCAAGCACTTTGCTGGATAGTCATTATCTTGGGAAGTAATTATTCATGATAGTTTCTCTATATAAAGTAAATTTTCTTTAGCTAATAATAATAATATTATAATAAATCAGTTTATTGTGATACTATTACCTGAAATGTCTCTATAGTAATTGTCTATCATAGGAATGCCTTTGATATAGAAATTGACATAAAATGTTATATTGCTTATATTAGCCAATTCTCTTACCATAGGCAGCAAATAATATTGTCAATGAAGGAAGAGGAGGAAGATGGCTTAGTGGTTAAAGGTGCTATCAGCCTAGGTTCAATTTCCCAGTCACCCATGTAAAGTCAAATGGGCATTCATTTGCAGCTTCAAGAGATCCTGGAATTCCAACACATGCACACACACACACACACACACACACACACACACACAGAAATAAAATTGTATAAAAATGTAGGTATGGAGGAGGGGTCAGTTAGGCAGCCAATTAGTTTAAACTCCAATAAGGAATTCAATGTCAAAAAAAAAAAAAATCATTCATTTTTGGCCAGGCGTTGTGGTGCACACTTTTAATCCCAGCACTCAGGAGGCAGAAGTTTGAGGCCACCCTGAGACTACATAGTGAATTCCAGGTCAACCTGAGCTACAGTGAGGCCCTACCTCAAAAAAGCAAAAAAAATAAAATAAAATAAAATCATTCATTTTTATTTTCTGAATCTGTTAACCTTACAGTTCAGAATGTGACATTTTGGGTTAGTTTCCAATGACAATTTTTATTCTAGATATCAGAACTAGTTGGAGGGAAAACTATATCAGACTTTTTTTTTTTTTTTTCTACAGAAGTAAAAATAGCACATGAAGTTGAGGGATATGTAGTCACTGCGGTAGGTCAATACTAGAGGGTAGAGAGTCCAGCAAGACCTTCCCAAAGATAATGCTTGTCATGGAAATGTTGAAATAAACCATGCAATTCTAAAGAGAACCCATGCATGCCTTTATGACTTCTTACCTACTCATTCCTATCCTTATATATTACTGCCCTGGTGGATATATTGGTTTTCCTAGTGGGGACAAAACACGAGAAATAAACAAGTTAAAGGAGGAGGGGTGGCATTGGCTCGTGGCTTCAGGAACTATGGTGCATCAGGGCAGGGATGGCACAGCAGCAGGGATGGCATTGTCAAGAGTAGTGGGACTGAGAGCAGACAGCTCCTTGTACCTCTGCAGATCAGGAAGCAGAAATGGGACAGGAAACAGGCCTGGACATCACCATTGAGGTCTACCCTTAGCTGCCTACATCTGCCAACTAGACCCTACTTGTAGGTTCCACAATCTCCATCAATAGGGCCAAGAGCTAGAGACCAAGTATTCAAACACAAGAGTCTATGGAGAACTTTTCACACTCAAACAACACACTTGAAAGCCAGATGAGAAGATGCATTCTCATCATTTAACAGATCATCTCCTGAGATTCTATATAGGTATCAAACTTTAATCCTACAGTGACTTTTGAAAATTTGATGTCCTATGTAAAATGTTTTTGATTATTTTAATGAGTGACTTAATGGTCTTATAAAGCAAAGAAAATTAACATCATTGTCCAGCTAAGGATGAGCAAGAAATATAGAAATGTTGCCAGCTCCCCTCGTCCTCACAGCAGCATCCTTCTGTTCACTCATGAACACTCCTGAGCAGATTGAGAAAAAGTACTGAATTAAACAAGGGCCAAAGAATTTCTCTCCTGAAATCAACAGACCATCTGGTCGGCTCTGCTGTTTATGCTAGTGGTCACAGCAGAAATGTTGAGGAAGAAAATGTGGATATCATTACAGAGCTTTATGTAGGTGGAGAGAGAAAAGTATTCTTCAGAGTAACTGTGGCAGATGATGCAATAGTCGACCCCTAGTCCAAGTACCAGTGAGATGTGACTATGCAACCGTGATACTGACTGAACAAATAAACCAGAATAAACAGATGCAGTAAATGAGTGAATAAACCTGCAGAGTAGGTCTCTGTGGTTGTTCAGGTAGTTCTCACCATGGCAGACTTTACTCCATCCTGTTCAAATTATACCTCCATTCTTATTTTCAGCCATCTTTTTCTACTTGACAGAAGATTAACAAACTGAAGACCTATTTTTAGGAAAATGTTTCTAAAACCAGTACAATAATGTTAAATGCTCAGCCTGCTGCAGGGAAGGTTATGTTAAGAAAGTGATGGCTTCTGTTTAAACTTCCAAGATACTTTTGTTAGAATCCCTTATTTAGAAAAGCCATTACAGAAATTTCTTCTGGAGAAAATTCAGTTAGCAGTACTTATGGCTCTATATTACAGCAGAATCACAATTTCTGTATGCTGAAGGAACTTATCCTATTACACAGAGGTCTCTTGCAGTCAATACACACACTCATAGACATTTTATAGGACTTAAAATATAAGATTAGTATCCATGTACTATTTATAGAAGTCTATGAGTATTACATCTTTAGTCATCCTCCCGGGATATACTATACTTTGTGCTTCAAGAAAACACCCTTCTGTAGCATCTTGAGGCTTGGACAGTAGGGAGGGTTCGGCTTGGGGGAAAGGAAAAGGTCAGGGGGGGGCACAAAACTGAACCTAAATGGAACTGGTACCATAGAATACTATATCCTGGAAGTCACACTAAAAGGTGGAACCTTAGGAGGAGCACCTGAATAGAAGGGCCCTGCAGAGGGTGAGATGAAACCTAATGTCAAATTTCTCCTATTTCTATTTCTTCTCTCTCTTTCATTTTTCTTTCCCTTGGCACTGGCCTATATTTCCCTGTACCAGGATGTGGTCTACATCCACACTGAGCTGTTGATCAGAGATCTACTAGATCTCCCAAAACAAATAAGACAGACTTCTGTCAGAGCACTTGATTACCCACCAGAGGTTAATGGTAAGACCCTACTGCTGAAAACACTAAATGCTGTTGACAGAACCATAGAGAGACCTGGTTGGAATCCATAGGAGAGCCAGTCCCCAGACAATTAGCCCATTAAGTGCTAGAAGGCACTACATGAGCTTCCAGGAAAAAGTGCCCAGCATTGAGAGTTTATTCCAATCCTAGGAGTTAGATAAACTAGCTTGTAAAAATTACCTTCCACACCATATGCTGTTGGCATGGAACATGAAGTGACCTGGCTGGAATCTGGAAGACAGTCAGTCCCCAGACAGTTAGCTTGACTAAAAGGTGCAACAACTGGGAGATGACCAACAACTGTCCAATCAACACTAAGTGCAATCAACCTGACACATGCAGCTAGTGGTGGTGGGTAACCAACTGCTCTTGGATTGGCTAACAGATCCGCTCAGTGGAAAGGAAACCATATTGGAACTGGGAAAGAAGTCAGAATCGTATCAGATAATGATTCTGCTTTCCATTGTCAAACTCCCACTAACCTTAGACTATAAGACGGTCTACACTCTTTTAATTCTCTCTAAATTAATAATGGTTATCCCATTTAACCTTCTTCCCCTCCCATATGCATGACCCACAATCCCCATTGGGTTGACCTGTATCCCCAATGAGGAAGGCCTCTTCAGAAAAGGGGCAGGGAGGAGGGAAAGGATGGTACCAAAATGTGATTGTTTACATACAAAATATGACCATATCTAATAAAAAGAAAATGCTATATTCTAAAAAAAAAGGTCCTGTCTTAAACAATGTGAACTGCTATAACCATAGACTGAGTGGCTTATAAACAGCAAAAAAAAAAAAATTCTCATGGTACTGAAGGTGAACATCCAAACTCAAGGTGTTGCCATGGTTAGGATCAACAAGAGCCCTAATCTGGGTTACACACACTCACCTCACTGTGTTTTCACTGAGCTACCTTGAAGGAAACTGCATTTCACTGAATGTGTCAATATGGATAGAAAACCAATCACATGACTTTAAGTCACATTAAACTAAAATAAAGCAAGTCCAACAGCTGGGAGACGGGAAAAGCCATAAAGTAACTACTCATTCAATCATGAACTAGCACAAATTAATATTTAGTTTTCTGACATACAGCACAGACAAGCTCCTTGGCATGGATATACACCCAAATGAAATGTGCCTTATCTACAGTACAATTTCATCTCATCTGCTTGGATATTGTGGGTAGAAGTAGCGTCACTTTTCTGAATTTTACAAACAAGACTCATTCACATTCTTCCTTGAATAGAGAAAACAGATAAATGCCGTTATTTTGATAGTGTATTCTAAGCACACAGCTATACTGGAACCCTTATTCTAATACATAGTTGCAAAGCTTATTTTTAAAATAGTTATATCATGTGTGAAGTGACATGTCAATATTTGGCTGTGATACTACATCACTCACATAGTTTGTTAACAGAACACAACATTACTTGGCCTAATGAATTTCTATCAGCCCCAATAAGTTGCTTTCAGTTCTAATATTAAATTCATTGGAGATAATAATGCATAGAAATTGCTGTTTGGGTACTTAATTGAGAGTTTGTTCCAATCCTAGGAGTTAGATAAACTAGCTTTTAAAAATTCCCTTCCACACCATATGCTGTTGGTATGGAACATGAAGTGACCTGGCTGGAATCTGGAAGACAGTCAGTCCCCAGACAGTTAGCTTGACTAGTGCCAGAAGGTGCTACATGAGCAACTGGGGGAAAATGACCAATATCTGTCCAATCAACTCGTGGTCTAAGCTACTCAGCAGCAAACAACCTGACGTGATGCTCACATAAAGGCAATAGTGGCACACAGCCATGGTGGGTAACCAACTGCCCTTGATTTGGCTAACAGATCCACTCAGTGAAATGAACCCACTGGAACTGAGAAACACAAGTCAGAACCACATCCAAAAATGAGCCCGCTCTCCAATATCAAACTCCCACCAATCATGGGCTACAAGAGGGCCTACACCTATGAAATTCTCTCTAAAATAATAATGCTTATGCCATTTGTCTAGTGCTTACTTCTCTCTCCGTTGGAGAATTTGCTTCTCTTTTTCAGATTGACAGAAAACCTGAGCAATCATCCCATTGCACCTCACCAGGGCCCCAGCTGAAACCCTAGAGTAATTGGGGAAATGAGCAAGAGTGCTGCTTTCTTGGTGAACCAGGTACCAACACAAGGGTGAAGGAGATAGACACAGAGAACATTCAACTCCTACCAAACCAGAAATCCAGAGACACAGAGGCTCCCTTGACCTCATCACTGAAGTAGACCTAAAACGAACCCAGCATGGCTCAAAGAAATTCACAGAAGAGGGGGTGGAAAGAGTGTTAGAGCCACAAGTTGGGACACTATGCACAGAGACATTGCCTTTTACACATAACTGATGGCTACCTCCACAATGCACGACCCACATTCCCCAACGAGGAGAGTCCCTTCAGAGGGGGGAGGACAGGGAGGAGGCTAATGATGGTACCAGCATGACTGTATACACGCTATCTACATAACTAATAAAATAAATTCCCTTCCACCATGAATTTTCTGTGTAGAAAGTAAAGATCAAGGATGGAGGAAGGGCACGAAGGAAAATTACATGAGCAGTTATATCTCTTGCCATCCTAACAAAGCCCTAACCTACTAAGTAGTTTTAACTGAAATATACATTGAAGTCATCCTCCACTAAGGGGCAAACGTCTTCAAATGCATGTAGGACTAAACGGAAAACCACTGTTCGCTTTGTCTCTCCCCAGTAAGGCCATCACATTTTGAGCCTCAGGCTCAGGGTGGTTCAAGTCTTTCTCTCTCCCATAAATTAGGGGTGGCATGAACTTGTGGTCCCAGCTACTTGGCAGGATGAGGCTAGAGGACTGGGTTTGACTGGGCAATATAGCAAAGTCAGTTATATTTCAAAAACAAAACAAACAAACAAAAATAAATTTAGAGGTGAATGGAAAAGGTTATTCTGCTCAGGTCAAACCCCACTATCTGTTATTTTGTAATTCTCAATAAACAGTCCTAGGGACTCAGAGCCTCCTTCAATCCATGGGGCTATCGGCCTGTAAAGGCCTCAGGCAGTGAACTTCACGATCATTCCTCAGGACAACTCCTTCTACAGTGCAGTGTCCATTTGTTCTGGGAGGCTGAAAAGCCACCCTCCTCACACATGGCCCAGAGGCTGCGATTTACAGACTGCTGTACTCAGTGATACTTTTGAGACCCAACCCTGAACAAGCCTCTTCTGAAGTCCAGGCCCTTCTCTCTCATTGGCCACTTACCCCATTTTGTTCACTAGCCTTGTTTGGCTCGTTAGCCTCAACCATGACAACCAACTCACAATCAAAAACTAAAGAACTAACCCATCACTTCATGCCACTGGAAAAAGACACACTCTCTTCTCAGTTACTCTGTGTGTAGGAGAGCACTGTGCTATGTGAGAAGAAATGGCCCTCAGTTGATGGAAAGCCACTCTAAATCCCAGCTCCATTGTCTTCATTTCCTTAAGGTGATGCTTTCTTCACTGAGTCTCAGCTTTGTGACCTTGTCCTTACTTCTCTGATTTGTTATTCCTCAATCTATTTAATTCCTACAAGAAAAACTGTTAGCTTAATAAGCACACGATTACAAATATGTCAGAGCAATGCTAAATCACAAATTAATGTAAATCAGTTAAAGTTATACAGTATCTTCCCCCATAGAGAACATGTTTATAGAATCTCAGGATACCTGAAACTGAGAGTAGTAATGAAATGTGTGTGTGTGTGTGTGTGTGTGTGTGTGTGTGTGTGTGTGTGTGTCTGGGCACTGTTTCTTCCCACAAACATACCTCCTATGCCTAAAACAAACTATAATTAATGCATATATAAAATAAACTTTAATTTATATATTAAGTACATCAAGAGAGATACAAAAGTAATAAAATTGAATAACTATAACAATACACTGCAATGAGAGTTAGGTAAATATGTTATTTCTCTCAAAATATCTTTTTTACTGAACTCTTTTTATGCTGATGTAAAATGATACATTGGCTATGTGGTGAAGTAAAGTAAATGGCATCCTATAATAATGTAGTCTTAAAATGCTACCTAAGAGTGACTATGCAACCTGACTCTTTCCTCCCATTGGCTGTTTATGCTTAGGTATTTTGTCCTAGCAACAAGACGGTTACTGTAATACTATTAAAATTAAAAAATAAAATAAAATAAAAAAGCTAGGTGTAGTGGTTCACACCTATAATCCTGGCTCTAGGGAGGCTGAGACAGGATGATCAGGAATTCAAGACTAATATGGGCTACATAAAACCCAGTCACACACACAAAAATAAAATAAATAAATGTGCTTCATTCCATTTAAAGTTTCAAAATGCCAGACTTATTCTCCTCCTTTACAAATTCACCCAAGATAAGAACAATATACAAGATACTAACCCCATCTTCACAGAGACCAGGAAATAAATTTAACCATGCTTCAGTGGTGATGGGAAGAATGACAAATGCTTAGGACAGTGGAGATAGGTTAAGCATGAATGTAAAGGCAAAGAGAAGCAATACACTGCGTCCTGTACCTCCCTGAAATCTCCAGAACTAGAAATGCAAAACATGTATGGATGAGGTATTATGACTATGCATAAAAAAGGTACTGACCTGAAAAATCATCTAATACATTTTTACATCACCGTATTTCTATTGCACCCTTCAGAGTTAGTATTCCCATGGTCCCCAGTAGAGTTAAGCCCTCTGCCACCACCCAGGGAAGATAGAGACTTAAGAGAGATGTAATTAAAAGTCTCCAGAGCCAGAGAAAGCTGGAGGTGAAAATCTATGTCCCAAATAATGAGATATTCACGTTCCAATCACTCTGTCCTTGCCTAGCTCCTATAATGTAGCCCCCAAGGATTACATTCCCAAGCAAATATCAGAGGATTCCTGTGTGGAAGGATTATGTTATCAGAGAAAAGAACTGTAGTTACAGCCATGTGTGTGCCTTTTAAGCATGGCTGGCTATCATGAAAGCTGAGGCAGGACAGAAAACCAAGGAAAACTAAGGGCATCTGGGAAAGAAAAGCTGTCCTTCACTCTGGAGTCTGCTTAAAGCTTCCCGTAACTGAAAATCAAGAATTCCAGCATAATGAACAACACTGGCTGTGAAGGTTGCTGACACAGAAACAATATTTCTTTTATGAGTGATATTTCCAAATAAGAATGTTAAAATAACAATAAACCATACTTAAGTTCTGAGCACACATGACCTTCAGTATGGTCTTATGCCTCTCCTGGGTATTTTCTGGGAATCTCAGAAATAAGATTATTAACTTTTACTTAGAATAAAATATCCTAACTCTGTTCCCCTATGATCTAGCATTTTATCTTATCACCTGCAGTCCTGTTTGGTATACCTCAGGAACTGCCCTGTAATCTCAATGAAATTCTGTGGCAACCCTTTAAAGATAATAATTTCAGAAACCCACTAATGCCATGTGTATGGTGATTGGAAAGACAATTAATTAAATGTTACTATCCTTTAAGAAGCCTACACCCTCACTTACATGTGTGTTTTCTTGTCACCTCTCTTTCTATTAACCTATGTGCTTAAATCTATGCTAAAAAAAAAATCACCTTTTAGGGCTGGAAAGATGGCTTAGCAGTTAAGGCACTTGTCTGCAAAGCCAAAGGACCTCGGTTCAGTTCCCCCAGGACCCACATAAGCCAGATGAACAAGGGGGTACATGCATCTGAAGTTCGTTTGCAGAGGCTGGAGGCCCTGGCACACCCATTTTCTCTTTCTCTCTCTCTCTCTGTCTCTCTCTGCCTCCTTCTCTCTCTCAAATAAGTAAATAAAAATAATTTTTTTAATTACCTTTTAGTAAACTCCAATTCTACTTCATAGGGGCTCATCCTGAAATCCTTTCTGAGGTGAAGTCAAAGATGTAGCTTAAACTAAGTGGAGGTCTCTGGAAAGAACTCCATGGGCTGGTTCAAGTTACACTGTAGGCTGTGTCTCTGGTACAGGCCCCATTGCTCCTGACAAAGCTACTAGCCAAAAGACAGCTTTTGATCATCATTTTTGTGGCCTCACTTTAAAATAGAAATGGACAACCAAAAGTCAGTGTCATCTGATGATGATGATATCTCCATCAGAGAAGTAAGGCACCATAGCAAATCAACAAAGAAAATAATCAAAACAACACATGGGACAGGAGGTCACTTTAAGAAACCACAAATGATCTCCTGAGGGAGTTGGTAAAAATAGTATGAAGATATTATAAAGACAAATACTTAGAATTAAGAAAAGTTGTGCTCACTTTGTCAGCACATATACTTGAGTAACAGGATTTTCTTGTTTTTAATATATTCATGTGTATGTGGGTACCAACATGTGCAGGTTCACCTGTGTATGCATGCATGAGGACAACCTTGGTGTCACTTTCAGGAACACTGTCCATCTTTTCTTTTTCTTTGTCTGTTTCATTGAGATAAGGTCTCCTTTTGACCTGTAGCTCATGAACCAACCTAGAATGGCTGGCCAGTTAGCTCCAAAGATCACCTATCTCCATTTCCCCAACATTAAGATTACAAGCAAATGCTACCATGCCCAGCATTTTTAATGGGGATTTTGTGGATAGAACTACAGTCCTTATGCATGAGGGAAGCACTTTACTAAATGGGCTGTCTTCCCAGTGTGACAAGGCTTTCCATAAGTGTTGAAAAATATAATTACTGGGCTGTAGAAATGGCTTAAGTGTAAGGTGCTTACCTGAGAAGCCTAAGGACTTATGTTCAACTCTCCAGGTCCCATGTAAGACAGATGCACTGACGCAGGCATGCAATGTCACACATGTACACAAGGGAGCACATGTGTCTGGAGTTCAACTGCAGTGGCTGAAGGCCCTTGTGCACCAATTCTCTCTCTCTCTCTCTCTCTCTCTCTCTCTCTCTTGCATAAAAAATATATAATCACCAAAGACAAAAATCTTAATCTAAAATTGAAAATATAAATCAAGACTATAACCTAGATAGTAGAACAAAAAAAAATAAATAAAAAGGAGGGCTAGTGGGATGGATTAGCACTTAAGGCACTTGCCTGCAAATCATAAGAACCCAGGTTTGATTCTCCAGGACCCACGTAAGCCAGATGCACAAGGTGGCACAAGCTTCTGGAGTTCATTTGCAGTGAGAAGAGGCCCTGGCACACCCATTCTCATTCTCTTTCTATCTGCCTCTCACTCTCTCTCTCTCTCTCTCTCTCTCTAAAATAAATATTTTAAAAAATGAAAAGTAAAGATAAAAGAAAAAGTTATTAAAATTACATTAATTTAAAAGGCTCAATATCTGACTCATACAATTCCATAAAGGAGGAAAAAAAGAGGGCAAGGATATATATAAATAATACAAGAAATAAACAAACAAAGATAGAAAGACAGAAGGACTAATCCCTAAAATAAAAGAATTACAAAGTAACCTATACAATGAGTTTCTGAAGTCTCTCACCAAGACACACATTAGTAATAGAGATGAGTCTAAGAAAGGGGGAAAAAAACAGGTCATAAGCAGGGAGTTTTCAAGTTATTTTATTTTTTTCTAGTTCGCATGCAGAGATCTAGGTCTCCTTTGTTCCATTCTGGACACACCCGATTTCATCTGATCTCAGAAGCTAAGTAAGGTTGGATGGGAATGCTTCCCAACAATGTGTGAATAAAAACCAATAAAGAAACACCATCCAAATGCCGTCTAAAAATGATTAGGATCTTATCATAGGCAAAAGTATCACTGAAGTCAGATTCAAGACAAATTAAATAAACACTCAAAACAAATTTCTCTCAATCTCCTCCTAGCAAGGTACTCCAATACAAAAAGAGAAAAATGAAGAAATCATGATGGCTAAGAAATAGGAAGCCCATTGCGGGAGAGAGATGAAAGGAATTCCTAGGATAAAGCAAAGCAAATTCCTAAAATGAGATGCACTGTGGCAGTCTTGGACAGTAACTATTCCAGACAGAGGCAGGGCATCGGGGGAGGAATGGACATTCCATGAGATGAGAAAGGCCTGAGGTGGAAAAAGAATAGGGAACATTGCCTGCGTGGTTGCCACTTGAAAGCCTGTGCTGAGTATTGAAGCTGTTTCTGGGGAGGATTTACTAATTAGCACAAAGAAAACAAAGCAAAGAAAGAAAAAGACAATTATTACCCTCAGGAAAAAAAATAGAAAGTTCTCCTAAAAATGCAATTGTAATATAGTATGTAGTAATAGATGTTGTCTACATACTTATAATAGAATCACAAAAAATAATGTGATGTGATACTTGAAGAAAGGATGCCAAAAGCCTAAAAACTTTCCTTAGCTAACAAGAAGTTAGCAGATAACACCTAGGATATCTTTTGTTTTAGTCTATCTAATGAAAAAAAAGATATCATTCTTGTAACAGTTCTAGTAGGAGCAGACAATATTCTAAAGAAAGATATCTGGGCTCCTCGCTTTGGCTATCAGGCTATTGAAACAATGCCCTTAAGAAACTGGAATTGCTCCAGGGTTCTCATGCAAGGAGAAAGCAAGGCCTGTGCCAGCCAGAGGAGGAGCTTTTCTCCCAGTAAGAGATTTCACAAAATCCATACAAGTCAGAACTCCTTGAAGGACAGACTAGATCAGAGACATCGGTTGGTCAATGATGGGCAGATCCTCATCTTGACTAGGACTTTTATTATACATATCTATTGTCCTCTGCTATTTAAACCTAAACCTCATATCATGACCTTAAAGAAAGACTGTGGACTTTTGTATGGAGGCCACTGAATCTCTTTATTTGCTCTTTTTCTCAACATGGGACTTTGGATAAATCTTTCTCTGCTTG
Source organism: Orientallactaga sibirica (assembly GCA_036365145.1). Taxonomy (NCBI): domain Eukaryota; kingdom Metazoa; phylum Chordata; class Mammalia; order Rodentia; family Dipodidae; genus Orientallactaga; species Orientallactaga sibirica. The sequence goes on along the minus strand of JAEOAD010000004.1, from coordinate 52,520,435 downwards.
CCACTGTTAATTGTCTCTTTGGGCCTGTTGAGGATGCTGTCCAAACCTAGCTTGTTAGGACTGACAGAGCCCAGGTGGTGACCCTAACTACTTGGATAACATTTTACATACAACATGGAGTTAGATAAATTTTGACTGAAATATTTTTATTCGGATTTGACAGTACATACATTTAATCCCAGTGTTTGAGATGCGGAGGCAGACAGATCAAAAGTTCATAGTCACCCTAGGCTAAATTGTAGACCCTATCTCAAAAGATAGTAATAAAATAAAACCAAACTCTTAATCATAGGTGAAAAAAATAAATCATGTGGTAACGTTTATCCTGGGAGTTTGGAGACAAAAGAGGTTTTCCTTTATTTATTTATTTTATTTATTTATTTGCAAGCAGAGAGAGAATGATAGAAGAGAGGCAGAGAGAGAATGGGCAAGCCAGGGCCTCCAGCCACTGCAAATGAACTCCAGATGCATGTGCCCCTCGTGCATCTGGCTTACGTGGGTCCTGGAGAATTGAACTGGGATCCTTTGGCTTCACTAGCAAATGCCTTAACTGCTAAGCCATTTCTCCAGCCCCAGTATACTTTTATTTTTATAAAACTTTACTTCTGGATTTATTTTAAGGTTCAGAAAGATTTTATTACCATGTAGAGATTTAAGGAGGGAAAGCTTTAAGAGAAAGGGAGATTAAGGGAAGGAAGGAAGGCATAGATCTTGCCCAAGGAGGCAAGAGAGGGTTTGTGAAGCCTTAAGCCTAACGGATGGAAGGAAAAAATAGTACAGAAAGCTCCTGCCCATGAGAAGACAGGAGTGGGGTAAAGCCCAGAGTACAGAAAGCTCCTGTCCATGAGAAGACAGGATGGGACTTTGGAGTAATCTTTCTCTCCTGCCCACTGTTAAGACAGGAGTTTGGGCCTGCCCAGAGGATGCTGTTCCTGCCCATGAGAAGACAGGAGTGGGGAAAGCCCAGAGTGACAGAAAGCTCCTGCCCATGAGAAGACAGGAGTGGGGTACAACCCAGAGTTAGAGAAAGCTCCTGCCCATGAGAAGACAGGAGTTAAATCCCAGAGTTCCTGCCCATGAGAAGAACAGGAGTGGGGTAAATCCCAGTGTTCCTGAGAAGACAGGAGTGGGGTAAAGCCGAGAGTACAGAAAGCTCATGTCCATGAGAAGGCAGGAGTGGGGTAAATCCCAGAGTTCAGAAAGCTCATGTCCATGAGAAGGCAGGAGTGGGGTAAATCCCAGAGTACAAAAGCTCCTGCCCAAATACAACCAAACTCTTAATCCCAGAGTAAAAAAATAAATGCCCATGAGAAGGCAATCCTGGGAGTTTGGCCCAGACAAAAAGCTCCTTTTCTGAGAAGACAGGAGTATTTTTTTATTTCAGAGTATTTATCCTGCCCATGAGAAGACAGAATGGGGTAAAGCCCAGAGTAGAAAGCTCCTGCCCATGAGAAGGCAAAGGGTAGGTAAAGCCCAGCCAGTGCAAATGAACTCCTGCCCATGATGCAGGAGTGGGGTAAAGCCCAGAGTAGAAAGCTCCTGCCCATGAGAAGGCATGGAGGTAAACCCAGAGTTTGCTCCTGCCCATGAGAAGACAGGAATGGGGTAACTGCCAGAGCCATTTCCTGCCAGAGAAGACAGGAGTACTTTTATTTTTAGAGTAAAAGCTTTACCATGAGGAAGGCAAAGGGTAAGGTTCAGCCCAGAGTAGAAAGCTTATGCCCATGAGAAGACAGGCGTTTAAGCCCAGAGTAGAAAGCTTTGCCCATGAGAAGGCAAAGGGTAGGTAAAGCCCAGAGTACAGAAAGCTCCTGGAGAAGACAGGAATGGGGTAAAGCCCAGAGTAGAAAGCTCCTGCCCATGAGAAGGCAAAGGGTAGGTAAAGCCCAGAGTACAGAAAGCTCCTGCCCATGAGAAGACAGGCGTGGGGTAAAGCCCAGAGTACAGAAAGCTCCTGCCCATGAGAAGACAGGAGTGGGGTAAAGCCCAGAGTAGAAAGCTCCTGCCCATGAGAAGGCAAAGGGTAGGTAAAGCCCAGAGTACAGAAAGCTCCTGCCCATGAGAAGACAGGAGTGGGGTAAAGCCCAGAGTAGAAAGCTCCTGCCCATGAGAAGGCAAAGGGTAGGTAAAGCCCAGAGTACAGAAAGCTCCTGCCCATGAGAAGACAGGAGTGGGGTAAAGCCCAGAGTACAGAAAGCTCCTGCCCATGAGAAGACAGGAGTGGGGTAAAGCCCAGAGTACAGAAAGCTCCTGTCCATGAGAAGGCAAAGGGTAGGTAAAGCCTCTACTTCTGTACTTTTGAATCATGGTAGTTTGATATAAAATGATTTCATATGTACACAAAACTACTTCATATTTAATCTTCACAGCACCATATAAGCGGATTCAGTATTATTTGCATATTACTAGAGAAGAAACATGTAAACTGAGGACTTTCTCCATATGATATCTAGCTGATACGTGACAGCCATGTGCAAAGCAAACTTTCTTACCTCCAGTTCTTTCAGACACATGGTTCCACCACATTCCTTCTTGTAAAGTACAGAGGTTGCTTATCATTACCCACTCAAGGATTTTTAAATAATGTTTGTATCTACCCAAGGTTCTCCAGAGAATTCTGGGTTCACCCATAATTTGGCAATCTCCAAGATGCTAGTTGCAGTAGCCATGATTAAGGACAGGAAGAGGCACCGGTTTCTGCATATGTGATTGTTCTGCCTTATTTTAAACTGACAATATTTTGTACACACTTTAACTTGCCCTCTAAATTTGTTCCTTTAAACACTTTAAATCAAGGGAAAATTGATTTTAAAAATGACCTCAAGTAAGTAGAAAAGTGTATTTTTATTGGCACTTCATACTACACGCCACAATTAGTTTCTGCCAGGCCTCAGGTAATGGTTCTTCATGAAAATAATTTTAATCTCTAGATTCCACATTATAATATCAGATACATTAATAGGCCTCTGTTTCATGTACCAGTGTTCAGCTTAGTGTCTATATAATAGAGAGAAAACAATGTATTTATTAAAATCAAATGGAACAATAGGAAAAGCCCAGCTGATCAATTACCTTGAGAACATGCAAAATATTTTATAATAATTCAAGGGTTATACAGTCAAATAGACATAAAGAACTTTCAGTTTGGAAAGCCTACTCTTTTATTCAATAAAATTTACAAACCCCTCTGTACCATAGAATCTGTGCTGTGGATGCGCAAGACAAACTCACTCTCTTTGACTCAGTGGTTCAAAGAAGCAGAGAAAATCCATAGGGGCACAGATGTTACAGAGGCTAAGAACAAATGCCATGGATACCAAAGAGAATGTGTCCTGTTTCTGTTGGAACATTAGAACATGCTCTTGAGGAAAGGCAATAATTCATTCTGGGCCAAAGAAGACGAAGGTGAGGTGAGACAACTGGCAAGGGGGGAAACTGTCATGAGCAATCACAGAGGTCACCAATAAGTAACCAAGGTCACAGGCAGTGGAAAGATAAGGTAGAATCAACACTGATATATGTTACACTAAGATTCAAATGCTTTAGAAAGAGAACTCTAGCAACAACCTGAAAAAGGAGAGAAAGGAACGATCTGGGAGAATAGCTGACGGCACTTGGAGGCTAGGGCAGCCTGCAGAAACAAGATCTGCAGTAACTGGAATTCGCCCAGTGGAAAATGTAACCAAAGGCTTAATTCTCTACGTGTTCCTAAAATGAACTTCCAACTTAGTCATTTGTAGTTATTTGACTCTATGTGCAATTGCAAATTAAGTTTTCTCAAATGCAAGTAATAAAACAGTATTGCAAAAGACCCAGCAAGATTTTTTAATTAAATATATAACAAAGTTTCAATAGCTCTTTCATTTCTTAAATATTGTATTTCTAAATAATTTGTACCCTAATGAAATCAGAACAATCCTGAACTCAGAGAACAAGTGGAGGAAGTATTATTATCCCTCGTGTCATCAAACTGCAAATTTTATTTTAAAATGGGGACAGGATGACCACTTCTTATGTATTTTAAGTTTCTCTTACAATTGCCAATTAGGGTTCTCAGAAAGCTATATTTGGCTTTTGAATGTCTCGAATTATTTAAAATATATTTAGTCTAAGAAGATAAAAAAGTACCAAATAGTGTAGAATGGCTATAGTAAAAAAAAAAAAAAAAAAAAAAAATAAATACAGAAACATTTTATAGAATAATGTGTTCTTCAACTTCAGATATCATGAAATTTTATTTTTACACTTCAAATCAGGCTCAAGGCAACATTAAACTCAAAATTTACCTTGAACTTTTCAGCACAATTTTTGTCTTATCTTTGGTAAAAGTTGGAACTGCCACAGTGCAAATTATTGTTCTTTTGTCATTTAAAAATAACTGAAAAAGAAAAAATATTCCCAGATCTTGCATTTGATCCTTGAAATCACATTCAAAATATTCATTTACTTATTCTGAATGCAAGGAATGGAGTGTTTAGTGTCAGATTCTCCCTTCTCATTAATAACTGAACATAAGTCTGTGCAGAGGCCCAGCTCAGCATCTGACGATAAGTTAACAAGAGAATTGGGCAGTACTGCCAGAATGAGTGAAGTGAAAAATAAAGGTAAAAGAGAGCCAAAGGCAAAAGTTGACATTATAACCTCACTGTTCTTGTGACAGACAGCACACAAGCTAGAAACACGGGCAATGTGCATCCATTGACAAGATATGAAACTATGACCAGCCCACTGCATTCAGCTCCTTTCCTATATGGAGAAGTCATAGCCCTTATCTTTAATCTTTACTCACTTATCTACTCAGTGCTGCTTAGCATTAGTGAGCACAAGGACAAATCAAACATGGTCCCTTGCTCAAAGTTTACAACATAGAAGAAACCTAGAATTTTACTTAGATGTGGGTTGGAGTTTTGGCTCAATGGTAGAGTGATTGCCTAGCCTCAGGGAAAGCCTAGTTTTCATCCTTGACTCCTCCTCCACCCACCAACACCCTCCCACCCCCCCCCAAAAAAAAACAGAGGAAGAGGAGGAAATCCCAAGATATTTGTGTTGGTTTCATAGCAGTCACCTTCCCTAATTCTAAAAACAAACTGAGAATGCAATTAACTACATACGTCAACAATTTCCCAACCCACATGACATAAAATAAACTGGATTTATTTTAAGAGAAATAAGACAATGAGTGGAAAGGAAAGAAGAGAGAGAGAAGGGAAGAAGGGAAGGTAAAGTAGGAAGAGGAGAAAGAGAAAGGTGGTAAAAGATGAGAAAGAGGGAGGGGAAATAGGAGGTAAGAAAACAGAAGTAAAAAGAAGAGGAAGGGAAGAATAAAGAAAAAACAGTTTTACCTCTAGAAATGGAAATATATAGACAAATGGGCAGACTTAATTCTTTTCTCGAATGAGTTGAAGGATTGGTATGTTAGAAAGGGCCAACTAAAGGGAAGGACAGAAGGAAGAGTATAAGGAAATGAGTCCCTTATAATACTTGGAAAGAGGTGGGAAAGGGATATACCAGGAGCTGACTTGAAATGACAAATTTAACCAAAAGAAGGCCCAAACCAGGCTTTAGCCCCCTGCCTTGCATCCCCAAGAACACACTCTTCCCATACGCAGAACCCCAAGAACCTCCTTCCTATTGCTCTACATGGATTGAGATACCAAGATGGAATTCAGAAAGTATTTCTCTCTAGAAAACTGGTAAACATGGGGATTGTTTCTAGCGTTATACCTTAGGAATATCAGTGTTACTCTGGGAAAATGCATTCCACATTTCCAAATCCACCAAGGAATTTCTAGAGTACAAATGCACAAATGTTGAAAGTGTCTAGACATACTCTGAACAGGCACTACTTGTGTGTGCACCACTATCATTGCAGTGTCAGGAAATGGAAGCAGCCTGTCTCAGAATCTCAGACCAGAAGCTGTCATCCAGTCATTTCCATTGAGTCATATGGGTCCACAATCAGCCCTCCATGTTTCCAGGAGAGACTTGGGTCCCTCCTCTCAACAGGAGGTGTAACAAGGAATTTTGGTTTCTTTAATCAAGTATAGTCTGGGTCTAGGAATTAGCACCAAATGACACTCCTCTGCCCAATGTTTCAGAGTAAAAACTGAAGAGATTAAGAGAAGAAAGAAAAGGGCCTACATTAACCAAAAAGTTTACAGCGTGTGTTGCAGTTAGCTTTGCGTTACTGACAAAAAGCACCAGTCCAAGAGCTGCTGTGGGAGGAAAGGGTTCATTTTGGCTGACAGACTTGAGGGGAAGCTCCACGATGGCAGGGGAAAATGTGGCATGAGCAGAGGGTGGACATCACCTCTTGGCCAACATCAGGTGAACAGCAGCAGGAGAGTATCCAAATAGTAGCAAGGGGAAGCTGGGTAGAACACGCATAAGACCCCCCACACCCTCAACAATACACCTCTTACAGCAAGGTTCCAATTCCCAAACTGCCACCAGCTTAGGACCCAGCATTTAGAACACATGAATTTATGGGGCACACCTAATTCAAACCACCACAGTTTGACAAAAAAAAAAAAAAATGACAAAAGTTCATAATTTAATGAAAAAAAATGGCAAAAAAGGCTTTTATTTTACCCTTAACCTAGCTCATTATTTATTCCTTTGGAATTAATACTGAGTTAATAAAAGCAAAGACAGAAAACACTATGTAAAAGAGAACACTGCTATAAACAAAATACATACAATACACTCCAGAAGTAAAGAAAAAATTGACATGATATAATTTGAATGATACCTTTCTTCAATTCATGGGAAAAATACTAAAAGTTGTATTCAAGAAATAATCTATAGGAGATATCTGCCAATTGGACTTTCTTGATCAACTAGGCTTTTAGCATATCTGAACTTTAATTCTCACAATTAAAAACACCACCCAAGCTGGAGATATGGCTTAACAGTTAAGGTGCTTGCCTGCTAAGCCTAATGACCCTAGTTCAATTCCCCAGTACCCACGTACAGCCAGATGCACAAAGTGGCACATGCATCTGTAGTTCATTTGCAGTGGCTAAGGTCCTGGCATGCCCATTCTCTCTCTCCTTCTCTCTCTCCTGGCAAATAAATTTACAAAAAAAAAAAAAAAAAAAAAAAAAAAGGAAATAGGAAATGTTTATTAAAAACAACACCCAACCTAGAAGAAATACTGTTAGAGCTACTGCTCATAATATATAATACGAAAGCCTTAAGAGAGTCAGAATTGCCTAAATCACATTTAAAATATTTTTCTTCAAATAATTAACTTATGAGAACTTCATCTAGTCCTTTACTCAACAGACTGTTTCAACAAATGGTAGCTCTGCAATGATTTAATATGAAATAAATTGATATTACCTAGAAAAAAATTAATGCTTAAAAAATATCCAGGCACCAGGTTCCTTGTGCCATTTCATGTGTGCCCACTCAGGATATCTGGAAATATCCTGAATGAAGCATATTCAAACAGCGCCCTCTATGTGTTCAGTAACCACTCAGCAGGAATGGAGAAATGACAAGTCCCATTTGCCATGCAACTTCATTAGTCAACAATAACTTCCCTTTAATTTAAAGACAGACTAACTTAAAATCCAAGCAAAAGCTAATCAATTTAAGATGAAATAAAGATATTTAGATGTATTAGCCTTAGAAAAAAATCTTATAGGCACAAACATGAACAAAATCCATGGATGTATGAGTAACACTTTCTCTTGTGAGGCTGGCACATTGCCCAATCCTCCCTCCAAAGGGAAATGTTCTTGTTCTCCCAAGCGTGCATCAAAATTATTCCAGAATATCCTCAACAGCAGGACTTCTCTGGCAGGTGCTGTTCAAAGGTCTAACACCTCAGCCTACAGACATAACCTACGCGAAGACCACAGAGCCTGCACCTTCGATCAAGTGCTTCTGCATGAGGTAGGCCCCGGGAAAGTAAAGGATTGCTGCTCTAAAGTATTACAAATGACACAACTAGCCTAAGGATGATTATAATGATACATAAAGGATTATCCATATTTTTGTTCAAATGAAATTTAATCCAATCTCTAAAATCTTGAATCATTTCTAATGGCAGACTTTACAAAATAATAATTGGGGGTTGGAGAGATGCCTCAGCAGTTTAGTGCACTGCCTGCTCAAGCACAAGGGCCTGAATGGGCCTCAGACCACATGTGTTTGAATCTCCAGAATCCACATAAACATCTGGGCATGCCCACATACATCTGTAAACGTATGTTGTGGGGAGTAGAGACTAGAGAATCATTGGTAAAACAGGCACAACTTTGATGGAAGGGGACACTCGATGTAGTCCTCTGGCTGTTGCAGGCAAGTGCACAGCAACAGCACACAGACATGTGCATTCATCCCCCCCACACACACACCACCACACCACACATACAACACACACACACACACACTAAAACAGTATTAAGTGCAGTCAAATTTATAGACCCACATTTATTCTAATCACGTGTATGTGACTGGCTAATGATTACCATATAATAGCAAGACAGGTTAACTGCCAAATCTCCCTGCTGTCTCTGCAGGTTAACTGGGCTCTGTCCAGGTGAAAAAGAGGGCTGAGAAAATACTTCCTCCTGTCTACCTCATCTACTGTGTCAGCTGTTCTGTAGGCCACTGTTCATCAGTTGTTGTTTTTTTTTTTTTTTTTTTTTTTTTACTTAAATCTCAATTAAGTCTATGGATGGGAATTAATTTTACACCCCAGAGCACAGCTAAGCTTGTTGAGTGAGAATACATAGTGATCTTAAAATGATCCAATTCCTCCACTAGTTATTAAAAACCATTAAAAATCAAACATAATAAAAATAAATATCTCTGACATTTCTTTGAAACAATAATTTATAAAGCAGTGTAACAAATCCATGGGAAAAATGTGATGTAGATAGAGATTGGAATATATTAATTGGGGGTAAAAATGTAGTTTAAATGGGGATTTTAGGGCTGAAAAGATGGCTCAGCAGTTAATCCTGCAAAGCCTAATGACCCAGGTACAATTTCCCAGTATCTACATAAAGCCAAATCAGATACACAAGGTGGCGCATACATCTGGAGTTCATTTGCAGTGGCTAGAGACCCTGGCACACCTATTCCCTCTCTCTCTCTCTCTCTCTCTCTCTCTCTGTGTGTGTGTGTGTGTGTGTCTTCTTTCCTTCTCTCTCTGCTTACTAATAAAGAAACAATAAGTAAATAAAATATTTAAAAACAAATAAATATATAAATGGCAATTTTAAATGTTATCCCAGTACATGTTTCACTCTGTAAACATCACCACTGTCTGAGGCACAGATAAAAAATTTTGTATTTTTAATAGAATTGTACTTATCAATGGCCAGGCATGGTGGCACATGCCTTTAATCAACAGCACTCAGGAAGGAAAGGTAGGAGGATTGCTGTGAGTTTGAGGCCAACCTGAGACTACATAGTAAATTCCAGGTCAGCCTGGGCTACAGTGAGACCCCACCTCAAAAAAACAAAAGAAAATAAGAATTCCCCTTATCTGGGTTAGGGAAATGGCTTAGCAGTTAAGGTGATTGCCAGTGAAGCCTAAAGACTGCGGTTTGATTCCCCAGGACCCACGTAAGCCAGATGCATGGGGGGGGCACATGGGTCTGGAGTTCGTTTGCAGTAGCTAGAGGCCCTGGTGTGCCCATTCTCTCTATCCACCTCTTTCTCTCTCACTCAAATACATAAATTAATTAAATGAAAATTTAAAGATTTTTAAAAAAAAATTCCACTTATCAATTTAATGTCAGGTATTCAGAGCTTGAATTGACAACATGGAGTCAAGTACCACCTTTGTCAGACATTATTTGTACAATTTAAATATTGATCTTTATCACATTTTTCACCTGAAAGACTAGGTAAAATAATTGCATTTTATTTAGTACATTCTGATGTTAAATGAAAAACTGACAACATATTTGAAAAGATCTTGAAAATTATGCTATCACTAATATAAAGGCATGATATATGCATCACATCAATTACTGTCAGACAAGAGGTCACACTGCTTTAAAACTCCAAAGATCCCCTCAATTCAAGATCTAAATTACAGCAATATAAAATTAATATATAAATAATTTTGATAATCCATTTTCTCAAAAAAGTAAAAAGTGATTTTATATAAAGATGTGATATAACTATAACTGTATCTAGAAATCAACTAATCAAAGCCAATAAAAATGGAATAGATGAAATATGAGATAAATGTTAAACTGGTTCTGGTTGACTAGGGATATTGGTTATATTATGTAACAAAGATGTCTCAGCAATACTTGATTCTAGAATTCTACTCTGCATTGTAATTTCCAGTATGCATCTGTTCCATTTTAGAAAATTATTTTGTTCATCATCAAAATACTTTTGAAAACAAAAATACAAGAAGGAAGGAAGGAGGTAGGGAGGAAGGGAAGAGAATCTGAAAAATGTGAGTAATAAATAGTAGTGTGGGTAGGATTCCCAATCCATTCATGTCCTAACTGTGTGATTCCAATCAAACACTATAACCTTTCTTCATTACTCTAGAATGAAAGCTAATGTCATCTCCACTACCACGTACATGTAGTGTGGTTGTCTGAATATATGTCCCCCAATATATTCAGTGTTTTATTAGTTTATAGTTTGCATCTGCAATCACCTTGCTAGAGGCAATGTCACTGGGGGCCGGTCTTAAGCTGCGGTGATGGTTTGAGATTCCATTGTAAAGATATGCAAAGTGTGCCAAATAGGAGTTCCTGAAGTGTGCTGTGGCAATAGTTTTGCTCTGTGTGCTGTGTGGCTGGTTGGTTTTTCCTCTGTTGCTTGGCCCTATGAAGGCAGGCCAGCTTCTTCTGCCATTATGGAACTTCCCCTGGATCTGTAAGCTTCAATAAATAATATCCCTTCCTCCATAACTGTGCCTGGTCTGGAAGTTCATCTCAGCGAACCTGAAGCTGTCTGCTACATGTAGGAACACTGAAAGGGGATCATTGCTGAAATACAAAATAAAATAAAATACAAAATACAAAATAAAATTCAATAAAATAAGAGTTGATATTACTAGGATGATATTATTAGAGATAGTGAAAAATTCTATGAAAAGATTCATATTTTTTCTGACAATTGTATGTGAACAGTTTACATGTAGTATATAAGCACTTACCCAGGGATCTTAAAGATCTAAGCAAATAAGTTTATTATCATCAACAATGTTCAAGAGGGTACTATGATATGGCAAGTCCTCTATCAGAAACCTAGGAAACAAAGCCTACACAGGGTAAGAGTTTTTTGGAGGGGTGACAGGAAGGTATTTGTTTTTTCAGTACTGGGGACTGAAATCATAACCTTGGACATAGTAGGCAATCACTCTGTGACTGTGCTACATCCTTAGCTCTATTTTTACTTTGTGAGACAGGGTCTCACTAAGTTGCCCAGTCTATCCTTGAACCTGTAATTTTCCTGCCTCAGCCATTCAAATAGCTGAGATGACAAGCTTATACCACAAGGCATTGTTTTCCAGGGTAAAACTTTTATCTAAACCTTTTGTTCATTCAGCAAGTACTTCCATAGAACCTACTAGTGCCAGGTCCAATATCAACGTGAAGAAATACATCAATTTTAAAGATAAACATGGCTCCTATAGCCTGGAAAAACTTCCTGGTTTGTGGAACACTGGTAAGTAAATAGACTGATGGTGCCATGTAATTGACAGGGTAGATTATCTTCAAGCAGGAAACCCAGTGCCCATCTATCAGGAGAAAAGAAAACTCTCTCAGCTGACATTTCAATGGTATGTACTTGAAATAGCTATCTAAAGATTAAAGAGAAACAACATGGAAGAACACTAACATCTGTCGTGTGGAAAGCCCTGATCCTTGTTCCACATGTCAAGGGGTCATTGAATTCTATAATTTCATTACAGCAGTTGTTGCATAACAGGACAGTAAGGAAGGATACAGTGTAAATAAGAAAAGCTTGGAAATAGAATTAGGGATGAAATTAGGAAATAGGGATGAAAGATCTCTGGAATTGTTTTAGGTGAAAAATCCAATCAGCTTTGCATTCAGAACTAGTATTTCCATCCATTTGTAAGATCATGATCATAGATAATTTTTAAAGCTCTGGGAAAAGATGAGGTAATTACTTTAAATAGACGGTGCTAGTATGAGTGGATATTCTTTTGAAAAAATTAGAATTCTGAAATATATAAAAATAAACCATGCTGTGTTGAAGACCCAAGTGTGAGAATGACAATGTTAAAATAACTATATGAAAATATGTTTATGATAGAGAAGGGAGATTTTCTTAAATATGACACACAAGGTACAAAAGTAAATTTAACTCAATTAAAATAAAAATATTGTGTAGCATACCATGCTGAAATATAATGGTAATGCTCATCACTGCCAAAAGACTACTCTAAACACCCTGCAAGTGATTCTTAGCAATCATTTCTAAGAGAAAAAAATGACCCAATAGGAAAGAACAGACAATTCATAAAGAGAAATGAGCGGAAGCTAATGAAAAGATGTTCAGCTTCACAAATCACCAAGGTAATACTAATTAATGCAGCAGTTAAACTTCATTATATTTTCCACATTGGCAAAACTTTTAAACTCTGAAAATACCAGCTGTTGATCAGGAAGTGTGGAAATAGAGGCACATGGTGTACTGGTGGTTATCCACTCTGGATAGCAATTTGGCACTCTCTAGTAAAGCTGAACATATACCTTCTCTGTAGTCAAGAAACCCTGTCTCCGACTACAGGAAGTAGAGAAATCCATGCACAGATGCACAAGAAAAAACATGGGTCATTATGATAGGAACTGTCTTGAGTGGAGGGACAATCAGCTATGATGTATGCATGCAATGCATATCAACTAGTTGAGTAATTGTTAATATGGCTTAAATAAGAATATCAAATAAACACAGGAAGTTGCAGATCTGCATATATGCAATGCATTTTTACATAAATCATTAAAACATGTTATAATGCTATATATTATAAAAGAAGAAAATCACAGAAGGAAAGACACTTGCTAATATTAGATCACTGTTCCTCTCAAAGTAGAAAGAAAAGAACAAAATATGATTAAGAGGACAGACAAGTGGGAGCAAGTAACTTTCTGTTATTTCTTAAAGTAGTTACATCTCTACATGTTGGGAATTAATGCATGGTATGACGCATATTACGCTACAACCTGGGTAAACTTAAAAAAAGATGCTAAACTTAAAAAAAAAAAGTGAGAGAAATCAGACTGAAATGAACATACACTGCATGCATCTACTTTTATGAAATATTCTGGATTTAGTAATTCCATACAGGCTGCCAGAGGCTGAAAGAGGGAGATGAGGTGACTGTTTAATGGGATAGAGTTTCTTTTCAATAATGAAAATTTTTTGAAACTACTCAAATACAACTATAGCCCAGCATCATGAATGATCTAAATGCACAACCTGGCTAAACTTAAAAAAAAAGATGCTAAACTTAAAAAAAAAAAAAAAAAGAGAAATCAGACTGAAATGAACATACACTGCATGCATCTACTTTTATGAAATATTCTGGATTTAGTAATTCCATACAAGCTGCCAGAGGCTGAAAGAGGGAGATGAGGTGACTGTTTAATGGGATAGAGTTTCTTTTCAGTAATGAAAATTTTTTGAAACTACTCAAATACGACTATAGCCCAGTATCATGAATGATCTAAATGTCAGTAAATAGGAATTCTGTAAAACGGTTAATATTATGTTCCATGAACTTTCCCTCCTTAACAACATCAACAAAGAAAATCTAAAGCATATTGCACTTCAAGAGATGAAGAGACTAAATACAAAAAAACCAATGAGGAGCATCTGCACACAGTTCTGAGAGATGATTTGGCCTGAACTGTGGCCATGGTAGAGAGGTTATAAAAATGGTTGCCTTCTCAAAAGGACTTGGTAACCAACTGGATGACAGATGAGATAGACAGAGGCTGACAATGAGATCTGTGATTTGTTAATATGGGCGGAGAGTCTTCCATCTCCTTAGAGGGAGAATAGCTGAGAAGGGGCAAGCCGCAAAAGAAAAGTACTAATTCCATTTGGAATTTGCTGAGTTTAAGATAGAAAGGGCTGTGGCGATATGGAGCAGGCAGTCTGGAATAAATTTCTAGCCTAGATTTAATACTGCAACTGAAGCAATGGAATTTAATACCACAATGGAAGCAGATGAGGTCACCCTGGCAGAAAGGAAGGCAAATCTCAACACAAAACCCTAGAGACCACTGAAATTAAAGTCCTATAACAGAGACCGGTAAGTAGCAGAAGTGAAGCAAGTGTTTCAAGATGGGGAAAAAAAAAAGGGGGGATCAAAACTGCAACCAAACCACTGAGATAACAGATAGGGGACTTGGGTCATCTTCATACTCTTCAATGAGAGCATTTCCTCCCCAAATGCAGGAAAATAGAATAGAAGCCAGTCTGCAAGTGCTACAAAACCCCATAGCCTCAACATTAATGACACTGAGACTGGTAAAATCCAAGAATCTGTAGAAAGAATTTCAGCAAGAGAAGAAAGATTTGGGGATTAAAGAGAGCCCCTTCTCCCAGAACTAAAAACTGCATTAGTGGATCTCAGATATCTACAACAGAACTTCCTAAAATGGAAGAGAGACTAACTAAACAGCCTTTGGCACCTTGGGGAAGGCAGTAATACTAAGCTGTGTCATTTGTGCCTGAAAATCCATCATATCTGTAAGAAGGCATATTTGTCCAAATTTAAAAATGCTTTCCTCACATTTTCAGTTAAAACTAATATTCCAAAAAGGTGCTCCAACATTTATCCTGGAACTTCTCATATGGCTGTCCTACAAGCCTCACACACACTGCTGACTCCCACTGTACAAAGAATGGAGGGCATGTCTCATTCCCCAAGTGTGTCTTCCCCTGGAGATATGCTCAGAACTCATGTGATGGTGTGCAAGAACCATTCCCAGCTATGTCTTTTATTTTATCTTGAAGCCATATTTTCCAACCTTCCAATTATCTCTTCAACATCAATACCTGGTGGCTAAGCTCATGTCAAAGAGGCCTGCTGCTTCCTCTACATCTTTCTCAATTAAAATGTCACAATGTATTCAGCATTCTGTACTTGGATGCTGGCCCAAATACCTTCAACTATTAAGTCATTTTTCTATGAACCTCTCCCAAATCTCTCCCAAGGTGTGGACATGGTTTTGTAAAGGTGCCTTTATGCTTTGGGGACAAAGGCAGGTTCAGCCGAAATGAGGTCATTAAAATAAAACACTGAGTTCCCAGTGCCCTAAGATTCCATGCCAATGACCTTCAGAGTCTTCCAGCTGATCTTAATTTCCTTGGCACAGCACAGTCAGAGTACTGTAATATAATGCAAAATGGCTCCAAAGAGAAACCAGATACTGGCCAGAGCCTTGCCAATCCACAGTTAAATAATACCAATGTGGCCCTTTCATCTGAATACTGTGCTTCATGCCTGTGTCACCCACCCTTCCTAAGAATGAAAGAAATCTTCCACTGTGAATGTGAGGTGACTGGAAACACCTACCAGACTTAGCTCACGAAGTAATATGTGTTTGAATGGTTATAAATGTGCTGGTAAGGCTGAACATACTTACAAGAAGACAAAAGAGATAAAGTACGGACTTATCTGAGCAAGGGTACCAAATTAGAATGTGTATAGTGGGAAAAGAATGGCCAAATGTTTATCCTGACTAGCACCTCACAAATAGACTTTCCTTTTCTAAGCTTCTTTACAAGTAAATGCCATTTATATTAAACTCTCAGTATGTTTGCAAATATGCTTTCATTCCCTGTCTTAATAATAAGCATGTCTCTGTTCCTTCTTCGTGCATTCACTTTTTTTTAGTCATTAAGCAAAAGTTTTAATGGGGTCCTACTTGATTGGCAGGCATTGTTTACCTGCTGGGGACTGAGTGACTAAAACTGTTTCTGTCTCCTCAGAGCTTCTGTTCTAATGGGAAAAGGCACAGAGTAACACATAAACCTGTAAACATATACTATGGCAGGGATTAATAAGTGCCAGGGAGGGCTGTGGAGACAGCTCCATCAGTAAAGTGCTTGTCCTGCCAGCATGAGGACCTGGGTTTGACCACCCCCATCCTTACATAAAAGCCAGGTGGTGGCACATGCCTGTAATCCCAGTTCTAGGGAGGTGGAAACAGAAGGAACACTAGGGCTCCTTGGCTAGCCAGTCTAGCAGAATTTGTGAGTTACAGGTTATTAAGAGACCCTGGCTCAAAGGAGGTAGATAGAGTACTTGAGGATGGCATGTAAGATTACCCTCTGGTCTCCACACTCACACATACAAACATACACAGCCCTACACGTAAAACACACATACATGCATGCACACCACATATACACATTCCCACTACTCATGCCAAAAGAAAATTGCTAGGGAGTAAAATTAAGCTTGATAAAAATTATAGTTTTGATGGATCTTAAATATCATCCAAAGGACCAAGCATTAAAAGCTTGGGCCCCAGTCCATGATGTCCCTGAAAAGTAGTGCACACTTTAAGATATGAGGTCTGGTAGGAAGAAGTTAGGTAGAGAGTCCCTTGGAAGAGGCTTTGGGAACCAGCCTCTGCCCCTCCTCCTCAATG
Organism: Orientallactaga sibirica; assembly: GCA_036365145.1. NCBI lineage: Eukaryota > Metazoa > Chordata > Mammalia > Rodentia > Dipodidae > Orientallactaga > Orientallactaga sibirica. The sequence continues at coordinate 52,503,804 of JAEOAD010000004.1, read as the reverse complement.
TTCCCTGAGCCTTGGAGCACATGTTGTAAGTCTGCTGTAGTGTGGGGCTCTCAGCAGCCTCTGATTTCCTGCTTTGATGAATTGTGGGTCTCCTCAGTCTCCACCACCATCTCCTCGGAGGAGGAGCCGAGCCATCCTAGAGTGCACAGCTCTCTTCCACCATGTCTCCCCACCATGCAAGCTGACTCTACCGGTCCAAAACCATGAGGCCAAGCACCACGGGCTGAACATCCCAATCTCTGATCCAAATATACCTTTTTCTTTCTTAAGCTGATTATTTCAGACATTTTGTTAGCTGATAAAAGCTGACTGACCTAAAGGATGAGAAGAAGTGCTTAGGAGTAAAGATAGTGCTGACCTTTGAATCCCATCTAAGCTAAAGCCATCTTTGTCTATCAGTCAACTTCAAATCAATCAGGGTGAGGGGCCTCCTACAATTAGTACCTAAAGTGAAAAGGACTTGTCATCCAGTCTGACTCATTCATTTTCCCAGTGTCTGGACTTACTAATTTCTCACTGAAATGCAATTTGGCATGGTGGGGGGTGGGAGACTGAAAAGTTTGCTCAGTGGTTAAGGATGCTTGCTTAAATGCAATTTATTCAAACTAATTAATATTTTTAGAAAAATCTGGAGAAAGTGGGTAATTTTATCACTCTTTTGCCAGGCCAACATACTTCTATGGTTTATGCATGATCTCTTTCCAATTCTTTCTTTTCATAAAAACTTTTGTCTTATGCTGTCAGCATATTTTCTTCAAATGCTTAAGACTTTAGATTTAGTTTGTTCAGTTTAAGAAAAATATCAGCTAATCAACTGCTGTCTGATTGAATATGAGGCCCACTCAGTGGGAGATAATCCATAAGTGGTACTGAGAAGTCAAAAGCCTATGGCTAGGAAGGCCATAGACGAGAGGGAAGTCCCACTGTTCTTTGATTAAGCTGAGAGAGTATGCCCATCAAAGGGTTTTTTTTTTTTTTTTTTTGAGAATGGGCACGCCAGGGCCTCCAGCCACTGCAAATGAACTCCAGATGCATGTGCCCCCCCCCCCGTGCATCTGGCTTACATGTGTCCTGGAGAATAGAACTGGGATCCTTTGGCTTCACAGGCAAACACCTTAACCACTAAGCCATTTCTCCAGCCCCCATCAAAAGGTTTTTTTAAACACCTTTGTTCTTATCCCCTTTGATCCATACTGCTCTCATTCTTGGGTGAAGAATCTGCTTTTTACAGATGGTGGCGAATACCCAGTAAACCCAAGATCCACCAGCACAACAGGAAAAGATAGCTGACTGCCTAGCAGGAGATGAGTCACCTCTACCAATTCTACCAGGGCCCAGGAGATATCACAGAAGAGGAGACAGATTAAATATGAGTGCTGCTCTTGCTGATAGCCTGAGAACCTCCTCCAAGGATAAGGAGACCCACAATTCATCAAAGCAGGAAATCAGAGGCTGCTGAAAGCCCCACACTACAGCTGACTTATAACATGCGCTCCAAGGCTCAGGGAACATTGAGGAAGAGGGGCAGAAGGATTGTAAGAGCCAAAGGATAGGAAAGAGTATCCTGAAGCAATGCCCCCACCTCCCACAGAGAGTGACTGGTACATTCATGACCCCACAGCAAGCAAGCACCAATAAACCCACTAAGCATGAGGAGGGCCCTTAGTGGAATAAGGGCCGGGGAGAGGAAATATAACCCAACGGGAAGATGACCAATATGTTCATACACTAAAGTTCACAAATTTTTTTTAATCTTAGGAATTGTGCATCTTTGTGTGTGGCACTTCTAATTTGTGATTTTAAAATGAAATCTGTTTAATTTTGATTTATTTGGGCAAAGCAGAAAGGACCAATAATCAATGGAGAAACATGCTTGCTAAGAATATATATATATTTATAAATGAACTCCAGACACATGGGCTGCTTTGTACATCTGGCTTACATGGGTACTGGGAAATTGAACCTAGGACCTCCGGCTTCTCAGGCAAGCGCCTTAAGCACTAAACCATCTCTCCAGCCCAGCATACATATCCTTAGTGCACAGGCAGGAAGGAGGCTGTGAAATCTCAGTCATATTTCAACTGCTATTTCAAGATCAAAGCTAGACAAAGTGATTGTGCATGTGACATCACCAATATTCACAGTATTAACAGTGTGTCCAAAATCAGTAAATCTGCATGTTACAACTTAGGAAGTAAAAAAACATGCAAAGGAAAAATGTCAGCCAGGTTGGTAGTACACAAATGTTATCCTAACAGGGGGCAAAGACAGGAGGACCACAAGTTTGAGACTTGCCTGGGCTACACAGTGACAGCCTGGGGAAAAGGTGGGGAGGAGAAGGGAAGGGATGAAAGGGGAGTCAGGTAAATCACATAACTGGAAAACTTAATCCTTTCAAATGAATCAGACAAATAAGACACATTCTATCAGAGAAAACTCAACTTCTCATTTACATAGAGTATCAGTATCAGTCTGAGGCAAAAATAATTGTTAAATGACAAAATAAATAATGGGTTATATTGTTTTTTTTTTTTTTAAGAAGCTAATTAAAGGCAGTCAAAATTTAAAATAATACAAGACTGGGCTGGAGAGATCGCTCAGTGGTTAAAGAAAGCCTAAGGACCCAAATTCAAATTCCTAGATCCCACATAAGCCAAAGACACAGGGTGGTGCATGTGTCTGGAGTTCATTTGCAGTTGCTGCTGGAGGCCCTAGCACACCCATTCTCTCCACCCCACCCCCTTCTCTAATAATAAATAAATACAAATTTTAAAAAAATACAAAACTGTTTGGCGTCGTGACACATTCTAGTAATCTCAACACTAATGCTGTGGAGGGAGGAGGATCAGGACTTCACGACCAGTTTCAGCCATATAGCAAGTTTGAAAGCAATCTCTGCTGCATGCGATATTGACATTTTGAGATACTGAGATATTTTCTCAAAAAAAAAGAAGAAGAAGAAGAAGAAGAAGAAGAAGCTGAAGAGATGGCTCTGTAGTTAAATATGCTTGCCTGAAAATCCTGCTGGCCCAGGTTCAATTCCTTAATATCCATATAAAACCAGATGTGAAGCATGTTTCTGGAGTTCATTTGCAGAAACAAGAGACCCTGGCATACCCATTTCTCCCTCTCTCTGTCTGTCTCTATTTATCTATCCTACCTCTCTTCCTCTCTCTCAAATAAATAAATAAATACATAAATAAGATATCTTTAAAATTAAAACATAAACACAAAGTAATAATAGGCCTAGGAGATTATTCAGTAGCTAAAGCACTTGCCATGTAAGCATGACTACCGGAGTTCAATCCTCAAAGTCCATATAAAGCTGTGATGGCCATCTGTAAGCCAAGTACACCTACAGTGAGAAGAAAGAAGGAAAGGGGCAGGAGAGTCTCTTATAGGCTGATAAGCAAGCTAGCCTGGAAAATACAGCAGTGAGCAAGAAACCCTGCCTGAAGGCAAGGACTGCCACCAGAAGTTGACCTCTGACCTCCATACATGTGCCTTGGCACAAACATGCCAGCATTCACACACATGAACACACACACAAAATCATACCAAAAAAGAGACAAAATAGTAGTAATAATGATAATAATAATAACTACACAGGAATACACCATTTGAGCATCGTGATTTAATGCTCGAAGTGCATAGAACACGTTGGTGAGTGTATGTGTGTTCACTTCTAGGTTTTAGCTTTAGATGTAATTAAATAAAAAACAGAAACTAAACCAGAAATAACTGCATCAAATGTGAGATAATCATAGCAATTTTTTTTTTTTTCAAGACTGGGTCTCACTCTCATTCACACTGATCTGGAACGCACTCTGTAATCCGGCTTAGTCTCAAACTCATATAATCCTCTCTTATCAGCCTCCCAAGTGCTGGGACTAAGGGTGTGTGCCACCACACCCAGCTAAAATTTATGTTTTTAATTAAAGCCAGTGATATACTCTTTAGAAGTCAGTCTAGGGCTGGAGGGATGGCTTAGTGGTTAAGGCATTTGCCTGTAAAGCCAAAGGACCCAGGTTTGACTCCCCAGGACCCACACAAGCGAGATGCAGTGGCTGGAGGTCCTGGCATGCCCATTCTCTCTCTCTCTCTCTCCCTCTCTCTCTCTCTCTTCCTATGCCTATTTCTGTCCCTCTCTCTCTCAAATAAATAAATAAATAAAATAAAATAAAATAAAATAAAATAAAATAAAATAAAAAACATTTTAAAAGTCAGTCCAGCAGCTAGCTGATAATTGTTTGAGGAAGGAGAAAGTAGTGAAACCTTTTGTGATGAATAGGGTTGGTATTGCCTGGAATTGGAATAAATAGTTCATACTAAATTGGTTAGAATAGAGTTAATCAGAATATTGATACACATACACAAATTTAAAAGAAAGAATGCATTATCAGTTTCATCTTTGAGTTTTACCCAATTTATCATGAAAACATAGGTAATTCCAGAAAAGGTGGTTCCATTTAAAAGTCACTGACTACATTAGATGGTGACAACCATCTAAACGGACCCACTTCAAGACTGAAGTGTTCGTTCTCCTGGTATCAGCCTGAGATTTTGTGGCTAATGCCTCTGCCAGACAGTGATCAGATCCAAGATCAGGCATTCCCGAGGGAGAGCTGCCCCTGTGCCTCAACTCTGAACAACTCTGCAGGTCACACTCAGCTCCAGAGTGTCTCAGGGATGGGTTGAGTCTTTGCTGGAACTATAATACAACCCAGCTCCTCTGGGTATCCATCCCTACAGGTACTGTTTGCAAGAATGCTCCTCAGAAAGCTTCCTCCAGACAAGCTGATACTGAGACAGTGTCCCTGGACCCTTGCCTGCAGCATGAACTTCATGTGATAACAGGAAGTATCTACAGACACACTTTGTTTCCAGTGTCGATGCATGCTACGAATGTATGATCAACAAAATGTACATTGCAATACAAGGCAAAAGGTCTCTTTCAGCACTCCATGCTTTGCACTCCTGTGCACTTTACCCAGGAAGTGATGAGTTGAGGGGTGCACTTTCTCACAACAGTCTGGGGATGCCAGATTTGAAGTAAAAAAATGAAAACTACCATCATATATTTCAATAAAGAACACTTCCAATTAGCTAGAATCCTCCTTTCTACCCATGATGCATCCCCAAACAAAATGGGTTTAAACACCAAGCAATGTGGTTCAGGCCTACCAGCCCTGGAGACTAAAACAAAGATCTGTGTTGTCAGAGGCCAGTCCTGAGCAACATAGTGACACCATCTCATAAAGAGACAAGAGCTGGTGTGTGATGTGCTGGAGGGCTACGTGGCTCCAGGGTAAGGCACATGTGAAAGAGGTCCTTGTGAACATGGGTGGCATCTCAGAAGATATGTTTAAGGTAACAACACATATAGAAGATGAAGACCTAGAAACGGGTTTCCTCAAATCCATGAGTTTCTCCTTCCTGAAAAGTCTTCAAGTATATTTAAAGTGTCCATGTGAACCCACTTCCACATGATGAACTCTGGCCTAAGTAACTCACCAGTGACATTAATGCTTAATAATTAAGACATATAGGGATGGAGAAGATGACATAGCAGTTAAGGTGTTTGCCTGCAAAGCCAAAGGACCTCTGCTCAATTCCCCAGGCCCCATATAAGCCAGACGCAAAAGGAGGCGCATGCATCTGAAGTTCCTTTGCAGTGGCTGGAGGCCCTGGAGTGCCCATTCTCTCTCTCACTCTCTCTCTGTCTCAAATAAATAAATAAATAAATAAATAAATAAATAAATAAATAATCTATTTTTTAAAAGACATATGATAGCATTTTTACTCAAGGGTGTCAGTGTAGACTTCATCAGCACACAATAACTTGGAGGGAAACATGAGAGTCCTCTGAGCACTCTGCATTCACGACTCCACTAAAAAATGGATGTGATGGCCGGGCATGGGGGCGCACACCTTTAATCCCAGCACTCGGGAGGCAGAGATAGGAGGATCACCATGAGTTCAAGGCCACCCTGAGACTCTATATAGTGAATTCCAGGTCATTTTGGAATAAAGTGAAACCCTACCTCAAAAAAACAAAAAACAAACAAAAAAAGAATGTACATGAAATTAGAAATAACTCCTCTGATCTCATCACACATGACCAAAATTCCCCATGTATTAAATGAAAGGGACATACACTGCTGAAGTGCAATTAGTCCTAACATATAAATTTGGTCATGTAAATTGAATATTTTTGAGGTCTAAGAGGCAACCAGGACCAAACAGCATAGAGTCCTATAGGCCAAGGTAAGAAATATTATCTTTATTCTAAGGCCCTGGAGCACCCATTCTCACTCTCTCCCTCACCCTGTCTCAAATAAATAAATAAATAAATAAATAAATAAATAAATAAATAAATAAATAAATATCTTTAAAAACATTTTCAACAAGGGAGTGATATGTGGTCTATATTTCTAAAAGTTCTTTATAACAGCTGAATGGTGAATGGAGCCAGAGAAGCTAATGTCGAAGCAGGGCCATTTATGGATTTTGCAGGGGGTTCCTAGAAGTGAGGAGATGGTAGGTTAAATTAGGATGGTAGAAGCACAGATAGAAAGAAGTACACATATATGTTGGTTTAGTTGAAAGCCATAGTCAGGAAGCCATCCTGACCCCCATAGTGAATGCCATAACCCTACTGAGGAAGGCTGCAGGGAAACAGGAGCAGGGGCAAGGGGATAAGAGAGTAAAAATTTTGAATGTATTTGTAAATTAAATGAAATTATAAATAAATAAAAGTAATTTCCCAGAAAAAATATATGTAGTCAGTAATAATTAACAAGAACAGAAAGTGGTCTTCTTAGCTTTTGTCTTGAACAACCAGATGAATGGTTTGAGGGTGAAATAGAGGTCAGAGCTTATGACCTCTAAATGACCATTTCCCACACCCCATAATCAAACCATAGCCAAGTGTATATTGGGTGTAAAGCATCCTCAAATGTTCACATCTAACCTCATATTTTTGGTTCCAATTTTAAATACTTGCTTCTGTAGTTTACTTCCATACCTTAACCTCCAATGCATGATGCACTTCCCAATTCTCTAATAGTTGACTCTTGAGTTTGAGGCACAATCTTTATTTTAACCAGACCTTCCTATTCCTCATTGTCTCCACGAAGACAGCTCTGGTGCCTCTTGCTCCATGGTATCTCAATCATGTTCTTTATCAAAAGAAGCAGGGTGACCCTCTAGGAAGCTCTGAAGGGAGGGTGAGGGGAATCTGCTAGTGCCAATGAGACCAAATGTATCTGGCTCTCCCATGACTCTGGCATCTACTCTACAAGAATCGCAAGTGATTTAAAGTCCTAAGTGCCACTTGTTTTGGAAATAGAACAAAATCATGGTGATCCCAGGACCAGACAGTTTGGGCAATGGTCTGCACCACATCAGTCAAAAGCAGTAGGATGATAATCCAATCTAGGCTTGCTGCTTTCCAGACCAGCATCTTTCAGTGTCATCATACTCACTCACATCATTCCATAGGTGCAACATTAAAAGTGGTTCGCAGGATGTTGTAAATTCACTATCATTTTGGAGCTACTACAGATTAAAAAAAAAAAATTATGACTGAGTGGCCTGCCAACCTAACTAGTACCTGTAGCGTTGCACCTATGGAAAAAGACATGTAAATAACTTACCAATTCCTTAATGATATTTTTGGAATGCAGGCATGTGTAAACCAAGTACAGATATTAACTCTCCTATTTGTATTTATTTTACTTTGTAAATCTTTAAAAATATGAAATGTGTAGCAAAAAAAAAGTTAGAAAAGAAGCAAAGATATAATTGCTGTGTCCCTTCTGATTTCCCTTCAAAATCAACTCTGTTCACTTCCCTCTATTTCTTCACCATGACCATCACCTGGAGCCACATCCAAGGGTCTCCCTAGAGCTGTTCTTTAAGTTTCATGAAAGACAATCCTTAAGTTTGTTTATCTCCCCTCAAATACATATAGGTTGTACCAGGCATGCTGGTACATGCCTGGAGACAGAGGTAGGTAGATCCCCATGAGTTCAAGGTAGAGGGCACCCTGAGACTACATAGTGAATTCTAGATCAGCCTGGACTACAGCAAGACCCTACCTCAAAAAATAGTTTTACATTTTCTCAGTAGAATTTGTTACTATTCCATAAAAACTAACATTTATTCAAAGCAATATCTGCAAGACTGAGGAAATCTTTTCTTATATTATGATCAACATTTATATTAAGTCATGGATAGCTATAATTTTTCTTCTCCTAATAGAAAATACTATATATCCCTAGGGAAACAAAAACTAAACAGAAGCCAGAACTTTATGTTATTTATTTATTTATTTATTTATTTATTTTTTATTTTTCCTGAGATAGGGTCTCAGGCTGACCTGGAATTCACTATGTAGTCTCAGGATATCCTTGAACTCATAGTGATCCTCCTACTTCTGCCTCCTGAGTGCTGGGATTAAAGGCATGTGCCACCACGCCCAGCCTAGCCAGGACTTTATAATGTGAAAAATAAAACCCATACAGATTATTAAAAAAATGGACTGCAATTAAACCAATATTAGAAGGCAACCTTCAAACTAGAAAAAAAAAAAACTTTTGAAAAATAGGAGAAGTACTAGGAAAATTAAGTGTTGAAATAGGAAGAGATGGCTACATTCTGCTACAAATGAAGATAACTAAACTAAAGGGAGGGGAAGACTGCTCCCTTCATCAGAGACTAAGATCGCATGAAACTCAGGTTGATGGTCAAGAAAGCTAATCCCTCTAAAGAATGGCACCGACTGACTGAAACAACTGTCTAGAAAATATACATCATGTACATTAAACTCATATAAGCAAAGGAACTGGCACCATGAACTGGACATGTTAAGTTAGCCAGTTGGTGGGTCATCATCTATCATCATACACACACACACACACACACACACACACACACACACACACACACCTGTTCAGAGTTAGTTTCGGTATCCTCTCAATTTGTTGGTGATCTTCTGTCTCAAGATACTAATTGTATTGTTTCCTATGGGCCTCTATCTACCATAAAAACTGAACCCACACTTCCTCACAGAGCTTCCCACACTCTCACTGAGTGAACAGGGGCCCAAATCCCTCTGTCCAATTGGCCACAATTGATTAAGATATAGATACCCAGGGATAAAATTTCCCTACAAATACAGACACTTACCAAGTGCTGAACTACTAATAGAGGAGAACCCAGGGGCACTGGCAAATAAGAATGCAGAGAAATGTCAAAAAACAACAAAGGCATGCAAGGAGAAGCAGAAAGTATGTCTTTTAGATGTCTTTTACAATATACATACAATAAGTATGTCTTTTATACAATAAGTATGTCTTTTACAATACATGTCTAAAATACCAACTAAAATCCATTTACAATATTCTTGTCTTCTCTCAACTAATTGTCCACTGTTTTGAAAAGTCAGACTGACAGATTCTAAAAGTGGCAGAGTATAAGAGCAGCAATTATTTTATACATGTGCAAAAAGAAAAAAATATACAAGAAGCCCACTCTAGAAAATTATCACTGGGTAAGTTTTATAAGAAGTTTAAGAATTCTCAGAAATGTGGTACATTAAGCAGTCTTTGAGAAGCATGGGCTCTATGACCTGCCTAAAAGGGTGCTATAAAGATTTGTATGCTTTTTAATTCTCCAAAACATCTATGATATTCACCAAGTACCAGTATTCAAAAGTAATAAACTGCTGTTAGATAGATTTCTTCTATTATTCTTCCCATATATACATTCGTATTTCATTTCACATGAAATGGGAGTTTTAGGAAATAGCTCAGAGGATCTAAATTCAATTTGTAATGTTGTTTCCATTTGAGAATGAATTCAGACTTCCAAAGAGCTAATTTGGAGACTCTTGAAACATTTCAAGTTTGTAATTTGAGGATTTCATGTGTCATTCCAACCAAGAAAATTTGATTATGGGTCGTTTTAGTTGATAACAAGGATTATTGTTATTTTTGTTAGGAAATAATGGCATTTGGATTGTATTTTAAAAAAGCACTTTTCAGAGTTGCATATAAAAACTAAGTAGGGCTGCCATGACAGGATGTCTGGGATTTACTCCAAAATATTTCATCAAAGAAAATAAAATCTTTTAAAAGAAATAAATTAGGCAGAATCTTGATAAATGCAAAGTATGAAAAACCAGGGATATAGGGTACAGCTTCTTTCTACTTCTACTAGATAAATGAGCAGATACAAGGATGCACAAGTTCCCTGTCAGATCATGCAGACAGGCTTGGCATATACACCCTGGAATAGTTACTGTCACCACAAAGGAACAACATAAGATCATGTTTAATTGGGGTGCAAAGATCCAGTTGTCCTTTCAAAGTCCCTGACACAGTTGAGAAAACTTCCCAAAGATATCAAAGGCAAACATATAGAAAATTATTATTATTATTATTATTATTATTATTAGTTTTTGAGGTAGGATCTCACTTTAGCTCAAGCTGACATGGAATTTACTATGTAATCTCAGGGTCTTAATTACTTGAAAGGCATTCTTGTTTTTCTGAGGGGGTGGGGGGTGGGCTTACTTTGCTTCAGAATAAACTAGAAGCAGTATGGTGAGACACTCTAGTCTTAAGATTATGGAGGCATGAGCAAATCACTTCCAGTTTTTATGCATTGCTTTTTAAAATATTGTTAATTGTTTATGAGACATAGGGGAGAGAGACAGAAAAACAGGCAGACAGAAAAAGAGTGGGTATGGGTACACCAGAGCCTCTGAGACTGTAAATAAACTCCAGACGCATGTACCACCTTGTGCATTTGGCTTTATGCAGGTACTGGGGAATAAAACCTGGGCCCTCAGGCTTTGCATGCAAGCACCTTTAACCACTGAGCTATCACTACAGCCCCGAGTTCAATTTTATATCTTAAAATGTGGGTCACAGATTCACTCCCCTCTTACTTTGCATCCCTGTCCTTGAACTCACAATCCTCCTCCTCAGCCTCCCAAGTGCTAGGATTACAAGGGTGCTCACCATGTCAGGCTACCTCGTAGGCTTCTACTGAGATGATATTCTGTGGGCTATGAACTACACAATAAATATTGGTTACTAATATGCTAACAAAATATTAGTTGAGATAGCCAATTATTTGATCAATTTTTGATAGCAATTTTAGATGAGGAAAGCCATAGGGGAAAGAGTAATATTTCAGGAAGGGAGAAAGGAAGGGGAGAAAGAAGACTTAAATAGAGAGGAGAGAGAATTTCCAGTCCCTAGATGAATAGTAACAAAGGGTATGACACAAGTATACTACTCTTGTATTATAGGTAGAGTTTAAGTAATAATACTGACATAAATTTATTGCTTACACTCATCTTGTGGTCTTTGCTTTCTTTGGAAATTGTACCATCCTTCAAAATTTGCTGTCAAGTCCCCAAGAAGTCCAGATTTCAAGAGCTAGTTGTATCACTTTCAAACACCCAGTATTTCTTACACACAATTTACAATTCTGTAAAAGTAGGGCACCAGATGAGGCCAAACGTTCCTCCCAACTCACTCATTCCATGACACAGTTTTTCATAGGGTTTAATCTTTAAAATGTCTAGGCACCTGATTATGCATGAGTTATCCCACCTCTGCAGTGCTGGAGGCAAATGATCAGAGCTCCTCTACAAGCTGTGTACAAGCTCAAAACTTACCTAAGGGTTGATGGTGTGCCTAAGAATGGATTCTGCTGTGAGGGTAAAACATCTGCTCCTTGGCACTCTTCTACAAGTAATAGATGTTTAGGGTTCAACAGGTTAATTTTGTTAGCAAATTTCAACCAAAATAGAAAAAAAAAAATACCTAAATGTAAGTCATTGTAAATAGAAGTAATTTCCTGTATCATAAAGACTAAAGGAACTTATATTTCAAATCAGCATTACTGGAAAACATGCACAAAAAAATAGGCTTAGGACTTCATGCGATGAATACCTTTTTTTAAAGGAGGGGGAATAAAGAACAGTACCAAGCTGGGTGTGGTGGTGCACACTTTTAATCTCAGCACTTGGGAGGCAGAGGCAGGAGGATCAACGTGAGTTCAAGACAACCCTGAGACTACATAGTGAATTACAGGTCAGCCTGGGCTAGAGCGAGATCCTACCTTGAAAAACCAGAAAGAAAGAAAGAAAGAAAGAAAGAAAGAAAGAAAGAAAGAAAGAAAGAAAGAAAGAAAGAAAAAAGAAAGAAAGAGGGAGGGAGAGAGAGAGGGAGGGAGAGGGGGAGAGGGAGGGGGAGGAGGGGAGGAGGGGAGGGAGGGGAGGGAGGAGGGGAGGGGAGGGAGGGGAGGGGAGGGAAAGAAAGAGAAAGAAAGAAAGAAAGAAAGAAAGAGAAAGAAAAGAAAGAAAGAAGAAAGAGAGAAAGAAAGGAGGGAGGGAGGGAAGGAAGGAAGGAAGGAAGGAAGGAAGGAAGGAAGGAAGGAAGGAAGGAAGGAAGGGAGGGGAAAGAACAATTCTCATTCTTGCCTCATTTTCAAATAATAGTACTGAAATCCTATAGTGCTATATACTTTGGCACATCTTATGTGTAAAAAGAAATAAAACATAAACCATTTGTGACTTTAATCACATTACCAATCATGTCTTACATAAGAATTTCACATTGTTTAGAAAACACAGTTTTGGCCTTTGAAATAATTTTTGCCTGTAGTTTTGAAAGACCAAGTGATATTTAACATTTCTAGTCTGCATTTTCTCAAATTTTCTGGTCATTAATTTTCAAATTAAAAAAAAAACAACTCTTCACATTGCTTATGGAGAGAAAAGAATTCCTAACATGACAGGAATGATTCAACAAAACGATGAAAGAGAATATAAAGAGAAGAGACAGCTTCCTTTTTAACTATGTTTTAACTATGAATAATATGCAGCAGAGTCAAACAGTCATATATCATCATTTACATCATCTCAATAATTGGACCACAGCACTACCTTGTAAAGGGTTTCAAATGTCACAAAGATACTGAGCTTGAGAAGTTACCAACATAGAGCCATGTGTTCTCAACACCTCCCATATTCCAAAGAACTGAGCTTGAACAAAGGAGTTAAAAGGATCAAATCTAAAGCCAAGTCTCAATATGGGAAAAGCGAGGCAGGAAAGAAAGGGAAGAGGGAATGCCTCTTCCACAACATTGGAATACCTTCTCTTAGGGATTCGCCAAGTCCAGGCCCTGGGAAGACACTATGAAAAGTGTCCTTAGAAGGTGGGACAGTCCCCTGTGATGGGACCCCCCAGTAGAACAGAGCAGCCAGAACTCTGCTGGTGAAACCTCAAGGCTGCTGTGTGGGTACAGCATTCTCTGTCCTGCTCACAGGGGACACAAGGCCTGAGGGGCAACCTGCTGAAGTCAACAACCACATGACATCTTTTTTTTCTTTTTTCCTATTTTCTAATTTACTAGGTCTAACCTGGAAAAAAAAAAGAAAAAAAAAAAAAAAGGTCATTCATTTTCTACATTGTCTAACTGGACTCTGAGATGATGCATACTTAGAGTACATCTTACCTGAACCCTGAGACTTAGCCCACTCTCTCTTTCCCCCATTCTATTACCATGAACACCCCAAGATTGTCTTTGCAGAACAAACCTGTGTCATTAGCCTCTCTCTTAGAGGCATTCTGTGTCTCTTCACAAAATTAAAGGCAGAGTTTCTAGACCTCTCTACATCCCTTCTCCTATTTAGCCTCCACTCCTCTCCAACTCCATATCAAAGCCCTGCTTTAATAAACAACTGTGCGTGGCATTTCTGCTCACATAGATGCCTAGGATGGTGTGAGAATTGTGTCAGGCCTTTCATAATTAGGAAAATTAGCTATGAGTCCTCCTCCCTGATAAACACTATGTGAATATCCTTCCAAATCAGGATGACAGAAACCAGTACCAAGGCACATAGTCAAATATATCATCTCAATTCCCACCTTGTATCCTGACCCCAAACCCACACTCTCAAAAGGCTTAGGTATTTCAGTAGAGCTGTTTATAAGGGGATCTTTAAGCTTCCCTTGGATGGTAAAGCTTTTAAGACAGTCTTCTTTAGTCTCTCTCCCAAGGCCAAATCAGGCTTCAACACCCTCCCCCCCAAAGAATATCTATCAAATACCCATCAAAATATATTTCCTACTATCTCCATTATTGACACATTTTAAAGATCCATCTACTTCCTAGAGTAGTCCACTGTTCCCAAAAGTAACACACACACACACACACACACACACACACAAGGGCTGGAGTGATTGCTTGGAGGTTAAAGACACTTGCTTCCAAAAGTACAAACACACCAAATTACAGAAAAAGGAGAAAGAATAGATGACTAACACCTCCTTTCCTCTGGTCATTACCCCTCTCGACATTATGAGTACCTGGTATCGGAGTTTATTGCCTCTTTCCTTGTAAAAACAAGGTGGGTTTGGTCAAGTGAAGCTTCTCTCTATTTTGTTAGTCCCAAACTGGGAGGAAGTACGTAAGAGATGAGTTATTCTAACATACATCCTTGTTTGTTTCTCTCTCTCTCTCCCTCTCTCTCTCTCTCTCTCTCTCTCAAAATGTGTAATCATGATGTATTAGTTGTTTTGTCATTATAGTTTAATTTGCATAAGTCACTGTCAAACAAAAACTTGAAAACAAAGAAAACCATACAAGCAAAGTCCATCTTCCAATCATCACTTGTAAGCCAGAAACCTGCGAGCAAAGCTTCCAGAGTGTGGAACTCACGAGAATGAAAACATGGTGAGCTCTCAACTCCAATTACCTTTGGCCACATTTCCTCTAGCACTTTCCTTTGGGACATGAGATCAGCATGGGTTGAAACATGTAAGTTAAAAGATGGCATAAAAAAAAATCTAGGGCTGGAGAAAGGGTTAAGGTACTTGCCTGCAAAGCCTAAAAACCAGGATTCAATTCCCCAGTGCCCACATAAAGCCGGAAGCACAAAGTAGTGATTGCATCTGGAGTTCATTTGCAGTGGCTAGAGGTCCTGGTGTACCCATAGTCTCTATCTATCTCTATATCTTTATCTTTCTGTCCTTGCAAATAAGCAGATATAAATAAATAAAAACCTTAAAAACTGTTCATGTCATTTTGAACCATTGAATGATACTTTGAATAGGTAAATATCAATGCTCAGAATGTGGTTTCACATTAATAAATGGTTCATAATGTCAGAAATGTGTTTAAGGGACTGGAGAGATGACTTAGCTGTTAAGGTACTTGCCTGTGAAGCCTAAGGACCTAGGTTTGATTCCCTAGATCCCACTTATGCCAATGCACAAGGTGGCACATGTGTCTGGAGTTCATTTGTAGCAGCTGATGGCCCTGGCATGCTCATTCTCTCTCCTTTTCTATCTCTCTCTCTCTCCCAAATAAAAAAATAAATAAAATATTTTTTTAAATCCAATCTTCTCACAAACTACTTCTGCCCCTTTCCCTTTTATTTAAAAATTGGAACTTAAAACTGACTTGAAATTGATGTTGTCATATTTAACTGTGTTACCTTCCTCGTGAATGGTAATAACTCCCAGACACTGCATTTTACATCTATTCTGTCTTTTAGCCCATCTCAAGACCCTAAGAAATTAGCTTTGACTTTCCAACTACATGGAGTAGAAAACTGAGTCCCTAGAAGAAAAGCAGTCAGGGGACTAGTCAGCCAAGTTATTCAGCATGGGCCATCCACAGTATATGTTTACATGTTCCAAGCATCTTTACAACTGTGTGGATATAAAACTTCCAAAATACTGGAATTAAATAACTTGAAGATTACTTACATACCTGTTTTTTCCTTGAGTTTGCTTTGGGAAACAGGCCTGCTGAGAGCACGGATGTAAATGGAGAGCAGCAGAGCTCAGGAAAAGGGTTTGGAATAGAAGGCACTTCCAGAACATCAAGATCTTTCTTTTTTCTCCTACACCAAGAGAACATAGGATAGAATTTACATAAAACAGAATGTAAAATATAATTGCTGTCAGGATTAAAAAGAATTGTTAAGGCAACATGAACTACTCTGTGACAATACTAATATTATATAAAATGTACAAGAAAATCTATGATGTACTTTTGTGAACCAAAATAAAATGTTAACTAATACAAATATTTTTTGTAGTATACCTGTCCTTCTTTTCCTTCAAAAAAATCACTAGGCATGGAAATTTCATTCCCTGTACTTTGGATAATTGTACTGAAGGCGCAATATAGACTATGCCATTGTTAAATATGCAAAAAATATCCTCAGGAATTGTTATACATCTATCAAATTTTCAAGATCTCTAAGTTACATTTGGTGACTGTGTCCCTATGAAGTCTTACTAATAGCTTCTGGAAGTTATGATTTATTAAATATAGCTGTGGTTCATCTCACTTCAAATTTCATTCACAATGTTGCCCACACACAGTCTGTTGATTTTTCAAGTGCATAAAGATGCTAAACAGCAAGATCGTGTTTTTGAGAAGGTTAAGTCAATAGAGCTTGTTAGTATACATGTTCTATAGGCCATTGGACAGTGACTTTAACTGGACTGAAGTCATAGCACTTGGAAAATCTGAAGAGAAAACAGTGTTATTTAAATGAAAGATTATAAAGGGCCGTGTGTGTGGTGGCCTTTTTCTCTCCAAAAGTATGTGCAACTCCAAAGGGACTTAGTGCGGAATGCTATGGAGACTGGGAAACCTTTGAAAGCCTGTGTTCTTTCCGGGTTAAACAGTGAAGGCTGCTCAAGTGTCAATCCACACTCTGCATCTCCAGGGTCATTTTAAGACTGCATGTGAGAGGCGAACTCACTTACACTCCGATTTTTAAAATTTGTAATAGAAAAGGGACTACTGTTTGTTTTAAATAAGGAGCAGCAACAGAGGATGGTCAGTCTGGACTTCGGCCTCCAGGTTCACACGGATGGACCGAGGTGAGAGAGACAGAGCTCTCAATGAACCAGAGATGCTATTTATAAAAAGAAGACGAAAAAGAAGAAAAAGGTGGGGGTGGGGGTGTGCGCTAGAAGATCGCAACGTCCCGCTGACCCCCAGGAGCAAGCTCCAAGGGAATGCTCTTCCGAGACTTTCGCAAACTTGAAAGCTCGGGGCACATGCCACCCGGTGGACCGTCTCCTCTCCCCCAGGCGGGTGCGGGATCCCGGACGCTCCGCGCCGGGGGATGAAGGGAGGGTGCACTGGAGACCCAGGGAGGGACGGAGGGAGGGACGGAGGGAGGGCTGCCTACCTGTCGGCCGCCCCGGCCCCGCGGTGGGTCGTGTCCAGAGCGGGCATCCGCGTGCGCGCGTGCAGCCCGGGGGTCCCGGCCAGGTCGTGGGCGTCGCCCCTCCCCCGGGCAGCGCCGCCGCACACCCTGGCGGCCGCCCTGCTCCCGGCGCTCTGCCCATCCTGCAGGGACGTGGTCATGGTCGCGGGCCACGAGCGCCCTGCAGGTGCGGCGGCGGCGGCCCCGGGCGGCTGGGACGCGCGGCCTCGCGGAGGCGGGGCGGGAGGAGGGTGGGAGGAGGAAGAGAAGGAGGAGGAAGAGGAGGAGGAGGAGGGTGGGGACGGGGAGGAGCGGCCGCGGGGGGGCGGCGCGGCGGGGGGCGGGGAGGCCCGGCGCGCTCGTGGGCAAGCGCTCGGGGGCGCTGGCGTCGCCTTCGCCCGCTGCCCGCTGCCACGGGTGGACGCCCGCGCGCGAGGCGGAGCGCCGGAACCGGCCAGCGAGCTGGGCAGCGCTGACCCCTACACCTTCCCCATGCTTCCCGTGACAGCTGAGGTGACAGCTGAGATCACCTACACGGTCGCGGTCACCCGGGTACCTTGACAAGACCCGCTGCCCCGGGAGGCTATAAGGGGTCCTGGGGCTACGTGGACCCAATCGTCTCCCACTCTCCTGCCAGAGATGGAGTGCGGCAAGGGGAACCACGAAGCAGCCCCGTGCTGTCCACAGAAAACTTCATTTGAGAAGATGACAATTCTCAGGAAAGTAGGAGGAATCCCCAAGGTGTCTGGAATTATTAGAAAGATGTGTTTTTTTTTTTTTTCAAGGAGAGCAGTTTTCCCACTCTGCCTTTCCTCCAGCCTGACAGTTCATTTTTTTTAAATATAGCAACCTATTTTATACTTAGAAAACTGAGACCAGCATAATATAGTCCTCTGGTAACTGATGTAGTGAAGACACAACCCAGAAGCTTCCATCTCAAAAACCCATGCTTAAGTACGTCGTGCTCATCCTTGGATGCAGCTACCCTACTCTGAAATTCTGACCCTGCTGCTGCCCTTCCTGTAAGTGTCCCAACCTCCCTGTGCACTGTTGAGCATTTTACACATACTCTTTGTTCTTTGACCAAATTAGGTAACATCTGACCCTGCCATTTGTTTCATCGCGTTTTCTTAACTTCCACAACCTCTGCCCTGTCCTCCAGCCAGTGTATCTTTCCCACCAGGGCACCACACCAAAACACCACTGATAACCAGGGGTCACTGGCTGCAAGGAAGCCTAGGGTGTTCCATGAAGGAAGAAAATCACTGTGTCAAAAATTTGTGCTGGAGTTGGAGAGGTGGCTTAGCGATTAAGGTATTTGCCTGCAAAGCCAAGGACCCTGGTTCAATTCGCCAGGACCCAATTAAGCCAGATGCACAAAGTGGTACATGCGTCTGGAACTCCTTTCCATTAGCTAGAGGCCCGGGCGTGCCTGTTCTCTCTCTCTCTCTCTCTCTCTCTCTCTCTCTCTCTCTCTCTCTCATAAATAAATATTTTAAATATTTCCTTAAAATGAGTGGGGCGTGGTGGTGCAGGCCTTTAATACCAACACTGGGGAGGGGGGGATTAGAGGGAGGGGACAAGGTAGGAGGATCTCTATGAGGTAGTTCTGAGACTACATAGTGAATTCCAGGTCAGCCTGAGCTACCTGGATAAAAAGAAAATAATGTAAGACTCCTGGAGGAGGTGTCACTGGGGGTGGATCTTGGACCAGCACTAAGGTGTGTTCAGAGCCTACAGGAGCTGGGACTGGTCATGTTTGCTGGCTGTTTGGTGGTGTCTCTCTGCTTAGGATCTTTGGCGTCAGCTGGCTTCTTCTGCTCTCATGGAACTACCCCTGGATTCCATAAGCCTGAAATAAACCCTTTCCTCCCATTAAAAACAAAAATTTAATAACTCCAAACTCTTCATTTTCCTAATGTCAAAATTAAGGTCCAGAAAAGAACAGACATGCAGGGGCCAAGTTGATAACAACTGGCTTTACATCAGGATCAAATTAAAAATACTAATGGTAATAGCAAGCTTGTACTGACCATGTGTACCAGGCAGATGCCTTGCTTACATTCAGTTCTCTGAATTATGGTCTGGACTCTATTCATGTGTTTTAAATGAGTTTAATGTAAAGCCTTGAGATACATAGCCACCATTCCAGAAAAATAAGAATAAGCTATGTATTTACAGATGACTTAGACTATAAATAAATAAAAATTAATCATTACCATAATTTTATCCAGAACTCTTTTGCAGCTTTCTTTTCTCTAAAAGTGATAGGATTGGAGCGTTCTCACAGCACAGGTAATGATGAAGTTTGTCCCTTCCAACTACCAACACTTCCCCCTCAAACACAGACTGCCCCCCACACACAACTTCCACTATCATTGTGGATTTATTCATATATTTTTGGTTTGTGTACTGTGTTTGTTTTAAATATGTTAGGGATAAATTTTAGTACAATATCCACTGTCAGGATGTTTGTATCTCTCCATTTCTGTGGTGCCTTCTGTAAATGATAGATGACTGATGTTTCTTGCTGCCTGGTTTTGTATCCATTCAGATAATCGTTGCTTATAGTGACATGGGTTAAATCTCTCCTCTCTCTCTCTCTCTCTCTCTCTCTCTCTCTCTCTCATCTCTTTCTCTCTCTCTCATGTGAGTGTGTGTGTGTGCGTGCACGCACGCGTGTGTGCACACATGCACAGGTGCTATATCTCCTTATCCAAACAACTCTGTGTTCATGCCCCCCTTATTTCTTGTACTGATTTGGGTTGTTAGTTGCTTTTTCCTTGTTCTTGTCTACTTGCTCTCTCCAACCCTCTCTACCCTGCCCTAGGCCGCCTTCTCTTCAGGATCCACTTCATTGATGAAACAAAAGATCTCTTTGTTCTACAAACGTGGTTTGGTTTGCTCCTTGGGATGCACCAGCATGAGACTAATGAGAGGGAAGACTATGGGATTTAGAGGATCTTTCTGTTTCTTTCTGTCTTCTAGGTTGTTTGTTTCCTCTGCTAGAATACAACCCTACTGCATGTGTGGATGGATGTTCCCAGACCTTCTTTACAGAATGCGATGGAATCCAGGTTCAGAGAACTGAACCAGTACTAAAGCTCTTGTGAGTATGCCTGCTCTGAGTGATTGCAGAGTAAAGTGTATATATGTGGTGCTCATACATTCATCAGTTAATGCTCAATTGGATTGCTTCTTTTTTTTTTTTTTTTTTTTTTTTTTTTTGCTATTATGAACAATGTATGTTTTTACTTCTCTTTGGACATTGTTGGGCAGTGTTACAACTCTGTTCAATCAGAATTGCCATAGTGTTTTTCATAACTCTGCATGACACTACTGACTCACCACCAGTTAATGAAAACTCTGATTTTTCCAAACCCTGACAAATATATCAGTCTTTATTATAACTATCCCAGTGAGTGCCATATTGTATACCATTATGGTTTTAATTTGCATTCCCATATGGCTAATGAAGACGAGCATTTGAAAATCTTCTTGGAAGAAATGATAGTCCACTAATTTACTGTTTGCTTTTGTTGAGGGCTGGGGATTGAACCTATGACTTTGTGCATGCTCAGCAAATGCTCCCTTGCTGAGCTACACCCACAACCTATTTGCCCATGTTTAATGGAATCATGTATATTTTTACTATGAAATAACACTTTTTTCTTTTGACACTTGTGATTGGGGTACCACATCTAAGAAGGTTTTTTCCGAAACCTTTCTTAAATCATAAAGATTTATTTCTGCCTTTTTATCCAAAATTTTAGTTGCATCCATTACTTTTTTGAGTTAATATTTTTATACTATATGGTATTAAGAAATAGTCCAATGTCATTATTTTTTTTAAAAAAATATTTATTTATTTGATAGAGAATGGGAAGCACCAGGGCCTCTAGCCACTGTAAACAAACTCCAGATGCATGTGCCACCTTGTGCATCTGGCTTATGTGGGTGCTGGGGAAACAAATTTATCCACTAAGCCATCTCTCCAGCCCCAATGTCATTATTTTGATTTTATCTAGGTATAATTGCCCTACCAGCATTAATGAAAAACACCACTCTGTGCCTATTGAATTCCACAGCATTTTTTCAAAATTCACCATAAATATAGGGTTAGTTCCATATTCTCAAGTTGAGTCATAAATCTATATGTAGCAGACAGCTTCAGGTTCACTGAGATGAACTTCCAGGCCAGGCATAGTTATGGAGGGAGGGATATTTATTGAAGCTTACAGATCCAGGAGAAGTTCCATAATGGCAGAAGAAGATAGCTTGCTTTCACAGGACCAAACACAGAAAGAAAAGCCACAAGCCAAAAGCCACACAGAACAGCACTCTACAGGAACTCCAGCTAAGCACACTTTGCATATTTTTAGATTGAAATCTCCAACCCACACCACACCTTAAGATCCACCCAGTGACATTACCTCCAGTCAGGTGGATGCAGATGCAAACTAAAAACTAATAAAACACTGAATATATTGAGGGCCATCTATTCAAACTCCACATTCCACCCCTGGCCCCCAATAGATTCATAATCATCACACATTGCAAATTGTATTCAGTCCAATTTCAAAGGTCCCCATAGTCTTAAAATCGTTCTAAAGTCCCAAGTCTCATCTGAGATTTAAGATTGTCTCTTAGTTGTGAGTCCTGTAAAATCAAACAAGTTATATATTTCCAACATATAAAGGCACAGAGTAAACATTTTCAATTGGTATAAGGCATAGCAAGGAGAGTTGAGAACAATGCAAACTCAACCAACTTCAAGCAAACCTCAAACTTTAGCAGTTCAAGTTCAATACAACTAGAGACTGACAGTCTCCAGGTTTTCCAATTTTGTCCCTCCAGCTGGGCAGAGTATCCAGGGAAAACTTCCATCCTAGGCCAATAGTGCACTCCATGGTAGCCCTTGCATAGTCCTGATATATCTAAAACATCTTCAGGTCTCCATGCAAACCATGGTCCATCTTCCAAAGGCTCTTCAAGCCTATCAGGGCATCATGCCCTGCCTCATTCCAAATTTCAGTAGTGTCTCTTGGAACCATGTGCAATTCATGATCATTCCACGCACTTTACATGCCTCCAAAACTTATACCAGGTGTGCAGACACAGTCATATTCTTAATTCTGGGATGAAATAAATCATAACCTTGAAAAGCAGGTCCATTCTCCATTCATTTAACTTGCTTGTTGTTTTCCAACTTGAAATCTTAAATCTCTCAGTTCAATATCTTTAGTCAATCACATCAGTCCATTACCAATTTAACTTTGATCAAACTCTCTGGGCCTGGGCAGCAGAATTCAGCCATCCCTTATGTCAGTAGCCCAGTTCCAACAAAGTCCTTTGCAGTCTTTCCTTCCCCTTAGAATGCTCATAAGCCAAGCCTCAAAGTTCAATACAGTCTGCACTTAGCATTTTCAAACTCTCATCAGAATAGTCCATAAAACTTGGCTTACCACTCCAGAAGGTGTCTTCATTTGCAGGCACAAAGTCCATGTCTGCTCCTCCAAAACAATGGTTCCAAAAGACCAAAATCCACATGGTTAGGTTTATCTCACCCCACTCCCAGTAACACCTTCTGTAGCAGACAGCTTAAGTTTTGCTGAGATGAACTTCCAGACCAGGCACAGTTATGGAGTGAGGGATATTTATTGAAGTTTAAAGATCCAGGGGAAGTTCCATAATCGCAGAAGAAGCTGGCTTGTTTTCACAGGACCAAGCACAGAGAGAAAAGCCACAGCCAAAAGCCACACAGCATAGCATTCTGCAGGAACTCTAGCTAGGCACACTTTGCATATCTTTAGATTGAAATCTCCAACCAACCACCACACCTTAACATCCGCCCAGTGACACTGCCTCCAGCCAAGTGGATGCAGATGAAAAATACAAACTAATAAAACACTGAATATATTGGGGGTCATCTATTCAAACTACCACACCTTATGTCTGTTTTTTGTTATACCATACTATTTTTTTTTATTTTTATAATTTTGAAATTTTTGAAATGAACACTTCTGAGCTAAGGTTGTTCTTTTAAATATTACTTAGCTATTCTGATGCCTCATGAATTTTCAGATCAGCTTGTCAGCTAATGCAAAAGAGCCAGCTAGGATTTTGGTAGAAATTGTGTTAAGTCTGTATTTTGTTCTTTTCAATGTCATTATAAATGAAATTGGTCTTCTTAAGTTCTATTTTCAGAATATTTATTCCTAGTTAATAAAAATTTATTGATTTTTATATGTTTATCTAATATCTTACAACCTTGAAGTACTCATTTATTAGTGTTGTGGAGGGTTGGCTTTTATTTATTTATTTTTATTTTTTTATTTATTTGTTTTTGGTTTTTCAAGCTAGGGTCTCACTCTAGCCCAGACTGACCTAGAATTCATGGTGTATTCTCAGGCTGGCCTTGAACTCATGACAATCCTCCTGCTTCTTCCTCCCAAGTACTGGGATTAAAGGCATACACCACCACACCGGGCCAAGTGGTTAGTTTTTTGTTTTATTTGTTGGAGGTTTGTGAGGACAGAATCTACCTATGTAGCCAAGTTGGGCTTGAATTTGTAATTCTTCTGATTTAGCATCCCAAATATTAAGATTACAAGTGGGCAAAACCACACCCAGCTACTAGTTCTTAATAGATTCATTGTTGTCGTTGCTTAGTGATTCTGTAGGACTTTCTGAATAAATACAAGCTCATGACATCCACAAATCAAAATAATTTTATTACTTCTACTCTGGATGCCATTTATTTAATTCCCTCATTCCTCTGGTTAATAATGTGATAGAAAGTGGCCAGACATTATCTTCTTGTGTTCAATCTTAGGAGGAAAAACTCCCATATTTCATCATTAAGTATATAAGTTGTTGGTTTTTCATTAAAAATGGAAAAGTTCACTTTTGTTGCAGATTGATTGTTGAGTATCTTTACTATGAATACATGATGGATTTTGTCAAATGCTTTTTCAGCTCACCTTCAATAAAACATCTCCAGGGGCTGGAGAGATGGCTTGGCAGTTAAGGTGTTTGCTTGCAAAGCCTGACTGCCTGGGTTCAATTCTCCAGTACCCATGTAAAGCCAGATGTACAAAGAGGTACATATATCTAGAGTTTGTTTGCAGCAGCATGAGGCTCTGGGGCCCATTCTCTCCCTCCCCTTCCCACTCTTCTACTCTCTGTCCTTGCAAATAAAAAATAAATTTAAAATAATAATTTCCAGAATTTGGCTGACTACCCTTTTGTCAACACTCAATCATTCTCTTGCTGTTTGTATTGAGAAATGAATTGTCAGTCTGTTATTTGTTTTGAAAGTAATATGTTCCCTACCACATTACTTGTAAGGTCTCATTTTTGTTGCTTTTAACAGTTTTCCTGTGATATGCCTCACTTTATTTTCTTGCAATTAAATTGGTGATGTAGCATTTTGTCAATTTACAAAGGTTTATAAACATTATCATTTTAAGTACCATTTCGCTCTCCTTTTCTTATTCTTTCCCAAATTCTCCTTTTCCAGCTACCCATATCTTGGACTTTACCACTGCCTTTCCTTGTCTTGTATTCTTTCTCACATACTACTATATAGTTTTTTTTCCATACTTAATTCTATGTGTTTTGCTAACATATATTTCTTCAACTAAGTCTACCATGTTCATAAAATGTATTTACTGGCACTTAATTTGAATTGTCTATTTCTAGTTTTAAAAAAATGCAGAATTTTGTGTCTTATCTCCTTGAAAATAATAGTGTTATTTAAAAATATCTTAGCTGGCTCAGGTTCAATTCCTAAGCCATACACATAAAGTGGCACAAGTATATCTGGTGTTAATTGCACTGGCAAGAGGCCCTGGTGTATGCAGATGTCCACACACGTGTGCATGCAAGTAAATAAATAAAAACTTAAAAATAGAAAATAAAATAAAATAAAACAAAAATATCTGATAAATCTAATATTTGAAGTCCTTGTGAATACTTTTTCTATAGTCAGTATTTGCTAGATTTTCATGTTGGTTATTCCTTTGAACACCTGTTGATTGGCTAACTGAGTTGCATTGTTTGTCTGACACTGATTTTCAAGACAACATTAAGAAATAATCAGAGACCTAGGATGCTAGCTTTCTTTACATAGGTAGTAAACGTTTCTGCCTGGCTCATGGAAAACACTACAGTTTCTTCAGCTGGAGATGATTAAAATGTAAGTTCTTGCTTCCCTAAAGACTCACCTTGTTTTGATCAATTGGCTTTATTTTAGTGGAGTACCATCTATTGAAGATCCCATTAATTTTCTGTTAAGTGGTACTCTTCCATAAATGGGTATTTTAATATATTTTGTTGATTTATTCATTTGAGAGAGAGAAAGAGAGAGAGAGAATGGGCATGCCAAGGCCTCCATCCACTGCAAACAAACTCCAGATGCATGTGCCTCCTTGTTTATCTGGCTTATGTGGGTCCTGGAGAGCGAAACTGGGATCCTTTGCCTTTGCAGGCAAACACCTTAACCACTAAGCCATCTCTCCAGCCCCTAAATGGGTCATTTAAATAATCTTTGAGTCTCATAAAAAATTAAACTTCCAAGATCAGTAATAGTTGACAGGCAATGCTATGTGCACTTCTTATGAATTTATTCATCTTCTCCTAATTCAGACTTCAGTTGGTTAACCCGATTTATGTAAAAATTGTACATGCTCATGAATTCCCATAATGTTCCAATGAAGGCCCCTAATTCTTGGCAACATCAAGAGTATTCCATTAAGTATATTTTCCTACTTGTTCTGCTCTTGATTTGTGGGTTGAAGAAATCTGAGGGTCCAAAATTGTCTATGTGACCTGCTATGACCTACCTTCAATTAAAAAAATTGTTTTTCAGGTAGAAGAGAAAACCAGTAAAATACTGCAATGAATGTGCCTTATTCTCCAGTCTGAGAAGCACAGAATTTCATGAATTCTTTTCAGCACAGCTGTGCATGTCTGGTTCTGTTAGACCCAAACTGTGTGCTCTTAGACCTCTGAGCTGAACAGGGCTCCCAGGAATCCTGCTGCCAACTTTGAATATGAATGTGTAAAGTGCAGATGTTTTATATCTGCATTTCCCTTACTTTCAATGACTGGGCATAATTTCCTTATTGATGACATATATATATATATTTATATATTTATATTTATATTTATATATATACAGTTAGTTTTCTCAATGAATTCTAAAAGGAGCAACAGGATTAAAATTTTTGTTTTTAAGTAGGGAAAAGAAACAAAAGCAAAAGGTTTGGAATTGTGGCAGGAGAAAATAGAAATGAAAATCCACCTTAAGAGAATATGCTACAAGAACTGAAAATATTAGGCAACGATTTTTAAAATCAACTATAAGCCACTGAGCCACACCTAAGGAAATAAGGCAGTATACCTGAGTAACTGCTAATGTATTCCTCCTCTCCTGCAGATTCTCTTTTAGCTTCATTCTCTAAGCAACTTGGATTTTCCAAGGAAAAACAGAATATACCTGCAAAGATCAAACACTTATATAAGAAAATTCACTGTGGTTATTGTACCCGATTTATAGCTAGTAGACAGATTCCCTAAGGCCTGTACAGTGTGGATGAATAATTCCCTTGGCTCCAGTCAATTTCCCTTTTCTTATCCTCAGACCTTGACTTCTTCAGATCCTGACTTCTTTTGTGTATTTTGTTGTTGTTTTTATTATTATCTTGCTGTGTTTGTGCAAGCCACCTGCAGACATTTCTAGGATGAACCTGGAGATAGAAAAATGGGTATTATTATAAGAGTAATTATCAGTTTACAACAAGTTCTCATTCTCTATGTGTTTATGAGGTGTCTGCTAAGTGACAGGACAAAGCTAGAAACATTATTTTATTAAGTTATTTGAAACCATATATTTTTTTTTTTTTTTTTTTTATTTGACTCACTCTGGTCCAGGCTGACCTGGAATTTTTGGCCTTGAACTCTCCACGATCCTCCAACCTCTGCCTCCCGAGTGCTGGGATTAAAGGCGTGTGCCACCACGCCCGGCTAACCTCCATATTTTTTACTTACTTATTTATTAAGAGAGAAGGAGAGAAAGAGAGAGAGAAAGAGAATGGGTGCACCAGGGCCTGTAGCCACTGCAAACAAACTCCATATGCATGTACCATCATGTGCATCTGGCTTACATGGGTTCTGGGGAATCAAATCTCTGTCCTTAGGCTTGGCAGGCAAGTAAGTGCTTTAACCACTAAACCAGCCCTGGCCTCTATATTTTCTCTCCTCATGCTCCCCAATAGGTTGTAGGGATTTCTATTATTTTGGACACCTGAGTATCAAAGGGATAGGTGCAAAGTAGAGTTAAAATTACAACCTCCCCTGTGTTGTCAGCCCAGTCCTACTTAAGACACATGCCATCTAATGCCCAAGTTTTCCATGTCCTCTTACAATCCCCAAAGATCTCTCTAATTGGGGTTCTTATCCAAAGAGCAAAAGATGCCTAAATAGTATGTGTGTTTTTCTTAGGGGGAAAATAAGTAGTTAATTGCTCCATCAAGCATTAACTCACACTGTGGTATCTATCAAGTATGATGATTTAGTAGCAAGCGTTTTCTTTGGCTATATGAAATTTAGGTCATAAATTATCAAACATAATTTTATAGGAGCACCACCCACAACTTCAAAATAGATGTAACAATAATGCATTTCTTTTGGCCTAACAGTGACAACTCATCTTTGACCCTGAGCTGAGACTTTGTCTAACACATATACTCAGTCCATCTCACTCTCTTGTCCAGAGATTCCCCATGCCACATAAGGATTCGTAACGATAAGTCAAGTGCTCTCTCTTCCTCTCCCAACAACCCCAGGAGGCGGTCTCTCTTTGTGCAGGAATTGGTGACAAGCATTTTTTCCCTTCCTTTAAAGATCCACAGGAATATTTGGGAACCTCTTTTGTAAGTTTTTAAGGAAAGTGAAGAAAATAGCCAAAAGAGATTATCATGGTGCCTCTAAGACTGATATCCCACATGTTGTGTTTCTATAAATCTGAATTTAGAAAAAAGAAGCTTATTTTTCTGTTTTAGACCCATCTAGTTGCCACATCTTGGAGTTCATTGACTATTTGAAACTGTTTCCTTCTCATCCTATGAAATTCTGTGGTTAAACCAGCATGGAAGGGTTGGTGTGTCATAAGCATGCTCAGTATAGCTAAAAAAAATGGTTTCATAGAAGTCAGAGGCAAAGGTCATTTCTGTCAATTATAAGTAAAGCTTCTATGTCTGCAAATAGAGGACTAGACAGGGCTGAGGTATTAGCTTTAGGAACTATACCAGGAAGGCAGAGGCTGTGTTTATCCTAGTCATTACTCCTTATTTCTTTCTCAGTGCTTGGTTCACAGATGGCCTAATATATTCATTGAATGAAAATTCTACTTTATCAGGCATTTCAGATACAATTTTACTGTCAGTCTTCTAGTGGCATCAATCACACTGCTCAGAATTCCTTGTTAACTTTTTGGTAAGGTATACTATTTCCATTCTGTAGGTCAGAAGCTGAAAATCTAAAGTAGTTAAACGACTGGCCTATTATTTCAGAGCTAGTTGAACAGCTTTGGGATGTATCGACATAGATTGTCCTTTTGATTTCGTCATTATGCCCACTGGAACAGAAATCATACAGTAAAAACTCGTGGACAAGGATTAATTTGAGCTAGACTTTGGAGGTTTTGCAGTACTTCTGCCTAAAAACAAGACACAACAGTAAGGTAGAAGAGGCAAGATATTATACACAGTAGTAAAGTACAACTTTAGGATATAAGCTGTAAGTTGTAGGATAATATGGAAAATTTACATATCTTATCATTTTTAATATTAAGCTGAAGTTGAACATTCCTTTGTATACAATGAGAATCAAAAGGTTTTTCTTCTTCTTTCTTCTTCTTTTTTTTTTTTTTTTTTTGTTTTTTTTTTTTGAGATAGGGTTTCACTGTAGTGCAGGCTGACCTGGAATTCACTATGTAGTCTCAGGGTGGCTTCAAACTCACCGTAATCCTCCTACCTCTGCCTCCTGAATGCTGGCATTAATGGCGTTTTTTTTGTTTTTTTTGTTGTTTTTTTACTTCATTTTTTAAAATTTATATACTTATTTACTTTTGAGAGAGAGAGAGAAAGAGGTAGATACACAGAGAATGGGCATGTCAGGGCCTATAGCCACTGCAAATAAACTCCAGACGCATGAACCACCTTGTGTATCTGGTTTATGTGATACTGGGGAATTGAACCTGAGTCCTTAAGCTTCACAGACAAGCACCTTAACCACTAAGCCATCTTCCCAGTGCAAAGATTTTTTTAAACCTATGAAACATGGCATGTACCATACTTTAAAATGATGAATCAAGCTGATATGTTCCTCAATTGGAAGCAAAGAGACTAGGGAAGAAGTTATGGAAAATAATTCACAGCATGATAGTGAAGGTGGATGTGTTAGTTACTTTCTCATTGCTGAGAATAAATTCCAGGCCAAAAGCAACTGAAAGAAGGAAATGGTTTATTCTGATTTACAGTTTCAAGGGCAAGTTTTATGGAAGGGAAAAACCACAAGCCAGCTATCACATTTTAGCAAGAAAGCCAGGCTTAAAACATCAGTGCCTACCACCCAGTGACACACACTTCTTCCAGCAAGGCTCCACCTCCTAAAAGTTCTATAGCCTTTCCAAACAAGGAAACCAGCTGTGGACAAGTATGCAAGCTAGTGCATGGGCCAATGGGGGACAGTTCACATTCAAATCCCAACAGTGGGCTGGCATCAGGAAAGGAGTGGAGGAGTCACAGAGTCTTAAAACAAGGTAGAGACAAGGTTGATGGAAGCCTTAACAGAAATTGAGGAGGTAAATTAGGATTTGGTTTTGTACAAATCAAATTTGCATCACTTGTAGAATTTCCAAATGTCTGTGAACAGCAGGCAGCTGGACCGTGACCCTGTAGGGTTAGGTCCCAGCTATCATTACTATTGCAATCTTTCTGCAGAGAAGTGAAGAGAGTGGAGTGTCTGACATTATCAGATGCAGAAGTATGAAAAGTAGACTTGAGTAAACTTTAGGCAAGAACATTTGGGGTCAGAAAAGGAAGAAAAAGCCTCAAAGTAGACAGAGAAGGCGTAGTCAGAGAGGAAAGTAGTTATTATTTCCCTAAATGGTTATTTTTGCTAGTTTCAACAACAAGACCTACTCTGTTAGTTTAATGTAGAAGAAGGTGGAAATGACTAGAAAAAAGAAAGTTGGTAAATATGGGTTAGGCAAAGTCAAATTTGATGTGCTGGGTAGAATTTTTATTTATTTATTTTTTGTGTGATCATTGGCTTTTAAAAATATTTACTTTATTTTATTTATTCAAGAGAGAGAGTGAGGGCTGGGGAAATGGCTTAGCAGTTAATGTGCTTGTCTGCAAAGCCAAAGTACCCAGGTTCAATTCCCGAGGACCCACGTAAGCCAGATGCACAAGAAGGCACATGCATCTGGAGTTCATCTGCAATGGCTGAAGGCCCTGGTGCACCCATTCTCTCTCTGTCTCTCCCTCTCTCTCCAAGTGTTGTTTTTAGGACTATGGCTGGGTGTGTCAGTCAGATTTTGTTACTGTAACAAATACCTGAGATAATCAATTTACAAGGAAAGACTTATTTTTCACTCTCCATTCTGAAAGTTTTGGTCAGTGATCAGGAAGATACACGACTTTCAGGCCTCTTGTGCAGGTGCTATATGGCAATAGTGGGAAGCCAACTGTTGTTTAGCTTATGTCTTCATACTAAAAGAGAGTGAGGGAGAGAACAGTATTCCACAGCCCTCTTCAAGAGTACACATCCAGGGATGTGAAGCTTTCTCAATGGCAGACAAAGAAAAACATTTCTGGCAAATTAATAGGTATTAAAAGAAACAAATATGACTTTTTGTGGACTTTGTGTAGACTTTATTAAAATGGGATCTATGTTAGGCAAAAGTGGGAAATATGGCTGGTTAGCAAAGGAGAACAAGACAGAAGCATTTGGATTTCTTTGAGCAGGAAATTTGGAATGATATTTCCAATAATGTTTCTCCCCATGTCCCAATTTGTAGAGAAAATAAAAGACCTCTTTTGTCAAATAATTCCTTCCTGGAAATCTTCTATTTGTAGTAATGATAGTTAAAACTCTCCGAAGGTATCTTAAGGATAGTGGCTAAAACCTCAAGCTGAAATTTTTAGCATTTCTATGTTTTTTGCTTCATAATGTTCTGCTATTTTTAAATTTAAACAATTTGGGCTAGAGGAGTGAGAGACATAATCTTTAATGAGAGGTGACATTTTTCCTGACAGTGAATTGATTTTTCATGTTGGTTCCTCCTAAGACCCAGATATTTTTTTAATTATTGGTAGCAGCTGTTGGGTTGTCCCAGGATTTGTGATAAAAATATAGTATATGTGGGTTGAAGACATGGCTTAGCAGTTAAGGCACTTGCCTGTGAAGCCTAATGACCTATGTTCTATTCCCCAATACCTATTTAAGCCAGATGCACAAGGTGGCACATGCCTCTGGAGTTAGTTTGCAGTGGCTGGAGGCCTGGAATACCCATTCTCAATCTCTCTCTCTCTCTCTTTCTGTCTGTCAAATAAAGTAAAATTAAATAAAACAATATAGTATATGCACCCAATGTGACCAATATACAACATGTTAAAAATAAATAAATAAAAAGAATATAGCATGTGGAATAAGGTAACATGGTACTTAATTTTTTTATTAAGGCCATAAATAATAAAAGTAGAGAAAATGCTCAATGACTTTCAAAACCAGTGAATATTTAAACCAAGAGATAAATAAATTCAAGAATATAGTATATACAGTTGGGTAATATGTGGCTTAATTTTTTTAACCTAATAGTTATTTCTATACCCCTATCTTTTCTTTGAAAGAAACAAGAAAATCTGTTGAGCACGTATGCTAGACTAGTTAGAATAGACAAGATAAACTGCTATCCGAAATGACTCTCAACTCTGAGTGGCTTAGCAGACCAAAGATGTCTCTCCATCATGGCAGAAGTCCTGTTCCATGATGCATCTTGGATATTCGAGATGACAAGATCATCTCTTACAGTTCAGCCATCTAGAACACGTCATCTCCTTGACCTCTGAATCAGAGAAAACAGCAGGAAACTCACACCCTGCTACTTATGTGGTATCTCACATTGGGCAGAGCCAGTCATTTGCTTCCATCTAACTGAGCCATCTAGGAAATGCTGTCTTCTATGCTTCCAGGAAGAGGTCCAGATTCTAGTAGACACTGCTGAGGTCTACTGTGACCTGACACAATGTGTTTTGTAGGGTTTTTGTAGATCTTCATGAAAGCTTTTAGAAGCAACATTATTTCCAGGCACTTGTCCATTCCTGTAATACCAGCATTTGAGAGGGTGAGGTGGGAGGACTGAGAGTTGAATCCAATCTGGGCAACATAATAAATTCCACATTAACATGGGCTATATAGCAAGACCCTATCCCAAAGAAAAAGAGAACAAAAGTGACATTATCCACATTTTGCATATTAAAAAAGAAAGAAAAGAAAGAGAGTGATAAAGCAAAATGGTAACAGAAAAATATTTGGGTTAGATGTCTTAAGTTTGCATCTCCGTTCCGGTATCCACAAGTTGTTAAACAAAGCAGCTGACATTCTCGTCCTTGGGCAATGACCTCCCAGAGTTCTCATTAGTGCCCAGTGCCATTCCTCTGCCTTCTCAAAGCTGCTAATTATCTTGAGTCAGTGGAGGTGGCAGCACTGGTAAACAGCACTTGCTGAATTTGGTCCTCAGCACGAACAGAAAATGTCAGCTGTGGCCACACAACCCTAAACCCCTAATGATGAGTGGGGGACCAGACAGATGGATTTCTGGGGCTCACCAGTTAGCAAGTTTAACCAAAACCCACCAAGTTCCAGGTCAGGTGAGAGACCCTGTGTCAGGCGTATAAGGTGAAAGAGAGCTAGAACATCCAACATCCTTCTGTGGTCTCTGCATGCATGTGCATTGGGCACACACATCTATCTGCACACATTCATGCATAATCCATACATGCAAATATATTACACACACACTCACACCCAAAAAAAGTGTCTGTGCTATTGCCCTCCCTTGAGCCACTCCGTTAGAACTATATAATGGTCTTCTCTGGAGGGAGGGGGTTATTGTTTCTAATTTGACCTCTGGTGCCTCACTCAGCAACAGGCCCTTGGTACACATTCAATGTTTACTGAGAGAGTGCATCCAAATATTTAACTTTCCAGTCATCTTTTGGGTCTAGAGGTGAGAAGATATTGATGTTAATATTACCCAAAGCACTTCATATACTACAGAAAAAAAAATAGCTAAAAAGTATGTATTTTAAATTGTTTAAGGGTTATTAAATATGTAATAAGATTACTGAATTTTGTGACAAGCTATGTTCAAAACTCATAGATATGTTTATTTACTATGGTACTGTTTTCATAGGGCTGACTGAACAAGTATCACAAATTGCGAGGCTTAAAATAGAAACGTATGTTTTCACAGTGCCGGGAACTATAAATGTGAACTCAAGGTACCAGCAAGGTTGGTTCCTTCGTGGTCTGAAGGAGACTCTGCTTCCAACCTCTCAGCTGGCCTCTGATGATGCCGACAGTCCTCAATATTCCATAGCCTTGGATTCCTCCTGCATCACTCCAGTCTCTGTCTCAGCCTCGACATGGGGGTCAGCCCACATTTTTCTCTTGTCTTTTGATGATACCAGACATGCTGTGTTAGGGCCTACCCTAGTGATGTTATCTGAAGTTGATTATATCTGCAAACACCTAATTTCAAATTAAGGTCCCATTCATAAGCACTGAAGGTTGGGTCTTTATTTAATATTTCAGGGGATACAATTCAGCCCATAACTACTCTGAATGGTATTTTTAAGATATATTCACGAGCATAAACAATATCAGTAGATTTTGGGTAAAAAAAAAAAAAAAAAAAAAAGTTCAGGGGCTGGAGAGATGGCTTAGCAGTTAAGGCCCTTGCCTGCAAAGCCAAAGGATCCCGGTTCGACTCTCCAGCACCCATGTAAGCCAGATGCACTGTGTCTGATGGATCTGGAGTTCGTTTGCAGTGGCTGGGGGCCATGGTGTGCTCATTCACTCTCTGTGCTTCTTTCTCTCTCTCAAATAAATAAAGAAAGAAAACATTTTTTTAAAAGTTCAGATTTCTACTTGTCTTAAAAATCAGATTTTTTTTTTTTTTTTTAAATCTGGAGTAAGATGGCAGGTAAAAAGTTGACACCACGTGCTATGGTAAATGAGAAATCAAGATAACAAGGCTCTAATGCTCTATCTAATGACATAACAATTGGAAAAGCACTGGAAACCACAGGGAGGGTGTTAGGACAGCTGTCATGTGTGGAGAAACAGAACAGAGACACAGAGAAAGCAGAAAGCAGAACACAGACAGAGCTGCAGTTCCCCAGTGGTGGATGTCACGGAGGGGCAGCAGAAGCCTCGTCCAGAAGGTCAGCCCTGCATCGCTACAAGGAGACTGGTGTTCCTGCCCAGAGGACAAGCCCACACTCTCAAGCTCAGATTAAAATGGGGGTTCTGATGCTCCAGGTCTCATCCAGTAAGATGGGTGAGCAGTGAAGAGGAGGTCACTCCTCATGGTGTGACAGGTACTATCTTGAGAAGGAAGTGTCCTCTGATCCCAAGTTGAACCACAGTTCAAGGATCCTGGCCCTAACTGGCCACATCTTCTCGGTGAAAGCAGCTGTACTCTTGGAGAGGGGGAGGGCTGGGTGCCTCCACACTAAAAAGCTTAGGTAGCAGGAGGCTTGGCCCAAGCATAGAGGCATACATTGAAAGGGAGTCCTGCCTTCAGGCAGAGCTGACCTGACCACAGGAAAACAACACTGCAGTTTGATAGCTACAATATTGAGAAACCCTTAACAAAGTAACAAAAATAGTCTAAAGACACAAAATAATGAAATTAAATAAGAAAAGTTTACAGTAAAGATGCCAGTGAAATCCAGAGCATAACGTTTGCCCATTCATGCACTTAAATTATGGCATAGTCTTATGTGTGAAGTTACACTAACAGAGGACATATGGTTGCATTTTCTTTTTATCTATTCACCCATAATTCTTAAAAATATTTTATTTATTTGTTTGCAAGAAGACAGAGAAAGAGAGAGGGAAAGAGGGACAGAGGGAGGGAGGAAAAGAGGGAGGGGGAGGGAGGGAGGGAGAGAGAGAATATACATGCCAGGGCCTCTAGCCACTGCAAATGAACTCTAGATGAATGTGCCACTTTGTGCATCTGGCTTTATGTGGGTACTGGGGAACAAAACCCAGGTCATCAGGCTTGGCAATCAAGTGCCTTTAACTACCATCTCTCCAATCTGACCCATAGCTTTTGATTGAAGTGTTTAATTCATTTACATTCAAAGTAATTACTAAGAGTGGTGATCAGGATGCTTGAGCAAAACTGTCTAATGACCACTTCCTCCAAAACCCATCAAAGTAATTTGTTAAAATAATTCTTTTTGCCACAATTCCCCCGAGAACTTGATCTCTTTTCTCACCCTACTCTACATCCATTCACACATCCATGTTTGGAGCTCCCTTTTCATACTCTGCTCCCTGCCCTCCAAAGCAGAGCCTCTTCTTCTATAAAGCCTACCTTTGTTTGCGTCTCAATGCGCTTGCTTCTTAAACACTTCTTCAGCAGTGTCAACACCCTGGGAAGTTGCAAGAAATTTCAGAAGTGGCAAGACAGAATATTTGGCCATGTTCCACACCTACCGAATCATAATCTGCAATTTAATAAGATACTGGAGTGATTCCTATATACAGAAGAGTCTGAAAAGGGGGCTGAGGAGATGACTCAGTAGTTAAAGGCACTGGCTTGCAAAGCCTGCCAGCCTGGTTTCGGTTCCCTAGCCACCCATGTAAAGATGGACACAAAACTGGTCCAATGATTTGCATTCGTTTGCAGCAGCAAGCTAGCCTGGCACCCCTCCCCCCCAACACACACACACACTTTTAAATACATAGATATTTTTTTTTTTTAAGTTTGAAAGAAGCTGTTATTACACGATCATGTGTTTGGATGTCTTTCTTTTATACTAAATTCTAAATTTGTTTACATGAAACCTACCTTTTAAAATTTTTAAGTCCCTCAACATAATGTCAGTTTATATCAAACACCACACATAAGTTCAGTAAGTGAAACAGGAAATGGAACAAATTATTCAGTGATCATCTATGTAGGAGAGACAAAGCTCAGACTCCATGAGCAGCTCCCTGTTCTCGCATTTTCTGCCACCATGCTGTTGTACTTAGAAAGTGTCTTCTTTTCCATCCTCACCCTCAGAAATACCAAATGGTTCACCTCAAGTTCCAAGGCCATTTTAAGTGACAAAAGTAACTCTAGAACATGAAGCTTTCTGTTGACACTTGAATATCTTTTCTTTCTACTGTGTCATTGGGTCTCTATGTCAGAAGAACAAAGGGGAAATGCAATCACTGAACTTCTGTTTTCACAATTCAAATTTTAAAGAGCACCTGCCATGATGAATGACAATGTGTTTATGTTTCACAGTGTGCTCGATCTTGTAGGTCTTCAGTTGCAGTCTTATTTCTTTATTTCAAAGTAAAGTTAGAAACATTAACTGAAAAAGAAACCAAAAATGTAAGAAATAATTAAAAATGTACTCAATTAGCCATTTGAATTTTCCTAACTAGTGTAATAGCTTGTTTGTAACATTAAGTTTATATGTATAGTACATTTGTTAAAATGCATAATGCTTAAAATTTTTCATTTTATATTTCTATTGGTTATTTATTTATTTGAGAGAGAGAAAAAGAGAGAAAGAAGCAGACAGAAAGAGTGAGTATGGGCACACCAGGACCTTCTGCCATGGCCAACAAACTCCAGATGCATGAGACACTTAGTGTATCTAGCTTTATGTGGGTACTGGGGAATCAAACCCGTGCCATCAGGCTTTGCAAGAAAGTACCTTAAACCACTGAGTCATCTCTCCAGCCCATATTTTTCATTTTAAATAAGATATATATATATATATCTCAAATTCTTCATTTAATTATGCATTCCTAATATATTTGAATATTACAAGTAAAAACATGTTTCTAAAATTTGTCACAGCACATCTTGCTTTGCTTTTTTAATTAAAAAATATTTTTTTGAGTTAGGGTCTTACTCTACCAGGTTGACCTAGGACTCAATCTGAGTCCCAGGTTGGCCTTAAACTCATGGGGATCCTCCTACCTCTGTCTCTGGAGTGCTGGGATTAAATGTGGGCACCACCACCCCATGACATAATTTTTATCATGCTATATGTGATCTATTTATGTATTGTTCATAATTTATTACATGTGCACTAGATGTCAGATACTAAGATAAGATCAGATACCTTCAAGAATCTTATGGGTAAATGGGAGAGTTTGACAAAGAAATAAGCAGCTACAGAGTGACTTTCTCAGTGCAGCACTCTTGCAATGTCTGAATGTGATTCCCTCAAGACATTTTTTATTGAAATTTTAACCTCCAAGTTCATATTATTAGAAAGTGGTATCTCTGAAAAACGATTAGATCACTAGTGTAAACCACCACTGAATTACCTTCAGGGGAATTTGTAAATTATTCCAAATAATAAGGGAAAGTATATTCATGTGACACCTTTCTGATGTGGACTCTGTGTTCTTCATTTTTCTAAAATTTTCCCATTTTTCACAATCACAATATGCTCTAGGTATTATAATGCTCCAATATTATAGATAATAAAAGCAATGAATGGAAAATAAAACTTTGTTAAAGTTGCACAGTTAGGATTTTTAAAATATATTTTATTTATTTATTTATTTATTTATTTATTTATTTATTTATTTATTTATGAGAGAGAAAGAAGCAGAGAGAGAGAAAGGGAGGGAGAGAATGGGTGCGCCAGGGCCTCCAGCCACTGCAAATGAACTCCAGATGCATGTGCCCCCTTGTGCCTCTAACTTTCATGGGTCTTGGAGAATTGAACCGAGATCCTTTGGCTTTGCAGGCAAAAGCCTTAACCACTAAGCCATCTCTCCAGCCCCCACAGTTAGGTTTTAA
The DNA here is from genome assembly GCA_036365145.1 of Orientallactaga sibirica. Lineage (NCBI taxonomy): Eukaryota > Metazoa > Chordata > Mammalia > Rodentia > Dipodidae > Orientallactaga > Orientallactaga sibirica. The sequence goes on along the minus strand of JAEOAD010000004.1, from coordinate 52,465,420 downwards.
CATTGGTGCTCCTACAGACAATAGGAAGCCATGTGATGACATGTTTATTTTGTAAAGAATAGTCTGGCTCAAGTATGAAGCAAGAATTTGAGTAGACATTCAATGATCCAGTGAAACAGGCTGAAAACCAAAGCTAAATTGAAGCAACAGAGAAAAAAGAGATGATGAGCAGAAAGCTAAGGGGCTGGGATACTTAGTTATGAGTAGAGAACTCAGAGACCCAGATTAGCTTCTCCAAACACAGCCTGTGCTCCAAGTTGTAGGACACAGATAATCAAATATGCATGCTTCTCTAGAAAGTTCTTTTTCAAAAGAGACAATAAAGTGCATTTGAATATATGTTGTGAAATCAACTCCTTAGGAACCCTATGATGGATAGAGGGTAACAAATGGATAAAAACATTCTATATAAAATGAATTATTTCAGAGCAGATAAGAATGTTCCTCAGAGGCTGACACAATGGAACTTCTAAAAATAGCACATAGTTTTGAGCAAGTTGATCATGCTGCATTGACCTTGGCCATGATAGTAATGGACATTGAGCTCATTTTATAGAAAATGTAGTATGCTCTCATACATCACTAATGCCATCCATAGCTTCTTTTATCCTTATAAAGATAGAAGCTTTGGTTTTTGTTATGGTCACAAAACAGTAACTATCCAATACACATCATAGGAACACACTATCTCATATACAAAAAGTAAAAACAAGCCAGCCCAAAATAACATTTTATTAAAATTTAGGACTATCTCTTGCTAAATTGGATAAGAGATATAAATATATATTATATATAAAATATATATAAATATAAAATGTTAAGAATTTTATAGGACTATGAGAGCTTAAAAACAATAGTAGAATGTGTTATGTGTTTTATAATGTATATATCTAACTTATATAATAATACTGTATTACAAGGTACTGTCTGTATGACTAAGCACATGATCTACAGTAAGAAAAGACCTGAATTCAAGCCTCATTTTCATGTCTAACTGGTTTAATGTACTTGAAGACTGTATATAAATTTTTAAAAACACCTTAGTTTCTTCCTCTAGCAAGTAAATAAAATAATATGCCTATATCATAAAGTTAGATTAGCATGTTTGTTAGTTCATGTCAATGATGGTCATTTTTACACTTAACACTGTGGTAAAATTTGTAGTACAAAACCAGATGTGGTGGCACACATCTTTAATCCCAGCACTCGGGAGGCAGAGGTAGTAGGATTGTCGTGAGTTCAAGGCCACCCTGAGACTACAGAGTGAGTGAGACACTACCTTGAAAAACAAAACAAAACAACAACAAAAAATTTGTAGTACAATAGCAGTGTGTATTTATAATCTTTTAAAATATTTTTTCCTCTATCAGCTCATTAAGTAGATTGTTATCACTGGCCTTTATAGGTATGTTTTTTTTTGTTTAAATCATGGTACATCATGAGAAAACTCAAAGTTTCAAACAACTCTATTACATTAATGAAAGTTATCTATACACTTTCTCTAGGAAATCTTCTGCTAAACAATGATACTCAGTTGTGTTGAGAGGCTAGTACACTTTGTTGAAGAGCAAATTCTTCTTGCTTATTCCTGCTGTGTGGACATTCACATACTCATGGTGTCTCTCAGCATGATGATGGCGGCCATTTGGACTGTGAGTTTCACTCAATGAAGTCCTGTTTTGATCTGGAGTTGGTTTGAGGAGACTAGAGTACACCCAGTGGTTACAGCGCACACCTCTTTGAGAATTCCCCTTTGACACAGATATGACTCAGGTGGTGTAACTAAAACCCAGAGTCCTTTAATAGCCGATGCTGGGTGAACAGCCAGTGCCGAATGCCTATTTCAATTGTATGTGTTCTCTGTTTTAATTTTATTTGGAAATTTGGATCAATTATGCAGCAACCTTCATAGCAAGCTGGAATTTTTGGCAAAATATCTTTTTGTTCAAAAGTCAAGCATGCTTCTCTGAATTCATGAAACACAGCTTTGTTTTGAAAGTTCTGTGTCATTCACGAGGAGGACTATCAGAGCCACTCTGAGTGAAAGCTCTAAAGATTGAGTTCAGTATGGGCTGCCAAAAGATTGATCCAAGGGATTTCCATTAAGCTTTTTCCTTCCATAACAAATACATTGAGGAAAGAAAATTCAGCCAACTCTAGAATGTCACCACATTTTCCTCAAAGAATATTTGTGATCTTTCCCAAAGGAGACAGGAAACATCCTGCTTGGAAGGGTTGGGTCATCCTTGGAGGTAATAAGTAGGCCACTGAAGGAATGACTCAAATGATGTGAATTAAATGGAAAGTCCCCAAGTTTCTCATTAGAACCTTTGAACTGAATTTCTCATGAAAAAACTCTGTTTCAAAACCAGGGCCTTTATATGCTAGACAAGCTTTAAACCACTGTACTACATACCAAGCCCTCGTGAAAGAGTTCTGTTCCCAGCATGTACGCTCCCTTGAGAAGGGCGGCTCCTGAGTTTGCTGTTTTCTAGTCTTTGGGCTGCCCCACTTAGGAAAACTATTGGAGTTGAGGAAGCAAAATAAGACTACGGATTTTTTTAATTCCAATTTTTTTCTTCCACAATGGAAAATTACACGCATAATTATTCAATTTAATCATCATTTTAAATAAAACTTAATCAGACACACCCATAAAACAATCCATTGGAACTTCAGAAAAGTTAAAATTAACGAATTTGGTTCATTAAGTTTCTTTAAACTAGTGCCATAGACATTGCCTAGTTCTTGGCATATGGCTCCATCATGTGGATGAGCTCTAGAAATAATAGACATCAACTTTGAAAAAGGATGAGAGAGTTAAAGTTACAATGGAAATCGAGAGCTCAGAAGTCACATCCTCACTGCATAAATAAAAAGACTAGAAATCAAATAATTTACCCAAGTTAAACACAACAGGGATGGAATCTTTAGCTCTTTTTATTAACAAATTGCATGAACAGACTAAGCCCTGTTCTATAGTTAATTCTTCAGTTATTTTAATAACTAAGTAAAGCAAGTTCAACAGCTTTTTGATTTTTTTGTGTGTACACACATAATCTAACCTAGCAAGAATTCTGTTGTGTAAATTTGGTGAGGCAAAGCCCCATTTCTCTATAGGGAACTGGACAGAACACCCACACCCTTCTCTTACCCCAAGATCTAAGGTGTACACATGCCACTCAGGTTAGGCTAGTTGGATGCTTCTCTATTCAGGAAAGTGAGATCAGTGGTAAATGACCAGGTCAGGGGCTGCTCTGGAGGCAGCAGAACACTGCCATCAAGTTGTCAATGTGAGAGTTTGTGTCTGTGCAACAGCAGCAGCAGGGCAGAGCCAGTACTGTCACTGCTAGCAGAAATGTCTTTTCAGTCTTTTCCTGAGATGTGAGTTTATACAATTCTGCTTCTTAGTTCATAATCTTGTCTAATTTCCTGAGTTTGTATCTCTAGCCTTCCTATAGAACCTTTGAACTTGCCTACATTCTCCCAATGTCATGCTTTCTGGTTATAAGATCAGACTTGGTTTTTCTTTAAATCATGACTGACTTTAACAGAAATTGTTACCAATAATGAGCAAGAACCTTAGCAAAATTGACAGGAGCCAGAGTTTCTGTGTGGCCATTCTGAGGCTGAATGAGACTCAAATCCTAGTCAGTTGAGGGATAAAACTTAGATCTACTTAATCCTACCATGAAAAGTAAGACAGCTAATTAAATTGTTTCCTGTGGTCACCTGGAATGAAATCCTACCACCCTGTGATTGTCACTGTGTAGTTGCCAAGAGAGGCCACATGTAGAAACTCTAGCCAACAGTCCTAGTCTAGTTCATCCCAGTCTTGGCAACAGATGTCTGAGTGCACGGGCTTTCAGATGGCCCCAGCCTGCAGAAAGACCCACCCTCAGACATTAAGACTTCTTAGCCAAGACTGCAGATGTTATATAACATAGGTGAGAGAGCCCATTTCCACAGTCTCACCTGAATTCTTCCCCTGCAAAGTTCATGATCATAATAAAATGATTGTTATAAGACACTAAGCTGTGAGTTGTCTCCCTCTCTCTCTCTCTCTCTCTCTCTGTGTGTGTGTGTGTGTGCATGCGTGTGTTTGTGTGTAGCACAGATAGAGCAGAACAGAAGCTATACCAATTCAAAGAACAATGGATTGGCTGGATGACCAAGAAGAATAGAATTGGAGAATGACGGAAGAAGTGTAGGAAAGGAGGAAGCTAGAGAGGCATGAACTCTGACAATGAGCCAGAATGTGAACACATCGGCCTTCCATATCAGCAGGCTCTGTGGCCTCAGGTTCAACCAATTACAGATCAAAAAGATGTGGGAAAACATTGCATCCGTACTGGAAAAGTATAAGGTTTTTCTTCTTCTTCTTCTTTTTCCTCCTCCTTCTTCCTTCTTCATCCTTTTCTTCTTCCTACTCCTTCTTCCTCCTTTTTTTCTTCTCCTCCTTCTCCTCCTCCTATGCAATATACCTTAGCAATTATTTGTGCGGCACTCTCATAGTATTACTTATTGTAAGTAATCCAGAGAGGATACTGAAAGGATACAAAAGTATGTACATAGGTTATCTGGAAATAATTCACTGTTCTATATACAGGATGGCAATTTGTGGATTTGGTACCTGCCAAGGGAGAACAGTCTTCCAAAGATACCAAGGAATGACTGTATGTTCCTTGGGGAGTTAGATGTTCACCACAAAGCCTCTAGCATGAAGAAGGTGACACATTAGTAAGACAATTATCAAACTTCCTTCTTTCTCAAGAATGCTAAGGGGCTCATGACAGAAAACCTTCTCCCTGTAGACCAGCTAACTGAAAGCTGGAAAAAGCTGCACTGCATGCAGAGTATGGGAGACAGAAGTCATCAGCAGTGAAAACAGTGGACGCTGAATATTCAAATTTGGCCAGACAGGCCCAAAGACTGAACGGGTGCAATACTGGCATGTCTACTCGTGAGGTAACCAACTGCTCCATAATTGGACTAAAGGCCTTCTCTACATACCTGGTACTGAAAAAACTAAGCAAAGTCTATGGTAGGTAAGGTCATGAGCCTTAGGGGTATAAAGCATGCTCTTGTCTAAATGTATATACTATTCCCACCAAGCTGCCCCGAAAATACTACACCTAATGTTCATATTCACATATTAATGCTACTCTCACTTCTGGTTAGAGAAGCTTCTCTTTTCAGATGGCGATGACCACTGGGATGATCCAAAAGGCAACTTAGTGCTGAGAAGAAGGGATGGAGAAGTGCCCAGCACTGAAACACCTCTGTCACACCCGCCAAGGCTCAGGGATCATTGCGGAAGAGGGGGTGGATAGAATGGAAGAGCCAAAGGAAGGGTACGACTCCTTACAATGCAACTGCCCAGACAGAAATTGGCCTTGATATCCATGACCTTGCTGTGCCTAGCAATATCTCCGCAAGACCCTCATAATAGAAGTAAAAGATGATGACATCAAATGAAAAAAGAGACTAATGGAGAGAGGGAGGGGATATGATGGAAAGTGGAGTTCTTAAGGGGATTGGGGGGAGGGGAGGGAAATACTATGCACCTTTTGTATGTAAGTATATTTTGTTGTCAATAAATTTAAAAAAAATGGAGAAGGGCACAAGGAAAAAAAAATCCTCACTAAATCTTTTCCTTATTTCTCTGTGCATTAGTAGGTATTTCTTGTTATAATAAAACTTCCTTACAAGCTCTTGCAACATTAAAAAAAAAAAAAAAAAAAGAATGCCAAGGGGCGCATGAAACAAATGTTCCTCATGGAAGAACTGAAGACTATGCATCATTTCACCAACATAGACTTCCGGTCAAAGGCAGTATGTATGCAGCCTTGAACCATGCCCCATTCTCTAGGAGCAATGATACATCATGATCTCTTGAATACATAATATCTAAAGGGACCAAGAAACTATTTTGGTATCAGGTTTCCTACATTGGATAATTACAACCCTGACTAAATACATAGTAAAGAGCATCCACTTTTTATTGTGATAGATATTTATTTGTGTTTTTATTTTTTGCTTGTTTGGGGCGCGTTTAATTAAAAAAATAGTTTTATTATTGTTTGAGTCCCTGATCCCCTTTCTCTGTGATTTCCTTGACTACTGTATTGGGCAAGGTCATGATGTCTCATACAATATTGCTTCAATTCTCAAGAAACAATTTCCTAATTATTTATAATTTTCTAGATAAACAGGTAAGGTCATGAGCTGATGTTTAAAGGATTCACTGGCTGTATTAGTCACGGTTCTCTAGAGGAACAGAACCAATAGAATGAATTGTATTAAAAAGGGGATTTATTGGATTAGCTTACAACAGTCCAACAACAGCAGTCTGCAGGCTCCAGAGACCCTATCCCGCAGTGAAGGCCTGAAGGCTTCCTGGAGAGACGCTGGTCGTTAGTCCACACAGGTCTTCAGCCCATGCAGGAATGCTGAGGAAACTTGGTTCTAATACCAACAAAGGATAGCTGAATGGGAGAGATGCATGTGTAAGCGAAGCACTCACCATCAAGCAGCCTAACACAGTATAACTATCCCACACATAACTGGAAATGCACTATCTTTCCCCCAACACAATGCACAGTCCCTTGAGGAATGCTTAGTCTCGAATATAATCAGTTACATATAAATTCAACATCAGTTAACTAATGATATAATCTCAATCAATATTAATTATATAATAGAGACATAGAGAAAAAATAAAAGCATCTTAATATTGGAGTACATATGTAAAAACATTATTAACAAAGTAGGATAGAAACACTCATGGCAATTACAGTCCACATTTTTGTAACTGGTCACGTGGCCTTTGCTGGTATTGGTAACTACCTTCTTCTAGTCCCCATTCTGTATTTCCTCCATCTTCAGCAGGCCCCTCAGCAGGTTGACCTATACCTTCATTCCTGAAGGATCTGGGCCATTTACCACACTGCCTTGATTGGGTTGCTGCAGTTACATTGATATTGATCAAAGGACATGATGACACCAAGAGATGCCTTAAAGGATCTCCTGAACTCCTCCATTGTGGAGGAGCAGTTCAATTTCCCCCTGGTAGTCTGGATCATTCACCCCTGCTAACACTGTAACTCCTTTCTTAGCCTGTTAACTCAAGGGCATCAGGGGCCCAAAGTGGCCAGGGGGAAATCTTAGCTTCCAGTTCAATGGAATGTTCTTTGTGCCTCCTGGTAAAAGCACTCCCCCCTCTGGAACCAAGACCTCTAGGCCAGCAGAGCATAAGGTTGCGAGAACAGGAAGAAAAATTTGGCTAATGGGTGACTTGGGGTGATGGTAAGTGGGACCATTCCCATTTCCACCCCTTCATTCCAGGACCCATGAATTAGGGCTATAGGAGAAACAGCACCATATTTAGGACAATCATTCAAAGCATATGCAGCTTTCTGGAGCATGCTGTCCCAGCTCTCCAGGCCATTGTTCCTAGTTGTAACTGTTTCTTTAAAAGACCATTCCTCTATTCTACCAAGCCAGCTGTTGCAGGGTGATGGGGCACATGGTAAGACCAGTCCACTGCCACACTTGCTTGGCTGTGAAGTGAGTTCCTTGGTCAGAAGCTATGCTGTGTGGAATACCATGACAGTGGATCAGGCATTCTGTCAGTCCATGGATGGTAATTTTGGAAGAAACACTATGTGCAGGAAAAGCAAATGCATACCCAGAATAAGTGTCTGTTCCAGTAAGGACAAAACGTTGCCCTTTCCATGATGGAAGAGGTCCAATGTAATCAACCTGCCGCCAAGTTGCTGGCTGGTCGCCCCGAGGAATGCTACCATTTGGGGCCTCAGAGTTGGTCTCTGCCGCTGGCAGATTTGGCACTCAGCAGCAGCCGTAGCCAGGTCAGCCTTAGTTAGTGGAAGTCCATGTTGTTGGGAGCCATGCATAACCTGCATCCCTGCCACCATGGCTACTTTGTTCATGGGCCCATTGGGCAATGACAGGGAAGGTGAGGAAAGAGGTTGACCACTATCCACAGAACGGGTCAGCTTATCTACTTGATTATTAAAGTCATCCTCTGATAAGGTCACCTTCTGATAACATGGGACACAAGTATTTTTATTTCGTTTGCCCATTCAGAGAGCTCTAGCTTCATACTCCTTCCCTAAATGTCCTTCTCACCAATTTTTTTTGTTGTGCTCCTTCCAAGTCCTAGATCATCCTGCCAAACCATTGGCCACAGCCCATGACTCAGTGTATAACTGCACATCTGGCCATTTTTCTTTCCAAGCAAAATGCACAACCATGTGCCCTTCCCAAAGTTCTGCCCATTGTGAAGACTTCCCTCACCACAGTCCTTCAGAGTTGTCCCAGAAAGGGGCTGTAATGCTGCAGCTGTCCACTTCTGAGAGGTACCCACATAATTGCTGAACCATCTGTAAAACCATGCCCTAGTCCTCTCCTCTTCAGTCAACTGATCATAGGGCACACCCCATGATGTCATAGGTGCATGCTTGGGGACAGAAGGCATTGTAACAGGAGTGGCAACCATAGGCATTTGGGCAACCTCCTTATGCAACTTATTTGTGCCTTCAGGGCCTGCTCAAGGGGCTTTTCGCTGTGGGGGGAAGGGCTCACTCTGGAGGAAGAATTTCCTCCTTCAGTTAACACTTCCTGGAAGCAACCTCAGAGACCCACTCAGGTGGAATGTCTGCAGCTTCCTAATCAGATCAAGTTGACCACAGAACTTAACCATCACGCTGACATTTGCATGTAACTGCAAATGCGTGGCTTTTCTGTTGCCTTTGAATTATACAGAAAGAGCAAGTTAGTGAAGATTCAGGTAAGTTCCACTCAAGGGTAAACAACTTGGGAATTTATGGTGATTTTTTGCAAAATATTATGTTATCAACCAGTGACCACCCTGTGGGATTTTTCTCCTCTCAGCTAGAACATACATTTCTGGTTCTGAACCAGGGACTACCCTGTAGGATTCTTTCCCCTCAGCTAGAACATGCACAACTGGAATCTGGACTTTGTTGCTCATTATTGGGTTTCTGTGCCCATGATTTTTGATAGAATAGCGTCAAAAGAAGAATTCTTGCACCAGGAGGTACAGTATTCCTGCCTTGGGAGACAAGGCTCAGTTCTGATGAACTTGAACAGCTCATGTTCTATGTAAGCAGACAAAGCAAAGCAAAGGAATGAAAAACAATAAAAACCCAAGCCAGATCATGATGTTGCTACTGTGGTCATTCTCCTTGAAGGGAAGAAGAGCCACCGCTCCACTTGGAAAAGGAAGAAGACGTCAGTGAGCTTCCACTACAGCCTAATGAGGTAAGCACACTAGGGGCTGGGGTCCTCACTGCGCTGGATAAAGAAACCTGACCCACTGGATTTCAACTGAAGACAAGGGGAAGTGCTGTAGACCAAGAGAGTCATAAGTGGGACTGGAGACAGGGCTCAGTGTTCCAGCGCTCTGCCTGTTCAAGCATGAAGGCCTCAGAACTTGAATCTCCAGATACCAGGCACACAGCTGGGCGTGGCAGCATGTGCCTGTAACCCCAGTCCTACAGAGGAGCCGAGACCTAAGAATCTTCGGAACTGCAAGCTCTGGAAACAGTAAAGGGACTCCAGCTCAGAAGAAGATGGCAAATGAAAGCAATAGAGCAGGACACTTGGAACACCTAGCATTCCACTGCAGCAAATGCAGGCAAGCGCCCGCTACCCATAGTGGAGAAGGTAGAGCACCCCACCATACATACACGCACGCACACACGCACGCACGTACGTAATGAAAAAGGCTTGAGTGTCAGCTGCAGAACAAGCCCAGTAAAAACCATGTTCTCATCGAGTTCCCTTCTGCTCTACTTCGTTGCTGCGTTGTTATGTGGAGTTAGTCTTTGTTTGTTTTTGTTTTCTGTAACCAAGAACTGGTTCAGTTTACTAATTGGTTGTGAACTTATTTTATTTTCTGGAAAATGATATAAAAAGTACAAGTCAAATTTTAGGTGGATAGCTTCTTTGAGCAATATAAATTCTCATCTATTTGAATGAAGTTTCATATTAAATCATACTTAGAAGAAATATTATTTCAAGTAAGTGGGCAAATAAAACATTTCAAAATAGTTTGATTGAAATGCTATATCACACTCATTTCTTGGATTTTATAGGTGTAGAGCCATACCTAGGTAGTTGTTGAATTTAGATTTTAGATGGTATTTTTCTGATTTAAATGATTCCAAATTTCATATCAAATATTTTCTGAAATAAAATGAAAATAGAATTTCAACTAGTTCCTACTATTAGACTGAAGTAATTTCTTAACTATTCTTGGTAATAAAGTAGTCGTGTTTGGAAGTAGAGCAATACTACTTCATCATAAAGAATTAAATACCTTTTTATTAAGTAAAAGGTTGTCAAAATTTAAGCACTTAGCATTATTGGAGAGACTATAGCTCACAATGACATTTACTATACTAACATACTTTTTGAGTTACACAAGTGATAATCAGCTCTGAGATGGAAATAAGCATTCTGTAAATGTTACTATTATTTACCATAGAACAGGAAAATAAATTCCTGAAGAACACAAGCTTTGAATCATACAAAAATCAATATAATGATCTGAGGTTAGAGCCTTCCAAAATGAATTGATATTTTGTAAAAAAAATTATTTCAGGGTTTATAGAGTAACTTATCACAGAAAAATGTTCAATTAAGACCCCAAAATAATTTACCACAGATGTTTTAAGAATGTCCAAACATTTCCATATAAATGAAACATGAGGTAATTGAATGTTACATTAAGCAAAGTACCACTATTGATTTATGGAGAAATCACAGACATTTCACTGTGTATTAATGTCAATGTCACAGGTATTTTCATAAGGATTATGTTATGAGTTAATTTCAGCATACCACTTTAAAGATGAAAATAGAGTTTTCAAAAATGCAAAAATGTTTTAGTCCATGGATTTGGATTTATATGTGGATTTATACCATCAGGACTATTTTAAGTGAATCCATATATGGGAATCAAGTTATTTCCCACACTAATGCTCTGTGGTTATCAACATGAGTTATTGTCTGTTGAGATAGCATGCTTTTGTGGTTATTAATTTTATTTTCTAGGATAAAAATAATTAAGACAATAGAACTTTCATAATTTTGGTCTTCTGAGATTCCTCATGATGATACAAATTATTTAGTCCCTATGGATTTTGTATAGCCAGATATATACCAAAATAATATAAAGGAAGATCACTGCCTTTTCAAAATGTAGAAGGGGTGAAATTGTAAAGTGAATACTTAGTGCTTTGCAAAGAGGTAGAGGGCAAGTAAGATTGGAAAGGCTGATGGGATGAAGTGCCACCTGAAATGGAGGCACTTGCTGGTGAGGAGCTGAGAGCATGCCTCTAAGCTCTCCAGCAGCTGGACAATCCTTAAGTAGCTTGGGGCTGTCTTCTCCCAGAAGCCAAAGTGAGTCTGAGTGACCTTGACTGCTCAGCCTTGCTTAGTGAGTATAAGGAGATTACAAGCAAATATGCTTTACACAATAGGCTTGTTACTGGGAAACTGTGGGAATAGAAAGTTTGTACATAGATCATGTTGAGTGCTCTGGTGACTCCTCTTAAAGAAACCTGCAAGTGACTCCTTGTTGAACAAAGAACTTAAAAACTGACTCATCTCCTGCATCCAGAATCATTAATATTGGACTTTTTGATAACATTATGGAACCATTCTTTCTTTCCCATATCATGGTAGTAGAAATATTCAACATATGCAGTTAATTTTTTAGCATGTGGCTTTAGTCTATATGTAAAAACCACCAACGTCTATCTTGTTTTACCATATTTTTGTGCTATCATTTTAATATCTCAAAGGCATAGAACAACCTATTCATTTAAATACATTTATTCAGTGAACACATTTTTGAAAATATGGATACACAAGTCTACAGTTCTATTCAAACACCCTTAGTATTCTTTTCTTATTGTCTAGCAGAGTAAGCTCAAAATGTTGAATCATGAATCATTTCAGATGTTTTTAGTAAAGAGAGTATTCTTATGATTCTTGAAATTAAAAAAAATCGGCTGGAAAGATGGCTTAGCAGTTAGTGCACTTGCCTGTGACGCCTAAGAACTTATGTTAGAATCTCCAGGTCCCATGTAAGCCAGGTACACAGTGATGTAAGTGCCCAAAATCACACATACACACAAGGGGGCTCATGCATCTGGAGTTTGTTTGCAGAGGCTGAAGGTCCTGGCACACACATTCTCTCTTTCTTTGTCTTTCTTTCTCTCTTTCAACTTAAAAAGAGAGAGAGAGAGAGAGATCTTCAAGATGAAGAAATAGTTTCTATGTGCAAAGAAGCAGAGTTGGTAAGGTTCCACCTTTTCTTGTATCCATGTAGGCACAGATATTTGCTTGTAATTCCATGATGGCATTGTTACTTATGCTTCTGCCTGTGAAGAGGTGATGGTGAGATTCAGCTTTGAAATGTAATGTCCTGTTGAAACAGAGCAATCACCCGGTAAACCTACATTCCCACTTTGAGAAGTGTAACTTTATGTACTAACAACTGGTAATTTCAGAGGCTGAAAGTCCAAAGCCAGGGACTAGAGTCAAATTAGAGGCCTTTCTTTAAATGATGACTTCATGACAAAATGAAAAATTCAGGTAAATGCTTCTATTTATTAATTTGAAAGTACCTTGGGGCCATGATCCACTTGGGGAAAGAAAATATCCCTATATGAAGCTGGGCATGGTGGCACATGCCTTTAATCCCAGCACTCAGGAGGCAGAGGTAGGAGGATCGCCATGAGTTCAAGGCCACCCTGAGACTACATAGTTAATTCCAGGTCATCCTGGACCAGAGTGAGACCCTACATTGAACAAAAAAAAAAAAAAAAAAAAAAAAAAAGAAAAGAAAAAGAGAAAAGAGAAAAGAAAAGATCACCATATGAATAACTCACAGAGAAATCAAAGCCACAGAAAAGGACTGGAAAGTATAAATACTTATTCAGCTATGAGACTAAGCTGCATATACTGAGGCACAAACATTTTTCATATCAGGTGGAAAAAGAACCATTAGTTTCTCTGCAAGGCATGTATTTGTACTAAATATACAGCAGTTTAAAGCATTTCTCCTTTATGTAGCAGTGGATTTCAATAGAAGACAGAAATAATTAGAGGATGTTCACAGTGACACAAAACCATGATCGTTTAGCTCTTTTGTGAAATTATTTAACAAAATAAACTGCTATTTAAGAGCTGCAATTGTGTTAACTTTAAATATGACTAGTACTGAGAAATGGAAATATAGCTAGTCAGAGCATCTTTAAAAGAGAAAACAACAACAAAACCACCACAGTGTAGAGAATGAACTGTAAGCCAGAGAATGAGCAACGACTACAAGAGGAAATGAAGGGTGAAATGGTCACGTCAAGACAGCAGGAAAGGAAGCCACCCTCGTGATCATGGATGGCAGCTGGACAGGAAAAGGCAAGATGGACACTACTGACCAGTGCAGCAGCCACAAGGACAAAGGACATGCAATCTAATATTTCAAGCAAAATCCCCTGCACGTTGAACACCCCACTCCCGAACTTCACTCTCTTTTCTCACTAGGATGGCCGGTGTCTACACAGTCCTCAGCGTGCCACTCTGCTCGGAGGAGACAAGGCCTTTGGTCTGTGATGTCCTTTGTCAGTGCTGTGGTAGGAAAAGGAAGTTTTACCTGCTCTTCCAAAAAAGAAAAAGAAGCCTCTTCATCTGTTTATTGCTATCATTTATGAACCCTTCTACTCTTGTTGCATAATCTTCAAAACAATTTAAGAAGGAAAATACAACCAGTATTCTTACTCTAAAACCATTTACTTTATTGAAAGCTGAGTGTGGGGACTCAGGAGGTAGAGGCAAGGAAAGTTGCCTTAAGTCTCAGGCCACCGTGGGCTACACAGTGAGTCCCAGACCAGTCTGGGCTGCAGCATGAGACACTGCCTGAAAAATCTAAATTAAAAATGAACAATACGATGACTTCCATTGTTCACTAGTATCTCCCATTTTACTCTGATGACATGGTATCATGGAAGTGTGGAGATCATTTAGTGTTCTGGTTTTTAGTTTTCAAGTTTATATTTTAAGGAAGGTCATGTCTATAACCACTTGAGAGAACACAGTGTTTCATGGATGTTCATTTATCATTTGTCTTTTGTTGAAAAATCAGTTTATTCCTCAGGATTCATTTATAATCAGCATTCTATTTCAATTCTCTACATTTATTTATTTTCTTTATAATTATTGCCTTAGGATAAATTCCCAGGACAATTGTACCAAGCAGCGAGAATATTTATAGTCCTTTGTAGATGTTGCCAGATAATTTTCCTAAAGGAATGTAGCAATTCACACTTCCCTTAGTAATCTCCAAATACAGAGTTTTCTCAGTAAGTTGGCAGCAGCATTGCTGTATCATTTGTCCTTCCCTCTGCTTTTTTTTTTTTCCTTTATTCTCCTGAACACATGAACTCAGGGATCACGGGACTTTTCACTTAGTTGGAAAAGACTTGGGGCAATGTTTTCATTCAATAACCATTGCACTCACTGAAATATTATGCAGGAATAAAGAAGGTGCCACATGCATGCTTCATGGTATCATAAATCACATTTTGAAATTCAATTCAAAGGAAAGGAAAACTTAAAGGTTTGGGTTTGTCCACTTCTGTCTCAAACTCACACCATCCCAGCAACAACCATGCATGCTCAAGTTTGCTTTATGCCAGATACTTTCTTACAACACAGTCTGTTTCCAAGAATAACCTAAATCTATTTTTCCAAGAATACTGCTTGCTGCCCAGCTACTCCTAGGGGCATCCAAGGTTCAGAAGATCTGGTCCACACCTTGACCTTGAACAGGATAGGCATAAAAGGCCAACTGCAATCATTGAAGAACATACTGCCTACAAGGGACCATGGAGTTAGTTATTTTCTTGGTATTCCTCTATGTGGTCTTTTTCTTATGTATTACAAATAATGTGATTATTAGAAATTTTTACTTTAATTATAATATCCCTACTAAATTTGTACACAAAATGGACTCTGGACTGGGCTGATTTCAATCAAACACTAGTTTTGCCACTTAACTGTGACATTTCCCTGGTTACTTAGTGTCTTTGTCTCATTTTTTTTCATATATATGATGGGCATAATAAGAATAATATCTGTCTTGTAGGTCTGTCTTACTGATTAAATCATGATGCCACAGTATCTAGGACCTCATAATAAAGCACTAAATCATCTATTGTGTTGTTACATTAGCAATCTGGCTTCCTGTACTGTTGAGATGCCAGAAACCATAGCGCCCTAGCAATCTGCATTTCCTCTCCTTGAATTAGAGTTTCTCCATCGGAAACATAATGCAGATGACGAAGTCTCTGACAGCAGTAGTTGACTATTGACAGCTTGTACTGTACCACATACAGAACTGTTGTATGCGTTATCTCACCTCTCTTCACAATAACCTTATGAGGTTGGTACCAGCTTTCAGATAGAGTGACAGATACTTAGGGAAATGAAATAACTTACCAAAGACCAGCTAGCAACCTGTCTGGTCCATCAGAATATGTGCAGAAAAAGAGCAAAGGTATCTACATGTCTTCAGTGGTTGTCTATTGATCATACAATTAGGAGTGATGTTTTCAAATATCTTTGCATTTGGGCTGGGGAGATGGCTCAGCAAGTAAGAGCACTTTCAATGCAAACAGAAGAGCCTGAGAGAGCCAAATCTTTCTGAATTTGAATCCCCAGCATCTATATAATCGCTGGGCATGGCCACACATAGTTATAACCCAGGTGTGTGGGGAGTGGAGACAGGAGATTCACTGTGGCTCACTGGTCAGCTAGTCCAACCAAAGAAATGGCAGCTTCAGGTTGAGTGGGACACTGTCTCAAGGAAAACAAGCAGGTCTTCTCTGGCTTCAGCACATGTGCATATGGGGCGCACACATCTGCACATACACAAGCATATACTACACACATCATAGTACATATACTATACACACATGTGTTTCTATATTTTATTTAGCTTATTCATAAGGATAGATTTTTTTTTCTTGTTTTTATCGAGGTAGAGTCTCATTTTAACCCAGGCTGACATGGAATTCACTATGTACTCCCAGGCTGGTCTTTAACTCATGGTGACCCTCCTACTTTGGCCTCCTGGGTGCTGGGATTAAAGGCGTGCCCCACCATACCCTGGCAAGAACAGATTTATTAAATAAACTATTGAAACTGATTCCACATTGTGACGATTATAGCATTTCTACTGCATACCGAATAACAGTTAGCTGTTTACTTGGGTGAAGCAAAAAAAAAAAAAAAAAAAAAAATCTTCTCTTTGAATCCGTCTCTTGATCCTTTGCACAAAGCAGCTCTATTATAGCTTTCTAAAAATGAATACAGTGTTCTAGAGCCTGAATTCCATCTATTTTTTTTTTCTAAGAAAAACTGTAACATGCACAAATTTTTTTTTTAAAAGGCAAGCTAAAATCTAATGTCAGTGTTTAGTGGGCATCGGACAGACTTTCGACTCTTGCCCTTTGGGTCCCGAAGGAAAATCCCCCCATGGGTGATCAGCAAGAGAATACAGGCCACACGGACACAGAAACCCAGCCTGGGAGGAAGCAGATTGGCTTCTTATTCAGTCACTTCAGAACCTACAAGGAATAGAAAGGTAGAAGGAAAAACCATGGGTGGCAGATGAGATTCAGGCTCAACTAATATCAGTTGCTCCCTTGGTCCTAGTTGATTTTTACCAGTATTATCTCTTATTATTCTCCCAGACCAGTGAAGTCGTGTTACTTTATAGGTGAGAGCAAGAAAGCCCAGAGAATAGCAGTGAATTGGGAACCACATGGAAAACAAGCAGTAGAAAAGGGGTTAAAATGCTAGTTTCCAATGTCCCATTTCTTTCTCCATATAAGGCTACAAATACATGTCTTCATCATTCATACACCCCAGAAGTATGTCTGGCAGTGACCTATTATTAGAAGCATGATATATGGTATTATCATGATATATGGTATCCATAAATTGAAATGCATACCAAAATAATCAGTAAGCAAATAAATGTGGCTCTATTTACACTTCCTTTGCATTTCCATGCAAGAACTTGTTTGTTGATTATAGCTTAAAATAATGTTTGCCAAAACTTGCATAAAGAGTAAGGGAAAATTTCATTTGGTGTCCCATTATAAATTAATCTTATTTATGACAACAAATTGGTAGATACAGAATATTACTATAAGTAGAATCACAAGACAGTTTTCATTACCCTCTCTTCTTAGGTCTCTGGAAAGGTGAATGGTAGCCAGTTCTGTGACCTATCTAGAAGGCTGTCATCATCTTTGGCATTTCTGTCAATTTATTATTTTATATATGGTCAAACACAGAGCGTAAATGAAGGAAAGCATGGACTTACACTGCATTCAGAACTTTATGAGCTGAAGAATATTTAGACAGCAGAATATGCTACTGAAACGTGCTATAAAGATTTTTTTTTTTCCCCCAAGAGGCTGAGCTGTCATTTGCCTGAATGGTTCAGGACAGTTCTGCCTGGAGGCAGGACTATGGACTCATTAACCTCCTAGCCCGGCAACTCTGTCAATCGCAATTCTCACCATGGTTTCAATCAGATACAGCTGCCTCTGATTGCATACTGGTTGGGTCTAGTGTGGTTGTGTGTTCTTGCAATTTTCTGTACTGTGGGCAGGAATAGGCATCTTCAATATGTGTCCATTGCTGCACACAAGGCAATGTGCATGGCAGATTGTTCCTTCCTGAAAGTCTCAGCATAAAGTATGTTGCTAGATGAATGCTCTGGTATACTGAGAAGTGCCATGCTCCAAATATCAGTGGTTCTTGTTGTTTTTCTTTGCATATAGATGAATACACAGCTGGCCTGTTCTCAGGAGGCCTAGGAGTTAACTTAGTCCAAAGGAATGACTGCTATTTTCGCACTTTTCCCTCAAATTATTTCTCAAGGCTTGAGGGAATTTAAATGTGACTTACTTGGCAATGACAAGTCTCTGTCCCCTCGGTGCCTCCTGAGTGAGATTATTTACACAAGTCATTTCACCATGCTCATTCCACTTCTTCACAGAGAAACTGTATCATTTACATGGGGCCTAGACCTTAAGAAAGATGCTTTTTCCCACCTTGAAAATGGCTGCCTTGGAAAAATTAAATTCCTACTACTCATGTGATCTGATGTCATCATGCAGGAGAAATTTAATTTTAATTTTATTAATAATTTACATAAATAATTTTATTTAAAATTATTTTTCTACCTTCCTACAAACATGAGAAAATGATGGAGATCAAGTAATATATGGCATAATAATATGACAATGGCCAAGAGTCAAACTATATGTAATTATTATGGAAGTCCCTCAAGTTTTACATAAACATTAAGGCAATTTTGGAAATTTAGATGTTTTTATTCAAAGTTTCCATGGTTTCCATTGATGAGTCTTATCACCAATATATGTGTTTTTTGGAAAAGACAAGGCTTTCCAAACAACTTAACTCTATGAATGCGGGACTTGAGAATCTGAGTAACATGTTACTTTTATACTGCCACAATGAAACATGTGGCATAAGCAGCTTCATGGAGGAGATATGCCTTCTAGATCACAGTTTCGGTAGGTTCAGTCCATGGTCGCTAGGTCCCATATGCTTGGGTAGAACATATGGCCTTGGCTTATATGGCGTAAGCTGGTCTTCACTTCTTGACAGAGAGACAAAACACAGATAGAGGAGTACCCGTGCTCTGCATGCATTCTTCTTTTGCCCTTTCTATTTCCTTTGAACCAACAAGCTCATGGGTGGGGCTGCCCACATTCAGTATGGGTCTTAGTTCATCAGCTCATCTTTGGGAAATGCCCTCAGAGATAAACAGAGGGCTCTTCACTCAGGACTGAGGCGGTTCCAAATCTACTCTAGCTGATGATGAAAATTTCACTGTCCCATTAAGGTTTCCTGGATAAGGTCTACTGTTGAATTGGTGGTATTCTGGGGCTAGAACCCAGATCTCTGTAATCCTGGTCCAAAATGCACATTCCTGTCCTACTTCTTTAGGACATGTGGCCCTACATATTTCCACATGAAATTGATCTAGCAATATAAAAAATATCTCAACTAAATGCTATTGAACTTTCATCATGAGACAAAATTCTGCAATAAGCCAATATTTATACCACTGTACATACTATATGTAATATGTTATTACTTATGATTCTTATAGCAGATTTAGAATTAATGCAATATTTAAATTTGTCTCTTTTGTAGTAAGTTCCAGTTTGCTGGAACAATCTTCCAAACAGATACAGTTTAGGGGAGGAAGGGATTTATTTCAAGTTTACAAATCCAGGGGAAGTTCCATCCATAGTGGAAGAAGCTGCTGACTTCCATACATGCAAGCAGAGAGGAAAACTGCAAACATAAAACTCCAGCAGACACACAACTCATCAGAGTTCAGACTGCTCTCCCATACTTTTGGGCTGGAATTACATCTGCTCCCAATGACAGTCCCCACCCCCCCAGCAGGATGCTAGAGAATTAAGTAGGAAGTTTAACCTTAATAAAAATGCCTGAGGCTATGAGGACATACATTCAAGCTACCACACAGCCTGTTTCCTTATGGAAATATATTCTTTTAAAGATTGAAACAATAATTATGCTTTAAAATCATAGTAAGCACACATTCAAAGGATATAGGAAATCATGACAACTTTTATAAAAATAAATATTAAGGGGCTGGAGAAATGGCTTAGCGGTTAAGGCCTTTGCCTGCGAAGCCTAGGGACCCAGTTCAATTCTCCATGACCCACGTAAGCCAGCTGCATGATGGGCACATGCATCTGGAGTTTGTTTGCAATGGCTAGAGGTCCTGGCATGCCCATTCTCTCTCTGTCTGCCTCTCTTCTTTCTATCTCTCTCTCTGCTTGCAAATAAATAAATAAAATTTGGAGAAAAAAAATATTAATAGCCCAAATTCATTTGATGCTTATTTAAAACCTGAGGTTCTTTCATAATAATTGTATAAAGTTTGAAGCTTGGCCATTGTCATATGCCACAATGCTACTTGGTCTCTGCTGTTTTCTTACATTGATAGGAAAGTGGGGAATTTCTACTGAGAGCATAGAAGAAAATCAAAATGCCCAATTTCTCACTTAGCCAAGCTAAAAAACACATGAATTCTTTTAGCCAATATTTGTTGTATGCCTAATGTCACAGACAATATGAGGACTCCAAAGTCAGTATCTAAGCAGGTGTTGTGGTTTTCTATGGACTAGCTATGTATCTTAGGTAATCTGTCCCTCAGTGTCCTCATCTGTAAGATAGAAATAATAACAATACCTAGTCATATATATATATATATATATATATATATGAATGAGTGGCATTTATAAACCATTTGGAAGAGATTATGGCAAGAAAGCAAAGCTACTGATGCTATTGTGACATTATGCCAAGCAATGGCGGATGAAGAAGATAGATTCAGTCTGTAGCCCTTGAGAGTAATGGGTAGTAGAACAGTAGCTGTATAAATAAAACTTGGATAAATGACTTAAACTACCATTGTGTTAAGTACAAAGGGAAGGTATAGAATTACTACTATAACCCAGATCTAATGTCCACAAGTTTTTTTTTTTTTCTTCTGTTCTTGTAATCAATTTCCACATGGTTAGCCATGGTAACTGAGTCCCTAATACTTAATATGTCTATGGCCCTGTGTATTAAATGCAAAGAATGTTTTCATATCAGGAACATCATGTTGGGCAGGCATTCTTAGAACAAGTTCTATTGCACTTGAAGTTTTTAGAAAGTATTCTAATTCCGTTTGTCAAAAATCTTTTTGTTGCTCCAGAGACTTTTGTCTTGAAAATAAGAACTTCTTGGAAGAAATGAAAAGACCAACTACTAGTGTTTGTTGAAGACAGGCTTGTCTGTTCCTCTTTGCATGAAACAGATGGCACTGACAGACTGATAGTTTCGGAGAAGGACCTAGGTCTCTATGTACCCACCACTGTTGCCCCATCCTACAGTATCTATTCTAATCACATGTTCACTTTCCTTCTAAACTCGCTTCTCAGTCTTCCTGTGCTGAGCAGATTTGGATAATGTACATAAATATTAACCAGATAGAGGCAAGCTTCATTTTCTTGCCCTTCAGTTCACTGTACTCTGTAGACACTGCTTTGTTTCCTCTAGACTGAAGAGGCATGTTCATAAAACTAAGTCTGTGCATGCAATTTTCCAATAACAGATTATTGTCAGCACTCTTAGCATAACATATATTTAATTAACATGTGCATTTTTATGGTGTAATACTATGCACATTTGGAGACAACCGTACAGTATAAACTTTTTGTTGCTCTTATGTGGCTTTTTGTAACATTCTCTGCCTGTAATACAAGCCTGCTTTAAATGTACAATCCTCCTGTGCCAGCTTTCCAAGTGCTGGGGTGAGAGACATGTACCACCACAGAGATAAACCTAGTTTTTTTTTTTTTTTTGGAAAGAGACAGAGAGAGACAGAGAGAGAGGGAGAGGAAGACAGATAGAGATGGGCACACCAGCAGCCTCTCAGCTGCTGCAAACGAAATCTAGATGCGTGCACCCCCTTGTGGTCAAGTGTGGCATTGCACCCTTGCGTCACTTTGCATCTGGCTAAACGTGGGACCTGGAGATTGGAACCGCTAGAGATTGGAACCGGCATTCTTAGGCTTAGGAGGCAGGCGCCTTAACTGCTAAGCCATCTCTCCAGCCACCCCCCCCCTTTTTTTTTTTTTTTAGTGTTTTTTGGAATTTAAAAAAAAGTCCCACTTTATTGCAATATTTGTCTGACTGCAGTGATCTAGAACTGAGTCTGTAATACCTCCTGAAGTATGCCTGTACCCTAAACATACATGGCATTTTGACTCAAAGTCAAACACAAAGGTTTTTTCTTTTTAAAACTTTTTAAACATATTTTTCTTAATTTTTTAAAACTTCATATTTAAATAATGTAAACTTGTTCTACAGATAGCTCATCTTGAAAATGTTTTAAAAAGAAAAAAAAGCTGTTAGTCTTTAAGAAGCAAGGCTCACCACTTAGATTTCTTTTCTTAAAATAAAAAAAAAAATGGGGGCTGGAGAGATGGATCTGTGGTTAATGCACTTGCTTACAAACCTAGTGACCTGGATTTGATTCTCCAGTACCCACACAAAACCAGATGCACAATGTGGCACATGCATCTGGAGTTAGTTTGCAGTGTCTAGAGGCCCTGGTGAACCCATTCCTCTCCCCCCCATCTCTCTTTGTGTACAGATAACTTGAAATATTAAAAAATGATTTTAGGAGCCAGGTGTGGTGGTGCATGCCTTTAATCCCAGCACTCAGGAGGCAGAGGTAGGAGGA
The DNA here is from genome assembly GCA_036365145.1 of Orientallactaga sibirica. Taxonomy (NCBI): domain Eukaryota; kingdom Metazoa; phylum Chordata; class Mammalia; order Rodentia; family Dipodidae; genus Orientallactaga; species Orientallactaga sibirica. Next base: position 52,442,988 of record JAEOAD010000004.1, on the reverse strand, counting down.
TCGCCATGAGTTTGAGTTCATCCTGAGACTACATAGTGAATTCCAGGTCAGCCTGAGCTAGAGTGAGACCCTACCTTGAAAAACCAAAAATAAATAAATAAATAAAATAAAAAATAAAAATGATTTTAGAATTCCCAAATTCTAGAGTAGACAAAGAGTGAACCAACATTCCAAAGATAACAATGCTTTACTTTGGCACTTCCATTAAATAACTGGCTTTTAAATAACATTTTAAAGACATCTGATCTACAAGGTCAGAATGCTTTTTATTTTCTTGTATTAACATGTGTGTTTTTATGACATGTGATAGGAATCGTAAGACTTCCCCTGTAAGCTAGATGATATCTAATCACTGGCTACCACAGCCAGGAAAGGTGAAGCCCAGGACTGTCGTGGTTATTTCCACGGCATGGTACTTGTGTCACTAAAAATAGGCAACCCTGAACTATACTGCAGTTGAAGGACAAGACAAAAATAGGAAATAAACTTGAAAAGTAATTGTATAAATAGAGTACTGGGATTAACAACTTGACCCACAAGCTTGGATTCACTAATAAGATTGGTTATTTTTATTGAATGCAGGAAATAGAATACCACTTACATATTTAAGAGAAATGTATTTTGAATTGAAGAATGATTGATATTAAAACCATGACAACTTATACTACAAAATAGAATAGAGTTTTCATTAATCTTTTTAGTTGTTATGTCTTGTATCTTTTAATGGTACTTCACACATGTATATACACACAAAAATAAAACACATTAAGTAACTTGGATAATGATATCTAGCAGCTATAAACTATAATTGATTGTACAGATGTAGCTAAAATCCATTCCTTAGAATGTCAATAAAACATTAGGAGTGTCATAGCTTTTGACACTACATGTCAAGCACTAATAAGAACCCCCAAAATGGATATGTTCCATATTATTTAGTAAATTTACAGCTACAATGATTCTATCAAGTGATTTATACATGTTCATATCTTCCTTGTGGGTTGCACTTACAAAGCTAGTTTCCAAATTTATGAGATGGCAAATCTGTCCTGGATGACTAACTCTTGGCCTTATATTTTGGTCCTTTCTTGTTTTCCTACCAAGAACATTATGAATTTCTAACTGTGCTTCTCTTTCCTCCCCCTTTTCTCTTGCAACACCACTACCCAACTCTGGGGCCAGAAATCACACTGTTCATACTTGGGTTTTTGGCAAAGGTTCCCAAATTTCAGAATTTCTGCTTTTGTCTACTTTCAGCAGAAATTTAAATTATTTATTACACTACTTTGCTGCTAAAAAAAAAAAATTCAAAGCTGGAGAGATGACTTGGTGATTAAGGCACTTGCTTGCAAAGCCTTAGGACCCAGGTTCACATAAAGCTAGATGCACAATTGGCTCATGCTCCTTGAGTTCATTTGCAGTGGCTAGAGGCCCTGGTGTGCCCATTCTTTCTCCGTCTCCTCTCTCCCTGAAGTAAATAAATAAAATATTTTTTAAAATTCAGGGAATATCTTAAAGGACAAATTTTAAGCTGTTATCTTAGAAAAGGATTTTTCTAAACCTATTTCTTTTACTATTTTCTTGAAAACTTGATGTAATACATGAAATTTTTATATAATTCATATAAATAAGATATTATGATCACATTCTCCCCCATTATCCTCTTCTTTCCCCAACCATTCTACATGAACCTTTTCTGTCACCAGCTGAATAACTGAACCCACTGAATTTAGTAGGGTTTAGTAACTTTAGTAGATTTAGTAGGGTTGCTTGCACGAGCATGTGTGAGGGATTATTTACTGTAGCATGGTCAACATACCAGTCGCTCCACCATGAAGCAAATGGCTCTCCTTAGAAACCATCAACTGTTAATAGTACCGCATGGGGAGAGAAGTCAAGCCTCATGAGACCCTCCCCTGTCCATGATGGGATGGGGGTGGGTCCAGTGTTGTGCAGGTTTTGTGCAGATAACTGTGGCTACTGTGTATTCATGATTGCAACATGTCCAGAAGACAGCATTCCACAGCACTACTCTCCTAACCCTTTTCTTGACTAATGTATATATCAGTGAATATTCCTGAACAAAATATCCAGCTCATAAAATAGAGTAACACATGGCCAGTAACTTACCTGTGTCTTTGCCTGTCCTAACTCAATCCCCTTATTTATGTGCAAATAAATAATAGGCCATTTATTTTCATAAAACATTATTGTGTTATATATGTATGCATGTATTTGCCTTCTTGGCTTGCTTTAAAATATTTTTTCTTGCCGGGCATGGTGGTGCACACCTTTAATCCCAGCACTTGGGAGGCAGAGATAGGAGGATTGCCATGAGTTCAAGGCAACCCTCACGCCTGGGCTTGAGTGAAACCCTACCTCGAAAAACCAAAAAAATAAAATGTTTTTTCTTGACATTTTGTTACTCAGACTTAACTATGTTGTCTGTGTCTATAATCATTTTTTTTCTTTTGCATAATGTTATACTTTGCAAGTATACCACAGTATTCAAATATCCTATTACTTGTCAATTGACATTTTTATTGTTTCTGTCTGTGTAATTTTGCTTTTACAAAAGTGTCCAGAGGATACCTGAATAGTCTTGGTCATTTCTTCTGCTTTAGTTTCTCTTGGGTATATGCATAGCATGAACTTGTTTAGGCTGTGCTCAAAATGGTCCTGGTAAGGACAAGGTCAAATTGTGTCATTGAGAATGTTTAATGGAGTACCTATTATGGGATAATGAAGCACACAAGGACTGGCAAGGGCAAGAAGATAAACCATCCCTAGGTCCAAAGAGGCGAAGGAAGTACAAAGTGATTAAAGGACTCTCAAGCCAGCAGCCGCTGCTGCAGAGAGGATTACTCAACAGAGCTCTAGCTTTCATGAAGAGTGACGTAACAGCCAGTGCAGAGGGAGCTAATGGCACTGAGAATCCTCACTGGACTATGTTCCTTTCTCTCTAATGTCTTGCCAGCACCTCTCATGGGGTAGACCCTACTGGAAGCCAGAATTCAAGGGAACCCAATTGATGAAATTTATAGAGATCTGTTTGCAAGAGCAGGATGAAGGCTAAGACTAGCTCTAAGGAGTCAGGATAAATGCAAATGGTAAATATGATTTGAGGTACCTCATTTCCAAAGTGTTTATATGAATTGATACTGTAACCCTAAATAAATAAGAATGATCCTGATCATTTCTGACCCTTCTGAATTTTTAACATTAGATTTAAATGGTATACATTCCAGCAAATAAAGCTGAACTGCTCCATATGTTGACTAAGCAGACATAATCTCTGATAAAGTACATGGAAATAAAGAACTGAAGTGTCAATTAAGAAGTAATTGGATATTTGAATATTGTGACATAGCTGCCAAAGATTACATTGGAAAAAAGGTAATTGGGTATACATACAGGCAACAAACAACACAGATGAATTTGAAGAACCAAATGTCAAAGGAAACATCTTATTTATTTACTTGGTTATTTAGTTAGTTATGAGAAAGAGAGGGGGCAGATAGAGAGGGAATAGTCATGCCAAGGCCTCTGACCACTGCAAACAAACTCCAGACGCATGCACCATCTTGTGCATCTGGCTTTATGAGGGTATTGACAAATTAAACCTGGGTCATTTGGCTTTGCAGACAAGAGCCTTAAACACCAAGCAATCTCTCCAGCCCCTATATTTTATTTATTTATCTATTTACTTATGAGAAAAAGAGAGAGGAGGGAAACATTTTAAAGTAAGCCACATAAGGCAAATGCATGCATGTATACATACTGAAATAATGTAGAAATTAATTTTACTCTAAAGCATATATAGGAGAGCAAAGATTGAGTAAGAGCCAAGACATTTCTGAATGAGATGAAAAAGGAATGACTTTCAAGATGTGAAGGTTATTCATGAGGCCAAAATGATTAAGACAGTGAAAGATTGGTGAGCATGTACAAACAGGTGAAAAGGATCCCCACAGACAGGAATTTACAGATAATCAAAAATAATGAAATTGATGTTTCAGATGCTGAAAAAAAGGATGGCTATTTACATCATAGAGCTGTGAACATTGGCTTTTTTTAAAAAAAATTTATCTAGAGCCACAAAGAAAAATGGACTGTTATCTCACACCATGAAGAAAATCATCTTCAAGGTTTTTTTTTTTTTTTTTTTTTTTTTTTTTTTTTTTTGGTTTTTCAAGGTAGGGTCTCACTCTAGCCCAGGCTGACCTGGAATTCACTATGTATTTTCAGGGTGGCTTCGAACTCACGGCAGTTCTCCTACTTCTGCCTCCCAGGTGCTGGGATTAAAAGCATGTGTCACCATGTCCGGCTCAATCTTCAAGTTTATCTAAGCTAATCCCAAAGAGTTAGACACATTGCTAGTCCCAAGATCTGATCTCCACATATTCCTCTAATGACTTTGTCTATGTATAGTTAGCTAGGAGTCATGCAGGAAAACCTGATTGGGAGACTCTAACAAATCTCTGTGGCTGTCACTCAAGATAGCTCTAGCCAAGTTAAGCTGAGTCCATACTAAGGTTTTTTTTCTTATTTAAAATTTTCAGTGATGTATATGCACTGCACCATGCTTCTGACACATGAAGACATTTATTCATAAGTATGTAATGTACTTTGAGCATATTTACTCCCACTACTTATAACTTTCTTTCATTTCCTTCCTCCTTAACAGTTTCATTTCTACTTTTGTGTAATATATGTACATGATTTTATATGTTTATATAAAATCTAGGAATCAACAATGAGTGAAAAAATGATGCCTTTCCAAAACTGACTTCATTCATGTAATGATTATCTCCAGTTGTATCCATTTTCAGGAAAATGATATAACCTTATTCTTTGTTATGGTTGAAAAATCATACATGTGTGTTATTATTACATATTTTTCTTTTTAATTTTTTTATTATTAAGAACATACTTTGAATGGATACATCATGTGTTGGTACCATCTTTTCCCTCCTCCCTGCCCTCATTCTGCTGCAGACGCTCCTCAGAGGGATTGTTGGTATTCCCCATGGGGTTGTGGGTTATGTGTTATGGGAGCGGAGGCAGTTATTGGGCGGAGGCAGTGCCTCTGGGTATGAGATCCCAACCTGTGGCTCTTGCACTCTTCTAGCCCCTCTTCCACAGAATTCCCTGAGCCTTGGTGGGTGTTTTAAGTCTAATTTAGTGGTGAGCTCTTAGGAGCTTCTGGACTTCTGCTTTGGTAAGTGTTGAGTATCCTCAGCATCCGTCTTCTTCATCCTGTGCTGCTTATCAGGCTCTCCATGGAAGCAGCACTCTTGCTCATCTCCCATGACCTCTGTGGTTTCACCTGGACCTTGACTGAGATGTGAGGGGTGGTTTATCACCTTGGGTCTTGCTACCTTCTGAAAAAGCAAAACAGATTCTCCAATGGAGAGTCAAAGTCAGCATAGGTTAAATTGGGTGTTATTAGTTTAGGGAGAGTTTGATGGATGTAACCCCTCTTTTAGCCAAAGACTAGTGGGAGCTTGACATTGGAGATTATAATCTTTGTCTCCATAGGATTCTGACCTGGTTCCCAGTTCCTTTACACTGAGCAAATCGCTGAGCCAACCAGAAAGCCATTGGTTACCCACCAAGATTGTGTACCATCATTGCACTGGTGTGTAGTTCTTGTTAGGCTGGTTACTTCTGGGTACCTTTGACTCCTGTTTGCTCACACCATTGTTGGCCACTTTCCCCCAGTAGCTTACGTAGGCTATCCAGCACTAGACGAACTGTCTGGGGACTGGCTCACTTCCAGATTCCATCCAGGTTGCTCCGTGCTCTATGCTGGCAACAAAGGGTATTTTCCACAAGAGGGTCTTACCTTTTACCTCAGGCAGGTAGCCAAGTACTTTGACAGGAGCCTGTCTTGCTTTGGGGACCTCATAGGTCTCTCTGATCAACAGCTCAATGTGGGAAGCACCTATTTATAGTCCTGTAAGTTACAGTTCATAGCGAAAACGTTTTAAGATTAGGCTTCATCCTACCCTCTCCAGGGCCCTTTTCAGAGGCTCCCCCTATACTCCTGTTGAGTGAGTCTACCTTCAAGGAGAAACATTTCTATGGCACCAGTTCGTTTTAGGTTTAGTTTTTTATTTCCCACCATTCTCTCCCTCCTCTCCCCTCCCCCAAAGCCCTTCCATCCCTTTTGCCTGGGTCTCAAGTTGCCTATCCCATATGTAAGCTGATCAGGCTGGCAAATGCAGATGAGTGAGAACATGGGGTGTTTGTCTTTCTGTGATTGTGTTTGTTCCCTGAGTATGATCTGTCCTAAGTCCGTCCATCTTCCTACAAATCTCATTCTATCATTGTTTTCTTACTACTGAGTAGAATTCCATTGTGTAAATGTACCACAACTTCATTATCCATTCATCCAATGATGGGCATCAGGGTTGATTCCAGCTCTCAGCTATTTTGAATTGAGCAGCTATAAACATGGTGGGGAAATATTTCTGTAGTAAAGCATGGAGCATTTAGGGTAAATGCCTAGTGAGGGAATAACTGGGAAGTTCTATATTCTTCTCTTTCAGGAATCTCCATATTAATTTCCTTAGTGGTTACACAAGTTTGCTTTCTCACCAACAGTGAATGAGGGTTCCACTTTTCCCACATCCTCACCAACATTTATTGTCATTTGATTTTTTTTTAATGATTGCCATCTTTACTGGAATAAGATGGAATCTCATAGTTGTTTTAATCTGCATTCCTTTTATGGTTAGGAATATTGAGCATTTCTTAAGTGAGTGCTTGCCATTTGTATTTCTTCCTCTGAGAACTCTCCATTCAGTTCTCTACCCCGTTTTTTGAGTGGGTTGTTTGAGTTTTTATTGTTTAGTTTTTTGATATCTTTGTAGATTTTAGGTATTAGGCTTATGTCAGTGGTATAGCTGGTGAAAATTTTCTCCCATTCTGTGGGTAATCTACTGGCTTTGTTTATGGTATGTTTGTGCAAAAGATTTTAGCTTCATATAATCCCATTTGTTGAGAGATTGTTTAGCTTCCTGGACTACTGGGATATTGTTTACGAAGTCCTTCCCCACTGCTATGTAGTGGAGAGTTCCTCCTATTTTTTTTTTCCAATTGTTGAAGAGTTTCAGGTCCTATATTATGGTCTTTAATCCATTTGGACTTGATTTTTGTGTATAGTGAGATGAGTGGGTCTAGTTTCATTTTTCTACATGTGGTCATCCAATTTGTCCAGCACCATTTGTTGAAGATGCTGTCTTTTCTCCAGTTTATGTTATTGGGACCTTTGTCAAAGATCAAGTATTAGTAGCTACTTGATCTAAGGTCTGGGTCTTCAATTCTGTTTCTATTTTATGTACTCATTCCTTTGTTGTTGTACAGGAGCTTTTCTCAAAACGTAGCTATTTAAATAGTGTTGTAATAAACATTGACGTGCAAGTAAAACAAAAATACAATATCATCTTCAGATAGACTCATGTCTTAAAGGAAGAAAATATTAAAACTGTCAAAATAAGGGCTGGAGAGATGGCTTAGCAGTTAAGGCGCCTGCCTCCTAAGCCTAAGAATGCTGGTTCCAATGTCCAGCGGTTCCAATCTCCAGGTCCCATGTTTAGCCAGATGAAAAGGATGCAATGCTGCACTTGACCACAAGGAGGCGAACACATCTGGATTTTGTTCACAGCAGCTGAGAGGCTGCTGGCGTGCCCATCTCTGTCTGTCTTCCTCTCCCTCTCTCTCTGTCTCTCTCTGTGTCTGTCTCCAAAAAAAAAAAAAAACTGTCAAAATAAAATGTCAATGTATGGCCCTTTCTGACATGATATCAAAGAAACATTTCTTAAGGATGATGCAAAAATATATCTTAATCAACAAAGAATATATTTAGCTGGCTGTGGTGGTGCACATCTTTAATCCTAACATTTGGGAGGCAAAGGTAGAGAACTACCATGAGTTTGAAGACAACCTGAGAATTCACAGTGAATTCCAGGTCAACCTGGGCTAGAGTGAGACCTTACCTTGAAAAGACAAAGAATATATTTATACATCTATTTATTTTAATTTCATTGAAAATAGTAAATAAGCTGCAGATTCTCTAGAGAATAATATATTATTTGTAATAGGAAAATCCCAGTGCCATGGGTGGGATACCTCCCAGGGAGCTATTGGTAAGTGAGATCCATGAAGTCCTGCAAACAATACAGGCCATTAGCAATGCTCTTGATTGCCCACCAGAACTAGACATGAAGACCATTTTGCTAAAGACACCACTTGCACCAGTTGCAGAACACTGAGAAATCAAGAGCTGAAAGACTTCTCCCGACTGGCTAGCTGACAAAGTGCTGGAAACCACTATTCAGGCTGCTGGAAGAGAAAGGTCATCAACAGTTTTAACTAGCATGGACCCTGAGAGTATAACCGGCCAGACAGGCAAGATATGCCCACAGGTGGTTGCAACACTGGCATGACTGCTATAGTGGTAACCAACTGCTTTAGGATTGGATTGGAGGCCAACTCCACATGGGACTAAAAATGAGCCAAAAGGCCATAATGTGGAAGGTCATAGGTCCTAAGAGGAAGCTACAACTATTGTTTGGCTAGTTGGCTTTGTGGTGCCTGTCAAGCTGCCCTCTGAATAATTATGTTTATGACCATAGATGACTGCTGATCTCACTGTTAGTCTAAGAAGCTGCACTTTGGAGATGGCAGTAACTACTGCAGATGCTCAAGATTCATCAATGTGCCAAGAAGTGGCAGTTAAGTGCTCAGAACCAATAGAGACATGTTTATAACACCCACAATGGATCAGGAAATATTGTAGAAGACAAGTCAAAAAGATTTTAGGAGCATAGGACGGGGAAGAGTGCTTTGGAATGATGACTTTTGTACACAAAAGGCTATTGCATTCATAACCTTATAGTGACTGTGTTGTTCCCTGCAAAAACAGTGGGTCTATCAATATTGGGTCATCATGGATGATGAAGAGAAAAAAGACATCAAAATATAAGAGAAACTAATTGGAAAGAAGAAAGAGTTGTGTGGAAGGGTATGGGAGAGGGGGAATGAAAGAAAACAATGGGGGGTTATGGTCAAAATACATTATGCACATGTATGAAAATTGTCAATAAAAAAGACATTTTAGGGATAGAGAAATGGCTTAGTGTTTAAGGTGCTTGCGTGCAAAGACAAAGGACCTAGGTTCAATTCCCCAGGACCCATGTAAGCCAGCTGCACAAGAGGGTGCATGGGTCTGGAGTTTGTTTATAGCAGCTAGAGGCCTTGAACCACCCATTCATTCTCTCTCTCCCTGCTTATTTCTCTTTTTCTCTCAAATAAATAAATAAATAAAATGTTTTTAAGCAGGTTTTAAAGCTACAAACATCAAGAAAATATCTAAAACTCCTAGAACTAATAATGGGCTAGTATCAAAAATGTATAAATATCTTCCAGAATATCAAAAAGAAAAAGACAACTTAATGGGAAAAGGGCAACTTGCACTGATAATATGCTTTTCTTTTTCTTTTTTTTTTTTTTTTGGTTTTGCAAGGTAGGGTCTCACTCTGGTCCAGGCTGACCTGGAATTAACTATGTAGTCTCAGGGTGGCCTCGAACTCTCGGCGATCCTCCTACCTCTGCCTCCCGAGTGCTGGGATTAAAGGCGTGCGTCACCACGCCCGGCAATATGCTTTTCTTTCATGGTCTTGCTTCGTGAATTACCACTAGCCTATAGTTCCTGGAGGACTAGAACCTGTTTCAGATACCTTTTCTTCCTCTTCACTTAATACAGCATGTGGAGGGGTGAAAGGGACAGGTTTTTTTAATTAAACATGCTAATTTGTCACTGCAGAATCATGTGTGCTGTTAACAAAGCTCTCCACCTGCACTCCTGGACCAAAATCATGTGCACACTCTTAACAAAGCTCACTGCATGCACACCAGCATCAGAGGCTTTGCTCATATTTAAAACCTAAGTACCTTCCTTTTTGTGTACACATCAGCAGCCTGTCCCCATCCATCCCTGCAGGTCCAGATCATCATTCCTGGCTACACCGTGTTTTCACTGCCTCTGCTCCACACCAGATGTTCTTGTGGAACACCACCTGCAATACTGAACTCAGTCACTATATATTTCTACATCTGTACCTTTGCTCACTTTAACTGTGCCTCTTCTAACTTCTATTTTTAATTATTTTGCATGTGTGTCTGTACATGCATGTTTGTGCACACAAGGTCCTCTCGACACTGCAAATGAATTTAAAATTTGCACCACTTTTTTGTGTCTGACTTATGTAGGTGTCTTGGGAATTGAACTTTGGGAATTGAACTTGGGATGGCAGGCTTTTCAAGCAAGCACCTTTAACGTCTCTGGCATCTTTCCAGCTCCCCTTTCATTCTAAACACCTTAAGGGCATGATCTCATTCCTGTAAATTATCTGGTAGGTTTTTTTTTTTGAATATTTAAAATTAAGAACATACTTTTATGGATACATCATGTGTTGTTACCATCTTTTCCCTCTTCCCTGCCCCCATTGTGCTGGGGGCCCTCCTCAGTGGCATTGCTGGTATTTCCCATTATAAATGGGTGAATTAATATTGACTTATAACTGTGACATAATGCCCAGTATGAATTTCCAGCCATCTATGTTTTAAAGTGGCAGACTATCAGATCAAACAGAACTGTCAACATCCACTTCTGCTACTGTAGCAGGATTCCAAAGACTGGATAATATATAAAGAATAGCTGGGCATGGTGGCACACACCTTTGATCCCAGCACTTGGGAGGGAGAGGTAGGAGGATAGCCATGAGTTCAAGGCCACCTTAAGACTAAATAGTGAATTTCAGGCCAGCCTGAGCTAGAGTGAAACCCTACAAAGAAAGAGAGAGAAAGAGAGAGAGGCAGAGAGAGAGAGAGAGGGAGAAGAAAAAAGAAAACAGAAGAGAAGAAAAGAGAAAAGAAAACAAGAATAAAGTTAGGGTTAGAGAGATGGCCTAGAGGTTAACGTCCTTGCCTGCAAAGCCAAAGGACCCATGTTTGATTCCCCAGGACCCACATAAGCCAGATTCATAAGGTGGCACATGCGTCTGGACTTCATTTTCAGTGGCCCAGTGGCTGGAGTCCCTGACCTTCCAATTCTCTCTCTTTCTCTCTCTTTCAAATAAATAAATAAAAATATTTTTAAAAAAGAATAAAGTTAATACGGCTTATGGTTCTGGAAAGTGAGAAATACAAGAGCACTGCACTGACATGTGGTACCATGTCATTCCATTGCAGAAAAGGGCAAATGAGCACAAGAGAGGAGACTGGTCTCAACCTTCTAATTGTGAACTCAGTCAGCTTAATGTCATTAATATATTCATGGGGGTGGAGCACTAGAACCTAAAACCCTTTTAAAGATTCAATGAATTGGGCTTTTTGTTTCTTTTTAATTTTAGACAGGGTCTTACTGTTTAATCAAGGTAGGCCAGGAACCTTTTAGGTAGTTCAGGCTGGCCTTAAACTTATGTTTCCCTGTGTTATCCTAATGGAATTGCAGGTATGCACTGCCATTTCCTACATTATTGCTATTATTTCAACACGAACTGAATTTCCACATGTCTTCTGGAGGAGACAGTCTATCCACAATGATTGGTCATTTCATTGTGATTTTCCCCCTTACACCAATTATGTTTATAATGCAAGTCAGTATAGATGGTGTGAAACTAGCAAATGGTAAGTAATAGAGGTCACCAGGATGAGGAATGTAATGAATGAGAGGTACTCATTGTGAGGAGGAAAGTTTAAGGACTGACTGATTTAAGAGCTTAATGATTGGAATAAGAAAGCAGAATAGTAGAAAACAGTGAGCCACGTTATGAACTATGTCTTCAGCCCCAGAACCAACTGAGCACCATCCCAGGTGAGGCACTTAGCTGCCTTCACTCTCATGTCAATTTGATGATAACACCTATCTCAAAGGTCAACTCACACACAAAGGAACTTAACAAATTTTCTTTACAACTCTTGCCTCCCTCTTAAAAATAACACTGAGTTCAACCAGATCATGCAGTACATTTTCAGGGATGAACCATGCCCCCCAACATAAAAATTTGGCTAATGAGGTACTTCTCCAAACTGCTATTTGCCTCATACCATATACCTTGACATGAATAACATTCATAATTTACAGAAAAGAAACAAAATGACCACAAATTAAATGTCCCTCCACTCACATGTGTGCCATGTAAGAGTGATGCATATAACTTACTAATTTACTGAATTTAACATGAATATTTTCAACCATAAAGGATCGTTGGATGCCGGGTACATCTATAGCCACACACATGTATATATTTAGCAATTCCTATAATTACATTAAATGCTGAGGCTAAAGAGGATAACAGTAGAATTTCCTATAATATTTGTTGATGGCTTGAAGTCACCCAAAGGGTTTTGTGACTATGAATTCATGCATGAACAGTTCCCCTTCATAATACTGAAATTCCTGTGATGGCATGCTACCAAGGAGGTCAACCAGTGACCCCCTTTTTTCTGTAATGACACTTCTTGGCATTTATGTATATAACAGGATGCCTTGCATGTCCAGTCACAGTAATGCTCTAGGTCACTTCTCCAAGTGCAGGCTGTGGCTCTGTGACTCTGGTGATGGTCTGCCTCATGCTTGAGGCAAGCCTCAGAAAGACCACTCAGCCCACAGATGTCTTTCTGGGAGCATATTTCAAACAGTGACAGCAAACAGAAACATCAGCCTTTAAGGCATTGCCTCCAATTGGTATATTGTCACCTCCATCTCATTTCTTTAGTCATGGTCACATAAAACATTTCCCATGGGGAGATGCAAACATGCATCTGTTTGCCACAGGTAGGGCTCAGATGGCAGACCAAAGCATGACTACACCACAATCCAATTCTGGTGAAACAATGAGTTTATCGCGGTTACGTACAGGCATATGGGTGACTCAAAGGCAGCTGAATCCTCACAAAATTCCATCCCTTCCTGAATGGTGACTTCATGGAAGCTGCATCATCAAATCCCACTTCTAGTTAACTTTCTATTTTTTTTATTAGCTTCTCCCAAGCTCACTTGTGCTTGGGGGTGGGGGGGGAGGCAGGACAGAACAATCACTGGACGTGCAGGTGAGGGTATTTCTTGTAACCCTCCCATCCTCCATCTACTAGGGAGTAGCAATAACTGCTACCACATCCATCACTGTATTGCTCTATTCAAAAGTTGCCATGTTTATGAAGGCAAAGCATTCTTTACTCAAAGATGGCACCATGTCATGCCTAGAAGAAAAACACCATACAACAGGCATAAAACTTGCTTGTACAGGTGCACCATGAGGCTTAGTCTCTTTACTGAAAGGAACTGTGAAGTCACAGGGAAAACTGTGTGCATGAACAAAGATTGATTTGGGCTCCATGAATTAGAGCTCCTGAAAAGTGCTGTATGTGCTTTGACCAAGGCTGGATGGACTGACAGAACTATTGTGATCATGGAGAGATGGAATATTGTGGAATCCAAGCCAAATTACCTAGGGCTAGCTGAGGCCTCTCAATAGCCAATTTAATACAGACCTCTGTGTCTGACCTAACATCCATGTGACTAACAGGTAATTAAGTAAAACCTTTTTGGAATGAACAAGCAGACCTCAAGCTTCTATTAACCTAAAGTCAAGAGTATCATCAGATAGCATCTAAAGCCTGAAACAGAGATTTCCCTGCCTTGCTATTATTACCTGTCTACCTAATGTCTCCACCAACATATCTGAAAAGTTCCTTGTTCTAGAACTATAAAGCCTTCATGAAATTGTTCACACATCAAAACATGGAATTTGGGGTAAACTGAGTCTGTATTCCCAGGCGATGCTCACTCAGAATTAGCTTAAGTGTAAAATATCTCTTATTTTAAATATATTTTTAGTAGTTATGTATATAGTATATATGCCGCAATGACAGTATCATTAGCCTTCTCCCTGTCCTCCCCCCATGGGTAATATGGGTCTTGTCTTATGGGGGTAGCCATCAGTTATGTGGGAGAGGCAATGACTCTGTAGAATGGCCCAACTCATGGCTCTAACAATCTTTCCGCCCCCTCTTCTGAAAATTTCCCTGAGCCATGTTGGGAGTCATTTTAGGTCTATTTCAATGACGAGGTCTTGGGAGTCTGTGTCTCTAGATATCTGATTTGGTAGGGGTTGGGTGTTCTTTGTGTCTATCTCCTTCGCCCTTGTGCTAATACCAGATTCACCGATAAAGCAGCACTCTTGCTCATTTCCCCTATAACTCTATGGCTTCAGCTGGTGCCTTGTTGAGGTGGGATGGGCTGATTCTCTCCTCAGGTTCTGCATCCATCTGAAAGAGAGAAGCAGATTCTCCAACAGAGAGTAAGGTCAGTGCAAGACACAAGGATAACCATTATTATTTTAGAGAGAATTTAATAGGTGTAGGTCCTCTTGTATCTCACTATTGGTGGGAGCTTGATACTGCAGAGTGGGCTCATTTTTGGACATGTTTCTGACTTGTTTCCCATTTCCAGATATGGGTTCCATTCCACTGAGCTGATCTGTTAGCCAAATTTAGAGCAGTTGGTAATCCACCATGGCTGTGTGCCACTACTGCACTTGTGTGAGCATCATGTCAGATTTTTTGCTGCTGAGTAGCTTAGACCATGAATTGCTTAGACAGGTGTCGGTCATCCCCCCACACTTATTTAGTGCCTTCTGGCACTAGACAAGCTAACTGTCTGGGGACTGACTCTCTTCCAGAGTCCAGCCAGGTCTCTCCATGTTCCATCCGAACAGCATATGGTATCTTCAGCAGTAGGGTCTTACCAATAACCTTTAGTGGGTCATCAAGTACTCTGACAGAAGTCTGTCTTCTTTTGGGAAACCTTATAGGTCTCACTGATCAACAGCTCTTGTGGATGTTAACCATATGCTGGTATTGGTAGTTATAGGTCAGTGCCAAGGGAAAAGAAGGAAGAAAAAGTATAGGTAATATGAAAGAAAGAGAGAAGAGAGAGAAGAGGGAGTGAATACAGATCAAAACAGGAGAATATTGAAGTAAGTCTTCATCATACCCTCTCCAGGCCCCTGTGATTCAGGTGTTCTATCCAAGCACCTGATGCAGGTTTGAACTTTTAGTATGTCTTTCAGGATATAAGATTTTATGGTACCATTTCCATATGGGTCCAGTTTTTTGCTCCCACCATCCCTAAGGTCCAGTCCTTGAGATTAGGTGTGTCAGCATCTCGGGAAAATATTTCTTATCTCCTGTGAGGAGTTATTTTTTTTATTGAAAGCCACCCACTTAATCTATAAGGGGAGGATAGAAACATAATTAGGGAGCAGTTGCTTGTTTTACAAATTATGAATTTGTTTAGAAATGTAGCATTTTCTCCTTCAAGAAAAGTAATTTACTCAACTTTCCAATGAACTTTTGGTTTGGCTATGTCAACATCAAGATTTCTATATCAATTAACAGGATGTTGTGCTTGTTTTTTTTTTCTTTTCAGAATCCCTACCAGAACAGTTCTTTTGAGCATATAGAGGTGGCATACTGTCCAGCCAATATAAGGAAAATATATTGGTCTGTAGGATAAACCAGAGGTACTAAGCATGGAAATTCACAAGAAAGTGGTAACACAGAGCAAAAGACCAAAAGATCCAGAAGAATTGGTTTAGTATTCTGGAGTGCCTTGTAATCTATTGCCATTTCCATTAGCATCATTTGCCAAGTTTGTTCATTGGAAAGAGCAAACTCTAAATCATATGTGAGATCCTGAGATTGTCTAGTTCTGAAACAGCATCCGTTCATGCAACTTTCAGTCCATATGTGACTCAAATCATATAAAATTACTATGCAAACCAAGAAGTACCAGGTAAACATGAGCTATTTAAAGTAATCCCAAAGAAATCAGTGAGCCTCTGGGCCTTCATTGTGACCTCCAATGGTCAGTTCCCTTTAACAAAACTAATAATTGAAAACATAGTTGTGATTCTAAGCTCTTTTACAGTGAGTTTCTCTACTGGTAATGGGCAGAGGAAGGACTTGAATTACACAAATAATTGTACACTGGAGACTTAGTTTCAAGCATAATCAACTTTAGGTGTTAGAAAGGTGACTGTCTCATTGCAAAAATATTGATAAGGCTGGAATGTGGGTTTTGCTGCCAATACCAGATATGGCCACACATGCAGAGGTGAAATGTGAGGTTCTCTTCTAAAGAATGAGGGGGTATAATAATAGTTGTTCACTAGCAGTATTCAAACAGGTACATCTTAACAAGAAATTTAGTGTTCCAAGCACTTCTAAAATTTAATTTAATCCTCACACTCATCCCCATGTGATAGGGATATTAATTGAATCTTTCAGAGAAAATACAACAGAAAAATAACTTTTCCAAGACTTTTCATGAGTTTTAAATAACAGACCTAAGATTTGAACCAAAAAAATCTTGTCTGAAGGCAGTACTTTGTGCTGTGAACCATGGCAAAAGATAACAGGAACATGGGTAACAAAAGTGAGTAATCAGCTCAGTTCCCTGGTCTCAGGACCCCCGTTTCTGGCTTGGGGTTGCCTGAACTCTGTGTACCTGCTGTGGAAGTAGGCCCGTTGCCCCACCTTCCTAATTGAATGGCCTCTGGGTCATCAACTACCAAATCTCCTGCTCCAGAAAGTGTGAATGTAAAGTGAGTAGGCCACAGCAGCTACTGGTTCTTTCCCTAGCTACTGGTTCTCTCAGGCACCTCTCCTGCTGGCTTAGGGTGGCCTGGACCCTGTGATGTAGAAGCATGTCTTTTGCTCCAGCTTCCTGATTTGTGCCTGGGTCTCCAAATACCCTCACCTAGGCCACTGTGGGAGATGGCCTCTTACCCCTGGTTCTGCGCTTCCCAGCTTCTAGTTACCCAACCACTGGTTCCCCTGTGCTGAAGAATGCATGGAAGTAGAATGAGTAGGCCAGAGCTCCCAGTTCTCCATCTCCCAGTTCCCCAGGTATATTTGATGTACTTGCAATTGCCACAATCTGTGCATCTGTAGTTGTAACCCTATCCTATATCCTAAGCCAATCCAGTTCACATTTAAAAGAGAACACTCACTGAATATCCTAAAATGACAAGTACTTGCTTCCTCCTCAATAAAATAAGACTTTGACCCTGAGTTGGGTATACACAACACACACATACACAAAGAAGGAAAACAGATATCTCCACAAAGGTTGCGTAGTCCCACAATGGAAGCCTCCAATGAAGGCATTAAAGAAAAAACAACAGAAATTGAATCCCAGAATAAAAATACTATAAGCTATGTGACCCTGATCAAGAGACTTGCTGAACAGGAAGCAAAGGTTTAAAAAAGAAAAAATTGCATAAATGAAATTAAATAGAATCATCTTGTAGAGCACACAGTTTTGTCAGTAGGCTTAACTTTATTGAAGAAAACTAGAGAAGCTTGAAAAGAGTGATAAATGAATTAAAGGTGAGTCAATAAATATACAAGGTCAATAACCAGCTGATTAAGCTTAATGAAGACATGATCAAATACAATAATCAATTTCAGGAAGCATCAAGAAAATCTGAAAAACTGAAATCATACCTCAAAAAAGTGATTGGTATGATGCAAAACAACAGAATAGAAAACAAAAATCAAATAGAGCTTTTACAAACATCTCTAGAACATCCCACTAACAGAATCACTCATATGAAAGGCATAACCTCTGAGCTGGAAGGCAAGGCCAAAAAAAAAAAAAATGGTTCAGGAATCCAAAAACATTGCTAAGTTCAAAAAAATTATATGAACAGAATACGCGGGAACTGTGGTATACCCTAAAATGACTAAACGTCTGGTTCTTGGATATACCAGAAGGATATACCAGGCCAGAGGCATATTCAACAACATTATTGAAGAAAAATTTCCCACTCTTTCATGAGAGGCCCATCCAGATACAAGACGCTCACAGAATACCATACAGACAGGACCAAAGAAGAAACTCTCCAAGGCACATGATCGTTTAAACTTCTAACAATGAAAACAAGGAGGGGATGCTAAAAGCACCAAGAAAGAAATAACTCACTACCTACAAAGGCAATCTCACAGACTTACCTCAGATATTTCAAAGGAAACCCTGAAAGCCAGAAGGGCCAGGAATGTAACACTTCAAAATCTAAAGCTATGGGTTCCAACTCAAACTACTGTACTCAGCAAAAGTATCCCTCATTATAGATGGTGAAAGGAAAACCATGAAAAAAGTCAGCACTATGATAATATAAACACAAAGCCAAACCTACAGAGAATACTTCAGGGAATACTCCACACAGAAGAGTTGGACGACCGATCTCAATAGCCTACAACCAGAAGATCACAATAACTCAAACTAGAGCAGGCTCAAAAAAGCATAATGCCCAAGAAATCACCAAATCCCATAAAACACCCCACCATGGCAGAGATTACATCAAACCTCACAGTTATAACCTTAAATATTAACGATTTTTACTAACCCATCAAAAGACACAAGTTAATAGGGTGGATCAGAAAAATGGATGTACCTTCCTGTATCATATCAGATCACAAAGCTTAAGTCTAAAAAATAATGAGAGACACATCAGGAATTCCACCAGCTCCGGGAGAGTGAACAACACACTTTAAAATAGTGAATAGGCTGTAGAAGTAATCAAAAACGAAATTGTAAAATTTATAGAATTGAATAATAATGAAAACACAACTTACCAAAATTTATGGGACACAATGGAGGCAGTCCTAAGGAAGAAATTCATAGTGCTAAATGCTTTCATAGCAAAGACAGAGATATCCCAAATCAATAACCTAAATATCCACCTAAAAGCAGCAGAAAAACAAGCACCCAGCCTTAAGAGTTCCAGACAGAAAGAAATAATCAAGAGCAGAGCAGAAATTAATGAATTGTAAACTAAGAAAATAGTTAAGGAAATCGATGAAATGAAGAGCTGGTTCTTTGAAACAATAAACAATATTTATAAACCCATGGCCAAGTTGATCAAATGAAAAAAAGAGAAGTCTCGAATAACAAAATCAGAAATGAAAAAGGAGAGATCACAACAGACATCAATGCAATTGGAAGAATCATCGGGACATACTTCCAAAACCTTGATTCCAGAAAATTGAATATTCTGGAATAAATGGATCAATTCTTAGACACATACCACCTACCTCAACTAAACTCAGAGCAGATTAATCTCCTAAACACTCCTATCAAATTCACTGAGATTAAAAAGTTAATCAAAAACCTCCCCAAAAAGAAAAGTCTCAGCCAAATTCTATTAAGCCTTCATTGAAGAACTAAAATCAATTTTTCCAAACCGTTTCAAATAATCAGAGAACATGGAATACTCCCCAAATCCTTTTATGAAGCTAGCATCACCCAAATAACAAAACGAGACAGAGATACAACTAAAAAGAAAACTATAGCCCTATATCCCTGATCAACATAGATGCAAAAATCCCAAACAAAATCCTCACAAACCAAATTCAGCAACACAATAAAAGCAATATCCACCTTGATTAAGCAGGATTCATACCAGGGATGAAGGGATGGGTCAACATACAGAAATTGGTCAACACAATACAACACATAAATAAACTTAATCAGAAGAACCACATGATCATCTCAATAAATGTGAGGACTTTGCAAAATACACTACTTCATGATCAAAATGCTTGAAAGAATAGGTCATATATATAATATATATAAAGCTCCTAAAGCCCAAATAATACTTAATAGAGAAATACTCAAGGAGTTCCCATTGAGATTGGGAATAAGATAGGGGTGCCCAATCTCACCACTGCTCTACAACATAGTATTAGAAGTACTAGCCCTAGCAATAAAACAGGAGAAAGAAATAAAAGGGATATAAATTGGAAAGGAAGAAGTCAAATTAGCCCTATTTTCAAATGACATGATCCTATGCATAAAGGACCTGAAAGTGTCCATCTCAAAATTTCTAAAGGTGATTAATCCCTTCAGCAAAGTGGCAGGATACAAATCAACATGCAAAAATCAGTAAGTGCTCTTGTATACAAAGGCCAAATATACAGAGAAAGAAATCAGCGAGGCTGTCCCATTTTCATTAGCCACAAAAAAAATTTAAGTACTTTGGAATAACACTAACCAAGGTTGTGCAAGATCTACATAATGAAAACATTAAAAACTCAAGAAAGAAACTGAAGAAGACTTGAGCAGATGAAAAGACCTCCCATCCTCCTGGACAGGTAGAATATTGTGCAAATGGTAATTTTACCAAAAGCAATATACAGATTTAATTCAATACCAATTCTAGCATTATTCTTCACAGTGATAGAAAAAATAACCATAAAATTCATCTGAAGTAGCCACAGGCCTCAGATATCCAAACACATCCTCAGCAAAAGAAACATCTATGGCGGTACCACCATACCCAGCCAAAAGCTATATTGTAAAGCAATTTCAACAAAAACTGCATGCTTCTGGCAGAAAAACAGACATATAGACCAATGGGACAGAAATGAAGACCCGGACCTTAGGTCAAGTAGCTACAGCTGCTTGATTTTTGACAAAGTTCTCAATAACATAAACTGGAGAAAAGACAGCATCTTCAACAAATGGTGCTTGATAAATTGAATAACCACGTGTAGAAAAAAGAAACTACACCCACTCATCTAACCATACACAAAAATCAACTCCAAATGGATTAAAGACCATAATATAAGACCCGAAGCTCTTCAACAACTGGAAGAAAAAAATAGGAGGAATTCTCCACAATATAGGGGTGGGGAAGGACTTCCTGAACAATACCTCAGAAGCCCAGGAAATTAAACTATCTCTCAAACAATGGGATCTCATGATGCTTAAATCTTTTGCACAAACATACCCTAAGCAGAACCAATAAAATACCCACAGAATGGGAGAAAAAATTTAAACATTTTAATTTTTATTATTGAGGTAGGGTCTCATTCTAGCCCAGGCCAACCTGGAATTCACTATGTAGTCTCAGGCTGGCCTCAAACTCTTGGCAATCCTCCTACCTCTGCCTCCCCACTGCTGGAATTAAAGGCGTGTGCCACCATGCCCGGTTTGGGAGAAATTTTTTGCCAGTTATATCATTGTCAGAGGCCTAATATCTAGACTCTATAAAGAACTCAAAAAACTAATAAAAAAAATCAAACAACCCACTCAAAAATGGGGTAGAAAACTGAATATAGAGTTCTCAGAGAAAGAAACACAAATGTCTAATAGACACTTAAGAAAATGTTTAACATCCCTAACCATCAGGGAAATGCAAATTAAAACAACTGTGAGATTCCATCTTACTGCAGTAAGGATGGCAATCATTAAAAAAATCAAACAACAACAAATGTTGGTGAGGATGTGGGGAAAGAGGAAACCTCATTCTCTGTTGTTGGGAATGCAAACTTGTACAAACACTATGGAAACCAATATGGAGATTCCCGAAGGAGAAGAATATAGAACTACCAAACAGACCCAGTTATTCCCCTACTGAGCATTTTCCTTAAATGCTCCATGATTTGCTACAGAGATATTTGCTGAACCATGTTTATAGTTGCTCCATTCATAATAACTAAGAACTGGAGTCAATCCAGGTGCCCATCAGTGGATGAATAGATAAGGAAGTTGTGGTACATTTACACAATGGAATTCTACTCAGCAGTAAGAAAAAATGATATAATAAAATTTGTAGGAAAATGGATAGACTTAGAAAAGATCACACTCAGGGAACACACACAATCACAGAAAGACAAATGCTGCATGTTCTCACTCATCTGTGGTTCCTAACCTGTATCAGCTTGAGTTGCTGTCATACCAGATAGGCAACTTGAGGCCCAGACAAAAGGGATGAAAGGGCTTGGGGAGAGGGGAAAAGAATGGTGGGAAATATAAAACTAAACCCAAAATGAACTGGTGCCATAGAAACCTTTCTCCTTGATTATGCTCTCCAATGTCAAGCTCTGACCTTTTTTTTTTTTTTTTGCTAAAAGAGATGCTAGATCCATCAAGCTCTCCCTAAATTAATAATTCTAATCTAAATATATGCTGACTTCACTCTCTGTTGGAGAATCTGTCTTTTTCAGGATGTAGCGAGACCTGTGAAGATAAACTCACCTCCTAGTCAAGGTCGAGGTGCAACCTCAGAGGAAGTGGAGAGACCAGCGAGAGGGCTGCTTCCATGGGGAACCTGACAATCAGCACCAGGTGAAGGAGACATGCTGAGGATACACACCACCTACCAAAGCACATATCCAGAGGCTCCTAAGAACTCATCACTGAAGTAGAATTAAAATACACCCACCAAGGCTCAATGAATTTTGTGGAAGAGGGGGCAGAAAAAAATTTAAGAGCCACAGGTGGGATACCCTGAGTCATTAATTTCCCCCCAATAAGTGACTTCTGCTCCTGTAACACATAACCGGCAACCCCATTGGTAATAATAGCACTGAAGAGAGCCTCCTGTGGAAAAGGGGCAGGGAGGAAGGAAAAGATGGTACCGACACATGATGTAGCCATACAAAGTATGTTCTTAATGAAAAAAAGAAAAAGTGAGGAATTAGTAGGTACAAAAAGTGCAACCCAAGCTAGAGACATGCCATAGTGGTTGAGGCACTTGCCTGCAAAGCCAAAGGACCCAGGTTTGATTCCTCAGGACCCATGTAAGTCAGACGCATAAGGTCGCACGTGCATCTGGAGGTCATTTGCAGAAGCTGGAGGACCTGGTATGCCCATTCTCTCTCTCCCCCACAGAAACAACTTAAAATATTTCATCTTTTCCAGAACCTTAGTATATCCAAGGCAAGTTGCTATAGAGCATTAGCATGCAATTCTTTAATAACACACACACACACACCCTGCCCCACTTTTAGAAAATATATTGTGATTCATCAAGATATTTTCGGTGGTGCTGAGGAGATGGTTCAGCAGATAAGAAGCTGCTGCACAAGTATGAGGGCCTGAGACCTTCTGAGTTTGATTGCTAGCACCCATGTAATTAGCTAGACATGGCCAAGCACCTCTGTAACCCCAGTCCTGAGAAAGTAGAGACTGAAGAATTACTGACAAAGATAATGGGGAAATAGCAGAATCTCAACTGAACGAGATTCTGCCTCAAGACACAGGAGAATTAGCAGAAAGAAGAGGATACCTGATGTGTCTCCTCGGGTCTCTGCACACGCATCTGCACACACGTGCATGACTATACACATTCTACACATACATGTAAAAAAAATTAAGTGGTTATCTCTTGATGTTCCAAAATTTCAACAAGAAAGCCAACCACCACTGAGAGAGAACTGGAGAACTCACAAATTTATTATTACACCGACAGGCTGGAAGGAAGCTTTTTGCTTCAACTATATCTCCAGAAAACTGAGTTCGGGATATCCTGCTTGTATAGTCATTTTTACAGAACTGCGTGCCTAAGAACATGCATGGAACAAAGGGAAATTAAGTCACAAAGTGGAGAGGGAGGTGTGCGACCTTAAGTATTAACTATACACAGTTGTACCAGAGGAAGCCCAGAGTCTGGTTGTCTCTAGTATGGACTGACACAACATCAGACTGACCCAAGTCAGGATGTGTCTCTTGCGAACTCCCTTGTCACTCTTGAAGGTGGTCAGCAGGGAAGGAGCAGCAACAGCTTTCTTATCATCCTTAGCTCACAGCATCCAGTGGGGAAGAAAGTGTGGACAGGGTCAGAGTCAGGTTTCTAACTTGGAAATGTACACTTAGTTCTCCAATCTTTTCATCCATTATTTATCATAGAGAGATAGTGAGATGCTAAGGATAAAAACCTTGTAACAATATCTTAATTATACAAAAGTTGGTTCTGGGCTATTCCTGGATCTCAGTTTTGTTATTACTTGAAGACATGGGAGATTCTCGGTTCAGCGAGGGTGACACATACTTTAAAATAGTGTGGGTGATGGGTCGGAGTGATGGCTCGGTGGTTAGAAAGCACTTCCTGTGAAAGCACAATCTAAGCAGGGTGATATTCATGTATAAACCCGTGTTGTCGAGGAGCAGAGACGAGAGCTCCCAACAACAACAACAACGAAAAAGCAAGCTCCAGGATCTGTAAGACCTGGATCAAATGAGAATGTGTAGAAGAGTGATGGAATGGGACACCTAATGTTCTGCTTGGGCCACCACTGGTGAGTGTACCGTGTCACTTGCAAACCCTTGGAGTGCCGCATGGACAACTTAGGGTTGACAGAACTTAGTTTCCAGAGTAAAAGCATGGTATGCCATTAAGCCTGTAAGTATCTGGTATTTTTTTCCTTCTCTCTTTTCCTCTAAAATCTCACAAAAGGAAGTGAACAAGTGAACAAGTGAACAAGTGAACAAGTGAACAAGGTTTTCTCTTCCTTCCTTAGAAAAGAACGTAAAGGGATTACTCCCTCCTGAGAACCTGGTGATATCCAGACACCAGACATGGCGTCAGGACTGAACTGACCAGTTCAGTCCTCCATCCAGTAGGCTCCCCACAAAAACGCAATCTGGGTCTGTGTATGGGCTTTCCAGTTTCCAGAAAAGCCCTCCTGCCATACAAGAGCTCTGTATTCTTTCCTTGTCTTAAGTTTTATAAAGCTTTACTTCTATAACCTTTATGATAAAATCTTTTTAAACTTTATCCTCTAGGGTTTTGTTTGTCAAAATTCACAAGACAAGTGCCCAGAAGGCCACTGGGCCACTGACTCACTGGAAGCTTTGGGAATGTCTAGCATATAAGTTCCTGAGTAATAACCCATCCAAGAGCCAAGAAAGTTTTCAGTACTCTCAAAGACACCCAAAATTCTTCCCTCTCTCCCCCCCCACGCATGTAGGCAACACTCGTACACACATCCCCCTAAGCTGCATGTGACCTATAAAACATTTGTACAAAAGTATATGGCAATCTAGAAGGCAACAGCAATTGCTTTCAAATAATAGTTTATAAAATAAAATAAAATAAAACAAACAATAGATAACTCCTGTAAATCTCATTTGCTTTCTCTTTGGTTTCTACAGGTAATCACCAGCAAATGTGTGTGTATATCTTACTTTCTTACATACGTAGACATACTGTATTGAATCTAGTATGTTTTATATTTTATATAAATGTATCATGGAATACATTTTGTTTCACAACTTGCTTTTCTCACTTGTTATTTCTGAGATATCTATGCTGACCCACGACTCTATCTTAATAATTCTGGCATTGCATAAAGTCTATCATATGAATATCTTACCAATGTGGTGCACTGGATAGGATCCATTTCTGTTATACATAAGGCTATCATAAACATTTTTGTACATTTCTCCTTTACACATGCATAAGCAATTTTTGAGATAACAGGTAACAGATTTACTCTACTAGATACTGTAAAACTGACTAAGCCATAACATCCCTTATCAGTAGTTATAAATCATAATTGTTGCCATTTCAAGTGATTGACAACACAAGCTATTTTAAAACTTGCATCTTTGCTAATGGGGTACCTTCTTGCGCACTTCCTTCATATTGCTTAGCATTTATTTTCCTGATTACAAATGACAAGCATTTTTCCATGTTAGCCTTTTGGATTCTGTTTTCCTTCTTGTTTCACAAATTAACATGCTTTATATGTTTAAAACATTTTATTGCCGTGACTTATCTATTTGCCTTCATAGGACTTACATAAAATTTACATTTTTAGAGGACTGATTTATGTATTATGTGCCTTTGTATTTTAAATAAGTTTTCACATGCTGTGGTCTGAAAGCACTGAATATATTCTTCTAGGTCTTAAATATTACTTTTAGTTCAACTCAAGTGTATTTATAGATTGAAGTAGAACTGTTTTTTTTCCAAATTATTAGAACAAGAATTTTCAAAACTTCAGTTTTCTCTCAGCTGGTTTACAATGACATTAATGTACCTGTGTATGAAGGTCTTACTCAAAAACTAACTCAAGGAAATCATTTGCAACATTCAGCACTTACGATGCCCTTGCTGTGGATAAGGAACTATGTTATGTACTAGAAGCAGGAAGTGAAGGCAGACACTTCCACTAGGAAGCCAGTAGGTATTATTACTACTTTCATGTTCAGTGGTTGATAGAAACGTGTGCATGGGTGAGGTACACAAATATGCTGGTTGACACAAACCACATCAAAATAAAGACCAGATATGGAATTTGCTTTTATTAAATAGGAAAAAAATTGACGTTTTTCAAAATGGCAGAAACCCCAGTAGCTTTAGTGAAAACCAATTTAGTGTTAACTTGTTTGAACAAAGCTTTTGGAATTAATGAATAACTGAACTTGTGAAGTCGGGTCAGGACAAAAACAAATTCTATATTCCCAGGCCAGTTCTTAGCCTATCAATGAAGCACATTTTCTCAACCATTTTGGCTTTTAGGTATATATTATTAATTATTTAGAATACTAGCATCTCAACTATACAAATGACTATCGCTTTATCTGAATCAAAACTAGGATTTGGGGAACTTCCAAGTAGTCATTAAAGTTTTGAATATGGACACAAACTAACCCCTATTCATCTCTACATACCAAATACAAAATAATTGCCACAATATATCAACATTTTCACAGGAATGTTTTTAAGGCTTCCGGCATGTAAATTATACAATATCTTTGACAACATCATCATTATATACAGAAAACATTTTAAATTCTCTTTGTGCAATTTAAGCTCTAAAGATTAAAAAGTGTTCTATGTTAAAAAATACTAAAATATTGTTTCCTGTAGATTTGACACTGATTGGTAATTAAAGAATGCAGAAGGTAAGTCTTGGAAACTAAATGATTTATCAAGGAAAATTGAGTTGAGTAAACTCATTTTATATTACTAGGTTTTTGAGATCATTCTTTTTAGCAAAAAAGAAGCTTTCCTAAAACTCCTTCGAATTGTAACATCAAGGCAACAAGTGTCAGATGTTTGTCTATTTATGTGCCACACAAATGCCTATAAACCTCAATTTATACTTTTTACTCAATGTTGTAACAATGTGCCAACAAATAAGAGAAATCGATAAGAACGATTATTTCTCATTTGAAAAAAATGAAAGTCTTTCACACCTCATTTCAAGGTTCTAAAGCAGCATATTTAGCTCTTAAGACATAAAAGAGAACAAAAATTATAAATTATAAATTCTAGTAATTCTTCTTTTGGCATTACAATGCATAACACAAATGCTTATACTTCAATAGGTAATATATTAGTGTCCATCTGGATATACATTTGCCAACATTCTTCCTTGGCAGAAAGTTGGTCCGTGAAGAGGAAGTGGTGACGTGCAGTAGGTCAAGACATTTAAGGGCCATCCTGGCCTTCAGAGGGCACGACGTGGCTGAGTCGTGACTTTCCATTCACAGACACTGTATTTGGTGGGACAGTAACCTAAGAGGAAAAAGCACACTTTGCACTCATCAAGTTTTCAGTTTTTAATAATTACCACATTTTAACTTGTGCTTAGCTGTCAATGCTAGCATTCAGTACTTTTCAAATATTCACTCTATCATGAAATGAAAAAATAGGAGTTGTGATTTCCACAACAAACAAGTTAAATCACCCATTAACATATCTCAGGCTTTATAAAGACTTATTTTTCTTTCTTTTTTTGCAAGCAGAGAGAGGAAGAGATAAAGAAATAGAGACCTGACGGAGAGACAATGGGCACACCAGGGCCTGTAGCCACTGCAAATGAACTCCAGATGCAT
The DNA here is from genome assembly GCA_036365145.1 of Orientallactaga sibirica. Classification (NCBI taxonomy): domain Eukaryota; kingdom Metazoa; phylum Chordata; class Mammalia; order Rodentia; family Dipodidae; genus Orientallactaga; species Orientallactaga sibirica. Next base: position 52,415,276 of record JAEOAD010000004.1, on the reverse strand, counting down.
GTACCCCTTGTGCATCTGCCTTACATGCATCCTGGGAAATTGAACCTAGGTCCTTTGGCTTTGCAGGCAAACACCTTACCTGCTAAGCCATCTCTCCAGCCCTATCTCAGGCTTTATGAAGTTACCAAATCAACATAAAGGACAAGAGACAGACAGACTGCAGGCCGAGCTGCTCAACAGCATGTTTAGCTAGATTAATTCTGGCTTCATGAAAGAGCTTTGAAACATTACAGTGAATTTCACAAAGCAATGATTTTTACAAATTTTGTATCGAGGTTATATATCTTGAAGTCTTCCTCTCAGTGACTCCTTATTTGTTAAAGATAAACTGAACAACTAAACTTTTTTTTTTTTTTTTTGGAGAGAGACAGAGCGAGAGAGGGAGAGGAAGACAGAGATGGGCATGCCAGCAGCCTCTCAGCTGCTGTGAACAAAATCCAGATGCATGTGGCCCATTGTAGTCAAGTGCGACATTGAGCCCTTTGCATCTGGCTAAATGTGGAACCTGGAGATGACTGGAACCGGCGTTCTTAGGCTTAGGAGGCAGGCGCCTTAACCACTAAGCCATCTCTCTAGCTCTTGAACAACCAAACTCTTTAAAAATGCTTTCAAATGACAGGCTGAACAAAGCCGGACCTATGATTTTTGGTTTGGCCAAAAGCAAATGTGGCACAAGGAGGGTTATAGGCTTTTTGTAATTTATAAATGCCTAACTTGAAAAATTCTATGGTAAGGTTTTCTGCTTGCAATCCTTTTGTGGAAAAAAAATATTGAAGAAAGAAATTATGGCATATACTTTTAAACCCAGTGTTAGGGAAGCTGAGGCAGGAGGATTGCAAGTTTGAGGCCAACCTGGGCTACATAGTGAGACCCTGCTTCAAAAAAAAAATAATTTCCTAAATAGCTTGAAATTCCAGCCTTAAGAGAATGTTATAAAAACAACATAGGAGTCCTGCATAGTAAACATGTAGATGCTGACCTATTAAATATAAAATAAAAATGTTTTAGGAAAACTTTTACCTCTAGTTTACAACTTGACTAGATTAGATTCACACTCAAGCAATATCATCTTCTTATAGGAACTGAAGGATGACGACAACAGATCCTATCAGTAGGGGTAGTGAAAAAGAAAAGGAAATTGGCAAGTGCAGCTTGAATTTGGTTTTTCTGTGTGTTGTGTCTTGCCTGTTACTGAATGGAGATCTGGTCATCTGCAGGAATGAAATTCCTTGAAGGCTTTAGGGAGCCTAGGGACGATGTAATTGATTTTCACCCCTGAAACACAATGACCAAGAACCTTCACCAGGGCCACGGAACTCCTCTGCACCCAGCTTAGCATTTTCATGGGCTTCTTTTCCCACTGCCAAGACTGCTGAACAGAAGGACTTCTCTCTCCCTAACTTTAGTCCCTAAAGCCTCTGTGTGTAGAAGAATTATTTCTGCAATTCATGCCAAGACTTCAGTTCTCATAATCCTTTAAATTATTTTACTCATAAAAAAAACGTATGGCTCTAAATAGCTACAAGTAAAACAAGCTCACTATAAACAAAATCCAGCTACATGTCCATCAATATGTAGCAAATGTCAACATTCCTACAGTCAAATGCTGTCACGTTAAGTAGTAGAGACATACATGATTAGATAGAAAACTTCAAAGATCTGTTTATGTTCATGAATGATTTCTAGAGGAGTCCCTCTTTGGAAAGCAAACTGGTGAATACACCACAAATGTATTCTGGTGGGTTACACAGCACTTAAGGGGCTGAGGCAGGAGGACTGTGAGTACATGGCCACTCTGGTCTGCACTGTCTCAAAAATAACAAAAAAATAGTTACTTTGGGAGAAAAATGGAATTTCTTTTGATATTTAAATTAACATGAGAAGGCATCATTAGAATGCTATTCTATGAATCTATAAATTCTGGGACCAGATACCTTCATCTAATTGGATGCTATTTTATACCAATGTTTATGTTAGCACAGAAACAGAATTAAGTGACTATTTCTGGAATTAGGTACTTTACAAACATTTATGGAGGAATATGTAATTTTTTAAACAATGCATATAATTACAACAGAGGTACTTTTAAGCAACAACATTTAAAAACTTGATATGAGGGTCTATAATTGTTCATCTACCATTGACATTCAGAAATATCCACAAAATTTGGTTAAATAATGAATATGACTATGAAAATTTTCAAATATTTTTACTGAAAAATCAGAGAGAGAGAGAGATACTGTCAGTGAAAAACCTAAAACCCAATGAAACAAAACAAGCCAGCAAAATTCTGCATGACATACTATTTTGTTCACTTACATGTATGTAGTCAAATATAAATTTTATATTCTGAGAAAATCCTTAATATCAAACATGAAATATCATGATTTTATTTTAAAAGGCTGTATTTGATCTATAATGATGCAATACCCTGGTTTTAAAGTACTGAGGGACATGAAGTACTGACAGCAGCCAATGCCCTTGTGTCAACACAGACAAACACTGGATTATTTAATTGCATTCTCTATGAATAACTTGCTCATTCATAGATAATTCTTCACATCAAGCACAATTTTACAGTATCAAGCTAGATTTACTGAAGCTTCATATGAAGACACAACTCATTTGTATGACTACCTGGGTGAGGCTGGAGTTATGGATGGAAAACCCTTCATAAACATGAAAGCTCACATGTGTTCATAGTCACATGACAGCTACCAACTAATTGCCTAAAGTGAGGTGGCTGCTATAAGATGAACTACAATGGTTTGAAATAGAAGCACATAGCAGGTTGGTACCTACAGTTAAATTGAACAAGTGAGTTTCATATTGTAGGTGAACATGGATCCAACTTTCTGATGATCAATCTAAACTTACTGTTCTGATTACTACACATCTTTTTGGCATTATTGTTAATCTATAAAAGAATTTTCAGACTTCGGGGCTGGGGAGATGGTTTAGTGGTTAAGACACTTGCCAGCAAAGCTAAAGGACCCAAGTTTGATTTCCAGTATCCACATAAGCCAGATGCACAAGGTGGCATATGTGTCTGGACTTCTTTTGCAGTGGCTAGATGCCCTGAGCCATACCTCCTGCCCTCCTCCCTTGCTTCTAAGAAGCACTGCCAATGCCATCATTGCTAATGTAAACTAGTTTCATATGCTTTCAAGCTTTACACGTATGGTTCTATCTACACTTTTTAATTTAACTGCATTTTAAAAATCTGACCCAAGAAGTATGTCTATTGTTTCAATACACTATATTTCTTATTTTTGGATACTAGAGTTATATTTTTGGAGCTATTAACAGCCTAAAAGGCATTTGTGATTTAATGCACAGGAATCTGCAATTAGTTCATTAAAAGTGATGCATCTAGACAGGCATGGTGGCACATGTCTTTAATCCTGGCTCTCAGGAGGCAGAGGTAGGAGGAATGCAGTGAGTCCAAGGCCACCCTGACTCTACATAGTGAATTCCAGGTCAGCCTGGGCTAGAGGGGAACCCTACCTTGAAAAAACAAAAAAAAAACAAAAAAAGTGATTCATCTACTCCTTTGATTTAGTCTAAAAGCATTGCAATCAATTTCTGCACGGTTACTGGCGTTTCCTGTGAACCTGATGCACCACTGCTTTCAAGCCCAGGCCACACAGAAGCAGAAGCTTTGCTTTATTCGTCTCTGTATCCCTTGTACCTAGAAAAATGTTTGCTTATCAGATTTATTTAATTGAGAAAGCCTTAATTGACAGCAACTAGTTTGAAACTCATACTTAATTAGAATTAGAAAAATTTTCATAAATACGAATTTGTAATTTACTGATATGGGCATATTTCCCCCTTAAAATATATGTCATATTTAAAGCTACAGTAATTTTTCTGCTTCCTGAGACCTAAACTTAAGTCCTATCTACAAAATTGAAACCTGGACTCTAAATTATCCTTTCCTGTTTCTCTCATTACTGAAACCACCCAATGTTCGCCCATATAGGAATGCCAAGTACTGTGGGATACAGATAACTGTCACTCACACAAACACAGTGATGACTGAAGCTAAAAACTGTCCCTGAAACTCCACATATGGTAGTTACTTTAGTCACTGGAAGAGATTGCTAAGAACAGACTCTTATTACCAGAAGTCCTTTTGTAGAAGTTTCAAAAGAATCTTTCTTGGGCTGGGGAGATGCCTTGTGGTTGAAGGTACTTGCTTACAAAGCCTGCTAGCCTGGGCTCAATTCCCCAGTACTCATGTAAAGCCAAGCAAACAAACTGGCACGTGTGTCTGGAGTTCACTTACAGTAGCAAGAAGCCCTGGTGTGTGCCCATTCTCATTCTCTTTCTTTCTCTCTCTCCTTCCCACTCCCTCTCTCCCTCCTTCCAAATAAATAAAAATATTATCCTAAAAATTAACAAAAAAGCAGCTTTCTTGCTGTGTTAACATAACTGGTTTAGTCAGAGTCCAGGGTACTTTCCATATACAGTTTTACAACAATGAGCTGCTATCATGCTCTCTACCTGACCCAGTTGTGGAAAATAGTTGTGGCAATGTGTAAGACTCTGGACTCCTTTAGTTTATTCAGAAATGACCCCTGACATCAAGAGTCACTTCTGGCATCTTCTCTATTCATATTTAAATGCTAGAAGTAAAATTTCCCCATAAATATTAGTTTGACAGTGTTGAAAACAGCCCTACTGTGTCACCCATCTGATAAGAAACACTTACTCTTTTTAATTTTGCAGCAGCCTCTCCAGAGCGGATTGCGGTCAGCAAACTCTGTCGGATCTGTTCTGGTTCAGCGCTCTGGAATGTTAAAGAACTCTGTCTCTTAAGGGTGAACGATGGGCAGTTAGCTGGGCTCGGGATTTGAGAGTTCTGTTCATTTTGTGCAGTTTTACTTTGCTACAAAAATAAAGCCAAGGTGTTTATATGAATTCCAAGAGAAGAATGGGCCATTTTTCCCAAAACATCTTGATCATCAATAGCTTAAGAACCTTTGCCACACTGGCAGTAAGATGCAGCTCTGTTTCTCCTCACTCAGTGACCTCTGCTGCTAGAGCCAAGCTGGGTGATGTGGGCATTTGCCTTCATTCCTCAGCTCAGAAGCTATGAAACAAAGAGAGGTGACCCCTCCCAGTGTTTCATGAACACAGTGGTCATTTTACTGTGCTTGAGTCAAAGAATGCTGATTGTTACCAATACATGGAGCTGCTAAAAGAGCCAAATTCACTATTTAAAAAGTCCATAAACTGAAAACTAGCTCATGATTCTAACCTATCATATTGGGAAGGCACAAAGCAACTGAAGAATCACCATTTCGTACTGCTGAATAGAGTGAATCTTCTCATGAAGGAACACTAATTACTCTGCAACATCCTCCTGCTTTTTTTGTGTTGCTGGAAGCACAGGAACTATGTGCTGACCAGGTTTGCTTGATATTTCCCAAGAGACAAAAAAATAAATGTTAGGGATTTCCCAAACTGAATAATGAAAAATTTAAATAAACTTCTTAGGAAGGAATACTTAGCAACAGGCAAGTGTTATACCATATACTCTTAAAAATGTATTTTATAAACTGCCAAATACTCATCTTTTGCTTTTAAAAATTTTTTTAAAGGCTGAGGGGCCTTTTATTAATTTGTTTGAGACAGAGAAGCATATTTGGAGTGGGGGAGTAAAGGGCACTCCAGGGGCTGTAGCCACTGCAAACTCCAGATGCATGTGCCACCTTGTGAATCTGGCTTATGTGGGTACTGGGGAATCAAACCTAGGTTCACAGGCAAGCACCTTGACTGCTAAGCTGTCTCTCCAACCCCTCATCTTTTATTTTAAAATTGAGCTAAATAGGGCTCATTAACTCAGAAACTGTATTATCTTAATCATGCTTCTTTTACTGAGGAATGGAAATCCATTTCAAGGCAAGTAATGCAGACTGTGTTCCCAAGTCAAGCATTAACCTCCACATCATACATCACTTCCTGACACTGCATCAAAATAATGAACAAAAATGTGAAATGTATGAGGAAATATTCAAGATTAATATTACTCTACAGTTACAGAAAAGTATTTACTTGGCAGTATGATCCATATTCTCTTACACTAGGGATGTTTAGAAAAGGAGTAGAAAATGCCTCTGGAATGACCAAACAGGAACGTATTCTTTAAATGCCACAGGAGTAAAAATACAAAACGTACTTTTTTTTTGGAGTCAGAGAGAGAGAGACAAACAGAATGGGTGTGCCAGCGGCCTCTCAGCCACTGTGAACGGACTCCATATGCCTGCGCCCCCTTGTGGTCAAGTGTGGCATTGCGCCCTTGCATCACTTTACATATGGCTAAACATGGGACCTGGAGAATTGAACGGGTGTTCTTAGGCTTAGCAGGCAGGTGCCTTAACCACTAAGCCAACTCTCAGCCCACACAAAGTATTTCTTAGAAATTGCTGATCAGGCTGGGGAGATGGCTCATTGTTTAAGGGTATTTGCTTGCAAAGGCTGCTGGCCTAGCCTTGTTTCCATAGTACCCATGTGAAGACAGATGCAAAATGGCACATGCATGTGGAGTTTACAGTGGTAAGAGGACTCAATGTGCCCATATACTCTCTCTCTGTTTCTCAAATAAATAAATTTAAAAACAATCTCTGGTGTCTTTAAATGCTTCACCTTTCTTTATAAAGTTTTTTTTTAATTGCTGGTGGATTACCATTATTTTCAATGTGAATGTCATCTTCTTTTCTGATGATATTATCTAAATCTGGCAAAATATGCCCATTAGTTGATAAATCACCTTGGCAACAGCACTCTTTTTGTAAACTACCAAGGTAAGATGAGGTTTTGTTGAATACACATGTAATGGGGATGGGATGCACAGAATTAACAAAGTCACAGAACTCAGAAAAGTACATTTTAAAACTGCTTTCAATTTAAATTAGTTAATAGTGTAAAAATGTTTGGTTAGCTGGGATTGAATGCATATGATGGAAAATGCATGATGAAATATACTTTATTCTTCCATATTGTTCACGTCATAGAATAAAAACTAGTTATTTAGCTATTAAATAGTGGTATCATAGGAGGAAGAAAAAATAAATAACATCCAGAAAAAATGAAAACAAATTAGCCAAATATAATAGTCATAACTGTTTTCTTGTAAATTATACTAGTGTATGAATAAAGAAACTTTTAGATCTTTGCTAATGATACAATGACCATACAGTAGTAATACCTAGGTGGTATATGGATTATAATTATCAGAGTAAGTAAATGGAATCTAAGTATTATCATTCTTTTCTTTATAGTAGGAAGTTAGAATTCAGCAACACACAAACCAATGTGTTTGTTGATCCCCTATTTCAAACAGGTTGTATTAGAATTGGATTACTTATACTGAAAAAGGTTGCATTTACCTTAACCATCTCATCATGTCGTGGGATATCTTCAGACCTTATTCCTGGACATGCTTTCTCATCCTTGGTTTTGGCTGGAGGCTGGGCAGATGGCTCCTCACTAGTGGAGTCTGGATGTGGCTTACTGAAGGACTGTGACCTTTTAACCACAGCAAGGGCAAATGGTGAAGGGGCAGAACTTGAGTATGGTCGCGGGGCTCCAAATGTCTTCAGAGTCTTCAAGTTTAGTGCAGTAACCTGATGGCCAGGAATTGGCGCAGGTTTGGGAGCTATGGGAGGAGGGGAGGTTTCAGCCGACTTCTGAGTGGCCATGTAACCATCTGTCTTCGCGAGGTGGAGCAGTGGGGCAGGGTGAGCTGTTTCACTCAATTGAGAAGGAATCTGTTCTGATGGAGACAATGGGTTCCTTTCCATGTCTTTATTTGCTTGCTCTGTAGTGACAGCAGAAGGGGTGGTATGGACACTCTTGGCAGCTGCAGATGTCACATAGTGGCCTGATACTCTCTTCTGCATCTGCAAGAAAAATGAGCTTGGTTTGGCATGAGGATTTGCAGGCCGGGATTTAAATTTTGACTGCAAAATATTGTTGATATCTTCCAAATTTGGTGCAAAAGGAATGGTGCCAGTGTCTCTCATCACTCTGGGAGGCTTGAGAGGACTCGTCACAGCACCACCTGCAGCACTCCCTGTCCTGTTCAGTTGAGGCTTCTGTTCTCAAGCTGGGCTTTGGGGTCAGGTTCTGGCTGTGGCTCCTGTGAGCCCACAGCCAGAATGCAGTCTTCTGTTTGTATGGCACCTTCCTTCACATTCTCGGGAGTAAGCTTTTGTCCCACAGCAAGTAGCTTTTGGTCATCTTTATACCCTGTGGTTTCTGATTCCCAGTCTTTCAATATTTCCAGGTACTTGGGAGGCACTATTTTATAAGTAGTCATTCCAATTTTAGGTATATATTCTCTTGTAATTTCATTGGAAGGTTTTGGTTTGGGATTGGAGTCCTGCCTGTAAAGTGGAAAGTTCTTCAGGCAGGAGGATGGATCTCTGTCAGCTCCATCTACGGGAGACAAAACATCAGGATTACCATGTGCACACACATGATCTTTTACAAGTCGATCTGGTGAGTGCACTGGGGTGCCCTGACTCCTGAATTCTCTTGAGGTATCTCTGGGGTCTTGTAGCATTACAGATGAATGCTGAGTTGATTTGTTACTACTTGAAGTTTGCACACTTTCATCAACTTTGAAGCCAGACACATCATGACCTTGGTGTGTTCCATCAACACTGTTAGAGGGAGGGGTTGCCTGAATTGCAGCATCTTGCATTTTTATCTTGGTTGCGCTGAGTTGATTCAGTGTTTGATCTGGTGGTGGTGGTGGTGGTGATGCTGTGAGAAGGCTTTCCTTGGGACTTTTAAGGTTATCAGTTCCATATGCAGAATAGCCCAGCTGTGTGTCAATGTCCAAGTCCACATCCTTACGTCTGCCTTCACTCTCCACACTTTCTGTTCTCCTTACTCTGTTTTTCACATGATCATATGTGTTTGTTGTAGAGACCATGATTTCATTCTGAACTGTCGAAAGAAAAATATTGTCACATATATATATATATATACATACACATACACACACACCTATGTTGAAGTAGGAAAACTCCAGTTTCCGATGTCTGTGTCAATCTATAGCTGGGTAATTTGAATACTTCAGACAATTTTTAGCTAATTATATAAATGTAGCTAGTGGCATGCAGAGCAAACAATACAGCTTGTACAGCTCAGAGACTTGTCTTTAAAATTCATGTAACTCATGTGGACTCAAGTTAATGATTAAATCCCTGAGCTTCATTTTGTTTATAAGCAGAAAATAAAAATATGCATTTTAAATTCCTTCTAAGCAGACTTCCTTTTCCATTATTGTTAATAATAAATGATGTTGACCAATTCAAAAATTGGCTCTTTTCCTTTTTCTTCCATTTATACTTTTCTGTAGCATCTATTTTTTTTTTTTTTTTAATTTCATACCTAACATTGAAACAATCTCAGCTGTCAGCTTTAATTAATTTAAGGTAAGTAACAGAAAACATTACTTTTAAGATTTAAGAGTTTGATGGACTTGTTAACTGGGTGTCCTTGCTAATTGGAAGATATTTGTTTTACACCATAAGATTGGTGATTTCAACTAAATAAACACAATTATGGTTTTGATTTTTACTTGTCACTACGGTAAAAAAAAAAAAAAAAAAAAAAATCTTTCCTCTTATAGATTCAGAAGCTAAAGAAAGAATGATCACCCTCTTGCCTCCCCTGCATGATTGCTGTAGATTCTAGTTTGGAGGAAATCTCATTTTGCCATTAACTGAGTTATTAAAACAATAGCTTCTAAGTACCAACAATATGGGAAAGAACTTAAGGAAGTCTCTGGAAGTATGTGAGTACATTTCACCATGTACTTAATAGCTTATCACTAAATAATATGAAAATGGGGCTCAGTAGTTAAAGGCACTTGCTTACAAAGCCTACTGGCTTGAGGTCAGTTCCCCAGTATCCATGTAAAGCCAGATGCACAGAGTGGCACATGCATCTGGACTTTGTTTGCAGAGGCTAGAGGTCCTGTCATGCCCATTGTCTGTCTTTCACAAATAAAAATAAATAAATGAATAAAGGATTTAGTATTTTTAAAAATATTAAAATGATTTACATTTAGTCTCTCTGTACAAATGTCCTATTAACTCATTTCTCCTGCACAACAATTGATCCTCATCTTCAAAGCCCTCATGATCTTCCTTTTCAGACAGTCTGCATAGCTCACATGAATTGAGATCCTTGGGATGATCAAGTCATAAGAAGGATAGTGAAATCTTCTCTCAAATTTTATCATAAACCACTTTTACTTTAAAAAGAGGATGACAGCCAGGCATGGTGGCACATGCCTTTAATCCCAGCACTTGGGAGGCAGAGGTGGGAGGATTGCCGAGAGTTCGAGGCCACTCTGTGACTACATAGTGAATTCCAGGTCAGCCTGGACTACAGCAAGACTCTACCTCAAAAAAAAAAAAAAAAAAAAAAAGAAGAAGAAGAAGATTATGATGATGACAAACACATTTTCTAAGATTGAATAAGCTACATGAAAGCATTCCCTTGTGAAATAGAGAGAAAGAGAGAAAGAGAGAAAAATCATGCTTTCAGGTAAGGTTATATAAAAATAGTTTTCTCTAAACAGCCTGTTTTTAAAAAAAAAAAAAAAAAAAAAAGTCAAGCAAAGCAAGAGTTGGTTCAAAGTGAGTATAAGAGGTAGAAACACAGAGTCCAGATGAGAGGAGGGGATCCAGAACGGGAACCCCTATCTCCACATTGTTACACTAAAGGAGAAAGAGGAGTAAGATAACTTTTTATCGGCAGTTAGTCAGGGAAAGGAGCCCAAAGAGGGAATGAGGAGATGCCTTCTGCGGGCCCTGGAAAAACTAGAACTCCCACATGACCTGTCTTATCCAAGATGGCTTCCAGGGATACTTTCCAACAACAACAAAAACAAAAACTGGCTTCTTCCTCAGCTTAGCCTCTCTAGGTCAGCCTCCTGAGTCCCTGTTCCAATCAGATCTTGGCCACTTCTGGGTCCATGAATCAATCAAGTCTTGCCCCTACTGTGTGGTCAGGTCCTTGAGTCCACTAACTTGAGCCTCATAACAAGGCTCACCCACACTGAATGCGTGATCTGTATAAAGGAGGTTACCATGTGGACAAGTCCTCTCTTTTCCTCTGTGAGGTTGCCTGAACAAGGCTGTAAGTCTATCTCTATCCTTCCTAGCCAGGCTGGGGAGGAGAGCACTTCTCTTGTTGGGGTGTTTTCCTGCTTACATGTGTCTTGCTTTGGGGTGCTCTCTCACTTCGTTATGTGTATGATTTTTCTTTGATCTCTGAGTCCTTCACTATTCCTTAATCCCTTCTGGTCTTCTATGTGAAGGGGATCTATCTTTTGGTTCTTATGCATCACCTTCCACGTGTGTGTGTGTGTGTGTGTGTGTGTGTGTGTGTGTGTACCTCCTGCACAGCCTTTTACCCCTGGAGGTTTCTCTGTGATGGACATTCTCTCTGTCTCCCTTCTTCCTCTCCAGCTGGACAAGGAGAAGAATTCTCCTCTGACTTGAGTCTTTCAGCTAGTCTCCTCCCTGGATCTTAATTCTCCCTAAAATAAACCTCATAATTTCTCCCTAAATAAACTCAATAATTCATAATTTATGCTTCTCAGAGTCCATTTTATCAATTCGTTACTAAAATAGGACCCAAAGACCCAAAGGTTGGGGTTCACAGGCATCCCTGGGCCCTAAAATCCTGCATCAATCCTTTGTCTAATTGTATAATTACTTAGTATATCAGTTAATATTCTTTATGGAATTGCAAGATGCCTAGATTTAATTTCAGTTTTGAAATAGAATTTATTCTTATTCCTCTCAAATAAAAAGGAACTGATCATCAGATTATGTATCCGGTATTTAAGTAACTTTCTTAGCTTCTATTGATTTAAAAATTAAGAACACATGAGATTATGAGTCAGAGAAGATACATGTTTCTACTTAATTCACTTGGCTTACAGGTACTTCATACTAGAAGCAAGACAGTACTTTGAAAACTGATGAGCACAGAAAAATTTATGAAATGGTTTCTGATGGCACAATATGAATCTAAATATATTTCCTGTTCTTGTCATGATCTTTCATTTCCCACTGAATACAGGTACCTTCCAGTTCACACAACCGAAACATGTCAGTGGCAACAGGGACATAAACACAGCTCCATGCCATTGCTGGCAGCAGCCCAAGGAGTTCTCAACTTTTAGGGATCTTGACTCAGATAAAAACCAAGATTCTTTGTATGGCACAATGCAGGTCTGGCCCTAGCCAGACTGCATGGCAGAAGAAACCAGGAAGTGGCTTCTGTGAACATGGCGTTCTGCGCAGGCCTGGCATGACAACAGCTACAGTCCCATGCTCACGAGAAACCTGCTATGAGATGACCTGTCCAGAGACAGGCTGTCACTGCTCACAAAAAGGGGACCACCCCATACAATGATTGGCCAGCCAAACCCCTTAAAACACCCTGCACTTCCTCAAATAAACGAGTTTGTTGCAGCTCACCCTCTGCTGCTTCCACCCAACTCCTGGAGTCTGTGTCATGATTCCACGCTGCTCACCCCCAACTTGGCAGAGACCCTGCCATCCCTCCTGGGCTGGCCTTAGGGGGCACCCCAACAATTCTTGGCTTAGATGCATAAACAAATTTTAGGTTGCACCAGTAAAATATAAGACAGATATTAAGCATGAGGATTAAGAGATGTGCACTGGAAGAAAGAAAGACATACTCCAGAGCATGGGTGTGGGCTTCTCTAAGCAACTGCCACACTTCATTGTCTTTACAGTAGTCAGATGTAATATTTGGCAAGGTTCTGAATTTATTATCTTCCAAGGATTAAAAATATAAATGAGACCACAGAGTAGTTTCTGTGGTGGGGGGAGGGAGACAGGATTACAATTGATAAATTAAAATTCTAGATCATGGGGATACAGGTAATAGTAACCTCTGCTGTAAACAGAGTAAAGTCTTCTTTGAGAATCCCAGGAGATGTCTAGGAAGAGGAATGAGGCCCTAGATGGTCATTTCCATTCAGGCCTTTAGCCTGGTTCATTTTAAAATAAAATACCTACTTATAGAAGGACAATTATCTCTATGTCTATAACCTTCACAGAAAATGTTAACTGTGCTGACATTCTTGCTTCGCAGCTAGAGAGAGACTTCAGGCAGACTCTAGGACAGGGTCTCCTTTAGGCAAGCTCCTTTAACCTCTGAGCCATCTCCCCAGCCTGGAGGCTCCTTTAAAGCCCTTCACATGTCTCCATAATTTCCTGTCTTCTATCCTGCCTTAACAAACATTAACTTATTGGTGTTAAAACTCCAAAAGTCAGTTTTCCATATTTTCAGTGAGTTGCCCTGTTAATCATTGTCTAACTTTGACTTTCTCATCAACATTTCACAAATATTCCCAATGATGGTCAGGGGTCATCACTCAATTTGTTAATCTTCTCATCGTACATACCAGACAATGACACCCACCATGTGTCCACAAACGGCTGGACCATTTCCTAAGGAAGGCCAGTAGAGGGAGAGGAGGTAGCCTTTGCACTATTCTGTCCTTTCCCTATACAAACCCAACACTGACAACATGACAAAATGATGGTTTAGATCAGTAAGTGAAAGGGAAAACAGAGTAAAACTACCTTAAGGATAAAAGACATTAACTTAAAAACCACCTGTAAGTTGACAAAGGCATAGCATGTGCAAATAAATCAGTGTAAATATTACAGAAATGTACTTGAAATTCTAGCACTAATCTGATTCCAGAATCTTTGGAAATGTGGCTAAGTATCATTTTTTAAGAAAGAATCAATTGACTGATTCTGAGGCAATGTTTCATCTGTGTAATCCAGGCTAGCCTTGGCCACTGGAATGCTGGGAATACAGGCATGTGCCACTGTTCCTGGCACGAGTGGTAGCTTTTAGGGCTAGAGTGGTAGCTCAGTTGTAGAGGCCTGCTTTAGCTGCAAAAGGTCCTCTGTGTGACTCCCTATGTGTGCAAATAAAGAAATAAATAAAACTCCCCCAAGAAGTGGATTTAAAATCATGATTTCTCAATGGCAATGCCATTACCACCACAGCACATGCAGTGAAAATCTGAGTCAAGAGGACAAGAATGGAAAATCACTTTTAGACCTTTTTGACATGGTCTCCAGAATGATACTGAATCAGATTCACATTCCAGTTAAACTGCAAAGTTTTGCAGTACGTGCAGGATCTACATATACACACTCATATACACATATACAACATTGTAACTATCCATTTCTTTCTCAAATATGAATATTATAGACCTATGTTTTCTATGAATATTTATACGATAATGTCATACATTAAATTATTGGACTATAATATGCATTTATATATTATTTAATATATGTTTATATAATATTTAAATAACAGCATATGTCAACATATTGGACCATAAGTATTAATAAGCTCCTTCTTTTTTTCACTTAAAATAATCATTGGGCATTGCTGAAAAATTGGCTGCTATACACTTTTTTATATAATCAATCCTATTTAGATATGTTGAGTGTGGCTCAGCAGTTTGTTATATGATATGAGGATTTCACAGGAAGAAACATTGATTTCTCTAATATAACACTGTCCAAATCAGTTGAAGAGTCAGGAATACAGGAAAATATAGCTTCTAGCAATTAAGTAATGAAATAGAGGAAAGGGGAGGATTTGGATAAGAACTGAATGGATGAAACAGATGGAATTTTTTTTTTTTTTTCTAGACAAAGGCAGCATGAGCTGAGGCCAATGATAGAACTCAATGGATCATATCATGAGGAAAAAAAAAAGAATAACCTTGATTTGGGGATGAGAGTGGAGAAAGAATAGCAAAGTTACATAATTGGATAGTGGTGAGCCTTGAAAACCACTGCAAGTTTCATCCAAAATGTACCAACTTGAATATGAAGCAAAACAGCTTTTGCACTAGGGAATTGAGAGGAAGTATGATTTTTTTTTTTTTTTTTTTTTTTTTGGTTTTGCAAGGTAGGGTCTCACTCTGGTCCAGGCTGACCTGGAATTAACTATGTAGTCTCAGGGTGGCCTTGAACTCATGTCGATCCTCCTACCTCTGCCTCCCGAGTGCTGGGATTAAAGGTGTGTGCCACCACGCCCGGCTGGAAATATGATTTTAAAAAAAGAACAGATCTGCAATAGATGCATGGAGGAGGGTCGAACTCTAAGATCCCAGATTGCAATTAGATAACCTCTAAAGCTGGAACAACTTCAATAATAGTCTGCATGATAGCTAGCAGCACACTGGATTAATACTGCCCAAGTTCAATTCCTAAATCTATCACTTACTAGTTGTGAGACTTGATGTCTTTGTGGCTTCATTATCCATAAAACGAGATCAATATAGTTCCCATAGCACTTATAGAAAGGTAGGTGTGATAGTTTGAATATATGGCCCCCAATATATTCAATGTTTTATTACTTTATAGTTTGCATCTACAATTACCTTCCTAGAGGCAATGTCACTGGGGGCTGGTCTTAAGGTGTTAATGGTGGGTTTGAGATTCCATTGTAAAGATATGCAAAGTGTGCCTAGCAGGAGTTCCTGTAAGTGTGCTGTGTGACTTTTTTGGCAGTAGTTTTGCTCTGTGTGCTGTGTGGCTGGGGGCTTTTGCTCTCTCTGCTTGGCCCTGTGAGAGCAGGTAGCTTCTTCTGCCATTATGGAACTTCCCCTGGATCTGTAAGCTTCAATAAATAATATCCCTTCCTCCATAACTGTGCCTGGTCTAGAAGTTCATCAAGCGAACCTGAAGCTGTCTGCTACAGTAGGTGTTAAATGAGTCAACACATCAATCAAATGATTTAGTAGGTGTGAAGAATCGTTCTTGGCACATCACAGTCCATGACACCATTGGTGTTAATATAACTCACCATTATTCTCTTGGTTTTTGCCCAATGACTTCAAGTTTCTTCCATCGTGGACTATCATGTCTTCATTGCTTATACCATATGTAGTACTATGTGGCACTCTGGAAGATACGATATTGTACGTGATATGTGAAGGTCATTTAGACATTATCATTAAAAAAAAAAAAAAAAAAAAACAGGGAATCATTTTTAAAGACAGATGGGCCCAAATAATCACCTTTCTCTGCCAAGTGCTAGAAATTTAATAGCAAAAAAAAAAAAAAAAAAAAAAAAAAAAAAGACTGAAAAAAATACAGCTATGAAACATTAGCTTCCATACAGTGGTCTTTCCAAAGATAGATGGAAAAAACTTGGTAAAATGGTTATTTTTCCAAAAGAGTCTATTAAACATTTCAGTCTTGTGTCTGGCAAAGTCAGCTATAGAAATCAGGATATGGGGTCACCTCTCTGATATTTTCTGGTGACAGAAGAGTTTAATTTGGAGACAATCCCATGCAAGGTATCGGAACCGTCTTATGAAGGAAGGTTATTTTGCTTAGATATTCTTTATAGAGGGGACTGCATTTTGAACAGAATATGAGTGGACTAGACCAAGTTTTCTGCTCCTGCCTCAAATGGAAAGTGCATTGTCTTCATCACAGAGTGACTGTGAAACTAATGCTGACGACTTGATTTCATGTCTAATATGCAGAGTTTTTCTCATTTCTCTTAGTGAAAATCCTTCAGATGCATTTTGAGAAATTTGAAAATTCAATGTTTTAATTCAGGTCAAATGGACAACAGGCAAAATACATACACAAATGAAAATTTCAAGTTTTGTCATGCCAAATAACATGTCATGGGTTACCAGACCCTTGAATCTGATTTTAATTGAACACAATTACATGAAAACAGATACTTTACTAATAAGCATTTTATAGGGATAATGAGGGGGTAAAATCTGAACAAATAGGCCAACCATACTAATAGTTAAAATGTCAGAGCTCTATCTGGAGGAGTAGTGTTAACCACACAAACCAGCAGGGACACTTCTGGTTCATCAACTACTTACTGTCCATCTGTGTTGATTTCTTGGATTTTTTCCTTTGAGCCTTGTGAGGCCTCTCCATCCCTGACCCTAAGTTCACTTTCTGTAGTTATTGTGTCAGCAGATACCAGAGGGGTGCCAGGTGATGTCAGCGAAGTATGCTTGGCCCGATCTTCAGCACTGTCTCTTATTTCTTCCTTCTCATCAATCTCTTCAAGACTGTAATCGGAGCTTATTCCAGCTTAAAGAAATATAGTATAATCCTCAATACTAATTTGTCTCATAATCCTAGTAAGGAAGGAGTACTTAACACAGTAATTACATTGACTCTACTAAAATGCAGTTCAAAACTTATCTGAAATACTTTTCTAATGGTTAAAAATCTGGTGCACATATAACCTGATTATTTCAGACTCATAATTCTAAAAATAGTTTTGTACATGGAAAGTTACTTAACCTCACACATTCCAAGTTATTTCACTTAGAAATATATCTTCCAATTACATGATATTAGATTCATGAAATAACTCAACGACATACTCCAGTGGAAATGAATAGAACATCACTTTCTGTGCTGTGTGCATGGACACCAACAGACTGACTTGGAGGTTATCAGCCCTATCACTGCGAGGTAACTGAGACGCTGGGAAATACAAACACATACTCCACAGCTGCTAAATCTGAAATGCAAAAATTGGAGCCAAGAGAACACCTGAGGCTCATAAGGTGTTTCACTGTGCAGCCAGTCTTAAGAGCACTGGTCAAACTGCTTACCAGGATTGCTTTAAATAAAGGAAAATAAAGATCAGGAAAGAAAACAAACTTTTACTCAAACTTTTACGCCGTTTTTGTTTCCTTGTCCTTCCTTTTTTCTTTAGAGGTGCTAGGGATTGAACCTTGGTCCTCATGCATGCTAGCCAACGAGCTAGATCCTCAGCCCCCTTTTCATTATTTTTGTTGTTTAATTTTGACACATTTCTTAAAATGGCCTTGAAACCTGTCTATAGTTAACAATCCTTGACTTGTAATTCTCCTACCTCAGCCTCCTGAGTAGCTGGAATTAGAAACCAGAGTCAGTAGGATTTAAATGCAGGTGCTTTTGTTGTTGTTATTTTATTTATGAGAGAAAAAGTGTGTGTGTGTGTGTGTGTGTGTGTGTGTGTGTGTGAGAGAGAGAGAGAGAGAGAGAGAGAATTGGCATACCAGGCTTCTAGCTACTGCAATCAAACTACAGACACATGTGCCATCTTGTGTGCTTGTGCGACCTTGTACACATGGGTCACCTTGTTCATCTGGATTATGTGGATTCTGGGGAACTGAACCTGGGTCCTCAGGTTCACAGGCAAATGCCTTAACCACTAAGCCATCTCTCCAGCCCTTTTCTTTGTTTTGCTTTGCTGTGAGGTTGTTTTTATGGAGATGATCTTGGTGTGGCCCAGGCTGCTCTCAAATGCTTTATTCCTGAGTGCTGAGACTATAAGCTTGCACTACCACATCCAGCTCCTCATAATTTCATCTTTACTCCTGAGTGCTGAATTATGTTTGTTCCACCACACCCTGCTCCTCATAATTTCATCTTCAGAAGCAACTTGGATACTTTTCGTGCATATTATCAGAAAGTATAAAACACATACATAAGCTAATATCCATACTCAGAGTTACTTTTCTTTTTCAGCTTAAAATAAGCAGAAAGATATTATATGCAATATTTTAACCTAGATTTTATTTTCCTCTTCATTATATTTAAATGTCATTCCATATTAATATGTTTGTGTTTACATGAATAAGTTTGTACAACTTTTTCAACAGTTGTGGTTCACATTTCACTGTATAATAATTTTTATTTTATTTTATGAAAGAGGGAGAGAAAAAAATGTGGGCATACCAGTGCATACAGCCACTGCAAACGAACTCCAGATAAATGCGCCACTTTGTGCATCTGACTTGTGCGGGTTCTGGGGAACTGATCCTGGGCCCTTGGGCTTTTCAGGCAAGAGCCTTAAACACTAAGCCATTTCTCCAGCCCTGTATAATAATTTTTTATTGTTACTTGTTACTACTCCTAACTAATGGCAGCAGGGTAAAAAAAGACATGCTAAGCAGTTTAAGTGTGCACACTTCTTATCAAGATTAGCTATAAAAGTCAATTAAATTGTAGCATTAGGGCCTGGATGTTACACTTACACATAGCATCTAAATGAAGTTTAATTTTTATCTAGAGAACAGTGATAAGTGATATGATACTGGATTCAAATGGTCACTACATCTGTACCATTTAACATTCAGCATTTTTAAAACAAATTTAATGTACTTAAAATATATTTATTTTATTTTTTCTCTAGTAACGTGGAAATGTGTATCACTTCTACCCTTTAGAAAATAACTATGAAGCTGGTCTTGATGCAGCTACTTGGATGGCTGAGGCAGAAGACTGACTTCTTCTACAAGGATTTCCAGGCCATCTTGAACTCTTTTTTAAATAAAATAAGACAAAAATCCATAAGAAAAAAAGAAATGTGGCAGTGGTTAACAGTTATTATTTTGTTAATAACATCTTGATTCTCTAGAAAAATATTTTAAAATTTTGAATTTACATAAATTTGAAATGGGCTTTATATCAAAGATTACAGCATCATGACAGGAATTAGTCATCAGAAAGCCACTGCACAATATTATGTCCATAATACTAGCACTTTGCATCTATGTAGTACAGTATATTCACACAAGTGAAAGCTGTATACCAAACAGTGGGAAGCCATGATGTTTTAGAAGTGATGGAGGCTGATCAATGATTCCACAGGATATATTAAGCTATCTTGGAAATTGAACTGACTGACTGAGGTAACATGTAGCAAATCCCTGATCAGGAACTCTTCTTCTCCTGTCCATATCACAAGTGCTTCAGAGCTACACTTGTCTGTACATGTAAGGTCCTCACAGACAAACTGAATTCAATTAATGTATGATGGATGAGTTGCAGACTTCAAACATCCTTTAATTGAGTTTTCTGGGATTTCATCATCTGGTACTTACAAGCATCATATAGTATTGCTTTGGTCTATATTTTTATTAACTTGAAAATAATTTTTTATTAAAAGTCTTAGAAAAGGCAATGATTCTTCCTAGAACTTCTAATTATCCAGGAGCATTTTTCTACTTTGAAGATGGACCAGTAGTTTCTCCTATGCTTTCAAGGAAAATTAAGTTTGGATAGATCAGCCAAATTCTGTGACTACAATTAAAAAAAAATTGGAGGGCTGGGGAGATGTCTTAGCAGTTAAGGCATTTGCCTGCAAAGCCAACAGACCTTGGTTTGATTCCCCAGGACCCCCGTAAGCCAGATGCACAAGGTGGCAAATGCATCTGGAGTTCATTTGCAGTGGCTGGAGGCCCTAGTGTGCCCATTCTCTCTCCTCCTCTCTCTCCCTCCCTCCCTCCCTGTTTCCTTCTCTCTCCCTCTCAAATAAATAAATATATAAAATTTTAATTTTTTTAAAAAGTAAAAAAAAAATTGGAGTTGGGATTGTGAACGATGATACTTTTCACAAATGTTGAATCATAATTACTGAGTTTCACCTCTCTAAAGATAGAATATTCACTTTCCAAGAAGCATCTAAAATCATAAAGCATTTTTAACATATTTCTGAAATATAAACATCAAAAAATCATTTAAAAATTGGGCTGGAGAGGTGGTGTGGTAGTTTGAATAGATGACCCCCAATATACTCAGTGTTTTATTAGTTTGTAGTTTGCATCTGCAGCCACCTGGCTGGAGGCAATGTCACTGTGCAGATCTGAAGATGCAGTGATGGGTTTAGGATTTCAATCTAAAGATATGCAAAGTGTGCCTAGCTGGAGTTCCTGAAGCATGTTGTGCTGTGTGGCTTTTGGCTTGTGGCTTTTCTCTCTGTGTGTTTGGTTTTGTGAAAGAATGCCAGCTTCTTCTGCCATTATGAAACTTCCCCTGGATCTGTAAGCTTCAATAAATCCCTTCCTCCATACCTGTGCCTGGTCTGGAAGTTCATTTCAGAGAACCTAAAGCTGTCTGCTACAGATGGCTTAGTGATTAAAGTGCTTTCCAGCAAAGCCAAAGGACCCAGGTTTGATTTCTTAGTACCCATGTAAAGTCAGATACACAAGGTGGCACATGTGTCTGGAGTTCTACTGCAGCGGCTAGAGACCCTGTGCACACTCAGATACTCTCTCCCTCTTTCATCTTAAATAAATAAAATATTTTTAAAAATCATTTAAGAATTATTTGAAAGTCAATTTACTGAAATTTCTAGTGTAATATATATTTGACTTTTTCACATATAGAACATTTTATCTTATTTCAGTCTCTCTTAAAATAGAAATCATCCACTGAAACAAATAAAGAAAATTAAAACAATATTTAAAAGTTAAAAAAAAAAGCACTAGGTGTGGTGGCGCACGCCTTTAATCCCAGCATTTGGAAGACAGAGGCCAGCATGAGACTACACAGTGAATTCCAGGTTTTTGGGCTACAGTGAGACACTACCTCTAAAAATTCACATACTACTACTACTAATAATAAAAATAAATTTATAAAAATCAGTCAGTCATGGTGGTACATTCCTGTACTCCTAACACTGAGGAATTGGAAGCAGGAGAATCAGGACTACAAAATGGGTTTGATGACTGCCTGGGCTACAAGAGGCAATACTTAGGGGGAAAACACATGGAAAAATAAATTTAACTATTTATCTTTCAAAATATGTTTTTCTAAGCGTGCTTTGTTTTATTTGTTAAGTTAGTAAAACTTCTCCGGGTCTCTTAGATACTTGATGTACAACGCAAAATGGCTTGGTAGAAAGCTACTTGCTAAAATTCAACTCTAGTGAATGACTTCTACTCAGACTCACTTCCTTCTGTCCTAGTTACCAATGCTATATTGCAAGTATGTGGATGAATTACAATGTTTTTACCCATCCATCAGCTTAGGAACCTTTGGATGTTTTCCTAGCATGAATGATTATAACCACAAAATCTATAATGGACTTCAAGTTTTCATGTGTACATGGGTTTTCACTTTTCTTCAGAAAATATCTAGGTGTAGGGTTGTTGAGTCACACAGAAAATGAGTATTTAAATTTCACTTCTAAAAACTCTGGCAAGGGCTGGGTTGTACTGTGGTAGTAGCACCTGAAGGCCTGGGTTTAATCCCTGACATGCCACACTCCAAACTGTTTTCCAAAGTACTCATACAACTTGAATTTCCACAATCAGTGTGGAACTTAAAACACCTAGTTTGGAGTGATTAAGACCATGTCTGAGTCACTGAAAAATGAACACAACTATGAAAACCTATTATATAACTATTATATCAACTACCATATAACTATAAAATTTTGCTACCTTAAAACAAAGTAATTCTATTTCCAAAATGTGAAAGCACCCAAGAACAATGTTATAGAAAACAAGCTACATCTTAGGAGGGTTAGCAACAGAAGAGTTTTTTTGGAGATAGACACAGAGAGAGGGAGAGGAAGACAGATAGAGATGGGCCCGACAGCAGCCTCTCAGCTGCTGTGAACAAAATCCAGATGTGTTCGCGCCCTTGTGTCACTGCATCTGGCTAAACGTAGGACCTGGATTGGAACCGGCATTCTTAGGCTTAGGAGGCAGGCGCCTTAACCGCTAAACCATCTCTCCAGCCCTAAAATTCTTTTTATATATGACATAAAATATATACTAGATTATATTGTCATATTATATTATAAGAAATTATAATAAAGTTCAAAAGAGTAGGAAGCCAAATATGAGAAAAGGCAGAATCCTTTAGATCCACTGATTTATTCATCTAATACTTTATCATGTTTATTAGATAGTTAAAAAAAAAAACAGCAAATTTCAAACGCATACAATTTCAAGTAAAAGGGGGAACTCTTATTTCTTTAGGAAACATTTCTTTACAGAAGGGTTTAAGAAGTCACCATATCTTCACAAGAATAAACTCATTTTCCAGCCCAGAAGTCTTGATTACCTACATGTCAAAGATGCTACGGCTGCCTCGGGTGTTCCAGGGCCCTCCGAGAGTGAGATTTCATCCGTCAGTTTGGGCACAGTGCACTGCTCAGGACTGGGGAGCCCGGGGTCAAAGGAGCCTTCTGTCAAAGAAGTAGAGTCTGAATGAGCAGCACTTAGACATCACAAAGCCAGCAGAGACTAAGAACCAGCTTTTTCAGGGTACAATTATCCATGAAATAACCACCAACAGGTCAACAGGAACAAAGGGTGAGAAAGAGACCAAGCAACGTTTGAATAGCATGATTATCTTTTTCTAACACTTCAAAACCTCCTAATGCTGCTATGTATTTTAAATTAACATTATTAGATAAATTTCCTCCGTGGAAAAACAATGCAAATACAATTCTTCTGAGAAAAAATATTACTATTTCTGTAACAGTAATATTTTTAGTCATAAGCAGGAGTGGAAAATTTTTTGTTGTTTTTTCGAGGTAGGGTCTCACTCTAGCCCAGGCTGACCTATAACTCACTTTGTGGCCCCAGGAAAAAATTCTTATATGCCTTAAAATTCAAATTCCTAAATGTAAAGATTCCAGTTTAAGTTTAGATGTGCCTACACTTTCCAACTTTATGCATATAAGTAACAAAATTCAAGTACTTGTACTGAACCATTTCCATACTTACCAAATTATCTCCATGCTACAATACTAAAAGTAAGACTTTTGTTTTTGTTTTCCAAGGTAAGTTCTTACTCTGGCCCAGGCTGACCTGAAATTCACTCTGTAGTCTCAGGGTAGCCTTGAACTCACAGCAATCTCCTACCTCTGCCTACCGAGTGGTGGGATTAAAGGCATGCGCCTCCATGCCCAGCTTAATAAATTTTTATCATCCTTTTTTTTTTTTTTTTTTTTTGGAAGCAGGCTGGCCTGGAACTCAGTTCTCCTTCCTCAGGCCTCACCCTGGCCAACCTAGTGCTGGAATCATAGATGCACATCACTATCCCCCTCACACTTCGAAGAGTTAATAGCCTTCCCTGAAACCTAAAGGGAACTAAAGAGTTAATAGCTGTCCTTAAAGCTTGCGGGCAATAAAGAAGTTTGGCACCCTTCCCTGACTGATGTACTCCTCTTAGCCTAGATGACCTTGAAGGATCAGAGACCATCTGAGTATCCTTCCTTAGACATTCCTGGCTGAAGAAGCCTATTCTGAACAAGGACACAAACAGTTACATTTTTCTTATCAACTATTCCTGGTCCAGTCTGTTTTTCTTAGGATTCTCCTTATAAACTTACATCCTAGCCTAGCTCAGTGCTTCAGCCTTCATCTAGAGGGAAAGCTGAGGTCCCTTGCTGTTTCTCTCAATAAAACAGTCTGTCTATAGAGATCAAAGTCTGGTGTTCTCTCTTACTTTTCTCTTACACTTTCCTTACACACTTATTCTTTTATGAAAAAATAATTAATTAAATTTATTTATTTATTTATGAGGGGGAGAGAGAGAGAGAATATGGATGTATCGGGTCCTTTTGTCACTGCAAATGAACTCCAGACACATGTGCCTCCTTTTGTAGCTGGCTTTACATAGGTACTGGGGAATCAAACCTGGGTCCTTCGGATTTGCAAGCTAATGCCTTAATTGATAAGCCAATCTCACCAGCCCATCCTTATTTTTAAGAAAGCTACTAAGGAGCTGCTATTGAAAAATATTGGAAATAGATGGAATTCATTTATTTGTTTATTTTAGAATTTCATTTACCTCAGGAGAAGCCACAGTGACAGTTATATCATCAAAAATGATTGTCTGAGGGCTAGAGAGAGAGTTTAGTGGTTAAGGTATTTGCCTGCAAAGCCAAAGGATCCTGGTTTGATTCTCCAAGACCCACATAAGACAGATGCACAAGGGGGCGAGTGTGTCTGGAGGCCCTGGCGCACCCATTCTCTCACTCTCTCTCTGCTTCTTTCTCTCTCTCAAATAAATAAATAAATATTTTTTAAAAGAAAAAAATGATTGTCTGTTAACAAATTTTTATCAACAGAAGAGACGGAGACATTGCATGCTGAATTCATACCTGACACCCTTATCTAGGGAAATTGTTTTCACACTTCGGAGTCAGAGTGCTAACCTTTACACTGTGCAACCTCGCCGTCCTGACACTTCAAGGTTTCTTCTACACAAACCAAGGCATTTCTAACTGTGATGTGTCTCACCCTTAGGAGAAAGCTATTAAATGTCCACCTGATATTCTATATGGAAAAACAGAAAACCCAAATAGTTCTCAAATAGTACTCAAGGCCCAAGCCTGAAATTTTATCTCTACCAGTTTTTTAGTCTTATCACTAATCCTTAGGCATTTAACAATAACAAGGGATTTGTTCCATGAAACCAACTCTGGGCAATGCAAGGAAAGCATCTGTAGTTCTCCTATCTACAGGGCAGTCTGATCAGATTTGTTTCTCAAACAACCCAGCATTCTTTCTTCCCTAAATTCACTGTGTGGCACGAAGGAAGGCGTCATACCTGAGCCTGGGCTGGGAGAGTGTGCTTCCACAGCACTGTCTGGAGTAGCTCCATCCACTGATGGCAAGCGAAGGGCTGAAAGAAGCAACACAACTCAATAGCAAGTCCCACTCTGAGGGGGAAACAACTCCTTAGGAACATACTCTTACACAATTCAGAAAGCACTGGGACCTAACCTAGCTTCAAGCCGTTTTACCATCCAGCTGTGAAAGGAGGGAATAGGAATCTGGGCCGAATCTAGTCCTGGCATGGCCGCACCTTTCTGAGTAAATATGCACATGAGGATACACTTGCCCTAACAGAGAAAGACCCTGTGCAATGCTGTCAATTTATGTCGCAGATTTAAAAAGCAGCTAAGAGAGAATAATCAGTCTATTCCAAAAATCCAAGTAGTATTATTGAATAAAAGACATACACTGAGGCACATCATTTCGACTGTATTAAGACAGAAAACAAGTACACTATTAACAGGAAACATAACATTACCAGTCACATGACCACTGTCATCATTTTGGTGAAGGGCTGTTTTGGAGGGTGGGGATGGTGCTTTCCGCTTGGTCCTTTTCAAAGACGCATTTCCTCCCGGTGTGCCACTGCGGGGCAGAGAGCCTGTCCTCACCACACCTGCTTCACAGGAGCTCTGGAGAGAAGCAAGCCACCAAACACAATCCTGTATTAAGGTAATGAACTCTAAAACGGACATATCATGTACTGAGATGAAGGACAACAGCATCTCATTCAAAACATGTTTGTGGAGGCTAGATTGCACACAGAGGTTAGACCATGGGGCCGACGTGTAAAGAAACACAAAATATGGCCCTTTTCAAGAAAATTGGGCCAGGACTGGGGACAAACATGTAAATAATGAGCTGCAATGTATAAGACTTTGAAGTAACAGTGAGTGAAAAATTAACTTTCAAAGAAAAATCCAGAGAAACTGTTAGATGGCAAAGGGCAAACTAGTTGTATGTCTGTTGCCTTAATTAATCTACACCTTTCAGTGCTAAGATATTAGTGAAAACCATTTCAAAACTCTACTGGTCTGCCCATGGCCAGGTCCTTCAAGGTTACATTCCCCAAATGCCAAGGTTCACACACAGAAGGGGACCCTCAGCAGATCCTAAGACAATCCTGTCTCCACAAGTGCTGGTACCTCCTGGCCAACCACCATCATCGCTGCTCCCCCCATTTACAAGAGAACCTTCTGTGTTGTTCCTGGCTTGTGTCTCCAATTTCCCTTTTCCTGTTGGAGTCCCTCCAATTAAATGTTTCCAAACCTTTGATCTACTTGTTCACTACCTGCTCCCAGTAGAACTTATGACTATGAGGGTGGGACTTTTGCCAGGGTTCCTATTTTCACACTGCTGTATTTCCAGAACAATGTCTAACTCATAGAAGTTTCTCAAGAAGAATTCTGAGTGAATGAAAAATTAATTATTTAGTGCCTTATTTTCTGATAAAGATGCCTTGGTAAATATGGACTAGGAATATATGTATAGCTTGCACCATTCCAATCTTTTAAGTATATCTAAAGGAAGAGAGTTAATTCATAAGAAATGTTCCATCTTATGTCTTACTACTCATCAAGGAAGATTTAACACATTCACTATTTCAGAATTTTCTAATATTTTGCCAGTTGGGAGAAAAGAAAACCTTCCTCAAAGTGGGAATAAGAAGAAAGAGCTTGATTTATTTATCACTGCGCCGACTGGATGAGGTACTGAAGAAACAGGCACTGCCCAGGAACAGGAGTAGTGAGGTCTACACTAGCTAGTGATCAGCTCCACAAATTTCACACTGACTATTTCTCTAAGCAAAGGGGTAGGACAAGGTGGCCCCATGGTGATCTCGGCATTGGTCAGAACCCTGAATTTCTGCCAACCTTACCAAAACATCACTCTTTCTTCCAGAACTCTTCAGCCCTCTCCATAATCCAGCAAGAAAAGAGCCAAAACCTGCACCCAAACCCAGATTTTGATTCAGTCGTTTATGTCAGTTCTGACTAAATATTGCATGTTTCCCCTCCTGGGGAGGATATGGGGTGCATTCTCAAAGAAGCTGTGCAATAATTCAAAAGAGGAACCCATGCAACAAGCAGCTGAGAGAGAAATGCATGCAGGAACTATGGCATTTGAAGCCTTTAAAGACCGTTTTAAGTAGAACATAAAATTGGGCAAAAATCTTTCTACAATTTCTCTGTGTACTGAAACTTTTCACTTGACATCTTACAAAAGTAACAAATTCCTTTCCTCACAGAGGCGGAGGGTGGGAGAATTGGCAGGCAGGGTTGCCCATGTGGGCCAGGAGGCAGAGAGCAACAACGCCTGTATGCTCTGAAGATGTGTGGACATCAAAACATGTGATTTCCAAACAGTTATCCTAGAAGATGACTAAGAGAAACTACTAGTACACAATTGCATAGCACAGGCACATAGATACCTGCAACGTGAGGCATTTTTCAGGCCTGTAACTATGGTGCTTGAAATTACTTCATGGCCTCAAGGGTGTCATGTGATGCTTTGGAAGGGAAAGTTAAGTACTAGCCAAGAAAGCAGATGATCACAGCTAATGCTGAAAATTCTACTCAATTTGATGTTGATAAGCATAATAAATCATACAGCAAAAAATCATAAATTTACAGATCATTAAGGAGAAGTTCAAAACTTCTAAAAGAACACGGCACTTCAGATAAAATATTTATCTGAAATTCAACAGCATTAGGTGTCATTTCCTGATGGATTTACTTCTCTTGATAAAGCTTTCTTTACAGCCCTGCTCCTCCTACAGCCTAGGTCATCAGAGAGAATGAACTGAAGTTATCAATATGGAATTGATCAATGTAGGAAATAATGGCAACATGGAATTTTCCTCCTGGTCCCACCTTTCTTGAAGTTTGACTAGTTGCTTTCACAAAGTGTATAATAAAAATACTTTCACCTGTAGGCCACATTCACTGTCATGTAGGCCTGTTCTATTACAGCAGTCATGACATGGACAGGATATGGCTAGGAGTTACCACCTTTAAATTTGGGGTCGAGTATAATAAAGCAGACAACAAAGAAATTAAAAAGGGAGGAATTTTTATACATGGACTCACATACTTATGTGAAGGGATGCATAACTCAAACACAGGATACCCACAGACACATATGTTTTATTTATCAGCTGAGAGTTCTGAAAACAAGCTAGCATTTTTGTGCAAGATATTTATAATCCTGTGGATAAGGAATTTAAAACATGTCAAAATAAGATAGACTGTAGTTTTATAAGTGCTAGAATTTTTTCAGTAGCATTTATGAAGACAGTTGAGGGAAGATATGTGAAAAGGACAAAGTCCTAAATATCTCCAAGAGCATTACAGCCTTCTCCTCTAAGATCCACCCCCTTAACCTGGTGGGCAGGTATACATGGATGATCATTTCTCGAGCTACAGGACTTAAAGATACTCAGAAAGAGACACTGGAAGAGGACATGAGGGACACCCACATGACCAGTCCACAGATTCCATGCTGTGATTAATGGTTAAAACCTACTACATTTGGGGGCAGGGAGATAGAAGTGTAGATAAACCACTCACAGCTCAAGCTAGAGTACACAAGGTCCAAGCCCAAGAATACCTAAAGCTAGAAAGCAGACTTATTAGACTATGCAGTTATTTCTTAGACAAACGACGAGCTTTCAAACTGATCACTATTTTCAAGTGTGAGCTTGTCTAACTGGAGAAAGGATCACAGGGTGCTCACCAGTTGGAAGATGGCACCCCACAATGGTGACTAATGCATGGGCTTTGGAGTCAACACCAGGTGCTGAACCAGGAAACATGCATTTCTTGTGTCATAACTTCAGCCTCCTCAACTGGGAAAAGTAACCATTTCTATGTCAAAAAGGGACCGAGCCATTTAAATGGTATTATGCTTGTAAACTCTAATAGTGCCTATCACACAATGCATGCTACAAACATAGTAACTGGCATTATTTCATGACCTTTGTCTATTTTTAGGCTTGTGAAGGTGTTCTGTACATAAGAAAATAACAGTTACTGAGGTGAGAGTGAAAAGTATGGATATAAAGCAAAAGGGCTGGATAGAAGACTAAACAGCCAAATATGCTTGCTTGCAAAGCCTGATGGCCTGGCTTCAATTCCCCAATATCCACATGAAGCCAGATGCACAAAGTGGTGCATGCATCTGGAGTTCATCTGCAGTGGTAAGAGGCTCTGGTGTGCTCATTCTCTCAAATAAGTAAATATTTTAAAAGAAATAAAGAGAGACAGAGAAGAGGAGAGAAGAGTTTAAACTGTCTTCATTTTGGCGACAGTGGGAGGTGTACTGGAACGGATATTCCTTACAGTCAACCTTAAACCCAGCAGTGTTCTGAACCCTGTGGTTAGTTTACTGAGTAAGCCAAGTGCACTGTGTCTAAAATCCTCCATGTTTTAGTCACTTCATCATGCCACAAAGGACCTTACTAAAAGTTAAATATTTAACACTCATTTGTTAAAATATTGGTGCAGACCATACGGATATATTTTAACATGGAAATTTAAAATGTTTTGCCAGCATTTTCCTGAGAAGAATGAATGGACTGCTAGAAGGTGACTTCAGCTTTGACATTAAGTTGCATTCCTTTTGGTCAAATTATGACTTTTTTAAAGGAGTGAGATTAAATTATTTTTCAGTCTGTAGGGCATGCAAAATGAGAAAACAGATTTCTACCTACTAGGAAAACTGCCTTGGTTAATCATTAGAACTATTCAATTATTGACTTTAGTTAAAGCTGCAGATAAGCTGCCTGCACCTGAAGCAGGAGCCCACACCAAATTTTATGGCCTGTGAAAAGGGAAATACTCCAAGGAAAATCAGAATAGGGAGCAAAAGTGGCAAGGTCAGGTTGAAATCCATGGTAGAGAGCTAATCCCCCAGCATGCAGATCAGAATCTGCTCATTCAAATGTGATTACATCTGGCAGAAGAAGACAGAGCTCAAGTCTTCAGCAGACATGCTGAGGCAGGGTGGCACTGGTTAGTTAGAACTCACTTATTGATCATAGTTGAATTATCAGATGCAAGCCAGTGAAATCAACACTGGATAAGAGTTAAAATGCAACAATACACACACACACACACACACACAGAAATTAAAAGACACAGAGTAGCCCAATTTTAACAATACTGCTAAATGTTACATTAGAAGCTTTGGGTAATATCTGCTTTTAGTATGATTATCACATGTGAGGAGGGGTGGAATTAATGGAATCTAAGGAATCATTTAAAATTATCTTAAATGTTTTTATCGCTTAAGGGATAAACTCCCACTTCCCCAATCTGAACATTCCCAACTAATATTATGATATCATGTAAAATGTCTCATAACTGACAGTAGATTTACCCAATTTTATCATACATACCAATGACTGAGTTTCCTATTTAATTGAGCAACATTTTATCACTTAATTCTTAATGGAAGATTTTTAAAATAATTTCCCAATTTAGCCAGCAAGTCAATTTTCTTGAATGTAATTACTTTACAGATAATTGCAATGTCATATCAATGTAACATAGACACACAGAGCACTGAATTTGCAAAGTAGCAAGATATGAAGAACAATCTTTTTTCTAACAATGAAGTATTTCTGATTTTCCCATAAAGTCAATATGATCTTATGTGAAGTACAAATACATAAATTGAGGAAAAATGGCTATAAATCCCCAGAAACATAGTTCACTTCATATAGATTTTGGTGTGGATCCTTGCACATGCATCTTTTATACCTGTATACATGTATGCGCATGGATTTTGGCTTATACAGGATAAAGGTAGAAATGTCACTTGTTTTCCTTGTTTAAAAAAATAAAATTCTGTCTTTTGGTGGGGCAGACAGGTCTACTTCTAATGTCCAGAATCTCTGATCTACACTCATTCTTTCTTTGGGTGGCACTTTCTCCCCAGTCATGAACCGCTAGGCTTTATATATTCTATTTTTTTCATTCTTTATTCCAACCTGCATTAAGATTCCTTACTGCTGCAATGAAAGTCCTAGCTTGTCTAGATCTATGCAGACTAAGAAAGATCATCTCATATCAAAGTGAAATGGCGAAGGGGTTATAAAGTGACCTATAAGGTACCAGAAAATTGTGATGAAGGGAAGGAGACATAGAACAGGAGAATCCGGGCCTGGAGCTCCTTAACCCATACTATGTAATAAGTCATCTCTTCTGTCAAATCTACCACTGTTCCTATGAATCTGCTGAAATCAGTACTAGGACAGAAGCCAATAAGATTAGATCTGCATTCACTTACAGACATTCAAAGTAGTATCACCATGAATAATTTGTGCCTTTTTGTTACTAAAGAAAATTAAGGTCTTCTAGGGAATTCCAAGTGGCTAAATTGGACATGGGCAGTCTATCAAAACTCTCTAAGGCTGGAGCTATGGCTCAGTGGTTAAGGCTCTTGCTATGAAGACTAAGGACCCATGTTCAAGTCCCCAAACCCACGTAAGCCAGATGCACAAGGTGATGCATACACTAGGTTGCATATGTGCACAAGGTGATGCCTGAATCTGGCAGTAACTAGATGTCCTGGCACACCAATTCTCCACCCCCCCAACTCTCTCTCTCTCAATAAAATAAAATAAAAATAAATAAAACTGTCTAGTTTAAAATTAATTATTACTCTGTAATGACATTTGCCTTCAGTTCACTAACCAGAACACATTTTAAACAAACTTTAAGTCCTCTCTTTCTCGGTGATGATTTACGTGGATTCTCATGTTAGTCGGGAGTTCAAGTAAAAACGTGTAAAGTACCAATGGTTTTCTTCTGTGATGTGTATGTTTGTGTGCGTATGTGCCTATGGAAGCCAGAGGACAACACTGAGCATTGCACTCAGGAATGGCATCTACCTCTTTTGAGATATTCTGTCATTGGCCTGGAGCTCAACAGGTAGGCGAGCATACCTGGGCAGCATGCCCCAGGAATCCTCCTGTATGTGCTGCCTCAGTGCTGGGAACACAGGGCCCTCTACCACCATACCCTGATACTGGGACTCCAACTCAGGACCTCATGCTTGTGAGACAAGTGCTTTACCAACTTAGCGGTCTCTCCCAGGTATTCAAACTTTTGTACTATTGTACCCAGGTTTCAGAGATCCCCAGAGAAGTACAAGTAGGAATCTTCACTTGGTCACGACTGTCAGAAGATCTATACAACAAAATACTTTCATCAGGAAAATGCTAAACTTAAGTGGTTTTATGTTACTACAGTTTTAAGAGATGTTGGGAAATTTAGCTACAAAATCTCCTACAGAGGAGAAAATAAAGCTAATGAATATGAAAAGGTTGATGGGAAAAACTGACAGGAACAAAGAAGAAGGTAACAGACTTACTGGTAGAATCCAAGACCAATGCAAGCCAGGCCAACACTGAACTTGCCACAATATAGTCCTTGCCTGTGCAGAGGGAGAGGGGAGAAAGAGACGGTGCTATGCCCGTGAAAAGTTTCTTCATTTCATCTGCCCTGCCCTATAATATAATTAAATATAAGAATATAACTAAGCAAGCTGGGCATGGTGGTGCACACCTTTAATCCCAGCACTCGGGAGGCAGAGGTAGGAGGATTGTTGTGAGTTAGAGGCCACCCTGAGACTACATAGTGAATTCCAGGTCAGCCTGGGCTAGAGTGAAACCCTACCTATAATTACCTTATTTAACTACTATATATATATATATAATATATATATATATACTATATATATATATATATATATATATATATATATAGTATATAGTATATATTATATATTATATATAATATAGTATATATATATATACTATATATATATATAGTAAAATAAGGTAATTGTTTAATATTATATATATATATATATATTAAAATATAAATATATATAATAATATATAATATAATATAATATAATATAATATAATATATATAATATATATATTAATATATATATTATATATATATTATAATATATATATATATATATTAAGCAATGTTGAAAAGTAAAGGTTGGTTTACTTTATATTATATATATAAAACCAAGCTTTACATTTTAACATTGTTTAAGCCCAAAATGAGGGCTGAGCTCAGCTATCCATCTTAAATGAAAAGACAGGATGCACCATGAGTCCCTGCTTCTGCAGACAGTTTAGGAGAACACAGAAACAGGCTAATGGAGCTTGGAACCTATGCCTGAGCGAATAAAGAAATGAATAACCTGGAGGCATTCTGGTCACCCCAGAAAGGAGTCAGAGAAGCAGAGACTCGATACACACACCCTCCTCAAAGGCCCACAGCTATGGATCCAGGAAAAAGGCCTTCATCCTCTGTTCTGGCCTCTGCAGATGCATGCTGCTTCCCAGGCTAAACAAGTCTCCCCATGCAGTACACCAAACACCGCAGGGGGACAGAGGCTAGGTAAACTTCCTCTTGCAGGACTGGTAAAGGAAGCCTCCCAAACCCGATGAGTTGCAGTGCTGTTATGAACTCATTGAGCAATTTGAGAGAAGTACAACTTTCGCTTACTGAAAGACAAGGAAGAGAAACATGTTCACTCACAAATGACCTATTGTTTTATGAATAATAATATTCCTCAAATTTTAAAGCTTCATAAAGAGCTTAGCCTTTTACTTTGGTTTGGAAGTAAATCTGTCATAAACCTAAAAAGTACTGACACAGAAGACGTGTGAAGACTGACTAAAGTTCTTAGAATTTAGCCTTGAATAACATTAGTTAGCGCACAATACATATATCTACTGCTTTTGCTTGAGTGACTCTGACCCTGAAATGAATTTCAGGAAAACTACAATGATAAAATACACATTCTATTAAAATAAACCAAGAACTAGTTGGAAAGAAGGGCTTCAGTAGAGTGGGGTTAGAAGAGGGGTAACAATGGAGGATAGTAAGAGGGGATTATGATCATGGCATACAGTGTGCATGTATGGAGATTGTCAAATAAAAAAATTTAAAATAAAAAAAGTATGTGTCAGGTGCTGTGGTTCACACCTTTAATCCCAGCACTCAGGAGGCAGAGGTAGAAGGACTTCTGTAAGTACAAGGCCAGCCTGAGACACATATAGTAAATTCCAGGTCAGCCTTGGCTAGAGTAAAAACCTACCTCAAAAAGAAAATGCATTATATTTTGGGAAGATTAAACATCATACTCTGCTCATGTATTTCTCAACTGAATGGAACTTCTTATATTTTTTGACATTCAGACAGCTATATTCCATATATCAAACAACAAATGTCATGGTAACCACTGTTCCTAGGCAATTGTAGCATGGTCAACTTTCTATATACTAAGTAGAAGAGGAGAGTGGAGGAACAAACAAAATGCTATATGATTACCTGGATTAAATAAAAAACCAAAGAGAAATATTCCTTAAAGACTACAAATATAAAGTTTATTACAACAAATCTTATTTGTTCTGTGTAAAATAACTAGGATAAAAACTCACCGAGTAAACTAAGAACAGAGGTTTACTTCTTGCCTCATAAATATATGAGAATATGGCATCTACTTGTAAACCACAATATATAGGAAAAAGATAAAATTGGGTAAAAAAAAAAAAAAATGAGAATGTGAAACATTCCTAAAAACTTTGGTCAGCCATTAAAAAACTAATACTTTAGGTATTGAATTTCACTTGCATAATACTAGATGGCAAAAAGTCACAATTTCTCAATCTTTGAATGTCTGCCTGCCAGAGAATGCAAAAGGAGACCAAATGAAATGTCTAATTGAGATGATTCCTTACTGTGTTTCCGGCCACAATCTAGTATCCAAAGGAAGCCAGCCATATGCCATGCTGGTGTCAGGGGAAAGTAGCATGCACATATGAGGTTACAGTGAGCAAAGCCACACCAAACATGCCACAGCAGAACTCTCCAAATCATGTGTGGTTTGGGGGGGGGTGTCAAGATTTTCTACAGATTCTTGTCTGCTCTTTGGCCTCTACTTCAAGCATAAATTTATGAGGCCAACCTCCCCCAAACTAGGACATCCTTTTGCAACGTGTAAAAAGAAGAGGCAGAGAAATTAGATGTCTGAATTTCATTTTGATCCCCAAACTTGACACTTTCAATTTAATTCACCATCATTAAATTGATGACTTCTTGTTTCACAAATGTCAACCTAACTGCATCCAACTCCATACCTTTACATAGAAATGCATGTGATATTGTTTCTAGACATTGCAGGGTGAACAACTAAAGATCTGGTTGCACGAATGACATGTAAAATTTCACATTTCACTGGGAAGAAACTTATTTAACAAAATTCTCTACAAGTTCCTGGAAAACTGCTAGAAAATTCCCAACTTAAATATGTTCTGTTTGAAAAAGACATTTTCATAGAGGATATTATATTGGCCTATAAAGGGGAAATAACATGTATTTTAAAAATCATGTGAAAGAAAAAGTTATGCACATGGAAAAACTACAATACTGACTGAAATCCATCTTCAATAAAATCTATTATTTAGATAGAGAAAATGTGAAATGCAGAAATATTCCAAGAAAGGTTAGAATAAATTATTTTACTAGCTTGGATCCTTAAGAAATTTTGTTTGGAAACTACACAATCAGCTGTCAAAATCAGCTCAAAAGTCAGTAGCCAGTTATGTGAATAATTTCAGTAGAAGCTCCAAAATCACTACCCAAGTATCACAATTTGCCAATATTGAGAAATGTGATAGAGGAATTAGGCAAATTATTATATTTGGATAGCCAAAAACCAGGAGAGATGTGGTCAACAATTTTTTTCTAAAACACAGATGAATTTGCTCATCTGTAAGCCTGGACTAAGGCAAATAAAATTAAAAGCTCAAAATGAACAAAATTGGTAATAATAAATCATTTTGTTAGGCATTTCTGGTATTCATTTTTATAGCTCTGTTTTCCATCATATTATTCAAATAAGCATTCTCTAACATAACTATTTGCAGTATTTTCTTCATAATTTTTTACAAGGAGTTTTGAAGGGAAAGAAGTGGAAAAATTACCATGTTGTACTTCTGTTACACTGCGCCCCCTTGTGGTCTAATTTGCATCACACACACAAAAAAAAGAAACACATATCCACGTGAACATAGAACATAATTGGTTGTATATTTTTTCCTTCCATTCTGTTTTTCCAAAAGTACTAGTACTTTCAATGACCAATCACAGTATTTGTTAAAATTTCAATTTCAAATCTAAATTGTTAAAACAGATACAGAAATTTATAATGACAATGTTTGGTTTTAAAGCTAAAAATGAGAAGTATAATTCATTCATAAATGTATTTTGCTGAATTTCATAAGTATCTAATATAAACAACATTTCAAGGGTTAATTATGCTTATATCCATTGTATCTTAGGCTGTTGTCCTTAAGTTTTCAATATGATAAAACTCTGATTTTCCAGCCAGGTATGGTGGTGCATGCCTTTAGTCCCAGTACTTGGAAGGCAGAGGTAGGAGGATCACCATGAGTTCAAGGCCACCCTAAGACTACATAGTGAATTCCAGGTCAGCTTGGGCTAGAGTGAAACCCTACCTTGAAAAACAAACAAAACAACAATAACAAAAATTCTGGTTTTCCTGTAAAAGTTAGAAAAGTATTACTATGAATCACATGGTCCAATTACTACAAAAGTAAATGTAAACAACCTTTAAGTTATCCAATTTCTACAAATTCTGGTGAATTGAATGAATGATACACTGAAGCTTCATGATATAAGTGTGACAGACATTCTTGCTTTATATGTTGTTCCTAGCTATGTGAAAGTACTAGTTAGTGTTCACGTATCAATTCTGTTGAACAACTATTGTGTTACAGATTGTTTTTGGAGATTTCTATCACTCTGACTGGGAATGGAAAAAAAAGAGGAAATTAAACAACGCTATAAGCTTTAAATAATAATTTAACCTTAATGTTTATCTTTAGAGAATAAAGCAAGGAAGTCATGTTATATTTGTCATTTCAATATTATATAATACTGAATAATGTTATAGAACCTTCCAAAAGCACTGGTCTGTTGTGTTCCAACAATGATTTTCAAAGCATTTATTCAGTAATAAAAGCTGAAGTATGGCCTTGTGCTTGAAGCACATGGCCTCCTGCTAGTATTGGCTTGGATCTGCAGTTACCCCTGGAGGGATATACAAGAACTTGTTAGCACATTGCCCTCGTGCTGAAGAATTTGGTTGTAGGCAGGACAGGAAAGGATAACTTTCTCTGTGTTCATCTTTAGAATTACATAGGACATGGATATGATGCCTATACATACACACAAATTAAATTGTTAAAAAGGTCAAGAAAGAGACAAGTCAAGAGAGAGTAGAGATTCTTCTGTGGTAGAACCTTTAGAAAACTGTACAGAGCAGGTAAGTGAATGGGCAGCAACTGACTGGGAAGAATGGATGGGGAGCAAGATTGCACAACAGAACAATCGGCTTGCAATTGATCAAGACTTAACATTTAAAAAGAAAACTACTGAGACTAAGCAAATCCTAGCCCAGTTGCTGAACTGGGAATGGTCATTAAGAAATACAAATATTCAACCTGGGCGTCGTGGCACACGCCTTTAATCCCAGCACTCATGAGGCAGAGGTAGGAGGATCATCGTGAGTTCGAGGCCAGCCTGGCACTATATAGTGAGTTCCAGGTCAGCCATGAGTTCAATAGGAAGAATAATGGGGTTGAAATTACAAAATTGATGTTTCACTTCCTACTAAAGATGTAACAAACCACCATGACTGAGTGGCTTAAAACAAAAAAAAAATTTACTTATCCTTGGGGCTGGAAAGATGGCTCAACAGTTAAAGGTGCTTACTTGCAAAGCCTGATGATGGCTGGTGTTCAATTCCCTAGTACTCATGTAAAGCCAGATGCATAGAGTTGGTTTACAGAAGTAAGAGGCCCTGATACACCCATTTGTCTATCTCTGTCTGCCTTTTCCTATCTTTCTGCTTGTATATAAATAAATGAAATATTCTTAAAAAGTTATTCTTCCATGGTTCTGAAGGTCAGAAGTCTCAAATCAAAGTGCCCATGTTCTCTCAGAAGACTCCAGAGGAGAATGCTCCCTTGCCTGCTCGTTTCTGGTGCTCCTAGAGTTCTTGACTATGCAGAAGAGCACCAAGTTCAGCCTTGACCTTCATATGACCTTCTTCTCTTATCCCTCATCTCCATGCCAGAGTGCCTCCTCACTTATAAGGATCTCAACCATTGGATTTGGGCCCGACTTAAAACCAAGCTGATTTCACCTCCACACTTAATTACATCTGCAAATAACATTTCTAAATAAGGTCCTATTTATAAGTAGTGGGGCTTAGGACCTGGACCTATCTCTTAGGGGACATGATTCTATTAATTTTAGTTGCAATATAGCCATGAATTCAACAACAAAAAGAAAATACATGCCTTCTCTTCAGACTACAGAGTGACTAATGTAGAAAGTGGGTAAAGGAAGTGGAAGTGTGGTAGGACTGCCATGAGTTTGGGGCCACCCTGAAACTACATACTGAATTCCAGGTCAGCTTGGGCTATAGTAAGACACTAACTCGAGAAAAATAAAAAAGAAAATACAGAATGCAAAATTAGAAAGGTGGTATATTATAAGAAGAGCACCGAGACCAAGGAAGAAAGGAAAATGCAGCCAAATCTGGCCACGAGTTTAAGGGAATAAAGCCAAGGAAGGCATGACTTCATGTGTGTGCATGCACACATAGACAAACACAACCCAGCTTTATCATTAGACTTTTGGTAATAATAGAAAAAAAAAATTGCTCTTCAGATTGTCTAGGGAAAAACAAATATTTCTGGCTCCTGCTGAACAATACATCAAAGAACCAGCCAGATGTCCAGATCAAAGAAAACAATAATTAGAAAGTTGCATAAAGATGTATGATTTGCCAAAGGCAATATACAAGAAAAAATTACTTAACACAAGGGCATCCAGTGGTCACAGAGCACAGGGTGAGAATCAGAAGCAAAAGCTTTCAGTGAGGCCACTGGGGCACCGCCCAGATTTAAGAGGCACATAGGAGAAAGAGAGCTTAGAATAGAACACTTGGGCATCCAAGTCCAAGGGAAATTGATGGGAATAGATTTAGTAAAGACAAGCAGAATACAGATTTGTGAGCACAGGCTCCAATTAGTTCTACGTATAGAAAACATACTTCGTGGGCTGGAGAGATGGCTTAGCGATTTAGGCGCCTGCCTTCTAAGCCTAAGAACGCTGGTTCCAATCTCCAGGTCCCACGTTTAGCCAGATGCAAAGTGACGCAAGGGCGCAATGCTGCACTTGACCACAAAGGGGCACACACATCTGGAGTTCGTTCACAGCATCTGAGAGGCTGCTGGCGTGCCCATCTCTGTCTGTCTCCCTCTCTCCCTCTCTCCCCCACACCTCCAAAAAAAAAAAAAAAAAAAAAAAAAAAAGAAAAGATAAAGAAAACATACTTTGGTAGCTAATAGACAGCATACTACTTTACATTCTTAAAAAGGCAGTTTTATGGTAAACTAAAATGTAAAACAATACTAAAATTGCTACTTTTTCCCATGAGGAAGTTTAAAGGGGCTAACACACACACAATGAAGTCTTTGGGATGAGACTTGGCCCCGTTGTCCTTGCTTAGTTTCAATCTCCTTTTGCTATAGTCTTCACATTCTGTAATCCACAAACGTTATTTCCAGGACTGATGCACTGCCACACAGATTTTAGGACTGAACTGAAGAATCACCTTTTCTGTGAAGCTTCACCTACCTACAGAGCAGGTATCCAGGAAAATTCTGGCAGGAAAGGATTATATCATTTGAAAAAATAATTACCTTTCTGATTTATGCATTTTTATACCACAAAAATTAAATTAGACAAGTGGGGGGCAGAAAGGATGGCTTAGCAGTTAAGGCGCTTGCCTGCAAAGCCAAAAAACCTAGGTTCGATTCCCCAGGACCCACATAAGCCAGATGCACAGGGTGGAGCATGTATCTGGAGTTCCCCTGGAGTTCCCATTCCCTCCTTTTCTCTCTCTCAAATAATAAAATATTTTTTTTAATTAGACAAGTAATCTTAATAGAAATAAGACAGCTTAACAGATGACTTTCCAAGTAATGACTTAGGTTAATCATCTTAAAAATTCATTTCTATCTGTTTGAGTTGCTGCTTTTAAAGGAGCATATGATTAGCATAGGATCATATCACATGCCATGCATACTGTAGTTTCCCAGCTACGTAGAACTATGGTCAATTTTGTTTTGTTTAGATTAAGGAAGCACACCAATGTACAGTGGATGCTTGGGAAGAGTTCATTTACTTGAGCACTGAATTTGCTCAGTATCCAAGGGGAAATAAAATCCTTCAATGAACACAAGAAAACCATTCAATGTCTCAAATATCTCAAAATAAATTTTGCTCTCTGTGTCATATAATAATCACTCTGGCTGATTACAAGTAACAAAACATATGGTCCCATGTTCAAACACATTTACTTGAAAAACTCACTTATATTCCAACACATGAATGAAGCAAGAATGGACAGCTTTTTTAAACTAATGGATCTCCATAAAAACACATACTCAGAGATTATTTGGTTATTAAAAGTAATTTAGAAAACTGATCAAAGGGTACATCTAGATCCCTCCTTTGAATAAAAGAGATACGAATGCGACTGCCCTATATTCTATTAAAACACTCATAAGAAGCATCCAAACAGCATCAATTTGTCAGCTCGATGTCAGGATCTCCTCTGAAGACTCTCAGATAATACAAAATACAAACAGTTCAAAACCCAAGAATTTAACACAAAGACCTCTGTTGCTGGTTACTTTTTTTCATATCCATTGTTAACACATGTGACAATAATGACTCCAGGAATGGGCTTTAGTCACCCAAGACTAGGTTTACAAAGCATATGGGTGTGTGAAAATGAATGCTATGTAAAAATGGCACGGGCCGGGCGTGGTGGAGCACACCTCTAATCCCAGCACTCGGGAGGCAGAGGTAGGAGGATCGCCATGAGTTCGAGGCCACCCTGAAACTATGTAGTTAATTCCAGGTCAGCCTGGGCCGGAGTGAGACCCTACCTCGAAAAACCAAAAAAAAAAAAAAAAAAAAAAAAAAAAATGGAAGGCATGGGCATGGTGGTACATGCCTTCAATCCCAGCACACAAGGAGCAGAAGTAGAGGATCACTGAGTTGGAGGCCAGCCTGAGACTACACAGTAAATTCTAGATCCGTCTGGGCTAGAGCAAGACCCTAGCTAAAAAACAACGATAACAACAAAGCAGAAATAAAGGCATTTATTCTTAATTACTTGGAAGAAGCATCTATAATCTTTTCAGTATCCACCTTATTAGATCAGTAGCTAGTTATTCACTAACTGCATAGCAATAATTGTCATTTTGCAGGAGTCTATGTGGAAAAGTACAAGTTACCTAAAAGGAAGCAAGCCAATGTACCTTA
This sequence comes from Orientallactaga sibirica, assembly GCA_036365145.1. Taxonomy (NCBI): domain Eukaryota; kingdom Metazoa; phylum Chordata; class Mammalia; order Rodentia; family Dipodidae; genus Orientallactaga; species Orientallactaga sibirica. Next base: position 52,373,354 of record JAEOAD010000004.1, on the reverse strand, counting down.
TCTGAGTCGTCCACGCTGGAAGATGTGCGCAGGCCGGAGGCCGGCTTCTCGGGGCTGGGCACAGGCATGGGTGGCAGTGGGGCTCGCCGCTTCTTGGGCACATCTGAGGGCAGTGTGTTGGACACGTAGGGTTTGGAAATGGTGTTGGACCTCGTAAAAGACGGGGGGCGGTGCTTGTTAATTAGAGGGGTTGCAGGAGCGCTGGCAGTCTAATAAAGAATGAAAAGGCAGTGCCCATAGATAATTTCAAAATAAAATCACTTATAACAAAATAGATTTATTAAATGTTAAAAATGCTACAGAAGAAAATACTTACTTGTTCCCGTTTTTTCTTACTGCGTTGAAAAAAGCTGAAAAACCCTTTATTTTCTTTCTCCTTCATAATGTCGAGGTTTGGGGATACTTGGCAGGACTCTGAAAGAGATGAAAATCCTCTCATTTGAGTGCATGGGTACTTAGCTCTCACCTCCCCTTTCAAAGCTTAACTGGTGATGGATATTTACTAATCACTGTCTGCTCTGAACCATATAACTTCCTCATCTCTCAAAACAACAAGCAAGTGCTGCTCCCATGAGGAAAGTGAAGCTTACAGACCCAGTAAGACACCTGAGGGCCAATCATCACAGATGGTGTTAAACTCAACTTCTCTAGCACTATCTAATTGCCAAGAGAGGATACATCAGATGAAATGACATACCACATTTCTCCCTCACAGCCTGCTCTTTTGTGTATTTTGGTTATAATTTTGCATGGGAGCTAAACAAGCATAATGCATTTTATTCTGCAAAGTATGAGTCAGTATGTTACAGTTGCCACTCTGTACCTGCATGCTCCACATAAAAGAATGCAACAAAACTTGTATCAAAAATATTTGGAACACCGGGCGTGGTGGCACATGCCTTTAATCTCAGCACTCAGGAGGCAGAGGTAGGAGGATTGCTGTGAGTTCGAGGCCACCCTGCAACTACATAGTGAGTTCCAGGTTAGCCTGAACTACAGGGAAACCCTACCTTGAAAAAAAAAAAAATGGAGCCCTGGTGTAAGAGACAGCTTCAGGTTTGCGGAGATGAACTTCCAGACCGGGCACAGTTATGGAGGAAGGAATATAATTTATTGAAGCTTACAGATCCAGGGGAAGTTCCATAATGGCAGAAGAAGCTGGCCTGCTCTTACAGGACCAGGCAAGAGAGAGACAAGCCACCAGCCACACAGCACAGCACACTTCAGGAACTCCTACTAGGCACACTTTGCATATCTTTACAATGGAATCCTAAATCTACCACCTCACCTTAAGATCCACCCAGTGATACTGCCTCCAGCAAGGTGGCTACAGATGCAAAGTATAAATAAAACACTGAATATATTGGAGGCCATATATTCAAACTACCACACCTGGCATGCCAATTCTCTTTCACATTAAAAAAGGCAGTCCATTGGGCTTGCTTCAAAAAAAAAAAAAAATTTTAATATTTGGAAAAAATTGCACATGTACTGAATAGGTAGAGAATCTTTCTTGTCACTACTGGCCCAGTATAACAACCATTTCCAATGTGGTAGGTATCGTAAGCAATTCTGACATGATCTGAAGTATACAGAATGATGTTCATAGGATTATTTGGAATGCCAGGATATTTTATCAAGGTACTTGGGCATCCACAGATCTTGCCATCCACAGGGTTTCATGAATAATCCCCCTGAGGAACTTAGAAGAGTGGATCTTGTTAAATACTTTGTTAAATGTTTCATAAATGTGAAGGGATTCAGTGCAAGGGGGATAGGAAGGAGAATATGATAATGATGCATTGTCTATATGCATTGGGGTTGTCAATAAAAAGTTACTTTAAAAAATCCATAAATGCTATTTGTTAAATCTAGTAATTCTACTACAGTCAGAATTATCTGTCTCCAATGGCAATTGTCATATCTAAAGGTTTTATTCATAATGATGTTCGTTTAAATTTTTCAAAAAGCTGTTTTGTAATGTCAACTGAAAAGGCCTGCAACAATCAACACAGCACTAAGCCACTGTGGTCCAACAAGTGTCTAATTTCATTTCCCACTAAAAGGAACTATAATTTCTGGGTTTTCTATTGATCTAAAGAGACCTTGAAGATGAGCTAGAAGGAATGAAAGCTGTCAGTCAACTGGGAGCTTGTCAAGGGCTTAGGAACCATGCAGAAATGGTATCACCCGGCAAAAACCAGGAAAGTTTTGACATCATAAGAAGAATGTCACAAACTCTAATTTATCATATATGTTCAAGTCTATGAACTCAATAATAATACTTAAATACCACACACACACACACACACTCATTATTCACCTATGTGTCCTGCTAGAGAACCTGTCCATTATTTTTTTTTAATTTTTATTTGAGACAAAGAGAGGGAAAAAGAATGAGAGAAAGAGAGAAAGCAGGCAAGAATGGGCACACGAGGGTCTCTAGCCACTGCAAACGAACACCAGACACATGTCCAACTGGCTTATGCAGGATCTGGAGAATCAAACCTGGGTCCTTAGTTTTTGCAGGCAAGCACCTTAACCGCTAAGCCATCTCTTCAGACCTTGTCCATCATTTTAAAGCTAAAAAAGAAAGGAGCTACACATTGACCCCGCCTTTCTTTACTGGCTGAACTCTAGCTAGGCAGGGTACAGGAGAAGGACTGTTTTTGTAGAAATAACTAGAAATGAGGGGCTATCATTCATTCAGCAACTAAGATGCCAACAAGAAACACTAGAGGTTTACAATGTTATTAATGTCTGTACACAGATGTACCAAACACTACTCATGAAGGATATATTTTTTCTTAGTTTTCCTTGAGAGGGGTCTCTTTGGGTAGCCCAGGGAGGCATCAAATTCGTAGGCTCAAATAATCTTCTGAGCCTGGCCTCTAGAGGAGTAAAAGTATAGCAAGTAGCATTGGCTCCTGTGAAGTATTCTCACCAAATTTATCTCACCAAAACATGATCAAGGCTCTAAATTTTGTAGTAAATTTACAGGAAACATAGGAGACAATGAGCCTGTGAAATGCCATCACAGGCTGAATCAGCGGATTACAAATGAGACAAACTGGAAGACAGATGGCCCGGCTTCTTCAACAAATGAAGTATAAACTGACAGAACAGACAAAGGGTCAGTTTGAAATGATTTCTCCTGCAAACTGAAAAATGTTATGGCAAATCACAGTAGAATCTCAATGGTACTTGAAACAAAGCACTGTGAATCAAAATTTGAGAGGCATAGTTAAAACAGGAGCTAGCAGGAGCTTTTATTTAAAGTAAATAATGACAACGTAGGGACTAGTACATAAGACAAAACCAAGCAAACACCAAAAATGTATGAATGCAACATACCACAATAACATATTAAATAAAATTAAGTCACAGATTAAGACAAATCTGGTGAGCCAAATATCAGATACACGATGTTCGTTCTCCAGAAGGAGCTGACTGAGGCTGGCAACTAAGGCTGGGGAATATATGGACAGACAGCACTTCAAGATTCTTTCACATTCTTTCACTTACTGCATTTCTCTGAAAAGCCCTATGAGGGAAGAATCAGAAACTTCATTATGATTTTTATTTTTATTTTTTATTTTGGAGAGAGAGAGAGAGAGGTAGAGGAAGACTGGTACAGATGGGCGCGCCAGCAGCCTCTCAGATGCTGCCAACAAAATCCATATGTGTGTGCCCCCTTGTGGTCATGTGCGGCATTGCGCCCTTGTGTCACTTTGCATCTGGCTAAATGTGAGACCTGGAGATTGGAACCAGCGTTCTTAGGCTTAGAAGGCAGGCGCCTTAACCGCCAAGACACCTCTCCAGCCCCTGAATTATTTTTTCAACCATAAAGAAACAGAAGCCATAGTAGGATCCAATTTCACCTTCACCAAATAACTTGCATGAAGACATACAAGGATTAAGTGGTAAAATTAAAACTGGTCCACACAAAGACTTTTTAGTAAAGCCTGTGGCTTTTCTTTTTTTAATTCCATTATTTTAAGCTCTAATTCCTTACTATTTAAATGTAGAATCAAATTTATGACAGCAGGTGGGAAGTTTATGTGTCCATAAAGCACAATACACATGCCCAGGATGTTGTCAGTGGTGCTTCCAGGCTACCTGCTCACCTCCACCCTAGCAAGCACACCTTCACTTAGAAATGTGAGGATGTGGAGGGATTCCTGAGTGTGTGGTGTCACAGACACTCAGACTGACACAAACTGGTCCTTACAAAGAAAAATAAACATTAGTTTTCTGTTCCTATAAGAAAGGCTGAAGGTAATTGCAAGCCAAGTTTGATACCTCCTGATGATGCCAAAAACCATCAGGAGGCGAGACATTTACAGCATTTGGGCTGCCCTGCTAGATGCTGACACAGTAAAAGGAGCTTTCTCCGTTTTATAGCTCTAGTCGCCTATGGTTCTGCTCAAAAGCACTCAATTCTCAAAAAACAAACAAACAAACAAACAAAAAAACAGGCTACTATGACTAGGAAGGATATTAGAAATCAATGCATCCAACCTCTTAGAAATGAAGCCAAAAAGATGATGGAAAATGCTTAAGGTTATTTATGTTGAGCAAAGCAAAGATAGGAAAAAGCCAAGTGCAAATAACAGATTACTGTTTCTGGAAGGAAAAAGAGACCACTTTTTTTTTTTTTTTTTCAATTTCACAATTATTATTATAGAAATTGAACCCAGACAGAAAAAGCTAGTTCCTGTACAAGTTTGTCAAATGCTGTCTGGGAATATACGTGCCTATTTTCTGCTCTTTAGAGAGTATATATTTTAAGATTCTAAGAATTTGTTTCTTTGATTGGACTAGCTTTTGAGAGCCACTGATAGTCAATCAAGAGATGCTTCTTATGTGGACTTAGTTGATGTGCTCTTAGAAAACCGAAAACAGTACATGTGCTGTGTACTTTATTATCGCTTGATTTTTAAATTAGGCAATAATTATTAGACAAATATGAGGGTGCTTTTTTGAGGGTGGTTTTTTTAATGGAAGAAAAAAATTCTAGATTCTATTACTGGACAGTTTTTAATAAAGCTTTTTTTCATAAAAGTAACATATGCTCATTATAAAATCCTATAATATAAACAAATGTGAAAAGTTGCACATAACCCTACCACACAAAGTATACACGATTAAAATTTTTATTATGTATTTTTCAAAATTTTCATGTAAAAGATTTTTATATATAGTATTAAACATGTTCATAAACTTCAAAACTTCATTTTAAAGTAAGTATTTTCTATTATTATAAAATGCTCAGAATCAACTGAATAGTAGAAAAAATCTTGTCATAAATATATAATTATTTTTCCAAATAATTGTTGCATGCAAATAACCTGACATCCTTTGAGAGTACCACCAAATTACTAACACTTGTACCTAAGAAAGATCCTAGCAAAGTCACTTATTTTCACATGTGTTGGTAAGAATGTGAAATGTCTCCCACAGCCTCATGTGTTTGTGATAAACCCTCATACTCAATTCCCAGCTAGTGGAGCCTTTGGGAAGTGCCACCTTGCCAGAGGAGGTGTATCACTGACAGTGGAACTCATGGTTGTCAGTCAGTTTAGCCCATTGGGTCAGAGCTCACTCATTCTTGCTGCTGTCTCCCAGCTGACGTGACAAGATGGGATGCCCAGCCTCTGACTCTGCCATGTTTTCCCTGCCATGATAAAACTTCTCCAGGTGTAAGCCAAAATAAACTCTTTCCTTCCATATGCTGCCTTTAGTTGGGTGTGTTTTCCTTTCAACAAGAAGGCACCTGCTACACAAGAGTAATGGATATGTTTTCTCACACCTGGGATAATAAATGTTTTGTCTGTTTTAGACAGGGTCTCACGAATGCAGCCCAGGCTGGTGTTAAACTTGCAATCCTATTTCTTACTCCGCCCACACAGAGGACTGGGATTATAGACGTGTGTTGTTATGCATAGCTCTAGGATGACATAATTTATTGCATTTATTGAAAGGAAGTTATTATAATTAGAATCAGAAATCAAAGAAGGGAACCTATAAATTAGTTTTTAGAAAATAAAAACCGAGGATTTTTTTTAAGTGAAAATCTTTTAAGGACTGTATGTGTTAGTAACGTTAAAAATTATCATTAATTTATCTGTGTTCATGTTACAATCTACAGTTTGTAGTGATTCATGGTGCTTACCTTGCAGGGATGACTTACTGAAGGTGGTAACCGAAGGGGCTACAGCAAGAGGGAGTAGAAGAGGGTCAATTGACTGAAGTGAGGACACTACTCAAATAGTAAACATCACTGAGTCAAAAAGCAGTCTTGGGAGAATGCCACCACCCCAGCGTAACGTCTGAAATTCTCCACGCACAGTGCAAGCAGCTGTCTTTTTCACTGAGTCTTTATTTCTCCCAGTAAGAGATTCATGCTGAGTATGTAAATTTGCCTTTGTTTATGAGATGTAAGAAAAATAAACCTTATCTAAGAGCTCCAAATGTTAATGCGTGACCTTCTTCCTATAGAATGAAACTTTAAGATGCCTGGAAAGTTGTGGAAAGAATTGACTAACTTTTTATAATCAGGTTTACTTTGGGTGCTGACCTAAGAAAATATGTATTTGGCAGGAAATCGCCAAACTTGAATGATAACACATATCTATATAGAGTTGTTCTGGCTCAGAACAATTTACATGTCAATGTTCACTTAGTGTAAATCTAAAAGTCACAAAGAATTAAGGTAAAGTCCTCCAGAAAAGCCTGGCATGGTGGCGAAGGCCTGTAGTCCTGAGCTACGTAGGAAGTGAAAGCAGGAGGGTCCAGTAAGCTTGGTTCAAGTCCAACCTAAGCAACATAGTGAGTGAAATTCTCTCAAAACACTAATAAAAAGGAAAGAAAAATTTTAAACATGGATAAGAGCTGAAAAAACCAACTTTACATTTTAATAGCTGAAATCAAGTTAAATTTTATACTTGACTTTATTTCTATATATATTTATGTAATTTACTTATATCTATTTTCTTACTTCCAATGAGATATTTAGTTCTAAATATAATCTCTGTTAACTTGGCATTATGAAATTGTGAACATACACATTCCATCAAATGGAAGAAAAAAACAAACAAAAAAACAAAGCTCAACTCACCTCTGCTGATATCCATGGCATAGAGCTCTCGCAGACCCAGGTCATTAAGAGATTTTGTCACATCAAGGAGCTCCTGAGATTGGTAGTCTTTTAACAGCATTGTATGTAATGGATCAAACTCACATTTGCTGCATATAATAGGAGCAAGTTCTTGAAGGGATGCATAGGGACTAACTCTCACTATGGTCTTCTGTGTCTTCTTGAAGTTGATCACTACTCTCACAGTTTTCTGAAATGTAAATCCAAGCCATAGTTATTCCATAATTCCTTTACAAATACAAACTTTCCACAATGATTTCTAGAATAATCTGTTAACATATAGCTACATATTTATACAGCAAACAGTGCTTCCTTCTTTGGTATAAAATTCTCTTTTTCATAGTATTACTCCCTAAGTCTAAAGCATATTATAGGAAAACCAAAAAATTAGGTAGGTTTTGTTCCCTGTTTATTTACCTTTGTGGTTTTAGGACTTGAACCTAAGGCCTCATGCATGTTAGGTAAGTGCTCTGTCACTGGCTATATTCCTAGCCCTCTTTTGATTTAGTATTTTGAGACAGGGTCTCACTAAGTTTCCCAAGCTGGTCTTGAACTCACTGCAGGCCAGGTAGGCCTTGAACTTGTGATCTTTCTACCTCAGACTCTGGGATTATAAACCTGAGCCACAATGCTCAGCTTAGTTCACATTTCACCCACTCTAAATTAAATTTATAACATTTGACAGTAAAGTAATACATAGATTTAAATGTAGTAAAATTTTCTAGTTTTGTGTGATGGTGCAGGTCTTTAATGCCAGCACTTGGGAGGCAGACATAGGCAGATCACCATGAGTTTGAGGCCAGCCTTGGACTATACAGTAAGTTTAAGGTCAACATGGGCTAGCGTGAGACCTTACCCCAAAAAACATAAACAAAAACAAAAATAAAATTTGAACTGGAGAGATGGCTCAGAGGTTAAAGACACTTGCTTGCAAAGTCTGACAGCCCAGACTCAATTTCCCAGTACTCACATAAAGCCAGATGCACAAAGTAATGCAGGCAACTGGAGCTCATTTGCAGAGGCAATAGGCCCTAGTGTACTCATTTCCTCTCCCTTGCTCATTCATTCATCCTCTCTCCTTGTTAATAAATAATTTAAAATGCTTTATGGTGTGGAGAGATGGCTTAGTGGTTAAGGCACTTGCCTGCAAAGCCAAAGGACCTCGGTTTGATTCCCCAGGACCCATGTATGCCAGATGCACAAGGTGGCACGTGTCTGGAGTTCGTGTGTAGTGGCTGGAGGCCCTGGTGTTCCCATTCTCTCTCTCTCTCTCTCTCTCTCTTCTCTCTCTCAAATAAATAAATAAAAAATAATAAAATATTTTTTAAATGTTTTATAAAAAGATCCTGATGTCACAGTATCACTATTTCTACATCCTTCTTAAAACACTTATTTTCAAATTAGCAATTATACATAAACTAATTACCCACATCTTATGTTATTAATTATTTAATAAGTGTCTTTTGAATAGTTTGTCCATTGTCTGGATGAACAAAAAGATATTTTGAAGAATGCCATTTCACTATTCCAAACATGATAAATGAGGTAAAACCTCCCAAAAGCCTGACACACAGTAATTACCAACAAGTGAACACTAGGTATTGTGGCTAACTTTTAGCATTACTATTAGTACCTCATTTAATTTCCATATAATGTTAAAATATAAAAAAACTTCAGATAATTAATACTAATAACTATAAAATTATTTAGAATCTTTCAAGTGTCATTCTTTTGAGGTAATTGAATTAAATCCTATACATAAATGGAACTCAGCAACATGTGGCTATACTATGTGAAATCTACAGTCCGCAGATCCTTGGACATTCATGATAAAACTAAAGGGTTCCTAGCAATGATAATCTACTTGCTACAGCATAGATGAAACTATATCCATGTGGATACATAGCCTGGAGATTCAGATAGTGCATAAATACAGACCTGCACAGAAGACAGCCCAATGTCTTAGTAATACTTAGTATCCAAACATAAATTAAAGCTAATGTCTTACTTATAAAAATTCTGTCAATATTTTGGCACAAAGTTTAACAATTTGAAAAGAATGTGAGAATGCTTTTATCAAATGTAAGTGAACCATCAATTCAATATATAAAACTGCACATATGTTATAAAGTGAAAAACTGAATGGTGTTTATAATACAAGATTATTCTTTCTTTCTTTTTTTTCTTTTGGAAGCGTGATTCTCCTATGTCAGCCTCTTGAGTGCTGCGATTTTAAGTGTGAGCCATCACACCCAGCTCCTGGAGTATGTTTTGAAAAATCACAATCTTCTACTCTATTGCTTATAGCAATAGAATAATTTTATGAGAACTGACTAAGGGCTAGGTATGCTATCTCAGTGGCAGAATGCTTGTCTGCCATGTACTAAGCCCTGTGTTTGGTTCCCAGTACCACAAAATGGACAGATAAATAAAGTGGTCTGATTAGCATCTTTATGTTTCAACCTCTTTGGGGACTATTCATCCATAAAGGAAAACAGTCACTCAATTGCTTAATGAACTGCAATCCAGGTGTAAGTTGTAACTGCCACTGACCAAATACACAGAAGCCAAAATATTTTCTTAATTCTTAAATATTCATTAAAAGATCTTATAATTTTCTTTAAAATACTGAGTATCTTTAAAGCATAGCTTAAAATACCACACAGGCATACTTGCCAGATTCTGATGCAGCTGTATTGATCATTTTTAGAGCCCTTGATATTTAAATTATCCCAATTCGGGTTGACCCAAGAGTCAATAACCTACCGAATTCTAAATAAAGTGGCCTAATGAAAACACTCAATTAACACATAATAATAAACACAAATGGATAAATAGTCTGGAGATGCAGGCAGCACATAAATACAGAACTACACAAAGACAGTCTGATGTTTTACTAATACTTAATATCCAAACATATATTAAAGCCTCTTAAAGTTATTATATATCCTAATAAACACATTTAGATAAAATCTGACCAGAAAGTCAGTTTTTATCTCCTTTATAATAAGTCTTAGACATTGACTAAAAATTAATAATATTTCAGCTATAATATGAACATCAAAATCTAAGTAGACTCCTTACCTCTGGTATTATAGGTGTAGGTTTTTTCTTTTCCAAAGTTTTTGGCTTTAAAATTACCTGCTCTACCTCCAACAATCCTATTGGTGTGTTTGGCTTAAATTTAATGTGATTCTTCTCAGCTGACAGCAAATCAATAGTGTGACTTGATGGATTTAAGTGATACTGTCCACAGAGGAATATCAGCAAGTCCATCATTGGCTTACTGTAAAACAAGAGTGATGATGCTCATCAGAGCCCAGAGAGCAATGCCATTGACAGCTAAGCTTACTGACCTGAAAGTTCTTCTTAGGGTGCACTCATCTTCAATAAGTAAAGCAAGTCTTCAAATTTCAAGTGTAAGATAATTAGGCAGACAAAAATCATAATAGTTTAGAACGCCTAGGTTAGAACTCAAGAGACCTTAGCTCCTACAATTGGTTCAATAATTATATTTTTATTTGCCAATTGTTTTCACATTATAAATTTTATAAGGAGTGTTTTCCTTACCCAAGAGCAGTCAGGTAGTTTAATGCTCTTTAGTCTTTGAAATATGTACAGGCTTTAGCTTTTGAATTGGCTCCAATGCAAAAGTCTCATCAAAGGAAGCACTTGGAACAAACATCTCCCTTTTGGCTTAGAATACAGTGAAAATATATATATACATACATACATATATGAGGAAACCCTCCAAGTCCTCAAGAGCAGAAGACTGATTTCTTCAATTGTTCAAGGAACACTTATTTAATATGGTATAAGTATTAAAGCATATCTGTTCTCTAAGAGCTAATACTCAAATTGATGGACTAGACCAAGTGGCAACAAACTACATCTTGTAGGTCCACCCATGTATGATTTTTCTGTTTTAAAAGACAGGGGCTTACATGTATCCCAGGCAGGTTTCAAACTTCTAATCTTCCTGCCTTCACCCCCTGGCCCCCAAGTGCTGGGATTATATGCATGTACCACTACACCTAACTTCCATGGTATATTTTTAAATAAAGTTTTATTGGATCATATCCAGACCACTTCTTTATATAACAGGCTGCTGTTGTGCTATGATGCTAGACTGAAGTCAATGTGGCTTCTAGATTGTACTTTTGCCATCTGGCTCTTGACAGAAAAAGTTTATGTATCCTTGTGTAAGATAATAAAATGTCAGAGTGAATTTTAAATGACAACTGTGAAGTCAGAACCTGTTTCTCTATATTTTAGAGGACTTATGTGTACTAACTTGAGAATCAAGTGTACTTCCCAACTTTTTGTTTCCTTCTAGGACTCCAGTCTTTTGAAATTGTGACAGTGTTGTCTTTTTAAAGTTTATCCTCCAGAACTGTGAAATCAAGTTACAAAAAGAAAATCTTATAATGTTTTAAATAAGCTTACAATTTTGTGTTGAGTTTATTGCAGCCTGTGGATCACAGACAGGCACCAACTTCAGACATACAGTTGTATTTTCATTCACACCACCAGGACAATGTGCTCTTCATCTTTTACATTTGTCAGCCCTTGACGAAAACAAACTACTGTTTTCCTCCAATTCCTGCATATCCTAGATTTAGACTTAGAAAAAAGGCACCAAAACATTGCATAAAAGTTCTACTTTATAGTTGGGGGTGGAGGTTCATTTCTCTGGTAATCTCTTGACCTCAACCTATTTCCTTTCAGGACCTTGGAAGGAAAATGAGAGTAGGCATCTCACCATTCAGAATGCCATGTTAAATTTTTCATATAGTATCTCACCCCATACTCTTAAGTTTAGCTTGTTGCCTCTTGGTTGTGATAGACAACAACTGAAGGGCCAGTTGTTGGCAGCACCACTTTTTTGAGTTGTTTTTGGTCAAACAAAACAAGAGATTTTCAAGCCATCTTCTGTGTTCAGGTTGGTCTCTCCCTCACCTATGGTTGTGACTGGTTCCAGTGCTACTGCTTCCCTGTACAACAAAGAGGTACATTTCTATTCTTTAACTCCATTGTGTTGCAGTCCAAGGTATTGGTCTCAGGGCCTTGTGCATGCCAGGCCAGTGCTCTTCCAACTGAGCTATGTCCCCAACTCATGAAGAAGTGCATTTAATTATGAACGATGCCCTTCTCCTCATATATAAACAGCACTGTACTCCATACAGATATGGTCAGTAAAAATGTACCTTAGACGATGGGGCAGTTCTCAAGATACATTCCCTATGTGTTTTGTTGACACTTTGACAATAATACTTTGGAGCCTCATGACATACACTCTGTCCATACATAAATTTGCCCAAAATTTGGCTTTGACTGGAACATTTTAAATTTAATCCATATAAAGATAGTACATTATTCTGAATATTTATTTGGGGTAATGCAGGACATACTCTATGAAAGCAATTAATTCCACCTAGCCAGTCTAGATCTGGCAATGGGAGTTTCTTTCTCTGACAGCTAACCCAGTTAAGCAGGTAAGTAGAATTATAAATGCAGCTAAAGTGGAAGAGGACCTTCACTGCCCACCAAATGAACAGCTGTCCACTGCTGTCTGTGCATAGATGGTGATATATGTAGATTATATTTCTATTTTTCCTTAGATCAATGGTCAAATGATAAATATGAAAACACTGAAGTTTATAACTCAACACCGTTCCAGAGATATAAAATGAGCACGGTCCCAACCACAAGTGTAAACGGTCTGCTAAGTGACATGCTTGCTGCGTTCACTGGTGATTCACAGATCATCACTAAGGTTGCATAGCTCCTGGAGGGTTTCCTACAATAAGAACAGGAAGAGTAAACTGAAAAGAAAGAATCTAGAATGGCTGAGATTCGGTGAGAACCCAAGGAGGCCCAAGCACATGAAACAGTAGCGAATGCACAATCCGACCACAAGGGAAGTTCAACAGGGGTTCAGACCAATCCCATCCAGGCCTTTCTGAGAAAATGGGTCTAGGAACCATTTATTCCTAGACCTGAACACCTCACTAACAGGACATTTTAGCAATTTTTATTCTCAGGAAACTAAGCCTATGCCAGGCACATAGGGAAACCAGTACTGTTATACAGAAAATCCAGAAGAACTACTAATTAATTCTTCGTGACTATCAATGTTTGTGACACATGGCCCACAATATAGGACTGAGATCTGTGTACAGTAACTGATGTATGATCAAACAGATGATGAAAGGATATACATGTGCTTCAGGGAAAAAGACATATTAGAAAACTGGAGGTTATTGTATGTGTGTATGTGGTATGTATTGGTGTGCATGTAAGGGTAAGCACACGTGTGTGTCAATGTGCATATATGCCTGTGTTAAGGGCCCAAGGACAACATTGGGTATCTTCTTCAATCACTCTCCAACTTAATCTTTGAGAGAAGGTCTCTCACTGAATCTACAGACCACTGATTCCAATCGACCAGTTAGCCCCTGGGACCTGCCTATCACCATCTTTCCAGAACTGGGATTATAGGAACACATACCATGCCTAGCATTTTAAGTGGAGGCTGGTGATCTCAACTCAGGTCCTCATGCTTGTGTGGTAAGTACTTTGCCCATTAAGCCATCTCTTCAGTCTCTTATTTTCTTTTAAATTAACAAGTTTGGGTAATGTAGGCCTTATAGTGTACAATCCTATGCCAACAACAGTAAGTAAAGCTAGTCTCTTTTCCAAATACAGCTTCAGAAGAGCCTGCATGCTTAAAATATATACATAAACAAAGCCATTCAACGTAGGAGTCACCTCTGCCATGAAGGGACCACACAACCACAAAGCCTGGAAAGCCAGGGCACCCACTTTGAAGCAGTGCTACATCAATGGCTACTGCTATAATAACCGGCCACAAAGAGCGCCCACAGAAAATGAAATCATTTCAATACAGTTGTTTAGAATTAGCTACCTGGATGCCAAACCACTTTTGCCAAAGACAACAAATTTGGGGTTAAGGAAATTATATCAAGCTGATGTACCTGACACAATTGGCTAACAGGTTTGACCACATGATCACCGCAGGAAAAATGTCTGTCTTCCTGTTGCCTAAGGCAAGAGCATGTGAAGCCCAAACCAAAATCTAAAATGCGGATGAGGATTGTGTGAGTGTGACCACCAACCACCCACTCCAAGAAGTTGTGTTATCAGCCTCTCCATCCTCCTTATTCCCACATCACTTGGAATTTTGGTTAACCACATTACTTGAATTTTTCTTTGTATTAATATTATTTATAGAATTTTTCTTTAATAAGATAGTGATTTCCTAGAAGTTTTAAAAATAATGCCCCTACCTGTGGCTCTTACAATATTTCCACCCCCTCTTCCCCAAAATTCCCTGAGCCTTGGTGAGGCAGAGAGGAGGGAAAAGATTGTACCAACTCATGATGTATCCAAAGTTTTTAATTTAAAAAAAATTGAAAAGTAAATATAAATCTCTCTCTTTTTAAAAGGAAGTCTCTATAAGATTTCCTACTTCCTTTCCAAAATAAATTACAAGTCTTTGTAGTTCCCCTATCTATCTATGACCTCAGCTGTGGTCACCCCTACCATGAAAAGAACTCCTGCTTGATGAGTGAAACAGTCCATGCTTAAGTTAATGACCAGATTAGGTGTGAAGCATGCCATAGTTGAAGAGTAGTCAGAATGAAACTGTCCTGATTCCACAATCCAGAATCCTTCAGCTACATTTTAGCATCCTCGATACTTCAAAGTATTGCCCATTGGAGTGCAATAGATGGTTTACAACAGGACACCTTCATAAACTGAAGACTTTACTAGACCCTTCAGTTAGATTCCCCCTAAATCTACAGATTCCTTTCCATTTGGACACACAGTAGTAGTGGTAAACACCCCCCCCCACAGCCCTGGTTTTGTAGATAATGGCTAACATCACCTTCTGTTTATGTGTTTTTTTTTTTTTTTTGAGAGAGACAGAGAGAGAGGGGGAGAGGAAGTCAGAGATGGGTGCGCCAGCAACCTCTCAGCGGCTGCGAACGAAATCCAGATGTGTGCAACCCCCTGTGGTCAAGTGTGGCATTGCGTCCTTGCGTCACTTTGCATCTGGCTGAACGTGGGACCTAGAGATTGGAACCAGCGTTCTTAGGCTTAGGAGGCAGGCGCCTTAACTGCTAAGCCATCTCTCCAGCCCTGTTTATGTGTTTTCAAACTTCAATCAGGTATCAAAAAAAAAAATACAGACCATGGTTTAATAAAGACCTTTGAGAACAGCAAGATGTGCAAAAACTACATCAGTGAATTCCCAACCCCTGCATATGTTTAAACACGGTCATTTACCAACAAAGAGCCTAAAAAATCTGTCCTCGCATTTGAACAGCTGAGAGCAAAAGCAGGCACTATCACTCATGACTCTGGGATAAAGAGGGCTGAGGTAGGCTGCCCCAGAACAATGGGAAAAGATGCATTTCAAGCAGCTGGTAAGAGATTCTCAGTGAGATCCTGCCTTACTATGATTTTGTGCACCTGTCCAGGATCTAGCAATGGATTTCAAATCTTTTCAATTAATCCTCAAAGTTGGGTGGAATTCTTTCTCCTCCTTACAAATTTACATCAACAACCTAGTAAGACAAGGAATAGTACATATGTAAATAAAACAGTTTATCTTTGGAATGTGTTGTTCAAATGCTGTTGTGAATTTTGGCAATGTTAAATTTCAAAATAAAATATTCTAACACAATATAATCCAAGGATGTTTAAAGAGTCTGAACAAGCATTTTTAAATGCATATATATGTGGTGTGTATGCATGCATGTGCATAAGCATGTCAGTGCTGGTGTGTGTGTGCATGTGGAAGCCAAAGGTCGGTGTTGGATAACTACCCTCTATTGCTTTCCACTTTATTTTTGTAGACAAGGTTTCTTGCTGACATTTTGTGTGTGTGTGTGTGTGTGTGTGTGTGTGTGTGTGTGTGTGTGTGTGTGTACATGCATGTGCATGGGTGTAGAGGCTAGAGAACAATCTCAAGTATTGTTCCTTAGGCACTGTCTACCTTTTTGGAGATAGGGTCTCTCATTGGACTGGAACTTGCCAAGTAGGCTACAGTGGCTGTCCAAACAGGCCCAGATATCTGTCTCTGCTGCTCCCGGCTCTGGGATTACAAATGCATGTCACCATGCCTGGCTTTTGTTTTGTTTAAACAAGGGTCTGTGGCTCAAACTCAGGTCCTTATGCTTGCAAGGCACATTACAACTAAGCTATATCTCCAACTCCTTCTTTTTCTTCATTTAGCTATTCTGGTTATAATTAGACAATGTCTCATTTAGCCCAAGCCGAGCATAAATGATGTTGAGTTCCTGATCCTATTTGCCTCCACTTCCCAAGTACTGGTATTAGAAGAATGTATTACCATTCCTGGCTTTGACAGTTTCAATAAATATAATTACCATTCTTATTTATTTGAGAGACAGAGACAGATGGCAGAAAGAGAGAGAATTCTAGCTATTGCAGTTTCAATAAATATAATTACAGCATCTCTCCAGCCCCTTAAATGTTTATTTTGGATAATTCTTGTTTCCAACAGATCCATAAAATGTTCCTGAACTTTAAATATTTTACTTATTTATTTGAGAGACAGAAAACAAAAGAGAGAGAGAAATATGACAGATATTTTGCTTTAAAAGGTATGAGTTTAGGCTGCAGAGAGACACACTCTATTCCTGCCTTCAACCTTTTTTTCTCCCAAAACTTCCTAAATTAGACATCAGAATACAAAAGTGGGAAAGGGAACATCTGGCCTTGGGACCTAGAAACTAACAGTTTAGGCTGCAGGGCTCTCTGCACTCATAATTAACTTTTCCTGAGGCTACAGAACCAGGGCATTCTTCTGAAGACAATAACTGGTCTGGCTGAATTGGTGAACTCCAGGTTCAGCTTTCCCCCCCCTTTTGAGGCATGTACACATATGCACACCACACTTATATACATGAACTTTTCCTACCAGGTGTGGCACTGCGTGTCTATAATCCTAGCACTCGGGAGGATGAGATAGGACCATGAGCTGATTTCAGCTGGTCTATGAAGTAAGACACTTCCTCAAAACAACAAAAACACGGGAGAATTTCCCAGACACTGCATGCCTCTTCACATAACACATGAAACATATGACAAGGCAGACTACCATCAAAGGTCAATATGGTAGAGACAGGGTGACTTTTGGTCATGAAGACATGGCACCACTCACCTCCAACATGAACAGAAGACTAACTCGCTAACAAGGTAAAATGTTTCCACTTCCCGTGAGCACACTCTATTCCTGCCTTCAACCTTTTTTTTTCAAGTCATTTATTCTTCTGAAGACAAAGCTTTCCCCTCCATTTTGAAAAAATGAAAAAATATGACAAGGCAGAGTCTCAGATTTATCTTAAAAAAAGAAAAAAAAACTCCCTCATGTACATGAACTTGCTGAGGATTACTTTCCCTAGTCTTTTACCAAATTCTTATATCACTCTGTAAAACTTTGTCACTTTTATAAAGTAACAAAGTCAAAGTCATAAGAAAGTCATCCTTGTTAAACACTTTTCAGAAACAGAATATATTTTTCTATTTCAACATTCTTTTTGTGCTTATTCTTTGTAAAATAATGGGTCAGGAAGAGCTGAAGCTTTCAAGATAGCCCTAATGCATTCATAACATTTCCCAAGTCACAGTCCTATAAGCATTCCAAATTATATTTGAGAAATCCCAAACTGCCCTCTAAAATATCTAGGATCAGATTCCTAAGATATTCCAGAATTGCACTGCTAAAATATTTGGTATCATATAATGACTAGATCATAAGCATGAGCACTTAATATAAAGATTAGTCATCTAACTATAAAACTCTATTAAAATTATCATGTGTAAGTAATTCTTAGGTGATAACAATAGAAGGAGCAAGATCCTAAATCAAATTCTAGCAAAAACATTGAACCTACCTTTATACAAGCTTCAGCCCTAAAGAAAACTTAAAAAAAATAAAATTAGAGACATTTCCAACTGGGGCATTCTTACTTTGCTCTCTGCCTGGAGAAAACCTCCCTCCATTAAAAAAAAAAAAAAAAAAAAATTCTAGAATAGCAACTCAGATCCATTACTAATGCATCCTCAAAGTATGCCATTTGCATTGCTACCAGTATCCACACAGAAAGGGGTAAGGAGGCAGCAGTATTCTTGGGAATTTATAAAACTGCACTGATGAGATGATGTTGAACATGATGAGGGAATGTGATGAAATGCCCTTGTGGGCTTTATGGTTTCTTCAGAGAAATGGGACAGATGTGTGAACCACTTTGTAGGACAATATGGGTCACTGAATCAAGAGTCGGAAGAGTTTGAAGCCAGAGGACACAAGTGATTCTGGGAACACCAGGGAGCCTTTATGGATAAAGTGTCATTACAGCTACATAAGCTCATTGGAAAAGTGATGGTTGTAAGTTCCAGGGGCTGAGAGGCAGTGTTATAAAGGGATTGAGGTAAAAAAGGAAAAAAAAAATTTTTTTTTTGAGAGACAGAGAGACAGACAGAGAGGGAGAGGGAAACAGATAGAGATGGGCACGCCAGCAGTCTCTCAGCTGCTGTGAATGAAATCCAGATGCATGTGCGCCCTTGTGTCACTTTGCATCTGGCTAAACGTGGGACCTGGAGATTGGAACTGGGTTCTTAGGCTTAGCAGGTAGGCGCCTTAATCGCTAAGCCATTTCTCCAGCCCATAAAAAAGAAAAACATTTTTTAAAAGTGCCAGGGCTAAGGAAGAGGGAATGTTACAAAGGTAGCAAGGTTAAAAAGAAAAGAAAAACAAAAGAGTAATGTATGTAGATGAGCAAAGAATCATGTGGTAAAGCCTAAGATATACAAAGGAGGGTAGTAAAGGAACCATCTACTTATTTTCAGAGAAGAAAGTAACACATCTCATTCTTCACAATCAATAGTTCAGGCTTCCTTAATTTAGCATTGAATTGCTGTCCCTGCAGTCTTTCAGGTGGGGTTCTTCAGTCAGATTAATCTGTGGATCAGAGTAAAGGAGAAATGCCCAAGGGAAGGAAACCACCAGGTCCCAGGAGAAAACAGAGAAAGGGGTGGGGTTGGCATATGCTGAGTTTCAGAGCACTGGCCAGCATGCACTAGGCCCTGCATCAACCCCCAGCATTCCCTCTTTGCCCATGCAAGAGCCAGTGTGTGCCAAGCGCTGATAGTATTTCATTTAATCCTAGCAGTATGTGATGTGCTACTTAACCCTAGCAATGCAAGCGAAATACATTTCCACAGATGAGAAAACCACAGCAACTCAGAAAAAGCTGGGCTCAGACACAAAAAGCCCACGGATGGAAAACTCCTTATGTTTACGGGCTAGGGAAGCAAATGAGCTGAAAAGTAGCATGTGAGAAAACTGTAGGATCCAGGATCCCAGTGAGTGCTGATGTAGTCAAAGTCACTGATGAAGAGCCTGAAAGTTAGATAGGAAGAAAAGTCTGATCTGAGACCACTGTAGACATGAAGGAAATTCAGCAACATAAAGAACAGTCATAAGGGCTGGAGATATGGATTAGCAGTGAAGGCACTTACCTACAAAGCCAAAGGACCCAGGTACAATTCCCTAGGACCCACGTAAGCCAGATACACAAGGTGGCACATACATCTGAAGTTTGTTTGCAGAGGATGAAGGCCCTAGAATGCCCATTCCCGCTCTCTCTCTCAAATAAATAAAGTTAAAAAAGAAAGAACAGTTATAAACTAGACTTAAGAGAGAAAATAAATACATTCAATCCAGGAAGAAAACATGAATGAGCCAGATGTTAAGAAGCTGTGCTCAGGAAGGAGCAGGGCATGTCAGTCATGGGACAGTGCCACTGGGCAGCACAAGGTACTATGGATGTAGGTTCTCAAAGTCAAGGCCAGTATGTATTAGGAGGGCTGGACTCATAAGAAAAATTATATTATGATACTGAAGTCATTGAGGTTTAAAAACAAGTAAGGAGGGCTAGAGAGATGGCTTAGCGGTTAAGGCACTTGCCTGCAAAGCCTAAGGACCCAGGTACCCATGTAAGCCAGATGCCCAAGGTGGCACATGTGGAGTTTGTTGCAGTGGCTAAGGGTCTTGGGGCATCCATTCTCTCTCAAATAATTAAATAAATAATAAAAAGTACAAATAAGGAACCCATACACTGACACCAAACAGAAGCTAGGACACTGTAAAGAGATGACTGGTATGTCCAAGACGAAACTTAAACATGTATTTACACGAAACCAGCATTACCTGCTATTCTCAGCCAAGACCTAGGGAAAAAAATGTAATTACTTGGAATTCAGTGAAAATACTAGGAATTGTCTTTATTGCTTGAGTCACACCCATTTATGCTCCTATTTTAAAGTCTCAGTGATGATATTATTTTAAACTTTGAAACAATGACCACTGTCTCCAGCTTCCAAGGTGCTTCCTCAGCCACACAGGAGGAATGCAGGTGCAGGCAGAGGCCACCACGAAGCTTCCTCACCCACAAGAGGAGTGAGGCAGGTGCAGGCCACCACAGGCATCCATAGTTTCCACAACTTCATCAACACAGTTTAATGAATAATCCCTAAACTTCTTTCCCTACAAACAAATGGCAAAACGGAACTGAGAACTTAATGTATAGATTCTAAGTATTGACTAAAGCTGAACTGTTTTATTTCCAGCATCTTTTAATCATTTTTAAAGTTACATAGAATTTTGATGTATTTAAAACTAAGGTTATCTAGAATGAATTTTCTACACAGAGCTTGATTATAAAAATGCAGTAACTGATGTAATGCTTCCTTTTGTTACACACACACACACAGTAAGGTCAAACAGCTTCAATTTCTAACAAATATTCTTGGATAACAATGAACAATGGAAGGTAAAAAAGGGATGGACCAAGATCAAGTATACAGACCATGTAACTTTCCACTTCAGAATCACATGGAAAATTACATTTGGCTTTGTTCCATTTTTCCAACTTTCATGCAATTTTGAAAACTATCCCTCTCCCAAGCCACATCTTCAGTCCCTTTCTGGTTAAAGTTTGATTTTTGTATTTCAATTTAATTCCCCTGTACCTTTAACTAATTAAATCAATTCAGAAAATAATTCTAATTTTACCGACAGATTTAACTGTTTGAATAAATGTGAAATAGTACATTTTAAGAGTGGTCATTCTTATAAATCAAAGTGGCAGCTTAAAGTGGAGAGAAGGAAGAGGGAAAGCTTCAGTTACAAACGTAGCATGAGAGACAACCATTCCTCTAGGGCAGGCTTTATAAAACATAGTAAACAAATAACGAGATATTTAGTTACAAAACTTAAGAGTTCATTGGCTGGGTTACTAGAATTCATGGCTTTGATACTAAAACACTGGCAGATTTTAACAACTTTTTAATATTTTTTTTTGAAAAAGTGAATGTTAAATGAGGCATTTTACAAAGGCGGGGGGTGGGAGGAGGCACCAAAACATCACAAGGTATGTCACACAGAGTTTCACCAGTGGAGGAAAAAAGGGAGGTGCTGGTATTTCAGGCCCCATAGCATACCTGCCATGAACAGTAGTAGATTTGATGATGTCCCCAGGGAGGACCACCGAGAGTTCGATGTCTTTATCGATCATGTTTTCATTCTGTTCCATGATGACAGCAGCTGGTTCTCCAGCATCATCCATGGAAGACATATTCATGCATCTGTTCTCGGCAGGAGGAAGCGGTGCCTTGGCCTTTGGTTTCCTCCTAAAATATAAAAACCCCAGAAAAAAATATTTTAAAAGTAGCTTTCCAAAATGATCCCAACTTTCATACAAACTTGAAACTTAGGTTTAGATTTTTCCCCATTAAAAACACACACACACACACACACACAAAAATGCTAACTGTTAAGTTTGCTAGGGACTATGGGATGAAGGAAACTGAATACCTTTTTTCCTTCCCCAATAAGCATTTTGTTTTAAACACTGTGCCTACATGATTTGATAACAAAGACAGGCATTGAAATACAAATTCTCAATAAACACAAAATGCAAGTCAAAACTACACTGAGATTCCATCTTACCCTTCTTCAGAATGGCTATCATGAAAACAAGTAACGAATGCTCTTGAAGACATGGATAAAGGGGAAGCACTAGACACTGCTGGTATCAATGCAAACTAATCCAGCCATTATGGAAGTTCCTCAAAACACCAAAAACAGGTCTACCATATAACCCAGCTACACCATTCCTGGATATTACCCAAAGAACTGATAAGTCAATATTTTGCAGCAATAACTGATCACTGATATTTATTGTAGCACTATTAACTTTTTGAAATTTTTTTTCCATTTTGTATCTCAGGGGAGGGAGAGGATAGAGAGGTACAGGGCCTCTTGCAGCTGTAAATGAACTCTAGACACATGAATCACTTATGCATCTGGCTTTACATGGGTACTAGGGAACCAAACCTGGGCCAGCATGCTTTGCAAGCAAGCATCTTTAACCACTCAACATTTCCCCAGCCTGTATAGCATGATTCACAATAGCCACATTATGGAATCAACCTACATGTACATCAATAGAGGAGCAGGTGAAGAAAATGTGGTATATACCCACAATGGAGTTTTATGCTGCTATAGAGAAAAATGAAATTATGCCATTTTCAAGAAAATAGATGCAAGTGTAAACTATATTATTAAGTGAAGTGAGAGTCAGAAAGATAAATATCAGTAATATTCCCTCATTTGTGGACCCTAGAGTTTATATAGATGCATAAAATCATGCATGTGTGCATGTATGTGTGTGTGACATAACAGCAGATATAAAGCTGTCTAAGGGATGAAAGAGAGGACCAGGGAAAAGAAGGGGAGAGGGGGAGGAAAGGGAGGATAAAGGGGGAGCCATGGTTCAAGTGCATTATACACTTGTATGAAAATATCCTTGTAAAACATAATACAACGTACAATGAATATAATAAAGAAAAGTTGATTTGCCTCCAGTCAGTACTAGCAAATTATGAGTATTATGTATCTTCCTTGATCAGATATAAAAAAATATCTCAGAATGGGGTATTTCACTCACACACTTGAAAAGAGCTCTTCAGAAACTTTTTATTTATTTTATGGAAGCTTTCCTGTATGAACATCTTGCACATGGGTCATACTGCCCTGGGATTGCACTCTTATGTCCCCTCTCCCTCTCCCTACCCCATGCCCCTAAGGACCCTCCTAAGTAGGGTTATCAGTATTCATTGTGGACTCATGAAGGCAAATGCAGTCTTTCATTGTCTTTCTTTCTATCCAAATAAACACTATCTGCATTTTAGAGTCTAGCTTAATTTACCCTCTGAACACACACACACACACACACACACACACACACACACACACACACACAGAGAGAGAGAGAGAGAGAGAGAGAGAGACTTTTTATATGCTATAGTAATTTGAAGAAGTGATTCTCTAAATGTGTCTTTTTTTTCTATTTTTTTTTTTCTGGTTACCAGTTTCATTACTCTGCCTGTTTCTAACTCCCTGAACGAAAGCAAATGAGCTGTGCTCATTTGAATGTATGTCTCCATAGACTTGGGTGTAAACTTGGGTCTCCAGCCACCTGGCTGGAGGTGGTTTCACTGGCAGTGGAACCTGGGATGCAGACCAAAGGTGTGTTTGGGGATAGATCTGAATTTCAGCCCAAAAGTGTGCTGAGCAGTCTGTACACTGGTAGGTTTGTGTGTTTGCTAATGCTTTGTTGATGTTTTGCTTGCTGTTTTTCTCTCTGCTTAGGTCTATGGAAGTAAGCAGGGTCTTCTGCCATTGGCAGAACTTCCTCTGGATTTGTAAGCCAAATCCAAACCCCTTCCTCCTATAAACCATTTCTGGTTTGGATGTTCATCCCAGCAGCATGGAACGGACTACAACACAAGCATGCTATAAATGGTTGTATTTCCCACTGCACTTAGCAATGAACAATGAACTTTGACTGGTTATTGTGATGGTTAATATTCATTGCCAACTTGATCACATGGGTATATCTGTGGGCCAGCATTTCCAGAGAAGTTTAACAGAGGAGGAAAAGGGAAAACCTGCCCTGAATGTGGGTGGCAACATTCCGAGGGCTAAATTTTTTTTAAAATAAAAAACTAGTGGAGTACAGCATTTGCCTCTCTTCTTCCTGAAAGCAAATGCAATGAGACCAGCTGCCTGAAGCTCTTGCTTCCATGTCTTCCTCACTGTGACAGACTCTGCCTTCAAACTGTGTGTCAAAAGAAAACAAACCAGCCAACCTAAGAACCAACCTTCACTCCCTCCCTCCCTCCCTCCCTCCCTCCCCCTCCTCTCCCCTTCCTCCCCCACCCTGTTGAAAGAATAAGATGTGAAAAGTAACCATCACTAAGGACATATTTGTATTTTTGTTTACAATTTAAATAAAATTAGTTTAACACTTTTGAAAATATTATCTTTAAAAAACTGCTTTGAAAGAAGGAATAATATTTCCTCTCAGAAAAATATAAATTTTAGATTCTACCTCCTCATTTCCTAGGAAAACATAAGAATTATACAAAGTACATGTACCATCCACTTAGTATTTTCAAAATTTGCCTCTTACAAATTAAGCACCTTGTGCATTAGTTATTATAAAAGGGCAGAAACAATTCTGTGTACATTGTTATTAAAATATTGAGCCTTTAATTTTTAGTAGCATAATCAGATACATATTACATTATGGAAAAATGGCTTCCTTCATAATCATGACAAAAGGGTTTTATTTATTTATTTGTTTATTTACTGGAGAGAGAGGGGGAGGTAGAGTGGGTATGCCAGGGCCTCTAGCCACTGCAAACAAACTCCAGACTCATGCACAACTATGTGCATCTGACTTATGTGGGACCTGGAGAATCTAATCTGGGTCCTTAGGCTTCGTAGGTATGTGCCTTAACTAAGCCCAAAAGTAATTTTTTAAGCTGTTGCATTATATGTATGTGTGTGTATGTACATACATACATATCCCATATATTATAAACATTTACTGTTTACCAGTTTACCAGCTGGGCATGGTGGTGCATGCCTTTAATCCCAGCACTCAGGAGGCAGAGATAGGATCACTATGAGTTCAAGGCCAGCTTGGTACTACCGAGTGAGTTCTAAGTCATCTGGGGGCTAGAGTGAGACTATACCTCTAAAAAAACAAAAGACAAAAAAATTACCTTCTAAGAGACAATAGTAAATTCAGCTAAACTTTGGGAATGTAAAGATAACTGAAGTCTTAATCTCAAAGGATTCAAGGCCTGAACAACTAAGAGACACATACAAAATTACCATAAAGATTGACAACTCATCTACACTGCACTGCGGAACACCGAAGGTTATAGGAAGCAAGCCTTTCTTGGTACCAGAAAGCTTTTTACAGATAGGAAACATAAGCTAGGTTTAAATGAAGAAATTGAAATACATAATATAAGAAAATATAAGAAATAATTGATATTTCAGAGGAAAGCAAAGGAATACATTTTTAAAAAGACAGTTCTTCTCAGAATTGAATAGTGTGGTAAAGTTCCACAGAGAAGGGAGTGGAGGTAAAAAACCAGTGAATAAACTGAAAAAATTCTCTATGAGAATCCCATGCGTTGGCTTAGTAGAAAAATAATATACTAATGTCAAAAGCCTAAATACACATAAGCAAAATCCTGTCAGAAAGTATGATAAAAGAAATGTTCCTTTCATAGCAGTAACAAAAATAAACTTTAAAAGATGCCAAGATTCCCTACCTTTGTAAATCAAATTTCAGCTTTCCTAAAACCCCACAGTCCCTCTCTTAAAACCAATACCTAAGAATTCTTTCAGCTCTATCTTATCAATAGACTCAGAGCCCACCACAATCATCTCTGTGTGTTGCTTTCCACTGGATTGCCCTCCTCCTCCTCCACATCTGATACATGGTACTGACTGTGTTTCAAGGAGAGGAAGTCTAATTCCTGAAGAAGTCTCCTCTGTTTACTGCACATGCCAGTAAGATCTGACTCACAGTTTGAGCATTTTACCATTTTGTGTCTTAATGTGCTTTGCGTCTCTGATGAAAAGCCATCCCTAATTTCTAACCTAAGTCTATTATTTTAGAAAAATGAAATACAAAACAAACCATTGATTTGTGAGTAATATTATTTACAGATACGTCAACTAAAAATACCTGAATGCCTCTTATTGTTAACTCTTATTAGTGAAGCACTGCCATACCTTTCAGACTAAAATGTGGAAAGTAGTCATGATTGAGACTAAAATTCTCTCAGGAGAAACCAACAGTCCAATAGGGAAGATACAAGAAATAGAAAGCAAAAAAAAGAAGAGTCAAACGAAGGGTCACGAAGCAAATGAGTACTCTTGAAGCTTCAGAACCAGGAGAGCCAGCTGGAAGGAGCTGTGTGTGGGAGTGAGGACAGATCAAAGCATGCTTCACGGAGAAGACACAAATGACTCCGGTTTTGAAGATAAAGTGGAATTAGACAGGCAAGGCCTATTGGGTCAGTGCAAAATTTACAGGTTCCAAATGTAATCCATTTACAACCTTACAGGCATGTTTGTCTACTTGGCTTACTCCACAGTCTACTCTAGTGAAAGGAATGTCAGAAGGAGGCCGGAATCGCAGGTGATTTTAAGACTAACTTCAGTGATCTTTTTCACCAGAAAAAAAAATTGTTTTTATTATTTTAAATTTTTATTTGATAGTGATAGAGAAAGAGGTAGAGAGAAAAAGAGTGTACTAGGGCCTCCAGCCACTGAAAACGAACTCCAGATGCACATACCTCCTTGTGCATCTGGTTTACATGGGTCTTGGGGAATTGAGCCTCAAAATGGGGTCCTTAGGCTTCACAGGGAAGAGCTTAACCACTAAGCCATCTCTCCATCCCCACCAGAAAAAAATTTTAAACACTTTTGTTTTCTACTGACTTCTTCGTCTGTCCTTAACTTTTTGACTAAGTGGTGGGTGTCTTCTCAGTGATTTCAAATCCAAGTAAACTAACAATGAAGATGAACCACCATGCCCAAAGGTATATTTTTAACATAACAAAACTTCAGTTAATGCAGGCTTCCATTGACATCCTATGACTGCCACTTGTCTTTTTTTTTTTATTTCTATAGTACTTCAAACCCTTTTGTCCACGGCTGGAGAGGTGGCTCAACAATTAATGTGCTTACCTACAAAGCTTAAGGGCCTAGTTCAATTCCCCAGTACCCATGTAAAGCCAGATGCACAGTGACACATACATTTGGAGTTCATTTGCAATGGCTGGAGGCCCTGGTGCACCTATTCCTCCCTCCCTCTCTCTCTTTCTTTCTGTCTCTCCCTTCCCCTCCCCCCCATCTCCCTCTACTTGCAAAGGAATAAATTTAAAAAAAAAAAAAAAAAAAAAAAAAACCCTTTTGTCTGAGCCGGTGTGGTGGTGCACGCCTTTAATCCCAGCACTCGGGAGGCAGAGGTAGGAGGATCGCCAAGAGTTCGAGGCCACCCTGAGACTACATAGTTAATTCCAGGTCAGCCTGGACCAGAGTGAAACCCTACCTCGCAAAAACCAAAAAAAAAAAAAAAAAAAAAAAAAAAACCCTTTTGTCTATTGTGCTATTGTGACCATCAATCATCGTCAGTTTTCATAGCCAGAAAACAGATGGGGAAAAAATAGATGGAGAAAAAATAGATGTTCAACGAAACAACATGATGATAGATATAATTTAATTGTATACTAAATTAAAATTTGGGCTTATTCTGAGAGGAGAAAAACTTGAGATATGTAAAAGCTATTCCTGAACAAGCTACTGAAGTGATCCAGTGAGATCACTTCTCTTTGTTACACTTAATATATTCTTATAGACACAGTCAAAGATCACTACACAAATGTTCCTTCAATATTGAAAACCGAGGCATAAAAGCAGAAGCACATCTCCAAGCAATAGCCTTTGCAGTACTGTAGTCTAAAAACTGAAAATAGGGCTGGAGAGATGCTTAGTGGTTAATCCTGCTAAGCCTAAGAAAGTTCGATTCTCCAGGTCCCACATTTAGCCAGATGCAGTGATACAAGGGCGCAATGCCTCACTTGCCCACAAGGGGGTGAATGCGTCTGGACTGCATTCATAGCTGCTGAGAGGCCGCTGGCATGCCCATTCTCTCTCTCTGACTCCAAAAAAAAAAAAACTGAAAATAAATGTAACGACCACCACCACCAGTGGTATAAAGCATAAGCTTCCCTAAGTACTGACAAGTCTGTCTTTCCAGATAATTCACTGCCCCATCCTCTCCAGCCTTTAGACAACCATTGTTCAACTGAATTCCTATCATGTAAGCCAATCTAAAAGATCCCTCTGATAGTATATATTCATTCTACTGGTTCTGTTCCTTTAGAGAATCCTGGCTGATACAGCTCATAAGGCCCCACAGAATTATCCTTATGGTTTCAAGAACTAGTCACAGCACTGACACCTTTTTAGAAATGCAAATTATCAGTCCCTACCCCAAAGAGATACAACAGAATCACAGCTTTTCAGCTCATGCTTGAAAACCCTCCAAGTGATTCTGAGGCAGGCTGACGTCTCAACCGCTGAGCAAGGCTCTGGCAACCTGAGCTCTCCCGTTACTTCAAGTTTCCATCTCATGTATCTTGTATGCTGGTATTTTCCCTTAAAACAGACCCAGTCCTTTCACATATGAAGAACTTGCTCAGCATTTTCCTCACATCCAGTGCTCCTAGCCACAGGACTTTGAATTGTTGAGCTGATTCTGACTTTGAACAAATGATTTTCTCCTTGCTGAGATACTCCCTGACTACGCAGAAGAGAGGCCAACCCCCATTCCCACCCAAGGCAGCCCACCCTCCACAACACGGTTTCTTCCTCATCAAGCCCATCATGAGCCGGGAAACAACACACACTAGTGGGAAACAAAAGTCCTCAAAGTGTCCTACTTGCCCATGGTGTTAGCCCTCATCCAAAATGCAGGTAGGTACTGAACTAGATGTTTGGAGGACCTACAATGTCTGACATTCAAAGATTTAGGCATCATTTTGTTTGGATGCTGAAAATGCACAGACGATCAATAGAACTCATCAGACATACTAGCTCAGCTAATGTGTAAGCAACAGTTGTTGGAAAGAGTGAATGGGCAGGACTCATTCCTATCCCTGGGAAGTTCTGTCTTTGCTAAGACAGTTCTGGTTCTAGCCAGGAAAGGGTCTCCTCTGAGGCTCACGGGGAATGAAAGCCTGATTAGGGTTCCATTTTCAAGAGTCTTTCTCTCACTTGGCAAACATGCTAGGAAAAAGTGATGAGCAGATCAAACTAAAAATAAAACTTTCTGAAAATCTTCCTTGTTGGGTTTCCCACACTCAATTAGCTTATGTTTTGGCACCTGGAATACCCAGTCCCTACCACAAGCCATTTATCACTTCAGAGTTTGAATCTCATCACCCCAGCACTTAGGCCTGACCAGCAACTGATAACTAGAGTTAGTGGGCCATCCTCCATTATACACAGGGTAGAATCCAGGAGCTCCTCACAGACTTCAAAATCTGTAGGTGCTTCAGTTGCTCATATTAAGTGGCAGGGTATTCGTATATAACTTGTGTACAACCTCCCATATACCTTTACTCATCTCCACACATCATTTAATAATACCAAAACAATGTAAATGCCATATATCAGCTGCTACATTGTATTATTTAAAGAATAAGGAGGAGAAAGTCTCTGTGTGTTCAGTATAGATGCAAGGTTCTGGTGGATAAACCTATGTATGCAGGAAAGCACACCCTATGTTTCTGACATCTTTAATCTTTTCCCCCAGTATGCACATAAAAAGAAAAATAAACAGACGATTTTCTTAATCACTTCCCTGCTCCTTCCACATACGGCTTTGACCTCCTTCCTTTTGAGCCAGACATCTATGGCTCTGTTGTGCAGTATGAGAGCTGTGTACACACAGCAACTAAAACATGACCAGTGGTCCTGAGCAATTACATGCTTGCCGTGTTTACTTTTAATTTGTCTTTAAATATTTATCATTGAGAGTTAATTATTAAAAATACACACACATACTTGTAACAACTTGAGTATAAATATCAGGTACATGACTTATACATGTTAACTAGAAATGCTGTTGCATCAAAACACAGATCAGTGGGGCTGGAGAGATAGCTTTGTGGCTAAAGGTGGTTGCTTGCAAAGCCTGCTGATGCAGGTTCAACTTCCCATGCCTTTGTAAAGCCAGTGAACAATGTGCCATATGAATCTGGAGTTTTTTGGGTTTTTTGTTTTGTTTTTGCAGTGCCAAAAAGCCCTGGCATGCTATTCTCCCCGCCCCCACTCTCTCTCGCTCTCTTTCTCTCCCCTCCTCCCTTTCTCTTACTTTGCTTCCAAGTAAAAATAGAGATAAAGCGCTTTCAATTAAAATACAACATCTTTATCAGTGCACTACATTTCATAGACTTGGTTCAAAATGCCAAAGAAATATCTATTAGTGCTTTTCATATGCTGATTACAAATTGCGCGCGCGCGCGTGCGCGTGTGTGTGTGTGTGTGTGTGTGTGTGTGTGTGTGTGTGTGTTTCTGTGTGTGTGTGTGTCTGTCTGTCTGTCTCGGGTGTGGCTTCTTTTTGAGTCAGGGTCTTTCATGGGCCTAGAATTCATCAAGTAAGCTGCAATGGCTGGCCAGCAAACCTCAGGAGACCTCCTATCTCTGTCTGCCCAGAATTACAAGCAAGCAACCACACCTGGCTTTTTATATGTTTTGATAAAGTTAAATAAGTTAAATGAAATGTGTTAGTAGAGCAGCCAAATGACCACTAGAGTGCGCATGGAAGCAAATCCAACCCAGTGGAGACTTGAGCCTTAGCCCACATCGCTTCCTAAAACCAGAAAACTAGAGTCACAGTCCACATAAACCCTTCCTTGAGTGAAGTGATTTGACAGATGCTCTATGCTCTAAAGCTCATTACATGAGCTGCTTTTATAGACATTGTCAGTGCACTACAAATGTGAAAATTGTCTCACCTTAAACACCACATCTTGCAAGAAGCTTTTTCTTTGGGTTATACTTGGGAGATTATCTACTTTAATTCTCTTCTCTCTCTCCCTCTCTCTCCCCTTCTCTCTCTCTCTTTGAGACAAATTTTCACTCAGTAGCCAGGCTGGCCTTAAACCTGTTGTGATCCTCCGGCCTCAACCCTATAAGTAATAGGATTACACAGGTGAGCAATTATGTACCACTAAATTCTTGTTTTCTTTCAGTATGTATAAGGCACTTGTGTACATACTTCTGTCCAATAACAGCCAAGGGTCAATCATACCTATTACTATGGAGATGAACTGGGACAACTCCACAGGCAGATGCAGTTCCTGTCCATCATTTAACTACAGCAGAAAGAATGAAGAAGCCAAGTCACTAACTCAGAGAAGGAATAAAACACCACACACTTCCATTTGTCAAACAGCATAATTTCCACGGTGTATATCTGGTCTGCCCACATAAAGCCAGATGCACAAAGAGGCACATGCATCTGGAGTTCATTTGCAGTGGCTAGAGGCCCTGGCACACCCATACACACACTCTCACTCTGTGCTCAGTTACAGTTGGTAATCCGAGATTTGTTTTAGCTTCATATGACTTATTTCTGAAGGTCCATTTCTTGCTTTCCATGTCACTCTGTATGTACTGCCCTCAATTCTGTGTATGTAGCACTAAACATCAAACTAGGATCTTAAAAGTCTATTTAGAGCACCATGTGAAAAAGAAAAAGAAAAAAAAAACATTGCATGAACCTAACCAGTAAGCACAGCTCACTAGAAAGACACCTAAAAGAAACAAAATCCCAAGAAGCAACCCACTAGATCTGCACTTAGTAGAGACAAATTCATTAGAACTATGTTTTCAAGATCTGTAAAACTGCATTAGATCTTTTCAAAGAAAATAACCCACATTCTAAAAAGCAAACTATGTTTTTATCTGCCTGGTTCAAACAATACTACCACTGGATCCTCCCAACCACCATATCCTCCATTTCCATAGAAAGGCAGCTAACTATAAATATTATAAAAATCCATTGCAATTCTTCCTCCCTTGAAACAAGAAGCGGAAATGGCTGAGCCATACACAGCGGTCTCATGTATACAAGCTTACCCCAAGGAAATAGGTGGCTGTAGAAACAAAGGCAGGCATGTATAACATGCCAAGTAATGGTCAGTACAGCTCAAAGTCTGAGCAAAGATTTTGTTCACAAACACCTTTGAGATGTCAAAGCCACTAAAACATTTTTAGTACAAGAATTCTTATAAAACAGATGTGGTTCAGTGAACATGAATTCCAAGATATAGGCACTAAGATCCTAATAAACACATTCACTTTATGATGCTAAGATAAAAATCAGGTAAATTTAATGTACTGATGTTACAAAAAGATTACTTTTATGTTTTGCATTAAAAATTTTATAAGTTGGGGCTGGAGAGATGGCTTAGTGGTTAAGGCGCCTGCCTCCTAAGCCTAAAGAACGTTGGTTCCAATCTCCAGTGGTTCCAATTTCCAGATCCCACGTTTAGCCAGATGCAAAGTGATTCAAGGGTGTCATGCCGCACTTGATCTCAAGGGGGCGCACACATCTGGATTTTGCACACATCAGCTGAGAGGCTACTGGCACGCCCATCTCTGTCTGTCTTCCTCTCCCTGTCTCTGTCTCTCTCTGTTTCTCTCTGTGTCTCTCTCCAAAAAAAAAAAAATTTTTCATAAGTACCATTATATTACTTTTATTGGACTTTCTTAATCTTCAACTACCTTTGCTATAGGGAAGAAAACAGAAAAGATTCTTTAGAATGTTATCTCTAAAGGAAAATTAATTCCTTATCCTTTTTCTCTTTAAGGATTAATACTTTCATGACTTGCTAAGATCCCCATAAGTATACACATGTCTACAGATAATAGCTAATTTGACCAACAACCTAACCTCATTCCAACTCGTGAAGAATGGGACATCATGATAAGTCATACCAAATAAAACAAAATATATGAGACATGTCTTCAATATGATATTCAGTCCATTTGGTCTAGAGTCTCTCTTCGTAAAAAGAAGATTTACTTTAATTCAGGTGCATAGAACAGTGCATTATAATAGCATTCCTATCAGAAAAAAAAAAACTGTTAATTTGACAAATTGGAACTTAAACAACTTAACTTTTATACTTTTCCAAAAAGTTAGGACTTTTGGCAAATTACCCAGGTTGGAGATATAGTTCAGTGCCAAAGCATTTATACAAGGTGCTGGGTTAGATCTAGAGTATTAAAGAAAAAAAGTTACTGCAACCAACAGATTCAAACCCTCACTCACATGGTTACGAATTCTGAAATATAACTGACAAGTGGTAGAAGTTAAAAAAAAAAAAAAAAGGCTGAGTACCATTAACATGATTTAAAAATTAAAAAAGGTTTAGGAAAAATGGGTTGTGGAACTATATACCTCCACACATGATTGATGGGGCCACAATCCCACCGTATCCTCATATGATTTACTCCATTTTCTGAAGACAAGGACAAATAGTAATAGGAAGGCCATTTGGCCCTTCAGCTAAACACATAGCCTGGTAACTTCAAAATATTACTAAAAAGACACATAAACTTCACTCTAAAGATGATGGTCTATTTCAAACATGAAAATGGAATACAATTATACTCTGGATGTTGAATTGAAGTGAGTTAATGTTAAACAGTTTTATTACTCATCTTGTTCTCCATATTCCACATTGTACAGTAGTTTACTTTCTCGAGAGGATATACTTAGTAGGAGTCAATAAGGCACCACAGATTTATTCTCCTCTTATTAATGACATCAATAAACTGCTGATTGATAGTCTTGATCATCTGACCTCACAGGCTACATGGAAAAGTGGATCAGTTTTGTTTTTAATCCTCCATGTGTTGATAAATAGCAATTAACTAGCAATAGATACTAGCCCAGTACTATCTATTATTTTAAAAATATGATGGGATTGTAATTTTTCTGGTTTATGGCAAATTTAAATGTAATGGGATTTGTGAGAAAAATTTTAAAAATGTAAGTCTATTGATTCACCTTTTGACTAAGGTAAGTGGTATATTTAAGTGATGTATTTATTTCTATGGGAAATTTAAAATTCAGTTATGTAAATCACATTTATATAAGATATTAAAAATACTTCCCATTTATAAATATATACATATATTATCTCCCCTGCATCTGATTAATTTTCCCAGATTTAATATTTTATAAAAAGTGAATTTAGCTGGGCCTTTAATCCCAGCATTTGATAGGCAAAAGTAAGATCACTGTGAGTTCAAGGACACTCTGAGACTACATAGTGAATTCCAGGTCAGACTGGGCTAGAGCAAGATCCTACCCCAAAAAATAAATAAATAGTAAATAAAAATAACAGTGAACTTATAATTGTACCATTTATAATATTTCCATCATTATACACTATTTGTACAATCTTATTACTTCTAAAAAGGCCTCTCTATATAACAACCAGACATAATACACAAAAGATCCCATGACAACATTAATTTTTTTTCTCTTTCATATGTGTGTGTGTGTGTGTGTGTGTGTGTGTGTGTGTGTGTGTGCACAGGCATGTGCACCAAGATCTCCTGCTGCTGCAAACAAATGCCAAAAATATGAGCCCCTTTGGGGTCTTGCTTTACATGGGTGCTAGGGAATTGAACCCAAGGTGGCAGGATTTGCATAGCTTACTTTTTTTCTATTTATTTATTTATTTATTTATTTATTTATTTAGAGAGAAAGATAGAGAATGGCAAACTAGGGCTTCCAGCCACTGCAAACAAACTCCAGATACATGTGCCACCTTGTGCATCTGGCTTACGTGGGTAATGAGGTATCGAACCTGGGTCCTTAGGCTTCACAGGCAAGTGACTCAACCACTAAGCCATTTCTCCAGTCCCATTTTATTTGTTTTAAGCCAGCAAACATTCAACCACTGAGCAATCTCCCCAGCCTACTAGAGCCACCAAACTTTCATTACGAACTGTTTGGAGTTTAAATTAAAGGAAATATTTTTGGCTACTAACAAATACTCTATCCCAAAATTTAAGCATACATAAAAGTATTTTTAATTTACCTAGTATTAAGCCATACCAGGCATCTATCTAAGCAATGAGGTTAGTGTGGTCCTTAAAAAGAGAAGTGAGTTTTAGCACACAGGGTACTGGGGATAATGTTCACTGCTAGAGAACTTGGATAGTTCACACAAGGTCCTGGGTTCATCCCCAGTGCTGTCATTTTTTTTTTTTTTAACTTTTAGCACACACACACTAGTACAAAAAAAGTTCAAGTGATAGATAAATTCATAATTTTTTTTTATTTATTTGACAGAGAGAGAGAAAGATGCAGAGAGAAAGAGAGAGAGAGAGAGAGGGAGGGAGCATGGATACACCAGGGCCTCTAGCCATTGCAAATAAACTCCAGACGCAGACACCACCTTGTGCATCTATCTTATGTGGGTCCTGTGGAATTGAACCTGGGTCCTTTTGCTTGACCACTAAGCTATCTCTCCCACCCTCAATTCGTATTCTTAAATTAGTTAAAAAGTCATAAATCGTCTTGCACCAACCTAGTCAGAACTTCCACAGCAAGCACTCTTATTCAAAGTCCTTGCCAAGAGAGTTAGTATTCCAGTCGAGGTCTTTTTTTAACAGTCACATGTTTTTAACATTTCACTTAGGTAAATTTGACTAAATGCACTTTTTAATCACTACAGTTTGTTAAGAGGGAAAGGTCCACACCCGGACACTTCAGGGGAACCAGTGCCCACTGAAGAATCTTCCAAGTCGTGATTCTACTTTGAAATTCTCTGTCAAGCAACTTAACTTTGAATCTTGGTTTATTTACAAATGTTAAATAAATAAAATGTCCAAAATCTCATAGAGGTTCTTATATCTTAAATGACTGCAATAAGCTTTGTAAAGATTAAAACTACAAATAAGATGAGTTTCTTATCGTTTATTAAAATTTTCACAATCTGAAAGGAATTTTACTAACATAATAGCAGTAACTGCATATACACACAGTTTAATGGATTAAGTGTTACATATAATTTTTTCTCCAACAAGCATAAATTACATCACCCCATATATTTAATGTGTGAAGAAAAATAAATTATGTAATATCACTTTACAAAACTATAAAAGTTTGGCTTTTTCTATAAAATCCTGAGAATAAAAGTAGTCTTCAGATGTATTATGTATTAACTGTTCAAAGGAAAACACTAGGCACTTTTAAAAAGCAGTTGATTAGAAAATGTTCAATTATGTTATGTTTTAAAATCAAACAAACTTACAATTCTTCCAGAAGTTCTCTTCTCTATGAAACCGCCCTTGTCCCACTCTTCTCAAGAATGCCAGGATGACTGCCCTGTTCTGTTCTAACCCCAGTTGATCGTGTGTGTAAGCACCAGGCACGTCTTACCTCTGACAAATATGTAAGAGCAGGAATGTACGAATCTTACAAAATCATTCCGGGAATGATCATGTAACATTTTCACAAGTCTCCCCCCACCTTTAAGAGAATGTGCTTAGCATGTTAATTTTCAAGGTATCTCTTTGTCAAACAATTTGAAAATTGGAGAATTCATTATTTTGTCTCCTTTATAAAGCTGTAAATGCTTGCAAATTGTCAACACACAAAAAGTATTTAAGTTTTTAAAAAGCAACATCTCATTAGATTGTTGTAAATATTTGATTTCAGTATTGAGAAACACACCTGTATGTTATTAAAGAAAAACCTTCAGATTAATTATAGAGTGATAGTTGAAAGAAAGCTTTGTATTGTGAAAATAAAAACAGTCATTTATTTTTGTAAAAAGAAAAAAGGAAACCAATAAACTTCCTGGCTGATGCTCAAACTTCCCCTGGTCCAAAGGCAAACACAACTTTCCATCATGGAAACCCTAAGGTGGCTAGTGGACGCTGGTGTTTGAATTCTGTGTCTTCATGCCCACATGTGAATGGACTAACTCAAAGGCTAGATTTCATAGCACATCCTTTTTAAATCAAAACACATCCTTGCAACAAATAAGAATTTCCTGCCGGGCGTGGTGGTGCACGCCTTTAATCCCAGCACTTGGGAGGCAGAGGTAGGAGGATCACCGAGAGTTCGAGGCCACCCTGAGACTACATAGTGAATTCCAGGTCAGCCTGGTCTAGTGTGAGATCCTACCTAGAAAAACCAAAAAGAATTTCCATAATGTTTAAAAAGCTAATGGAGATGATCCAAATCCAAGCAGCAGAAACCTCAATACAAAATTACATGTCCAAAGCATTCATTAATGAAAGCATGATTTCTTGTATACATGTAACAGTGACTGATACAAGCAATTCTAAAATTTAAAGGCTGGAGAGATGGTTCATTGATTAAGGTGCTTGCTTGCAAAGCGTGAGGGCCTATATTCAATTACCCAGTACCCCCCATGTAAAGCCAGATGTACCAGTGGCACGTGTATCTGGAGTTTGTTGCCCTTAATGTTCCCTCTGCCTTTCACGCTCATGTGACATGGTTCACTACACCTGAGTAACAGTACCTAATTTTCTTACATCTCCTTGAGGCTATCTCATTAGGCATATCAAACACAATGACGCCAAAAATGACCTCTTCACCTCTCTCTATCAAAGGTCCTGGTGCATACATTCCCTTTCTCTCCCTTTCCCCCTACCCCCTCTCTCCCTGTCTCTCTTTCCCTCTCTCTTGCCCACTCTTCTCTCTCTCCTTGCAAATAAATAAAATTTAAAAAAAACATTTTTTAAAATCAAACCAGAACTCCTTTCCAACTTTGATGAAACTTGATACTCTATTATATATAGTCTATTATGTATCTATACCACTCTGCACAGCAAAACCTCTTAAGAGACGAGCATGAGAATAAGACACAAAATCAAATGCACATCATGTGTACTGTAGCTAACAATGTTGTGCTGTATGCTAAAAATTAGCTAATATATTTCAGGTACTCTAGCTGTAGAGAGGGAAGGGAAGGGAAGGGAAGGGAAGGGAAGGGAAGGGAAGATCAAATGGAAACTCTGCACTTGCATGTGAAATTTTCAATATTATCACATTAATTCTCCCTGCTCAGCACCATGCTCCTCTCTGTGTCTCTGAAAGAATAACACTGACAATTCCAGACCAGCAGCTGGGTTGCACCTCTCTCCACTTCTCCTGTGCACACAGGCCAAGAGTTGCCAAGCATTGCAAATAACAATCACAAAAGGACTATTCTGAGGCTCCTGATAAGATGCCTCCTTTAGGAATAGCCTCAGATCTGCAGAGAAAGCCACAGAAGTGAAGTCAACAGTATTTGAGACCCATGGCATGAGAGACTGCATGGCATAAACAGAACAAAATGGAAGCTGATAGGATGGGAGATGATCTACTTTCTTCTTGGAGGAATAGCAAATACAAAGGAAGAGGAGAAAACTTAGAATCCAAAGAAAAGGGCTTTTCAAGCAAAGTCATGCAGGCCCACTGTGCAGTTTGCATCTTAGATCTTGTAGGTGGCTTAGAGTAAGTAAATAGAGCAGTAATGTATCAGTTTGCATGTAGAAATATCATTTTGAAAACAGAAGGGACTATTAGCTGGGCATGGTAGCACATGCCTTTAATCTCAGAGGCAGAGGTAGGAGGATCGCCCTGAGTTCAAGGCCAGCCTGAGACTGAATTCCAGGTCATTCTGAGCTAGAGTGAGACCCTACTTCCAATCTCGCCCTCAAAAAAAAAAAAAAAAAAAAAAAGAAAAAAAAAAAAAGAAAAGAAAAGAAGAAAAGAAGAAGGAGGAAGAGGAGGAGGAGGAGGAGGAGGAGGAGGCAGGACTAATTAAATGGGAAAGACCAGAGACAAAAAGTTCAATTAAAATACTAAACTATTCTTGACCTGATTCTCACCATGTCATACTGGTTGTGTTACCCAGTCTATTACATCCTCAGATCCTCATCTGTAAAATGGAGTAGGAATAGCACCCACTTAAGAGGTTATGGAGAAAATGCATTGTGTTTGATCAATATAAAGTCCTCAGCACAGTGCCCATAGCCCAGGAACAGCTAACCTGAATGAACTCAAACCACAAAAAAAAAAAAAAAAAAAAAAAGACACTAAGCAGGCCTTTGCAGTACTCATTTTCGAAAACAAAAGCAATTCCATGAAATCATTCTCTTTAAATTTATACTTATTGGCCAACATAAAGATATCAGTTCACTTATACTGATGCTCCTGACTCAACCATATGGAAAAGTTTTGTGCTTTTTCATGAGAACTTTCCTCCAGACCAACGTAGTGTGGTTTCCTCCTGGAAAATAATGAATAATCAAGCTGGGTGTGGTGGTGCAAGTCTGTAATCCCAGCACTTGGGAGGTGGAGCAAGAGGACCACAGCAAGATCTTGTCTCCAAAAGTAAAAAAATAACAGTTAAACATTAATTGAGGACCTAATTACTATTTTCCATGGCTCTCGGGAGAGTAGATTATGATCTCTACAAAGACACAGACATTATCACCACAAAGCACAGACAAGAGGTGTAGTTCGTTTATTTCTTCAACAACTCCCTCACTTTTGTGTATTTTCACCTTTGTGCCTTATTTAGAAGTCAAATGATGTTTGCTCTGGGTGGGGCCCCAGTCTATTTGCTGGGCAAAGTGAAATCCAAAAGGCAGGGACAGCAACAGAGTGGAGATGTTGTGCTTTCAAAGAGACCTGTTGTCGCCCTGTGAGGTCTCTGGGCAAGGAATAAATATAATTCTCAGTCAGTAATTTGCTCTTCCACTTAGTAAAACTAGAACAGACACCCTTTAATACCTTGCCTGGATTGAGTGTGTTCTTCCCTGGGTGTTTCCTCACTCTGGAGAATTTTAACTGTACACATCCCTCTGGAATTTCACCAGCTGTGAGTAATGTGTTTCCCTCTGTAATATTCTGAATCTTATAATGTGGTATTTAGTGGTACACATAGTTTTTCACTACTTTAAAATCAAAAGCACCTCACCTAACATGTACAAAGCCCTGATTTTGATCTCTAATAAAATACACAGAATGTAGGTACTATATTGGGTTCACTTGGTAGAGTACTGCCTGGCATGCACACAGGCCTAGGGTTGATTTCCAGTACCACATGTGGGCCTGCCTATCCCAGCCAGAGGAGGGCAAGACAGAAGTTCAAGGTTATCCTCCACTACATGTCAAGTTCAAAGTGAGGCTGGGCTACAGGAGACACTCTCAAAAAAATAAATAAATCAAATAAATAAATAATAATAAAATAAAAATTAAAAAATTAAATAAATTTAAAAATTAAATAAGGGCCAAGGAGATGGCTCAGTGGTCAAAAGTCCTTACTTGCAAAGCCTGCTGGCCCAAGTTTAGTTCCCAAACACCCATGCAAAACCAGACACATAATGCATCCTGAAATGTTAAGAAGCAGACACACACACACACACACACACACACACACACACAAATAAAAATTTAAGTGCTGACCATAGTGGACATTCCTTTAATTCCAACACTTGGGAGGCAAAGGTAGAAAGATCACCATGAGTTTTGGACCAGCCTGAAACTATAGAGTGAATTTCAAGTCAGTCTGGGCTAGAGTGAGACCCTACGTTTAAAAAAAAAAAAAAAAAAGTGGGGCATGGTGGCACATGCCTTTAATTGCAGTACTTGGGGGGCAGAGGTAGGAAGATTGCCATGCGTTTGAGGCCACTCTGAAACAACATAGTGAATTCCAGATTAGCCTGAGCTAAAGTGAGACCCTACCTCGAAAAAACAAAACAAACAAAACAAAACAAAACAAAAAAAATGACTGGATGCCTGCAATGCCTAAGGACTCAGGATCAATTCCTCAGTACCCATGTAAGCCAGATGCACAAGGTGGCACATGTATCTGGAGTTCACTTGCAGTGGCTAGAGGACCTGGCTCACTCATTCTCATTCTCTCTTTCATAAATGAAAATATTTTAAAAACTAAAAACATAATAAAATCAAGAGCGCAAAAATGAAATTAGCCTTTACATAGATTACAATAACTAAAAAGAAACTGTGAACTTTACAAAGATTTAATCTTTTTTGTTGTTGTTTGTTTTTTGTTTTTTTGAGGTAGGGTTTCACTCTGGCCCAGGCTGACCTGGAATTAACTATGTAGTCTCAGGGTGGCCTTGAAATCATGATAATCCTCCTACCTCTCTCTGCCTGCTCCCTAGTGCTGGGATTAAAGGCATACACCACCATGGCCGGCCAAAGATTTAATCTTAATTCGCCCTTTTTTCAATTGAAAAGGCTGTCATGAGGTGCCTTGTATCCATCTTCCAAATGTACCACTCCAATGGCCCATGCCCAGGGAAAAACAAGTATGTGTACCCTTCCTTCGAGAAGATGGAGCAGCTTTGCAAAAGGCAGCTAAAAATAAAACTACTGCTAACAAGTTGTAGAAACCTTGGGATAATACTAAACTCTCAGATAACAGGTGGGGCATGGTAGCACATGGACTAGAGAGAGACCCTACCCCCAAAAAACAAACAAACAAATAAAAAAAGGTGTTTGTTATGGTCATCTTGGGCAGCAGCTGGCATCAGTGCTGGCTTCTTGGAAACCAGGCACTTTATTCATTTCTAAGCACTGTTTTGCTGTTTCTCACCCCCACAGACAGCCATTCTGCTTACTTGCAAGACACTTCATGGTAAGTTAAGGATAAGAACTGCTTAGTCAGTCAGGGAGGCAGTATATTTGGGCAGTGGGATTTGAACCAACACTATCTGACTTTAGAACCTGCATTCTCATTTGCTAAATTAAGCAAAGGCAAATTTAATTCCAGTGCTCCAAATTAAGTTCTTTGGAGCAAATATTGGGATGGATGACATTATCTGTGAAAATGTTCAAAACAAAACAAAAACAAGGAAGCATGAAGAGTCCATGCACACAGAAAAAAGCAATATACAGTAGGCCATGGTTCAACATCGTCAAGGGCACAGCCAGGCATTCAAACCTTACCACCTCTTTTTAGAGAAACTGTAAATATACTCCTCTAATTAGTAACATTAATAGCGTATTCTTAATGAATTTAATTTTTTTTTTTTTTTTCGGTTTTTCAGGGTAGGGTTTAGCTCTACCCCAGGCTGACCTGAAATTTACTATGTAGTCTCAGGCTGGCCTCAAACTCACAGATCCTATGACCTTAGCCTCCAAAGTGTTGGGATTAAAGGGGTGTGCCACCACACCTAGTGTATTTAATTGTTAAAACTGATTAAATGCTAGAGAGATGGCTCAGTGGTTTAAATCAAGGACTTTCATTCTTTTTAACCTCCCTTCTCCCTGTCTTCCTCCCTCCTTCACTTCCTTCCTACCTAAATTTTTGTAGGTTTCTGAGATGATCTAGCAGAAAAAAAAATAACTCCTATCCTTATAATTTAGCACTTAAAAAAAAAAACTGGACAACACTTCCACCTCCCAGTGATTTTGATTTGTGCCTTCTACCAGAACATTTTATAATTTTATATTTCTACAGATTAGAAGATTTTGACAAAACTTGATAGCTGGTATTTAATTCTCAGTATGAGGAAAGTGTGTGGGAATCCCTATTTTTTATTGCTATTTTCCTTTACTTTGATGAGTTCCATGTACTGTACTCATTACTATTGTTTAAATATTAAGACCTCCTCAAGTAAAGTCACTCATTTCTAAACTTTTATGTTGATCAATTTAAAAAATGCTCAGCTGCCTAAAAAATTAGTCTATGTAAATAAAAATAAAATTATGAATAAACTTCTAAAAAGTTTAATTTTATACACTGAGCTTTGAAAATCAAACCAGCTTAATTTCAATACAC
The DNA here is from genome assembly GCA_036365145.1 of Orientallactaga sibirica. Classification (NCBI taxonomy): domain Eukaryota; kingdom Metazoa; phylum Chordata; class Mammalia; order Rodentia; family Dipodidae; genus Orientallactaga; species Orientallactaga sibirica. Next base: position 52,330,336 of record JAEOAD010000004.1, on the reverse strand, counting down.
AGCAAGATACTCCACCAATGAATTCACATTAAAAAAGAACCAGAAACTAAATTCATAGTTGCCTGGGTCTGGGAAAGAAAGGGACAAAGAAGGCTTGCCCAGGTTTTCCGTGGGGGTGATGAAAGCACGCTGCACTTGGACAAATGCTAGTAGAATTTCCACGTGCTAATGTCTATGATAGTTAACTGTATGTTACTTGTGTTGACCACAATATGAAAACAAAAGCCAGGTGTTTTAATATAACAAGTTAATATAACAAGTAGATACCTGGTCAAAGAATTATACTTCACAGTAGTAACTACGATAAAAATAATATGTTAGCATGTGGGTCCTAGCCGTTCCTGGGGGTCATTGGCCGCTGACATCCCTGGCACAGGAGGAGTTGGGGGGAAGAAGCAGGGTCTTGGAGTGGATGAGTGCAATGACAGCAATAAACACCCAGGAAGCAGTCTGATGGATAGCATGGGGAGTGGGTTTATAAACACTTGAGAAAGGTTGAGATGGCACATACAGACTATATGGCAATTGGATACATAGTTTACGGGTTGCTGTCTAATTGGTTGAAAGGTAGAAGTGCAAGGGAGACAGTGGCAGGAAAAGCTATATGACTTCAGAGTTGTGAGGGAGGAGCTGTGAGAGAGATAACAGGAATGGCGGGAAAAGCTATGTGACTTCAGCCATATAAAGGTCTCCTGGGCAGCTAGCTAGTCAGGAACTGTGGGGGAAGGGCAAAGCCTGACTTATGGGATGGTCAGATGCTTTTGGGATCAAGGAGGGAGGGCCTTGCCAGTTCTGCCCACTTTGGGCAATGACAGGGCACACTACAACCGTGCCTGAGGGCAGGGAGGGCCAGTCACCAGTGCCAGGGTGGGTTCCCAATGATAAGGCCAGCTGCAACTCCCACAACCCAAGGTCCTCGGCCATGTACAAGAGTACAGGCCAGCTTTCTTACAGTACCAGCCCATTTTTAGCAATGCCCAACATTAGCACATATATTAAATGATGTTTAATAAAAATTAAATGTTTGAAATGCTAAGAAAAATCCTTACAAGTGCAACTTTATCTTCCTGGGGAAAAAAAAAAAATAAAATTTCCAAGGTAAATTTAAAATGTTTATATGTAGACTATTCTATCAGGGCTGGGGATGTAGCTTAGTTAGCAGAGTGCTTGTTGATCATATACAAGGGCCTGGGTCTGAGTCCCAGTGCCACTTAAAACAGATGTGTTGGCACATGTTGGTAATCCTAGCACTTGGGATATGGAAGGAACCAGGAGGATCAGAAGTTCAGAGTCATCCTTGACTACATAGCAAGTCCAAGGCTAGCTTGGAGTGCATGAGACATTGCCACAAAACAAAACAAAATGGGCTGGAGAGAGGGCTCGGAGATTAAGTGTGCTTCCTACAAAAGCATGAAGGCCAAGTTCAAGTCTCCAGGACCCATATAAACCACTGAGCATGGCCAAAAGCACTTGGCATCCTAGTCCAGTGTAGTAATCAGAAATCTCCAGGGTTCTCAAAAAAAAAAAAAACTAATAATAAGGCAAACGTTGGGATCAATAGAAGCTCTGGCTTCTTCAAACAAGAATAGGCAGAAGAGGAATGCAGTGGGCCACCCAACTGTCCACTCTAGCCACCCCAGCAAACATACCCCACTGCAGGCAAGTACCTGAGGTCCCACATGGTCACAGATACCACACACAGGCAAACAATTTAAAAATATAAATAAAGGGCTGAGAGATGGCTTAGTGGATAAGGCATTTGCCAGCAAAGCCAAAGGACCGCAGTTTGATTCCCCAGACCCACGTAAGCCAGATGCCCAAGATGGCACATGCATCTGGAGTTCGTTTGCAGTGGCTAGAGGCCCTGATGTGCCCATTTTCTCTCTCTTTCTTTCTCTTTCTCTTGCTCAAATATTTTTTAAATATATATATATATAAATAAAAAGTTATATCAATAGGTCTATAGTATATATAACTTTCAAACATTTTTCATATATTATACATAAGGGGTAGATTATCCCTTAGGCATGCAATTATAATTACTTTTTTTTTAACCCCATAGTAACAATACAAGGATAAACACAGAATGCTACTGTTCTTTCCTAAAAGGCAGGGTGCATGCATCTTTAGCTGTGGGGTGGGCACAGACAAGGACAGTGGTGGTATCAAGAAGCATGTGTCCCAGCTGGGACAGCCACCACCAAACAGAAAAGGCTCCTCCTCTATCCTCGACAGTAAATCATGTCCCGAGGATTTATGGTGATGGCTTCAGACACTTTAATATTAGAGGAAGAAGAATGAAGTTAAAAACATTCAACACTTCTTCTGGGAGTGAGCACAGTCCCCTCTGCAGAGGTGATGAGCCAGGCCACAAGGCGGTGGCAGCAAGACCTGAGTCCAGGAAAGAGAAACAATAGGTACATGTGAACAATCTTCCCAGACAGGAGAAGTTAGATCCACCTGATTCTGTGGAGTTAAGCACTGATAGAGAACTGTCAAATGTTGTGAAATCACTGTTAACGTCAATAAGAAGCCTTAGAACACGCTCTAATAAGCTCAGACATTGGATATAGGGGCAAGTTGACTTCTCAATTAATAGGTATTAGACCCTTCCCTCACTTCCTGGCTCCCATCAATGAAGGTATGATGGTTTAATTCAAGTGTCCCCCATAAACCTGTGTGTTCTGAGTGCTTGAGTCCCCAACTAGTGGCAATTTGGGAATTGAATCCTTCTGGAGGGCAATGTATTGCTAGGGGCAGATTTAAGGATGTTATAGCCAGCTTCCCCTTGTCAGGGTTTGGCACACTCCTTTGCTGCTATTGTCCACTTGATGTTGGCCAGGAGGTAATGTTCACCCTCTGCTCATGTCATCATTTCCCCTGACACCATGAATCTTCCTGTCAAGTCCATAAGCCAAAATAAACCCACTCCTTCCACAAACTGCTCTTGGTCAGGTGCTTTCTGCCAGATACGTGAACATGACTGCAACAGAAGGATTGCCAGCCATCAGGCCAAACAGCCAGATGGACTACCTTCAGGCCAGCTCAAACCTTTCTGAACACCCCATTGATGCCTTGAGTAAGAAACACGGAAAACACAGCTGCTTGTTGCCAGTGCACAACCTCAGTTCCTGAAAGCTCTCAGCCATGGCTGTTTCAAATAGCTTATTCCAGGCTTCACCCATCCCAGGCCTTGGTGAACTCTAGATGACCCCGCTGCCTTTTCCACCCAGTCCCAAGGAGGAACCCTAGCCTGGATGGCCTGGACAAAGGCTTGTGACTGGTACAGTCCTCCATTTGCATGGAGGACAGTTGTGACTGGTGAGAGCAGGCCTTCTCCTTTGCTTGAGGGACTGTACCATGAATGGTGTAAACTTAGTCCTTCACTGCATGGTAGTCTGCTGTGATTGGTGCAAACAACCTTGTCTAATTGGCTTGTTTCTCTAGCTGTATAAACAGGGTGTTCAGCCACCTTTGTGAGCCAGCTGAGGGATACCCTCTTGCTACCTTCTGGTTTTACAGCATTAGATCCCAATAAAAGGCTTCTATTGAGCAAACTTTTCCTCCCTACTTTTAAATCTGCATCAGTGGAGCAGGTTGAGCTGGAAACATGAAGCAAGAAGGGAAGCATCAAGCAGCACCAGTGACAGAGAGGAGAGAAGTGGAGGGACGCTAAGAGCTTGAGAGGGCAACAGGGAACAGGGGCGGTGGAGACAAGGGACTGTTGAAGTAGAGAGAAGGCATGGAACTGAGGCTGAAGAGTGAAGGAGTGAAGAGCCAGAGAAGAGCAACTAAGCCCCTGGAATTTCTCCAGAGAGCTGCCAAGCCTTATGGGCCAATTGTTTGGATGCACACATCCTGAGAGCTGTCAAGAACCAAGGATTATAATTCCCATCGCCCTGCAGCTGTACTAGTGCCACTTGTCACTGTAGGGCTAAGGGTCTAGTACCCAAGGAAGGGATCGCTCTATGTTAATTCCTTTGGGAAGTCACCTCTAGTCTCTCCCCTTCCAAGCACCCTGTAGGAGAGCATCTATTATAAGGGATGCTCACCACACACACACACACCAAAAAAAAAAAAAAAAAAAAAAAAAAAAAAAAAACCTACTACTGCTTGTTGTTAGCTGCTGCCAAAAGTCACGGATTATAAAAGCTGGGGGGGGGGGGGTAACTGTGGGTGTGTGTGTGTGTGTGTGTGTGTGTGTGTGTGTGTGTGTTTTATAAAAGCCAGAGGTCAGAATAGGGGTGGGGAGGAGGGTTACTGGTGATTAAAGCAGAGTAGTAAACCTCCAACCTGAGAGAGCCCAGAGCCATGACTTTGGCGTCTGAAGGGATGGGGCACTTACCCACTTCTCTCAGAATCACTAGTACTGGAAAGCGTCTTCTACCCACTATTCCCATCTGGGCAAAGCAAAGGGACTCCAGGCAGCAGAGGAGAAACAAGACTTTACTTCCTTGCCTCATGGTAATCTCTCTCCCCTTCCTGTGCTTGCGGGAACTTCACTATCACTTCATTCACATGAATGTACAAAACTAAAATGTTTTCAGTTATACATATTTTATTTTCAAAAGACTCTAAGAATTTTTTTAAAGCTAATGGTGGTAGCTCTTGTCTATAATGCCAACATTCAGGAAACTGAGGTACCAGGATCACTGAGTTTGAGGCCAGCCAGTATTGTTGAGTGTGTTATAGATCAGCCTGAGCTAAAGTGAGACCCTGCCTCAAAACAGACAAACATCCTTAAAGACACTCCTACCATTGCAGTGCTTAGCACACAGAAACCACTTAATCCTAATTATGTAGCTAATCCTAGAAATTCTTACTGATCTACTTTTGTTTTGCCATACTATATCTCTAGATTATACAATCTTTTCTTTAAGGTATAACTCATAGGACTTTCTTCAGTCTCCCAGCCCCTTAAGCACTACTAAAGCACTACTTAAAGCACCCATACATAATTTTGTGCGTCCACTTTAGTGAACTGCAAGGTGATGTGCCCATGTCCACCCATATGGTACAGCACACTGCACTCTCTGTAGCAGGCCAGTTCTGTGGTGCTTCCTCAGAGAAGCCAGCCCTGGTCTCTCCTTCTTCCTCCCATTCTCACGTTCTGGTTCACTAAATAATTAGGGAGTCATTTAGAGATGATCACAGTGGGACAGCCATATGGGACACAGCCTATATATTTACCTTTTTACACTGTGTATTACTTTAAGAAAGCAATATGTTATTTTCATTGTAGGATCCCACTGGCACTAAAAATGTCAGTAAATGACAGGATGTGGATATAAAATTTAAATGCTATAGTTTTGTACCCCTCCCAAATTCATGTTAGAAACTTAAATGCAACAGTGCTGAGAAGATACCTAATGGTCAGTGTTGAGGATGACAGTCATGTAAATCATATATAAGGCTTGAGGCTATGAGCTCTTATTCAACAGTAGGCCACAGGAAGAGTGGATGAAGGCCCTCAACAGATGTTGGTACCTTGATCTTAGGCTTCGTAGCCTCCAAAACTGCATGGAAACAAATTTCTATTTTTCATAAATTATCCACTTTATGGTACTGTGGAACAGTAGTACAAACTAACAGAAAGGTATTCAAGGTAGTCCCAAGAGACTTCTAAAAACCCCCATGAATGAAGTACTCAAATATTACAACAGTTATACTCCACTGTTTTCTTTTTAAAAGAAAAACATTAGATAGCCCTTCATGATGAGCGAGGACACAGCCAGAACCCACAGCAGGGGTTGTTACAGGAAGTTACAGCAAACATTTTCATATGAGCTAAGAAGAGGACAAAAAAAAAAAAAATGTGACCACCAATGGTTGCTATGGTCACAAATAATAAACTTTGGGCAGATATTCAAGTCATCAACTATTCTTTCTACTTGCTAGGGGTTTTCAGTGAGGGTTGAGCCCAAGAAAGGAAAGAGAAAAAGAAAATCAAAAAGACATCTGCGAGTCTGCTGGGGGGGGGGCAGGAAGATGATTTAAGAACATGGGTGACCTTGTGTATCAACTTTGATATGAAATAAATAGCTAGAGGAAATCCCCCTTTGTCCACCACCTAGAAGGAGATTTTTACCATAAATAGTAACAAAACCAGTAAAATGATTAAAAAATGGAAATGAAGCAAAAACATTGAAAAAAGTAGTAAATCTTATATTTTAGATAAACATAATGCCTTAAGTTCAATTTACAATTTAAATATGAACCTATTCCACTAACAAAGCTCACTACTACACAGAGAAATGAACTGAGATTTCTCTGAACTTGGATCAATAAATCAAGAGGGCACTTCCTATACCATGAAGTCCCTTCAGACTGGCCATATTTCACAAGTTGCCTTCGTACATCTAGGATGCAATGCACTTTGCTGGACAGCACAGGAAATGCACTAAAATCTGTAGTCCTGTCACTAATACAACTTAACATGGACACAGAGCATCCTAAGAGCGGTGTCAAACAGAGCGGATGGAACTGGGGAGTGTTCTAAAGACACCTACTGGCCTTCCAGAATATGGAATTAAGATGTTGATGGGGACTGAGACATTTCTAGAAAATGGGACACGTGGCATCGGGCATGGCTTGAAGAAGACCACCATGACACTCAATCTCTGGGTGACCGAGGAGAAGTTCAAAGAGCAAACAATGGGGGCACTTTAAAAAAAGAAAGGCTGCCCATTCTACTTGCTGGTGTGTGCATCTACCCTGATGCTGCCATCCTTCATGGGCACCAGAATGCAGCATCGTCAGCCTCCCAATGTGACTGAAGAGCAGTCACTCTCCAGGAGTCCTCCAGGCCTTCAGTGCCAGATTGAGATGGCGGAGGCAGCCAGCTTTGTGAACTGAGCAGCTACTGGCTTCTCACACTCTCCAATATGCACACAGCCCAGCCTCTATCTTGAGATGAACAGCTTGAATTGAAGGATTCCAAATTGGACAATTTTAGGAAATACCTACTCAGTTTCTTAGGTCATAGCATTTACCTTCACCTGTTTTTGTCTTCTTCATTACAACTGCAGGATTGAGGAGGTCCCTGCATGTTGCAGTTACCTTCTCGTCACAGGGACAAAATCCCGACCAGAAGCAGCTTAAGTGGGGAAAGGGTTTATTTTAGACTTACAGATTCCAAGGGAAGAAACTTCATCATACATCCATAGCAGAGAGAGAAAAGAACCAGCACCAGGTAGCACAAGCTGACTTTAAGCGGACCTAGTAGAGCTGGACTTAAGATCCCCAGTGACATACTTCCTCCAGCAGGGCTCTGCCTGCTAAAGACTAAGTAGGAAGCTTAATCTAAATCAAAAATACCTAAGGCTATGAGCACATGAAAAGCTGAACCAGGAAATTATGGAAGCTGTATCCTCCTTGGTATCCAAAGTACAACCCATCAACACAAGATAGCAGATGAGTATACTCTAGAAATTCAGCCTCTGCTGGTTAAATACAGAAGAGTTATTTCAGCCGAAGTCAAGAAAGTCATCCACACCACTCAGGAAAGAACAGTCCAGTCTCCAAGTCTAGAAAAGCTAACCAGCTATACCATCCAGTATGCACAAATTAATGGAATCCTCAATTCCAGAACTATCCAGTTCAAAAGAGTTAATCAAGAGTCCAAAGTTGTCATCCAATTCCTCAAGCCACCCAAAATTGCATAGTTGATCTCATCTGGGAAAATCATATAAAGAAACAGAGCCTTTTAAAGGCTCTACTTAGTCAAGTAGGAGTGTCCTGGCTAGATGTTACTCATGCCACCTTGGTTAGTTGTTCTACAATCTTCAGCCAACCTAGCTATACCATCTTGTCCACTCTCTCACAGAATCAAATCTTGTCACCCATCCAAATCACCTAAAGTTTAGGCAAGTTACAGGATATTGTCTTGTGGGAAAAAAAAAAAAAAACCACAAGGGCGGGGGAGATACCTCAGTAGTTAGATACTTACTTGCAAAGCCTATTTGTGCTTTATTCCCCAGTACCCATGTAAAGCCAAATGCACAAAGTGGCTCATGAACCTGGAGTTTAAAGCTCTGGTGATTCTCTCTCTCCTCTCCCACCTCTCTAAAATAAATAAAAATATTTAGGAAAATATATCATTGAGTATGGGTAAGAAAGTTGTGTCATCCACACCTTGAGTAGCCAAAACTTGCTGACATTATGAGGAAAGTTGCCTTGTGATTTGATTTTCTGTAATAATCTATTAGAGTTTGGAAATATAAGGATACTTTCAAATTGGCTACAAACAGCTGCTGTAGCAGTCACTATTTCTCTAAGGAAGACTGATGTGCAGATGTGACATTTGGAATTACTATGCTCATTGTGCTGACTATCAGAAGCTAAAGGGGTAAACTGGACTTTGCACCTTTCTTTGTATGTGCGTGGTGAGGGGGTGATGTTGGGGATCAAATCAGGCCCTTATACATGCTAGCCATGTGCTTTGCCCATGAACTTTTTTGTAGATACAATCAATCTGATTGATTTTATTAGAAACATTTTTTATATTCATAGACAAAGAGATGATGCAAATAAATATCGACTGTAAAGGTTAGCATAATCTTTGCCAAAAAAAAAAAAAAAAAAAAAAAAACCAGCATCCTGGGTTCTGCAAACACCATCAGTGGATGAAGCGGGGGGGGGGGGAGAGGTAGGGTTGTTAACATGCTCTAAGAGCCAGACTGAAAGGGTCCAGAGGGAACTAGCTAAGAATAGCATGCTAGGCAATCACCAAGCATATAAGACTTTGTCTGGCACTGTTTGAAACCTGGCACCTCCTCTCTGCCCTTATTTCTTGAATAAAATGTGTTTGAGATTTTTTTTTTAATCTATATGTGATAATAAAACACTAACTCTTGTGGAAGCAATGGAAACTGCATAGCATCTTTGCAGAGTTGGCCATCAGGTTATCCTGGTCCACTTTCTCCCTCCAGAAACACCTACCAACTAGAGAAGAGAAACAGAATAGAAATAGGAGATACTTTAATTAGGCTTTATCAGTTTTACAGTGGGAGACACATTGGGCAATTTTTTTTTTTTTTTTTTAGGAAGGAATGAAAATGCCTGAAATTAATCCAACCATTGCAAGGAATTAAAATCATTAACCAGAGAAAATGAATGCACAAGGAAGTAGAAAAAGATTTGTATGAAAAGTAAAACAGGAAGTTAGAGTAAGAATTTCTGAGGTTTGTATTTTTATTTCAATTTAGAGGTCTGGTAATTCTAGATACCAATGAGATGGTTTTTAGGAGCAGAGGTAGAGAATAAACACATGTCCAGACACGTGTACATGTGCACACACACATACACAATAAATGTAGGCTATTTCAGGAGTTACAAATCCCATTCTAATAGAAATCATGAATATAAAACTAACCAGGCATAATGGACCATGCCTTTAACTCCAGTGCTCAGGAGGCAGAGGTAGGACTACATAGTGAATTTCAGGGCAGCCTGGGTTAGAGTGAGACCTACTGAAGAAGATAGAAGAAGGAGGAAGAAGAAGAAAAAGAAGAAGATAGGAGGAGGAGAAGGAGAAGAAAAAGAGAAAGAAATAAAAAGAAGGGGAGGGAGGGAGGGAAGGAGAATGAATGAATATAGAGAGGACTATGAAAAATCTGGGAGAGGGGAGCATCAGTGGAAAGAGACCACCAGGCTGGTAGATGGTAGCTAACTGGGCAGATGGCATCAATCTCCCAAACAGTCAGAATTTGGGGTGGCACAAATTCTGTTTCATAAGGGTGATCAAGTCTAAAACAAAAATAGCACAAGGGCCAGGCATGGTAGCACATGCCTTTAATCCCAGCCCTCAGGAGGCTGAGGTAGGAGGATCACTGTGACTTCAAGGCCAGGCTGGGGCTACAGAATGAATTACAAATCACCCTGGACAACAGTGAGACCTTAACTCAAAAAAAAAATTTTTTTTAACAAATAAAAGGAACATGGGAAACTAGCATGTCCTGTGTTTTGTTAACAAGTATCCACTAAAGGAAGGCAGCATTCCCGGAGAGCAAAAGCAATGTACAGAAACAACATAGACTCGAGTCCTGTTTGTCACAGAGGAGGAGTTCAAAGGGTAGTTGAATTACTTTACCAATCTATAAAATCTTGACTGTTTATTTTTAGCATCAGTATTATTTCTATTCAGATATCCTAATGGATAAGACTCTGAATTGATTCCTAATTAAATATTGAAAACCTGGACTACCTGAGGGGGTGCACACGCATGCGCATGCATGCACATGTGCACATGTCTGGACATGTGTTTATTCTCTACCTCTGCTCCTAAAAACCATCCCATTAGTATCTAGAATTACCCAGACCTCTAAATTGAAATAAAAATACAAACATCAGAAATTCTTACTCTATAACTTCCTGTTCTACTTTTCATACAAACCTTTTTCTACTTCCTTGTGCATTAAATTTCTCCACACTGATTAATTTCTATGGTTAATCATTTTAATTCCCTGCAATGGTTGGATTAATTGCAGGCATTTTATTTCTTCCTAAAAACCTAGATTGTTACTTCAGATCCTCTCCCTGCAGCCACTTCTTCCATTAGGAAATATTCACAAATGAGAATCAAGTACACCTGGATAATTCTCAACTAAGACTACTAGGTAACATCATGGATGCTTTACACATACTGAGCTGGCTTAGATATCTGTGAATACTTCTAAAAATCAGTTTGAGTGTTCTTCTTTTAGAATACCATTTTTCCTTCTACATTAAAATGAATTAAAAATATACAAAGCAGGGCTGGAGAGATGGCTTAGCGGTTAAGACGCTTGCCTGCTAAGCATAAGAACCCGGTTCCAATCTCCAGGTCCAACGTTTAGCCAGATGCAAAGTGACGCAAGGTGCACTTGCCCACAAGGGGGCGCACACATCTGGATTTCGTTCACAGCAGCTGAAAGACTGCTGGCATGCCCATTCTCTATCTGTCTCCCTCTCCCTCTCTCTCTGTCTGTCTGTCTGTCTCTCTCAAAAATAAAAATAAAATAAAAATATACAAAGCAGATGAAAGAATAAATATCAAGAAAAAATGAAATGCAAATACTCTTTGTAAGTAATCGGGAACACAGGGTCTTATTTGTTTCTCTGAAGTTATTAGCTGGTATCTAACACTTACTTCTCAAAAGCTTTTCTATGTATTGGGTAACAGTTGAGTGTTCAGCACTAAATGAGACATTTCTATCACACCCTGAAAGGCTCATGGACCAGTGAGAAAGAGGTAGCATAAAGCAAGTAACAGCCAAAGGATAGGTGGAATACTTACTGTCTTTAATTTGCAAAGTGATGGTGGCATTTATAACCTCACAGTGGCTGTTGCTACCTGCACAAAACCTGGGTAATATGAGGGGAAAAACAACACAACACAACACAACAAAATAAAACAAAACAAAAAGAAAAAAAAAAACCTGACATATCTAAGTAGAAGAGAGACTAGTTGGAAAGAAGTAGGGGGTTCAGAAGACAGGGGAGATGGGCAAATGAGAGTTCTGGAAGGGGATTATGATAAGAGTATATATTGTGAATATGTATAGAGGTTGTCAATAAAAAGTTAAAAATATTTTTTTAAAAAAAAATCTCAATAACTTTAAAAAAAAAAATAGAAGTTTTAAAGAAAAAAAATGGTACTATTGCAGAAGGAACTCCAGAAATGAAAATAAGGCTTACATAGAACCTCACTGACCAAGGAAGGAAAGTGCTTTTCAGGACTCTCTACCTCTCTCTGGAAGTCAATGAAACTTTTAATAGAGTTAGGCTCTTGACCTGAAAACCATGCCAAAAGATACATCCAAGCTGGAAAACAACTTCCTTCCTTTGCACATTGCTGCATAACTTGAAATAGGAGAATGAAATTTGCTCCTCAAAGGATCAAAAGTCTTCAGCACAATCTTCATCCAAATTTCATTTCATTCACAAAAGTTGTATATAAACATAATTATGTATTATATACACAAACTTCATTCTATGCATCCTTGAAGAATTCTGCCAAAAATCATTCTCCTGGAGAAACATATACAAATTCAAAATATACACTCTCTCTTCAAATGTATACATACATACACACACACATATATAGATATAACTATATATCTATAAAGATATATAGATAAATATATAGATATAACTATATATCTATAAAGATATATGATAAATATAAATATACATATCATTCTCTCTATATATATATATACACACACACACACACACACACACACACACACACATATGTAATTTCTCCTTAGTTTTGATATAAAAAGCTCCAAATACATTGGGCTTTTATAATATTTAACTGTATATATAAATCATCTAATTCGTTTTCACTAAGGAAGAATCTAATGGTATGGATTAAAAAAATCTTGTCAGTTCAGAACACTAAAAAGAAGAATCTGAATAATCGTCCACATGACAGGACAAAAAGACCAAAAGGTGACATTTTAATGAGGACTGAGGGTGAGCCAGGTCAGGAAGTGTGGCCATGGAAACAAGCAATGTTTCATCACACTCTGATTTTTCAGTGGTATGTGTTAACCTCCATACCCACTTCCTCCTGTGTATCTTCCTGAATGACAGAGGCCAAAACCCTGGACAGTCCCCTTCCCAGGCTCCCTTCTCCCCAGAGCTCAGCTAACTGGATTTACAGGCAGATCAGGCAGGAAGTGAGGAAGCAGGGTCCCTGTGCTTGGCCGCTGCAGATCTCCACTGTGCACTAATTCCAGGGGCAAAAAGCAAAGTACAAAGTAGCAGATAGATTTACGTTAAAAAAAAAAAAAAAAAAAAAAAAAAAAAGCCGGGCATGGTGGTGCATGCCTTTAATCCCAGCACTCAGGAGGCAGAGGTAGGAGGATTGCTGAGAATTCAAGGCCACCCTGAGACTACATAGTTAATTCCAGGTCAGCCTGGACCAGAGTGAGACCATACCTCGAAAAACCAAAAAAAAAGTCTGAGAAACCTAGGAGGTTTGTGTTCTCTCTGTGGTTCCTGGATCAGAACCATATCTTCTCCACATGCTGGTGAAGAATAGGTAGCCTGCCTCTGCCCATGAACCTCACTGGCCCTATAGGCCTCATTGCCTCAAACTTCTAGCCTTTTTTACAAGCATCTAATTATTTTTTTCTTTTTAATCTTTATTAATACATGTGTGCAGTTTGGGTTAAACTGTTCCCTCTAATTCTTTTTTTTTTTTTCCTACTTTATAATTGTTTGTCTGGCTGGGCATGGTGGTATACTCCAGAGGCAGAGGCAGAGGCAGGAGGATCACTGTGAGTTCAAGGCCAGCCTGAGACTACATAGTAACATCCTGGTCAGCCTGGGCTAGAGCAAGATCCTACCTCAAAAAAATAAAATAAAATAAAATAAAATAAAATAAAATAAAATAAAACCTGCTTGTCTTTCCCTTGTTTCTTGAAAGTAAAAACTGATCCTATATCATATATATTCATATTGTAATTTCAAAACATCATTGTTCAGGGTGTGTGTGTGCTGTTTGATACTGAGAATTCAACTCAAAGCATGCTAAATATGCACTCTACCACTATTACAACCCCAGCTCCTAAGTATTTTATTTGATCAGACAGTTGTGAAGTTTCAAAGATAATTTGTACTAGTACCTAACAAATTAGTACAACTCTAAAGTTTAAAAATAAAATCTTTGGAAACCTGAATGACCCCAAGGAACTGAGATTATCTGCTAATGAAGTCCCATTCAGTGTGGCTGCATTCTTCAGTCCTCTTCTGAGATAATGAGATTCCAGGCAGGGGGAAGGAAGTTCTCTTCTGCATGTCTGGTTATCAGGAAGATAAGCAGACAGCAAGCAGAATTAAATTTCTTTCAACATCTCCTGATGTCAAAGGACCTGACTTAAAGTAGCATATTGTCAGGTCTGGTAGCACAGGCTTGTAGTCCTAGATTTGGTGGGGACTGGGATAGGAAGATCTCTTAAGTCCAGGAGTCCAAATCCAACCTTAGCAAAATAGTGGAAAGCTGTCTCAACAATAGAAGTCATAATGAATTTCAATAAATAAGTGAAATATATCAAGTCACCAGATTTGGGGGTGGAATTTCCTGGGCACTTTCATTATGATAGGTTCTGAAGTCACATTGCCCAATTCAATAAACAGCTGCTTCTTAAACAATTGCTAATCCTGCTAGGCTCCTGAAAGACCAAAGTCAGCACTTAAACTAGCACATATTAGAAATAATACAATCATGATTAAGAAACAAAAATAATCCAAGTTCAAAAGACATAGGGCCAACTTTAGACTCCACTGCTATATAATCTTGGACAAACTATTAAGTATTCAACCCTCAATTTCTTCATTTTTTCAAATTGAACAGTACAAAATGCATAGTATTTATACTAAATAACATATGAGCCCTAAGCATTAGATGTCATGAGATATATATATTTCCTTTTTTAAATGTTTTGTTTCAATAAAACCTCTAACAGGGGCTGGAGAGATGGCTTAGCAGTTAAGGCACTTGACTGCGAAGTCTAAGGACCCAGGTTCAATTCCCCAAAACCCACATAACACCTAGAGTTCATTTGCAGTGGCTAGAGGCCTTGGCGTACCCATTTTCACTCCCCCCTCTCTTTGTCTAATAAATAAATAAATAAAAATTATTTTTAAAAAGATCTCTAGCAGTAACTATAACAGTATTCTACTTCTGCTGTGTACCAAGAATATACTTTTGAGTATTTAGTCTCCCTGCAGACATTGTCCCTTTAACATTTTTCTTGCCCTAAAAATCAATATTTAGAAGGAAGATTAAGTGACCTATTTGGCCACACCCCAGGATTAACTACCTTCCCAGGCCCTCCAGGTCTTGGAATATCTTCTTGGAGTAGACATTCCACTGGAAGACACACCCAGGGCTCCCACCCATAAACATTCCTACTCCCAAATTCCATCCTCCTTACAATGGGGATCCCTACCAGGCAGGAGAGAAGAAAGAACTAGCAGCTTATCTTCTGCTGGAGATAATCAGCCTTCAGAATCCTACAAGGGCCGGAGCTCTGTAATGTATCCTCATGGACCAGCCACCCCAATAGAATATAATTCATACCTCAGCAGCCAGCACAGAACTGGTTCCTTCTGGGATGACTTCCAAGACTACTGACAGTAAAGACAGCAAACAGAATTCCTAGCTGGAAGAAACTACTTCATGGTGGTGGTGACAGTTTATCAAACTTCCTAAAGGCAAGGTTCAGGCTTTTTTTTTTAAGACAATTTTTAAGAGGAGGACTTAATACCATCTTAGGTTTTCAATTCTACCAAAACCTTTTACAGACTTGATTTAGCTTTTACAAATTTAGTAAATTTAGTATTTCAACAAAACTTAATTTCAAGTATTTTCACATTCCCTTGACATACATTTATTTGTAACAAATAAAATTGATGATAATATTCCACCCTCATTTATTCATGTGCTCACATCAAATCCTTTTTGGCATTTTCAAATAGCTAGATAATTAAAATCACTAGTGATCTGAAAACACCCTCAATTTTAAAAGACTTTAGTTGTTTTAATTTTTGTGTTATGTTCTATGCCTTTTCAAACAAACAGACTGATAGGTGACAAGGAATAAATTGTGAAAAACAATACATCCAGGTTTGCCACAGATAGGAAAGACATTATTATGAGGAACCAGTCAACAATTCAAATCCCAGCATGAGCACCTATTTCATGTAGTCTGATAAGACCATAAGAAATAATATTTTTTTCTCTTTATTTTTCTTTCTGGTACCAAAGATTGAACCCAAGGGCCTTGTACATGCTAGGCAAGTGTTCTACCTGTGAGTAACACTTTCAACTCCCATTTTATTTTGAGATGGTGTCTTGCTAAGTTGCCCAAGCTGGCTTCCAAATTTCTATCTCCCTGTCTCAGACACTCAAGTAGCTGGCATTATAGCATATACCACCCCATCTGGCAGAAAATCACTTTTTAAACTGTCAGAAGTGTGACAGTCCTAAGTGTCAATTATTAGAAAAGCAATTTCAACTACAGATTATAGGAGTATGTGTTCTAAAATTCATACTATTACAAGTGTTGCCAGGTACTTCAAGTAGCTTTTCCACATGCTATATAATTATTAAATTATAAATTATAGGACCCTCTCTCAAATCATACTATTTGTAAGGACAAAATCATACACAGAATGTCCAAATGAATTTGAAGGAAGTAAAGAATTATCTGACTTTATATATAGCAATACAGGAATTCTGGGTTCCTTGTACACTAATGCACCAATAATTTGGAGTGATGATGATGGCAGCACCTAGTTTTACATTGTTCTTACAATCCTTAAGTTATGTGTACCATTACACATTACATCACCCCATAGGTATAAGATGAAACAAGACTACTGTCAACCAAAAACACACTGTTCTGACATTGGAGAAAAATCCTGTATGTAGGGAAGATCCTGGGAAAGATCACAGTTACACATGTGCAGACTTCATTTCATTTTACTGTGGGGGACACAGGATGGCACAAGGAGGGGAAATGTCCCTGAATGCCATTCTCAGTACCATATTTAGAATTCTGACATCGTGGTGAGCCTTCACCAGGCAGTGATGGCTTGGCAAATTTCATACCACTTGGCACATTCCACTCCTCAGTCAGTTGCACACTGCTGAGCAATGCAGAGAGGGGAAAAGGACGGAGAGAGAACAAAAAAAAAAAAAAAAAAAAAAAAAAAAAAAAAAAAACGGACTAACTAACTAGGCTCTGCATCGTAGTACAAATAGAACTCCCCAGGAATGACAAGGCGATTTCTTAAGCCCACACAGACTCATGGTATAGTACTTTCCTGAGTCAACAGCCTTCAGATGCAAGAGCTAAAGGTATTGTTCAACTCACATATCCTTTCCCCACCCAACAAGTACTAGTGTTTGAGATTTATTATTGTTAAAACAGAAATATGAATGCTAAAACCCTTTAAGTCAATGCCAAGGACAGGAGCCAATAAAAACAAAGTTAAATTGTGAGAAATACTTATCACTGTTACCAGTCTTCACTAAGCCCACTTCCTTCTAGGATTCTTCTCATCTTGGCTCCAGGGAAAGTGGGTTCCACATAGCAAGCCATCAAATGTGTTTATTTTGAAAAGGAAGCTACTCTAGATGTCTTTTAAAGATACTCCTTTACAATTATTCTAAAAGAAGATTCTTTAAAATTATTTTAAGTTCTCAAAAGGCTCATAAGATCTAAACAAAATTCTTCTACAGGACAGGACTATTATGTATATAGAAGAGAGTTGAGAGAGGAGATGGTACATGGTAAAGTGGTACATTTTATCTTTGATAAAAAAAACATACATATAGCCGGGTATGGTGGTGCACACCTTTAATCCTAGCACTCTGGAGGCAGAGGTAGGAGGATTACTGTGAGTTTGAGGCCTTCCTGAGACTCCATAATGAATTCCAGGTCAACGTCAACCTGGGCTAGAGTGAAAACCTACCTTGAAATCACCAAAAAAAAAAAAAAAAAAATTTATTTTTTAATTATACAGGGCTGGAGAGATTGCTTAGTGGTTAAGGTGTTTGCCAGCAAATCCAAATGACCTTGATTTGATTCTCCAGGACCCACGTAAGCCAGAAGCACAAGGTAACACATGCATCTGGAGTTCCTTTGCAGTGATTGGAAGTCCTGATGCACCCACTCATATTCTCTCTCTCTCTCTCTTTCTGTCTCCCTCACTCCCTCTTTCCCTTCTTAAATAAATAAAACATTTTAATAAAAAAAGTATCTACCCAAATTTAATAAATTAAAATAAAATAAATGCCAAGGTATTTTTTTTCTCATGAAACTACTACTCACTTCCATTTATTCATTATGTTTTATTAAATTTATTACTTCAAATATCTTCTAATCCTTTCATATCCTGAGTTTTAAGTCAGAATATCCACCATCCAGTGCAATTTCTTCTCCCCAGGATTGTAAGCTGCTCACCACCACAACCTCACATAGGCTTTTAATAGCTAGGACATCTTTTTAGAAACAATCAAAAGACTAAACATCTACAGTATCTAAGACACTTTACTCATTTCCCAAGACCTAAAAACACACATTCAAATGTTGAAAATACATGCTTGGACTTGAAGAAAACCCTAATAAGCAATTAGTATAATGACAAATGTACACTGTATTTCAAAGTGAATTTTAAAACAGCTTTTAAAGAAGTTGTATAATTTGTTTTTTAATCAAGACTAAAAAAAAAAAAAAAATGACCTCTCAATATGTTCCAAATCAAAATACAAGGAACTGAAGTTTAGCTGACTTAGAAAGCAGCATCGACTCTTAATAGTGTACCTGTTACTGGCGGCCCCTGGAGACTATGCCTCCTGATGAGATACTGTGACATTCATGATACTGACTATGCACTTTCTTAAAAACTAACTTGAGGGCTGGAGAGATGGCTTAGCGGTTAAGGTGCTTGCCTGCAAAGCCAAAGGAGCTCTGTTCAATTCCCCAGGACCCACGTAAGCCAGATGCACAAGGGGGCACATGCATCTGGAGTTCGTTTGCAATGGCTAGAAGACCTGCTGTGCCCATTCTCTCTCTCTCTGTGTCTCTTTCCCTCTCTCAAATAAATAAGTAAATATAAAATATTTTTTAAAAACTAACTTGAATCTGTTATTATCTATAGACATAGACATATTTTCTATGAAACCATTTAAGATAATACCAACTTCAAGGAAGAAACTGGAAAGATATAGGAGGTATAATATTTTATAAAGTAACTATGAGTCTTTTTAAAAAGTCAGAGGCGGGTATGGTGGTACACACCTTTAAGCCTTAGCCTTCCCAAGCCTTCGCACTTGGGAGGCTGAGGTAGGAGAATCACTATGAGTTCAACACCAGCCTGGACTAGAGTGAGACCCTGCTTTAAGAAAGAACTACAGGGGCCTGGAGAGATGGATTAGCAGTTAAGGCATTTGGCTATAAAGCCAAAGGATCCAGGTTCGATTTTCCAGGATCCACATAAGCCAGATGCACAAGGGGGCACATGCATCTGGAGTTCGTTTGTAGGGGCTGGAGGCTCTGGTGTGCCCATTCTCTCTCTCTCTCCCTCCCTCCCTCTGCCTCTTTCCTCAAATAAATAAGTAAATAAATAAAATATATATTTTTTAAAAAAGAAAGAAAGAAAGAACAACTACAAAAAGTCAAGAGTTGGACTTCCCCTAATCTGAGGAGATCACCACAAGAGGAAGAAGTCAACAGGAAACTAGGGACCCAAGATATAGGAGCGTGGGAAGACATTAAACACCGACAAAGAAAAGTGACCCATCTAAACTCACAAAATAGTTGCTTAAGCTGGAGGAGATTCCAAGACTGTAACCTCAGTAACCACAGGAAAGACCCTAAGATTTTTGCCCATTACCTTGTGTAGGGACAGTGCCTACAGTCAAGAGACCAGAAAGCTTCCCAACATGGTAAAGGCTGACAGAGCCAACACTGGGTGAGTCAGTCAGAGGAGAGAACTGAAAGAGACCCTCATGAGGCAAAGGGGAAAGTGGAGTCCCTACAACCCATGCTCAGGACCCACCATGAACAAACCTCAACTTTGATCCCTCTTATAAGCAGAAAGCCATAAGCAGAGGACTCTGTAAGACCAGATTAAAGACAACGACACAAACCCAAACCTGATCATGAAGTAGAAACAGCAGAGGAATCTGTGTGCTGCCTGGGGTATGTTCAGAACGAGGTTGACCATGTTGGGACAAACTGCATTTGCCAGATTCCTGAAAGCAAGGCAGAGCACACATTGGGACCACCAGGCTGCTCTGAGGCCCTTGGCACAACCTCCAGGTCCCTCCTGCACTCTGGACTTCACAGATTCCAGTCTATCCTAATGCCCCCTTCTCCAGCACCAGCTCTTCTCACATTGCCAAAACCCAGACCTGAGCTGGCCAGGTGGTGTGCTCTACAGGTAAAGACACTGGCATGTATCATGTAAGGTGATGCTGTGATTCGTAAACAATAGCCTTACAGAAGATGAGGATGAATCAACATAGAAAAGTGAAGAATGTTAACCACCCATGTGCACGCACACAGGTACAGAACCAGGCTGAGCAAAGCACCATTGCGCTGTGATGAAAACAAACACATGTGGAAATAAAACATCTAAAATTCTACACACTGGGAAGTAAACAGAATTAATCTCTGTCTGGATAAGAAAATTGCCCTTTTCCGACTAGTGCCTACTACTATCTGCTACCCTTCTACAGTGAATAATGCTATAAATACAGAAAACTTATCATTAATAAAAGCCTTAAAAGCTCACGTAGACAAATCAATTTCATAAAATCTGAGTTGGATTTGCTAACCTTCTTTAAAAAATGTCATAAGGGATAAGGGTTTAGGGAACAAAATTGTCTCCTACTGCTTATAAAGCTTATAAAAGTGATAATTATTCACTAAGCTAGAAGATAAACCAGGTAATACTTCTAAGAATATTGATGTCATCAGTCCCAGGTAAAACATCAGAATATTCAGAATGTCTTCTCATAGCCAGGCATGGTGGTGCATGCCTTTAATCCCAGCACTCAGGAGGCTGAGGTAGGAGGATTGCCATGAGTTCAAGGCCACCCTGAGATTACAGTGAATTCCTGGTCAGCCTGAGCTTGAGTGAAACTCTACTTTGGGGGGGGGATGTCTTCTCATGTGCAGGCATTTCTAAGGTGAGTGTAGCAGACAGTTTCAGGTTCGCTGAGATGAACTTCCAGACCAAGCACAGTTATGGAGGAAGGGATATTATTTATTGAAAGCTTACAGATCCAGGGGAAGTTCCATAAAGGCAGGAGAAGCGGCCTGCTCTCACAGGACCAGGCAACAGAGAGAAAAACCAACCAGCCACACAGCACACAGAGCAAAGCTACAGCCAAAAGCCTCAGCACACTTCAGGAACTCCTATTAGGCACACTTTGCATATCAAACCCACCACCCCACACCTTAAGATCCGCCCCCAGTGACATTGCCTCTAGCAAGGTGATTGCAGATGCAAACTGTAAACTAATAAAACACTGAATATATTGGGGGCCATATATTCAAACTACCACAGTGAGCATTGTTGGGCTTCTCTGTGTTGTCTCAAATCTGAGAGAAAAGGTGAGAGAGAGAGAGAGAAAATGGCAAAGAATAAGAGAGAGCTGAAAGTTTCTTCCTTAAACCTAAGCCCCAAATAGCATCTGTCATCATGACAATTATAAATAACTTGGGATGAGCTGCCACAAACCCAAACAGCTTCCAAAGAGCTCAAGGTCTATGAATGGTGGAGCATGTCTCTCATGTCACATCACAATCTTTCGGATGATTTAATTTCCCACAAATCTTACAACGCACGCCTTCTGAAGCTCAAGTTGCGAAATGAGTCCAAAGCTCCTACTCTGCATCATTTCTTGGTTCTGGCGATTCCATAGTATACCTTCAACTGTATAGCCTGTGTTCAACAGGGGAATTCAGCATGCACTGCTTCTAGAAAGGAATAAGCATGGCGTTTAGCTTTTTCACAGATGGCAAGGAGGGCCACTGTAGAGGAAGGGGCTTCTTGGAACTACCAGCCTGGCCTTGGGTTGGGTGAAAGAAATGTGAATGTGAAGACATCCGGTAGGGCCAAAAGGATGTGGGTGTAAAGATATGCAGCAGAGCCTGCCCCAGCCATGAACCAGCAGACAGTGTAGTTCCTCTATGATCTCACCGCTGCTATCTGGAAATATGCTTTCTGCCTTACCTTGACATAGAAACCAGAACCATCACAGAATGTTCTGAAGGCTTCCTGACTGTGCTGGTCTGAGATCACACTGAGGCCTTGCCGCTTGCAGACTGGAAGGACACACACAGAGTGGAACCTCCTTCTACAGCTCCTTCCTCACACCCACACCTCCACATTCGCACCATCCAGTGCACTAAGAAAGCTGTCTGGCCCACGCTAGCTCTTGGGCTCTCTCTCACATGTCCACACCACAGGTTACTGACTGACGGACTGTTCCCTTGTGCTCTGAAGAGGTTGCCTATTTGTCCAATAACTCCAGGCCAGCTTCCAGCTGTGGCTAACCCAGAAGCTTCTCTTGCTAAACTAGCAAGCTTCCAAAAGGCCAATGCTATGCTTTCTCCAAGGAAGTCTGATCCTTCTACATGTTTGACCTTCCATAACTACCTGGCCTCCACCCTTGGGTACCAAGTGTTTCTACATATATTGTACTTACTCTTGCATCATAGTAATAACTCTTCACACAACCTCCTGTTTATTCTAAATAATGTCTTCTCTTTTGGATCCATACTTCTACAGATGCCAAGTAAAAGTTTTCACAGGTAATATAATGAGAAAGCCTTGTCGTTACTGTTCAAACCATTACTTTTTATTCTTCACTTCTAGAAGTTAAAAATTCCAAGTAAATCTTCTATTGGTCTCTTGATAATAACAACTGATAAAGATGGGGTCTCAAACACTTGTGTCATTCAGAAAAGACAATTGCCTACATCAAAAAAGAAAAGTTGGGGGCTGGAGAGCTGGCTTTGTGGTTGAGGCACTTGCTTGCAAAGCCTAAGGACCCAGGTCCCATACCCCAGTACCCACATAAGCCAGATACACAAGGTGGTTTGCAGTGGCCGGAGGCCCTGTCATACCCATTCTATTTGCCTCCCTCCCTCCCTCTCTCTCACATAAATAAAAAAAAAAATATTATTTAAAAAAAATGAAAGCTACCAGGCATGGTAGTACAGGCCTTTAATCCCAGCACTCGGGAAGCAGAGATAGGAGGACTGCCATGAGTATAAGGCCACCCTGAGACTACATAGAGAATTCCAGGTCGGCCTGGACTAGAGCAAGACCCTACCTCGAAAAACAAAAACAACAACAACAACGAAAGTTAAAGGATATTTTGAGTCTACTAAATCACAGATATAACGCTACTGGTCTTAAAAAAAAAAAAAAATCCTGGGCTGGAGAGATGGTTTAGCACTTAAGGAGTTTGCCTGCAAAGCCAAAGGATCCCGGTTTGATTGTCCAGGACTCATGTAAGCCAGATGCACAAGGTGGCACATCTGGAGTTCGTTTGCAGTGGCTGAATGGCCTGGCCTGCCTATTCTCTCTCTCTCTTTTTCCTCTCTGCTTCTTTCTCTCTCTCAAATATATATATAGAAAAAAAAACCTTACCCCTAAAGCCCCCTACAATTTGCTATCTCAGCTTTGAGAACATATAAGCAAACCTGAGCCCTCTAGCTCAAACTGTGTACCATATTGACTAAGCCAGTCATTTTCTTTGGTATCCAGCAACCATGAACATCAGTAAGAGATCTTTTAGAAAGCTCGAAGCTGGCCAGTAATGCAGGCATGTGTCCATACTCCCACACTCAGAAGGCTAAGGCAAGAAGATTCAAGGCCAACATGGGCTTCATTCAGAGAATCATGACTCAAAAATAAATAAATATAAATAATCTCAGAGCCATTAAACCCTCACTCTTTTGCTCTAGTAAGGGTACAGTGGAGGCACTATTACTTAATGATTGTGACAGGCATCATTTGAGGTTGCCTTACAAATGTTGTCATTCAATTCACCAAATAATCCTATGAATTAAGTAAATCAACCATTTCTAGGAGAAAATAGAAATTATTACTGTCACATGTTAGTGACAGAGTTCTCAGATCCAGCCCCAGATCTGTGGGACCTCAAGGTCTTTGCTCTCGTTTCATCATGACCATGCCCTCGTGATCCCCCACCTCCCACACTGTTATCCTTCATCAAAATAAGTCACAACTGAATCACTTATCAGCCTGGCTTCGCAAAAACTTCTGCTTATGAATTTGAGTGGCATAGTGCCACTCCCCATATAAGAACATTGAGCTGGATATGGTGGTGCACATCCAGCACCTGGGAGGCAGGGGTAGAAGGATCATCAGGAGTTCAAGGCCAACTTGAGGCTACAGAGTAAGTTCCAGGTCAACCTGGACTAGAGTGAGACCCTATGTCAAAAAGGCAAAACAAAAACAAAAAAAAAAAAAAAAAAGAAAGAAAGAGAGAGAGAGAAAGAAAGAAAAACATGGACTTGCAGATAGAAAACTAAGTGTTTTCAGTCAAAAACACCTGACCGGAATTGAAATTATATAATTATATCTCCAAAGTTTTCATCAGAATTAAAATATACACGGAAATCATCAGTTATTATGGGAAAGTGAATCTGAAATCCATATGGCTTGTGGTTGGCATTACCTCAAACAACCTGAAACATAGAAGTAGCTACCAGATTTATAATAAGCAGTATTTATCCAAATTTCAACATAAAAATTTCCAATACTCTCACTACAGGACTTCTTACTAGGATAAACTGGCATTTCTTTCAAGCAGTACAATATATATCTGAGACTCTTGTGTAAATTAGGGAAGTTCATTGTATCTTTCAAAGCTCTGTGTTTATATATTTCATTGTTGTGGTTTGAATATAAAATGTCCCCCATATGTTCATGTGTTTTATACTTGGTCCCCAACTGGTGGCACTGTTTATGAATATTGTTGAACCTAGTAGGTAGAACACAGCTGGAGGAAATGGGTACCTGGACTTCCTGTTCCTCCTTTGCGCCTAGCTGAAAAGTGATGAGTCAGCATGCTGTAATAGACGATATCGCCTTGAAACATGACAAAATAAACTTTTTGATTTATTAAGCTGCTTTTGTCTCAACAATGAACACATAACTAATTTGTTCACCATTTACTAGAAAAACTTTAATATTATAAGATTAATTTTCCCAACCCCCCAAAATTGTTCAAATACAACTTTAACACCACTAAAATTCACCAAGGTCTCCAGCAAAATCTGTTTTAAATAACTCAAACCTAGTTGTTCAGATACACCACATAATTTCTCTTAAGAAAAGTTTTCAGGGCTGGAGAGATGGCTTAGCAGTTAAGGTATTTGCCTGCGAAGCTTAAGGACCCAGGTTCAATTCTCCAGGTCCCGCGTAAGCCAGATGCACATGATGTCACATGTATGTGGAGTTCATGTGCAGTATCTAGAGGCCCTGGTGTGACCTTTCTCACTCTCTGTGTCTCTAATAAATAAATAAATAATAAATTATTTATTTATTTATTTATTTATTTATTTATTTATTTTTGGTTTTGCAAGGTAGGGTCTCACTCTGGTCCAGGCTGACCTGGAATTTACTATGTAGTCTCCGGGTGGCCTCGAACTCTCGGCGATCCTCCTACCTCTGCCTCCCGAGTGAATCTTTTTTAAAAAAAGGTTTTCGGGCTGGAGAGATGGCTTAGGGGTTAAGGCGCCTGCCTCCTAAGCCTAAGAACACTGGTTCCAATCTCCAGCAGTTCCAATCTCCAGGTCCCACGTTTAACCAGATGCAAAGTGACACAAGGGCCCAATGCCGCACTTGACCACAAGGGGGCGCACACATCTGGATTTTGTTTGCAGCAGCTGAGACACTGCTGGCACGCCCATCTCTGTTTTCCTCTCTCTCTCTGTCTCTGTGTCTCTCTCCAAAAAAATAATAAAAGATAAAAAATAAAAGTTAAAAAAAGGTTTTCACAAATATACTCTATTACATACTCCATTACAACTACTTAAGCCAAAAATAATTTCCATATAATAATACTATAAACAATAAGACTATAAGCCTATAAAAAACTAATAATAAGACTATATAATAAAAATAAGACTGTAAATAATGACTGGGAAATTGGAGCTAGGAAAGGAATTGCATTGTAATTTCCCTGTCAGGAAGACCAGTGAAGGATGCTACAAGGTCTCAATACATAGTAAGACTATCTGTTCAAAACAACAAAATGTAAGAAGTCTTTAACAGTGTACAATTTCAGTCAAGGCACAAGCCACGGGTCTTGGTTGCCGTGGGGTAAGATGAGGTAAGCACACTGCTCTGTTTCTCAAGCAGAGTGCTGTCATAAGTCCCAAACAGAATGCATGAAATAACTTGAGGAATCTGAAAAGCAAATTGGAGGAACTGAATCAGAGCACCTGATTTTATTATTTTTACCTCCAGTTCTCCCAGCCTGGACTCACAATAGTCCAGCTCAGGCCAAGACATCTGAAGAGTCCCCTAATGCACACCAGGTTTTTTTGTTTGTTTCCTTCAGCAACAGAGGAAGATATTGCCTAGAATAGTGTTCAGCAGCTTAAAAATGCCTTGAAAAAGACACAGCTAACTGTAACACTCTCATGCTTATAGGACACATAACCTGAAGCCTAAAATAAGGATGAACAATATCAAAATTACCTGACTAAATGGGCAGACATGCCATATTCATGGAGCTTAGGACTCAACACAATGATGATTTTAATTCTTTCTCAATTGAGTCACATATTTAAAACTTTCAGTAAAATCCTAGAATTTCTGCCAATCTAGGCATCCTGATGCTAAAATATAAAACAACAAAACCAAAAATAAAGAAGTTCTGACAAGGATGATCTCACTGGAAAACGAGGACTACTAAACTTGATAATTCCAAGCCCAGCTACAGTGAATGTAACAGCAATCACGGGGTTTAACAGAGACGAGATATAGATGCACTCAAAGAGGAGCTTGGGGCTGGAGAGATGGCTTAGCAGATGACACTTGCCTGGGCCTAAGGACACACGTTGAATTCCCCAGTACCCACATAAGCCAGAGGCACAAGGTGACACATGCATCTGGAATTTGTTTGCAGTGGCTTAGAGGCCCTGACATACCTGTTCCCATTCTCTCTGTCTCTCTCTCTCAAACAATAATTATTTTTTTAAAAAAGAGGAACTTGTTTGTGAACAAGGTTCAACAGAATCCAACAGAAACAGTCTTGTCAATAAGTGATACTGGAATACCTGCACAGCTGGAGGCTAAAAAGTGAATCGAAATCAAATGCTCATGCCTTATATAGGCATTAACTCAAAATGAATAAATGCACCTAGATAAAAAAAAAAATGAAAAGTTTATCTTTCTTTGAAACAGACTATCTTGATTGTCTTGGCTTTGGCAGTGAGTTCTTAGTTTACCAGAGTACACACATAAAAGAAACATCTGGTAACTCAATTTCATCAAAATTAAAAATATTTGACCTATAGAGTTAAGATAATGAAAAAAGTGTGGTGGTTTGATTCAGGTGTCTCCCATAAACTTGGGTTTTCTGACTGCTAGGTTCCCAGCTGATAGAGATTTGGGAACTAATGCATCCTGGAGGCTGTGTATTGTTGGGGGCAGGCTTATGGGTATTATAGCCAGTTTCCCTTTGCCAGTGTTTGGCGCACTCTCCTGTTGCTGTTGTCCACCTGATGTTGGTGAGGAGGTGATGTCCACCTTCTGCTCATGTCATCATTTTCCCCTGCTATCATGGAGTTTCTCCTCAAGTCTAAACCTTTTTTTCCCACAAGCAGCTCTTAGTCAGGTGTTTTCAGCCAGTAAAGCAAACATGACTGCAGCACTCAGTTTAGAAGAAAGTATTTCCTACTATATGCCAGAGAACTTGTAGCCAGAATATGTAAAGATTTCTAAGTATCTATTATTTGAAAACCAATCCAATGGGTAAACAAGCTGGGCATGATGGCTCATAATTATAATCCCAGCACCAGGAAGGCTGAAGCAGAAAGATTACCACAGGTTCCATCCTATCTCAAAAATAAATAAATTAATTTTTTTAAACTGCCAACCAAGTTACACAGTTCTCTAAAAAGTATATACAAAGTGGTGGATAAGCACTTGAAAAGCTCTTCAACCTCAAGAGCCATTAGGAAAGTGTGGCTTTAAAACAAAATGAGATATTACCATATCCTATTACAATGGCTAAACATGAACAATATCAAGTGTTGGTGAAAAGCAAACACTTTCACACACTGTGGTAAAATGGAAAATGGTTGAAGTGATGGGTGGAGAAAGAGGAAACTTGCTAGGTGGTTAGGGAAAGGACCTTGACAGACAACAGTTCAGCTGCTCTTGGACAGAAGTTTGTCTTTTGAACTTGCCTTGGGAATGTGATGGTTAAAGTAAACATTAGGGTTAAAAAGGTAAGATCAAAACCACTAGGAGAAGAACAAGAGAGTATGACAGAGTCAAGCTGACCACATAATAGACAGAGCTATGGAAAATAAAAACAACACAGCAGGCTCCAGCTGGCCCCCATGAAATCCCCTTTATTTTTCATCTTATGTTCTATTTTATAAATTCTGCAGGTTGTGTGCTGAAACCTCCCTGCTCCCAAATAGTCCAGTCACAAAGAACATGACAAGTTCCATGACTGGAAAGATGACACATGGATTTCATCATAGGCATTGATGATTGCACCAAAAACTATATGTCTCCATATCTCAGTTCAGTACTTTAAATATTTTATTTATTTATTTGAGAGAGACAGAGAGAGAAAGAATGGGCGTGTCAGGGCCTCCAGCCACTGAAAATAAATTCCAGATGCCTGCACCCCCTTGTGCATTTGGCTTATATGGGTCCTGAAGAATCGGGTCCTCAAACTGGGGTCCTTAGACTTCACAGGCAAGCGTTTAACTGCTAAGCCATTTCTCCAGCCTTCAATCCAGTACTTTAAAGATCATCTTATTTCTATAAGCTGGAAGCCCTTATATACCTCAAAATAAAGAAACTCATTGAAAATTCACTTTCCAGCTGGGCATGGTAGTGCATGCCTTTAATCCCAGCACTCAGGAGACAGAGATAGGATGACTGCCATGAGTTGGAGGCCACCCTGATAATACAGAGTGAATTCCAGGTCAGCTGGGTTAACAGTGAGATCCTACCTCAAAAACACAGAAAGAAAGAAAGAAAGAAAGAAAGAAAGAAAGAAAGAAAGAAAGAAAGAAAGAAAGAAAGAAAGAAAGAAAGAGAGAGAAAGAGGAAAGAAAGAGAGAGAAAGGGAAGGAGAGAGGGAGGGAGGGAGGGAGGGGAAAGGAAAAGGAAAAGGAAAAGGAAAGGAAAGGAAATCCAGTTTCCAGGACCCCTCTCTGTTAGAGAATTTTTTCCTTTTGCATCTTTTGCTCTTTTGCTTTCCAGTGTGTTACCTGTCTTCGAGTCTCCTCTCCTATACAATTTCTCCATACCAGAGCTCTTCTCGCTGTAATTTCCACACAATAAAATTGGCTTCCTCTGTGCAGTAAGCTTTTCCTCTAAACCTTGCTCTCTCTCATAAAATTTCTCCTTTAAAACTCATTCTCCATTGTCCACAAAATTCATTCCTAGAATTTGTCCAAAGACCAAAGAGCCCTTGATTCAGCAGAACTTGGATGACCACTGAGAATCCAGCATCCCTGTTCCTGAGTTAAGCCCACCAGGAGCTAGGACAAGACTCCAATGCTCTCAAAAAGACATTTCATAATCACACTGGAAAATGGTTTGGAAGTTTGATACAAAATTTAACTTTTAAAAAAATTTTTAAAAATATTTTTATTCTTATTTATTTGAGAGAGGGAGGGAGAAAGAAAGAGAGAGAGAGAGAGAGAGAATTGGTGCGCCAGGGCTTCCAGCCACTACAAACGAACCCCAGATGCATGCTTCTACCACCTTGTGCATCGGGCTTATGTGGGTCCTGGGGAATCAAACCGAGGTCCTTTGGCTTTGCAGACAAGTGCCTTAACTGCTAAGCCATCTCTCCAGCCCCAAAATTCAACAACTTTTTAACCATATGATTCAGCAATCCATCTCCTAAGAATTACACAAGAGAAATGAAAATTCCATGCCCTCAGAAAAACTTGCACATAAATACTCTTCATAATGACCACAAAAAGAAAAGCATCTCAAAGCTATTCACTGACTGAATTCATAGGCAAACTGCAGTACATCCATACTATGAAACACTAAGCTAAGCAACAGAAAAAAATAAATGCTACAAATAAAAGTGGGATTCCAGAATGTAAAAAGGGATTGGCTATAGTTCAAAGTCCTACAGAGACACCTAATCATTAGAATCATGTTTTGTTTCTTCAAAGCAGACCTAGGCTATCCAGCAAGACCTTGACTCAAAAAGAAGCTGGAGAGATAGTTTAGCGGTTAAGCACTTGCCTGTGAAGCCTAAGGACCCTGGTGTTCCAGGCTCGATTTCCAAGTACCCATGTAAGCCAGAGGCACAAGGTGGCACATGCGTCTGGAGTTCATATGCAGTGGCTGGAGGCCCTGGTGTACCCATTCTCTCTCTCTCTCTCTCTCTCTCTCTCTCTCTCTCTCTCTCTCTGTGTCTGTCGCTCTCAAATAAATAAATAAAAATAAACAAAAGATGCAAAGGTCCCATAATAATGCATAAAGCAATGTATTGTCTTTGTATTTTGTTTTGTTTTGTTTGTCAAGGTAGAGTCTTGCTGTAACCCAGACGGACCAGGAATTCACTATGTAGTCTCAGGGTGCCCTTGAATCAAGGCTAGTCTACCTCTGCCTCCTGAGTGCTGGGATTAAAGGAGTGCACCACCACACCTGGTGCTATTTTTTTAAATAAATGTAAAATGTCATTTTAGCTACTATTTTAGAAGATGGAGAGTTTAGCAACCAAACAAAAATTTATGCATAAAAGATAAAATATTTAATATTTTATGGAGGTGTTTGGAGAGGGTGTTTTTTTTTTTTTTTTTTTTTTGTTGTTGTTGTTTTGAGGTAAGGTCTCATGCTAGCTCAGGTGACCCAGAATTCACTATATAGTTTCAACATGGCCTCATACTCATGGTGATCCTCCTACCTCTGCCTCCTGAGTGCTGGGATTAAAGGCATGCAACACCATGCACAGCTTGTCTTTAGTTTTTGACATTAAGTATCACTAAGTTCCCTGGGATGGTCTTATAGGCTCAAAGTTATTGTCCTGTTTCAGCCTGCTAAGTGCCTGAAAGC
The DNA here is from genome assembly GCA_036365145.1 of Orientallactaga sibirica. Taxonomy (NCBI): domain Eukaryota; kingdom Metazoa; phylum Chordata; class Mammalia; order Rodentia; family Dipodidae; genus Orientallactaga; species Orientallactaga sibirica. The sequence goes on along the minus strand of JAEOAD010000004.1, from coordinate 52,299,514 downwards.
TGAAGGTACATTCCACTGTCCTTGACATTGTATATGTCATATTTATGGTAAAATTTCAACTATCCAGACAGAAAATTAATATGAATAATGCTAAAAAATGAATGCAAGTATCAGAGAAGTATACTTCCAAAGAAAGAAATGTAACTAGGGAGATGGTTCAGTGGATAAAGTGCTGAGCACCAAGTGTGAGGAGCGGAGATTGGATCCCCACAGCACCCATGCAAATGCACAGCTACACACCTGTACCCCAACCACAGGAGAGAAGAGACAGGGGAATCGAGGGACAAGCTAGCTAGCCAGACTAGCTGAGTAACAAAGGCCTGGGTTTACCGTAGAGACCTTATCTCAGTAAATAAAGAGGAAAGTGATTGAGGAAGACACCCAATGTCAGCCACTGACTACCACACACAGGTGCACATACCACACACCCCCTCAACAAATACTAAAGAAAGAGAGAGAGGAAAGGAGGGAGGGAGGGAGGAGAAGGACAGAGAGAGAGAGCTGGATAGATGGCTTAAGAGTTAAGGCACTTGCCTGTGAAGCCTAAGGACCCAGGTTCAATTACCCAGTACCCAAGTAAGCCAGATGTACAAGGTGGTGCATGCATCTGAAGTTCATTTGCAGTGGCTAGAGGCCCTGGCACACTCATATTCTTTTTCTCTCTCAAATGAATAAATAAAGAACTTTAAAAACACAAAGAAACTATAAAAATGTGTAGATCACTTTTATCCTCATCAATTTCACAGTATCTGGCACAGTATATGGTTTACACAGTTACATATCATTTCTTTACATATTATCCAAAAACAGCTTTTAACAGAAATACAACATAAGCCCCACAAGTTATCATGTACCTCCATAATACATGCAAATATGAGTGAATATGCCAGTAATAAGTTTGGGACAGAGGATCACTGAAATAGGGAGACTCTGAATTCTGTAGGCCCAGTCAAACAGGAAGCATGGCAGAGGGCAGGCTGTATACCCAGGGCCTGCTGCATTGCCAGCCTGTTCTGGGAACTTGCCAAGTGAGGTCCCTTGAGTATGCAGTACAGAAACATAAATGTGTTCACTTCTGTAGGTTACAGGAAAACTAAAAATTTTAAATAGAAATATTGGATTGTTTTTAAATACTAACAGACTTTTTGTTTGAAATTAAAATACTTAAAAATAATCTAGTGAGTGTCTGCATAATTCCCAGAGAAACATTCAATTACATTTCCTACTAACATGTTGGAAATATTTTTTTCTTTTGGTTTTTCAAGATAGGGTCTTACTCTAGCCCAGACTGACCTGGAATTCACTATGTAATCTCAGGCTATCTTGGATCTCAAAGCAATCTTCTCACCTTTGCCTCCCGAGTGCTGGGATTAAAGGTGTGCACCACAATGCCCAGCAGAAATAATTTTAAAGAAAAACTCAAAATAAAGAAGGAGGGAGGGAGGGACATGAATAGAAGTTGCCCAAACTAAATAATCAAGATGCAATATTAGTGTTAAATAGTTCTCTCTTTAGAGAACAAAAGTGATCACTTTGATCAAATATAAATTTTTTATTATCATTAAGTAGAAACTTCTTATGAACATATCATATGTTGCTAAAATCATTTGCCACCTCTGTGCACCCACTCCACTGAGAGCCCTGCTTAGTGGAAGTGCTGGTATTCACCACGGAGTTGTGGATTAAGAGACAGGGAATTATGTAATACAGGCTGGCTTCCACCTCCCTATTGGGATTATGAGAGAGAGAGAGAGAGAGAGAGAGAGTGAGTGTGTGTGTGTGTGTGTGTCCATGTCCAGTTTCCTGCCTACAACAAAGAGTTCTGATGCAGTGTTTTGACATCCATAGTCCCTTATGTACATGAAAAAAAGGACCTCTATCACAGTAAAATTAGACCCCAAAAAATCGCCATAAACACTTTATCAGCAAGTTAGAACATTACTTATTTATTTTGGTTTTCTGAGGTAGGGTCTTGCTTTAGCTCAGGCTGACCTGGAATTCACTATGTAGTCTCAGGGTGGCCTTGAACTCATGGCAATTCTCCTACCTCTGCCTCCCAAGCACTGAGATTAAAGGCGTGTGCCACCACACTGGCTAGAAAATTATTTTAAAGGAAGTATTTTAAGTCACTGTATGTTTCCTTTTCAATAAATGTATTATTACAAATGTTACCTGATGCCTTCAAAACGTATTAAGATAATCATAAAAGATTGAAGAAACAAAGCATGGCAAACACATTGAGCATGACTTATAATCATGATCGAATGTAAACAAACTTTTGTCTTATAAAACATGATAACTGGTTTAAAAAATCACAAATGTGCATTACACACATGAGGATAATCAAAGAGTTACACTCAAGATATATTTGAATTCATCTCTAATCAAAACCAAATAATATTGTGCTGGAGAGACGACTCAGCAGTTAAAGGTGCTTGCTTGAGAAGCCTGGCAGCTGAGGGTCTGATGCCCCAGTACCCACATAAAGCCAGAAGCACTAAATGGCACATACCTCTGGAGTTTATGTCCATACGTTCATACGCTCTCTGTGCGCTTGCTCTCTCTCTCTCTCTCTAATAAATAAATAAATAACAAAATATTCTAAAGAAAACATGTCCAGCCCCAGTAGACCTGAAAGCAGGCTACTAAAGGGCACCACTCCTAAAGCCAGAAGCAAAAAGCCTGCAGGCAGTCACAGTTCTACAAAATGGGAAAGGCTCAGCCCAGTGACTGAGGAAAGTCCTCTAGGCACAGATAAAAGAGATTCCCTTGGGGCCAGGGAGAGCAAAGATCAGACATGGAGACTCAGGAGGAACTCGGGAGAAGCAGACAGCCATGTGGTCATGAGCCTAGGCTGACTCGGAATGTTGGGAGCCCCTTACCTTGGAGTCATTTCAGCACTTAGAGAAAGTGGAAGCCAGGAGAGACAGCAGGATACATACATTTCAGAGATATCTAGGATAAGTATTATGAGGGGGAAATCACAGGAAAACCCCAAGAATGCAGTGACTGGCTGAACCACAGAACTGAGCGTGACCTCTGCTTCTTACACACTATAACCTTGACCAGCACCTTTCCTTTAGTTAACATTAGGTTTAAATAATTTTCTACTAATTAACCAATTATCCAATTGTTTCAGTTATTTCCCTTAGCGTACAGTAACTCAATTTAGGATCTCCACTGTTATCATCATGAGGAAATATGGCTTCTTTTGCTTCTTTTTGTGTAATTTCCTTGCAAAATGTCAGCACAATAGGCTAAAATGTAAAATAACTCAAACTCCATAGCTTTTTCTGTGAGTTGCAAAGTCATAAGAATGTGCAATAGAATCTTAAGAAGGCTGAATAATTCTTATCCTAGAGTCTGCTGGAGGTAGGATAGCCCTCCGTGATCATTTTTAAACATTTTTTCCTACAGTCGATCTATTCAATAGCTTGTAAATGATTCAATGTTTTTTTTTTTTTTTCTTGAAAGTCATTCATTTGGACTAGAATTCCCAATCAAGTACAAATTACATTTAGTCTGTTTTCTATTCATTTTTTAAAATGATATTTTATGTTTATATTAGACAGTGAAAGAGAGAGAATGGGCACCTGGCCACTACAAACAAACTCCAGCCTCATGCGCCACCATGAGTATCTGGCTTATCTGGATTCTGGGGAATCGAACCTGGGTCCTTAGGCTCTGCAGGTAAGCATCTTAACTGTTAGGCCATTTCTCCAGCCCCTGTTCATTTTTGACACAGTGTCTCACTATGCAGCCCAGACTGGCCTTCAATTCATGATCTTCAGCTGTACCTTGGATTACAGACAAGGACAACCACATGCAGAAAATTGAATGTTCTTATAACCTAAAACTCTTGACACCCATTATAACACACCCATTTCTCGCCCATTAAATTTCCAAGTTACTTGTTGCCTTACTACAAATGAATGGTTTTGTAATTCCATAGCTGTTAAATCATTAACATTCTCTTACATGTACACCCTTTCCTCCTCCTCTTGTATGTTTTGTCATCTTAGCACCATGAGCTGAGTTTCTTAGCTCATATTCTCTCATTTTTCACTTTAATAACTTATCAGATAAGTATGATCTATTTCTAATACTACTATGCTTTCATAGCCTAAAATTTTTGATTTTAAGATATTCTAAATGTATAGAAGAATTTGATTATTTACAAGTGGGTGGATTTATTTTTATCTGAACTTTAACAAATAGCTTTATGTCAAAGAATTCCTATTTGTAGAAATAAACTAAGTTTTCCTTCTGGACTGGCCTATAATTAGTTTTATAAACTCCTTAAATACAAAAAGCACATTTGATTTTAGTCTGTTCTTTATGGTCTCTTTTAACTCAGTAAATATCATTTTAAAGCTATGTCCTGGCTGAGTTATATAGCAGTTTAAGGACTTCCTGGTAAGCAACCACTTCCGTGAGAAGTTCTGTGGCATTTCTGTCTGGTTCTAACAGTTTGCCTGTCTCTTCTCTGTCTCTTAGCCATCACTGCTGGCTGCTGACATACTATTATAACATGTGCTTTGGATCTGAAGTTGAACAGCTGCCATGTTAGGATTAAATATTAAATAAAATTAACAAGATTTAAGCAAGGATCTAATTGGTGCCCCCTGAGAGCAAAACATTTGAACTTTGTGACACCCCCTTTGGGACTTAGGTGCTCGCTTCTGCAGCACAAGTACTTAAATGGGAGTGATGAAGAGAGGATGACCATGGCCCCTGTAGCTATTTAGTTCAGTTTTCTAGAGTAAAGAGTACTAGGTTTCTTTAAGACCTTAGGCACATTATATGAAATAAAAGCAGTAAACAACTGCCTTGTTTTGCACACATAACACAAAGTCTACATTATTTTTTGTTTTTTCTGCATCACCATATTTGAAACAGATTATTACGAACTGAAATTGTTTAAACCAGAAATAGCTGGTTTGTTGCCCCACTCACATAGTCTTAAAAAATAAGAACAATGTTTCTTTTTATAGCCAAACAATGTGGTACTTTCTACAACATCCACTAAATAGTCTCAGTGTCAGAGCCACATTAGACAACACTTGACACTTTTTACCATCAGACCTCAAAAATACAAGCACGCGAAGTACCTGAAATATCTTCTTGTTGTTGTTTATAACTGTTTCCTTCACTTTGGGGATAAATTCCTTCACTGAAATTATAAGATTTATACATGAATTTTAAGAAAAACAATCAACATTCAGCAATTTGTTCTAATTTCTGTAGAAACTGCAGTGTTAAAAGGTAAACACAGCTTATGTATTTTAGTATTCTGGTAGGTATGTCTGATAATAGTCATATAAACTAGTTTAATGATATCTAAGTACAAAAGATCCAGATCTGTTTTTTTTTTTTTATTTCTATAAAGAGGTTATTCTGGTTGTCACAATTTTATCCTTAAATCAGAAGAGTGGTCTACATTTTATGATCCTCATTTCTATAGGATTAGTTGAACAGACTAAAAATAAAAATAATTCACATAGAACTGATCTTTGAAAAGCCGGTAGTCAAGCCTCATAGCAGTAAGACAGTGAAAACACAATAGTGGCAGGAAGATGCCTTATTGCTAAGAAACTTTATCATTAGTGTTTTAAAATGCTCAGTTCTAAAGAATATAAATTATAACAAACTTGTAGTTTACTCATATATAAATCTTTCATTAATCAATTTCATACAGAAATGTTGATGAAACCAAAGAAAATCACAGCAAAGTCTTAAGCTGCTATAAAATAGACCATAATATTATATACAATAACTTTTTTATAAATTTTTATTTTTATTTATTCACTTGAGAGAGGGAAAGAGGCAGAGAGAAAGAGAGAGAGAGAGAGAGAGAGAAAGAGAGAGAAAATGGGCACGCCAGGGCTTCCAGCCACTGCAAATGAACTCCAGATGCATGTGCCATGTGTATCTGGCTTCTGTGGGTCCTGGGGAATCACACTGAGGTCCTTTGGCTTTGCAGGCAAGTGCCTTAACCACTAAGCCATCTCTCCAGCCCCCTAAAATAACATTTTACTCTATCTAAATCAATACCTATATTAGATGACCATATAATCATTTCAATAAACATACAAAAAACTTCCCAATTCTTCAACTTACCAAAGCTGTAAATTCTGAATGTTAAAATTCATTTAAGTTCTCCAAAGGGAATTAATATATCAAAACTTTGGTTTACAACAAGAGCTTCAAAAAGAAAATTCTGGGGCTTGAGAGATGGCTTAGCAGTTAAGGAGCTTACCTGCAAAGTCAAAGGATCCACGTTCAATTCCTTAGTACCCAGGTAAAGCTGGATGCCAAGGTGGCACATGCATCTGGAGTTTGTTTGCAGTGGCTAGAGGCCCTGGAATAACCATTCTCTATCTGTCTGCCCCCTTTATCAAATAAGTAAATAAATATAATTTAAAAAAGAAAATTCTGTCTTGAACAAAAGTTAGTTGAAAAGAAATACAGAGGAAAATGAACCAATAGGTAAAACATGTGCCAGGCTCAAAGCATCCATTTGTCAGAGGTTTTTTGTTTGTTTGCTTGTTTGTTTTTCGAGGTAGGGTCTCACTCTAGCTCAGGCTGACCCAGAATTCACCATGTTATCTCAGTGTGCCCTGGACTCATAGTGATCCTCTTTACCTCTGCCTCCCAAGTACTAGGATTAAAGGCGTGTGCCACCATGCCTGGGTTTGTCAGAGTTCTTCTGACTCTAGCTAGAGATTATTTAACTGGCAGTAACATGTTTTTCAATTGAGAGGAAAAAAAATCTAGAATTATTCAAATTAGAAAATGGTAATCAAAACTTTCCCAGTAGAACTATGTAATCTACTTGAAAGAAAAATCTCAGGAGCTAGAAGAGAGCATGTGTGGCTCCAAGGTCATGTCCACTGTACAGGCTCTTCACAGCACAAAGGTCACTGATAGCCAGAGGTCAAAAGAAGCTAGTCTCTATAAACATGAGGAAGGGTAGTCTGTTGCAGAATTCATGCATTGTTCATATGTACCTTTTCATCATTGCACAAGAATGATAGAACATGATGAGCTACAGCTCTATTTCATTAGAAAACAGCATACAAACTAAGAGGTGTAGTGGTACCTGTCTGTAATACCATTCCTGGGGAGACTGAAGCAGAAGACTGGCATGAGTGTAAGGCCAGGCCTATGCAATATAACAAGATCCTAATCACTGTCAAGTGAGGAAGTAAACTGAAACCAACAACGGAACCCTGGGCATGACAGCTCAGCGGCGATGGTGGTGTGCACACTCCCCGTGTTCACTGAGATTTGCAGAATGGCAGGCACATCACAAGCTGGAGGCCAAGATGGATTACATAATAACAAGATCCTGCCTCAAAAACAAGCAATACATTAAAATTAAGTAATTTACCACATATAACTGTGCACTGGTAAAATTTTAAAGCATTGTATCAATTTAATTTGAAGTTCTTTCTTTTTCAGGAGTAGAAAAATAGCAGTGACTCTAACACTTGTTGGCATTGTAGAGTGAGCAAAATGCGTAGGTCCACAGAGTGACTCAAGAGCTGACATCTCACCAGCTGTTGGCTGGTGTTCTGCACTGAATTGAACTTTCCTACCCAACGTAAACATGGACACCAGTTTCTGTTGGTTTTCTTGGTTCTAAGACTACTGGTTTTAAAATGGCATTCTGACTTCCAGCTATCTGAAAGATGTCAAGGACAGACTTAACAATAGATGAGTGGTGAGGAAGCACTCCCCAAAAGAACACTTAGGTTCCTAGAATGAGGAGAAGACCAGAAATAAATCAAGAAGCTGAGCACCATTCAGCAGAAGTTCAAGAATTTGAAAAGTTTACATTGACAGTCTCCAGATTAAATTCTAGAACTATTTAGATGGATCAGCTTAAATTCAGACACATTTAGGGTAACATTTTTACTGAGATTCTATAGTTTATAGAGACCCAAGATGTCAGAACATGTTTGGTTTCATTCTAAAATGAAAAGTGAAAAGCACTAGCACATTCTTGATGTCCCACTTGGTTAGAGCCACACATGTAACAGACTAACAACTCATTGCCTACTGAGGCTCTACGTCACTCACTACAGACTGGAGGTGTTTTGAGGCATACACTATTTTTTTTTTTTTACCAACATTTAGCACCACAAACAAGACATTTTATTTCTGAGAGTTGTATTATGTAAGAAATTAGGGGGGCTGAAAAGATAGCACTTGCCTGAAAAGCCTAACTCAGTTGTGATTCCCCAGCACCCACATAAATACAGATGCACAAAATGGTGCATGCATCTACAGTTTGAGCAGCTAGAGGCCCTGGTGCATCCATCCATTCGTTCATTCATTCTCTCCTTGCAAATAAATAATTAAAAAGTGAAATTAGGTCCACAAAAACAATTAAATGCTTTTCAATTTTGAATGTATGCTGTACAGAGAAAATTGCAAGCAAGATATATATAGGATTGCTTCAATGTCACTGTTTTACAAAATGTATTTGGAATCAAACCCAAAACTTGATTAGCTGAGTTGTGTAAAAATAAATATAGGTTAATTTCCTATACAATGTCTGGCATATGGTAAACCCTTTATATTAGAAATTACAGCCATATCTTTCAAATACAAAGTGGCTCTGCTATTCAAGACCTCACAGTGGCTAATGCTACCTCAACAGTATCTGCATAATAGGAGGGAAAACTTAACTTACGGCATCAAATAGATGAGAACTAGTTGGAAAGAAGAGATCCAGTAGAGGAGACTAAGGGGAGGGAAAAGGGAGGATGGTAGGAGGGAATTATGATCATGGTATAATGCCTATATATATGCATGGAGGTTGTCAGCTAACAGTCAAAAAATCACAGCCATGATCCCCTTCTGATATAGAATGGACAAAAGCATCATTTAAGCACTATTACACAGCTATGCCCCAGTACACAACAAACTAAAAATAATTTATTTTTTATTTTCTCCATGATATTACATAACCAAATAAAGAGCATTTAAGAAAACTCCATAAATCAGGCTTGATTATTCAGTTCAATAATTTCACTATTTATTCCTTTTTTGTTCATTTGTTTTTTTGAGGTAGGGTCTCACTCTAGCCCAGTCTGACCTAGAATTCACTAGTTCACTATGTACTCTCAGGGTGGACTTGAACTCACAGTGATCCTCCTTCCTCAGCCTCCAGAGTGCTGGGATTAAAGGTGTGTGCCTCCATGTCTGGCTTATTTATTCCTTTAAATAACAACTTTCTTTTTTAAAAAATATATTTTATTTATTTATTTGAGAGAGAAAGAGTCAGAGAGACAGAGAGAGAATGGGTGTGCCAGGGCCTTCAACCAGTGCAAATGAACTCCAGACACATGCACCCCCTTGTGTATCTGGCTTATGTGAGTCCTTGGAAATTGAACCAGGGTCCTTTAGCTTTGCAGACAAATACCTTAAACGCTAAGCCATCTGACCAGCCCCAAACAACAACTTTCTTTAGAACTTAAGATCAAAATATTAAACTTCCAAATTAAAAAAAAAAAACTGAATAACTGAATTTTTACCAACTTTCCTAAAGTCTGTTTGTAGAAACTGACATATACCATTCAATATGATTTAAACAGGCATATCATCAATGGACCAAGGCAAGTGGGAATTCTGAAATTGTCACAATATGCTTCATCTTCACTGGGCTCAGTTACTATTTTAAAACACTGCTTTTTAGCCACAGCTAAACAGATCAAGATGCTAAAAGAACACACGCTGTCATAAAAGATCTTTGTTTAATCAACAAAGATTTCATAGTTGTGCATTTGCTCTGACTACTGGATAAACACCAGTGTTCCCTTCAGAAGGCCTCATGGGAATAACCAAAGGGTACAAAGTCATGCAGTGACAACTGTCCACAAGGAAGAATGTTATTATAAATCATGGCTGCTTGGTTTAGCAAAAGGAGCAGGCACATAGTGCCCTCCCATTCCATCATCCAAAAAGAACATCAGGTGATTTCTCTTGAGGCTCTCTGCCTAACTGCAGTGTTGGTAACCTATTTAAGCAATCACCACCAAGCAGTAAAAGATGGTGAGCCAATTAATCTGTAATCTCCCTCTCCTAACAGAAGAAAGAGACAGAGAGTAACTAAGTAAACACAAGGCTTCAACTTCAACTCCAGTGCTTGCTCTCCAGCTTCACACTGACTTTGCTGCACCACTGGAAGGAAGCCTGTGAAATGTATGAGAAAAGTGTTAGTGGGAAAGCTGAAAGTTCAGTATTTTTAATGGGGTTATATGAGTAGGTTATTTTATGGGAAAAGAAGGGAAGGAAGGAAAAGGAATGGGAAATAAGACACTAGGGTTCTCATATACTTTATACACACACGTATAAAATTTGTTTTTAATCCCATCTTGTAAACAAGTGAACAATGGCTTAAGAAGTAAAGTAACTTCCTGAGACTACATAGTGAATTCCAGGTCAGTATGGCCTACAGTAAGACCCTATCTCAAAAAATAAAAAAATAAAAATTCAAGTAATCGCCCAAGGTCACCTAATAAGAAAAAAAAAATGTAGTTTTCATTCAGACCTATGTCTGCATAGGTGTGACAAAGTTAGAACAGGTATAGGTACCTTTGGGGGGGGGGCATTAACAGTGGGGATTGAATATAGAACCACTTTTATGCCAAGTAAACACCTTATTAGCTGTGCCTAAAATACTAATTTTAAAAAGGGTTTGGAAAATTCTTTGCAGCAAGTTTTGCACATGGTATACAAGACAAGGTATGATTTGAATACATCACACTAATACGGTACCAAGTAGGGACTTTAAATTGTCTCTGTTTTTGTTTTCCTGAGATAAATAGGACCAAATACAGCAGTGGCTTTCACACAAGGTTGTTCATAAGGACAAGATGCTGTAATGTGTTTAATACGTTCAACAGAAGACTTAAGCATCTGATCAGGGATGGGGAAATGGCTTAGCAGTTAAGGCATTTGCTGCAAAGCCTAAGGACTCAGGTTCAATTACCCATGACCCACATAAGCCAGATGCACAAGGGGGTGCATGCATCTGTAGTTTTTTTTGCAGTGGCTGGAGGCCCTGGTGTGCGCTATTTCTCTCTGCCTCTTCCTCTCGCTCTCTCTCAAATAAATAAAATATCTTTTTTAAAAAAGTTTAAAAAAATAAATGCTAATCAACCACAGACTCCGAGATGTACACTCAGACATGAATAAATTGTCTCATTTACTTATTTTATCTCAATGTCTGCATATTCCTAGAGAAAAATGAGACAACCTTTTTGCCAAGTTTTCTTTTTCTCCATAATACCTTCTTGATTCAATGGTCATCTGAGAGCCTAGGGAGATGACTCCACAGTTAAAGCAAAGCCTGCCGGCCCAGGTTCAATTCCCCAGCCACCCAGATAATGCCAGACAGGCAGTAGCAAGAGACTGTGGTTCACCCCTACATACGCACCCATGCAAATAATGAAGTAAATTTTTTAAAAGTCATCCTTACAACAAAAAAAAAAATAATAGAAAGTTATTGGGGGCTGGAGGGATTGCTTAGTGGTTACGGCACTTGTCTGCAAAGCCAAAGGACCAAGGTTCAATGCCCTAGTACCTACAAAAGCCAGATGCACAAAGTGGCACATAAATCTAGAGTTCCTCTGCAATGGCTAGAGGCCCTGGCATGCCCATTCTCTCTCACTTGCTCACATGCTCCCCCCCCTTTCTCTCTTAAATAAATAAAATATTTTTTTAAAAAAAGAAAGTTGTTGGGCTGCAGAAATGGCTCAGCAGTTAAAGGTATTTCCTTGCAAAGCTTGGTTCTCTCTCCGTTCCTCCCTCCCCTGGCAAATTAAAAAAAAAAAAAAAAAAAAAAAAAGTTTTGTTTCTTCTTTTCCCAAGGTAGGGTCTCACTCTAGCCCAGGCTGACCTGGAATTCACTATGTAGTCTCAGGCTGGCCTTGAACTCATAGTAATCCTCCTACCTCTGCCTCCAGAGTGCTGGGATTAAAGGCGGGTACTGCCACACCCACCCAGCTAAAAAGAAAGTTATTGAGAGGAAAAAAAAATCCATGTATCATGTAAAGAAAAGCTAACTAACACATGTGTAAAAACTCACTCCAGGGCTAAGGAAATGGCTCAGTGGTTAAAATGTGATAATCTGAGTTTGGATTTCCAGAACCCATGTAGAACCTAACATAGAAAACCAGACAATGATGAGCATCTATATTCCTTGCCCTCTTAAGGTAAGACAGCAAACAGAGACAGAAGAATTTCTAGAAGCTCACCAGCCAGCCAGCCTGGGATGAGCAGTGGTGAACAAGAGGTCCATCTCAAACACTGTCGACGGCAAGGCCTGTCACCCAAGGTTGTCTTCTGACCTCCACATGTGTACTTTGGTACATGCATGCATATGCATACACACACACACTATTGACTCAATGCATGTTTTCTCCTCCATTTGAAAGTAAACTACCCCAACCTGAGGGGAAAAAAATGACACCTCACTGTTTCCTGAGATCTTCCACCAAGCTCTCTTTATCATGTCTTGTATGCAACAAAGAGGAGACAACAGAGGCGAAATCAACTCTTCATAAGCTGATTGACTCTGAGCCAGTATTTATATTTTAGCCTCTATTTTTAATTTAATAGATTAACCTTCCTTGTTGTCTTAAACATCTACAAGCAAAAGAGCTAGTTTGTGGAACACTTAATGCCTAAAGTCACTTTTCCTGCTGTGAGCAGATATAAAGCTGAACTTGATTTGATCTGATGTGTATAGCAAAAGCATGGGGTCAGAAATGTATACTTTACAAATTCTTGAGTTAAACAGCAATGAAGAACACACTCACTGAAATCAAGACAGGCCTAGATGAAAACCTGCCTCTAGCCCTTACTCAATCTTAGTTAAGAAAACGGAGCCTCATTTCTTCTGTTTCTATAACAAGGAATAGGACATAAATCTTGGGATGATTATGAGCCAATGCATGTCCAAGTGCTGCTACAGTATTTACTATTTAAAAATCACAATGGCTGCAGATTTGACTCAGTGGTTGAAGGCACCTGCTTGCAAAGCCTGACTGGAGGAGTTCAATTCCCCAGTGCCCACATAAAGCCAGATGCAGAGGGTGGTGATGCATGTGTTGGGAGTTTGTCTGCAGAGGCTGGAGGCCCCGCATGCCCATACTCACTCTCTCTCAATCTCTCTCTCACACACACTTTCTCTCAAATAAATATTTTTAAATAAATAAAAAGTATCACAATATAAGGATAATTTTTTAAACAAAGCATTATAAGTTCCCTAACTGGTTAAAGGTTATGAATTAATCTTTCCCAAACCACTTTTTTTTACATATCTTTAAATACACAGCCAGATTACTCTGACATGAGAATGAGAAGGGATTGGAGAGGGGGAGAAAGAACAAGAAATAAACAATTATTCTAAAAAACACATTTTTACTGCATTATTCTTTTGCAAAAAATGAAATTTCTTAGACCATCAACATCCTAATTATAGACAAGGTAATTATTGAAAACCCCATTATGGGAAATTCAATGTAAGTGCTATTGTAGATTAAAAAAATAAATAGGGCTGGAGAGATGCTTTAGTGTTTAAGGCATTTGCCTGCAAAGCCAAAGGATCCCAGTTTGACTCTCCAGGACCCAAGTAAGCCAGATGCACAAGGGGGCGCATGCATCTGTAGTTCATTTGCAGTGGCTGGAGGCTCTAGTGGGCCCATCCGCCCCCCCCCCCACCTCTCTCTCTCTCAAATAAATAAAATATTTTTAAAAGCTTAAAATAAATAAGTAAATAAATCTTGGACTTAGAAAGTTTATCATTTTGTGAAAAAGCAACCTTATGGTCAGAACAAATCTACAAGGAAACCCATGTTCTCACAGAGTTACAGGTGAAGTAGTGGGAAGGAATGGGGAACAAGAAATGGACCTGACTGAAGATCTGGGAAAGCTTCGAGGAGAAGGTGGAATTTGGAAGCTGGCATTAACAAATGTGCAGATTCCTCTGGGCAGCGAGTTTGGCCAGTAGAATTCCACATGAAGGAAGACAAGGCACAGAGGCATGACACTCTAGATGTCGGGAGAAGCTACAATTGACCTCCCACGTCTGCAAAGAATGTGGGAAGAAAGAGACTGTGTGGAATGTGAGGCCAGAAAGGAAAGTTAGAAACAGGTATCCTCACAGTCCTGATCTCTTCATCTTATAGGCAACAAAGAGCTTTTGGGGCAAGGGGAGGAGAACTTGAAGCACACTGACTCATGGTTTGGAAGTATCCATGTAAGCATAATGAATATTAAAGCAAACAAATTAAAAAGCAGAGGCAAGAGGTTACCTAAATACTTCTGGCCTAAACCAGAACAAATGAAAATGTAAGTTAGACGGTATATCATATTTTAAGACTCTATAGGAATTAGCAATATATTACCCTTATAACATAAAAACATAATTTCTTGGGCTGTAGAAATGGTTCAGCAGTTAAAGGTGCTTGTTTGCAAGCCCTGACATCCCAATTCTCCAGTACCCACATAAAGCCTGGTTCACAGAGTGGTACATGTGACTGGAGTCTATTTGCAAATAAATTTTATATGTATATATACATATATATATATATATATATATATATATATATATATGTGTGTGTGTGTGTGTGTGTGTGTGTGTGTGTGTGTGTTTAATTTATTGCTTTCAGGGTCAAAGTCAGTGGTCAACTGAGTGGGGTAGGATAAAATAATGTGATCCCAGTGGTAAAAAAAAATCCTCAAAAAGTTGCTACATGGGGCTGGAAAGATGCCTTAGGGGTTAAATGCACTTACTTGTAAAGCCTGCCAGCCTGGATTGAATTATCCTGTACCCACTTAAAGCCAGACTTAAAGTAGCACATGCATCTGTAGCTCATTAGCAATGGCAGCTCTAGTGTGCTCGCACATGTGCGCTCTCTCTCACACACACACAAGCATAAATAAATAAATAAATAAATAAATAAATAAATATTTTTTAAGTTGATACATGTAACCGGGCATCGTGGCACACACCTTTAATCCCAGCATTTGTGAGGTTTTGCTGTGAGTTCAAGGCCAGCCTGGGACAAACAGAGTAAATTCCAGGTCAGCCTGGGCTAGAGTAAGAATAAAAGTAAGTAAATAAATGAAAAGTTGTTACACATAGGATCACTTATAAGCAGAATCTGATGGATGTAATGTGGCACAGTTGGGATGTCATAAAGGTTCTGGGTGAGTGTGGTCTGTGGCAGGCACAAGGCCGATTAGAGGCCATAGAAATCACGATTCCAACTGAGACAGGAAATGATTAGTGAAAGTCAGGGGCTCAAAGCCAGCTGAACAGCTCACGGGGAAGGACTGCAGCCCAGACACTGAACAACGGAGCTTCGGCTGTCACATCCAACAGAAGTTTTTTTCTAGATTAACCAGAGAGTTCAAAATCTATACTAGAACTCAGAACTAAAACATAACGCAAATGTACTCAATCCCTAAGCAAAAATCCTTCATGGAGTGTAACTGAATATGCTAGAAGAAAGTAATGACAGGAAAACAGGTAAAAAATGCTGCTGCTGCGCCAAAGCAAGTAAAACATTATGTAAAAAACTGTCCACCATATGGACACTTTATGTAACTGGGCCCAATTTTACCTACACCCTCACCTGCCCCATGCCAGGATGTTTTACTCACAGAAAGCTGCTCCAGGCTCTCTGTCACCAGGGCACTGGTACTTAGGCCAGATTTACAATCTCTTCCTTTTATACCCCTAGCCTCCACTGTCTGACCTCTGATGCTATAGGGCAAGACTAACACATCTTCTCCATACCTTCCCTGGGGGATCCACTCCACCTTCAAAATCAGCTCAAGAGCAGGATAAAGTAGATCATACTTGCAATTCCAACAACTGGGGAGCCCGAGGCAGAAAGACTGCAAGTGTGAGGTCAGCCCAAGCCAGCTTGGGCTACAATAAAAATTAAAGAAAAAAATCAACTCAAGGGTACACTCTCCCAGGGATCCTCAGGCTGCAAAAGCTACCCATGTCTGCCATCTGCTTTTGTCGCTGGCCTTGCCATAAGTAGTATCATAGCACTGGGCTATTTCTACCACCAACTGTAAACTGCAGCCATAGTGAAAAATCATTTCATGCCTAGTCTCTGCCGCAAAGCAATTTAACAGTATGTGGAGAAAGTTAACACTTTCCTCGTTTTCCATAACTGGTATGGTTTCAGATATTAATTGATCTGTGAATAACTAATTATTACCTCTCACCATTTGAATGAAGACATTAATCATTACTTCACTTGTACCATCTATTTACAATGACAGATTTTTTTTTGACTAGAGAAATCTGACAGAAATGTTATGACATCTGTGATCATGAAAGCTCTAATGACTTCTCCACAAGCCTAATGTGGGATTCAGAATGGCAATTATAATGAACTGAGGAGGAGTCAGGTAGCTCTTTTAGGCATGGAGAGTGACTGGGCCCCTGAAAGTAAGAAACAGGAACTATCCAAGCAGGCTCAAAATATCAACTGACTTCTTTTATTTGAGACAGAGAGGGGGAGAGAGAGAATGGGCATGCCAGGGCCTCTAGCCACTGCAAACAAACTCCAGACACATGCACCCCCTTGTGCACCTGGCTTATGTGGGACTTGGAGAATCAAACTGGGGTCCTTAGGCTTTGTAGGCATGTGCCTTAACTGCTAAGCCATCTTTCCAGCCCTGACCTGACTTCTGATCTCTTACCTAGATCTGTTTTTCCACAAACAACCTGGGCCTGTCCTAGAAGGGAGGTCTATCCTAGGATTCAAGTCTAATCTTAACATTATGGTTGGTCAGCGTTCAGCCCCCATAACTTGGTGTCATGGCTGGCCTCTTCCTCACACAGCCCTAACCAATCAGCTGTCCCTCTGGTTCACCTGAGCAGAAAGGTAGGGCCCACCCCCATAGGGTTATAACTATGTCTGCAAGGGGAGAACAAGGTCTCTGTGCTGCCTGACCACTTGGGAATTTCCAGCTGCTAGTGAGTTTCCCCTGGGCTCAGCTTGGCCCAGGCCCAGCCAGGCTGAACCAAGGGGAGAGACTGTCTCCACCCCTGCAGCCCTTACTCTCCACATGGGCTCTTTACCCCCTCCAGATCCCCCCATGGCAGGAGCTCTTTGAACTTTTTTTCTGTCCTTTTCACATTTTTTTCCAGGCCCTCCATTTGGGCTCTCAAGCCACATGGGTATCTTTCTTGGTCCTGTACTTCCCTCAATAAATAACAACATTTAATAATTATCCTTCTCACTCTTATTTCATTCAATTCTTTGATTAAAAGTAGACACAGAGCTTGGGTTTAGGGTTCAAGGACTTTCCTGAACCCCTAGTACCCATTACATATCTATTACAGAACTGCTGTGTGACTGCCCACTTAGAAGGTGCCAACACTGAAGGTGTTTGTTTATCCTCACCATCCCAGAATAAGAACTGTGATGACCTGGTTGGCACTGCCAATTACCTAGAACCATCAAACCTTCACTCCCTCTTCCTTTCCACATCTTGCCCTCCACTCCTAGGTACTATCACTTCAATACTCCTTCTTCATGATCAGAATCAGTTGGAGAGCCTCAAAGACTGCTGCAATTCTCCCTGGCTTTCTAGTTAAGTTAGTCTGGAGTGGTTCACGGAACCTGAAATGACACTGCAGCTGGTGACAAGGGACCACAATTTAGAAGCCACTCCACAAAACCGTATTGGTAAAGCTGTTTGGTTGTCAACATCTGCTTAATTCAGTAGCCCTCAAGATCTTTGCTTCTAAGCAAGGGCAACAATGAACACAACTATTTAAGAGTAAAATGGAGAGTTCTGTGACAGAGGGGTGAGGCATTATAGGAAGAAAATAGTGCTGAGCCATATTCCTGAGTGGGAAGCTCAATGCAGGAGAAAGAGCAACCTTTTAGAAATTTTTATGTAAATTAAATTCAACGAATCAAAATTCATTTCCAATTCTAAATCCAACTTGGAAAAACAAATGCCTGAAAACACCCAAAAAATTTCTGAAAAATAGTAATTATGACACACCCTACCAAGATCACTGAGACACACTACCATACCACAAAGGATCTTGCATTGAATGAAAAGTAAACAAAACTGAATAGAAAGTCCTATGAATAAATATGAATGTTTAATAGGAAAACACATTGTCTCAAAACAATGCAAGAAGATCAACTAATGAACAGATAATATCAAAGTAATTACTTAAAAAGAAATAGGAACCAGGAATGGTGGTGCACCCCTTGAATCCCAGCAATCAGGAGAAAGAGGTAGGAGGAAGGCTATGAGTTCAAGACTACACAGTGAAAGCTAGGTCACCCTGGGTGAGAGTGAGACACTACCTCAAGAAAACAAACAAAAAAGGTCCTATCTCATACCAGAAAAGAAGCTTCTCACTTTGCTTCTGGTACATATTTAATAATAGATTTAAGATAAAGGAATGTTTTGACCTATAAGTCACAGGTATTTTTAAGTGAGACAAAAGAAAATAAATGAAAACATCTCTAAAAATAATAATGAACTAAAATGCTAAAAATGATTCCACAAACAAAACTACATGATAAATGCTAAGGCTGGAAAATAGTTAGAACACAGGATAGAGAGCATCAACTAGGTTCTTTTAAATATTTGATTTGTTTATTTGAGAGACAGAAAGAGGCAGAGAGAGAGACAGAATGGGCATGCCAGGGCATCCAGCCACTGCAAAGAAACTCCAGATGCATGTGCCCCCTTGTGCAGCTGGCTTACGTGGGTCCTGAAGAATCAAACCAGGACCTTTGGCTTTGCAGGGAAACACCTTAACTGCTAAGCCATCTGTAGCAGACAGCTTCAGGTTCGCTGAAATGAACTTCCAGACCAAACACAGTTATGGAAGAATGGATTTATTATAGCTTACAGATCCAGGGGAAGTTCCATAATGGCAGAAGAAGCTGGCCTGCTTTCACAGGACCAAACACAGAGAGAAAAGCCACAAGCCAAAAGCCACACTGCACAGCACACCTCAGGAACTCCAGCTAGGCACACTTTGCATATCTTTAGATTGACATCTCAAACCCACCACCACACCTTAGGGCTGGACCCTGAGATCCACCCAGTGACTCTGCCTCCAGCCAGGTGATTGCAGATGCAAACAACAAGATAATAAAACACTGAAAATATTGGGGGCCATTTATTCAAACTACCACATTCCTCCCTTGACCACCAATAGATTCATAACTATCACACATTGTGAATTGTATTCAGTCCAATTTCAAAGGTCCTCACAGTCTTGACCAAGTCAAGATAGTCCTGTAAAATCAAACAAATTAAATACATCCAACACATAAAGGCACAGAGTAAACATTTTTAACTGGTATAAGGCACAGCAAGGAGAAACTAGAACAATGCAAATTCAGCTATCAGCAGCAATCATCAAACTTCTGCAGTTCAAGTTCAATACAACCAGAGACTGACAGTCTCCAGATTTTCCAGTTCTGCTCCTCAGCTGGGCAGAGTAGCCAGGGAAAACTTCCATCCAAGGCCAGCAGTGCACAACATGGTAGCCCTTGCACAGTCCTGGTATAGCCAAAACATCTTCAGGTCTCCATGCAAACCACAGTCCATCTTCCAAAGGTTCTTCCAGCCTATTCCTGAGGGTCTTCACGCCCTACCTCATACCACATCTCAGCAGCGGCTCGTGGAACCATGTGCAATTCATGACCACTCCAGGCATTTTTTCATGCTTCCAAAACTAGTACCAGGTGTGCAGGACACAGCTATATTCTTAATCCAGGAACAAAATAAATCATAACCTTGAAAAGCAGGTTCCTTCTCCAGTCAACTCCTTCCCAAAAGAGTTTGCATTTCTAACAGTCTTTCCCCAGGCATCTTCTCCATTGTTTTAATGTAAAGCAGTTGGGCCACCTTCCTTAAGATTGCTAATGTGTTGACAATAGCAGCTTCAGTAACCTAAAATCAGTCTCAGTGCCTCTAATTTTAACTTGCTTGAGGTTTTCCAACTTAAAATCTTAAATCTCTCAGTCCAATATCTTCAGTCAAGCGCATCAGTCCATTACAAATTTAACCATGACCAAACTTTCTGGACCTGGGCAGCAGAACGCAGCCATCCCTTATGCCAGTAGCCCAGTTCCAACAAAGTTCAATACTGTCTGCACTTAGCATTCTCAAACTCTCATCAGAATAGCCCATAATACTTGTCTTACCACTCCAGAAGTTGCAAGCAGCAAGTCCATGTCCGTTCCTCCAAACCAAAGGTTCCAAAAGACAAAAATCCACATGGTGAGGTTCCTCTTACCACACTCTCGGTATTAACTTCTGTAGCAGACAGCTTCAGGTTTGCCAAGATGAACTTCCAGACCAGGCACAGTTATGAAGGAAGGGATTTATTATAGCTTACAGATCCAGGGGAAGTTCCATAATGGCAGAAGAAGCTGGCCTGCTTTTACAGGACCAAATCACAACAAAAAAAAAAAGAGAGAGAAAAAGCCACAAGCCAAAAGCCACACAGCACAGCACACCTCAGGAACTCCAGTTAGGCACACTTTACATATCTTTAGATTGAAATCTCAAACCCACCTACCACACGTTAGGGCTGGACCCTAAGATCCACCCAGTGACTCTGCCTCCAGCCAGGTGGCTGCAGATGCAAACAACAAACTAATAAAACACTGAATATATTGGGGGACATTTATTCAAACTACCACACCATCTCTCCAGCCCAATTGGTTTTATATATTAAGAGTTTTTACCATATCAGGAGCTAGGGAGACAGCTCAGTTGGTAAAGTGCTTGTTTCACAAGCATGAGGACCAGAGTTCAATACCCACATAAAAATGCCAGATGTGGTTGGTAGCTGGCAAGTGTAATCCCAGCACTGGGAAGACAGAAACAATAGGATCCCTTGGGCCAGTCTAGCCAACTGGAGAGGTACAGGTCAATGACAGACCATGCCTCAGGGGAAAAAAAATGGATGGGTTTCTTGAGGATGAAACCTGAGATTGGCTTCTGGCCTCCATATGCATACACACGCATGAACCCATGCACACGTACACATGTGCACGCACAAATACACACAAGAGGAAAGTGAAGACACAAATATAAGACAGTTCTGTGTCCGGTATACTTTGTAGGAGAAACATAAATGAATTTTAACATTCTATAATCTTGTCAAGCATCATGAATGGTCTAAGAAATAAAGTTCAAATAATTAAACATCCCCCCTCAGGTTAGAAGTCATCAAGGTTTCACAGCATGGCTTTAAGTCACACTGAAGTGAAAATGGGTAGGGAAGGCTTGGGGGTGTCAAGAACTGTTCCCAAGTTTCAAACACAAAACGAATGAATGTGAGGCAGAAAAGGCAGAGATCATTCCAGGTGCTGGTGTGGTTGCATTTTTATAAACTTGAACCCAACTTTTCACTCACCTCAAATTTAAACTGCATCTTTGACTTAGACAGATTTTTAAAGATTTTTGTTATTTCAGAAGAGGGTATTGAAATAAAGAGCAGCTACTGTTGACTTTTGACTTTTTTTTGAGAGAGACACACAGAGGGGGAGAGACACGGGGCATGGGGGGTGGGGAGAGACAGAGAGAGAGAATGGACATGCCAGCAGCCTCTCAGCTGCTGTGAACAAACTCCAGATACTTGCGCCCTCTTGCGGGCACATGCAGCATTGTGCCCTTGCGTCACTTTTTTGCATCTGGCTAAATGTGGGACCTGGAGAATCGAATGGGTGTTCTTAGGCTTTGCAGGCAGGCACCTTAACCACTAAGCCATCTCTCCAGGCCCCCCCTTTTTTTTTAACTTCATGAACTTTAAAATCTTTCTTTACTGAGAACAATGTGGTGCAAAAAGCAAAATGCTGTTATTTTTCAGGAAACATACAAATATTGTCAATACACAAGGAGGGCTGGAGAGATTGCTCAATGGTAAAGATGCTTGCCTGCAAAGCCTAAGGACCCACATAAAGCCAGATGCACAAAGTGGCACATGCATCTCTGCAGTGGCTAGAGGCCCATTAAAAAAAAAAAAAAAAAAAAAAACTAACTTAAGGATGTTTGACAAATGTTTAAAATGACTTAGTTCTATAATGTATGACACTTTCAAATTATGTAAATTGAATGCCTACTAGAATGGGAACACCCACTAGCCTAGCCTACTGTCTCTTGCTCCATCAGGCATCTCTCCATTCAGTTACTGGACCAGCACAATCCAGGTTGAGATGCCTTCCGTGAGAAAAAGAATAGCTTGTCTTCATTATGATCAAACCAGTAACCTGTCTTCCTTCAGAAACAGCATGAAAGCCGGGTGTGGTGACACACCCTTTTAATCCTGCACTTGGGAGGCAGAGGTAGGAGGATCACCATGAGTTCAAGGCCACCCTGAGACTACATAATGAAAATAATGAATTTCAGGTCAGCCTGAGCTAGTGAGACCCTACCTCAGGGAAAACAAACAAACAACAAAAAAAAAAAAAAAAAAAAAAAAAAAAAAAACCAAGAAGAAGAAAAGCAAATAGAAGAGAAAAAAAGAAAAGGAAAGGAAAGGAAAAGAAAGGAAAGAAGAGTATTAACAATTTCTAACTAGCAGTACTTCTGTGCAAATGAATCTGGGCTGTCATGAAGATGCAACATGGAGCCCAACAAGAGGAAACACTTTCACACAGATGCCACCTGCTCTCCAGTCCTAAGAGAATCCATGCCACCAAGAAAAGGAAACCTATAATAATTTAGAGAGGAAAGGCATAACCCACTCACAAAGGATCACTTTATTTCCAGACATGGATTCTCAACAAACAATCAGCCCCGTGTCTCCTCACATATTATTTGCAGCATAGAGGGACTACTTCTAATTACAGATGAATATTACTTGGCTTGTGGAAGATGAGCCTGTGTACACAGATGTAGCTCAAGACAGGGACATCAAAAGCACAGAATAAAATCTACCTTCCATAAAAAAAGGCCTGTTTTATAGGCTCATAGATAAGGTCTTTTCATTAGTACCCATCACTAGCAATAAAGTCCACTTGGTTAGTTGCTTATATTCTCCCCAGAGGACGACGTAATAAAGTTTCATAATGTACACATTGTGTGCTATCTCCACATCTTACTGGGTAGAGTCTTTTCTAATGACTGCCAAGGGCTGAAAAACCGTGCTTACAGAGAATCACATTCCATGAATTAATGAGTTGCTCAACAGCCTGATTTCTATTTGGGAAACAGGGAGCCTAAGCCAAGTATCAATGAACTTACTGAACAGAAACTGAGAGTGTACAGCTCCAGTCGATCTTGAGAATCTCATATGGCAGATATTTAAAACCTTAACCACTGGGTTAAACACATTTGTCAAGTGACAACCATGCTGAGTTATTACTCTGTCATTAAACCATGAGTTTACATGCAGCTCCTTAGACTACTCCCTTCATGTCTTGATGGTCACTTTACATAGAGAAATCACAAGTTGAAGGTAATAAAGGTGACTGCCAAATTCTAGTTGGAGGAAGAATACCCTCCCTTGTTGCCCGATGTCAAGCTGGCAGCTCTACCTCAGACCCTGCTGAGCCAGCCACCCTGGCAGTGCCAGGCAAGGAAGGAAGAGGCCAGAGCGAACTGGCTCCTGCTGCTATAGCAATGATGCTCATGCCTCTTGGGTTATAGATGGCACCCTGGAGGAATTTTCCCTTTGGCATGTCATTGCCCCTGGGTGAGGGAAGCATTCTCCAGCTTTGCCACCACAAAGTACAGGATCAAAAAGCCAGTTTCATACTGTGTTCTGACTAAGAGAGATCAGTGTGACCTTCCCACTGAGAACTAAGCTCAGGGAGAATGCTGAGAGGAAGAGGAGGAACAGACACATTCACATGCTCTCCGTGTGTGTAAACCCCTGACCTCAAAAGGTCAAGACAGCTTAGGAACAATACACACAATCCTGCAAGGAGGAAAATAAAAAAATTGAATCTGCATAGTACCTGGCATTTCAAATATTTTGACTTGCCTTATTTTAAAAGAGTACTTCTGTCTATACTCTCTTGGACATTGTTCAAAGAGGTGTATTTTCAATAAGACTGAATAGTGTTTTCAGCTCAGCAGAGATCCAACTAGATGAAGGTCTTATTTTCATGAACTATATAATACAATTAGTATGTTAGTGCCCAACCCAGTGTCTGAGACAGTTGTTTTTCAATGGATATTTAATTTTAAAAAAATCAATCAACTGTTCACTACAAAATAGCTTCAAACCATACCCTTTCCAATTAATGTAAATTTCCATCTTTCTCTCAAACCCACATCTGAACTGCTTCTTTAACCTTCAGAGGTGCTTAAGAATTCTGAACCCTGGGCCAGACAGATGACACAGTGGTTAAGGTGCTTGCCTGCAGGGCCCAACAATCCAGGTTTGATTCCCCAGTAGCCACGTAAAGCCAGATTCACAGAGTGGCACATGCACCTGGAGTTTAAAGCAGATGGAGGCCCTGGCATGCCCATTCTCTCTCTCTCCTCTCCCTACCTGCTTGCAAATAAATAAAAATACTTTTTGAAAAAATTCCCAACCCTTGCACCTTCCTACTAGTGTGCAGAGCCACAAACCTTGGTGTGTCTAAACATTTCCAGTACTCCAGGAAGAAACCAAGTCTGGCCTAGGGTTTTCATAGGCTGTACTTAAAGAAGCATGTGTCTGGGGCTGGAGAGATGGCTTAGTGGTTAAGGTGCCTGCCTGCTAAGCCTAAGAACCTGGTTCCAAACTCCAGGTCCCACCTTTAGCCAGATGCAAAGTGACGCAAGGGCGCAATGCCGCACTTGCCCACAAGGGGGCACACACATCTGGATTTCGTTCACAGCAGCTGAGAGACTGCTGGCGTGCCCATCTCTGTCTCCCTCTCCCTGTCTCTCTGTATCTCTCTCTCCAAAAATAAATAAAATAAAATAATTTTTTTTAAAAAGTGTGTGTCTGGGCTGGAGAGATGGCTTAGCGGTTAAGGCGCCTTCTTGCTAAGCCTAAGAACTCCAGTTCCAATCTCCAGGTCCCGCATTTAGCCAGATGCAAAGAGATGCAAGGGTGCAATGCCACACTTGCCCACAAGGGGGCACACGCATCTGGAGTTCGTTCACATTGGCTGAGAGGCTGCTGGCGTGCCTATTCTCTGTCTTCCTCGCCCTCTCTCTCTGTGTCTCTCTCCAAAAATAAAAATAAATAAATAAATTTTTTTTTAAAAGTGTGCGTCTGAGCCAAACTCGTAGTACATATCTAAAATGCCAACACTCAGGAGGCTGGGGCAGGAGCATTACAAGTTGGAGGCAAGCCTGGGCTGCAGAGATAATCTAAATCAAATAACAAAAGAAATGCATCTCTCTGACCCAAGCAAGCAACTGCACATTGGGACCAATACTGTGAGTGCTTGTCTCACTGAATAGACTTCCAGAATGATCTTCTCCCAAACCTAAAACATATATCCTTTTCACAGTTAATGTTTTCTTGGAAACAGACCAAAGGTTCAAGAGGTGAAAGGTTACAAAAATAATACAAAAACACAGACACACTCATACGGTTCCTATGTGACCATTTCAAAAAGCATTTAAAATGAGTTTTAAATAACTGAAACAGCCCAAAGCATAAACGGAGGAAACATGAATATAGCATACAGAGTTGAAAACTTAAATGCTCATTAAACGGCAGAAGAATCCATTCTATCTACAAAATTACTACTTCTGAAAGGACAGATCTGAAGATATTAACCAGCATTCTTTTGACAAGTAACTTTGGAAGCTTGTTTTATGTGTATTGGATTAGCTCTGGAATACAGTTAGAGAAGAAAATAGTCTAGCCCAACTTTCTAAAGACTATTTGACCATTGCAGTTGTTTTTACATCAAACATGTTAATTTGTAAGATTTGAATGCATTTGTGGAACTGTTAAAATGCCAGTTATTTGCATTATTATCTCTAGGGGGCAAAGACATTTTTGTTTTAAAGTCACTAGTTCTTTAACATTCTGCTACGAGCTCATTAATTTTGAAATCAGAAAAATAATAAACGAGCAAAGCAGAATCAAGTGTTTAATCCCACTTAAAGCTTCTTTTACTTACCAGCTTTGTCACCTTGGTCATTCTCCAAAGCAGGATGCAAAGTGATTTAAAGATGCAAATAAATTCAAATAAATGTAGGTTCCACTCTTGAATGTGACTTTCCTTAACAACAAATTTTAGATGGAAGCGGGACTAGTGATATATGCCTGCAATCCCAGCTACTTGGGAGGCTGACACAGGAGGGTTCCAATAGCAAGGCCTGCCTGAGAAGCTTAGTAAGATATTGCATCAAGATAAAAAGGGTGAAAAAATATAGCTTAGTATTCCATCTCTTGCCCAGCAAGCATAAGGCCTTAGGATTAAGCCCCAGTATCAAAAGAACAAAAAAGTATATTACAACAAAAATGAATTCAAAAAAATCCCAATCAATAAATCCATTGAACCATATTTTTTCCAGTAAATATTTTCTCCTCTCCTTTGGTACAAAGGGTTGAACCTAGAGTCTGTGCATATTAAGAAAGTGCTCCTTCCACCGCTGACACCCAGCCCTGGAACTTCCCTGTCTCTATTAGACAGGGCCTCACTACACACCCTCACTGGCCTCAAACGCGCAGTCCCTCCAATCAGCCACTCCAGTCGCTAAGGGCTTCAGGAGCGCTCTTCCGCAGCTGGCTCAGTGACAGCAATAAGGGCATACAGGTTAAAGTTCAACCCATGTGTAAGAAGTCACAGCTTCATCCTGAGGAAAGCACAACCCGCTTTGCCCACAGGTGTTAAGAGGGGCACTGCAGCCATCTTGGAGGATGAACGAGTCAGAAGTTATGGGAACTCTTGTTCTTATCAATAACTGAAGTCAATCAATAACGGAAGTCAGCGTCTACATGGACACTTAATTTCACAGGATTTGTGGTGGAGAATAATGCCTTGATTTCTTGCTTAGGGAGGCAGATATGTTTTTTAAAAGAACACTCTCTTCAATGTATGACAGCCTGTGATTATAATGGTGTCAAGTTCTCACTCCCTTGAATAATGGGCTATACTGTGTATGACTTTACAATAGAAAATTTTCAATCACTGCCTCTCAATCTTACCAAAATCAAAGACATGGCGCTACAGCATCTCTCACCTTCCACAGGAGAAGGGGAGGTAGTGGAGGGAAAGGCCACTCCCACAGTGGGGAGGTGTGGAGACACAAGGAAAGGCTTGAAGCACAGCCAGAGTGGCAAGAAGATATTCTCAATCTAAGACTGCATTCCGCTCCTGTGAGAGGAAACACAGTGTTCATTAGCACTAGTGGATGTTTTGCATTCAGTGGGCCACAAATTAGTGCCCTGCATCTGGCATTTATTTTCACAGTAGGCTAGGAAGCTTCTAGCCAACCCATCCTCCACTTCCTGGGAACGACAAATGAGAACAGGGCATCGCTGTCTGTCCTTGGTTTGGAACTAGTACAGTGACAATACCAGTATTACAAAGGCTGCTTTCTAACAACATTGATAATATTAACATTTAGCAAACATACCATATGCGTGGTATAGGCTAATGCTATTTCTATACTTCAGTTCTGCATTGTTCTCCTTTTCTACCAAGGAGGAAACCGGAGCTTAGGAAGGGACACACAGTGCCTAGTGACAAGTGACAAGACAGAGACTCAGGGCCAGATCTTCTGTCTCCAAGTTCACCCTGCAACAGCTGCCTGCCAAGTGCCCTCTGACTTCTGGCTGGACCAGTTTTATTTGAAACCAAAACCAATGCTGCTGAGTGCCAGAGCCAAGTGTGCTGGCTCATTGCATCAGACAGTTGGAGGGTAGGCTGCAGTGTTAAATGAAGAGGATGAGGCTCACTTAAAATGCTTCAGGGACTGCTAGGTCCCCTACCCATTTGCTATCATTTCTCAAAGGCTTGTTTTAATGATGAAATCAGGCTTAGAATTTCATCTTGTTTTCGGACATTATAAAAAGCCAACGTATTGCCAAAGTATTCTTAGGAAAACAGAAAAACCTGTTACCAAAGTATAGGTATGTTCATTTCCATCTAAGGAGGAAGAACACTCAAAAAAAGTATTTGGCAAGCTGTTTGCTTTGTAAAGAAAATACAGGATCTCATGTAATCCAGGCTGACTTCAAACTGTAGTTGACATTGAACTCCTAGTCCTCCTGCTTCCACCTCCCAAATGCTTGGATTATAGGCCTGTGGCACTTGTTTTAAGATAGTTTTACTCTGGAGTGTCAGGTGACCTAGAACTCATGATCTTCCTACTTGAGCCTTCCAGTGCTAGATTGTATGTATACAACATCCCACCCAACATTATTTAATTTCTTGCATTCATACTTCATAATTCTCAGTGACTTCTTTCTTGAGCAAGAACCACCATTTATTATTCTATCCCATTCTTCAATCTGCTATTAGTTTATATCAGCAATCAGTCCAATTCCCACTAACAAAACTTCTACATCAAAACAGCAAGGCTGTTGACAAGTTAAATCTCAGGGTGTTGACAAAGAATTATGATATACTAATCATATAATTAATGACTATGTCAAAATCTCTAACTTGATCTATAAGTCAAATGTTCCTCTGCTACCATTATTTATAAGAATATTTAAGCTATAAATAAGACTAGGGCCTGGCATGGTGGTATTTAATCCCAACACTTGGGAGGCCAGGGTAGGAAGATCGCTGAAAGTTCCAGGTCAGCCTGGGGCTACAGAGCAAGTTCCAGATCAGCATGGACTAAAGTGAGATGCTACCTCAAAAAAATAAATAAATAAATAAATAAAAAGGAGAATAGTATGACACTATCCTGCTAGTGATAGACAGCTTTCCTATTCTGTATATATAAGATGGAAATAACAATATTAAGAATTTTCCCATGTTAATAAAAGATGTACTTTTCATAAACACCATAATGCTAATCCTCAAATGTAACTTTGTGTTTGTGATGTATGTGAGTGTATAGATGCACGTTCACACATGTGTAGATAGCAGAGAACAAACCCGAGTGTTATCTCAGGAACACTGACCACTTCTGTTTATTTTAGTGCAAAATCTCTCATTGGCCTGAAGCGCACCAATTAGACTGGACAAGCTATCCAACAAGCCCCAGGGATCCACCCATCTCCATCCATCTCCCCAGCGCAGTGTGCTCATCTCTAAGACTGAAGAAATACCTCCAGTCTCAGCTCTGAACCACCACCTCCTCTCACCCTCCTTGCACTTCCATAAGAATGTTTACATGGTCCATACTTATGTGTGTCATTCTGAGGAAAATGCACTGGAGCCCCAGAAACGACGTAGGTGAAGAAGCCATTCTCAATGGCTCAGCCCCTTAGTGGTGACTAAATTGCCAAGTCCTTGACAAGAAATCTTTTGAGATTTCCAGTGAAGACCAATGAAAGTGGAAGCCTGCACGTACAAGGCTGTGACTGTAACTCTCGTCCCTCGCCTGCAGGCCTTTTTACACCTTCAACACTGCGCATCATTTCATCGTGCCCCAAAGCTAATTCCTTTGCTAACATTAGTTTATTTGGAGTACCTTCAAATTCACACCACTGCAAGCATCTGTGGAATTCCAAAAGTGTGGTCTGTATCTCACTTGGTCTTTCATAATAAGGAAACTCAAATTCAGAAATTTCAAATCCACATCACACTGCCAGGCATGGTGACACACACCTTTAATCCCAGCACTGGGGAGGCAGAGGTAGGAGGACTGAAGCCAGCCTGAGACTACATAATTCCAGGTCAGCCTAGGCTAGAGCAAGACACTACTGTGGAAAAAAAAAAAAAATTTAAGTCCAATCCAAATCACATTACTCTCAACTGGTTTTCACTAGTAGGTTTGGGGAATTTTCTTTTTTTTTTTTTTTTTTTTTTTTTTTTTTTTTTTTTTTTGAAACAGGTCTCACTTTGTCACTCAGACTAGCATCAAATTCATGGCACTCTCCCTGCCTTAAACTCATTGAGTGCTGGGATTACAGTTGTGAACTACCATGCAGGCCAGTTTTAACTTTTGATGTTCTTTCTTATAGGTGGGAGACCACAAAAAAAAAAAAAAATGGAATTTAATTATCCAAAATCATTGCAAACATTCACTGAATAGCATCTACTAACTTTTAGACTTGTCATAAGAATCAAGCTTCCATCATCTGCTTAGTGTTTGAAAAATGTCAGACGAAAAACGCAAATCCTCAAGCGTTGTTCTTCAAATGTGTATATGAAATCATGAATTTTACCTGAAAACCCTAATAACTACCCTGAATAAGTCCAAAACTATGCTACTTATGGCCATGGAACTAAGATAGTCTGGGTAACATATTCTTCGTTCTCACAGAGATAGTAGAACAAGCTTCACAACTGCATTTTTTAAGTTCTCTGTGGAGTAGGGAGAACACAAGGAGATCAGAAGACAAGCTCGGGTCAGGCCAGTCCCCACCTTCCACCGAGTCTGAGTCAGGGTCACTTATTCGCTGCTGTACACATGAGGCTAGCTGGCCCTTGAACTTCCAAGGACTCTACAGTCTCCACTTCCCATCTTGCCATAGGTAGCCTGAGATTACAGACACTCACTACTACATCTGTCCTCATGTGGATTCTGGGAATTCAAACACAGGTCTTGTTTGTGCACTAAGCACTTGAACAACTGAGCCACCACCCCAGTCCCCTGTATTTCCTTACCATCAACTATGAATTGGTTTTTCACATATGTGTACATACGCATACATCTCTCTCACACACAGATGAGAATTACTGTAAGATCCCTGAACCTTTCAGAATAGATTGTATTTCCAAGATAATATACAGTAAACTGGAATGAACTAGAAGTTAAAATTGGTCCTAGCTATAAAATTTTCCCCCACATAAAACGTCTGGAGAAAAATACATACATTTTCTCTTCTGATCATTTGCATTAAATATTTTTCATTAAAATGAAGATACTTTCCCAGAAGGATAAAAATATTTTTTAGGTAAAAAGCTATCACTATAAAATGTACCCTATTTAACACACACACACACACAAAAAAAAACACTGAAGATAAAAAAGACTGATACCATATGATCACATAAAAACTTTAGTTTCTTTTCACCTGATGACATTCATTGCCACTTTCAGCTTTGCTCCCTGAAAATATAGCAAAAAATAACAGTATCTGATTTCTCTCTGGGGAGCAAGAAACAGGAAGAATCTATTCCCACACTCTGCTAAGATAATTTTCCTCAGGAGTTTTGCAGCCAGTAACTGAATCATGGACACCTGAGAATGAGAGAGGCCTCAGACTAGAAAACACAGATAGTATCCTATGGGACAGCAACCTCTCTCTCCCCCAATTCTTTTAAAGTGGAGACACAGCAAGCGACAATCCACAACATAAAAGAACAAGAAAGAATCAGCAGGCTGCTCCTCTGACACTTTGTGTTATAACTTTCATCCATTTTAGCACAACAGAAAAGATACGTCCAGTGGCTCCTTTAGTTATCCTGACTAGTCTAGAAAGTCCAGCACATCCATCCAGCCAGGGTTAGCAGCCTAGCAGTCATTTTCACTTGGAGCAACTCAATTTCCTGTTTTTCCAGCACATCTGAATTGACACACAACTTTAACAGCTGTTAAAACTTTGGCTCCAGCCACCACCACTCCCCTGGGCTCATCAAATACTTCCCTGCTTCTGTTTCTCCAGAAATAATAGCATGTGTGCATGAGTGGGAAAGCAGAGCAAAGAGAGGGAAATCCTCAAAGACTGGCCACAAATGGCTCATTTAGGTTGACATCTTAAGTACAGAAGTTGTGTGGTTAGACCACAAAGTAAACTGATATAATTTTAACATATATACCAGAAGGTATTCCAGTGACTTGGTGTTAAATCCCTCAAGGTAATCAGTCATACCAAGAATGCAGGTTTTCAATGATGCCATCATTGTCACAGTGTATTCTGATAAGTTTGGCATTTAATCATCTTCAAAGTCAACCTACTCACAAAGCCAAAATTATTATTTGATATGCAAAGCAATATTTTAAACTCAAACTATAATAGCTCAACTTTGTATTCAACTATATTTCAGAGGCTTGCCTCTCAAACACTTTGGTAATTTTCCAAAAATCAAATCCTCCCAAATATGGCATTTTCACTCTTTGAAATCTGTCCGAAGAAATTTTCTGCAAGTCTGATGAAATTACAAAAGGGAAAGTCTGTCTTATTAACCCATTCTCTCTTCTTTTCTTTTTTGTTTTGTTTGTTTTTTGAGGTAGGGTCTCCTTCTAGCCCAGGCTGACCTGGAATTCACTATGTAGTCTTAGGGTGGCCTCGAACACATGGCAATCCTCCTACCTGTCTCCTCAGTGCTGGGATTAAAGTCATGTACCACCATGCCCAGCTCATACTTTTAAAAATAAATTACTAACCTTGAAAAATCAAAAAACTTAAGTAACTACTACAACTCTAACTTTAGTTGGGGCGCCCAACACAGAACAAGGGTAGAGGAAAGTAAAGTGAGGGACTCAGGTCAAGTCTTTCCTGGCCCACCTAGCACCTCCATTCTCACTACCTCATGGCCACAAACTTGAAAGTTCATGGGGATCTCTTTTTTTTTTTTTTTTTTCTTTTCTAGAGATTAGATGAATTGATCCAAATCTTTAGTGTTCTATTCTTTTCCCCTGCTAGATTCCTAAAGCATGCATCTGAGCTTTCTCCCTAAAGCAGCCATCTTAACATGAAAGGGCACAGGAGTCATCAAGATGCTGCCTAACATAGGCACCCAAGACTGAAAGACCAAATAGTTTAGAGCTTAGTATCTATAAGCCGTGGCTACGTCACTGTTTTTGTAAAGGGATCTGTACGTAAAAGTACATCCACAGCTACAAATAGGTTTAAGTTTCTAACTTTCTTTAAATTGAGCTGACAGAGTTTCCTCCTTTTATATTCTTGGCCATCTTGAAAACTGAGGTGACAGGCCAGGGAGAGGGCTCAGTGGTCAAAAGCACTTCTTTGCAAAGCCTGCTGGCCTGGATTCAATTCTCCAGTACCCAAATAAAGCCAGATGCACAAAGTAGCACATGCACCTGAAGTTCACATGTAGCAGCAAGAGGCCCTGGCATGACCTATTCTCTTTCTCTCTCTCTCAAATAAAGATAAGCATTACAAAAAAACTGAGATGTCTATTCCTTTTTAAAAAATTTGTCAAAATATTTGAAAATTCAATTGCACAGCTTTCTGATGTTTGAAGTTCATAAAGCTATAAAATATTTAAATTTATAGATAGCACTGTGAATTTTAAGTCTATGAAAAACCAAGACTAACCAGCCCAGCTCAGCTCACTCCCTCTAGCATTCTTCTAAAGGTTAGCCAGTAGGGCAAGAAAGAGCCTTTTCCAAGGGAATCATTCCTCAGATAGGAAGCTTGTGTGCAAAGCTGAAGACACTTGGCCCGTTATAAATAGTCATGGGAAACTTTATTCTCCCATACTTTTAGTTTGTTTTCACTATGACAGCTGGGAAAAGGGTTAGCAAAGCAGAGTCGTTTTAAAAGCCTTGTAACAATCACTCTAATGTCAGAACACTAAAAGCCTAAGGACATGAAAAATCTTGCACAAGAATCAGAAAACATACTGGGGGCCGGAGAAATGGCTCAGTGGCTTAAAGGCACTTGTTTGCAAAAAGAAGAAGGGGAGAAGAGGGGGAGGAGGAGAGAGGGGGAGGGGGAGGAGGAGAGGGAGGAGGGGGAGGGGGAGAAGAGGGAGAGAGGGGGAGGGGAGAGGAGGAGGGGGAAGAGGGAGGGGAGGGGGGGGGAGAGGGGGGGGAGGGGAGGGAGGGGGGAGGGGAGAAGGGGAGGGGGGAGAAGAGAAGAAAAGGAAAAGGGGAGGGGAAAAAGGGAAAAGGAAAGGAAAAGAGGAAAAAGAAAAAACGCTGGAAATCACAGTCCATTTGACTTAACTCCTAAAATAAGCATAGACGAAAACTTAGACTCAACAACATAAATAGGAACTCCTTCGACCTTGGCTTCTAATCTTCCAGAGTACGTTTCAAAGTATCTTT
Source organism: Orientallactaga sibirica (assembly GCA_036365145.1). Lineage (NCBI taxonomy): Eukaryota > Metazoa > Chordata > Mammalia > Rodentia > Dipodidae > Orientallactaga > Orientallactaga sibirica. Next base: position 52,265,434 of record JAEOAD010000004.1, on the reverse strand, counting down.
TTTGTTTGTTTGTTTTGTTATTTTCCAGGCAGGGTCGCACTGTACACCAGGCTGACCTAGAACTCTCTCTGTCACCCCAGGCTGGCCTCAAACTCAAAGTCATCCTCTTACCCATCACCTCAGCCTCCCAAGAGCTGAGATTAAAGGTGTGTGCCACCACGCCCAGCTGTTTCTAAACATCTTAACCAGGAAGTTTTTCCGGCACATTAGTCTAGAGTTCTCCTTAAAATATATTACAATATCTGATAACTGTTAAAATCCTAATAAGTTTCCCATTTGAAAAAAAAAAAACCACCATTTACCATTCTGCAAACCCTTTATTTTATAAAACATAGATTAGTTCTTGCAAACATAATATAAATCTAGTTCCAATTGACACTTGTGTTTAGTACTAAAAAGTCTTCAGGAGTAACATTTTTACTTGAAAAACAAAATCACATTTCATGTATTTACTTCTTAAGTTATGCAAGGATATCAGCCAACTTTTTTCTGTACTGAGCCAGAGAGGAAATAGCTTTAGGTTTTCAAGCAACAAGGTCTTTTCCCCCCAGCAATTCAACTGCCATGTAAAAGCAGCTACAGACACCAGAGCATGGAAATGACGGGTGTGACTGCTAATTAAGCACGTGGCAAACACAGGTAAAGCATGAGGAATGTATACCCAGAACAGAGACCACCTGAGATCTAACACACAACCTTCCCTCCCAAAATGTGCAAAGGACTTCAACAGACAATTCTGCAAAGAGGATAGATAAGTGGCCAAACAAAGATAATGCAACTTAAAAGCTACATAAAGTAACTAATCATTAGGGAAATACAATTCAAATCTAGGATGTGGTTTCATATCACGCCAGTGAGATGCTACCATGGCAGTTGGGGAGTGACCAGAAAAGTATAGTTGGTGAGAATGTAAAGACATTTATACACTATTGGTGAGGATATAAAATGATGCCGCCACTGTGGGAAACAGTATGGAAGGTCCTCTGAAAATTACATGGTGGTGCATGCCTATACTCCTATCACTTGAAAGGCAGAGAAAGGAAGATTCCAGTAAAGCTGAAATTAGCCTGAGCTACACAGCAAGTTCAAGGTCAGCCTGGGCTACCGAACAAGACCCTATGTAAATAAGTTAGTGTATGAGACACTAATTCCATACTTCCAAGTTAAAGGCAGGGTCTTCAAGAGATCTTTGTACACTCATATTCAGAGCAACACTACACAAATGGATGAATGATTGGTCTATATATGCAAGCGTATTATTCAGATATACAAAGACATAGACAAGGAAAAAACAAAGGCATTATGCTGTGTTAAATAAGCTAGTCAAAAATAAAAACAAGACTTCGTGGTCCCACTTATGAGAAGTTCACAGAGAACTCAAAACCATAGATGACAAGTAGAATGTGGCATTGCTCTTGGTTGCCCACCAGAACTAGATGGTGACACCATGTGCTTTGGTTGCTTGCAGGACACTGAGAAATCAAGCTGGAACTGAACTGGAAGCCTCACCCCTGCTGACTAGCTGTCACAGTGCTGGAAAGTGCTTCAAAGCCTACTGGGGGAGCAAAGTCATCAACAGTCTTAACCAGCAGTGGACTCTTGTGAGCTACACATCCTGCTGGTCAGGCAAAATGTGCCTGCTGGGACAACACTGGTTTGACTGTTAGGGAGGTAACTAAATGCTCTTACTGGACTTGAGGCCTGCTCTATAGGAGAGAATTCATGTCTGGTACTGAAACCTAGTCAAACACCTATGGCTGGGAAGATCATAAGCCCTAAGAAGGAAGTTACTACTGTTGTTTGGTTAAGTGGATATGTTGTGCCCCTCAAATTGCCTCCTAAATACTTATGTTTATGGCCATAATTTAGTGCTGCTCTCACTTTTGGCCAGAGAGGTTCTTTTTGAATATAGTGGTGACTACTGTGGAGAGATATCTATAACAACCCCTCTAAGGCCCAAGGGACACTGCAGAAGGAGAGGCAGAGGAATGTAAGGGGGATGAGGAGATAACTCAGCAGTTAAAGGTGTTTGTTTGCAAAGCATACCTGCCAAGGTTCAATTCCCCAATATGCCCAACAGCCAGATGCACAGGGTGGTACATACATCTGGAGTTCATTTGCAGTGGCAAGAGCCCCTCTCTCTCTCACACACACACACACACACACCCACACACCCCTCTTTTCTCTCTCTCTCATATGCATGTACACATGTGAATAAATAATGAACAAATAATAAAGAATGTAAGAGCCAGAAGACAGGAGTGCTTTGGAATACTGTCTTCTGGACATGAAGTGGCTGATGTATTTATGATCTTACAGCAGCTGTCTTTACCTGTACAAGACCTGCATAATATTGAGCCTGTCAACATTCTGTCACATATGATGGAGGAAGGGAAAAGAACAAATCAAAATAGGAGACTAGTTTGAAAGATGAGGGGATTCAGTTGGAAGGAGGATGGGGGAGATAGGACAAATGAAGGTAATAGGAGGGGATTATGATCAAAACACATTATGTCTAGGTATGAAAAATGTCAATAAAATTTGCGGGGCCTGGGGAGATGGCTTAGCCATTAAGGTGCTTGTCTGCAAAGCCTAAGGACTCAGGTTCAGTTCCTTAGGACCCATGTAAACTGGATGCACAAGGTGGTACATGTGTCTGGAGTTCATTTGCAGTGGATGGAGGCCTGGTACATCCATTCTCTCCCTTCCCCCCATCTCTTTCTTTCTCTCTCTATCTCTCAAATAAATAAAAATAAAATATTTAAAAATTTTTTTAAAGTAGAATGTTGGTTGCTGGGAACAAGTAAAGGAGAAAGAGTTATTGTTTCATGAACACTGTTTTACCAGATGAAAAGTAGGTATAGAACAGATGGTGACGGCTCCACAACTACATGAATAGGCTCAATCCTTCTGAGTGTGCACAAGCAAGTGCTTAAGATGGTAAGTGCTGTGTCATGTGTAGCCTACAATAAAATCTGAAGAAAGGGGGAGCTGGGGAGTTGGCTCAGTGGCTAACAGCACTTGTTTGCAAGCCTACCAAAGTTCAATGCCCCAGTACCCATATAAAGCCAGATGCACAAAGTGGCACATGGTCTAATTTGTTTGATGTGGCAGGAGGTCCTGGTGTGCCCATTCTCTGTCTCTTCTCTCCGTGTGTGTGTGTGTGTGTGTGTGTGTGTGTGTGTGTGTAATAAACAGAGCCTTTGTCATATAACAAGACTGCCAATTTACTACAAGTTAGTTTGCTAATGAATTTAAAGACCTAATTTACTATGAATAATCTACCATCTGTTTAATTTATTATGGATTTCAAGACAAAGCCCAAATATTTAACCTAGACATTTGTTATATTCATTAGAATTTATAGCAACCTTTAATGATATATGAAATATAAACATTAAGAAAGAATCAAGGATTAAGAAGATGTATCGAATACTTGCTGGCAAGCTTTGCTAGCAAGTGCCTTTAACCATTGAGCCATCTCCCCAGCTCTCCTTTTCTTTAGTTTTTATTGTGGAATACACATGACACAGCACTTACCATCTTAAGCACATAAAAGTCAGATGTCGTGGTGTGTATCTGTAATCCCAACACACCTCCACAAGAACGGAGATGTGGAGATGCAGACAGAAGAATCCACTGGAATCTCATAGGCCAGCTAGTCTGGCAAACACAGCAATAAACAGCAAGAAAAGACCCTGCCTCAAATAAGATTGGAAGTGAGTAGTCTTCTAATCTCTACATACACACTGTGGCATACATACACTCACTGAAAGAAGAAAATGAATGAAAAATAAAAAGACTCAAGATAATGTCTTTGCAGGTCACTTGAATAGAAATCACCTTTGGCCATTTAATATAACCTAAAGCAGCAATTGAAATGCATGGTATAGTCCCAAACATGATGGATGAACAAAGGCCAGTGATGCACCCACTAGAGTCCTGTGGCTTTGGGGAAGCCAATGCAGCTCTCTGAGCTTCAGCCTCAGTGATTGGACTACTGAATTTCCTGAAAAAGCAGTGACAGGCTGCAGAGATGGTTAAGGCACTTGCCTGCAAAGCCTAACGACCTGGGTTCAATTCCCCAGTACCCATGTAAAGCCAGATGCATAAAGTGACACATTCATCTGGAGTTCATTCACAGTAGTTAGAGGCTCTGGTGCACATATTCTCTCTCTCTCTGCTTGCAAATAAGTTAAAAAAACAGTAGCAAGATTTTAAAATGAAAAATAGTATAAAGAATATAGCCGGGTACAGCAGTGCATGCCTTTAATCCCAACACTTGGGAGACAGATGTAGGAGGATCACCATGAGTTTGAGGCCATTCTGAGACTACATAGTGAATTCCAGGTCAGCCTGGGCTAGAACAAGACCCTACCTCAAACAAACAAACAAACAAACAAAAAAAAGTAAAACGAATGTGAGAAACTCAAAAGCTGAGTTCCTCCAAAACAGCCATGTTGCAGTCAGGTTTGCATTGCTGGCAGAAATCACCCGACTAAGAACAGCTTGTGGGGAAAAAAAGTTTATTTTGGCTTACAGTCTTGAGGGGGAAGCTCCATGATGGCAGGAAAAACAATGGCATGAGCAGAGGGTGGACATCACTCTCTGGTCAACATAAGGTGGACAACAGCAACAGGAGTATGTGCCAAACACTGGCAAGGGGAAGCTGGCTATAATACCCATAAGCCCTCCCCCAACAATACACCGCCTCCAGGAGGCTTTAATTTCTAAATTGCCATCAGCTGGGGAGACTAGCATTCAGAACACTTAAGTTTATGGGGGACACCTGAATCAAACCACCACATTCCGCCCCTGGCCCCCATAAATGATAAGCATACATGATGTGAAATGCAATGCATTCATCCAACTTTAAAAGCCCCCATTTTTTTAATCAATCCTAATGATGTTCAAACAACCCCATATTCCAAGGTCTTTTAATTGAGCCATAATACCAGAAATAATCCCCCCCAAAAAACCCATAATGGCACAGAATAAACATTCACACTGCAAAAGATGGCATTGGGCAAAGCAAAGCAAATATTCAACCAACACAAGATTTAAAACAACCAGGGCAAACATCAAACTCTGTAACTCCCAAGTCCAACAACTCTAGTCAGTGACAAATCTCCAAGTCCGATAACTCTAACCAACAACAAGTCTCTGGAGTCCAATTCCGCCCCTCCAGCTAGGCTACTCACAGTCCTGGAAAACTTCAGCCCGGGCCGGCAGCTTTCCTTGGCAGCCACCTCATAGTCCCGGCATCTCCACTGGGTCTCCACTGCAACCCACGGTCCATCCTCATGGCCCCATGGGATCTCCATGCAGGCATCCAGCAAACCTGCTTCACACTGCCCATGGCCATTTCCAAAACACAAGACCTCCTTACAAACTCAATGACCCTCTCTTTCCTGCATTTGTTATACTCCATAACACCTGGTAGGGTACCAATTTGTTAATCCAGGGGGAATAAATCAGACTTTGAAGAATAAGACATCCCTTCAGCATTAAGGCCCCTTCAAAAGAGTCTGCATTCTTCCTGTTGCCCCAGTGCAGGTCAGCTGGCCCAATCTCAAAGGTTGTAATCTCTCAACTGCAGCTGAACCGGTAGAGTTCACCCAAAGATTTCATTATTTCTGTGCCATATCCTTCTGCTCACACCAGTTCATTTCTACGCAAAGCAACCCTGCACAACTTCTCAGGACATGGGCATAACAGCAAACTTGTCACACAAACTGCTAGCCCAGTCCAAATAAAGCTCTTTCTCACCCTCATAAACCAAACCTCACAGTCCATAGTTCTTCCTCTTGAAAATCAGCTCCAAAAGGCCAAAGACACACAGTCAGGTGTCTAGCAGCAATCCCACTCCCCGGTACCACTTTACTGTTGCAGTCAGGTTCGCATTGCTGGCAGAAATCACCCGACTAAGAACAGCTTGTGGGGAAAAAAAGTTTATTTTGGCTTACAGTCTTGAGGGGGAAGCTCCATGATGGCAGGCAAAACGATGGCATGAGCAGAAGGTGGACATCACTCACTGGTCAACATAAGGTGGACAACAGCAACAGGAGAGTGTGCTAAACACTGGCAAGGGGAAGCTGGCTATAATACCCAAAAGCCCTCCCCCAACAATACACTGCCTCCAGGAGGCTTTAATTTCTAAATTGCCATCAGCTGGGGAGACTAGCATTCAGAACACTTAAGTTTATGGGGGACACCTGAATCAAACCACCACAAGCCACCTCCATCCTAATCCCAGCTGTTGATAGTTTATAAGTAATTCTCAAATTTGCTTACATCTCAGAATTGCCTGAGCAGCATTTTTAAACATTTTAAACCTAACCTTGACCTGGGCCATGCTATCAGAATGAGTAGGTGTGAGAGAGCAAGGGCATTCATTTTAAAGTTGCTCAGGTGAGTCTCGTGCAGACACCTATGCTAGTCAATAAATACACTCAAACATTAGAACCAATAATGCATCCATATAAAGACCAAAGTAAACAGTTGCTAAGTCATTCCTTAATTTTTCCTTATCCTTCAACTAACTTCATAGCTCCAAAGCTAAAGAATTATGAAGTAAGCTTTTTTGAAAAAAAATTCCCTCTCTATTGCAGATTGTTTTAGAAACAAAACCTTAAGATCCTTCAAAGCAATGTCAATGAACATTTTGGTATTTTAATTTCAAAAAGCCAAAAATAATTAAAAAGCATATCTAGTGAATCTGGGTAGGTAAAGCACTAGCACATGGTTCTAAAGACAGCATGCCCCGGGAGAAGGTAGCAATTATGTGGTTTTTTTCTCAGTGACTGATGTTATTTCTAAGTACTGGGATAAGACATAAAGCTTCGGTAGCTTCGTTAGGGTAGAAGCAGCACTGTGCTTTGTGGAGATATGTTCCATGTCCACAAGTGGATGCCTGGAACCTCAGAGAGGTCTGAACTCCATGTATACTGTTTTCCTATCTAAGAGAAAGCCTACTCTATAAGCCAACACAGTAAGGTATTACCAGCAATAACTAGTAAAGTAGAATCTTACTGTAACAAAGGTCCTATGAATGTGCTTTCTGTCAAAATAGCTTGCATTTCCATTTCAAGAATGCACTTAACAGTTTCTTTCCAACATATCTCAATTGTCAAAATTACACTTTGGGGCCATTATTAAATAAAATAATGGTTCCTTCCTTCCTTTTGTGTGTGTGTTTGTTTTTTTGAGATAAGGTCTCACTCTTAAGTCAGCTGAAATGGATTTCAATATGTAGTCTCAGGGTGGCCTCAACTCATGGCAATCTTCCTACCTCTGCCTCTCAAGTGCTGGGATTAAAGGTGTGTGCCACCATGCCCGGCCCCTTCCCTTTTCTGTTGTTGTTGTTGTTGTCTAGTAGTACAGGCTGGCCTGGGTGTAACTATGTACCACAGGCTGGAGTTGAACTCATGGCACTCCTCCTGCCTTAGCCTCCCCAGTCATGAGGTTACCGTGGTTGTGATACCCAAGATGTCTACCCAGTGTGAAGAAGGAGGTGGCACATACCACATGGATATGCTAGAGAGGATGGGTTCATGTCTTCAGGTGAGTGGGACAGGATGAATGTGGTGGCACAAGATGTCATCATGCTACTCAGAAGGGAATACAACTTAACATTTATTGATGGCTTATTTCCAGAACGATCCATATAATATTTCTAAGCCATGGCTGACAATAAATAACTGCAACAACAGAAAGTGACACTTCTGGTAAAGTGGTACTTTCAACCCTGGATATTCACAGTAGAAAGGGAAATCATGGGTTAGAGAGATGGCTTAGGGGTTAAGGCACTTGTCTACAAAGCCAAAGGACCCCGGTTCAATTCCTCAAGACCCATGTAAGCCAGATGCACAACGTGGTACATGCATCTGGAGTTCATTTGCAATGGCTGAAGAATGGCACGCCCATTATCTCTCTGTCTCACTCTTCCTCTCTCAAATGAGTAAAAGATAAATAAATTTTAAAAAAAAGAAATTAAAGGAAATAGTTTTTAGTTACCATCTTCCCCTCTAAAATATTTCAACTCTGCAACCATTGTCTTCAATACCATTGCTCTCTTCAAGGAAATACCAGCAAACGTACTTTTTCTACCATGTGGGAAGCAAAAAGAGTGATAATTTTTACATGTCACTATACAAATTAAACCAACCAACTCTCATCTATATGAAAGCCTATAAAACAGATAATAATATATGGATGCATATCATGAGACTATTCACATGTAATATGTACATTGACACAATCTACTCTTAAAAGTAAATTGTTAGGTCAATTACATTAGTGGAGTGCATATGAGCAAAGTAAAACAAATGTGATTCTAGAAATGGGCCACTCCTAGAATGACCACAAATTCTCAACTCTAACCACTAATATGATTGAACAACAATTACACAAAAATAGAAGTGAGGCACAGAAAGCAACTCAACTGGCCACATTTTCGTCAATCAACAGGTCACCTGATAAAAGCTTAACTAGTCAGTCATTTACAACTTAACTGACTACAAGGCATTCTTTAACCAACCAAGCTCAATTACTATGATTAAATTCTGTCTGTTGGATCCAGGGTTGAAGACTAGTTCAAATCAATGACTTCTTCAATTTTACGTTACTTTTGTGAGAAAGAGACTGAGATATATACATGATACAAATCAAGTTACATGCAACATTCATGTGGCCTGACTTGGTGCCACACACCTAAAATGTCAGCATTCATAGGAGGCTAAGACAGAAGGATTGAAAGCTCAAAACCATCCTGGGCTACAGTAGGGAGAACTGTGACAGACAGACAGACAGACACAGGCACATACACACACCCCACTAGGAAAACCAAAACTGTTTGATTCAATGGTTTTTGAAGTCTAAATCTGGCATCATTTTAAATGCCCAAAACCAAACCTGTGATATCTCAACAACCATAGAGCAGATACTTTTGCATGATAGTAACAAAGGGAATGATGAGAGATTCCACAAGTGAATTCTAGAGACACCACGGTAAAGGACCCTGGGGTGATCAGTAAAGGATCCTGGGGTGATCTCTGGATCAGAGGCCCCTGCTGGAAGGGGTTTTTGCAAGGCAGCCACAGCTGCTTCTCACTAATTCCTCACACCGTCTACCCACCATGTCTCACAAGATGTATGATGATGCTGTGCGAGTGAAAACTCTGAAGACAATAAAATGTTTTAAACAAACTATTCCTTGCAATGTTACAATTATCATGTAGAATCTTCCAAAGAATAGGTAACTGAGGTTCCATAAAACAGTAACATTTCCTAAAATAATGTGATGCCCTGAATTTGTTAACTTATAATAGAAAGGATACAAGTAGGGAAGATACCTACCTATTATAATTTCAGTGTGTAAAAAAAAAAAGTACTATGTTAGCCCATCTTGTGTTACAATAAAACAGTACCTGCAATAAGGGACTTCATAAAGAAAAGAGGTTTATTCATAAAGCTCACAGTTATAGAGGCCGATAGCCCTGCCTGTTAGGCCTCTAGTGAGGGTTTTCTAGCTATATCATACTGTATCAGGCATCCAGCATCATGGTTGGGAAGTCTGGAGAAAGCCAGGCTCATTTCACAACAGTGTTCTCAGTCCCACCCATTCCCACTATAGAAGCATTAACCTTAATAAGCCTTAATGACCTAGTAACCTGTTAAAGGCATCACCTCCAATTCCGTTACATTGAGGGACAGTCTCCTACACATGAATCTTTAGGAAACAAACCACATCTAGCCTAGACAGTGAGCTAATCATTTAAAATAAGTTGCTTGTTAAAATGGACATAGACTTTCAATGAAGAAAATGGTAAAAAGCAATGAACTAAATAAAGCCTGAGCCGTTCCTTCCAGTTTTACTTCTAGTTTGCTCTGGATTCTCCGAAAAGGGTTCCTCTAGTCTTCACATTCCAATTCGTAAAATAGAGTTGCACTGAACTTCTTTAAAATGACCTGTTGCAACAACCCTTGGAAAATTACAGGACAGAGGACTTCTTTTGAATAGTAGTACTGAGGATAAGAAGGAAACTAGGCCTCACCAGCCATTAGACTAATGAGTCATGATTTAATTGCTTCTATAGTAAGGAATTTACCTCCAAACCCAACAATTATATTACATTAAGGTTGCTCCCAGCCACCTCCCAAATACTCTCACCTAGGATAAATTTTTCTACAATTTAAACCTTTTGAAATGCTCTATCATTTTTAGAAAGAGTAAGAGCTATAAGGATAGTCAATACACACAAGTACCTGGAAAGGGCCAAAAGATAAGAGAGACAAGAGGAAGGAGGCAGATAAGGTAGGAAGTGCTTTTTTTAAAGGATGGAGTGGGGTGTTATTTTAGGTAGGGGGTCTTAAGCATTTCACCAGATGTATACTTCCTTAAGCCTGGAGAGGGAAGGGTAAAGTTCCTTTAAAAATATTCTTATTGAGGGCTGGAGAGATGGCTTAGTGGTTAAGGCATATGCCTGTGAAACCTGAGGACCCAGGTTTGATTCTCCAAGTCCCACAGATGCACATGGTGGTGCATGTGTCTGGAGTTTGTTTCCAGTGGCAAGAGGCCCTGGCCCACCCATTCTCAGATTCTTTTTATTAGAGACAGAGAGAGAGAGAGAAGCAGATATACTGAGAGAAAGAATCAGTAAACCAGGGCCTCTATCCACTGCTAATGAATGCCAGACACATGCACCACCTTGTGCATCCGCCCTTACGTGTGTACTGGGGAATCATACCCGGGTCCTTTGGCTTTGCTGGCAAAGGCCATAACCACTGAGCCATCTCTCCAGTCCTGGTTGTAGATTCCTTTAAAGCAAAGAATGTATCAGTTTAACCTGTCATTTTCCCAAAATACAACCTGAAGTATCTCACACACCAGTTTTCTGCATTCCTTCGTGTCAGAGCCACCTGAACGCTCTCACAGATTTCTAAACAGTTGTGAGTGTATATTTGTGTGAGTCTTTAAAAATAACAATCGACTCCAAATCCATAACACAATTATGTTGTTTTGTGCAACTTGAATTCAGCTCCATTTCTGGAGCTTGCTTTATTAATGCCCTTCTTACCAATGCATTCCTTTCTTCACATACCCTGATGGCAGAATATGTGGAAGGACATATGTCAGCAGCTAAACAGTGAAAAACCTGGACACAAAGTGGAAGCAATAGGGCTATTTGCATAGAGGAGATAGCAGTGTGGAGAAAAATGAAAGAATTAATTCAAACACTGCATGTCTCCTCTACGTAAGCATTACACTAGATGTCTTGGAGATTAGTCATGCTGCTCTGAGACTTTTCCATGTTTCCTCTAGACTGCCAGTGCTCGCATGGCCTCTGATGAACAAACATGCTGGGACTTGCTTCTAAGGAAACGCCTGTCATGTTTTAGGGAAAAATGACTTCTTTGCTCTTAAATCAGAAAAACTGAACGACTCTCATTCATTAGATACCAAGTCGATTTTTCCTTAACGTTTCTATTTCTGGAATGTCTGAACTCTGTTTAGGACACTGTTATGATCACATGAGCTAAGAAAGACCAGGAGTACACTGGGGGCGGGGATATGAGGGTTGACAGGGCTTCCCACTTAAGAAATCCAATGCTAGCACATAGGTTTACACTTGAGCACTTCCCAAACCAAGGTTATCTTCAGGTTCTCCTCACCTCTTGCAGAACTACCTGTTCTCATTACTGTTTACCCAAACGTTTAACATGGTGATTATTAGCATATCTGGCAGGAAGGCATGCATTTAATATTAACTCACCATGTGACGGTTCCTTCCCTCCAATCTCTCCTCAAACACGTGAGGATCAAAAGTATAGTTGTTTGCAGTCCGACGACTCTGCGCTCGGTTTTTTGGCATCAGCAATTGGCCACGGGCACGCACACACCCCCAATCAGAGGCGAGCACCCGCCTGCCAGCTCCCGGAACTGTCAAGCGGGCTGACAGCTGGCACACCTTCCCTTGCCCTCCCACCCGCTTTCACAAAGCCCCTTCCTTCCAGTCACCTTGACATTGCTGGCCTGCCTGGGCCTCAGCCTTTGGCCAAGGAAACTTTTCCCTTCCCAGGGCACACATACAGGTATCATCAACCCCCCCCCAACTCCACCCCCGCTCCAGAGCCCCAACAAGGGGCCCTTTGTTACTTTTTTTTTTTTTTTTTTTTTTTCTCTCCAGGACACTTCACCCAATTCCTGGCCTTCAGCTGGCCTTCCGCAACCCCAGGCAGCCCCAGTTGGGAAAGCCACCCCAAACGACCCCCACCCCCACCGCGAACACAGCCCGGGCCAAGGCCAAGGGCAGCTCCGGGACAGCCCAGGTTAGAGCGGGCGAGGCCCGGGGAGCGGCAGCGCGGGCTCTGGGAAGGCGCGCGGGCGGGCGGGCCTACCCTGTGGGCGCCGCGGGCGCGTCGGGGGCTTGGCCGTCCATCGCGCTGCCGGCCGCTGCGCGGGCTCCAGCTCGGAGACGGCGCGTCACCGCTGGGGAAGGAGGGAGGGAGAGGCCGGCGGTCAGGGCGGGAGCGGGGCTGGCTGCACGTCTAGAGCCTCGGGAGGGCGGGCCCGCCTCCTTCCTTCCCTCCTCGCTCGCTCGTTCGCTCGCTCGCTCCCCGGTGCGCTCCCACCTGCGGGCCCCGCTCCCCCAGGGGCCGAAGCCGCGCTCGCCGCAGGTTGCAGCCGGCGCCCGCAGCGACAGGAGGCGGCGCTGCAGCCCCCGCCCCCGGGGTCACCGGGCAGCCAGTCGGCGCCTTTCTCGGGGCGGGCGCGAGGAGGAGGAGGAGCGGAGCGGGGCCCGGCGCTCTCTCGGGCACCCCGGGCCCCGCAGGAGGCAGTCCCGGCTCTTCGGGCGGAGTGGGCACAAACTAACGCCCTGGGGAAATCTCCCGAACCGCGGTCGGCAGCGCTGCTCTCTCTTCTCCCACCCAGAGCTCCCACTTTCGGGAGCCGAGGAGATTGCGGCTCGCCGATTCCCGCGGCCGGATCTCGGGCTCCACCTTCCCATCTCACCCACCCACCCCCGGCCGCGCTAGAGCCAAGCCGGGACTTGAACACGCGGTCAGAGTCCAACACAGCACCTCCCGCGGGCGATGTGCGCAAGCTGCGCGCTCCAGGGCTCTAGCACCCCGCGCCCCCGGCTCCCCGCCACATCTCCCCAGGCATCTGGACACCCCCACCCCGCTCCCACTCACCCGGCCCCATCTCCCCGGACCTCTGGGCAGCACCCCGCTCCCCTCACCCTGCCCCATCTCCCCGGAACTCTGGGCAGCACCCCGCTCCCACTCACCCTGCCCCATCTCCCTGGTCCTCTCCGGCTCGCCTCTGCCTCTGCCGCGCGCAGCCCAGAAGTGAAGACCAGGTGGGGGGCATCGGAGCGAGCGAGGCAGCGAGCCGGAGAGGGGAACGCGGCGGGCGTGCGCGCCCAGCGAGGAGGAATTTCCTTCCCCCCAGGGCTCCCGGCTTTAGGGGTACGGCTGAGGAGGCCCGGGACCCGGAAGCTCCCCATTCCCACCGCTAGGGCGTCGCTTGGAACGCCTGGCTGGGACAGGTGGCGATCAAGGGAGGGTACCTGCCCAGCGAAACCCAAGGCGGGGACCTGGGCCACCACGGAACTGCACAAACCTCGCAGAACAAGGCTTGCAACTTGAAAGCCTGCGCTCTGACCTTTAGCATCTAGGACTTTTTTTTTTTTTTTTTAACCTGACCCCTAAAGTAGCTTTGTGTTCAAAGACACCTGTGACACTCACGCTTTCTAACTGGTTGCAGGTTGAAGCTTGCCCTGTCTTCCCAGGCATATTTCTTTTGGGCTGTAAACCTGTAACAGCTGTGATTTTGAGGACTGGGTAGTCTAACGTCTTAAGACAATCTATAAGCTAAGAAACAATTGACGAGTATTTTTATCACCTCTTAGCAGTTTTACAAGAGAAAAAGGAATTCCACGGGAGGGTTGGGGATTTAGCTCAGTGGATGAGCGCTTGCCTAGTAAACAGAAGGCCCGGTTCGGTCTTCAGGACCAGAAAAAGAAACAAACAAAAAAAAAAAGGGGGGGGACTAGGAATCTTTAGAGGATACCTCACACGTGACAGGCAGGCACATTAGCATCTGTGCTACTCATTTGTGCCAGTTAAAGATGACCTTGGGATGAACCTAAAGCTTGTTTCAGAAAATATAAAATTTAAAAATTAACCGAATTCCTAAAATACATGTTAGTCACATCGCCATGATACGGTAGCAGGTGAAGAAAATCAAATTAATCTGATTTTTATGACCCGTGCTTGATCACATGCTCTTTCAGTTGTTCATCCATTATGGCCACGCCCCCCTCCATAAAAGGACTTCTGGGCTGGGGGGGAGATAGTTCAGTGGTTAAAGATGTCTGCTTCTTTGCAAAGCCTTCCCGCTAGAATTAAATTCTCCAGTACCCACCAAAAAAACAGACATACAAAGTGGCACATGAGTCTAGAGTTCATTTGCAACAGTAAGAGACCCTGGCAGGCCCATTCATTCTCTCTACCTATTTCACTCAAATAATTATTTTGAAAAAAGGGGCGGGGCTGTGTGGACTTCTCTGGCTGGAGAGGCGCTCAGTGGTTAAAAGCCCTTGCTTGCAAAGCTTTATGGCTTGGGTTCAATTCCGCAGTACCTAAGTAAAGCAAGATGCACAAAGTGGCACATGCATCTGTAGTGCGTTTGCTGTGGCAGCAGGCCTTGGCAAAGCTCATACTCTTTTTCTCTCAAATAATTTTTATATATTAAAAAATGGCTTCTGAAATTAAAGTATTATCTAGCATTACCTTGAAATACATTCTTGGTCGGTTATGGGCTGGCATTCATATTTACTGCTTCCAATGCAGTATTTACTGAGGTGGGAAGACCTCAGGGGTGGGAAGAGAGAGCCCTCTCAGTATACCTTCACACATGAACTATGAAACGAATCACCATGGCTTATATGAATGACAATCCTAGAACCGTATCAGAAATAGTTACTTTTAAATATTTTGTCTAACATTAAAGCAATTCTCTTAAATGCATCTGGATTTTAGGCTTGAAACAACAGCACAAGTTATATAATACCATGAATCATTTCTATCCAGGAAATATGTAAATCATGAGTAGATTTAAAGTTGTTGCACAGATTGTGATGTAAATATTGAGTAATGTTGAAAGTACTTAGAGTTTATAACTTTCTATCAAGATCAGGATTAAAGCTTTAGTTTCAACATTATTTTATGACATGCTACTAACATGACAGATCCCATTAGGCTAATCTTAAACATAAGTCATTTTCATAGCATTTCATAACTGGTGAGAGAATTTCCATGACATCAATTTTCCTGTCTTCATTTTGTTACTAGGCATAAGGCAGGGCCATTCTCTCTTGTGCCCTGGAATTTGACAAGGCCAAGTGACTTACTTTAGTGAGTGAACTGTTTCCTTTCCAGATAGTCACATGGGGAGAGCACTGGAATTGTCATACTCTACCCTACTGCTGTAATCATGGAAGTGTGTAGTAAGAGACCAGAGTCTGCAAAAGCAGTGTAGAAATCGGCAGTTTACAGAACTGAGATCATAATTCATGTTTTCATTTGATGCTAAACTCTCCTGGCTATAGTTTGCTAATTGCATAATTTATTAGCAAAATAGTCCTCGCAGTTGCTATAAACCTTTGAACATAATAGTAAAAACTCCTCCCCTCTAGTTATACAGAACTATTTAACAATTATCTGAGTCTGTCCTAATGTAGCTCTCCCTGTGTGGCAGTCCCTCCTATACTCTGGATCATTTCAAGGCATAGCTCAGGTACCTCAGAGGGCTTTTCCACATTATACAGATAGAATTTTCTCTTCTCTTTTGAGCCCCTGAGTAGATTCTTGGGCAGTACAAAACCACATACTACTTTCAGTTATTTGCTTACATAAGAGAAAATGATGTTGGCTTGTTTTTCTTTTTTAAAAAATATTTTACTTATTAATTTATGAGACACAGAAAGAGGTAGATAGAGAGAATGAGCACACCAGGGCCTCTAGCCACTGCAAACAAACTCCAGAAGCATGTGCCACTTTGTGCATCTGGCTTTACGTGGGTACCAGAGAGTCGACCTGGGGTCCTTAGTCTTCTCAGGCAAGAGCCTTAACTGCCGGCTCTCCAGCCCTTGTTTTTCTTTTTTGTTGTGGACAAAATACCTGACAAAAACATCTTGAGGGAAAGTGGATTTATTTTGGCTCACAGTTTTGGATGTGTTCATCCATCATGGCATAGGAATGATGGAAAGGTGGGAAACTAGCTGCCAACGTAATGGTGGCCAGAGAGCAGAGAAGAGTGTGCTGGCTCTCTATCTATCCATCTGTCTATCTATCTCTCTACCCCTCCTCTTTTGTCTGGGTCCTCGTTCCATGGGACAGTGGTGCCTATATTCAAGATGGATCTTCCCATCTTACTTAATACTTTCTGGAAATGCCCTCAGGACACACCACCAGAGATATACTTTGCCAATCTCCCAGGATATCCTAAATCTACTCAAATTGACAATGAATATTAACCATCATTAGAGGGAGTTGAACTTAAGAGGCCACTTTAACCTTTCTCTTCTGAAAGTACAGCCTTGACCACAGAAAGCACTCTCCAATATTTGTGGAATCCAGGCGTGAAGGAGGATCCTAAAAGGAAGTTAATTTCAGGAGGGGCTTTTCAACTCCAGGAGGCTAGCAGATCATTGAAAACAGAAGATGTGTGGTGGCACATGACTTTAATTCCAGCAATTTGGGAGGCTGAGGTAGGGGTAATGGCTGTGAGTTTGAGGCCAGCCTGAGACTACACAGTAAATTCCAGGTCATCTTGTGCTAGAATGAGACCCTACCTCAAAAAAACAAAAATAAAATTAGAACATATAAGGACTAAAAAATTAGTGACTGTGGTAGTTTGAATAGATGGGCCCCAACATATTCAGTGTTTTATTAGTTTATAGTTTGCATCTGCATCCACCTTGCTGGAAGCAGTGTCACTGGGTGGATCTTAAGGTGTGGTGGTGGGTTTAGGATTTCAATCTAAAGATATGCAAAGTGTGCCTAGTTGGAGTTCCTGAGGTGTGCTGTGCTGTGTGGCTTTTGGCTTCCCTTTCTCTGCTTGGTCCTATGAAGGCAGACCAGCTTCTTCTGCCATTATGGAACTTCCCCTGAACTTGTAAGCTTCAAATAAATATCCCTCCCTCCATAACTGTGCCTGGTCTGGGAGTTCATCTCAGCAAACCTAAAACTGTCTGCTACAGTGATTAAGTCAGAAAAAAAAAGAGAGAGAGAGAGACCAAGCCAGGTATAGTGGCACACACCTTTAATCCCAGTAGTCAGGAGGCACAGCTAGGAGGATTGCTTCTAGTTCAAGGGCAGCCTGGAGCTACAGTGTGAGGTCCAGCTCTGCCTAGACTAGAGTGAGACCCTGCCTTGAAAAGAGCAGAAAGAGTGACTGACCAAGGCAGGTATATTGGTGCACACCTGAAATCCCAACACTTAAGAGATAGAGGCAGGAAGATCATGAGTTTGAGGTCAGGTTCAGCTATATAGTGAGTTTGAGTTCAGCCTGGATTACATGAGATGCTGTCTCAAAAAGGTGTTTCTTTGAGTGATAACCTAGAATAAAGATCCCCACAGAGTAATAAAATGAAAAACTTGCATGTTTAATAAATAATTTACTTATATAAAAAGAAATAACACAATAAAGTAGGCAATTTTTTGAGAAACAGAAGTACACCCTGTCTAAACATTTTTGTAAACTATTTAGAATAATAAAAATGTTCAATGTTTATTTTAAATATATTTTTTGTTCAGCTACAGGTGTCACAGCAAATATGTATTTAAAACCTAAAAGCTGGGTGTGTTGCCTCAGGCCTATAGGACCAGCACTCTGTAAGGCTGAGGCAGTACAATTGCCATGAACTTGAGGACAGTCTAGGCTATATAGCAAGACATTGTCTCAAAAGATGAAAAAAAAAAAAAAAATTTGTGTAGTGACACATGCCTTTAATCCCAGAACTTGAGACCCTACCTAAAACAAACAACAAAAAAAAAAAAAAGAAAGAAAAACAAAACTGAAAAATTGTTCTTCAAAGATAATATCTTCCTATCTATCTCATCTTTGTACATTACAATCTAAAGAAAGTATGTATTTTGTCTTTCTAGGATGAATATGTTTTATAATTTTTATATAGCACAAATAGAGACATTGCATAATTGTGTTTAATTTTAGTGAAAATTTTACTTCAGGCTTTGTGTTTCATCTAAACTACTTACTATCAGGAAAGTATGTGCTTAACTATAAGAGTTGATAAAAACAAGAAGCTGAAAATAAAGTTCAGGAATATAAACATAAATTGATATAATTTCATCTTTGTATAGACTTTTTAAATTTACATGCACTCTTATATGCATGAAAACTCAGGAAATGGTGTTATAATTTCCGTATTCCCTATATGAATGCTCCATGGAAGTGTATAGCTTTAGAGAACCTGGGCCAGATTTTTCACTTGGTTGCCATTCTGTTTCTGTCTTTGGTATGTCTGCCTTTTTTCTTCTCATTCCTATTCATAAGCTTACTGTAGTGCCTTTCAACCAAATTATACATTTTTTAAATCAGGGACTGTAAATAAATGTAATAGATGCATGTTTCTCTGTGTGTGTGTTTGGCTTTTATGAAGCAGAGTCTTGCTCTGTGCTAGGGTGACCTGTAATTCACTCTGAAGTCCAGGCTGACCTCGAACTCAGAGTATGTCACCACTCCTGGCTGATATATGGTTTTTTGAAATAGTATACTTGTGGTGGTTTGATTTAGGCTTGATTTATCTTGTGTGTTGTGAATGCCTGGTTCCCAGCTGATGGCACTTTGGGAATTAGAGCCTTGCTAGAGGAAGTGTGTTGTTGGGGGTGGCTAATAAAATAAACCTGACTAACACAATAGTTTATGCAGAAAGAGCTATTAATTGTGTCTATTGAAATTGCTTCAAGAGCAACTATTAATTAAAAATTTTAGAGGCAAGTATAATAAGTGAAGATCATATTTATGTAGCCTTCAATTGCTATAATCATAGGTACATCTAATCACATGAGAACTATAAAAATAAGTGAAGTAAATGGGCAAATGGCATACTCAAATGAAATGGTAATACAACCATTCATAGTATCAAGTGTTTAATGAATGACCCTCTTTAAGTATTGTATGTTTCAGGTATGAGTTCTGTGTATAATACTGTGCGTTTTGTAGATAATTGAGTATGTGGGATATTTTATTGTAGTTAATTTATACTATGTAGTGGAAGAAAATAAGTCATATCTGAATAATACATTTTTTAAATATAAACAAATCATTACAGGAATATTGTATCAAAGTTTGAAGAAAGGGAGCTAGGGGTATTGCTCTGTGGATACTGCTCCACAGGACTCCTTGGGTTCAATACTTAGTAGCAGAAAAAAAAAATGTATAAAGAAAGCTGCCACTTTTTTTTTTTTTTTTTTTTTTTTTGGACTCACTCTGGCTTCAACCTGGAATTCACTATGTAGTCTCAGGGTGGCCTCGAAAAATCCCGTGCTGGGATTAAAGGTGTGCGCAACGCCCGGCTACGATCCACTTTTGTTTGTTAGTTAGTTTACTTTTTTGAGACAGGGTCTTGCTATCTATCCAGGGTTGGCCTGGAACCACACAACCTAGGCTGCTCTTGAACTAGCAGTTCTCCTACCTGAGCCTCTCAAATGCTGTGATTACAGGCATGAGACACCAAAACTGACTAGGATTTTCAAAGGAAAATATGTAAATAACGGCTGACATCATTCATGTGTAAAATTATAAATGTACTATCATTTTATATCTTTGAGGGTCACTTGCAACCAAACATTCCAGAAGTTTAAAAGTTCTCAATAGATAGTCTTGATTGTCAATTCTAATAAATTGTTTTAAGATTTAGAGAGACTATTACATTCAGAGAAGGAAAGAAGAAAGTGCAGAGAGCTCCAGCCATGTGGAGGGCAGGAGAGGGTAGAGAGACCATGTGGGAGTAAGGAAGGAGGAGGGTCTGAGATGCAGGAAGCTTACCAGAACCTGAAAGCTCAGGAGCCAGCCAGGAGTGACTCTAATGAATTTTGATTTATCAGGTTTTGCTTTTTAAACAAAATCACCATACTTTTTTCTAGAATAGAATTTCCAAGAAGTATTTATTAATTCAAGTTTTGGGGGCTGCAGAGGTGGCTTAGTAATTAAAGGTACTTGCTTGCAAAGCCTGATGGTCCAGTAGCCACATAAAACCAGATGCACAAAGTGGCTCAAGCATCTGGAGTTCATTTACAGAGGAAGAGACCCTGAGGCAACCATAATCACTTTTTGTTTGTTTGTTTGTTTGTTTGTTTGTTTGTTTTTGCTTTTTGTTTTTCAAGATAGGGTTTCACTCTAGCCCAGGATGACCTGGAATTCTCAGGGTGGCCTCTAACTCACAGTGATCCTCCTACCTTTCTGCCTCAGGGATTGTGCTGGGATTAAAGGTATGTGCCACCACGCTCAGCTTTAGTAAATAAATACTTTTAAGAGGCTGAAGAGATGGCTTAGTAGTTAAAGGGACTGTCTAGCAAAGTTTAATGGCCTGGGTCTGTTTCCCCAGTATTCACATAAAGCCAGATACACAAAATGGCTCATGCATCTGCAATTCATTTGTAGCAACAAGAGGCCCTACTGTGCCCATTCTCTCTTTCTCATTCTGCTTAAAAATAATGAAATAAGAATATTAGCTATCTATCTATATACATACATGTATAGATCTATATATTTTTTTAAGAAGTAGAATTGATTGATTGCTATATCAAGTGCTGTGCCTGGCAAGCAAAGATGGTGTGCATATTGCTTGTACCGTTAAAGGGATTCACAAACCACTAGGCTCAACAGTACTATTTCTGTGACTTTCAAAAGTAAAAGAACTAAGAGGATCAACATGAGTTTTAGGACACCAGGAGACTACATAGTGAATTCCAGGTAGCCTGAGCCAGAGTGAAACCCTACCTAGAACCCCCCACCACCAAAAAAAACAGTAAATTGGCCAGTAATTGATATAGGACCCTTACCTTTCTTTTAAAAGACAAATTTAAATCTTTTCTCTTTTTTCTTAAATATTTTATTTTTATTTACTTATTTATTTGACAGAGACAAAGAGGGAGAGAGAGAATGGGCATGCCAGGGCCTCCAGCCACTGCAAACAAACTCCAGATACATGCACCTCCTTGTGCATCTGACTAACATGGGTCCTGGGGAATTGAACCTGGGTCCTTTAGGCTTTGCAGGCATAAACCTTAACCACTAAACCATCCCTCCAGCCCAAATCTTTTCTTTTTAAAATCCCAATTATTGGGGCTGAGGAGATTACCTTGCAGTTAAAGGTGCTTGAGTTCAAAGCCTGAAGGCCCAGGTTTGAATCTTCAGTACCCATGCGTGCTTCTGGCCTTTGTTTGCAGTGACAAGAGGCCCTGGCAGGCCCATACACACTCTTTCTCTGTCTGCCTCTTTCTCTCTATCTGGCTCTCTCAAATAAATAAATAAGATATTTTTTTAATCCTAATTAGGGGCTGGAGAGATGACTTAATTAAGGTACTTGCCTGTAAAACCAAAGGACCCAGGTTTGATTCCCTAGTACCCACATAAAGCCAGATAAACAAGCTGGCACATGCATCTAAAGTTTGTTTCCAGTGGCTAGAGGCCCTGATATGCCCATTCTCTATCTGTCTGTCTCTGTCTTTCTCATCTGCACTTTTTCTCTCTCTCAAATAAACAAATAAAAATAAAATATTTAATAAATCATAATTATCAAAAGAAGAAATGCTTGACTTTATTATGGTAGATCTCTGCATTTATATTACCATGTCCGATTCCAGGCATAATATTAGCACACTTGCACTGTAGGAGGGACATGGGGCCTGGAGAAACATGCTCAAAGTTGCAGACATGTAAAATATTCAGTACTATGGGCATCTAGGAGGGCGGAGTTTTCAAGGCCCACCCATATTTCAAGCTCAGATTCAGACATAGTAACACTAACTTGCTTAAAAGCCTGTATTTGCAAGCCAGATGTGATGGTGCACACCTTTAATCCTAACAGTCAGGAGGCAGAGGTAGGTGGATTGCCATGAGTTCAAGGCCACCCTGAAACTTCATAGCGAATTCCAGGTCAACCTGGGCTAGAGTGAGACCTTACATCAAAAAAAAAAAAGAAAAAAGAAAGAAAGAAAGAAAGAAAGAAAGAAAGAAAGAAAGAAAGAAAGAAAGAAAGAAAGAAAGGAAGAAAGAAAGAGAGGAAGGAAGGAAGGAAAAAGAAAAAAGAAAAACCTGCATTTGTTCTCCCCCTTTAAAATGTTGTCTTGCCAAAATAAATTTATTTTCTGGATTCAATAATTCTGTTACTGGTTGGCAGTAATTTTCTTTGAAAGTGAATAAGTTTTTTATATTAAAGAATCAATTTTTGGCTGGAGAGATGGATTAGCAGTTAAGGTGCTTGCCCACAAAGTCAAAGGACCCAAGTTCAATTCCCTTGTACCCACATAAGTAGATGCACTAAGTGGAACATGCATCTGGAGTTTGTTTTCAGCAGCTAGATGCCCTGGAACACCCATTCTCTCTCTATTTGTCTTCTCTCTCTCTTTCTCTTTCTCTCTCAATTAATTAAGTGAAAATAAATTAAAAATTTTTTAAGAATCAATTTCATTCAAAGTATCCTGATATTTAATTTAAAATCCATACAAATATGATTGTCTCTCCTTTTTCTTTGAAAAAATGAAAAGAGAGAGAAAGAAAGAGGCTAAAGGGAAAAAATAAAGTCAAATTTACCTTTTTCATTTGAAACAATTATCTAAATATTGGTTTTTAGAATGTTAATAATATTAAATTATACCTATGACTGGGAGCTGCATATCTGGTTTTATAAATTTATTTGCACATGTGTGAGAGGGAGGTCACACAAGGATTTCTGGACACTATAATGAAAGCTACACATGCCCCACTTTGTGCATCTGTCTTTACATGGGCACTGAACCTGGGCCAGTAGGCTTTACAAGCAAGTGCCTTTAACCACTGAGCCTTATCACTATCTCAAGAAATATAAATCTGGACGTTTATTATGGAAAGACTTTTTCACCTATACAGAATATAATTATCACCCATGCATCACCCAGCTTTGAGAAATTAAAAACAAATCTAACATGACCAATATCTCCTATAACTTACTAGTCAGCCTTTCAAAATATCTCAAAATGTTCCACTGTGAGCCAGGCCACCCCTATCAGACTTTCCAGGCATACCACCAACAAGTCCTGGCACATTCCCTTCTGGCAGGGCTCTCCATCCTCCACTGCCTTTCCCTTCAGCATGTGTGTGGCTAACTACTGCTGTGGTTTAAAGTTTAGGCACTGGAGCCAGATAGCTGGCTTTGTCACTTACCTTCTGAATGACATTAGAAAAGTAACTGTACTTGGCAAAGAGGAAGTGTCCAATGAGGGTAGAATGTGACTTCAGTAAGGATAATGGAGGCTCTTTTTACTTATGTATTTATTTTGTGTGTGTTTGTATGTGTGTGGGCACACATATGACCATAGTTATGTATACCCATGTCTGTACATGCCTGTGAAGGCCAGAAGTCTATTAATGTCTGGTATCTTCCTCAGTTCCTCTCCACTGGAGGCTCTTTCTAAAGGAATGTTACAAATGGGAACATGCTGAGTCTTGGTTGGACTTAGACTATAAAGCCAAAGTTGTCCTGCTCCAAGCCAAGCACTTGGCTTCTTGCTGGATGATGACCTTGGGCAAAACTGTGGAATCTTCAGTTCCCTTACCTCTATAATGAGCTCAGAAATATTCTATGATCTCTGAGTATTCTCTTCCTGATCAAACTTATTGTACTAAAAACAACAATGCATAGTTTAATATATATTCATCAATATAACTAGCAATGCATTGTTCCATTACACAGTACTTTAGAAAGTGTTTTTTCACTACGGAGTCCCGCTTGAGCCTTTAAAAGCCTGCAAAGGTAAATCATCACATCCTTACTTTACCATTCTTGGAATTTAACCAAATAATTTGCCCAAAGCTTTTTTACATGTAAAGTAGCAAAACTGGAATTAAAAATTAATTGATTTGATTTTTCAGAAATATTACCTTGCTACAAACATGGTACATTAAAAAATTAACTCAGCCGGGCGTGGTGGCGCAAGCCTGTAATCCCAGCACTCGGGAGGCAGAGGTAGGAGGATTGCCATGAGTTCGAGGCCACCCTGAAACTACATAGTTAATTCCAGCTCAGCCTGGGCCAGAGTGAGACCTTACCTCGAAAAAAAAAAAAAATAAAAAATAACTCATACCCAATACGATCATGTGGCTAGCATGCAGAGTATCTTTCCCCATCTCTGAATCTATGTCTGCTTTGAAGGTGCCTACTGCCTGAGCCTGCCTTGTGCCAGAGGATTCATGTCAGACTCAAGGTCTTGCAAAGAATATGAAGTACCAGGGAGACAAAGCAGAGGTGTGAATTCAAGGGCGATCAGAAATCCAGATGTATTCTTGAGAGAACTCTTCCTGGACGATATCAAGAACAACGGCGGCATGGTACAATCACGGCACTTCTTGGCTACAACTTGGGAGCAGTAGAGAACAGGGTTAAGTTAAATTAGATTCCCTGAATGTATACCAAGGTCCATCCCACGAGGGATTTACAGAGGAAATAATTACATTGTGTATTTCTCTCCACTGACAAAAAAAGAAAACTCTATCTAGGAACATCAAAGGCAGTAACTCACAAAATAGGTATTTCTAATACTGCTAGCATGAGACAGCACACTGCCCCAAGTCCACCTAACATGTAGAAATTATTGTTTTGATCACACATCAAGAAGTAATTCAAGTTTTTTTTTGAAACATCAATTATTGGCTTTTTAAGCTATTTTGTCCTGATCAGTTTGGTAGAAGTGAAGAAAATGTGATGGAAAAGCAGAAAAAGATGGCTTTATAAATTTAATAAATATAAATGAGTATGTGATCCTTAAAAGGACATTGAGAAATTATTTGAAATAACACTATTAACACACTTAGCAAATGTCCAGCACATAGAGGGCCTGTAGAGCTATGGCCCGAAGGTGTAAGTCTACA
The DNA here is from genome assembly GCA_036365145.1 of Orientallactaga sibirica. Lineage (NCBI taxonomy): Eukaryota > Metazoa > Chordata > Mammalia > Rodentia > Dipodidae > Orientallactaga > Orientallactaga sibirica. The sequence continues at coordinate 52,240,272 of JAEOAD010000004.1, read as the reverse complement.
ACTAAGCTATGCAGGTGACTGTTAGCTACAATGTTTTCTTGTGAGCTTATAGTTTTCTTTATCAGCTATTATAAGACAGCTAATAAGATGAGAATATGAGAAAGGAGGTTTTATAATATTTGTATAATATTTGTAGAAGTTACTGTGTATGTTTTAGGGATAGTAACATTTTCTAGATCTTTATGATTTTCTGTCACCCTTAATAAAGTCGATCTTGATAATAAAGGATTAAATATTCTCATACAGAAATCTGATAATATGCTAAGCAAATATGTAATTATTTCTATAAGGAAGCCATGAAAATAAGATTAAGAAGTTCTTGCTGGGGATTTGAATGGAAATATGCATAGCTGAATTAATTGTAATCTCTGAATCTCTGACTACATAGAAACTATTTTTTGACAGTCAACCTTTTATTTGGAATGCTACTAAAACAGTTTTACATCTGGAAGATATAATACCACTTTCCTCTCCATAAATGTTGATTTGGACTAAGTACTACCTTATCACCTCAGGCAGGATTCTGATGAGTGCTAGAAATCTCTCGATCTGCCACAGAACACACTGAGATCTAGCTAACACCATGTCAACACCCAAAAGTTTCCTTCCAATTCTTTCTGAAATACCTAATTTAAAAAAAATGTCCTGGTGTGGTGGCACATGCCTTTAATCCCAGCACTCGTGAGGCAGAGGTAAGAGGATCATCGTGAGTTCGAGGCCACCCTGAGACTCCATAGTGAATTCCAGGTCAGCCTGGACTAAAGTTAAACCCTACCTCGAAAAACCAAAACAAATGAAAAAAAAAAGTTGGAATATGCTAAAGGTGGCTTCAGAATGCAGTTTATCTGTTTGTAAGTTCTCTGCTTCAAACTATGCTGGTTATATTAGTGTAGCAAAAGCCAATATATTAACTCAGGCATTTCAGCATTAGCGTAAAGCTTACATTTCATATTATTTATTCATTTATTAGAGAGAAAGAGAGAACATGATGTGCCAGGGCCTACTGCTGCTGCAAAAAGAACTCCAAACATATGAGCTACTTTGTACATCTGGCTTTACATGGGTACTAGGGAACTGAACCTGGGCTGGTCGACTTTGTAAGCAAGTGCCTTTAACCATTGAACTATCTCTCTAGCCCCATAGTTTACATTTGAAAATCTAGTCAGTGAAACTTGACTTTCAGTAGTTATCCTAATTTCATTAGTGGAAATTCATGATTTCTCATCTGAAAGAAAATTTAGAAAAAACTTTTCGTTTTAGTATTTTTTGCTTCATGGTGAAGATACAATAGTATGATAATTTCTTTTCTGAAATTGGATTACAAATAAGTATAGCAAATAATTGTGTTTTGTAGCAGAAATGACTTAACTTTAAGCCTTTTTGTTTTTTTGAGACAGAGTCTTATATAGTCAAGGCTGGCCTGAACTCCTGATTCCCTGGCCTCCACCTCCCAAATGTTGCAATTAAAGGCATATGCTACTACATCTTTCTTTCTTTTCTATTTTCTTCCTCCCTCTCTCCTCTTTCTCCCTCTCTCTTTCCTTCCTTCCTTCCTTCTTTGCTTCCTTCCTTGCTTTTTCCTTCCTTCCCTCTTTTCTTTTCTTTCTTTCTTTCTTTCTTTCTTTCTTTCTTTCTTTCTTTCTTTCTTTCTGTCTTTTTGAGTCATTATCTTACTGTATCCCAGGTTACCCTGGAACTTAGAATTTACCTTGTAGGTCATGCTGGCCTCAAACTCATGGGGATCCTCCTACCTCAGCCTCCTAAGTGCTAGACTATAGTTGTGATCCACCACACTCAGCTCCTCCTGTTTCCCTTTTACATATATTTTAATCAGTTTATTTGTAGGGGTTTTGTTTTCTTCATTTTTCTATTGAATTGTGCAAACTTCTTGTATACTTTGGATATGAACTTCTTCTCAAACACATGGTTGGCAAATCCTTTTTCCCAGTCCCAGGCGGCGCTGCTGGTTATTGATTCCTTGCCTGTGCGGAAGCCTTTGAGCTTGCTGGAGTCACACTTGCTTATCTTTGCTTTGGCTCCCTGTGCTTTTGATGTTCTATCCACAGCAGTCATTGCCAAGGCTGATAGCCAGGGCTTTCCTCTTGTGCCTTCTCCTGGGAAGTATAGAGTGGTCAGGTGTGGGTATGATAAAGGGTATACACATAATTAATTGCTGCTGCAGAATTATAAACAGAAAAAAATACACAATTTCAGTTCATTTCTACAACAGAGTAAGCTATATAGTAACCTATGCTTAAAAAGAAAACATACACATAGTTTTCATTATGCTTTTATAAGAAACTGAAAAAAATGGAATTATTCAAATTAGAATATTTTGAATTGAATTGCCTTCTGTTACCATTCTCTGAATTACTTTGTTATCAAAGTGGGTTTTGATTGTTGTTTTTCTGGTCTGGTTTAGGTTTTTTTTTTTCCCCCTAATATTTGTAACTCAATTGGTAATCCTTGTCAACCATAACCAAGCAGCCTCTTGTTTCTGGAAGCATATTTTTTTTAATGCTCCAGTCAATAAGTAAATTTAGTTTTAGTGTTATAAAGGGCTGAGAGTGTAGGTTGGTGACAACATGTGTTTCATATGCTGTGCCTTCCCATATAACCACATATGAAATACAATCTTCCCTAAGGAAAAATAAGAATTAGAATCTCCTTATCAGGGATGGCTGCAACTCAGTGGTACAGTGCTCACCCAGAAAGGTCCTGAGTTTTATCCCTAACAACTAAATTTTTTAAAAAAATATTTATTTATTTGCACTCAGAGAGAGAGAAAAGAGATAGAGAGAATGGGCATGCCAGGGCTCCAACAGCTGCAAAGAAACTCCAGATATATGTGCCACTTTGTTTATCTGGCTTTTTACATGGGTACTGGGGGATCAAACTAGGGTTGTTAGGCTTTGCAGACAAACACCTTAATCCCTGAGCCATCTCTTCAGCCCCTACTTTTTTTTTTTCTTTTTGTATTTTTGCATAGGGTCTCACTTTAGTCCAGGCTTACCTGGAACTCACTGTATAGTGCCAGGCTGGTCTTGAACTCAAAGCAATCCTCCCACCTCTGCCTCCCAAATACTGGAAATAAAAGATGGTCACCACCAAGCCCCTCTAAGGTGCAATTAATTCTTACTACATGCTTACATGGCAATGAAAGGCATAACTATTCTTTTTTTATATTCTTGTTCATTTGTTTCATTTTGGTTTGTTTCTTTTTTTGGAGGGTAGGGTCTTGCTGTAGCCCAGGCTGACCTGGAATTCACTATGTAGTCTCAGGTTGGACTCAAACTCAGTGATCCTCCTACCCCTGCCTCCCAAATGCTGGGATTAACTGCATGCATCACCATGCCTGGCTTTTTTTTTTTTTTCTTTTTTTTTTTTGAGTTAGGATCTCCCTCTAGCCCAGGCTGACCTGGAATTCATTCTGTATTCTCAGCCCTCAAATTCACTTCATTCCTCCTACCTCTGCCTCCCAAGTGCTGGGATCAAAGGCATGTGCCACCATGCCTGGCGAGGCCTAACTATTCCTATCTTGAAGGTGAGCAAACTGCAGATAATTTATTACTCAAAGGGCCACTCAAGTTAGTAGAAAGCAATATGTATATCTTCATGTTTTTAGCAATAATCACAGTATAGTAGCTTACTTTCAACCGAGAACTATTTTTATTTGAATTGAAAACTTCTCCTCCTGTTTTCCTTTGTTTTTGTTGTTGTTGTTTTGAGGTAAGGTCTCACTCTAGCTTGACCTGGAATGCACTATATAGTTTCAGGGTGACCTTGAATTTACAGCGATCCTCCTACCTCTTACTTCCTGCTTTTCATTCTTTTTTTGTTTTTCCTTTGTTTTTTCAAGGTAGGGTCTCACTCTACCCAGGCTGACCTGGAATTTACTATGCAGTTTCAAGATGGCCTCAAACTCACTCCTGGCAATCCTCCTGCCTCTGCCTCCCAAGTGCAAGAATTAAAGGCGTGCGCCACCATACCCAGCTCTTCATTCTTATTCTTTATATTGCTTGTGGTGAATCCAAGTCCATGGATATTCTACACAAGTACACTCCCAGTAGATTAGAGTCTTATTCTGAGAATGTTTTAAAGTTACTTAAGGAATATAATGTGAATTTTTGGCTATTTTTATATGAGATCTGTATCATTGATTAATTAATGATATGGGCTGCAGAGATAGCTGAGCACTTAAGTGCTTGCCTGCAAAGCCTAAGGACCCATGTTCAACTCCCTAGATCCCACATAAGCCAGACCAACAAGGTGACACATGCACAAGGTGGCACGCACGTCTGGAGTTCAATTGCAGTGGCTGGAGGTCCTGATATGCCAGTTCTCTCTCTCTCAAAAAATAATGATATTAGAATCATTACAAACTAATAAAAGAATTCAACTAGGTTGGAATTTTTTTTAAGTTTCTCTTTTAAAAATGGTCATGACCAGGCATGGTGGCACACACCTTTAATCCCAGCACTCAGGAGACAGAGATAGGAGGATTGCCATGAGTTTGAGGCCAACCTGAGACTACATAGTGAATTCCAGGTCAGCCTGGCTACAGCAAGACCCTACCTCAAAACAAACAAACAAAAAAGATGGTGCCAGAATTACATTGGTACTATAAGAAACATACAATAGGTAATGTAAAATCCTTACACTTTAATAAAATATCTCTCAAAATCCAATGTGTATTTTGAAATCCATTAAGGATGTATAAAGTTGCTCAAACTGCTAGAATAAGGACAGAGCCAGTAGTTTTGTTTTGTTTTGTTTTGTTTTGTTTTGTTTATTGGGGGTGCTAGGAATCAAGCTTAGGGCCTTATGCATGCCAGACAAGTGCTCTACCACTGAGTTATATGGCCAGTCCCAGAGTAAATAGTTAAATGTAAATTCCAAGTGTTTTAATGTATCATTAATCACTAGTTTTATTAATAAAATCTTGCTCGATTGCAGTGGTTAAGAGAAATGTTTGAATGAGGTCATAACTATGATTAATAGGTCTGTGATCTTTAGAATTTAGTCTTCGTGAATGGGAGAGTTTATCTAGCTGAGCAGCTTACTAACCTGGTACATGTGTTAACCACATTGATTCCTGAGCCTGACATACTCTTCGGCCCTCAACCTCTCCAGTCCGAAATAGGAGACTCTCGCAATTAACACTGAGCTAGGGAAATTATTGCCAAAATTCATCTCTACTGAGATAAAAATGTGACTGTGAGATTCCTGTCTATAAATAGGACTTCACCCCTCCCTGCTTCCTCTTCTGCTTCCTTCCACATACCTTTCACCCTTCTTCCCCTCATTCTTACAAGACCTTGCACTATAATAGCCCAGGCTGACCTCAAACTCTAGAACCCCTTGCTGCAGCTCCTAGAGTGGCTGGAATTCCAGCTGACGAGACAGAACCTCTTAAGGATGTCAGGATAGAGTCTGGGCCTAGGATATGCTTATGTAACTAAAAATATAACAACAAGAATGAGACAGGGTTCCTGGCTTTAAGCATCTCACCCTCTTTGGTGTGCATGGAAAGACGGACAGGATATGAGAGAAGTATATAAACACATCCTCAGGGGAAACGGGCAGCTCAGAAAACAAGTGTTCAAGAAGCTCTGTAAAGGAAGAAATCTATGGAAGGCTTTGTCGAGCAGAAAGGCCTGGACAGATGAAAATTTGTCCAGATAAAATAGGTCCAAAGGCATTCCAAAGTGAGGAACCAGCATGAACTAATGTCCAGCTGTTGAATGCTTTTTCAGTCTGGCCTGAAAGAGTATGTGTTGTTGGGGAAAATCTTGAATCCAAAGGTGAGCTATGTCATATATAAAAGGCTAGGCTTATCATGCAGGTTAAAAAAAAATTAAAAACCCATATAAAGAAGTAAATATTCAAAGCCAGGCATGGTGGCGCACACCTTTAATCCCAGCACTTGGGAGGCAGCAGTAGGAGGATCGCTGTGAGTTCAAGGCCACCCTGAGACTACATAGTGGGTTCCAGGTCAGCCTGAGCTGGAGTGAGACCCTACCTCGAAAAACCAAAAACCAAAAAACAAACAAAAGAAAACAAACAAACAAAAAAAAAAATAAATATTCAAGAGACAGCTTTGAGAGTTTCATGTACCCAGGGGAAGCCCAAAGAAATGACTATCTTCTTATTGCAGGCTTTGGGGGAGAACGTTAAGCGATAGCTGTTTTTTTAAAACCTGTGTGCATTAATCCAGAGTAGTGGTTAAAGTTCAGGATGATGTAATTTCTAGTGAATCTTCATTGCTGCATTTCTTGTTTGAAGAGAGAGTACTCTTTAAGTTATTTTTAAATAGAAATTGACTTGCTCTGTAAAGTTTCTGATCTCTACTCTCTCTAGTCTGCCCTTCTGCATTTCCTTGTCACCTTCCCTTCTGACATTTATTGTTTTACCTCTTTTCTCTGCATCACCACTGATCACTCCCTATGCAAACCACTTCAAAAATGACCCTGTGAGGATACAAACTCAAGCGGTATTAGAAAATAGCCCTGGAGGACTGGAGAGATAGCATAGTGGTTAAAGGTGCTTGCTTGCAAAGCCTAATAGCCCAGGGTCGATTCCCCAGTACCCACTTAAAGCCAGGTGTACAAAGTGACAGATGTGTCTGGAGTTTGTCTGCAGTGGCAAGAGGCCCTGGCGTTCCCATATTCTCTCTCTTTTTATCTTTCCCTCTCTCAAATAAATAAATATGAGAGAGATGGACACACACACGGAGAGGAAGTAGTCCTGGAAACTAAAGATTTCTCTCTCTAGAAATTATAAGTTCAAGGCTAAGGCAGGCAGAAGCATGCCTATGTTAGTTTCAAACTGAAATTATTCATGCATTTGTAATTCCTAAGGAGAAAAGTTTGGAGGTGTAACACATCTATCTATTTTTATATAACAGTTATTCCTAGGTTATCACTGCCTTATCATATTTGAAAACTTGGAAAAATAATAGAGAATTTCCACTTAAGAAAATTCCATGTGAGTTGAACTTCACAAGTTCTGACTCCTTGAAAGAATTCAGACATCCTGGGTGGCTGGCCCTGCACTGGCAGAATGTGGCTGTTCTCAGAGAACCCTGATCTGGAAGAAACCAGCTTTAGGATTAGCACTTCAAAGAGTGGCATGTAGCAACAGAAAGCTCTGGAAAAACTGAGAACAATACAAATGCAACATGAACTACCACACTGAAGCCAGCCTCAAAAGTAATATTTAAGGCTTCAAAGTTTACTTTTTAAGCAATCTTTAGGAGTTCTTTAAATAATTATGTCAGATTCACTTTGATTACTGCAAGGGAGCCAGGAAATTTATAATTACTATCATACATTTAAGACTTATGTCAGTCAGAAATGAGTTAAGTACTTGATAGATATTTCATTTAATAATCCCCAAACACAGGATGATTAACAACATTACCTAAAGTTTACTGATCAACAGCTCATAATTACCATTTCAAAAGGTACTTTGGACTATTATAGGATAAATTGAGCTTGGTGGCACAGGCCTGTAATCCAAGCCCGTTTAGAAGGCTAAGGCAGGAGGTTTGAAAGTTCAAGACCTGCCTGGGCTATAGAGTGAGTTATCCTAGGCAACTTAGTAAGACCATGTCTCAAAATAAAAAGGGAAAAGAAGGTTGTGGATGTAGCTCAGTGGTAGAACACTTGCCTAACGTGTGAATTCCTGAGTTCAACCCCCAGTACCCCTCCCACACAAATATGATATGATAATAAGCTCTAGTATGCACAGCATTAAAATGTGCTCTCATTAGAAGATGGTAGGGAATTCTTCTGTAAATTGTAGAACCTATCTCCGAGCATTTACATTTACATTAAAGTAAGGAAGGCCATGGTCCATAATAGGCATAGAAAGTCAGGTCCTTCCTTCACTTTTTCATTTCTGTCCTAAATTCATCTAGGTGTATTTTCCTCAAATACATTTGATTACATGTATATCACATGCTAAATTTTTTTTAGATTTATTTGCAAGAGGGGGAAAAGAGAGATAGGGAGAGGAAAAGTACATCTCTTGCTACTGCAAACAAACTCCAGATGCATGTACCACTTTGTGTATCTGCCTTTATATGGGATAGGGGTACTGGGGAATTGAACCTAGGCTAGCAGACTTTGTAAATAAGCACCTTCAGAGACTTAGCCAGGAGAGATGGCTTAGCAGTTAAGGCACTTGCCTTTAAAGCCAAAGGCCCCAGGTTTGATTTCCCCAGTTCCCATGTAAGCAAGATGAACAAGGTGGCGCATGTGTCTGGAGTTCATTTATAGCTACTGTAGGACTGGCACATGCATACTGTCTACATATCTGCCCCTCTCTCTGTCTATCTCTCTCTCTCTAATGAATAATAAAGATTGAGTTATCTTCCCAGGCTTAATATCTCTTTTTTGTTTCTTTTTATTTTAAACTTTATTTTATTTGAGAGAGAATAGGTATGCTAGGGCCTTCAGCCACTGCAGATAGACTCCAGACACATGCACCATCATGTACATCTGGCTTACTTGGGTCCTGAAGAATCAAACCTGGGTCTGTTGGCTTTGCAGACAAGCACCTTAACTACTGAGCCATCTCTCCAGCCCATATCCCTTTTAATATATTTGTTACTTATTTATAACTAGAGAAAGAGATTTTTAAAAAAGGGAGAGAGAAAAAAAAATGGGTGTGCTAGGGTCTCCTGCCACTACAAACAATTCCAAATGCACACACCTATTTGTATAGCTGGCTTTACATGAGTACTGAGAAATTGAACCTGGCCAGTTTGGCTTTGCAAGTATGTGCCTTTAGCCACTGAGCAATCATCTCTGCAGCCCTTTATATCATTTAAAAAATATTTGCTTATTTTAGATAGATGAGAGAGAGAGAGAGAAGAGAGAGAGATAAAGAGGCAAATAGAGAGAGAATGGGCACAGCAGGGCCTCTAGCCATTGCCAATGAACTCCAGATGCATGCACCACCTAGTGCATCTGTCTTTCTATGGGTACTGGGAAATTGAACCTGGGTCCTTTGGCTTTGCAGGAAAGTGCATTAACTACTAAGGCACCTCTCCAGCTTGTTTTTGTTTTGTTTTGTTTTGTTTTGTGTTTTGAGATAGGGTCTCACTCTAGCCCAGGCTGACCTGGAACTCTGTAGCTCCAGGCTGGCCTCGAACTCACCGCAATTCTTCTAACCTCTGCCTGCCAAGTGCTAGGATTAAAGGCGTGCACCATCATGCCCAACTCCTTTATATCACTTAAAATTTTTTTATATATATTTATTTATTTGCAAGCAGAGAGACAGAATGAGAGAGAGAGAGAGAGAGAGAGAGAGAGAAGAGAGGCAGACACAGAGAATGGACACGCCAGGACCTCTAGCCACTGCAAACGAACTCCAGATGCATGTGCCCCTCATGCATCTGGCTTACATGGGTCCTTGAGAATCAAACTGGGATCCTTTGACTTTGCAGGCAAATGCCTTAACCGCGAAGCCATCTCTCCAGCCCCTATATCACTTTTTTTTTTTTTTTTGGAGAGAGACACCGAGAGACACAGAGAGAAAGGGAGATGAAAACAGATAGAGATGGGCGCGCCAGCAGCCTCTCAGCCGCTGTGAACAAAATCCAGATGTGTGCGCCCCCTTGTGGTCAAGTGCAGCATTGCGCCCTTGTGTCACTTTGCATCTGGCTAAATGTGGGACCTGGAGATTGGAACCGGCGTTCTTTAGGCTTAGGAGGCAGGTGATTTAACTGCTAAGCCATCTCTCCAGCCCCCCTATATCACTTTTAAATAAAGGAAACATTTTCCTTACAAAATAGACAGAGATATCTTTTCCAATGTCTCACTGAGTCAATCCAGTAATTGAGAATCATTGCATAATTCTGCACTTTGTGCCATCAGGCACTGAGCACTATAGTAATCTTTTTTTTTTTTTTTTGACTGCATACTCCACATTTTTACTGTTTAAAGGCTTCCCAAAGGGGGGAAAAAAGATCCGAGTGGTCTTTATTTGCATTGGTTTATTATCCAAATTATTTTAAATTATTTTAAAAATATTTTAATTAAATAATTTACCATTTAATATTTTAAAGACAGGCCTAATCTTTTTCATACCCCCTGTGTAGTAGAGATGTGTTGGACTTCTCTTACTTGTCTTATTCATACCCACTAGTCTCAATACTGGTGTCACATGATTATTGAAGATCCTTACTTCATTTTGTAGTTATACTTATTATGGAATGTGAAATGCCCCCATAGCCACATGTGTTTTGAATTCTCAGTCCTCAGCTGGTGGCAGTTGGAGAGGTGGATCCTTACTGGAGTAAGTGCATTTCTAGGAGTGAGCTATTGGTGTTAAAGCCCAGCTTCCCCTTTACCAGCACTTAGCTTACTCTTGCTGCCTTCTGCCAGCTACTGTGGCAAGATGTGCTCTCTGCTCTACCATCCTTTTCCTTCCCCTCAACACTGTAAGGCAAAATAAACTCCTCCCTCTTATTGGCTGCTTTTTGCCAGGTGTTATGTCCCAATGACAACCTTTTTTTTGTTATTTTTTTTTTTAGTAATGATATGAATAACATTAATTTTCTCACTGAAAAATAAACTTCCACTAAAACACACACACACCCTAAGTCTATAGATTTATGTTTTTAAATAAATGGAGAAAGGGAGGGGATACGAAAGAGATTGGAGTTCTAAAGGGGAATGGGGGAGGGGAGGGAAATATCATACTTTTTTATATATAAGTATAGAAGTTGTCAATAAAAAATTTAAAAAAATAAATATATTTTATTCATTTATTTGCAAGAAGAGAGAGAAAATGAATGGGTGTGCCAAGGCCTCTAGACACTGTAAGTGGACTCCAGATTCATGTACCACTCTGTGCATCTGGCTTTATATAGGTACTGGGAATTGAACCCAAGTCGCTAGGCATGGTAGGCAAGCACCTTCACGACTGAGCCATCTGCCCAGCTCCAGATTTATGTTTTTTGTATCAGATGAAAATAAATTTAGGTTCTTGAGAGTTGGCTTAGTAGTTAAAGGCATTTGCTTGAAAAGCCTAATGGCCTGGGTTTAATTCCTGGTAAAGGCAGATGCGCAAAGTGGTGCATGCATCTGGAGTTTGTTTGCAGTGGCAAGAGGCCCTGTTGTGCCCATTCTGTTTATATATCTCTTCCTCTCTTAAATTAATTAATTAATTAAGTTAAAATGCACAGAATGGTTATGTGCACATGTATGTACATATGCATATATACATATCAGACATCCGTCTTTGGGAACAAGTTTATTATCTTTATGGCGTGTCCGAGCACATCAAGTATTTATGTCCTTGAGAAAGCAAAGTTGTGCAAATGTTACTTTAGATTTGCTGTAGAGTTAATCAGTAAGCAAACCTACCTAACTCCAAGCATTCATGATAGAATTAAATCAAGTCAGTGATAAATTCAGGTTGATGTTAAGAACCCTCAATTTTCATTCTCTACTGCTTGCAATTTAAACATTTCTCTTTCCAAATGATTCTTGCCATGGGACAGGCACATGTGAAAATGAATCATAATCATGCCACCACTGATTTGTACCTGCCAGTTTATAATTTCTGGTATTTAACATAATTATGAATAATCATGATTCATAACTGGAGAATCACACAGGGAAAACAGGCCAATTTTTATGTACAGCATGTGTTACCAAGACAGCCATTCTTTTATTTTCCCAAGTTATAAAAATGTTTACTACATAAATGGCTCTACTTTACAACCAAAACCCCACCTGACAGAGAACATGGTCTGTAGTTTGTGATAGTAATCTGCCTCATAATAATTGTCTACATTGTTTAGTTATTAACTCATGTCTTGCAGGAGTAATCCTGGAATTCTATCCAGCCAAAAGCAGGTGGCTAGCTTACCTAATACATTTATTAAGATACAGATGGTATTTATGCACACCAACTACTTTCACATCCTTTGCCTGGTTTAAGTTCAACTTGTTATTGCCTTACAACAATAAGAGAAAAATAAGGTGCCTTATACATCAGGTAATGTCTTTCCCATCCCTTCCAGTTGACCATGTAATTATGTTGTTGTGTATAAAGATGAAATAACCAACAACTCAGTAAGATAAAATCAGCTAGTGGAACTGGGAGTGCGTTTGTTAGACTAGATGGCTTAAAGCTCCTCATGTGATAAGAATTTTTGTGTTATTTTTTGCACAATTCTATAAAAATGGGGCTAATATAATCTTAATAGAAATAGGAATCAAGCATCTTCTTATAAATTTAAGCCATTCTGAAGTCTCTGTTCCTTCTCTCTAATCACAGACTAGACTCTTGGTGAGGTGAAAATATTCATAACCTAGTCCATTAGAACAGATAAGTCAGCTGTGGTCCCTCAGAAAATGTCTCTTCTAGTATATTCCTCTTTGGTTCCCAGCACCAGCTCCAGTCTACTCCCTTCCAGCTATGGTTGGGGGTAGGAGGTAGAGGCCTGGAATTGATTCTCTATTAGATTCTAGACTCTGAGAGAGCCAAATTGTATCAGTACAATTTATGGTATTTTAATTTTTTTAAACTTTATTTATATAAGAGAAAGAGAGAGAGAGAAGAGAGGAGAGAGACAGAGAGAGAGAGAGAGAGAGAGAATGGGCATGCCAGCACCTCTTGCCACTGCAAACAAACTCCAGACACATGTATTATTTTGTGAATCTGGCTTTATGTGGGTACTCAGAAGTTGAACCCCAGACTACAGACTTTGAAAGTAAGCACCTTTATCCACTGAGCAATCTCTCCAGTGCAATTTATGGCCATTTTAAATGCACAAATTCAATTACAGCCTTGGGATGTAGCTCACTGGTACAGTATTTGCTTAGTGTGTACAAAGCCCTTTTACTCCTCAAAAACAAAAGAAAGAGAAAAGGAAAAACCATTTAATTAGCACATATCCCTTTTAAAATAATGTTATGCAAGACTCTGGTGAATTGTTTTACAGTCTTTTCCCTCATTTTTTATCCTTTTGCTTCAGGGATTGCAATCAGTTTAGATCTGAAGATTTATAATTCTGAAGTGTACAAATACAAATGAGATGCTGGCCAAAGCTTACAATCTAATTTGAAGAAGCAACGTTTTTTAGCTGATTATGAAAGAGCAAAAATCCCTTATAGATCATGGCACAACTTAGATTAGGTGACTTTGTTTTTATGAATATGCTTTTAGCCACCATGTATTTCAAGGTGACACAGAACAGGTACATTTGCAATAATTTCCTGTCCATTATCTCCTTTTTAAAAACATTTTTATTCATTTATACTGAGGCATAGCAGATGCTCAAACCACTTTTGAAAATTTATTTGAGAGAAAGAAAAAGAGAGAGAAGTAGAGAGAGAGAGAATGAGAATACATGGGTTCACCCCTTGCTGTTGCAAATGAACTCCAGATGCATGCACCGTTTTGTGTGTTTGGCCTTATATGGCTACTAGGAAATCAAACCCAGGTCAGCAGACTTTGCAGGTAAGTGTCTTTAACTACTGAGCTATTTCCACTGTCCTCCTTTGTTTCTCAATATTATTGTAAACAAGATGACCATAGGGCAAGCCAGAAAAACAGATTCCTCTACAATTCAAGCATCAAAGTGTTAACAGCTGCTTCTGGTGCTTCGTGCTTTTGTCTTCCTTTTCCTAAGCAATGACAGCCTTCTCCTTTAGCACCCTGTGCATAGCACTCACCAGGCAGCATTTGTCTAGACATATACTTACCTGCAGATCACACTATACTTGTCTGGAAGCATTGTGTCTTTTATTTATTTATTTTTTGAGGCAGAGTCTCACTTTACCACAGGCTGAACTATAACTCACTTTAGCCCAGGTTAGCCTTGAACTCATCGTGATTCTGGTATCTCAACCTCCCAAGTGCTGGGATTAAGAGCATGCACCACCATGCTTCCAGCATTATGTCAATTCATTTTATGTGACTGACAGGGATTGTAAAGGAAAGTTGTACTTCTTTCATTTTTGTAAGTCAAAATGATCCTCTGTCACCCATCTGTGACCATATAAAGAAAGCTCCACCACATGTCAATCATTGGCTTGCTCCTGTACCATGTCCCACTAGTCAGAGAAAAACTGATCTTAGGCATAAAGTTAGAGGGGGACTTGCCCTTGCCTTGCTTTGGTCAGTGTCACAATGGTACCATCCTGCCATGCTCACTCTGCTGTAGGGGACAGTGGTTCCTCAGTGTGAGCCCAGATCCCCCCTCACACACATAGAGGTTCCCCCCTCCCCCACTATTGGCATGCCTGGTGAACCACCTGCTATTTCCTGCCCACCAGGTTTCCAGTCACTGGAATACACTTCACAATCTGAGCCTTTCTTTCAGTATAGAGGCCACAGGGCCTGGGCACTTGCCCACTCCAACCCAAAGCATTGGCATCTAGGATCTCAGCTTTCTGGAGTAGGTCTAGTTAGTTCCCATGGTCATAGCCTTTCAGAGCAAAGCACGAGGCATTAAGATCAGAACAAAGAAGTGAACAGCCTAGAAATGCATCTTGTAAAGAAAAGGGTGAAAACAGATACTTATTACTTTTGCTGATGGGCCCTTGTCAGATAAAGACATACATTTCTTTATTAATAGGGCTGAGGATGTAGCTCAATGGTAGAGTGCTTGGCTAGCATGAAAAGGGTCCTGGTTCCAGATAATTACTATTATCATTAGTTATCCAACAGTATTTTATTTGTCACACTTCTTCATATTTGGCAGGCAGTTAAAGAATTGCTATTTCTTTTTTAAAAACATATTTATTTATTTATTTATTTATTTATTTATTTATTTATTTATTTGATAAAAAGAGGCAGAGAGAGAGAATGGGCATGCCAGGGTATCCAGCCACTGCATATAAACTCCAGATGCATGTGCCCCCTTGTGCATCTGGCTTACGTGGGTTCTGGAAAATCGAGCAGGGATCCTTTGGCTTTGTAGGCAAATGCCTTAACCGCTAAGCCATCTCTCCAGCCCCCTTTTTTTTTAAATGCTTTTATTTAAATTTTTTTTTTTATTCTTAGAGAGAAAGAGAGAGTGAGAGAATTGTGCTACTGGGCCTTAGCCACTGCATTTGAACTCCAGATACTTAGGCCACCTAGTGGGCATGTGAAACATTGCATTTGCCTCATCTTTGTGCATCTGGCTTATGTGGATCTGGAGAGTTAAACATGGTTCCTTAGGCTTGGCAGGCAAGTGCCTTAACTGTTAAACTCTGCCCCAAAATTACTATTTCTAAATGAATATAGTGTTTTTGTTGAGTTTATTCCTTGCCACTTCATATGTGTTTAATCTTAATACTTTGCCTTTAAAGAAGCTAATTCAGGCTCATAACTTTACTTAGTATCTGTCTTATTTTACATTTTTGTGGGGGAGTGTATGTGTGTGTTTTAACAGGGTCTTGCTTCATAGCCCAGGCTGGCCTTGCCTCACAATCTTCTTGTTTCAGCCTCCCCAGTGCTGGGATTACAGGCATGCATCTGTTCATTCTAACTTTGTATCTTCACCTACAATGAGACATCTTAAATGTTTAAATTATGAAAGTTCTGAAGCTGAAATCTCTTTAATATTTTCCTACTTTGCCTATAATCAAGAAACTTTTTTTGTACGTAGTCTCATAGTGTAGCCAAGGTTGGCCTCTTGATCTCCTTGACTCAGCCTACTGTGCCTCCCTTCAGCCATTGTCTTTTGATTAATTTATACCTCCAGCTTTTAAAGCAATGTCTTTGTTTGCTTTTTCTAACTGTTAGTAATACTTCAAGTTTTAAATGCAGAAACCTATTGACTATTTGAGCCAGATTTGGTGGCCCATGCTTGTGATCCCAATATTCTGGAGTCTGTGACAACAGTCTCACAAATTTGAGGTTACCTTTGTGCTACATAGGGAATTCTAGGCCAACCTGGGCAACATAATTTTTCCAAACAAACAAAAAGCTATTAATGTTTGGTTCACGTAATTTTGCATGAGATGGCATTGAATTCATAATTAAAGCCAATATATTGCCTTTGTTATTGCAGAGGTAGGGAGTACTTTATCAAAATTGCAAAGAAAAAAAATGTAGTAAAACATTGGGTGAGCTTCATCTTAGGAGTAAAATGATTGCTCACTGCAGTGGGTCAGGAAAGACGTTTCTGTGTCTTCATTCCGAGATCAAAGCAACACTTTGTGATAGCAACTTTGCTACAAGGATCATCAAGCCTTCCACAATAATGTCACCTTGGCAGACAGCCCTACACAGTTCCCGTGGTACCCTAGTCACGTTCTGAGCATAATATATTCCATGCCTCCATGCTTGGATGATGCATCCCTGTTCAGATGAAGACTGTGAGAGAAGCTCTCCGACTGTCCTTTGCATGGCCCTATCTCCTGCACTCTGTATCTGTCAGAGGAGTGGATAGGAGTCCTTGTTTTCTAATGCATGAAAATCAACCATTTAAGGCTTGCTGATACATACTCGTGTTCACTTCCACACAACTGGTAATCTCATTCACGGTTTTAGAGGAAAAGCAAGAACTCTATTCTCCCCACACACGTTTTTTTACTTTGCTTTTACAAGCAAGCTGGAAACTGTTAAACATGTGTAACACAAATCCTGTGTTTGGCATAAGGCACCAGTGGGTCTTCACACTTATTCATCTGTAGATTGCAGCAGTGCAGCAGCCTGCATTATGAGCCTCACGTCCCCATCACAGTTTCTGCCAATGAGTAAAGAAACACAATACCCACTCTGAAGACTAAGCCAACACAGGCCAAGTGTTCCTTCAAGAGACCATGACTGAGCCCAAGAGCTTGCCAGAGAGGAAGAGAAAAGAGAAAGTATGCCTTTCTCTTCCTAGTGCTCGCAATTTTGGGCATAAGCTTCCCAGAGGTGTTGGGAGAACCTGGGGTGTGTACAGCTGGCCTGCCATTAGGACAAAGAGCTCTCGGGAACAAGATAAACTCATCATCTGATCGTTAAAGTAGTAACAAGGTTAGGGGTCAGCTCAGCCCAACAAGATGCAAACAAAGCTCAGTTGAGGGGATCTCTGGTGACATTTCCCTTTGCTCTGGGTGTTCTCACAGCCCCAGCAGCCCAGAGGCCACACATTAGAAATAGAAATCTGAAAAACTCACTATCTACCTGAAGAAGCCTGAATCATTTCCAAGTGATTATGGATTAGCAAGATGACTTCACCACCCTTCTGCCACAGCTTGACAGGGTGGGAACCCAGACAATTAATGATTCAGCCCTCAGCTCCATGGGTTATTCTTGACATGGTAGAGAAAGGGATAGCGAGTCATTGCTTTGAGAAGAAAGGAGAATGAGGGCCAGTGTTCAGGTGCTTCTCTGCTCCCTCCAGAGAACTTGACCAAGGAATTTGCCTGAGAGTTCCAGGACAGTCTTTTCCTTCCTTTCTTTCCTCCTCTAACCTCCCCCCTTCCTTCTTTCCTTTCTTCCTTCCTTCCTTTTCCTGTTTTTTTTTTTTTTTGGTTGTTGTTTTTGGTAGTTAAGAAAACACACACTGCTTGCTCTGTACCAAAACCCCAAAAACCCAAACCACAAAACCAAAATGCCATTTCAAGTGCATGATTCATTTCTTTTGCTTTTTATTCTAAACTCCCTCTAAAGATATTTATGAGAATCCCTCCCTGCCTCCTTTCCTCCTTCCTTCCTACCTGGTCTTTAAAGCATGAGATCTATAAGATTTTTACTGGAGCAAAAAGAGGGAAATATATTACCTTCAGTTCTAATTAATTAGACAAAAATATATGATCTGTATAGCACCATAAACCACAATGACCTACTTGACATTTCTAGAACAGCACATCCAACAATGCAAATGCAAGAAACATGTTTTCAAGTACACGTGGTCTACATACTGAGCATGTAGCATATAATCACCAACATAGGCTATATGCTAACCTCTGAAACTAATCTCAATGTGCTTGAAGGATTCGAAATTCTACACTTTGTTTTTGTTTTGGTTTTGGTTTTTCAAGGTAGGATTTCACTCTAGCCTAGGCTGATTTGGAATTTACTGTGTAGACCCATGATGATCCTCCACATTGCCTCCTAAGTACTGGGATTAAAGGCGTACACCACTATACCTGGCTTTTACACTTTATTTTTTAACTACACCAGAATAAAACTTGAAATTAGCCATAAGATATGGAGACAAATATTAAATATTTGGAAACTAACACATATTGAAAATTTTATAACTAGAAGAATATAATATGGGAATTTGACGAATGAAGCCAAAGTAGTGTTTACAGGAAATTAACAGATACCAAGTGCTGTATGACTAAGGTGACTGATTTTAATCAGATTGTCAAAGGTTAGCTGCCTTTTTTCATTTAAAGAAAAATATCAGCTGAAATGTAAGTGAATCTTGACAATGTGTAAAATATTTGTGTGGAATGACTTTTATTAAATTCTGGGATTAGATGTTTTATAATTATAATTTGGTATAAATTTTCTTTATGATTTAAGTATCTTTGTGGTTAGGTTAGTGAAAAAAAAAAGATACCCAGATGAATTTTTTCTTTCTTTTTTTTTTTTTTTTTTTTTGAGGTAGGATCTCCCTCTAGCCCAGGCTGACCTGGAATTCAGTCTGTGTTCTCAGGGTGGCCTCGAACGCTCAGTGATCCTCCTACCTCTGCCTCCGGAGTGCTGGGATTAAGGGCGTGTGCCACCACGCCTGGCCCAGATGTTTCTTTTTGATGAGAGTTTAATGAAAGACATATAATGCATAAAGTCAATAATTAAAATGTAAATCAAAATCTTCTCTAGCTACACAACTAGCATATTGTCATTGTGTGACATGAGCATCTGTACAGAGTGACATTATCTATACGCTGAGTTTCGCAGCACAAGTTGAAACACCATCGGAGGCATTAAGCAGATACAAAATTGAAATTCATTAGTCTAGTTACTAGACGAGAGATTTTGCTTTTTGTGACATTTAGTAAATACTAATCATTTTTTTTTTAAAAGCTTTATCTATTTAGGAGCTAAGGAGGTGGGCGGGGGGGGGGGCGGAGAAAGAGAATGGGTATGCCAAAGCCTCTTGACACTGCAAATGAACTCCATATGCATGTGCCACTTGGTGCATTTGGCTTTACGTGGGTACTGAAAATTTGAACCCAGGCCATCAGGCTTTGTAAGCAAGTACCTTTACCCACTAAGCCATCTCTCCAGCCCATTTTCATGAATACATAGCAATAGGGGGTGGGGTCAGAGGACCTAGAGTATTTCTCTTTGCAATTTGTAAAATTTGAGTTTGCAGAATATTAGTGGACAAGTGTCACTTTTTTGAGGTAGGGTCTCACTCTAGTCTAGGCTGACCTGGAATTCATTATGTAGTCTCAGGCTGGCTTCAAACACACAACTACCTCAGCTTCCCGAATGCTAGGATTTCACCACCACTCCTGGCAAGTATCACTTTTTAAGAAGATTTTTTTTTTTTTTTTTTTTTTTTTTTTTTTTTGAGAGAGAGACAGAGAGAGAGAGAGAAAAACAGAGATGGGCATGCCAACAGTCTCTCAGCTGCTGTGAACAAAATCCAGATGTGTGCGCCCCCTTGTGGTCAAGTGCAGCATTGAGCCCTTGCGTCACTTTGCATCTGGCTAAACGTGGGACCTGGAGATTGGAACCGCTGGAGATTGGAACCAGCATTCTTAGGCTTAGGAGGCAGGCGCCTTAACTGCTAAGCCATCTCTCCAGCCCAAGAAGATGTTTTAACATTTGCAGAGGGTCTCTGTGCTGCCTTATTAGCCAAATTATAATTAGAATGTTCCCTTTCAAACTCATTATGAACATTTTACCTTTCTTTAAAGCTCAGGTCAAATTCTTCCTCCTCTAAGATGTCTTCCTTGAAATCCACACCACATCCTCTCAAGGATGAGCTCTTGCTTTCCTATTATCCACAGAGATCTCTCAGCTTATTATTCCATCCACTGTCTTTATTTGTAGTTTCATTTTTTTCTGACATAAATATATATATAATCAGAAATACATATGTACATATGACTATAGATTATACACATACTTTGCAAAGCAATTCTTGATATAGGCAACTCACAATATCAGTTATAAGGATTTGTATATAATAACTTCTAAATATTTGCGAACCAGTGACAAAGAGATTTAATAGTAGTAATTATGACTGTTAAATGAACATCTTTGCTTAAATTAAATTTAACTGAGTTTAAAGGAGCAAAGACAATCCATGTGTGAAAACTTGCCCCCAGAATTACAAGTGTCAGAGACCTGTGCTTGCAGAGGTCAGGTGCAGTTATGGATAGAAAGTAATGGGTACAAAAACAGCTTGTTTGCGTCCATCCAGAAGTTTCCTTATGTGGATAAGTTTTGAGCATTAGCTAGTCTATAATCGTCTGATACTTAGCTGTTGTAATTGGCTGGGCTTTCATTTTGTTTGGATATTAAGTAAGGTTGGTGCAATTTCCTAAAGATATACTCTAAGTATGAAGGCTGACTATATCTTGTAAGAGAAGAACCTTTGGCTAGAGAGATGGCTCAGTGGTTAAGGTACTTGCTTGCAAGGCCTGATGGCCTGAGTTTGATTCCTTAGTACACATGGAAAACCAGATGAACAAAGTAGCGCATGTACTTGGAATTTGTAGGCAGTACCTAGAAGCCCTGGTGTGCCCATTCTCTGTGTGTGTGTGTCTGAGTCTCTCTGTCTTTCTCTGCTTACAAATAATTAAATGAAAATATCAAGAGAAAGAAAGAAAGAGAGAGAGAGAGAGAGAGAAAGAAAGAAAAAAAGAAAGAAAGAAAGGCCCTCTGAGCAGGTGACTGCCTTAGAATAATTTACTCTATCAGCCTTTCAGAGAACTGAGTTTTGTGACGTCGGTGTTCTGTCAGAGGATCCTCTGCCCCGTGATCTCTTGATGTTAGCCTGGGCAAGTACTAGCAGAGTGAGTGTGCCTGTATGTGGTACAGTGGAGGCTCAGTGAGCTGCAAGCTAAGAATGAGTTTACAATTTAAAATGGTTGAACTATACATGAAAACGAGAGTGAGTGACAATTCAATGAAGTTAACTGTTAGTGTCCACTAGTGTCCCTGTTTGCCTGGAACACATCCACATCATCTGCTCACACATAGTCCATGACTGTCTCTATGTTTCAACTGACTGAGATGAGAAGTAACTGAACAGAACCCACAGGTCTCTGAAAGCCTCAAAACGTCGCTGTGGACCTATCACAATAAGCTTGTAGATCCCTGGTAATGAAATGTCATTTGACATACTATGTCAAATTTATCCTATATTAATCTCACAAAAAGTTCACAAACACGATTATTTATAATTTACATTTCTAGGGTAAAGAAAATGAGTATGTCCAATACCAGAATTCTTTCACTGAATCACTTTGTTTCACAATCTCTTACTTGACATTGAATTCTGGACAGCAGGGCCTGGAGAGATGGCTTAGTGGTTAAGCACTTGCCTGTGAAGCCTAAGGACCCTGGTTCGAGGCTTAATTCCCCAGGACCCATGTAAGCCAGATGCACAAGGTGGCACATGCATCTGGAGATCGTTTGCAGTGGTTGGAGGCCCTGGTGTGTACATTCTCTCTCTATCTGTCTGCCTCTTTCTCTCTCTCTCTGTCTGTTGCTCTCAAATAAAAATAAATAAACAGAGTTCTGGACAGCAGCCTATGTAACAGAAATAACCAGGCATGATGGTGCATGCCTATAATCCTAGCATTCAGGAAGCTAACAATCATATAACAGTATGAGTTCTAAGATAGGAAATTTCCTCAAATGAATATAATTGCAAATGAAAAATGAGAGACAAGAAAAGAAGGAAGAACAAGATCAAATAGGCATCTCATAAGGACAAGACTTCTCCCATTTTAAAATTATTTTTATTTATTTATTTGAGAGGGGGGCAGGGAGAGAGGGAGAGAAAGAGAGACAGACAGACAGACAGACAGAATGGGCACAACAGGGCCTCCATCCAATGCAAATGAATTCCAGACACATGTGCCACCTTGTGTGTCTAGCGCTTTCATGGGTCCTGGATAATTGAACCTGGGTCCTTAGGCTTTGCAGTCAGGTGCCTTAACCACTTAGCCATCTCTCCAGTCCTCTTCTTCATTTATTTTAAATTGAAGCAGGGGCTCACTCTACCCCAGAATGGCCTTGAAATTATACAAGTGCTGGGATTTAAAGTGTGTGCCATCCACCACACTTAACATACCTCTTTCTTTTCTTTTCTTTCTTTCTTTCTTTCTTTCTTTCTTTCTTTCTTTCTTTCTTTCTTTCTTTCTTTCTTTTTTCTCCATATAAGGTCTTACTGTAGCCCAGGCTGACCTGGAACTCACTCTGTCCCAGGCTATTCTCAAACTCATAGTGATCCTCCTATAGTGCTGGGATTAAAGGTGTGCACCACCATACCTGGCTCCCTCTTCCTTTTAATTAAAAGAAGAAAACCTGTTCCCAAACAGAAAATGTTATGACCCCTGACTGGTTTACAAAACGAAGTCATAAATCAAAAAAAAAAAAAAAAAAAAGTAGACCAAAACCTTTATTTTTTTTATTTTCTTCATAAGCACAAATTGTGAATTGGGAAAGGTTGATGGGTTGACATAGCATTTTCTTCATGGTGTAGAGAGGTTTGGGGGTGGAATGAATCATAAGAATTTCCTTCACTAATGTCTTAATGACTCTAACTGCTCTGAATCCATCTTTTGTATGAAGTAGTAATCTACAGGTAACAGAATGAGTATATGCATATAGTGTACATGTGTACTAAAGGTTGAACTGGCTTGAGAAAAAAAAATCCAAAGAACTGCTGTGAAACCAGGTGATGCAGAACCCAGAGAATACTGAGGTAAGAGTCCCAGGATAAATCAGCAGGCAAGGAGCCTCATCCTCTGGGGTGGGCCCAGTGTCTGAAGAATCACCTTCTAAGATAACGGGACAATAATTCAAAATGCAGGGCTCCACAAGTGCTTTTACTCCAGTCCCTGCAGTCCTCTCTTCAAACTGCGACTCCACAAACACCAGCAACAACAAGGCTCTAACTGGTTTTCTTTTTTCTTTTTTTTTTCAATTTAATTTTTTGAGGCAAGCCCAACAGACTGCCTTTTTTTTTTTTTTTAAATGTGAGAGGGAGAGGGAAAGAGAGAGAGAGAGAGAGAGAGAATTGGTGTTCCAGGCCTCCAGCCACTGCAATGGAACTCCAGACATGTATGTCCCCTTGTGCACATGACGACCTTGCTTACTTACGTCACTGTGCGTCTGGCTTACATGGAACCTGGGGAATCAAACATGAGTCCTTAGGCTTCACAGGCAAGTGCCTTAACTGCTAAGCCATCTCTCCAGCCTTTGTTTTCTTTTTTGAAATATGTATTTATTTATTTGAGAAAGAGAGAAAGCTAGAATGGGTATGCCAAGGCCCTGCCCACTGCAAACGAACTCCAGTCGCATGTGCCACTTTGTGCATCTGGCTTTATATGGGTACTGAGGAATGAAACCAGGGATGTTAGGCTTTGCAAGCAAGTGCCTTTAACCTCTGAGCCACGTCTTCAGCCCTCTAACCTTTAGTTTTCTCATCTAGGTAAATCTAAATGTTACTTCCTTTCTTGCTCCTATTAAGGTTTATTTATTTTTTGTTTTTTTGTTTGTTTTTAATGCTCTGGCCAGAAGTGAGAAAAGATGTAATACAATGCTTTCTGAATGTAACTTTTATTTACTTAAAGAAAACTTGAAATAGCCTCTGGAAAAAAACTCAAATTGTAGTAATATGTTAATAGATCCTAAGTCATACATAAAAGAATTAAAAAAAAAAACTTTAGATCTCAAAAATGCATCCCAATGTATGTCTGCTTTTTATTTAAGTCTGGAATCTCAGAAATGGCTCAGTCTACTTCATTAGCCTACTCAGCCTTGGATGTGAATGCTCACGTTTCCATTGCACACATGCACGCATACACGCACACACACAAATACACACATTTTGCTGTCTCATCAATCTTACTAATGCAGCAGGAGCTCCCGGCCCTCAAATTATTGCTTATATTTCTCTTGGAGTTCTTATTTTTGGAGGTATAATTGTTTAATTTGAGCTCATAAACAGTCTTATATTATTCCTTCCTAATTCTCTCATAAATGTTACTTCAAAGGGGTGTGAAAGTAAAGGACTTTTCACCAAGACTGCTTCAGGGTCCCTCCATAAGCACACACCCCTGTGTATCAAGACTGGCCACTGGTCCAGAGACTTTAGTATGTTCAAGTCAGGTTATGTATACCCATTGGCTGCAAAGTCTCTTCAAATCATTGTATTTTTTAAACTCCTTTAGCTCCTATTCAGATGTTTTCCACCCTAGGCCTTATAAAAGCTCACTCTTAGGCCTGTTTGTTTATTCCTTCAGACATGTCTGGGCATTCCTGACTTTCACTGGACTGAAGTCTTTTTTTCTTCTTCTTTTTTTGCTTTTTCATCTGGGGCTAGTTCAGCAATTAAAGGCATTTGCTCACAAAACTTGGCAGCCCAAGTTCAATTCCCAAGCTATTCACATAAGTCAGAGGCAAAAAATGGTTCAAGTGTCTGGCATTCATTTGTAGTAGCAAGGGGCCCTGGTGTGCATGTGTGTGTGTGCAGCCACCACACACACCTGCAAATAAAATAAATTGATTTTAAAAATAAATGCTATCTTTGTGCTCTGAATTTATTATCATTATGATACAGGACTTTGGGTCCAAGAAGGAATTACATTCTATAGAAATGCAGAGGATCCTAGGTGTGAGACCCCAACGTTTGGGTTCTTATCCAATTGGCAAAGAATTGGAAAAAAACAGACTTTGAGAAGAGAAAATTATGAATTATGAGTTGTATGTTAGGGAGAATTAGGATACAGGAAGAGTAGCTGGAAGACACAAGTCAGAAGGGAATCACTGGGCCTGGAGAGATGGCTTAGCGGTTAAGCTCTTGCCTGTGAAGCCTAAGGTCCCCTGTTCTAGGCTCGATTCCCCAGGACCCATGTAAGCCAGATGCACAAGGTGGCGCATGCATCTGGAGTTCCTTTGCAGTGGCTGGAGGTCCTGGCATGCCCATTCTCTGTCTATCTATCTGCCTCTTTCTCTCTTTGTCACTCTCAGATAAATAAATAATAAACAAAAGGGAATCACCCCCTTGCCCTGCTGGAAAGGGGAAGGAGAAATGGAGAAAATCTCCTTTACAGAGAAGTCTCCTGGGGAAAGCCTCTGGAGAAGGCACACACACACACACACACACACACACACACACACACACACACACAGCACAAGAGTGCAAGCCTTCACCTTCACACAGGGAGTCAGAATAAGACCAAAGAGTTTGGATAGTGAAGGACTCAGGACTTAAAGAGAGATCATGCTTGTAACAAAGAGAGAAAGTATCCAGGAAAAAAAAAAAAAAAGACATATTAAGAAGCAAGCAGGAAAATACTCAGGTGAAGGGAAGTATCTCCCACTCGCCAGCCAGAGGGGGAGAGAGACTTATGCACTTGCATTCAGGCTGTGCCACAGGATGAATAGGGCCAAGGCAAAGAAGAGAGAGGTTACACATATGGCTGGGGTCCTTTAAAAATATTGGGGGAAGTGAACTCCAGGTGTCAGACTTGGCAAGCAAGTGCCTGTAACTGCTGAGTCATCTCTCTAGCCAGCTAGGCTCCTTTATGTGGATTAAAAATCTAATTTGGATGAGTCTTGTCATCAGACTCAGTGTATAATGAAGAGACCCGACTGGTTGTTGGATTCAAGAGGCTGACTCAGGAAAGGCCATCCCACCCAGGTGTGCCAGGCCCAGGAAAACTTGAATAAGCAGGAAGCCAATGTCCAGGAGTACTGCTTGAAGCCATCTTGCATGAGACTGGATCAGACAAGGGCTCTAGTCTTCCTAGGGAAGGCAAGGTGGCATCTGTGTGTGTGTGTGTGTGTGTGTGTGTGTGTGTGTGTGTGTATGTATTAGCTATCTTGCTCCTGTTTCTCCTTCAATATCAGTTGGATTATTGGATTATTCTCTAACCTTATGGTGAGATTTCTAATCTCCACCTTCTAGGGAACTCCGTGTTGGCATCATCTGACAGCAGATGAAGTTTAGTGTAAGGGTCGATAGCATGAACTTTGTTTCAAAGAATCATTAGGATCCAGGTTCGTTGAAGACAGGAACACTCATGTTCATCACAAGTCTCAGTTTCTAACTTAAAATTGTTAAGAAAAAATTTTGACAATTATTAAGCCTTGGAAGTAAAGCAAAGAGAACTCTGTGTCCTTTTGGTGCCATACGGGAAGAAATATGGGTGTTCCTGAGCCTTTTGCCACTGCAACCAAATTCCAGACACATGTGCCACTTTGTGTATCTGGCTTTATGTGGGTAGTGGGAACTGAATCGGGTCCATCAGGCTTTGCAAGCAAGCACCTTTAATTTCTGAGCCATCTCTCCAGCCCCCATCCTCTGTACTCTTGAAACCATATTTATCTGTTAGTTTATTCAGTAGCACATTAAATATATGCTTGGTATATGCTTCTATATTTAAATGAAAGCCATGTTTTAATTTTTTTATATTTATTTATGTACAAGCAGAGAAAGAGATACAAAGAAGAGAGACAGACATAGAGAATGGGTGTGTCAGGGCCTCTAGCCACTGCAAATGAACTCCAGAAGCATGTGCCACTTTGTGCACCTGGCTTATGTAGATACTGGGGAATTTAATCTGGATCTTTAGGCTTCACAGGCAAGTGCCTTAACTGCTAACCCATCTCTCCATCCCCAAAAGCCATGTTTAAAAAGAAATTGTGAAAATTATGCTTTGACAGTTTTGGAAGTTGCCACATTGAACTACCCAAAGGGGAACCTCCAGTGGCACAATCAATTAGCACTTGGTACTTCTATGAACTACTCACAGGGATTCCCCAACAGGACCAAGGATGCCATGTTGCACAAATGTGCAGCACACCAGCTATTTAAACCCAGGTATTTCTCTTCTGAAAGAATCCCACATCACACCAGAACTGTACTTTTACTGTGTTTCTGCTTCTTGGGTTTCACTTTGTTTTCTGATTTTGTCCTGTCATTCTTTTTCTTTCTGGTTCTTGGCACAGCCTGCAGGCCACCCTGACTTTTCTTAGCCAGGGTTTAATTAAGTCACATGTCCTGCCATAGTAAGATACAAAAATGTCAGGCTTTCTCTGTTAGAAATATTTTCACCACTGTGACAAAATTACCAAAAACTATCAACTTACAAGGAGGACAACTCTGTTTTGGCTTATGGTTTAGAGAATTCAATCGAGAGTTGCTTGACCCCCTTGCTTTGCCTATAGCATAACAGTGCTTTATGATGGAGCCTACACTGGAGCCCATGCTGGAGCAAAGCCGTTCACTTCATGAGGATCATCCAGCAAGCAAAAGCCTGTATTTGTCCTGAGTGATGCACACATTTACTCCTAGGTGCCCACCTCAGAACCTTGGAGGACTTTGACTTATTGTAACCACCTAGGATGAGCGCCCTTCTAATCTCTGAAACAACAGTGCTGCCTCTAAAAGGAGCATCACTCTTCAAGGCTCAACCTCTTAAACGTTCCAACACCTCCCAGTAGCAATTAGCAGAGAGCAAGCCTTTACCACATGGGTGTTTCGGGGACACTTCCAAACCACAAAGCTACTGTCAACTGTTGTGAGAGCATCCTCTGTGTGTGCCTACTTGGTTTTGCACAGATGCTAAGTTATTAATAACTGGTAGACACAAGAGTTGAGAATCTACTTATGGTCCGCCCATCTCTGTCAAGTGCATGACTGTGCTGGCAGGTAAGAGACAATAGAAAATCTGGCTTGCCTGACCCCACCTTTAAGACTTTCTGTCTGTAAGCTCAAATCAATCACAAAAGTACTTCATTCCCTCCAGGAGAGAATATCTCTTTATATCAAGACAACTGAGAATTTGTATTTGTGTTTGCTTTGACCTGAGCATGAATTGCAGAATCACAAGCTTGCTGTGTGTCGGTAACAGTAAAAATCACTGACCACTTGTGGACTGAGTGTGGAGTGTTTTCATAGTTACAGAATATAGTAAAATGCTAGTTATGAAGTCTCTTTAAACAACAGGGCTTTGAGGGGGGGTGGCTAGAGAGATGGCTCAATAGTTAAAGGTGATTTCTGTCCAAGCCTGATGCTCTGGATTTGATTCCCCAGTACCCACATAAAGCCAGTGCGGAAAGTGATGCATGCATCTGGAGTTCATTTCTAGTAGCAGGAGACTCTGGTGAGCCCATGCCTCTCTTTCTCAAGTAAATAAATAAACAAATGCTTTAAAAATAATGGGGCTTTAAATCACTTTATTAAAGATAGACAGATGAACCTAAAATCTTGAGAATTTTCAGAAAATAAGTTGAGGTTGTAAAAGTTGAAATAATATAGACTCTGAGTCTCTTCTCACAAAGTCGGGCAATTCAGAAGGCTTCTACGTATGAACAAAATTTATAGAATCAAGTTGAAACTAAAAACAAATTAGACTTGTTTAAAAATTCACTTATATAAAGCAATACTATATATTGCCTAAGTAGAAAGTATAATAAATATTATCTTATTTATTTTTAGATTATTTTTTATTAAGATTTGGGTTTATTTTGACATAAAGAGACTAAATCCAGATTTGTAATCTTCTACTACTTGTTGACTAGATAAATTAGCATTTTTCCTATGTAATGCTTACAACTTAAGAAAAACATCTTAGTTGTGTATCTAATGAAGTTGGGTTATATTATGTGTTGTAATATGATATAATTTCATGTCCCATGTCTTATCCCAATCACAGTGGATTACTGGGGACTCTAGACGAGAGTCCGTAACTGTTTAGAATTCTGCTGACCACACAGTCACAAGAGTCTGGTACCTTTTTAATGATTTTTAACCTTTGTTCCTCATTTACATTGCATTGGTACAAAAGAATCTGCTCTCCTTTTTCAAAGGACATAATTAAAATTGACAGTGAAACCAAGACCTTTCCTGTAAGTGCCATAAATGACAATAAATCTCATTCTATCATTTTTACTGGTCTGCCATAAGGGAACAAAGGTTATGCAGCATAGGTGAACTCGACCCAGACAACTGTTCCAGGAAACTCTTCCGATATGTGTTTCAGGGCTCAGTGGTTGTCAATAATGTCACTTCTTGCTTGGCAGGCCAGAAGTGCCTTTTAGGGACCTTGAGGAGAAAAGAGTTTAATATAATTTATAGTTAGTTCAGAGGACTTTGTTAAGATGGGTTTCTTGTGTTTAGTCACTTAGCCTCAGACCAAAAGCACCAAAAGGAACAATCTTTAAACTTTGAAAGAATTTATGAACTATTTATTGAAGCGAATTTCTGGCTGGGTTGCTTAATACCCCATGGCTCTCCATAGGCTGACCTTAGCATGGAGCTGTACATTTACCAACACCTGTACAAGATTAATGGGCCACCACAGAATAAGACCAGCTTTCCTTTCTTTTCAAGAATAATCTTTGGGGAGTGTGTTGTCTGAACTTTAGGAACTGTGAAATATATGCCCACTGAAAAGAACAAGTTGTTAATATGTTGATGGTGATCTTTACCCTTTCTGCTTGGGAAGCTAAATTTAGTATCTTCTTTCTTCACTGATGAGCTAAATAAAGGTTTGACATGTCTGGTCTATATTTCTTTACTTATAGTTTTAACTTTGCAAAAATTATTAACTTTATAGTTGTGTTACAAGTAATGATTTTTAACTTTGGAATTTTACTCTAATGTGATGAATCTTTAGCTTTTCCTTTTAAACTACTAAGTTTACAAAAACTTTAGAGGACTGACTGGAGAGATTGAACAATGGTTAAGGTGCTTGCCTGCAAAGCATAATTACCCAGGTTCAGATCCCCAGTGCCCACATAAAGTCAGATATGCAAAGTGGCTCCCTTTTTCTCTCTCTTTCCATGCAAATAAATAAATTAATTAATTAAAATTAAAAACCTTAGAGGAGACAATCAATAAGAATATATTATGCTTACTAAACTGCCCAGTAAGCACTTTTCTTAATGTTCATATCCATATATTAATGCTACTTTCAATTTTGGTTAAGGAGGTGTCTCTTTTAAGACAGTGGTGACCTCTAGGATGACTGAAAAGGCCCTATAGTACTGAGAAGAAGGGACAGAGGAGTGCTCAGCACTGAAACATCTCAATCACACCTTCCAAGGCTCAGGGTCCATTGTGGAAGAGGTTGCAGAAAGAATGTAAGGGTAGGACTGCTTACAAGGCAATCTTCCAGTCACAAAAATGGCCTGGATATCTATGACCTTCAATGCCTGGTACTACCTACACAGGATCCTCATAATAGGGTGCAAAGACGATGACATTAAAATAGACAGACTAATTGAGAGAGAGAGGGAACCTGATGGGGAGTGGATTTGTGAAGGGGAAAGTGGGGGGCTGAGGGAATTATTATGATTTATTGTCTAGAATTACGGAAGTTGCCAAAAAAGTTAAAAAATACATAAAAGATTTTTAATGACTATCTTGTTCTTGTCTGTAGACATTTCTATAATGTTAAATGAAAGGAAAAGATAATCTTCAGTTCAATCAATGGGTTAGTTATTACTCTTTATTTTTCTGCATATATGTGAGTATAATGTAGTGGTGGTGTGTGCTGTGTATGCATGTATGTGTGCCCATGGGGCACCCTATGTGCTCACTTGCACCAATGTGCCCTCATCTGCAGTGGCCCGAGAAGATAGTTAAATGTGTCTCTCCTGTCACTCTTATGCCCTTACTTACTTGAGCCAGAATTTCTTACTGATGTCAGAGCTTGCTGTTTTTTTTATTCATGAGCCCTGGTGATTCTCCAGTCTCTGCTCCCTTATGGGACTGGAGTGGGAGATATGTGGCCATGCCCAGTTGTTTATATGGGTCTTGGGGCTCCAACTTGAGGGGTCTCTCAGGCCTCCTCAGGCCCTCATGCTTACACAGGAAGAGCTCTTAGCCATGAAGTCATATCTCCAGCACTATTAGTCTTGGTGAAACAGACATGTTGCTCATTATTTGTAATTTTTTTTTGAACTTGTGACAGTATTTTCTAGGAAATGAACTTACTTTTAATTATGACACCTGTATTCACATATAGTTATATAGTCAAGATTTAGTCAAGATTACATTAAAGAAACCTCCCAAAGTATGTTTTTTTTTTGTTTGTTTGTTTGTTTGTTTTTTTAGTAATACATACTAGCATTTAGAGGTCGCTGCAACTGGGAAAGAACTGCAGTTCTAGAAAAGGGAGCAAGTACTGGTGAGTGAGTGTAGGATGTTTCCTGTAGAGGCCCAGAAGGCAGAGTGTCACTAGTGTGGAGGAGTACTTTTTCATTGGATTTTAGAAAATACACTGCAATGGAAAAGATGTTTTACAAGCATAGCATCAAAATAGATGTCATCCAGTTACAATTCATAGATTTAATATACTCCTCCCCCAAACAAATAAAAAAGCAAAATAATAAGAAATCAAATTCTACAAGAAAAAGTTAAGATCCCTCATATTTATGTCTTACAAAGCAATTTAAAAATATCAATTTCCCAACAGAAAAATGATATTAAAAGACATTCTGCAGAAAGTAATAGTATTAAAGACAGGAAAACACAGCCTAAAATGCAAATTACAAATAGCATAAAAATGCAAATTAAAACTGTAATCTCATTTCTCCACTTAGACTAGCAAAAAAGGTCAAAGTTTAGAAACTCATTTTAGAAAATATATATGGAAATAGGCACTATACAATAGTGTAAAAATGATTGCAAATAAATAAAAGTAAACAAAAGACATTTGGTCATTTTTCAAATATTTATATATAAAACTTCCCCACCCCAGGGGTATAGCTTTAATATAGATGAGTTACATATACTAAGAGCCATTGTTTTTCAAAGGATAAAAGAACATTTACATACTTCGATAGGTACTGATTCAATTAACTGGGTATAGGCTGAAAAAATACACTAGATGATATTTTTAATAAATTATTTTATTGGCATATTAATTACCCAGTTTTAGTAAACTGCACATGGTAAGAACACTGAGATATATATATATATATTTTATTTCAATTTTCAATTTACATTTGGTTTTCTTACAGAATATATTCAATTAAGATGTGCACATTAAAATCATCTAAAGTATATTTACATGATGTGAAAACCTGGAGCAAATTATACTTTGTCAAATGATAATTCAATTATAACTCCCTGTTTTATTTGTAGATGGCTTCTATAACATGGTTATTGTAGTTGGTCTTAGTTAACATGTCTTCAAAACATTGTTGTTTTTTTTTTCCTCCAGTGATTCTTCAAAACCAGTCTATAATTTAAGAAATTGCCACGACATTAGTTTAATTGCTTAGATGAGAAACTCTTTTTTTTTTTTTTTTTTTGGTTTTTCAAGGTAGGGTCTCACTCTGGTCCAGGCTGACCTGGAATTAACTATGTAGTCTCAGGGTGGCCTCGAACTCTTAGCGATCCTGCTACCTTCTGCCTCCCGAGTGCTGGGATTAAAGGCGTGCGCCACCACGCCTGGCTTGAGAAACTCTTTCTAATCAGTTATTGGGAAACAAACACACCAACAGGATCTATCTATTATATTTATTTCAAAACTAGCAATTACATTCAGCAGTCCATGGACTCATTTCCTTTATTTCATGATCATTGCAAAACCTGTGCTCATTCTACAGATTACACCAAACTAGCCTTTCTCTAGCAAACACAGTTAAAGGAAGAAACTCCATTGACTTAAAACAAGCTATTTTATATTGTTTGCAAGGAAAATATCTTCACCTAAATGTGTTACGTTTATTAATGGATATCCTGGTTCATGTTTCTAACCCGCAGTCACATGACGAGGTCTTTGGTTGGTACTCCATCAGGAAGCAGTCTGGGATGTCGGTTCTTGCGTGGATGTTGGTGACTGGATGACTAATGTAGAGGAAGTTCATCCTGAGTTTCTTTGGACCCATTGAGAAAAAGGCAGGAGACCAAGTTATGTGCATAGATTTTTCTAGACACACACACACACACACACACACACACACACACACACACACACATGAAAGAGAGAGAAAGAGAAAGAGAAAGAGTGGGCACACCAGGGCCACTTGCCACTGTAAATAAGCTTCAGATGCGCATTGTGCATCTGGCTTTATGGTACTGGGGAGTCAAACCTGGGCCAGCATGGTTTGCAAGCAAGCACCTTTAACAACTGAGCCATCTCCCTTTGCCCTTTGTGTATAGTTTTGGTTTCATAACTCTCCTAATTATGTTGAGAACAGTTTTGTCATTGTAAAAATAATTTTCCTGCCTAGGGACAGAGTTGGATTGTGTCCTATTCCTCCAAAAGTCAGTGTGAACTAGCCCTTGAGGAAGTGATTAGTTAGGTTGGTTCTCAATGGGTCAAAGGCATATATTAATTCAGAATTTTTAAAGAAGTAAAGAGTGATATAACTGCTGTAGTTCTGTGATAGAAAATTCAGTTGCCATTATGTGATATGCAGAATATATGAGGGTGTTTTTTGTTTGTTTTGCAGCAGGGTCTCACTCTAGCTCAGGCTGACCTGGAACTCTGGAGCCTGACTCTGTAGCTTCCCAAGGGCTGGGATTAAAGGAGTACACTACCACACCTGGACCTGGATATGTGAGTTTCTTTCCTTTTTTTTTTTTTTTTTTTTTTTTTTTTGGTTTTTCAAAATAGGGTTTCACTCTAGCCCAGGCAGAGCTGGAATTCACTATGTAGTTTCAGAGTGGCCTCAAACTCCCAGTGATTCTCCTGCCTCTGGCTCCCAGCTGCTAGGATTAAAGGTGTGTGCTACCATGCCCGGCTGTGAGGTTTTACATACCTATGAATAACAAATTCTTCTTAAATCCTCAATCAACTTATTCAATCGGGTGATTGGAATGAATGTTAAAACTTCATCTTGCAAAATTAAGGTCCATCTCATAATTAGATATTTTTGTGGTCTGTATGTGTGTGAGAGATGTTCATATACATGTGGGTGCACATGTGTATAGATGTTTATGTGTGCATATGTGTGTGGAGGCTAGACACTGATGTCAGGGGTCTTCCTTGATCACTCTCCATTATATTTACTGAGGCAGAGTCTTGCACTTGAACCAAGAGCTCACCAATTCAACTATTCTAGCTAGCCAGCTTGCCCTGCAGATCTCATCTTTGCTTCTCAAGCGCTGGGATTATAGGCGAGCTACCACGTCACCCCATATTGATATAAATGGTGGGTGGCTGACCTTAGGTTCTCATGCTAGGGTAGCAAGAACTTTACCCATGGAACCACCCCCAAGTTCCTAGATAGTTTTTTCTTTCTTATTTATTTATTTAGGTTTTTTTTTTTTTTTTTTTTTTTTCCCTTCACGGTAGGGTCTTGCTCTAGCTCAGGCAGACCTGGAATTCACTATGTACTCTCAGGGTGGCCTGGAACTCACGGTGATCCTCCTACCTCTGCCTCCCGAGTACTGGGATTAAAGGCATGCGCCACCATGCCTGGCTGATAGTTTCTTTATAGTGAATATAATTTGGTTAGGGGTACATATGGTTAATTCAAATGTCAGCATTTATTTCTTCTTGTTGTACTTTTGTTTTTGAGAGAAGGTATTGCCAAGTAGCCGAGGCTGGGCCTCAGCCTCTAAGTGTTGGGGTACACACTTCTAAGGGAGGTGTGTGCCACCCGGCCCATCTGAGACCATGCCTTTATTAGGATGATTTGCCCCATGCCTGCCTCCTTCATAGGAATTATTCAGATGGAAAATTTCAGTTCTTAATTGGAGGGATAAGGGCCTCATAATAATTTTTTATGCTGATTTGCAATAACTCTCACTATCATGGGCATTCTGGTTTAATTCTTGAGAGTTTGTTCTTGTTGAAATCTATGGCCAGAAAAAGGGTCCATTTGTCTTAACAGAGTTGAGACCTAAGGAATTTCCCTTTAGCCAGTGCCTGTCTTGGTACCTGCTGGCACTGTGGAGTCTGCACTTCCTCTGGATAAGATTCCAGTTTGGTCTCAGGTGCCCACCTGAGAATCATCTGTAAGAAGACTTACTTCCTCACTGTGACCACTGTTCACGAGTACCTAGCTGGTCTCTGAAACATTAATAGTGCATCTTGAAATAGGTAGGGACTTTTGAGTGTCTTTCTTGCCATGTGCAGGTTCATGGTAACGATGGCTCCTGCCTCAAAGCAGTTATAACCCTCCTCCTTGTCCCCAGTGCCAGAGGGCGGGTGGCCTCGACAGAGCCTACTCCCTGGGCACTAAGTGGGATGTGGACAGTTTTTGTCTGTCCTCTTAACCAAACATTTATCCTATCCTTCCATGATTTTAACCCTGAAGAGCATATGCAAAAGACCCCTACATCTGAAATGCTATGTACGGTGTCTCTCTTTTCCATCATACCACCACTTCTCATTGAAGGCAAAGCCTTTTGTGTTCTAAGATAAAATGTGGTAGCACACACCTTTAATCCCAGCACTTGGGAGGCAGAGGTAGGAGGATCGCCATGAGTTCAAGTCCACTCTGAGACTACCTAATGAATTCCAGGTCAGCCTGGGCTAGAGTGAGACCCTACCTTGAAATAAACAAAATAAAAACAACAACCAAACAAAAAAAGTTTTCATATTTAATTTATCTATGTTATTCTTAATATGCTTATGAAAGTTAAAGACACTTAGAATTATTTTTGTGGTTGCAAAACAAGTCTTGATGTTGAAATCTATTGATTCTTGTGTATTCTAAAATTACATTTAGTTTCAAAAACTTGGTTTGCTCTTTCTTTTTTTCTCTTTCTTTTCTCTCTCTCTTTCATTTCATTTCATTTCATTTCATTTCATTTCATTTCATTTCATTTCATTTCATGGATAACCATCTTGTAGTCCAGTGTATCCCTCTGAAATGATGCAACTATTCTTTCATTCTGCAAACATTTATTATGAAAGTGATGTATACTTTGCATAGTTCTAGGTACTAACATACTAGTGATGAAGACAGCAATAAACAAGAGAGAGAAATGTTAGGAAGTGACCCATGCCAAGGGGAAAAAGGAAGTAGGGAAGGTGACTGGCAATGCTGCAGGGAGCTGTGCTGATCTGGTGGAAGGGAAAGTGTCACTGAAGAAAGGGCTGAAGGAAGAGAAGTCATTTGTTACCAGGAAAAAGACCATTTCCGGAGAAAACAGCAAGTTCAAAGGCTCGAGAACAGTAAGTGTGTCTGGATGGAGCAAGAGGTGAGTTCACCAGGTAAGGAAGAAAGTGCCCCTCAGGATAAACACCTAGCCAACCAGAGCTGAGGCTGCTTCTCGAATCATCAGTTGTTTCTTACATGATTCATCTCTCAGTCCCTCCGTCCCAAATCCTGTTCACACACATCACAACTTAAGGATTTGGGGTTTGGGGCTTTGGAGTTAAAGTACTGCTTTCACAATGACAGATTCCCTCATAACTCCTGACCCAGACTTCAGCAAGTTAAAAGTGCATGGCCATGGAGAATAAGGGTTAAAGGGCCTATATTCAAGAGGCTGAATACCTGTCTGTGTGTCACAGACTAACTGTGTAAACTTGAAATTTTCCTTAACATCTCTGTGCTACAATTTTCTGATCTCTACAATGAGAGCACCAATAATATTATGCAACTCAAGGTTAGTAGGAGTATCCGGTGAGCTAATACAAGTAGGATGTACATGTATATGGGGATATTAAATTCAATATACATATTTATTATGTGATACTTATTATTATTCTTTTCTACCATACCATGATAGGGACTCAGCACCAAATTAAAATGAAGTTCATAGTGACAATAGTCAGGTGTGGTGGTGCACACCTTTAATCTCAGCACTCGGGAGGCAGAGGTAGGAGGATTTCTGTGAGTTTGAGGCCAGCCTGAAACTAGAGTGAATTCTAGGTCAGCTTGGTCTACAGTGAAACCCTACCTAGAATCAGCTAAAAAGAAAAAAGAAAAAGAGAAAAAGAAATCTAAGGGGTGAGGTAATGAATGACTTGGAGGGTTAGAACAAATGCTCTACAAGCAGAAGCTGGATTCCCAGCACCCGTGTAAGAAGTAATGCTCATAAAAGTGCAGTAGTGGCAATCAGCCATGGTGGGTAACCAACTGCTCTTGATTTGGCTAATAGATCCACTCAGTGGAATGGAACTCATTGCTGGAACTGGGAAATAAGTCAAAACCAGGTACAAAAAATGAGCTCAGTCTCCAAGATCAAGATACCACCAAATGTGGGCTAGAAGAGAGCCAATGCATATAAATTTCCCTCCAAAACATAGATGGTCATCCCTTCTACCTAGTACTAACTTTTCTCTCCAATGGAGAATTTGCTTATCTTTTTTCAGGTGGACATCGAACCTGAAGGGAGGATCAGCTAACCACACCTCACCAGGGCCCCAGCTGAAACCATAGAACAACGCAGGGGAAGGGCAAGAGTTCAGTATTCATGGCGATCATGACACCAGCAAAAAGCCGAAGGAGATAAACACAGAGAACATCCAACTCCAACTAAGCCAGATATCCAGAGACACAGAGGCTCCCGAAACCGCATCACTGAAGCAGAACTAAAATGACCCCAATGTGGCTCAGGGAAACTTGCGGAAGAGGGGGCGGAAAGATTGTTGGAGTCATAGTTGGGGCATTATGCACAGAGACTGGGGCCAACCCACCAGAACTCTTGACTAACCTCACAATGCATGACCCACATTCCCCATTGACAAGGGTCCCTTTGAAAGAGGAAGGACAGGGAGGAGGACAATGGAACCTTTACTATGAATGTAAAATCAAAATAATATAAATAAAAATATATATATTAAAAAAAAAAGAAGCTGTGCATAGCTGTGTGTACCTGTAACCCCAATCCTGAGAGGGAGAGAAGCAGAAGGATTGTTGGGGCTCCTTGGTCAGCCAGTCTAACTGAAGAAGCAGGGAACTCCAGGTTCAGTGAGAGACCGTCTCTGGGAAGTAGGGCAAATGACACGTTAGAAAAAGATACCCAAAGACTTCCTCTGGCTCTGGTCCATGTGTACGAGGGACGCATGCATCTGCATTCATACATGCATATATCACACACATAGCAAAACAAGCAGGAACTCTAATGAAAGTGTTCCAGCCATTTTCTATTTTAATCATTTCAGTTGCAAGTCATATTTACTCTAATAAACAGTAGACCACCCACCAGGGAGCATTTGGTAACACAAAATTCAAACTTGCATTGTCACATCCCAGTCAAAGTTTCATTTTATTCAAGTATATATTTGTTTACTTGCTAATATTAGTTTAGTGTAAGATGTATTAACCTGTCTGTAATAAATAGTAAAATCTCATTACACTAACTTATTCTTGGGCCCTAATGGAACATGCAGACATCACTCTGTTACTGCTAAAGACAAAATATTTAAACCATTTCAGAATCCTGACATTTCACCATTTGTGACATTGAAATTATCATGCCTAAATCACTGTGTTTGAGGGAGAATTAAATGCCATAATGATTGTGAAGGGGTCAAGCACAGGCCTGGCATGTAGTTGAAGTTCAATGGCACTAATTGAAATTAGTGTTAATTGGAATAGTGCTAATTGGAGTCCCGGTTATCTCCCACGCTTCTCTGATCATGGTGCTATGCTTTTCTTAAGAAGTATCAAACAGCAAGTATGCGACTTACAACTGTCTCATTAGTACTTGGCAAATGAAACTCACTCTCATGAAAATAAATGTCCCAGAGCTGAATGTCAGACATTGGAAGCTTTTTCTCAGCTGTAACAGCACTGGTGACAGTGATTTTTGCTGAATTTCAGTCTGTAATTAAATTTAGTAGGTTGTAATGAGAACTACTAAAAGCAAACTTATCCGAATTCTTTGAGTTCTTTCACTTGGCATTATGCTCTGAGCAGAAGGTTTATTACACAAGCTGCTTAGAAGGCATGATACCTTGGTTCAGACACTAATCTGTGTTTTACAAATTTTCAACTTAAACTCCATGCTAGGTATGACTTCTAAGTTAATAAAGATAAGGTAATGAATAGAACACCAGATTTAATGTTAAGAAATTAATCTCTAACTGGTTGACCTTGACTTAAGGCTTATTTCACTCTGTAGACTATGGTTATGGGAATGTAGAAAATTTAGACGACATTGTCTGTTTCCTTCACTGGTGTTTATAATAATTGCTTTGTCATTACTGCTACAAAATAGCTGAAAGTAACAACATGAGGGAGGGAAGATTTATTTTGGTTCAAGGTTTAAGAGAATACAGTTGATCATGTCGAGGAAGGCATGGCTATGAAGCGCCAAGGTGGGAGTATAAAGCAGCTGCTTGTTACATCTCAGTAGGTTCAAAAGGTACAGAGCCCTGGGCGTGGTGGTGCATTTCTTTAATCCCAGCACTTGGGAGGCAGAGGTAGGAGAATTGCTGTGAGTTCCAAGTCAGCCTGGGTTAAAGTGAGACTGAGAGGGAATAAGGTCTCTTTTTTAGGTAGTTTAGAGTGACTGGGCCCCTGAAAATAAAAAGCAGAAACGCCTTTGGGCCTATCCTTGCAGTCTCTACTTTGCTAGAGATCAAAATGTGATCTGACTTTTTTTCTTTAAAATTATTTATTTGAGAGAAAGAGAGAGATACAGAAATAGGCAGGCAGAGAGATAGAGAATGGGCATGCCAGGGCCTCCAGCCACTGCAAACAAACTCCAGATGTGTGTGCCCCCTTATGCATCTGGCTTATGTGGATTCTGGAGAATCAAGCCTCAAACCATGGTCCTTAGGCTTCACAGGCAAGCGTTTAACTGCTAAGCCATCTCTCCAGGCCCTGATCTGACTTCTTATATCTTCCCTAGAACTGTTTTTTCACAAACAAACCAAGTCCCTCCTGGGAGGGAGGTCCTCTTTCCTAAAATTTAAATCTAATCCTGACATTGTGATTGGTCAAGTTCAGCCCCCAGAACTTGGCATTATGGCTAGCTTCTTCCTGAGCCAGCCTCTAGCCTAGACCAGTCAGCTGTCTTTCTGGCTCACCTGAGTCGGAAGGTAGGGCCCACCACCATAAGGTTATAAATACATTTACTACAGGAGGGCAAGCTCTCTTGGCCAGCTTCTGAACTTCAAGGAGATAAGGGGAGACACCCCCTCTTACTCCCAGATAGGCTTTTTAGCCCTTTCTGCCCTCCAGATGGCAGGAGCTTTTTGCACTATCTTTTCTTTCTTCTCTCTCTTTTTATATTTCTTCCAGGCCTGCCACATGTGCTGTCAGACCATGTTGGTGTATTCATTTTCCTTCCCTTAGTTTTGTACTTCCCTAAATAAGTATAATAATTTAATAATTATCATTCTCAGTCTTATTTTGTCTAATTCCTTGGTTAAAAACACATACCATCTAAGGGTTTGGGGTTCAAGGTTTTTCCTGGACTCCCCACAAAACCTGTATCAAGTCCCTACCTTGAAAAAATCCCCCCACCCTCCAAAAAAAACTGAGAGTTTGATACAGGACCACAGGACCAGGACTGAGCTACAACCCAGGAAGAGGTATAAGCCCCCCACCAACCTACTTCCTCTACCTAATACCCACCTTCTAAAACTTCCACAGTCTCCTTTGAGAAGAAGGGACTACCAACTGGGCACAAAATATTTAATCACACAAGCCT
This sequence comes from Orientallactaga sibirica, assembly GCA_036365145.1. Classification (NCBI taxonomy): domain Eukaryota; kingdom Metazoa; phylum Chordata; class Mammalia; order Rodentia; family Dipodidae; genus Orientallactaga; species Orientallactaga sibirica. The sequence continues at coordinate 52,199,597 of JAEOAD010000004.1, read as the reverse complement.
ATGGCACCAATTTAAATCAATCCATAACATTCTACCCATGGTTCCCATAGGCAAATGGCTATCTCATAATGCAAAATGTGTTAAGCCCAACTTCAAAAGTTCTATCAGTGTTCAAAAGCCCAAAGTCCAAAATCTCTTCTGAGATACAAAGCAAACTCTTTGCTATGAACCGCTGCAAAAAAGAGGAAAGGAGACCTGGTAAGAAAAGATTAGATCTAAGCAATACCAAAACCCCGTAGAGAAAACATCAAACTGTGGAACTCCATGTCTGGTATCTGGATTTTATAAGGGCATCATCCTGACTCCAATGGGCTTGGCCAGCCATTCCCACACCTACCCTGATGTTTATACCATATATGTACTCTCTCTTAGGCTAGTTCCATTTGGTGTCTGCAGGTTTCCTTGGCAGACATCTCACATTTCTGTTATCTCCAATATCTTAGGGTCTCCATGGCAAATTATGAGAAGGGGGGTACAGTTATGGTGACTCAACCCCTGAAGGTAAAAAAGGCAGAAAAGTCTGCACTTACTAGAAATCAAAGATGATCTGCCTTCTTATCTCTTGCCTAGTTCCCTAAACCTGTTTTGCCACAAATACTCAGGACCCCTCCTGGGAGGGAGGTCTTTCATAGGATTTAATCATTGTGGTTGATCAAGTTCAGGCACTGGAACTTGGTGTCAGGGCTAGACTCTTCCTGAGACAGCCCCTAGCCCTAACCAACCAGCTGTCCATCTGGTTCACCTGAGCCAGAAGACAGCCCACCACTACAAGGTTGTAAATACCTTTACAGTGGGAGGGTGGGCTCTCAGACCACTTAGGAACTTCTGGCTTTGGATGAGATTTTCCCTCAGCTGGGCTTGGGCTGACTTGGCCCAGGCCAGGCCCAGGCCCAGCTGGGAGGGCTCCCTAATCCCTTATTCTCCACATGGGTTCTTTATCCCCTCCAGATCCCCACATCACAGGAGCTCCTTGAACTTTCTTTTCTCTCTTTTCTTTCTGCATTTTTTCCCCTCAGGCCCTTCAAGTGGGATCTCTAGCCATGTGGGATCTCTAGTCACGTGGGTGCCTTTCATTGGCTCTGCACTTCCCTCAATAAATATAATAATTTAATAATTATCCTTCTCAGTCTTCTTTTTTATTCAATTCTTTGATTAAAATTAGAAACAAACCTAGGGTTTGGGATTTAAGGACTTTCTGGAACCCCTAGTACCCCTTTACAATTAGCCTTCACCTTACGTTTCACTCACAGCCTACTCAGGAGCTCCCTGCAGGAAATCTGACTCTGCTACACATATGACCTTCTTGACAGCTTTCTGGAACCGTGGTGCAAGCCTCCATGACCCTATAACCATTGCATTCTTTGTGCCTGCAGAGTTATGACTGTGTGCAATGCCACCATGTTCTGCTGCAACCTTGAGATGAAGCTTCATGTCCTTGGCCACTACCGCAATGGCCTCTAGGTGCCTTCACAGCTGAACCTGGGACAATCCTCTCTAAGGGAACCTGTTTCAGCAGGATGCCTCTAGGAGTTCTCTATGATCAGAGAACATTTTTAAAGTTATCTTTTCTCTCTTCTTCTTCCTTCTTTTTTTCCTTTTTCCTCCTCTAATCTTTCTCTCTTTTTCTCTCTGTATGCTATATACATGTGCTGCAGTTATTCTCTCATTGCTAGAATAAATCAAACAACCAAAAGCAGCTGATGGGTGGAAAGTTTTTTTTTTTTTTTTTTTTTTTTTTTTGCTTAGAGTCTCTAGGGGAAAGCATGGCATGAGCACTGGCTGAATATCACCACTGCTAGTAGGTGGAAAAATAGCAACAAGATCAGGAGCTGAGTTCTGTCCTCAGCAACATGCCTCCTCCAGCCAGGTTCCATCTCCCAAATTGTCATCAGTTGGGGACCAAGCATTCAAAACACATGAATTTATGGGGGCATGCATCTGATCTAAACCACCACCACATGTGTTTGCAGATATGATCACAGAGAATGTTGGATGTCTTTTCCTATAAACCACATACGGCAAGCATGTGTGGTCATACATGTACACACACACACACACACACACACACACACACACACAAATATGGATGCTGGGGAATCCATCCAGGTTATAATCAGGGTCATCAGGTGTTGTCTTCCTGAGCTACCTTGGAGGACGCAAACACTTTCTTGTGAAATGATAATTTTCATGTAAGTTCTTATTGTTACATTCTAGATCTTTTGGGGGTGGAATATTACCCTCAAGGCATGTTTCCTATTGTTCCAATGCAGAGTAGGCAGTTTCTTTTTAATGTCACTAATTTCTTTAACAATTACCTGCCTTAAAAGTATATATGCTAACAACCTCAACAAGGTCTTGTAAGCATTAGTATTTTAGCACTGGCAGTCTCAGACTGAGATTCAAGGACTAGCAGAGTAGTTCCATCAATTTGAAAGAGAAAAGAGAATTGGTTAGTTTCATATTACACAATTGTAAAATATGCACTACAAAGAGTCCTCTGCTAGCTGGATGTGGTAGTACATGACCCCAGTCCCAGAAATCAGAAGGCTCAGTTACATAGCAATACCAGTTTAAAAAAAAAAAAAAAAAATTAAAGAGTCCTTTCCTATGATAAGGCTATTTTAGGGGAAGGCATAGCATTATTACTTGCTCAACTTAATGAGACAGTTTGGGGTGACAAGGCCTTGAAAATAAAAGAGAGGAATTTAATGTCCTTGAGTTCATCCTTGCAGTAAGGAGTTCCCTCTCTGGATCTCTTGGTCTTTGAACTCAATTTGAGTCCCTCCTAGAAAGGAGTCCATCCCTAGAAGAGTCAATTGCCCCTTGCATAAAAGGATGCAGCCTGTCAGGCTGATCAATTCAGGCCACACCAAAATCAAGACAAAGCTCTAATCTGGGTCTCTAATTAAATTTTATCCCACTCTGCCTTCTCATGGGCAGGAGCTCTCTGTTCTCTCTCCTCCTCCTTCTCTTTTGTTCTAGACTTCTCAAATCCCCTCCTGCCTCCTTATGCATTAGCTCTGTCTTCCTTTGTTATGCTTCTATCTATAATCTAATGAAACCTGTAAACTTTACGCTCTGGTCTGTGGATATCAAATCTTTAAATTCATAAGACAAGCATCTGAAGCCACTCAAAATTCCTGAATCATATTGGTGCATTCGTAGGGAATCCCAGTGCCTGTATCATTAACATTTTCACTATGTGTAGGTCAAGTGTCATGAGGTCATGAAATTTTGTAACCTCACATGTAATTAAACTCTTAAAAAATGAGCAAAACACATGAACTCCTTTTATTCAACCCTCTAACATGAATTCACTTATAACCCCTTTAGTTTACTATAAATGTGAAAACACAGGGGGAGGTTCATAGGCTTTGGCCACAATTTTAGAAATGAGAATTATTAGCATCTCAGAGGCGGGGGTCTTTTGAGAGGGGACAACAGGGAAGGTGAGGAGTCAAACATTTGGCTTCTGGGGCTCTGGGCCACATGGTTTGGAGAGAGGGACAGAGGCATCCTCAGAGCAGACTTGGAGGCAGCACAGTGTGTAGTGGGTCAGCGTTGTGGGGAGAAGGGGGTTCAAGCCAGTCAGTTAGCATGGAAGGAAGGGAGAAAGAGAGAGAGAGGAGAGCATGGGAGGAAGGGAGGAAGAGAGAGAGAGAGAGAGAGGAGAGCATGGGAGGAAGGGAGGAAGAGAGAGAGAGAGGAGAACATGGGAGGAAGGGAGAAAGAGAGAGAGGAGAGCATGGGAGGAAGGGAGAAAGAGAGAGAGGAGAGCATGGGAGGAAGGGAGGAAGAGAGAGAGAGAGAGAGAGAGAGAGAGAGAGAGGAGATAATAAGCAAGAAAAAATGAGAGAGAGAGGTGTGTGAGCAGAATAGGAAGCCGAGGCAGACAGGGAAGATATAAAGGAATATATGATATATGCTCCTGTGGTAAAGGAGGGTGTCACACACACACACAGAGAGAGAGAGAGAGAGAGAGAGAGAGAGAGAGAGCAGGGAAATGGCATCTGGGCTTTTGTCTATGCACTTGGGGCATGGAACTGGCCAGTGGGAGGGGGGCTTGTGGGAGTGTGAGCTCAAGAGAGGGGCTGGGTTGCCTGGGTTCCCTATGGAACAGAGGAGAGAGTAGGCCATTTGAAGGAGATTTCAGTTGGGAGGTGGGACAGGGAGGGAGCTCTGAGACTGAGAGTTACATATTGTATGTGAGAAAACTTTTCACAATACACAATGGTACCTTTTATATAAATGCTAATTAAATGTCTTAGGTAAAGCAAGTGCCAAATTAGTTCCTTGTGTGACTTTATCTAGAGGAAAAATGATTACCTATGAAATAACCCAATATACTGGAAAATAATATATAGCATTTTTAAATAGCTTGTAAGTCTTCGAACTAACAAACCTTTTACTTGAAACATTATTTTGTAACTTATGAAGATAAATGCATCTGTATAAAAACTTTTACTGGAGTCATTTTAAGAATGCCTCTTCACAAGGTGACTCTGGACTGTATTTGTTCTGTCTTGCCACATTGAAGATGCTTCTAGATAATGTGAAACTATTTAAAATGCCAAACCCAAGTAACAAGATGGTGTTCTAAAGTGGAATGGGGGGAGGGCAGGGGAGGGGAGGGAAATATATGTTTTTTTTTTTGTTTTGTATGTAAATATAGGTGTCAATAAAAAAATCAATTTATAAAAAAAACAAAAAAATCCTTGAAATGATACATGTGTATGGAAAGATTCATGTATTAAAAAAAAAGTTCAAATATTGTAAAAAAAAAAATATATATATATATATATATATAGAATGCAGCTAGAGAGGTGGTTCAGCAGTTAAAGCTGCTTGCTTGCAAAGTCTGATGGCCTGGGTTTGATTCCTTAGTACCAGCATAAAGCCAGATGCACAAAAGTGACACTGTATCTGGAGTTCATTTGCAGTGACAGGAGGCCCTGGTGCGCCCATTCTCTCCTTCTCTTTCATGCTCTCTCTCTCTCTCTCCTTGCAAAAAACCCAAAAGTATATTTTGAAAAGATTATAGAAATGGAAATGAAAATAGCTCTTTCAATTTTGTACTGTTTGGGATCATCCATTTTCAGATGTGTTTCCTGCCCAGTTTTAAATGCCTGGTGCTAAAGATGGTAGACAAACAACTTTATTAATAGGCCATTTATGTCCCTTACTCTGCTTCAAAATTGATTCCAGCAGAGATTTCCTAGTCTGCCTTAGTGTAGGACCACTGGTGAGTGCTGCAATCCAGCCCAGAACCCTTGGCCGCAGGATTCAAACACTGCAAGTGACACCAAGAAGTATGTGATCCTGTCCCTCTGCCTCTAGGCCGGGTAAACTGTACCCGAACATTTCCAAGTGAATAATTTCACTTTTTTTAGCCAGAACAGAGAGACCAAGGAGTGAGAATTTCCCCCAGAAACCCATTTGCATACTTTCAGACTCTTTCTATGCTAATGAGATTGCAACAGCAGATGAATGTTCTAAGTGAACATGGGTGGGGCCTCCCACACAGCTGGTTGGTAAACTCCTGGGATTAGGTATTTTATAATTAGACATTATAAGATTCTTTTAATTTGAGAAAATTCTTTCAATTAAACAATATCACATATGACTTTTATATGTCTTATTTTGGCCTTAATAAATGCTTATATTTTCAGTATTTCCCCATCTCTACTCACCTTTGAATTTTCCTCTCTACTCTTTCACTTCCTTTAATATTTTATTTTTATTTATTTATTGGAAATAGAGGGGGGATGGGCTCACTAGGGTCTCTAGCTATTGCAAATGAACTCCAGACGCATGTGCCATCTTTTGTATCTGGCATATGTGGGTCCTGGGGAATTGAACCTGGGTCCTTAGGCTTCCCAGGCAAGTGCCTTAACTACTAAGCCATCTCTCCAGCCCCTCACTCTTTCTTTTTGTCTTGTTTTGTTTTGTTTTTCAAGGTAGGGTCTCCCTCTAGCTCAGGCTGACCTGTAATTCACTATGTAGTCCCAGGGTGGCCTGGAACTCACAGAGATCCTCCTACCTCTGCCTCCTGAGTGCTGTGATTAAAGGTGTGTGCCACCATGCCCGGTTACCCTCACTTTAAAAAAAAATGAGGTTCCTTTTCTTCCTGGCCTGTTCTCTAGACTCCACCCTAGGTAATGACACACTAAACTTGAGTTGTATCTCCCTGACTTGGCATCCTCTACTTCCTGACCTTTTCTATTTGATTGGATGCCAGACTGTGCAGTTGATACTCCAGAAATGATCCCAAGTCAGTCTCTCGTCGTCTGTGTCGCTACCATGGCACTTCAGCCCATTATACTATACTTGCATAGTAATCAGCCCAGACTGCTCCTCTGGCTTTGGTTTCGCTCCAGTTTCCCCAGATTATCTACTGCACTGCGGTCTGAGTGGTCCTGCAATACAGCACAGCTCAGACTTCACCCTGTGTCAGGACCTTTGATGAGTCACCCGTGGTTGTACACACCTGTCAGGCTGGTAGAGGGAGGCTAAGGCAGTAGACCTGTGAGTTTGAAGTCAGCTGGGCATTGTAGCAAGCCCCTGTCTTAATAAAACCAAACCAAAGCAAAAGGTTCTGTGGTTCCACACTGTGTGCCCATCAGCTCCCGAGATTCTTGGGGTGGCTGTCATACCTCTTTTTCCCTTGCAGCAAGCACGTGTTTTGCTACCCTCTTCCAAACTGTAATGTGGATAGCAGTTTTGCTAGCTCTACAAAATTTCCTCCATATCTTACATTCCCTGTTGTAATATTTGTTAATTTCATGGTTTTGCAATATTATAACCTCCACCTAAATTTTCATTTTCCCAATACTTACCGATTAAATTCCTGGTTCTCCAGAGCTTGCTCATTCAGCTAGGCTAACCAGCTTGTCCATGGGATCCCTTGCCTCCACTTCCTCAGAGCTACGTGAGCTGCGGAGCTCACTTGGCCTGGATGGGGGTTCTGGGGATCTGAACTCTGGTCTTCATATTTGCACTCAATGAGCCATCTCTGTCTTTACTACTGACTACATGTAAAGTGATACAATTTCTAGTATGTCAGAGGAAAAACTTGTTAAAAAATTCTTAGTTCTTCAATTCTTTTTTTAAAATATTTATTTATTTATTACTTATTCATTTGAGAGACACAGAAAGAGGAGAGAGGCAGACAGAGAAATAGTGAGTATGGGTGAGCCAAGGCCTCCTGCCACTGTAAACTTACTCCAGACACATGCACCATTTTGAGCATCTAGCTCTTTTGCGCATGTGGGTACTGGGGAATTGAACCCATGCTTGGCAAGCAAATGCCATTAACCAGTGAGCCATTTCTCCAGCCCACTTATTCAGTTCCTAATCAACCAGTTAGCTTACCAGCCAATTACACAATAATAACAGCAGGTAAACCTCACTATGCAATCCTCACTCTTTAGGAGCACTGAGCATGCTGTGCCCATCACCACTGATCCTCATGCACGTACACATCATCAAGATACCATCATTTCACAGGTAATTAAATGACCACCTGAGAAGGTTAGTGACATTTACCTCGGCTCTATAGAGTAAATGACACGTGGTGTCTTTTGGTAGTTATCAATCAAATATACTTGGTTTTCTTTTCTAGAACTCTTATTTTGTTTCTTGAAATGAGTGAGGCTAGCCAAAAATAAATCCTGTAAGTATCCTGGCCTCGCTCATGACAAGGAACATGTGGCCATGAGACACAGCTTTGGCCAAGGACACTTCCATTGCAGCCTTTTGAAGACTTTGGCAACATTTGGCTGTCTTGATCTCTGCACCTCACGTTGTTCGTATCCCTCCTTCTTTCTATGGTTTAGAAAGCAGGGCTGGATGCCTGGTGAAGCAGAATTCATCTTGGGATTTTAAAGACAAGAAAATACCCTAAGGAACATACATTATTAGTTTTAGAAGTTGCTTCCCTGTTGTTAGTTCATAAAATTTTTCTTTGTTTTTTCAGATAAGAGTCTCATTTTGGGGCTGGAGAGATGGCTCAGCAGTTAGGGCACTTGCCTGGAAAGCCTAATGACCTGGGTTCAACTGCCCACTACCAACATAGAGCCAGATGCACAAAGTGGCAAATGCATCTGGAGCTTGTTTGCAGTGGCAGGAGACCCATACTCACTGTCTTTTCTCCACCTTTCTCTGCTTGCAGATAATTTTTTTTTTTTGGTTTTTCAAGGTAGGATCTCGCTAGAACTCATGGCAGTTCTCTTACCTCTGCCTCCCGAGTGCTGGGACTCAAGGTGTGTGCCACCACGCCCGGCAAATAATTTTTTTTTAGAGTCTTATTTTGTAGCCCAGACTGGCCTCAGATTTGTAACAATCCTTTTCTCTGACTCCAAAGTTCTGAGATTACAGGCATGATTTAATTAAAGTCATGTAGTAACATTCTTATGTTTTCATATGGTGCAATGAGTAGGATAAGACTCAAAAAATATGCCTCGAAGAGAAATTGTTTAGAAATTAAGTGAAAAGTATTAAGAACCAAATGTTTGTTTAGAAACATGAATGTAAGAAAACCAGGTTCTTTAGCACACTGCTAATATCTGTAATTTATATAGATTTTCCTCAGCTTCTTATTTATTAGTTGGATTAAACTTTATAACATTTTAAATATTTTTATTTGTTTGGTAGAGAGGAAAGAGAGAATGGGCACACCAGACCAGCTGCTTCTGCAAACAAACTCCAGGCCACTTTGTATGCCTGGCTTTACATGGGTAATCGAACCTAGGCTGTCAGATTTTGCAAGAAAGTGCCCCTAACTGCTGAGACACTTTCCCTTTTCTAAAATTTTTAATGCACTGTGCATGCATGCATGTGTGTGTGTATGCGTGCATGCGTGCTTGTGTGTGTGTGTGTGTGTATGCGTGCATGCGTGCGCGCGTGTGTGTGTATGTGCGTGCGTGCGTGCATGCGTGCGTGTGTGTGTAGGCCAAAGGACAAACTCAGGTGTCATCTTTAGAAACACTGTACACCTGTTTTGTTTCTGTTTGTTTGCTTGTTTTTTTGTATTTTTGAGGTAAGTTCTCGCTCTAGCCCAGGCTGACCTGGCATTCACTCTGTAGTCTCAGAGTGGCCTTGAACTCACAGCGATCCTCCTACCTCTGCCTCCCGAGTGCTGGGATTAAAGGCGTTTGCTACCCTGCCTGGCATGTCCACCTGTTTTTGGGACAGGGTCTCTCATTGGACTGGAGCATGCCAATAAGGCTAGACTAGCCTGCCAACAAGGCCCCGGATCTGCCTGTATCTGCCACCCCAGCACTGAGGATACAGGCACACTCCACCACACCTGGCATTGTCACTTGTGTACTGGGGATTGAACTCACGCCTTCATGCTTGCAAGGCAAGCTCTTTACCCACTGAGCAACCTTCCCAGACCCTTTAAAACTGTTTGTTACTTATGCCAGTTCATCTGTCCTTAGGAAACCTGGTGGTTGACTGCTCCCAGAAGGTCACCATATTGATGCTAAACTTAGTGTGAACACCTGATCGGCCTAGCACACTATAGCCCAGAACTCCTAGACATAAGAGGTCCTGCCTCAGCATCCCAAGTAGCTGGGACTATAGGGCATACTGAGGCTATGACATTATTGGTGACAAACTTGAGTAACTTTTTGTAATTTTTCTGTTTGTTTTATTGCAAAATAAATAAACATAATGTAAATATTTAATGCAAGTAACTAAGCTAATAAAACATTTACACAGCAAAAGGGTTTTCTCTTTGCTCCCTTCCTATTGCTTTCTTTTGCCCCTCTTCCTCCACCTCCTTTACACTGAATCCCTTCTTTCCAACCACACCCTCTTCTATTTTGATATCATTTTATGTTTTGCCCTCTGTCATCCGTGGCAACACGATGAGAGGCCCAGTGCAATGCAGGTCTTGTGTAGGTAACAAAAGCTGCAGTGAGATTATGAACGACACTGTGTCTGGAAGACAGCACTCCTCCTTTCCTTTGGCTCATGCATTCTTTCTGCCACCTGTTTTACAATGGTTCCTCAGCCTAGGAGGATGTGATAGAGATGTCTCATTTACTGCTGAGTGCTTATCTCTCACTTCTTCTCAGCACTTTGATGAGTTTTGAGTCTCCTCAGTGGCCACTGCTATCTGAAAAGAAAAGCTTCTCTAACCAAAAGTCAGAATAACACTAACTCATAGGTATAAACATAAATATTTAGAGGACTATTTCATTATCATAATGTACCCAACACAACAGTAATAGCTTCACCTCTAGGGCTCAGGACCTCTATAGTTATTGGCTTTTGACTAGTGTTCAGTACTAGACATGAATTCCTCCCATGTTACAGGCTTCAAATCCAAACAGTGAGCTGTTGGTTTCTTCCACAACAGACATGCCACCATTGCATGAGTTGGCACCTTTCATCTGGCTGGCCAGCCATGTAGCTTGCAGGGTCCACTGCTGGTCAATTCCATGGGTGACTTCTTCCCCAAGAAAGCTGCACAGCACTTTCCAGCACCATGACAGCTACCGCTACTTTCACTTTTGGTGAGAGAAACTCTCTTTGCAGATGGTGGTGAGTACTGGGAACACTCAAAACTCAACAAAGTGGCAGTGGAGTACCCAGCACTGAGACATCTCTATCACACCCTCCAGAGCTCAGGGATCATTGCAGAAGAGGTAACAGAAAGAATGTAAGAGCCAAAGGAAAGGGAGGAGTGCTTTGGAATGCTGACTTCTGGATGTAAAGTGACCATTGCATTCATGACTTTAAAGTAACTGATGCTACATAAGACCTACATAATATTAGGGAAAATGACGACATCAAAATAGAAAACAGACTACTTGCAAAGAAGGAGTCACTGGAGAGGGGGTAAGGCAACAAGAACAAAGGAGGGTGTGGGAGGGGATTATGAGTCTGCTCCTATACATCATGTATTTGTATGATTGTTGTCCATAAAAATATTTTTACAAAGCCGGGCGTGGTGGCGCATGCCTTTAATCCCAGCACTCGGGAGGCAGAGGTAGGAGGATCGCCGAGAGTTCGAGGCCACCCTGAGACTACATAGTTAATTCCAGGTCAGCCTGGACCAGAGTGAGACCCTACCTTGCAAAACCAAAAAAAAAAAAAAAATTTTTACAAAACAGACATGGACTGGGGAGATGGCTTAGCAGTTAAGGCACTTGCCTGCAGTGCTAAAGGACCTAGGTTCGATTCTGCAGGACCCACGTAAGCCAGATGCACAAGATGGCACACATGTCTGGAGTTCATTTGCACACCCATTCTCTCTCTCAAATAAATAAATTAAATTAAAATATTTTTTAAAAGCCTTTGGAAATTGCTTCTATTGTTTTAGGGGCCCTGACCAACAACTCACTGGGAGGTATCCCACCTCTGGCAATGAGATTGGGATTTTCCTATAATAATCTATGACTTCTGGGTGCAGCATCATCAACTCCCATAGAGTACTTATGCCCAAACTCTATCTTTTTAAAAATTATGTATTTTTAAATTAGCAAACAAAGAGTAGTCTTCTATATGGATTATTTATACATAAAGGGATGGCCTTTAATCACATATGCTGATGTTGCATAACCTATAGCAGCAGAAATGTATAAATTATATTATTAATTTATGCTTTTAAAACTTGAGTCTTGAAGGTTGGAGAAGATGGTTTAGCGGTTAAGGTGTTTGCCTGCAAAGCCAAAGGACCCCGGTTCAATTCCTCAGTATCCACCTATTCCAGATGCACAAGGAGGTGCATGCAACTGGAGTTCGCTGGCAGTGGCTGAAGGCCCTGGCATGTCCGTTCTTTCTCTCTGCCTCTTCCTCTCACTGTCTACCTCTTTATCTTTCAAATAAAGAAATAAAACATATTTTTAAGAAATCAAGTCTTGAGCTGGACATAGTGGCACACACCTTTAATCCTAGCACTCAAGAGGATAAAGTAAGAGAATCACTGTGAGTTCAAGGCTAGTGTGGACTATAGAGTGAGTTTCAGGTCAGCCTGGGCTAGAGTTAGTCTCCACTTAAAAAAAAAAAAAAAATAACATGGAGCTGGAGAGATGGCTTAGCAGTTAAGACATTTGCCTGCAAAGCCAAAGGGTACTGGTTTGATTCTCCAGGACCCACATAAGCCAGATGTGCAAGGTAGCGCATGCATCTGGAGTTTGTTTGCAGTGGCCGAAGGTTCTGGTGTGCCCATTCACTCTGTCTCTCCCTCTTTCTCTTTTTCAAATAAATAAATAAATAAATAAATAAATAAATAAATAAATAAATAAATTATATATATATATATATTTTTTTTTCTTAAAGAATCTTTAAAAGTTGGGGATTTTTCTTTGAGAAAAAGTACTTTCCAAGTATCTGTAAGACTACATTCAGTCCTCAGCACTAAAAACATTGAGTCTTTTTCTTGTGTACTCTACAGGATTGAGGCTGATGCAACCAAAAGTTGCAAAGTTGTTTGTCCTTGAAAGTCAGCCACTGAGCGGCCAATGCCCCTCCCCCCCCCTTCCTCCTGGGACCAAGTTGGCTTCAGTGGACTTTGGCCTCCAATACGAAGACAGGGTTGTCTGTCATCTTTGTGACAGTTTCGACACTGCTTTTCTTTCAGGACAAGACCTTCATTTGATCCTTTGCTGGAATCATAAGGTGATGGAACAGTTAAGAAAGAAAGTACTGTAAACAAAGCGAGGAATACACGTTTAAATTGATAATTATTTGTTTGTTTGTAGTTTTATTACGTTGCCCAGACTAGCCTCAAATGCCTTAGTTCAAGCAATCCTCCGTCCTCACCCTCTCTAGTAGCTGGTACTTATTGATTGTGCTATTGTGATCAGCTAGAGAGTGTTTTAATGCTGATATTCACAGATGAATTCATAAGGATTGTTGATTGACATAGAAACTTCCTGGTTGGCTAAATGATAGATGTGACAAACTCTTTAAAATCTTTCCAATCTAAAATATCTTACACTTTTTTTTTCTTTCTTTTTCTTTTCTCTTTTTCTTCTTCTTTTCTTTTTTATAGATAGGGTCCCACTCTAGCCTAGGCTGACCTAGAATTCACTGTGTAGTCTGCTGGTGGCCTTGAATTCACAGTGATCCTTCTACCTCTGTCTCCTGAGTGTTGGGATTAAAGGCATGTACCACCACACCCAGCTTGTCTTACAGTTTTTGAAGTGAGTTTTTTCAACTTGCATGGTTATTGAGTATTTGTATGTTTGAGGTCATTGCAATGTATCCCTCACCATGGAAAGCATCACTGGATTTGCAGGAGTTAATTGGTCATGTGACATTCACAAGGAGTCACAGACAGTATAATCTTGAGAAAGCTCCAGAGGCATATCATTGGAGATATGAGCTTTTTAGCAAAATAGGTAGAAGAAGGAAGTTGGGTCCAGGTGTGTTTCAAAGGAATATATTGTTCTGTATCTGGAAGGAATCTTCGTCCTCTCCCTCTGTCTTTTCTTTTCTTTTTTCTTTCCTTTTTCTTTTTTCTTTTTTCTTTTTTTTTCTTTTCTTGTTCTATGCTCGAGAAAGCCCCATGACACAGCCTACTTGCTCTGCTTTAGTAACTATCCTTGCCAGCTGACTAATGACCCGCACTGCCCACTACCCACCTCTCTCAAGCTGTGCTATCCAAGAATTGATGTCAAATCTAAAGAGCTAAACTATACTTAGTTTAAATGTAAATTCTGCCTCCTTCTCAGCCCCCAACCACTGCTGTGAGATGGTCAAGAACTATATAGAAGAGATACTTTCATAGTAACTAAATAGAAGAAAAAGGTTTTATTTTTTTTTTTAAGAATACTTTCTTTTTTGTTTTTTGTTTTTTTGTGTTTCAAGGTAGGGTCTCACTCTAGCCCAGGCTGACCTGGAATTCACTATGTAGTCTCAGGGTGGCCTCAAACTCATGGCAATCCTCCTACCTCTGTCTCCTGAGTGTTGGGATCAAAGGCATGCCCTGCTATTTTCATTTTTTAAAAATATTTTATTTTTATTTATTTATTTGAGAGATAGAAAGAGGGAGAGAGAGAGAGAGAGAATGGACACACCAGGGCCTCCAGCCACTGCAAACAAATTCCAGATGCATGTGCCACCTTTTGCAGCTGGCTTACATAGGTCCTGGGGAATCAAACCTGGGTCCTTTGGCTTTGCAGGTAAGCACCTTAACTGCTAAGCTATCTCTCCAGCCCCAGGTTTTATTGTTTTCCAGGTTTTATTTTTGACACTTTGGTATTTTCCTAAAATAATTAGCTAATGCTTGTGTAACAAACATTTAGACATTGTTTAAGAATATCTTCAGGGTTGGAGAGACGATTCAGCAGTTATGGCACTTGCCTGCAAAGTGTAATGACCAGGGTTCAATTCCCCAGTACCCATGTAAAGACAGATGTACAAAGTGGTGCATGTGTCTGGAGTTCATTTGCACTGGCTAGAAACCCTGGCATGCCCATTCTCTATCTGCCTCCCTCTCTTTCAAATAAATAAAAAAAATTATACACACACACACACACACACACACACACATATATATAGTACATATACAATAATGTATATATTGTGTGTATGTATAGTGTATATATATATATATTCACTATAATATATATATATATATATATATATATATATATATATATATACACAAAATATATATGTACATACATACACAAATTATCTTGATAGTTCATGATAGGTAAAGCAGCCCATGTTTTCCCTGCCTCCAAATGTTTATGTAATGCTGAGAATGAGTGTCCTGATCTTGGCCAGTGGGTTTCACTGTCTATGCTCCATGCAACAAATGAATGCAAATAGAACTATGAGTATCATGCACTGTGAAGAGGGGGAATGGCAGTCACTCTCAACCTTTCAGATAGTGGGAATAAGACAGGAGGAAATGGTCTCTCAGATGACAGTCAATAGAGATGCTAATGGGATGGCCAGGCAATTCAGAAATCACACAGCAGGAAGCTCTGTTTCCCTTTTGACTGGAAGGGTATCAGATGACTGGTCACTGTCCTCAGGTGGGAATGGGCACTCTGGTGCACTGAGAGTGATTGTGGAGGGAAGAGACGGAGGAGACAGGAACACAGAGAGTCCTTAACACAAGGAGAGAAAGATAGAAATGTCCTAACTCCTCTTTATAAGGAAAAATCTGTTAGGATAACAAAATCCTACTTGTGTCCTTTAAAGTCTTTGTGTTTTCACTTGGTGAACAGAAATTAACTATGAGCTAGACTCAATTTTGTTGAATGGAGACATTCATAGTGCTTAGGGACCAGGGTCAGTAAGCCAGGTGGGCACATTATCAATGCTGTTTACATTATAGCTCAAGGATTTCCTATCAGTGTGGAAGATACACACCCTTCTGTGTCACTCTAGCACTTAGCAAGTAGGAAGTATATTGTAGTAGCTGGAATGTCTTTGTAGTCTTCATGTATAAAACCTTCTCCTTTGGGCTGGAGGGATGGCTTAGCAGTTAAGGAATTTGCCTGCAAAGTCAAAGGACCCAGGATTGATTCCCCAGGACCCACATTATCCAGATGCACAAGGTGGCACGTGTGTCTGGAGTTTATTTGCAGTGGCTGGAGGCCTTCATATGCCCATTCTCTCTCTCTCTTTTTCTCTCTCCCTCTCTCTATCAAATAATCAAATAAAAATAAAATATTTTTCTTTATTTTTTTTTCTTTTTCGAGGTAGGGTCTCACTGCAGCTCAGGCTGACCTGGAATTCACTATATAGTCTCAGGGTGGCCTCAAACTCACAGCAATCCTTCTACCCTAATGCTGGGATTAAAGGCATGTGCCACCACGCCCGGCTAAATAAAATATTTTTTTAAAAACCTTCTTTTTTGAGCCTTGTAAGTTGTTTTAGTCTCAGAACAATCTCATGTGCTAATGCAATCCTATTTTATGGAAGAGGAAGTTGAGGCATCCAGAGGTTAGCAAATAGGCACACGGTTATATACAGATGACTTAGCTAGAGTTTTGGGTAGCAGAAATGGTCTCAATAACCATATAGTTATTCACAAACGTCTTCAAATAGCCACTTTACAATGAAACAATGGTGTAGTTAGGGACATAAGCCAGGTGGCATCACTCTAAGCCAAGCCCTCTTTCTCTTCTTCTCTGCCAACCACCTCATTTTCCATTCTTGCCTTCTTTATCATAGCAGCCAGGAAAACCTTTCAGAAAAACCCCTTCCTCTCAGTCCTCTGATGGTTTCCCACTATCAGTTGACCAAGTGCTCTACCATTTTAAAACACTGTGCTGTGGTTTTAGTAGATAGGCATGGTCCACAGTATTTGGAGTGCTGTTGGTTTCCAAATGTGGCTGGATAATCAATTTATTTACTCATCACCTTTTGGTCTTACTCTTACTCTCAGAGGCTCTGGGCAAACCCTGAAATGACTCAGAGGATGCCTCTTTGCCAGGCATGGTGGTGCATGCCTCTAACCCCAGCACTTGGGAGGAGAAGGCAGGAGGATTAGGAGGTGGAGGCCAGCCTGGACCCTATGAAACTCTGTCTCCAGCAACAGAAACAACGATGACAATGACAACAACAAGGGGAATTCATCCTGCAGTTATTCTGTGCGGGAGAAAAACATTGATCTTCAGGCCACTGAGTGTTCCAATCAGTCTCAGGCTTCGCTGTTGACTCACCTCCCCACCGCCCCCGGGCCTAGAGGGTTAATGAGCTCCTTACAAAGCAATGCCAGTGTTGTAATGTCTTTCCATGGTACCATTTGTTTCCACCTTTCCTAGACAAGCTTGGTGGGCAGCCAGAGCCACACAGGGAGCTCTTCATACCAGAGCTAAGAGGAGCAGCTGTGTGGATTGCTAGTATTAGAGGAACTAGGATAAAGCCCAGAGGCCTAGGCCAGGTAGGAGCCTATCTTAACAATGTACCTGCTCACATTGGAGCAGTGAGCAAAAGCTGGAAGGCTGCTACAACAGGTCTTAACATGCTGTGAGAAATGTTTGGTCCCTGGGGGCCCCATGCTCTTATCCCAGTGGTAATGAATCATGCCAGGATTTCATCCTAACTGCTGCTCTCAACTGGCAAAATTATCTTAGGCATTTCATATTGTCTGAGCAATAATTACAGGGCAGTATGAAAAACTGTCTTTTTGGTCTCAATACACACATATTTCTGAGAAATGAGAATGGATTAAGTAGTATCATCTGATAAGCATCACAAAAAAATACCTTAGGAAAATTGTCCTTCCTCTAAGCTGCACCTAACTCACTGCTTCACCAAGAGGGTCAAAGAAGGCTCTGCATGATGACCACAATGTCAAAAGATTTCGTATACTAATCTCAACAAATCGCTAAAATTATTTCCAAGGCTGTTGAATGAATTACCGTGACTCCCATGTGTTCTGTTAAAGAACTTTGAAAATTCTTTCATTACTTGGGGATTGATGCAGCCAAATGGTGATGAAGACATTTTAACCTCAGAGGCCATTCACACCAATTCTTGCCTTGACTCCATGCAGGACATCCTTAACTATGAGTGTGATTAGCATATTAACTATCCCTTTGAATATCTTATTATACGCAGGTACAAATTTAGCTAGGTACTTCTTTGAATCAATTAAAAATTCCTTATAGGTGAAGGAAAACATCTTGTCGTTCACAATCTAATACCTCATAAACTTCTCAAATTGTTGTGTGAAAAATATATTTGCCTAACTTTTCCCGAAAAACTATAGTTATAGAGGCCAAATTTTATATATGATAGAAAAGACTTTCCTCCATGAGTAATCTCATGCCCATGGACTTGGCAAGGTCTGTAAGTAGTAACCCAGTTTAGTTGGCATCCAGATGGGTCCACTGCCAGCTGACAGCTGTACTATCTGTACTATCTGTACTATTTTTTTTTTTTTTTTTTTTTTTTAAGTACCAATAAGTCTTTATTCTCCCAGGGAAAGAAGGGTAGGAAGAGTTAGCACATGTTACAAAATGATTAGAAAATAAGAAAGGAAGGAGTACAGCAAAATCAACCAGGAAATATAAACACCCCAGTGACAGGGTCACCAAGGCCCGAGAGGGCATAGTCTCCTGCAGTTCCGGAAAGAGAGGGTGTGGAGAGAACAAACAGGGACACACTCCCTGCCCCCGCCCCCCATAAATTCAAGACTTCTCATAGCGCTTTGGTTTCTAGCAGTAACCATGAAGTTACATTCGTCCGTCTCCTATTAAACAATCTTGTGGCCACTTTGACATAAATTTCTTGCACCAGCATAAAAAGTTCCTGAGTGATCTGAATATATATTTATATTCCCTTTCTTGGTCTCCAGACCCCACTTTCTACATGAAAGGTCCTCAGTTGCTTTACTTAAGTATGTTTGGTAAGAATTTACAAAGTATGTTTGGTAAGAATTAAATCAAGAAATGGTTTGGGAATGAGGACTCACCTCTGTAATTCCAGAATGATGGCAGATAAGGCAGGAGGAGATTGAGGCAAAGTTGGATTTCAGAATTTGACCCTCTCTCAAAACACCACCAAAAATAGGGGTTTTGACTCAGGTTGGAATCAAGGGGTAGGTGTTCCAAGCTTCTTCAGCATTTCTGCACACACCATTTAAGAGTTGTAGAAATACTTCAAGAATTAAATGTATCTGAGTGAGTGAGTTTTCTTTTGAGGGAGAAAAGTGTAGAATAAAAGCTGTGTCAAGGAAAGAGGATGCGGTCCAAAATGGAAGACTGGGAGCACAAAACACATGGTTTAATATGTCACTTTGAAAAAGAACCCCCCCCCCCTCAATTATCATTTTGTCTGGTGCAGAACCTTTTGTCAAAGATGCCCTGCCTATTTTTCTCAATACAAAAAGTTTTGTAAACAATAAAACCCCAAAGAACATTAAGCCCAACACATTATATTTACACAAACTAGGCCACCTAGCAATCACCAACTCAGAGACTCAGCAAAGTCCTACAATGCCCAGACAAATACAACAACGGGGGGGGGGAGCATTTGGGGAGACAAGAAACCAGGAGTAGATACACACCACCCAATGTGTTCTATTGCATTTGTTCCATTTCAACACAGTGAGGTAGGTGTGTGGTGATCTCACAGCATGTAAACAAAATCCCCTGTTTCTCTTTCTGCTATCATGACACTATCAACCACTAGTGCAGCAGGAGAGGACACTGGCTGTAGGTGTCACAGAGGCCCTCATGTGTGGGACTCCCTGAAAGCCAAGATCTTGAAAGGTTATGATCTGATGCTGGCCTTTATCTTATGTTATCTATCCCTGGTACACACAGAGCAGAACAAGGGTATTGGTCTGAAAACTCATCCTTATCAGGCTGAGGATGTAGCTCAGTGGTAAAGTGCTTGCCTAGCACACATGAGGCCCAAGGTTCAATCCCTAGTATCATAAAACAAAAATAACTCATCCTTACAAACTTGCATTTTTGTTTTTTTCAAAACAACCCCCCCACACACAGAGCCTACTGTGTGAGTGGCAGGCACAGACTGATCTGGTGAAGGTGGATTTGGTATGGATAGCAATTTCTGTGCTCTGGGATTAGACAACCATCACTTAGCCATGCATGGCTTCTCTGAGCCTTTCCCCTGGGCCAGCTTTCTGTATCACCTTTTCCTATGTTCCTTAATTTCCAATCTTCCAGCTGAAGGAGATCAAGTCATGGAGTGACCCAATTAAAACCTGGTCTTGGGCTGGAGAGATAGCTTAGCAGTTAAGGCACATGTCTGTGAAGCCTAAGGACATCGGTTTAATTCTCCAGGTCCCATGTAAGCCAGATGCACAAGGTGGCGCATGTGTCTGGAGTTCGTTTGCAGTGGCTGGAGGCCCTGGTGCACCCATTCTCACTCTCCCTTTTTCTCCCTCTCTCTGTCTCTAATGAATAAACAAACAAACAAACAAACAAACAAACAAACAAACCTGGTCTCTTCACATTTTTAAGATGGAGGGGGTTTCCACGACATTGACAAGAAAAAAAAAAAAAAAAAACAACGAGCTGTACTTGGCAAAAATGAGGTAGGTTCAATAGGCTATGCACTCCAAATGGATGCTCTCCATGGTGATAACAGCAACAAAAAGTATTCCTGCCCTGCAGACCCCGAGCTGCTGCTGTCTTATCCCTGAGATTGTTCATGTACCTGAGAACACAGTGCAGGAACGAGGGCCTTACATTTAAATATACAAAAATACAGCCAGGCGTGGTGGCGCATGCCTTTAATCCCAGCACTTGGGAGGCAGAGATAAGAGGATCGCCATGTGTTCAAGGCCACCCTGAGACTACATAGTGAATTCCATGTCAGCCTGAGCTAGAGTGAGACCCTACCTCGAAAAACCAAAAACAAAACCAACATATATATATACAAAATCAGAATATATTAAGGAAAAAAATTAAAGCGCACAAAGATGCATCATTCGCACACAGATGGTGCAGTTGTCATCCTGGAGAAAGTGGGACCCAAGGTGCAGTCATCCACGGGAGGAAATAAATGAAAATCACATTGGCCCAGAAAGGGATGGGAAGGAGGCAGGAGTGGCAGGCCTGCAGCTCCTCCCACTACCACCTATTTGGACTGTCATCACAACCCACTGCTTGAGATAGTTTCCAGAACCATATCCCAAGACTGGGTTATGAGTAAACAAGTGGTGACAATAAAATTTTAATAAATGAACAAACAAACAAACACTGCCTTCTCCTGAGTTCAGACCCCAAGACAGTCTTTCCAGAGCCTCTGCATGGAAGCTTCTCGTGTCACATGATAAGTCATTTTATTTTTTATGAAATGTTATCTGATGTCCAACTTCTGTTGCTAAAATTATGCTTGTTTTGTTTACTTCTTCTTGAGTGTGTGCATTTGTATGGGTGTGGTTCCATGTGTGTGGATGAGTGAGGTTGTGCTGATGCCCTTATATGTGTATGTGGGTGTATATGGAGGCCAGTGGCTGATGTTGGGTATCTTCCTTGTTTACTCTTCACTTATTTACTGAGGAAGTGATTTAATTTCACTTGAGATTAAAGCTTGTCAACTTGGCTAGTGTAGGTAACCTGCTTTTCTCCAGACAGAGAGCTCTGTCTTCGCCTCCTGAGCACCAGGATTACAGACAGGCAACCATGTTATCCACTGAGCAATCTCCTCAACCCCAAGTTATCCACATTCCTGATCTGGATTTGCTCTTAGGAAACAGAACAGCTGGTCAAAGTAAATGTTAAGACAATGGATACTAAACAGAGAGTGAATGGGAGCAAGGTTTTGGCTATCCTTATAGCTCTTCTTTAATCTTGAGTCTATTGGGAACTTGTTTTTTGAATTTCTATGTATATAGTAAGCACTATAAAGGTGGCTCATATTGTAGTGTAGCTTATTATTATTAAGGTATCTTGCTTCACTTGTTATAATAGTTTGAATGTATAAAATACCCTATCAGTTCATGTGTTTGAACACTTAATCCTCAGCTATTTGGGAAGGTTTTAAGACTTTCAGAAGGTAGAACCTTGCTAGAGGAAGGAAGTGTGTTACTGGAGCCAGGCCTTGGGGTGTAATGGCTAAGCCCCAAATGTGGTTTGCTCTTTCTGCTTCCTCAAAGTAGATGTGATGATGTGACACCTTCTTCCTGCTCCAGCCATACTTTCCTTGCCATGATCAACTCTACCTTTTGGAACTGTAGGCTGAATTAAACCCTTTGCTTTCCCTAAGCCTCTTCTGGACAGGTATTTTGGTCCAGCAATGAGAAAATAACTGATACAGTAGTTAAAGAATACATAGCTAGGGGGCTGGAGAGATGGCTTAGTGGTTAAGGCGTTTGCCTGCAAAGCCAAAGGACCTCGGTTCGATTCTCCAGGACCCACATAAGCCAGATGCACAAGATGGAGCATGTATCTGGAGTTCCTTTACAGTGGCTGGAAGCCCTGGTGTACCCATTCTTTCTCTCTCTCTTGACCTCTTTCTCTCCCTCAAATAAATAAATAAAGTTAAATTAAAAAAAAAGAATACATAGCTAAATGAAACCTCTTTACTCTAATAATTTTTATCCAGAAAATATCATAATAAAAATAAATGAATAAATAAAAACAAAGCAAAAGAAAAAAGAAGTGTACTTTAGAATTTGTCCATCTGCTAGGGACAGTAATAATTCATAACTTGTGGGTTTATCAATATAAGGAATCAGGTGAGTATGGTCCTGCATGCCTGTAATTCTAGTACATCAATTTATTGTGTATATTGTATTTATAACTATTGCTATGAAATCAGTATAATTTCATGATAATGATCTCCAAATTTACAGCAACATAGGAAAAACATATAATATAATGCTTTGATGTATTTCCTTCCAAATATATATTTTTTTGAGAGAGAGAGAGAATGGGTGCACCAGGGCCTTCAGCCATTGTGAACGAACTCCAGATGCATCCACCCCCTTGTGGCACACATGCAACATTACATACCGGTGTCACTGTGTGACTATGTGGACGTGGAGATTTGCACAAAAGTTCTTACGCTTCACAGGCAGGTGCCTTAACCACTATGCCTTCTTACCAGTCTGCTTCCAAATATTTTTATTTATTTATTTGCAAGCAGAGAGAGTGGGTAGGAAAGAGAAAAAAATGGACATCTCAGAGTCTTTTGCCACTGCCAACAAATTTCAGACACATGTGCTTCTTTGTGCATCTGGCTTTACATGGGTACTGGAACTGAACCCAGGTTATCTCACTTTACAAACAAATGCCTTTAACTGCTGAGCAATTTCTCCAGCCTGCATTTTTTTTGCAATTTTTTCTCTATATATTTTGCATAGGTAGGTTATTATCTTGCATCCTTTCACCCCAGGTCTCCCTTTTCCTGAGGTCCTTGGTGCTCACTGTGGGTATTTAGGACCTTTGTCATTTCAGAGGTGGAGCTGTGCCTCAAGATATTTCTACCTACCCTATGGCTTTTACAGTCTTCTCACCCCCTCTTCCACAACAACCGCTGAGCCCTGGTGGAAGTGTTAGCAGCTAATTGTGTGTGTGTGTGTGTGTGTGTGTGTGTGTGTGTGTGTGTGTGTGTTGAGATCTCTTTAGCTTCTGTATTTCTGTTACAGTGTATTTCAGTTCACTGCCATGTTTGATGCTATTTCCCTGGAGGTGGTTGTCAGGCTAGGATTGGGAGCAATACTCATTACTGATTCCTCTGCAGTTTTTTTTCTGTTCTCTGTGGATATGGTAAAGGTGGTACATCTTGTGGTGAGCAGTCAGCCATCTTTTCTTGTTGAATTGATGGATCTTGGATCTCCCCAGTATCCTCTGCCATCTGTAAAATTAAAGAGATTCTCCAACCAAGGGTGGGAGGTCTTTCCATCTTCCTGTCCTCCTCAGTTTCTTTCTTCAGTATTTTAATGTTTTAATTGTATAGGTATTTCACTCTCTTGGTTAGTGATATTCCAAGATTTTTTTTTGTGGCTATTGAAAATAAGACACCCTTGCTGTTTTCTTTTTTTGTATAATTGCCTTTGGTATAAAGAAAGGCTACTGATTTTTGTGTGTTGATTTTGTATGCTGCCACTTTGCTGAAGGAATTCAACATTTATCACCTTTAGAAGTTTTATGGTAGAGTCTTTTGGGTCATTTATGTATAAGATCATGTTATCTGCCAATAGGGCTAGTGCTTTTAGCACTCTCTCTTTGTCTCATTGTTCAGAGGTTTAAGTATGATATGCCATGGAGAGTTTCTTCTTTGAGCTTGTCTGTTTGGTGTTCTGTGAGCTTCTTGTATCTGGATGGGTCTCTCTTTTGAGAGGGTGATGAAGTTTTCTTCAATAATTGTATTGAAGATGTTCTTTATGCCTTTGGCTTGTATTTATTTCCCTTCTTGCATAATCACGATCTGGATATTGGGTATTTTTAGGGTATCCCACAGTTCCCTCATATTCTGTTTGCATGATTTTTTGTACTTATCATCGTTTTGGACTCCTGGTCAATTTCCTGTATCTTGTTTTCAGGTTCAGAGGTTCTGTCTTCCACATGATCTACTTTGGCAGTGAGGGTAGTGGCTTTTAAAAGCTCTATTTCATTTTTGTTTTCTGTGGCATTTTTCTGCTTCATATCAATCTTTTTATTGAGCTCCAATTTCAAGTCCAGGTTTGATTTTCATGATGTTTGTTGGAATTCATTCTTGTATTTGATCATGTTTTCATTAATTGTTGAGATCATCATCTATTTGTAGACTCACCTTCAATTTGTTTATCTACCTATTAAGATCTCTCTGATTTTCTTCAGTCACAGTGAATGATGAGATCTGTCTGTTCTCAATGATGGCTCTGGTGCATTATATTTATGTGATTATTAGTTTTTTTTGATGATTTGCTTCTAATTCTTCTATACATTTGGTCATGGTCTCATTAAGCTTGTTTAATAAGCTTATCATGCTTTCATTTTGGGGTTCCTCTATGTTTTCATTGCAGGCTTCCATTGTCGGGCTAGGCATTCTTGGTGGATACCTCTCAGCTTATTTTCTTGCATTGACTTTTCTTGCATTGGGGTGTACCCATCTCAGAGTAGGTGTCTTGTTAAGGAGGTAGCAAATATGACTCTTGTAGCATCTTCAGTGAGTGTTCTGTTTTGGTCTGATCCAGATTGGAGTGGGATGACATTCTATCCACAGGTTTTGAATTGGGGGTCTTGGGTCTATAGAAGGACTTCCTTGTGTCTGTGTCTCTTAGACTTTGTTGGTAAGACTCTGGGAAGCCTGGCTGGGTCCGTGGGCAACAATGTCCTGTTCCGTCCATGCTGCTCACTTTCTGCCCTTGGAGGTGGGATTGGCTTCAGCTGCTGTTGACAGCGTCAGGGTGGAGGGGGAACCTGCTATAGGGGCTGGGCCTGAATCAAAGTGTTGGGGGGGGGAGGGTGATATCTGGCTTGCAGGGCTGTGTGGATGGTCTTGGAGGAGTCTATTGGTGACCCAGACCTGATTGTTCTGTGTGCAGAGGTACTGGTTCTTTGCTGGGAACCACTTTGTGCATATTGGTTAGGCTGAATCCTCACTTCGGCAGGCTGTTGTGACTTATGGGGCAGTATGTGGAGGTCAGAAGGTCCTTCAGCCCACAGCAGTGCCATGCCCGTGGAACTCAGGAGCTACTAGGCAGCATGAGCATTTGCCCCCCCCCGCTCTCCCGCTGTACCCCAGGTGCTCAGGTTGTGGAGGTTGCATGAGTACAGTCCTGGTGGCTGTCAGCCACTCTGGGCTGGTTGCTGGTATGAACGCGCACTGGTGTGGGCTCAGCCCACTTGTGTGGGGATCAGCAGAACCTTCAGCCCTTGCACCCAAAGCAGTACCAAGCCATAGGAACTCAGGAGGTACTCGGCAGAGTACAGAGGTACTCCCACTGTACCCCAGGCTGTGCAGATTGTGGCGGTTGCACTAGTACCACTCTGGCTAGCATGCCAGCTGCTCTGGGATGATCATTGGTATAAAAGCACACAGGTATGGGGTCAACTCGCTCTTGTAGCCTGCCCTCAGGTCCATGTTGGAAGTCAGAAGACTTTTAGCCATGTCCGTGGAGCTGTGCCTTGCTGGTGGGACTCACAGAGTCTGCTTGCCCATGCCCATGGAGAATGGGCTACCCACCAGCACAAGTGCCCAGCTCCCTCAGTGAGTGTGTCAGGCTTGTTCCACCCCAGCAGGAGTAACCAGCTCCTGGGTTGCTCCCCTGTCTGACAGCCCAGCCCCGGGTGTGGAGGAAGGATGATTTCCTACCCCGTCCCCACCCACTAGAACTCAGTTGGCAGAATGGGAGTTAAGCAGGAACCAGCCTGCCCCAGTGTGGAGGACAAGTAGGTTTCCTGCTTTTGTGCCCTAGCTGTGCTGCAGGGCACAGAATGTGTGGGAATTGGCAGATTCTCCAGTATGTGGACCCTCAACTCAAGCCCACCCACTGGTAGTCAGCTAGGTCCCCTCTAGTAATGAAGCCCCCAAATCTTGGTTCTTTCCCCCTTGAAGTTCTATCTCTATTACAAATCTTCCATCTTGATCAGAATCTGACCTCCCCATTCTTATATATGATTGAAAATGCTTATAATGTCTTATATTGTAACTGAAAAAACTGGTAAAAATAAAGTCAAGGTAAATTTACTCACCATAAAATTAAGGATACCATAAAGTTATCATATAAATTTGATATATTTGGGAAAATTCTGTATAACATAAAAATTTTAAGTACTTACAAAATTCAAAACATGAAATGTCATACAGTTTTATTTAAAATTTATTTATTTAGGAAAGAGAGAGTGAAAAAGAGGCAAATAGAAAGAGAGAATGGGCACTATAGCAAACAAACTCCAGACATGTGTACCACCTTGTGCACCTGGCTTATGTGAGTGAATACTAGGGAACTGAACCTGGGTCCATAGGTTTCGAAGGCAAGCACCTTAACCACTGAGCTATCTCTCCAGACCCACGTGTTTGTTTTTTTTTAATTTTATTTAATAAGCTTAGAGACTGGGTAGAGTTTGCCTTATAAGCCAAAGGCAATAACTTGAAATATCTCTGAGGCTGATCATAGTTCTGATCTATGTATGTGAAGGAAGATAATCAAAAGAGCAAACATACAGGTCAAGAGAATGTAGGCAGGCTGCTTATAGGTAAGTCTGTGCTTTTTTCCTGAAATTTATACTGAGCATACACACCCAAGTAAACTTTGGGGGTTTTTTGTTGTTGTTTTTGTTGTTTGTTTGCTTTTTTTTTTTTTTTGTTTTTGTTTTTTGAGGTAGGGTCTCACTCTATCTCAGGCTGACCTGGAATTCACTATGTAGTCTCAGGGTAGCCTCAAACTCATGGCAATCCTCCTACCTCTCCCTCCCAAGTGCTGGGATTAAAGGCATGCACCATCACACCCAGGTTTAAACTTTGTTTTTTAAAGGCAGAAACAATGGACACAAGTTTTTTTTAGACACGTCACCAAAGAAAATGCAATGTGAAATTTTGCACGGGAGAATATTATCTCTGTGTTCTTTCTTTTGTTTTTTTTTTTTTTTTTTTTTTTTTTGAGGCAGGGTCTCATTCTTGTCCTGGCTGACCTGGAACTTACTCTGTAGCCCTAGGCTGGCCTTGGATTCACGGCAATCCTAACTCAGCCTCCTGAGTGCTGGAACTCAATATATGTACCACCAAACCCAGCTCAATCTCTATATTCTTTTGATTGGTCTATTATGAATAGAAACACAGCTGTTTCTCAAATTTTCATAAATCTGTAATGATCCGTCTTGAAGGATTCAGGTGGTAGCTATAACTAATTGTTAACATTTTTCACAGCATGTGTGCTTAGGTTAATTTCTCCAGAAGCTAACCATGACACAGGGATTCCTGTGTTAACATCTTTGGTTAAGGAAATGCTCTTTCCAGAGGGAGATAAGCATATTGAGATGACAGTGAAGAAGACACACATTCCACTGATTGCACAGGCACCCTTAATTTTATCTTAGATTTGCCTCACTTGGAGGCTAAGTCTCAGTTGTCAAACTTAACCCAAGTCCATATATGATACAGGTTTTGCCCAGGACTGGGTGCTTGTAGTGGTTTAAATGTGTGGCCCCACAGATTCAGGCTTGAATCTTGATGCTCTAGTGGGTGGATCCCTACTTGGAAAGAGGTATGACACTGGGGACAGATCTTGAATCCAGCCCTAAGGTGTGTGGAGAACAGTTTAGAGCTCTGGCTGTTTGTGCTGTGTATGTGGTGTTTCCTGGCTGTTTGATCGTGTCACTCTGCTTGGATCTACGGAAGTGAGCCAGTTATTTCTGCCATTGATAGTGTTTGTATTTGTAAGCCTGAAACAAGCCCTTTCCTCCCATAAGCTGAGTCTGGTTGGATGTTTGTTTAGCAACTGGAAGTTGAGAACAAAGCAACAGTGCTTCTCAAGTCCTGCTTTCTTCAGTTCACAGATCTCAGGCAGAAGAGGCCCTGAACCAAGCACATAGAATGTGTACCAGGAATGTTCATTGCATTTGGTATCAGAAATTTGCATCTAGCTTTGGATATATGGTTCTTTTATGTTTTGCCAGGCCAAATGGTTTATAGTCAGTGTTCAACGGTGAGGAAGGGTTTAGCAATCCAAGGGTGTCTTCTTGCTTGGGCATTTTCAAAGTAACTGTTGCTACCTAGAATGGAGAGGATGGTGAGGAAGCATCAGGTAGATGAGATCAGGGGCATCAACAACAGTGATTCTATACACCTGAAGCATAAGGAAGGAAGGTGAAAAACAAACCCTGACCTAACTAAGAGAAACCCAGAACATGCTCATTGCAGAAGAATGCTTACCTCAGGGAAGTTCGAACTTCTGCCCCAGAGGAAGGCAGGCCTGAACACTCTCAGCTCACTTTCGAATTATTAGAGAAATTTTCATTTAGTGCAGTGAATTTGACTTGGGTATCAGGCTGAAAAGGAGCCTAGCTCTCTAAGGGCCTAGGAAATCTTTGGAAGTAGAACTCCAAGGAGGCCTGGAATGATGGTAAGCTTAATAAGAAAGGACCGTGACCTTGGGTGCAGGCCAAAGGTGGAGCCTTCAAGGGAAATAAAAGCAAAGCTGTCCAAGAACAGACTGTTGAGGGCTTTAAACCTGTGCCAAGTTTACTGAAGGATATGAGAC
Source organism: Orientallactaga sibirica (assembly GCA_036365145.1). Classification (NCBI taxonomy): domain Eukaryota; kingdom Metazoa; phylum Chordata; class Mammalia; order Rodentia; family Dipodidae; genus Orientallactaga; species Orientallactaga sibirica. Next base: position 52,171,012 of record JAEOAD010000004.1, on the reverse strand, counting down.
TGTGGTCATGCAAATTACTTCAACACTGTAACATTTGTGTTCTGAAAGATTCTCACGCTTTAATAGAGTCATCGCCTTCTCAAATCTCTCATCCTATAATTCTTCAATGAGTGGTGCTTGCTTCTGCACCGGGAAAGTACTGTGTTGTGAACAGCATCAGGTGTGGGCATTGCTGGGAAGAGGAGTGAAAACTTAAGAAGACCCAACTCGTCCCTTTGGGATATTGGTGGGAGCTATCTCACCACTGTAATTAGCAAGGAATTTGTCCAAAAGAAGAGCCAGAGGAAAAAGAAAAATTTTCATTTATGCCTTGCATTTGGGCACCTCATTTGGACATTGTATGACGTAGCTACACTTGTGTGCTTGTAAGCGATACTTCTGCAAGAAATTCATAGCAGGTAATAGTTACATCTGTCTTCAATGGTGTTAGATGATAATCTGGTTTTGTCTATATTCTAGGAAACCCTATTTTACTTATTTATTTATTTGAACACATGCATGCTTGCACAAGAGCGAGAGAACAAGGGTGCACCAGAGCCTCTTTCTACTGCAAATAAACTCAGGACACATGCACTACTTTGTGCATCTGGCTTTATGTGGGTGCAAGGAAATTGAACCCAGGCTGGCAGGATTTACAAGCAAGTGCCTTTAACCTCCAAACCATCTCCCTACTCCATTTCTCTTTTAATATTAAAAAATAATAGAAAGATAAAGAATCCTCAATGGTGGTATTTTCATTTTCAGTCTTTAAAACTATTTTATTATTTGCAAGCAGACAGAAAGAGAGAAAGAGAGAGGGAATGGGCACACCAGAACTTCTAGACACTACAAATGAACTCCAGATGCATGTGCCAATTTGTGCATCTGGCTTTATGTGTACACTGAGGAATTGAACTCAGATCATCAGGCTTTGCAAGCAAGCATCTTTAACCACTTGTAGCAGACAGCTTCAGGTTTGCTGAGATGAACTTCCAGACCAGGCACCGTTATAGAGGAAGGGATATTTATTGAAGCTTATAAATCCAGTGGACGTTCCGTAATGGCAAAAGAAGGTGCTCTGCTTTCCCAGGTCCAAGCAGAGAGACAGAGGAAGAGAGAGAGAGAGGGAGAGAGAAGCCACAAGTCAAAAGCCATACCACACAGCACACTTTAGGAACTCAGCTAGGCACACTTTGAATATCTTTAGGCTGCAATTTCAAACCCCCATGTGATGGTTAAGTTTGTGTCAACTTAATCTGTTCAGGAATCCACAGCCATTCCTCCTAAATGGGTCTCTGAGGTTGCTTCCAGGAAAGATTAACTAAAGGTGGAATCCTTCCCACAGGGTGAGGCCTTCCCCCAGAGTGGGCAGCCAGTGGGGAGTGGAGGGCTTTATCTAAAGTAGCTCTGGCAAAGAAAGCAACCCTCCTCCCATCTGGCTGCCCGTTTGCTGTTCGCTGCCTGCTGCTTGCTTCCTGCTTCCAGTGTGGACTGAAGACCAGCATGGATTGAAGATCAGTGTGGACTGAAGAGCAGCATCTCCAGGACACCTCCAGACTTCAGTGCCAAGATTGGGAATGCCAAGACATCCAGCCTCACGGACTGAGCAGCTACTGGGTTTCTTGACTCTCAGGCCTGCAACCTGCTATTGTTGGGCTGCCATAAGCTAATCCAATCAATTCCTTTTCTAAAATTTTAATTTATTTTTTATTGACAATTTCCTTAATTGTAGACAATATCCCCTGGTACTCCCCTCCCTTCCCCCACTTTCCCCTTAGAAACTCCACTCTCCATCATATACCCTCCTGTTCTCAGTCTCTCTTTTAATTATGATGGTCTTGTGTAGGTAGTTTCAGGCACTGTGAAGTCATGGATATCCAGGCCATTTTGTGTCTGGAGGAGCACGTTATAAGGAGTCCTACCCTTCCTTTGGCTCTTACATTCTTTCCGCCACATCTTCTGCAATGGACCCTGAGCCTTGGAAGGTGTGTTAGAGGTGTTTTAGGGCTGAGCACTCCTCTGTCCCTTCTTCTCGGCAGGAATAGATGGTAAGGCCCTAGTGCTGAGGACTCCACATACTTGGGCTGCAAGGTCACTGAGAAATCCTGCTGGAGCTGAGTTGAAAGCCTCCTGCAGGTGGACCAGCTGACAGAAAGCTGGAAAAAGCTATGTTGCATGCAGTTCAATGGGAGAGAGAAAAAAACAGTGAAAGTACTCAACAGTGGACACTGCAAGCTTTAAATTTTGCCAGCCAGGCCAAATTAGCCAACGGGTGCAATAGTGGCATGTCTGTTATGGGGGAAACCAACCACTCTCTCCCTAGTAACCATGTAAGCCAGATGCACAAGGTGGCGCATGAATCTGGAATTCGTTAGCAGTGGCAAGAGGACTAGTTCACTCATTCTCTCTCTCTCTCTCTGCATCTTTCTCTGTCTGTCTCTCTCTCTCAAATAAATAAATAAAAATAAACAAAAAAATTTTAAATTATTTATTTATTTGAGAGATAGAGAGATGAAGAGTGAGAGAAGAGAGACTGGGTGCACCAGGGCATTTAGCCACTGCAAACAAACTCCAGACACATGTGCCACCTTGTACATGTGGCTTATGTGGGTCCTGGGGAATTGAACCTGGGTCCTTTGTTTTTGCAGGCAAGTGCCTTAACTGTTAAACCATCTCTTAAGTCCCCCCTCCCCCAAATACTTTTAAAAGAAGATGGGAAGTTCCAGGCTTGGAGATATGGCTCACCAGTTAAGGCACTTACCTGCAAAGCATGAGGACCCAGGTTTGATTCCCCAGGACCCATGTAAAGCCAGATGCACAGTGATGCATGGATCTGGAGTTTGTTTGGAAAGGCTGGTGGTCCTAATGTGCCCATTCTTTCTTTCTCTTTCTTTCTCTGTCTCTCTTCTCTCTACCTCTCCATGCTTGCAAATAAATTAATAAATAAAAATATTTTTTAATGATGGGGCTGGGTGTGGTAGCAAATACCTTTAATCCCAGCACTTGGGAGGCATAGGTAAGAGGATTGCCATGATTAGAGTCCAAGCCCACCCTGAGACTTCATATTTAATTCCATAGTGGTTGTACAAGTTTGTTCTCCCACCAGCAGTGAATGAGGGCTCCTCATACCCCAATCCTCTCCAACATTTATTGTCATTTAATTTTTTAATGATTGCTATCTTGACTGGTGTAAGGCAGAATCTCCTAGTTATTTTACTTTACATTTCCCTCATGGTTAAGGATGTTGAACATTTTCTTAAGTGAGTATGAACCATTTGTATTTCCTCCATTGAGAATTCCTTATTCAGTTCTCTACCCCATTTTTTTTTTTTGAGTTGATTGTTTGATTTTTTTGTTTAGTTCTTTTTAGATTTTAGATATTAGGCCTTTGTCAGTGGTATAGCTGGTGAATATTTTCTCCCATTCCCTGGGTAGTTTGTTGACTCTGTTTATTTGTCTGTACGAAAGTGTTTAAGCTTTATGAGAATGATTGATTAATTTCCTGGGCAACTAGGATATTGTTCAGGAAGTCTTCCCCCACTCCTATTTCATGACGAGTTCCCCCTATTTCTTTTTCCAGGCAATTAAGAGTTTCAGGTCTTATATTAAGGTATTAAATACATTTGGAGTTGATTTTTGTGCATGGTGAGAGGAGAGGGCCTAGTTTCATTTTTCTACATGTGATTATCCAATTGACCAGCATCAGTTACTGAAGATGCTGTCATTTCTGTAGTGTACACTGTTGGCTCCTTTGCCAAAGATCAAGTAGCTGTGAATCAAGGGCTGGGTCTTATATTCTGGTCCATTGGCCTATATGTTTGTTTTTACACCAGTACCATGATGGTTTGTTACTATAGCTTTGTAGTACAGCTTTAGGTCAGGTATGGTGAAACCTCCAGGGGTGTTTCTTTTGCTGAGGATATTTTTCGAGATCTGAGGCCTTCTGCCATTCATATAAAAGTTTAGATTATTTTTTCTATCTACGTGAAGAATGATGCTAAAAATTTTATTGGTATTGCATTGAGTGTATATATTGCTTTTGGTAGGATTGCCACTTTCACAATGTTAATTCTACCTATCCAGGAGCATGAAATGTCTTTCTGTCTTCTCATGTCCTCTTCAATTTATTTCTTGAGTGCTTTTATGTTTTCAGTATATAGTCTTTCACATCCTTGGTTAGTGTTATTCCAAGGTATTTGATTTTTGTGTGTGTGTGTGTGTGTGTGTGTGTGTGTGTGTGTATGTACGCGCGTGTGTGTGTCTATCGAAAATGGAACAGCCTCACTGATTTCTTTTTCTGTAGATTTGTCTTTTACATATAAGAAGGCTACTGATTTTTGCGTGTTGATTTTGCATCCTGTCACTCTGCTAAAGGAACTTATCACTTTTAGAAGTTTTATGGTAGAGTCTTTCAGGTCACTTATTTATAGGATCATATCTTCTGCAAATAGGACTAATTTGACATCTTCCTTTCCAACTTGTATCCCTTTTTTTATCTTTCTCCTGTCTTATTGCTTGGACTAAGACTTCTAGTATGATGTTAAAGAACAGTGGTGAGAGTGGGCACCCCTGCCTTGTTCCTGATCTTAGTGGGAACTCCTTTAGTCTTTCCCCATTAAGAATGATTTGGGCTTTAGGTGCTTTTTATGTAGCCTTTACTATGAGATATAAACCCCCCATGACTAATCTTTCCAGTGTTTTGATTATGAAGTGATATTGTATTTCGTTGAAGGCCTTCTCTGCATCTATTGAGATGATTATGTGGTTCTTGTGTTTAAGTTCATTAATATGGTGTATTATGTTAATTGATTTCTGTAGGTTGAACCATTCCTGCCTCCATGGGATGAAGCCTGCTTGATCAAGGTAGATAATGCTTTGATATGTTGGTGAATTCAGTTTTCAAAGATTTTGTTCAGGATTTCTGCATCCAAGTTCATTAGGGATATAGGTTTATAGTTTTCTTGTTGTAACTCTGTCTGGTTTTGGTATTAGGGTGATGCTATCTTCATGGCAGGAGTTTTTGTGAAGGGTTCCTTTTTCTCTGATTATGTGAAATATCATGAGAAAAAGAGGTTCACTTCTTCAATGAAGGTTTGGTTGAATTCAGCTGAGAATCCATCACTTTTTCCTTTGGGGAGGTTTTTGATTGCATTTTCAATCTTGATGGATGTGATGGGTTTGTTTAGGAGATTGAACTGCTCTGGACTTAGTTTTGGTAGGTGATGTGTGTCTAGGAATTGGTCCATTTCCTCCAGATTATCCAATTTTGTGGAATAGAGGTTTTGGAAATATGTCCTCATGATTGTTCCAATTTCACTGATATCTGTAATGACCTCTCTGTTTTCATTTCTCATTTTGTTAATTTGAAACTTCTCTTTTTTTACATTTGATCAAGTTGTCCAGGGGTTTGTCAATCTTGTTTATTTTTTCAAAAAACTTGCTCTTAGCTTCATCAATTTTCTTAATTGTTTCCTTAGTTTCCAATTCATTAATTTCTGCTCTGATCTTAACTATTTCATTCTATCTAGAACACTTAGGGTTGGGTTGTTGTTTTTCCAACACCTTTCGGTGGATGGTTTGGTTATTAACTTGAGATCTCTCTATCATTGCTATGAAGGCATTTAGTGCTATGGATTTTTCCCTTAAGACTGCCTTCCTTGTGTCCCAATAAGTTTTGGTATGTTATATTTTTGTTATCATTTAGTGTAAGAAATTTTACAACTTCCTTTTTGATTTCTTCCATGACCCATTTATTGTTTAGTAGCATGTTGTCCAGTCTGTGGGAGCTGGCGCAATTTCTGTTGTTTCTCTTGTTGTTGATTTCTAGCTTTAAAGCATTGTGGCCTGATGTGATGCAGGAAGTTATACCAGTTTTCCTAAATTTATAGAGGCATGCTTTATGCACTAATATATGATCTATTTTGGAGAAGGTTACATGGGCTGCTGAGAAGAATGTGTATTCTATAGAATTGGGGAATTGAACCTGAGTCCTTTGGCTTTGCAGGCAAGTGCCTTAACTGCTAAGCCATCTCTCCACCAGTGCATCTTGGCACTTGGCCATTCTTATCTTGTACCTTTTCTGCCTAGCACCTGCAATTTCTCTAACACGTTCCAGTTCCTTGTAAAAGGAAAAGTATTTGTTTGCCTTTGGCATTTTGCATTTTGGCACCACTGTGTTCAATAAGTTATGTATTGGCTATTGTTTCTAGGTCACTACAGTGGCCGTAACTAAGAAATATAGTTTTAATATTCTGGACATGAAATATTTTTAAATTTATGCTGATATTTACTATTTAATTTTAGGGCTAATGGAATTATAAAAACTTATTGATGTTGGATTTCTACCTCCTTTACCTCACGTCCAAATTCTTGATCTTTTAGGATCTCATCATAAGTACTCATTCGTCTTGATTTACCATACCTAAATGGAAGTAGCCTTGGGATAATGGTGCCTATGCCATCACAACTACCAACATTATGAAAATTGGTGAGTGATATATGCATGCTTGTAGAAGCCAGAGGTAGACATGAATGTCTCCTTCTGTTGCTTTCCACCTAACTTATTGAGGTGGTGTTTGTAACTGAACCCAGAGCTCAGCAACTTGGCTAGTCTAAGTAGACAACTTGCCCAGGGTATGTGCCTGTTTTCACCTACAGAGCTCTGGAATTACAGGCTTACACCACCACATCCAGCATTTACATGGATGCAGGGGATCTGAACTTGAGTACTCATGCTTGTGCCACAATCCCTTTACCAAATGAGCCATCTCCCCTATCCTACAGCATTATTTTGATTATACTTAAAAAGAAAATAGCCAGAGCCAGGGATGGTGTCACACACTTATAATCCTAGCACTGGAAAAACTGCACAGGAGAATTGAGAATTTGAGGCTAGCTTGGGAATATAGTGAGAACCTGTCTCAACAAACAAACAAACAACAACAAAAAAAAATCAAACAAAACAGAATGACCTAAGGAAAGAGTATGACTGGTCTGTTTCAGTTTCAGGCAATGATGGAAAGAGAGATGGCTTCAATCACATTGTTGTCAGTCATAACAAACAACACTAGGCATCATGCTGGAGCCAAGAATCAGCTAATGATGGTTGCACCCTCTCATCTACAACAGGCTCTCTAACGCAGGAATAGTACCCTCTTTCAAAGACAGTTCCTTATTTAACTGGGTTTGCTAGCTGATGCTGACAAGCAATTCCCAGAGCAGAAGGCCTCTTTATACCAGTGTTTCTTAAGAGTGACCATCACACACACCATGGCTCCTCGTAAGGTGGTGACGCCAGTGGTAAGCACTAGGATTAACCTCTAGGAGAATACACTGCATATCCGTGATCCCAACTGTGGGCTAGACACGTTTGGGTATTTAGGGAATTTTCTCCTATGGCAGGAAGGCAACTATAGAATTTATGGATATATTTGCTGAAATTTCAAAGTATTTCTTGCAAATAATCTTTGTGTTAAGTTGAAATGTGGGAATGCTGACAGGAAGGAAAAGAGTAAGAGTTGACCCTACCCACTGGCCATCATTCATTAACTCAATAACTCCTAGGCCCAGTGGGAGAATAAGTGATCATCCATGAGTCCCTGTGAAACTAGTCCCTGGAGATATGGTTGTTCATAATTCTGCTCTCATGTAATTTATTAGTCCAGTCTATTCCTACTTCCCTATCTTAAGGCCCCTCTTAAATTATCTGTCATGGTCCAATGTATGCATTTTTGAATCCTTATTATATGCAAGCTCATCTTAGTCCTGAAAAGGAATGAATTGGGCTGGATCTGGTGGCAGAAGTTATATTGTAATGTCAGCATTCTGGAGGCTGAGGCAGGAAGATCAAGAGTTCAGGGCCTGGGCTACATACTAAAATCATGTATGAAAAAAAGAAAATCCAGGAATGAATGGCCATTGTGTCTAAGCTGTTTAATATCTCTATATTTTTTAAAGTTATGCAATAACACACAAATCAATTACATAACAGCTATATTTTGTGAATTGTTATTTATTTATCAATCTACTCATTTATTTTTAGGTTTTTTTTTTTTTTTTTTTTTTTTTTTTTGGAGAGAGACAGAAAGAGAGGGAGAGGAAGACAGAGGTGGGCACGCCAGCAGTCTCTCAGCTGCTGCAAATACAATCCGGATGCGTGTGCCCCCCGGTGGTCAAGTGCTGCATTGCGCCCTTGCATCACTTTGCATCTGGTTAAACATGGGACCTGGAGATTGGAAAAGCTGGAGATTGGAACCAGTGTTCTTAGACTTAGGAGGCAGGTGCCTTATCCACTAAGCCATCTCTCCAGCCCTATTTTTAGGTTTTTTTTCAAGGCAGAATCTCACTTTGCCCCAGCTGACCTGGAATTCACTCTAGTCCCAGGCTGGCCTTGACTCACACTGATCCTTCTACTTCTGCCTCCCAAGTGCTAGAATTAAAGGCATGCACCACCATGCCTTGCAAGAGCTATATTTTATATCAAGATAGAAGGTAGAAACTAAAGATCTCCAAGATTACCACTAACTACAACACTACAACACTGTGAACAGTTGTCAATTTTTTGGTTAAGGTTTCTGGGCACAAATAGTTCACTAAATTCAGGAGCAGTTCATGCTAACCTTGCTCAGCAATGAGTATTAGAAATTCTTATTTATATTGGGTTGTTCCTTTTCTTGTCAGATGTATGTAGTACACCCAGGTTACAGAAGAAGAAAAGTTATTCCCTGCTGGAAAAGGCCAGGGAGACCTCTTAGAGGACTAGCTATTAATGTTTGGGACAAACTATTAATGTTTGTTGGGATTTAGACAGATAGAAGATTATTAATCTCTTAAAATCACACTTCATAATTATTAACCTAGATATTCTAATTCATGCCCCAGTGTTTAATGAATGTACATATTTTACGTTTTCTTAAAATTTCTTATTTTTATTTTGCTCTGTTGGGGATTGAACCCAGGGCCTAGCACATACTAGAAAAGGGCTATACCACTGAGCTATATCCCTAACCTACATGTATCTGTTTTAGACACAGAAATCAAAATATGTCAGATACCACAACATTATATAGATGATTTTTGAGAAAGCTAGTAGGATTTAAGAAATTTCCCTCACAGAGTACATGGTGATCCACCCAATATAGTTGGGCCTGCTATAATCTAATTCTGCTAGGGCAGATAAAGCAAGCAGACACACAGATATTGTTTGGAGAATAGACAATGTTGGGGTGACACATTACAATGGCTGGAGAACAGCTATTCTGGCCTGAAGAAGGATAGCTTAAACTGTGTGGGCCATTGTGCTAGGGAACCATGGTGGGAGCTGCTTTGCCTCTGTGACCTATCTGAATGGTACATCTCATGTTTGAAGTCATGAAAACCCAAGTTTTAATTTTATGGAAAGCATGTTTTCTGGGCTTCTCCTTCCATGAAGAACATAGTCTTCAGAAGTGTGATTAAGAATATACATGACTGAGCCGGGCATGGTGGCGCATGCCTTTAATCCCAGCACTTGGGAGGCAGAGGTAGGAGGATTGCCATGAGTTCAAGGCTATCCTGAGTATACAGAGTGAATTCCAGGTCAGCCAGAGCTAGAGTGAGACCCTACCTCGATAACCCCTCCCCCCCAAAAAAAGAATATAAATGATTGGGGCTGGAGAGATATCTTAGCAGTTAAGGCACATGCCTGTGAAGGCTAAGGATCCCGTTTTGATTCTCCAGGCCCCACATAAGCCAGATGTACAAGGGGATGCACACATCTGGAGTTCATTTGCAGTGGCTAGAGGCCCTGGCATGCCCATTCTCACTCTCCCTCTCTCTCTTCCCCTCTCTCTGTCTCTAATAAATAAATAAAACCTGCTGTAGTAGTGCATGCCTTTAATCCCAGCACTCGGGAGGCAGAGGTAGGAGGATCACTGTGAGTTCGAGGCCACCCTGAGACTACATAGTGACTAGAGTGAGACCCTACCTCCCAAAACTTAAAAAAAAGAATATAAATGACTGAATATACATAATATATTCATATATATATATATATATATATATATATATATATATATATATATATCATAGGATGCACTGAATATATTTTTATCTATATGTCATATATCTGTCATCTATCTATATGAAGGAATGGAAGGATAGGTGTATTAACAGATTCTATCTGAATTTATCTTAGTATGAGAATAATATTGTGTAGGAAGGAGAAAAACATAATAAGATAGCAAGCAGTGAGTGTGTGTGGCAGAGGGTACTATCAGACTGTGGAATTACTGACCTCCCCGAGGAAGGCAAGGAGAACATGTTCATGAGTTCAGGAAATGAACAATGAAGGCAGAGGTGAGGTCTTCATGTCTAGGAAGCCTGAAGACTGGTCAAAGGGCATGCTGCCCATGACCCTTGCAGCTATGCTCTTTTCAAAAGAGACAACAGCAATTAAAATTTTATACACTTCCTGAAGTGAGTAGTTTTTATTTAATTGGAACAGATGAGAGAGGGTTATATTATGTGTCCAGAGTGCTATGAAATTTTACAGATGCAAAAACAAAAAAATAACCACAGCACAGACAAGTGTGAGAAAAAGTCAGAAGAAATTAAGAGCAATTATTCCGTAGCTCCTCTGAACTGTGGGATGGGGCTTAAGAGCAAGTTTAACCAAGTCATCTGGTGACAAAGGGTCCTTAGCTGACATTTAGGTTACACATATACAATGATTTATTCCTAAGAAAGTTTATACTTTTAATTACTGATTATCTTTAAAAATAAAAGTCTACTTTGAAAGGTGATCTTGTCTCCTACAGTGGAGAACATCTTCCACTGTGTTTCCACAATAGCCCTTTCAACAAACTACTGGAGTTTTCTAAATCCTATTTTTCTCAATGTTTACCCATTTTCTTATAGATAGAACAACAGAAGACATATAACCCAAGGGCATATCACTCAATTTTCAGTCTAGACAGAAAACCCATAGTTAAAAAGTATACTTTAGAAAATTCTTTCTTTAGCACTTTGCAAACATGCAAAAACTATGTAAGACAAGTAAGAAATTACCCAAAATATGCCTTTCTGAGATATTCTGGATTTTTTTCCTTGGCGTATACTTTGCTGTTTTCTTTTCCAAACTCTAATGAGTTAAAAAAAATCATATTGTTCTGTGGTGGGACTTGAGTTTAAGGAACATGGGCTAAATTCCTTCCTCTGGAGCTGTCCTTCCTAGCCTCAGGCAAAACAAAATTTTATGAAATGATAAATACACAGCTGCCACCATACCTTGGACATAAAAATTTCTAGTCTTTCAAATTTGGAACTGTAAATGGAGACATTGCCTGAGGTGTTTACCTTAAATTGTTGCCTGTTTATTCCTAATCTGCCTCTTCTTCTTAGCTTTTTATCAAATTACTGAGCTGTCTGCTGAGGCTGAGCAAGGTAGCAACTGGTCCTAAGACATAAGAAGTTTGACTTAAGCATCAGACTTATTTTATTTCTTGAAAGATAATGCTAAATTAAAGGATCAATGAATTTCTGGTACATAAATTTAAAAATGGATTTAATATACTCAGGTAGGATATACCCAGCCAGAAAATGTTTATTATCTTGAGTGAGATGACATATGAGCAGACACTGCCTAAAGAGAACTAAATATCCTGTGGCCTTAGGTATAAAGTGTGTAACTAAGAAAGTACACGTGATGTTCGTTTAGCAGTTGAAGCAAGTGGAGAGTTGGGTGCTGATTAGTATGCACTCGAGTCATTTTAAGAATGCTTCACATGAAGGTTCCATGAATAGTAAAGGAGATCAAGAAGCTGATTTAATTATCTCAACCAGCCTTTTGGATAATGATTATTTCACATTAAATTACTTTTCTGTTTTGTTTTTTAAGGTTAAGTGTTGTTCTAGCCCAGGCTGACCTGGAATTCACTATGTAGTCTCAGGCTGGCCTGGAGAACTCACAGTGATCCTCCTACCTTTGCTTTCCAAGTGCTGGGATTGAAGGCAAGTGCCACCATGCCCAGATAAATTGCTGTTTTACTAAATACAAATCAGAGATGGAAAGATCTACCACAATAGTTTGACTACTATTGATACGATTAACCAATTTCTGCTTTATAGCATGTATTAGAACATGTTGTATAACAGTTTTTCTCATGTCAAGTAATTATTTACCTGTTACAGCTATTTTCTCATTGGCGGGACAAACACTTGACCAGAAGCAGGTTATGGGAAGGAAGGGTTTATTTTAGGCTTCCAGCTTCCAAGAGAAGCTTCATCATGGTAGAAGAAGCTGGCTCGCTTCATCATACGTCCACGGCAGAGAGAACAGGTGGCTGGTTCAAACTGTGAACACCCAGGGCTGGACTCTACCCCAAGGTCCACCCCTGGGGATACAGTTTCTCCAGCAGGGCTCCACCTCCCACAGATTTTACTAGGTGAGGACTAAGTAGGAAACTTAATCACAAACACCTGGGGGGGGGGCATTACATTCACTCTACTGCATTGTTGTATTATATGGCATCATGCCATGAGCTTTAAAGAAAGAGACTTTAAATATATTCTCTGCTCTCAAGGGTTTTGTGTCTGATGTCCAGACAAGGGTGCTTTATGTTATCATAAGAGCAAGAATACAGAATTCCACAGGAGGAATCAGCAGTTAGGGCTGTCAAGATGGAGCCAGGAGAAGACAGGCAGTTTGATAGAATTCTGATGGGGGTTTCAGGCAATTCAGATGAGAGAATCAGGAGAAATCAGGCCAAGGTGAAGGTACACACAGTGTCTTCAATGTAAATCAGTGCTTTTGTTATGCTAGAATGAAGGGTTCCTTCTTGCAGTTGTGATCACCATGGCTTAGCCAGTATTTTGAGGTCATGAAAACTTGAATAAACACTGTGGGGTTTGTAATTTATCCTCAAAGGGTTTCAAGGAAGCTCATGAGCAATATATATATATATATATATATATATATATATATATATATAATATATATATATATATATATATTTCCAAGTGCTGGGATTAAAGGCGAGTGCCACCATGCCCAGATAAATTGCTATTTTACTAAATACAAATCAGAGATGGAAAGATCTACCACAATAGTTTGACTACTATTGATACGATTAACCAATTTCTGCTTTATAGCATGTATATATGAAAACAAGTATTGGTTTAATAAAGTGGTTCTTGAAGAGATACACAAATTATTTTGGTGGACACAGCCTGAAAGCATAATCCCTAAGTTAGAGGTTTTCCATGTGTCTGGATGTGAGTTGACAAGAACCTGAGTCAAGTGAACTTGACAATGGAGGAGAGACGAAAGCCAGTGTTTGAAGGGTTAATTTTTATTTTTTTATTAATTAATTAACTAATTAATTAATTAATGAGAGAGAGAGAGAGGGAATGAGAGTGAGAGAATGGGCACACACCAGGGCCTCTAGCCACTGCAAATGAACTACATGCATCACCTTGTGCGTTTGGCTTTACATGGGTACTGAGAAATCAAACATGGGTCCTTGGCCTTTGCAGGCTAGTGCCTTAACCACTGAGCAATCTCTCCAGCCTGAAGTGTTGCTTTTGCTTTAATGGAGCACTTGCACATTGCTATCAATGAATAAGATACAGCAACGCTAAGCCTATTGATTATCTTCGTTTCCATAAGAAAACATTAATGGGATAAAAATATTTTATGAAACAGCAGCAGGAATTCTTTATCTCATGCTTATATATTGAGAACAGTGTTTGTAATCCAGTTTGTTCATGTAGTACTGGTAACTGTCTAAGTCAGATGCACCATTGACAATTTACACCCTTAGAAAACATGGTGTACTTTTGAGGAACTGGTGCGTTTTCTTCTCTGTCCCAATAAGCATTGTGAAGCTCAAATTTCTGTGGATGATGGCAGACTAGGAACCAGGCTTTTGGCTAAATGGTTACAGCTGTGTTGACTTTAGGCCATAATCTGTTTTTGCCTTTGTTCTCATTCTCCTGACCTTCCCTTCTGGCATCCTGCTTGCATTTTGTCCTAACCTCTACACAGATGTAAATACAGCTTTACAAGCATCCTAAGTCACATTATGTTAAAGAAAATTAATATTCACATGGATAATAAATTGTGGAGCACTGTATCTAAGTTTAGATTCACTTCTGTTTTAAATGTAATAAAAGTGATCTTCAGAATGAGAAAAAAGTTGACTTTTTAACCTTTAAGCAATTGTCCTCATCAGTGCTTCCTTAGGCCCCACCTCCACCTTATTAGAATGTGGTCTTTACCCACGAGCCCTGGCGCCACCTGGCAACTTTGCACATGCACACTCAGGCACACTCTAGAGCCAAACCCCAAACTCTGGGGGAGACCCCATACTTGTTTGTTGAAGATGTCCAGGTGATCCTCGTAAGAGTAACCATGCTCTTCTGTCCTCGGGTCAGGACGTGCTCTTGCTGATGGTATCTCTGGTCCTTTCGAATGTTTCCTCTTATTCTGGAAAATTCTTTGTAGACTTTTCAAAAGAAGCATATCCTCACACCCCTTTTTACTTTTAGACATGGTCTTACTAACGTGCCTAGGCTCACTTTCATCTTCCGCTGTAACCCAGGGCTGTGAATCTGGAATCAATCCTCCTGCCTCAGACTCCTTCCTGAGTAGCTGGGATTACAGGCCCATGTCTCCTAATCCAGCTAGACTATGTATAAACTTGTGTATGTGTGTGTGTGTGTGTGTGTGTGTGTGTGTGGGTCAGAAGACAACTTTGAGGTATTGGTCCTTGCCTTCTGCCTTGTTTGAGACAGGATCTCTCTTGCTACTTTTGTACTACAAATGGCAGACTAGCTAGTTCATGAACCTTAGTGTCGTCTTGACTCCTCCTCCCATTGTTATGGGATACATTGTGCATCCTACTTGCATCCAGCTTTACGTGGGTTCTGGGGATATGAACTCTGGTCATCAGGCTTGTGCAGCAAATGCTTTTCACCTTTGAGCCATCTCCCTAACCACTAGAATAAGAATATGTGTAAATTCTTAAAGGAGGGAATCACATTAGTACAGCTAATTAGCACCCCATAGAAATCAAAAGTAGCACTTCCATGTACCTACCGCAGGGTCTCTCACTGGTTCATGCCTGAGCTACTCTTGGATGAGTGTGTTGTAATACCAAGGCCAATCAGAGGCCACTCCTCCTTAAAAAAAACAGACCAGAACTGCCTTCTGGGTCAAAGTTCAAAAGATAAAGCAGGAGGAAGCTGGCTCCTATGAAAGAAACCCGTCTTTAATGACCGAGATCTTGTATGATGTGACTAGCTGGGGGCTAGCTGGAATTTTCTGAGTTAGATAACCTAGATTCAGAATACTTCTCCGAAAGACATGGGACAGTGCCTGTCACCACTGGAAACAGTCCAGAGGCAAGGAAGTTTACCTGTTCTGAGTTTTGAAGATGATTCCAGATAGATTTGAAATTAAAGATTCTAAGTGAACGGGGTAAGAACTTAGTTAAACCATTGCTTTCTAGCACGACCTCTTTGAAAATTAGCACATACTTTAAAAGTTTAAATTGCAGCTGCAGCTTCAAAAATTAGATTAAAACATAAAAGTTGATTTGTTATGGGCAAGGAATGGATGAGTTTCAGTGGAAATCTCATTAACTTGAGGTAGAATAGGGACTGGAATGTATGCTTTATTTTGCTACCATGCTATTCTGTATTGTTACAAATAGACAGGAGTTCCTAAGCTTTATTCAATCATAATTTGAAATATTTTGGCAACAAATGTACCTGCTAACTGGGCCAAGGGTGGCCTTGTTCCACAATTTCTTAATAGCAAATCAACAAATATTTATTAGGAATTACTGTCGCATTCAGTTTTTACCTGGGGCTTTTTAGCTACTTGAAGAATCAAGATTAACACCTCTGAGGCAATATCCAAATGACAAGATAATAGACAGTTAAGTAATGAATTACGTTATCCTTGCTGTCACCTGCACTCTCTGGTAATCTCATCTTGAATGACTTTATCTAATAAGTAGGTAGGTTGTGTTTCTCAGTCTTGAGTCACATTCAGATAAACTGTTGCAAACATCTCTCACATACCTTTAGCATGGAATTGAAGTTTTCTTACAATTATTTTAACCTCAGTTAAATGTACCTATCTAAAACAGGTATATACTGCTTAGATTTATGATTCTTAAAAAATTGCAAAAAAATTTATAGGTTAAATATTGGTTAAATATAATCAACAGAATTTAAATGACCTTAGGAACGTGGATTTTTTTTTTCTTTCATTTCTGAGACAGGATCTCCTGTAGCTCAGGCTGGCCTCAAACTTGCTATGTAGCAAGATGGGCTTGACCTTCTGATCCTCCTGTCTGTTTCCACTTTTTGAGAGCTGTGATTATAGTTTATACTCTGCTGAGGATTGAACTCAGGGCTGTTTGCATGCTGGGCTCACACTTACTCTCTGAGCTACTTTCCTAGCCTCATGGATGTTGTTTTGGTGAAAAAAAAAAATCACCATCATATTTTGGAACAACTAAGGTAGGCATCTTTGTGTTCTTTATGTTGTTTTTTAAAAACAATATTTTTATGTATTTAATGTTTGATTTTCTTTTTTATTAAGAATATATTAGGTATGGATATATCATGTGTTAGTACCATCTTTTCCTTCCTCCCCCCCCCATTCAGCTGGGGGCCCTCCTCAGTGGGGTTGCTAGTATTCCCAATGGAGTTATGGGTTATGTGTTGTGGGAACACTAGTCAGTTATTGGGGGGCGGGCAATGCCCCTTGGCATGACCTGTGGCTCTTATACTGTTTCCACATCTGTTTCCACCTTTTCCAAGAGGACTCCCAGGTAGTGAGAATACTTCTTGTGAAGTTCAAATTCATACATAAAGTTTCTAGTCTCAAATATTAGCTGCTGGGAAGTTGGAGAGATGACTTATCAGTTAAACCACTTGTGTGCAAAGCATAAGGACCTAGGTTTGATTCCCCAGTACCCACATATGCCAGATGCACAAGGGGAAGCATGCATCTGGAGTTCATTTGCAGTGGTTAGAGGCCCTGGTGCATCCATTCTCTCTATCTGCTTCTATCACTCTAAAATAAATTAATAATAATAATAATAATAATAATAATAATAAAATAAACTTTAAAACATCAGCTACTAAGGGCTAGGGAGATGGTTCTGTGGTTAAAGGTGCTTGTTCGCAATGCTTACCAACCTGGGTTCAATTTCCCAGTACCCACCTAAATCCAGATGCACAAAGTCATGCACCTGAAATTTGTTTGCAGTAGCAAGGGGCCCTGGTGCACCCATTCTCTTTCTTTCTGTCTTTCTCTCTCTCAAATAAATAAATATATTAAAAAACAATCAGGGCTGGACAGATGGCTTAGCAGTTAAGGTGCGTGCCTGTGAAGCCTAAGGACCCCAGTTTGATTCTCCAGTTCCCATGAAAGCCAGATGCACATAGTGGCGCATGCATCTGGAGTTTGTTTGCAGTGGCTAGAGGCCCTGGTATAACCATTCTCACTCTCTCTCTCTCTCCTTTTTCTGTCTCTAATAAATATATAACTAAACTGAAATCAAATCTTAAAAAAAAAAAAAAAAAAAAATTGGCTTCTCATTGTATATTCTTGCCACACTGAAGATTTGATTGGTCCAAATCTGATGCATAACTGATTTTTGGGCTCATGCCTCACAATAATTTGTGTTTCTGCTTTATAATAACATACTATTGACATCCCATAACAATAAAAATTGGGAGATAATTTTGACTCCCCACTCACCTTTCTTTGAACATCCTGCCTATTTTTCATCCTTCTTAACACAGGGGTCACTTTGCTCATATCTCCAGGGATCCTCTTTCCTCCAAGCAAGAGATGCTACTGAAATTACAGTAGAGATCTTATCTCTGTTGGTGGGAAAGCTCTTAATAGGGTTGGGGATTCCCTCCTGTCTTCAATTCTATACACTTTTAAAACATTTGTTTTCTCCTGAAGGATATGCACAGCCAATTTGATCCATAATTACCTATTTAGTTTTGAGCACACTATATTGGCTCACATATTAAAAAGTGATACTTGAGAGGTGACAGCAAATGCCTGAGGCTTCTCTTTTCATTTTCAATTAGACTAGAGCAGTCAGAACAAAACATCTGTCCTAGATTAAGATAAAATGCACCCAATTTTCATCTTTAGCTTTTTACATTGCAGTAACTAGGAAAGAAAAGCAAGTCTTGGTAAATGTCAGTGATAAGATTTTAATGTGGAGATTAAAATATGGGAATATTATTAGGTGGTGTAGAAACCAGTGAAAACATGCATATATTTTTAAAGCAGTCAAGTCATTGCAAGACACTGATGTTTAAAGTGGAAAGCTGCGTTGTCAGTTGCAAGTGAGAATTTGAAATGTTTGTGAAGGAGACATTGTCAGGAAAGCAGTAGAACATTTCAAGCCCATGAGTGCAGTCCTGAGGATTTGTGACAGCCATGATGAATCCAAAGACCATCACCACAGCACCAACTGGAAGCATGACACATGACATTATCTTATCTGAATGTGTCCTTGGTTCTTCAGATAACTTCAGATAACACGCTGATGGAATAATGAAAATCAGGGGAGCTGCACAGAGAACGCCCTGAGTGATAAAGACAAGAAACACAATAATGTTAGATGAAAGTCTTCTTTGGACAGTTTTCTGTTTTGTTTTTACAAGATAGGTTTTCACTATGTACTTTTGGCTGGCATGGAATTTGTAGCAATTCTCCTGCCTCGGTCTTCTGAGTGTTGCTGGTCATGTTCCACCATGCCTGGCTTTGGATAGTTTTATGAAATGCAATGGGCTGGAGCAATGGCTTAGGACTTATGACATTTGCCTGCAAAGCCTAGGGACCCAGGTTTGATTTTGCAGGTCCCTCATGGGCCATGCATCTGAAGTTTGTTTGCAGTGGCTAGAGGCCCTGGCATACCTATTCTCTATATCTCTCTTTCTCTCCCTCACTCTGTCTCTAATGAATAAATAAAAAATAAGAAAAATTTTAAAAAGAAATGCATTGACAAGGGGTATTTTTCATTCCATATATTAAAAGTCTGGTAGGTTCATTTAGGTCAAACAAAAGAGAAAAAAACTTATTGCAAGAAGGACTTAGAGGTAAATTCTTGTCCAATGGAATATCCACAAGTTTAAAAAGGCAATAGTGTCATAGTCTATTAGGGTTAAAGACAGATGATTAGAAAATAAAGCAGATGACCAGATGCCGTCTGGCAAACCTGTAATCTATGTTTTCAGTCACATTACTGTCCCCTTACTATTCAGAAAGTCCTGTGCATCTGCCTTGCCTCTCAAATCTGAGTGGTCTATTTGCCATCTGTATGCTGACATGAGCTTGGAGAAATTGTCAGGGTATTTTATCTTTTCTCTTTACCAGAGCTTATATGGAAGTAGTACCTGTCCATGACAGAAAAGACAGCTGTAACCCTAAGGCACTTACCATGAAAGAGTACTTCTAATCTTCTTTTAAGCAAAGCTCACATTAATTATCCTCAAAAACTGTCAGCAGAACTAAGTGACTGAAACTTTGTACCCACACCCCGTGTTTGCTACAGGTAATCTAAGTGGGTGATGTTACCTTGATGTGGCTATCATGAAAATACCAGCAGTTACTGACTTCAAGGGAAAGGAGACTTTCCCTCTCAATTGAGCTAATTCTCACTGAAAACTTTGAAAACAATGGTAAAGTTAAAATTCACTGCATCTACCTTTAATCTCAGCACTCAGGAGGCAGAGATAGAAGGATCACCATGAGTTCTAGGCCAGCATGGGACTAGAGAGTGAGATTCAGGTTACTCTGGGCTAGAGTGAGAACTATCTCAAAAAATTTTTTTTTCACTGCATTTTAGGCACTATATTTCTCTAATTAGATCATGTTGTATATTAGCTTAAACATAACATTCATAAAGCACCAAAATTTTACAACAAATGTTATTCCTTTACTGTGTGTTTTGGGAGCTTACGTCATGCATTATGGGATACATGAAGACAGCAAAATAGTTTACTGTAGTAAAGCAAATCAACATGAAATATCATAGTTACTTTTGCCCATGTGACAAGAAAAGGTAAAATCTCCCGATTGAACCCAAACCCAAATACAATCCAAGTCTGTGAGCGGTGGTGTTCATGCTGCTCATCAGCTCTCCAGATGGCTTCTATAAACCTCCACCTCTCCATTTCCTCTCTCCCTGCTCCTGGTCACCACTGTCTTATCTGTCTTTTTCTATATTCCTCTTTTGAAGAAGTTCCGCATAATAAGGGAGACCATGATATTTTTTTCTTCCACGTCTGGTTTATTTCACTGAGCATAATGTCCAATCACGTAGAAGCAAAATCCACAACTCCCTTTTCTGTAAAGCGGAATAACATTCCGTCGGGTACGTATGCCACAGTTCCTTTCTTCGTTCATTCTTTGCTGAACATACAGGTTGCTCCTGTATCTTAGCTAATGTGAATAATGTTGCAATGACCTTGAGAGTGCAAATACGTTTCTACATGATGACTCCTAGAGATTGTTAGTTCTTAATATTAGTTCTGGTTTTGCTGTCTTTAGGAACTTCCATAATTGTTTCCATAATGACCCTGTTAGTCTATATTCCCACCAATGGCATGCTAGTATTCCCTATCATCACTTTTGATACTAGCCACCCCGATGACTGCAAAGTGGTATCTCACAATGGTTCAGTTTGCACTTTCCTGAAGACTAGTGATGTCAAATATCTTTTTTTTTTTTTTTTTTGGTTTTTCCAAGATAGGGGTTTCACTGTATCACAGGTTGACTCAGTAGTCTCAGGCTGGCCTTGAACTTACCATGATCCTCCTACCTCTGCCCCCCCCCAAGTGCCAGGAATAAAGGCATGTGCCACTACACCAGGCTCAAATATCTTTTTACATATCTGTCAGCCATTTTTATATGTCTTTAAAAAAATGTTCTATTTATTTCATTTACCTAATTTTTAAGTGGAAAATTTGTTTTTTTCTTTTACTGAGTTGTAAACGTACTTCACAAAGTTTTAGACATTACCCCCTTTCAGATATTTTTCTTTGCCAATGTATTTTTCCACTTGATAGGTTGGTATTTCATTTTGATAATTATTTTCACTACCTTGTGAAGCCTTTAGTTTGATGTATTCCCATTTATTTATTTTTGTTTGTGTAGCCTAATATGTTGGTATGATAACTAGGAATTATTATCAGAGTCAATGCCAAGAACTTTTTACCCTATATTCTCTCCAGGGCGTTTATAATTTCATGTCTTAAATCTAGGTCTTCTTTTGCTTTTTTGAGTTGATTTTTGTGCAGGACATGGAAATCCAGTTTTCCTAGTATTTCCTAGTATGTCCTCTTAGTGCCCTTGTAAAAAGTTAATTGACTATATATGCTTGGATTCTACTTTGTTCATTTGGGTCAAATTTCTATTTTTTAGCAGTACTATATGATTTTGGAATTTTAAAATAGGTAGTGTGATGGCCCAGTTTTGTCTTTCTTCTTCAGCGTTGCTTTAGCTGTTTGGTTTTCCTTGTGTGTGCGGTTCTATGTAAGTATTAAAACTGTTGGTCTATCAGTATCAACAATGCCACTGGTGTTTTGATAGGGATTGCAGTGAATGTGTATATTGCTTTAGGTAATATGGACAGTTATACATGTATACTATTTTTATTTATTTATTTGAGAGAGATAGTGAGAGAGAGAGGGAATTGAACTGGGTCCTTTGGCTTTGTAGGCAAGCACCTTAACCACCAAGATATCTCTTCAGCCTAGGACATTTAAATATTAATTATTGCATTTCTAAACACTGGATATCTTTCCATTCCATTGTATCTCGTTCAATTTCTTTCATTAATATGTTTCAGTACACAAATATTTTATTTTATTAGTTAAGTTGATTAACAAGTAATTTTTAAATGATCATAAATGGGAGTGCTTACTCATTTCTCTTTCAGGTAGGTTGTCATTTTGTAGAAAAATGTTAGTGACTGTTAAAATAATATCTGTTATGTTAGACAGAGGACATGAGAGAGAGAGAAAAAAAGAAAGAGAGAAAGAGAGAGAGAATGGGTATGCCAGGGCTTTCTGCCACTGTAAATGAACTCTAGTTGCATGTGCCACTTTGTATATCTGGCTTTACATGGGTACTGGAAATTCAAACCTGGGCTGTCAGGTTTTGCAAGCAAGTATTTTTAACTGCTGAGCCATCTCTCCATCCCAATGTTACTGATTTTTATTTATTGATTTTAGGTTCTGCAATGTTACTAAGCTCACTTATTAGTGCTAAAAGGTTTTTGTGTAGTCTTTGGGGATTTTTACATATAGCATCATATCATATGAAAACAGAGACAGTTTTTACTTCTTCCTTTCTAATTTTAATGATTTTCTTTTTCTTGTCTAATTGCTCTTGCCAATACTTTTGGTACTGTATTGAATATACAACATTTGTTTATAATTAAACGTAAACTTTCTATACAATGTTTTTCAATATTTTAACATTTTGCAAATTTGTATTTATATGTAAGAATTGTATAATGAAATTTGTAACACTCTATTATTAGAGCTATTTCTCATGGTCAATTAAAGCAAATTGATTTTGAAGGTGTACATATAAAAATAACCTGATCAACTTAAAGCCTAAAAATATTATACCACAAAACATGGCTAAAGTATCTATTTCAGTACCACAACTTAACAGAATTGCTGCATGTTTCACACTAAGCACTGTTGCCATAATAGACAGGATTCAACAGTGTACTTCTTTTTTAAGTTTTTACCAAAACAAAGAACATGTAGAGAAATCACATAGTGAAATCAGACTACCCATGGAAGTATCTAAAAAAATCTAAGGAAGAATATTATGGACCATACTGCCTGGAAAATACTCCCACCGTAAGACACAAAAGAACAGGAAAATACTAAGAGGTACCAGTACTGCATCCTACATATTTTTATTTTTGTGTGTATGTGTGTGTGTGTGTGCGCGCACACATACATGCTGTAGTACATATTAAAGGACAACTTCAGAGTATTGACCCTCTTTTTCCACCTGGTTTGAGGTAGGGTCTCCCGCCTTGTTTGCCACTGTAAAGGCTGGACTAACTGGCTAGTGAGCTTTGGGATTATCCTAAACCCACCTCCCATTACCTCAGGAAAATTAGGATTACAGGTGTACGGGTACTTTGTATACAGCTCTGCATGGCTGCTGGGGATCTGAACTCTGGCTGGCAGGCTTTCAGAGCAAGTGCTTTTAATATTGCATTCTCAACTATATAGTCAATACATTTTTGCCATTTACAAAACTTAAGTAAAAATAAACACCTATAATGGTACACAAGAATTTAAAAAGAGCTAAAATTAAATGAATGATGGCATTGTCCTCACAATCCTTTAAATGTATGGGCTTTTTGTTATAGGAAATGGTATGGAACTTAATCTGTGTTTACAAGAAGAATTTCCCTGTCATTTCTTTGAAATAAGAACTTCTGAAAAATTACAAAATAATTCAACTCGATATCCACTGGCTTACAAGTGTCATCTCCTCTCCTTGTAGGCTAATTAATCTGGAATGGCTGCATGAGGTGGTGCCCTCAGCAAGAAAACCACGACCACCTGCTTGCTGCAGAGAAGCTATTGGCAGTCAGCTTGTAGGGTAGGGCAAAACAATGGGTGTTCTGTTTATGTTCTCAGTCTTAAGAGTTGAGAAAGTAACAATTAGAGGGAAAACTATATAGCTGATGTCTAAAAACCCAGTTGATTATCGTGTTGAGATACTGGTTACTTTTTGGATATTTGACAGCTCAGATTTGTTAGTGGTTGTCAGACTCAAGATCTTCAGTCAAATGATTGTGCATAGCCAACTGATCAATTCTCTCTCAAGCAGCCAGTTTATTTACCATCTTTAATGTAGAGCTGTCTGAGGACATACCACTGGTTTTGGAAATTGCTTGGCTGAGAATAAAATCACAGTTGCTAGTTAAGGAAAGAGTAAACTCTTGTCTTATTTATAAAGATTGGGCATTTGATCCATAAATAACCCAACTGATGCCAGCCAGGCATTGTGTAGCTTGCAACAGGGAAGTGTTGACGATTTTTGTTTTACTAACAATTCAGATCTGAAAATTAAATTATCCTGCATAAATAAAAATCTTTCAATTAATGCAAGGAAAGTAAAAACTTAAGTGAAATATTTTTATCCATCTTTAAATTTCTACTGTGTAATCAGGTCAGATTTGTGAAATTTATTCCCATATCTTCAGAATTAAGTCTCTCTAGTTCAGGATATCCAGCACCTTGGGCTAGGGCTTATTCACACTGATAACCCCATTTCTGTATGTGGGCTGTGTCTGGGTACCTGGCCTGCGTCGGTTCCATGGCCACAAGCACTAGCTGTTTCATTTCTTTTCCTCTTTGTATTGCTGCAAGCAGAAGTCCATGGGGCCCAATTATAGCAGATGCCTCTCTTTTCTCCAATCAATGCCATGCCAAGATGCTGGCTTCTTATAACCATGAATAGACTCATTTTATTTGCTTCCAAAATAAATTAGTTAAAATTGAAAGTGTCTTTGTTATGGAAAAAAAATATTTCATTGTTATCCATTGCCATGAAAGTAATAAAACAAAAGTAGAATTCAAACTGTTTTTCTTTATTGAATAACTAACATAACCCAAATAATTTTATTGAATAACTAACATAACCCAATAATTTATCCTGTATTATTTGTTTTTTATGAAATAACAGCATTTCTCTAATTTTGTGGGATCTGATTCTAATGTACATCTTATCTGGAATGTCTCTGTCCTCTGGCCTCCACATGCATACATGTGCATAAACACCTCACATACAGGCATGCAAAAAAAAAGAAAGAAAAGGGTACTCGTTACTCAAATATTACAATTATTAATTGAGAGAAGGGGTCCTGTTTTCAATCTTTAACAGCCCTAGATAAGAAATGTATTAAATGAAATGAAAGTTATCAACTAAAAATTAGTACAAAAACTTTTCGTTTCATTTTACTTATAGCTTGATATTTCTTTTCCTCCCATTAAAATCTATATAGGTTATATAACATAATTATATAAATATAGTACATACTGTAGATTATTCTTAACTTTATTTAAAGATAAAAATTATACATGAATGTGTATATGTATTTATATCCACATGCACATGCATATATTGTTTTGCATTGTTTAGGATACAATCCAGGGCATTGCATATTTTAGGCTGGTTTTCAACTCACGTCCTTCTTAAGTCTACCTTCGGAATGCTAGTATTGCAGACATGCCATTATGTCTGCTGCATAATTTTTAAAAAACTTTTTAATATTTGATTTTTATGTATTTATGAGAGAGACACAGGAGAGAGAGACAGAGGGAAGATGGGTGCACTAGGGCCTCTAGCCACTGCAAACAAACTCCAGATGCTTGAACCACCATGTGCATCTAACTTACATGGGTTCTGGGGTATTGAACCTGGGTCTTTAGCCTTTGCAGGGAAGAACCTTAACCACTAAGCAATCTCTCCAGTCTGTGGTACATAAATTTTTAACCAATAAATGAATATAAGATAAGAATTATTTTACAAAATTTAATAACTGAGACCTAGAGAATCTCAGACTATGATTGAAAAGATAGGCTACACAGTCCAAATACCCATGTTCAAATCTAGAATCATCCACTTGCAACTATTATGACCTCAAGTTATTAACTTTAATCACTATGCCTCATTTTGTTCATCTGTAAAGTTAATATGTATTAAGGAAGAGACATGTGCAGAGCACTTACCACAGCACAAGCATGTTAGCTTACATCATCACTATGAAGTAGAACATGACATGTGCTGGTTACTGCTACATGTTGCATGTTTCAGCATGTATTAGTCATCAAGAATGATGATGGTCAAACTCTTCATGGCAATGTAATAAGTTAAAGTCTGATTCGGTGGCTGAATTTTGTTGCACATGTTTTGTGGGGACTGACAACTACTTCCTCAGAAAGTAATGCTGAAGTTTACAAGAATGTATCATTCCTGAAAAACGAGCAGTACATGTGCCTTGGTTAGTTTGGTTAAATGGGAAGAAAAAATTTATAGCTTCAGTGATGGGCTGCATGTTCAGGAAGCTGCTCAACATATTTTATCTCAACAAAATCCAATGACATTTCCAGACGTTGTTACACACTTGTAACCTCAGCCTTTAGGAGGCTGAGCAGGAAGACAACAGGTTTGAGGCCAACCTAAGTTACATACCAAGAATCCTTTTCAAACAAACAAAGACGCAAACAGACCTCCAAAAATCTTGCACTTAAAAAAACAACAACAACAACAAAAACAAACAAGCAAGCAAAAAAACCAAGCATGGTGATTCACACCTTTAATCCCAGCCCTTAGGAGGCTGAGGTAGGAGGATTACCTTGAGTTTCAGATCAGCTTGCCTGGGCTAAAGTAAGAACTTGCCTCGGAAAAACAATGAGCAAACAAATACTGCTCCTCACCACCCACCCCCAAGAAAATGAGGTTTTTTTTTTTTTTTTTTTTTTTTTTTTTTTTTTTCAAGATAGGGTCTCTCTCTGGCCCAGGCTGACCTGGAATTAACTATGTAGTCTCAGGGTGACCTCAAACTCTCGGCGATCCTCCTACCTCTGCCTCCCGAGTGCTGGGATTAAAGGCGTGCGCCACCACGCCCGGCTGAAAATGAGGTATTTTGTAAAACAAGTCAACAATGATCCTGGTCATTATTTTCATCACCTCTACAGTATAAATGGATGGTTGTTACTATTAACAATACCAGGGCTTTTATATAATACTTAACTTTCCTGCCACTACACTACAGAATGGTCGCATGTCCCAGAGTTTGTAGAGATATGGACCCTGAACGATGGCCTTGTGTATGAACATGTGTGTGTGTGTACATGCGTGTACATAGACACACACATGTCCTGAAGTCACAAGAGGATGTAGGGTGTCCTTCTCTATTGCTCTTCTGCCTTCCTCCTTGAGACAAAGTCACTCACGGAACCGGCAGCTCAACATTTTTCAACTGGACTGACTGATCAAAGTCCCATTCATCTTCTTGTCTCTGTCTGTCTCAGGGTTGGGGTTACAGGCCTATATGGCCATGCCTGGCTTTTTGTGTGGGTGCCAGGGATTGAACTCAGGTCATCATGCTTGCACCTCCTTGTTTTTAGCACAATGTTCTAAGCACAATAGTGCATACAGTAGATATAGTGTTACAGTCAGCATCTGACCAAAAGCAGTTGACAGATTTAGCTTGCCTTATAGTCACAAGGAGAAGTTTCACCAGCAAGCTGGGCCAATTATGCCTCAACACTCCCTCCAGTGATACACCTCCTCCACCACGGCTCCCCCTCCTAAATTTCCACCATCTGGGGAGGCAAGAGGGGATGGTAGACATTCCACATAGAAACGACATCATAGTTAAATATGCTTGTCTACAAAGAACTCACAAATTAGTTAATCAGGCAAATTTTTGGATAATTCAAACAGCATATAGATAAAAGAATCTATATAAAAGAAGTTATTTCATTAAGATAGCAGAGGTCCATTTATAGAACTCAAAATTACAATCTTAATTTGAGTAGACCTTTTAGATTTTATTATCATTTTTCCAAGAAATAAGGTTTTGCCAGTTTGCCAGACTGGGTTCAAGCAGATTCCCTAGCCTCAACTTCTAGGTAGCTAAATAGATGGAACTGCAGATGAAAATCACCATCCTGGGTTCTGGCTTAAGCTGTTTCCTCCCACCCCTTTCTGCTATTGGTATAATAGAAAATTCCCTAGAGGTTTTTTGAAAGCTGTATACTCTCCACGTTCCATTTGCTCTAACACAAGAGAAGTCCCAAGAGTCTACTTTTCAACTGGATATCCCACTGCCTTTGTCTGGAACTTAAATCAGAATGGCACATGGGACTACTAGAGAAGAGGAGATTCCGTGAGAGGGGGTGGAAGACCACAGAAGGGAACGGGAGGTAAAAATGACCAAAATACAGGCTGGAGAGATGGCTTAGCGGTAAAGGCACCTGCCTGCTAAGCCTAAGAACCCGGTTCCAATCTCCAGGTCCCACATTTAGCCAGATGCAAAGTGACACAAGGGTGCAATGCCGCACTTGCCCACAAGGGGGCGCACACATCTGGATTTTGTTTACAGCAGCTGAGCGACTGCTGGCACGCCCATTCTCTATCTGTCTCCCTCCCTGTCTGTCTCTCTCTGTGTCTCTCTCCAAAAAAATGACCAAAATACATTATATACATG
Organism: Orientallactaga sibirica; assembly: GCA_036365145.1. Taxonomy (NCBI): domain Eukaryota; kingdom Metazoa; phylum Chordata; class Mammalia; order Rodentia; family Dipodidae; genus Orientallactaga; species Orientallactaga sibirica. The sequence continues at coordinate 52,142,750 of JAEOAD010000004.1, read as the reverse complement.
TACAAAAATGTCAATAAATAAATTTTAAAAATGACAAGTGAAGAACATAAAGTGACTTGGGCACTCACACAACCTTTACCTAACTCAGTTCTCAAAGTGATGTGTGAAGGATGATTTGGAATTCTACTTGTACAAGGCTGCCATTCCTGTGGCGCAGGGACAGGAAATGCTAATATTGTGATTATGATTAGAAATTCCTTAAGAATTGTGAAAGAGAAGAGTAATGACCTTTTCTAGAATGTCTGCTTCCATTGATGTCTCATCAAAGGCCACCACTGTCCTCACTCTACAAAACAGAATGGAGTCATTCTTACTATGTCTCTTTATGCCTCTGTCCTTCCAAATTAACCTGTCACCAAATTCTGTCAGCTGACTTTACTCTGTATTCTCCATCACTGAGATCATGAACCGCTGAACTCTTTTCTCGATGAGAAAAGGCCCATCCTTTCTTCTTCCCACCTACCCTTATATTTCTATTATAGGCACATAGTAATTGTAAATATAGGATCAGGGAGGTGGAGGGGAGAATGTGCAGCTGAAGCCTGCTTCATGAAGACAGTTCATGCCTGGCCCTGTAAACTTAGTCAAAAACCCACGGCCGGGGAGGTCATAGGCCCAGGACTGAGGGCAGGGGGAAATGGACTTAATACTGTTGTTATGTCAAATAGACATGTTGTCAAACTGCCTTTTCAGTATTTATATTTATGCCCATAGATTACTGCTGCTTTCAGCCTCAGTCATAGAAGACCCTTTTTGCAGTGGGCAGATATTAAAGCAGAGATGTGTATCTAGCCAAAGTGACTGAGAACAAGTGACTACTCCGTGCTCACCCCCAGTCAGTGAATCTCTACCTCGCTATGGGAGAGGGGCTCGAAATAACATAAGAGCCAGACGATGAGGGGAGTGCTGTGGAATATTGTCTTCTGGATACAACATGGCTATGATACCCATGGACTCACAGACTCTGTGGTTTCCTGCCCTAGACTGAGCCTGTCAATATGTCATCATGGATGGGGGGGGTGTCATGAGGTCCCCAGAGAAGTTATTGACAGTCAGTGATTACTGTGGGGAGGTGGGGAGAATCACGTTCTTCAGTAATGTAGCCACAGAAGTGGGGATAAAAGAGAGCAAGTGGGAGATAAGACAGAGTAGTTGAACATGCTCAAAATACCATATATACACGTATGAGATTGTCAAAAATAAATAGGGCTGAACAGATGTTTCAGCAGTTAGGTGCATTTCTTGCACAAGCATAAAGGCCTGAGACCATGTGAGTTCAAATCTCTAGCTACATTAAGTAGCTGCACATTTCTATGTGTACCTGTATCCCCACAGTCCCACAGGGAAGCAAAACCCCAAGAATGGAAGTAGCTCTACATGCTTGTGAAACAGTAATTAAAGAGACTCCAACTCAAAAACAAGACCCCGTGGAAAAGTGACAGAACTAGACACCTGACATTGCACGCTGGCCACTGCAGACAAAGGGCTCTCCTCAGGTGAGTGTATGGGGTACCACAAGGCATATACATGTGCATACACCACATATATCACACCACACTACACACAAAAAAATGAAAAAAAAAGACCAATTAATAAACACATTAAAAATTGTAGGAGAAATGAAGTTTCTGGTAATATTTTGACAGAAATAAAAGAAAAATAATCATTACAGGAAAATATAGACAAGAGAAATAATTGGTATATTTGCAGGCCAAACGTAAGTTTGACTACAGCTCAGTGTAAATTTTGGGAAGTAACTTGGGAATAATTTCCTAGGAAGGCGAGGGTCCACATTATGAGTATTTCCAGTGGCTCTGGTGAGAGAGGAGACGTTTGGAAGCAGGGGCAGGAGGCAGATAATGGCAAAGCAGAAGTAAACATATACACACTGAGGCAAAGGTGTTAGGATCCAGTTCAGATGCGATGTGGTAAAGACCTAGATTTGGGTGGTGTTAGGAGAGACTACAAAAGAAAAGTTAGGAGAGAAGAAAAAAATATTTAAATAAAATGAATTTGGGCCATGAAAAATGACTGCAATCTGGTCAGAACTTTATTCTTTCTGTATGTTCAAGGAGTGTGCAAGGCATATTTTAAATAAGGATGAAAAATTCTGGATCCACTCAATTTATGGTGAATTTCAGAAATATGTATATAGTATAGTAATGAGATGTGCTTACAGGGGACTCTGGTCCCTTTGGATCTCATAATGCTTTGTTGTGAGGGTGTGAGCTGTTGACAGTCCCCTGACTTCTTCTCACAGACACCAATAGCACTGCCACCTTGTGCACAACTAAAGATGTCTCCAGACATCGCCAAACGTACTCTTTGGGAAGAAGAACAAACTTACCCTCATTTCAGAACCGCTGCTATGAAGCTCAGGGTCCTGTAAAGAGCAGAGGACCATCCCTAAAACTAGCTACTATTATATTGCCAACATACTTTCATCACACGTCAGAAAGTGCCACTTGAGGAGCTCAGCAGTTGAGGGTGCTTGCTTGCAAAGTATGACATCCTGGGTTTGATTCCCAATACCCATGGGAAGCCAGATGCACAGAGTGGCACATGTGTCTGGAGTTTGTTTGCAGTGGTGGGAGGCCCTGGCACACCCATCCTGCTCCTCTTGTCTCTCTGCTTGCAAACAAACAAACAAATAAATAAGAAAGTACCATTTCAAAAGAAAGCGAAACACATCGTTAATTAAATGGAAGCACCCTGAAAGAGATTATTGGCATGGAATGTGCCTTGACACGTACTTACATTGAGCTCTAAGACGATGCCTAGGCAGTCGATGAGCAGGGACACCAGTGTGGCAGCAGCAATGACAAGCACCGTCAGCACAATATGGAGCACCGGGGTAAGATCCCCACCAAAAAACACATTGGCAATTACCTGTCAGAGAAGCAGATTGTATTGCGAGGTGCTCTTGAGGCTGACAGAGTATTTTCTTACAGAATGAGGACTGTATAAAACACTACCAGTAAGGCAATTAGCCAAATCTGAAATCACTATGAATATTTTATCTTTCTAAAGTGTTCCCACACAGACATACAAAACAGTAGTTAGTAGTAGTTAGTAGACTTTGCGGAGGGAGCAATTAGTCAGTGGATTATATGACAGACCCAGGGCACAGCATGCTAGAGTTAGAACTCATGCCCTTTTGTGTATGTGTGTGTGGTGTATGGTGAGTGTACACATGTGTATAGATGCCTATGCTCCATGCACCCAGGTGTGGAGGCCAGAGGAGAACAACAGCTACCCTTCTTGTATCATCCACTGTGTATTTTCTTGACATGGAGTCTCTCCCTCAAATCCAGAGAGCTGCTGTCAGTCAGTGAGCCCCCAGGATACCCTGGTTTCTGTCCTCTTGTGGACTGGTGTGACAGATGTGGGTGTACATGCCCAGCTTTTTATGTGGTTCTGGGGAGTCAAACTAGGTTTCCAGCTGAGAGTTCCTTGCATTTAAGTGGCAAGCACCCTTGACTGTTGAACCATCTCCCCAATCCCACATATATTTTAAATTTTTTTTTATTTATTTGTGTGTGTGTGTGAGAGAGAGAGAGAGACAGACAGAGAGAGAGAGAGAGAGAGAGAGAATGGGAGAATGGGCACACAAGGGCTCTAGCCACTGCAAAGGAACTCCCAACACATGAGCCACCATGTACATCTAGCTTACGTGGGGTTTGGGGAATCCAACCTGTGTCCTTAGGCTTTGCAGGCAAGCTCCTTAACTGCTAAGCCATCTCTCCAGCCCCCCAAATGCAAAATCCCATGGGAAGTTACTTTATTACTTTTGAGCCCAGCAAGTTTAACACTAAAACTACAAGTATTAAGTAGATTATTTAGTGGCCTCGAAAGCAGGTGTTACCACTTTTCCTTTGAATGACACTGCCTGTGTCATATCCTTTACTAAGAGGGAATCAATTCTATATAAAGGAATTCCTTCGTTATCCTTTCCTCCACAAAATTGAGCAAAATTCAACATTTCATTTAATACTCAGACCAGGAAACTAAGCTACAGTTACATATTTATACATCTCACATGGTGATGTGATTTGCAAAAAGATGTCTGGGAGATGATTCCTGTTCTCAGCAATTAACATCCTAATGGAAGCACTACAACCAATGTAAAGAAATGTGTTTTGCAGACCGGAAGTTAGAAAGATCTTCACTGATCCAGGACAGCCTCCTTTGGAATAATCTCCTTTGTAACATTTTTTTCTTTGTTGTGCACGTATGTGTGTGTTCATGTATGTGCAGTGCATTTGTGTGTTCAGACACATGTGGAGGCCAGAGAAAACCTCAGGTGTCATTTTTCTCAGGCTTTGTCCTCCTTTTTGTTGCGACAGTGCCCTCACTGGCCTTGTAGTACTCCGTTGGGCTAGATTGGATGGTCAGGGATCCGGAGGCATCTGCCTGCCCCTGCCTCCTCAGCACTGGGGCTCAAAGAATCATCTCCATGCCTCTTTAACATGGGTGCTAGGGATGAACTCGGGTCCTCATACTTGCAGGTCAAGCGCTTTACCAAGGGAGACCTCTCACAACCCTCCATTAGCATTCTTGAAATGTGACTGACCTACTTTAGCTTGAAGTCGGGACTGAAGATGGAGCAGAGTTCTAAGCTGAGGCCACAGTGGAAAGAAAAGCAAAGGGGAGAAGGGAGCCTGTCCCCCTCTACATGTGCTTGGATCTCTTACCTATGTATAGAAATGGTTGGGATGGTATTGGCTGCACATTTGTCGGGTGTCTGTGCGTGTGTGTGCATGGGTGTGTTGTGTGTCAAAAGAAGTGAATTCAAGAGAGAGAGGGAAGAAAGAAAATAAGCAAATGCGTGAGATACATATCTAACATTCTTCTGCATCATATTTGCTACCAGGGTGAAGATCTTGATTTAGTTCCGTCTTCCTGTTGTGGCAGCTAGAAAGGAAACTCAAGAGCCAAGTACTGAAAGCAGAAGTTACTCAGGTGAAGTGACTCAGCCCATCCCCACGCAGTTTACCAGAAACCACTCAAGCTCGCACCATCTGCTCCTGCTCATCTTGAGATCCCATCTCAACCTGGCGTACTGGGCAGACAATGACGGAGTGGCACTTCCTGCATCTAACAATAGCAAAACTCTGGAAGTATCTTGAATTTAAACATCCGGAAAAAGCAACCCTTAGTTCACAGTCCTTCTCCTGTGCAGGGAAGGTCCAGATCTGCCTGTGAGTTGTGCCTTTGTGAGTGAGTAAGCAGCTGGAGCGCGAACTGCAGAGAACCCACAGGATGCGGGTTTTCCTGAACCTGTGCTGCCCTCAAGGCCAGAACTGGCCTGTGGTGAGCCTGGCTGGAGAAGCCTGTGGTTCACTGAGGGGATTTAAGGCTCTGTGGGCAGGTTCCATCATACATTAGGCCCATTCACATGTCGCACTGTGACTCTAGCAGTGCATTCTGACTAAGGCCTTTTCAGGGAGACGCCTGAAAGAACCACTGTGAAGTAGCATCTTGTCTGACTGCTAGCCAGTACAGTGGGCGTTTAGTCCACAGTAAGAGTCCTAACAAGCGGTGCTATCCATTTTTACCCTCATACAATTAGTTCTCCTTCAGCTTGTCTTTCTCCACAAATCTAGATGGAATATTAATTTAGAGGTGATTTTTATAAATAAATATATTTACATACATATATAAGTATATATACTATACTACACTTTTACAATCCTACTTGTATTTATATGCATATACATTTATATGTATATATATTATATGTACCTATAAATTATAGATTTAAGTTGAATTTTGACTCCTCATTGAATATGTTTTACATTTTATTTTATTTTATTTTAATTTTTGGTTTTTCAAGGTAGGATCTTGCTCTAGTCCAGGCTGACCTTGAATTCACTATGTAGTCTCAGGGCAGCCTTAAACTCACAGCAATCCTCCTACCTCTGCCTCCTGAGTGCTGGGATTAAAGACGTGAACCATCACGGCCAGCATATATTAATTTTTTAAATAACAAAATCAATTAGAATCTCACTTACAATGCCTTAAGACACAATGACTAGTAAAACAACTTAGCAAAAATACAATTTTGGAAAACATTTTTTAAAACTTTCATTCTTAATTTCTTCATAACAGTGCTGTGAGAAATGACATCTTTAGTTTTGCTATCTATAATTCACTCTGGAATAAAACTGTGTATTAATGCTTCTAATAATACAAACCCAAGCACTAAGCATAATTTTTAGTTCTGACTAAAAATTTTGTTATAACTATTTGAATATGCATTCAGTATTAAGTTCTGATATATTATACTTTATTATATTATGGCAGTTTCAACTTGTGTGCATATGTGGTATGATACTTGTGTATGCAGTCCTGAGAGCTTTGTGTGTACACATGTAGAGATCAGAACTGAGCACTGGGTGTCCTCTGTCACTCTTCTGCATTGTTTCTTGGAGATGAAGTCTTTTACTGAATCTAGAGCAGCCATTTTCCCATCAGTCTAGCTGACAAGAGAACCCTAGTGTCTCTCCTGTCTCCACTCACCTCAGGACTGGGCATATGGACACGTGTGGCCATGCCCAGCTTTTTACATGGGTGCTGGAGATTGAACTCAGGTTTTTCATCCTTGTTCAGCAAGCACTGTTACCTGCTTAGCCATCTCCATGGTTCCCTATTTTATAGTTTAAAGAGAAGATTTAAGTGTCAGCAGATAGGAGTGCTTACTGTACAAGCCTGAGAGGGGCTGATTCATCCTGACTTTGATTCCTCACAGCACCATATCAACACTAGATGTGGCCACCAACACCTGTAACTCCAGTCCTGTGGGGAACATAGAGCAGAGAATCATTCAGGCTTGTTGGTCAGCAGTTCTGATTGAACATGGTACCTCTGAGTTCAGTGAGAGACTCTGTCTCAAGGAAACATGAGGCTAAGTGACACGAGGACACCTGACATTCTCCTCTGGCCTCTAAACCCATGTGCAAAAGGTGCACGCATCTGCATTCACACACACACACACACACACACACACACACACATTCATGAAAATGTTATGAATGCTTTCATCTGCCATGTGCTTGGGAATTTGCATGTTGAATTATTTATAAATCATCTGAAATTAAATGAAGTACAGAGATTACCTTGATAAAGTGTTGAAAGGGAATTATGCTTACCTCTCTTGTCACAAAGCATTCAATTGGGTATGTCAGAATGACAGTGATGCCATAACAAAACCTTCCAAAGGTCACGAGGTCATCACTTCGGCAGTAGTTTTCAAATAAGTCTCCTGGAGAGCAATAGAAACACATTTACTCACTAGGCATTGAATATTGGAGGTGACTAATAAATGAGACATTATTTCTTTATAAAAGTGAAGCTCTATATATTTCACTTCATTTCATTAAAAGAATTACCATATATTTACTTGCTGTTATAAAAACCAGTAACATTCCATTTGAAGTTAAATTTACTACTAATAGTTTTTTTTTTTTTTTTTTTTTTTTTTTGGTTTGCCTTAAATTTGTACTGGCTTTTAAATTTTTTTATTTTATTTTTTTTTTTTTTTTTTTTTTTTTTTTTTTTTACTATGAAAATCTATTCCCTAAATTCTTCTGTATTGCCTTGGTAAATTTGCTCTGGTCTTTGTTTCTGGTAAGTGACTGTCTTATTTTTTAAAAAGTCTGTGAAAACAAACACAGTTCCCTTTGAAATGCTATTCTTAGATCAAGGACAGTCTTGAAAGGAAGAGTAGATTGGGACATCTGGGAAGCTGGATTTCCTGCACTTCATGCTATAGGGCCCAACAGTACCTCAGGACTACATTGAGGAATTCCAAACATATACTGTCTTTCATGGCATCAGATGCACCCAAGTGCAAATGGAGTGTTTGGCTGTTTTAAAACTGAAAGTATGGCTGATTCTAGAAAGGAACACTAAATTAACGGACCAAAAACAATTCTTATTGAGAGTCTGTGCTTTCAGAAATCTATGAAGACATGTAGGGATTTAATGAGGGCACAGATGTTACATGAGCAAATTACATTTACTGAAACACAGCATTCGGGCTGCTTTAATACCTGTGCATAACATGCTTAAACTTGAACATTGCAGTTGCATTTTTTCAATTAAACTAAATAGAAAACTAGATCAAAGCTACATATTTTACTGCACTGTTTAAAATGAAGAAAACAGGACAATAGCCTGGAACATCTTTTCATTAAACAGCTGACGTTCTAAATGAGCTACCCTTCCCAACAGGTAACTTCAAGTGGCTCCATTTCCCCTTGCCCCATGGACTACAGCAGATGGGCACCACGTTTTAGTGTTCCTTTGGGCCCGAAGATGGTCACATCACAAAGCAGTGGTGTCAGAGAATTGCTTCAAAATTGAAAAGTTTCAAGCACTCTGAAAAAAAAATCATAAACCCGAAGTTTCCCACTCGCTACCCTCCACTAACAATCAGGCCCTGCATCTTTTCAAGGCTACTGGGGCTGTCATGAAAAATCTAGAGTTCCCACTGCTTAACAAACAGGAATTCACCTATGCGAAAGGAGAGGGGCAGAAGTTAATATGAACAAGATCAGATTTCCCTAAGGAAAAAATGACCCAAGAAAACAAGGTCAGCTTAACCTAGCTTGAATCCAAGTGTATGTTAGGGAATTATAGCTAAGGAATAAGGCAAGGCCAACAACATGTACATCAGACACCTGTCAACTTTTCTGCATAAAACCCCTCCCTTCCTCCCTCCCTTCCTCCCTCCCTTACTGCCTTCCTTCTTCCTTCCCTGCCTCCCTCCATCCTTCCCTTCCTCTCTCTTTTTCTTTTTGACACAGGGTCTTGCTATGTAACTGGAGTTAACACTCCTCCCCCAGATTCCTGAGTGCTGGGATAACAGATGTCAGCCACCACACAGAATTGTTACAGAGATTTAATTACATGAGGGCAATTACTACTGATAAAAACATTAGGAAAGTATGACCAGCAACAACAACAACAAAAAACAATGCCACAAGGTGTATGTCTTATAGAAGCATTTACAAACCAAGGTCCTATGCAGCCTAGAGCCCTTAAACCGTTTGTCTTGGCAAGGATGTAGAACTAGGGACACGTGGCCATGTTGTGAAACAGCTGTTATCAAGACCATCAAGGTCACTTTTAAGTGCACTGTCTTGGAGCAGACAGGGCTTACATTTCTGACTATATTGGTATCATTTTCTTTTTTTCACCCCAAAGTTCTTTATTTCTTAAGAAATATCTACATGCAGTCACAATGACCTATAACGTCTATTCAAATCAAGGTAGCCATTTTCCTAGAGTACATCAAGGTCACAGAAGACCAAGCTAAGAGGAACTGAAGGCTTAGCAAGAGCTTTCACAGAGTCGTTCTGAACAGAATAGGTGAAGCACAAAGCAAACGGAAGGACATAGAACTTGAACCATCAGGAGACTTGCTTTTTACTTTGTTAGCAGCCAGCTTGGGCAAGTTATTTCACCTCTTTGTGTTGTAAGCAGGAGGTAGAACTAGTTATTCCACTTAGCTTCAAAGGGTTGTGGGAAGGTCAATGAGATACTAGACCTACAAAAGCTATAAAACACATGAATCACAGCATTTAGCCTGCTGTCAACTGCCCTGAATATTATACCACATGGATGATTGGATGAAAGGGTCAAAGGAAGTACAGAGGGGACCAACTGCTCAGTAGCTTAGCCTGAGTGATACACGAAAAGAGAAGTCAGAGAAGGAACGGGCTAGTTTATGGGAAAGATGATGATATTTTGTGATTAAGGCAAGAATGGAATGATTAAGTAGAAATGTCCCTACAGATTAGAGATATAAAGAAGGATACCAACTAGGATTAAAGCGATAAAAGCTTGCAGAGAATTTGTTCACAGAAAAGCAGGCAATTTGTCTGAACTAAGACTCCAGGTGGAGTGGGGGATGAGTGAGGTCAAGGGAAAGATACAGAACTAGTAATACAGAGGAAGAACAGCAAGGATAGCACGGCAGCATTGCATCGCCCATGCAATGAGAACCAGGGCCATGCAAGGATGCTCAGTTCTGCTGAGAGGAGCAGAAATATCAGGAAGAGGACCAGAATCAGGAAGGATATCAGTGTTGACACCGGGACACCACTGATGCCCGCGAAAGCCGAGGGACAAAGAAGAGTCAGAATTCACGCGAGGAAACGTGCACCTGGAAGAAGAGAGCAGGGGTCACAGGACTGTGTCTCCCAGGTCGAGGACAGGAAAACTAGGAAAGATCAAAGAGGCAGAAGAGAGTAGGTAGAAGGGTGATGGATCGGAACCCTGGAAACGTTGTACCAAAGTGGACAGAACATCGGTGTGTTGGAACCAGTCCGTGTAAGCATCAAAATGAGATGCGGCTGAACGTCTCATTTTACCTTGGGTGAAGCCAGTAAAAGTCAAGTACCCACATGTGGCAAAAAGCACAGAGATAAGCACAGAGACCAAGACGGACATGTGGATGATGCGGGACCACTGAGGTACTGTGGGCTCCTCCAAAGAACCATAAACCAAGAAGCAGTTATGGTGGCAAATGAATGCTGTAACACAAAAGGAGAAAGAAACATCATCAAAACAAGCGGCAGGGTTGTAGTTTCCAGTATGAAAATTGAAAGATACACATTAGTTTAGAATTTCAACTGTCTAAGGTTCAAATGTACAAATTCACTAAATATGCCAGGAAGCAAGTTTTCTAATAGGTCTACAAATTGGGGTTATGTAATGTTTATCTTTGTGCCATTCTTTACATAAACCAGGCCCATCCAACCGTCTCTCCCCTTTCCTCTTCCTAATGACTCTTCCCATATAGAGGAAAATCTAAAAACACCATTGCTATCACTGCATGACTTCCTTTACCATCTGGGACATAAGTAGCTTTAGGCATCCAGCCAAATGTTAATACTTTGCACACAGGTTTTAAGGAAGTTCACACATTTGCTAGACTTCCCAGTTAAGATAACTGAGTCATTCTGGTGCTGGACTCCTTTAATCCCAGCACTAGTGAGGGAAAGATGGAGGGATCACTGTGAGTTTGAGGCCAGCCTGAGACTATGGAGTGAGTACCTGGTCATCCTGGGCTAGTCTGAGACCCTACCCAGAAAAAACAAAACAAACAAACTAAAAAAAGAAACAATATAACTTATGAATTTTCTGTATGAAAACCAGATTTCTTCAATCTGAAGTTAATTTTATATTAGTGCAAACAAGATGATATGCTGCTTTTAATGGGGAATCAATGAGAACTCAGGAGATCTGCTATGCAGACATAAATCTGAAACAGTATCTGGTCACAAAACCAATGATGCCATGTTAGAAAAGGGCTTTTGAGCCATATACTCACCAAAAGACATAATCCCAATAGCCTGAATGGCATTGGGCTTTGCAAATACCCATGCATCCTCTGTTTTGGGTCTAAAAGAAAATCAGTTCATAATTTAATAATTGCTAAATTATTAAATCAATGCAATAGGAAGTATATCACAGAACAAGAAATAGTGACAAATAAAATTATCTTTCAGCCAGAAGTTAAAGAGAGTTAACCTTTCTTACACTCATACATTTCCTTGCAGCATCAATGCTATCCTAACCCCAGTCCTCTAAACTGCACGTCAGAAACTTGGACAGGTACTACTTCTATTTGTAAAATATCCACTGGCCATGCCATTTCAAAAATGTATTGGCTCAATTAATTTAACAGTACACATTTATTCTGGAATCAGCACTTCAAATCTTCATCAGGGAGATATAAAATTAGTAATGTCCAATAATGGCCCTTGATTGCCCTCTGTAGTGTTCCGGCTCAACCTCACCAAGGGAAACGTAACTGGCGCTGCAGTTTGCTGAGCGAGGTAGACATGAGCTAATAATGATTGACGGCATACTGACTCTGTCTTAGAACTCTGCTATTCTCTTAGTTAAGTTTGACAGCAACACTCACACATCATCGTTTAACATGCAAGAAAAGTCAGTCGTGACCTAACTTGCCTAGCTTTCGGGTAATAAGAAATTTGAAATTTATCCTCTTGGTGTGTTCCATCTGATATCTTTTCCATGTTGAACTATCTGTCAGTAACCTCAAATTTTCACCTGTCAGTACACTTCTCAGAAACAGTTTTGAAACAATATACATTTTTAAAATTTCTTTCTTTCTTTTTATTTATTTATTCATTCTGAGACAGAATCTTACTATGGAGTACATGTGACCTGCCTGTGGTTTCACCTCAACACCAGTGTGCAAGTCTATTTCTCGCTAAAAGGGGGAGGGGCAGCACTTCCTTCTGCCTGCTTGCCTTCTGCATGTGTCTTGCTTTGGGGTGCTTTCTCACTTTGTTACGAGTACGATTTTTTTTTTTTTTTTTTTTTATCTCTGAGCCTTCACTACTCCTTATTCACCTCTGGTCTTCTAGGTGAAGGGGATCTATTAGTTCTTATGTATCACCTTCCACGTGTGTGTGTGTGTGTGTGTGTGTGTGTGTGTGTGTGCCTCCTGCAGAGCCCTTTTACCCCTGGAGGTTTCTCTGTGATGGACATTCTTTCTGTCTTCCTTCTCCCTCTCCAGCCAGGCCAGAATTCTCTTCTGACTTGCATCTTTCAGCTAGCCTCCTCCAGGATCTTAACCCCTGTCCTACAATAAACTTCACTCACTCTGTTCCAGGCTGACCTGGAATTAACTATGTAGTCTCAAAGTCCTACCTCTGCCTCCCGAGTGCTGGAATTATCACCATTATCAATTTTGCTAATCAGATAAGGACCCAAAAGTTGGGGTTCACAGGATCCCCTTGACTCCAAAATCCTACAACAATACTTGTGTAGGTTTGGGCCACATTTGCACATGTATGTATGCATACTTATAGATATTACAAGCTAAGAACTGCTTAATGGAGAGAAAATGAGGTTTTGGTCTTTCTGAGTTTAAGTCATTTCCCTTAATATGATTCTTTCCAGTTCCATCCATTTTCTTGCAAATTCCCCAATTCCATTTTTTCATATTACTGAATAGAAATTCATGGCATATATGTACAGCATTTCCATCATTCATCTGTCGATGGACAGCTAAGGTGGCTCCAGTTCTTAGCTATTGTAAATAGAGGTGAAATAAATATGGATGTGCAAGTATCTCTGTTGTAGAATGTGGAGTCCTTATGGCATATGTCCAGAAGTGTTATAATGGGGTTGTACGGGCATTCTGTTTCTAATTTTTTGAGAAACCACCATACTGATTTTTATAATGGCTGTGCTAGTTCACTCTCGTCAGTAGGAATAGCGCCCTCCTCCCCTTGCAACCTCACCAGCGTTTGCTGTCTGCAGTTGTGATGCTGCCCTTCTGAGTAAGGCAAGACAGTATGTCAACGTTGTTTCTATTTCTCATCTCCCTGATGACTAGGGAAGTTGAACACTTTAAAAGTACTTGTTGGACATTTTTGTTTCATATTTCTCTTTCTTTCCTAGCTCCCTTCTTTCTTCTTGTTTTTTTTTTTTTTTATTCATTGTTAAACTTTTTTAAAATTTTTCTTCTATAGGAGTGAATGTCTCCTTATTAGGGAAATAGTTTTAAAGTTTACCTTTATTTGTAATTATTTATACCTTTCAATGCATATACATAGGTGCATGCACATACATGTAGCCTAATATACCAGTCATGCATATTATTTTATCCAAGCCTGGATTATATGTTTATTTTCACAGTCACTCTGCTCTACTAAACATTGGCCATTTTTCACTTCCTTGTACTTCCTTTTCATGATGCAGACTCCACCAGTGTCTACATCACCTTTCCACAAAACTCACTCCCAGTTTCCCTTCCCACTGGCCGGACACTTGATCTTAGCCAAAAGGCTGAGAAGCGATTCCACCAGCTGAAATGCTCACTGTTCACCACCACTTTTGTTCAATTGGAACCCTTATATAAGACTTCACTAGGCTTTTGCTCCACACTTCTGGAATCATCACTACCTATTCTGTTCTTAATACTGCTATCTTTATTTCTGCCCTTGACCTCACCGAGTAAAACAGCTAAACTGTGATCACCACATAGGAAAAATCCCTTTCCTTATATAAAGGAACAATGGAAAACAATTGTTCATTAAATTTTCTTTCTTTTTTTGTTTCTGAGGTAAGTTCTCACTCTAGTCCAGGCTGACCTGGAACTCTTCCTTTCTTCTTTTTTGTTCAAGCTAAATTCTCACTCTAGCCCAGGCTAACCTGGAACTCTACCTCCACCTTCCAAGTGCTAGGATTAAAGGTGTACACCACACGCCCACCTTATTTTTTTCTATGTATTTTAAATGTCTTAAAGCAGTTGCCACCCTGCTGGAATCAGGAAGGATGAGTCTGTCTGATTAACATTCTTCAACGCTCCCCCCCTCACCTCTTTTAATGGAAAACAGCATGAGCTTCAAGGTCAAGTAACTAGCCTGTGTTATTCTTCTGGTCTCTTACATGTGTTAGCAATAGTGTGACCTTAGCCAAGTGAACTGATCCTTCAATTTACAACTAAATCTATAAAATGGGGATAATAGTAGTACCTAGCTTCCTGAGTTATTTTGCAGATTAAATAAGATATTATGCATAAATCTTCTGGAAGAGGGTCAATAACACAGTTTATGTTTAATATATGGTCATATGTTTTATTATCACTATTACTACGTTCATTAGTATCTCCTGATATTTAATAAAAGGTAGCAAGATGTTTATTATATGGCCATTTTCTATAGAAAGGAAAGCTTGAGTGTGCCAAAAGAATCCAAGAAGACAAAACAGGGTGATGCTCTAGAAAGCACACAGGCACTGGAGAGTTTAAATAAAAAAAGAATTCTCAAGAATAAAACTCAATATGAATAGGACCCACAAACAAAAAAATCCTTTTTCTTTTGTCAAATTTGTGGGATTTATGCAGTATGACATATTTCTTTTCATATATGAAACAAACAGCTGTGAGTAGAAAGGAACTATACAGAAGCCAGCCTGTGAGGGAGGCCTCCAGCTGTTCCCTGACCTGCTGGAGAATCCCTGCTGTTTGAGTGGGAGCTGCTGCCACCTGCTGCCACTACTGCTCTTACTGCAGCCAGCCCACAGCCTGGCAAATTCCAGCCTTATTGTGGAAACACACACCTTCTATTTAACATCCTTATAAGATGGGACTGACAGAAGAGTGTCAAACTTTCTATTATGTTCTTAATGAATGGTAGGAGTCTCTAATCCATGGCTGAATTCCAGAAACAGCCAGTTTCAAAGGAAGAGAGAGAGGGAGAAGGAAAGGGAGAGATCCCTGGAGTACTTTATGACAGTAGAAATTTGATACCTAACCTGGGTGGAAAAAATGAGGTTATAGTCCCTTTGGCTTTGGACTTTAGATGTTAAAAGATGCAATAAAGCGAGGTATATGTGAAAAACATCACTACACGGGGCTGGAGAGATGGCTTAGCAGTTAAGGCATTTGCCTGCAAAGCCAAAAGATCCTGGTTCGACTCTCCAGTAAGCCAGATGCACAAGGGGGCACATGCATCTGGAGTTCGTTTCTAGTGGCTGGAGGACCTGGTGCGCCCATTCTCTCTCTCTCTCTCTCTCTCTTTCTCTCTCTCTCAAATAAATAAATAAGTAAAATATAAAAAATATTAAAAACATTACTATAAATGAAATTTATAATAAATATGAAGATAATTTAATGGAAGCATCAATCAATGCAGTTTACCACATTAGTATATTAGTGGGAGAGAAGCTTATGAATTTTTGAAATACACAGAAAAGCATGCCAGGCATGGGGGCATATGCCTTTCATCCCAGCACTCAGAAGGCAGAAGTAGTAGGATTGCTGTGAGTTTGAGGCCATGGCATGGGACTACAGTGTGAATCCCATGTCATCCTGGGCTAGAGTGAGGTCCTACCTCAAAATTAAAAAAAAAAAATAGAAAAAGACAAGAAAAACATATGATTCGATATAGATTTTCATGAACATGCTAACCAACTGTTAATAAAACAATCTTCATATATATAATGAATATCTACAACAAACCTACAGCATGTGATGTATTTAAAATTTAAAATATAGAGATATTACAATTTAAAGACAAGATAGGGATGGCCCATGTTACTGCTTCTAGGTCACATCATCAAAGTTCCTATGATGTGTAAGTATTGGAAGGGGATGGATTATTTATGGACAGCATAATCAAGTACATTATAAAATCAGGGAACTCTAGTGAGAAGGCATAGAAGTTCCTAACAGTGTTCAGCAAAGTGATGGGAGACAGCCTCTGTACAAAAAATATCAATGAAGTTATCATACACAGCCAACATTTTAAAAGAGTGGCCATGACAAAAACAAACAAACAAAAAAACAAACAAACAAAAACACGCCATTTTGAAAGAAATGCGCTGTTGTACTTTTACTGAAAGATACAAAGGATTATTGAGACATACTATGTCCATATTGACAAAGATTAAGATTCAATATCATGTCAATTCTCCCAAACTAATATTCAAATAATAAAATATGATATTGAAGGGCAAAATTTTAAAATCCAAAAAGTAAAATCAAAGTAAGGATTGACAAATGACAAAAATCAATGGATGGAAACTATAAAACACTTGTAAATAAAATAATCCATACACAAAGTTAAAATATAAACTTAAAATTGGAAGACGAAATGTTTCACACATAAAATTAATGCAAATGTAATTATCCAGCATATAATTCAATGAGCAATGGGCAAGCATAGAATTTCATTTTGTGTGTGTGTGTGTGTGTGTGTGTGTGTGTATTTTTTACTAGGGATTAAAGAAAGGGTCTTATGCGTGTTAGGCAAACATTCTATCACTTAGCTATATACCCAACCTCTTTTTACTTTTTTATGGTTAAGATAGGGATTTTCTCCATTGCTTATGCTGGCCTTCAACTAACTCTCCTCCCTTTTCTAATTATTATTATTATTATTATTATTATTATTGTTATTATTGGTTTTTCAAGGTAGGGTCTCACTCTAGGTCAGGCTGACCTGGAATTTACTATGTAGTATAAGGCTGTCCTCAAACTCACAGCGATCCTCCTACTTCATCCTCCAGAGTGCTGGGATTAAAGGTATGCACCACCATGCCCAGCTCAACTAATTCTCTTCATAGCCTAGGCAATCTTTGAACTTGAGAGCCTCCTGCCTCAGCCTTTCAAGTTGCTGGGATTATAGGCTATGGCATTAGGTGCAGATATCTAATTATTAAATGCTAAGCATATCAAAATGGAAATATATAGAATAAAACATAGAGGAAAATTAACAAGTTATAGAAGGAAATATAAAATTCTTTGCCATAATAATCACTAATATGTATTTTATAAGAATGCTGATCACTGTTACATATTATCAATATGTAGATGCATAGGAAAGGTAAAAAATATATGAGCAGGAATGACTCAAATTAAGCATAATAGTTACCTGTGAGGACAGAGAAATGACTCAGCTTATAATGTGATCCTCTATTGCTGTTCAAGATTAGAAGCAAACATTAAAACAAATTCAGAAAGATTGAGTACAGTTTTCTGCTCCCTGAATTGCATGTACTTATGTAATATATATATATATTTTGGAGAGAGACAGAGAGAGAGAGGGAGATGAAGACAGATAGAGATGGGTGCACCAGCAGTCTGTGAATGAAATCCAGATGCGTGCGCCCCCTTGTGGTCAAGTGCAGCATTGCGCCCTTGTGTTATTTTGCATCTGGCTAAATGTGGGACCTTGGAGATTGGAACTGCTGGAGATTGGAACCAGCATTCTTAGGCTTAGCAGGCAGGCGCCTTAACGGCTAAGCCATCTCTCCAGCCCTTATGTACTACTTTTATAAAAAGCCTCTGTGGATCTTAATCTACTATCATTTCATGAGAGAGTGCTAATGCTATGTGCAGGCGGATGTCACAGCTTTTTCCCCATAGTTGGCTCCCATCTACTTTATTCATTTTATATGATTATTTATTAAACAATTTCCAATATCAGTTAAAAACACAAAACAGTCCTGAGATTAATTTTCATTGTAATCAACAAATTTGCTTATGGCCATGAAGCATGAGAATGCAGCAGGATAACAAACAAACAAACAAAAAACCCTGTGGCCTTTGGATTCAGCCCAGCTTGTATTTAAATTTTAACTGTATGATTTCCTTGCAGGTGGCCGTGGCCAGACTGCTTAGTGACACAGGTCTCACTTTTGTCTTCTACAAAATAAGCACCATTTATAATTCTGTTTTACCATCTGAATTAAGAGGTAAGTGAGGAAAGAAATGAAAGAGCATGGCACAGAATGGATGCTCAATGCAGATGAAACTCTTCCTGTTTCTTTCCTGGCATCATCATTACATTAACAGTAAATGCCTTAATCTGGGTATAAAGATCAAGAAGTAAATGAAATATAGACTCATTTATGGCTCATAATCTTTTCTTCAAGAACAAAGAGACCTTAGGTGAAGTAAGATGTTTTATTTAAACTGAATGATAAATTCTGGGGTGATGGTGGAACAGAAGGCATTTGGAAGCTCCATGTCTACACAGCACTTGGAGCAGCAGTTTTCCTAATGTACCTGGTTTAGTACTAGGGAGTCTAAGGTTTGAAATTCCTAAGGCAGAGGGTTAAAATTAATTTTAGCCAATTTCAGCTTTTAGCACAGTAGCAAAAACAGGAAGCTATATGGATATTCTAGGAGGAGCTTGAAGAATTTAGGCTGGGCAAAAAGTACCCTGTCTTCTAAATACCCTTCATGCTTAGATCACTGCTTCTGATCACAAGGAAGACAAAAATTGAACATCCATTCAATTGCATCTACTCCCATATCATAAACCATTCCTCTTTGGAGTGCCAGAATTAGACTAGATCATCATTCAAAAATAGCTACATACACAAGGGAATTAGAAAGTGATGATATATGCTTAGGAAAAGGTGCAGGCTCAGAAAAGATGTTGTAAAATAAAACATACATTTACAAATTATGCTGATTCTTGCAGTAGATGCAGCCCACAACAATGAAAACATGAACAAAGCAATAAAAAGAAATTATAGCCACTCATTGGGAAGGAGATTGACTTTCAAAGTTACTACATTATTGTGTACATATGTCCAGGGTTCTACAAAATGTCACAAGTCATACAAAGTGACCATACAGCATGGCCTATTTATAAAACAAAATCAATAGAAACTATGGGGGAGAGTACATAATGGCAGATATGCCACACAAGGATTTTAAAACAATTGCTTTAAAGATGCATAAATAATCAAAGAAGATGTAGACAAAGTCCAGAGAAAAGATGCATGAACAAATAGAAATACAAATAAACAGGCAGCAAAGCTTTGAAAAGACCAGAAAAGTAGAATAACTGAAGTGAAAAATTTGCCAGAGGAACTTAAATACATATTTAAGCTGACAAAAGAAGGCTGGCTAATTTCAAGTCTGAGAAATAAAAAGAGAGGAAAAAAAAAAAAAAAAAAAAAGAAAGTGAGCAGAGCCAAATAACACATGGCACATCATCTAGTGGACCAGCACATGCATTGTAGGAGTTTCAGAAGAGGAGAGAGAGAAAGATGCAGAGGAAGAGAAGAGGAGTGGAAAAGAGAGAGAAGTGAAACAAGAAGGAGATGTGAGAAGTGGAAGAACAGCAGAGATAAAATTTAAAGAAATAATGGCTGAAAACTTCCCAAAATGAATAGCATGAATATAAACATGAAAGAAACTTAATTACCTAAGTTGAACTCAATGAGATCCTCCTTGAGACAAATTAAAATCATCTTTGAAATCCCTAAGTGAGCTGCTGAACTTTGTGGCTTATCTTCCTTGTGGTTTTTCTCTTAAATTCTAGTAAAATTTTCCTTAAAGAAAAAAAAGAAAGAAATCCCAAAATATACACACAAACATCTGAAAGAACACAATAGACACCTGAATGAATTCAAAGAGGATATGAATAGACACCTGAAGGAACTCCAAGAGAACACCAACAGCTAAATGAAATGGTGAAGTCATACTGGGCTAAGAAATGAAATTCCACAGGGAGGACAGAATACCAGGGCTCAAGGGTAAGGTAGAGAAAATAGATCAACTAGCCAAATTTAATGACAAGTTCAAAAAAATTTATGAGTGGAATATTGAAGACATTTGAGACACCATAAGAACACTAAGTCTGTGAATACTAGTCATAAAGAAGAGCTTCAGATAAAAAAAAAAAGAAAATATTTTCAGTAAAAATATAGGAAAAAAAAAAAAAAACTCCCATACTCTAGAAGAGATGCCTATCCAGATACAATAGGTATACAGAAAAGAAATTCCTCAAGTCACATTATAGTCAAAACCATTATAGACAAAACATTAAATACATGGAACAAAGAAAGGATACTGAAAGCAGTGAGAGAGAGAAAAAAAGTTATATATAATGGCAGATCCATCATTATAACAGATGATTTTTCAATGAAAACTAAAAAGCCAGAAAAACTAAAAGCCAGAAAATTGTGGAATGGTGTATTCCAAGTATTTTTAAAAAAAAAAAAAACCTGTCGACCTAAATGACTAAACCCAGCAAAATTATCATCATACTAGATGGCAAAAGAAAACTTTTCCATAATAAAAGCAGACTAAAGGAACTAATGACCATTAAGCCAGCTCTACAGAGGACACTGGAAGAATACTTCAGACTGAAGAGAAGGGTAAACAAATTAAAGAGGTTATAGGGGAAATAATAATCAGTTATCAACAAATAATGACCAAAGAAAACACCAAACCCCACAAAATCACCAGTATGATAGGACATAACTCCCACCTTCCAATAATAGTTCTGAATATGAATGGACTGAATTCTCTAATCAAAAGATGTAGACTAATGAACAGGGGCATTTTCCTGTTTTTAAGAAACGTATGTCTGGGGGTTGGAGCAATGGCTTAGCGGTTAAGGCATTCGCCTGCAAAGCCAAAGGACCCAGGTTCGATTCCCCAGTACCAATGTAAAGCCAGATATACAAGCCCCAGGAAGACAGACTGCAGGCACAGGTTTGGAAGGCACAGCACAATGGGGAGCTTTGAGAGGGGAAATAATCAAAGTGGTAGATAATCCTGTATATCTGAGCATTTGGAAGAAGAGTAACAAAAGTGGTCAAATTCCAAAGCCAAACAAAAGGCTAGGATGTAGCTCAGTTGGTAGAGTAACTGCCTAGTATGCACAAGGTCCAGGGTTCAATCCCCAGTACCACATACAGCCCAGTGAGGTGGCACACACCCATAATCCCAGCCCCTCAGGAGGTAGAAGTGGGAGGATCACAGTTTCAATGTTATCCTCTACACAGGAGGCCACTCTGAGCTACGTGAGACCTGGTCTCCAAAATGAAACAAAACAAAATGAAACAAAACAAAGCCAAACAGAATAGACTCATAAACAAAACTGAGTTAACTAGGAAAAAAAAAAAAAAAAAAAATGGGCAAGCAAGAGAGATGGTAGAGGATGGGAGGTGGTGAAAGGAAGGGAGAAACACTGCAAGACAAAATATAAGTAATTTTATTATTATTATTACTTTGGTTTTGGTTTTCCGAGGTAGGGTCTCACTCTAGCTCAGGCTGACCTGTAATTCACTATGTAGTCTCAGGGTGGCCTTGAACTCACAGCAATCCTCCTAACTCTGCCTCCCAAGGGCTGGGAGTAAAGGAGTGTGCCACCACACCCAGCAGCAAGTATTTAATTTAAAAAGTTGTTTTATCTCTCTATGAATTATGACATGCAAAAATAAAAAGGTAATTTAGGTATTAGCAGATAGCAATTTGCAATGTTAGCATGGCAAACATTTTTAAAAGAGGTATCTAGCAGTTTTCAACCTTATTGTGGCAAATACCTTTAAAAGAATGATTGCTACCTTTATATCAAACATCTAAATATGGGCTAGAGATATGGCTCATCAGTTAAAAGAGTTTGCTTGCAAAGCCTGATGCCTGAGTTCAATTTCCCAGTACCCATGTAAAGTCAGATGTACAAAGAGGCACATGTGTCTAGAGTTTATTTGTAGAGGCAGAAGGCCCTGGTACACCCACACTCACTATGCTTTCACTCTGTCTCTCCCTCCCTCTCTCTTCCTCTTAGTCTCTCTTGCTCAAATAATTAAATAAATATTTTTTAACAAATCCAAGAAAATGGGCTGGAGAGATGACTTAGTGGTTAAGGCGCCTGCCTGTGAAGCCTAAGAACGCCCTTTATAATCTCCAGGTCCCATGTTTAGCTAGATGCAAAAGTGACACAAGGGTGTAATGCCACACTTGTGCACAAGGGGGCACATGCGTCTGGAGTTTGTTCACAGCTGCTGAGAGGCCGCTGGTGTGTCAATTCTCTCTCTCTCTCTGTATCTTTCAAATTAAAAAGAAAAATCTAAGAAAATGCTTAGTGATATACTTTCTGTTCACTCTTTGGTGGGGAGAGCTGAAGATTTAAGTCAGGAACTGACACATGCTAATCTGTAAGAAGCTATATCACCAATCTATACTTTTAGCCTTCTATTGTTTTAAGAACCTTTCTGTATGTTAGAAGGCAGGGCAGGTGGTCACAGAATGGCCTGGGGGAGTTAAGTTCATTTTGCAAAATTGTCTGAATCTGTTGTCAGGCCTCTCATCTGGTTTTGAATTACAAGCTTATCTTCATAACAGCTGGGCAGTGATGCGATGATCATCTCAGCACCCTCTAGTCTCCATGTGATGATGAAAGCAAGCTTCAGGCAGGCATAGCGTCTCACCTGTAATCCCAACGCTCTGGGGATGGAGGATCAAGGATTGCTGTAAATTTGAGGCCAGCCTGGTTTATATAGTGAGTTCTGGGCCAGCCTGGGCTACAAAAAAAAAGAACTCCTCTCAAATAAATCATAGAAAGAAAGGGAGGAAACTAGAAAGAAACAAGAGAAAAGCAAGCAAGCTAGCTAACTTCCACACACACAAGGCCCAGTTGTATTTATATATAATTTTAAATTATATTTTATTTTAAAGGTAGGATTTTGCTCTAGCCTTTCCTAACCTGGAACTCACTCTGTTGCCCATGTTGGCCTCAAACTTATAGTGATACTCCTGCCTCAGCCTCCTTAGTGCTGGTATTAACGGGTGTGAGGCTCTGAGGTCACATTGTATGTGCTTATATAAGCATATAACAAACCCACAGAAAGTGTAGGATACATTTGCCTTTGCAGCCTCACAACCTAGAAGGATGCCTGATATATCAGGTCCTTATTGAATGCTCATTGACAGACTAGACTTCCACTTGCTTCCTTTGGTGGTGTGTTCAAAACCATCTACCAATCTAGCTGTCTAAGTTGGAAATCCTGATGTCAGCCATCACTCTGGGTAACTCCTACTCTTACTTCCTTAATTAGTCACTAAATTTTATTAATTTATCAGCTTAAAGTTTTGATTTCCCCTCTCCTCTTCAGTTTTGCCAGCTTTACCAGGTACAGTACCAGCTGATTTTTTTTTTTTTTTTTTATACAGTTGCTATAGACAGACTCCTGGGTATCTGTACTCTCCTCTGTCCTCTTTTTTTATTTTTTAAAAATATGTTTTATTTATATGCAAGGAGGGGGGAAGGAGAGATGCGACAGAGCCTCCAGCCATTGCGAATGATCTCCCGATTCATGTGCCACTTTGTGTATCTGGGTTTATGTAGGTATTGGGGAATTGAACCTGGGTTGTTAGGTTTTGCTGGCAAGTCCCTTAACCACTGAGCAATCTCTCCAGGCCCTTTGTCCCCTTCTTTGCTGTAAGAAAAGTCCAGTTAAGATGGAGGCCTCATGTGGTTCCTCTTCTGCTTCAGCTCTGTCAGTGCCATCACTAAGTTTCTCATCACTGCACATAAAGCCTCCCCTTCACCATTGTCTCTGACAAGTTCTCTATGCTCATTTCCTTCTATACCCTGGACAGACGTGCAGCCCAGCACCACTAAAACTCTATTATATCTTTAACCACAATGTCCACATGGCTCATGGTGATGTGGAAGTGGGGTCCATGGGTGCTGTAGGGTAATCACTAGCATTCAATGCGGCCTTAGGAATTTTTTTTCTAGACAATCAATGCTTTTGCATTAAAATTTCAGTCTCAAGTCATTCTTATTCTCTTATCACTTAAAAATGCTTGCATATGGGTTCACGTATGCATTTAACTGATTATCCAGCCATTCTTTGCTGAATCGCACGTCCATGTTGGGCACTCTGCTGAGCAATGGGTATACATTGTGACAAAGCACATGCCACCTCTGTGCTTGCAGTGTGATTGCAAACAGAAAATGCACTATGTATCGAACACTTCTCACTTCCTGTAATGAAATCTCCATATGTATTCAAAGAAAACATTCACGTGCTGAACCTTCTTGTGACTGGCATGCTCTCATAATAATAATAATAATAATAATAATAATAATAATAATAATCTTCGAAACAGCATGCTCCAGTTACCAACTGTGGGCTTCAGAATGAGGTCATCTGCTGTTCTCCATATACTTAGCCCAGAGTTTCAAGATGAGATGCTCTAGTCTCTTTGGAAGGACCACTAGCAATACCCTCAATGCCAACCCTCCAGGATCTCTTGGGTTCACCTTTAGATCCATCTTTTCACTTGTTTATCTCTTGCTCAATAACTTCCATGGTTTTAAGAACAGATGTTGTTCCTACACTGAGGAGACTCCAAACTCCTCAAAGCAGGATGTCAGAGGCTGCAGAGAGCTCAACACTAAAGGAGACTAATCACATGCCCTCCAAGGCTGAAGGAACACTGCAGAAGAGAGGTGGGATGACTGCAAGAGCCACGGAATGTGAAGGAGTATCCTGAGGGGTTTCCCGACCCCCTCGATAGGTTGACTGGTGCATTCGTCAGTTGTGCATCCTCACCAGAACCATTCAGAAATGAGCCTGACTGTGGAGTTGGAAGTGCCCTGAAAGAGAAAGCTTTTCCCTTGTGGACCTGGGTTTGAGTGAGTCTAAGCTGCGACTCCTGGCCCAGCTTGTCATAGTATGGGAAGCATCTCAGAAACTAGAGCCCCATAGAAACAAAGAAAAGAGATGACAGAGAAAACCCAGGTCTGATTTCATTAACTAAGCTCCTAAATAAAACCATACCCCAAACCAGAACGAATCTTGACTTTTATCATTGAGTCAATGTATTCTCTTTTGCTTCAACAGTTTTTCAGTCAGGTCTGAAGGGTATTATCATGTGCAATAAGACAACAGTAATTTATGAATCATCAAAAAATTCAGTGTTTGATACTTGTCAGAACTAATCATTCCCTTTTCAAGTATGTTCTCTTTGAGTTGCTTTACCCTTTTTTTTTTTTCTGGCTTTCTTTTAAAAATGTCTAATTCATTAAACTGTAGAAGTTCAGGGTTGGGACAAACAGTAAGGAAACTAATGGGTAATGAGATCTTGGCACATCTTATGTATGTAAGCACTTCTAAGAAGTACAGACACACTTAGTAGAATTAGGTTTAGAGTGATGCATTATTGGTTAAATACCATAAAATAAATGTCATAGAAAGGGAAATAGTTTTCATATTTGATTGCATGTTATCTCCATACTAATTGTAAAAGTCTGACTATTAATGAGAAGCTGAATGAAGGCTTTTACAACAATGCCCCTTGTTCTAGTTTTAAAAAAATGGAAAAGCAGGAGAACTGTGTATGTGCACTTTTATATCTGTGCACTCTCTGGAAAGCAATTAAATGGCCTGCTACCTCAGTTTTTAGAAAGCAAAAGGTTAGAAAATACAATAAAACTAAACATAATTTTCAAGAAGAACTGAAAGTCATTGGACTGTGGATATTTGAAATCATATCAGAAAGCAGAATTCATGGTCCTATGGCTTATGGAAAAGGAAATTGAATTGTGTTTTATTTTTAAAACACAACCACTAAAAAGGTGTTTCCATGGTAACAAGGTCAATATGAGTAGCCATTACAGACCTTCCTCTTTCCTGATGGTGGATTTAAAGAGCTTTTTCAAATACCACATTTAAAAACCTAGAGAAAAAAAATAAAAAGAAACTACAGCTTTTCTGGTCATTCATTTGAACCAAAAATGAAGAAAAGTACCCGTAGTGTATTGAATCCGTCATGTTTTATGGATTATAAGAATTTGTACCTGTCATATTTTCTGAAAGAAGCCTGCTTGCCTAGCTACTATGCCAACCCCTGAACATGGGATTTCACTGGTCTGACTGTAAATGGGGCAAACAGAAGCTGTTTCAACAAACAAACAAACAAAAGGTGTCTCAGTGTTAAAAGGAATACACCTTTAATATCAAAATATTGAAACACTTAAATAATCCCAATTACTGGGAAAAGAATGCAATCTCTGACAAAATATCACACTTAGAAGGTATGGGTCAGATTTTGTTTAAAACCCAAAATATTTCTTTAGCTACAAAATCAGCCCCTTAAGTGACTTTCCTTTCCTCCTTCCTTTGGACCAAATTTCACAGCCCATCTGACCTTCATTTCATTTGTGAAGCTTTTGCCTCCACTAAACTTAAGTCCCTTAAGGACAGAGCATTTCTCTGCATTCATGAGAGTGTCTCACATGATGGTAAAGAAAATGACAGTCTCTGGTTTCGTTTTGGGAGTGACGTGTCTCTTGTTGCATACTCCTGATTTTAAGCCAAGAAGCTCTAAGGGAGATCCTTGTTTGCAGACTCGGCAGGGATTACACAGGGCATCCTACTGCAGGCCCCTAGATAGGTGCTGTCAGCCACTCTGCAGGTGGCTGTGGCATTACCAGTCCTTGAAGCTGCTCAGGGGATTCTAATGTGAAGCCACAGATGGAATCTGTTGATTTATACACATCTCCTGGTGCACCAGGGAGCACTGATTTATTTACTTCCTTAATGTTTGAATTTCCTCTCCATTTTCCCTTTGATATTGCTTCATATATACATAACAAATTTAAAAGACCTTTTGTTATAATAGCAATAGCAATCTGTTCTGTAGAATGTCATTAAAAGAAATCAGTTATAGTAGTTCTGTTTCATAGTTAACATTTTAGCCTGAAATATTATTTATAAATTGTATTACTTATTGTTCTTACTAGCTCTTTGTTGCTATAATTTAGCTTTTCCTTTCCTTTTCTTTCCTTTTCTTTTTTTTTGGAGAGAGACACAGAGAGAGGGAGAGGAAGACAGATAGAGATGGGCGCGCCAACAGCCACTCAGCTGCTGTGAACAAAATCCAGATGCGTGCGCCCCCTTGTGGTCAAGTGCAGCATTGCGCCCTTGCATCACTGCATCTGGCTAAACATGGGACCTGAAGATTGGCACTGGCGTTCCTAGGCTTAGGAGGCAGGCGCCTTAACTGCTAAGCCATCTCTCCAGCCCAGCTTTTTCCTTTTTTTAAAGACAGGATCTCAGATAACCCAGGATGGCTTCAAAATTGCTATGTAGTCAAGGTTCTCCTTGAATTTTGATTATCCTGTCTCCACTTCCCCAGAGCTGGGATTATAGGTGTGTATTACCAAAACCAGTTTTTAATTTAATGTTTGAAAACCAGAAGTGAAAACCCTAAATAAGCAAATAAGCATTCAGAGAATCAAACATATGGTGGTTTTTTTTTTTTTTTTTTTTTTTTTTTTTTCGAGTTAGGGGTTTGCTCTAGCCCAGGCTGACCTCGAACTCACTATGTAGTTTCAGGGTGGCCTCAAACTCATGGTGATCCTCCTACCTCTGCCACCATGCCCGCTGCTGTTGTATTTTCATATGTATCCTTTCTGGGCCTGCAATGACTTTTACCCACTGATGTATGTAGAAAAATTCCAGTTCATCCCTGAAGATAATCAGATCATATTTTTCTTCCTCTAGACTACTCTCCCAGATCCAGAGAGACCATGAAAGAGTCAGTTTGGACATTGCTTTCACTCCTCTCATTTTTCTGTTTTTTTAATTTCTTTTTATTTTAGAGAGAGCAAGTCAGAGACAGAGAGAGAGAGAGAGAGAGAGAGAGAGAGAGAGAGAGAAGAGATAAAGAATGCCATGACCTCAGCCACTGCAATTGAATTCCAGATGCTTGTGCCACCTAGTGGGCATGTGCAACCTTGTGCTTGCCTCACCTTTGTTCATCTGGCTAACATGGGATCTGGAAAGTAGAACATGGGTCCTTAGGCTTTGCAGGCATGCACCTTAGCAGCTAAGCCATCTCTCCACCCTCCACTCATTTTTCTACTTAGTACTTATTGTACTGAATTTATTTTCTTCCTCTTTTTTTTTTTTTTTTTTAAATATACCACTTGCAGCAAATACTGATTTATAGCTTGCTGTTTTCGTCTGTGGAGCAGCAGCTCAGTGACTAGAAGCAGCAGGTCCAAGGAGTAGATGAGGTCATGAGGGTGGGCCTCAAGAGGGGATTGGTGCACTTATCAGTGGTGACAACAGACATCTTGTGGCCATATGAGAACACACAGCAAGGGCAAGAGGGACTTTACTTCAATCAAGACCTACTGGCACCCTGACCTTGGACTTGTGGACTACTTGAGGCACATTGTTTGGTATTTTTCTGGTAGGCAAAGAAGCTCACCAGAAGCACACACATGTGGAAATAATATGACAGAGTAACAACAAATTAACGTGAACCACACCATCAGTTAGAAGTATTTACCAGCTTTCTTGTTTTTTTTTTTTTCTTTCTCAAAAAGAACATTCATAGAAGACGCTATATTCCTTGAATTCCTTAAGTCTATTTTATTTTGTGTTCTTTAGCATGCTAGTCACATGCTCTTTACCTGGTGAACCTAGTCTCTGGACAGAGCAGAAAAGCCTGGTTAGATTAGCAGTATGCATACCATCGCACTTCAAGGATGAGTAACCTTTTTTAAAAATTTAGGAACAAATACCAAATTATCAACGTTTTACTTGACCAAATAATATGAAACACAGATAGTTGCCATACCATTGTTGGTTGTTACCATTGGCTACCAGTGAACTGAGCATCTTAAACAAACATAATTCAAGCATATAAGCTTTAAAGAAAATAAAGGAAAGTTTACAAAGTGACTAAGATTAGAGTAATGGAGAACAGCAAATACTTTTTTTAATTTTGAAAACAGAGTGTCAGTGTACATCCCAAAGTTGCTCTTAAACTAGCAATCCTATTGCTCAGCCTCCTGGGTGCTGGAGTTATAAGTGTGAGACAGGACATCTGGCTATGCTATTTTCTTTATCTGCCTCATTTCAGCTTAGCCTGGTAAAATTTTGGTAAGATTGAATCCAACTGTATTTCATTTCTGTGTACTACTAGTTTAAGTCCTATCTTTTTTTATTTTTGGTTTTTTGAGGTAGGGTCTCCCTCTAGCTCAGGATTACCTTGAATTCGCAATGTAGTCTCAGGATGGCCTTGAACTCATGGCAATCCTCCTAACTCTGTCTCCCCATCCCCCCAAAGGGCTGGGATTAAAACTGGGTGCAATACCCAACCTCAAATTCTGTCTTTATTCTAATCCTTAGAACCGGCTATTAAAATGTTATATAAGTTTTCTTTCCCTTCAGCTTGGTAGAGCTCAAATGAAAAGATTGTGCCTTGTTTTTTCAAATACTAAATACATATAGTATTATGTAATAGGAATATTGTTTTTTCAAGGTAGGGTATTACTTTGTCCCATGCTGACCTGGAACTCACTACATACTGTCAGGGTGGCCTTGAACTCATGGCAATCCTCCTGGCTCTGCCTCTGTTAGGAGTAAAGGCATGAGTCACCGTGTCCCACATTATATTTGGTGTTTTGACAGAGTCTCAGTCTCATGTTGCTCAGGTTGGCCTTGAATTTGCTATGTAGCTGTAAATGACCTTGACCCTGAACTCCTGATCCTCCTGAATCTACCTGTTAGGGGCTGAAATTACAGGTTGCTATGTTGCTTTCTACATTTTTTCATGTTCTTGATGACTTTATATTACTGCACTTATGTCATCTAAACATATATGTGAAACCTACAAACCAAACACAATTTTAACAACACAACTTACATGTGAGGACCCAATGAAAATACCCTTGTCATCACAATTCCAAGAATTAGAGTTGTTAAAATTGTCGAAATAAGAGAAATCTGCAAAAGAAAATGTAAAGACATTATAAGGAGGAAGAGAAGGTTTAGCAGGAGTGGAAGGAAGACAAGAGACAATACTGGAGGGAGTGAATATGATCAAAATATATTTTATATATGTATGAAATTGTTAAAAATAAATTAGTTGAAAATAACAGATTATTTAAAATATTTTTTTTCTTGGGTACTATTCCTTGGCTACTTTTACTCAGTTCTTTAGTGGTGTATACTATAGATTGGTGTGTGTAATCTTAGACATGTCACTCCTTGAGTCGGGTCACAGTCTTGGCCCCTACCCCCAAAGAAAGCAACATGTATTCACATGACTATGAGATCTTGTTAAGTCAAAGCCCTTTTCATGGCTTCCTACTTTGAAAGTTTGAAATTATATCTTTTTCTTCAGGATCTCTTTTAGTATTGACTTGTGCTAGCTATTTTGCTATCTGTAATTGCTTCTTCTCTCTTTATCTTCCCCTTCTCCTTCCAGCATGCCACATAGCCTCACTTCTCTA
Organism: Orientallactaga sibirica; assembly: GCA_036365145.1. NCBI lineage: Eukaryota > Metazoa > Chordata > Mammalia > Rodentia > Dipodidae > Orientallactaga > Orientallactaga sibirica. Next base: position 52,112,187 of record JAEOAD010000004.1, on the reverse strand, counting down.
TTCTTTTTCTTTTTCTCAGTTTTTAAATTTTTTTTTTCTAATGCTTCTGCTTTTTCTTCTCTGCTCTCTGTTAGTTGATTTTTTTTTTTTTTTTTTCTGGTGTGGTTTGCTCTTTGGTCAGATTTTTCTAGGTCTGTTCTTTCTCTTCCTGTCTGTATTGTAATTTAAATATTTTATTTATTTATTTATTTATTTATTTGAGAGAGAGGAGAGAGGGAAGGAAATTGAAGGAGGGATATATATGAGAGAGAGAGAGAGAGAATGGTTATGACAGGGACTCTAGCCACTGCAAATTAACTCTGGACACATGTGCTACCTTGTGCATCTGGTTTACATGGATACCAGGAAATTGAACCTGGGTCCTTAGGCTTCATATGCAAGTGCCTTAACTGCTAAGCCATACACCCAGCTCCCTAATTTTATTTTAAAATATTATTTACTTATTCATTTATTTGAGAGAGATAGAGTAGGGAGATACCAGGGACTCTTCCCTCTGCAAATGGCCTCCAGAGCCATGTGCCAATATGTACATCTGGCTTTATGTGGGTAGTGAGGAACTGAACTCATGTTGTCACACTTTGCAAGCAAGCACCTTTATCTACTGAGCCATCTCCTTAGCCCTGTTTTGATTATTTTTTAATTTTTATTTCTTTATTTATTAGAGACAGAGAGAGGGTGAGCGAGAATGGGTATGCAAGGGCCTCTAGCCACTGCAAACAAACTCCAGACATGTGCGCCCCCTTGTGCATCCAGCTTACATGGACCTGGAGAATCGAACTAGGGTCCTTAGGCTTTGCAGGCATGCGCCTTAGCCACTAAGCCATCTCTCCAGCCCCCACCCCCATTTTGATTTTGAATTTTAAATAAAGAAGCACGTTAGATTCTTTTCTCAGATAAGTAAAAAAGAATATTAAATTGCTTTAGTTCACATGTCTCTCAATAACTTTGTTTTCTAAATTCTTAATGTTTAATTAGACAAAAATTTATATTATGAGACTACTGGTCTTTAGAAGAACAGAGAGATTAAATTACAAAGCCAAGCTGATAGAGCTGGAAGCTGTCAGACAGAATGAAGAGGCAAGTACCGAATCCAGATCAGGGCTTACTACTGTGCTTTTGTGCTTTGCTCAAGAGAGATTTCAATATTTTAATGACACTTTCAGGGGACATTAGAGGGAAATATTTAGAAAATAACAATACGGTAATATTAGTTCCTTCCATCAGAGCTTTGCTTTCTGTTCTTACAGGATAATATTCATATCTACATTGAACTTGTGAAGTGAAAATTAGCTCATGGATTCAGGTAACTGAATGAACACTCCACCAAATCCCTTTTGGATACATTCTTGCTTGTTTCTGTACCACTGCTAGCGATGAAAGGTGTGGTTGTGTCTCTGTTCTGATCTGCTCTGCCTGGAAGGAGGGATTTTATCACTGGAGATGCAATGGCAAATGTCGCAGTGAAAAGTTAAATTTTGTCAACTGTTGTAATTTTTCAGAATAGAACATAAAAGCATCATGTAATTAACCATTTTCAAAAGCCTCCTCAGAATGTTTGGCATCATGTAGACATAGTACCAGTTATATTTTGGGTAAAGTATAGACATTTCTTGGTAGTAAGGGAACAACACTGTGGTAGAAAAAACTGAATACAGAAACCAGACCCAGATGATACTATAAAACACAAATTTGTATTGTAGAAGCTTTCCCAGGGAGATGGCATGACCCTGCGTCTCCTCCCTATCTATGCAGCTGCCCCCTGCTGGTATGTTATCTGGTTAGTGTAGCCATAGACACAAACAGTCCTCAACACACAGCTTTCTGTTATGCATATGTACTTTCTTATCACTGACTTATTGCTAGGGAAATTTCTGTATGTGTCCCCAAATCATGTAACCTTAGAAACTTGTAACCCATCAATAGTTTAATGAACTCAAGATGATGTCAAACTGCCTGCCACACTGTCTAGAAAAGCTCTGAGCTATCAGAGATCAGTACTCAGGCTTTGGAAGTTGAGTATATGTCAATATGAACAAATTTTCTGATTCTCTGTCTCTGGTGCCATCTCGGTGTGACTCAGTTTCCCATAACAATATAGCAAGATAAAGGCTAGTGTACCAAAATGAAATTATATGATGAGTTAATTATTTGTTTGATTTCATTAGCATTTCTTTTTCAGCAATAATCACACACTTGCCAAGTTCTCAATAATTGATTAATTAACAAATTTCCATGTAAATTCATTGAATGAAAATTAGGTATATTATACATTGTTATTTGTGAATTTATTTTTAGTTATTTTTAATTTTAAAAATACTTAAAAATTTTTAAACCTTATTTTATGATTTGTAAGATTTCTAAATTTTTTTTGTTTATTTATTTTTATTTATTTATTTGAGAGCGACAGGCAGACAGAGAGAGAAAGAGGCAGGTAGACAGAAAGAGAATGGGTGCTCCAGGGCCTCCAGCCACTACAAACAAACTCTAGATGCATGTGCCACCTTGTGCATATGGCTAACGTTGTTCCTGGGGAATCGAGCCTGTAACTGGGGTTCTTAGGCTTCACGGGTGAGTGCTTAACCGCTAAGCCATCTCTCCAGTGCCTTTAGCAACTGCAAAGGAACTCCAGAAGCATGTGCCACCTTGTACATCTGGCTTATGTGGGCCCTGGGGAATCAAACCTGGGTCTTTTGTCTTTGCAGGCTAGTGCCTTAACTGCTAAGCCATCCCTCCAGCCCTAATTTTAACAAAAATAATTGATAGACAAAACATATTAATAAGGCACTCTATAACATTTGATATGTATATGCACTGCATTAGGTTTAAATCAGATTAAATTTATTTACTTCTTCAAACACATTGTTTTATGTCTCTAAGTATAATCTTTTTGTTTGTTTTGTTTTGTTTTTGTGATTTATTTCTTTAAGACGGGGGGGGGTGGGGAGAGAGAAAGAGAAGGAGAGAATGGGTGCACCAGGGCCTCTTAGCCACTGGAAATGAACTCCAGACACATGTGCTACCATGTGCATCTGGCTTACGTGAGACCTGGAGAATCAAACTTGGGTCCTTTGGCTTCACAGGCATGCACCTTAACCACTAAGCCATCACTCCAGCCCTTGCTTTGTTTTATTGAGGTAGGGTCTCACTGTAGCTCAGGCTGACCTGGAATTCACTATGTAGTCTCAGGTTGGCCTTGAACTCACAGTGATCCTCTGTCCTTGGCTGGCCTGCCAAGTGCTGGGGTTAAAGGTGTGTGCCACCGCACCTGGACTTTTTTTTTTTTTAAGTTTATCTATAAAAAAATGAAATCCTTTTCCAATAAATCAGATATGTTTTAAGTATAGTTTTTTTTTTTTTTTTTTTTTTGCATTTTCTAAGTATATTGTTTGACTTCAGTTAAGATATCTTCCTCTGAAAAGGAAAAGAAAGAACATGTTTTGCTCACATTCAGTTAGCAATTCCCCCAGCTGTGTAGAAGATTCCCCTGAATTGAAGAGAGGAAGGAGACTCTGATTCAGAAAGTCTAGGAGACCTGAAACTTCAAGGTCACTCAACCACTCCCCAAGGTTATGTTAATTAGAAACTGAAACAGTTCTTCCTGAGGGAGAGGATGGAAGTTCCTTGAGACTTGGGAAGGCAACAAGTCTGGGAAAGGGTTGCAAGACTCACCCTTAAGGCCGTACAGAGGGGATGGAATAAAGACTGCTTAGAGAGGAGGCTCTCAGATAGAGATGCTGCAAGTTGTGTGTTGTGCTTGAGACTGAGCAGCTGAGCTGTCGGCTAGGTTGTGCAGTGCTCTGGAGATGGAGCAGCTGTGAGTCGGCACCTGTGCTGGGGCGGGCTTGTCAGTGATGCAGCTGCCTTTGAGTCATCCCTTGATACTGTAAGCAACCCCTCCTCTGCTCTGTAAGTAACCCCAACAAACTCAATTGTTCACCCGAAACTGGTTTTGGCTTAATTGTACTTTGGTCTGTGCCCTTTCTGGGTAGAAGGCATATGTTAATGTCAGCCCAGGGGAAGGTTTTCCTTGACACTCCCATACAACTAATTATTCAGGCACAGTTCATTCAATCATATTTGTAAACTAAAGTAAGTTAAAGGTTGAATATTATAGTTAAGACCCGGCCAAATAGGCTATAGATCCACAAACTTAATGTTCCTGTGTGTTCATTTAAAATGTATAAATTGGGGCTAGAGAGATGTCTGAGTGCTTAAGGCGCTTGCCTGCACAGACTAACAATCCGGGTTCAATACCCATGTAAAGCCAGATGCACAAAGTGGTGCATGCATCTGGAGTTCGTTTGCAATGGCTAGCAACCCTGGTGTGTCCATTCTCTCTCTCTCTCTCTGTCTGTCTCTGCTTGTAAATAAATAAATAAATAAATATTTAAAATATAAAAATTGACCCAACATAATGGTGCATGCCTTTGATCCCAGCACTCAGGAGGCTGATATAAGAGGATCACCATTAGTTCAAGGCCAGCCTAGGGCTACAGAATAAGTTCCAGGTTAGCCTGGGCTAGAGTGAGACCCTACAAAACAAAACTAGTAAAATGTAAACATTACCTTTCCAAGTTTTGCTATATCTCGGTACAAGGACAAAGGCAGGGTGAAGGTGACTGTAGAAATCCCAATAATGAAGTGTCGGCCAATAAGCCAGCTCGCAGGGTCAACTAAAATATAATAAATATCATTTAATGTTCATAGGTGAAAATAACACACTGGTGAAACAACTAAATACCTAAATATTTAATTATAAGCAATGAGTTCAATAACCAATTTTATCTAAATGAAATTATTTTGCATTAATAAATCAAAAATCATATTAAAGTAGAAATAAATCACAAAAGCACAGATATAAAAGTAACAAGATTGAACTTATATTTAAATGATATAAAATTTTATATTCATATTATTTTAATAGCCTCTTATCCATTTTTTTTGGCCCTATACGTCAAAACAAACATACTCATGGTTTCTGAATTCCTATTATAACAACAACATAGTGAACTGTTAGACAGGAAATGGGGTTAGGTACACTTGGAAAGTGTCTGTTCATATCAGCCATTTTATAATTGCCTCACACAGAAAATAATGCAAATATCTGTCAAGTGAATGCTTGATTCATTATTTTCATGTGTTCATAATAGGTAATGCTCTTAAATAAGCATAAGTAAACTCCTGGTAGAGTCACAGGTATAGACAAATCTCAACCCCACCCTCCACATACAAGACTCAAATAGCTACACATTCTTCCATGAATATACATGGCATTCTGCCAAAAGAAAAATGATAAGGAGAGAAATTGAATGAGTAGTAACTAGAGGCAGACACGAGAGGCAGTTTGGCCACAAGAGATGTGGCGAATATAGACTCGTGAGTTTTGGAGAGGGGTGGACTTGATCTGTATTTTGATGAGGCTGTGGTTCTAGGACTGTACACTTATCAGCACTACAGCATCTCAACTAAAAGAAGGTTGATACTACTACAGCGTATGACAGGCTTACAAATAATGGGGAAAACAACTTGCATATTTAAGACATGTTACGCTATAAAAAGAACATAAAAATGTTACTACAATTAACTGGGCATTTGAAGCCCAAGGAATTTAAAATATAATACATGTACATGAATAAGCATCTTAAATCAGTTAAAAACTAAATCATACATAAAAGTGGATCAATATTGTAGGATTGACATGGGCCATGGAACCTGCAAGATCTACAAAGGAATCTAATTTTTCTACATTAAAATATTTTATACATTTTCATAAGTAGCATTAAATCTGTATAAAATAAGTTTATTTAAACTCATTGTAAGTTTTATTTTTATTTACCTCCAGGGATTCTTTGAAAAACTTTGCTCAGAGTATCTCCAGCTATTATGTTGTAACTTATCATAGCTAAAAAATAGTTAAAAACATGATAATCATTAAGTTGTCACATATTTTATCATGACTATTTCAAACATGTATGTGTTGACATATTTTACTATTTTTGAAAATATTTTATTTATTTATGTGAAAGAGACAGAAAGAGGCAGATAGAGAGAGAGAATGGGCACACAAAGGCCTATAGCTACTGCAAATGAACTCCAAATGCATGCACCACCTTGTACATCTGGCTTTACGTGGGCTCTGGGGAATCAAACCTGGGTCTTTTGGCTATGCAGGCAATCACCTGAACCACAAAGCCATCTCTCCAGTCCTCCTATTTTACTACACTTAAGTATATATTATGATTACCAATATGTACAACCTTAAGAATATCAGTGGCAGATATATGGCAGAGAATCAGATTGTATTATAAGAACATTTTCATTGTACAAATTGATTCATCTCAGCAGAACACTTTAAATAGTGTGTTTTCATAGTCAGATAAAATGTCATTTATTTTGTTGTTGAAATTCAGTTTCCAAGCATTTTTTAAGCAATATATTTAATGCTTACAATGAAGAATATAAATAACAATAGTGAAATTTCAAGGCACCAGAACATTTCCTCAATTGAAAATGTAGGACTTTTTGAGGAAATACTTTCTTTCTTCCTTTCATTCATTCATTCTTTCTTTGTTTGTTTCTTTTCTTTTCTTTTCTTTTTTTTGAGATAGGGTTTTATTCAAGCCCAGGATGACCTGGAACTCACTCTATAGTCTCAGTCTGGCCTTGAATTCACAGAGATCCTCCTGCTTTTACCTCCCTAGTGCTGGGATTAAAGGCATGTGGGAAAATGTACATCTAGCCATCTGGATAATAATTTCTATAGTCCTGATTCAAAATCCGAAGTCAGTTTGGTCAGTGGTTTATGTTTCTATTTTATCTGCTTAAGAAGTGCTAGGTGAAGACAGGCATGGTGATGAACACGTAGAATTCTAGTACTTGGGGGTCAGAGGCAGGAGGATCACTACAGGTTCTAGGCCAGCCTTCCCTGCATAGTAATTTATAGGCCAGGAATGGCTACAAAATGAAACCCTAACTCAAAAAAAAAAAAAAAAAGAATAGAAGAATAGGAAGATAGGAAAGGAGAGGGAAGAGGAAGATGAGGAGGAAGAGTTGGTGACATTTTCACTGTTATGATAGAACTTTAATTAGTATGTTGGCTTATTACATGACTTTTGTAGTCAGCTTCACATTGCCAGGTGAAGAACCTGACCAAAAGCAGCTGGTTGCAGGAAAGACTTTATTTTTGCCTTTCAGACTAGAGCGGAAGCTCCATGATGGCAGGGGAAACTATGGCATGAGCAGAGGGTGGGCATCATCCCCTGGCCAACATCAGTAGACAACAGCAGCAGGAGAGTGTGCCAAACACTGGCAAGGGGAAACTGGCTATAATAACCATAAGCCCACCCCCAACAATTCACCACCTCCAGGAGGATACAAGTCCCAATTTGTCACCAGCTGGGGACCTAGCATTCAGAGCACATGAGTTTATGGGGGGCACCTATTCAAATCACCATAATGGCTTTTCCAAAACTTTAGGTTTTCAATATTGAAATTTAAGAGAAACATGTTACTTCTCATTCACCTTCAATCCCAGATCATTCTACTCTTTACTAGATAAAGGAAATCCAAGCATTAACCAAATGAAAACAGTCTTCCTTTTACTTCAAAAAGCTGTTCTGAAAACAGAGTGAAGGTACCAGAAAATAATAGTTAAAAATGTGAACAATTAATTTTGAAACTATTTCAATTGCTTCTTTTCTTTAATGATTTTCAAATTATCATTGAAACTTGTTTTAAAAAATGAAAATATACTAATAGCAATAGAATTAAGTATTCACCTTCACAGACATCTTACCTATGAAAGGGTACAAAAATTGTAGGACTGAGAGTAAGAGGTACCCTGGAAAGCCGAAGGTTTTGTTAACCAAAGATTGATAGGTGTCTGTTCCAGAGAGCATCCCTCCTTTTATCAGTAAAACAAGGGAAAAGTCTGTGGCAAAAAAAAAAAAAAAAAGGCAACTAAATAAACAAATATCAGGATACATTGGTAAAAGGGTTTAGATGTTTTGACTGAATTACTACTGAAAAAAAAAAAAGGAACATTGAAAGAAGAGTCCATTTAATGGAACAGTATTACCATGACACAGCTAAGATTTTTTCATACATCACCTTTCCTGAAACTATAATGTTCCCAGTTACACATTTTTCCAATCAGTGTATCAGTCTTCTAAGCATACTCAGGTGATGGATTGCACAGAACAGTGGCTCAAAGGGGCAGGCTCACTTAGTTTGATAACTCAGGTGTACAACCTGTGCTACTGGGATGCGCTCAATAGTAGGTAATCATAGTTTTGCCATATGTGACAACTGAATGAAAAATGAACCAAGCGTTTGAAAAACTAATAAATTCTTGAGTTTCAGAGCATTTGTTTCCATAATAAAAACTTAAATGTTTTAGTTATTATGGTTAAGAGAGCAAGTCCATGGATATGTTTGAAATTTACGTGGTAGGAATTTCATTCCAAATTTTAAAATTCAGGCTAAATATATAATTATAATTACATAATGGACATTTAATTTCTCTTTTTTTCACTTAACACAATGTCATTGTATTGAAAGACACTCTAGTTGTATTGAGTACAGATGGATGCCCAAGGGTTGGTACTTGTTTTTGACAATCATCCTGATTTCTGTACAGTTTAACTACTTTAGAAGTACTTTATATAAAGGAGAAACTCCTCATCATTTTAGTATGGTTTCTACTTTGGTTCCCTTCTTCATCAGTGAAACTTACTTCCCAAGTTCATCTGCGATGGCCAAAATGATGGATCTAATCCCATTGCTTAGCCTTAATATTATTTGCAGTTCATTTTGCTTGTTTCATAGTTTTCCCTGCTTTTATGGGATGCCACCAGTCCTGAAGAGAGGTGTGATGAGTGTGCTGCTGACACCTCTACCCTGATCCTGTGATGCTAAGTGAATGAGAAGTTGTGTATTCTCAGAGTTTGTTTGTTTGTTTGGTTTTTGAAGGCTCTTGCTCTGGCCCAGGCTAATGTAAAATTCACTAGTCTCAGGCTGGCCTTGAACTCACAATGATCCTCCTTCTTTTGCCTCCCAAGTGCTGGGACTAAAGGTATGTACCACCACATTTAGCTCTTGTTGTAGTTTTGTTTTTGTTTTGTTTTGTTTTGTTTGTTTTTGTTTTGTTTTGTTTTGTTTTTTGAAGTAGGGTCTCACTCTAGCCTAGGCTGAACTGGAATTCACTCTGTAGTCTCAGGGTGGCCTTGAACTCACGGTGATCCCCCTACTTCTGCCTCCCTCTTCCCTAGTGCTGGGATTAAAGGCATGCACCACTATGCCCAGCTTGTTTTTCTTTTCTTTTCTTTTCTTTTCTTTTCTTTTCTTTTCTTTTCTTTTCTTTTCTTTTCTTTTCTTTCTTTTCTTTTCTTTTCTTTTTGTTTTCTTTTCTTTTCTTTCCTTTTCTTTCTTTTCTTTCTTTTCTTCTCTTTTCTTTTCTTTTTTTTTTTAAGAGAGAGAGAGACAGAGGCAAAAGAGAGAGAGAATTGGCATGCCAGGGCCTCAGCCACTGCAACTGAACTCCATACCCTTGTGCTATGTAGTGGGCATATGCGATCTTGTGCTTGCCTCACCTTTGTGCAGCTGGCTAACCTCTCAGTTGTTTTTAACAGACTTGCATTCATTAATGATGGAGCATGTGAGACAGATAGAAATCACATTAGTAAAGTGTCCTAAGATATCACCACAAGCTCCATAAAGATATGGATAATGTTCTTTGTTGCCATATTGGATGAAATATCAATGTCTGGCACATTGGTCATCAGTGTATATTTGATGAATGAATTAATGTTAACATAGAGTCTTTAGATGTTTACCTACATGATTCTACTTTAATGTAATAAGTGATAAAGAAATAAATAAAATAAAATAAAATAAAGAAATAAAGAGATTTAAAATTACTCTGCAAACATGAAGGTTGTAGCAGTTAATTTTACTTTCTTTTCTTAAACCAGGAAGTGCTTTGCCCAAGAAAGAGGTCAACAATGCCTTGGAAGGTGAACAGGATTTTTGTGGAGACCAGACAAGTCCAGAATGGCAAAGGAAGTTTGCATGTGTTACCATCTGTGGCAGGTTGGGGTCATTGGAGATGAGATTAAAATGCAGTATCCTAATAGCGAGGGGATTTGGTTGCAATAACTTTTTGTTGTCATTGTCATTAGGGACTGGGAGTGACAGAGGAGGTGGAGGTTTAGAAAAGCAGTCCTTAAAACAGCAGGAGGAACAATCAGCAAGTGGGCAGGTGCTGGAGACAGGAAACTGAAGAGTAGTATTGGGTGAGAAAGACAGCCAGTGAGGATTTTTGTCACTGGGCGGAGGAGCAGAGGTCAGTGCTTTTATAGATGCCCTGGAGGTCTGGTAAAGAAGTACATGTTTGAGATGAGAATAGTGGAGGCTCAGGTTCGGATTCCCTAGTACCCATATAAAAGCCAGATGTACCACGAGGTACATGCATCTGGAGTTCTTTTGTAGTGGCTGGAGGCCCTGATGTGTCCATTTTCTTTGCCTCTCTCCTCTATCTATCTATCTATCTATCTATCTATGTATGTATCTATATATCTTTAAATCCCTGAAAGTTGATGTTATCTAGCAGGGTAATTTTCTTTTTAATCATGTATATTGAATAAAAAACAACTTTACTCAACAAATGTGAAAATATTTTGAAATTTAAAACTATTTGTTGGGCTGGAGAGATGGCTTAGGGGTTAAGGCGCCTGCTTCCTAAGCCTAAGAACACTGGTTCCAATCTCTAGAGGTTCCAATCTCCAGGTCCCACGTTTAGCCAGATGCAAAGTGACGCAAGGGTGCAATGCCGCACTTGACCACAAGGGGGCACACATCTGGATTTTGTTCACAGCAGCTGAGAGACCGCTGGCGCGCCCATCTCTATCTGTCTCCCTCTCCCTCTCTGTTTGTCTCTCTCTCTGTGTCTCTCACCAAAAATAAATAATAAAAATAATGAAAAAATAAATAAAAACTAGTTGTTATAAATCTTTATAATTTTTTTGTTTCTCAATAGTTCACAAACATGAAAACTTTACTGTTTATAGTATCAATTTAAGGGAAACATTTACTCTACTTGTAGTTTTTGATCTTAAAAGCCTAGGAAAATGAATCATAACATATAAATTGTTTTGCTTTACATGGGAATTTTTTATTTGTCAAAATTATCAAAGGATCTGGATGGTGTAAGGAAATGAACAGGATAATAATTTCCACTGATTAGTGACTTTGTGATATGTGACTTTGGAAAGGATGGCTCACCATCACTGGAAGAAGTTTATATACACAGCAGCTGGACAAAGTTCCTGCCACTAAGATGTATTTACATGTAGTGTGATGTGACTGTAGTAAACTGTTCATTCTCAGGTGTTTATTTTTTTTTTGTACCTGCTGACTTACAATCTAAGTGATCATAATGCACTTTAGCTATGGTAATATGCCTGTGTGGAAATTAATTTGCCAGCCCTGACTGGGAAGCAAGAAATTAATGACAAGGCTAAATCTTTAAGTGAATTTTAATGTGATAACTGCTTTAATAGCTATGATGTGTTCTGAAACACCAGAAACTCTTAGCAAGCACAGTTGTGGATCCCACAGGGATGTGAACTATAGACTCAAAGTGGAAGTCAGAAGAAAGAGTTTTCGTTTTAGGGAATGGAGGAAGGAAAAGTGGGCAGAAAGCAGGCCAGTGACTCTGCAGCTTTAATTTAGTATTAGGACACATTTTCCAGTCTCTTTCTTCATCTGGGGACAAGCAGCAGTATTATGTGCTGTTCCTGGAAGCCTGAGATCTTATGAAGGATGACATCTTGATCAGGGTTTCCAGAAACCAAGCTCAGATAGAAGGTCAAGGGCAAAGGGCTTATGGATGAAGTGCTCCCAGGAGAAGGGGGTGGAAGGATGGGGCAGAGGCAACAGCTAGACAAGGGTACAAGGGTGTGGTCCTGGGTGGAGGGATGGACACTAGTGACCACCCTCCCCCCAGACTGAGGTGGTGAGGCTCTAGAAATCCAGCTACACATTGTTCCCTGTAGAAGGAAAGAAGCTGTCTTTTGGAGTCCTCTCTGTCAATTATTGGCTGAAGACTGTGGACAAGTAGGAGTTGTGGAAGGAGGAGGGTGTAAACTCAAAAGAGGTAGCTTTCTTGAGACCCAGGCCATAGCTGCAGAGAAGGGAGAGTGGGCTGGTTTTGTACTGGCTGGTACAAGGTCTCTATTGTACCACTCATAGCCATTCTACACCAGCAACCCCTGTGCCTATTTATGCTTACTTCTTCTTTACATTTTCTTTGAAATTTATTTTTGTATAGGGGGTGGTATATGGGGGTCAGAGGACAACCTCAAGGTCTGTCATCTACCGTCTGTGAGCCAGGGTCTCTCGTTGTTTGGTGGCTGCATGTGCCAGTCTACCTGCCCTGAAAATTTCTGGATTCTCCTGCCTCCATCTCACATTGGCAGAGGGACATTGGGATCACCGATGTGTTTGCAACTTTGTATTTGGCTTTCCATCAGTGCTGGGGAGGACTAATTCAGCAGGTGTGCAAGTAAGCACCTTTGACCACTGAAGCACCTCCCGGCTTGGCTCTGATGTCCATATCTTTCAGAGGGATCCTATGACAAAGGACAGATGCTGTGTTTGTCAGAGGTGAGATGGTGGGATAACAGGGCTGAGGATGGGACAGAAAGAGAAGGTGAATGTTAGGACTAAAGCCTACATTTAGACAGGGAGTAGCAGCATGGGTGTGAATGATCAGAAGTGAGGGGAGCTGGAGAGAAGGTGATTCAGAAGCACCTTGCTGTTGCATTGAAAGGCAGTGGCAGACAGGGTGCACAGGTGACAGGGTGGTGAGCCCTGTAGGTTGAGCTCCAGGCCTTCCAGACACAAGCAAATCTCCAGTACATCACATGCCTCTGCCCCCACCCAGTCCTGTTCTGTGCACTATGGAGTCCCATCGACTGCTTTCTACATAGAGTGGAAAAGGCACATGAAAAGATTTAAGTGTGGTAATAGAATGCTCTGCTTTTTCTAATCTGTTTAAAGGATTAATATGAAAAGCAAATCTCCTCAGACATGATGCTTAAATTCTTTAGAATCCTTTGATGCTCTTGTTAATTAGCCAAGAAGTCCAACTGAAGGGTATATACATGTAAGTAAAGAAGTCATTGCACAGTTTAAGATGCAGGAATTTGTAATTATAGAGAATTTTACCTGTAATATACGAGACCCAGAATAAAAGCAGTATTCCTAAAGGAAACCCAGCTTGCTTCATGGAATAAGGTAATCCTGGGAAAAGATAAAATGCCCATTTCCTTACATTAATAGGATATATAGGAACACAAGAGTTTCCCCCATTCATATATATATATATGTACATGACAATTTTAAGCAGTACATAGGGCAGTCCTAAAATAAAATACTAGTGCATTAACACTTATGTCAGAATAAAATGTTGCTATAGACATGTTACAAAAGCAATTTACAAGATGATAAGAAAGTAATAAGGAAATAATAAATAAAAATAGATATAAGTTCACCTAAATAATGTTCACTTTAGGGTGAGGGGGACATATGCCTTTATGTGTAGGAGAACAATGACCCAAACACTTCCTCACGTGCTTGCAAGGGAAGCAGGGGACCAATGCATTAGAAAAACAGGAGCTGTTCCTTTCTTTAAACTAACTGGCCACAGTTGAAAACAGGGAAATTCACTTTCAATGAGCCAGTTTGTGTAGGTGACAAAACATGAGAAATGTTTATTTCCTAAGCTCATAATTTAAAAGTCAACATCACACAGATAGTTAAGGAAATGCATGGACTTAATTTTTCATAAGATTGTCATGTTTCACATTGCACTTTTTAAGGATTTTATATTTATTTATTTATTTATTTATTTGAGAGAGAAAGAGAGAGAGAGAGAGAGAGTGAGAGTGACGATGGGCATGCCAGGGCCTGTATTCACTGCAAATGAACTTCAAATGCATGTGCCACCATGTGCATCTGGCTTACATGGGACCAGGAGACTCGAACCTGGGTCCTTAAGCTTCACAGGCATGTGCCTTAACCACTAAGCTACCTCTCCAGCCCTCATGTTGCACTTTTGTACCTATAATATGTTATTGGGGTTTTACACTTCTGGAAGATCACAGGAAGGTGATCTAAATGATAGTTCAGAAAGAAGAAATGAATGAATTAGGTAAAGTTACCAACTGACTAGGCAACCTATGAAAAATATCTGTTCTCCCTCCTCTGCCATTCCACTATCGGCGTGCAGGGTGCTGTCCTGATTAGTGCTGATCACAAGCTGTGTCCAGCATAAATAAGACCGATGCTCAGTGTTTCTTTGAATTAAAAAAGGAAGGCTTTTATGAAAGAAAATAACAAATTTTCTTCTAAGCTATTTTTTCCTCTAAAACTAACCAATGAACGCTACTATCTTTTAAATTTTGTCTTTATACTTAACATCAAAAGCAAAACCAGACAGATCCCAGGTCACTTACCTATGATACCGGAGCCTATAATTGAGTTGACCACATTGAAAACCGCTGCAGACTGACCCGACCTCCCTTTCTGCTCCTGTTCCGAGACCAGAGCCTCTCTGTCACCCAGGTCTCTCTATTCCAACAGACAAAACAGTGATTAAATATCTCCTTGCTCCAAACTGGTCGATTTCAAATACTCAATGCAAGATTTGTAGCATCCTAATAGAGCTAAGTAATGTCAGTGGGGATAATAAAATACAGATGAGGATAACAACGGGTAACAGTAATAATAAGTCACGACAGACCTCCCCACCCCCCAAAAAAGTTCACCCCTAGGGCACACAGTGTACAGGATTTTAGGAGTCAACTACACTGTTTTGTGAAATTACAGGGATTTTATTGAGCAGTGTTTGCCACGTGGGGAGGGGCCAGATTAAGTCAGCTAAAGGTATCTTCTTTCCTTCTGGAGAACTTTCCCAGTGCTAAACCAAGACCCCAGAAGACAGTAGCTGACCAGTTGCAGGTTGAAAGCGACTGCCCCCAGCACGTTTTACCTGCGGCGGGAAGATGGGCTGTGGCTCCCGGTAGCTCATGGCTGGTGAGTGTTCCGGGCTAAGGGGAAAGTTCTGCAGCTGCAAAGCCCTCCCGCCTGGCCAGGCTCCTCTGCGCCGGTGCGGAGATTGGGGAGTGCAGGGGCAGGGAGCGGCTTCCCGGCCGGCCGTCAGCGCCCAGCGCGAGGTGCTGCCTGGCAGCGCTGGGGCGGGTTCTCGCTGGAGTTTGCTAGGCCAGCGGCAAGGTCCTCCTGCTGTAGGATGCTCCAAGGTGCTTCAGACTTCCGCTCACCCCACCCACCCCGCCGTTCACCCACCGCCACCGCTCCTCGGGGACCAGGGACAACTTCTCTTTCTGAGGTAGAGCTTGTTCCTCCCACACAGCCCTGCCCACCTCCGCCGTCCTTTCCCAGATCAGATGTTCTTAGGTCAGATGCCTGAAGCAGTAGTGGCCCGGCTTCACAGAGCGTCTTTTCTATTGCTGCTTCCTTCCCTTTACACCTCGTCCAGGACAGGAATAAACAAATAAATAAATAGCATATTTTTCCAAGAATTTTGGCAAATTTAATTTCTTTTTTTTTTAAAAGACGTTATTTTTATTTATTTATGAGAGACAGAGAGAGAGGAAGAGTGAGAATGGGCACGCCAGGGCCTCTATCCACTACAAAAGAACTCCAGACACGTGCGCTTTCTTGTGCTTCTGCCTTACGTAGGACCTGGTGAATAGAACTGGGGTCCTTAGGCTTCCTAGGCATGCACCTTAACCACTAAGCCATCTCTCCAGTCCAGCAAATTTAATTTCTGTGCATGCTTTAGTCAAATACTTCCTAGTAACTTATAAGAAAAGCAGGAAAAAGGAAGGAAAGGAAGATGCGCTGTTAATGGATTCAGGTAATAAACCTTAAAAAGCAAAGGACAGGAAGTGGAAAGATGGCTCAGCATTAAAGGCACTAGCTTGCAAAGCCTGACAGCCCTGGTTCGATTCCCTATTACCCACATAAAGTCACACAGTGATACGTGTGTCTGAGGTTTGAAGAGGCAAGAACTTTTCCCTCCATCCCTCTGTCTAATAATTTTTTTTTTTTTTTAAGGAAAGAACAGGCTCAAGGGGTGACAAAGGGAAGACCTTAGAGTGTCTGAGTTAGAAAAAAATCTGAAATGCTCTTTTATTCACTCTCTTTCTATTGCAGCTGATGAAACAGGCCTAGAGTAGATTCACTCACAAAGATACAGAATACATGGAGAATAATTCCAGAAGTTCTTTTTCATAGACGTAAATTATGATTTATTTTAAGTTTGAAAAAGTAGAGTTGTGAAATAAATGCCACAAACTCTCTAACATGAGTTGAAGAAATATTAGCATTTTATTAAAGTAAGCCCTGAGTTTCACAATAGGAATCCATTTCTCTTCCCCATTCCCCTTCACAACATGCCTGCAGTCACCAGGTTCATGAGGGCAGTGGGTATCTTTTCTATCATAAGTTACTTCTTCTGTGACCATACATAGTATATGACATTGATGGCATATAACACTGACGGTGTATAATATAGTAGAGCACATGTAGCATTGTAACCTCATGCTCTACATACATGATTGTAGAAAAATGCAGGTCTCTTTTGTCCATTTTATCTTCCTAGCAGTTCAGTTAGTCATCTCTTCATGGAAACATATAAAGGTTACTTCTAATTTGGCAAATTTCTTTAACAAATAAGTAACAATTTTGCTAGAAGTAGAACTGTTGGGCAGTATGACATGATCACTATCAGCTGTAGTTATTGCCAAGTTGCTCCACTGATCATACCAACTACATGCCCACCAATAGGGGTGAACTTGTTCTTCTGCACTGTCAACACCAAGAACATTATTTTGTTGTTGTTGTTGTTGTTGTTGTGTGAGTGTATGATTGTTGTATACATTTCCATTATCTTACTTTTATTTTGATATGGAGGATATTTTCATATACTTATAACCCTTGAAAATTGTTTTGAAGAATATTATTTTTACTTTATTTCTTTTAAGTATATACAAACACAAAAACTAAGCTAATAAAAATTCCTTATATGAAAGTCCTGGAATACGCTTTTGTAAGTATAAAAGATAGGAATAATATGTGCATGTTATTGTAACATGCTGTTTTCCTTCTTTAGCATATATATTAAGAAAGAAAACAAGCAAACCTTTAACTAATAACAATCAAGAAAACCTTGCTTCTTGTGATCATAGAATATGTGCTTTTGATAATTTGTGTCTCTTTCCTTGCCTTCCCCTTTCCCTCCCTGCTTCCCCTCTCTCCTTCCTTCCCTTCCTCCCTCCCTCCTTTCTTTCCTTTCCTTTCTTCCTTCCTTCCTCCTTTCCTCCCTTCTTACCTCCCTCTTTTCCTTTCTTCTTTCCTTCCTTCCTTCCTTCCTTCCTTCCTTCCTCTTCCTTCCTTCTCCTCTCCCCTTCCCTTCATCTCTCCCTCACCCCTTTCCTCCCTCCCTCTTCCTTCCTTCCCTCCCCCTTCCTTCCTTCCTTCCTTCCTTCCTTCCTTCCTTCCTTCCTTCCTTCCTTCCCTCCTTCCTTCCCTCCGTCCTTCCCTTCCCTTCCCCTTCCTCCCTTCCTCCCCTCCTCCCTTCCTCCCTTCCTCCCTTCCTCCCTTCCTCCCTTCCTCCCTTCCTTCTTTCCTTCTTTCCTTCTTCCCTCCATTCCTCCCTTGTTCTCTCCTTCCCTCCCTTGCTCCCCCTCCCCTCTTTCTCTAGTGTCTTACTAAATAACCTTTGCTATGTAGAACAGGCTGGCCACGACCTGCAGGAATCCTCCTACCTCAGCCTCCCAAGTGTTGACATTCCATGCTTGTCTAGTCTTTCTTATTGATTTGTAAGAATCAGTTATATATTTGGGGCACCAACCCTTTGTCAGTCCTATTTTGTATGCAATTTCTCTAGCTTTTTCTTTTGAAATTGATTTCTTTCATTATATGAAATTTATATGCTGGTATTCTCAAAAGCAGTCATTTTATTTTTTTATTTTTTAAAATATATTTTATTTGTTTATTTGAGAGAGAGAAAGAGGTAGAGATAGAGTGAGAAAAAGAGAGAATGGGCTCGCCAGAGCCTCCAGCTACTGCAAACGAACTCCAGATACCTGCACCTCCTTGTGCATCTTGGTCCTGGGGAATCAAACAGTGGTCCCTTGGCTTTGCAGGCAAGCATCTTAACTGCCAAGCCATCTTCTCCAGCCCAAGCGTAGTCATTTTAATCCTGACTCAAGGAGCAGAAAAAAAACTTTATTTCACTAAAAATATACATGTAAAAGTCTCAAAGAAAATATTAGCAAATTGAATACAACTTATATTAAGGTGTTAACAATATTCAACCAAATTTAGTGTATTTCAAGAATGACAGGATAGTTTGAATTTTAAAAGTTATATATTTTACCACATTAATATGTTATAAGAGACAATCATGTTATCATATCACTAGGTGCAGGAAAAATGTTTCATAATTCATGACTCATGAATTATGACTAAAATCATGTTTTCATCATTAAAAACTTTAAATTAGAAACAGCAGAAATTTTCTTTAAGTTGTTAAGTGATAGTAAATGAGTAATTAGTATTCATCATGGGAAAATTTTACAGGCATTCTTATTTCTTAAGAAATGAAACAAAAACATATAATGAGGTCTGGAGAGATGGCTAAGTGGTTAAAGCATTTTCCTGAGAAGACCAAGGACCAGGTTTAATTCTCCAGACCCACATAAGCCAGATATACAAGTTGGCATATACATCTGAAGTTTGTTTGCAGTGGCTAGAGACTCTGACACACCCCTTCTTTCTCTGTCTGGCCCCCTAAATAAATAAATAAAATATTTTTAAAATGTATATGTTCATGACTTTTATGTAATAATGTATTAGAGCTCCTAGTCTAAAGCAACAATAAAGGAAAGAGAAATTAGAGGCATGATAATTGGAAATACAGAAATAAAATTGCCAGCTGAGTGTGGTGGCGCACGCCTTTTACCCCAGCACTTGGGAGGCAGAGGTAGGAGGATCACTGTGAGTATGAGGCCTGCCTGGGACTACAGAGTGAGTTCTAGGTCATCCTGGGCTAGAGTGAGACCCTACCTTGAAAAAAACAAACAAAACAATTTCCATTATTTTCATGTGATAAGATCTTTGGAAAGAAAAAAAATTGAAAGAACCAAAAAAATATCAGACACAATCAATGTTTAGGGAGCTGACTAGCCTAAATACATGTTAACTTCTTTACAACAATAAGCAGCTAGAGATAATATAAATGAAAAATACTATCTGAATGTCAAATACTTAGGTAAATCCAACAAAATATAAAATGCAAGTTTTCAGAGAAAAATAATGAAAATCAAGAGATACAAAATAATGTATAGAGATACAGCATGCACACATAAGAAGAATAACTATTCTAACATTATCATTTCTATTTAAGTTTATTTATTGCTTAAATACAAATGGTTTTACTTTATGGAGCTCAAATAGCTGGGATTATAAATTTATAAAACTTTCCATTTCTGAGCTGGAGAGATGGCTTAGCAGTTAAGGCACTTGACTGCAAAGCCAAAGATCCCAGGTTTGATTCCCCAGGATCTACATAAGCCAGATACACAAGGAGATACATGTGTCTGGAGTTTGTTTGCAGCAACTGAAGGCCCTGGTGTACCCATTCTATCTGCCCCCCCACTAGAAAATAAATAAAATTTTTAAATTTCCATTTCTACCACAAAATAAAAATGTTAGTTGTTTAAAAATGTTTAAAATAAACAGAACTATTAGGGAAGGGACCAGTGGGACAGGCTGTGTATTCTACAATCAACCTGTAAGGCAAGATATGCCCACTGACATACTAGTGGCATGAATGCTATGGGAATAACCAACTACTTTCTAATTGGATTTGAGGCCTACTCCAAGGAGGCTATTTATGACTGGTACCAGAAACCTGGCCCAAAGTCTCTATTGTGGTTATGCTAAACAGACAGCATGTCAAACTGCCATCTTAAGACATTTTCTGCACTAACTTAAAAAAATTAATTATAAAAACAGTAGAAAACAGGTTTGGGAAGATGGCTGAATGGGTACAAGTGTTTGCTGTGCAAGTGTGAGAACCCAAGTTTGGATTCCTAGAACCCCATAAAGCCAGACACCATAGTGGGCACAGGAGAAACCCCTAAAGCTTGTGGGTCTGCTAGTGTGGTGTGGCCAGCCATAAAGGAGACCTTACTCAAACAAGGAGGAAGGCCAGGAGCAACACCTGAGATTACCCTTGGCACACCCTCGCCCTCAGTCACACAGATGAATACATACACGTGCACTCATCACAGGAATACCCATATACATAAAAAGAAATAGAAAGAAGGGCAGGAAATAAAAGTACATAAAATGAAAATCATATATATATTTTTAAATTGCTAGGCAGGCCTTTAGTTCCAGCACTCAGGAAACTGAGATGGGAAGATTGCCATGAATTCCAGGCCATCCTGGGGCTACAGAGTGAGTTCCAGATCAGCTGGTACTATAGTGGGTTGCTGCTTCCAAAACAAATATTATATTTCTAATCTCACCAAAAACTTTAAGCTTAAAATAGCTGTGTCAACCATATTTTTTTTTCTTTTCCTTTTCTCTGTGGGGTTTTGAAATATGTGCACAAATTCTGATACTCCCTTCAAAAGGTAGTCTAAGTCGGGTGGGTGTGGTGGCGCACGCCTTTGATCCCAGAGGTAGGAGGGTTGTCAAAAGTTCAAGGCCACCCTGAGGAAAAAAAAAAAAAAACTAGTCTAATTTCCTTTTTCTTGAGAGTGTGCTGGACTTAGTGACTTTCTTCTAATGGAAGGCATTTGGTGGAAGTGATGTGAGTCACTTGAGCTACTAAGTCATAAGTCATTGTGGCTTCTGAATTGCTCTTTCTCAGGTCATTTTGGAAGAATCCAGATGCTATGTTGTGAGAAATTATAATTATGTATGGAGAGACTTATGTGGGGTGGAAGTGCAGACTTCCACAAATGCCATGTAAATGAGCTGTACAGGGAGGGGCCTCCAATGTCAATCAAACTTTCAAATGTCTACATTGTTCCACAGACACAGCTGCCTGGCTGCAGCTTCATGAGACTCCCTTAACCAGGCTGTCAAAACAAGTCATCCGACATTATTTATCCATAGAACATGTAAGAAAGAAAATGGTATTAACTTTCTAGGCCACTGACATTCATTATTATTTTCACTGCAATAGATATCTACAATAGGATCATATATATGACAATCTTTCTATGTATAGTTAATGATCTGTCTTGGAAAGATCATTTCACTTCAAGAGTACTATATTCTCTGGCCAGGTGTGATGGCATACCCCTTTAATCCCAGTCTTGGAGGGCAGAGGAAGGAGGATCGCCATGAGTTCAAGGTCACTCTGAGATTACATAGTGAGTTCCAGGTTAGCCTGGGCTAGAGTGAAACCCTTCCTCAAAAAATAAAAAAAAAATAAAAAGTACTATATTCTCTATGTGAAAATTTGAAGCAGAAAGCAGAGTCACTAACAATTCTCCCATGCAGAGGAAAGCAGAGTTAATATGTTAGAACCCATCAATTCAGTCAGATTATATGGTGTTTTGTTTGTTGGATAAGTACAGATCTACGTGCAACCGGAAAATAAAACCACCTGTGTTACTGAGTCTGTCTCTGCACCAGACTGAGGTCAGGAAACCAGACTTTAAGGAATCTAGAGAGTCCTAATTTGAGCTTTTTATAGACTTGCACAATTACATCAAATAATACACTTTATCCATGTAAGAATATTACTTTTCTTCATTATTTGGTTGTAGTTCAGGCTACTTGACTTCTGAGATCATCTGGATTTCTTAGAAATACTGAAAGGCAGCTGCCTCTGGTCAGAAGTCTGAATTTAGACATCTCTTCCTGATGGCTAAGCTGACTGACCCCTTTCTGACATTATTAAGGTTCCAACTGGGAAGAAACTAAAGGATGCAGTTAATTAGCTCATCGTAAATGCTTCATAAATGTTCACTGCTGGAATATTTAAACAAAAATACTTTGTTGGGTCAAAATTGTATAAGGCAGAGAGGATTTTGGTAACTGCTGCAAAAACTGTCACTTGGCTGTCTACACATCTATTCTTTCTTCCACCCTGAGAGAGTCTCTGATTTCTGTCAACACTGTGATCACTTAACGGAGTAATAAAATTTGTATCCTCACCTATGGCTGTTTGCAGCCATGTGGCTAAAATGAGGTGGATGGCATGTGTGTCCTTAAAGAGAAGATAGCAGTCCCTTTCCTTTCCTTTACCTCTTGTTTGTTCATTCTTGGTGAAGCAGGGGCTTCACTCTAGCAACTACCTGCTGCAAAGTAAAAAATGAAGATGGTAAATTAACAACATAACTGTGTGTGCAAAGTCAGAAGGAAATAAATTTCAGTATTGCTTGAGTCACTCTTAATGAGGTGTTCTCTCATTTTAGACAATGGTACCTAATGGAATACCTAATGGTATTCCTCTTGTAGATATTGAGACTTTAATTTGAGTAGTCAAATAGGATTCATTCAATTTAGGTATTTCCATGTAGCAATAAATATAAAGTTTCTCTAACTGAATTCCTCTTGAAAGTAATAGGAAATCTCATTTTTTGCTTTCCTATTTGTTTATTAATAAAAAACAACTCACCACTGAATCCCTAAGTAATAAACTATTAATCCTTAGATTCTGATATATTCAGTTTCACCTCACCAATAACCTGGCTTACACAGCTGGGGGGATACTCTGTCCTCAGTGTCACCTGGATCATCCTCTGTGGGTCAGATACTGGATTTATCTTAGATGCCAAGCCAGCTGATCAGTGTGACAGTCTAGGTCTTACTTTTGGATCTACAGGGAATTCTTACCCTTAAATCGTGAACCTGAGCACTGACCCAGCTTTGATGGACTTAGTGTGCTCTCGGTGTTTCCTCTCCATTGTCATTGTCCTCCACAGAAATGGGAAATGCAACTAAACATGTGGAAAGTGGAAAGAAGAATGCTTCCTGGGAATTTGAATTAATTTAATCCTCTTTTTTTGTTTGTTTTAAGTTTCTCACTTTTTCTTCAGAAAGTCTTGAAACCTCTTCCAGGTTCCAAAAGCTGGAGGTGGCTATTTGTCACAAAGCAATCATCTTATGTTCACTGTGGTAGTTTGAATGGATGTTCTCAAATATATTCAAGATTTTATTTTGATCTGCTGTCATCTGGCTGGAGTGTCACCATGGATGGATACTAGGGTCCAGCCTTAATTTGTAGGAGTGGATTTGGAATTTCAGTCTAATGATATGTGTAGCAGACATCTTCAGATTCACTGAGATGAACTTCCAGACTAGGCACAGTTATGGAGAAGGGATTTATTGAAGCTTATAGATCCAGGGGAAGTTACATAATGGCAGAAGAAGCTGGCCTGCCTTCACAGGACCAAACACACAGAGAGAAGAAGCCACAAGCCAAAAGCCACACAGCACAGCATACCTGAGGAACTCCAGGTAGGCACACTTTACATACTTTAGATTGACATCTCAAACCCACCACCACACTTTAGGGCTGGACCCTAGGATCCACCCAATGACACTGCTTTCAGCCAGGTGGCTGCAGATCCAAACTATAAGCTAAGAAAACACTGAATATATTGGGGCCATATATTCAAACTACCACAATATGCTTTGCCTGGAGTTCCTAAATGTGATTGCTTGCTTTTTGGTGGTGGCTTGTGGCTCTCCTCTCTGCTTGGATCTGTGAAAGAGGGGCCAACTTCTTCTGCCATTATGGAACTTCTTCTGGATCTCTAAACTTCATATTTTATTAATCTCCTCTTCCTCCCATAAACTGTGTGTGGTCTGGAGGTTCATCTCAGCAACATGAGGCTGCCTATTATAGAATTGGTACAGAGTAGTGGGATAGAGTTGCTGTTTGATGAATCTGACTATGTGGATTTTGATCTTTTGGAACTTTTCTCTTGGAGAAATGGGCATGAACTTGGAGCTTGCAACTGAAGATGCCTTCTGGAGTGGTAAGACAGGCATCATGGACTATTATGATTAGAGTTTGAAAAAGCTAAGTACAGAGACAATTGAATTTGGAGGCTTGGCTTATGAACTTGCTAAGGGGAAGGAAAGACTGCAGAGGACTTTGTTGGAACTGGGCTACTGGCATCAGGGATGGCTGCATTCTGCTGTCTATGCCCAGAGAGTTTGACAATGTTAAATTTGTAATGGATGATGTGCTTGGCTAAAGATATGGGACTGAGATATTTAAGATTTTAAGTTGGAAAACCTGAAGAAGTTTAAAATTGCTGGCACAGAGACTGGCTGCTAAAGCTACTATTGTCAAAAACATTAGCATTTGGAAGGAAGATGGCCAACTGCTTTACATTAAAACAATGGAGAGGATGTCTGAGGAAAGAATGAGTGATAGGAATGCAAACTCTTTCTAAAGGATATATGAAAAGAAGAAACCTATTGTTCAAGGTCATGATTTATTTACTCTCTGAGTTAAGAATATGGCTGTGTCTGGTTCACTGGTATTGATTTTGGAAGCATGAAAAATGCATGGAGTGGTCATAAAGTGCACACAGTCCCAGGAGCTGCTGCTGAGACATGGCACAGAGGCTGGGTGTGATGACTGTGAGGCTGATGAGCCCCTGGAAGATGGACCACTGTTTGCATGGAGACCCAAAGATGTTTTGTATATACCAGGTGTGTGCAGGGGCTGCCATGGAGCGCGTTGTCAGCCTGGGATGGAAGTTTTTCCCTGGCTACTCTGCCTAGCTGGTAGGGTAGAGTTGCATAATCTGGAGACTGTCAGTCACTGGTTATGATAGCTGACTTGGCAGATGTTTGATTTTTGATGTTTGCTTGATGATTGTTAAGCTTGCATTGTTCCAGTCTCTAGCTATTATGCTTTATAGCAGTTGGAAATGTTTACTCTGTGTCTTTATAAGTTAAAAGTCTATAACTTGTTTTGATTTTATGGGACTCCCAGGTAAAAGACTAACTTAAATCTCAGACGAATCTTTAGAACGATGTTAAGTTAGTAAAGACTGTGGGGACCTTAAAATGTGACAATATACAATATGAGATAGTTATGAATCTATTAAGGACCAGAGGTGGAATGTGGTACTCTGAATGGGTGTCTCCGCATATATTCAGGATTTTATTAAAGTTTGTAACTTAGATCTGCAGCCACCTGGCTGGAGGAGGTGTCACTGTGGGTAGATACTAGGTTCCAGGCCTAAGGTGTGGGGGTGGATTTGAAATTCCAGTCTAAAGATATGTAACATGCCTGAGCTTTGACTGGAGTTCCTAAGTGTGCTTGCTTGCTTTATTGTGGTGGCTTGTGGTTTTTCTCTCTACTTGGATCTGTGAAGGGGGGGGGGCAACTTCTTCTGCCATTATAGAACTTCCTCTGTATGTCTAAGCTTTAAATAAAGTCCCTTCCTCCAATAATTATGCCTGGTTTAGAAGTTTATCTCAGCAATGTGAATCTGTCCACTATAGCCACTACGTGGTGAATAATGCCATACAAAATAGTAGGTAATAAAAGAGATTTGGGACAAGAGAGATGGCTCAGAGGTGAAATGTACTTGCTTGCAAAGCCTGTGATCTGGGTTTAATTCCCCCAAACCCATTAATTCCAGGTGTACAATGTGGCACAAGCACCTGGAGTTCATTTGCAGCAGTGTGAGGCTCTAGTGCACTCACATTTTGTCTCTATCTCTCTCTCAAATAAATATAATGAAAAAAAGAAGAAATTTGCTCAACACATACCCAGGGTGATGGGATTGAAAAAATGAGGTTGGGTGCTGTCTACTTTTCTAAATTTAATAATGTAGATAATCTTTGTAGGTTAAACTAGAATAGTAGGAGCTCACTTATCTGTTATCATCTGTCCTTTTCCCTTCTGTTTAAATAAAATTCCATTTCAAAGTTTTATCTTTGATTACTACAACTAGATGGGAAGAGATGATATTGTATACCCTTAGGATGGGCTGTAGAGGATGCCAGATACTAGTGATGTGGTGATGTTAGTAAAGCAGACGTCAACTACACCAGAAAGCAGGGTGGGCCTTGGCAGTACAAGGACTTGGGACAACTGCATCCATGTCTTTGGGTACAGCACTGCCTTCCAGAATATATTGTGTGGCCAGGGACAATTTTTGTCATAAATAATGGAAAGTAGGGCCAAAATTAGGATATAGCAAAGAAGCCAAAACGAACTTTGTGACTAGAACCCCAAATTTGCCCCATAGTGTAGCAATATGGTGTTGGGAGATTGCTCAACAGTTAAAAGTGCTTGGTTGTGAAGCTTGCTGGCCTGGGTTCAATTCTCTGGCCACATAACACCAAATAAAGAAAATGGCACATGTGTCTAGAATTGATTTGCAAGAAACCCTGGTGTACTCATTCAAATTCTCTTTCTCTTTCTGCAAGCAAATAAATAAATAAATAAATAAATAAACAAACAAACAAACAAACAAACAAACAAATGATTTAAAAAATAGCTACAGGGCTGGAGAAATGGCTTAGCGGCTAAGGCGCCTGCCTGCTAAGCCTAAGAATGCTGGTTCCAATGTCCAGCGGTTCCAATCTCCAGGTCCCACGTTTAGCCAGATGCAAAGTGAGGCAAGGGCGCAATGCTGCACTTGCCCACAAGGGGGCGCACGCATCTGGATTTCGTTCACAGCAGCTGACACTGCTGGTGCGCCCATTTCTGTCTCCTTCTCCCTCTCTATCTCTCTCTCCAAATAAATAAAAAATAATAAAAAAAAGTTAAAAAAAAATAGCTACAGGGCTGACAGACACTCTCCAACTCTGGCATACCTCTTTCTTTCTGTATTTGGGTAATTTTGATGGCTCCTAATTACTCAGTGCTGCACTCCATGCTTCAGGTAGGTTTGATTGGCTGTGTCTGTGAGGACGGTAAGCTCTTTGAGGGGAAGTATCTCATTTATGTTGATGTTGATAGCTGTTTTTCACTGATCCCTATAATTCAGACTCTTCCTGCTGCCTATACAATGAGTCACAAGTGGAAGGAACTGTCTCTTTCTTTTGGATGTCTTCTGCAGCTGGAGGAAAAATAGTCAAGGGATGAATACTACTTGTCTGGGAATCAATTCACCATTTATGCAATAGCTGGATCACTGGACCATCTACTATGGGTGCACTCAAGCAGGAGACACAGGGACAAGGATAGGTGGGCCTTGTCAGTGGTCTACACCATGAGCAGCATACACAGAAATGCCAGACAGCCTTAAGTTTTCTGCCCACTTCCTTGTTTGTCAGTTCTATGACAGGATTTGAACATAGGTTATTAACAGTGAGATGAGAAGAAGGTATAACCTCCTGATGTGGAGAATGAGGCCAGGCCATGGATTGTGAGAATAAATAAATCAGCGAAGAGATTGAGGTGGTTAGAACCAAATAAAGATGAGTCTAGTTTATTATTATTACAGGTTAGTTTGCTACATTGTTTTTTATCACACAGTTTACCTTTGTTGACTGTGGAGGGATCATGGGCATAGGACCAGACGTGTAATATACTTTTATAAGACATGAGGCACTGTGTTTACTAAATTAAAATTAGTATGTTGTAACAAGTGCCACCATTGTACCCAGTTAGAAGAACTATTTCTCTATTACACATTTTTCACAACAAACTCTAAATTATTCCACCATCAATTTATGAGGAGTCACTTTTTTGTGAACAATGAACAGATATCATGTGTAATGACTCAGCTGATGAGATTTAAGGGAGACAATTTATCTCCTTCAGTGATTTCATTGCTAATGAAATTATATACAGTCAGAGAATCATGGTCTTACTACCTAAACCATCCCAACACATTTGTAACCTCTTATGATCTGCTCATTCAAGAAGCAGAAAATCCAGGTTCTAAGATCAATTTTGTGGTGAGCTCTGACTGTGTGGTCGGTCAGTAGGACTACAAGGGTCTCTGGAAAGTGGTATTTGGATAGCAAGCATTAAAAAAAAAAAATGAATTGGGAGGCTGGAGAGGTAGCTCAGAGGTTAAAGATGCTTCTTTACAAAGCCTGACCACCCAGGGTCAGTTCCCCAGTACCCACATATAGACAGATGAACAAAGTGATACAGGCACCTGAGGTTTGTTTAAAGAGGCAGGGGGCCCTGGTACTCCCATTCTCACCCTCCCTCTCTCTCTTTTTCTCTCTCTCTCTTTCCTTGCAAATAAATAAAAATATGATTTTTTTGTAGTATCTCCAGTCAGCTTGCATAAATTTATCTCAGAAAGGAATCCAGGAATTTCATTTCTTTCTTTGCTCTTGTTTTTCACTCTGTCATTCACTAATTTTTAATTATTTATTGACAGTTTCCAAATATATACATAATGTGTTTTGATCATAATCTCCTCCCATTTTTGTCCCCTCCCTTTCCACTTAATCTTTTCTTTCAGATTAGTCCCTTTCCTATTTGAATGTCATTTTCTCTTCCTCTGTTGTCCCTGACCACATGTTGATGGGCTTGATATCATGTGGTTTTGTGCTGCCTTCCCTAATTTTTCATGACAGCTGTTGCCTTCACTATTTTTTTTAAGCTATCTTTTTTCCTCTTTTTTCCCCATTGACTGGACTCACTTTTGGATGGGGTGATAGCTAGTCTACTGTTCCCTCTTGGGAGCATTTTTACAGTCCATAGTGTGGGTGGGGGAAGGCTAACACATCTTAACTGTTCCCTCAGCCACACACATCCACCAGCTTATTTTTATTTTAACTCTTTTTATTTCTTGCACATGTATGCATGTACATGGTGTGCATGTATGCGTACATGCATGCTCATAATTGTGTGGGTGCACATGAGTCTGCAGGTGTATGTGCATGGGTGTGTACATGAGTGTGAAGGCCGGAGTTTGGTGTCAGGCCAGAGTTCTACTATTGCTTTCCACCTTATTGTTTTTTAATGTTATTTAGTTGCAAGGAAAGAGAGAGAGAGACAGAAAGAGAGAGAGAATGGGTATGCCAGGACCTCCAGCCACTGCAAATGAACTCTAGATGCATGTGCCCCTTGTGCATCTGGCTTACTTGGGTCCCAGGGCATCAAATCTGGGTCCTTTGGCTTTGCAGGCAAACATCTTAACCACTAAGCCATCTCTCCAGCCCCTCCACCTTATTTTTTGAGGCAGGGTCACTCACTGAACCTGGAGCTCACCAATTATGCTAGACTAGCAAGCCAGCCAGCTCCAAGGACCATCCTGTCTCCACCTGCCCAGCCTCCCGAGTGCTGGGATTAAAGGCATGCACCACCATGCCCGGCTTGCACCCAGCTTTTTACTTGGGTGCTTGAGATTCAAATTCAGGTCCTCATACTTGTGTGACAAACACTTTACTGATGGAACCATCTCCCTAGCTTTACACCACACAATTTCTATTTGTTTTTCTTGAGATAGTTTTCCTTACCATATTGATTTTTAACATGTTTCTCTAGCTATTCACACTCCCAAGAAAGGCATACAAAAAAGGGTATCTTTACAAAATGACTCTGATCCCAGTCCTAACCAGCTGAAGTGGTAGAAGCTTCCAGGGTTTCTATTCAGTCTGATTGGAAGAAGAAGAGGAAAGTGAGGGTGCTACCTTATTGGTATGGAAGTTGTACTGACATGGCAAACACATTGTAATTAAGACATTCCTTTATATCGGTCTTACTTCTTCCCTTACAATGTATTTTGGAGAAAAATGTTCTCTTCCTTTGAATGAGATCTTTACCAGCCCCAAGACAGGGAAGCTGGTGGAGCCCATGGGCTGGGAAGGCAGTGGCAGGGTGGATTGATTCCTGTCTTCTTGAACCAGTTCAGCTACCTAATTGGTATCAAAC
Source organism: Orientallactaga sibirica (assembly GCA_036365145.1). Lineage (NCBI taxonomy): Eukaryota > Metazoa > Chordata > Mammalia > Rodentia > Dipodidae > Orientallactaga > Orientallactaga sibirica. The sequence continues at coordinate 52,082,255 of JAEOAD010000004.1, read as the reverse complement.
TCAGATTTTAGAGGGTCATGGAGTATTCTTTCAAGTTATATTTCAAGTTCATACTTGAGCGGTGCTACTGATTTCTTCTTCAAAGATGAAAGCTTTCTCTTTCCTCTATGAATTGATTTCATGGGTTCTGAAAAACCACTGACTTTACTGTAGAGTGTTGACATCATTCTCAACTCAAATTCCTGACATTTTACCAACATTCTTTAATCTCTTAAAAGCTCCTGGAAATATGGTTGTGAACATTTTAAGTATAACTTTGATGTTTTTGTTTCTTTCTTTCTTTTTGAGAGAGGGAATTGGCACATCAGGGCCTGTAGGCACTGCACTTGAACTCCAGATGTGTATGCCACCTTGTGTGCATGTGTGACCTTTTGTCCATGCATCACCTTGTGTGTCTGGCTATGTTGGTCTGGGGAGTTGAACCTGGGTCCTTAGGTTTCACAGGCAAGCACCTTAACTGCTAAGCCATCTCTCCAGCTGTTCTTGAATTTTGAAAACAAAGTGTACATGCTTATTCCCCTCTAGTTACTCAGAATATAGACTTTTCTCTCTCTAAGGAGTTCCTTTGTACACTTCCTCCACCTCTGAGCTCAGGCAACTGCTAATCTGCTTTTTATCAGTGTAGATGAGATTCTCCTGTTCTAAGTTTTCAGGCACATGAAATCATATACTAAATATTCATGTTTTGCCTCATGAATTTAAGGTAATCCTTTTAATATTCATCCTTGGGGCTGGAGAGATGGCACAGCAGTTAAAGGCACTTATTTGCAAAGCCTGATGGCCCAGGTTTGATTTGCCAGTACGCACGTAACAAAATGGTGCGTGTGCCTGGAACTCATTTGCAGTGGCAGGAGGCCCTGGCACACTCATATTCACTCTGTATACCTCTCTCTCTCTCTCTCTCTGTCTCTCAAATATATAAATAAAAGTAGGGGGTAAAAGGTATCAAACATGTTATAGCCATACAAAATATGTTGTTAATAATAATAAATAAAAATACAAACAAATTTTAAAAAGATTCATCTTTGTCAATGTGTCTATCATTTGTTTATTTATTTTTGATTTGCTTTGTCTTTCTTAGACAGGTTCTTACTGTGTACCTACTTACCTGATCTGGAACACTCTGTAGCCAGCTCCTACCTCAGCAGCCCAAATGCTGGGATTAGAGGCTTGATTGAGCCTCCATGCCTGGCCACAGTTTATTCATTTTTGTTTTTGGATAACAATCATGCATGAGTCTTTATGTGGACGATTATTTTTTCCTAATAAATGTTTAGTGATGTTTTTGAGTAATATGATGAAAGTTTGTCTAGCTTTATTATTAACTGCTATACTATGTTACCCTCTCCCCAGCAATGTGTGAGTGTTCTAGCTGCTGTACATCTTTCCCAATATTTGATTGTGAAAGATGTCATATATTAGAAAATCTAGAGGGTACAGTGATGTTGAATTTCAGTTTCAGTTTATATTTCACTGATGAATTGTAATATGAAAATACTGCTAGGAAGTATCTTGTAAATATTTTTTTCATAGAAACAGTACCTAGATACATAAAGTACCCCCCCTAAATATTGAACTGATACAGATTAAGTAAAGAAAATGTAGTTCATTGAAGTATTTCAGTTCATATTACTCCCTGGCCTTCATGCGGCACTGAGCATGTTATTAAAGAATAGAATTGAATCTAATTCTCAAGATTTTAAAAGAAAGTGTATGTTCTTGGCTGCTACCAAACATGGCTTCAGGCGACTTGCTACAAATAATATAGATAGTGAAACAAATGTTGAAAACCACACTTCCTCAATTCAATTTTTTTATATGCTACTCAAGTTAAGTTCCAAACAGAGATTTTTCAATGTCCTTCTATTGAATTCATGTTTTATTCAATTAATGTTTTGCCACAGCTCTATCTTCCTGTTCATCATTACAGACTTAACTGTGTGATGAGACCCTAACTATCCCCTAAAATTTATTTCCCTTTGTGACAAAGTTTTCCAATTTGCAAATACCTGATCAATAAATAAATCTCCACCTTTGGAAACCTATGCATTAGGTGGCATCATTTCTTGCCCCCATTATTATTTTATAAGCAATGAAGGTTAGCCAGTTCAGAGGTGGGTTTCCTGTTTTAAAAAAATGCTCTGTGTATTAGCCAGGTCCAATAATTGCATTTAGCTGTGATTCAAATGAGCTGCATGTGTGCTGTGTGCAACTAATTGATGAGCCAGGACACTTAGTAGCTCAGACCAGGTCATCAGTGTCATTTAAAAGCTTTGTTGAGATCAAGTATCTATCAAGAAACAATTCATTGAAAGTCCCTGGTTTCTGAACACAAGGAAGTTCAGATAAAACACGCCTGGAGCAGAATTCTATTTAGGCAAGGAAAGACAGGAACTAGGGCATTATAATATGGCTCAGATGTCAAAACAGGAAACTCTGTGAGCATCATTCCATCTGGCTATTTTGATTAACTTTTTAACAAAGAACAAAATAAAACATACAATAAACCCTTTTTATCCCCATTTAAAAGAGAAAAAATGAGGAAAAAGTATTTTTAGCCCTTTAATGATTATTTATTTCTACTATACAATATTCATTGACAGCTCATTTTTTAAGTTTGATTTTTTCTTATGTATTTATTTTGTATATTTTTTCAGTGAATTATGGTGCATAATAAGGAGTAGCTTCTTCAATCACTGGGTAGAATATGTGATAATCAGTTTAGTTTGTAGTCTATGTTCATTATTCTTCCAAGAAACTTTATTGTGGTAGTTTAATCATAGGACTTAACAACTGTCTTGAAACTTGGAGATAAAAGTGATGACTAATTTTGGCATTCTTAGCCACAGAAATAGCAACGAAACAAACAATAGATGAGGAAGATGGGTGAATCCTAAGATATCCTGTTTTATAACAGTTGAAGAAAATTTCTTAAGATGCTTCTGTTTGTCCCTACTTTTATTAGCAGCTTAGTTGAGAGGACAGGGAAATAGGGATTATTTCAACAGATGCTTTATTTCTGCTGAACACTGTACAGTATGATGGGTCTCTGTGCTAACGCATGACTGACACAATTCATACTGACAGTTGTTACTTGTTGACTATGACTGAAGAGCCTCATTTATGATTTGTCACACAGCTATAAGAGCTAACATTATTCCAACTTTGGAAATGTTGAAGATGAAGCCCTTCAACTTTAATAGAGAACTATCCAAGAATAGTTAACAGTAAAGAGCTGTTTAAGCTAGCTAAGCTGATAGTGTTTTGTTTGGATATCTTATTTTGGTTTCAGAACATTCAATTTAGATATCCTATTTTATGTGTTTTCTGAGCATTTACTTTCAGAACTTTTCGATGACTTTTGTTTGTTGCCAGAAAGCTTATTTATTGCCTAAAATTCAGCCTTTTTCTTCTGCAACTTCTCCAGTATCCAACTCTGCATTTTTCTACCACCTCTCCTGCTTACTTGCCACCTTTAGAGATTCTATGAATGTTTGATGATAAAGACAACAAAGAAAATAGACACCTTATTGTAGTCAGGTTTGCATTGCTAGCAGAAAACAACCAACCAAGAGCAGATTCTGGGAAAAAAGGTTCATTTTGGCTTATAGACTTGAGGGAAAGCTCATTGATGGCAGGGGAAAATGATGGTTTGAACAGAGGGTGGACATCACCTCCTAGCCAACATCAGGTGCATAACAGCAGCAAGAGAGTGTGCCAAACACTGGCAAGGGAAAGCTGGCTAAAACAACCATAAGCCACACCCCAATAATGCACTGCCTCCAGGAGGATTTAATTCCCAAGTTGCCATCAGCTGGGGTCTTAGCATTCAGAACACTTAAGTTTATGGGGGACACCTGACTCAAACTACCAGAAATACCAAACTGATAACCATACATGACGTAAAATGCAATTCATTCATTAAAAGTCCCCATAGATTTTATTCAATCCCAATGATGTTCAAACATCCCCATAGTCTAATGTCTTGTAACTGAGCCATAATACCACAAAAAAAAAAAACAAAACAAACAAAAAAAAACAAAACAATAATGGCATGGAATAAACATTCACACTGCAAAAATGACATTGCAAAGAAATATTCAACCAATACAAGATTTAAATGAGGCAAACATCAAAGTCTGTAGCTCCAAGTCCAACAACTCTAGTTAGTGACAAGTCTCAAAGTCTGATGATTCTAACAAGTGACAAGTCTCTGGAGTTCCAATTCTGTCATTCCAGCTAGGGTATTCACAGACCCAGAAAACTTCATCCAGTGCCAGTAGCTCTCCTTGGCAGCCATTGCATAGTCCTGGCACCTCCTCTGGGTCTCCACTGCAACCCATGGTTCATCCTGATGGCTTCATAGGGTCTCCAAACAGGTAATCCAACAAGCCTGCTTCACATTGCCCATGGCCATTTCCAGAATACAAAACAGTGTTGCAAATTCAACGACTATCTCTTTCTTGCATTTGTTATACTCCATAATATCAGGTAGGACACTCCTTCAGCATTCAGACCCCTCCCAAAGAGTCTGCGTTTTTCCTATTGTCCCAGTGGACATCAGCTGGCCCAATCTCAAAAGTTTTAACCTATCATACAATTGCAGCTAAATGGGCAGGAGTTTCGGCCCAAAGATTTCATTTCTGTGCCATACCCTTCTCTTCACACCAGCCTACTACTATGCAATGCAACCCTGCACAAGTTTCCAGGACATGAGCTTAATAGGAAGCCTCTCACACAAAGTCCCTACAAAGTTCTTTCTAACCCTCACAAGCCAAACCTCACAGTCTACAGCCCATAGTTTTGGTCAGGTCTTTCAACCTGACCAGAATAGTCTTATCACACTGTACTTACAGCTCTGCAAGGCATCTCTTAGGCCAAGTTTCAAATCTGTCCACATTCCTCTCAAAAATCAGCCCCAAAACAGCAAAGCCACAGAGTCAGGTTTCTAGCACCAATGATCCTACTTCTTGTACAATTTTACTGTAGTAATCAGGTTCACATTGCTAGCAGAAAACACCTGACCAAGAGAAGTGTGTGGGACGAAAAGGGTTTATTTTGGCTTACAGACTTGAGGGGAAGCTCCAAGATGGCAGTGAAAATGATAGCATGAGCAGAGGGTGGACATCACCTTTTGATCAACATCAGCTGGACAATTGCAACAGGAGAGTGTGCCAAACACAGGCAAAAGGAAACTGGCTATAGCACCCATTAGTCTGCTCCCGACAATACACTGCTTCCAGGAGGCTTTAATTCCCAAATTACTATCAGCTGGGGACCTAGCATTCAGAACACCTAAGTTTATGGGGACACCTGAATCAAACCACCACATACCTATTCCCTCCATCTCAACCTGGTGGGAAGACGGGAAACATCTCATAATGAGTTAAAGGAATGTTACTGATATACCTAGGAAGATACACATAGGAGTTGGTCACCCATTATCTTGAGTCCCCACATGTTCCCATAAATGTGCAGGGCAAACTTTTGACAGTGGAAGGAACCAACCTCTGAATAAGAGGTGAGGGAGTTACTCCCAGACATAGCATAGCAATATGTTGCAAAACACATAAATTCACCCTCTTTAAAAAATAGTTTTTACATCCCAGCACTAGGAGGCAGAGGTAGTAGGATCGCCAAGAGTTCGAGGCCACCCTGAGACACATAGTTAATTCCAGGTCAGCCTGGACTTGAAACCCTAAAAAAAAAACCATAAAAAAATAGTTTTTTATTAATTTATTTGCAATCAGAGACATACAGAGAGAAGAGAGTCAAATAGAGAGAACTGTTGTGCCAGGACTTCTGGCTGCTGCAAATGAACTACAGGCACATGTTCCATTTTGTGCATATGGCTTTTCATGGGTACTCGGGAATCAAACCTGGGTCACTAGGCTTTGCAGGTAAGCACAATAACTTCTGAGCCATCTCTCCAGCCCATATATTTCCCTCTTTATCATGGAGAAACTAGCGATTTTATAGAACATGGGAAATAGATTCAAGGATGGAAGAAATGTTTGGAGCAATTTTCTTTTTATTACTTCACCTGTTTTTATGATTTGTAATTGTGTTAATTCAACTTGTAAATATTTTGGGAAAATGGGAAATTTTAAGTAAAGATAACTTGCCTTTACTTTGCTGTCAATGGGGCATATGATATTTCTAAATTGTTGAGTTTTAAAAATAGTTTTTGTTTGTTTTGCATATTAAACCAAAAGCCCTAGGCGATAGAATTAAAGATGAAGAATGGGAAGCATGTTTTTTTTTTTTTTTTGGAGGGGGTGGTGGATTGTTACTTTTATTTTGACATGAAAGGAAAAGTTCCATTATTGTTTCCTACAAGTGTTATAGAGATTATAAAACAGGGAAGGAGGACAAATCTCATTTATAATTTATTTTGCTCCCATATTTCACAATTTAAGACTTACTCTAAAAGCAAATTGTAACAAACCTAGGTAAATGGTTCAGAATGCATTGTCACATTTAAGATGGCAGAGTCATAGAGTCATCGTTTTAGCTTTTATAAGGTAGAGGTAACCCCTTTAGCCCAGCTAACATCATGGAGAAAGAATGGATGGAGCAAAGCTTTGTGAGGTTGAAGGTCCCAAAGCCAGCATGATGGAGTAATATTCTGAAACATTGACTTGAGAATTCTACTGTTTTCTCAGGTCCCTCTAGGCTACTGCCATTCATTAAACTAATTTAGCCTGTGTTCTTTGCCTTAGGGAAAGGAGACAGGGTAAGGAGCCAACCTTTGCTTTTTGAGTTCTGAAAGCCTAGCTTCTCAGGAAGAAGAATTTTTCAGTTACTGTGACCAAAATAGCTACCAAAAAAAAAACTATCTAAGGGAGGAAGGACTTATTTGAGCTCACAGTTTCAGGGATTTCAGTCCATCATAGTGGGGAGGACATGTTGATGTGGAATTGGCTCTGTCCATGGTGGCATGAGCATGAGACAGTGGCTGTTCCCATCATGGCACACCAAGAACCAGAGAGAATGGGACTGGAACCAGGGGCTATTATACCTAGTAACCTACCTGTGACAGCCAGGCCTCAGGGAAGCATGTTTTAATCAAAACTTAAAACATTAAGAAACAATGATGAAATTGCTAATTTTTGTAATAAAAATGAGTTTTCAAAGTGGTGTCAAAATCAAAAGAGCTGTTAATGAACAAGAAATTAAGAAAGGGCTGGAAAGATGGCTTAGCAGTTAAGGTGCTTGTCTGCAATCAAAAGTAACCAGGCTCAATTCCCCAGGACCCCATAACTCAGATGCAAAAAGTGACTCATGCATATGCAGTTTATTTGCAGTGGCTGAAGGCCCTGGCACACCCATTTTCTCTCTCTCTCTCTCTCTCTCTTTGACTTTCTCTCTCTTTCTCAAATAAATAAAATTAATAAATTAAGTAAAATAGTTTAAAAATTAAGAAAATGATAGAGCTTTTGTCAAAACTAAAAATTCTGAGGAATCAATTGTCAACCCCATACTCTCATCTGTCCTTTTCTGACCTTGCCTCTTTCTTCTTTATCTTCAAGCAGTTCTATAGCAAAGGAAAACATTCTTCTGGCCTTTTTTAGAAAAAAAAAAAAAGGGAGAAGAGATACCATATCATATTAAAAATTTCCATTTTTAAGAGTGTCTGATAAGCTCTTGAACAAGGAGACATTAACCAGAGTCTACATAGCAAGCATCACTCTTTGATCCTTTTGCTTTTTAGGTAAATTTCTTCCAGGGGAACTCTAACTGCCATGCTTTTTGACTCTGTTTAGCCTGGAGAAATTGGAGCTATTGTTGTCCCATTTCCCTAACAACAGTTTAGAGTTGCCTCTCAGCAGGGGGAATGATAGTGGTTAGAAGCCAGGTAGCCAGTCTGACAGGAGTTGAAATGGAATCTGAAGGTAGTTCTAAGTTGCATCTACCTGATGACTAAGGATATAGAAGATTTTTTTAGATGTTTATATGGCAATTGTATTTCTTCTGAGAACTCTATTTAGTTCCATAGCCCATTTTGAATTATGTTGTTTGATTTCTTATTATTTAGGTTTGTTCTTGTTCTTTGCATAGCCTGCATATTAATCCTCTGTCTGATATTTAGCTGGTAATGATTTTCTCCCATTCTGTAGGTTGCCTCTTTGCTCTATTCACAGTGTCATTTGCTGTACAAAAGCTTTTTAATTTCATGAAGTCCCAGTGGTTGATTTGTGGTTTTATTTCCTGAGCAACTGGGGTTATATTCAGAATGTTGTTGCCTATGCCAATATGTTGAAGGGTTTCCCTTACTTTTTCCTCTATCAGTTTAAGAGTTTTGGACCTGATATTAAGGTCTTTGATCCATTTGACTTAATTCTTGTGTATGAAGAGAGATAAGGATCTATTTTCATCCTTCTACAGATACGTATCCAGTTTTCCCAGCTGTCTTTTCTCCAATGAGTAATAATGGCATTTTTGTCAAATATCAGGTGGCTGTAGCTGCCCAGACTTACATATGGGTCTTTTATTCTGTTCCATTGATCTATGTGCCTGTTTTTGTGGCAGGACCATGCTGTTTTCTTTATGATGGCTCTGTAATATAGGTTAAGATCAGGTATGGTGATACCATCAGCCTTATTTTTGCTGCTAAAAATTGTTTTGGGTGTTCAAGATTTTTTTGTGCTTCCAAATGATTTTTAGGATTTTTTTCTATTTTTTTTCTATTTCCATTGAAGAATGTCATTGGAATTTTTATTGCTTTTGTTAAGATTGACAATTTTCACAATATTGACTCTTCCAATCTAAGAACATGGGATGTTTTTCCATTTCCTAGTGTCTTCTGCAATTTCTGTCATGAGTGTTATAAAATTTTCATTGTAGAGATCCTTCACTTTCATTGTTAGGTTTATTCCAAGGTACTTTTCTTTTTGTTTTTGAGGCAATTTTGAATGGGAGTGATTCCCTGATTTCATCCTCAGTATGAGTATTGTTAGTATATAGGAGGGCTACTGTTTTTGTGTGTGTATATTTTGTATCCTGTTATGTTGCTAGAAGTATTTATCAGATCTAACAGTTTGCTGGTAGAGTCTTTGGGTTCCTTTATGTATAGAATCATATGAACTGTAGATAATAATAATTTGAACTTTCTTTGCAATTTGTATCCCTTTTGTCTGTCTCTTGCCTTATTGCCATATCTAAGACTTCAAGTACTATATTAAATAAAAGTGGGGACAATGGACATCCTTGTATTGTTCCTGATTTTAGTGGAAAAGTTTCATTTTTTTTGTGTGTGTATATTTTGTATCCTGTTATGTTGCTAGAAGTATTTATCAGATCTAACAGTTTGCTGGTAGAGTCTTTGGGTTCCTTTATGTATAGAATCATATGAACTGTAGATAATAATAATTTGAACTTTCTTTGCAATTTGTATCCCTTTTGTCTGTCTCTTGCCTTATTGCCATATCTAAGACTTCAAGTACTATATTAAATAAAAGTGGGGACAATGGACATCCTTGTATTGTTCCTGATTTTAGTGGAAAAGTTTCATTTTTTTTCCCATTTAGTATTATGTTGGCTGTAAGTTTGTCATAAATAACCTTTATTATTTTGAGATATGTTCCTTCTATTTCCAGTTTTTGTAGGACTTTTATCATGAAAGGATGTTGTATTTTGTCAAATGCCTTTTCTGCATCTATTGAGATGATCATGTGATTTTTGTCCTTCAGTCCATTTATGTAGTGTATTATATTTATTGATTTGCATATGTTAAACCATCCATGAATCCCTGCAATAAAGCCTGCTTGGTTGGGGTGAATGATCTTTTTGTTATATTCTTGTATTCTGTTTTCCCATCTTTTGTTGAGATTTTTACATCTATGTTCATGAGGGAGATTGGTCTGTAATATTCTTTTTTTAATTATTATTCTGTCTTTGTCTGATTTTGGTATCAGGGTGATGCTGCCTTTGTAGAAGGAGTTTGGCAGAATTCGTTTCCTTTTCTATTTTATGGAAAATTTTGAGAAGCATTAGTGTTACTTCTTCAGTGAGGGTCTGGTAAAATTCACCGGTGAATCCATATGGGCCGGGAATATTTTTAGTTGGGAGATTTTTATAATTGCTTAGATCTCCATACTTGTTGTAGGTCTATTTAAGTATTTAATCTCATCTTCACTTAATTTTGATCTGAAATGGGTTCCAGATCAGCCTGGGGCCAAATCAGACCATGCCCCCAATAATGGCATAAGGAAAAGACAGAGGACCTATAAATCAGGAAGCATCAAAAGCAACACTAGTCAACACCGAAATATAGCTTATTTGAGAATGGTAAAGCAAGCCAAGAATATGTTAACACATAACCTGCCCTGTCATGGAAAGAGAGATTAGCACTTTCCTTACAGGCCTATGTACCTGCCTTTGTGTAAGTAAGCCCTGTTGCCTTTTGTCATGGCTTTCAATCTCACCAATGTTGAGTACCCACCTCAATCCCTCTCTGATGCACTGTGGATCTGCTGTTCTGATCAGCTGTGCTGGATGCCACGTGGCTGAGGAAGGTGGTGAATGAGTTCTCCAGTGGCCTGTGGCACTGGCAATTGGGGGATGGGAGACTGAGCAGGATGCCTGAGTTGTACCAGAGCTGTTCAGCTTGTCCCCTTTGTGTTCCCCTTCAGCAGCTGCTCAGCTGACCCCTGCTCTCTTCCCCTTCAGGTTTCTTGACTTTGCAAGGGGGCGCCTAGGAGTGGAAAATCCCTTCACTGGTTTATGCTCCTGCAGCTCTCTGCTGGCTTGGATTGGGCAGCAGAGACCTTGGAGTCTCTCCTTCTGTGTTGTGGTTGATAATGACTTATACACCATCACTTTTCACTAAGAGTGTATTTTGCTGTTACTCTCCTTATTTCTCTCCCTAGGTTACTTTGGCATAGCTACGATCTTGCCATCCTACCTGCAATTTGATGATAATTTTTAAGTTTATTATTATGACATTAAGTTATAGAAGCTATTGCCTGCCTGCTTGTGCCATCTTCCCCCTCCCCCCGCCACTATTATTACCTCTTGAAAAGCAGGTTTTTCCAGGTCCTTATCTTGGCTAAACCTAAAAAAGATACTCTAAGAAATTGGGACTAAAGGGAAAAAATGGTAAATTTTTTTTTTTTTTTTTTTTTTTTCGAGGTAGGGTCTCACTCTGGTCCAGGATGACCTGGAATTCACTATGTAGTCTCAGGGTGGCCTCGAACTCATGGTGATCCTCCTACCTCTGCCTCCCAAGTGCCTCCCAGCAAAAATGGTAATTTTAAAGACAAGCTGTTGCTATCTGTTTAGCTTGCTTAGAGGCTTACAAAGGATATTTTCAGGTTTACACACCTGGATATATCACCCTAATGTATTTCATGACATTGTAAATATAATTTAGATTAAGCTCTCTTACAATGTATTGAAGACAATAATTTATCTCTCTACTTTCAGCTGTAAAGTTATAAAATAATTTTGGCAGAGATTTGTTAAATGATTAACATCCTTCCTACAAAGGCAAACAGGTGACCTAGAAGAAAAGGAGAAAAGAACAGTGTGGGGACTCACGTTACCACTTTATTCCTGGTTTGAGAGGGTCTGAGTAAGAAGACCCTTGGTGTGGAAAAGGCAGTTTCTAAGTTTCTTGTTATCGCAAGAATTAAATCTTTAAGTTTACACTTTCAATGGAAGACAAATTTAAATTTTTAAAAGAAAATATAGAAATGTTTCCAACATGATTGGATACAATGTCCGTGGTTTCAGTATTTCACATATAACACGACTGTCTTGTATTTATAACTTGGGTACAATGTCCATCATATTTTCAATATTCAGATACAGCTTCTTGGGTTTTCATTTGAAATAGTTATGTTACTAAGAAAAAAGTGTTGCCTAACTTTTTAAGAGAAAAATAAGAAAAATGAGCCTTTAAGAAACAGATAAAAATTATTGATCTACAATGTATTTTTGGTAAAGAAGTTTAAAGAAAAAAAATGCTTTCAAATGAGAAAGTTTTTGTAAGGTGAAGTGATATTATATCCTGAAACAAGAAAGAAGATAACAAGACTAAAAGCTTTAAGCATGCTATAAAAAGGATTATTGGGTTGAGAGATGGCTCAGAGGTTAAATGTACTTGCTTACAAAGCCTAATGGCTGAGGCTCAATTCTCAGTACCCATGAAAGCAAGACACACAAAATTGCAGTTTGTCCCAGTGACAAAAAGCCCTGGCAAGCCCATATTCTCTCTCATAAATAAGTAAATAAATAATTAATAAGTAAATAATTTTAAAAAGTTTATGGAAGTGAAAACTTATAGAGAGATGACACTAAATTTAAAGAGGTATTACAAAAATGACTATAATTAAAGGTTATTAAGGTTATTAAAACATTCTAAGGTCACTTAGATAAATCTCCTCCAGGCGTACTCTTAACTGCCATGCTTTTTGACTCTATTCAGCCTGAAGAAGTTAGAGCTGTTATTGTTCCATTTCCCTAACAACAATTAGAGTTGCCTCTCAGTTGGGGGCATGATAGAGGTTGAAGCCAGGTAAACTTCTTTTACAGAATCACAGACCCAGAACATAAAACATAGATGCTACCCTACCCTAGGAAGATGTTTTAGCTTCAGATATAACACTCCTATTATATTCATATGTCTTATGTAAATGGTATGTATATCTCATACAGAGTGTGAAAAAATTTAGACGCAGAGCATAACTGCTAACAAAATTGTTATGATCCAGGAATTTATTCTTTAATAGTTTGAACAACTGTTTCTTCTCGATGCTCTCCTGCTTACTCAACCTCACCTTTATCATATCCTAGGAACAAGCCTTCCTCTTACCAGGAGACCTAAAATAACATGATTCCATCAGCTTCATGGTTTTTGATTTCTTCAGATTATGTCTAGTGAGTAGTTTATCTTCATTTAACTGAAAAAGAGAATAATTTCTTCTTTTAACAAATAGAATATTTCTTTTCCTTTCATGATACTATATTCATGAGTTCCCATGGCGAATCTTTCCTTTTCCAGTTGTATATAACTAATAATGTTAAATGTAGAATATCCCAGTGGATATTAGTGTAACTCCATTAAGAACAGCAGGAATATCTTTGTTTATAGAAAGCCAGTTATGCAACTGGTATATATCTTACCATGTCATTTTGTTTTCACTTTTTAAAGAAAGTTTTACTCTGTAGAACAGACTGGCTTAAAAGTGACAGTAATCCTCCTGTCTCAGCCCATTGAGTGCCTACATTATTAAGCTAGGGGTTCTGTGCTGTATATTGAACCAATGTCAGGACTATATTGCAGCTGTTCTCCTGGTCTTTGGATGGGCAAAATATAGCCCACACCTTTCACAGATAGATTCTTCTTTCTGATTGTCTGTTGTGATAAGCTAGGGAATTGCCTAATGATAAACCATCTCCTGTACTGTGTGATTGTATATTCAATTGGTGATATTTGGGGAAATTTAAAACTTTTCTTCAGATATGTCAGGATGAATTGGAAATTTAAAAAAACCTGAGAATCACTGAAATACAAAGTTGATTAGAGGGTTCCAGGCTCACTCTCTAACTGGCAAGAGAGAACCAGGATGTTTGCTTATCAGGAAGGCAGCAGGCAATGCTTCCTGCTATGATAATCGCTCTTTCTAATGTTAATAAAGATTGCATAACCTCTCCCCCCCACACACGTTTTTTCCATCTCATTTTATTTACTTTCAACACTTTGCTGGGTTTTTCACACAACTTAATTCAGCAACATGATGACATTAGATTAAAAAGCTTTTTTGAAAATAAAAATGTTACCTTAAGTGCTAATTTCTTTTTCTTCACCTTTTAATTTTGAAACACTTCACAAGGAGCTGGGGGTGTGGAAGGCATGTCTGTAATCCTGGCACTCCACTTGGGAGGTGGAGGTAGGACTTTCAGGAGTTCCAGGTCAGGATCAAACAGTCTAGGGTATGAGACCCTGCCTCAAGCGAAAACAAACAACAAGAAATTCAAAATGGGAGAAAGGTAGTAAGAGTAGTACAATGAACGTGCCTTGGCCTGTTCACTTAGAATCACCATTTTTTACACATTTTCCTAGATTTCTCTCTCAGTCTATATGTACACACACACACACATATTATATATATATATATATATATATGCACTCATATGTGCATAAACATTAAATACATGCATATGCATGTTAACACATTCACATTATCTTTTTGGCTAAATCATTTGTGAGGAAGTTATCACATTTTTGCCCTAAATACTTCAGTATGCCTTTTGTAAGCACATGAAGATTCTTCTGTGTGAGAATAATATAACATTCCAATTTAACTATGATAAAATTAAGCATTTAATGTATGACGTATTTAAATATATTCCTTCTTGTCCCAGTAATGTCCTTTCTAGCTACCTGCCCTTCCACACCCTTAATTCAATCACTGAATACCTCTCTTCTTCAGTTAGTAGACACTCATTTCTGTGCCTCTCCATCAGGGAATGACCTGAGCAGCCAGAGCCTGTTGCCCTAGCTGGGCTCACAGATTGCAGGAAGTGAACATGTGGACATAGCTGGACATGTTGCTTCCCAGGTTTCAGCACTGTTCTGTGGATGAGTGGACGTGCCCTGAAGCCTGTTTACCTTTTCTTGTCAGCCAGGCTTCTTCACCCCTAGATCGTTTTCTCCTGGGGACAATTGGATGCTGTGACTCTATTGATTTTTATTTCAGACTTTGATTCTGGAAAAGGTGCTCAAAACTCTTCAGTGTCTCTTGGGCTGTATCTTTCTGTAAATAGGCCTCTCCATGCTTTTTCATTATTTTTAGACTGTACAATTTGGCAAGAAGACTATATAGGTAATGATATATTTTAAATTTATTTATTTAAAAGTATATATATATGTTGAGAGAAGAGAAAGACAGAGATAAAGAAAGAAAGAAAGAAAGAAAGAAAGAAAGAAAGAAAGAAAGAAAGAAAGAAAGAAAGAGAGGCAGAGATTAGCAAACCAGGGCCTTTTGTCACTACAAACCAACTCCAAATGCATGCACCATTTTGTGCATCGGGTTTCACATGAGTACTGGGGAATAGAATCCAGGCCATCAGGCTTTACAAACAAGCACTTTAACTACTGAGCAATCTCCCAGCCCTAATTTATATTTTGAGATGGAGTTTTACTATGTAGCTAAGATTGGCCTAGAACTCATGCTGATCCTGCCTCAACCTCCCCAATGCTGGGATTACAGATATGTCTCAGCATACCTGGCTCTTTTTAAAATTTTTATCATTATTATTATTAACAACATATTTCGTATGCATATGTCATGCGCTGGTACCCTCTTTTCCCTCGTCCCTTCTTCCATTCCATTGGGGACCCTTATCAGTGGGGTTGCAGGTATTCCCTATGGGGTTGTGGTTTATACATTGGGGAAACAGCAGTCAATTATTGTTTTGGGGGAGATGAAATGCCTCTGGGCATGATGTCTCAACCTGTGGCTCTTACATTCTTTCTGCCCCTTCTTCCACAACATTCTCTGAGCCCTAGTGGGTGAGTTTTAAGTCTACTTCAGTGATGAGCTCTTAGGAGCCTCTGGATTTCTGCTTTGGTAGGTGTTGAGTATCCTCAGCATCTGTCTTCTTCACTGTGGCAGACTCATTGTCAGGCTTATCATGGAAGCAACACTCTTGCTCATCTCCCAATCCTCTGTGGTTTCAGCTGAAGGGCAACAACTGGTTTATTTCCTCAGGTCTTACTTCCCTCTGCAAAAGAAAATCAGATTCTCCAATGGAGAGTGAAGTCAGCATAGGTTAAATGCGATAAGCATTGTTAATTTAGGGAGAATTTAATGTATGTAACCCCTCTTTTAGCCAAAGACTAGTGAGAGCTTGACACTGGAGAACATAATCTTTGTCTCCATAGGATTCTGATCTGGTTCCCAATTCCAGATATGAGTCCCTTTACACTGAGAAAATCTCTTAGCCAATAAGAAAGCTATTGGTCACCCACCAAGGCTGTGTGCCACTATTGCACTGGCATGTCCCCTTGCCCTCCAGCCAAACCATTCCATCCCTATGATCTGGGCCTTGAGTTGCCTAGCAATACCTGACTGTTTCTAATAACTACTTTTGATATTTTAAATTAGGTTATTGCATTTCTTTCCTCTAATTTTTAATTAAATAAATTAAAAATTGTTAAGACATGGTCTTACTATATAACCCAGACTGGCCTCAATCTTGGAATTCTCCTGTTTAAGTCTTCTATGTTCTTGGACTATCACTGGTGAAAGGACGGAGATACAGTTCCTTATTGACACACCCAGAAACCTGGGAATTTTCTTAATGTTTTAGGGACCTTGATTAAGGCAAGCAGAGGATTTGTGAATACAGAAGTCTTTCAGGACTAGTTGGTGTGATTCAGAGTTAGAGCTTATTAAAGATGTTTTACTATAGAGCTTATTAAAGCAGGAGGGTTAAGAGAAAGCTTCACAAACATGGGAAGTAAGATATTCCCCAGAGTATGGGTGTGGGCTTCTCTAAGAGGGAGTTGTGCTTTTTATTAAAAGACATTTCAGCCTAGGTTATGAGCATAGGAGTTAAGGAAAAGAGAAACACTCGGAAAGAAAGACACACCACAAACACAAATGTAGGCTTCTCTGAGTGAGCCACAGCTTAATGTCTCAGCATTAGTCATCTATATGATCTTGGGGACTATCAAGTTACATCTCAAACTTACTACGGAATCTTTTTACTTTCTTTCTTGTTTTGGTAAGTGAGAGCATAGGACAGTTTTGAAGGTGCCTTGGGTGGGATCACAATCTTATACACCAACAGGTTGCACAAGGGGTTTAGAATATGTCCTTTTACTGTAAAGGGGCTTTCTGGCGGGCTTTCTAGGAAACTGCAGGCTTACAGCTGGGAAAGGACATGAATCTTAAGCAAACATTATTTGTGCTGGAATTCTTGATTTTCCACTGACAAAAGGCTTTACCTAGATGCCAGAGTGAGGGGTTTCTTTCCCTTCTCACATACCCATTATTTTCCCTGAATTTCTACCATGCTACAGGTGTATGCGACCACACCTGGCTTATATTTTCTTCTAGGAATAACATCATCTACTGGGACAAATGAAATAGACATTTTAAAAACTATCTTATCTTATTTGTTTTTGAGAGAGAATGAATGAATGAATGAATGAATGAATGAATGAATGAATATGGGCACACCAGGGCCTCCAACCACTGCAAACAAACTCCAGGCACATATGCCACCATGTGCATTTGGCTTACATGGTTTCTGGACAATCAAACCTGTGTCCTTAGGCTTCACAGGCAAGCATCTTAACCACAAACCATCTCTCCAGCCCTAGACATCCTTATAAAACTGGATTGATCCCATTTTATTTAAGCTTTGTATTTCCTTTTTAGGTCTCTTTCACATTTACCTGTCCAAGAGGTTAAAAATATTATAGTCTTATTTTTGTTCTAAGATTTTTTATTCTTATTTATTTATTTATTTATTAGAGAGAGACAGAAGGAAGAGAGGGGGAGAGTGAGAATGGGCATGTCAGGGCCTCTAGCCACTGCAAACTAACTGTGTGCCCCCTTGTGCATCTGGCTTACTTGAGACCTGGAGAATCAAACCGGGGTCCTTAGACTTTGCAAGCATGTGCCTTAACCACTAAGCCATCTCTCCAGCCCTTATTTTTATTTTTTAAAATTTTATTTATTTATTTATTTATTTATTTATTTATTTATTTATTTGTAAGGAGAGAGAATGAGAATGGATGCACCAGGGCCTCTAGCTGCTATAAATAAACTCCAGATGCATGCACCACTTTGTGCATCTAGCTTTTACTGGGTATTGGGGAATTAAACCTGGGTCATTAGGCATTTCAGACAAGTGCCTTAACTGCTGAGCTATCTGTCCAGCCCAAATCATATTTTTATTCATAAGAAAAGACAGGCAGGGTTTGGGGATAGTTCAGTGAAAAATGCACTTGTCACACAAGCATGAGGATTGGTGTTTGGATTCCTAGTACCCATATAAATGCAGGGGGCATGATGGTCAGTGCTTGGGGGTAGGAGAGGGTATATCCTGGGGCAAGCTGGCTCACTAGAAGGGCTAAATTGGTTCTGGGTTTACGTGAAAGACCCTGTCTCACTCAGTAAGTAAAGTGGAGCATCATTCAGGAAGATACCCATCACCAACCTATAACCTTCACAGGCATATGCCCATGCTTGTACACTCACAAACATGTCATCTTCACGCACATGAACAAGCATATACACACATGCCAGAGAGAGAGAGGGAGGGAGGGAAAGAGGGAGAAGAAGAGGAGGATGAGGAAGAGGAGGATGAGGAGGAGAGGAAGAAGAAGAAAAAGAAAAGGAGAAAGAAAGTGTGGTAGTTTGAGTTAGGTGCTCCCCATAAATTGATGTGTATTGAAAGCTAGGTCTCCGGCTGGTGACAATTTGCGAATTGAGGCCTCTTGGAGGAGGTGTGTTGTTGGGGGCGGGTTTATGTGTGTTGTAGCCAAGCTTTCCCTTGCCAGTGTTTGACACACTTTCCTGCTATTATTGTCTACCTGATGTGACTAGGCGGTGATGTCCAGCCTCTGCTCCTTCAGTGTTTTCCCCTGCCATCATGGAGTTTCCCCTCAAGTCTATAAGCCAAAATAAACTCTTTATCCCACAAGCTGATTTTGATCGGGTGCCTATTGCCAGCAATGAGAAGTTAACTGCAACAAGAAAATTGATACCTAGAACTGGGGTCATTATTACTAGAAAGCTGACTGCCTTTTCTGGAACAGAATTGCTAGAAGAATGTGGAAGGGTTTCAAACCTTGGCCTAAGAGACACCTTGCAGTGCTGTAAGTAGAGTTTGATGGACCATTCTGGTTAGATTTGAAAGACCTGGATGCAGTGAGAACTATGGAATGTGAGGTTTGGCTTAAGGTCTCAGTAGACTTGTGTAGAATAGGAATATTAGTCACCCCTTTGACCACTATGCTATTTTAATATTCCTCTTTGGTTATATTTTTCTTATCTCCCCTTCCTCATAGTTGTGGCTATAGAGGAAGACCTCTAGACAATGCATCCCCCACATGACCACATCAATATATATATTTTTAATTTATGACAATCTGCTCTGTACAACATATATAGTTTTCATTACTGATATCTCTATTAATTATTTTTTGAGGCAAGCCCAACAGATTGGCCTTTTTATATGTGTGTATGTGTGTGTGTGTGACAGAGAGACAGAGAGAGAGAGGAAAAGAGGGACAGAGAGAGAATTAGTGTACCAGGGCCTCCAGCCATTGCAGTCAAACTCCAGAGGTATGTGCCCACTTGTGCACATGTGTGACATTGTGTGCTTGCATCACTGTGTGTCTGGCTTACAGGGGACCTGGAGGGTAGAACAGGAGTCCTTAGCCTTCACAGGAAAGCCCCTTAACTATTAATTCATCTCTCCAGCCCATCTATTTATTATTTTAAATGAGATATCAGTATGGTTATGAAAAGGGAGTCACTGTTGTGTGAATGGTAGAGAATTTGAACTAAGGTCTGAGTCTCACTCTGTACAATCCTCCTGCCTCAGTTTCTTGTGTGCTGGGATTCTGGATTTGTGACACTGATCCTGCTTGGGATTCCTTTCGAAACATTGCAGAGATATAGTTGTTTTTTGTTGTTGTTGTTTTGTTTGTTTTGTGTTTTTTTTCATTTTTCTGCATTGTCAACTCATATTTGACTGTTTACAGCTATTTTAGATCAGTGATATGTGTCACTTTCTCTTTATTTGGTGATCGAACAATGACTATTTTATTTTTTTTTCTATGCCTCAATGCTTCATTAGGTATTGGGAACAATTATGAAATAGACTCAATTACCAGGCACTCCAAAAGTCTTAGGCTAACTATATAAGAAAGCTGGGCATAATGGTTTATGTCTATAATCTCAGCACTTGGGAGGCTGAGGTAAAAAACTTGTCATAAGTTTGATGCCAGTGAGTTCCCAGTCAGTCTGAGCTAAAGTGAGACCTTACATCAAAAAAACCAAGACAGGGGGATGGAGAGATGTCTTAGCAGTTAAGATGCTTGCTTGAAAAGCCTAAGGACCCAGGTTCAATTCTCCAGGTTCCACATAAGCCAGATGCACAAGGTGGCACATGCATCTGGAATTCATTTGCAGTGGCTAGAGGCCCTGGTGTGCCCATTCTCTCTTTCTCCGTTTCTCTGTCTCAAATAAAAATAAACCAAAAAATATTTAAAACCAAGATAAAACAAAACAAACAAAAACAACCAACCACCCAAATAAATAGAAAACAGGCTCATAACAAACAGCCATTGAACATATTGGTATATTAGTTTCCTGTGGTATGTGGCTTAAACGCTTGTGGTTTCCCACAACACGAATGTATTTAATCAGAGTTCTGCAGGCTAGACTCTGTAATAAATACCACTGGACAAAATTCAAGTTGTCATCTGGGAGCATTTCCCTCTGGAGGTAATAGGCATTTCCTGGTTCCTGGAGTCAGCCAATAATCCATGGCTTGTGGCCACATCATTTCAGAGTTTTGCTTCTGTGCTCGCAATATTTACACCTCTTCTGTAATGAGCTCCTTTGACTCTCTTATAAGGATACTTGAGGTTGGATTGAGGACTTACCTTGACAATCTACCTGGACTTCCCTGGGATAGTCTTCCTATCTCAACCTCTGAATAGTCTGTTTTGTCATGAGAGATAACATCTGGAGATTCTAGGAATGAGAATAGGGTCATTGGTGGAGTGGTTCACTTAACTTACTATAGTCAGGTAAAATTCACAGAGAGACTGGAAGGAGTTTTATTTTCATGTGGTTTCTAATCATCTGAGGAAACTATGACTGGGAGTTACTGGCTGTCTTTAAAGTTAAACTCTTTAAGGACTGCAAAATACTACCTACTTATTTACATCTGAAACTGTACACAGGATATAGAAAGAACACACCCTTAGGGGCAGATAGGGGAAAATGTCAAGAACTTATTGAACCAACAGTCAATGTTACTGTTCATTCCATGGTTGGTACAGAAAAGTATTTTTTTTTTTTTGGTCTAATGTAAAGTTTACCTACTCATACTAAAGGTATTTTATCATTTTTCAAATTCTGTTTTACCTAATTTACCTATAAGTTCATTATGTTAAAGTTTTGAGTAAAATTTTCCTTTTCTTCATGTATTTTTCATACAATTTGGATTATTTATGATTGCTATATGTCCATTTCCATAAGAAGATATTTTAACTTTTTAAGATTTTTAAAAAATATATTTTATTTATTTATTTGAGAGGGAGAGAGAAAGATGCACAGAGAGAGAGAGAGAGAGAGACAGAGAATGGGTGGGCCAGGGCCTCCAGCCACTGCAAGCAAACTCCAGACACTTGCACCACCATGTGCATTTGGCTTATGTGGGTTCTGGGGACTTGAACCTGGGTCCTTAGGCTTCACAGTCAAGCACCTTAACCATGAAGCATTCTCTCCAGCCCATGTTTTAGATATTTGATTAGTAATTCATCCTATTTTTACATTTCCTGTTGATCCACAATCCTTTGTCCAGTTCTGACACATTAGCATTTTTGTTCCTCTAACATTTTTGTATCCCTTTTGGCAGGATGGGTTTAAACTGTTTTGGGTCAATATGTATGCTTATATGTATGCTTCTTCTAATTAGCAGTAACTATGCTTATTACTTGGTATAATCTAATTAAAGGGCCTCACTGCTACAGTACAGGTCATTTATATTTATAATGCCAAGTGACATGTGATCCTGTGTGTGTACATGTGTGTGCATGTGTGTGAGTGTGCATATGTGCATGTGTATAATGCTGGGGACTAAAATCAGGGCCTATGCATGTTAGACAACTACTTTAAAACTGATCTATTCTCCTTGCCCAGGTGGACGGCTTTTATTTTATCATTTTGTTGTACATTATGGATCAGATTTACCAATTTCTTTTTTCTTATGTATGATATTTCAATGAAGATTTGCTTTTTGCTATTAGTTATTTGTTCCTAAAAGTATCTGTAGAATATACATTTGGCCCATTTTTGTTCTTTAAGGATTAGTAGTTTAAGGATAAGTGGTTGATATAATTATATATTACCCAATGATTAATACACACATCAATGGATTATTGATGTCTTATATGATATGTGATTCACTATATTTTCTCCATTTGTCTTTCAACCCAACATGTATTAATTAATTAGCTTTTAGATAAATTCTTTGGTGATACTAATAGCTTTTTATATTGTACATTCTCTTTACCAAGAAATAGATTCTTTTAAAAGCTTTTATGTGTTCATAAATGGTAATTTTATCATCAGTCCCTATCCTACAAATAATGATTACGATGAATTTCACAGCTAGACAACTTGTATTTTGATGTTATAAGATCATCTTCTTGGTAAGTGAACCATATACTGATATGGGTTATTGTTTAATTCTGTAACATCCTATGACTCATGGTTTTAGGCTAAGCCTTCAGGTTTTGGCTCACTCATGCATTTATGAGTTTATACTCTTCTATGATAGTTAAATTATCTTGAACATATCTCAGAAAATATGCTCTAAACACACATTTAAAAATTACTATGCCAGAGAAGTATTACTTGTGGTTAAGAGGTAGAAGCAACCCATGTCTACTGACAGATGGGAGGATAAATGAAACCTGGACTGGATGGGTTGATGTATATCAACAGAGGTGGAGTCTTTTGAAGGGGCCTGAATGCTCAAGGAATGTCCTGTTCTTCAAAGTCTGCTTTATTCCCTTCTTGGATTAACAAATTGGCACCCTACTTGGTATTATGGAGTATGAGAAATGCAGGAACGAGAGGGTTATTGAATATGCAACATGGTCTTGTGTTTTGGAAAAGGCCTTGGGCAGTATGAAGCAGGTTTGTTGGATGCCTGCATGGAGATCCAATGGAGCTGTGAGGATGGGCCGTGGGTTGCAGTGGAGATGCTGGGACCATGAAATGGCTGCTAAGGAGAGCTTCCAGCACCAGATGAAGTTTTCCAGGACTGTGAATAGCCTAGCTGGAGGGGCAGAATTGGAACTTCTGAGACTAGTTGCTGGTTAGAATTATTGGACTTAGAGAGTTGTCACTGACTAAAGTTGTTGGACTTGGAGCTACAAAGTGTGATGTTTGCCCAGTTTAAATCTTGTATTGGTTGAGTATTTTTTTGTTATGCCCAATGCCATCTCACAGTGTGAATGTTTATTCTTCTGTGCCATTATGTTTTTTTTTTTTGTTGTTTGTTTGTTTTTTGGTATTGTAGCTCAGTTAAAGACCTTGGACTATGGGTATGTTTGAATAACATTGGGATTGATTACAGACTATAGGGACTTTTAAAGTTGGACTGAAGGCATTGCATTTTACATCATGGATGGTTATCAGTTTATGAGGGCCACGGGTGGAATGTGGTGGTTTGATTCAGTTGTCCCCCATAAACTTGGGTGTTCTGAATGTTTGGTTCCAAGCTGATGAAGATTTGGGAATTAACAATTCCTGGAGGCAGTGTACTGTTGGGAATGGGCTTATGGGTATTATAGCCAGTTTCCCCTTGCCAGTGTTTGGCACACTCTCCTGTTGTTATTGTCCACCTGATGTTGGCCAGGAGGTGAAGTCCACACTCTGCTTGTGCCACCATTTTCCCCTGCCATCACGGAGCTACCCCTTGAGTCTGTAAGCCAAAATAAACCTGCCCCCCCCCCCACCAAGCTTCTCTTGGTCAGGTGATTTCTGACAGCAATGAGAACCTGACTGTAACAGATGGCATGGAACAAAATTATGCCAAGCTGAAGAAAGACTTAAATTTCTCGTTTAGAAGGCACTAACTTGGTGAAATTAGTATGGTATAATTCATATATACTGTCAAAATAATAGTTTCAACAGAAATGGGAAGTCTAGCTTGTAACCCAGAAGGAGGGTATTCAGTTTGCCACATACATATTTATACATATTGATATTACAATCTAGGATCCACATATGAGAGAGAACCCAAAGGACACTGTTTTAGAAATGGGGAATGTCAGGAATGTCAGCTGTTGAAAGAGGCCAAAGAGAAAAAACTGAGAAAAAATAGTCGTGATACTCAGGAAGGAGTTTACTGGAGCTCTGTACGAGATAGGGACAAGCGTACTAGCGAAATCATGGAGTTCATCAATGATAAGGAAACAGGACTGGACTCAAACATTGTTTAGGCCTTTAGAGCAGTGTGTGTGTGTGTGTGTGTGTGTGTGTGTGTGTGTACTGTTGTGCATTTTTATTTCTTGTGTCTTACCTTTTCCAATACCCAATCTTCCCTAGAGAAATAGATTCCTAGCTGGAAGACATCCTGCCCTCTGGCTGTCACAGTATCCAAGCAGATGGCAGGGAGTCTCTTTTCACTTGTATTATGGTGCTGAGAGTGAGAGGTAGATACAAAAACATTCTCCTGGAGCCTGTCATATTATGATGAAATCAACTCATCCATAAAAGAGCTATTCAGAAAATGAGATTGTAGGCGCATAGCTTGCAAGAATGGGGCTGAGGAACAGGAAGCTCTTAGGAACAAGCAGTAGAAGGAAACAAATGGAAGCTTGTCTTGAAAAATACCTGCTGCTGCAAAACACATCCCCAGCTCGTTCTTGCAAGCACAAACAGGAGTCCTTTTGAATCTGAACCAAGTAGGCATATAATACTGTCACTGTATCTCAGCCACCAACATCACTGTCATGTCCAGCCAGTGCTTTCAGAATACTTGACCTAGAAACAGAAAATTCGGGGATGGATTTGGTCTAAGGCCTTTGTTTACATCCATACCAGCATTTCAGGAAGTCCTTGACCTGTTCAGTTAGCCCACTGAAGAACATTTTTTGTGGGCAGTGACTTCAGGAACTTTCTGCAATCATCTCAGATTGCTCCTTCTGCTTTGGGAGTAAGGACCTGGGTAATCCTTGAGGGCTCACATGGGAAGGGACAGAGACAGAGTACCCATTCCCAATGTCCACAGAATACAGAGTGCATAAAGGATTCCTGACATTTCCTCTTTAGACTATAATCCATGGCCTTGGAAACTTAGTGAGCTTAGAGGTATATATAAGTGCACAAAGTAGAGAATTTTTATTTCTTTGCTTCAATAAGGGAGGCAGGAATATTTATCCCACCACCATCCAGTCATTCATCATTCAATTCCCTTTTGGTTACTCACTCATACCTTTATTACACATGCCCCATGAGCTATACCCATTCTATAGTATAGGAAGGGATTAGAAAAATTACTTGCTCACAGGAAAAATGACCTGGAAAAATGTAGAGTCACATTTTATTGGAATACTGAGCAAGAAAAAACACATCTGGCTGGCAGCAGGAAGAAGTTGGATTGGTTAAATTTTCTGTTGAACAAATTGCCCTACATAGATGTGCTTTCTCTAGGAGATAAAGTTCGAATTATGATTCAAAATTACTAGATTTTGAGTCAGTGTTTTTGCTCCTCAGAGGAACAACCTGGATATATGCAGAGTCATGATGGATATCAGAGCAATAGAGGCCATTTTGAAACAACTTAATCTGGTTTGAGTTAAAATTTTATAGCTTGAAAGGTTTGCTTGCTTCATATGAAGGTGTATCAGTCCTATTAAAAAAAAAAAATCATGTGAGCCTAAAGATAGCTTGGTGCAGGCAGCTTTTGAATAGCAAAATTAGATAATACTCTTTGCATCAGTTTTGTACAGAGACCACTAGATGGTAGCATTTTACTTCTTTCCAGATTTAATGTAGGCTTCTTGTAAAGATGCTACCTGTTTCCTGAGGGCTCTGTGGGGCTGACAGTCTCCAACAATGGGCAGTGAAAGCCACCATTCTCTCACTGATATTCAGTGAGGAGAAGAAATTATTTTATGTGATTGTTTTACCAGTTTTTGTTCAGAGAACCAACTACTTCGGTTCAGCTATTAATCTTTGTGCTTGGGAAGGTGTCAGAGCATTGAAAAGTTATACTGATAGTTACAGAACCACATCAAAGGTCTACTTGGTACATTTTAAGCAAACTTTTGTGATCTATAATTTCACCCTTTGTAGTAGGTGTACTTATCAATGACCCTGTTTAAGTATACTGCACACAGATGCTCTTAGTGATAACATCGATACAGGCTCCACCTCCTTTTCACTATGGTCTGCCTAAGGACTCCACCTACACCAGCCTCTTTCATCTCTCTGTCCTTACAGTGCTGTCTATTTTCTGTTAAACACTTACTGTTGTAGCTTTCCATTTAGTATGATTTCATTCAGCCTTCCCTTGTGTTTATCTTCTCAGTGTCTTCAGAAGCACACACTCTATCTCCTTCTCTCAAATAAATAAATAAATAAATAAATAAATAAATAAATAAATAGAGATTTTTTTAAATTTTAAGGCATGAGAAGCATTGGAACTATATCATTTCTCTTTTGAATGCTATAGGAAGCTTTATCAAGAAATTCCATCATTAGGGTGCTACTTGTAAGAGAAAAGGCAGTACAGAAAAGGACAGTCTCTAGTCACTTACAGGGATTATGCAGATACATATCAGGCTGCTAGTTTCCCTTGCTGTCCTTATTTAGGCCTCCATGAAAGGAGAGACAGAACAGGAAACCAGGACCAGCAATGCATCGTGGCAAGGATGAGCCTAGAGATGGAAACAGGATGCCACACACACAATTAAGGGACTGCACAGATGCCCTTCAGGGAATTTACTAGAATTAACTTTGCACCTGTCTCCCTACTACTTCTTCCTACTTGCCAGTCTGAGCTGAAGGAGGGCTGGTTTGTGAGTATTAACAATGTGGTATAGTGGGGCAGAAGAAGGGAGAACAATAAATTCTCAGTGATGGAAATGGCTAATTATTATGCATGTTTAGCTACATGAATATTTGCATATACACAGTATAGAAGATCTTTCATAATAGAAATATGAGAAATGTTATTGTTTTGTCACATGCCCACTTTTACTATAGGTTGAGCATGAGGACCTGAAATTGGATGCCCAGTATGCATGTGAAAACCAAAAGTGGTGGCATGCACCTAGAATACCAGTGCTGGAGAGGTGGAGATAGAGGATCCTGGAGCTTGCTGGCTAGCTTGCCTAGAGAGTTCTAGATTCAGTAAGAGACCCTGTCTCAAAAAAGAAGTCAGAGAGGAGACTGAGGAAGACACTCAATATTAATTTCTGGTCTCCACTTGCATGACCCCCACAGGTGTGCCCATGTACATACAAACATGCATAAATACACTTATGCACTCATGCTGAACAGAACCACTGCAATAATCCTTACAGATGGAGATCTCTTTAGCAGACAGCACTGGGGAATTGTTTTCAAACTACACAGCATCATTACACATTCTAATTTAGATTTCTGTAACCAGTCCCCTTCCAAGATGGAAATCATTCCTTGTAACTAGATATGATACCGAGGGGGAAGTTGGTTTGTGAGTATTAACAATGTGGTATAGTGGGGCAGAAGAAGGGAGAACAATAAATTCTCAGTGATGGAAATGGCTAATTATTATGCATGTTTAGCTACATGAATATTTGCATATACACAGTATAAAAGATCTTTCATAATAGAAATATGAGAAATGTTATTGTTTTATCACATGCCCACTTTTACTATAGGTTGAATACAAAGCCCCTTGCTAAGAGATGGAATGATATACTAAATTCCATAATCATATTCAGTACACAAATATTTGTTGATCACTAATGAAGAGCCAGTTAGGCATTGTGACTCATTTTGATAAGTAAGACAGCCCTATAAATCAAACAAAACAAAGAACAACAAGCTGGGGAGATTGTTCAGTAGTCAAAGATGCAAAACAACAACAAACAAAATGACTTACTCTGGCTAGAGAACATGTTCCTCCCCTTTCTGGTTTATGTCTCCAACCCATGTCATAAAGTATCACTAAATCGACCATTTTTGTCCTCCTAATCTACAGAATGAATACTGTGTTAAGTCCTTGCTCTGTTTCATACCACCCTGTTCATAACTTGTACTTGAATGTGCATGTTTTTCTTGATTAATAGCTGCCTCAGTCAGAGATCATGAACTTATTACTGTTTTTCCTTTTTCTTTTTTTTGAAAAATATTTTACTTATTTGTTTATTTGAGAGAGAGCGAGGCAGACAGAGACCATGAGTATGAGCACATCAGGGCTTCCTGCCACTGCAAACAAAGTCTAGACATATGCACCACTCAGTGCATCTGGCTTTACATGGTTCTGGAGAATTGAACTGGAACTGTCAGGCTTTACAAGCAAGTGCCTTTAAAGCTGAGCCATCTCTCCAGCCCCTGTTTTTCTTTTTGAGGTAGGATCTTGCTATGCTGTCCACACTGATCTGGAACTCATAATCCTCCTGCCTCCACCTCTGAAGTGCTGGGAATACAGGTGCATGTCACCATACAAGGCTTCGATGTGAACATCTTTAAACATCTAAAACGCCCTGCTCACATGTGCTTTGGGTACCTAGCCTGTCCACCTTCTTGGATCTGAATGGCACGTCTCTGCCTTTGGTTCAATTAAAATTTGCTTATCACACCAATGAGTCCCAGGACTATAGTACAGGTAATGCTAGCTCGTTTACTTATTTTTTTTTCCTTGCCTTGACCAATTACAAGTTCTAGGATCCACTGAGACTTTGGCATTGGACAGTTAATTATTTTGCATGATCTGGGAATATTTAGTTACGTGTAATTTTAAAAATAATTTCTTGAACAGTCTCTGTTATGCTGCAAGAAGACTGTAGGTCTAGTAACAAATGTTTGGTTGGTCCATTCCATCACTCATAATATGTCCAAAAAGAAAGTTAAACTCTGGAAAACTATTGTGAAATATATATTCAATGTAGTTACAAAATAGTTCTGAATCAATATATAACCTGAAAGACTGTGCACATACACACTCTTTCAAAAGTTTGTGAGCAAAGGTGGAAGCGACAGTTTGATCATTTCAGCTCATCTTCTGTTTCATTCAGATGTGCAGTGAGCTTACTCCTGTGGGAGAAATGACAGAGACCAGCAGGGTCTCTGTGTGCTCTTCATGCACTTATATTTGAATTTTTAAAACTAGAAATAGTAGAAATTAAGTTTTTAATCAAAGAAGTGTTTATGAAAGCACATTTTTGTAGAACATGCATAAAATGAGGAAAACATAATGTATGAGGGTTTATGGTGAATGTGAAACTGATAAACAGGCTTCAGAGAAAAACACCAGAAATTTTAATAGTGAGTCCCAAGGGAAAGAATATGGAATTACTGTCCTGGGGATATAGCTCAGTGGTATAGTACTTGCTTAGCATTAACAAGCCTCGGGGTCCAAACCCCTATGCTGGAAATATGTGTATGGAGTTATTGGAACATTAGGTAGTAGTTTGAATAGATATACCCCATAAACTCATGTTCTGAATGCTTTGTCCCAACTGATGGCAATCTAGGAGATAGGGCCTTGCTGGGAGATGTGTGTTGTTGATAGCTGGCTTAGAGGTGTTATAATGTGGTTCCTCTTGCCAGTGTTTGGCTTACTCTCCTGCTACTATTTTCCACCTGCTGTGGCAGAGGTGGTGTCCAGCCTCTGCTCGTGCCATGCTTTCCCCTGCCATCATGAAGTTTCCCCATTGAGACTGTAAGCCAAAATAAATCGTCCCCAACCCATCAGCTACTTTTGGTCAGGTGCTTTATCCCAGCACTGACAAGGTAACTACAATAGGTTTTTAAAAAATCATGGGGTCTATCATTTTTTATTTTATTTTTAGAGGGCATTTAAAAATTCATAGAGAATTCAACAACATGATTTTTTCTTTTACTATCCCATTTATAATCAAATATTTAAGTGTTCATCATGTCTGGCTCAGTTTTGGGTTGTTGCAAGTGAATAGAATATTACTGAGATTAAATAAATTTTCTTAGCTTTAACTGAAAGTCATTCTGGTGTATTTATGTTTACCATTCACCTTGAACATATTATCTATTTTTATTTTATTATTTACACACTATACATTATACTCTTATTATTAATCATATCAACAGCACTAATGACAGCCAGCTTTTTTGGAACGAAAGTTTGTAAGGTGTTTTCCCATTCTTACAATTCCATCATGACATTTATAAAATTCTGACTAAAGGGCTAGAGAGATTGCTTAGTGGTTAAGGCGTTTGCCTGTAAAGCCAAAGGAACTTGGTTTGATTTTCCAGGACCTGCATAAGCCAGATGCACAAGGAGGCTCATGCATCTGGAGTTCATTTGCAGTTGCTGGAGGTCCTGGTGCACCCATTCTCTCCCTCTCTCCCTCCCTCTCTCTCTCTTTCATTCTCTCAAATAAATAAATAAAGTTTTAATAAAATAAAATTCTGACTAAGAATATAAATTAACAGTCATACTCAGTAATGAGCTTAGATTTTTCTGAGGGCTTTCTATTTTGATTAAGACATGGAAGGTGCATGTGTTTAAAAAAAAAAAAAACAACAACAAAAACTAAACACACACTACACTTAGAGATAGAGAAAGGCTGAGACTTGTTAAAATGAAAACCAGACCTAGTTGCTTAAAAAAGAGAAGCATGTAGGAAGAACATATAATTTCCCTTACTATCTTTGGGCTTGGAGAAATGCCCAGGTTAGTGACAAAGGGAACTCTGAGGGAAGACTCTAAATCTACCACAATGTAAGAGAGGAAATGGAAGATCAAATAGATCTTTACTCAAGAGCACAAACCATCAAGAATCTGAGAGAGTTCAAGAAATAATAAGATTTCTACTGATATTTTTCCAAATTGAAATAGTACTATGATTTACCAATTTAAATTCTTTTGAAAATGAGCAGCAATGCAGCCTTAACTCATTAACTACTCAGACTCATTACAAATCGCTCTATGACTAGTTTTCACATCCTGCAGCAACCCCGTCTTAAAACCGACTGCCCTCTTTCATCTTTACCAGCTTTTGAACCAGTTTCTTTTCGATGCATCCTTTCTGGTTTTTGTTCAGATGTTGCTCTGATATCTGGGAAAGGCTTCTCATGCTTACAAAGGCTCTGCAGATTTATAGATTCTGCAGGTCTAATGTGGGGTCATGAGTGCATATTCTAGCAAGTTCCTAGTGATGAAAATGCTTCTGTTCTGTGGGTAGCATGGGTCTGTAGGATACTGTATTAGCGTCCTAAATGATTGTTCATTGTCAGATGTTTATTTTCACAGCACTATTTTAATACAATTTTTCCTTTGCTAGAAACCATGCAGGAATCTACCTCAAATAGTTTAAAGCCAAATAAAGTCATTTTCTGTCCTTTATCTGAAATAACTTTCTCATATTCATTTTGAAATAACCCTCTAACAATATTTTTCACTTTCATTTTCAGAATGCTGTGTGTTCATAAAACCAGTCAAATTTCCTTTCCCTGTGCAGCTTCTCGCTTGACAGGGAGTGGGCCTAGCAGGCTTGCTAGCTGTCCCCCCCCCACCTTCCTAGTACACACCAAAACCTGGAGGGCAGAAGGAGGGCAGTGAAATACCTATGTGTGGGCAGCTGCTTTGAACTCATATACACATGGGGTCCTGGCTTTGGCCTGGAGCCTGAGGCTGCTCAGTTAAAATGAATGTAACTTCCTTCATTCTCTATGGACACTACAGTACCAGGCCCTAGGACTGCAGCCATCTGAACCTGGGCCTGGGTGTCCCCAGCAGAGAATCACTCAGGATGTGTTAGTGTAGATGCCTGTGGGAAGCTGGCCTCTGAGGGAAGAGTCATTTACTGAGGTCCTCTTGCACCGTCCTCATTAGATTCCATCAGCAGTGCCATGCTTACCTCAGAAGCAAGTCCTGATGTGTGCTCTCATTTTCTGTCTCAAGAACAGTTTAAACAGAATGAGCATTATCTGATGTTTGAGGTCATGTGAGGTCATCTGGGCCAGCTGCCTGATTGATGAGGTAACTTTTTCTTCTTGAAATCCATTGGCTTATGCTAACTATATTTAATTGGATTAAATTTGACCTATTAAATTTACTAGGAAATTACATCTCTGTATTATTTTTGTACAGTTGTACAAAAAGGGTCTTTTAAAATAGTCTCTGTAACCTCTTTTAGTGGTTATATTTTTATGTGTCTGTATTTAGGCAAATTGTCTCCAAATAAATTAGAAAGTGATCCCCACCCCCCAGAAAAAGAACCCAGAATTTTCATTTACTAACTCTTACTTATCTAATAATTCCTCCCTCCTCTCCCTTGTTTCCTTCCCTCCTAGAATCAAAATAGAAAATTCCTTACATCTATACACAGTTGCAGACAAAGAGCCTTCATGGATCCACACACCTTCCCTAGAGATACTCAGCTTGGGATGTCTCATCCCCAGGTTGAAGCTTGGAGACTCAGGAAGCTGACGATTGGTAGGGAAAGTTTTGGTGGCACTGAGTTTGTTGGTGTTCAGGTCAAACTTAGCCCAATTCCATGGCCTCAGCCACTGGCCACTTAATCAGCAAAACTGGAAGGAGGAAGTCCTAGCAGGGAGGATGGTCATCCCCATCCTAAAGCCCTAAACTGTGAGCATTCTTCTTTAAATTAGCAAGGGCTCTAGGAACATTTCCAACTTGCTTTCCATAGCACAGCAGCTTTTACACACAGACAGTGGGTTCCATCAGATTAGATCATATGGACAGGCCCTCTGCAGGACCTGTAAGTCTCTGACCATATAAATAAAAACTAATAAGGAAACAAACAAAAATGTTTTCTTTCAACTGAAAACATCAAAATCCTCATGCACAATTCCTGGGCACAAAGAAATGCTCAATGAAAATTCAGAATTTTTGTTCACAATACTGATGATAAAAATAATACATATCAGAAACTACCAGGTATATGCAGAACCTGGAACACAGGGAAGTTCATAGCCTTAGGCATTTACATTAACAGAAATAAAAGGATAAAAATAGGAGAATTAAAATATCCCAAATCCTAAGACAAATAAACAGCATAAGCATAAGAAATCACAAGAAAGGAACATGCTAAAAATGAAGGTGGAAATGAGCACACCTGCTGCAGCCAGGGTTTTGGCTTTGGGCCTCATTACTGGCCACCAGCTGGAGTGACTTGGTACTCTTGCTGCAGGTAAGGATTTCTTTGATATAATAAAGCAAGCTGTGCTCACAGGAAAGGTCACGGCCAGTGAGAAGGGGAAGCATGGCCCACCTACACCCCCAATGCAACTTTCAGTCCCCCTTTAAAAGGGACTCAGCATTTAGAAAGTGTGTGGCTGAAATCCTGCCTGAATCTACCCAGGCACATGCTTCACGAAGACCCAGATTCATCCTTCATTCTGATGTGGGCGGAGCTTCCTGGGCATCACCTCAATGTATAGTCCAGATCCTGGGCCACCTTGGCTTCAGCAAACATTCCAACCCCACAGAGGGCTTTAGATGCCTGTAAACTGGTTGTCCATGCCAAGTCACAGGTCCGATTTGTCAGCTGTCTATTTTGAACTTGGACAGAATAATGCCAGTTTCAAATTATTTTTACCTTATCACCTTTAGTCATTAGTCCTGGAACAGATGCATGCACACATGTCCAATGTTTACAATCTGTCCTGTGCCTTTCTTCTTAGTTCCTGTGGGAAGAGGCTCTGTTTAGAATATCGTCAACGTCTCATGACCCACGTTCCTGGGTCAGGGCGTGCTCAAAGTTGTTTTCTTTCTTTTTTTATTTTAATTATTTGTCATGCATGAGGTCAGAGAATAATCTCCAGGTGACTGTGCTCTTCTTCCAGTCCATCCTTTTTTTTCCAATGATTTATTTTTATGAAATAGAGGAGAGAGAGAAAAAATTGGCACACCAGGGCCTCCAGCCACTGTAATCGAACTCCAGACGTGAGCACCATCTGTGGTTGACTCTTCCCCAAAAGACACCCCAGTCTTCTGTCTGTACTAGAAGCCTCTGTGGCCCCTCCCTCCTTCTCCAGGGGCCAGTGATATGAGCCAGTAGGATTCCTCATGCTTTGGGGACGTTCCACTGAGGGTGGAACTTTCTTATTCTGGCAGTGATTTTTCCCCCTCCATTTCCATTTTTACTATTTTTTAAAACTTTTAGTAGTGCATACTGATTATATACATTTTTTTGTAATATATTCAGTACATCTGCACAGTATATTAATCAAATAAGGATAACTAGCATATCCATCACTTAAAACATTTATTTCTTTGTTCATTTACAATATTTTCTTTTAGCTATTCTGAAATGTACAAGAATTTGTTTACTATAGTTATCCTACTGTGCTACTGTGCTACTGAAGAATGCTAGAAGAATGCTTAATAGGTGAATCACTTACACAGCACCAAACATATGATAAATCATATAAAACATATAATAAAATACTATCTGATTGTAGTTTTGTTCCTGTTATCCAATATCACTGTAACCATCTCATTTTTGGTCCCACTCTCTAAGAGGTCATTATTTACTCCCTCTAAGAGATCAATGTATTTAGCTGAAAGTGAGAACACAGGATGTTTACTTTTTTACACCTAACCTATTTCGTTTTGCACAGTGTCCTTCAGGATCAATGATCATATTGCAAATAACAGGATTTCATTCTTTTTTTGTTTTGTTTTGTTTTGTTTTGTTTTTTGAGGTAGGGTTTCACTCTAGTCCTGGCTGACCTGGAATTCACTATATAGTCTCAGGGTGGACTCAAACTCATGGTGATCCTCCTACCTTTTCCTCCCTAGTGCTTTGATTAAAGGTGTGTGCCACCACACCCAGCTCATTCATTTTTATTATTAAATAATATTCCAGTGTGCATATATGCCATATTTTCTTCATCCAGTCAAACGGGGATAAGCACTTATGTTGGTTTTAACAGCTTGTCTATTGTAAGGGGTGTTAAAATAAACACAGGAATGCAGATATCTTTTTAACATACTGATTTCTTTTCTTTTGGCTTTATATCTAGTGGTAAGATTGCTGGATCATATAGCATATATATTTTTAGTTTTAACATGGAAGCTTCTCATATTCTGTGTCTCTCGATTATGCTGTAGGCATAGGTTATGGATTGTTTTAATTGCTCTCTTTTTGTATCTGTGTGGTTTGCAGAGAGCAGAAATCCAAATTTAGGCAGTTGCCATCAGTCAATGTAATCTCAAAGGGTAACAGATAGCTTTGTTTTATTTCCATGGCTTTGGAGCCCATCTGTATTATAGAACATTGAGGGCACATGTTGAACAGCACCAAACATATGATTAATCATACTTAAGCTTGTGATAGATAAATGCATTAATAGAGACCATACAGGGAACATTCTAATATTTAGGATAAAATAATGGTGTTTTTATTGTCTATACTAAATTAGTTGTCTCAGTGAAATTAAATACAGAAATTGTTTTATTCATTTGAATACACTTCTGAATGATACAGGGAGGTTATTGTAATTAGCTTCATGTTGCTGGAACAAAACATGTGACCAAAAGCAGCTGATTGGAGGATAGGGTTCATTTTGGCTTGTGGTATCAAGGGGAACTTTCAGGATGGCAGAGAAAGAATGGTAGAGCAGAGGCTGGCCATCACATCTTGTCATGGCAGGTAGAAGAGAACAACAAGAGTGAGCTGTGCTCTGGTAAGCAGAAGCTGGCTGTCACACCCCTAAGCCTGCAGCAAGCATTCAAACCACATGAGTGTATGAGGGACATCTGGTTCAAACCACCAGGAAGTGAACCCGTAACAGCATAGAAAACAATGTGGTGAAGATTACTTTCACTTAACATTGTATGCATAAGGTGAGGTTCTTAAAGAATTAGCTATACAATTATACAATTATACTTTTTTTGATTAAGAAAAACACATATATTAAGCTCTCTTCTTATACTTGGAAGGATGTCATGGAAGAAGAAGAAATACACTTAAAAAATCCATAGGCTCATGCCAATGATTTTGATGAAGGAAAGTTGGCAGACTGAAGTAAGTATCTGATAGAGTAAACCTTGCCACATAATTTTGATGATTATAGTAGATGGTTTCCTTGAATTTAATTGTGTAAATCTGTAGTCACACAAAGCCAGAATAACTCAGAAAAGATGATTCAGTATCACTTCTAGGAAGTGGCACTTGCAGTGGCACCATCTTTTTCTATAGCAGAATGTTCTATGGTGACAGCTGTGTTCCACATCTGTGCTGTCTGAGGAAAGCCACTAGCCAAGGGACCACATGGATTGAGGCACTGCATTTATAGTTGCTATTTATAATTAATTTATGTTTAAATTATGTAGCCAATGTGGTTTGTGGCTATTGTATTGAACATGGTAAGTGTCTAGAAGCACACCTATGAGTTCATGCTTGAAGATATCTGAGAAAAGAAAAGAAGTACAATTGCAGTGGAAGGTAGAAGTTAAGCAATCTATCTATCATCATCTATCATCTGTCTGTCTGTCTATTTCCCTATCATTGTTGTAGGTCCTTTCTTGTTGCTTAGATAAAACACCTGACCAGAAGTAGCTTATGGGAGGAAAGGGTAAAAACCTTATAGCTTACAGTATTGAGGGAAAATTTCATCATTGTGGGTAAAGCATGTCATTAGCAGGAAGCAAGGCATCACCTCTTATTGTATCAGCTGGGAGGAAGTGGCAGGAGTGAGCTAGCTAGGGGACTAGACTATTAAGTCTGAGGTCTTTATTGAGTGATATATCTCCTCCAACATTTCTCCTCTTAAAGGCTGTAGGGATTAAATATGAGGCTTAATCACAAAAAGGTGAAGCTATGGGGGATATTTCACATTCAAACTACCACCATCTATTTATCCTGTATTTAGCTCTGGATCTATCCATCTATCATCCATCTTCTGCCTATCTATCTGCCTGAGAAAACAGAGTGACTGTTTTGAGAAAAGAACTGGAATGCTGCTTCCAGGCCTTTGATAAGCTTGGGACTACTTGTTAGAATCTGTGCAGGACCTTCAGTTGTTGCCTTTTACTTTGTATTGACCTATGATGTCTCTGTGTATGCTCGCTACTCTGCTCTCCTAAGATAAATATTTCATATTTGTAAAATCTATTTGTAGACCATTATTTGGTAAATTGAACATTTTGAATACCAGGTTAAGAAGTTGACACACCTTTACGCTGAGAGTCCATTTTCATAGTTCTCCTACTTCAGATCTAGAGCTATGAACATATTTGTTAGCCAGACCTGTGGTTAAGTGCTTTGACGGGTTGCCTAGGGTTTAGGCTAATATCTAGGTCCCAGATTGTCTGCATTTGACTTCTACATTGTATACTTACTAGGATTGGAATTCTTGGATAGACAGATACTTAACTTTTATATCAGTTCCCATGGAAGTTATTATGAAGGGTAAATGAACTATTTGTCAAGTGTATAAGTAGTAGCTTGTTCTGATTATTGAACACATTAATTAAAAATTTGAAGAGGAGATTAGATGTTACTGCTTGATACCAGTATTGATGCCATCTTCTCAACAGTGCGTGCTCTAATCTCTTTCACATGGTGTTTAGTAGAAATGTCCATCAAGTAGCTAGCAAGGTTAGTGGTGACTCAGCAGGCCTCTCAGCTGAGGGTCTGGAAAGGACTACAGCTCTTTTGCTATCTGCCACTAGGAAAAGAAAAAGAAAGAGGAAAGGGTGAGGCTTTTTAGCAGATCCATTTTAGTAACTGCAAAGAGAAAAAACATATCTGGTTTTGCTATTAAATACCCCCTTATGTGGCAATTCTGAGGAGATCTGTTTCTGAATGGGAACAGATAGCCAGGTCAGGCTGGGGAATATTCAGGATTCTGTTGCTAAGCCCAAGATTCATTGCTTCCTATTTTTAGACTATACAAGAGTGAATCAGAGATCTATGATTAATTATTAATGATTATGAAATAACATTGTTGGATAACAGAAAGTAGAAAGTTTTAATAACAGCTGCTTTGAGGATTACTTTAACAAACACATGAAAGGATTTCTGAAGTTATATTTACCTCTTTGAAACATTGCTTGTTTTGAAATAGTTTATTTCTAAATGTCTATAGTGCTGTCCTACTTTGAAATGAAAGACTCAGAATGAGAAACTTCAGAAAACTACTTCCTGCTTTTTATTTATTCAATGCAGACTGACTTCATAAAATGAGAGAATATTTGACAGCCTGTCAGATTCAAAGAAAAGTTAAAATATGCCTTTTAGTCTATCATGATTAGGAATAGTGACCTCGAGTTTGGACTCTATCAGAGTTACATAGATAAGAAAACTCAGGTGTAGACAAGGTAATGCTAAACAGGACCTGTTAGCATATATCTGTAAGTGTTACTGAAATGATGGTACATAAAAGATTTTGAGGCAGTTAAAATGTTAATAGTTGTGGGATTAAAAATAATTTAAAGTATTATCCTCATACACTAGACCAATAAAATTTTGTAAAATGATTGACATGGCTATGTCTAGGTTGGCCTGGGTGCCCTGATTGTAGCAGTCCATCTTCCTTGCCAGAGTCCCTAGGTGTGAGCACAGAACTTGCCATGGCATGGGATTCTCAACAAATAGTGATGGCTGTAAAATCTTCAAACAAAAGGACCAATTATTTATGCTTCTAGGTTTAATAACCTGTGGAGGAAGTCTTCACTTCAAAATATTAAGGGATGATAATGGATTTGATTGGATAAACTGAACTCACACACTGACAAGAAAGCAGGTATTTTCTGAAAAATTAATTTAAGCATGCATGCATGCACACACACACACACACACACACATGCACACATACCACCATGAATTCATATATGATAATCTTTAGCAATATCTATATTTCATTGTTTGTTGTAACTTATCACAACAAGGAAACTAGTGTTGTATATTTTTGAATGTATATAATACAAAAGGTACTCTATTAGTTTTCTCAACTTCAAAAGCCTATAAAAATATGGTGACTGTCTTTGTTGGATGATTTTAGTAAATTTATAGGAAACAATTCCAAAATGTTAGTTCCTGAGGGGGGAAAATGAGTCCCAGGGTTATCTAATGTGTTAGGTAGGAGTCATTAGTGCAACTTGCTGTGAAAGTGAGGAATGGATTGAATCCCCATGATTGATGCTGACATACCATTACGTAAGTGGTGACAGTTCACAGGATCTAGGAGAGAGGATGAAAGGAGAATTGCAGGACAGGGACAGAGAGGGAAGATATTCAGGTGACACACTATTGTGCAAAGGCCAAGTTCTCCATTTTTGCCTGTTTATAACTGTTTTTTGTTAATATTTTATTTTTATTTATTTATTTGACAGAGAAAGTGTGGCGGTGGGGAGACAGAATGGGCACACCAGGGCCTCCAGCCACTGAAAATGAACTCCAGATGCATGTGCCCCCTTGTGCATCTGGCTAATGGGGTCCTGGGGAATTTAACCTGGGTCCTTTACTTTTGCAGGCAAATGCTTTAACTGCTAAGCCATCCCTCCAGCCCATGTTTCTAATTCTTAATGTATATTTATTTTTCTTTTGCTTTTTGAGACATGATCCTGAGTACATAGGCTAGCCTGTAATTCACTATGTAGCAGAGGTTATCCTCAAATGTGTAGACCCTTTTCCTGGTCTGCCTCTCCAGTGCTTATAATTCTCATTTCTTCTTCACCTTCTTCTCCTTCTTTCTGCTTCTGTATGTATGTGGATGTGGCATGCATGCATGTATATATGTGTGTGGTGCACATGCATGTGTGTGCATGAAGGTCAGATGTCAATGTCAGGTGTCTCCCTCAGTCATTTCCCACATTATTCTTTGAGACAGGCTTTCTTTTTAAATATTTAGTTATTTATTTGAGAAAGAGAGAATGAGAATGAGTATGCCAGGGCCTCCTACCACTGCAAATGAACTCCAGAGGCATGCTCCATTTTGTGCATCTGGCTTTATGTGGGTACTAGAGACTCAAACCTGGGTTATCAGGCCTTATAAGCAAAAACCTTGATCCACTGAGCCATCTCTCCAGCACTGAGACAGGCCTTCTTGCTGATCCTAGAGCTCACCAATTTGGTTAGATGAGCTAGTCAGTCAGCCTTAGTGATTCTATGTGTCTCTGCCTCCCCAGCATGCCCACGGCCTACATTCTGCATTGCTAGCGCAGATCTGAACTCAGGTCCTCATGTTTGCATGACAAACAATTTACCTAGTGAACCATCTCGCCTGCCTTCCTCCTTCTTATTTTGTTGTGGTTTCTCTTTTCAGACAGTGACTTGCTCTGTATCCCAGGCTGGCTTTGAACTCCCAGCAGTCCTCCTATCTTTCCTTCTTGGCTGTTGGGAATGCAGGTGTAAGCCATCAAGCCTAGCTCTTACTTTTTATTTCTTCTTGTCAACTTCACACCTCTTCTTTTGCATCCTTCTCTATACTTATCGAATGCAAGTGTTTGAACAGGGAGGTAACATTTTGAAGTCATTCTTGGGGATATCTATCTTGTCATATGAGGCCAGACAAGAGGTGAAAAAAATAATCTGAGCCCAAAATGTTGAGGGCAATGGAAAGGAAAGACGTTATAGGCAATCAGTCAATGCTATCAAAAGAAATTCTTTGAACCACAAAATCTACTCACCACACTCCTGTCCACCTCACACGCCAGAAGCCTAACATTACAGGCCCACCTCTTCTGTGTTTGTGTTGTCATCATTTCTCATTTTCACAAGAACTTTATATTTTTTTGCCTTTGCTCTGCCCTCTGTCACTTTCTTCCTCCCTCCTTTTGAAACTTTTCCTTTCAACATTCTTAAATTTTTTTCATCTTAAAAAATTTATCTTTGTATAACAGCCCAGCCTCCTTTTCCCTTTACTGATAAATATTTTGAAAGAAGAATCTAGGCTTGCTGCTTACACTTCTTCAATAATAGAAAATGAAACATTTTGATTATCCTGACATTGTTGTGGAACTTTTCTGAAAAGAACATTCCAATGCCAGCATGAGTGAAAGTAGGGGAGTGTATTTCCCAGGGACAGAAGTTGGGATCGGATCACTTGACAAAGTAACTTCAGTGTTAAGCTGAGATTTTACTTTCATTTTATAGTATTCATAGTGAGCCAGCGGGCAGCTGGTTTACCGAAGCAGGACGTGACAGTTAGCTTGTGCAGTCTGTATGAGTCAAAACAATTGTTCAAAACATACCTATGAATCAACATGCAAATGGATGATATAGTGGGGTTATCCTAACCATGAGCTCTGTTTTACTCTAAACTGTCCTTCCCTCTTATCATCCCTCTGCCCTCCCCCCGACAGTTCTCTCTTTGGGGTTCCTTCAACTACTGACAGAGATAAGTTCATCTTCTCAGGAGTTAACTCTTACAGTGACTTAGTGCATCAATCCAGCTTTCAGCTTCTTTTCCACCACAACATTTAAATAAAACAACCAGTTGCACTGGTCCAGTGTGCACTCTGACTTCCTCTTTCTTTCTGTGGTTATCAATGGGCTCTAGATCAATAGATGTGACAACTTCGTGTCTTGACTTAGCTGAGCTATCAACAGCACTCAATGCAGCTTAGTACTGCCCTAATCTGACATGTTCTTCCTCTGGCTTCTAGATA
The DNA here is from genome assembly GCA_036365145.1 of Orientallactaga sibirica. Lineage (NCBI taxonomy): Eukaryota > Metazoa > Chordata > Mammalia > Rodentia > Dipodidae > Orientallactaga > Orientallactaga sibirica. The sequence continues at coordinate 52,040,705 of JAEOAD010000004.1, read as the reverse complement.
CCTCCTGCTCCTCGTGCTTGAGTCCCAGTCCTTCCTTCCTTTTTAATCTACTACTTCCCTAAACTTTTAAATTACCCTTTCCCTAAACTCCTGAATTGCCTATATACATCAATATCAAATATAAACCCATGATCAGACCACTGTTTCTGCTCTCAACAAGCCTATTTATGTGATTAAATGACAAGTCTACATCAGCATCTCTCAGGATTTTAACAGCTAAGCTAATTTTCTTTTTTTAAAAAACCTTTTCCTTCCAAGTATTGCAACAAATGCAGGTATTAGCTGGATTTTTTTTTTTTTTTTTTTTTAATGTTAGAAACCTGGACAATCCCAGGTTTTCTCTCACACTTTTCTGTTCTGTTCCCAACTTCCACATAATCAGATTGTAGCTGACTTTTCTTCCTTAATGTCTTAAATCTTTCCCCTTCCCTTCCTTTCTGCTGCCCGAAACTTGAATCTGAAAAGCTCTTATCTGTCATTTGAACAATTGCAATTGCTTCCTGTGATCTACCTCTTCCACAGACAAATCACATTCCACATGACAGCTAGCACATCACCTTGAGAACCATGCTAGCCACCAATGTGTAAGATAATTTAGGTATAACTTTGAGTTGTGATTGGTTGCTATTTTCCCTTCTGCCCCCATTCTCAAATAAGGGGGAGCTAAGATTCTTTTCTTTTGCTGGAGGGTTTATAGATAGGCATATGAGATTCATAAGGAAATTTCAGGAGTTCCTTTTTCCACCAGGGCAAAGAACTTCCTACTGCACAGTGTTCTCTAGTCCAGTTGCCTTAAATGGTACCAGCAAAACAAGAGATTTCCTTATGGTAGGCATCTGCGCTACAGTGTTCAGAATCATTCCTGTCTATATTATCTCAAGCAGACAATTGCTGTCAAGTAGTGTTAGATTGAAGCTAGGACCAAGACCCCAATCTAGAATAACCTGCATACCTCTCCTGGACTCCTGCAACTCTGCCTGTTGCCCTTAGAGATTCATTTAATATACCACCATAAAACACTAAAACACTTCTAATAAGACTATGGGGCTTAGAGCTCCTGTCTTTCCTATTGAAAGACATTCAAATGAAATTAAAAGTGAAACAGAACATACTACAAATATACCAACAGGGAGAAAAACGGATAACATTCCACTATGGCCCTACTCGCTGTCTTCTCTGCCTATACTGCATCTTTATGGGAATATGCAGCTCCTTCCTACTCAGAGTTTAAGATAGACCACTTCCCATGCCTGAAGTGCCAACCCCTTTTTACCTAGTTGTGTTTCTTATCTTATGGACACTGGCTTAGACATCAGTTTGCCATGGAAGCCTGTGTATTTTGTTCTTCTGACCAGAATTACATCCTGTTTTCTTGTCACACCCATTCACTTAGCCTTTAAGTTTTTGATTGTTTTGCTGATATCTATATAATTACATACATTACACATTTTATGAATCTTCATTAAGCATCTTTTTATTGGGAACCTCTTACACCTTGTAAGCTTAGGGTTTCTAGCATCAGCTAGCTGGATAATGAATATAAGAACAGGAGAAGAAGAGATTAAAAATAACTTCTGAGTAACAAGACTGGAGAAATGATGAGACTTTCAAACAATATAAAAAAGTCAGAAGGGAAACAAGTTTGCAGCCAGAAGGATTTTTTTTTTTTTTTTTTTTTTTTTCAGGGTATGGTGAGTCATTCAAAGATTAATGTCTAGAATGTAAGAGAAGCTGAGGGCCCACAGGCACATCATTTACACAAGTGTGTTTATGAAGCTATGAGATTACTAACAATCTTCAAGGCACAGACTAGAATAAAAAAGAATATGTTAGCACCTTTGAAGGGTAATGTCAAAAATCTGGCTCAGAAGTGAAAATTTTCTTTCCATTTTGTATGTAATTCAACTTGGCAAAATTACTTCTTTCTGAAGCAAATAGCTGTGTGTCTCTCACCAGGAAAGTTAGATGAAGTCCCAGGTGTTCAACATTCTCATAGTGGAGGGTAGTGTAACACTTCTAAGGTGGAAGCAGACATGCATCCAGTCATGCTTAGCTCTTGCCTGAGCAATTATTGGGGTCTAATTGTCCAAGTTGGAACCTTAATTATCCCCCATTAAATCTTGCTTCCTTGTCCTTCCTACTTCTAAGTATGTATTTGAGCTCTCTTCTAATGCTGGAAGAACTTTTCTTCCTTTGACAATGTGACCTGTAACTTTTATTCAGTCAAAACTTACCTGCACAGTAATTGAGTCACAGGACATTCAGATTCCTGGAATCTGAGGAAAAGATTTGAGCGTGTTACGTCATCCCTCAGTTCTCACTGTTCTACTCTGAGGACATTACAAGTTTGTAGACACCAGATTTTCTGTGATGCTATATGCGATCACTTCACAAGAGGGCAGCAGAGAAGAAGGGGAAAAGGCCGCAGACAGCAAATCAAAGGAACCTGAAGCTTTAATTTTGGGCGTAGTGTTGCCAGAAACACCCTTCAAAAATTAAATCTGTTGTGTCTTTTTAAAATAGTGCCTGTAAACTGATTTTTCTAGTCTACTCCTTTAAAAGAAAATTCAGATCTGCATCAAGAACAGGTAAGTTCACACGAATATAGATTTTGGCAAGAGTTAAATCTGCATTGCTCATATTACATTTTCTGGTCATCCTTAGGTAGGCACAATTTAACAAATAATTACGTAGGAATTACTATATCATAGTTCTGATACATTTATAAAATGGTCATTTGGCATACAGTCCAGGCACTGATGCCTTGTTTTGATTCATAAGGAAGCATATTTTTAGTAAATATAATTTGAGTAAAAGATTGGTGAAATAACATTAGATTTTGCATTCCAGTTGTGCACTGTCTTTGGGTGAATCCTAGGTTCCCGTAAAAATTATTGAGTTAATTTGAATAATGTGAAAAAGCATTTCTACTGAACTACAAGGAGAGAGGACCTTGCATTTTCCAGACTCCAGGCTTCCTGTCTCTGGAGGATGCCATTGTTCTCTTCTCTTTCCCCACCAGATTCCCAGTCACTCCTCCTCCCCTTTTGTCTGAGGAATATCTGCACGCCTCTCATGATATCACCGCCCTGCAGGCTTCCCCAGTGCTTTCAATATTGATGGCCACTCTAGGTCTCTATTACTTACTCCCACGGTGCCCTATAGGCATCTATGGGAACTATGGTTGGTCTTAATTATATCTCTAGTGCCTAATACTAGACACTTAGTAGAGGCCTAAATAAAACAAAAAAAAAAAATCAATACTTAGAATCTTTATCAAAGTGGTAAGGGTAGGAGTAAGAAACAGAATTTTTAAATTGTGAAGAAGAGGTTAAAGGGAGGTTTGTTACCCTGCCCATTTTAGTGTGGGGTAGGAGTTAAACATGTAAAGCCCATAGAATAGATAATCTCTGCTCAGCAGACATCTGACAGATTCAGGTAAGACCACATAGGTCCGTGGCTAGTCAAGCGATGTGCCTCAGTACTGATGAGAACCAGGGGCTTAAGAGAAGGAAATCATGTTTGTGGAAATGCTTTGTGTAGTGCTAAGCACAGGGAGTGAGCACAGTGTAGCAGTTGAAAAGCTGAAGCCGCTTAGAATTTCCAGGGATCTTAGCAAAGCTCTAGTAGCTTTGTGGTTGTTAAGGTGCTTCTTTCAAGGGCATCTGCTTGTGCTGGAGGTCATCACAGCATGGTAGGGAGAGAGAGGGAGCTGTTTCTAGAGGACTTAGCTCAGAGCTGCTCCTCGCCTTCTTAGCATCTTGTTGCTAGGCGATGGCTCCTCCGTGAAAGCTCATCTCTCTTTAAAAAGGGAGTGAGGGCTTGCTGAGGGAAATATGGTTTGTATAAAATTGGACCATATGCAAACACTGTTTAGTTCTAGACCTCAAAACTGTCTTATCCTACAAGAGACAGATAATTTTTACTTTAAATCCTATCACTTGGCAACCAGATACTATAACTCCTCTTTCTTTTCTACAAAGCAATATATTTCCTTTTTAATCTTATTGATTTATTTTTACCTTTCCACCCATATGCCTTTCCAAATTAATTTAATGAGATTCAGCTGGGCATTGTTTGTGATAGTATTTTCCTAGACTGCTGAATTAATTTCCATTTGAAAAATTACTGTGGATCTACAGCTTTGAGCCAGCACCTAGCCTATTGCTCTCAGTACATATTACGTAATGATGAACCATAATGGGCTGTCAATGTGAAAGGACAATATATAAGGAATGTATTTTTTACACAAAATGTAGACAAAGCCATATTATTTGTATATATTTGAAATATACATATGTGATTTGGTATATATCTGAAATATACATATGTGATTTGGTATATATCTGAAATATACATACATGATTTGCTAGATCCTAAAATTACAAAAATCAATATAAAATAATGATCTACTTAAGAACTACAAAATAGCTTGGACCCTAAGACCTCCTTGCAGTAACCTTTTAATATTTTTAAATTGTTGGTCAGTTCAGAGAGCCAAATTTCCAATTTGTTCCTTTTCTTATTTTGTCACTGACTTAATTTTTTTTTTTATTTTTTGGCATTTTTAGATACAATTTTATCTTTGTAAATTTCCAACTCCATTCTTTTCACTTCCTCCTTCCCCACAAATCCTCCCCATGAAAATTCTCCTTTTCTGTACATGTTGCATGTATTTTTCTTTTTAAAAATATTTTAAACCTCATTTTATGCATATTATCATAGATTATATACTCTTTTATCCCCTCACCCCAGCTGCTGTTACCCTGGGGCCCTCCTCAGTGGGGTTTGGTATTCATTGTGGGGCATGAAGGCCTCAGTCAATTCCTGTGGGATAGCAGGGAAACCATTTCTCAGCATATTCTTCCACACTCAGTGGCTCTTACAGTCCTTCTGTCTCCTCTTCCACAATGTTCCCTGAGCCATAGCAGGCCTATTGGCAGTTTGGTTCAGTGTTGAGGTCTCTGTAGCCTCTGAATTTCTGCTTTGATAGGTTTGATTGCTCACTATATCTGTCACATGCATTTTTGTCCATCCCTCCCCCATTCTGGGTCATCTCTTTATATTCAGTTTTGGTTTTGGTTCTATCTTTATAGGTTTTAGCCACATTTCCTCTCTATATATACGTATCTGTAGATATTAGAAACTGGGATTTGCATATCAGAGAGAACATAACATGCAGATTTGGTCTGCGTTTGAGTCACTTCACTTACTATGATTCTGTCCAGATCCATCCATTTCATAATTTCATTTTTCATACCACAGAATAGAATCCCATTGTATATATGTACCATATTTTCATTATCCATTCATCTGTCAATGGGCATCTAGGATATTTCTAACTCATGTATATTGTAAATAGAGCGGCAATAAACATGGATGTGCAAGTATCTCTTTAAGAGTGTGGTATCCTTAGGGTATATTCCCAGGAGTGGTGTGTTTGTTTGTATGGGAGGTCTATTTCTAATTTTGAGAAACTCCCATACTGATTTCCATAATGGCTGTACTAGTTTGCATTCCCACCAACAATGAAATCCTGCTAGTATTAGTTTTCTTGATTCTAGCCATTCTGACTGGGGTAAAATGGTATCTCAAAGTTGTTTATTTGCATTTCTCTGATGGATAGGAATATCGAATATTTTAAGTGCTTGTTGGCTATTTGTGTCATAGACTTTTTAAAGTTAGTAACCAAATTATCACAGCTACTTTACGTCAATCTTCTTTGATTTTTTTTTTGGGGGTTCTGGAAGACCGGATTTATGAATAATTAGAGAATTATGAAATTATTTTACTAAGTAAATAAAATGTTCTTCTAATTGTGTGAGTTACATAGCAAAACCTGTGTTTGTTATAAAGTTTATTTTCTTTTTTAATGCAAATAATGTGAAGAGCCATGTTAAACAGTTTTTTTTTTAGGCAGCCAGACAGGGACCGTCCACTTAGACTCTCACCACCCTATCTCAGAGGGCCCCACCTATCTCGGCTCCCCTGTCTGTTTCAGTTGTGGGACCATCTCACCCCATCAGACCTCTCTCCACATGTACCCTGCCCAGGAGTGGGTGGATTCCTCTTCTGAGCCCAGGCCGACTGGCCAGTATACCTGGCACAAGTGTGCCAAGTTATTTCCTGGTTGTAAACTCCAACTTGAGCTAACAGAGAATCTGTTTTTTGGTTTTTCTCTCTGGCCTGTAAGCTGCACACAACAACATGCCTGGGTGCTTGCACTGGTAAGATTCTCTCTCTCCCACTCTGGCAGCTGGTGGGAAGGGACTTTTTTTTTTTAATTATTGTTTTTACTTTTTAATCTCTTGGGAAGTGCATTTTTTTTTTAAACCTCCTTCTCACATTTTTTGATTCCAAGGTCCATGTTCTACATGGGCTCCTGGATCACGTGGTATAATGATTTGTTTTTTTCTTCTAATAGTCCCTTGCCTCCTCCACTTCCTATAGGAGCACATCCAGGAAGTTTCCAGGGTGGCCATCAGCCAGATGCCCTTACACTCAAACGTTCCTTGAACACAGAGGACCTGTCAACTTCCGACTCTCCCTCCTCCACATCGTTCCCAACCAGCTTGAAGTAGCCAGGACATGAGTTAGCGTCCATATACACAAAAAGGTCGGACTGTTTGGTGGGGCTGGGCTCAGAACAAAGGACCTAACATGGTGGCCATGCCCTCCAAACCCCATCACCCACATTCCCAAGCATGATCAGGACCAGCAGTCTCAAGACTCCCCTGCCAGCCAAACGGTTGCCCCCACTACTTGTGACCTTATAAGGAGACTTCTTTCCCTCTCATCCTTGAAACAGTTATGTTCCTCAGCCTGCCCCTGACTCTTAGCTAACATGTCATCTTCCCCTGCCCAAGCCTTTAAAAGACCTCCCAAATGCGACTTCTCTGGCCTCTGGAGACCAGTGAACCTCGCCCAAGAGCTGTGCCAGTAAACCTGAACTACCTTTACTGATCTGGTCTGATCTGTTTTCTCCCATTGGTCAAGCCTTTCACCCACTTTACCTTCCTTTTCTCAGGCCCTTTTCTTGCCCTCACATCCTTGTTATGTTCTAATAAAATGGTGGTTTCTGGACAGGAGTAAGCGGGGAGCACCTAAAAAGAAGGGCCCTTGATTGGGTGGGATGAAGCCTCACTTTAAATTTGTTTTGTTTTTCCATGTAGGGTCTCACTCCAGCTCAGGCTGACCTGGTATTTGCTATGTACTCTCAGGGTGGCTTCAAACTCATGCTGTCCTCCTACTTCTGCCTCCCGAATGCTGGGATTAAAGGCGTGCACCATCATGCCCAGTTTAACTTTAAAAAAATTTTGGCTCTAGCCTGTAACTCCCAGTATCAGAAATTGGTTGCCACCCACAATGAGCTGTTGATTAGAGAGACATATGAGGTCCCAAAAATAAGAGGTTTCTGTCAAGGCACTTGATTACCCACCTAAGGTAAAAGGTTAGACCCTATTGCTGAGGACACCATATGCTGCTGGCACGGAGCATGGAGAGACCTGGCTGGAATCTGGAAGAGAGCTAGTCCTCATACAGTTGGCCGTTTAGTGCTGGAAAGCACTACATGAGCTACTGGGGGGAAAGTGGCCAACAACCATGTGAGCAAGCAGAGGTCTAAGCCACTCAGAAGCAATCAGCCTGAAGTACACACCAGTGCAATAGTAGCACACAGCCGTGGTGGGTAACCAATGGCTTTCTGCTTGGCTAAGAGATCCACTCAGTAGATAGGAACCCATATCTGGGACTGGGAACCAAGTCTGAATCCTATGGAGACAAAGATTATGCTCCCAATGACAAGTTTTCACTAGTCTTTGACTAAAAGAGGGGTTACATCCATCAAATTCTCCCTAAATTAATAATGCTTATCCCATTTAGCCTATTCTGACTTCACTCTCCATTGGAGAATCTGTTTTTCTTTTTCAGAAGGGAGCAAGACCTGAGGAAATAAACCAGCTGACACCACAGAGGAATTGGAGAGATGAGCAAGAGTGCTGCTTCCATGATGAGCCATTTAAAGGAGACAGATGCTGAGGATACTCAACACCTACCAAAGCAGAGATCTAGGGCTCCTAAGAGCTCATCACTGAAGTACACTTAAAACTCACCTACCACAGTTCAGGAAATTTTGTAGAAGAGGGGGTGGAAAGATTGTAAGAGTCACAGGTTGGGAAGTCATGCCCACAGGAATTGCTCCCCCCCCCCAATAACTGACTGCTCCTCTCACAATGTGTAACTCCCAACTTCACGTGTAATACCAGCAACCCCATTGAGGAGGGCCGCAGTGGAATGTGTGCAGGGACAAGGGAAAGGATGGTACCAATACATGACATATCCATACTAAGTAAGTCCATAATAAAAAAAAAAAAATTAAAAATAAATGTGGTGGTTGAAAACGCATTCTCTTTAGTCTAGATTGTCAATTATTTGGTTAACAGACAGGAACTCAGGGATGGGGTTCCAGGATTATTCCTAAGCACCCATTTTCAATAAATAGCTCCTATATCAATATGGCTCTACAAGTCATGGTTGGCAATCAACATAAGTCATTCTGATTGGAAATCTTCCAATTTTCCAATTCTTGAGTTTAGTGAGATTATAAGGATTTCCCCAGACACTTAACTTTTTAGCTTTTGTCTTTCTTTCCTTCTGTAATTCACCTTACATCTGCTGCCCTCTCCACTTAGCTAGTGACGAAGTCTAAGTCGAGATGACATCCACGAAAAATGAGTGTGTCCATCGTAGTGGTGGTCACCTCACAAGGGTCTAGTGACACCCGGTGCTTTTCTCAGTTTCTCACTTCCATTTATGTCACCGTGGCTCATCTTCTAAAACTGTTTTTTTTTTTTTTTTGGTTTTTCTGAGGTAGAGTCTCACTCTAGCTCAGGATGACCTGGAATTCACTATTCACTATGTAGTCTCAGGGTAGCCTCGAACTCATGGTGATCCTCCTACTTCTGCCTCCTGAGTGCTGGGATTAAAGGAGTGCACCACCATGCCCGGCTAAAACTGTTGTTTTATGTGTGTTGTAGGTTGAAGCTGGGCCTTGTGTTTCAGCTACTGAGCTTTACTTCAGCCCCTTAATTTATCTTTATGTCTTCAATTGTACACAGGACTTTCAGTGGCTATAGAGAAGGATTCAGGAAAATAATCTTGAGTGACTTGCTGGGAAACACCAGCAAAGACACATGGGAGTGGTATCGTAAAAGGCTCTCTGGGCCGTGATGTATGGTTTCCATTTATCTTAAACGTAAAAGGAGTCCTGAGAAATTTTAAGTCGAATATTCATATCTGGTTGAACATTTGTATTAGTAAGTGAACAACATTATGGATCAAGATTTAAATTGAGAGTGGACAGTGGAAAGAGCACGGGATCCTCTGATGTTTCTTACATTTTGTTCTATTCTGGGATCATCTGGGAGTATAGCCTAGTTGAAATCATCCTGAAAATTATTAATTTAAAGCAATGCCCTCAATATTATTATAAAAAAGTCACTAGCTATGTGACTCTTTATTAACCTCTGCATACTTGCTGCAAAGAAATTAAAAGGTGGAAGATAGACACAAAGAATGCAAGAACCAGAAGATGGGAAGGAATGCTGTGGAGTGCCCTTTTGTGGATATGATAGAGCTGCTGTACTCATGTACTCGCAGCAGTGGTGTTGAGCCCATCAACATATCCCGTCATGGATTGAAAAGGAGTTCAGAAGTCCCCGATCCTCCCAACTTAGCTAGTGGTAGCTAATGGTCACTGTGGTAGAGGTCATGTTCTTCAGGGGTGTGTCACTGCTAAGGTGCCAAGACTCTAGCCAATAACGCCCACTCATGCTCATGTAACTAATCCCCACTTAACACACACACACACACACACACACACACACACACACACAGATAGAAAGAAAGAGGGAGAGCAGCACATAGCAAAGAGGGAGAGGAAAGTAGGCCTAGATTAGTTGGGTAGAAGGGATTAAGTGGGAGGGGAGGGGAATAAGGGAAGTTAACTCAGGTGGTAAATGTGTTAAAATTTCAAAATAAAATGAGTGCTTTAAACACTTTTAAGACACTAAAATCTTCCCCAGTATGTCAAACAAAAACAATCAATATTTATATAGAAAAATGAGAGGGTTTTAGGAAGATATTTATAGACAAGACTCCTGGTTCTCAGGTCCTATGTACCATGAGGGCTGGTGGTTGTTTCCTGTGTCCTAAGACTGTGACCCATTTGTGAAAGTCTAATCATGAAACTCTAGTCTAGAGACTGGAATCAGCACAGGGCCATGTATATCTTCCTATAGAAAAGGAATTATTTGTTTTGGCAGAGAGTACAAACAATACTATAATTTTGAGTGGCAGTGTATTAAGTTGGAAAATGCTTAATCCCTTATATTTTTTAAAGATTTATTATTTATTTATTTTTATTTTTTAATTTGTGTTTTTGAGGTAGGGTCTTGCTGTAGCTCAGGCTGACCTGGAATTCACTATGTAATCTCAGGGTGGCCTTGAACTCACAGCCATCCTCCTATCTCTGCTTCCCAAGTACTGGGATTAAAGGTGTGTGCCACCATGCGTAACTTTATTTATTTATTTATTTATTTATTTATTTATTTATTTATTTATTTGAGACAGAGAGAGGAAGAGGAATGGGCACACTAGGGCCTCTAGCCACTGCAAATGAACTCCATATGTACATACCACCATGTGCATCTGGCTTACGTGGGGCTTGGAGAATCAAAACTGGGTCCTTAAGCTTCACAGGCAAACTCTGTAAGTGCTAAGCCATCTTTATAACCCCCTTATAATTTTTATAACAATTTCATATTAAGTAATTAGCAACTAGGGGATTTTTGTAACCAAAATTTCTTGTACATTGGTGGATTCTTTTGAAACTAGAGTTTATTAGACCCTAGACCAAGAGGTAGTTGCCACTGAAAAGAGTTTATTTCTCATATTTCCTGGGAGGAATAAATAGGACATGTGGGACTCCTGAGGAAAGAGCACGGCCAGTCACTAAGCAAAAATAAGTGCTTTTTCTGTAGTATCTGTAGGTGAGGCAGGGCAAGTTGGTTGAGGAATTGCTAGTGGGAATGTTTTCCCTGTGTCCTGAAGTGTAGAGGCTGTATCTAGTAATCTGTGCCTGGCACTGAGCAAACTCAATAAAGGATGCGGTTGGGTGCATGGATTAGGAATTGAAAGCCTATGGAAGGTGTATCCCAGGCAAGTTGATTGTTGTCCACGAACAATCTCTTTATGTGTTAGCAAGACCCAGATGTCAAATTTCCAGAATTGCAGAAAATAAGAATGCCATGATTCATACAAAATGTATAGTCCTGTGATAGCTATAATTTTTTTTATATAGCTCACATAAAGAGCATAGAAATTACTAAATTTTCTGAGTGGAGTAAAAGGAAAAAATTAAATTCCAGGCAATGGATACTAGATGACAGATATTAAAAAGAAATAGATGAGATTCTTGTAAAAGGTGTTATGAAGTTATAAGAATCCTACAAGCTATAAAATACCTTCTCTTGTATTATTTATTAGGGAAAATAATATTGGCTTGCTGATAGAAGGAACTACCCTAAGAATAAAACGTTACACTGGAATTAATGTTTGGATTTTGATAGGCCATCAGTTGTTTTAGGAGAGAAACAATACATCTTCTGATCAATATTGAAATACATAATTCAAAATAACAGTAGGTGATTCAAATGCATGTCAGATACATTTTGTGATTATATTGGCAACTCTCTTTTCCCAGCAATGCTGCTTAGGTAAGTTTTCAGTTTAGCTTATGTTCCTTGAATATTCACCAGCTGGATAGCAGAGAAATAAAGAAAGAGCATATCATATCATGTAGGAGCGAGATGCCTGTGTGAAACTCACAAATGCATATGAGCCTTCCATTTTCATTTCTCTCATATCCTCTGAGATGATTAGTTTACCGGATAAAACAGTTGAAAACATTACAAAGAAAATCAGAAAGTGTAAATTTTGTGCAGATCCATCAGTACATACATAGTTTAAGTAAATGTGAGAATAATAAAAATGTATTATTTTAATGAGATCTGCTTAGAGTAGAATCTCACCTGTTCTAATCCCCAGCTTACCTTTATGCCATAAGGACCTTCCTGCAGTGACTTTCTCATTTTACCTTTATTTTTTTCCTTTTCCCATATTTCTAAATAGTACACACATGTCACTTTCCAACTAGAGAAATAGAGAAATGTTGGAAACAAATATGTCTTTGAACTGAACTCAGACATTTGCAATGTCTATGCTGCTTAAAATTCATTTATTCCAGTCTCTTAGGCTGTTTTGTGTCATGGTATGCACATAAGATTTGTCAGTTTTCTAAAATGTAGCTAGAGAAATTATTCTGAACTTATGATATTCATAACAATTGTATTCAGAATTTATCTGTGCCAGTAAGTGTATTACAAAAGCATTTGAATTTTTACACCATTTATTCATCAGAAAGTTTACAGTTCTGATCATAATGTAGCTATGTGCCTTTTTAATGCTCTTTTCCTTTTTTAAAGTTTCACTCATTTGCACGTCAATCTAATTCAGAAGAATGAGAATGGATTTCTTTTTCATAGACTTATGTCATGTTCCTGATTGAGGTAGGTCAACACAATTAATGGAAATGTAACTAAAGCTCATGACAGGAAAAATTGAAGAAAATGTTGTTCAGCCTAATGGAAGGGAGCCACATATGAATGGTTTTAGGAAACCCAGATCTTTAAATAATGCACCATGGTATTCCAAATTAAAGATCTGAGTGCAATTCCTTAGAGAAAGAGTTTCTATCAGAGGATCTCTAGAGTGCAATATTATGGTGCAGATGAGCTAGAAAAAGTACAATATTTTAGAAGTAGTATTTAAGCTGAGTTATAAGAGAATGCCAAGTAAATTATAGTAGTTTGTAGCTCTGAACTTCCAATTATGGCAACATTTAAGTAGAATTTGTTTTTGAATCTGCATATGTAATCTTGTCAATGCAAATGTTTTATTTGTAATGGAGGAGATGGAAACAGCACAGCAGGTCACCTCCTGCCAATGCAAATGTATTCCCTAGGTGTGCATGTGATGACTTTGTCCATACTGAATTGGCATCATTAGGTCAAATGGAGTAGTGATGGGTCTTTGACTTAATACAGAAGGTGGTTATTTTTATTTGACTGTCTTGTTGGAAACAGTAGGCGAGTCAAATGCCATTACTATGATCTTCAGATAACCCAATTACATATGATAGTGACTCAGCAGAGGTGTCACAACCAAAAGCAGACCTGCTATGACTGATAAGCTGTCTGAGCAACACACAGAGTGCTTCTGAAAGCTTTGATGCTATTTAGGCTGATATGCAAATTGAATAGCCCCGCTTGTTCAAAGAGTCACCGCACAGCAATCCCAAAGATCAAATGCAATGTGTGTTTTTCTAGTGAGCTTCAAAGACTAATCAACAATCAGAGAGCAAAGTGAAATTATGTTATATTCAATTCCAGGAGCCCTTTAACAACACCAGTCATATAACAGTGGCTGAACTAATGATATTCCCGTGGGGTCTTGTTTAAAAGTCTCCAGCTAGCTTTCACTGCAGCCCCTGAAGACTTCTCAGTACATATGAAGACACAAATAGAGAGGAATTGTCACGACGATATGAAACTGACATTTAACCTATTGCTAAAATTTGAAAGGAATTATCAACTCCAAGAAACAAGAAAAGGGATTTTCAGTTTAGGTAATAGACTCCTAAGCTTATGCTATTTTGTGTACTTGAAAGAAGTAGAAAAATGATTTTGTTTCTGCTTTAGGTCTCCTTGTCACCCTTGTCCTGAAGGCATACATAACTCAGAGACAATAAAACAACAGAAACCTGGGACAAAGCTAAGCGGTTATTTTAATGTCTCTTCCTCTATATACTATGGGCACCACACACACACACACACACACACACACACACACACACACACACACAGTGGCAGGAGAACAGAGCATAGGGATTGGAAGAAACACTTTGGCAAAGAGGAAGGTAGGAAGCTTCTCCGAGGCTGGCTTTACTGTGGATGTGCAGAGGCACTTCAGACCATCCAAGAGTAACTTATGATCCATTATCAATACAGAAACTCACATTCCAGGGATATAAAGAGTTTAGATGCTGGTGAGAGGGCAGAGGACATGGCTCAATGGATAAAGTCTTTCTTGTCTATACAACTGTGAATCCATGGTACAGTTCTCCAGAACCCATGAATGAAGACAGATGCTGTTATAGGCATCTATCATCCCAGAAGTCATACACAGGAGGTTCTGCCAGAAGCTCATGGACCAGCTAGCCTGATGACTGCAATGGTGAACAATGACATACGCTGCTTCAAGCAAGGTTGAAAGCAAGGACTGACACCCAAAAGTTGTCCTCTGACCTCCACATATGCTCCACAGAGCATGAACACCCACACTTGAACACATGGCATGAACATGTAAGAATTTACACACACACACACACACACACGTACTGAGCTATGCTGTGCATGAACATTATATGTAAAAGTACATGCACAGACCATGTAGAAAAGCCTCAATCATGAAAATGAGGCAAAGCCTACTTTCAGGTAACATTAAGGCCCAAACTGTAGAGAGGGTCCCTAGCATTCTGCGACTGAACTTCCTTCCTCCTTCCTCCCTCAAAAGTGTATCTTTCCTTGACAAATTATTTCACTTTGTTTGTGGCTGTTTACATGTCACTGACCATTTCTTAGTTCTAGTACACAAGAACCTCTGAGGAGAGAGACAGAGACTATATAAAGGCAGTCGAATTTGGAAGGATACCAGGTAGGAGGAGGTTATGTGGTGTACTTACTGTCAGTAACATACTGCATCCAAGAAACAGTGATAATCACAAGTCAGATACATAGAAGACATCCCTTAGCTAAGATACTGGGCTCTTCTGTGACTTGAAGTGTTCCTGACTCCATGGTAAAAAAGAAGACTAGAGACTGGGATGCAGAAATAGAAGGTCCTACTTCAATGCAGAGGAAGCTTATTGATTAAAAGCTATGACCTATTTGTAATGGGGTTCAAAATATGTTTCTTTCTTTGCAGGACATTGGAAATCATAGAAGGAGATTGCATTGGGGCCAGAAGACATAGTTAATTTTCTCATTTGCTATCATCAAGTATAAGAATGACTTCATGTTGAATAATCAGTCAAAAAGAAAATTCAGCATGGAGACAATGAAAAACCAGGGGGAGGTAATCCTAAAATGTCGATTTTATAAAATGATTGTCATGTGTATTTTTAAGTATTTATTTATTTATTTATTTATTTATTTATTTATTTATTTATTTATATGGGGGAGAGGGAGGAGATAGAGAGATAAAATGGGTGGACAAGGGCCTCTAGCCACTACGAATGAACACCAGATGAAAGTGCCATCTTGTGCATCTGGCTTATGTGGGTCCTGGGGAATAGAACCTGGGTCCTTAAGCTTCACAGACAAGTGCCTTAACTGCTTTGACATCTCTCTAGGCCCTGCTATGTATTTTACTGATGCCAATTTTTATTTATTTATTTATTTGTAATTTTTATTGACAACTTCTATAATTATATACAAAAATGCATGATATTTCCCTCCCCTCCCCCATTCCCCTTTAGAATTCCAATTTCCATCATATCCCCTCCCTCTCTCCATTAGTCTTTCTTTTAATTTGATGTCATCATCTTTTTCTTCTTTTATGAGGGTCTTGCAAAGGTATTGCTAGGCACTGCAAGGTCATGGATATCGAGGCCAATTTCTGTCTGGGCAGTTGCATTGTAAGAAGTCATACCCTTCCTTTGGCTCTTCCATTCTATCCACCCCTTCTTCCACAATGGTCCCTGAGCCTTGGAGGGTGTGACAGAGATGTTTCAGTGCTGGACACTCCTCTGTCCCTTCTTCTCAGCACTGTGTTGCCTTTTGGGTCATCCCAGTGGTCATCGCCATCTGAAAAGAGAAGCTTCTCTAACCAGAAGTGAGAGTAGCATTAATATGTGAATATGAGCATTAAGTGTAGTGCTTTCAGGGCAGCTTGGTGGGAATAATATATACATTTAGCCAGACAAGAGCAGTCTTTATACCCCTAAGGCTCATGACCTCCCCTGCCATAGACTTTTGCTTAGTTTTTTCAGTACCAGGTATGTATTCCCTCCCGTAGAGAGGGCCTTCAGTCCAATTATGGAGCAATTAGTTACCCCAAGAGCAGACATGCCACTATTGCACCCGTTCTGTCATTGGGCCTGTATGGACAAGCTTGAATTTTCCAGTGTCCACTGTTTTCACTGCTGATGACTTCTGTGTCCCATATGGCTGCATGCAGTGCAGCTTTTTCCAGCTTTCAGTTAGCTGGTCTACAGGGAGAAGGTTTTCTGCTCAGCACCAGCTTGATTTCTCAGTGACCTTGCCTCTCAGGTAAGAGATGTCTTCAGCAATAGGGTCTTACCATCTGTTTCTCAAGGAAAACCAAGGGCCTTGGCAATAGCCTTTAATGATTTGGATAGATCAAACAGTGATATTCAGAAATTACACTGAGCTTGAGAACCACCTTGAATTCCTGATCAATTTATTTATTTCAGAGGAAAGAAAGATAAAGGGGCAGATGGAGACAGAGAAAGGGCATTCCAGGGCCTCTAACCACTGCAAATGAACTCCATATGCATGTACCATGTTGTGCAGCTTTACGTGGGTAATGGGTAATCAAATCTAGGTCCTTTGTCTTTGCAGGCAAGTGCCTTGACTGCTAAGCCATCTTTCCAGGCTCTCTGATCATTCTTTATTGGAAAATAATGTTTGCCCTAGCAAGTATTGAATGCAACTTGGAATACAAAACTATGTTAACGAAACTTTAAAGCTTCTAGTTGCCTATGTTAGTTGTCTATATCCCACATGATGAAGGTAGTTCACCAGAGATATTTGTCTCACCATCTTAATGGGCATCAGGAACTTTCCAAACTCTTCTTTAGTCGTTGCTAAGGTTCAGACATTCTAATTTTCACTTGTGGACTTGATAGATTATACAGCTGATGGCAACATAATTAAGTAATGAATTAATAAGGTCTTGTCTTCCTTTACTACTACTGAATCCTGGGTAGAAAATGAAAAGATTTTACTATAAAATTCTTACATCTTCTAAGTATACCCATTTAATGAAATCAGGAAATCATACTCAATGTAAATATACTCTTCCCCATGCATTTCTGGGCTTGCTATAGCTCCATGATTATCCTAAATCTAGCCTCTGTTTATTTGGTTTATTTTGGATGAAAAGTATAGGAACCAAACAATCTGGCTCAGGGTTGCAAGTTACATCTGGAATGCCAACCCTAATTGATTATTAGTGGCTGCAAGGATGGCTCCACCAAGGAGAACTTTGAGATTTAGAGCAGTTCTCTCTGAAAAAATCTCACTAAAATGTCACTAGCTGATGTGGAAAATGCACATCCTAACCTCTCACGAAGGTGAGAAGTGCAATCATTATTTCTCAGCCTGTCTGGAGCTACAGGCAGCATGTCTTAAAACACCAGCTCAGGTGCTATGCCTATAGGAACATTCCTCAGAAGGTATTCTACTAATGAAGGTGGAGTCCTGGTCTTTATGCTTACAAGAGCCATTCTTAGGGAACTAGCATGGCTAAGGATACTGTATCTGGTTGTGTTATAACTAGTGGGTATTAGTTGAGTGTGGGATGATAGTGTCAGTGAAGATTAATTTAAAAATTAGAAATGTCTTAAAATATCTTAATTATATATATAAAAATAGAACAATATTCCAAAGCCAACTTTATCAGCATATCAGTCAAAGTATGTGTTATATGGATCTTTTGACAAAAAAATAGTATTTGAAATGTATAACTGTAGAAGTGATATACCTAATCCAATCTCTTCATTAAATAAATAGGTGGGCATGAGGGTGTAGCTATTATGTACGAGGCAGCATTCTACCCTAGACAAATGAACAAAAATAGCAACAATAACAACAAAACCAAAATAGATAAAATGTCCAAGGAAGATGAGTGGAATTCAAGGTCTGAGAGTATATGTATGTCAGATGAATGTCAGGACAATGTCCAGAATTAAGGACTCCCATTTCTAGTAGGATATTTGAGTTTCTATAACAGAACAGGAGTTGAATGTCAGAGGCCTGCCAGGATCCAGCTGAAGACTTTTATTAAAAAAAAAAAAATTATGGGTAAAAACTTCTTAAAATTATTTTGGGCAAATAGTTTGTCATTGACTTTAAAGAACCCTATAATTCAACAAGTTTACTGTCACTTATATATAAAAGAAATAATTTTATTTATCTTTTACCTCTGTTTTGTTTATCCCCTTACTTTATATTCTGAGTTAGTTTCTGAAACACTGACAAAATATCTGGGAAAAATAATTTCAGAGAGGAAGGGTTCATTTTGGCTCCTGGTTTCAGAGGGTTCAGTTAACAGTTGCTTTGATCCATTGTTTATAGGCGTGTGGTATGGCAGAAACATCTGGATGGAAGAGCATGGTGGACAAAAGCTGTTCACTTCATGGCAGCCAGGAAGCAGACAGGAGAGACTGGGGATAAAGTATATACTTTAAGTGTGGGACCTGAGTAACTTACTTCCTCTAACTAGACTCTGCTTGTTAGTCTCTAACACCTTCTAATAGTTACTTCAATTTATGTATCTATCAGTGGATGAGGTCACAGCTCCACCCCTGAAATCTGAACTGGAGACTAAGCCTCCTTCAACACATGAATATTTGGGGGTGGGGGAGATTGGGGACTTTCATATAAAAATGTAACAAATACCTTTCTTTAGGGGCAGTCTATTAACATCTTTCATATATTACTTTATCTTTTCATATATAAATAATTTTGGCATAGACGTATTTCAGGCAAAGAAGATCCTTAATTAGCAAAAGTGACCTATTTATATTATATAATTTAACGCCTATTTATCATATTGCTTTTTACAGCCTAGTGACTGGGTGACTCAGTGGGGAAACAATTGTACGCAAAATGTGAATCAGCTTGAGGAGTGCTTTAACGCCATTATTTTAGTCAAAAGGTAACTTTATTTATTCATTCATAAAATATTTTTAAATTCCTGCAGTACCAGCTAGAGCAGAAAAGAAGCAAGTGTAAAATGCCCACAAACACAATTTGGAGAGAAGAAATGCATAAATACCACGGAAGTGTCCACATTATATCAATAGCTCAGAAAAAGTACCATTAGAGTATGAAAAATATAGTACAGGAGGACCTCCTGGATGAGGTGAGCATTAAGGCTCCCAAGACAGTCAAGATACAGCTGGGAAAAGGGACAAAGAACAGCAGAGCTGCTGGGAGTGTGTCCTTGTCAGGGAACAGTGTAGCTGGGTGTGACTGAAATGCAGGATGTGTGGGATAGGGTACCAGGGAAGAATCTTTTTAAAGGATGTTATTATTTAGGATTATATCTTTGCGACAAGAACAGTCATCGAAGTTTATTTCTAATACAGATGTGGTATGATAATATCTATATTTACAAAGATAACATTAGTGGTAATATGTGACAGATGGGAGAGGAGGCAGAGCATAGCCTGCAGGGAGCCGGGGTTGGGAACATTAAGGAACAAGGCTTATTTAAGGGCTCCATGGTCTTGAATATTCAGCATCATCATGCTTTCTTGCTCTTCCTACTGGTTTTTTCATGCTTCATCCTAGTTCCTTAGCATGATTCAAGCTGTGCAGTCTGATCCCTTCCTGTGCTCAGAGCCTGGGCACACCCTTCTTCCCATCAATCTTCATTCTCCATATGATGGAGGGAAGGATGTTGTTGTTCTCCTTAAATTTACGCTGTGAATTTCCTGCCTGGGGCTTTTACACTGTCAGGATCTTCAGCTTGATCTATTCCTTCCTCCTCCTGTGTATGTACATCTTCCCTTCTTTTTTATTAGTTGAAGCTAAGAACTTCTTCCTTGAGGAATTCAGTTCCCCCCACATTATTTCTTCAAAACACTAATGCTTGTATGAACCACCATATATTTTTTTAAATTGAGAACTTTGATATATGAACATACTGTAATTTGATCATGTTCCCATCCTATTATTCTCTTTTGTCCCCTCCTATATATGATGGGGTAAAAACAGTGCATTGTTCTAGAAGACTGTAGTTTTAAAAAGCCCTGCTTAGTGTTATGCAATTAATTGTTTACTAGTTTTAACTCTTCTTCAATTTTGAACTTTACACATGTTTATTGATCTAGATGTTCAGAAAATATTTTAAATAAATTTACATGGCACCCCATGTAAGAGTTATATAGCTTTTTAGTTCAGTACTGTGGTACTTTGATTTGGGTGTCTCCCATAAACTTAGGTATTCTGAATGCTAGTGTCCCCAGCTGAGGGCAATTGGAAATTAAAGCCTCCTGGAGGCAGTGTATTATTGGGGTCATGTTTATGGGTGTTATAGACAGTTTCCCCTTGCTAGTGTTTGGCACACTCTCCTGTTGCTATCGTCCGCCTTATATTGGCAGGGGGTGATGTCCACCCTCTGCTCATGCCATCATTTTCCCCTGCCAACATGGAGCTTCCCCTCGAGCCTGTAAGTCAAAATAATCCCCCCCCACACAAGCTGCTCTTGGTCGGGTGATTTCTGCCAGCAATGTGAACCTGACTGCAAAAGGTATCAACTAGCTATAGTCTTTGTATCTGTGTGTGGCAGGGGGAGGGGGTGCTTCTGAGTAAGCATTTAGTGAACCTGAAATTCTTGCTCTCTCTCTCTCTCACACACACACACATATACACACACACTTGTGAACAAGATATTTAATAACAAAAACCAAATTATACAGAATGGGTAATGACTGACCAGGCAAAAATGTAGGTCTCAGATTGCTGGGAATATATTCAATGACAAACTGAGAGTCATCACTGCCATCTAAAATCTCAGCAACTAGAGCATGTTAACAAAAAAATATTATGTAACTTCTTCCCATGATTATCATTTCCATAATTATCTGTTCAAGACTCACTTACTTTCACATGGTAGAGAAGACAATGATTTGTGTAGAGGTGAATGACAAAATACTGTGTAACCTGAGCCTATTAGAATAATTATATGTCTTATGACTTACTGAATACTCCAAATACCCTCAAGTAAGAAGATGACCAGTAGGTCTGAAGATGAATGCCAGTGCCAAGACAGTTTGAGGACTCAGAGAGAAGTTCCTGAGAGAAGGGGCATAGGAACCATGAAGGTAGAGAGTAACAGGGACAGTCAGGAGACAAGAAAAGGTAAGGGGGAAAAGCCTTGGTCACCGATTTTTCTGTGGTTTCCTTAGACAAGGCAGAGAAGTGAACTTAAGACTGGACTTAACAAAAAATAATTTTGTTATTTGGCTCTGAGCTAAGAATGGCCTCTAAATGTGTGGGGTCTGGACCTGGGTGATTTAGGGAAGGAGCTCAGTGTCCCAGGCTGTAGGAACTTGAAAAAAAGAGGTTGGTGGAAATGGATCTATGTTGGGTGGTTGGTTTGCACATCAAATGTGCTCATAGGGAGGATAAGAGCCATTTTGAGGAAGGAATAACTAGCCCTATAAGGGGCCATCCTTTCTCTGCTGCACAGGAACTGGATAGCATCAAATACAGAAAGTAGAAAAAAAATATTAGCACCCAGTGTCATGGGGTCAGATTCATTCATTCATTCACTTATTTGTATTTTGTTTGTTTTGAACCCTGGTTGGTCTGGTACTTGCTATGTAGCCTAGTCTATCATTAGGCTATCTTCCCATCTCAACCACCAAGGGGCTGGTGTTGCAGGCATGAGCCACTATGCCTGGAAGAAATTATTTTTGTATAGTCTTTCAGATCAGCCTGAAGGCAGGGAGAGTATAAGTAGCTTTCCCAAACACAGCCTGATAATAATGGCTTTCAGAGACTCAGTTCTTCCCTGCCGTATCAGACTTCCAATATTCATAATAAGCAACTATTAAATAAGATACATTTCTTTGGAAATCTAAGTGTACAAAGAAACACAAAACTGACTAAGCTGAATTATTAAGACCATAGGAATACCTGTTTAGTTTATTGATTAAAATCGCAGTAAGAATTGAGTGAGTCATTCACAAAGAACTTTCACTTTCTTCTTTTATACAAAATACTTCATGAAAAATGTATTTTTGTGATGAGAAGAATGATACTTTGGGGATGATAAACACTTTATATTTGCATCTCCTAAATAATTCATTATATTATCTTTTCAACCTGAGCTAGATGTAGCGGTGCACACTTGTAATCCCAGGCAGGATATCAAGGAGTTCAAGGTCAGCCTTAGCTACATAGTAAACTTGAAGCTGTGTAAGACCATCTCTTGAAAACAAAACATGACCAGTCTATATTAATTGTGCAAGATAATGACTTTAACTATGATATTTGCAGGCATTTGCTTTGATGTCTTTTGACCATATCAATACTTCCCATTACCATCTCTTCCCCCCTTCCCTTTCCTGCTGGCTCCATTATTTTTATTTTTATTTTATTATTATTATTATTATTATGCCAAATACTCTTCCTTCTACTTCTTTCTTTTTTATTGTTATTTTTTGACAACTTCTATACTTACAGACAATAAACCATGATATTTCCCTCCCCTCCCCCATTCCCCTTCACAACTCCAATCTCCATTCTATTCCCTCCCTCTCTCCATTAGTCTCTCTTTTAAGTTGATGTCATCATCTTCTTCTCCTATATGAGGGTCTTGTGAAGGTATTGCTAGGCACTGCGAGGTCATGGATATCGAGGACAATTTTGCTTCTTTCTTATGGTAGTTTAAATGTGATAGTGTAAGTGTATGGCCACATGGACTCAGGTGTTTTATTAAAATTAAGCTTGTAACTTAGTTCTCCAGCCACCTGGCTGGAGGAGTTGTTACTAAGTTTGTATCCTGGGGTCCAGTCCTAAAGTGTGTTTGGGGGCTGATCTTGATTCCAACACAGAAGTGTGGAGAGAACACTTTGAGTAGAGCTCTGGCTGTTTATGGTTGTGGTGTTGGCTATTGGTAATGTCCTTTTGTTTGGATCTACAAAAGGGAGCCAGCTTCTTCCACCTTTGATCACATTCCCCCAGACTCTAAAATCCTGAAATAAATCCCTTCCTCCCATAAACTGTATCTGGTTGGATATTTATCTCAGCAACAAAGAGCAAACAGCAACATTTTTTTTTTTACTTAAAATCTAGTCTATGTATGACAGAAAACATGTTTTTTTTTCTTTCTGAATCTAGTTGTTTTTTTATTTAGCATGATGATCTCCAGTTCTATCCATTTTTCAAAAAACAAAATGAGTTTCTTCTTCTTTGTGTCAGAATAATACTACATAGCATATGCATATCATATCACATTTTCTTTATCAATTAGTCCACAGATAGACATCTAGGCTAACTCCATAATGTTGCTGATAAAACATGGTACCAGAGATAGAGAGATTGCTTAGTGGTTAGGGCACTTGCTTGCAAAGCCAAAGGACCTAGGTTTGATTCCCCAGTACCTATGTAAAGCCAGATGCACTAGATGGCATATGCATTCATTTTCAGTGGCTAGAGACTCTGGCATGCCAGTTCTGTCTTTCTTTCTCTCTCTCATAAATACAATATAAAAAATTTAAAAACTACAGTGCCACAATAAATATATGTATGATAACTTGTATCAAGGGTGTACTGACTTAGATTCCTTTCACTCTATACCTAGAAATGGAATAGCTGGATAATAAGGTAGTTTTAGTTTTGTGAGGAACTGTCATACTGATTTCCACAGAGTCTTGACTAATTAATTACCATTCCTGCCGTGGTATGTAACATTATAAAAGAGTTTTGCACCTTGAGGATTTGCTACTGGTAAAGATTTTATTTCTTCACTGTCTTTTACCTGTTATATAGTATGTATTTTCTCAAAATGTGTGTAATACTGAAACTTTGGTGTAGGAATGGTTAAATGAATTGATGGTGACATAATAATAGAGATACTGACAAGTAGATATGATGTGCAGGGCTTTGAAGGCAACAACCTGACCTGGATTGCTCAAAACTTCAATTTTTTTCTCTTATGTAACAGCTCAAAAAGAATTATCAAGGGTGAAGTAGACATTATGGTAGGCTGCAACTAGCTCCGGATCATTCTCTAGTTATTTAGCAACTTAACACACTCCCCAGATCATTGTTCCCATGATCCATATTCATAAGTTTAACAACTAGGAACTAATGATTACAGTAGGCCAGCTGTGCTGAGGACGAGCTCAGAAAAGACTTGAAAATATGACAGCAGGAGACAGTTAACTATTTGAAGATAATATAGAGATCAAAGACCAATGCAGTAATAAAATGCCATTAAACTTAAAAAGTAAACTCAGATCAGCATGTCCCAGGGTGGGATTGGTGCTTCATTTTCTCTCTTCATCTATAGGAAGATATTTGCTTCTCAGGGGAGAACACTTTACTGAGCATATGAGAGTTAATTGCATTTTGTTATTTCAGTGTATGAAATTAATGCACATTGCAGATTAGACTCTTCACACCACAGTCTTGTGCAGAAGCTAAAAGGCAAAAGGCCTTATTCCCACATGTTTGTTAAATTTTAATTGCATTTTGGAGGAATCAAGAAGCTTCTAGCCAAGATTTGCAGATCTTTGACTCTAGCACACAAATTCTATCTGTATAACTGCTCATGGTAGTTTACAAGAAATGATTTAATGACATTTTCTGTATGTCTTAGTAGGATTATAAACTATTTCAGAGAATTATCATGCTAAGTAAAATAATGGGCTCATCCTGCTCATTGTTCTGTGGATTCCTTCTGGTACCTACTTGGTTCTGGTGACTTAAAAAGTATGTCTATATCTGGAAAGATGGCTCAGCAGTGAAGAGCCCTTCTTCTGCTAACATGTAGGAATGAGAAGGCTGGAAAATGCCAGAGTTCAAACTCTAGATCCCATGTAAACAGCTCAGCATAGCCACATGCACCTGCAACCCCAGTCCCACACGATTGCAGAGACCTGAGAATTGTCAGAGTTTCACAAGCTCCTGGGTAGGTAAAGAGACTCCTGCTCAACAAGATCAGGGCAGAAGAGCGATGGTGCAGGACACTGCATTCTACTCTGGCCATGGTAAGTGAATTCTCCACTCCCCTGAGTTTCAGGCAGACAGACACACACACGTGCACACACATGTGCATACACACACACACACACACAAGCAAAAAAGAGAAAAGAACATGTTTCATCAATGACTGCTGCAACTATTAGTTTAAAATGTAGACATTGGACTTATTATGTTAGCTTGCAGAAGCTTCAGCTTCCAGCTTCTGGCATTCTATCGGCCAATCCAGCTTGATTGATTTTTGCATTTTTGCTTTTCTGTCTAATTATCTAAGGCATAAAAAAAGCCCAAGTAAAACGAGTTGCTGTATGTCTTAGATGTATATTAGACTGAATTGGCCTACTGTTTTAATTAATTTCACTTATTGGTCTTATTTATTCTCTTCTGAGTGATCTTTTCTGATCTTACACAGTAACACCATTTTTACTGTGTTATTTGAGGTTTTAAACTTTTTTTTTTTTTTTTTTTGGAGAGAGAAGGAGTGGGAGACAGGTGCGCCAGCAGCCTCTCAGCTGCTGCCAATGAAATCTAGATGTGTGCACCCCCTTGTGGTTAAGTGCGGCATTGCACCCTTGCATCACTTTGCATCTGGCTAAACGTGGGACTTGGAGAATGGAACCAGTGTTCTTAGGCTTAGGAGGCAGGCCCCTTAACTGCTAAGCCATCTCTCCAGCCCTTAAACTCTTTTTTTTTTTTTTTTTTTTTTTTTTTTTTTTTTTTTAAGGAAGAATTTCAATGAGCAAAGGTGCAAAATGTCTGGCTCCACACATTTCTGAGAAAGCTTTAAAAACTTATCTATATCAGTAATTTAGTTAAAAACCAAGTTATTGAGCACCTATTGAATGAAAGTCATGTAAAACAACCAATGCAATTACCACATAAGTCAAAGCAAAACAAGATATTACAGTGCTTGTCAAATCTTCTAAATGGGAAATGTGAGCACAATAAAGATCAATAACTGTAACCATTTAAAGAGCTAATACCTCTATATAAAATAATAGGAAAAATATGTAAAGAAAACTTCTGTAAAATTAACTTCACTCTTTATGGATTTATTTTTGCTTATATCTCCTTAGATAGAACTGAAGTGAAAGAACTGAAGTCACAGAGTTTGAAGGTGGACTGATTAGCACAGAGACTGTATGATAGAAGAGTAAGCATTGAGTGATATTCTAGGACCAGGTATTCAGAAGATCTTTAATACTTCTTTGGGGCTATAGTTATCACAGACTGTCTTTGAGGACTGAAAGTGTAGTCATGACTGGTTGAGTTTAGCTCCAATTTAGTGACAGTGAGCGTCTTTCTTCCCTGACCCCTAGGCTCATTCCTTTACAAATGCTGGCACATTGAGTTCATGCAAGAGGATCAGAGGGCATCAGCGTCTTTGGGCATTGCTACCACTTCTTGTGGAGCTTATTGGTCTGGAGTTGAATCCATTAGGATATCTCAATAATATCAGTAATATTCCACATACCGTTTCCTAAGTGGAACCTATTGGGCCTTATCACCAACATAACCTAGTTAGCTGAGTTTGCTATGCAATTATTAAGCATTGGTACTACCATTTTTATCCACTAACCAATTCTAAGATCTGAAAGACATCTTGAAGCCTCCATTTCAGTGTCTCTTAGTTACTGAGCACAATTATTCAAAAGTTTTTTTTCCCCATTCAAATTTCAGTATCATTGAGTTCATAATAGCTCTCAGCACTTTTATGTAGGTTTACTCCACTAACCTCTTTGTTTGTATTCAGTCTTGTCATCCTACAGCATGGCTAACAATCATCCCCCAAATCCAATAATGGCAAGCCTAAATCAAAATCTGATTCAGAACTGAAGGTGTAGCTCAAAGGGAAAATACTTTTTGTTGTTGTTGTTTTTGATTTTGATTTTCGAGGTAAGGTTTCACTGTAGTCCAGGCTGACCTGGAGTTCATTATGTGGTCTCAGGGTGGCCTTGAACTCATGGTGATCCTCCTACCTCTGCCTCCTTGCCCTATCCTCCACCTCTTCCTCCTTCCGTCACTCTCTCTCTCTCTCTCTCTCTCTCACACATACACACATACCCCCCACATATAACACAAATCCTTTGACTTTCTCTTTACCTTCAGATTATTTATAGAAACTTGAATACATGTATTTAAAATATTGTTATTTGACTTCTAGTTTCAGTCTGGCCAAATAAGGAGTGTTACTTGACAAATAAAATTCTGTCACTGAAAAACAACTATTCTTACATCCATAAAAGAAATAAGATCATAGGGTAACCTGCTGCCCTCCAAGTTGGAGAGATAGGTGTGGACACAGAATCAGAACCCACCCAGAAAAGATAATCCCAGCGCTTGGGATGTAAGCATAGAAGAATCAGAGCTTCAAGATCATACTTGGCTATTTAGTAAGTTCTAGGCCACACTGGGCTACCTGAAACCCTTTCATAAAAAAATTACACAAAAATTCTAGATCCAGAATTCATGTCCCTTATAAAAATTAATGCAAAGTACACCACAGATTTAAATATAAAGTGAATAGCTCCCAGAAGATAATATAAAAGAAAACTAAAAGAACCTTTTGGGGCAGCACTGACTGCACAATATTAAGAACATGATCCATGAAGGAAATAAATGACAAGAAGGACTTTAAATGAAAAACTTCTACTCCATGAAAGAGATGAAAGACAAGATACACTGGAAGAAAATATTTGTAAAACACATATCTGAAAATTGGTCAATTTCCAAAATATACAAAGAACACTTAACAATAAGAGAATAAACAACTTGACTTTAAAGTAGGAAAAAAAAAGAGACATTTCACCAAAAGAAATCACAGGGAGGAAATAAACATTTTAAAAAGGTAATATTGTATGTCCCCTGAGAATTGAAAATTAAAGTAATGATGAGACCACAGTACATCTACTACAATGACCAAAATCTGAAACACTGACAACACCAAAAATACTAACGAGGCTGTAGAACAACAGGGACTGTCTTTCCTTGCTAGTGGGATTGGAAAATGGTACATACACCATGGGAAACAGTTTGGCAGGTTCTTTTCAAATATATTTTTATTTATTTATGAAAGAAAGAGAGAGAAAGAGGAGAGAGAGTAAGAGACACATGCACCCACTTTATGCATCTGACTTGACATGAGTACTTGGGAATCAAACCGGAACCTGCAGGCTTTGTAAGCAAGTGCCTCTAACATGTTATTGTACATGTTAGTATTTATCCACACTTTAACACTTTTCTACAAAACCCCTGCTCACAGGTGATTATAGTGCTTTGTTCATATTTGCAAAGACTCAGACACAATCAACATGTTCTCCTATAGATAGATGAGAAAATGTACTATGATGATGTATGTAGCACACATACAACACACACCCAGAAAGCCTGGAGGAAAAACCTAATTATTAAGTAAAACAAGCCAATCTGAAAAATGTTTTGGAAAAGGTAAACTATGGGGACAATAAAACAATCAGTGGTTGCCAAGGGTTGAGTGAGTAAGACTGATGAGGAGGTATGGCTGGAGGATTTTTAGACTGGTGAAGCTTTTCTACCCAATTTTACTATGATGGGTACATGGCACTTATCACACTTGTACAAGAGCATGCTTGAGCCCAGACGTTAAATGAGGATCTGGGTGGACACTGGGTGATGAGGACATGTCAGGTATCTTCATACATTTCAAGGAGAGTGTCATGCTGTGGTGGGAGATGCAATCTGTCTATACTTTTTACTCATATTTGTTCTGAACAGACAACTACTCTAAAAATAAAAGTTATTAATCCAAAAATATATTGTTCTTTCAGATTCTTTGCAGGAAAGTTCATGCTCTTCATGTAAGCAGAATAACATAATTTGACAGCATTTCCTCAATCTCCTCAGAGAAGGGAGATAGCACTTTTGAATTAGCAAGTACCCATGTATTTATATTGCTATAACTTCATAACACTGAACTGTCAACCAGTTCCCCTATTTCACATAGAACTAGGTACCGTAACCCTACCCTGGCAACATTATCCTGATGAAATGTGGATTCCTTTTCAAAATGAGTCATGCTTCTGGTTCCAGCAGTACCAGTCTCATTTCAGACCTCTGCAGTAACAGATTATTTTGTGTTAGGAAAAGAGTTTCATGAGTGTGTGGGTTGTAAACAGAACAAAAGGGTTATCTGCAATTCTGACTAAAAATAAATTGTAGTGTTAGCAACAGTATTCTCATGAAGGTTCTGCTCCAGAAAAGCTGCAGCTAAAATTTTGTTTTAATTTTTTCTAAAGAAGAATTCAAGCATAGCATAAAATTAATGCCATTTCTAATATCTTTCTTTTATTTATTTGCAAGGAGAGAGAGAGAGAGAGAGAGAGAGAGAGAGACAGACAGAATGGGCATGCCAGGCCACCAGCCACTGCAAATGAATTCCAGATGCACGTGCCATTTTAAGCATCTGTCTTTAAGTGGGCACTGGGGAATCAAACCTGGGTCCTTAGGTTCTGCAGGCCAGCTTCTTAACCACTGAGCAATTTCTCCAGCCCTTACTTGAGCTTTTGTTTTTCCATATTGCCTAAACTCTGTCCTGTCATGCAATAACAGATTGTAAAATTTTTCTAAGCTACTGTTACAGAACATTAAGTATCTGTCAAGGAATTAAATGTACTTTCCAGCCAGGAACCAATGAACGGTAACCCTCATAGCAGATGTGCTGTCAGAACAAGGATACTGATGTACACTTGGGATTTCTCATTTAACACTATGACCACAGAGAAAACATTCCTTTGTTGACATCTGGTAACAACACCATGATCTCACCCTCTGTATGTTTCTATGTGTCAAATAAATTGTAAAATCTTTGTATATAATTAGAATAAAGAGGCTGTTTTTTTTTTTTTTTTTAAATAGAATTGTTGGATACAAAAACCAAAGCACCACTATAGTCAGTGTGTCTCTAGTAGATAAGCATTGGCAAGTTGCACATTGTATCCACACAGACTTTCTTTATGATGCTATGTGCAGAAGCTGTACTATGGAGGACTCACTACTCATCCAGACCTATGTAACTGCATGGAACACATGATCTCTTCCCTCATAAGGAATGTGTAAACAATCAGCGTGTGTGCATGTGGCATGCTAACTGATATTTTATTGTAGAACAGTCTCTCAACCTTCTATTAATATTTTATTTGTTCAATAATTTATTTATTTTGGAGAGAGGGAAAGAGAGAGAGAGAATGGGGTTTACCAGAGCTTGTAGCCACTGCAAATGAACTCCAGACACATGTACTACTATATATATCTAGCTTATGTGGGTACTGGGGAATCAATCCTAGGTCCTTAGGCTTTGGTGGCAAGTGCCTTAACTGATAAGCCATCTCTCCAGTCCATCTCAAACTTAAAAAAATATATTTTATTAATTTATTTAGAAGAAAGAGAAGGGAGGGATTGTATTGGCATGTCAGGGCCTCTTGCCACTGCAAACAAACTCCAGATGCATGCTCCACTTCATGCATCTGGCTTTCCATGGGTACTGGGGAGTTAAAAGCAAGCCAGGAGGCTTTGCAAAAAAGTGCCTTTTATCACCGAGAGATCTCCCCAGCCCCTTCAAACTTTTGATATCAGATTCCTCTATATTCTTAGAAATAATTGAAAACTCCAATGTGATTTTTTTAAATATTATTATTATTATTATTATTTTGAGGTAGGGTCTCACTTTAGCCCAGGCTGACCTGGAACTTGCTATGTAGTCTCAGGGTGGTCTCGAACTCATGGAGATCCTCCTACCTCTGCCTCCCAAGTGCTGGGATTAAAGGCATGCATGACCATGCCCAGCTTATTTTATTTATTAATTTAAGAGAGAGAAAGAGGTAGAGAGAGAATTGGCACGCCAGGGCCTCCAGCCACTGCAAACGAAATCCAGATGTATGTGTGCCCTTGTGCATCTGGCTTATGTGGGTCCTGGAAAATCTAACTGGGATCCTTTGGCTTTGCAGGCAAATGCCTTAACCACTAAGCAATCTCTCCAGCCCCCTCCAATGTGATTTTTTTTTTTTTGAGAGAGAGAGACAGAGAGAGAGGAAGAGGAAGACAGATAGAGATGGGCGTGCCAGCAGATGCTTATGCCCCCTTGTGGTCAAGTGCAGCATTGCGCCCTTGCGTCACTTTGCATCTGGCTAAACATGGGACCTGGAGATTGGAACTGCTGGAGATTGGAACCAGCGTTCTTAGGCTTAGGAGGCAGGCGCCTTAACCGCTAAGCCATCTGTCCAGCCCTCCACTGTGAATTTTAAATGTGGGATATATTTATTATTATTTGCCTTACTAGAAATTAAAACTTAGAAATCAATATAGTTTATAAAATTATTGACTTAATTTAAAATGGCAGTAATATCATCACATAGTTAGTAATATATTTGTGAACATGAAAAAAATTTAATAAGAAGAGGTGTGCTGTTTTATACTGTATCGTCTGCTTAATGCATGACAACAGAAGGCAGCTGAATTCCTAAATGTATTTCTGCATGCAATTTCTAGCACCATATTGTTCTGCTTGAAGCTTATAAGGGACATGGGATATTACATAGTATGTGAGGTGTTTAATTGGAAAAGGGAGGAAATTTTAAAAGCTTGTCAGGTACTTATGGATGTTGTTCTTTGATGCTACCTTAAACCTCACAAGTGAGGATTCTTTAAAAGTTGCATTGTAATCTCTGAAACCTACCCTCAAGTTTTTGATACTTTCTCACATGTAAAGTCCACTGGGTTTTTCTTCTTCTTCTTCTTTTTTTTTTTTCCTTTTCTTTTTGTTTTGAGGCAATGTTGATGGCCTGGAACTCACTGTGTATTCTCACTCGCCTTCTACGTGTATCTTGCCATTGCAGCCTCCCACATGCTGGACTACAGGAGTGTATTAGCACCCTGACAGTGTTTTACAATTTGAATGTTTCTGAATTCATATGGGATTTTTTGGTCAATTGGAAATACTGTTTATTTAATTCATGCCAACTTTCCAATGAGAACATATTTTTGTGGTTTTTTTTTTTTGCAATTGTTAGTATCACAACTCAATTCATCATACAAGTTTATTAGGAAGCTACCAATCTCATGGCAGAAAAAACAAGAATTTTATCATTGGCTAAATTTTGAAGTGACATCTTATTTCATTCAATTACAAGAAAATACCTGTAAAGTCCCAAGTCTGAATAACTGTAGCTTATCTGTCAGCTGTTTTTCTAATAAAAAGGTTCTCCATGAATCAAGGAGCCAGCTTATTCTGTAGCTCGCTTTTCCTGAGTTGGCAAAGACAGAAGAGAGTTTTCATGAACTCTGTATTTTCTGACATAATCTAAAATGTACAAAATCTTGATCCAATCCATTGTCAGGATTTGCAAAATTATCTTTTATTTTTCCTGCTTCACCAAGCACATTTTCAGATGAAGTAGGGATTTAAAGTTAAATGTGAGGCACCAGGTCTATAATCCTTAGTCATGCAGCTCAGTGTCATTGTCAGTGTCAGCCTTGAGTAAGGCTGAGGCATTACTCTGATGTTTCTACATTGCAGTGCAAATGTCAACATCATTACCAAGTCAAGGCATACCTTAGTATAGCTATGAAAAAATGGGTTGACCTTATAGATCTTTTGGAGAGCTGTGATGGATCCCTAGAGATCTGCTTTATTAGGTGTGGTCACCATAGGTGTAATCAACAAGTTAGAGGTTTTATATGCTGGGAAACCAGATATCTCAAAGGGTTAGAATAAAAACATACGACTCTTTCATCTCCTCTCTTTTTCACTTCCATGAGGCACTTCTGCTCAGAAGCAGGTGTTTACAGTCGGCAGCTGGGACCACACTCCTCCAGTGTCATCCTCACTCTCATATCTGCTAGCAGAAATTGGGTAAGCACAGCCCAGGGGTGACTCAGAATTTCTTTCTCTCAAGATGACTAATTTCTCTCACCTGACTAATTGTGGCATCTTCAGACGTGGTGATCCGTGGGTAGTTAGTTTTCATACACTCAGGCTGCATTTGTCAGGGACAGAAGCATTTGCATTTGTCACCATATTGCTTATGTTTTAATGTCTTGTTTAGAGCAGTCACAGGACCCACAAACACTCAAGTGGGAAATATAGACTCACTTCTAAGTGGGAGGAGTTAAAATAAGGGGTGACCATCTCTGACCTACCACAGATGGTGTTAACCCTGAGCAAGCCACTCCTTATATGTACCCAAATCTTTTTTAAAAATGTTATTTCTTTATTTATTTGCAAGCAGACAGAGGTAGAGAAGAGATACAGACAGAGATAATGGGAATACTAGGGCCTGCAACTGCTGGAAATGAACTCCAGATGCATGTGCCATTTTGTGCATCTGGTTTTACGTGGGTACTCGGGAATCAAACCTGGATGGCTGAGCCATCTTTCCAGCCCCCAAATCTTAAAAATACTCATTTTCCTTTTCTGTAAAATGGAAATCAGAGTAGCTTCTTTTACTTTTATTATTTTCATACATTATTTCATAGTATTCAAATATTGGCCCATGTTTTCACTTCAGTTCATGCTTTTAGAATTTCACTACATTCTTAAAATTAAGCTCTTCCTCTTTGCTTGACTATTATATTTACAGTAGCTTTCTCTTCTAGTTACTCCAATGGAAATTTGGAGGCTTATTGGAGAGCGTGCCTGTTTCCAGTCCATGCTTCACTGAGGACATCTTGTACCAGTATTTGATAGCCAGAGCATCTCAGCCCAGAAATTCCTGAAAGATCCGGTTGTGATGCTTGGATCAGCGGCAGATTCATCAACTCTGGTACATATTAGCTGAACTGCAGAGTTGACTGCAGCATGAGTCCTTCCCAGACAACCTTCCTAGCCATGCCCTCACCATTGCTTATTACAGTTGAGTTTTCTGCTTTACTTGTTAGTATGACATTTGAAAGAGCAATATGTGGCATAGCTCATTAGCCCCTTTCTTCTTTTTTTTCCTAAAAAAAAAAAAAAACAAAAAAAAAAAAAACTTATACACAGAGCTCCAAGGTAAATCAGTTGGAAATATTGACAATTCTTCTCAATTGACAAATGTATAAAAAAATCATCCACCTAAAGTTCACACTCCTAAATAAGCTAATTTATTGGTAAATTTAATTTGCTTCATTCCTACATATAGTACACACATACCTTTTCTTTCAGGAAGAGACAATGGCTAGATAGTGAATCCTGACCCAGTTTCAAAACTAAATTTGCAGTTGGAGAGATGGCTTAGCAGTTAAGGAACTTGCTGATAAAGTCAAAGGACCCAGGTTTAATTCCCCACTACCCACGTAAAAGCAGATGCACAAGGTGGCATGCATGTCTGGAGTTCTTTTTCGGTGGCTGGAGGCCCTGGCATACCCATTCTCTCTCTTTCTCTATCTGCCTCCTTCTCTCTCTCTCCCAATTAAATAAACAAATTCTTTTTAAAAATAAATTTGTGGGGCTGGAGAGATGGCTTAGCAGTTAAGGCGCATGCCTGCAAAGCCTAAGGATCCCGGTTTGATTCTCCAGGTCCCACATAAGCCAGATGCACATGGTGGCACATGCATCTGGAGTTCATTTGCAGTGGCTAGAGGCCCTGGCATGGCCATTCTCTCTCTCTTTTCTCTCTCTCTCCCCTTCTCTCTGTCTCTAATAAATAAATTAAAATAAATAAATAAAAATAGGGCTGGAGAGATGGCTTAGTGGTTAAGGCGCCTGCCTGATAAGCCCAAGAATGCCGGTTCCAATCTCCAGGTCCACGTTTAGCCAGATGTAGTGCCACATGGGCGCAATGCTGCATTTTCCCTCAAGGGGGAGCACACATCTGGAGTTCATTCACAGGGTCTGAGAGGCTGCTGGCACGCCCAATCTCTATCTGTCTCCCTCTCACTCTCTATCTCTCTCTGTGTCTCTCTCCAAAAATAAATAAATAAATAAAAATCAAAATAAAAACTAAATTTGTGACCGGGTTATAAGCAACTGAAGACAATGTATAATGAGGTGTGCTGTTGCCCTTGAAAAATATGCTTCAGAACAATTTTTCCTGCACTGCCTTAGTATATGGTGATAATGTGTGTATGCTGGAAATCATTACCCCCTTCAGCTCTCATTAAAGGCTCATATTGTTGACCTCTGCCAACTGACTAAGCAGCTTCCAGCCTCTGCACAGTTCCCTGTCAGTGAGCAGAATATAATTTTATATGTTAGTAGGAATAGTAGCTATAATTTTCAAGCTTTCCCTTAAGTGCTGAAAGCCACAAATGTCCAAGAAAACTTGCTGTCAACTAAGTCCCCTTAAATATATATATATATATCTCCTAGGTCTGGAGAGATGCCTTAGTGGTTAAGGTGCTTGCCTGCAAAGCCTGAGGACCCATGTTTACTCTCCAGGTCCCACATAAGCCTGACACACAAGGTGACCCAAGTGCACAATGTCACACAAGTACACAAGGGGGTATATGCAATTGGAGTTTGATTACAGTGACCGGAGGCCCTAGTGCACCAATTCTCTCTCTCTCCCTCTCACTCGCTTTAACTTCCTCTCATTGGGCTATCCTCAATATATATATATTTCCAGAATATATAATTTCACTGTCCTTTTCAACAGTCCTTGTAGTTGTAACACTGACTTGTCTTCCCTGATTAGAAGAGTAGCTAATACAACTTACCAAGCTACCAGCATTAACCATTAGCTGGAATGATCTGTGGGTATGGATTCCACTTCTGTTGCAATCTCACGCTCATGAGTGCTTACCAAGAGATCCCTCACACTCGGGGGAGATGTTAGTTAGCATAGCAGGAATAATGCACTTGAGCAGATGAGTTTTCTTCCATGCTTGGTTCTAATCCCTACTGGTTAGACTCAATTATCTTCTAACAATATTACCAAAATTCCACTTAAAAATTTCTCTGTTCTTAGAAGACTTTTCTTAAGTGAGAAGACACACCAAGACTTATTGCTAACTACAGCAATCAAGATGGCACATGATTGCAGGAATAGAAAATGATGATGGAGTCCAACAATACCCTTTGGCAGAGCTACTTCTCAAATCCCAGCCTTGGCTGGACTTAACATTATCATCCCATTACTCCTTTCCTTTCTCTGACTCTTCATTCATTCAGTCTATGCACTAATTGCTTGCCATTTGGTCAAGGTTCTGTGCCAGGACCTGAGGCCCTAGTTTACTCCTTCAACTTGCTTCCTTTTGGTTCCAGCACCCTGGGCTTCTCCTGCCTTAACACACAGTGCTAATGCTGCTGTCAGTTCTCTGTGCTCCTTGTGAGTCAGCAAACTCCACGGGAGTAGAGCGTGTGTGTACCCTTGGTCCTGGTCATCTTCTCCACACTCAGCACGGTGCCAGGCACAACAGGTACTGGGTAGACATGTTTACCATCACTCTATGGATTGTCTTGCCCGTGTTTGGCTGTGACCTCCTCATTGTCTTCATTTATGCACTTTGTTTATGTGTTTATGTGATTATTTTCCCTGTGTGTGCTGGGGTTCTTTGACTCTAATTGGGTAAGACATTGTCTTTTTAATCAATCTCTCCTCATGTCCAGAACAAAATAGCTCATGTTATCAGGCCTTTAAGCTCAGAATAAATTGTTCTGAAATTAAGTTATTTTAAGCTCAAGAGCAGGAACAGTGGGGATATTATATTCTCTCACACCTTCTGATTTTCTGCACAAAAAGATATTCAATAAATAGGAATTAACATTAAATATGACCTTAGAAAAAATATTGAGTAAAGACATCATAGGAATAGCTAATGTGTCTGGGAGCCTTAGAGGCACTGCATTTACAGGGCTTGAATTTGGGCAGAGTTTGGCACCAACACACAATGCTGGCTCTGCTACCGACTATATGGTGCCGAGTCTCAATGTGCGTCTCTGAAATGGGGCTGATAAGCTTCACTTCACGGGGGTTATATGAGACATAAATAGAATACAATTT
The DNA here is from genome assembly GCA_036365145.1 of Orientallactaga sibirica. Taxonomy (NCBI): domain Eukaryota; kingdom Metazoa; phylum Chordata; class Mammalia; order Rodentia; family Dipodidae; genus Orientallactaga; species Orientallactaga sibirica. Next base: position 52,003,609 of record JAEOAD010000004.1, on the reverse strand, counting down.
CACAAGTGCTGGGGATATAGTAGAGTAGTCTGTAATAACTGCTTTACTATTTTTCTTCTGCTGAATTTATAGTCACTGGTAAAATAAATTGGGAGATTCTTTACACTTGTAGATTTATGCCTGCATATTTCTTGGCTTGTTTTCTTCTACAAAAAAGTAATGGGAATCAAATCTAAATGCTTCTGCTGTTGTCAAGTCTAAAGAAATGAGTGCATGCAGTAAGCACGTGAATTCACGGTGCAGCTTCCAGAGATGTAAAGCTTTGGTACTCCCACTGGAGTGTTCAAGAGGACAAAAACTCCACCCAGAGCCTGCTTTCCACTGACTGACCACTAAGATGCTTGATTCCATATGAGTTCTGGAAAGTACCACTCAAGTTTAGGAGGGTTGGCCATTTTAAGCTGGAGTATAGGCTCCACCATTTTATATTATAAGCTCCTGTTATATCCTACACAAAGCACACTGTTTAAAAATGGAATAAAGTTGGAAATGAGTTACCTTAAAATAAGATTCTTGAAATCTATTGCAATATATTCCTGAAAAATAAGAATTATATCTCAAAATAACTTTGCACATAGTATACATGAAAACATCCCCTAATTCCAGTGTTCAGATTTCCATGGCATTCTCTGTTTTAGAAGTACTTAAAATAGGATTGGGGGAAGGCTGATTAAATTCTGCTCTTTTATGCAACATATGATAACTACAAATCAAGAAATCACTGAATATTTAAAGCTGGGTCAGATTCTTGGAGTGAAATTTGGAAAAAGGAGAGATGCAAATACTCAATCCACACACCTATGCATATATTGTGGTTGGGGCAATTAGAGGCCTTGTCTCCAATTACAGATACTTCTGCACAGTTGCAGTCCTTTGCTGGAACAAATCTGGCTCCAAGAACAACTACAGCTCAAAGCAAGTTTCAATGTATCTTGGAAGGCTGCCAGGCCTGGAGTTAAGCTTTAATTCTTGCAATGGAAACCAAGTTTCTGTAGTTCTTTTAGTATTTTTTTTTAAGACTAAGTGTAGCTACAGTGTCCAGGCTAGCCTTGAACTTCTAATCCTAGGACCCCAGCCTCCAAAGAGCCAAGATAACATGCCTGTGGGTACTTGGAATATGATTCCTTTTACTATAATTCCTTATCAAGAATGTTATTCCTCATTCCCTGAGAGGAGGAAAAAGGTCAACGGAAGTTAGATATATTGTTTTCATACATTCTTTTTCCTCTGGGAGAATGAGTTAGAAATTTCCTCCATGAAAATACAAAGAGATTCTGTGTATATGGGGTGTACATGGTATTAGCTACCACTATTTTGAAACAAGATTTGTGTCATATCTCTCACACTCTATGTGTATGTGTATGCGAGATAGGTGGGTATGTGCACACACACTTTTTTTTTTTTTTAAATTATTTATTAATTTATTTATTTGCAGGCAGAGAGATAGCAGAGAGACAGAGAGAATGGGCACACCAGGGCCTCCAGCCCCTGCACATGAACTCCACATGCATGTGCCACTTTGTGCATCTGGCTTTATGTTGGTACTGAGGAATCAAACTGGGGTCCTTTGGCTTGGCAGGCAAGCACCTTAACTGCTGAGCCATCTGTCCAGCCCTTAAGTTATTATTTATTTAGCATAGGGGGGCACACGTGCCATGCACACATGTTAAGGTCAGAGGACAATTTTCAAGTCATTCCTTGCCTTCTCTCTTATTTTTTTGTTTTTTGTTGCTGTTGTTGTTTGTTTGTTTTGTATTTTGTTTTTCAAGGTAGGGTCTTGCTCTAGTCCAGGCTAACCTAGAATTAGTCTTGGGCTAGTCTTGAACTCATAGCAGCTATCCTCCTACCTCAGCCTCTTGAGTCCTGGTATTAAAGGTGTGCGCCACAGTGCCTGGCCTGCCTCATTTCTTTCTTTTTTTTTTTAATTATTAATTTTTTTATTGACACCTTCTATATTTACATACAAAAAACATATGATATTTCCCTCCCCTCCCCTCCCCCCATTCCACTTTAGAACACACACTTTTTTTATGAGAGAGCACATGCATGTGTGAGAATTGGTGCACCAGGGCCTCCAGCCACCACAACTGAACTCCAGATGTGTTCTCCACCTAGTGGGCGTATGCGACCCTTACACATGTATCACCTTGTGTATATGGCTCACATAGGACCTGGGAAGTCAAACATAGGTCCTTAGGCGTTGCATGCAAGTACCTTAACGGCTAAGCTGTCTCTCCAGCCCATGTATTTTCTTTTTTATAAACACATATAAATATGTACTCATGTGCATTCTGATCTCTCCCTTCCTCCTCATGATGGAGAAAGGGTAGGGAGATGGAGAACATACAGATGAAACTAAAGGAAGCTTAAAGCTCTCAAATAAATAGTCAACTATGGAATCCAGAATGATGGAAAGTCATGTGCATGACAACCACTTGATTACTGCTCACGAAGGACTGTCGTCTCTATTTATCTCTGCTTTCATTGTTATGATTGATGCTATTGATATAGGTCATCATAGTCATGAGCATCATAGGTCCTGCCATTTGTTTTTTGGAATGTTAGGCAAGTATGAACATCTCTTAAGCATTTTGATCTCCAGTGTGGTTAGGCCCATTTTTATATACCGTTGATTCATTTCTGGTTTGCACTCATGTTTCTAGAAAGGCCTGTCATGACATTATGTTACATTATATAATAAATTCCTCTATCTGTATGCTTGATTGTGGTCCCAAAGTGGAAGAATAAGCATCTTTGATGAACAAACCTCTGTTTCCTTGTTTACTTATTTAGAATTTTGTTCGGGAATAGAACCAGGGCCTTGAGCATTCTTTGCAAGTGCTCATCTACTGATCTATACTTGTCATCCCATTTTCTTATCAAAAAGTAAAAGTTTCCCTCCATATTTATCTAGTATCTGTTTGAAAACCATATTGGCAATGTTAGTTGCATATACGTGTTTATTGAATAGGATATAAACCAAAGTATCACCATATTTTTGTATCAAAACTCAAAAATAAAATCCTAAAACATGATTACATGAATTTTCTTTTGGAATATCTTCCAAGGGGAGCAGCAGGCTGTAATCAAGTAGTCTACATGTAAATTTCATTTAATATCTTTAAAAAATTATTAACTTTTAAAAAACCTTTATAATTATATGTTCATTTTTCTGTTTGTATTCCCTGCTATAGGCTATAAGGTGTGAATATAAATTAAAGATATCACAACAGATTTTTTTTTAGATAAGTAACTGTACTTACAATTTAAAAAGACTATAAAAAAAAAAAAAACAGATGAAAAGGGTAGGAGAGATGGCTTACTGGTTACAGTGCTTGCTTGCAAAGCCTAACAGCTTGGGTTCAATTCCCCAGTACCCATGTAAAGCTAGATTCACAAAGTGGCACATGCATTTATAGTGGCTAGAGGTCTGGCATGTGTGTTCTCTCTCCTCTCCTACTAACAATCATTTGTTTTTATACAGTGAGATTGGATTATTTTATATAAATGGTAGCACTGACTTTACTGGACCTTAGAAAAAATAAATGTTTTTTTTCTTTAAAAAGTCATTTGATCTATTTAATTTTTAGTTAAGTAAAGAAATGGTTTAGGAGCATCCATCTCTAATGCCATTTTAGTGCATATGTGGGTGTGTATCTGTATGTGTGTGTGTATGTATGTGTTTCTGTATGTGTGCATATCTGTGTGAGTCTCTGCTTGTGTGTGTCTGTGTGTGTAGGGAATTGCATGTGTTCTTTTTCTCTTCCCTGTCAGTGTACTAGATCACTGCCTGGTGTGTGTGTGTAGGGAATTGTGTGTGTTCTTTTTCTCTCTGTGTGTGTGTGTGTGTGTGTGTGTGTGTGTGTGTGTGTGTGTGTAGGGCATTGTTTAATGTTCTTTTCTTCTTCTCTGTCAGTGCAGTAGATCACTGCCTGGTGTCTGGGGCCAGCAGCAAAATGGCTTACTATTGTGTTCCCAGGCTTGCTTGCAACCAGCCAGGCTGTTTCTGCTCAAAGGGTAGAGGAGGAGGGCTGTTCTGTCTCCATGGCAACAGTGTGTCCTCAGGGGAAGCTGCTGAGTTAAACATCTGAGAGTCCAAGAGGGCCTGTTTCTGAAGGCAAAAATCTCACCTCATTTCCCCTCTTTTCAGAGCAATTTGCTAAATTATTTGTGCTTTGAAATAATGCTACTTGTTTTGTATAATTCTGTTACCTAAAAACTACACATCCAAAGCCTTATTTCATCAATAAAGTCACATCACAAGTACTTTTTTAAAGCATCTGGTGCATAGTTTCATGTCAGTGCCCCTTCTATGTTTCTTTTAACTTCCTTTCACGTTCTCCCATTCCATGAGATGACTCAGATATTAATGTCCAAATCAAACAGCCCCTTCTCTAAAATTTTCTGTCAAGTATTTTGTTTCAGGAATGGAAAAAGCTACAGAAATACAAATACAGATAATTTGTACCAGAAATGTGAGTCTTTGTTGTAATTAAACATGACTGGGTACCCTTCAGAACTATTAGTGGAGGACATATGAAAACATGTTTGACTCGCTGGGTGTGGCGGCGCACGCCTTTAATCCCAGCGTTTGGGAGTCAAAGGTAGGAGGATCGCCATGAGTTCAAGGCCACCCTGAGATTACATAGTGAATTCCAGGTCAGCCTGGGCTAGAGTGAGACCCTACCTTGAAAAACCGAAAAATGAAAAAAACAAAACAACAAAAAAATGTTTGACTCACTCAAAGAAAAGCCTAGAATGCTATAGGCAGAGATTAATGGGGACTTCTTCCTGCACAGAAGAGCAGAATGGTAATAAAAATGTAACAAGCCGGGCATGGTGGCGCATGCCTTTAATCCCAGCACTAGGGAGGCAGAGGTAGGAAAATCACTGTGAGTTCGAGGCCAGCCTGAGACTACATAGTGAATTCCAGGTCAGCCTGGACTAGAGTGAAACCCTACCTTGAAAAACAAAAACAAACAAACAAAAGAAGAATGTAGACAGTAAAGACTGTGCTAGGGATTCCATTGAGAATTGGGCTACAGGTTATTCAAGTTACGTTCTAAGAATTTGTCTTTGTTTTGTCTGCATCCTGAGATTGAGGGAAACTGAATTTAAAAGTACTAGCTAATTCATTTAATGGGGTATATATCAAGAGATTATAACATTCAGGCCATGGAGTGGGTATTTCTGGGTGATTTTTTTGGTAGATTTATAATAAGAATCAGAACTAAAATCAGAAGGATTTGAAAAATATAGTCTGTCCAGAAAAGTACAGCTGAAAGTCGAGGAAAGAAAAGTATGGGTCTTAGAATGTTAGAGACCTTAAAGGAAAGATAAACACTGGGACAATAAGAAAAATGCCTTCAGGGTAACTAAGGAATTGGCCATACTCTATCCATCACAGCCTCCATGGTAGAAAAGTTTAAACTTTTAAAAGGGTTTCCCCTTGGGGGGAACGAGCTGCTGCAAAGAGAGAATACTGTGTTCACATAAAGCCACCTAGGGACATGTTTTCCTAGATCCAACAACCCATGCACCCAGAGACTACTGTCGCTTGAACTGGTGGCTCACTGGCTGTCTTTATCCATGTAATGCTGGTTTATTGGTGTTCAGAATTTGAGGGTTATAAGGACATGGAGGTGCCCACTAAGACTTCAAAGAAAGGCCTGGGAGTCTGGGTAGTGTGTGGCAGTTTCAGGATTCCTGCAGGCAGCTCCTGAGAGGGTGGTGTGAATAGCTGTGAGAGTAAAGCCCAAGTTACAGTGTAGATCTCAAGATGTTGGAAATGCTAGAAGCATAGAACATCTGCCTAGGCAAGTCAATGAGTAGAAACAGCCCAGGAGAGAGACTATTTGGGCAGCAAATGACAAAGGCCATAGGGTGGGCCTACCTAAATCTGTTCAAGGTCTACTCTTGAACTATTAGATTTGTGGAGAGTATGGTTACTTTTGCAGAAGGACTGAATACTTTTTTTTTTTTTTTTTTTTTTTTTTTTTTTCAAGGTAGGGTCTCACTCTAGCCCAGGCTGATCTGAAATTCACTATGTAGTTTCAGGCTGGCCTCAAACTCACCTCTGCCTCACAAAGTGTGACTATGAGACTCTGTGTGTCTGTCATGAAAGCGGAAATGGGATTGGGGTAGTTTGAATGTGATAATGTAAATGTATGGCCCATAGACTCGGATATTTTACTAAGGTTAAGCTTCCTGCTTAATTCTCCATCAGCCTGCTGGAGGGAGTGTGTCATTGGGGGTGGATCTGATTCCAGCCCAGAGGTGTGGGAAGAGAAATGTGAGTTCTGGGGGTTGTGTTTGCTTGTGGTGCTGCTTGCTTGCTCAGGTTTGGTATCCATCTGAAAAAGAGAAGTAAATTCTCCAACGGAGAGAGAAGTCAGCACCAGATAGATGGGATGGCCATTATTATTTTAGAGAGAATTTTATATGTGTAGGCCCTCTTATAGCCCACAATTGGTTTTTGAGTTCTTTGTAGAGTCTAGAAATTAGGCCTCTGTCATTTGAATAGCCCACAAAAAATTTTCTCCCATTCTGTGGGTGGTCTATCGGCTTTGCTTATGGTGTGTTTGTGAAGAAACTTTTCAATTTCATGAGATCCCAATGGTTGAGTGATTATTTAAGTTCGTGAGCTACTGGGACTTTGTTAAGGAAATCTTTTCCCATTCCTATATTGTGGAAAGCTCCTCCTATTTTCCTTCCAGTAGTAGCAGAGTTTTTGGTCTTATATTGAGGTCTTCGATCTATTTGGCCTCGATTTTTGTGCATGTTGAGAGGTTTGGGTCTAGTTTCATTTTTCTGCATATGGTTATCCAGTTTGTCCTTTGGTCCAGTCTATTTGGAGTTCTACTAGCTTCTTGTATCTTGATGGGACTCTCCTTTGAGAGGGTGGGAATGCTTTCTTTGATAATTTTGTTGAATAAGTTCTCCAGGCATTTGGTCTCAATTTCTTTCCCTTCTGCTATACCCATGATCCAAATGTTGGGGATGTTTAAGGGTATCCCACAGTTTCCTCATGTTCTGTTCACAAAATTTTTGGAACTTGTTCAAGTTTTTGGTCTCACAAACTGTTTCTTCTGTCTTGTCCTCTAGTTGTGAGGTTCTGTCCTCCACATGACTGACTCTGAATTTGAGGGCTTCTAGAGAGATTTGGACTTGTTCAATTTGGTTTGTATTTTCTATTGCTTTTTTCTGTATAGTATCCATCCCTCTGTTGATTTCCCTTTTCAGGTCATTTTCTGATTTTCTTAATGCTTCTTGGAATACATCTGTGCATTTATTTATGTCTTCATTGAGCTTAGCCAGCTGATTACTGAGGTCCTCTTTTTGTCGCTCTTCTTCAGATCACCTAACTGTCTTTGGAAGACTCCCTTTTTTTTTTTTTTTTTTTTTTTTTCTATTAGATCCAACCTAGCAAGGACAGCATTCACACAATTATCAGTCTTTTGCTGATTTTCTGCAAGTTCTGCCAATTGCTTGGCCAGGGTAACATACCTTGTGTCTTCATTTTGTGGTTCTGATTCTATTGTCTCTTCTCTGTTTTGATTAGAAACTTCTAATGTCAGACTAGGCAACCTTATTGGGGTTACTTTCATTTATGTTTTGTGTTGTTCCTTTTGAGCTGTGGCCTCCCTATCACAGTGTGGTAATCTTATTTAATTTAGGAAGAAGCTGTAGTTTACCCTTGAATTATCTTCAGTGCTTGTTCCCTTTTATGTTTGACTAGATTAGGCTTTTGATGGCAAGGGGCCTGTGTGCTCAGGTGGGAGGAGTCAGCGTGGCCCTGATGGGGACCTAAAGACCTGATGGTGGGGCCTTTGACTGGTGGCTCAGTGTGGGGATGGGACTGCATGGTCTGGCAGTGTGGTGGGGTGGGGGGGTGATAGGAAGGCATGGTCCGGTGGCTCAGTGGGGCAAAGTGGGGGGATGGGGGTGGCATGGCCAGTGGCATGCAGGCCTGGGTGGGGGATGAGAATGCATGGTCAATTGGCTCAGGAGAGTGAGGGGGATAGGACGGCATAGTCCAGTTGCATGGTGGGGCGGGGGTATGGGATGATGGTCCCAGTGGCAGGGCAAAGGAGGAAAGCCATGGGAGGGAGGGAGGAATGAGAGCCGGTTAGCACGGGGAAAGGTGAGAAGTGCCTGGTCGGGATCCACAGTTTTCAGGTAGCAAGGAGTGATCATGGTCTGCAGCACAGCAGTGGGCACAGAGGCTGGGATGGCTGTTTGAGGGATTTGGCAGGCTGGCAGGCTACCCAAGAGTGTGGGACTCAGTAGATTCCCTACTTTGCTCCTGCTTGGACCTGCTGAACCTAAAAACCCACAGATCTTTCCTCTTACTGCCCCTCTAGGTGAAATGTGGTTAAGCATACGCCATCTTGACCAGAAGTCTCTGTTTTATATATTTTAACAATGTTTAATTGGTGCCTAAAACTTAAATTATTTCAGAGGCATTTTTTATTTTTGCTTTTGTTTTTGTTTTGATTTTAGGTTATTTTGAAGTAGAGTCTTTCTTTAGCCCAAACTGAACTAAAACTTACTGTGTGATCCAGGCTGGCCTCAAACTCATGGCAATTATCCTACCTCAACTTCCCAAGACTGGGATTAAAGGCATCCCTTTTTTTTTTAAAGATTGTTTTTCAATTTTTATTTATTTATTTGCAAGCAGATAGAGGAAGATAGAAGAGAGGAAAACAGAGAGAGGGCTTGCCAAGCTTCCAGCCACTGCAAACAAACTCCAGATGCATGTGCTCCTCATGCATCTGGCTTACCTGGGTCCTGGAGAATTGAACTGGGATCCTTTGGCTTCGCAGGCAAATGCCTCAACCACCAAGCCATCTCTCCAGCCTCTAAAGGCATCTTTAATCTGACAAAATCTTAGTTTTGAAGCTATATTTTACTTTAGTATCATAAAAATACAATCATTAATTTTCATGTTATTTTCTCATTTTATTAATTACATTTGTATGATTGTGACCAAACCACTGAGAGAGCAACTTAAAGATGAAAAGTTATTTTGTCTCTTTGTTTTAGAGGGCTCATTCATTAGGTTAGACCCTTCCAGATCTAAAGATTAGCTAAAATTTCATCTCTGTCAAACACAAAGGTGTGCTTTTCTAATCTCCTGGCTATTTCTTAATTCAATAAAATTGAAAATCCAAAGAAACAATCACATAAAGACTATCAAGAGCATCCTACAACCCTGAAATTAGGAAAAGACCATCAAGCATCCTCTGATTCCGGTATCACGTTGTCCCTTCAGCCACAGAGAAATCCCTGAATTTCTTGAGAGCCCATTTATGCATTAAAACGGTCTTTTTAAGTCTGTCCTTCTCTACCTTTAGTTATTTATGATAGGAAGTGTATGGCACAATAGAGGCCTGGTCCTAGCCAGACCGCATGGCAGAAGAAAGCACAAAGTGGCTTCTATGAACATGGCGTTCTGCGCAGCCTTGGTGTGACAACAGTTACAGTCCCATGCTCGCGAGAAGCCTGCTACGAGATGTCCTGTCCAGAGACAGACACCCCATAAAATGATTGACCAGCCAAGCCCCTTAAAACCAATGTGCACTTCCTCAATAAATGAGTTTGTGGCAGCTCGTCCTCTGCTGCTTCCACCCAACTCATGGAGTCTGTTTCGTGACTCTGCGCTGCTCACCCCAACTCGGCAGAGACCCTACCATCCCTCCTGGGCTGGCCTTAGGGGGGATGGCAACAAGGAAGAGTTTAGGATGGTTGTTTCATCTATGCTGGAAATATACATTCGTCACACTAAATCGCACTTACCACTGCATTACCAACATGCCTGTGAGTTCTTAAAATAAAGAATGCTTAGGGATGGAGAGATGGCTTAGTGGTTAAGGCATTTGCCTGCAAAGCCAAAGGATCCCGGTTTGAGTCTCAGGACCCACATAAGCCAGATGCACAAGGTGGTGCAAGTGTCTGGAATTCGTTTGCAGTGGCTGGAGACCCTGGTATGCCCTCTCTCTCTCTTTCTCTCTCTGCCTCTTTCTCTCTCATAAATAAATAAATAAATAAATAAGTAAATAAATAAAAAAATATATTAAAAAATAAGAATGTTTACCCAATTGAGGACTGAAATCAAACCTGATCTATTTTTACATGTGCAACAGTTGTAATTAATGCCAGCTAAATTAAATCAAGTCAATCAAGGTTTTTGGTGCAGTAGTTTTCTGTTAAGTTCTAAGTACTAAACAACAGTTACAAGGAACAGCATTTTCAAGTTATTGGGATAGTTTCACCTGACTGTTAATGTGGATTATGTGAATTTAGATAAATAATAAATTGAGGAGTTATCTTTATCAAGGCCTGAACAATTATATTTTTGTCTTATACCTGAAAGAATCAATTATACTAGCAAGATATATAAATATTAATAGCCATATGTATTCTGAATAAGAAATCAATTGCATGTATCACATACCTTAGATATGTTACAATCTATTAAAGGAGATGAGTGAATGGGGGAGTAACTATGACACAGTATGATAAACACCATGACACATGCCCATTAGGAAAACTGGGAAGAAATGAAAAACTCCACTAGAAGAAATTTGATGTGGTTTCCTGCAGGATGATGATGCTCTGGCTATTCATTGCAAAGTGGTAATGGTTTGCCTAGAGAGTAAAAACATTGCATTACAGGAGACTATGTAATTTGGGGAAAAAGGTAGGAGTTGTGAAATGGTAGATAGATGATGGTAGGGAACTTATGAAGGGCAGATTATGTAGGAAATTTGTTTCACAATAAGAAGGGGAATTGATCTTTTAGGCACAGATGATTTCAGATATGTGTTCTAGTATGTCAACAGAATTATGGAAAACAAAAAGATTATTAGGAAGAGAAAAGAGAAATGTTGAAGACAAAAGGACCCACAGAGATAAATGATTACTCATATTGTATATAAAAATATTATTGTTTCTTGAACTGAGCAGTGTTATAAATTCTTATATATGAACATGATGTGTACTTTTTCCTCTTGAATAATAAAACTACTTGAAAAATAAAAACAATAAGACTTGACTTAAATGCATCTTCTTGGGAGTATTAATTCAAATGTTAACAATGACAGCATAATACACTTGTGGTTTCACACAACTTTCTAAATGACCAGTAAAATTTGTTGGCTTTAATACATTGCATTATGTGTCAGACATTGTCTTTTAAAAATATATAGCACACAGAAGAAATAATAGGACTCCTTTCAATTATTTAAGGTATTCTTCAACTATGTAGCACAAAATTTTTTATAATAAGACGATGTTCTTAATGGATTAAAGTCAGATCATGAGCATTTATGCCTATTAAGTGTTTTTTTTTTTTTTTCTGTAGATCTGGAGAGGTAGCTTAGTTGGTAGAGAGCTTGCCTAACATGCATGAAGCCCTGCACCAAACAAAACCAGGTGTGTTGGCATAAACTTGGAACACCAATACTTGGGAGGTAGAGGCAGAAAGATCACTAGTTCAAGGTCATCCTTAGCTACACAGTGAGCTCAAGGTTAGCCCGGACTACCTGAAGTTGACTCAAATAAATGTTTTTCAAGTAATCTTTTAAAGGTACATTGGCAATATACATTGGTCTACATAAATATTATCTGTTTAGAGGAAATTACTCAACTTGAATAAGCTATTTGATTTTGAACATAAAATTAGACATACTAAGAGCAAACAACCCACATTCAAGAACACCATTTAGTGGAGGAAGAATGAGTCTCAATTACATAGATTTTTTTTTTTTTTGAGGCAGTGTCTCACTCTAGCCCAGGCTGACCTGGAACTCACTCTGTAATCCCTGGCTGTCTTCAGACTTACTACGATTCTCCTACCTTTGCCTCCAGATACTGGTATTAAAAACATGTAGTGCCACCTGGTTTCAATAGTTAATTTGATCCCCAAAATGAAATTGAAGCCATGTTAAGACTGCTGGACCAATTCTTTTCACTTACTGCATTTTCATAAAAAGTCAGCACTAATTTCCTTTATAATTTCTACTGAGTTGCTGCAATATACAAAAAACAGTTTTCATATTTTTATAGGTCTTAGTTATTTAAAATTTACTAAGTTGCATAAAACATATAACCCATTGTTTTTTGGCTACATTATTTGAAAATAATAATAGCCATCTTTCTTTCCACACATTTTTTTAAATTGAAACATGCTAGTGAAATTAAGTATCCTTAATTTCATAGCATTGTAATTTCTGTGGGGAACTTGATTGATTCTACTATTATTTTTCAAAACAGAACTCTATAATGAACTCTATTACTAAGTTGATTTTTCTTACAGAAAGTTATTTAAAAATATTTATCAAATTATATTAGGAAAACAACCTTTATTAGAGTAGTATATTTAAAAAGCATTCTCTTTTCAGCTGAAGACTTTTCTAACTATTTTAGAAAATGGTGATATGGATAAAACATGTGCTAAATGCTGATGACAGATGGCTTGGTTAATGATGACTTTGGATTTTGCAAACCAATACTTGAGTTCTCCGGTGTCGGTAAGAATAAGCAGAAAGAACCTAATGAATTCAATGGAAACTTTATATATTTTGGAAAAATAGATATTTAGATTTAAGTTGTAAAAATCTGGGTTACAACTTGAGTTTTCCACTAAGAATAAAGTTTAGTTAAGACTTGACAAAAAATGCAAGGAACTTTGAGAACATTCTCAATCTCTGTATCATTAATACCTTCTCTATGAATAACAGCTTGTACAATATGTGTAAGAATGTAGGCATCATTTGTAAACCAGTGAGAAATTAGAACATGAGAATTTCATCAAAATTAGTTGAGAGTCAATTCCTGATAGTCCAATGAAGTAACTGGAATTAACAGCCATTCATAGTGGCTACCACTATATATTTAAAAAAAAAAAAAAACTAATTTATTTATTTATTTATTTATTTATTTATTTATTTAAGAGAAAGAGAGAGAATGAGAATGGGTATGCCAGGGTCTGTAGCCACCAGAAACTCTAGATACATGTACTACCTTGTGCATCTGGCTTTATGTGTGTACTAGGGAATTGATCTTGGATCCTTAGGCTTTACAGACAGGCACCCTAACCACTGAGCAATATCTCCAGCCTGGCTACCACTATTTTTTTTTAATCAAATCTGTAAGTTGGACTATTTGGCTGGATCCTTTGCAAACACACATTCACAAAACTGCTTTTAACCTTTATTTTCATAGACTTCTTTTAAAATATCTTTTATTGTTTATTTATTTTATTTGATAGAGAAGAGAGAGAAAGAGAGAGAGAGAGAAATAGCAGATAGAGATTGAGAATGGGTGTACCAGGGCCTCTAGCCACTGCAAATGAACTCCAGACGCATATGCCACCTTGTGCATCTGGCTTACATAGGTACTGGAGAATTCAACCTGGGTTCTTAGGCTTTGCAGGCAAGCACCTTTAATCACTAACCCATCTCTCCAGTACTGATTTTTTAATATTAATTTTTATTTTATATTAATTATAACAGGTGATTCTCTTTTATCCCCTTGCTCCAGCTCCCATTACCCTGGAGGCCCTCCTCAATGGATTTATGGGATTCACTGTGTGTCATGAGGGCCTCAGCCAGTCTCTGTGGGGTAGAGTGGGACCATGCCTTAGGATATTCCTACCCACTTTGTGGTTATCACAATCTTTCTACCCCATCTTCTGTGAGCCACGGCGGCAGGCCTGTTGACAGTCTGATTTATTGTTGAGTTCTCTGTAGCCTCTGGATTTCTGTTTTTATAGGTTTGGTTGATCATCGTGTGTGTCACCATCAATCTGGGGCTGGTTGTCAGGCTAGCAATAAGAGTATTTCACAGACTTCTTGATGGAACATATAGTAGCATGCAAACAAAACTCATGTGAACTTTTTCTGCAAGTTACTGTTAGATTAAGTACAGGTTTCATTCCTTGTATATATTTTCAACTACTACTAATTTGAAAAAATCAGAGGCCAACAAATGAGATACAGTAAAAAATGAAATATTTATTCTTTTGGCTCAATAATGAAGTATCTCACCATTCTTTTAGTAGTAGCAATTCCCTGCATGCATTCATCAGTACACTACAGTAAATAGTTTTGAAAAAGGAATTAACATTAAACTTTTGGTTTGTGCAAAAAAGATTATTTCATGTTAGATAATTGCACAACTTTGCCACTTTACTCCTGGCTAAAAAGGACAGCGCCCAAGTTATATCTGTCATAGCTTTAGTGCAGCAGGAATTAAAAAAATAAGCTAGTCTGCATATGCAAATGCTACAAAAGTTGAGTTAAAAAAAAAGAACCAACTTCCATGAATGAAGGATTATCTGCAGGCAACCACAGTCGGTAGAAAATGGTCTAGGTTTTTGACCAAACATATCTCTTGTTAAAATGGTAGAAAATATATTGTAACAAATAAATTCACAAAACCCACTGTCTAACCTTTATTTTAGGAAATTATCTTCTGAAAAATCTCATGGAATTTTGATTAAAAATAAAAAGCAAAAGCATAAAGTAAAATAAAGTGCCATGTCATTAACCTGAAAATAATTTTCTTATGTACAAATGCTGACAAATAAAATTGATCATATCTTTACATTATTTATATTCAAACAAGTTTTGGACAACTTTTAGCAAAACAGGAAGTGTAGGTTTTGACAGGAGGCCCTCCCTATGCAGTGTTTCCTTGAAATCAAGAGTGATACAATGTGATCCTCTAGTTGAATTAAAAATGCAAAAAGTAATGGTGTTCTTAAAAAAACATTTCAATTTTTTCTTGACATGAAGACAGAGAGCAGGTTGAATTCATTCTACCACCAACATGTGACCCTTCTCACCAAGACTTGTGAAAAATGGATTGATTAAAACAGAGCAGCATAGGCAATATTAACATGCATTAGTGATAGCCTTGAAAGTATGTCTGTGTAATGAACAATACAGGATACCTCTCTGTTGGAAGGTTGCAAATGACACATACACTGTGGTACATATTTGATTTAATAAAAGTTGTTTATCAGGCTATATATACGTATATATGTATATTTGCCCAAACATGCACCACAGGATAAAATAACTATTTACATAACAGAGGGTATTTACTTGACATGACTGTCAGTTTTGCTGAGAGCAGGGGATGGCAAAGCATAGTGTAGCAGGACGTGGAACAACTATTCTAAAGTGATTCTTGAGATATACTTTTCTAGAACAGATTTATTTGATTACTTCTGCTTTATTTATTTATTTATTTTTTGAAAACCGTTTAACCAAAATTAAATATAGAGCTCTGGAACTTAGAATAAAGTTTGCACTTGCTGAAACAATACTTTGCATAAAAATAATCCTTTAAATGTTAAGGAGACTTTACAGGCACATTAACTGCTCAGATATAAACAAACGTAACAGGCTAAACCACTTTTAAAATTAATGCCATCCAGAAAATGGAAGTACTTGAAACTGTTAACATTAGAATTTGTCTTCTTATTTTGAGCAAGAATTTCTTCTCTCAAGGGAAATAATATTTTTATGATTACTGGAGAAACTTGTGGAATAGGAACACAGGGTTCTTTATATATTTTTTCCTCAACATAAACCTTGTTTACAAAAATAGTGACACAGTATTATTAATAAACTATGGATTGGGGACCAGGGAAATCCACTAGAAGAAATTCTGTAAAAATATGGCAGATGTGGAAGTTAAAAATAGAGTGGGTGGGAGTGCTGTTCTAATGGTATGTGGTGGTGTACAGTGATCACTTTGCACAACTATCCCTATAGTATAGGAAGCCATGGAGTTCTCCTCAGCAGTGTCAGCTGGTAATGGAAACAGCAAGCTCTTGTCAATGTGGTTACCCTGTCTCACAGAGGGGGTGACAGAGGTCGCTGTTTTGTATAGGCACTGACCATGAGTATTTGTTGAAACAGTCAGTTTGGCATGGACCTCTCTGGGAGTCCAGTTGACACATACACTTGACCTTCAGAGGCTGTAAACAATTGGTTACAAAGACAATTGTCTGCTCCTTTTCACTTTTGATTTTCTTTGACCTCTTTCTCTTTGATTTCTTTTTCTGGTTTGTCTTTCTCAAACTTTTCCTTGTCTGGTTTTGTTACACTATCATAGGAAGGAGGAGAAGTGGTAGAGGAACTTCCATCTGTTTTTTCTGGGGTGGAATTCCCATTTAATTTGTCAATAATCATGTCTCCTTTTATAGGTAAATCAATCCTCCCTTTGATTGTCTCTTTGTTATATGTACTTGATATGTTTTTTAACCTTTGCTTTAAAAGGTAACATCTATAATTACGCTGAATGATAGCAGCAGACACCTCCTCCTGTTTGCGCTTCAGAGTGGTTGTGATGGGCTCATAGGAGACTTTGGAGGGGTTCGAGGCCATGAAACGATCTTCCATCTGGATACGCAGGGCATCCATCTCCCCACTCTCGCCTAGAACCCGCTTTGTAAAAGCAAATAAGATGTCCAGGCAGTGGATCCGGTCTCCACTGACCATGGGCAGGTCCATGGCGATGAGCTGGACTTTGTTCGGCTTTGCGATGAGAAGAGGAGGATCCAGGGCAGCTGCAAAGTCTGAGAGTTTGGAGAACTCTATGAACTGGGTGGCATCGGGATCAAACTTCTCCCAGACCTCGTAGAACATCTCGAAGTCATCCTCACTCAGCGGCTCTGCGCTTTCCTCGGTGGCCACACTGAAGTTCTCCAGGATGACAGCAATGTACATGTTCACCACGACCAGAAAGGATATGATGATGTAGCTGACGAAAAAGAAAATCCCCACAGAGGGGTTCCCACAGTCTCCCTTCACGGAGCTTCCTGGGTGAATTGTGTCAGGGTCACAGTCAGGAGGTGCGCTGTTAAGAATAGGTGCCAGCAACCCATCCCAGCCTGCAGACGTGGTAATCTGGAACAGGCAGATCATGCTGTTGCCGAAGGTCTCGAAGTTGAACATGTCATCAATTCCAGCTTCCTTTTTAACATAGGCGAAGTTGGACATGCCAAAGATGGCATAGATGAACATGACGAGGAAGAGCAGGAGGCCGATGTTGAACAAGGCAGGGAGGGACATCATCAAGGCAAAGAGCAGCGTGCGGATGCCCTTGGCTCCTTTGATCAGACGGAGGATTCGGCCAATCCTGGCAAGACGGATCACTCGGAACAGGGTAGGGGACACAAAATACTTTTCTATCAGCTCGGCCAGAAACATGCCTGTGAAAAGTACAGAAACCAGCTAAACTGTGAATGTCTTATGTTTATATCAATTCTTTATAGTTACATACTGTATAGAAATGACAAACTCCATGAAAACCATCCTTTAGTAAATATCATATCCATGCTAATATTAGTATTTAATGGTTACACGGTTTTAGGAAATGATCCTGAATTGTTATAAACCAATCTGTATTTTTGTAAAATCTAAAATAATTCCAAATATGCCCACAATAATTATGAATAGTTATCCTTATGTGCAAAATATGATTAAAAATAAAGGCTATTTCTGAATGCATTATTTTCTATTTGGGAATAATGGCACATTTTAGTTAGAGAAAGGTGGTCTGTTTTGAACTTTCTGAATTTGGAGTTCTATAAGACCCGCACATTCTGAGAGTTGTGTAATAACCCTCATCTCCTCTTTCTTCCTGATAAATCTCAACACTTTTCTCTGGAGACTGTGGTGGCCTGATTCAGGTGTCCCACATTAACTTAGGTGTTCTGAATGCTAGGTTCCTAGCTGATGGCAATTTTGGAATTAATGCCTCTTGGAGGCAGTGTATTATTGGGGGTGGGCTTAAGGGTGTTATAGCCAGTGTCCCCTTGCCAGAGTTGGCACACTCTCCTGTTGTCCACCTGATGTTGGCCAGGAGGTGATGTCCGCCCTCTGCTCATGCCATCATTTTCCCCTGCCATCATGGAGCTTCCCCTTGAGTCTATAAGCTAAAATAAACCTGTTGTTCCCACAAGCTGCTCTTGGTCAGGTGATTTCTGCCAGCAGTAAGAACATGATTGCAACAGAGCCTAATATTAGTTGTCATCACTTTCACTTCTGGAGGCTGAGTTAACTGCTTTAAGCAACGGCGATCACCTCTTCTGTGCTTTTTATAGTAGTAACACTATTGCATTGGAGTGCTTATTTTTTTTTTAAAGCCTCCCAAGCCTTGGACTTTGCTGAGGACTAGGATGAAACCTGTTTTCAGCTCTCTTTCCCAAATACAGTTTTTCTAATCTAGCTTCTAACCAATGAGCTTTGTCAGTAAACACGTTTCAGATTTTTCTATTTAAATATGTGAGCACTGAGTTTCAGATATGCACACACTGTTGTTCTCTGACCGAATGAGTGTCCATATCCAGTAGCTGGCAAGAGATGGGGAACTGTTGCCTTACACGTACATGACCTTCTACTTGAATGCTCTTACCTACAATGGAGAGAATGACCACCACAAAGTCAAAGATGTTCCAACCTATAGTGAAGTAGTAGTAGCGGAGGGAGATGAGCTTCAGCACACACTCTCCCGTGAACAGGACGATGAACACGAGGTTGATCCGTGACAAAACCAGAGTCATGTATTTGCTCTGGTCATCCGTTTCCACCATCATGGTGACCATGTTGAGGCAGATGAGGATCATGATGCTGATATCAAAGACTTGTCTGGTTACAAAATCAAAGACCATCCCCTGGAATTTGTTCTACAATAAGAAAAGAGAGGAGGTTGATATATGCATTTCATGAATAATGATATAGTCACATTACAAGTGAAATCTTTCCCCATGTGGCTGTGAGATGTGTTGCTCCATTTTTCTTCCCTCTTTTTGAAGTAAAAAGTACCATATGATAGTAAAAACAAAATTTTGCTTTATTCAGCTCTCATGGGAAAACACAACTGAATAGGACAAAATGTGATGGCAATGGTATACTAAAATGTAAAGGCTTTGCTTAATTTTAAAAACTATAATAAGTTTAATTAAATGATAAATAATAATTAAGGTTTACACAATGGGTGACTATAGACTGAGTTTTACATGGACAGCCCCATTGGTTTATTAATATGTTATGAATTTTTGGGTATTTCTTATTTCATTCCTTCAAAATGTTAACCATTTTCTTATTCATTTTAACCATTTCTAGTTCTGTGTGTCTGTAAGTTTGTATATCTACTTTTTCTTATTTTCCTATTCAATTGAACCATTTCTAGCTCGGTGTGTGAGTTTAACCATCTCTAGCTCTGTATGTCTGTGAATTTGTTGATCTGCTTCTTTCCATGTATCCCTCTTTATTGATGCTTCAATAAAAATTCATGACTTAATTCTTTCTTTACATCCATTTCAAAAACCACATACTTTCAAAGAGCCTTGCCATTGGTATGGCTATTAAATATAGTTTTATTAGGAAATTTGTTATTAATACAAAATTCCATGGCTTACCAAACACCAAAGGTCATGAGCTGACCAAGTTTTCAAGCTTAATGAAGTAGGCTCATTACTTTCAGTGTGCAGCGTCCCCCCTCCTTTTCTCCTTACCCTCTGCCTTCCAGCTCTAATGACTTTTAAATCCATAGTGAAGTCACTCACAGGATTTCTAAGACCTTGTAAAGCTCTTGTTCTGATGGTCACAGGCTTTGTGACCTGGGGTACAATGATTGCAGAGCTTTGGGACTTGGGGTACAATGCTTATCTTCTTTGGGCCCCAGCTTCCTATTCCTCACCTATCTCAGAAGGCAGTGAGTTAGAGCACAGCTCTGGGAAGATGCTGTTCCACTGCTATGAAGTGCTTAAAAGTATGCATTCTGAATAAACCTTTCTTCTTTTGGGTATATTTTGTAAAACAATAAAAATTTTGTTGACAGTCTTCCTTTCTAAACAGGTTGGTGATACTGTCTAGTCTGAAGACAGAGAGAACACACAAAGACAAATGTGTGTGAGTGTGTGTAGATCATGAAACTAGAAATGGGGACATGAGAAAGGAGAAAGAGATTTTCAGGGTGGGAGAGGGGACAAAAAGTGGGTTTAGGAGTACAGGTGACAGGAAAGCAGAAGGGTTGACTACTTGGGGGTAGAAGGGTTTCAGAATGAGGGGTACAAGTGGGACAAGACAAGGCAGTAGGACAGGGAGTTAAATTAGAACAAGTATAAGGACACGAGTAGAAATGCCATAATGAAGCAAGTTAGCTACCATGTGCTTATCTATAAGCAAGTAAAAAGAAGGATAAAATAAAATGGGATTCAAACCAGCAGAAAAAAAATATGAAATCAGGGAACAAATTACAAAGAGGGAGGCCAGGAGGAGGGATGAACAGTCTAGGAATCTCCATGTACTTGAAAAAACCAGAGGATGTTAAATAGAAGAGCAGAGGAACAGAAACCGGACATGGTGTAGCTGCAGGAGGATGAACCTTGCTCTGCACACCTTACCGAGAGCCTTGAGTTATAAGCCTTGAGCTTATAACTTATAACACACACAAAAAGACCATTCTCTTGAGTAAGAACCTGACTACTTTTGTGGTGTCTATCAGCTGGAGATTGTCCTACCCAATGGGAATTTTATATCTGGAGCTATCTGTTGGTGGTAGCAGCCACTGTGCTCAGACCCAGAGGGTTGGTAAGATGACAAGATCAGAAGCACTGTTTTAGAATTTTACAGCATACAAGTTAGCCTTCTTACTGCTGGTCGAGGAATGGGTTTCTGAGGCTTCTTGGATCCAAGTTTCTTCATTGCATTGTAGTATTTTTTCTGCTCCTCTGTCATAAAGATATCTTGACCTCCAAAGTAAAGATACAGTATAGAACTGGTTACAATCCCAACATGTGTTAGAACAGCAATTTAACCAAAATATTTCTGAGCCTTCTTTAAATCTTTTCTCAATTTAAATGGATATTATCCTGCTAAATATAGATTTATTCTGCTTATCCTATTAATGTAAAATTCTGAAACCTTTAATATTATGCAAAACCCATAATCACATACAATTCTGATTAGCACAGGATCTGAATTGGATTATATATCATGCTCAGAATAAGGCTTAAGGGTTTCAGATATATTTTCATAGACTTAATTTTTTTCTCAGCACCTTTAACTATTGAAATTTTATTGCTTGACTGAATAATATTTTAGCAGTTTTGTGTTCTAAACAAGGAGCTTGGTATCAGAATTGCATTCATAGTGAGGAATGGTGATTCATACATGTAATCCCAGTACTTGGGAGGGGGGATGCAGCAGGATGCTTTGAGTTCAATCCTGCCTGGGTTATACAGTGAATTCCAGTCCACCCTATGCTACAGAGTAACATTTTGTCTCAAAACAAGAACAGATAACACAGAATTTCATAGTCACGTTCTTGAATAAGCAGTAAATTGAAAAGGCAAGTGGAAGGAGCATACTGGCATACAACACAAGAAAAAGAAAAAAAGAAGCTGGATGTAATGGCATACACCTGTAAATTAATCCCAGCAGTAGGAAGGCAGAGGTAGGAGGATTGCCATGAGTTCCAGGCCACCCAGACACTACATAGTGAAATCCAGGTCATCCTGGGCTAGAGTGAGACCCTACCTCAATAAACTAAAAGGAAGGAAGGAAGGAAGGAAGGAAGGAAGGAAGGAAGGAAGGAAGGAAGGAAGGAAGGAAGGAAGGGAGGGAGGGAGGAGGGAGAAAGGAAGGAAGGAAGAAAGAAAGAAAGAAAAAAGAAGGAAGAAGGAAGAAGGAAGGAAGGAAGGAAGGAAGGAAGGAAGGAAGGAAGGAAGGAAGGAAGATGGAGGGAGGGAGGAAGAAAGAGAAACAAAAAAGAAAGGAAAGAAGAAAGGGAGACTGAGGAAGGAGGGAAGAGAAAGATGCAGGGGGAGGGAGGGAAGGAAGAAGAAGTCTGCTTCAGAAGCTGCAGTAAATTCAGAGACTGAGTCTCCAAGATATAGAAGAGTACACTAAAGGCTAGGCTTTAAAGGAAAAATAAGTTTTCTGGGTGAAGCATCTCAGGAATAGAAACTATCTTATGCAAGGCATTGGAGATGCAAGCATATGGTTTAGTTCAGCACAGGGCAGGAAAATCATGTACCTGTGTCTATAGCAAGTGCAGTTGGTGCTATGGGTGGTTGGTGAGGGTAGACAGGTATAGATGAAGAATGAGGTAAGGGAGAAAATGAGTGTGAGAACTGGATGCAGGTAATTTCTGAAAGGCTCTCTAAGTTCCACTAAGTGCCAGAGTCAGACCCATGGGATGTACCTTAAGCAGAGGTCATAGTTTTGGGTCAGAAAGCCAATGCAGTCGTGGCATAAACAGAAGCCATTGACAAGGGATTGTGGCTTAAATGATGACAACAATAGGACTGAAAAAGTATAAATATGAACTCAGTTTGCTGTGACTATAAGCAACCTGGTTGTTTGGTTGTTTAATCGACAGGAATTGAGATGAGGGCAAGGTGGAAGCTAAGGGACACTTATCTTCTTTTTCTGCTGGTTGAAGTTATCTATGATGACACCGATGAACAGATTCAAAGTGAAGAACGAGCCGAAGATGATGAAGATGACAAAGTATAAATACATGTACAGATTCTCTTCATATACAGGCTGAAGTTTAACCTGAGCAATAGTGAAGATATTAAATAATCTTAAAAACAGTGACAAAATTAATAGTTAATTAATAGATATTAATTAATTAATAACATAAAGAAATGTGTTCTGAGGATTTTTTTGTTTATTTTCAAAGTTGAGTTTCCTTGAGATTTGTTTGTTTTTCTGAATTATAATACTCTTGAAAAAAGGCTTCCCAGCCTGATTTATCATGCTTACTGAGGACACGGAAAGACACTCCTCCAGTCAGCTATCTCCTCTCTCTGAGCAGTTTCATCTATTGAACTGTCTTGTGGTCAGTTAGATATCATTGAACAGTAGATATGTTACCTATTATATATTACACCCATAGTAACCAAAATATTATTCATATTGGAAGGACTCTGCTTTAAAACCATTGTTTCATTATGATTTGGATATAGTCTGATTTTAAGTAATATAAATTCTTGGTCCTTCAATTAAATCTTCATCAGTTTACTATGGACAGTCTAATAAGTATAAATAGATAGGATTTGAGTGATACTTACATCTCGTGAGTCAACAGCTGCATACATAATATCCATCCAGCCTTTAAATGTGGCCTGTAAATAACATATATGTGAATTCTGTATGAATCCCTCTTCTGAGACTATGGAATCTTATCAGACTAAAGTACAACAGAACTGTTATAGATATATTTATGTACAGTGTCATGAACTTTTCTATGAAGAAATTAAAATGAATCAAATGAAGGAATGAAATCAATAGAAAATATTTGTATTTACAGTCTATAACTTGCTTTCTATGTTTGTCTTTGGAAGCTTTTCTATATTTTCTATAGAAAAACTTAACTGGAGTTTGTATTAATGAAAATCTCATCTTCATTTCATATCACAAGATAAACTGCACAGTTCAATACGCTGGCTGTGTTTAATCCCAACTCATATTCACTCATAACTGATTAGTGGATATATTGCCAATGAAGTGAAAATTCAAACATTAAATGTTTTGAAATATACCTCTTAAGATTTGTATTTCTACAAATTCTACAAATACTCATATCATACTACTTTAGCTATTGTTACCAAAAGTACATGGCTAATAGTTTATATATACAATGTATCACTATAGTATATTCATTAATGTTTTAATATAAAATTAGTCATTTGGCAATAATTATGTTAGTTAAAACTAAAAAAAATGGTAATAGTGTTCAGTAAATATAGCAAAAAGTAGAGAACAAATATACAATTTATATTAAACCATTAAAAACTGCACTTGGGAAAATATAAAATTGCAATGCCTCCTTTACAGTCAAGTCCAACTAATATTAAAGGTGTTATCGGCTATTTTCCCATTGTCAAATGTTAATTATTCCAACCAAGAACATCGGAGAAATAATCTTATTTGAAACATTTGAAATGTTTTAATCTCTGATGCGATAGCCTCTTACCACTTGAAGTAATGCAAGATAGCCAGCGCCCACGTTATCAAAGTTGACTTTCACGTTTTTCCACCGTGCTTGCTTGCCAAGAGCCTGACAGTCGCTAAAGTTGTTGACTTGGCTCATTTCAAACATGTTCCCTGTGGTCGTGTTAACACAGTGATAGAACTTTCCAGCAAACAGATTCACACCCATGATACTAAAGATCAACCAGAAGATAAGGCAGACCAGCAGCACATTCATGATGGAGGGAATGGCACCAACAAGGGCATTCACAACCACCTGGAAGAAGACATGAGAAGACAGCATGGGCATTATTGAAAGAGAGCCCACACCTGCAGAAGGTTCTCAGAAAGAGTTAAGTAATGATCTAGGCAGGTTGCTAGTTCCAGTATGTTTCTTCTAATATTTTCTAGTATGTCTATAATCATCTAGGTGTATTACCAGTTCAAAGATGTTCCTTCTAATATTTTGTAGTATGTATATAATGATCTAGGCATATTACCCCTTCTAAGATGATTCATGTAATAATTTCTAGTATGTGTATAATCATCTAGGTGTATTACTAGTTCTAAGATGCTTCTTCTAATGTTTTCTTGTATGGATCCAATAAGGGGAAACAAACAGGGACACAGCTAAAGCGCTTAAGAGAAAAGAACAGCAACATACAAAATACCAAAGTGTGAAAAGCAAACAAAAACCTGGCGTAGTTAAGATGGAGTCAGAGAATGTATGTGAGAGAAAACAAGATGGGGAAAGGTGTACAAAGTACCAACAGAAGAAATAATCATTGTCAGTAACACATTCGAATTTTCAAGAGTATTAATGAATGAGTGACTATTTGAAGGATGGAACAAACAAACCCTTCACAAACAGAGTAAGTATCAAAGTGGTCTTAGCTCTGAATCTTCAGGTCAAGCAATGTTCTGTGACTATGAAGAACAACATTAGGAATCTATAGGTCCTTTTGTTTCTTGTTAATAAACCTCAAATTAAAAAATAGATTGAATTAGGAAAAGAAGAAAGATTTGTCTTTAGATATAAAAGTATTGAATACAACCAACCCCATTATTGTTTTACAGTCTCGTAAATAGTCACCTTTGGCCCATTTATTTATTTCTTTGAGCTTGTTTTATAAAGGATAAACTCAATAATCTTCCATTTCTTTGACTTCAGAAGAGATTGAGATGCATTTTAAGGGGCTGGAGAAATGGCTCAGTGGTTGACACTTGCTTGCAAAGGCTGACGGACTGGGGTTTGATTCCCCAGTACTTACATAAAACCAGATGCACAAAGTGGCATATGCATCTGGAGTTTGTTTGCAGCAGCTAGAGGCCCCAGCACACCCATTCTCTCTCTGTCTCTCTCTGCTAGCAAATAAATAAAAATTAAAATGAAAACAGTTTTTTTTTTTTTTAAAAAAGATACATTTTAAGACTTTGTTAATAGTAGCTTTCTTATTTGTACCTGATTCACTGTAGTTCATATTGGACTATTTTGTTAAGCATTTATATTAAATGAAACTATTATTTAATTTAAACATATGATAAAGGACACAAGTGGTGCTCACACCTGTAATGCCAGCACTTTGGAGGCTGAAATTGGAGGCTCACCATGAGTTTGAAGCCATCTTGGGCTACAAGAATAAATTCCAGGTCAACCTTGGCTAGAGTGAGAACCTGCCTCAAAGATTAAAAAAAACAAGAAGAAGAAAGAAAAAACACTAATAAAACTACGATAAACATTATTTTAGAGATCAACATCACGGTTGTCAAAATCTGAAATAAAAATTGCAAAATCTTTCTATCCTAATTTTTAAATTTCTTTTAGAAATTAAGCCATGTATATTATAGTTGCCAGTTTATTTTTTAAGATTTAAATTATGTAAACTATCCTCAGTGCATCTACAAATTCCCTTATCTTCAAATAAATGCATTCTACCTTCAACTGGTTTGTTAATTATTTCATATGAATTTAAAATATTATATTTGCAATATTTTCAGATTAGAATAACATTATGTTTTCAGTCTTGTTCAGCTGATATTTCTTTTCTGAAATAAACTATTAATATGAAACCATGGAACCAGATGAGGGCTTAAGTGATATCAGTAATAACAGGTTATTCAGAAAAGAACTTGAAACTGCATACTGATTTTTATGAATTTGTTGATAGTAACAATGAAATAAAATTTGCTATGTAAAAGCAAAGACTTTCTCTGCTTACAATGAATGTTTCTGTAACAGCTGGAGAGTGGTTTCATTTTCTCTGATGAGTAAATTTTGCAGTCAAAGCTGAGGGATTTTTATTGCCCCAAACAAACCACCTCCTAACATAAAAGGCCTGTGGCCTTGAAGAAATACAATATCCGTATGCATTTGCAAAACAGATTAAACAAAGCTGGCCTTTGTGCAAAATAGTACTTGGAGGGGCGTGGCAACTGTATACTTTATGTTTAGATGTGGAAAATAATAAGGAAGGGAGCTGGAGAGGAAAATGAAAGCACTAAGGAAAAAGTGTCCCTGGAGAGTGTGCACTTGAAAGTCAGATTAATTATCCTAACAATTACATAGAATGTATCAATTTTTCTAGATGCTATAATTTAGTGATTGTTCTTGTTTAGCAATGGGTGTGTTGCTTGTATTATTTCAGGAGGTAAGGCACTCCAAAACCACCTCAATTTTTATTTATTACCAGTACATTTTGAGGAATCAACTTTACAGGCTGAGAAGAAAAGGCCCTGGCAGTTGAATGTAGTAGTCAGCAGTTGTTTTCAAGTGTGTAAGCAAAATGAATAATAATAATAGTAGTAGTAATAATAATAATAATAATAATAATAATAACTAGAATGCTGTAGTTTGAAGGAAAAGATCCTCCATAGGTTCCCATGTTTGAACACTGGGTCCCTAGCTGCTGGTGCTGTTTGGGAAGGTTGTAAAACCTTTAGGAGGTGGAGCCTTGCTGGAGGAAGTGTGTCACTGGGGGGTGGAGTTTGAGATTTGATAGTCAGTCCCACTTCTTATTTGCTCTCTGCTTCCTGAGTCAGGATGCAATGTGATCAGCCACTGCTTGCTACTGCCACTATGCCTTGCCTACCCTGAAGGAATGTGTCCTTTTGAATTAAAAACAAAAGATTTCCTTCCTTCCTTAAGTTGCTTCTTGTCAGGTGTTTCCTTACTGAAATGATAAAGTAGTTCTCACACACACACACACACTCACACGGTTTTTGGATGCTGTAGAAACATTCTTGAACTGTGATCTCAAGACATGGGTGCTGGTCTTAGCTGTGCTTCAAACTATGTCTAAGAGACTGTTTAATTAAATTTTCCTCTAGGGAAGAAAGTTTTAATGATCTTTTAATGACTTGAGATGTGACATTCTGTGACATAAGTATCAAGAGAGCACTGAGGTGACTCTGTGTCAATCACTGCCTTCACATAACTCTGACTTGAATCTTAGGGAGCTCTCTGCTCTCTTACCCTCATGCCTTCAAACCGGGATAAGGCTCGTAGAGGTCTTAAAGCTCTTAAGGTCCGTAGAGATTTGATGGCACCAAGTTCTGAGTAGCCTAGGGCAGTGGCTACCAAACTAACCAAAGAAACCTATAAAAGTAAAAAAATATTAGTAAGTCCACCAGAAAATACACACTTGGATACAAGCACAAAATGTCTTGTTTGTTGTTTTTTAAATCTTTTTTTAAAAATTTATTTATTACAGAAAGAGAGAAAGAAAAAAAGGAAGGAAGGAAGAAAGAAAGAAAGAAAGAAAGAAAGAAAGAAAGAAAGAAAGAAAGAAAGAAAGAGAAAGAAAGAAAGAAAGCAGTATATACCAGGGCCTCCAGCCACTGCAAATGAACTTCAGATGCATGCGCTACCATGTGCATCTGGCTTACGTAGCTCCTGAGGAATCGAACCTGGGTGTTTACACTCGACAGGTAAACACCTTAACCACTAAGCCCTGTCTCTAGCTCTCATTGTTTTTTTAGTGACAGCCAATCATATTTTGAAGATAGCCTGATCACCTCTATCTTCCATTGAGTGAAGTAATCCGCTGCCAACCTCATCTCATTCTGTTGCTTTGTTTTTCTGTTGTAGATAAAATAGTTAGTTGTCCATTTTTTCTAAATAATTTCATGTCACAGACATCTTTCCAACTTGTAAGTATACTGCTGATAATTTAGGTCTTATTTTGAAAGTCCAGTCCTTTGTATACATGTTCTTAACTATGCTGATGAGAAAATCTTATGAACTCTAGAGACACTTAATCTCTATTATGGTCAGTGTGTAGATATTATTGTGTATCCTCTTACACATCACATAAGCCTTTTGTTAGCAAGAGTGAGCATGTCTAACATGATCAGGGAGGAACTATTTTAGTAGAGCTACTGTCTTCTCATTGGTTAATTTACCATATAACTCATAGAATTCATAGGAAAATGTGTTGTATAAATAAATAAGGAGAACTTTCAGGTGGAATTTTTTTATCTGAATAACTAGATTTATGATAAGAACAGACTCTCTATTCAATGTAATCATACAATTTTCAGATATTTGTACCTATATTAAATTTTATTTAGATATACAAAATTAAAGAAAGCACATCCTTTTAGGATGGCAGAACTTATATGGGTTGGTTTTTTTTAATATGATTTGATGCCTACACAAATAATTTCCAAGAGTTTGGTGTTGACACTGTCACTTTTGCATAGGCGAGGAGGTTGAGTTTCACTCTCCAACACTGGTATTCAACCCTCCCCTTAATTTAAAAAGTAAAAGAAAGTTAGTAAAAGTAAAAGAAAGAAGAGCACACAGCTAATTTGAGGTGGAATTGGAGGTATGAACCCCAGTGATCTGCTTTAAAAGCACACCTTAACTTTTTTTTATGTTTTTTTTTTTTTGAGGTAGGGTCTCACTCTAGTCCAGGCTGACCTGGAATTCACTATGTAGTCTCAGGGTGGCCTTGAACTCAAGGTGATCCTCCTACCTCTGCCTCCCAAGTGCTGGGATTAAAGGCGTGTGCCACCACGCCGGGCATACACGTCTTAACTTTTTGCACCCTCTTTTTAAAGTGCTCCTTATCTGAATCATAGAAAACAAAAGAAAATCATTTGTGTGACCATCTTTTCAGTTTTCATGTGGATGACACATAAGATATGCCTGCTTTGAGGCATAGGAGAAACATGGGCTCATTATACTCTCTGAATGACTTAAAGGCATTAGGACTTAATTTTCTTTGGGGACATAAAAGAGATGGGCTGGGGAGATAGCTCAGCTTGCAAAGCCTGCCAGCTCAGGCTTATTTCCCAGTACTCACATAAAGCTAGACACACAAAATAGTGCATGAGTCTGGAGTTCATGTGCAGTGGCAAGAGGCCCTGGCATATCCATACTTTCTCTTTTTGCTCTCTCTCTCTCTCATAAATAATATTTTTAAAAGGCCATTGAAAATGAATACAAGTGAATCATCCCAACAATCTTGTGAGGTAAAACGAAGCCAGTGGTCATAACATTGAGGGTGACATCAAGTCTTTAAAAGCAATTTTAGCCACTGTCCCTCACTGATTGATTTAACATCACATTCATAGACTCCAACATAATAATAAATGACTTGAGTGTTGGACTTGATCAGTGACAAGGTAATTTAGGGAGCTATTCATTTCTTTCTTGGGCTTGCTGCCACAGAAGACTGGAAAGACTGGAAGGTTATTAGAGAACTGGTAAATGTCTTTGTTCTGCGCTACTATGCATCAATACACATTAACAGCTCTTTCATTTTTCTGGAGTTAATATCTCATCCCCAACCAAGTCTTTCATTGAAGACCAGGGCTTTAAATGGAAATGGCTGCAGATTCCTTAGGACCCTAAAGTATGGAAGTTCACTTTTTTAAAATAAATATATATTTTATTTATTTATTTATTTATTTATTTATTTATTTATTTAAGACACAGAAAGAGGCATAGAGAGACAGACAGAGGGAGGGAGAAAATGGGCATGCCAAGGCCTCCAGACACTACAAACGAACTCCAGACGCTTGCGCCTCCTTGTGCATCTGGCTTATGTGGGTCCTGGAGAATCGAACCAGGATCCTTTGGCTTTGCAGGCAAATGCCTTAACCGCTAAGCCATTTCTCCAGACCAAAGTTCACACTTTTAAAGGAAAGAAATGAACTTTGTTTTTGTCATGTGCAGAAGCAACTGGTTCTGGAAAGATGGAAGTCTTGGGTGAGAGAGAAAAGAGAGAGAGAGAGAGAAGAGAGAGAGAGAGAGAAACTGGCCATTAGTAAAACTGTGTTTCTTTTAAAGGACCTCAGGGCTCTGAAATCCAAATATCGGACCTGGAGTCCTGGTATAATGACATCCATAGAGCTTACTAATTTTATAAGTTGTGGTATGAAAAAGTTGTCTGGTATTGGACAAATCCGTGCTGGAATTTGTAGAATCTTGATTTATTTAGGAAAGTAATAGGAATTTAGAAGATCTGAAGGATTCAGGATATAATCAACTGCGGGTTGATTTAATCAACTAATTTAAAATGATTACTTTTTCTATAAATTCATTCTGGCAAGATGATCATATCTTTTACATTCCTACAGATGTTTTTGTGGCTTTCATTTGACTAGTTCAAATACCATTTTGCATAGGACAGAAACTCACATTGTTGCATTAATTTCTGTTGTAAAAATGTTAATATGCCTTAAAGTCATCTTTGTGATAAACTACTTTTACTCTCTATTATAAGCAGAGGTAGGTTATTGCAAAATTGTGATTTTAACATATATTTGAAGATGAAGTTCTGGAATTGCAGGGTGCTGTGTGATTCACAATGATCATTTTTACTTGTTATCTGTGTGTCCTAGAATGGCCAAATGTCTACTCCAAAAATAGGCAGCATATATCTGGAATTTGGGTCTTCTGATTGCAAGTCCACTGTGTTTTTTACTTTGTCAAGTCTGTCCCCAACTCTTCTACATACCTTACTTCAATCTTATCTTATCTTATATCTTATCATATCTCTTTTGTAGTAAACAAAATGGCATCCTTAGCTAATATGCACAGCATAGCAATCAGTAGGAATCTACATGAATGCAGCTACACAGCACACTAGACAGTAAATCTGTGATAAACATCTGTCACAGAGGGTTGTTTAGTTGTCACCCCATCTTTTCACATTCCCATGCCAGCTAAGCCTGAGAAACTCAAGAATTCATAGTTCTGAGAAAAGCTCTGGGAAGCCTTTGACTGGTTAATAAACAGGGCAATAGGAATTTGTGTAGAGATTCTTTTTTTGAAGTTCAACATGAGCAGCTGAAAGATTCAAATCATTTGCATCACCTCTGTACATTCTGGTGACACATTTCAGTCTAAAAGCTTGTGCAATTTTTAAATATATTTTATTTATTTTTTTAAGAGAGAGAAAGAGGCAGAGAGAGAGAGAGAGACAGGGAGAGAGAGAATGGGCACACCAGGGCCTCCAGCCACTGCAAACGAACTCCAGATACATGCATCCCCTTGTGCATCTGGCTTACGTGGGTCCTGGAGAATCAAGCTGGGATCCTTTGGCTTTGCAGGCAAATGCCTTAACTGCTAAGCCATCTCTCCAGCCCCACTTGTGCAATTTTTGATGTGAAATCTATCACATTCCCACTAATGCTAGAATTAAACAATATTTTTCTCAACAACATTATTGCTTAGCACTTTCTGGAATAAAGACAAAAAGAGTTACAAAATTAGGAAAGCTCGAGGAGTCATTATTTGTAGGTATAACTAGCTAACATTTTAAAAACAAGAGAAACTGTGGCAAAACCATTATAAACAATAATGCAGGACTGAGAAGATAGTTCAGTTAGTGAAGTGCTCGCTGTGCAAGCATAAGGACCTGAGCTTCATCTCCAGAATCCATGCAAAAGATGCCCGGTGAGTGTATGCTAGCTTGTATCTTAGTGCTGGGGAGGCGGAAACGGTTGATCCTTGTTGTCTGGGTGGCCAGCCAGTCTAGCCTAGTTGTTAAGTTCCTGGCCAGTGAGAAACCCTGTCTCAAAACACACACACACATACACAAAAAGTTGGACAGTACCTGAGGAATGACATTCACACTTGTATGCTTCATGTGTGTGTATGTATGCATACACGTGCACACACATACATGAACAAACATACATACACAAATAATATAATCCTTTTAGGTGTTTGACTAATTTCTTTTTCATACCAACTTTTTAAAAAGTTTATAGAGCTGAAGAGATGGCTCAGCATCTCAAACAACATACTTGTAATGACTACTGACCTGGGTTTGCTTCCCCAGTACCCACACATAAGACCAGATGTACAAAGTGGTGCACATGTCTGGAGTTCATCTGGAGACCTGACACCTCCCCTTTCTTTTTCACTCTCTCTTTCCCTATCTCTTCCTCTCTCTTTTCCCTATCTCTTCCTCTCTCTTTTAAATAAATAAGTTATTTTAAACTTTATGTAGGAAACATTTTGAATTTTATACAACAATAAGAGTCAAGGTGAAAACCCAAACTGAAAAGTATTTATATTGCATGTGACAACACATAGTAAATCTCTTTAACGTAAAACGTTCTCCTACAAATCAGCAACTAAAAAGCTCATTAATCAATTAGTAAAAAATACTCTTTCGAACTTAAAATTTAATTTGCCTGTTTGAATATCATTTATTCATGTTTACTATTGAAGGAAGGCAAAGGGACACGGTTGAAGAACGGAAGAAGAAACGGCTGAGATGAGTTTTAAACACAGCATTCTGGATTATGGAAAGCCGAGAAGTGCTTATTTCCTCATGAGAGGAAACGCAGCAGAGACATGGTGATGTGCAGAAACAAGGCAAATTGTTTTAATGAATACTCGAGAGGCTCTGGACCTGGAGCTACCAGGTTCTGTGAAAGCAGAGGCATAAGAGATGGAGCAGGAAACAGAATTGTTTGCAAGTCCGTATTTAGGAAAGCTGGATATCTGAGTTTCATCACTCCAATGAAACAGGCCTTCCAGCTAACAGAGTACAAATCTACACCTCCTCTAGAGATCACAACGTAGAAGTATATTCCATACAGCCAGACAGCAAACGCCTTTTCCCTGCCTCACGCAATTCAGGATTTCCCCTCTATAACACCAAAGGGTTTGAATAGCATGTGGAGTACGTTAGTATTTCTTAGGGTCAGAGTACTTGGAATGTCAGATTGCTGGGTGCATACATGCACAGTTCCACCCCAGAGCGGCTCTGTTTCCTATCTACTGGGCAGGTCTTAGGAACAGATACAAAGCTACTGTGGAAGTGGTGGTAAAGGTTTCTTGGTTATGACAATTGGTGTTATAAGCAAACCAGGGCTTTATGAATGGCTGGGTGAAGCATACCTCAGGATTGGAGTGAAGGTTAGCAGTGGTTGTGAGATGAGTAGAGAAATTCCTATCTATGTCACTCAGAAGTGGGAGTTTATAATTATATAATAACGAGGTACTTACAGGCATAGAGAATAAAAAGGGCAAACTGCACAGTGACTAAACGCTAATGCTACATTCAAGAGCATCCTAAATCATCAGTGACCATCAGGGCCAACCAAGGTGATGGTGAGCTAGCTTCTGTTTTATTATGACCTGTCCATATCATTAACCTTGCAAAACTGCCCACTGCCATTGTGCAATAATGCCACCTGCAAACCGCACATAAGGGCACAGAAAGGGAATAATACTGTTTGGGGCAAATTCCCATGAATTACTGGAATTCACCACCTTTCCCTTGCCATAACTCATAAAGAGCCTCGCACCATGAAGTTGGCCCATAAAACAAGCTATCAAAACCCCTACGCTCCTCCTCTCTCTTAAGACGCCACATGTACCTCTTGAATGTGTACCTTGGCCCTGTAGAAAACTTCTTCCAACTTCTTCCTTTGTCTCATCTTTGAAATTTTTCCCCCTGATGGTGACAAGAACTGAAAAACACTGGGCAGATGTCTCAATTTGTCTTCTGGAGACTACATTTCTGCTACTCTGACTTCTCTACTACTGAGACAAAGTCTGAGGTGTTTACAGTGTATTTGTTAGTCTTTTTTTAATTTGTTGGTCTTTTTAACTTTGCACTTGACTATAAAAATCACAAGGCTCACACACCATGAAAAAATTGTCCTAGTCATGTGCTTTCTTTGTGGTCCTGGGAGTAACTACTCATCTCTGGAGAAAGGAGTAGATACATCACTGGGGACTGCTGTATGGGACACAGAAGCCACTGTTTCCACAAGAATTTCCCATACTCATTTTCAACACCAGTTTTTGTTTGTTTGAAAATGAAAACTTTGGATCATGTGATTACTACAGATTTACTTCCTTAATTCTTTAAGATGCTTCAAGTAAAATCACACTGTTATTTATGCTGAAGAGATAAATCACAGCATCTTTGTTAAGTGATGCATCATCTTTAATCAGTGCAACCCTGAAAAAATATTTGAAGCACTGATTTGATTGATAGCGGGAATAATTACGTGTGTTTATGGAGTCTGCAATTACAAGTCTGTTGAGGATATGGTAAATGTTCAGAGGAATTTTCCAAAGGATAATGTAAAAACTTGTAAAAATTTCTAATTGTTTTCCATGGGTTTCATGAATTAAGTTATGCATTTATTTTACCAACACTGCTAACAGTCCATATGGCTCTAGAACAAAATAGTAGATTTTGAGTTTTATAAAGACAATACAATTGTGACCTTGGATAATAAGAATTATATGAAATAGAAAAAAAAAGATCTTTCTAATACAATATTCTGGCAGACGGGTCATGAGTTGAGCTGTCTTTCTTGGTACACATTGAACTATTGTTCCGTATGTATCCTTTCATCTCCATTCTTTCCTCAGTCTTCCCAGCCACTACTTGATTCCTACCACTTCCTTTGGACATCTCTCATCCAAGCTCCAACGACTGCCTCTTTGCCAAATCTGTGTCATTTTAATTTAATTAATTAATTAATTTATTTTTTTTTGTATTTATGACCCTTAACCTTCCTGTGGCCTTAAAATGCACGGGTACTCTTTCCTGTAGAGAACCCCTGCTGTCCTCTCTGGTTTTCTGTGACCTCATATGTATTTTAGTTTCTTTTCACTGCTTCTCATCCTAAGTTACTGTTTGTTTCTTCTTGTTCAGCTTCTAAATGCTAAAGTCCTGATTGTAGTCCTGGCCTCCCTTGTTTATTTGCATTCTCTGTCTAGGTAAGCTAAAGCAGGTTCATAGCTTCAGACACAATCTATATCCTGATCACCTCTAAGTCCATGTGTTTGGTCCTGCATTCTTTCTTAAGCTTGCATGAAATTCACCATTTCCTCTTAAATGTCTGATAAGCTTCTCAAATTTAATATATCTTTCCCTGATGTTCCATCTGCTCACTGCCCCAAACTTTTCTGATATTCTCCATACCAGTTGATTTGACCCACTCCCCATGACTCCAAAGTGAAAGCAAACCTGCTTCCTGAGTTCTCTGCATCTCTTCACTACACACAAGTCCATCATATCCATTTTAGTTTAAGACCAAATCTCTACTTTTCTGGAAACTTCTTAATCTTCTTGCTTCTATGCCTTACCTTCCTTCTTCCAAATGTCATCTTGCTAAAATAATGACCAAATCTCTACTTATTCTGCTCCTTAAATCTTACCATAACCAGTGATATATAGTAAATTGCACTACACACACACACACACACACACACACACACACACTAAATAACAAGAAGACAGGAACTTCTTGCCACGGCCTCTAAATACCTTTCAGAATTCAGTTTCTATTGCTTTTCTCCATCCAGTTTCATCACACTCATTCATGTCAGTTTCCTTTTTGTCTCTCACATCTCTTCTGCCCATTCTCATATCAGAGCCTTTTTCTCTTGCCCGAGGTCTTTGCATGACTGCCTTTTCCCTGGCAGCCACTTCAGGAGCACAGGCCTGGACCACTACTGACATTGCCTTCTTGCTCCACACCCTACAGTTGTGTCCTACCTCAGGACTTGCCTTATTTCATAGCAGTAATCTTATGTTTAGATTTAATCTTTTCCATATTCAGCTTGCTTCTTCTACTTTCTACCTCACCAAGTGAATATGAGCTCTGATGGCTCTTGGCCTGTCCTGTTCCTATATTCTTTGTCCAGAATAGCACGTGACCCTGATCAGGTACTCCAACATATTTACCAATTGAATTAATTTGAGGAAGTTAGAAAGACCGACAACTGCAACCTAGCCTTACATTAGGGAGGAGATGGAAGAGGGTAGTTTTGTTTGTTTTTGTTTTTTGCTTGGATGTATCCCTCAAGCATATGAATGCATTTTTCAAAGCTATATTTGAATTTACATGTTTCAGGTTTCTGGGGTGTTTGGGTTAGTTACAGCAATTTACATTCTTAAGATGCTTCACTTGTGCTTTGAAAAACTGTTTTTATTTTGTTTTACTTTAGCTCAGTAGAAGATCCAGTGATTTGAGGATAAGTCATCTACTGTTATATTAATTTATATAGTTTAGCTCTTTTGGGTGTTAAAAGAAGAAAATTGAAGATAACATAACTTTCCCAGAGGCAGAAAGTTTCAACTAACAAATTCTACTCAGTAATTTTTGACTCACTGAGGGAGAAATAGCTTTTGGCATCACTGTCTTGTCATTCATTTGCTCATTAAACATTATTCATTAGATTCCTAGGTGCCTGCATTAGGCACCTTGAGCATAATGCAAGCAAATCCTTTGCTCTTGGGAAATTTTTGTATTATAATTATATTCCTTTATGACGCAAACAAGTGGGCATACAAAAAGCACACTGTAAACACAAAGCACACTTTTCTGGATGGGTTCTACCACATTTTCAAATGGTCATCATACATGATAAAAATCTTTCTGAAGTAGGAAAAGGAAATGTTAAGATTATAAAAACTATATCCAAAGTCAATAAAGTGTGTGTGCATGCACACACACACACACAGCTGCCAAGTGTGCTTACCACATTTATATTTGATCATTTAGACAGTAAATATGAGAGGTTAGAGAGAAGCGTTGGATTAAAAATTAAAGATGTGTGAACCCTTTTGTCAGTGTCAGTCAGTGTCAGTGCTGTGATTAGTTGTGTTATTCACAGGAAATCATTTAAACTTCTGATTTCATAATGACTAGAATAAAGACCAGTTTCTAAAATCATTCCAGTTACATAAGAATATTCAACTTTCCTTTGTGGAGAGCCTGTCAGGAAGATGTTAAGGTTTATCTTCATTATTTATGAAAGGTCAGCTGTGGAAATTGGGAGTCATTTATGTCTACTAAAAGTGACTTGTCAGAAGATGTTTGTGAACTCGAAGGGTTAAACCTTTTCTTGCTATGGAACTATGATATATATCACATATATACATCTTTATGTGAGGGGAATGGCAGTAGTATACGGATATACCTAGACTTGTCAAATCTGGTGAAAGGAAAGAACACACACATCCAATGATTCATCTTGGCAAGAGTTTAAACTAAAAACACAGTGCTCTGTGACTGCTGGGAAACAGCCAGAGCTAGGTAGTGCTTGAGCATTCTGATTTATTAGGTGAAATATCATAGACTATAAAGAACCAGAGGACTCTCATTTTTTCCTAATGCCTCCTTGTCACTTGGTCTGGAATAAAAGGGCTGTAGCCATACAGGCTCTATTATCACAGTGTCCTAGAACCATTCTCCTTAGAACAATCAGATTCAGAGCACCCGCCACCTAACCCTGCATGGTAAATATCTGACTAGCAACTGAGCTATCTAACTACTGATTTAAAAATAGAAATGCATTGTGTTGTCTCTGAGAGTATGTGTCTGAAGGAATGGTAAATGGGTCACATTAACCCATTTTTTATGTGTACTGTAGTAGACTCTTAAAATACAAACCTCACAATTCCAGGCCCCAAATCTTTCATGACCTTTACCCTTAGAAAGTTTTTGCAAAGACATGTTAATAAAATAAGTGCTTATATTTACCCATTAACAGACTGTTTAGCTGACATCCTTAATCTTCAGAAAAAATAACATAACAGTCTGGTTTGGGTATAGAACTCGACATAGGCATTTCTTACAATGTCTACATTTGATGTGAGACGTTTCTCTTTATTGAATTTATTATAATTTAAAGAACTGCATAATAACATCAACATTAGTGAAACTAGGCTCTCAGTGTCAAGGTTTTGATCATAGAATTGATGAAATGCCACACCTGACTCTTAAAAATAGTTTCATAAAATTCATTTAGAATACTTACATCGACAATCAAGAAATCTAGCCAGCACCAGGCATTTGTGAAATAGGTCTGAAATCCATAAGCTACCCATTTGAGAAGCATTTCCAGAATGAATATATATGTGAAGACTTTGTCTGCATATTCTAGCATGGTTTTGATTGTCTTCCTCTGTTCAATGTATATATCTTCAAAAGCCTGTGAATCAAAAAATAAATATAAAAATCCAAAAGTCTGTGAATCAAGAAAACCTACTTTATCTTACTGGCTTGTCTCCCCTAAGTGCTATAGGATATTTTAGTAAACTATTAAATACAAAACATTACTCAGAGAAACATTTGCTAATATTATACAAAGACTTAACATCAGACAAAAATGTAAGACTAAAGCTAGCTGAGAAATGCTGGCAGGAAAATGTCAACATCATTAATAATTTCATATGTGCACTTATCTCTGCTTTTCACCTGAAAGTATCTGTCTTAATCTCCACTAAAAAGACGTGCTTTCAGTTTGAGGAAGATGAATTCAGGAGGTAGCTAGAAGTCTAGTTAATAAGGGACAGAGCTGGTTTCTTCCAACGTCACTTTCTCACTCCTTAACTTAGTTTTTGGAAAAATAAGTTTATTACACACAAAGAATAAAACATACACTTTTAATCTAAAAATGCTAATATGATTATATAGGAAAAAATGGTTGGCTTTTGACAAGGATGTTAACACAACCACAGAATGTATCTGAAAATGGTTGCCAAACTGAGGCAAACATCTGTTAGGCAAACACCAGATGAGAAATTCCATCTGGTGGTTTCATGGTTCTGGTTTGTTTTGCACAGGGCACCCAGCTCTGCAAGGCACAGGTATGCATCTTCTTTTTGATTCCTAAACTCAGTGTGTGCTTCTGGTTTTTTCGGGGAGTGAGCTGCTTCACTAGATTTGTGCCAGTGTGCATTTCATTTACCAAAGCACCGCTGCTAAGGAGAATCATGAAGACAATGAAGGTTTCAAACCAGTTGTGCTCAACAATGCTGTAGCAGGTTTTCCGAAGATTCCACCAGATTTTCCCTTTGCCTTCTTCTGTACTTACTTGGCAAAATGGAAATTTTTTGATACATCCTAAAAGCCAACATTAAATATCGTAAGTTACAAACATATACTTTGATTTTAAATAGGAAAAAAATTACACAGTTTATCATTTTATAGGGTAACTGGTGGCTTCATTCCCTAGTTTGCTTTAGTATCTTCTGAGTAAAGACTCATTTTCAGACATACTTACGTAGAATGTATAGACGTACAGTATCATATTTACCTGAGTAAAAGTGGTTTCATTCTTCAGTACAAATTAGGATCTCTTTGCCTTAAAAGCCATTGAAGAAAGTAGGGTCCTTTTTCAGATTTGGGGGCAAAACTGAATGTTCCAGTTGTTTATTCCTATTTCCATGTGACCCTGGATTTTCACTCCCTTCTTTTCAGACATAGAAAAATCCCACTGTCTTCCCAGGTGTCAGCCTCTGTCAGTTTTCTCAAGCTAATTTATTTTTAGCCCCAGTGCTTTTCTTAGTCACATCTATGACTCATCTAACAGTCGGTATCTCTCATTCTGCTCTAGTCTTCTCTGCCTCCTAGGTTTCACATTATTTCTAACTTCTATACATTCTTTTGCTCTCTGTGAGATACTGTTCAGATTGAATTTAATCATAGTGAATAAATAAATCTTTATTGGTTTGTGTACAAGGCACTGTGAGAACAATACAGTGACCCTGTCAGTAACACACAACACACCCACACCCCCACACGACTTTGGCCATAGGACAGATGACCCACTTCTGAAACTGGGAGGGATGGGACATGATTACTTCAAGTCTATAAATCTAGGCATAGCACTACCAGTACATTGTGAAAGAACTGCAATATAAATGACATGACATTTTACAATGTTATTTATCTCTGAGGGTAACAATATTGCATTCTGTGGGATAAGGACAAAAAAATAAAAGCAAAGAAAAACAAACAATAAAAACAACAAACACATCATATTATCTTATTTGTTTAGACATAGTATAATTTGGAAATATAGACAGAATTTTTCCAATAAATGAGGAAAACAAATAAACATGATTTCACCATTAAAAAAATTTCCTTGATTTAACATTTCTGTAATGAAAGGGGAGACTGAATGTCATCATGGTAGAGTCCCCTTACCTTCAGTAAAACAAGCTTCTGGCTTAAGGTCTTCCTCAGGTTCAACTTCAGCTTGTTCCCCTTCCCGGGGTGGAGCCACATCAACCGTGCTTCCCTCTGATGAGCTGGTTGCATTTAATTTCTGGAAATAAATCCCCATCAAAGATGTGAATCTTTCCCCTTTAACTTCTGGAAACAAGTCCCTACCAAAGTGGTAAATGTGTCCCCTTTAACTCAACTTATTAGGAAATGCTCTATCATCATGTAAGAACAAGACAATGGTGTTTGATGTTAATACTACTGATAATTATGTACTGATTATTTAACATAAGCCAAATCCTACTATTCGAAACAATAAAACTACTCATGTAATTCAAACAAAAAAAAGACAGCATCTAGCATGGATGACTTGGGAAGGATGGATTAGACATTGACTTGCTTTATGATCTTCACTTATACACCAGTGCCACATGAAAATAGCCAAATAATGTGAATACTCGAGCAAAACCAAGAGTTTCATAACGGTTTCACATGCTGACATCTACTAACAACTATTGTAATTAAATGCATAGTGTCAGGTACAACTTCCACCTCTTCCGATGGAAATTTTCAAAGGGCAAGGAACACTGCTGGTTGTTCCCAAGTACTGTCCATGTTTCCATAATTTTAGAAAGAAAAAGAGGCACATTGACATCAGTCACAGTCATTATGTTTCAACTTTGAGCTATATTTTTCTGTGGCTTACATAATTTTCTCCTTACTTTTCTAGCAGAAAATGATGGATCTCTCTCTCGTTTTGGACTGCATAAATGAATTCAACACTTGCCAAGGAATTCTAAATGAACTGGAAACTTCATAACTGCCATTGTCTAGAATCTGTATAGACCTTCATTAGGAGCTCATTCTGAATTCAACATATGATCAGGCTGTGGATTTTTCCTTTAAATAATTCATCATGACATGACAGATGGCTAGAAGAGCCACTTTAACGTTACCAGAATAAATATCTAATAAATGTTCCAAGATCATGTGGTATGGCACTATGAATGTGCAATGTTTTATGAAGCAGAGGTAAAGACATGACACACAGCACAACCTAGGCAGAGGGAAACTTTTAAGAGGGAAGAACAGCTCATGGCCATGTTCGTGGTTTCAGAGTCCCCATTATCTTCAGTAGCTAAGAATTGGA
Source organism: Orientallactaga sibirica (assembly GCA_036365145.1). NCBI lineage: Eukaryota > Metazoa > Chordata > Mammalia > Rodentia > Dipodidae > Orientallactaga > Orientallactaga sibirica. The sequence continues at coordinate 51,962,008 of JAEOAD010000004.1, read as the reverse complement.
GTCACTCTGCCCTAGCCTTCTAAAAGAGTCATGGTGTTATTTTTAAAAGGCCTAAATAACTACCTAAACATAAGTCATTTGGGGAAAATTTGACATTAAATTCCTGATTAGAAATCATATTGCCAATGTATGTTAATATTTTGTAAGGTAAACTAAAATTGAAGAAGACTTATAATACTTTCAGTGTTATAAGTTTGAAGGCAATATTAGCCTTTTCCAACTAAATATATTATAAAATTGACTTTAAGCCAAAATATAATCCAATATACTAGTCAGCAGTATGTTAAAGAGAGAACCCAGATTATCAGTTTTGGCCAGTGCTTAGGATTGCTACAATACAGGATTTTTTTTGCCATTAAATTCCTATAAACATAGGAAAGTGAAACCAGTTTTCTTCTCATGGGAGTTTTCTGCTTCTTTCAGCCAGGATATTTGGATTCTTTAGTGAAAGGCTCAGAAAGCTGCTACTGGATGACTGGTCTCAGCAGCTCATGCTTCCTTTGCAACTTCACAGTGGCTGATAGACTGGCTTCTGATGAAATGAGTGAGAGCAGTGAGACCACTGCATAAAGAACACAGTAACCAAAGTATGTTCAGATCAGTTATTTCAAAAGAAACTAGTCCAAGATTCCGTTCTCCTCCTTCTTGGCTAGTGCAGGCTCGATAATGTCTTATGAGCTTGGTCTTGGCTCATCTCCCTCTTGAACTCATACATTCCTTGCATGACTTGTACAGCTAACTTTCATAGACCAGTTATCCCATTGTACTTGGTGCCTTTGGCCAAATATTCCACATATATATATATATGAAATGAATGTGTATAAATGTATAGACATATATACACACATACATGTATATGTATACAAACGTATGCTTACACATAGAAGTCAAGAACACACATATCATATATTGAAAGATCAAGTATATTACAATTACTGAATAGAAACTAGTTATGTTGATTTCATTAAACATGAAAAAAATAATGCATTTTATATTACTCTTATAGAATTGTAATGCTTAGATAATTTCATTTCTCCTTTTTAACAAATTATCTCAAAAATTGTCTTAACTGGTCTAATGAAACTAGAAAATAAGTGTGTTTATTGAATATAAATCATATTATTAATAATAATTTAATGTTAGAGACACATTTCCAAAATGTTTCTGTAAAATATTGTCAGACCTTGAATAAGGAAGTCTGAGGGGGAAAATGCTGTGTATGTATGTATATATATATATATATATATATATATATATATATATATATATATACATAAAAATATGCTTTCTCATGTGAAAACTTTATAAAACATACTTACCCCTCATTTCCATTTCTTACCATTGGTATTATAAGATATTTAATTTTTCACATTAAATTATCTTCTATGTATTATGCTAGCATTTTATATTAAATACAAATACTTATTCCAATTATGCTGCACAGCACAGATAATAACAGTCACTAACTTAGGTGTAAATTGAATCAGTAGTTATTCGTTGAGGACCTCTCGATGTCTGTATAGATATTTGTGGATATCACTAGGCTGTTTGGTTGTGAATAATCTCCATATCCCAAAGGGCTCTGCTGGTTATATGCTTGTGTGACTTAAAGTGGCATTCAACTGCTTCCTTTTATCTCCCTAATGTGCCTACTGCTCTGAGGTATAGCAGAAAATAGATAAGGAAAAGACCATCTGCTCTAAGGAGCAGAAATTGTTTATATGGTGATTTGCTTCAGCATAGTCCAGGATGTATTTTTATTGTTGCTCATTTTGTTTTACTCAGTTTAGGTCCTGGAAAGCTTCCCAAGACATGTTAAGTCAGAATCCTTAAGACCTATGTGAACCAGGGTAGACAAGTGTGTGTTTCACCTTTACAAGGTGGTTCCTTCATAGGAGGTTCCTCATCGATGGACAGTGATGACTCTCTCAAGTCAGAGCATTAGGCCTAATAAAGTCATTACTCAGAAATGTTACTTCTGAGTTTTCCACCTCATAGGCCACATTTTTGTTCTAAGAAATTATATGCACTATATTCCATGAAGTTATGAAAATATTGTATCAAGTATATTGAAACTTCAAAAATTGTGAATTTACTTACGTTAATAAAACAGGACTTGAATTCTTAAATGACATCAACTGACCAATGACTACCTGTATGATTCAATGACTGGATACATAAATAAGTTCACAGCTGTATTTTCAATCATTAATTTTTATTTTGGAAAACTAATAACTTCAAATTCTATACATTCACATAATAAAAAACTTATACTAATTCTATACATTGGTATAATGTAAGTCATTTAAACACTTTAGCATTCACACCCCAGTAGAGGGTGATACTCTTAATATAATCCCAACATGACGAAAGACTTAGTTCAAAGCAGTGGCTGATGAGAAGCATGAAGAATAACTTACATTCATCACATTGCCATAGTTGTGATACTATAATGTTATCAAAAAAGCAAAGAAACCTGAAATGAATATTACCATATTAAAGAAGTCTATGACTAGATTCAATAGCCAAAATTAATACTTGTCCTGAAGTAAAATTTAATTGTGCAAATAGGCATAACAGCAGAAAGCTTCCAGATCAAACCACATAGTACAAGTTCAGTTTACTTGTACTACTGTCTCCTTAACCCCTCCAATATTATATGGCTCTTAAAAAAAATTAGAGTCTGCCATCCCTTGTAGAAATGATGGAGTCTACAGAGGGATGATAGCTTATGCTCTACAATGCACGCTGGAAAGCAGGTTTTAAGATGCAACATTCTCCAGGCCTAATTCAGCTGCAGAAAACATGCCTGGCTGTAGCTATAGCAGAAGCCTGGCGCAATGCTGTGGAAGCTGCTTGTTGATCCAAGAACCATGTTCTCAACCACATGGGACCTGAATGTTAAGCTTTCAAGGTTATCCACGAGGACCACTTAGAGGAATGGGTGATTTCAACATAAGAAATGATAAAATTAGCAATCAAACAGGCCATGAGGACATCCTCCCACAACAACATGACCTTATGTAGAAATCCCCCTTGTGATGAATAATACTCTTAATTTTATCCAATTAGATAATGGAATTTAACTTTCAGAGATAGAAGAGAATGTTAGCAACTGGCCTACTTCCACTGAAATGCGCTCACATTTCATTTACTTTCAAACAGCTCTCGAATGTTTGACTCTCACAAACTGCTGTGTATGACTCAAGAGACAGAATAAAAGATTCAGCCATTACAGATTGTCTTTCAAATAGAGCCATTTACCCCAATAATTCTTGATGCTAGATGCTGTCTTACTATAGAAGAGGAAGGTGTTTGGTCATACCTCCTAGCTGGACCTTAATCTGATCTTTTGGACGTGCATATCCACATCTTGACTTCGAGAGTTTGGCATGAATAAGAGGCAGCCACATATTGGGGCTATTTCGTTGCTTGTCCGTGACAGCAAGGATATGAGTAAAATCAATAGTTCCTTTTTTTCTGACTACTTATCAAATGGTTAAAATTATAAACTGTCATCATCTGGTTTCTCCTTGACATAAGTTAAATGTACATCACCTTTAGTGCTCCTTTTATTTAAAAATAGCCATAACAAGAACACAACGCATGAACCGGATAATAATTACAAGTTATTTGAGGAATAGGGTAAAGGACATTAAGCAAGCGGGAGATCAAGGCCACTTATCTTAAGAAGGGCTACAAAAATTTCCATCTGAACTAAACTTAATGGGGCTTTATTCAGGAGAAGAACACTAAAGCACCAAGACAGTTCACTAAAGGTTGGGATGGGTTTAAAGTAGCTGTTCACACATCGATCTCTGCCTCTCCAAAAGGGCGGTTGGACAACATGGCAGCAGAGCAGAAACATTCAAAGCTAGACTCTTTCTCCCTTGTTCTTCAAAGTCTGAAAACAGCACAAGTGCTTTTCTGAGATGTCTGCTGCTCAGAGCTTTTGCCAGATATCTACTTTCAAGTTTCCACAAAAGCTTCCAAAAGAAGGATGTCCCTGTGACAAACATGGTTAAACAACTTCTTAGAACCTTTTCATTCTGTTTGGCTTGTGAAGAAAAAAATATACTAGATTTTCCTCAATGAGTAATAATGCCCTCCTGCAACTAAGTCAGTTGTAAGTAAAAATTAACTAAATGACCAGCAACTGTTATTTTTTTCTGCCATTCATTAATTTCATTTCTGAACTGGTTTTGTTATACAATTAATTCCAATTCTCAATCTTCTTTAAGGAAAATGTAAGTTGAACCTAAAGGAATCTCTAAATTCTAATAAAGATGATAGTCTTTGTCACTAAAAGCCGTGAAAAAGCTCAATACTTGTGAACTTTTTGCTCCTCTTTCATAATTTCCCTTCAGAACCTGTACTTTAGCTACGATTCCAGGAAGTGATGATATGTCAAGAGGAGAAAGTTGAGTCAGGAGAATAAAGGTTTAGTAACTCACAAAGCTACAATAATCTTGGGAGATTGTTTTTGCTCCTCATAAAATTAATATTAATAACCAAAAGTAGTAAAATATTCCAAGCATCTTCTTTGTATACTCAGTTTGAGGTTGAACATTTTGGAAGAAATTAATACACATGAGGGCAATTTCAAGTCAAAACTGAGGACATGACTTAGGGGTTAAGATGCTATGCACATTTTCTACCCATAACATAAAGTTTTCCTTTCAATTGTTTTATAAGGAACACTTATGGTTTTTTTTTTCACATACTTGATTTAACTGCTTTCCTAAACTACTGAAAATCAAAGATACACAGTGCTCAAATATATCTTCACACTGTTGTGTCTCTCTTCCAAACACCACTCACTGTTCTGCTCTTTTTTTTTTTTTTTTTTCTGTTTTTTCGAGGTAGGGTTTTACTTTAGTCCAGGCTGACCTGGAATTCACTATGTCATCTCAGGGTGGCTTTGAACTCAAGGTGATCCTCCGAGCTCTGCCTCCCAAATGTTGGGATTAAAGGCGTGCGCCACCACGCCCAGCATTTTGTTTTGCTTTTTGAAAGCAGATAAGAATTTCCATCAAAGAGCACATGAGTTGGTTAGGTTGAAAATGATATTAATTGATCTGACTAGAATGTTGTGTAAATGTCAATACCGTTAGGGGAAAAAAAGTCCTCTATGGCTTCTTTTGGTAATGCAGTTTACATATAAGGGCTGAATCATCAATAACAAAATAAATAAATAAATAAGTTTGTGGTCTTATTTTAATGAAATAAAAACAGAGAAATCTTAAAAAATGCATGCTCTCTTAAATCCTTGATTATATCAAGCTGTAAACATCTCTATCATGTTAAAAATAGATATGATAAATCCTCTAGGGCATGCAATTATCGCCATTTAAATTCTAAAAGACTAAACTGGAAAGCCTACTAGCAGAATCAAGTATGATGTTGGGACTGCCCGTGTCGCCTGACCATGCTGTGATGTGTCACACGCTTCAGCAGAGAGCAGCTGGGCCATATAGCACTTCCTTGCCACGGCAGGGGAAGGAACAGAGCTGAGTAGCATGCAGGCCAGTCAGAACTCATTTAGAAAGTGATTGTGCGAGTACAACTTGCTGGGTAACCTGTGTAAAAGTGGTGGCTTGAGCCTCTGGCTGGTTAAAAAACACCAGAGTGGAATTCCTGATGCTCCAGCTTGGTTTTACCCCTGTGAGAAGTAAGAACGGTAAGCAATGAAGGTCACAGTACGAAACTGCTAGACTGGGTTTGGAATGCAACTGCAAATATGATATTCAAAAGCATTTATTCTATAGCCTTCCCTTGGCAAGACAAACCAACAAGCTTTTGAGAACTAAATTGTCAAGACCTGTAGTTATAGAATATTCATAAGTAAATATAACTGTGTGAACTTTAAAATTATAAATAACAAATAAAATTGCATGTTAGACATTATCACCAGATTTGTATAATTCCATGTTTTGCAAGGTTAAAAAAAAATCTCTATTTTGAGATCCATACCTTCAATTGTGCATGAAAAGGTTTGTATTTATTTCCAGGCCAGCTCATTTATCACAGTGGGATACATTGTACAGATATAATAACACATTAATATACTATATACTATATAGTGTATTTAGTAATAGAATTTTGTATTTTTGTCTTTAAATACTTTCAGTGATTGTTTATCACAGTTTGTACTTGAAAATGAATGACAGAGTAACTAGTGTTTTCAAATACCATGCTAGTTGATGACTAAGTTACTGTTTCCGCTAAAGGAAGAAAATTTACGTAATTTTGAAATTTTTGTTTTTTAATGTGAAATGCATAACTCTGTTGGTTTTATCCTTGCTTCCTTTGTCATCAAAGCAAAAGGATATTGTGTATTCTCCAAAGCAGAACTCAATGTTCTCCTGCCACTACGTTAAAAAAAAAGAAAACATCCAAGCAATGTAAATAAACCCCTGAGATATTACCAGTGTTCAATCAGTAGTTTTGGGAAATTCCAGATCAAAAATGAATTTACCTGGATTTACTTAGTGTTAGAGCTTTGCTATTATTTAAATTTTTTGATCTTATATCTTGTGTGTGACCACATATAAAAATCCTAGTGGTCTTTTTAGTACCAATTTATTTTACTTTATTTTTATTTATTTGAGAGTGAGACAGAGAAAGAGAAGCAGACAGAGAGAGAGAGAGAGAGAGAGAGAGAGAGAGAGAGAGAATGGGCATGCCAGGGCTTCCAGCCACTGCAAACAAATTCCAGACGCATCTACCGCCTTGTGCATCTGGCTTACGTAGGTCCTGGGGAATCAAACCTAGGCCCTTTGGCTTTGCAGGTAAGCACCTTTACATCTGAGCCATTTCCCCAGCCCTTTAGTACCAATTTTAATACAGCATCTAGGTAAAATTTATTGTTGAATTTCAAATTACCATATAAGTTCATTTCAAAATTTAGCCAAACATGATAAATATGTAAGCTCATATTTACTTTAATGATTTTCCTATTAATATATCTGTAGACTTTAGACAATTTTATTATTCTCTGTAATTGGATTTAATGTATTCCAAAATTAGCTTGAAAGCATATAGAGTAGTTATAGAAATCACCCAATGAAGTATTTTTCTTCAGGTAGTAAATACTTTCCACTAATTGATAGAAAAAGATAATTCCTCAATATTCCAAGTTTATGATGTTTGAGCTATTAAAAAGAAATACTGGTGGATGCTGAAGTTTTTGAAGTATTTAGGAAACCTATTCTTTAGTGGAAAAAAATTTAGAAATTGATTCTCCATGAACCTGATGTCATTAGGCTTATGCTGTGAATGTAGCAAAGGTTCATTACTTCTTGGGCTTTTCTACCTTTTCTTTGCCACAACCTAGTCATGCTATCCAGTTCCCAGCTTTATCTATTTTTTTTTTTTTTTTTGCTTAATATTTCTTTGGTGACCCTTTCTATTTTCAGGGAAGTAAAATATTTTGAGAGTACATTACCCAATTTACTTTTAGCTCTGACCTCTCACCCTGATCTTGGTATTGGACACTGTCACATCTAACCAGTATAATAAATCATTCCTTGGTATCCACAAGGGATTGGTTCCAGGATGTGACAGAAACCAAAACCTGCAGATGTTTAAGTATCTTGTTAGGCCTAGTGTTTGTATATGTCCTGTCTAATACTTGCTTATTATTTAAATCATCTCTAGATGATCTATATTATAAATTGTAATGTAAGTCATTATTACGCTGTATTTATAGGGAATCATGAAAAGAAAAAGGGTGTGCTTGTCCAGTACAGTTAGAACTTTTCATAAGCTTTGATGCTTGATTGAGTCACTGTAGGCAGAAAGCCTGGGTATGGAAAGGCAACCATCAATTCTGTTCTTAGCATCTAACCATCTCTATGCAGACCTGCAGGGTTAACATTTAAACAGGTCTTCAATGAATTCTTCCTTCCATGCTAACTTTTCAAAAGACAATTTCTGACCGTGCCACTTCTGTTTTTTCTAGTTTCTTTGATGCTTTGGGCTTGTCAAATTGCCAAGTAGTCCCATTTACTTATCTTTTTTAGCTTAGAATTTCTTTATCTCAAAGCCATCAAATTATTATTATCATATCCTACAAGATAATCTCCCATATCTCACTCTTAAATGCCTTTTCTCTTTTATGCCAAATAAATGTTATTAAGATGTCATGTTCCAGTTCTGTTCCTCTCTTTTAGAACAATGTTAGGTCCTTACTGTGGATGCAACAAGTGCCAGACTCTGACTTTGAATCTTGACTGTCTGAAACAGGCACACCCAAGCCTATTTCCCACAATCTTCTCCTACTCTATGGTTACTACTTATCCTCATCTGGATCCAGGAATTTATGCCCAGCTCTGGGTTTCCTTTTGTGGATCTGTTTTACTTTTTAACTAAATGTGACCCAAACTTTGAGGACTATTTTATTTTTCTTTCCTTGGTAACAACGTCTCTTGCTATTATTAGCATCTAATGATCTAAATGAAGACCTGCAGGATTAAAGTCTAAACAGGTCATTAATAATTTTTTTTGAGTTTGTTGAGAAATATGTGATTGAGCTTGCCTTTAAAATGAGAAGTGGGTGCTTGGTAATTAGATGTCATTTCTTCCTAAATAAATACATGCCAGAGGATAGAAAGAATAAAGTTAGAATTGAATTCTTCAATGCCAGGATGAGCAAGAAATTAGAAGTGAACTCACTAAACAGACTTCGAATGGAATTTGGAAAAAGAGCATTGCTAAATTACTTTGTATATAATTTATCTTTTTCATAATGGTCTGAAATGTACTCTTATAAACGTTAGCACTTCTCAGATGTTATGAAGATTTTAGATCAAATTATCTGGATGTATTTTTTAAAAGTTCCAAGATATGCTCATAAAATCTGTCATCATTGGTCTGCTTCCCATGGTGTCAGTACCATACCCTCAACCATGTCTTTCCTATTTCCATCTGTGCTAGAGTTATTTACAACTGGTGGATTAGAAGAATATAAATAAAAACTAGGAAAATATTTTAATTGACTTAATTTCACTTAGCAGTTATCATAAGGCCCTATAAAGTTTAATCATAGAGGGTAAGCAATTTCCCATTTTCCTTTCTAAAATCTAGTAATATGAAAGTAAGTTTTCCCTCTACAGCTTAGCCGTCACCCCCAATGGGAGCTTCTCTTAGTAGTTGTTAGTACTTTCATGCTAATCTGGAAGTTAATAGAGTTGCTCATCCTTTACTGGGCAATATGAAATTCGAATTGTCATGTTCCCAGCAAGTACAATGCTTTCCTAAACAATATATTCTATTTTTTGTGAATAAAATTCTCAGAGGCATGCAAAAACTTCACAAAACTTTCACATTAAAAAAATCATAGCAAAGCCTCATATGGAGATTTGGGGAGATGATTTTGATATAATTATCAATAAGATATATTCATTGATCTTTTTCTAAAGAGGATAACTATCCTGTGTGAAATATTAAATAGTATCTCTTCCCCTGAAGGTTATATTTTCATTGAGATTTTTCAGGCTATCAAGAAAATGCCCATTCTAATTGCTCAGAATGGTGATTTCCTTCAGAAAGGCGGAGTCTCTATAAATAAAATGATCTCATTCATTCTAAGCACCCACTCTCCCACTGAGCAACACCCTGAATCGAATAATACATTAATAAGGCACAGCACAGGAATACTCAATAAGACAGGGCATAGGTCCTCAAGAAAGGCAACTAAACTTAAACGCATACTTACCTCCTTGCTTTCTTCTAGCTCTGACTCACTGCTGAACTCTTCAGTGTTTAAATTTTCAAAATCAGACTCCCCAACAGCAATTGGCACTGTGACTGTGAGGCTAGGGTTGTTGATGAATGACATGTACTCGTTTTCATCAAGTGCATATTTTTCAGCACTGCTTCCAGTGCCTACACCACTGGTGGTTCCATTGCCATCTTTGAGACAGTTAAGCTCCTTGCTTATCTCAATTGCAGTGTTATTGGACATACAGCTGTCTATTTTGTTGCCCCCTTCATGGATTTCTATCACCTTCGGCTTTCTAAAACAGGCTTTCTGGAAACACTCTCGTATCTTGTTTTTCACATAGTCAATTCCCTTTTGCATCCTTCCTACTGCAATCTGGAGGTTGTTCATTTCATTGTCATCATCAGTAGCAGCAAGGTTGTCTGAGCTAAAAGAACTTAGCAGTAAGGCCAGAAAGAGGTTCAAGACCTGAAAGAGTAATAGAAAACAAAAAGGTCTGCTGTCAATATGGAAGCATGCATAAAAATCACAAGCTAAACAGGGACCTAAGAATTTTGCTACAATGATTTTAGCAAACGCTTCTTAAATGCCTAGCATACTTCAGACACTATATTGAAATTACATGATTATAAGATCCTGTAACTCCTACCTACTGTAATGGAAGAAAGGTAACTTAGGTATCCATCCCCACCGAGAGCAGCAGGAAGGAGGATATATGATGTAAATCATGTCTGCTCAGGCTTCGCAGTACAGAGACGGGATTTCACTTTTATCGTATGTTTTTTTTTCCAATGAGGAAAAAAAGATAATTTCATCTTAATCATTTTACTTTATCTTAACATGTTTTCTACCTAGTATCTATCTAGCTTCATGTGTACAAATAATAAACTTATATTAGTCTGCTGTTGTGTGCAGAAACAATATTCCCCAAACACAAATTTCTTTGGTCCAGTGGCTACAACTTATAACAGGAGAAATTTCTAAATGCAAATTTCATGGAGCTTAACATATTACATATAAACTATGCTTTGAAATTCGTGTGCTCAAATAGCTCAACAGATGGAGAAAAATCAAAAATCATTCCAAAGTTTAGGCTAGATCCATATAATGTAAATTATTCACTCCCCTTTTTGTGGAGAAAATATAAGGAAATGTTAATTCTCAGAATGTCATTGTGATTCACACAACATAAAAAGAATACCCAAGTAAAGAGAAACTATGGCTAATATAGGAAAAATTCCCAATACCTGATATAAAAGGAAATTTGTGCAAAGGAGCATTTCAGCATGAAATTTAATTATCACATTCAAGCATATGTTATGTGGCAGGAAACGTGTAAAGCAGAAACTGATCTACTTTTTCTTGATTATATGGTTTCAGAATCCAGGGCTTACTAATTTTCTATTCTAAGAAACAATTGCCTGCTCACAGGTTTTTTACTTTTCAGTAATTTTGTATGAAATGTATCTTTCAAATGGCAGCCTAGTATAAGTTAAATAAAAAAAAAACTTTTCAACACAGAACTGAGAAGTTTAAAAGCATTAAAACTCACATACATGGAGATTGTGCTTCCACATTAATGCATTAAAGTCAGCATGGCTCAAGTAAGTCTTTTAAATCTGGTCAGTTTCCATAAACATATAAATTGTTCAAACAATAATAAGGATAAAGAAAATTGAGGGAAGAACATATTTTGCATACTACCAAATTATTTAAATAATTAGAATCCACCAGTAAAATATAATACTGTATGTTATTGAAATTTGTTGTACTATTTGGTGGTTTGCAATCTATTCCTCTAAATGAACAGACACTATGAAAGGCATTTCAATAAGACAATACACTTTAGGATAAGTAGAGATTATTTATCAAAATAGTATCTAGATACAAACTTTTTTATGACAAAGATGTATTTTCTTTGAAGTAAAAGTACTATTCATGATTCTCAAACCTTCATTAAATACACGCTCTTGCTCCTCACATCTTCCAGAACATTTCAGTTTTGTTATGGCAGTGTCATAGGCAAGGGCCTGAGTCTCAGAGAAGTTAAGTAACTTGCTCCTGCCAGGGATGCTGGGAGGGGGCTCCGATTGACAGCCACTGACTGTAAAATCAGGTTATGTTTAGAGTTTACTCTCTACCACCTCATCTTATTCATGAGTATTTACAGTCCACACGTACCACGAGATTTCCAATCACCATGACCAACATGAAAACAATAAGGCACATGGCCTGGCCAGCGACCTCCATGCAGTCCCACATGGTCTCTATCCACTCCCCACACAGCACGCGGAACACGATCAGGAAGGAGTGGAAGAAGTCGTTCATGTGCCAGCGCGGGAGCGTGCAGTCCTCGTTGATCTTGCACACGCATTCTTTGTAGCTCTTGCCGAACAGCTGCATGCCGACCACGGCAAAGATGAAGACGATGATGGCCAACACCAAGGTGAGGTTGCCCAGAGCGCCCACGGAATTGCCGATGATCTTAATTAGCATGTTCAGTGTGGGCCAGGACTTTGCTAATTTGAAGACTCGGAGCTGTAATCAAATCAAAAGAGACTGTGAGTGGTAGTTACAATGTACATTTGGAAGCCAGACATCATTGTATGGGTATCTTAAAGAAGAATGGTAGAGAGATATAGACACTTGAAATGTTAAACTAATTCAACTTCAAATCCTGAAAAAATAATAGTGCTAACAATATTAGAATTATAAATCAGATCATAGCAAGTAAATGCAAAAGTTTTTAAATCTCATTTTGGTTTATCAATGAATATATCCACTGACATAAATTACTACTTTGTCTACTGACATTGTTAAATTTATCAACCAATGTCACCTTCAAACTCTGGTTTAGAAACTAAAAAGGAATACCAAACATGTGGTATTTTAAAATAAGTATGAAATAGACTAATTTGATAAACTGTTATAAAAAGATTTCCTTCATTTAAAAAAATGCGTACTTACTTATTTCCAATAAAATGTATATGTTTTTAAGTAACTTTTGTTGTCACTAAGATTTTTATAACTGTTTAAAATACTAAACACTTCAAATATTCTTATACATGTTCAGATTGTGGTTTTGTTTTGTGTTTTGATAAAAGGTCTCATGTAGCCTGGATGGTCTAGTTACTATGCAGTCAAGGATCACCTGGAACTGCTGACCCTCTTGCTTTCTTTCATCTTCCAAGTGCTAGCTAGGATTACAGATATGTCTGCCACTCTGGGTTCCTAAAGTAGTTCTCATAAAATTGGACAGATAAAAATTGAGATGAACTGGGCTTACAGTTTTTATTTGCATTCCTTTATCGATTGTAAAAAAAATCCTGAATGCAAAACATAATTTTAGAAAATATGTGTGTTTCTGAATATCTTTCATATAGAATTATCATGAAATGTTCAACCATTTTTATTATCCATAGAAACCAGTTTACACTTAGCTTTAAAGGTGATGTTTACATATTTTCTTAGGATATCAAGTATTGATGTAATTCAATGTTATCTTACGAGCTATGATAATTATATAAGCACACGTTTCAAACTAAGTGTCATGCTCGTGAGAGATGGGTATGAGCAGCAAGGCAGGTACCAGTCTGAATGACCGCAGCACAGATAATCCCTCCACGTTTGCTAGGCCAAGTTCCATTAAACTCAGGCTGACAATAATTCCATCGAAAATGTTCCAGCCTTCTTGGAAATAATAATAGGGATCCATGGCAATGATTTTAAGAACCATCTCTGCTGTGAAAATCCCAGTGAATACCTGGAAGAAAACAGAGGTCCACACATCAGCAACATTGAAAAACATTGATACTATAAGAATTTATAGAGAACATAAACAGCAATGAATACACATATATATAATTAATTGAATTAAGCAAATCAATACAAGTCTATGTGGCCCTTTTCCCCAAAAGCTACTAGTATTAAGTTGATTTGTCTTAATAAATCAGCTTGATTTCCTGAAAAACAAAAACTAGTTTAAAAAATTTCACTGTTCATATTCATTTTAAATATTAAATTGAATAGTAGTAATGAGTTATTATCCTATTGCTACACCATGTGTTTCTATAAGCAATTTTGTAATATTATATTGAAAACAAATACACATATCCCTGCAAGTTACTAAAAAGTATTTACTATTAGCAACAATACACATTTGGTTCTAACTTTTGTGTTTTTCTTAAAAATACAAATTTTTGTTTTCATAATTTTGTAAACATTTCTTAGACAAGAATATTTTTTTTCCACAAATACCTAATAATGATCTTTGGATGCTTTTCTTGGAATGAAGGTTAATGGATTAAAAGAGCAAGGAACTGCAGATTTAATTGAAACCAACAGGAGAACATTCTCAGTATGTACATAGTAATAATTAAGATTATCGAATTGAGTAGCTGGAAGAAATGTGTGCTTGACAATAAAAAATACAATGAAAAAAAATCAACATTGTTTTCATCTCAAATCCTCCAGTAAGGAAGTCACAAGGAAATGAAGTTATGAAATTATTCTTGCAAAAGTAATATTTGAAAGCCATTCACCCAATAATTAATAGAGAAAAATCTGTGTTTTATGAAGTTAAGGTTATGCTTACTATCTACTACAGTCAATCAACCTTTAATTCAAAAGAGCTCTATCAAAGTAACAATACAATTATTTACTGTCCTAAGTCTTCATACTGATAAAATGAAACCTTGGCCCAACTATAAATGTACCTCATATTGTCCCAACCAAAAAAAGATGTGAAGGAACGGAACTACTGATTGCAGAAAACATAGCTTAGCTGCTGTTAGCTATACATTTACTCAATTAGAGATAAATGCCATTTGAAGCAAGTCAGTATATCAAAGCTCAGGTACATACTGGACTTTATATTGGAAAATGCTATCTTCATTTTATACAATAGGTCCACATGGGAATTTTTTCATATCTAGTTTCCTTGAATTTAAAATCAATTCTAACTTACACAATTTTGATTTTCTAGATAAAATCTTCAGAAATAGGTAGCCTTTGAAACAGGGACCCTGATGATTGATATGCATTAAAATAAACTAAAAGCTCTCCAGCTAAAAGATTCTTTCTACAGAAAAACCGTAAGTTGATCCTTGCAGGTCTGAAATGACTAGATATCCTGAAGCTAACAAATGTATATCCTAAATGTATACTTTCATCTAAAATGTAATCATAGCATGAAATTTCTCCTTAAAAATAGTATTTTTATTTTTTTTAACTTTTATTTATTTACTTGAGAGAGACAGAGAGAATGGGCATGCCAGGATCTTCAGACTCTGCAAACGAACTCCAGATAGATGCATGTGCTCCCTTGTGCATCTGGCTTACGTGGGTCCTGGCGGAAATACAACCTGGGTCCTTTGGCTTTGCAGGCAAGCATCTTAACCTCTAAGCCATCCTTCCAGCCCTAAAAATAGTATTTTAATGAACAATTCTAATTCAAAATTATAGATATACCCTTTTAAATGTTTTTTAATTTATGTACCATAAATGGGGAGGTTGTTACACTTTCATATAGATTTATTATTGATATGTTTTGGGGAAAATAGTATGATGAAGAGATTGTCTAACATTCTACAATGGGTGGACCCTTTCTGGCTTATAGAATTCCTAAGGTGGGAGCTTGTATTTTAAAATGGATGAGAGTCAACAACTCCTCTAGAAACACATAACCTCTAGAGAAACTGAATGATGAAGATTTCATGTCTCTAGACACTCAAATCTAATTAACCCAATCACAGAATTGATGTCATGTACTGCCAAAACAGGAGGCAAGAATGGCCTCAGTGATTCATGTAGGGAATTGAGATCTCATAAATCTCTTCCATTCCGGTTACGAGTTCAACATACAGCCTTATGATTTCATTTTGGCAGTTATAAACTATACCATAGAAATAAAACTTTTTAATGAGTGCATTGTAAAATCTCCACAAACTATAACTACTGATGATGTATAATACACTGCAAAGACAGCTAAGAACACAAGACATGAGGTATTCCTTTCTATTATTTATCTTCTTTTAAAAAAGATTTTATTTTTATTTATTTATTTATTATTTATTATTTATTGATTGATTTGAGACAGATGAAGAGAAAGAGAGAGAGAAAAAGAGAATGGGTGTACCAGAGCCTTGAGCCACTGCAAACAAACTCCAGACACATGGATCACCATGTGCATCTGGCTTATGTGGGACCTGGAAAATTGAACCAGGGTCCTTAGGCATCGCAGGCATGTGCCTTAACCACTTAGCCATCTCTCCAGCCCTATTTATCTATCTTCTATCTAACAATATAGTTCCTATTATTTATCATCTGTAAAACATATATAGTTTCTATTATTATTTTTCATCTACCTAATAGTTCTTACTATTCATCATCTATCTAATAATATAGTTCCTATTATTTATCATCTATCTAATAATATTGTTCCAATTATTTATGTACCATCTATATAATAATACATATTATTTTTCCATA
Organism: Orientallactaga sibirica; assembly: GCA_036365145.1. Classification (NCBI taxonomy): domain Eukaryota; kingdom Metazoa; phylum Chordata; class Mammalia; order Rodentia; family Dipodidae; genus Orientallactaga; species Orientallactaga sibirica. Next base: position 51,945,795 of record JAEOAD010000004.1, on the reverse strand, counting down.
TGTATAAATACTCTAAGGGTTGCTATCAGTGTCAAATATTATAGTGGCACTTATTTAGAAACTGTATGATGCTTTATTGATATAAGATGCTATTATGAGACAGCTTCACCAGTAGAGACAGATTACAAATTTTTTCATCGCCATTGTTACAGATAGTTAAGTCTGTTCTCTGTCATTTATGCACTCCATCTTCATGAACCTTGTTTCAATTAACTTGAACTTACTAAAAGGGGCTATCAGAAATCAATTATCATCTGTCTGTCATTTCCCTATTTCCTTATTCACATCACTAAGATACAGTCATAGACATTTAGGACTGGGCTGGGCGTGGTGGCACATGCCTTTAATCCCAGCACTCAGGAGGCAGAGGTAGAAGGATCACTATAAGTTTGAGACCACCCTGAGACTACAGAATGAATTCCAGGTCTGCCTGGGCTAGAGTGAGACCCGACGTACCTCAAAAAAACAAACCAAAAAAAAAAAAAGAAAGAAAGAAAAAAAAATTAGGACCTGGAGTGGCATGAAAAGTCATCTAGAGCAGGCCACTCCATGTGTTAAGAAATCAGGCCCAAGGGTGGAAAGGTGACTTTTTCAAGACCCACACACATTTAACATGAACTCTTGGATTAAGACTGAGACATGGTACTCTCATCTAGTGCTTTTCCATGTGATTGTCCTATAATTCAACTTCTGTTGTTTTGTGCTTTCATACACAACAACTTCAAAATTAGAAGTCTATAAAACCTCATTTTCCTGCTTTCCTTTGGCAAATTTCCAAATATTCCTCACCTGTTCAATTTCCTCAACTCTCCAATATCCTGGGGAAAACACAAGAGCTAAGAGCAGAAATATTTTCCAATACTTCAAAGAAAGGTCCAGGAGGTTAATAGCGTACATGTCAGAGGAAGGAAGCTACTTCATGAGCATATGTTAGATACCAGGCACAGTGCTGGGTGCTGTCACATTACCTCATTTGACCTTCACAGTAATTCCCTAAAATGGGTGTTATCATACCCACTTCAAAAACACAAACAGACTCAGATTGGTTACTGTACTTTTCCAGAGCCACATTGTTCATAAGTGTTAACAATTATAGTGAAGTCCAGTGTCAGTTAACTCCAAAGCATATGTTCTTTCACAAAAGCATGCTATGAGAAGTAGTCTTTTGTGGGTAGAAACCAGTAGGTTATTGATTGATTGACTACTATGTAGACACAGACCAAAATGGGATATGACCTCTGCCATTGAGTAATTCATAACAACTTGAAAGCAAACAAAACCTTACAGTATAAGAAAACATTCAGCATCCATTTTTTCATAAGTTCATTGACAATAAAGAAAGAGTGTTCAACATGGGGTGAGTGTCATGTTAGAGGATATGGGGAAGAAATTGAACTCGGAAGAACTGAAAAGAGACAAGTAAAAACACTTCGAAGGAGAATGTAGAAAAGAATCAACAAAGAACTATTTACCTATATTTAAATGCCTGCCATATAGCGTGTAGCATTTATGTGGTGTTGTGTTAAAGTTGTTCAGATGGGGCTGAGAGTGGGACCTTCAAAGTAATATGGTTACTGTCATGTGTGATTGATAATAGTACTGGAGACAACATTTTAATTTTTTAGCATTAAGAGAGAGATGCACTGAAAGAACAAATATCAAGTTGATAGAAAAAATAAGGGGAAAGTAAGTCATAATAGCTGCAGTAATTCTTCCTTTGGGTCTAGCAGATCCTATTAAAGGAAACACAAAATGGAAATGAGGCTGATAGCACTTCCCATAAGCAGTAAGAAAGATGGCCTTTCAGCTGCATCCACACTTTGTTTTAAAACAATCCTTGAACAATGATCAGGGAGAGCTGGACAAATGGTATCTCTTACATCATTGAGAGGACATCATTCCTTGAGTCTCTGAATAAGAAAAACAACAAGTGGTAAACATCTTAATAGAAAGAAGTGCAAAAATAAATAAATAAGTGAAATGGAGAGATTGGAAAGATCAAAGGAATAATCAGAAAAAAAAAAAAAAAAGCTATCAGTTATCAAAGATAGTAAATTGGTTTTCTTCATGGGTCAAACAGTGCAGAGAGGTGCCATTACTTATTAGGGTGCATGTTCTTGCTACTATTTCTCAGCATCCTTTTCTGGTAAGACTTGCTCCTCCACCATCATAACTCCTCAGGACTGACCCATTTCAACATGATGCTCCAACCCACAAAGGCAGGTTACACCAGAGGTGTAAAAACTACACTGGACACTGGTCTATTGTGAAAATCTTTGAATTGGAACTCAGAAAGAGACCTAGCTTTTTCTAGCCTAAAGAATATGAGATTCATGCCTTGTGAACTATGGCTTAACACTTCCTGTCCAAATCAAAAAGATGCAATGAATACTCACTCCATCAGAGACCCTTGACTGAAGCTGTCTGAAGCCTGGCTGCTGTTGTTCTAAGTCAGCCACCTCCACACCCTCCAAGCAGGTTTAAGTTGGTGGAGAAGAAGGCCTTGGTTAATCCTTTCTGTAAATTCTAGTCTAACTCATTACATCAATTGAATCTCTAGGGAAGAGATTGAAGGACGGAAGTGCAGTCAGAAAAAAAGAAAAACTGGTATTTTTATAGATTACGTGTTCACTTATAATCAATGAAGTAGGTTTTTTACTAATTAGAAATAGGTGACTCAAAGATATAACTTCTGAAAAGCCTCACAGTTATTAAGAACCTAGGACTGGGGTGGAGAAATGGCTTAGCAGTTAGGGCATTTGTCTGTGAAACCAAAGGATCCTGGTTCAATTCTTCAGGACCCATGTAAGCCAGATGCATGAGGGGCACATGCATCTGGAGTTCGTTTGCAGTGGCTGGAGGCCCTGGTGTGCCCATTCTCTCTCTGTCTGCCTCTCTTCTATCTCTCTCTCTCTGCTTGCAAATAAATAGATAAAAAATAAAAAAAAATAAAAATGAACCTAGGACTACACTTTTCTTCTCTCTTTCTCATCTCTGTTCCTATCTTTTTCCCCCTTCCTTCCTTCCTTCCTTCCTTCCTTCCTTCCTTCCTTCCTTCCTTCCTTCCTTCCTTCCTTCCTTCCTTCCTTCCTTCCTTCTGTCTTCCCTCCTTCCCTCTCTCCTTTGATCCTTCCTTCCCTTCCTGTCTCCTTCATTCCCTCTCTCCCTCCATTCCTTTTTTCTTCCCAGGATCTCAATGTAAGTTTCAGGATTGTAGGTGTGTACCACTACACATGATTGTGGCCATGCTATATTGAAGGTGCCATCCTCATTAGTGACTGCCACTGAAGAAGGTGCAGATTTTTCAATTAAAAAAAATAATAATAATAAGTGCTTTTCCTTGCATTAAGAGAGGAGGTTTCTTAAAGCACATTTGATGATCACAAATAGAGATTCCTGAACTTGAAAAGCACGATTAGATCCCTTTGTTTGGAAGGATAATGACATTATCTTTAGGGTTCAACAAGCTAAGTAGCACCTATTGCAATCATGACTCTTAATATTCATAAGGAAATCACACATTCCTAGTATAAGCCATTTCCCAGAAACCACAAAAAGGAATCCCTTATCCCATACATTTTTAGTTGAACCATTTGTAGATACCAGGTACTAAACTTTTATTTAATTATAAAAAGTATAAGTAAAAGGCATTTCAAAGGTTAAAATTAAGGAAAACTAACGTAAGACAGAGGTTAAAATAGACATAACTACCCATCCATTTCCATATTTTTCCTACAGATTCAGAAGATGTATAAGAGCACACAGCCACAAAAGCCAGATCAATCATTTTAAACCAAAAAGCATGGGTAAATGGCAAATGCAATTGTAATCTTTTTTTATTTTTATTTTTTTGGCAGGGTCTCAAATTAGCCTAGATCAATCTGAAACTTACTCTATAACCCAGGCTTGCCTTGAACCCATGGAGATTGTCCTAGTTTAGTCTCCCAAGTCCTGGTATCATAAAGGTGAGCCTAGCTGAAAAGGCATTTAAAATTTTTATTTCTTTATTTGTGTGAGTGAGTGAGTGAGTGTGTGTGTCTGTGTGTGTGTACACTTCAGGGTCTCTTGCTGCTGCAATGAATGCCTGTCCAGATTTATCTGGGTGGCTTAGGAATTGAACTTTGGCTGATAGGCCAAAGTTTTGTTCTGTTAGAATAAAAGCCCTGTTTCAATACTGTAAGGGGAAGTGTAGACCCGTACACAGTATGCCATGATGACACTGTTACTTGGCACCAAGCTCCACCATCAGTGACCTCATGAATTCATACTGTTGGAGCACATGGAATTGGTGTTCACAGTGTTCCTTCTTGAACTCAACCTGTGACATCTTCATCTATGCTGGTATTGCCATAACTCCTGCTCTGAACACCTCAGAGATGTTCAGTATCACAGATTTTGAGCCCTTCTAAAGTTTTGATAGTAATACACAAGCAAAGAGTTCTCACCAATATTATCTAAACTTATTAGCAAAAACAAATTACAAGATACTTCCTTGTAGATCTATACAAAGGATATACAATTAAAGTAAAATATACCAACCACCTTTAGACTAGTACATTATTATGACTGCTGAATTTTTTAAAGGAGAAAGTTAACAAAAATCAGAAAATATTTAAGTCTTTGGATCCTTTTATTTTATAGCCTTCAGAAAAACATAAAGTTATCAGATTTTTTTCAATACAGCTAAAATGAAATGTAATAAAGATTTACTACTTATTTATAATTAGCAATAAACCTGAGCTATTGGTGGGTCACAAGACTATGAACTAGTGTCAAGGATGTGTTATAAAACGCCAAAATAACATTTGACAATTTGAATCATCTTGAAATATGATAAAATGAGTCAATGTTATCACACCTAAATTCCAAGCATATAAGGTTAATTGACACCAAGTTTTATTATCTTATAAAAGGAAACGAGTTACTTATTTGAAAATGCAGCTAAGTATATTATTACCTATGGATATATGCATTCATATACTGAAAATACAATAAATGTAATTTTTTACCCATGGCTTTTTTCCTCTTGTATCATCCATTGAAGATTTTTGCTAATGGATAACTCAATTTTCAATGATTATGTTTTTATTATATGTAGAGAGAAAAATCAACTATAAGACACGAGGACTAATCAGCATAAATATTGCCTACCCTGTACAATCAGTAGTGACATCGTATGCATTTTAGATCTCTCTGAAAGGTACTGAAATATCACTTTAGCTTGTGAAGAGAGAAGATATAATTTGGGGCTTAACACAGCACAGATGGTATTTCCCTTTGGTCTCTTTCCTTCCCCTGCCAAAGGAAATTAGTGAGTTTTAGAGGCACTTACCAGGTTCCCCACAGTCAGCACACTACTGAACTGATCAGTCATGGGGTAGTGCTCCATGGCCATGAACAAGGTATTGAGGACAATGCAGATCGTGATGGCCAGGTCCACAAATGGATCCATAACAATTAAATTCACAACATGCTTCACTTTCAACCAGGCATCACAGCAGTCCCAGATCAAGAAAACATTGGCAAATCTGTACCAGCAAGGAGGGCACTTCTGTCTAGATTCTTCAAGTTCTGGGGGGTATGGGGCAATAAAGAAGAAAAGCAGTAAATCACAGTAAAACAGAATTGCTGTTGCTGGTTATTGAACTTTAAATTTAATAATCTGCTTTAAAATAATTAGTGATTGGGCAGAAAATACAATACACTTGCTATCGAATCAGAATTTTAATCTTTTTTCTTTCTTATTTACTATAGGGGAGGCATGACAGGGCCTCTTGCTGCTGCCAACAAACTCCAGATGCATGCACCATTTTGTGCCTCTGGCTTTATGTAGGTATTAGAGAATGGAACCTAGGACAGAAGGCTTTGCAAACAAGGGCCTTTCACCACTGAGCTGTCTCCTAGCCCTAAATAGAAATTTTAAGGAAGCCATACAGTGTTGTTAAATTTAGTAAGTATGATCAACAGGCGTGTTAGCCATCCTCCATATGAATTTCATAATTGTTAATATATGTAGAAAATGGAAGAAAGATATAGGGTTCTTTCCTGAGTGGTAAACAGGTATCTGCCTAACTCATTCGCATTCCTCTCTATCTCAACATCATTGCTCCTTATGTCTACATTTCAGTCTTTAAGAATGAAGGGTTTACTTTTTTCTTGAGGCTACTGTAGCATCTTTGCTAATACAATGTCAAGTGGTAAAAAGAAAAAGACTCTACAAAGAATCCAAGTGAAAATATCTAGGCCAATAGTAGCTTTGTAATCAAAACGGTAATAATGTACTATCATATAAGTATGCCCATGACACAGTTGCAGTCTTGGGCAGTATCCATCAACAGAACAGTCTCATGCAGCATAGACTCAATGGAAAGGCAACTTTCACAGCCTGCTTCTTACCCTCCATTGTGTTGGTCAGGATGCTGGCGATGCTCATGGCCCTTTGCCTTCCTGAGGAGTCCTCCAGCATTTCCATGGAAATCTGGTAAGAACTTAGCCTTCTCTTTCTGACTTCTGTTTCAGTGGTGGTGCCCTGCAAACCAAATACTGATGGCTCAAACCAAAACTTCAGTGAATGACACAAGACCACATAGCACTTCTTGGGAAAATCATGCTTCATGCAGTTTTTTTCAGATAACAGTTTTCATAATAATAAAATGTTGGGTTGATTATTATGTTGGCTTTTAGAAAATGATTATAGGTGGTGCTCTTTGACAAGAACTTGGTGGGTATGCAATCAAATAAACCAACTATATTTTATAAATATTTTAATGAACATGGCAAAGCTTGAGGGAAAACTTTTATTAGCATGCTGAAATCAGTTATTTCCTTAAAGTAAAAATTATATTTTCAGCCTATATCAATGATAAACAGGTCAATCTTCCCACAAAATAAATATGATTATATAGTCTCAAGGTTTAATTATCTTCATTGAGGCTATATAGACAGTACTGATACATGTGGGTCATTTTTTTTTCATGCATAAACCCAGATGTACAATGAAATGTGTGTGCTTTCCTGAGATTCTTTAATTATTTCTATATGCTATCCTAAATAAATCAACAGATATTATTTTAGTCATTTAAAAGTATTATAATTACTGACATATTAGTCATTAAAATATTTAGTTTTAAGAATACAAAAGTTCATAATATGGACTAAAAGATAACTAATTTAAAGTAAGCCTATATTGATAATGAAAATTTGGATGTCAAAGTGCTTATTGTTGTTTAGCAGGTCTACTGAATTTTCAGATTTGTGATTCATTCCAGAATCTAACGACTTTTAACCTAAAATGCTAATTCTCTCATACTATTCAAGTATGGTTCTCAAGATTCTATTGCTTCCTACTCAGTTAATCATGTTTTGTTGTAAGTGCTTTCATTTTGGGGAAGTGGGATATTAGGGCATGCTAAGCTGCCCAGGCCTGGATGATTTCAAGTTGAAGGACAGTGTCAAGAGTACTGGTTTATCTATTATCACCTCTGGCTGAAGTTGTCCAGTAGGTGACGTAAGAGCTGATGGTCCACCCACCAAGGAAACCACACCATTGCAATCCACAGTGCTGTGCATCTTCCCATTGGCTGGAAGCCCTGGCACCATCCTGGATGACATACTGGCCTGACTAACGTTACTGTTGCGTCGCTCTCCAGGTCTGTGCGGCACAAACAGAGAGTCTCTCCTGCTCTCGCTGTCTTCAAATGTGCTGTGCTCATCATCAGCAAAGTCATTTTCAGATCCCACATCTTTTGTCCGACCTCTGAAGCTGAAAATGCTCGTTTTGCTATTGCGTCTTGGGGAAAACAGGGAGCCACGGATACTCAACAGAGACTGAGGAGAAAGCAAGAAGGGAAGAAATCGGGGGACAGGGTGGGACATAATTGTCTAATAGAAATCTCAACATTGCAGAAATGACTTGTTTTGGGATTGAAGTAGTCTTGCTCTTAAACATAGATTATCAAGCTTATAGGTAATATATATGTTTAAATATTTTTATTAATGATCATATAGTAATTTCAGTATAACTTTAATTATAATACATGCCATTGGAAGAATCCTGGTTTGCTATCGCCTGTATGAACAACCATCCCATTGAACCTTCACTATAGTGCTATGAGATGGATCACATTATCATAATGCAAAAGGTAAATAATCAGATATGGAGTAGGTACATTTTTTATTTTCCCAGGGGGAGTGTTGGCCAAACAATGAGCAGGTAGCTTTCACTTCTCAGTGAATGGCATTGTTTTATCCTAAGTTAGACTTTTGGTTCAAATTATAAATATTTATGTCAAATTAGCATCTTGAACATTACCATATTTTAAAAACTACCATTAATATCTCCATTCCCTTCTGCATTCTAAGATGAACATTTTTCACTAGACCCATTGGTTTCTATTTACATGGGAACAAAAGTCACAAAACTTACCTTCCAAATTCCCTAACTATTTCCCACATGGCAGTCAATGACTCACATTATGTGGAGATTATGTTGGAGCAAACACCAGAGGATCTTAATTCTGTGCACATTATTATTCCTGCTCAAAATTTAACATTGATTTAAAGAATCAAAATACATAGCATGGCTTGATCCCAAATGACTCCTCTGATTTCACTTTAATTGTGTTAACAAGAATAAGGTGATTATATTGTAAAAACAATTTTGTACATTCTCTCTCTCTCACTTACTTTTGCTGTTTTGTTTTATTTTTCATTACTGAGGAATGATCCCTAGCCCTCACTGTAGGCTAGGCAAGCATGCTGTCATTGGGCTACCTTCTCAACCTACTTTTTTTTTTTTTAAAAGTAGATATCCACAAATAAATCAGTATTCTCTCGTACTAAAAAAAAAAAAAAAAAAAAAAAAAAAAAAAAAGGTTTAGCTTAAGTCCTTTCTTTTTGAATTGATTTCAAACTGCCAGCATCAAATAATTCAGTGCTGGTTCTACTTGGGTGACAGTTTTTAGAACTATCAGTTAGTCAGTAGGAATGTTTACTTTCCTCATCATTAACCATGGCATTCTTTTGCTTTTCCTTGATGCCCTGTTCCTTTTCCCACATCGCTTTGCAGCTACTACAATTACATACAATATGTAAATGCATACATGTAGTTATGCCTATGAGGCCAAGTGTAGGTATGGTGGCACAACTCTAGCACACAGCAAACAGAAGCAGAGCCTCCAAAGTTCCAGGCAAGCCCAGGCTAAATAACAGGAATTTATTGAAAGAAAGAAAGAAAGAAAGAAAGAAAGAAAGAAAGAAAGAAAGAAAGAAAGAAGAGAGAGAAAGAAAGAAAGAAAGAAAGAAAGAAAGAAAGAAAGAAAGAAAGAAAGAAAAAAAGAAAGAACAAAGGAAGGAAGGAAGGAAGGAAGGAAGGAAGGAAGGAAGGAAGGAAGGAAGGAAGGAAGGAAGGAAGGCAAGCGAGCTGGGTGTGGTAGTGCATGCCTTTAATCCCAGCATTCGGGAGGCAAAGGTAGGAGGATCACGATGAGTTCGAGGCCACCCTGAGAATACATAGTGAATTCCAGGTCAGCCTGGGCTAGAATGAGACCCTACCTTGAAAAACCGAAAAACGAAAAAAAAAAAAAAAAAAAAAAAAAAAAAAAAAAAAAAAGAAAGAAAGAAAAGACCAATTTATATATAAACAAACATGTTTTGAACTTTTCCTTTCTTCTTCAATGCAAATGCAAATATAATAGTTTTAGTGGAGAAAAAGAAAAAGCAGACTCAAGATAACCTTTGCTCTTTCTGCCTAACTAGGTCAGGCTACCTTTCTTAAGCCCAGTTTTTAGCTTTAGTTTTATGGCTTTTCTCAAATTATTGACCTCTGTCTCAGCCATCATCTTGAAGGATCCTCCTTTGGGCTGTCTATGTGACACATATTGCAACACAAGAAAGTCCAGCTAATGATAGACAGTAGTTAGACCAGTTCCCTTCAAGGTGATCAAGACTAGGCCAACTCATTAATAAAAAGAGTGCTAACTCTGTAATCAGTTTCCTCAGATTTGATTTAAGTAATCAATGTTGTTTATAATAAGGACTAATGTTTAATAACTTCTTGTGTAAATCACATGTTGAAATATACATGTTGAAAATATACATTTTTAGGAAATTAAAATTTGGATTTCTGATTCAGCAAGTAAGAGTTATATCGTTTGAATGTGTGTTCTCAACATTCATGTGGTACAAACTCAATTCCTCAATGACCAGTGTGGGGAGCTGGGGTCTCGTGGCAGGTGTTTGTAACATGGGGATGGAGTCCTCATGGATGGATGAATGTTTTTCTGCTCAGAATAAGTTAACTATTACAGTCTTGTCTCCTCTTCTGTCATCTATGTGGGTCCATTCATTCCTCTAGTTACAAGGCCTTCACTAGAAGCCAGGCTGAAGCTATTGCCATATTCTTGGACCTCCTGGCCTCCAGATTATGAATTAAAATAAAAATTTGTATAAGTGTTCTGCTATAGCAACAGTAAACAAAGACATAGTAGATGGGATTCAGAAACATTGATTTTTAAACACATTTCGGGTGATTCCAAATGCTTATGCTTATATTATATTATGCTTGCTATATCTCATATTAATTTCTAAGGTGTTTAGCGTAATCATCTTAATATATATATGTTATACAGCTGTTTCCGATAATGAAAAAAACTGCTTATATAATATTGGTATGTTTTCCATGTTGAACATATTGGGTACATGGCTTTAATTGGCATGTTTTTATGCCTAGATATTTTCAGAGGCGTTCCAGATCTTTGAGTTTATTTGAAACTTCTATTCACTCTTTGGAAAGTATAATAATGGGTGTGGGCAAAGCTTTCAAGGCAACAGAGACTGAAAAAGAAGATGACAAAAATAGTATTCAGAGAAAATAAACCAAAAATAACACACTAGAAAATGTGGCAGAAGGGAATACCCACAGCTGTGGCAGCCCTTTCTCTAGGGAAAGAGCTTTCATGCTGACGGGAGAAGGGACAGCTCTCCTGGCCCAGACTTGTCAAAACATAAATTGCAGGTACTGTTTTTCTAGTTTTCTTTGTTTTAAGAGGATAAATATGGACTTTTTCTCAATTTCAATAACAAAAGGAAAAAAAGGTAGCAACTGAGTCTGTGTGACACAACCCTGCTAATGGGTCTTGAGTCAAAGTGTTCGTCATAAAGAATATGCCAGGTGTTCTGACCCCAGTCAATGCTCATCTAGACTGCACTTTCACTTAAAGAAGTGCACTTTCCCTCTCTTAATAAGTCAGCGACTACATTTGGTTATAGCTATATGGCTTCTGGTTTAAAATAGATGGTCCCAGGTGACTAAACAACATAGACAAAATCCCTTGGGCATTCAGTTTCCACTGTATACTTTTTAATCCTTTTTCATGTTGTATTGTGAATATATATTACAATGTAAATGTGATAAATGGAAAATGGCATTTAAAGTTTACAACAGTACAGGAGGACATGGTGCTCATAGTTTATGGCTTCTCTACTTGGACATTTTTCGGGAGATGTGTTTGTTTTGAACACTAGGATCACTCCAACTTTAGTTTCCTGTCCCTGACAGTGTTACGGACTCTCTCCTTCCTACAAGAGAGTTTTTTCAATTTACAAAGCTGGTTTGTAAATTGCTTCTGGAAGAGCTCTGCTCCAGAGTCCTGCTAATGTCCTCTGCTTGTTTGTAGTGGGATTTGTAGATCCAAACTTATAGGTAATTTCTTTTACTTTTGAAATTTTATCTAAGTATTTTGTGTGTCTATTATTTATCATCTATCTAGCTACTATTATACAATGAATTTAACAGATGCATAGTGGTTTTTATGAATGTTATGGTATGTTTATGTTTTGATGTTAACTTGTTGGTTATCAGCTACTTCCCCTGTGCTCTTGCCTTCAACATTCACTAAGTCCCAGGCCACCCAAGTCTCCTAGTTGTTCGTTGAGCATTGTAGGCATACTTTCACATCATAGTTTTGCAATGTCCCTTCCATCAGCCTGGAATGCTGTTCTATGAGACATCCTCCTTTCAATCTTCAAAGGTTGCTTACACTCAATTTAGGACTGTACTTCTAATTATGACCCTTGCTCACATAGCACTATCACCTTCTAACAGTATGTAATTCCTAAGAGTATTGTGGTGGCTTGATTCAGATGTCCCCTATAAACTTAGGTGTTCTGAATGCTAGGTTCCTAGCTGATGGAGATTTGGGAATTAATACCTCCTGGAGGCAGTGTATTGTTGGTGGCAGGTTTATGGGTATTATGGCCAGTTTCCCCTTGCCAGTGTTTGGCACACTTTCCTGTTGCAGTTACCCACCTGATGTTGGCTAGGAGGTGATGTCCACCCTCTGCTCATGCCATTGTTTTCCCCTGCCATCATGGAGCTTCTCCTCGAGCCTATAAGCCAAAGTAAACCCTTTTTCCACAAGCTGCTCTTGGTCATGTGATTTCTGCCAGCAATGTGAACCTGACTGCAACAGTAAAGTTGGTACCGAGGAGTGGTGTCATTTTCTGCTACACACCTGACTGTGTGGCTTTGGCCTTTTGGAGCTGACTTTCAAGAGGAATGTGGAAGGATTTGAAAACTTGGCCTCAGAGACGCTTTGCAGTGCTGTAAGCACAGCTTGATGGACTATTCTGGTCAGAGTTGAAAGACCTGAATACAGTAAGAACTGTGGACTGTGAGATTTGGCTTGTGAGGGTGGGAAGGATCTTTGCCTGCACTGGTCTAGAAGCAGTTTGTATGAGAGTCTTGCTGTTATGCCCAGAGAACTTGTGCAGGGTTGCTGTGTGTAGAAACAGACTGATGTGAGCAAAGGGATATGGCACAGAAATGAAATCTTTGAGCTGAAACTGCTGCCCGTTCATCATCAATTTTATGAGATATTACAACTATTGAGACTGGGCCAGATGACCTGCATTGGGATAACAGAAAGAATGCAGTCTTTTGAAGTGGCATGAATGCACAAGCAGTGTCCTGTTCTTCAAAGTCTGCTTTATTCCCTTCTGGATTAACAAATTGGCACCCTACCTGGTATTATGAAGAATAAGAAATGCAGGTAAGAGAGGGTCATTGAATTTGAAACACGGTCTTGTGTTTTGGAAATGGCCAAGGGTCGTGTGTAGCAGGTTTACTGGATGCCTGCATGGAGATCCAATGGAACCATGAGGATGGACTGTGGTTTGCAGTGGAGACCCAGCGGAGATGCCGGGACCACAATATGGCTGCTAAGGAGAGCTGTCCAACCCAGATGAAGTTTTCCAGGACTGTGAGTAGCCTAGCTGAGGGGTGGAATTGGAACCCCAGACTTGTTGCTGGTTAGAATTATCAGACTTGGAGACTTTTCACTGACTAGAGTTAGACTTGGAACTACAGAATTTAATGTTTGCCCTGTTTAAATATTGTATTGGTTGAATATTTCTTTGCTATGCCCTGTGCCATCTTCTGCAGTATGAGTGTTTCCCATGCTTTTATGGGTTTGGGGGGGGGATTTTTTTGGCATTATGGCTAAGTTAAAAGACCTTGGATTACAGGGATGTTTGAACATCAGCAGGATTGATAAAACATATTGGGACTTTGAAAGCTGGACTGAATGCATTGAATTTTACATCATGGATAGTTATCAGTTTATGGGAGCCAGGAGTGGAATGTGGTGGTTTGATTCAGGTGTCCCCCCATAAAGGTAGGTGTTCTAAAAGTTAGGTTCCCAGCTGATGGAGATTGAGAATTAATGCCTCCAGGAGGCAGTGTATTGTCGGGAGTGGGCTTATGGGTATTATAGCCAGTTTCCCCTTGCCAATGGTTTCACACATTCTCCTGTTGTGGTTGTCCACCTAATGTAGGCCAGGAGGTGATGTCCATCCTCTGCTCATGCCATCATTTTCCCCCAGCATCATGGAGCTTCCCCTCAAGTCTGTAAGCCAAAATAAACCCTTTTTTCCAGAAGCTGCTCTTGGTCACATGATTTCTGCCAGCAATGTGAACATGACTGGAACAAGTATTTACATGTCTCTTTTGTTCACTGCTTCTTGCCCTGTAGAAGTAGATTCTATGATTTCAGCAGATATTCAACATCTAGAACTATTTCTGCCTCAAAGGGGTCATTAATACTTATTACTTGGCACTAACCTGCAACCTTTGACACAATAAAGAATATAATGCAAATATTGTACTAATCGAAATTACTTATTTCTTTTAGCTTCTTTTTTAAAAAATATTTTATTTACTTATCTGAGAGAGAGAGAGAGAGAGAAAGAAAGAGAGAAAGGGAGAATGGGTTTGCCAGGGCCTCTAGCCACTGCAAATGAACTCCATACACATGTGGCACCTTGGTATCTTGCTTTTCATGGGTACTGGGGAGTCAAACTTGGGTCCTTAGGCTTTTCAGGCAAATGCCTTAATGGCTGAGCCATCTCTCCAGCCCTTCTATTTGTTTGTTCCATTTGAATTCATTTATTTTATTTTATACTCTTTGTGATACAGATTCTTATATAATGCTTAATTCTCTATAACATTTTAAGTTAGGCATTATCTCATTTTACAGACAATTCCAAAGTGCAAATGACTTGATTAAAGTTACAAAACTAGCTTGTAGCTGAGACATAAATTCAAGTTTTCATAACATCCATGATCTTGTGGTGTTAAAGATATGTGAACCTTAATATCACTCCCAGTAGTTTTAAGAATGCCAAAATATCAATAGTTACTTTAAATTATATATATGTGTATATATATGATATATTTCAGGCTGGAAAGATGGCTTAGCAGTTAAGGCACTTGCCTGCAAAGCCAATGAACCCAGGTTCAGTTCTCTAGTACCCATGTAAGCCATATGCACAAGGTGGGGCATGCATCTGGAGTTTGTTTGCAGGGCTAGAGGCCCTGGCATGTCCGTTCTCTCTCTCAAATAAATAAATTAAATTAAACTTAAAAAATATGATCTGGTTAACTACAGAGCTTCAAATAGTCTCAAATATGCTATATAGGTTAAGTGTCATATTCTATATCTCTATTATTTTGCAAGATAGTAGCAGTTGGATCTCTTAATATTGATATTATCAGTTGAAAAACGGTTTCTATCTTGAATTATGTGTGAATGTCTATTTGTCCTAATGTGAGAATGCAAATTTTAAATTGTTAATATAGAGTTTATTATTTTTAATTTTTATTTACTTGTTCAATATAAGTGATAAATAAACAAATTCTCCTGATAAGTTGTATATTCTGTTTTCTCTCAGTTAAGAGCTAACAGTATTAGCTGCATATAGTGATGCCTACCTTTAATTCTAGCACTTGGAAGGCAGAAGCAGGAGGATTGTAGAGAGCTAGTAAAGGCCAGTCTGGGCTGTGTGGTGAGAACTTGTCTCAAAAACAAACAAACAAACAAACAAAAAAACAAGAAATTAAAAATAAACAAAAAAAGTTGAATTCAATATTTTACTGGACTAAGTATGTGATTATCACTTGTATTCTCATTAAAGAATTTGTCCCTTACAAAAACGTCCATATTCATGGTTGGTTTCTAGGTGTTTTTTTTTGTTTTTCCATTAAATCAATGTTTAGAATGCCCCTCAAATCACTGACCGTAAGGTATAGTTTTGGATACAATTATTATGATTATAAGAGTTTGTAGTTTTTATCACTTGAAATTCTAATGGCACCAATAGTGTTTAAGACGATAACTATATTTATCACAAATAGCAGAATTATTAATCTTTACATTATTTAACTTACATGTTATATAAACAACAAAGAATGAAATTATAGTTTTCCTCTTTGACATGAAAATATGTAGAGAAACTGGGTAGTAGGCTTTGAGTTAGGGTAAAAACTGACTGACTGATGTCACCCTTTGAAGATCATTGAGGCTGTAATTTCATCCTAGTGTGTATGGGCTCAGGGTCATCATGATGGAGACACACCATAGCCCCATTTTCTCATGAGCAGATATAGGCCAATCTTGAGGCATTTCTTTTCAAAATTTACACATCTTATAATCTAATCTCCTATGTTAAATGCAAGGATACACAAATACAGAAGTTAGCTTTATTTGAGTCCTTAAAATGGAAAACATAAGAAGAGCTTCCAAAACGGGAGCCACTGAAAAGTCCGGGATGCAGATTCTATCAAAAAAGAAAAGGCCCATCAAAAAACGTGGTCTCAATCACATGTCATGTTTGAAGACAATGACCTTAAATTAAAGCATACATGGCTTAAGATTGTAAGATCACTTTTCAAGACATGGTATGATAGAAACGTGACTATATAGCATCCTGTCACTCAAATGAAAATGCTGCAAAGATCAACCAAATTGTACTGTGGCAATGAGAAGGACAAACAAACTAGATGCTTAGCAAACCAAGGTACCTGATGAGGAGAGCAGAGCTTCTTGTCGCCAGTCAGCCTGTTGGAGTCCAGTGAGAACAGGAAGCTCCTGTGTTTGACACTGTCTTCTGACTCCGACTTGGGGAACCTGTCTCCCTCTCTGTGGCTGCCTTCAGGATGCTCCCGCTGTCGCCTTTTCTTCCTGCGGTTCCTCCACTCCTTGGCGCTCTTGGAGCTCAACTTCGAGGCTTCTGAGGAACTCTCCAAGAGCTCCCCCAGGCCGCCTATTCCGCTGAAGTCTCTGGACGCAGCCGAGGCCGCAGCCACTGCCTGTGGGGAAGCAAGGTCAGAACCTGACTGCCTATGTGGGAACATCTGTCTTCCCATTGTTTTACATTGCTTCACCAAAAGAGTTTACTTAGTAAACCAAACTCTGTGGAGATTAGTTTCAGATCAGGGGACATTTGCCTTCCTGAATCTTCCATACACTACAGTACATGGTCTCTCAGAGGCAGCTTCTCTTTAACAGTATTCCAGTTCTTTCCCAGGGGTTTATTCCTCCCACTGGGACTGGGGCATAGCTTTGCTGTTTAATTTTGTGAACAGAAAATATTCAAATTCTAGGTGCAGTGCTGCATGTCTGTAATCCAAGCACTGCAGAGGCTGAAGCAGGAGGGTTGGAAATTTGAGTCAAGCCCCAGTTTCAAAACAAAACAAATAACAATAACAATAACAATAATAATAATAATAAAACCCAAACCTTTGAAGTATCACTGTTTTCCCTCTAGATATAAGTTGTGGGAATATACTGGCAAGTTTTTTCTTACCCTTTATACTCTTAGTTCCACAATTTATACCTCTGGGCCCATGTAAATATCAGAAAGCTTATTACATTGGATTTTTAATGATTCTATATATATATATATATATGTATGTATGTATTTGACATGGGGAGCAGAATATGGGAGTGTCAGGGCCTCTTGACACTGCAAATAAATTTCAGATACAGTACCACTTTGTGCATCTGGCTTTATGTAGGTACTGAGGAATTGAATTCTGGTCAGTAGGCTTTGCAAGCAAGTACATTTAACCAGTGAGCAATCCCTCAATCCCTACCCCATAGTACTTTTAGTTTCAAAGTTTATAAATGACATGTTATTACTGTAAATTATATATATATATATATATATATATATATCTGCAATATTTTATGAGAATGTCTTCAAATATTTTCTTTCCACATGTCAGCACTAAGTATTATTATATATTTGAATTTCTAGATTTATTAATGAAATACATCTAGCCAGCTCTGAAGTAAGATGTGGCAAATGTTTTAGATTTTTAGCTTGGAAATGATTTAACCATGACTTAGAATACAAAACAAAATGATGACTATCAAGGCTGAGTTCTCATTACATACATTCCTGTTTTGGAATATAAGCACGGAAGTGGAAATTGTTACATTATTAAAATATTGGCCACATTTTTACCTAAGTTATTATTAAATATAAACAGGTCTAAGTTGTTCACCATTGTTTGCTCATGGCTAGTGTGTCACCTGACATCATGTGTTCAGGAAACACTTGATAAATATTTCAAAGGCATCTTACTGTCAGCTGTCTCAGTCACTAATGTAGGATGAGGGGCACCTTTGTATTGACTGCTAACTTTTTGTCATCTCTCAAAAAAAAAAAAACAAAACTGTGAGACAGCAAGGAATGAAGATAAAACCCATTTATAGAGCTTTGAAAACACTGTGTGCTCTATTTCCTCCTGAGAAGAAGCAAGTCCTCAAATTTTTATCCTTCAACTTTGTGTCAACTAAAGTAAAAAGTTTCAAAACTAGAAGCACAGCCTCTCTAGGACTCACATGGTCTCCTGGGTAGAGCTGTGGGACTAAATATAGCCCTAGATTGGTGTGATGGACTCAGCAGTACATAAATTGCAACACAAATATTTGTTTATATAGAGCACTATATGCATGTAGAATCCCAGATCGAAACAATAGTATAAGACAATGCCTAGCATTTAAATGAAACCATAATCAGAATTTGGATATTTATAAAATTGTATTAGAGTAAGGTAGTCCAAATTCTTTTGAACTCTCATTTGTCAATATATTTTAGCAGCATTCATGATGACAGATGAGAAATATTAAAGATCCTGTTCAACATGACTACACATGTGTAATAAAGTAAGTAAATGAGGTGCTTATCTGTAGCAAGTTAAATATAACTGCATAGTGCTTGACACACAGCAGGGACATAATGTATACTCCTGAAAGAATGAATGCACATGCATCCAACAATTTATCCAAATAATTTTCCTTCACTTGGTATATAGATGCAAATACAAAAAACACAGCATTAGGGCGGGAGAGATGGCTTAGCCGTTAAGGCTCCTGCCTGCTAAGCCTAAAAACCTGGTTCCAATCTCCAGGTCCCACGTTTAGCCAGATGCAAAGTGACACGAGGGCGCAATGCCTAACTGGACCACAAGGGTGCGCACGCATCTGGATTTCATTCACAGCAGCTGAGAGACTGCTGGCGCGCCCATCGCTATCTGTCTCCCTCTCCCTCTCTGTCTGTCTTCTCTGTGTCTCTCTCCAAAAATAAATAAAATAATAAAAACAAATAAATAAAACACAGCACTAGCCATTTATTGACACATTTGTCCCCAGAAACAAAGGGAATGGGCATAGTATTCCCTTGCCACAATCCTGAACCTCATGTTCATTTAAATCACTCACACAATTTGTTTTGCATATGATATGATTTCCCTACTTACTCAGACTAACAGTTCAAATAACTCAAAATTAAAACATATTCTGAAGGGAACAAGAATAACCTCCAACACAACACATTTTCAGTGTCACTCATCAACTCAAATCTGTCACTTGTTCCACTTCCGGGGATTTGCAGATTCCCTGAGAGACAGATGTTTCCTGTCTCCTCTCACGTCTGTGCACCTGTTTACGCCTCGCTCTGTGACACTGCCAAGTATCCTGCTTACTTAGAGCTACACTGATTCCTTCCCAACCAGCTTCCTGAATTCCTCTTGTAACAAATAATATATCAATGCATAATATTTACACAGGTAACAACATTGTCTTAGATCATGTCTCTGTGATTCAAAATAGACTCTATGACCCACTACATCCGTGTGTCCTTCAAAATACTATCGCATGTGAGTAATAGATCATTTTAAATATACTGTCTAGTCAAAATCCTATTCAGACTCATATGACATTAATACTACCTGTTTCAACTCTACCCCTATTATAGTATATCTCTTAAATGTCATAGTTTGATACTGTGCTTTCCCAATAAGTATGAAGTCAGTCTGCCCAGGATACATTTAAGTGTTGTAAAGCAAATGTTTTGTCAAATCATGACATTTTTGTGTCTGTAATTCAATAACTGGTTATTTGGTGATGAGTAGACATATTTTATGTGATTTAGTCATAAGGAAGATAACTAGCTCCTTTGAACTTCTAACAAACATGGTCTAAACTTCTATTTCTAAATTTTATAAGATAGTGCTCTCTCAATTGATGACATATTTCACCCCAAAGCTGCTGCACTTCAGAATAAAGTTACTCTTACACTGTGTTCTCTGTGTAGTATTTACAAGTACATGGTTTTGTTTTAGAAATTTGAAGAGCATAATCTAATATTTTAAAGTACAATTACATGCAGTATATAAAAATTATTTCTATTCAAATAAATGTCATTAAACAAAATAAAAATAATTAAATTAATTAAACAAAATTAACAATTAAATGAATAAATAATAAAGGTAAAATATATAAACAAAATAAAATAAATAATTCTTAGGTCATTAAATAAAAACTCTGAAGTCATTAAAATATAGTAAAACATTCTGACAGGTTTGAACTATACTTTATAAGATTCTCAAGTATTTCAAATTTGTTTACAATTTTCTTTCTAAAACCAAGAGTATCTGGGCATGGTGGTGTATGCCTTTAATCCCAGCACTTGGGAGGCAGATGTAGGAGGATTGCTGTAAGTTTGAGGCCAACCTGGGACTACAGAGTGAGTTCCAGGTCAGCTAAGAAAGTCATTGCTACATCCTCATTTTACAAAAACAAAAACGCCTCCATAAAGGACAAAATGCTGTATGCTGAGTATCTTCAAAGTAACTCAGAAATACTAAAAACTGAACTTATATACTCTATTCAAACAATACTTTAAATATCTATGTTTACTCATCAGAAAGAAATCTAAAGAACATATGTAAAACATATGACTTGGTCTTCAGTTTCTGGCCAAGATAGAGTAGCAGGAAAGCAGATTTTTCAATCTCTCTCTCTCTCTCTCTCTCTGAATCAATTCACAAAACAGAAAAAGACATAAAACAGTGGTTCAGAAGACACTGGACATCTGATCAAGAAGTTCTAAGACTTGGGATGCAGAGGTAGGAGGATTGCTGAGAGTTCGAGGCCACCCTGAGACTACATAGTGAATTCCAGGTCAGCCTGGACCAGAGTGAGACCCTACCTTGCAAAACCAAAAAAAAAAAAAAAAAAAAAAAAAAGAAGTTCTAAGACACAGGGAAGTAGGAAGCAGGCTCCATTAGTTTCTTAGTCTGTGACCTTGAACTTCTAGACTGAAGGTATCTCTGGAGACTTGATGGGAAGGGGAGATGGAAGAGAGCATCCAGGCAAGACAACATGGCTACAGTTCACAGAACAGTGCCCTAGAGGAAAGGTCTAAACAAGATAAAATTCAGGAGCCCTTTTGGGATTCCTCTTGAGTACTAAGGAGGATGTACAGTAAGTGCATCAGAAACTTCCCAAGGCTAAGCATTGCAGGGAAAGGTGAGCTCTGTGCACACTGAGGACCACCAGGGAGCGTATTTAGGAACGTCTTCATCAGTGGTGGGGGATATTCAGCCTTGGCCTATGCTGCTCTGGTCCTGTCTAGCAAATCTTCAAATACTAGGAGATGCAAAGGAATCAAACTATTTTATTCAGGTTGAAACCATGCCACATAACAGAGCAAATATTTTGATAAGAATGCAAAAATATCCAGCAACCAAATAAGTAAAATTGTACTGAGCAATGGCTCAGCGGTTAAATGCTTGCAAGCAAAGCCTAAGGACCTAGGTTCAATTCCCTAGCACCCACATAAAATCAAGTGCACAAAATGACTCATGCATCTGGAGTTAGTTTGCAGTGGCTAGAGGCCTTGTCATACCTATATTCTCACTCTCTCCCCCTCTCTCTCCTTGAAAATAAATAAATTAAAATATTTAATTAAAAAAGTAAAATTGACAGTTTCTAGAATTTAATTAAAGACTTCCAGAAATGAAAAGAGGAATGAACATATATCAGACAATACAGATAAAAAAAATAATCAAAAAAGGCTAGGGAGATGGCTTTGCAGATTATGCACTTGCTTGCAGAGTCCAAGGAGCCAGGTTTGATTCCCCAGTACCTATGTAAGCCAAATGGATATACAGGGTGGTGCATGAGTCTGGAGTTCGTTTGCAGTAGCTAGAGGCCCTGGTGTGCACATTCTCTCTCTCTCTCTCTCTCTCCATATATATATATATATATGAAAAAAAATTAACCAATACAGATCCACAACTAAAACAGATTCTAGAGTTAGCAGACTTGGATACTAAAGTGATGTTACAACTGTTCTGTGTATATTTAACTTATTAATTAGGGACATGGAAGTATGAAAATGCAGATCCAGCTTTTTCACATGTAAAGCACAATGTCTGAGACGTAAAAACACTGGAGAGGATTAACAGCAGATTAGACAGTTCAGGGGATAAGATGATAAACGTGATAATATAGCAATTGAAACCATCCAAACAAAAATAGACAAGCCTATTTTAAACACCATTTGGAGCTGCAAAGGATCTAGAACTGCCAAAACATCCCTTAAAAGAAAACCAAAGTTGGAGAAAGAGCACCATGTGAATTTAATACTTACTATAAAGCTACAGTAGTTGAGAGTGTGATATTGACATAAGAGACACAAATAAACCAACTACACAGAACAGAGTTCCAAAATGAGTCATAGAAATACCTTATTCTTTACAAAGGTTCAAAGTTCATTTAGTGCAGAAAGGACCACTTGTCCAATAAAAAGTGTTAAAATAACTTTCTATCCTTATGCACAAAGGAAAGAATATTTATAAGTACATTTTATCCACAAAATAACTTAAAAGTAGGTTAATGACCACCATACAACACATAAAGGTATAATTTTTAGACATGATATGGGTCAAAATCTCTGTACTATGAGTTTGAACAAAAACTTTTAGCCATCACATTAGAAGCATTAAGTGTGAAAAAGCAAATAAACTAAACAAACTCTGTTTAATCAAAATTAAAATATTTTGCTCTAAACATATTCTCAGGCAAATGAAAAGCCAGTCCCAGACTGGGACAGAACATTTGCAGATGTATGATGAATGATTTATACCCATAGTATATAAACACCACTTCAAAGTCAGAAAATGAACAACCTTTAAAAAGAAGAGAAAAAGGAAAAAAACAATCATTGGAAGATCTGAGAATCCACTTGATAAGAGAAAGGCACACATGACTGATGAGAACATGTGAAGCTGTTAAGCCTCATTGGGAAAATACAAATTAAAACAGTCTAAAAGACTGACCATATCAAATATTATCAGAGGCGCAGAGGCATTATACCTATAGCTGGCATGAGGCAGGTTCTTTCTATGCCTCCCACAAGCTTCATATTGTAATAATTTGAGCCCTTCCCCCACTCTTTCTAATCCAATCCTCTGCTCTCATCTCTTCTCCTTCAAGATTCACCACGCACCAATAAAGTTTAATGTTGAGAAACTAAAATTGGCATTAAGCTCAGATGCCTTCCTGAAGTCTTGATATTTACTGTAGCAGACCACTTTTGTAATATAGAAATCTTAAGAATCGGCTGGGCATGGTGGCGCACGCCTTTAATCCCAGCACTCGGGAGGCAGAGGTAGGAGGATTGCCGTGAGTTCAAGGCCACCCTGAGACTACATAGTGAATTCCAGGTCAGCCTGAGCTACAGTGAGACCCTACCTCGAAAAATCAAAAAAAAAAAAAAAAAAAAAAAAAAAAAAAAAAAAAAAAAAAAAAAAAAGAAAAGAAAAGAAAGAAATCTTAAGAATCCTGAAATGTAGCTATGCACAGTTTTCTCCTTAACTTCAGAGACCAATTAACTTCATAGTAAAACTTGAAATGTTTCAATTAGAAGTGAAACATCAGTAGTTGGAAATATCAGTTAAGTTTCTCAAATTCTGCTCTCAGTTTCCATGAGACAATTTCATCATAAGACTTACCCTTAATGTATTCTTTTATACTAGCTAATTTCTCGATGGCATATAATGTCTAAAAATTTTCATTGACTGCAGTTTCATAAACAATTTTAAGTTGGAATAGCTCTTTTCTAATACAATGTGAGTGGACAAAATGAAACACCAGCTCCAATTTAATAACCACGTTACACCATTGCTTTAAAAAAATTAAAAACAATAGTGCTTGTCTATTTATTACCACTTAGTACCTGAGCCTCTTCCTGTTGTTTTTTAAGCTGTTCGAGCATCTGCTGAAATTCTGCCTCTTTCTGTTCAGCCTCCTCCAAGGTGGCCTGATTCTGCTCTTCATAGGCCATGGCCACCACAGCCAGGATCAAGTTCACCAAATAAAAAGAACCCAAGAAGATAACCAGCACAAAAAAGATCATGTAAGTCTTCCCAGCAGCACGTAATGTCTAGGGCAGAAAAGGGATATTGTCACTGATACTTTAGCATAATATCCACAAACAAAGATCTGAGTCCAATACATAGAAATCAAGAGATAAATGCTCTTCTTTTATATCCAATTTATTCTGACCAAATATCCTTTGGTATTAACATGAGCAAATACACATGTGTGCATGTACACACACACACACACACACACACACACATCCTAGCAGAATAATTTTCATGTAAGAAACTATAACGAGAGAGAGAAAGGAATAAAAAAGGAAAGAGGGAAAGATGAAGACAGGGAGAAAGGGAGGCAGGGAGAGACTAAATGAGCATTTAAGATTCTAAGAACACTTGCTTTAATAACATTGTGCTACTCTCTGTGTCCCAAAGTATCATAAACCAGTATCTGTACTCAGCATTATGTTAGCATTCATAAAAACAAACACTGCTCGTCTTAATTTGGCTCATACCAGCTGATAAAGATTCTCCCAGTAGTCTTGAGTCATAAGTCGAAACAGGGACAAGAAAGCCCAGCTAAAGGTGTCAAAGCTTGTGTAGCCATAGTTTGGGTTTCTACCGGCCTTTACACAGATGTAGCCTTCTGGACACTGGCTGTAAAAGAGGAAAAATAGAGGGGTTGGTACAAAAGCTGCAGTGATTTAAATCCATCTTGATTTATAGGGATTGTCAAAAGCTGGAGTTGGCCAAGCATGGTGGGGCACACCTTTAATCCAAGCACATGGAAGGCAGAGATAAGAGGATCACTGTGAATTCAAGGCCATCCTGAGACTATTTAGTGAATTCCATGTCAGCTTAGGCTAGAGAAAGAACCTACCTTGGGGGGGAGAAGCTAGAGTTGTTATCTACGTTGCCCTCCCCTTTCCTGATTACTTAGGAAACTGCTCACAGGGAAGCCCATAACGTGAAATTTATCAGAAAAACCAACAGAAAATTTAGGTATAAGAGAGTCAAATTTATAGATATTTAGAAAAGCCAAGCAGTAGCAATTGCACATTTTGGCGTCTAGCATCATTACTCACTCCATGAAAGTGGCAAGAATCAGTAATGAAAACTTAAGTCAGAAAACTATGAAAGGGTGGGAAATAAGACATTTCATTACCTAGTTTTGTAGAATTATCTAAAATATGCTTACATTCCAAGAACAGTTTTAGCTTGATATGAAGGTTGTGTGTGCATTGACGCCTAGCCAGTTTTCAGTCCTGACGCCCCCTTTCGTTCACTACAGTACTCAGTCCTGGAGTGTTCAGTCCTGATGCGCGCTCATTCACTACAGTCTGTCTTCAGTCCTGATGCGCGCTCATTCACTACAGTCTGTCTTCAGTCCTGATGCGCGCTCATTCACTGGAGTGTTCAGTCCTGATGCGCGCTCATTCACTGGAGTGTTCAGTCCTGATGCGCGCTCATTCACTACAGTCTGTCTTCAAGTCCTGATGTGCGTTCATTCACTAGTTTTCATTACTTTTGATCAGTCTTTCCTCTGCATCCTTTCTCTGTTCCAGGCTAGGTTCTCCCACTGTAAGCGTACCCTGCCTTCCTTTTCTATACTGCACATTTTGGAATAGAGACAAGATGTGCTGTCCATGCTTCAGTGAGTACTTATGATCTCTTTAAAGACAGAGTCTGTACAAAAGTTACACAGAGTTTTTCTGCATGGAATATTTGTCTGTTGCCTCTTTATTTAACCATTTATTTTTATTAGTATGCTATCATAAATATTTATTTTATGCTTTAAATAACTTTGGAATGCTATTTTCTTGCCCAAATGTTGTAATTTAGCCATTGAAGTCAGTCTTTGTCAGTTGACACTTATATCAGATTGACATGCTCCATGGTTTCAGGTCTTTTCTTTTTTGGGTCTTAGCCTACTTTCTATAACATTTTTATACTCCAGGCTCATCTTTTTTCTTTCTCTCTCTATTTTTTGTCCATGTGTGCAGTGTATGTGTGTAGAGTATGTGTAGTGTAGTATATAGGGCACATGCAAGTGTGCACAGAGATCAGAGAAGAAACCTGGATGCCCTTAAGAAGGGGTTTCTTCCTTAACCAGGAGCTTCCATTTTGCAATCATTGACCCCAGCAATTCTCTAGTCTTTGCCTCCTGTGGACTAGATTAGTGATGTGTTGGCCACACCCAGCTTTTTATTTGGATCCAGGGGAGTTGGTCTTGGGTAGTTTCAAACCTTCCAGACCATCATGCTTAAATAGCAAGTACTCTTAACTGCTGAGGCATCTATCCAGCCCTCGTTTTTTTTTTTTTTTTTTTTTGTTTGTTTGTTTGTTTGTTTTTTTTTCAACCAGTACTAGAATCAAGCATTTCACCATGGAGCCCTGGTGCTTTTTATTGGAGAATATTATCAGACACCAAGAACTGGGTACCAGCTGGTGTTTGTTGCTCCTGAGCTTTCAGCACTTCTGGGCCTCCTTCCTCAGCTGACAGAACAAGAAGATACATGGGCGTTTTCTAACTTGTGATGCACACACACGCACATAAACACATAAATATTTCTACATGTAACCATTTGTGTTTAGATTAAGATAAACGGGAAGTAAATCTGTGTCTCCAACTTTAGTCTCTCACCACAAGAATAATTAATTCTAGATGCTTCCCTTTGCTTATTTGTAATTGGTCACTCACAAAGTGAGGAAACTGGCTCCACCAACTCTCCTCATTTCCTTCGTTGTTCTATACCAGTGCCCATGCACACTGGCTTTGGCATTGCTAGCCCATGCTATCATGGGCACCAAAGTTCATCTGCTGTTCCTTTTGCCTACGGTGTCACAGACTCTGTTCATTTGCAAAGGTAAAGTTAGGACATTATTTACCCTACTTCCTTTAGTGAAGTAATTTCCTACATTTGTAATAACTTTAAATATGTTTATCACATTCTTTATTTCATCCTGGGATCCTTTAACCTTTCAAAGGCCTTATAATCTGTAGCAATTATAAGACCTCTGAGTTTCAGCAAACACTATTTACATCCACCATTGCAGAATCATATAAAATAGTTTCTCCGCCTTGAATATCACCTGTGCTTAACCTATTAAACCCCCTTACCATGAGCCCCTGCAAATCCTGGTCTGACCTTTGCCACATCTCTTTTGTTCTGTTTTCTCGGAATGTCATGTGACTGGAGGAGCTTTCATAGGTTGACTCTTTTCTTTTCCACATAGGTGCTTACATGTCAGATTCATCAAAGTGTTTGTGTGGCTTTACATCTCATTTCTCTTTGACACAGGGTAACATTTCGTCATATGTGCATAGCCGAGTCTACACATTTATTTACATGTTCAACGACTTCGTTGTGACTTCCAGCAGGAGGGATGAGGCACAGAGCGGCTGTTAGCAGTCACATGCAGGCTTTTGCATAGATGGGTTTTCTAATGAGTTGGCTAAATGCCTAGCAGTGCAGTGGTCTGACTGTGTTGTTTGTAAGAATTTATTATACTCTCTTCCAAAACCAGTGGCAATCTGTCGGTAAGACAAGGCACTTCTTAGGCAAAATCACATCTACTATTTGTGTATTTTTCCCATCTACTTTTAGTTAATTTTGTTTTAATTATTTTATTTATTTTTGGAAAGAGACACAGAAAGAGACAGACAGAGAGGGAGAGGGAGATAGATAGAGATGGGCGCGCCAGCAGTCTCTCAGCTCTGTGAATGAATCCAGATGTGTGCACTCCCTTGTGGTCAAGTGTGGCATTGCGCCCTTGTGTAACTTTGCATCTGGCTAAACATGGGACCTGGAGTTTGGAACCGGGCTCTTAGGCTTAGCAGGCAGGCACCTTAACCGCTAAGCCATCTCTCCAGCCCTTCCCATCTACTTTTTGATAGATATCATCTACATTTTAAAAATTGTGTCTCTTACCCTGCATCGGAACCATTTCCACAGAGCAAAGGGTCTTTTTGTCCATCCAAAACATAAAAGTGACCTGTTAATATATAAAAAGAACAGATTTGATTCTATGTTATTCCTGTTCCCATTGAGAATAAAAAACAGTTTGATTATTTCAGTTATTTCCCAAGTGTTCATCTACAAAGGACCTAGAAAACTGGTTTCCCACTCCCGGTTTCAACTATTTACAGATGAAAACTCACTCAACACTAAGGTAATGTAAGGTGGCAATGTTGTTCCTTACTGTCATCCGCGATGTAATCCTTCCAGTTAAATGTGCTCATTGTTACATTAATGAGTGTCCCATTTGAATCCACCGTGCCATTAAAGTAGGAAGTGGTGTTGGTTTCAAAGGCAGAATCACTTGGAGGCCACTGCAAGCATTTATTCCTCAGGTTGCCCATGAAGAGCTGCAGCCCGATGAGAGCAAACACGCTCAGACAGAACACGGTCAGGATCATGACATCAGACAGCTTCTTCACGGACTGGATCAGGGCGCCCACAATGGTCTTCAGGCCTTGGGAGAGAGAAGCATGTGTCAGTTGAAAAAGAGTACAATCAACTACAATTTTGTGTGAGAAGCACACACTCTATGACCCCCACAAACAACTGCTTGGCTACACAGACATGAAAGCTTTATGAGCAGCCTGATGTAAAATGGAGAGGTGACTTCCGATATAAACAGAGTGTTTTCACAGGGTTCAGAATGAAAGTTTACAAATTTGGGAAGCATGTTCTGCTTGTGTGATGTTGGGTTACAAACATGTAGACAACAATATTGCAGGTATTTTTACTCTCCGATTGTGTGCTTCATGAGGCAGTTTCCCCAGCCCATCTTTACGCTAGCCTCCAAGAAGCAGTGTCGTAGTGGAGAAAGGAATTTTACGATAATAAAAATTCCATGCCATATACATGCTGTTTCATAGCTATCTTTTCTCCTTTACAAATCATGATCTATTTTGGAAATAGATCTGCAGCAAATGGTAAAATACACATCAGTTAGTAAAGCCATGGTAGCAAAGCTTTAATAGAATGCCAGAGAGAAGACTTTACATCTTCAATGCAAGAGAACAAAACAAGTGCAAAACTGGTGATTTCTTTTCATAAATGCCTCATGCAATTTCTTGTTAAACTCAAAGGCTGGCTTTGTAAATAAACACGAAATGTCAAAAATTTTAAAAACTGAACTGATACTGAAACACTCAGATATTTTTTTGAATGGGAAAAATAAGAATAATAAGCCACAGGCTAATGGTGTGGTTTCAACCTCAGTATTATTATGGTACATTTAAAGTCAGCCTCAGTGTTTAACCTTGCTCTCACCTGGAATGACTGAAATGGTTTTCAATGCTCGGAGAACTCTGAATGTTCTCAGTGCTGAGACATTGCCCAGGTCCACAAACTCTGTCACATATCTGTAATAGGGAGTTCACACACAAACACAATAACACACAAGAAAAGTTGGAGATATAAGGGCCTACCACCTTTCACAAGTTTCTTCTTACCTGGAATTACAGAAATAGTTTTCAGAGCTCGCAAGACTCTGAAAGTTCGAAGGGCTGAAACATTGCCTAGGCTTACAAATTCTGTTACATACCTGTAGAATTAAATCAGAGTTACTGATAGTTTTGGCAGAGTTCATACCAAATAATTAATGCTGGGGTTGGCACATAGAGCCCCTTGAGCTAAACACATAGAATTATTGTAGGCCGCAGGGAGCCAAATGCTGAAAGTTGCCTTTAAGGAAAAAAAAACGTTGCTTTATCTCAACTAATAGGATATCTTCACTAATAGAGTATTTGTTTGCAGTATACTGGTTTATATTAAATTGTAGTTAATGAGTAGCTTCATTTTGATATGAAAGAGTGTAGGATATGAAAGTAATTCTATTTATCACTCATTTACTACATATTTACTTTTCAATATGTATTCAAATATGTGTTCTAAAATTTTTATGAGACAGATAATCAATTTGACTAAGAAGAAAACTCTGCATTTAAAGTACATCTTGACAACTTTATGGTGCAACTATTTCTTAGAATTTATCAAATTGAGTTACTTACGCCATCACAATGACACTGAAATCCAGCCAGTTCCATGGGTCACGAAGGAATGTAAAATTTTCTAAGCAAAACCCTCTTGCCAAGATTTTTATAAGTGACTCGAAGGTATAAATTCCAGTAAATGTGTACCTAGGAAAAGTATCCAAGAAAAAAATTAAACTTACATTTAAAAAATTAAAATATATTTTCTTCAAGCATGGAAAATCTCATCTTTTTATGGTTTTTCAGTTTGCTACAAACTTGTCCCTCATTTTCACTAAAGAATCTTAGTTTACACCTATAAGATTAAGTAAGGGATTCAACTGAGGATATATTAAATAATTCAAGAAGTATATTCTTCAAAAATCTGTTCTCAGGGCTGGGTGTGGTGGCATACACCTTTATTCCCAGCACTTGGGAGGCAGCGGTAGGAGGATTGCAGTGAGTTTGAGGCCACCCTGAGACTATATAGTTAATTCCAGGTCAGCCTGAACCAGCATGAGACCCTACCTAGAAAACCCCACACACACACAAAATCTGTTCTCACTAGCGGGTGTGGTGGCACATGCTTTTAATCCCAGCACTAGAGAGGCAGAGGTAGGAGGATCACCAATAGTTCAAGGCCACCCTGAGACTATGTAGTGAATTTCAGGACAGCCTGAGCAAGAAAGAGATCCTACCTTGGAAAAACAAAATAAATAAATAAATAAATAAATAAATAAATAAATAAATAAATAAATAAATCCGTTCTCACTATGTTAGGATTTATAACGCCAGGTTCATGTGTTCTGTGGACATTTGTTAAGCTCATCAGAGAAGAATGCAGGATTTGAAGATAGCATTCAAACTCTTAGAGGCCAAATAAAAAGAACTAGGCAAATTTTGATTTTTAATATCTGCATGTGACTTATATCTCCTTCTCGTACCTTCAATCTCTCCATCTCTATGTTCTCTCTCCATATGTATATGTATGGTCACAAGAAGTGTTGCAGCTCTCTTTGAATGTTGACTATTTATTTCTGTCTTCCAAAAATTGTTTCGAGTACATGTTTTTAAACATCATATTCTTTAAAAGTATAAATTTCTTTATTTTATAGTATTCCATCTGAGCCACAAAGATCTGACTTTCTCTTATTGCAATTCATTATATTTTTAGCCTACAAGCATTTTACTTGTGCAAAATGTTAAGAGTATTTGTGATTCACCCCCCCCCCAAATTCTCTCATAGAAAGGAACAAATTGGAAGTATATGTAGGCAGAAATTTTCTCAACTAGCTTTGTGGGCAGTAAGTCACTATGAAGCAGCTGACTATCAGGAAGGGATCTATTTGATAGTCCTAAACTTGTGCGTATGTGTTTTGTTTTCAATGTTTGTATGCTTCCTGCAATCACAATATTTTGGTTTGAAGAGATAGCTGGCTTTTTGAAAGGACTTAAGAGGCACAATTTTTGTCAGTATATTGATGTTCCAAGACAATATATCTGAGGGATATGTTCTCACATGTGAATAGAGCCTATCTTGCAACAAGGAAGAGGACCTCAATGTACAAATTCAAAGACATACTTTTCCTTTATGCAAGCACGGACTGATTTAGGGTTTTGAAAACTACTGTGTATGCACTTCTTCCCCCATGTTGAATGCTGGATCTAATGTTTCTTTCTGATGGTATGACAAAATGCTCATGGGTCTCCACCTCTCAGAGAGAGAGGATGAGGATGATCAGAGTCTAAGCCTTCCAAGCACTCAGTGGCTGTGATTTCAAATGAAAATATTGGAAGAGTGATTGCCAACTACCTTGATTAGGATTATTATTGTTTTTATTAGTGTTATACTTAAGAAGTTTTATAAATTTTGAGTAATTTACATCCAAGCATGTTTTCCATTTAAGCCTAATACTTTTTGAGCAAACTTCTGTAGAAGACATTTTCATTTCATCTCTTTTTTAAAAAAAATTTTTTTATTTGCAAGGAGAGAGAGAGACAAAGAGAATGAGAATGTGTGTGCCAGGGCCTCTTGCCAGATGAATGCAACACTTTGTGCATCAAGTTTTATGTGAGTACTGGGGAATTGAAATTAGGCTTTAAATGCATGTGGCTTTAATTGCTGATCCATCTCTCCAGCCCAACATTTTTTTTTTTTTTAATGTAATGTATCTACTGGGCTTTAGCCCA
The DNA here is from genome assembly GCA_036365145.1 of Orientallactaga sibirica. Taxonomy (NCBI): domain Eukaryota; kingdom Metazoa; phylum Chordata; class Mammalia; order Rodentia; family Dipodidae; genus Orientallactaga; species Orientallactaga sibirica. Next base: position 51,913,609 of record JAEOAD010000004.1, on the reverse strand, counting down.
CATGTTTATCTAAGTAACCTACATGTCTAAACTGAATTTACACATGTAAAATTTCTAAGTTACTTAACTTAAATAATGAAATATAATAATATGACATATAACTAAAATGCCTGATATAATAATATACAGCTCAATACCTAAATCTATCTAATTGGAAGGTACAGTCACAGCTCTTTATTGGAATAAAATATTTTTGTTCACCATAAGGCTCATATTATGACTGCATTATATCTAAAATGCTTAATTATGACTGTGACTTAAATTATCAGAAAGTATATGCTAACTTATAGCCTCTCTTAAGGAGATATTCTTATGAATTTTTTGGAAAAAAATACTTACCTTGTAAAAGAAAAACTCTCCCAAAGAGCCTATCTTCTTACATGTCATGGAAATAACTTTTGCTTAGAAGTATTTAGTCTGACTTTAAAAAGTGGAAACCATAATTGAGACCATAATAGCAAGGCGGTTGCTAGAGAACCTGAATGTGTATTTTTTTTTTTTTCCATCCACGAAGTTATTTCTACTTACTCCACATTCTTCGTCCAATCTGGAGGATTGCTTAAGGTCATAAACACACAGTTGGTCAAAATAGTGCACATGATCAGCATGCTGAATAAAGTAGATTTTAGTTAAGGAAAATGTCAGCTTGTGATAACCACTTAAACCTGATTCAAAAAATGATAAATGAAGCCGGGCGTGGTGGCGCACGCCTTTAATCCCAGCACTCAGGAGGCAGAGGTAGGAGGATCGCCAAGAGTTCGAGGCCACCCTGAGACTACATAGTGAATTCCAGGTCAGCCTGAGCCAGAGTGAGACCCTACCTCGAAAAAAAAACAAAAAAAAAAAAAATGATAAATGAAAGGTAACTGTGAATTTATCTTATTTGTATTAATACAATGAGAAAAATGCTAAGAAATGTCAAAGTTTGTCATAGGTTCAGCCAATTTTTACATGAATTTATAAAACTGAAAAGAAAGGTATCTATATTTAAACCAAGAGGGAAGTATTGTGTATTCCAATCCATTGTGGAAATTTTTACTACAAAAGAAGTCACCACTTGCAATTTATAGGATCCCATGAGTGAAAAAGTTGTACTTCAGTTATCATTTGATACTGCCAGTGACTTTAAAAAAAGGTCATTGAATACAATATGAAAAGCTTGAGAACTCACAGTATAATCAAAGATCACACTGACTAGAAATTCCCTTGCAAACAGAAACTCAAGCAGCCTTTTGGTGGTGTAACTCATCTCTTTATAGTTTACACCATAATAAATGGAAGTGCTGTTCTGTGCTGAAAAAGGCAGTTTTATTGGCAAATTGCTATAAGCAGTACTCTGGGAATCTTAATACAGATGTCACTGGAAGGATGTTCATGTAGCAGTTATTTTATTATAAAATATAAATTATGTGTGCGTGTGTGTGTGTGTGTGTGTGTGTGTGTGTACTCTCCACACATCAAGCCACCAAATGAGAAAATTCAAATATATTTCAAAAAGTTAACAGTTCCATTTGCTGAATTCCTAGGTTAACCACTCTTTTACTTTATATATAAGCTTATTTTGAATTCACTTGTGCAAAACTCTTTACTCTTGAATACTGCCTCAGAAAGATGACTTTTATATTTTACCATTATTTTAAAATGTATTGTATTCTTCTCTTCATGTGTGTGTGTGTGGGGGGGGATCAAACCCAGGGCCTTACACATGATGCTAGGTAAGTACTGTATATCTGAGCTTCACCTGGAGCCCATAAATACTTTCAAGGCTAATGGCTTTTTGGTATATGATTAACCAGGTACATAGTAGCAGTTTAATACATATTTACTGAAGGAAGGAAATAAAAGAAGGTCTGCAGAGACAGCCCAGCAGTTAAGGCACTTGCTTGCAAAGTCTAAGAACCCAGGTTCAATTCCCCAATACCCACGTAAAGCCAGATGCACAAAGTGGTGCATGCAGCTGAAGTTTGTTTGTAGTGGCTGGAAGGTCTGGTGCACCCATTCTCATTCTCTCTTTTCTCTATCTCTCTCTGTGCTTGCAAGTAAATAAATAAATAGAAGAGAAGAACAGAAGGAATGAATGGATGGATAAAGGAAAAGAATGAGAGGAAGGGAGAGAAGACAGAGGGTGGGATGCTGAAGATAGAGAGCGAATTAAGACACAAAACTGTGTGAACACTGTTCAATAAAGACACTAACACTTACTACAGTAGATTGTCTCTCTCAGCAGTGGCTACCTATGATTACTAAAGTGTTAGGGAGATTCCTTCATGTTCATTCACACATTTCATGTTGTGGCTGCATAGTTACTTTCAGAAACATAATAATAACTTTAGGAGAAACTTGTTATAAATAGCAGAAGTCCAATGGGAACATATCAGTTAAGCTAACCAAATTAGATTAACCTCACAGAGAAATTTATAAATATTTAAAAATTAGAATGAAATTTCATTTAAAATAATCTGTTAGAAATAGCATTTAAACAATTCATATCAAAAGGATATGAGTGTACCAATATCTTAATAGCAATTTTCCTAACTGGGTTTAGTGGAGTTAAAATATACAAGGCAGAGGTGGCGCTGAACCGGAAAATTGCCTTCCCTTTATTCAGTACTACAAAAGTCTGGAAAAAATATAAGAAAGAAATTGTTAAATTAGATATGGTGGTTATTTTATGAGTTTACATACATCAAGAATTTCTACTTGATTTGTTAGTTCTAACATGTTCATTTAAACCTGTTTTGACATACATATTAGATGTATCTCCCCTAGACAGATCATTTCAAATAAAGCTACAATTGACTATTATTTAACCTGTCTCTAAACCTCTATCCTGTTGACACAAACTGATCATCTTACACATTTTTATCAAATTATGCTGCAGCTTTATGAATTTCAATTCTATTTAAGGCTTGCCATCTGTCCCCAGCTTTGGTAACTTTTCAGATTATTTTGTAGTCATTCCTATGAACATAATTTTACCATATTTTAATCATATAAAACTAGCTTCTAACTCTACAGTTGGTGGTGGCCTCCCATTGTCCCTGTGGTAGTTTCTTGGTTGAAACATTTAAGTAGGTTAAATTACCTGATTTTGCTGATTCTATACATTGTCCGAGAAGGATCAATTTCTTAGCTAATGCTGAGAAAGAACAGCTGCACTGAAAATTAATCTTAAACACATGACTTCAAAGGCTGCTCCCTAGTTAAAACCCCATGATCTGAAACCTGCAATCATCAACGTAGCATTTCAGCTATGCTGCCCAGTGATTACCTACCAAGTCCCCAGGATGGATCATCTTTGCTTTCTTACCACCAGAGTCATCTCTGCCTGGTCAATTTAATCCACTTGTCAGTCCCACTCACAACCTGTCAAACTGTCCCTCTGGCTTGAAAACAAGGGTCATAGAATCTGAGCGGAAGTCTGTACTCGTGAGGAGATCTAACACACATTCCCTGACTTCTCAAGATGACATCTTGAGAAGTTACACAACAAATACAGCAGTGAGGCCCCACCTACAATGACCTTCTATTCAGAAAATATCTTCCTCCGGTAGTTCTAATATTCAAGCAGTCAAGGATGTTAAATACTAGTCTGTGTTCTTAGTTATCTAAATCTACTTCTCCCTCACATCTTTCCAGATAAAGCACAGTGCCTTCTGATCACACTCCCTGGTCGTTTCTCTTACCACTAAGTCTTGGTGTATTAATTTACACTCTTTCACATGTTGCCTGTAATCACTGTCAAGTAGCAATTTCTATGCAGCTTTCATTCCAGAACGGACCTGCTTAGATGGTTTTCCAAACCACTAAGCACAGAACTTACAATCTACTGCTCCATCCCACACCCCCAACACACACACTATTTAATAGCATAGTGTACAAATAAACAGTTGTAGCCAGGCGTGGTGTCACTAGTTTTTAATCCCAGCACTTGAGAGACAGAGGTAGGAGGATCGCCATGAGTTCAAGGCCACCCTGAGACTACATAGTGAATTCCAGGTCAGCCTGAGCTACAGGGAGACCCTACCTCGAAAAAACAAAATAAATAAGTAAATAGTTGTTTTAATTAAATATAGTTTAATTAAATCTTAAATAGCTTTAAGATACTATCCACCATTATGACATCTGTTCTATATATTGATTTAATTATAAATATGTATTTTACCCTTGAGCTAAGACTACATACCATTCTTTCATGGTGAATGACAACATGCTCTGTTTGAATAGATAGGTATAAATGTTTATACTGTGAGTATGAAGGGCAGAGACAAATCCTCTGTTCATCGCCCTTTTCTACTTAAAGCCATGGAGCAAACCATTATTACTATTTCCAATAAACTGTACTCTATAAATTCTAGGAAGAGAGAAATAACTATCTCTTACTAGCCAGGGATTATCTGCAAGTGATGGTGAACCCTGGAAAGACTGCCCTTGAACTACAGATTCATAATGGAGTATCTTGAATTCACAATGAAGATTCACTTAGGCATTCAGCTACAGCAACGACATGTAAACGTTCATGATAATTTAAAGTGCATTAACTCATGCTTTTTGAAACAATTTCCCAGAAAAAGCAATTTCTACTTCTAACATTAGAAGAGGAATTTATGTTGAAATATCTCAAAAAATAAAGTAAGGGGAAATGAACTGTCCCTTTAAATATGGAATGAACCCTTCTCCTCCTGCAAGATGAACCTGTGCCAGTGGAGTTAAGACTTGCCTGTTCATTGCATTTTCATTGCATTTATAGTTCTAGAACAAGCAGGCCTTAGGAACACAATCCTACTAAATTCTGGAGAAGAACACTCAAAGAAAACCTTGAATTCTGAGAAACAAAGAATAATTTACTAATGTTCTAAATAGTGAAAGAAGGAGAAAGATGTTTGAAATTCAGTTTTTATGACAATATACCTAAACCAAAAACTGCCTGTGGACATGACAGATGATTGGGTGATAGGTAAATAGAGTTAACTATAAAGTAAGGTTTTCAGTTAATGATAAGTCGTGAAGTACCTTTAAAAGTTTAGTACATGTTCTGAACATTAGAAGTGCTATAGCTGGAAGTAGGTTAGAAGAGTTATTGATTACTTTGGAATGCTGTTTACTTCCTTTTTCCAGATAGTACTCATATGTACTATTTGCTAATATCTTTTGCTAATGGCAAATAAGAAAAAAAAACTGTATATCTCAGTGGAGAGTACTACATCAATCATAGAATTAAACAAAAGGATACAACCAATTTTGTACCATCAGTTTTTATGTTACTAGGTATTATAGATAGTTCTGTTTAATGGTTAAGGCTCTGGTCCAGAAGCTGGTCTGAGGTTGAGACACTTGATTCTCTTAGGGAGTGTGATTTTGGTAAAATCTAGGCTTGACTTCTCCATCTGTAAACTGAAGCTAACAATGCTAACTGACTCATGGGGTTCACAGATATTAAGTGAACTTTCAGCACACAAGCAGTTCCTGACACAGTATAAGCCCAACAAATGGTAGCTATTATTATCACTGCCACTATTTTAAGCTATTAACCTGGCCAACTTACATGCCATTAAAATATATTGTGATATTACTCATCTGGTTAAATTAGGTACTAAATTATATCATTAAATAATGGTAGCAGTTACATTAAGCTCTACAATTTTATATTGCCTTTTATTTATATTATCATGCAATAATAGTTTCATTCCACTTTAAATTACATGACTTCATACACTAGTTTGTTACATTAGCTGCTAAGAATCACAAACCCCCTTTTCTTTAGTTGTTTCTGATTTATCTTCCTCATAGATGCTACATAAATGCAGGCAAGACAGCTAACCATAAAGGGGCTACCTAGAGTTTGTCCATAATGACTGAGGGTCATTGTGAATGAATTATGGCCCAAAGCGAGTTCTCAGCCCAGAGGCAATAAAACCTGACTTTGCTAGAATGTGGACAACTCTGTTTTCTAGTGGTAGATTCAAATGAAACTAACTTGATAGCCTGATCTATAAAATCAGATGCCAATCAACTTACAATGAGATATATTATTTTAATATGGGCTAAAATTATTACAGTGATGTAATCACAGTGTTCTTTCCTATCAGTACATCTGTGGGAAACCCAATTATAAACAGAAGGTTCCATGTTGAACACAGATTTCAAACTAACTGACTTAATCAAATGATGTAGAATATTTAATGTCATCTGTAAGGAGGCCCAGGGAGCTCCTCCAAAAATTATGGGCCATAACTCATTGGGAAGAAAATATTTCAATGCTACCAAACAGCTCTCTTCATTGCTGTATCTGTATTTTCTCTCTTTCTCCTGAAATAATCATATCAAACTTATTTACTCCATTTGAAATAACAAATACTTTTAATTAAGTCAAAGTAAAGCAAACCTCTATGTCCTGAAAATAACTTTGAAATATCCTTTTTTCTGTTTTGAGATAGAGCTTGACATACAGAGATTCACTTTATAGCCTACTCTGTACTACAATTTGCAACCCTTCAGCCTTAGCTTCCCAAGTCCTGGTATTAAAACAGTACACCGACATAGCTGGCTACAAATGTATACTTTAGGGCATTAGTTCTAAGATGAGATTTTTTTTCCAGTTTCTTGTGGAATATCTTATTATTATTATTATTATTATTATTGCATATTATAATAGAGTATCTCTATTTCAAATTTCCCTAAACTTCTGTGGAATAAAGAACTGAAAAATGTTTCAAAAGAATATAAATATAAATGTTGTAAAAATAGTCAAAGAGGGCTTATGGCTTTATATGCTGGCTTAAAGTATATAAAACTGTTATTTTCAAAGGTTCTACTCTAACCAATAAAGATGTTCAATATCATCCTTAATTCATAAACTATCAGCTCATAATAATATTAGTATATCTTCAATTTTCTACTGCTATGTTTGTAAAGGCAAAATATAAATTGTGTTTAAGAAATATCAAAATACCCAGTGAGAAAATACATTATCATCCTTTTTAATATTCTCTACAAGTTTTACAAAAAATAGTTTAACTACAGACATTGGCTAATTCTGGCAGACCTATGTTGTTATTTTAGCATCAGGAAAACACAGTCAGAACTGTTGCTTTTAAATCACATATAGGCTGAGAAACACATGTGCCCTTTCTTTTTAAAGCTTTGCATAGCTACTTTTTTGGTTGTCTATCACATAGTTAATTGGTTGGCAACAGCAGATATTTAAACTGTTAACATTTATCTCAGGTACTGTGAAGTCATAGAAATTACTTATGCATATTTCCTTACTAATAAAGTCTTCATTTCTTATAAGTATTTTTTTTTTCTGTTTACTATACTGTGCTTAAAAGTATTTGGCAACAGAGTGTATTATAAAATATTTTGCAGGAAAAAATGATACTGTATGTTTATAACTACAAAAGAAGTTTCCATGTCTGCTGGATCATTTACTGGAGGTATAAAGTCAACACTCACTTTCTTATTGATGTAGTAGGGGTCCAGGTCCTCCAGGGGCTCAGACACCATCCCTGGAGGAATGTCTCCATAGATAAATGGAAGGTTCTTTCCAGCTTCCAAGTCACTGTTTGGCTTTGGCTTGTTCTCATCATCATTGTCCTGTTCTTTTTTGGGCTTCTTGGCTTTCTCTTCAGCAGCTCTCTTTTCAATGGCAGCCAGAGATTCTCTAGTGAAAAGGCGGAAGCTGTCAGGTCCCGGGGGTACCAGCAGTGCCTGCGCCATCTTCTCATCCTGCACATTTAATAGCGTTTAGCTCCTTGCATGAGAATTTCCTTTAGTAAATGACAGAAAAATGCGTGAGAGTTAGGAAAGCCAGTGGTGGAGGGGAAATAAGAGAAACAAATCCTAATGTCATTGACTTTCTAAAATATATATATTTGGTATTTCAAGGTAGGGTCTTACTCTAGCCCAGGCTGACCTGTAATTCACTATGTAGTCTCAGAGTGGCCTCGAACTCATGGAGATCCTCCTACCTCTGCCTCCCAAGTGCTGGAAATAAAGGCATGTGCCACCACACCTGGCGAAAAATTATTTTTAAAGGAATAAACAGCCTTTTTGGTTGTTCACTACAAAGTTTAATCAAGAAATATCATTTGATACTGTCTTGTATTATTTTCAATACATTTGACTATCTAAAATGATAAGTTGCAAACTTTATAAGTTGATCAAAAGCCTGTTCAGAATATTGATTAGCTTAATGTAGACACTTTACCATACTGTGTTTTCAAATTGCTATACTGGACACAATATATAGGATAATATTTGTAAGTTAAAAATAAAACATTAAAAATAGTTTGTTTCTTGGGCTGGGAGATGGTTCATAAAAAGCCAGGCAATTATAATCCCAGCCATATCTATCAACAAGAAAAGAAGTAGAAACAGAAGAATCCACCAGAAGCTTGGGAACCAGCTAGCCTTGTATAGATCAGCTATGAGCAATGTGAAAGCATGCCTTAAAAAGATGGAAGGCAGGGGATGGAGAGATGGCTTAATGGGTAAGGCATTTGCCTGTGAAGCCAAAGGACCCAGGTTTGATTCCCCAAGACCCACGTAAGCCAGATGCACAGGGGACACATGCTTCTTGGAGTTTGTTTGCAGTAGCTGTAGGCCCTGGCATGCCCATTCTCTCTCTGTCTGTCTTCTTTCTCTCTCTCTGCTTGCAAAATAATTTAATTAATTAATTTTTTTAAAGGTGGAAGGCAAGGATCAAAAAGTAGTCCTCTAACCTCCATATGCACACCATGGCACACATGCACGTGCACTCACACACAAGAACACACACATTCTTACACCAAAAAACTGTTCTGAGACCTTTGAGCCAAAATGTACTGGAGTGTAATTTTGTTAAGAGTAACAATTATAGTAACGTTTGTCAATAAAACTGCTTAAGGGTTCATTATTCACCACACTCCCTATATGACAACTAAAAAAATGTTACTAACAACGCAATTGCTGTGGTATATTCCCATCTCTAAACCTCGAGATAGGGAAGGCATTTGGCCTTACCCAACCAGTGTTTTAGTTGTCAGCATCATTAATTGAAAGACACACCAGAAAATGTGATCACCAGCTGCGTTAGGGAAGCCACTGCCTCCAGAAAAAAAAGAAAAGAAAAAAAAAAAAAAAAAAAAACATAAAATCTGGTCTATCTTTTCTTTAAAAAAAAAAAGATATTTCCTTTCTTTTATCAAACCAAATCTTTTTCCTTTAGCTTTTTACCTTGGACCTTTGAGTAGCATTGTCTGGGCAGTGCAAATGTTGTAAAATCTTGAAACTGGATTTGTACTCTAAGGAATGTACCATAGGGCTGGCATATGTTTGCTCTAAACCATGGCTCTGTCACTTATGAAATGTATGGTCTTGGATAATGGAACCCTCATGCTTCATTCTTCACCCATAAAAATGGAATAATAGGAAATTTGTTCTCCTGGGACTGTGGAGTAAATGAGTTAATTTATATTGCTTCTAGAATTGTTTCTGGAATTAATAAGCACTCTATTAGTGCTAAGTATCATAATCAGAGCATCCTCAGCCCACCAGTCATTTTCTAATGGTTTCAAGAACCCTCATGAACTAAACCATTCTCCTTGAAGAGGCTGGAGGTGGTGAGACCCCTATTGAACACAGAGCTACAGGAAAGCATGAAGCACAGGCCTCTCACCTGGCTGGAGAGGAACGGAAAGAAGGCAGACAACAAGTGAGGCTTGACTCAATTTCTCAAGGAAGGCAAAAAATTACATCTGCCAGAAATGTGACAGAACTGTCAAAAAGAAAAAAAACAGGAATCAGCTACATGAATGCAAAAACCGAAGTAGCAGCTGCTTTATTCTTCATTATGTACAACATCACATTTCAAACTCAAGATAGAAACTAGAAGCTGACAACAACATAAAATGATAAATCATCAGTCATCTGAGAGAAGAAACTACAACTATGGCATCAAATTAGTCAACAGTTATTGTGACATTTTATCCCACTCCCCATCCTTCTTCAGTGCCCCACATTCATTCTAGTCTCATAGAACTTGATTCCTAAGCCGCCTTCTAATGCTTGGAAATACTGGGCATATAAAACATGAGAAAATCTGTATCTTTCAGTAACACAGAAACATAGGCTGCTATGTTCTCTTGGATTTATATCTGAATCATTTGATCCCTGATGTGTGCCCTTAACAAAAATGCTTTCAACATGAACTATGTCTTTAGATCAGAATTTAAAATGCTTTCAACATGAACTATGTGTTTAAACAGTATTTAAAATGTTTCAGTGTCATATTATAGTATCAAGCTGCATCATTTTTCTACTAATTCTGAAAAAAAGAACTCCTGTTTTGTGGCCCTGGGTTTCTGTCTATCCTTTGTTTTGTTCTGTTTTGTTTATTTTCTATATCAAGTAACATATGAATTAGATGAGCTGATGTTACCATTTTACTTAAAACTCAATTTATCATTCATACTTATTTTTCTGAAGCTTGGGGGCATGCAGCACGAAGTTGAACCAATGCTTTTGACCATCTTGTGTCCACGTTGATGGCCCCATGGCCAATGCAACTCTTGTGAACTTCTGAGAGCAAAACAAGGCTAAGTCTTTTCTACCAGTCTCATATGACCAGACATGCACACTTTACCTGCCTCATATCACTTGTCCTGAGTTCAGGGGCTATGGCTCTTTCCTCATGCTAAATGGGAATGCAACCACATTACACAAACTTTCCTTGGGGAGAGAATGTTGCTTTTCTATGTGTGCATTCAGTTGAACAGCTTTTGGTTGCTTCATTGATAACGAAAGGGAATCACACTGAAACCAGTGAAACCAGGGAGAGCTGGATGCATACTGAGTCTGCTGTGGACAGTGTGCATGGGTCATTTAGCTTTGCAACACCTCAGCATCATCAAAGTACCTCATCATATAGATGGCAACATTTTGTCATTGAAAAGCAACTAATGATACCTGTATTTTACTTATTGAAGTCTCCTGGCTCCTAAGCTTTCAAAATAGAATTAGATTTAAAATATCAAACATGAAAAACACTGTTATCTCTACAGATTTTTAATGGACCATGGCATTTCCATAATAGCAATAGATCTTTACAAAGAAATAATTATTTGCCTTCTTATTCATTTGTAAAGGGCCACAGAAAGAACTTGATTCTTAGTCAAAAGAAAGTAAAAACATCATTTTGAAATTCACATACAACTGTCCAAATCCCTAGAAACAGGTTAGTCCCATGTTCTAGCTTTTCTTGACAAGGGGAATTATGGCTTGCCCAGGATTTGGATCGGCTGAGACTCAACATTCAGTAAGCCCAATGTCTCAGAGCTTCAGCCATCACTTTGCTGTTTAAACACCTCACATAGTTCTTCAGTATTCTCTTAATTTTTCCCACTTCTTTCTAGTTCTTTGTGAGATTAGAATATGAAATGCTTTCATAATTTTATATCCATATTAGAGCAGAGTTTAAAAAAGTAATTCTTATTGAAGTCTATATTATTAATGAATAAATATGCATTGCATTTATTAAAATACATCTGGGGGGCTGGAGAGATGGCTCAGCAGGTAGCAGTGTTTGCCCCAAACACGAGGGCTTTAGAAGGCCTGAGATTGCCTGAGTTTAACTCCCCAGGACCCATTTACACAACCTGGCATGGCCACACATATCTGAGGCTTTAGTACTTTGTGGAGCAGAGACTGGAGAAATTCAGATGCTCACATACATCATAGCTCTGCTTTCAGAGAGAGAAATTCTGTCTCAAGGAAATATGCAATTGACCATAGAAGCACACCCACCATTCTCATCTGGTCTTTGTATATCTGACTTCTGCACATACATGTACATACATCACACACACACACACACACACACACACTACATACTACAAATATAATATACAACCAGTTTAATATATCAAATTGTCCCTGGCACTATCTTTTTAAAGACAGAAGTGACATAAAAAGAAATCCCAAATGATGATTCTTTTAATGAAAACTGAATATCCTGTGTGTGAATATGTGTGAACAAAGCCAATGTGTTAGTTAATAAACAGATTGCATTTTGATGTGTCCTATCATGAAAGTACAGTTTAATACCCAGAAGGAAATTTGGGATTATTTATGCAGAAAATAGTTACTGAAGGAATACTATATACCAGCAACATTCCATGGCCATGAACTCAGCATTAAGCGTACTTTCCCTTAGGGAGCTGAAAGTCCAATGCAATGAACAGATGCTAATACAAAGAATTATAATCCAATAACACTCTGCTTATTATTATTATCTAAATTTCATAAATGGTATCAATTTATTCTGCCCAGCGAAGGAAGTTAAGGTATAATTCATAAAATCTCTCCAAGGATGTTAGGCTTTGAGGGATTTACAGGTGTCAGTGGTGGTGGTAGTGGGGAAGGAAGTGACAAGTGTGGGGGGTGAGGAAGGGTTGGTTGTAAGATGTTTCACAAGAAATGCTAAGCCAAGGCAGCACATGTGAGAGCAGAGTCTAGGAATAACATGGAGGGTTAGCAAAGAACTCTTAGCAATTCATTAAGCCCGACACCAGCTCATATAACACGCTGCAGTGAAGGATGGATGGAAAGCTAGGCCAGGGGTCTTGCACAGCATGCCAAGGTAAGCCCTTGAGTGGCAAAATCAACCTAAAAATGACAAAGCTAGTCACAGTATGATAGTGGACAGCAGGGGTGATCCCAGAGAAATAACTTCTTGACGTTTGAGTTTAAAGAGTCCCTTACACCCTTCATTGATGACCCTAGAGCCAAATAATTTCCTTTTGGAGGTAACTGTGAGTATTCTTTATTGATACAAAATCCAAACTTTACAAATGTTAACTCAATAAATTGGTTTCTGCCAGGCATGATGCCTCATGCCTTTAATCCCAGCAATTGGGAGGCAGAGGTAGGAGGATCTCCATGAGTTCAAGGACATCCTGAGACTACATAGTGAATTCCGGTCAGCCTGGGCTAGAGTGAGACCCCACTTCGAAAAACCAAAACAATACAAGTAAAACAGTTTCCATGTGGAATTAAGAACCATGTCAGTGAAGTTTGGATCAGGCTTGACTTTTTTGAAGGAAGTAGCTTTTAAGATAGGGTCTCACTCTACTCCCAGACTGTCCTTTGAGTGCATCTTAGCTCTCATGCAGGATTTTGTAAGGCCATGAATTAGTGATCTGGAAAATCTCAGAACATTATTATGCAAATCTTCCACACTTAGACAAATTGTATCATATGATACCGAGAAAGCACTTTTGTGAATGATGCCAGCAGTGTCATGAGAAAAGTCATGCGGTGTGGAGGGCTGTCAAGCTCTTGATGGCAGAGAGGAGTTTCTCAAAATTCCAATTTCACTTGACTGTTCCAATTTTAACACTGACAACAAATGCTGTCATTTGCTTTTACAAAGTGACAGGGTTTGCCTTTGTTCATTCTTGAGAACATATCTGCCAAATCCTCAGGTCTAAAGTAGCATGCTTTGTCAGTTATCCTTTCTGGTTTTTTTTTAAAAAAAAGTCTTCCATGATAAAAAAAAAAAAATGACTTGTGCAGCTCCCGACTCCAGTAATCACACAAGGGCTTCTGTGTGGAGACAGCAGTGCTGCTTCATTGTGCCATAAAAGGACTTTGTGCATTCTTCCCATTTCATCACAAAGAATGCCAAAAATGTGTTTTCTTTAAGGTAGATACATAACATGTTTTCATTTGTCACATGGTCTCTGGCTTCTCCTCTGTTTAATTTTCCAGAATAGCAGACAGATTGGAAAATATTATTGATATATAACTTGTTTCTTGTCTATCTATCTATCATCTATCTATCTTGATCTCTCTGTCTTTCTCCCTCTCAAGTTTTTTTATGATTATGTTGCGGACAAAATCGATTAGTTCTGGTCTGTTCTCATGGAAACAAATTATGTCAGAAGGCTGTAAATTTGCCATTTTCAAGGATAAAAAGTTGCTCCATGTCCCACAACTTTAAATATCATTTAAAAATTCACAAAATATTTTCATGTACTAGATGAGTTAATAGGAAAGACTAATTTCATTATCAAGAAAAATATTCTGTGTATTCTTGGTATCAACAGAGACTTATTGGAAGGGCATAATCTAAATGATATAATTATCCTCCTGCTGAAGAAAATTATTTTTATGCATCATCTATTTGATTTTTTTTAATTTGAGACAGAGAGTAAGGGAGAGAAAAAAACAGAGAGAGAGAGAGAGTGTGAGAGAGAATGGGTGTACCAGGGTCTCTACCTATTGCAAACAAACGCCAGATCCATGTGACACCTTGTGCATCTGGCTTACATGGGACCTGGAGAAATGAATCTGGGTCCTTAGGCTTTGCAGGTAAGTGCTTAACCATTAAGCCATCTCTCCAGCCCCCCCCCATATCTATTTAATTCTGTAGCACTATAGATTTAACCTAAGTTCTTATGAATGCTTCATAAACACTGTACCACTGAGCTGTGGCTCCAATCTGAATCAAATTTATGACCTGTTTCTTTGTTTTGCCTGCTGTCTTTCTTCCCTTTCCTTTCCTTTCCTTTCCTTTCCTTTCCTTTCCTTTCCTTTCCTTTCCTTTCCTTTCCCTTCCCTTTCTTTCTCTTTTCTTTCTTTCTTTCTTTCTTTCTTTCTTTCTTTCTTTCTTTTTTTTTTTTGATGTGCTTAGAATTGAACCTGGGGCTTTCCATATGCTAGGCAAATGCTTTACCAGTGAGTAATCTCTGCTGTTACTTTTTCCCTATAGATTCACCAGTAATTAGAGATTTCTCAATACTTTCAGCATATATAACCAACAGCATCATATGAAGACACACGTGGAGCATATGAACATGATACCAATAACTACAGAACATACTCTAAGGCAGAATTAAATATTATTTCAAAACTCTTTGAAATAATATCAGTCCAGTATGATTTCCTAGCCAGATGGCTTTTAAAATTAAATAATAATAAATTTCTACTGAATAATTACTGTTTGTCTTGTGTTCCCACCTAATTTATGGATATTAGCTTGTTCAATGACCATTATAATCATATCATGTTTATACTATTTTTAATCCCCATTGTACACATAAATAAATATAAGGTGCAGGTAGGTTATATAACTGGTCTAAATTACAAAATTAGTAAGTTGAGCAACCAGAATTTAAACCTGGATAGTGCAGTAGAAAAGCACGAGTTGCTAAGCCTGCAAAGTGACCAGATTCTTACCTGATGTATGCTGAAATAGAAATGAGGTGTCAGTCATCTCACTGGGAAGTACTGTGTCTAGCATGCATAGCTAAGGGAGTGGCCTAACCTATGAGACAGAGAAAACAAAGCCCCAGCTTTGCCACATGCAGAAGATAAAGCAAGCAGGAATGGATTTGCAACAAACATAAACCCCACCTAAAATACATGTATGTTCAAATGTCTCTAAAGGTCTTCAGGGTTGTCTAAGGGTAAACTAGAATCTTGTGGTTGCTTTTCTGCATCTTTAATCTCTTGTTCTCAGTATGTTTATCAAAGAGCTCAGCACCCCATGAGTCTGAATAAACCCCTGAAAAAAGCAAGTCTATAGCAAGGATATCATGCCACGGTCAAAGACAAATGAAATCCTTTCTTTTACTATTACTACCCCTATAAGTATTAACACATGGGTAGTAAATTATTAATTTGCTTTTTCACATGTGGATTATTGTTGTTTTTTTCTACCTGGTTTTATATTAGCCTCCATCCTAAAATATAATAAAATTCAGAGTAAGAAAACCTGAGTTCATGGCTTTATTCAGAATCCTGGAAACCATAATTAGCATTTAGAGGCTGATGTCTATGTGACTTTGTCTGTATCACATAGCTTCTAAGCTTGAAACAACAACCAACTAATGCCAACAATACTGTAACACTGGCTTTAATAGCTCTTTAGTTTTTCTGCTGAATGTTTGCAAGCTGAAGCTGAAGTGTGAACGCCCACCAATGCACTCCACTTTGGCTGTCTCTTTTATGTTCCTTGCAGTCAGTGCATCTAGGAAAGACATGGGAGCCAGTTCTGGCCAATGAGATGTGAGGGAAGTCTATCAAAGGCTGTCTGTGAGAGGTTTCTACAGTCTGACCAATGAGATGTGTGGAAGTCAGCCAAAGGGGCTGACTATAAGAGGCTTCCACACACCTCAAAGAGATAATGAAGAAGGGACACATTCTGCATGAGGGTGAGATACATGGTACTACTTACATGTACAGCCAGCACCAGTGCCACTCTGAGGGGCAGAGCTGACACACTGAGTGTGGCAGATTACAGAGACATGTTTACCCCTGGGCTCTGGATGGATCATTCAATTCTTGGACCCAAACAACCTCTGCACTGCTTGTTACATTCAATAAACATCCTTTCTGACTAAGATCATGTTAGACAGTTCTCCTAGTTAGTTGCAGCTGATATACCACAAACAAGTGCATTTTGATCAGTTCAAAGAACTTGAGCAGTCTAGAGAACAGACCACAATTAAATACTAAACACATATTTGTATGTATTTTATCCTACAGAAACAGGTGAGTTCTGGATCTTATTACCAAATTAATATAATAAAATACCAAATACACACAATACTAGGTAATTTACTAAGCACATAAAATGAATGTCCCTCTTAAATGATAAAGAAATAAAAAGCTGGCTTAATCTCTCTCTGTGGCCATTGGCATCATGCCATTCCCTGAGGCCATCCTAGCCTTCCTGCCTTTCTTCTGTTTACTTGTTTGCAGAGACACAGTGATGGTGGGGCGGGGACAGGGAATCACTCTCTGCTTTCTTTTTATCCAGGACAGCTGTCCTTGTTAGCAATAGAAATTTGAATTTGCTTTTCTGCTTTCCACAAACACAAATTGATTCTCAAGTAGTGCGTTAGGTACCTTGGGTAGTCACAGCACCTTTTTTTTTTTTTTTTTTTTTTTGGAAAAGCTCCAGGCCCCTTCTGGGAATTATTTCATTTGTTCTTACAATATCCCTAGAAGGGATTCTGTGTTTTTTTCCAGCAAGCCACTCTGCCACGAGTCCTTGACAGACACTTCATTGCTGACTAACTCTGCTGTGGCCTGGCTTCAGCGCTCTTGCTCCATGATCTGTGTAAAAAGAGAAGAGTTCAGTTAGCCTGGTGGTGTTGGCATTTTGCAATGCAGCAGGTGCTCTGGCTCTAGGTGCTGGTTTAGGAACTTTGTTAACTCGATCAGGAAAGCAAGGTTGATACAAAGTAAGATATGTGCTCCTTGCAAGCAGCACGCCCTGGCACGGCCTCAGAAGGCTGGGGCCAGGAACCACTGCCAGGACCCTGGGGTGCTGATTGGTGTCTCCTCGCTAGCTGCTTGGATTCATTCACTCCATCTAGAGACACACTGGCATGCAGCAGCATGTGTCTTTTCTCCACTCCACCTCCTACTTCCCTGTCTCTTCCCCCCTATTTGTTCTTGCTTCTTTTCCTCAAAAACCTCAAAGACCAAAGAGCAAGCTAGTGGCCCAAAACTGATACTGTGGATCATTCTGGTTCCTGTTTCCTCTCCACCAGAAACATATTTAAATTGTCTCACTATGAGAAAATGATCGTATGCAATGGCTTTTAAAAGTAAATTTTAGGTTAACATGCTAAACCAGAGCACAATATTCAATGCAAGATAACAGTCTGACATCATTCTCTTCTCAACTCTTCCCATTAGCTTCTTACAAATTAAAATGATAAACATTGAAATAAGTGGTTTCAGAGGATACTGTACATCACTCTAATTCAGAAACTTACATTTAAAACAAAATCTACCTCAATAATCTATACAACAATCGTCAATCCAACTCATCATGGTTGTCACCAACACATCTCCAAGTACCATTTACTGTAACAAAAGCAATAAATCTCAGTTTTAAATTTTTATGTTGTCTATTAAAATTTCTGTCTCCAGATGAACTCTTTTCTGAGCCACCAGCCTCTTTTTCTATTCTGTCACCAGACACAGAATATTATTAAAGCCCATCACTGTCAGTGCCTTAGTGTCACTTCAGCCAAGGCTGAAAGTGCCTTTGTGACCTGTCCTCTGCCTCTCCTCTGCAACCTCTCACTTTGTGTTAACACTGATGTGGCTCTGCCATTCACTAGTGGTGACATAGGGTGTGTTAGTGAACCAGTAGAAGTCTGAGTTCATGGGCATGTTACCCAGAAAAATGCTGTTTCATAATGAGATTTTTAATTAGTACATGTATATGTAAAATTGTACATCAGTTGGTGTAAAGTAGGGTTAGCTTGAGACTTCAATCACATTAGATGAATTGGGGGTCCTATAATTATTATTTTTGTAAGGTAACAATAATACCAATTTTGAGGCCCATTTACTATAAACTGGATCAAAAGTCATCTGGTTAAACATTTGGTTCCTAGCCCACAGTAACATTTGGCAGAACCTCCTGGAAGGAACTTGTGACATTGGGGCATACCTGTGAAGGTAATGTCAAGACCCCATTCTTTCCTCTTCTCTCTTTGTTTATGTCTACCATGGAGCAAACAAGGCTTGCCTTGCAGTCCTGCCAGGATGTACTCTGCCATCACAGACCCAAAGCAACAGAACCAAGTAAACATGGACTGAATCCTTGGAAACCAGGAGCCAAAATGAAACCTCTTCTCTTTTTAAATTATTTCTCTTAAGTATTCCGTCACAGTGTCAGAAGCCTGATATGTACCATCTGGCAGAAGCATGCACACTCAGAAGTTAAGTATTAGACTATTAAGCTTATAGTGGTTCAATAAATGCTAGTGTTTTCTATTTCCTAGCCACATGCTTACTTAACATTACTTCCCTTGGCTTCACAGCACACAAGTAATTAGGTTTTAAATCCTTTGGCCTCTAGCCTGACATACAATGAGAATGATTTTAAATAACCCAAACATCAATTTAGCCATATGTCTTAAATAGTTGAGAGGTCTTCACTGGGGACCTGGAAGAGAATGAGAGAGGCCTGAGAAGCTATGAGGGAAATTGAGAGCCCACACAGACTCCAGACAGTCCTGAATTGCTTCAGGTCTCTCTTCTCTGTATCCTTAAGAAAAACTCCACTTACTTGAATATGGGCTGGAAAGATTGCTCAGTGGTTAAGGCGCTTGCCTGCAATGCCTAACAACCTGGGTTCAATTCCCCAGTATCCATGTAAATCCAGATGCACAAAGTGGAGCGCACCTCCAGTTCATTTTCAGCAGCAGGAGACCCTGGCATGCCCATTCTCGCTCTCTCTCTTTCCTTGCAAATAAATAAAATATTTTAAAAAAGAAGATTGGAGAGCATGCATCATGCTGTAAGTGAGAGATAGACTTTTCAATCTTAAATACCCATTGGAAAGAACAGTGATTTCAACATATGGCCTCATATTGCAGTTGAGGTCTCATACTCCAAGCTGCTTGCTTTTCTTTCTTTTCTTTTCTTTCTTTACTTTTCTTTTCTTTCTTTTCTTTCTTTCCTTTCTTTCTTTCTCCTTCCTTCCTTTCTTTCCCTCTCTTTCTTTTCTTTCTTTCTTTCTTTCTTTCTTTCTTTCTTTCTTTCCTTTTTTCTTTCTTTCTTCCTTTCTTATTTGAACAAGATCTCATACATCCCAGGCTGGCCTTAAACTTATTATGTAGCTGAGATCAATCTTGACATCAGATCCCCCTGCCTCCACCTCCTGAAGACTATCTTCACAGGCAAGTGCTACTTCACTGGGCGCATCTTAATTTTTTATTTTGAGACAGGGTCTAAGTTGCCCAGACTGGCCTAGAACTCTTTATATTGCCCTATCTGGCCTTGTATTTATGATTCTGCCCCAGGATCCCAAGTGCTAGAGTAATAGGCCTGGGGTGCCAAGCTTGGTAAGACATCTAGCTCACTCACCTTTAAAGGTAGGTTCTGTTGACAGATTAACTGTAACATAAAATCAGAGCTTGAAAACAGCTCTGAACTTAAGCATGAGCCAAACTGCAACCATTTGGAGGAAGAAGCCTCCACTCTTTGTATTAAGACTTCAGCTTCCTGAGTTCCTGTGAAATTTACCAAGCCTTCCCAAAAAGCCTACTTTGATCTGTAGATAAGAACAAGGTGTAACCTAAAGATATGTATCTTAACAAACAGGATTGATGTAACTCCGCCCTGCCTGTGATCTCAAACACAGACATTCTTGTAAACATCCGTGAGGCCTGTCACTCAAGAGACCCCCTGCCCCTCTCTCAAAACCTCTGGTAGCCATAAAATCCATTTGCCTTCTTCCTGCCTCCCCTATATATACCTCTGTATGAATAATAATAAAAAAGCCTTGACTGGAGTGGAAGCAAGGCTTTCTTCTTTGTGTCTGCTTGTCCCTCATCCAGGTTAACAGCCTCCCCTCGAGCCCCTGTTGAACCCCGCCGGCCGGGGCAAGTGGCGCCCAGACGTGGGGCTTGAGGTACGAGGACTGACTTGGACGTCGCAAGGAAGGACGGCCGTCTCTTCAGCATTGGATCGCCACCTCGTTGGTGAGTGAAGATCCACAGTGGGTCACTGCAGGAAAGCCCGCCTGTAATACAGACCTGGGTAAGGTAAGAATAGCGACGAATGTTTCGGGACAAGCCATATATGTTCATAGTTTATGAACCTCAAGGCACAAAGAAAATCGGGTGATCCTTTGGGGACATCCTCCCCTTAGGATTTACAGGCCCAGGGTGGGCCGCCTCCCAATGAAGAAATTGTCTTATTGACGGACTTAGGCGAAAGTTTCATATGGTTGTCTCGCCATTAAAAAACTAGGCAGAGTTTGTTTCCCCAGTTAGCGAAAGACAAACTCCCTTTCTCCATCAGAGAAAGACTAATAACTACAAGCCCAGGAGGGCTGCCCCAGTGAGAAGGTAATATTTGCCACTGACGGGTCAGGCGAGAGATAATGTAAAGAAAAAATAAACTGTCCGTTTCTCCATCAGAGAAACGTAACTAAGCCCAGGAGGGCTGCCCCCCAGTGAGAAGGTAATATATTTGCCCCACTGACGGGTCAGGGAGAGATAATGTAAAGGAAAAATAAACTGTCCTCCCCATCAGACTGAGGAGGCTAGCCTCCCCACTGAGGAATTAGGAGAGGTGTAATGTAAAGAAAAACAGACTTTTTCCATCTCAAAGATAAAGACAGATCTCCCCTCTCAGATGCTGTCTTCTTATTTCATTCTTTGTTTTCGGTTTAAAGCCATGGACTTGAATCAAGGCGACAGGGCAACTGAAGTCTCTAGGCCAGGGCTACTCTCTGGCATTGACTGAAGGCCCCGAGCTCATTGTTCAAATCTCGACTGCCCGATCGGGTGCTGGCAATAAACCTTCTATCTATTCCTCTTTACAATTTACAAACTGATCACGCATCGGCCAGTAAAAGCCTTTAGGGCACTGCCAAATTCTTAAACTTGTGGTCAGGCTTGCGTTTGGGACCACCGGGAAATCCCCGGGCTATTTATGGCCCAGGAATATTGCCCTCTGGTCTTAGCATTTCTAAACTTTCTCTATCGTGAGGAACACTAGCCTTCATCAAAATGTGGCTGTTAGCTCGAGCTGTGACAAGCTGGCAGATCTGGCAGAACCGCTCAAAAGCCACAGGCAGCAACAAAGACAAAAGCTCACACCTGGGGGCAAGGCTTAGGCTCCTGCAGGCTTTTCTTTTTAGCAAACGTTAAACAAACCGGCATTGTTTATTCTAGGGCTTAAGGTGCTTAAGATGCAGGGAACCCAAATTAAATTTCTTGCTCTCTTAAAAAATGTCCATGGTTCCCCCAAAAAAGACACTATCAATGAGTAACGATGGAGTCACATGGGTGATTGTTTAAAAGATTTTTATCGCCTTCTCTTATTGAAACCTGATTAATAACATCCTTCAGTCTCACTATCAGATAAGCCCCTTCCCCTTTCTCCATTCATAGCTAAATACAAAGCCCAGACTCCAGGGGCGTGCCTACCCCACCTGGGCTCAGGCGGCCTCCAGCAAGGTAAACAAGGAAATAATAGGCTTTATTTAAAAAAAAAAAAAAAAAAAAAAAAAAAAAAAAAAAAAAAAAAAGGGGGCTCCTTCTTAGCTTCACTGGCTTGCAGAGTTTAGGAACTTCTAACAACAACAACAACAAAAAAAAAAAAAAAAAAAAAAAAAAAAAAAAAAAACAGTCTCAAATAGATATGGACTTCTTTACAACTGTTTTAAGCTCACTTTTGTCTCTCTATACTTTTCTGGTACTACTAACAAAATTTCAAAATATGGATAAATGCCAAACTATTATAAGTAGATATGGACTTCTTATAAGTATTACAACTGTTTTAAGCTCACTTTTGTCTCTCTATACTTTTCTGGGACTACTAACAAAATTTCAAAGTATGGATAAATACCAAATTATTATAAGTAGATATAGACTTCTTATAAGTATTACAACTGTTTTAAGTTCACTTTGTCTCTCTATACTTTTCTGGGACTACTAACAAAATTTCAAAATATGGATAAATGCCAAATTATTATAAATAGATATGGACTTCTTATAAGTATTTACAACTATTTTAAGTTCACTTTGTCTCTCTATACTTTTCTGGGACTACTAACAAAATTTCAAATTATGGATAAATGCCAAATTATTATAAATAGATATGGACTTCTTATAAGTATTTACAACTGTTTTAAGCTTATTTTGTCTCTCTATGCTTTTTCTGGGACTACTAACAACAACAAAAAAAAAAACAGTTTCAAGAATTATATTTAAATTTAAATATGTGCTTAATACTAAATCTGTTAAAAAAATTTTTAATAATGTTCAAATCTACTTTCATAATTTAAATGTGTGTCAAAAGTCAAGTCTGATCTATTCTTTAAGGATATTTCATAAGGCCTTTTTTTTTTTTTTTTTCATTGGTAATAATAAGATAAACTGATTAAAAATAAACTGGAGGAAAAAAAAAACTTTAAATGTTGGTAACTAATGAAAAAGATTATTACAAAGTGGTTACATAATTTGTAAAATAAAAATATGTAACTGTAGATATTAAGTAAACTTAAACAAAAGGTTAAAGATAAAACACTTAACCAGATTACAGATCTTTTTAGATACAATAAAGTGATTATTAACCTAGGGCTTACATCAAACTAATAAAAACATGGCTCTAGCTGATAGCAGGTTACTATGGTATTCAATTTGTAAACTTAAAACTTTAGCTTGTTGATATTAATCTGGTCATGATGATGGTTAAAAAAGACTAAATTTAGAGTACCCAATAAAGTTAATTAAGTTCCTATTTGTCAACATTTTAACTATATCTTAAGGTTAAAATTGACTCATTAATATTTAATTCTCTCACATGGTTAATATAACTAATATACAAAAAATGCCTAACATCTCCCTCCATTGCCTGTAATAATTGTTTCCTATCCAACTATGTGCTCCTAATAACATAACTGCCTTTGTTATGATTCTGGTAAATGTCACACAACCCTGGGGGTCCCCAAACACTCGTGTGGGGGACTTGACACTTCCTTTGATTCCCTGACTGAGAAACCCAAACAAACCCAAGACTGAGACTCGAAAAATTCTTCTCAGACCGGTCTGGTAAGTATCTGAGAGCTCTCTCTCTCTCTCTCTCTCTCTCTCTCTCTTTCTCTTTCTCTTTTTTATGCATAGCTTTTCTTGGGCCCTCTGTTTCTGTGTCTATGTTATTGGGCCCTATGTTTCTGTCATATTCGTGTGTCTGTGTTATTGGGCCCTATATGTTTCTGTCATATTTGTGTGTCTGTATGTTGTTTCCCTATGGACAGACGCTTCTCCCTTGACTTAATAACATGGGACAGTTCCCTTCCCCCTCTTTAGGACAAAAATCAAGGACATCACTCAGAAAAATGGAGTATCTATTTCTGTTCCTCAATGGCTATCAGAGGACACCCTTTCATTCAAATATTAAAAAGAATGTTTTCTGTCCTAGGAACAGACATCCAGACCAGATCCCACACATCGTGACCTGAAAAAATTTAATTAACCCCCCACCCTTTTTTCACTCCTTTCTTCACAGGTGTTGGCAGCCACAGCTAAAAAGAGACATTAAGCCCACCGCTGAAGCCTCGGTCCCAATTCTTGTGTGGGGGAGGGAATGGGAACTGGGAATTACATCTCAGGTCAATAAATAAGTTACATCTCAGGTCAATTAATGAGTTACATCTCAGGTCAATAAATGGTTTACAAAATTTGTCTGTTATAAAAACCAGAGGCCCCCATGGCTGAGTATCTCTAAAAGGTCCTACAGGTATAAAACTCCCCAAAAGCTATGTTATTGGACTGATTAAAATTTTTCTCAAACTTTTTCTTCACAGATAGATATTGAGTAAAAGCTGTCAGTCAGGATAGATGCTCTAAAAAATGCTGTTATGTATTAAAAAGACAGGTTGTCAATCTGGTGGTTCAAAAGCAATTGTTCTGTCATGAGCATTACTCCTTTATCCTACAATGGGACTGCTATTATATGGTAAAAGGTTAAAAATCATATTTGGGGTATTTAAAATCTTAATAATCTTAACATAAATTTACAAGGTTTACAAAAGAAAATTTCTGTTATTTCATATAGTCATTTGTCTTTTGGTGATCCTGCTAAGGCTACAAAAGGATTTTTTTGATGCCTTAAGTATCTCCCAAGCAGTTTCTTTCTCAGATTCTCATTTGGCTTAAGCAGGGGGAAATTTACTGCTGGGCAAACATAGATTACAGAGTTAGAGGTCAACACATTCCTTAGCTAGTTAGGCCTGGGTTGAATAAATGTCTGATTCTATAATGACAGTACTGTCATCTGGCTAATAAATGATGTCTTCTAAGTAAAAAGGAAAAAAACTTTAACTTGGTTTACAACAGTAATTAAGAGAAATAATAAACTCAAAAATTTCCAGGAGGCTTATTTCAGCAATGCAATTGCAACTTGTTTCAACATACAGAGGTGGCTGTGCCTGAGTCAGGCAAGCAAACAGTGTTGCAGAGACTGAATGTAACAGGTTAATTGATTTCTTTTTTTGGTTCTTCAGTATATACCAAAATAAATATAATTTATGATTACAGTTGGAAATAAATAATCAGAGATACAGCCCATCTTGGGTCCCAAAGGTGGCCTCAAACAAAATTATAAAAAGTACTCTAAAAGAAAATTATTTTAAGTTTTGTACGTGTCTGCCCCTCCCTTATCCTTTTGTACTTGGGCCCAGGTGGGTCAATCACCTAATGAAATTTACTCTTAGTTGTACCTGGTATATTATCACCAATTGTATTAATTCTAAAAAAGACACAGCTACAGATTACTCCTCCAATGTAGTCTTTATTGTCATGTGTTCTCCTGACTTAATTATGCCAATCAGAAGGACTGAGTCCTGGTACTCCAGCTTCCAGAGCTCAAGTGTTCCAGCAGCTCAACAGGTCCACTATCACAGACTGGAGCTGGCAAGCTGAGGAATCGCGACTGAGGACCTGACTCCCGCTGAGGCCTTCCCCTAAAAATGAATGTAAACCCTGTAGCCACTGTAAGCCCTGTAAATTTGTTTACCTAATGTCTGTAAAACATATAGTCTCTGTAAACCCTATAGCCACTGTAAACCCTGTAAATTTGTTTACCTTTTAAAACCTATAGTTCTGTAAAACCTAATGTCTGTAAAACATATAGTCTCTGTAAACCCTATAGCCACTGTAAACCCTGTAGATTTGTTTACCTTTTATAATCATTCTAGGCATGTTGGCCAAGGTTTAATACTCCAAGCCTCTGGGAACCGCGTAAGCATTCAGACTTATGCACCCCCTAGGGGGATGGGTACCAATGTGGGTGTGGAAAACACAAGGGAAGGTCTTACTGGCCACATCTGAATTCCCTGAGAGAAAACCTGACTTGCATGGAGGTTGGTACCATACATAATAATTATATAGGCCCTGCCTCCCCTCCCCAAAAGGTACCAAGGGCCAAATCTGTGGGCGATAAAAATGACCCACGGGAGGAGCCAGGTCACTTCTCCCCCACTTGGTTAAAGCCCACCGCTTGACTGCGGGCCTCCCCCTGTCTTGTATAAAAGAAGGGAGGAGATGTTGGAGACCGCTGAGCCAAACTGCAACCATTTGGAGGAAGAAGCCTCCACTCTTTGTATTAAGACTTCAGCTTCCTGAGTTCCTGTGAAATTTACCAAGCCTTCCCAAAAAGCCTACTTTGATCTGTAGATAAGAACAAGGTGTAACCTAAAGATATGTATCTTAACAAACAGGATTGATGTAACTCCGCCCTGCCTGTGATCTCAAACACAGACATTCTTGTAAACATCCGTGAGGCCTGTCACTCAAGAGACCCCCTGCCCCTCTCTCAAAACCTCTGGTAGCCATAAAATCCATTTGCCTTCTTCCTGCCTCCCCTATATATACCTCTGTATGAATAATAATAATAAAGCCTTGACTGGAGTGGAAGCAAGGCTTTCTTCTTTGTGTCTGCTTGTCCCTCATCCAGGTTAACAGCCTCCCCTCGAGCCCCTGTTGAACCCCGCCGGCCGGGGCATTTTTCTATTCTTGGAAAGAACAAACAAAATCAATTCCTAGAAGTTGTGTATAAAAAAATTGTCCTAAGAACTAAAATGGAGATTAAAAAGTTCATTTAGTATTTTCCATAAGAGATTCAGAAACAGGCTCACAGGTTATCTTCAATTTTGCAACAGTTCGTGTAAGTTTACTGTTCGTTAAAATTACTTAAGCTATGTGAATTTCATTTACAAAGTGATGCAGTGACTCATAAATGTCACTTTCCCACGACCTAAGATGCGTATTTAACTGAGAGCTCATTCCTAAATGGCCAGCCTACCTCTCAGATGAGCCAACCCGAATGTGAGCACTGTAGAAGTCCAGGGGAAGAACTTCACAGATGAGGAAGTGCTAGCTCAAGGAACATGAGGAACCTCTACGTCACAGTGAGTGACTCTACTTGTGGCACATTGAACAAAATTGTTCTAATTTTATTTTTTAACCCATTCTATTTTTAAAATATTGTATTTATTTACTTGAGAAAGAGAATGGGCATACCAGGGTCATTAGCCACTGCAAATAAACTCCAGATGCACGTGCCATCTTGTGTATCTGGCTTTGCAGGCAAGCACCTTCACCACTAAGCCGTCTCTCCAGCCCTAATTCTATTTTTATAATTATTGCTTATCAATGGCATCACTAATAGCACCAACTAAATTTTTAGTGCAAAGCTGGATTGTTTATATTCCCTTTTGTGGTATTTTCATTTGTCTTTTAATTTTAATTTTTTTTTCTAATTTCCAGTGTTTCAATACTTTTCTTTTATGACAGCTCCATTGATTTTAGTATCACTTTGCATCCTTGGTTTATGCTTTAATTTTGGGCATCGATAGTGTTCTCTTTCAGTACATTTTTTGTCTTCACCGTGTGTGTGTGTGTGTGTGTGTGTGTGTGTGCCTTTACATGTTTACATGTGTGTGTACATGCATGTGGAGGAGAGAGGTAATACTGAGTGTCTTTCTTAATCATTCTCCACTTTGTGTTTTGAGGCAATGTCTCTTATTAATCCTGGAGCTCCCCAATTCAGAACAGGTAGCCAACAAGCCTGAGGGATCTTCCTGTCTCTGCCACCCCAGTGCTGGGGTGACAGGTGTGTGCTGCCAGAGCTAGCTTTTACATGGGTTCTAGGGATCTGAACTCAGGTCCTCTTGCTTTCATGGCAAGCGTTTTATTGACTGAGCCATCTGCCTAGCCCCTTTCAGTATGTTTAATCTTCCTTCATGCTGACAGCATGAAAACACCTGCTTCAGAACTTTTCAAGCCCAGGTTTTTCTGCATACACAATGGACTGTAAAACCTCCTCAGCCCTCTGTGCATCACCAGAGCTGCGCACTGAACAGCTCACGGGCTTTGTCAGCACATCCCAAGGCAATCGCCTTCTACCTCTGTAACCAGGTAACGACATCACCTGCCACCTGTTCATTTGGTTTTAGATGTGAGCTCTTATGGTAAAGGCAGCCTGACATAAAATACTGGAATGCTGTCTAGGAAACAAGCTGACATCTACTCCTCACTGTGCTCCTGTGACTTTGCTTGGAGAACTCGGATCATCTTCATGGTGGTCCGTGCTAACAATATCAGAGATTTCTTTCAGGTATATAAAATCAATTTCTGTCTTTATAAATGTTAAATTCAGGAGACTCAGAACTTGATGTACATTGTAAGAGTAACTCCATTAACCTATACTTTTTTTTTTCTATGGAAGACAGGGTCTACTGCAGGCTGGCCTCCAACTTTCAAATGCAGGAATGCAGTAAGACCACACCCAGTTTTATGCCGTGCTGAGGATTGAACACAGGACCTCATGCATGCTAAGCAAACCCTCTACCAACTAAGCTATATCACAGCCCCCATTAACTCATAATTTTTAACACACAATATATCAAATACATTTTATTTTCATTGTCTAGAACTTTCTATTTAACAGGATTTAAAACATCAGTTTATAGTAATTGTCAAAAAGTGAGATGTGATAAGTAAAAAAATCCAGTCCTTCTAACAAAAGACTTGTTCATTTTTAAGCATGAGTCTACTTATAAATAGCCCATTTTTTCCTAAAAAGTATCCTTAATTTTATAATGAAAATTAATATTAGGTGTTGACTTTTGAAACACAATATTGTCCAACTGGAAAGCATCTTCCAGCCAGACAGCCTGGTCATGTTTTAGTTGATAGGAGTGCTTCTTAAAATTTAGCATCAGAATCAGCCAGAGAGTTTCTGGGTAAAGCATAGCTTTCCCAGCCCCACCCCAAAGTAGCTGCTGCAATGGGCATGGGTGGGGCCCAGGTTTGCATTTCGAATACACGTGCTGCTGCTCCTGAACCACAGTAGCTTTGCAATGCCTAGCCTACAGAATCCCTGTAGGAAAAATAAAACAACAAAATAACATGAAAATAGTAGAAGACTATTAGGGAGGAGGTAGGGACCAGGCAGAGGGGAAAAACAGGATGAATATGATTGAAATTTATGCATTATGAAAATGTCATAATGAGGCCTACTATTTTATAGATAGCATAATGCTTACAATGATTACACCCTAATAATATATACTAATAAAGAATTGAATGGGGGGATGGGCAATAGTGTTTTGAAACAGGGATCTTATATAGCCCAGGCTGGTTTCAAGTTCACTGTAGCAAAGAATGACCTTGACCTCTTAATCTTGCTGCCTCCATTTCCCAAGTACTAGCTTTCAGATATGTGCTTCTATACCCAGAAAAAAAAAAAGTTGGAGCATATATATTTTTTTCAGTAATATGACTCTCATTCTAATGATTTCTCAGAAATGCCAATCATAGTTTCCTCCACCTCATTTATTTATTCATTTACTGTCCTGTGGTGTGATTCCTCTGAACCTGGAGCCTTGGGATGATTTATGGCAGTAATTCACAGAAGCCAGCAATAGCTTTCTGTCTCCCTGCCTCCAGCCTGACTGCTACAGAACCTATTTTCATCCCACCAGTCAGAGTGATCTCGGGAGAACAGAAATTTAATCATGTCATTCTTCTGCACAGAAGCCTCCAGCAGCTGCCTAGGAAGAAAGTTTGAAAGTCTCCCAGTTGCCTTCAAGCTGGCTTCTGGCTCACCTCCACACCTAGAAGCACACAGACCATGTGGAATACTTCCCTGGAACACTTCTCTAGTAAGCTGAGTAACCATGACATTCATCTTTAAGTACTGACCAGAATTTATCTCCTTAGGGAGACCTGCTCATCCCATTGGTTCCCTCAATTCTACCTTGCTCTGTTGTTTTCAAAACACTGGGCCCCTTAGTATGGACTAAATCACTTATTTGTACTTTTATTAATGATTTTCTACAGCTTTGGGGTGACACAAAGGGGCTGGGGTATTTGCCCTTGGGCTGAGGGACTATTTTGTTTGCCATGTATTCTGTGTACCTGGAACAGTGTATAACACATACTATATGTCAACAAAATCTTTTGTGATCTGCTAAATTATTTAATTTTCATTTCTCAAAAATAAATTAATGATGTTTAAGTTATTATTTGGGAATTCAGACCATACCATTTGAATTAAAATAATAAATTCTATGCATGGGAACAGTTTATAGTAGCAACATAGCAACAGCTACAGCAACTTAGTGGTGCAGTAATAAGCCAGTTAAGTCAATAAGGAAGTTTCATTTTGTGCTGTGTAGCCATTAGGACAATAAAAACACAAAAGGACTTCTGGTATCACAAAGCCACATTCCCTTCAGGAACAACGTGTGCTCATGATGTAGTATAGTCTACCAGATCTAAATACGTATATTATAAACCTGGGTACTCCAGAGGTAATTCCATCTCCATGCTGAGCTTACCAGACTCTCTGCAACATAAAGCAGTGGAAGTCCGAATGCTTCAAACTGCTCCCACCCTAAAATATCTTGGGGATACAACAATGATGCTGATAGAGAACACTGCTTCAGCACTTGCTCTCTGCCAGGCTGATTAATTCATTTCTACTCATAACAACCATCCAAGACCAAAGCTATGACTATCATCCTAATTTTGCAGGTAAGAAAATGATCAGGTTCAGAGTCCATAAGAAACTTGTCAAAGATGCACAGCTGGTAAATGTTGCTTCCGAATCCAATGGCCTTATGATTTGGAAAAGTGACCAGTTTCTCTGAAACTATTTTACCAATCTACTTCACCAGTAAAACTGATCCATTTGCCATTCCCTGAATTCCCGGGCTTCTGATGTCTGCATTCAATATTCTGCCTACAATTCTGCCTACAATATGCCTACAATATTACTCGCCAGCAACCACTGCTGGTCAAAAATCCTGACACACTTCAAAGAACATCATACACAAATTCCAAAGCAGAAGTGATTTTTGTCCTTCTGTGAAGTCTCGAAGTGCACACGTACTGTCTTTAAAATGCAATCCAACGGAGATTAACGCCTTCAGGATAAGGACTTGCTGTCTAGTGACCACAGCAAGCAGAAAATTGTTAAATATCTGCTGAACATTTGCCTAGCTTGAATTCAACAGTCATCTGTCCTCAGTGTGGACTCATGGACCACATATGGGAACTGAGCACTTGGAATGTGACAAATTGTGAGATAACAATATTTTGGACATACTATCCTAAATAAAATATGTCAATAATAAAATTAATTTGACTTATTTTCTACTTTTTATTTTATTTTATTTTGGCTTTTCAAGGTAGGGTTTCACTCAACCCCGGGCTGACATGGAATTCACTCTGTAGTCTCAGAGTGGCCTCAAACTCATGGTGACCCTACTACCTTGGCCTCCCAAGTCCTGGGATTAAAAGCATCAGCCACCACGCCTGGCTATTTTCTATTTTTTGATGCTAGAAAAGGTACAATGTGGTTCTTATATTCCCATAAGATAGTGCCTGCCTCTTGTGTGTCTTGCCCCAGCCCTGTCACCCTTGTCCAGGTGATCACACTATTCCCATCCTTTTCCTATTCTGAGACGTTCTAAAAGGGAAGGGCTCTCTTTAGATTGGCTGTTTTCTATCTTATTTAGTCAAAGAGGTTGTCACTTCTGTGCTTAGTGCCTAAAATTTTGTATGAAGAAATACTATAGAAGAAAAAAATAATATGCCCTAAGCAAATAAGTGTGTGAGTGCAGTGGGACCTAACCCACGTATAACTCTGATTGTAACCGGATTACAGGATGCTTTCCAGTTTGAATTGGCAACATGATGAATAAAAGCAAACAGCATTCTTTGACAAATAGATAAACAATCCTTGATCCCTATTTCTTTTATTTATTTATTTATTTATTTTTTGGTTTTGCAAGGTAGGGTCTCACTGTGGTCCAGGCTGACCTGGAATTCACTATGTAGTCTCAGGGTGGCCTCGAACTCTCGGCGATCCTCCTACCTCTGCCTCCCGAGTGCTGGGATTAAAGGCGTGCGCCTTGATCCCTATTTCTAACATCATATCAGCCATGTTAAGTGCCCTGTGAGTTGCCCTCAGCCACACTTCCGCTCACTGGTGCCGTGTGCTCTAGGCAGTTTCTTTCCAGGCAAACACAGACTGTTTACTGATTGTAATCAAAATGACAGCACACTGTTTTCACAACTGAGTGTTGAGAGTCGATTGCCTTTTTCACTTGGCAACCTGAGGGAACTTTGGAACTGGGATCTTAAAGTACAACTTGCTTATGTTATTTCAAGATGGGGGTGGTGGCTACTCTAGGTGAAAACCTCTTTGAGGTTTAAAATACAGAGGATTGGCATTTATATATGCTGGCACAGAGAGATTTTAATTACTGCTTATAGATGAGCATAAGCACTGAATTCCACCGGAACACAGAATGATTTAGGAGGTCCTAGATTTGGCCTGTCGTGTGACCCTTCACCTGACAAAGCCAAGCACTGGTGGTGGAAGTCTTCAAACCTGGGAATAAATGATCTTCACACCACTGTGTAAGTCACCTAGAGAACATCCCACTAGAGTCTCCCAGTGTAACATCACCTATGCTGTGAATAAGGGTTACTTAGTCCCAAACCTGGCAGTGGTGGCACCTTTAATCCCAGCACTCAGGAAGCAGAGGTAGGAGGATCGCCATGAGTTCAAGGCCACCCTGAGACTACATAGTGAATTCCAAGGCAGCCTGAGCTAGAGTGAAACCCTACCTTGAAAAACCAAAAAAAAAAAAAAAAAAAAAGTTACTCAGTCCCATGCCCACCATGTTCCTGAGCTAGTAACTGTCTGTTCTCTGTTCTGGCATTTATTGGACTCTGGATTTTAGTAAACTTAGTGCCTAGTCCTCTCTTAAATTAAACTTCTTTTCGATGAGTAAATAACATGAAAGTCTTGAGTAGAACATAACTTGAAGGTTGGTTGTTTAAAAACATTACCTTTGAATTCTTTCTAGCTATAGATATTAAATATGTATTTACTGATATTGAATCATGTACATAAGATTTTTTCATAAAATAGTAATGCCATATCTCTTCAGAAAAAATCTATACATATTGTCATTTTTAAGCCCCATAAAAAATTAATATGCTTAGTTAAGTCCCCTTAATTTAAGACCTTTTGAAGTAAAGAAAAGGTGGAAAAAAAAACCACATTATTACAAGGATCTTAAGTCAGGACCCATTAAGTCTGTGTTTTTTCCTCCAGTCACTAAGCATATCAGTGGCACCAAAATAGAGCAAAGGCCTCTGTGCTGTGCCCTCGTTTAGGTGTGGATGATGCCACTTACTGCAGCGAAACAGAGTGGAAGGTCTCCACAGGCGAAGGCAAGAGGGATGCTGTTCACTGCTCAGTTCTTTGGGGGCCAAAGGAAAGCCATTAAATCACAGGTAAGAAAAAATAACATTTGATGGAAAATCTTATTTAAATAGGGATGGCAGAGACCAAATTTAGAAGGAGAGCTAAGAAGATTTCCTTGGCCTGCCTGTCTTTACCCTGCTGCTGACAGAGAACCTAGTAAGTAAGGTGTGGGCTGGAGTGGGGCGAGATCATGAGAGAAACCTACAAGGAGACAAAAGGTGGAGAGATGTTCCACCATGTGCCAAGTGTCTCCTCAAGGACTTGGGTGATTCAGCATTCCAAGTACCTGTGCAAATGTGGACACTGAGTCACTCAGAATTCAAGGGCTTGGTCCTACCTACCCTCCTCAATAAAAAAAAAAAAAAAAAAAAAAAAATTAGTAGATCCCTTTTAGAATTATTTCAGGTTTGTAAAAAAATCTGATTAGAAAGCATGGAAAGTCCCCATAATCAAGTGCCTCTTCTTAAGTCTTCAATATTTAGTGTTCCGTAGTTTTATTCAGAAAGAAAACAAGGGAATTAGTGGAAATTATTTTGCTATTAAAGTTCTCAGAATTAGCTTTAAGTGCTGAGTAAAAATCATGTCTTACAAATGAACGAGGCAGCTCTATGATGTTTTGATGCACTATCATGGCTCTATGGAGATAATTTGCATAAAGATCTGCATCATGATTTGGGTATGCTCTGCGACTCCTGAGCAGCACACTTTCTTGTTCAGATTGTACTAAGTGATATTGCATAGGAAACTGAAATGATTTTTTCCCAAAGAATTGTTAATTGTTCCTGCTGTGACCATGTTGTTAGAGATGAACAGCTATCTCAACATTAAATTATTAACTCTGTACACTGAGTAGTTTAAGATAGACCTTCTTTAGGCTCTCCTTATTACTACCTTCATGGTTTATTGTTGGTATCTTCATTGTGAACACCTTACTCTTTGGTCGTTAATAGGAGAAGGTAATTACTTTAAGTAAGGGAACTAGTCCCAGTGTGAGAATCCAGGCACCATGACACAAGCATTCATCATAAGCCTGACCTTGAATGTGATAATACATTCCTTATGTTTGTCACCAGCTATCTGCTTCAAAAATGTGGATATTCTCATCCTAACATTCAGCAGATCTTTCTCTATGTGGTAGTCATTTTGCCAACCAGGTGGACTGGATGTTCGAGATGGTGCAGCAGCCTTGTAAAACTGTAATATTGAATGACGATCCTCAGAGGAATGACTATCATCTCTTCTGAAGGACAGAGTGAATTGTTTTATTAATAGCCAGAATGGTCTCCTCCTTGAAAAGGACTGTGGAGAACCAACATGAAAAAGCAACCAAGGTGTTAACTGGAGAATGTCTCTTGAAAGAGCTGACTCACTTCCAGAATGGCATTCCTTTTAAGCATCAAATTAATTATTAATTCCTCTTAACTATTAAGTTAACTCATTTCCTTCTCAGAAATATCACCCTCTGAAAATACATTTTAAAATTTATTCTAGCATTAATTTTTTTGATGTTCTGTAGAAGTTGTTTCTTCTAAATTTCACAAGAATTACAGTTTCAAGCTGGGCGTGGTGGCACATGCCTTTAATCCCAGCACTCGGGAGGCAGAGGTAGGAGGATCGCGAGAGTTCGAGGCCACCCTGAGACTACATAGTGAATTCCAGGTCAGCCTGAGCTAGAGTGAGACCCTACCTCAAAAAAAAAAAAAAAAAAAAAAAAAAAAAAAAAAAAAAAAAAAAGAATTACAGTTTCAAAATGGATATTAAATATGTATCTACTGATATTGAATCGTGTACATAAGATTTTTTCATAAAATAGTAATGCCATATCTCTTCAGAAAAAAAATCTATACATATTGTCATTTTTAAGCCCCATAAAAAATTAATATGCTTAGTTAAGTCCCCTTAATTTAAGACCTTTTGAAGTAAAGAAAAGGTGGAAAAAAAAAACCACATTATTACAAGGATCTTAAGTCAGGACCCATTAAGTCTGTGTTTTTTCCTCCAGTCACTAAGCATATCAGTGGCACCAAAATAGAGCAAAGGCCTCTGTGCTGTGCCCTCGTTTAGGTGTGGATGATGCCACTTACTGCAGCGAAACAGAGTGGAAGGTCTCCACAGGCGAAGGCAAGAGGGATGCTGTTCACTGCTCAGTTCTTTGGGGCCAAAGGAAAGCCATTAAATCACAGGTAAGAAAAATAACATTTGATGGAAAATCTTATTTAAATAGGGATGGCAGAGACCAAATTTAGAAGGAGAGCTAAGAAGATTTCCTTGGCCTGCCTGTCTTTACCCTGCTGCTGACAGAGAACCTAGTAAGTAAGGTGTGGGCTGGAGTGGGGCGAGATCATGAGAGAAACCTACAAGGAGACAAAAGGTAGAGAGATGTTCCACCATGTGCCAAGTGTCTCCTCAAGGACTTGGGTGATTCAGCATTCCAAGTACCTGTGCAAATGTGGACACTGGAGTCACTCAGAATTCAAGGGCTTGGTCCTACCTACCCTCCTCATTAAAAAAAAAAAAAAAATTAGTAGATCCCTTTTAGAATTATTTCAGGTTTGTAAAAAAATCTGATTAGAAAGCATGGAAAGTCCCCATAATCAAGTGCCTCTTCTTAAGTCTTCAATATTTAGTGTTCCGTAGTTTTATTCAGAAAGAAAACAAGGGAATTAGTGGAAATTATTTTGCTATTAAAGTTCTCAGAATTAGCTTTAAGTGCTGAGTAAAAATCATGTCTTACAAATGAACGAGGCAGCTCTATGATGTTTTGATGCACTATCATGGCTCTATGGAGATAATTTGCATAAAGATCTGCATCATGATTTGGGTATGCTCTGCGACTCCTGAGCAGCACACTTTCTTGTTCAGATTGTACTAAGTGATATTGCATAGGAAACTGAAATGATTTTTTCCCAAAGAATTGTTAATTGTTCCTGCTGTGACCATGTTGTTAGAGATGAACAGCTATCTCAACATTAAATTATTAACTCTGTACACTGAGTAGTTTAAGATAGACCTTCTTTAGGCTCTCCTTATTACTACCTTCATGGTTTATTGTTGGTATCTTCATTGTGAACACCCTTACTCTTTGGTCGTTAATAGGAGAAGGTAATTACTTTAAGTAAGGGAACTAGTCCCAGTGTGAGAATCCAGGCACCATGACACAAGCATTCATCATAAGCCTGACCTTGAATGTGATAATACATTCCTTTATGTTTGTCACCAGCTATCTGCTTCAAAAATGTGGATATTCTCATCCTAACATTCAGCAGATCTTTCTCTATGTGGTAGTCATTTTGCCAACCAGGTGGACTGGATGTTCGAGATGGTGCAGCAGCCTTGTAAAACTGTAATATTGAATGACGATCCTCAGAGGAATGACTATCATCTCTTCTGAAGGACAGAGTGAATTGTTTTATTAATAGCCAGAATGGTCTCCTCCTTGAAAAGGACTGTGGAGAACCAGCATGAAAAAGCAACCAAGGTGTTAACTGGAGAATGTCTCTTGAAAGAGCTGACTCACTTCCAGAATGGCATTCCTTTTAAGCATCAAATTAATTATTAATTCCTCTTAACTATTAAGTTAACTCATTTCCTTCTCAGAAATATCACCCTCTGAAAATACATTTTAAAATTTATTCTAGCATTAATTTTTTTGATGTTCTGTAGAAGTTGTTTCTTCTAAATTTCACAAGAATTACAGTTTCAAGCTGGGCATGGTGGCACATGCCTTTAATCCCAGCACTCGGGAGGCAGAGGTAGGAGGATCGCCGAGAGTTCGAGGCCACCCTGAGACTACATAGTGAATTCCAGGTCAGCCTGAGCTAGAGTGAGACCCTACCTCAAAAAACCAAAAAAAAAAAAAAAAAAAGAATTACAGTTTCAAAATGTTGAAAATCCAAATGTCTTATCTATGACTGTATATTCATACTATCTCTCAATAACTCACTCCTATTTAATATTTAATTCTCAAGAAAGAAATTTAAACTGGACGTGGTGGTGCACACGCCATTAATCCCAGCACTCTGGAGGCAGATGTAGGAGGATCGCCAAGAGTTCAAGGCCACCCTGAGACTACATAGTTAATTCCAGGTCAGCCTGGGCCAGAGTGAGATCCTACCTCGAAAAACCAAAAAAAAAAAAAAAAAAAAAAAAAAAAAAAAGAAAAAAAAAAAAAAAAAAAAAAGAAATTTAAAGTGAAAAATAAAAGGGTGGGTGAATCTGTAGTTGTACAGAGTAAAGTTTATGTTTGCTTACTTTCAGGAGTACCCAACTGTTGGTATGGAGACTTTGCAAACTACATCAGCACTTGGGCCATCTTTCAACCTGAATTCCAGGTAAGAAATTAACTCTCCAAAACACAAAATTGCTTAAACATCTAATTATCAACTTGTTTGTCTGCATTATCGACATTCCCTGCAGAAACTGATATGAATAAACTTTCTATTGTTTTCGACATATTCTTTTCTTGCCTTCTCATTAGCATCTCAAAGTCACTGTGGAAGCCACAAATGTCAGCCATCCTTCACTTCTCTAGCCACCACTTCATTTGAGCTTCACTTGTTTTTCTCTGCTTTCCTGGAGTTAATTCATGCTCAGCCCTGGCACACATGTGAGCTGTGTTTGCAGAGCATTTAAGCAAACATGGACACCAAGCTCAGCCCCCGGGGAATCCAGTCAAATTGGCCCAAGGTGGAATCCAGCATTGCTCTTTCTCAGGTTCCCAGGAGATTCTCCTGGACACCCAGCTGTGGGTCCCTCTGAGGAGCTGGTGGTGCTGTTTCCCTCAGCATGCTGGCATAAGTTTTTTTTTCCTGTCAAGTATTATTTTTTCCGGACATTTTAACCTAATGAGGTTTTACAAATCTACACTTTATTTATTCATGTTTCCTTTCTGACTTCCTGTGCTGGCTAAGTTCTCATTCTGACCATAGTATACTGATCCAATATCCTCCAGGTTTTGTGGAAGAGAACACACACCATTATAGATTATACTTTTGCCTTTTCTTTCATTGTTAATATAATATATATGAATTTTGAGCATACAAATATAAAGATTGCAGAACCTCATGCAAGTGTTGGATTTACTACTTAGAGGATGTAGCTAAGTGGTAGCACACTTCCCTAACATGTGTGAAGTACTGGACTCTAGTAACACACACATGTGTATACACACACAAGCGCACATACAAAAGAAGAGAGGATTTACTTTAACTCTAAAATGACTTTAGAACTTGGAGACTGTTTGGAACTTGAGAATACGCAAAGCACCTGTCAATGATATTTTATCATTTCCCTGTGTTTTGAACTTTAAGGATAAATCTCAAACAGAGATAAATTGTCAGACTAGAGCAGATGTGGGTTTATTATACGGCACCAAATAATATCTTACAAAAGAATGTATCAATAGCAAAGAGAACATTAAACAGCAACAAAGAGGATAGCACAGTATCTATGATGCCAACTGAAGTGCTGTGTCGGCAGAGACCTTAGAAGGAAAACCAGAAACCGAAGAGGTGTGCACAGGCTTTTCAAGTATTTGAAATGGAAACAGTGAACAAACAGTGGGCAATAGGTTGAGGCTAGAGTAACCCATCATATAAAATCTGAGTGCCATTACGGCCAGCTTCGAAATATGGGGAGTTTCCCCTGTGTGAGGTTTATTATCACACCGTACTGGTAAGAGTACTGGTTGGAATAACAAAGGAAAAATGAACTAACCAGATTCTGCCTGAAGATGAGTTTTATTGGATCCCTCCCATATTGCAAGCAAACTGAAATTGATGACAACATCAAAAGAGCGTTTCCACTAAAACTGTAGGCTTTTCAACTTTACAGAGAAATCATTTGACTGAACAGTTTCCTAACCCTGAGAGGCAGTTTCTTTCTAGAAAAGCCACATGTGAGCTTTCGGCTCTTCAGTCCTAGCATGGCCTCGGTCATTTCTCAAACCCTAACCCATGCAGGAGTTCAGGTTTATTTCTTCCACGCTCTGTTTTTAAAGTCATTTTCCATTATAATTTCCATGAAAGGGACATTCCTAGAATAATTCGGAACATCTTGAGTTAGGTAGAACAAAAATAACTTAAGAAAAGTAAATGTCACACACAGGCATCAAGGAGACAGAGAAACTAACCAACAGGTAACCACTTTTCAAACACAGCCTTAAGTCCATAAAACGTTTGCCACTAAAAGTTTCGCAAGTGTATGTCAATGTTCTAGTCCAGAGCACAAAGTCACTTTGTAGCACTAAAAATTGTGATTTAGTCATTTATTCTAGTTCTAACTCCTGGGAAAGAAAAAGCACAAAATGTTCTGTATGACCCCAGAATAAAGTATATTCTGACTACCAGGAGATTAAAATTCCCCAAAGGGATCTCTCTTGGCAGAAAATGGTCAAAGTTATTTAAAGAGTGACTTCCCATCTTTGAATTCGCCCACTGAATTAAACAATATTAAACAGTCTTTAATAATTCAGGGGTCATCATTTCTCTTCCTTTGCTTAATCACACCAAGGACTTCCTCTATCAGTCTCAAAAAGGATGGATCCCTAATTCCAATATTACAGAAATAACTCTAGGCTTTCAAAAAGGTTTCTGGAACTTACACAAATCTTGAAATTTTCCACATACAGCCACTTCCTGGCATATCTGTACAGACAGCACTGGTTTAGTATTGTCAACCTGACTGTGAGTTACTTTGCAGTTGTTCTTTACTCTTGGACAAAGACTTCTTTCCTTCAAATCCAGACAGGAAAGAGATGGGCTGGTGAAACAGCTTAGCAGTTAAGACACTTGCCTGAAAGCCAAAGGACCCAGGTTCAATTCCCTAGTACACACATAAGCCAGATGCACAAGGTGGTGCACGCATCTGGAGTTCGTTTGCATCAACTGGAGGCCCTGGCGTGCCAACTCCCCCCCACCACCACCTAATTGCCTCTCTCTCAAATAAATAAATTAAATATTTTAAAAGACACTGGACATACTGAAACTTATAGAGTCCAGCTGAGCAGATATCTACTTTAATTTTAGAGAATTCTACTGTGATTAATTACTTATGTACGTAGAAATTCAGATTTCAGATACCAATGAGTGAAAATCCCTCAGGCTCATTTCTCTTCCAATGTTCTGACTACTTCAAAGTAGTAG
Source organism: Orientallactaga sibirica (assembly GCA_036365145.1). NCBI lineage: Eukaryota > Metazoa > Chordata > Mammalia > Rodentia > Dipodidae > Orientallactaga > Orientallactaga sibirica. The sequence goes on along the minus strand of JAEOAD010000004.1, from coordinate 51,873,152 downwards.
GAGTTGAGATGGCACGTTGATAATGCCTTGGCTATGAAAACTGTCTATGGGGCAAAATTCAAATGGAAGTAAAGAAAATCTACCTTCAGATAAATCAAAATTTAAAATCCCATGGAACAAAGCATGCCATTCCTTAACAAGAGAGAAAGGTTTTATTTATTGTTGCACTCTTAGCTAAATGAACATTAACACTATATGGCTCTGAACTCCATGTCTACCATGTGTTAGTTACATCCTAGTATGTAAGTAAGGATTGTGTTAACTTCATAGCAGAGTAAAGCACATTGGCAGGTAAAGCCAAACTAACAATGTAGCCTCCACATCAACCAGATATGCAAACCTGTAAGACAAGATAATGCTGTGATTGGCTCATTTCTCTTCCAATGTTCTGACTACTTCAAAGTAGTAGGAGTTGAGATGGCACGTTGATAATGCCTTGGCTATGAAAACTGTCTATGGGGCAAAATTCAAATGGAAGTAAAGAAAATCTACCTTCAGATAAATCAAAATTTAAAAAGAATAGAACCTAAAAAATCAGGGAAGAATTATTAATGTCTTAAATTCCAGTACGAAGTAGGTGGGTAACTAATCCTCATTGTTTGGTAAGAGTAGCAAAATAACCACACACTGAAACAAATGTAGAAATGAAGAGCATGGTTGTAGATGACAAGCAAAACATGCATTGCCAGTCTTTAGTGGGTTCCCATTATTTCTATACCAGAATGATAACAAGAAGAAAGCAATCTGTACATCTACTCATGCAAAGCAATTTCACTATCTTGTCACAGATTCATTCTTTGGTGGAAAAAAAAAAAATGTCTTTACTTGCTTATACTTGTGGATGCTTTCAGTAAAACTTTACCCTAAAAACAAGGCTGGGAAGAACGTAGAGCCAAGAGAGGAATTAGCCACAAAGTCCATGCTCCGCTTTGTGCGGTTAAGGAAGCTCACCCTCTCATTGCTAAGCTGGCCAGCACTCAGCCCTCTCGCATCTGTGTAATCATGAGTCCATTAAGTCATCCTGGCTGTCGTGAGGATGGAGCTGACGGCGCAGTTCCTGGAGTCAGTGTAAAAGGCCCAGGGTGGTTGCAGGGAAGGATCAGGAGGCCTGGGGTGCTGAAAGGTCACTCCAGCTCTATCTCCCAGAGATCCCAGGAGCACCCAGCTGTCATGAGCATGAAGCTGCACTTGACAGGACCTTTGTAGGGAAGCAGGCACTTTGCAACATGTCAGCAATGTCACCAGGCACATTTTGCATTCCCACCTTTAATTGTGTCATTAACAGGATTTCAGCAGTATAAAGGTTAAATCAATCACATAGCCAATACATTTCTGAGACTTAGATGCTGTAGTTTGGTGATACAATGAAAATTATTTGGAATTGAAATGTGATTTTTTTTTCCATGAAACCTAAATTGCCTTTGTGATTCATCCCACAGGCCTATTGTTTAATAGCCAAATCCTATTAAGGTAAAATGAAATCAAGCGCCTAGCTTTTATTTTGCTAAGATAAAAAAAAAAAAAAAAAAAAAAAAAAAAAAAAAGGAGCGAAGTCCATAATAACAACACTGGACAGGAAGACCCATCGTCTAGAAGGTGTGGAGGAAGTTCTATGAACTCCACAGGAAGCATCCAGTATGGCTGTTTCCACCACTGGCATTATTACAGGTCACACATTTGTCGTGCTGCTGTTCAACCAGGGCCTTCTTTCATTCAAGACAACTACTCACTGCTCAACTGTGGGATTATGTGACAATTTTATGCTACCTTTCCTGTTGTGGCAGAAGGTATTTTAAAAAGTGGGACCAAGAATAGCAGTGATACCTGTTACTCTTGGAAGGTGTTTAGGATGGTAGCCAGAGAGATCACAGGCTCTACACTCAGCACTGAACACACATTGTTTAATTTCCACATTCTTTTAGATAGGCATTATTATACATTTATTTATTATTTATTTATTTATTTATTTATTTATTTATTTATTTTTACAAATAATGTAATAGAGGCTCCAAAAGTTTAAACATTTTGTGAAGACAGTAGATCTGGGATTCAACCTCCCCAGTTCTCAAACTTCATCACTTCCTCATTTGTTCCCTACTTGTCTCTACCACAGAAAGAACTGACCAAGGACCACAAAGAAAACCTCCATTTCTCTATTTCTCGGCTCTCATGTTTAGAGAATGAGTAATTGTGATACTATACTTAAGCTGAGAAATCAACTGGAGAAAACCTAGATGAATTCAAATTTGTCTTTGATTCCAATTTTCATCTTTTACAGGCAAGGAAAGACACTTCATTGATGTCAAGTATCATCAGATACAAAGCTTCTAGTAGCAGACCTCTAAGAATGTCCCCAGAATTCCCGCTCAGAGCTCAACCTACTTACATTTGCTACATGAACAAAGTATAAAATGTTTCTGAACCTTACAAATGAAAGCACGTTTTTGTAAAGAAAAAAAAATACTCAAAACTTATCTTTTATATCATTTCCATCAAAATACATATTGTTTCTGGGCATTTCAAAGGACATATTTTGCAAGGTGAGGAGTTTTGCCTCCATTAGCTTTTCACATCTTGAAAATATGTATAAGTGAACAACTGGGAGACCATTACAAGGAGAGAGAGAGAGAGAGAGAGAATGAAAAAGATAGCATTCAGGGACAAATTACAAATATCCATTCATAAATGTAAACTAGTTCAATCAACCAGCTCTGGCATTTATACATAACAAAGTTACTCATATCCAGTCACCTGTAGAGAAGCATGGGGTGTTCTGTACAATGCACTCGAGCCAATTAACATTTATTTCTGAGAACCTTTTCCAATGAAACAGTTTTCTTTGTATCCTATAGTTGGAGTTCTTCTGAAATATACAAGATCAGGGCTTTCCTCTCGGGCAAAAACACTATTTTGAAATGTTTGAACAGGGAGTATTCTTGCTACTCAGCATAAATTACTAACTGTGATATCTTATTTACTATATCATTACAACTGTACCGCAGACACCTCAAGGTCTAATTCTGAATCCCTTTGGCTACTCCTGACCATAAACCTGGGCTGAAATCACAGGGTTTTATTTCTTACAGGGGACACACTAGTTGGAATGAATGTGATGAAATATTTCCATGCTGATTCCTATAAACCCTTCCTTACGCCCTCATCTTTGTCCTCATAAAGGACACTGTGCTACCTGTTGTATATATATATAGCTTTGTAATTTTGAAGACTTGTCTTTCAGTTAGTACTTAGAGATTTTTCTAGTAAGAATTTTCTAACCTAAGAATGTGATTGTCAACTGAATGAAATGTTAATTGTCATACTATAAAATATTTTTAAGATAACCACAAAATTATAGTCCATGGACAAAGTAGAGATGGTTGTCCTTTTTGGCCTCAGTGGCCCTTCCTGGTGATTGATAATGATAAATGATAAAAACCAATCATGAAATACACAGAAAAAAAATAGACAAATCTATCAAGCTTATGGGATATTTAAGCATAAAGAAACAGCAAAAGATAATGAACTAGCAGATTATGGAACATATATGTATCCCTGCATCATTTTATTATTAGAATATTAAATCTATTTTAACAGCTGCTATCAGAGACCTTCTTCCCTCTATGCAAACACTTTGGAGGAAAAGATGATAATGTTCGAAACAGCCACACACCTCTATAGTATGGTTACTCCCTACATGCATGGCCTCCCCAAAGCTGCTAAGTCAAAGACTAAGGCACAAGAAAGAGAGTTCCAATGTCACTGTGCACTGAACACATTGGACATTTAAATAGGTGGTACAGTAATGAAAGCCATTAGTCAGCTTTAAGTCTAATAAAACACATTTTCTCTGAATACAATGAATCATGAACATCTGCATGCTTCACACACAAGACCATTAACGCCTAGTCTGTATTGTAAGTCACCATTTCTAGCTAGAAGCTGTTTCCTTGAAAAGATAAAAGGCTAGTAAGCAGGTTACACATCAGATGATGCCTTTAGTTCTTCTGTTTTACATCTAAACATGAGGTTAAAAATGGCAGCATGAAGATGATTTTAAAATTAGAAAAAAGACCTAGTGGCTAAATTCTATGGTGCAAATTAATTGAATGTTTTGTCAGCTTACCTGATCCAGAGCCTTAGGAATCACCGCATAACAAAGCCAGCATCCAAGACTGTGGGAATAAAGCGAGCCACCCCCTGCAGCTGTTCAGATTTTACCCCCAGAGGTTTGCAAATTCATTAGAATTCTTTTCTTGCTTTCTCTATGGACATTAAAACAAAGAGACCTTTCCAGAATCCTCTCTGCTTATGCCTCCGCTTCCTGTTCTGAGATCCCTCTATGGTACCCAACATATATCAGAAAACGGCCCTGGAAGACAGAGAGAGAGAGAGAGAGAGAGAGAGAGAGAGAGAAATCCTGGCAGCCCTCAACGTGTTATCGCCATCTACTGGCAGACACACAGAATTAAGCAAGAGACAAAACAGCCCCATTATCCCCATTATTCTCTACAGAAGGAGGGAAGGTAACCCTGTACTGAGCAGTGTGAATCATGAAAGGGCCCCAGGACGAAAGCACGAGGTGGGGAAGGTAGAGTTTCCAAGACGCAAACGGGTTTCCTAGCTACTGCTCCAGGGTGCACAGAGACCCTTTTCCATATCCAGTTATTTGCACCTCAATTTTGTCTAAATTTAGAAAAGCTATTTGACTACAAATTACTAATATTTTTAACCCTATAAATTTCTGTTCAAAATTAAAATTTTGAATTACCTCATTTTTGTATTTAGAGTTAAAGAAAATCCTGGCTCAGGTCTGTTCTTCTGAACCCCCCTCCCCCCCATTTGTTTTAATGTAAGATGAGTTATTTTAAAAGCAAGACTCCATAAGAATGACCTAGTATATACTCACTGGTAGTCTTTTATGTCACTGTCTGGAAAACATTTACATATATATATATATATATATATATATATATATATATATATATATATGAATGTTGAAAACACTCAGTTCTTCTACAAAACCTAGCTAATTTAGATCATTGGATTATTTTGATGTATGTGTATGAAACCAGGAACAGTCAATGGCTGCATATTTTAATCTATGAGTCTTCAAAATACTTAGTAAAACATACATTTACAAGGATATTGAAGTCCTCATTATATAATTAAAGTAAAAATAGCTTTATTGAAAGTTAAAAGATTTTTCAAGTGCTATTTTTATTTCACTTCTCATTTTTTTAATATTTATTTTTATTTATATATTAGAGACAGAGATAGAGGAGAGAGAGAGAGAACAGGCATGCCAGGGCTTCCAGCCACTGCAAACGAACTCCAGATGCATTCGCCACCTTGTGCATCTAGCTTACGTGGGACCTGGAAAATCGAACCTGGGTCTTTAGGCTTTACAGGCAAGCACCTTAACTTCTAAGCCATTTCTCCAGCCCTTGACCTCTCATTTTTAGAGCGCTTACAATCTTGTGCAGTTTAGCATTACTTGATGAGCATGTCCACACTGATGGGACAGTGGATACTACCAGCAGTGCTGTCGAGGTTCAATTAGCTCTGAAGACAAGGACAGGACTGTGCAGTGCCTGCAAGTAAGGGACTTAGTTAAAACAAAGAGAGATTTACACAGCTGGCCTCATAGTTTTTAAACATGTGCTCAGGAAATGTTTGCATGTTTTTTAATTAAAACCCCCATTTTACCTGATGGTAGAAAAACAAATATACCCAAGCCAATTAACATTTATTTCTGAAAAACAATTTTCTTTATATTCTATAGTTGGAGTTTGGAAATGTACCAGATGAGGGCTTTCCTCTGGAAAATACTGTTTTGAAATGTTTTAAGGAGAAATTGACTCTAAACTATGGTGGATACTTCTTTGCTTCTTGCATATCTGAAAACATGTAAAGGGAGAGAGAGCGAGAGAGGGCAGAGTGCAGTGTTTGTTAAGATTTTCTTTCTTTGTATTTGGGCATGTTTGTGGTATATGTACGCATGTTCTTATGAAAATGGGCACACATATGTGGGGGACAGAAGTTGAGCTGTGGTGTCTTCTACTTCTCTTTACTGCGTTCTTTGAGACAGGTTAAGGCTAGGCTAGCCAGCCACTAAGCCCCAGGGATCTCTGTATCTGCCTCCCCAGCACTAGGATTATAGGCACACACACCACACATTGCACACAGGTTCTGGGGATCTGAACTCAGGTCCAGATGCTTGGGAGGCAAACCCTTTACTCGCTATGCCATATCTCCAACCCCCCCCCCATGTTGTGTGTAAGAAAATTTTAGAGCTCTCTCTCTGCTGATTTATGAGCATTGGAGTCCCTCCAGACTAATGTGCCCACATTCCCATTCGGCTCCATTCTGCTTTGTATGTTTTGGGTCATTCTTTTTCTGAAGTTTTGTCAGCTCTTCCTCCTAGGTAACATTTTGTCCTGTCCTCAGCAAGGAAGGAATGCAAGAAACTTTCTTCTAGGGTCATTCGGGGTTGTAGTTGACTGCCTTGCACCTCTGCTGTAGTGTTCGCTGCCCCCGCAGTCTGCGAGCATTAGCCTGATGAGGCACAATCTCTGCCAGGCTAAAGGGTTCCACCTCACGGTCATCATCTTCCCAGCTAATCCTGAGTGGTTAACCCTTATTACAGAGCCCACATGTGGCGTGCCCTTGCTTCCTTATAAATTTGCTTTCCAACCTCAGCAGAGTTCTGCTTGGATCCATTTTTCTATGCCATGTTAAACCGGATCCATGAATGTTCCTCTCCAATCTGTCAGTCTTAGACCAATTAATTAGGGCTACCATGACAAAGTACTATATTGGGGAGAGTGCTTAGAACCCAGCTTCTTAAACTGGTGTTCACTTAACTGAATGAACATGTTGTGAAAATTCGGCAACGGTAAATCAAATCTGTGAGAAAGCAGAGGTGTTTCTGGTAGTGCTCACCCACATTGCATCATACAACTTCATGGACAATCGGCTTAAAAACATCATTTCTTTATGATATTTTGTCAGTAAATGCTTGTGTTGTATTTCTATTTTATATACTTACATATCTTAGTTGCATAAAAATTTGTTGAATGAGTCTGAGAAGATGGCTCAGTGGATAAAAGTTTTTGCTGTGCAATTCTGAGTACTTGACTTTGAATCTCCAGAACCCATGTAGAAGCTAAAAGCTATGGTGGGCTTCTATAATCCCAATGTGCCTACAGTGAGAAGGGAGGTAGGGACAGCAGAATTTCCCAAAAGCTCACAGAGTGATGAATGACAATGAGAGACCATATCTAAAATAAGAAGGATGCAAGGACCCATGTGAACATTGTCCACTGATCTCCACCTGTGTGCCGAGGCACACGTGCACAAACACACACACACACACACACACACACATTCTTACGCATGAGCATACGCATATACAATAAATTAACTTAGCAATAGGTAATTGAGTTTAAAGAGGTCACATGTGGAAAATAGTTTTGTCAGCTGGCTTAAACCAACAACAATGTATTGTCTCCAGGTAAAGTGGTGCATGCCTTTAATCTCAGCACTCAGGAGGTACAGGCAAGAGGATCACAGTGAGTTTGAGGCCAAACTAAGATTACATAGTGAATTCTAGCCGAGCTAGAATTTGGCTAGAAAGATACTCTACCTTGAAAAAACAAAACCAATCAACCACACAAACAAAAGGTATTGTCTCACAGTGTAGCAGACAGCTTCAGGTTCGCTGAGATGAACTTCCAGACCAGGCACAGTTATGGAGGAAGGGATATTATTTATTGAAGATTACATATCCAGGGGAAGTTCCATAATGGCAGGAAAAGCAGCCTGCTCTCACAGGACCAGGCAAGAGAGAGAAAAACCAACCAGGCACACATCACACAGAATAAAGCTACAGCCAAGCCACAGCACACTTCAGGAACTCCTATTAGGCACACTTTGCATATCTTTACAATGGAATCTCAAACCCACCACCACACCTTAAGACCGGCCCCCAGTGACATTGCCTCTAGCAAGGTGATTGCAGATGCAAACTACAAACTAATAAAACAATGAATATATTGGGGGCCATATATTCAAACTACCACACACTGTTCTGAGGGCTAGCAGTACCACCTCCCACTGACACCTGCAGGGAAGGAGCCATCCTTACGGTTCTGCTCTCCAAGTTCCACCCATTCCTTGTGTTGTAGCAGCAGAATTCATGCCTATGTTTTTGTCGTTAGATGGTACTTTCCTGGGTCACTGTATGTAGTGCACCCCTGACTCCCATGGTCCAAATTTTCTTTTTATATAAGGACACCAATTATTTTGGATTACAGTCCATCCTAATGACCATTTTAATTTGATCATCTCTGTAACACCTTATTTTCAAATAATTGCATAATCTGATTTATTAGAGGTTAGATCCTCAATATATTTTTCCAGAGAGAAGGAAAACAATTTAAAATTCAACCCCTTCTCACTTTTTTTTCTCTTCTTTTTTCTTTTCTTTTCTATTCTGGGGATAGCATCCAGGTCCTTGTGCATGTTAGACAAACCCTCAGCTATACTCCTCCCCCAGCCAAACCCTAGCATCAAAAATTGGAACTTTTAAAGTTAAAGCATAAGAATCTGGCTGTTCTTTCCAATGACAATTCCACATGGACAATGTGAGCCTTGGATTTGGGGCAAATATGGAGGGACTAGAAATAGTAAAGCTATTCATATTAGTAATGGCAGTATGTTCAGATACTAAAGTTCTCAATTTTAACAGGTAAAAATAAAATAATATTATTGGTAATATATGCTGGACACTGTCACATATATTCATCTCAATTCCACCAATGGAAATGTTGTCACACATATTACGTAGATGAAAACTCAGTGAAAATGGAGGAAAACAAAGATATATCATTGGATATCATTCCGTGTGTCATATGGGACATGCCTGCACCCTAATACAGTAAGATAATTCTGATCCTACAGTCTACCCAGTGCTGGGAAAGCAGAAACTCCCACAGACAGATGTAGCTGCTACTCACACATTTAATGAAAAACTATGATATTTTATTGTTTCACTGTACAGCTTCCTATCATGATATATCCACTTTCCAGAGACTTTGAACTTTTTTACTCCGGTCAGACATATTACCCTTGTTCACCACCACCACTTAATAAATGTTCACCAATTCCTCTATCCGTAGGACACCATGCTAATTTCATCACTAGACTTTCTCTTTGGTAAAGTATTCATTCTAATGCCCACTTTTTGCTATTCATACAACCAAAACAAGATTCTTTCTGGTGTCTATGACAAAATCAACCTGAGGTGGTTGGCAGTAAGAATAGGCCACATTTGAACGAGAGCTAGCTTGGACAAAAAACAAGCAAAGCAATAATTATTGTCCTAATATACCTGGTAGTGGCAAAATAAGTCTGTAAGGAGACCTTTTCTCTATATTGCTGAAACAACTCATTGTACATGGATAGAATTTGTCATTGTAAAGAGAAAAGTTGGAGAAGGAAAAACGATGAGAGGGTGAACTCGTTTGTGGTGATGGTCTCAACTCCTGGTAGCTTTAGCCCTTTCCTCCCGCAGGTGGAATGACAGGTCATTTTCAGAGGTTCAGTAAGTGGATCCCAAGTCAGTTTAGGCAAAAGACTCACTGATTACAAACATAGGCCTTCTGGAGCTGACACGGACTCTGACCACACTTGGTAAACAAATCCTGCATAAGTAAGAGAAATTCTGAGCACCATGGAGCTTAAGCATCCAGGTGACAACTTGGGATTCATCTCCTCAGCTTTGAGCTTCTGGCTGCTTGAAGTCTTCGTGGATGGTGGATAGGAGCTTTATCTCTCTGGTTGGCCCTAGTTAAAAGCTTCATATTGAAATAATGTCTTTTCATAATACTCATTCCTAGGCTTGTGTCCCATTTTCATATTTTTTAAGCCATGATTTTCTAAAGACTGTTTGGAAGAATGCCACTGCTGTGCTGAGCTAATGACATTCTGGTTAACACCCACCAAAATGGCTGCCCGGTAAAATATGAAGAGCCCTTACTTAGTACTGTTAAGAAGTACTGTAGAACCCAACGGAAGCTCGCTGACAGTACAGATGGGAATGGAAATTAGTGCAACCGTTGTGAAAAGGTGTGTGGTGGTTTGATTCAGGTGTCCCCCATAAACTTAAGTGTTCTCACTGCTAGGTTCCCAGCTGACCGCAATTGGAACTTAAAGCCTCCTGGAGGTAGAGCATTGTTGGGGGCGGGCTTATGGGTGTTATAGCCAGCTTCCCCTTGCCAGTGTTTGGCACACTCTCCTGTTGCTTTTGTCCACCTTATGTTGACCAGAGAGTGATGTCCACCCTCTGCTCATGCCATCATTTTTCCTGCCATCATGGAGCTTCCCCCTCAAGCCTGTAAGCCAAAATAAACCTCTTTTTTCCCACAAGCTGCTCTTAGTCGGGTGATTTCTGCCAGCAATGCGAACCTGACTGCAACAGTAAAGTGGTACCAAGGAGTGGGATTGTTGCTAGACACCTGACTGTGGCTTTGGCCTTTTGGAGCTGATTTTCAAGAGTAATGTGGAATGATTAGAAATCTTGGCCTAAGAGATGCCTTGCAGTGCTGTAAGTACAGCTTGATGGACTATTCTGGTCAGAGCTGAAAGACCTGAATGCAGTAAGAACTATGGACTGTGAGGTTTGGCTTATGAGGGTGAGAAAGAGCTTTACTTGGACTGGGCTAGCAGGTTGTGTGAGAAGTTTGCTGTTATGCCAGTGTCCTCAGAAGATGTGCAGGGTTGCTTTGCATAGATATGAACTGGTGTGAGCAGAGGGATATGGCACAGAAAAAATGAAATCTTTGGGTGAACTCTGCCCATTCGGCTGCAATTGAGAGATTACAACCTTTGAGATTGGGCCAGCTGACCTGCACTGGGGCAACAGGAAGAATGCAGACTCTTTTGAAGGGGCCTGAATGCTGAAGGAGTGTCCTGTTCTTCAAAGTCTGATTTATCCCCTCCTGGATTAACAAATTGGCACTCTGCCTTTTATTGTGGAATATAAGAAATGCAGGAAAGAGAGGGTCATTGAGTTTGTAACACGGTCTTGTGTTTTGGAAATGGCCATGGGCAGTGTGAAGCAGGTTTGCTGGATGCCTGCATGGAGATCCCATGGGGCCATGAGGATGGACTGTGGGTTGCAGTGGAGACCCAGTGGAAATGCAGGCTTCTGAGGAGAGCTGCTGGCCCCAGATGAAGTTTTCCAGGACTGTGAGTAGCCTAGCTGGAGGGGCGGAATTGGAACTCCAGAGACTTGTTGCTGTTCAGAATTATCGGACTTGGAGATTTGTCACTGACTAGTTGTTGGATTGGAATTACAGAGTTTGACATTTCCCCTGGTTGTTTTAAATCTTGTATTGGTTGAATATTTCTTTGCTTTGCCCAATGCCATCCTTTGCAGTGTGAATGTTTATTCTGTGCCATTATGGGTTTTTTGGGGGATTATTTTTGGTATTATGGCTTAGTTAAAAGACCTTGGGATATGGGGACGTATGAATATCATTGGAATTGATGAAAACTATGGGGACTTTTAAAGTTGCATGAATGCATTGCATTTTACATCATGTGTGGTTATCAGTTTATGGGGGCCAGGGGCGGAATGTGGTGGTTTGATTCAGATGTCCCCCATAAACTTAAGTGTTGTCACTGCTAGGTTTCCAGTTGATGGCAATTTGGGAATTAACACCTCCTGGAGGCAGTGTATTGTTGGGGAGAGGGCTTATGGGTATTATAGCCAGCTTCCCCTTGCCAGTGTTTGGCACACTCTCCTGTTGCTTTTGTCCACCTTATGTTGACCAGAGAGTGATGTCCACCCTCTGCTCATGCCATCGTTTTTCCTGCCATCATGGAGCTTCCCCCTCGAGCCTGTAAGCCAAAATTAACCTCTTTTTTCCCACAAACTGCTCTTAGTCAGGTGATTTCTGCCAGCAATGTGAACCTGACTGCAACAAGGTGCTTGGCATTATCTGCAGCTAAACCTAAGTGTATCCTGTGAGAAAGGGAGCTTAGTGTCTGAGGCATGGCAAAAGTGTGCATGAGGCGTAGAATGACGCATGATAGACACATGACTGAAAACTGCACAAACGGAAATGAACCCAAAGAGTTACCAAAAGGAGAATAGGTCAAAGAAATAACATGCTAGGAGTGTGTGTGTGTGTGAGAGAGAGTGAGTCTGTGTGATTCACATGCATGCATTCATGTGTGTTTGTACATGTGTGGAAATGTGCATGTGTATGCGCATGGGTGTGGAGGCCAGAGGACAACCTCAGGTGTTGCTCTGCTCACCTCTTTTTTTTTTTTTTTTTTTTTGTTTGTTCTGAGGTAGGGTCTCACTCTGGTCCAGGCTGACCTGGAATTAACTATGTATCCTCAGGGTAGCCTCGAACTCAGCAATCCTCCTACCTCTGCCTCCCGAGTGCTGGGATTAAAGGCGTGCACCACCATGCCTGGCTGCTCACCTCTTTTTGAGATAAAGTTTCTCATTGGCTTGGGGCTTACTAATTAGACTAGACTGGCATCCAGCGCTGAAATGGATACTGGGTTCCAAACTCAGGTCCTTGTGTTTGTGAGGCAGGTACTGACCCCCTGCCTCCCCCCTGCGAGCTGTCTCCACAGTCCCAGTTCATGGCATTTTCTTAACCTACAATATCATAATGAGATGAGGTGAAGGAAGGGAGGGGCCCAAAGAAGCAGGTAGTCTTTCTCAAATACCCAAGAGTAGAAAGACTTTAGACACATACAAAATGTGATGGTCTGTTATTAAGTTTAAAAGCAGATTAAGAGAATTCTAATATTAGAAGTAAAAAAAAAGTTGGCTTTTCTTGAGAAAAGATAGCTTTTGAAAAGTTTAGGTTGAGACAGAGACCATCATGTGAATAATATTTTTACTGAAACACACATTAGTGGCTGGACTGTTGTCCTTCTAGAGGGTTCACGTTTTATATTTGTATTCTATATTAAGCTCCATATTCATATATTTAGTGTATTGTAAGTATAATGTGTTCTTGAGCTGAGGACTTATTATACTGTCCAGATTAAACCTAAATTCATGATTCTCTTGCCTTAGGCTACTAAGGAGCTGGCTACACAGGAGTGTATTACCATCACTCCCAACTCATATTAGTGTGATTAAAAATAGATATAAGGAGCCGTGGTGGCGAATGCCTTTAATCCCAGCACTCGGGAGGCAGAGGTAGGAGGATCGCTGAGAGTTCGAGGCCACCCTGAGACTACATAGTTAATTCCAGGTCAGCCTGGACCAGAGTGAGACCCTACTTCGCAAAAAAAAAAAAAAAAAAATAGATATAAGGGCTAGAAAGATGGCTTAGGGGTTAAGGCGTTTACCTGCAAAGCCAAAGGACCTCAGTTTAATTCTCCAGGACCCACGTAAGCCAGATGCACAAGGTGGCACATGCATCTGGAGTTCATTTGCAGTAGTTGGAAGCCCTGGCACCCCCATTCTCTCCCTCTCTCTCTCTCTCAAATAAATAAATAAATAAATAAATAAATAAATAAATTAAATAAAATTAAGTAAATAGATAAATATAAGATTAAAATATATTAAAGATGCATAATCATATTCTGTATGCTTATTTATCCCTCAGTTATTCCCCCTTTAAGTTGGCTATAAAATGGATTCCTTATACTAATTTTTAAATATTTTTATTTCATTTATGAGAGGGAGAGAAAGAGAGAGAAAATGTGTATGGGTGCTCCAGGGCCTTCTGCAACTGTAAATCCAGACACATGCACTACTTTGTATATCTGGCTTTACATCAGTACTAGGGAATCAAATGTGGGCTGGTAGACTTTGCAAGGAAGTGCCTTTTACCAGTGAGCAATCTCCCCAGCACTTTTCTAAACTATTTTGAATCTTCCCTGAAATTCCTCTGCATTTAATCTAATACTCAATTTCAGTGCTTCTGTCTTGTCACCTTGATAATGAGGCTGCTTACAACAGTGTTTGCATTTGTGTTGAATAAATCCATAACTTGACTTATATTATGCTGTCTACAGCTTATAGCCCTACAGTCCACACTAGTTTGTATTCTTCAGATGATGAACATGCAGAGGACAATCGCTCACCTTTTGCCCGATATTTCCGATATCTAATGTACAAAGTATCATAATTATAAAAAGAAATAGATGGTCCTCTTCTGAGGAGAGAAAGAAAATTAGGGGCATTGAGAGCTACTACATCATTTTTCTTTACAATGTTTTTACAAATTAGAAAATGTAGAAAAACAGTTCAAATTTTTGAAATGGAAAAACTGATACAGAAAAGCAAATATTACATAGTTATAAGAACTGGTTGAAAAATCAAGGATAATTGTCCATTTAAAATATATACACTAGATAATATAATTATATATCTAGACTCAAATATTCCAGATAGAACAATTATCAAATATTATTTATTAGGTGTAATTGAATTTAAAAACATTAATATATTTAACCTTAATTATAAATAACAACATAGAAAAAATATTCCTTTCAAGGTGGTTGATGTACACTGCCTTGTGTACTATGGCTCTTTAGTGATATAATTCCAATTTTGTGAAGATATCTTGAGTCACTATGCCTATTTGGTTGCTGCTCCTTCACTCTGAAATTACTTTACTGTCATTTTTATTCACATTTCCCTCTAATACCTAACTATATTTACTCCAGAACATTCTGTTAGTGTAATGAACTTGATATCCTGTCTTGCTGTTCACACAAATGACTTAGTAAGCCTTCGCTGTATTCCCTGGACATTATATAGCAGCATATTTTAGACTGTATTATAAATGTCAACTTGTTTCCAACCTCACCAGCACTTTCCTTCACAAAACTGAGTTCCTTAAGAGCAAGTCCTACGACTTCTTATTTCCTTCAAACTGCTTAGTGCACTGCATGGAATATAGTAGGAAGAACTCAATATGTATCTGTTAGGGAAGGAGCATTGCTTTTCTGTCTATATATTACTCTGTTACATGCATTTTCTATTTAGAAAATCAGGAACAAGGAAAGCCTTGACCTGTAAGAGTAGGGTTGAAACGAGATTCTGCATTATTTTTAAAAGAAAGGTATGTTTACTCCATTTCTCCAGTAGTGTAGCACTCTATGGTAGTTTGGAACTTAAAGAGTAAAGCATCAAATATTGCTATTTCTAAATCTACTTGCATTAGATGTAGAGTTCATTCATCCATTCAAATGACTTAGGTGTCTGTAAATGCCCATTATTTCTTTGGGTTTCATTAGGGAAGGACAGATGTGAAACAGTTAAGGGCAGGTACCAGGAGCTGTATTTCTCTGCTTCTTTCCGGAATGATTGCTGGATAATCTGTTTACCCATATGCACACACTCTCTACTCTAGGGCTTTGTGACTAAGCAACAGGCTTTTTTTTTTCCTATACAAACTGTGTTAGTATGACACTGTCAGACTGTCAGATCGTCCAAACTAAAGGGGAAAATACACTATTGTTCTTTTCCATAAGTCCTTAGCATCTATTACTAATAATAAGCAAGCCCTTAAGATAATTTACTTAAGCAATCTTTCATTCAGTCTTCTAAAATTTAGTGAAAGTAAGAAACTATGTCCAAGTTTATTACATATTAATAAGTTAACATGAGAGGTTTTAATATTTCAATTAAATCTGCATTTATTTTATTTTTGAAGTATTAACTCTGTGTTTTAAAACTAACCTTATATTTTAGTGTGTTTTGCATTGTTTCATACCAAAACAGAGCTGGGGATGTGACTTAGTACATGGTTACCTAGCATGCACAAGGCCTTGGATTTGGTACTGAGCCCTGGAAAAGAAACTCTGAAACAATAGAAATGGGAAACCACACTTAGAATAAATGTCCTTTAAACCTAGAGCTTTATTTTAATCGAGATACATTTTTATTTAGTTTAAATTTTTTAAATACAAATGAATTTGACAATAACAACAACAAAAAAATCCCTTGCAGTTTTTAAGTTCACCCTATGGGAGGGCAAGAAATAGATAGATAGATAGATAGATAGATAGATAGATAGATAGATTTGCTGATAATCTAATCCAGGGCCACATGCATGCTAGGTGAATATTCTACTACTGTGCTACATCAGCCTAAGAATTATTTTTGATCATACTAACTCTAATCAAAAGAACTGTTTCATATTGACTAAGGCAACTTTGCTAAGAAGGGTGTGGGATGTGGCAGGCATGGGGACAGTTGGGAGGAACTGTTGCAAAGCTAGAAAGGAAGTAAGGAGCTGCCTTATTCAGGAGCTCCATCTACTACAAGGAGGCCAAGAAGAAATGTTATTGTTGCAAACCTGGAGGAAAAATGATGTAGACATAACTTGGTGGAAGTAATGCTAGATAAAACAGTTTCAAAAGATATTTTAGCACATATGTTAGAGATGTGAATTTCAAATTATGTCTGTATATTGAAAAGTAATAGATCGATAATAACTTGAACTTCAGCCATTACTCAGGCCCCTCCATCTATCTTAACTAGTTCTTAAGTCTTCTATAGAACCTATGTGTGAAAGCAAAACTGAGAAGTTGAGTTTTGGTCACACATTTGCCTGGGTGACAAAGATTCACTCATTGCACAATTGTTAAGCATTTCCTGTCTGCCAGCAAGTACTCTGGTGCTTGGAACATATCAGTAAGTAAGACAAAGACCCTACTTCCATGGGTGTTGCAGTTGCCTTCACGTTGCTGGGATAAAGCACCCGACCAAAAGCAGCTGATGGGAGGAAAGTTTTTACTTTGGCTTCCAGTCTTGAAGGGAAGCTTCAAAGTGGCAGGGGAAAGCATGGCATGAGCAGAGGCTGGACATCACTTTTGACACAGCAAAGTGGAAAACAGCAGCAGGAGAATGAGCTAAGTTCTAACAAAGGGGAGCTGGCAATAATGTCCATAAGCCTGCCCCACAAAGCACACCTCTTCCAGCAAAGCTCCATCTCCTTGTCACCAGCTGGGGACCAAGAATTCAGAACACATGAGGTTATGGGGGACATCACATTAAAACCACCACAACACAGCATAGGTTTTGACAGTGAGAAGATGTAGATAATAATTATAATGACAAATATGTAAATAGTATCTTAGATAATAATTACTGCAGATTCTCAAATATCCAGTGAGCTCTATGTCCAGTCCAAGAAATCTTTGCAGAACTCTCTCCCTCTCTTTTGCATCTCTAAATTTCCTCATTCAAACCCTGCTCTCCTTTTTGCTCCTTTACCCTGTAATTTTATATTCCAGTCTATACACAGTTTTCCAGCTTCGGTCCCTAGGGCAAGTTTTGGAGGTGTTGTATCAGTTATTTTCAAGAAAACAAAATGCCTGACAAGAAGCAGCTTATGGAAGGAAAGACTTTATTTCATCTTACAGTTTGAAAGTGTGGTGTCCATTATGGCAGGGAAAGCACACAGGAGCAGGAAGCTGTTGTCTCATTGTCACATCATCAGGGAGGAGGGAGAGAAAGAGAGAGAGAATAGCAATTAGGGCTGGACTATCCAACTTGAAGTCTTGTCCAGTGTCATATTTCTTCCAGCAAGGTTCTATCTGCCCCAAACAGTGTCACCAGCTACAGATTAAATATTCAAACACAAGAGACTTTAGAGAACATTTGCATTCAAACCACCATAGGTATATTTGCTACTTATATTGTACATTTTCTGAGTACCTTGCACATCCTTTTTTTCCTTCTTGGTTGACATGCCACCTGCACCCAGTATTTTTCTTTTGGATTTCAAACAAGCACCACAGTTCAAGGTAAGGATTTGCTTTCCTGAGTAGCCAGAAGGAGCAGCCCAGAAATGTGAAGAGTTTGCTGGCATGGCATCAACTTTCACCTTGGTAGTGAGATTAATGTGAAATCTATAACCTGGGCATGCAGGATATATCATATTTCCTGATATTGTACAAGCACATTTTATTTTGATTTTATTTAGATTCTGATGCCCTGTCCCATTGTGTGGCAGAATTTACAAAATACTGTTTACAAGGCTTATCACCCCTTCCTGACCACTAAAGAAGAAATGGAATACTTCACCATCATTTCCTCCAAGGCAGCTTTAAACGCAATTTCTTCCTTAAGAATGAAACCTCTGTAATCATGGATATTATTTAAAATTATCCAGTGGTGTGATTTTGGACAATATATTCAACTTCTTGAAGACTTAATTTCTGCATTTTTCAAAGAAAGACACCACCACCAGCTAGCTCATAGAGTTGTGAGGGTGAGATAAGAACAACCTATGTGAAATACTTAACCCAGGATGTAAATATCTCAAATAAATAGCAGCCATTACATTGTTACTGTCATATGTATTTATGTTTCCTGTGGTGCTATAATTGTACTGTGGTATGAAACTGAGAGACATTTTGTCTCCTCCTGCTTGTTCATTACTTCATATCTGACCAGTTTTTCATGACAGTAATCTTTAATCAGCAGCTTAGTTCCACTCCTTCAAGCAGGAAGTCCTCATGGCCTCTCCTTGTAGATGTTGAAATCACTTTTTGATTGATGACACAGATTAAACCCACTATCACCAAGGATGATACTTGGAACAACAAAAAATGAAAGTGACACTACAAATTTGGTAAGATCTCAAGGGCAATATGGTATATGGTTATAAGTGCACACATTTCTGTTTTTGAATGTTTAACTTGTTATAATATAGTAAGTAATACAAGGTGAATTAAATAATTTATTGCATTTGCTCATTTTTTTGCTTCCTTTTGTTGCTTGTTATATGTACACATGCAATGTGATTATTAAATAAGTTAGATCATTTAGTGGATTTTAAGTGATGTTTTTCATATATCAGAGGGTTTTTGTTGTTGTTTTGTTTTGTTTTGTTTTGTTTTATAGGCAAACCCACCAGACTTGCCTTTTTTTATGTGAGAGAGCAAGAGAGAGAGAAAGAATTTTTGCACCAGAGCCTCTAACCATTGCAATTGACCTCCAGACGAGTGTACCCTCTTGTGCACATTAGCAATCTTGGGTGTTTGCATCACTTTGATCATCTGGATTATGTTGGACCTGAAGAGTAGAACATGAGTCCATAGGCTTTGCAGGCAAGCGCCTTTACTGTTGAGCTCTCTCTCCAACCCTTAGTTATTTTTATAATAAGTAGGTTTCCTAATGTGGACATAGTATATACTGTAAATAATTTATGAAAGTTAATGTGGCAATCCTATAAAATAAAATAACAATCCAATTTCTCTAATAGAAAGGATTATTTTTCTTTTTTTTAAAAAAAGCTTTTTTAACCCAAGACCTAATTAAGCAGAAATTTAGAAGAAAAAGTGACAAAATTAAGATCTACTGTCAGCAGAAGTTCTCATTCTAGAAAATTTTAATTGTCATATATGGAGGCAAATAATTTTTAATGGATAATTAAGAGTTTACCACTAATGATTGTCACAATTTACACAAATGAAATGGTAGCAATCGTACAACTATTAAGGGAGTAGAAACCCTGTAGAGAAATATTAATTGTGTTATAGGGCTTTAAGCTTAGAGACAAGAAAAGAATTATGGGTAACTTTAAACATACAAAATTAGGCTCTCTGGAGAAAAACAATTAATTTACCATAGATCTATTCACTTGTATGGCCAGATCTAAGTAACTCTTATCTCTCCCTTGGTAACTGACAATGTACATCTTTGAAAATCTTTCAAAGAAAAATTGCATATTTAAATTTCTTGCAGTAGATTATTTTAAATCTATTTATATAAAATAATATTATATCTTTGTTCCCTTGAAATGTGTTCCTCAAACTACAGACACAATTTGTGCCAAACTGGCAATGTTTAGTCTTCTAGAAAAATCTGTCACCTAGAAAACAGGTGGCTCTGGCTTTGGTCCTCGTTGTTCTGTGTCTCTGCACACCTGGACTCAATTGTTCAGTCTCAAGGGGAACAGGTGGGATGAGAGTGGCTGTCATGCAGGAAATAAATGAACTTAGCACAGTGGATCACTCCTGCCCCAGGCGGTTCAGGGAGTGGATGGGCGGGGTATGGGCCATGGGAGGCTCAGTAGGGAGCCAAATAGAAGGGTCCATAATGCAAACCCAGACTTTGCATTCTAGAATAATTCCTGGAATTAAGTAGGGTCTGGCAGCCTGCTCACCCAGTAGATAAGTGCAGGTTAACAGCAAGGCAGGTGCTCCAATTGGCTGGACAATTGTAAGCCTGGTATAAACACGGCTTGTTGGTTTGTTCTCACTGCTTTAAGAGTGTCAGTTTTCCAGCCTTCAGGTAGACTCCACTAATTTATTCTGGGGAGCGCCTTGTTTATTTATTCACTTTTCAATTCACAGCAGAGGTAGTTGGAATGACAGTGAAAGGAAGATTACAGTTCACTTTATCTGTGTTGGTCTGCAAACATAAGTAAAAGAGGATGTCCTGATATACTCTATACCTTAGGTTTGGAAATGGAAAGAACTGTGTCATTCATCTCTGGTATTTGATCATTAGGAGAAATCACAAAACTATTCTTTGTTTTGTGAAAATACAATCATATAAAAAATCACCATGCAAGGGCACATTGAATCAAAGAACTCATCTGAAATGTCATGGAACAATCCGAGACAGTGATTTGGATATTTTGAAACTAGCAAAGTTTGAGATATTCATTGACTCAAGAAAGCATAAGATATTGTAGTCATCACACTAGATGGTGACACATGAGAAAGAACAGAATGCAGTCCCCGACGGCAGGGAGCTCTCAGACAGCCCAGCCGTTTCAGCCTGCTGCGTGTGGGCGGATGGAGGTGTGCACAGGTGTTACAGGACTTCAGATCAGGCCTGCTCTTCAGGGGAAAATAGCATTTCTGCTACTCAAGTGGAACAGAAGCTGTTTCAAAAACAGGATTGCAGACTTAAAATATGTCGGTGTCCTGAAGTCAGCACCAGACAGTGACTGAAGTTTAACAAGATGAACATTGAAAAAAAATCATATGCTACACTGGCATTTACTGTATGTTTTAGGGTATCATGGACTGTTCATGACAGAACACTAATTCAAATGACACCAGACAAGAAGGTAATGAAAGTCTCAAGGTACTTTGGGCACATCTGTATCACATCCTCAGATGTTGGCATGGAGGATCTTCTGGTCTCTGGCCATTTTCTTCAGTGTTTCCTTCCTTGTTAAGCTGTTTGTACATGGAACTTTCTGGAGATCATAGCTTACATGCAAGCAACATTCCAGAACAATAACATGTACTTTACTAACAAGTAGTAGCAGAAGAAGACCAAGGGAAGCTCTGGCTGGGTCAGGCAGAAGAAGCCAAGAGAATGTGAGGCTTCAAATGGCCTAACCTAGAAAGAGAATTTGCTGACCCAAACCAGGTGTCCTGGGTTCTGGTAACAGGTAGATGCTGTAGAAAATCAGGTAGACTTATTTAAAATAAGAATGCTGGGGGCTAGGAAGATGACCCAGCTGTTAAAAGTACTTGCTTGCAAAGCCTGTTGTCCCAATTTAATTCTCAAGCTGCTCACTTTAACTGGATACAAAAAGTGGTGAAAGGGCTGGGGAGATGGAGTAGAGCTCTGTTAAGGTGCGTGCCTACAAATTCTAATGACCCAGGTTCAATTTCCCAGTGTCCATGTAAAGCCAGATGCATAAAGTAGTACATGTTTCTGGAGTTCGTTTACAATGATGGCTGGAGGTCCTGGAGTACTCATTCTCTCTTCCTCTCTCTTCTTCTTCTTATTCTGTCTTTCTCTGCTAATAAAGAAATAAAAAATATAAAAAGCAGTGGTGAAAGAAACTGGTGTTTGTTTTCAGATATAAGATGTTCTGGCCTGCCCATACACACACCCACATGCATGGACACACACACACACACACACATTTTTTAAAAGAATGTTTACTGAGCAGTGCAACCACCCAAACCTCATGGTTTGTTTTTGTTTTTTTTTTTTTTTTTTTGAGTAGGGGCTCACTCTAGCCCAGGCTGACCTAGAATTTATTTTGCAGTCTCAGGCTGGCTTCAAACTTACAGTGGTCCTCCTACCTCAGTCTTCCAAATGCTTGGATTAAAGGCATGTGCCACCACACCCACCTTTTCTTTCATTTTTTAATTATACTTTTTATTTTGAGATAATTGTGGACTCATCCCATGTGAATGTTTAAATGTTAAACATTTTTCTTAGATTAAAATATAAATATATAATATGTAGAATATAACAGGAAGTATCCAAACTTCCTAAATTACTCTGAAAACTGTTGATTTAGTAGTTTATTAAAGAAATTTTCAATGGCTATTTGAAATCAACATCTGTGCTTAAAACCCTGGAAAGAGCTTGTCCAGGGACTCCAGAGAAACAAGATCAATAGCATAGAGAAATACATAGATAATAGATACACAGATAGACACAAAAATAGATTATAGACACAGAAGTGTAGTGGATATATAGAGAGATGTATAGATCATAGATAAGTAGATAGATAGGCAGACAGATAAACAGATAGGTATACAGGTAAATAGGCAGATAGATGATGATAAGATTTACTTTAATGAACTGGTTCATGCAACTGTGTAGGCTGAGGCTTCTCAGGAACTGCAGTTCACAAGATGGAGACTCAGGAAAGCCCCTGGGATAAACACAGTCCGTGTGTCTGATCCACCAGCAGACTACGCTCCATTAAAAGGAGGCAGAGATCCAGAAGCCTTGCTTATTCCTTTATTCTCTTCAGGCCTTCAGTGGATTGGAGGAGGCCCACTTGAGCAGGGAAGAAGAATCTGCTGTCCACTAACACAAATGTTAATCTCATCCAGAAATCTTCTCCCATGCACCCTCAGAAATAATAAACCAAGTACCTGGGCTCCCTGTGGCCCAGTCAAGTAATACACATGCGCTTTAACCCTTCCAAATCCAGAGTTCCTGAACTAGTGTTGCTACTAAAAACCTATGTGATATCAAGCAGATAATTTGTGTTCTTGTTTTGTTTTTCTGTTTAAAGTGTGATTTTCAACATTTCCACATGTATATATTATATTTTTGATCATGTGTACCCTGCATTGCCCTCCTTCATCCACTCAGTCTCACTGGACTCCTTCTTTTAATTACTTCCCAGTGGTGATGCCATGGGATAGAATGCCACTCCCTGTCCTCACCCCTTCACTGTTTTAGCTCATTATGGAGGGGAGTGGCCTCGCAAGCCCTTCCCCTAACTAAAACAGAATGTTAACTGGCCCCAACACGTGTATGTGTGGTGCAGATAACTGCATCTGACATGAAGTCATGAGTGCAATGGTGTTGTCCTGTCCAGACACTGTAGCTCTGACATTGTTTTTGTCCCATCTTCCGTGATCCCTGGGCCCTGGAGGGGAAGATAAATGTCTCACTTAGAGCCTAGCCCTCATTACTCATCTATTTCCAGCACTTGACCATGTAACCACATCCCAATTCTTTCTGCCCTTTGACAAATTGCTCCCCAAGCCTTAGAGGAGGTCATGTGGATGTCTCCTTTAGTATTGGCCCTCCATAGACAATTAGAAGATCAGCACTATGACAAGTTTTGAGTCTCCTCTGTAGTCATCACCATCTGCAACAAAACAAAACAAAAACAAAAAAACCTTCTCAAACTGTGTAGCAGACAGCTTTAGGTTCACTAGGTTGAACATCCAGACCAGACACAGTTTATGGGAGGAAGAAGAGATTTACTTGAAGCTTACAGACCCAGACGAGGGTCTATAATGGCAGAAGTTGGCCTTATTTCACATGACCAAGTAGAGAGTAAGAAAAGCCACCACCAATACCATAGGCAAGCACACTTCTGGAACTCCAGGCACTTTGTATATCTTTCTACTGGAATTCCAAATCCACCCCCACATCTTAGGGATGAACCCTAGGAACCACCCACAGGCAGCTGGAAATCCAAGAAGCTTTAATAAAACTGAATATATTGGGGGACATCCATTCAAGCCACCATACTAACCAAAGGTAAAAATAGCACTAATCTATGAGCACAATTAGAGGGCAATTTTATGGTATGAGAGATGGGAAAGATGGGAGGGCTTAAGAGGAAGGAGTTTGCAGTTTGGTCCATTTAGAAAATAAAACTTTGAACTTGATTTAAAACTTAAAATTTTCCTGGTCCCTGTTAGAATTAGGAATGCTTTCTTCTCTTATCTCTCCTTAAAAAATCTCATCGCTTGGGCTAGACAGACTACTCAGTGGCTAAGGCATTTGCCTGTAAAGCCTAATGACCTGAGTTCAGTTCCCCAGTACCCACATAAAGCCAGATGCAGTGGTGCCTGCATCTGGAGTTTGTTTTCACCAGCTGGAGGCCCTGGTATGCCCATTTATTTTCTCTATGTGTCTCTCTTCTCTGTCTCCTCCATCTCTCTTTACTGGCAAATAAATAAAAATGTTTTTAAAAATATCACCTTTAGGACCTGGAGAGATGGTTTAGCAGTTAAGCGCTTGCCTGTGAGGCCTAAGGACCCCAGTTCAAGGCTTGATTCCCCAGGATCCATGCAACTCAGACACACAAGGTGGCACATGCACCTGGAGTACGTTTGAAGTGGCTGAAGGCCCTCTTGCGCCCATTCTCTCTATATATGTCTGCTTTTCTCTCTCTCTCTTTCTTTCACTCTCAAATAAAAAATAAACAACAAAAAATCATCTTTCTTTGCCATCATCTCCTTAGCTTCTGATCCTAGGAGAGTAAGGATTTAAGGATGAACCAGGAATGGTGGTGCATGCCTTTAATCCCAGCACTCGGCAGGCAGAGGTATGAGGATTGCTATGAGTTCAAGGCCAATCTGGAACTACAGTGAGTTCCAGGTGAAATAAAGACCATACCTTAAAAACAAAAGATATAAGGAGAAGGAAAGTATAGAAAGGAATATTCTCATTTGGGTGACAAAGTTATAATATAGCTTTGTCATCTCACTAATTACCAAATGTTTAAAGGTGATTCTTTTATAAGACATGCTTTGGAGAGGAATTTGAGACTATTTGACAACCTCTCCTTGACAACAATAATGCTTTTATTTTCTTGAAAGTGCACTTTCTCCATCTCCTGTTTTTATAGCGATCCACGTCATTTATTTGTCCACATGTCATTGTTTTGTCAGAGGGACAGCTGAAAAAGGCAAACACTGGTTCCTGATGGACACTCCCTACCATATGAGAACAACGCCTGTCTTATTTGCTGAATGGTTTCCAGGGCAAAGGCCACCTCTCTCTTGCTTTGCAAAAGCAGTGCATGTGGAGCAGTAGCATGGAGCCTGTGCCTGTATCAGTGCTGAGGATTCACTCAGGGTCAGTGTCTTTGCACAGTGAAGCCCTCATTGCTACCCTTAGGGGACAGTGACGCTCCTTCATTCTTCTCTGTGGGAGGCTTTGGGAATAACTACAAAGACTCGGGAGATCTTTGAAAATCCCCTGTATTGGGTGCATACCATACTTCATCCCTCTGCAGAAGATGTGAGATTCTAAGACTCATAGTACTTCATTCGGACATGGATGTCTGGCACTTTGGTTGAAATACCGCATATTTATTAATTCTTGGGAAGTTGTTTGAAAATTTTCCATTTAAATATTATGACTCACCATCCCTTAATCCACACCCTTTTCTTCTCTATAAGTTCTCTGCTGTGTGACGTTATAACTATGTAATGTCTTCCTGACTTCCCAGCATCCTTATTTGCTGAATTTTCCACCAGTCACATGCATCAGAGACACCAATGAATTTGTCCTTCCTTCCGTGCAGCCACTTGAACAGCATCTCTGTAGGCTGATTGAATCCACTGTCTTTTCATCACCAAGAATAACCTGATATAAATGGTGATAACTGTGAACGATGCAGATCATGGTATACTTTTTTAAAAGATTGATTGGCAGAAATTTTTAACACTAATTAGAATTATTTTCTATAAATTCACAAACAGAACCATTCATTATCATACTCTTAAGACAAACTAAAGCTTAGAGAAGCAACTTCTCCTTAAATTAGTTTAGAAATTATTTGTAAATGTGTAATGAAGAGCCTTAAGCAGAAAAGAGACAACATAGTAAGAAACAGCCCTAATCACATATCTCACCTTCTAAACAACCTTCCCATCCCCTAAATGATAAAATAACTAAAACTCACATAGTCAATCAAATTCTTAATCACCGCTAGTGACACAGTATCTGATGGAAAAGGACGTCTGCTCTGATTATGATAAATTGATGATCTGGAGAAAGATTAAAGATGCAGCTTGCATACAAATTCAGCGTGCTCGCTCTCTCCATGCCTGTGTGCTTATGGGTTTGTGCATTTCTGTATGTGTCTGCATGTCTAGCTTATACACATAGAGACTTTGGATCTCCATAGAAAGAGATATGGATATTAAACATTAGTAATCTAGCTCTTCTATAAGAAACAACTGAAAGACTGGAGATTATAAATCTGGAGGAAATACATGAAGTGACAAGAAAGGTTTTCTACCATGCCTCTGACAAGTTAAAGACATTGTATTTAGGGAACACATTATGTCTCAAGAACAGGCTTCATAACCATCTTCAATATGTAAATCAACTGTGGAAAAGATCGAAGTCATCCTCCTAACAGCTCTCTTCTAGGGTGTGCTGTGTCCTAAGTATGAACAGAAGCAAAGCCCAGGAGAGATAAGAGGGGAAAAAATGAGATGTGATTCAACAAGGCCTATTTGTAATTGAATACAAGAATTTCAAGTGCTAAAATTAAAACTGCTTCTCAAAGCTACACATATGTGGTAATGTTTTCCCTAAGCACTTAGCAAATGAAAAGGTTTTGAAAAATACAGTGCTATTCCATTTATGTGGTTTACTCAGAGATAGATCAATTACATTAATAACATCATTTGGAAAGAAAAGATATTTGTTAAGCCAATTTCAATTTATGTTTTATTTATTTTTATGTGGGGCTATAGTTGCTTATAAAAAGACTGCTCAATTATTTTTCAATTGCCAAGAAATATATATTTTTTTCATTTATTTATTTGAGAAAGACAGAGGGAGGGATGGAGGGAGAGACATTGAGAGAGAGGATGGGCACTCCAGGGCCTCCTGCTACTGCAAAGAAACTCTAGACTCATGCCTGCAATACTCTGTGTATCTGACTTTCCATGGGTACTGGAGACTCAAACCCAGGCTGCCAGGTTTTGGAAGCAAGCACTTTTAACTGCTGAGCCATCTCCCCAGATCAAGAAACATATTTTAGAAACAGCCATGTGCATTGTTAGAATTATTTGGCTTCAAGTGACAGAATAGCCACCTATAACGGGGTTAACCAAAAAGAGAGGTTTTTGGCTCCTGGTGATAAAGAGCCAGTTTCTGTTCTACCTTTTTTCTTTCCTTGGCTCAGTATTGACTATGCTAGTCAAACTTTCCCTTTGTTCTAGATAGCCTCCAAGAGCTTCATATTTACATACTTACAGGTCTAGTCCGCCAAAAAGAAAGTATGTCTCTGGGGCTAGAGATGGCTTAGTGGTTAAGCACTTGCTTGTGAAGCCTAAGGACCCTGGTTTGAGGCTCGATTCCCTAGTACCCACATAAGTCAGATGCACAAGTTGGCACATGCATCTGGAGTTCGTTTGTAGTGACTGGAGGCCCTAGTAGGCCCATTCTCTCTCTCTCTCTCCCTCTCTCCCTCGGTCTCCTTCTTTCTCTCTCTGTCGCTCTCAAATAAATAAATAAATAAAATTTTTTTTTTTTTTTAAAAAGAAAGTATTTCTCTGTGGTGCTTGCTTGAATGTGAAATGCCCTTTATAGCCTCAGGTGTTTTGAATACTTGTTCCCCAACTGTTGGCAATTTTGGAAGGTTGTGGAGCCATGAAAGATGGGAGCTGGCTTGAAGAGATAACATTGAGATTTATTATTCTAACCCACTGGCTGTTCAGAGCTGGCTCACTCAAACTACGTCCTTTCTGCTGCTGCGGCAAGGTGTGACATGTTGGCTTCCCGTTTTGCCATGCTTAGCTGCCATGATGAAACTTCCCCTTGAAATTGTAAGCCAAGTACAAAACCATTCCTCTCACAAGCTACTTTTGTTTCGATGTTTTGTCCCAGCGATGAGAAGGTAGGTGCTACAGCCTTCCTCAAGCAGCAGTGAAACACGGCCCTTACAATTCATTGCCTTCAATTGGGATTTATGTCCAATTTTGAACCGCTTGGTGACCAGATTAAAACAGATGCTGATCAAGGCTGTGTTACACATCTGTTATAAGAAGCTGACAGCAGTGAGAGTGGCACTCGGGCTATAGATACTGAAAGTTTGATGAAATTCTCCAGAGAAAAATTATGGGGCAGGTCTTCAGAAGATGAGAACAGGATAGGTTAGCTAGAGCTATTTGCAGTGTCTTGAAAGGCAGGTTCGTGATGTCATCTGAAGTCCACTAAAATCACATTCCCCAGAACTGGTTCCTTGAAGGATTTGTTCTCTAAGGAAGAGGTTAGTGGAAGCTAAACACTCAAGTAAATGGAAGCTCTCTCCCTGTTCCAAATTTAGATACTATTTTTAGTTAAAAAAAAACCACTACCACAGACAACTCACAGTCTGTCTTCCTATACCTCTGATCAAAATAAAAACTTGCTAACATACAAAGTTTGCTATTTTATGGTGTTTTCTTATTCATATTTCATCAGAAATACTCTCCAGATAATTTTTATTTCACTCTCTAAGCTCAATTTGCATAGCATAAATGCCAATGTTATAGGATTCACAGAGAAATGTTCTCTAAAAAGTCTTTGTTTGAGATTGATTCATTACAACCATAATTCCATATTTTCCTTTTGTCAGATACAATTTTATTTAACCTAGCCCACCCTGTCTTAAAGGTAAGGGTATATTTCATATCTACAGGCAGATGATTATATTTAAAACATTGTGTTTTCTTTTCTTAATTTTTTGTACCATTTGACTCATTTTTCCCACCATCTGAGATATCTTGACGTCTAACCTGTCTTTGAATAAACTCTTATCACCATCTCTCCTCCTACTCCATATTAGGTGTGAGTTTAAGGCAAACATTCAGTAACTTCCTCATCCATTGCCATATTCTCTACCCCAGGATCTCTTAAGCAAACTTTCTTCCCATCTCCAAAGCCCGATTCGATGGCATGGACCCTAAAGTTTATATAGTCAGGGTAATGATTAGTTCCCAATTGAGAATTGTGAGTATGAATTGGAAAATAATATTAATTAGTGAGGCTTTGGCATTCTTGCTATCTAGGTATGGTGTGGTAGAGGAACAGGGCAAAATTAATGAGATTAGGTAAGAAGTCGATGCTAGTGCAGAGGTTATTCTTGGCTTGTATTTTCTCTTCGACAAATTGCAAGAGAATGCAAAGCAAAAGGAGTGATCTCTTACTTAATGTTTGGTTATTGCAATTTGATTCCATGCCTTCTACTCTCCAGAAACCAATCTCTCTTGGGTCACCAATATTCTACAATTACCAAATGCAAGGTCATATTCTTGCTTTTATGTCACTTGATATTTCTGTGGGTTTTGTACTCTTGAGACCTTTCTCCATGTAATTCTCCTCCCCTCCCCATTTTAATGTCATTTTAATGACATTTTTCTTATTTCTGTGGTCCTTTATTTTCAGTCTCTTGTTATCCCCACCAGAAAATCAATGTAAGCCTAAATGTATCTATCACTCATCACTCTCTACATAGTTATACATAATTTCCCTAACACATGGAATTTTATTTCAACAACTCTTTGGAGACGTAATGTGCATGCTATACAATTTACTTATTTAAAGTATTTGATACAATGTTTATATGTTCACAGAATTGTGCTCATCACAATCAATTTTAGAATATTTTTATCACCTGAATGAGAGATTTCCTATTTTTTAGCAGTCACTATTTATTTTTCTCCAGCTTTGCACCTCTGACTCTGTAACCCTAGGCAACTATAATACTACTTTCTGACCCTGTGAGTTCATTTCTTCTAGATGTCTGACATAAATAGAATTATCATACATGATATGGTCCTTTGTAACTGGTTTCTTTCACTTAGCAAAATGATCTGAACGTTCATTCAATTCATAATATGTCACATATCAGTATTCCATTCATTTTTAATTACCAAATAATATTCCTGAGATGGTTAAATTCTGTTGTTGACTTCATCAGACTGGGAATCAAGTAATAGTCACCCCTCTTGGGTGGGCCTGGGCAAGTGCTTCTGGAAAGACTAATGGAGGGAGAAAGACCTTCCTACAGAGTAGGTGGCCATTCCAATGGTGGACTAAAGATAAAGAAATTCCAACAGAACATGGGGTATTTTGCCTTTCTACCTGTGCTGCATGTTGGCATATGCTTCTACTCTGTTTCTGCTGTCTTTTTGTGGACACTGGAAGCTAGCTTCATCAGAGATCCCGTGTGGCCTAAAGACCAGTGGCTCTCTCCAGGAATCCTCCAGGCTATTAGTGCCAGGTCGGAACTGCTGAAGTATCCAGCTTCATGAACTGAACAGCTACTGGGTTCTCTGACTCCTCAGCCTGCAGACAGCTATTGTTGGACTGTTCAGCTCATATCCTGTGAGCCAATCTAATAAATGCCTTATAATGCATCCTCATGAAATTGGTCCTGCTCTACAGAACCCTGACTAATATAATTGCATGGTGCAGACAAACCAGATTTTACTTTTCCATTTGATAAGAATTTAAATTATTTCTTCTTGGTAATTCTGATTACCATCATCAGCATGTGTTTACAAGGTTTTCTCTGGATGTATGTTTTTTATTTCTGAGTATATACCAGAGTAGAACTGCTGTGTCATATGGTAACTCCATGTCTGACTTTTCTTGAACAACTGCCAAATTGTTTTACAAAAAGGTCACACTGCTTTACAGTGTCATAGCATTAGAATGTAAATAAATTTGTGATCTCTTATTTTTCCATATTATTGTCAATACTCATTTTATATGTACTTAAATTTTTATATGTTTAGCCATCTTACTGTGTGTGAAGTAATAATTTTAATCTGTATTTTCTACCCAGTACTACGTGTTATATAGACCACAGAAGTTCCTGAAATCCTTCTTTCCATTTTATTTAAATACTATATGTTGCACTTGTAGCAGAGTGCCATAAATCACATAGCTTATAAATTACAGAAATGTGCTGTTCACAGTTCTAGAGGCTGAGCATCCAAGATCCAGGAATTGAAAGAGTCAGTGTTTAGAGAGGATCTTCCTTCTGGTTTACAGAGTCCATCTTTCTCTAACCTCATGTGATGTAGTGGGTATATGAGCTCTCTGGGCTTTCTTTCATCAAGACATTGATACCACCAATAAGGGCTCTGTCTTTGTGATGCAATCACCTAGCAAAGTCCCTTCCTCCTAATATCATCTGTCATCTTCAGATTAGGATATCAATATATACATTGAGGTAAGTGGAAGGACATACTCTATCAGAGCATATCTTTAGATTTTGTTGCCTCTGCCTTAATTTAAGACTTTATTAATTCTCACTCTGGATTGGGATATATATGTGTGTATATATATTTATATATATAACACATATGTAAAATATAGGCAATATATATGTAAAGAAAGATGTTTGTGTATTTGTACATATCTAGGCAAGTATGCATATGGTGAAGTGAGTGTTTGTATGTAACCCTGCTCATTTTTTCTGTGTGAAATTTCTTTTTTAAGAATATGGTCACTTTTTTCTATGGAAATCTAAAAGTGTAAAAGGAAAAGGTTTGTAAAAGTAGTCCATTGCTTCCTAATAAACTAAGGGACTCAATTCTTTAAAACCACGATTTCTTTATTCTTTGGGCAGCAAATAAATGATGAAGAGGGACAGAGTGACTCAAATGTGGAAAGTTAGCCAGGCATGGTAATGCATGCCAGTAATCCCAGTACTTGGGAGATGGAGGCAGGGAGATATGGAGTTTAAGGCCATCCTTAGCTACATAGTGAGTTCAAATCCAATTTAGGACATTTGATATCCCGTCTCAAAAAAAAGTAAAAGACAAAATTTTATCAACTAAAATTAAATCACAGTTTATGAAAATATAGAAACTGATCCTAAGACAGGCATTGTGGTGCATGCCTTTAATCTCAGCACTCAGGAGGCAGAGGTAAGAGGATCACTGTGAGTTCACAACCAGCCTGGGACCACAGAGTGAGTTCCAGGTCAGTCTGGCCTAGAGTGAGAGCCTGCCTTGATCTTATTAAAGAATGAGAGAAAAGCTGAGACATAGATGAAGTTACTGGAGCAAAACAGAGTGAGAGAAAGACAAATTTTGATTTGTTTGTGTTTCGAGGGAGATTTAAGAATTAAATAGTTCTTTAAAAAGAGACAAAATAATCTTGATATTTTAGAAAGTTCTTATTTTGTTTATGTTTTTGAGGCAAGCTCTCACTTCCAACCCAGGCTCACCTGGAACTTACTCTGAGGCTTAGCCTGGCCTCAAACTCACAATAATTCTTCTATTTCAGGTTCCTCATGAGTGCTGGGATTAAAGGAGTGAATAGCCAGCCCTGGCTTTCAGAAGGCACTTTGAGGGCTATTAGACATAGTCTTGCTGAAAAATATTTACTAGTGAATAGATTTTCAATCTCAATTATTTCTACACTGTACTTTCTCTAGCTACAAAGATACTTATCATGAATAAACCTTATTTATTGTCTATATCAGTGATAGAGACAACACAATAACATTTATGGAATATCTTTTCTGTTCTAAGTGTGAAATTCTATTCTCGCACTATGTCCTCACAAATTTTAGGATTATTAAATGCATGACAGAAATGTCACCTACCATAAGAATGTTAAGCAAAGTAGTATGGTTAAGCAGGAGAAATGCCCAGGGTCCCAGAACTAGTAAATACTTGTACCAGGAATTCATCTATTGCTTTTCCTGCTTGCTAATCTGCACTGTCCCTAGTCTAAGCACACATCAAAGTATTATTCTATCATGTAAGTATCAGAATTGAGGCAAAATATATTATTTAACAACAAAAACAAGTAAGTATTAGGGTAGTCAGGAAAGAGGAGAAAAAAGGGACTCAAGACAACCATAGGAGATAAAGTGTGAAGGTAGTGGCATCCTACCGTAAAGACTCATGTGGCGGAAGGAAATAGTCTAAGAATATTCAGTTCAGCTTCATAAGAAATTACTTTTCTGGTTCATCTCTTTGGGACAAATGTTCCTGCCTGATTTAATAGAAATGGTTTTCTTGGCAGATACCTTTGAGCCATACTCTGAGATTCAGAGAGATTTTGTGCTGGAACCAGCTCAGCCAGCATGCTTGAACAAGCAGAATTACTCCTCTAAGCTATCTGAAATGGACCTGAGTTACCAATAAGCAAATCATAACACACAAGAATGGAAAAGACAAACATGTATTCCCTCCAACTAGTGCCTGCATTAATCTGATTAATTAAAGCATGAATGAAAATCATTTACTTGTGCTTGTTATAAAAGAGCAGCATTAAATTTGTTCTTCACCCTGGGAGATGTACAATGATGGCTGGAACTCTCTGGTTTTAGCCCCATTGCTTTCATCTGTTTCCTACGAGAGGAAGCTAGTCAAGTGCAGAAGGAGGGAAGAGTGTTTTGCTTGTTTCACTGGCGATCAGATTCAAACAAAAGCAGGGTTTTGTATCAAAATTCATCAGGAAATATGTCATCAGACAAGTTCATATGAGTGCCCCAAAGGCTAACCAAATGGAATCAATAAAATGAATAAAAGAAAAGTGTTCTGAAGATTTGTCCAGGAAGCTTTTGTTCCCATTTGGGTTTTACCAAGTTTTCTCAAAATTACGTGCAAAAGCCAGGAATTTTATTTCATTTTTCTATTGTATTTACTATGGGATTTGCTAGTGTATCCATAGAGATAAATTATTTCTATTGACTATTGAATCTATCCTGGAGAAGGATGGTTTGGGGGCTAGGGGGTGGTGGCATGAGGATGTTTTGTTGGCTGGGGGTGGTGGCATATGCATTTGTTCCCAGCACTGGAGAGAAAGATCATGCCTTCCAGGATGGCCTGGACTACACAGCAAGTCCCTGCCTCAAAATAATAAAAAGAAAGAAAGAAAAATAAGAATACTTCAAGGTTCTTTGAAATATATAAGAATCTTGTGAATCTGGCCAAAATTGCTCAGGTTACAAGCTGGTAAGTCATCAGGTTTTAACCTGGCAGTGTCTATCTATAATAGCCATACTATTACATACATGGTAGTGAGATTTAATATTGTCTCTTGTCTTTAATAAAAATTATTCATTTTCTTCAAAGCACCACAGGATGTTTCATGTGGAAATGAAAATAACAGGGTGTAGGAAGGGACTTACAATTAGAAGCAGCTCAAATGAATTTCACTTGTAAATCATAGATTTTGACATTGAGTCCTGCAGAACTGAAACTACTAGACTAAGAAATTTCTTGGAAAGAAAAGCAATATACAGAGTCATGTTTAAATGTAGCATCAAGTTACATTTGAATAAACATCAATTTTACTTAAAATTTAGGGAAGGTAGATGGCAAGAGAGGAAAAGCAAACCTTTATCATTTTCCAAATCTGCAAGTTATTTGAAAAAGTGATACATTTATAAAACACATGTGGTGAAGGAGACAGAAAGAGAAAAGGTTGTGATGGATAGGTGAATAAGTAGAGAATAAACATTTACATTTAAAGAAATGTCATCTCAGGTCAAGATGGTGGAAGGAGGGGGAAGGCAGAGAATCAATGAGAGCACTACATAGAGCAGCCACAGGTCTGTTTGATCTCTTCCTCTTCTGTAACCCCGGAAATAAGGCTAATTTCCATCCTTACACACCAGTCATCTTGGTCCTCTTAGTCTCCTTTACCATCTCATCTCTTACAAGTTCAGGTGCTGCCAACAAGCTCTGCCAACAGGCAGTGGTCATGTTGCACAGAACCCCACAGTAGTGGCGATAGGCTCAGACACTTGGGGTTGCCTTTCTTTCATGGGACGAGAAAGGTTGCAAACCATCTGCTCCTGTGTTTTTGAGCTCACATGACAAGTACAGAGAAGTACAAACTAGCAGAGCCCCAGAGCCAGTTTCAGGAAGAAAGCATTGCTGATCCCTTGCTTCTGCCCACAGTGTTAATAATATTTTGTTCAGCACCCACACCCTGCCTTTCATTCCAGCTGGGATACCTCTGATTTTCAGTCTGCTTTTTGCCTTGCTTGAGATCGAGTAAAAGGAGAAGACATTGCAATGGCAGAATTAAGTATATAATCATGATCTGTACCATGTCTTCCATTAACTCCAGGGAAGAAAAGACAAGCAAGCTTGAAAGTTCTGTTGTCATTGTTGTCAAGCCCTGCCTGCCAATGATTTCTACATGATCTTAGAGAAGTTGAGAAATGCCTTCACAATCTGATATTCTCATGACTGATCCTCATAGCAGCCTTGTGAGTTTAGGTCAGGGTGGGAGCTCTAACAGTGTGTGCTAAGGGAACAGGAGATCTGTTTTTAGGTTGTTGGCAAAATCCTAACAGAGCCTCAGTTTACAACACAGCTTGCCAGACTGATGATGTTGAAAGAGTAATGCAAAAGGAAAAGAAAGGAGTCCAGAGGAAAAGGAGAGGAGGGGGAGAAAGAAAAGGAAGAGGAAAGGAAAGGAAAGGAAAGGAAAGGAAAGGAAAGGAAAGGAAAGGAAAGGAAAGGAAAAGAAAAGAAAGGGAATGAACAAAAAGCAGTATTTGGTCATCACTAATATTAGAGTTAATGTTACATAGTAGAGCTGAGGTAAGGCTCTCTCAGAAATGACTGAGCAGCTGGGCATGGTGGTGCACACCTTTAATCCCAGCACTCTGGAGGCAGAGGTAGGAGGATCACCATAAATTTGAGAGGCCACCCTGAGAATACATAGTGAATTCCAGGTCAGCCTGGACTAGAGTGAAACCCTTCACAAAGTACATTGCTTACCACATCACTCACCATCAGAAAGTTTACGTGTCCTGATTAGAATTGAGGCACAAAATATTTTTTCCTGCTTCAAAATTTGTTGTTCCCATTTGAGTTCCAATTCGAACATCCTACCCAAGTGCAATTACCATCTTGCTATTTATTTTTCCTCCTCACAGAAAAGCATCTCCTAAGGAAAGTGAGTAGGATTTCTGTTATTATAGGAATAATGTCTGATATGTTTGGGGATTTATTTTTAAAAACAAACATTTGTAACTATTATCCTACTCAATGTGACATCCAAATTAAATATGATGGTTTAAACCTAAAAGACTGTATTATCAGGTAGGAACAATGATAGGAGAAGGAAAGTAGAGAAGTAATCTGAGCACCACATAGAGAAACAATCTTTGGCTTTGCCACATGGCAGAAAACCTGAGCGTTGTGCTTGTGAGCACAACCATCATTATATTTGTCCCAACACGAAAACTCCCACTCACATATTTTAAGCTTGCTGCACTGGTACTTTGTTCTAAACTTACAAGGCTGGATGACTCCTAACTAACAAGTGTTAAAAATACTTATTGTGGATTTTTTTTTAATGTCTGGGTAAAGAATTTTCCTTCTTCAGAAAGTTTGATTGGAGAAAGCATTTCATGTTTACTTTGAAACACATACACAAATTTGGGAGCTATGAGATAAGTTCTCTGAAGTTGTGATTCATACTGTTTCTCCTTTGGAATCCATGGATAACAATCATTACAGTATGTTCTGCATCACTGGTTCTATTCCAGCAACAACTTGAGAAGTGGAGCTAGAAGGAGAGGTTTTGGTCACATCTAGAGATCCTATCCTCTCTTCCAGAAATATGGGTCTCTCCCTTTAGAACTAGGTGAATTTGACAGACTGAAGTTTCCAGTAACATACTCTTTAGAAAATTATTTTCAGAAATGCCCCAAAGGATTAAAAAATCCTTCTATACTCTAATAATTATGATGTTCTTATAAAAGATCTCTGTGAAGAATCATCAGAACTCACATGATTGCTTTAAACATCTGAAAACCCTTTCAGAACAAATCTTTCATATTTTATTATTTGCTCTCTTCTTCCCATGCTCCAGAATGTGACCATGAATGTCAGATAATTTCAAGCACAATATTGAGAACAGCATTCATGGAGGGAGAGAATAAGAGAATGCGTGCCTGGTGACCTTATGGAACAGAGCTCGCTCATCTGCACAACTTATTCTCTTATGGGCAAGATAGTTTTGTACTCTTTAAGCTGGGGCACTTTTAGTTTGTTTTTGTTATACTATCTCATACATTATTATAATCAACATATTCTCATTTTTAAATTTTTTTAAATAATTTATTTTAAGGGGGGGGTAAGGGAGAGAGAGAGAATGGGTGTGCCAGGGTCTTTAGCCACTGCAAATGAACTATAGATGCATGCACCAATTTGTGCATGTAGCCTTACTTGGGTACGGGGTAATTGCACCAGGATCTTTAAGCATTACAGGCAAGTGCCTTAACTGCTGAGCCATCTTTCCAGCCTGCTATTCTCATTTTTAGTCAACACATAGTAATTACACATGCTTGGAGTTCCATGTGGCATGGTAGTACATGTATACAGTCTACCATTATACATGAATCTGGTCAGATATTGGTGAAAACATCACCTCAAAGAGTCATTATTTCTTTGAGTTAGATTGTTCAAAGTCCATTAGCTATTTGCAAATACAAAACTAAATAAAACCAATCAAAATTGCCCTACCATGCTTCTTTGAACATTAAAAGTAATTCTTCCTGTCAAATTTACTCACATAGTTTATTCTGTTTTAACCATGACAGCTACCTTAACATATTTGGTGTAAAAAATATATTAACATCTTGGAAGTGAAATTTGTAAGAAATACTCATTTGAGGGAGCTAGAGAGATGACTCGGTGGTTAAGGCACTTGCCTGCAAAGCCTAACAACTTGGGTTAAATTCCTCAGTACCCATGTAAGCCAGATGCACAAAGTGGCACATGCAAGCCAGATGCATAAAGTGGCACATGCATCCAAGTTTGACTGCATTTGCAGTGGCTAGAGGCTCTGGTTTGCTCATATTCTCTCTCTCTCTGCTTCCAAATAAATAAATAAATAAAATATTAAAAATAAAAATAAATACACATTTGACAGCACTGGACTTGTCAGGACATTCTTTCATTCTGATTTATTGGCCAGTACTACATGCTCTAGTGTATAACTTGCTCCATAATTTTCCTTACTTTTCTGTATTCCCTTGTCAGGACTACTGTAGTTACTAACTCAAGATCTCGATTTCATTTATCTGACTGCTCTTCAGAACCCCTTATCTGTTCTTCTGAATTTGACTAGGCTACAGGGGATAAGAGGATATTGAAGATCACATGAGAAGTTTGGAGCAGGGGCAGCTTTGCTGAAAATGAGCATTACTCTTGCTTAGCAGTTATATTAATCACATGGTCCCATACATTGCCAAAGGTCTGGGAATTGACATTTAGCTGCATGTCAGGTAATAAAATGAAAGGGTTTGGTGAGTAAAAAAAAAAAAAAAAAAAAAAAAAAAGTGTCTATTCCTCAAGGACTTGGAAACTCCAGAGATACACATCCTTATTTTATAAAATTTCTAGGTATACTCTTAAAAAATACATGAAATGCCAACATAAGGAGTAGGACAATGCAATGAGACTACTCAATGAAATCCTTGTGAACAACTACCTGCTATTACCATGGTCAGGCATTAGCTGGTTTGTTGGAAAGAAAGTGGGTTGGTAACAAAGTGGTCAGGTTGTTAGTTCTCTGTCTGTAAATTAGAGCCCTAATAAGTCATGATTTTGTTTAGGGTTTTCCAGGGAGACAGAACCAGTAGGAGAGACAGAGATATAGGTAGATGATAGATGGATGGATGGATAGACAGAGAGACAGATAATAGATAGCTGATGATGATAGATAGATGACAGAAAGATGGATAATAGACTAAAGGACATTTATTAAGAAAACTGGTTCATGCAATTATTGAGGCTGGGACTTTCCACAATAGGCCATCTGTAAGCTGCAGATCAAGGAAGCTGGTAACATATCTCAGTCAAGGTTGAGGTTTAAAGGCTTGGAAAGATAATGATGTAAGCTCTTAGTCTGATGTTGAAGGCTTGAGATCCTGATGGATTATCAAGTTCCAAAGTATAAAAGCAATGCAACCTAGGATTCTGATGTCTAAGGGCAGAAGGAAAAGGGTGTCTCAGATCCAGAAAGAAGATAAAAATAATTTTGCCTTTTCTCTATCGTTTGGCTTTATTATCTGAGTATCCACTGTTTGGATAGTACCATCCACTTTAGGTGAAGGCAGGACTTCCTTAAGCAGTCCACTGATTAAAATGCCTATTAGAAACAGCCTCATATACTCACCCAGAAACAATACTTCACTCTCTGTGTATCCATTGATGTAGTTCAGTTGGCACTTAAAACCATAATTACAGTCATATTTTCTGGGGAATAGTTCCCTTATTTGTAAAACAAAAATATATTTGCATATTCATCTGGCCACAGTATCTTGTTAGATAAGAACTAAAACAGCCGGGCGTGGTGGCGCATGCCTTTAATCCCAGCACTCCAGTGGCAGAGGTAGGAGGATCATCGAGAGTTTGAGGCCACCCTGAGACTACATAGTTAATTCCAGGTCAGCCTGGACCAGAATGAGACCCTCCCTTGCAAAACCAAGGGAAAAAAAAAAAAAAAAAAGAGCTAAAACAATTGGTTATAGGACCCAGCCAACCCTGCATACTTTGTGAGAGAAACTGTTTTTAGTATATCTTTGACATATATTAAAAGTCTTACAAATTTAGGGAGATTTCAGCCTTCTGAAGTTGTTCTATATGTTGTCATATAGCTATTATTTAAGTTTTCTTACATTGAACAAAAATTAATAGTAATAGCAATTCAAACTCCTTCTTTATCTGGCATTACTGTGAATCAATTGACTTCTGAACTCTTCACCTTTTTAATGACTCCTACCATGTTTTTTTTTTTTTTGAGGCAAGCCAGACTCATATATATACATACATATATATATATATATATATATATATATATATATATATATATATATTTATGAGAGAGACTGAGCAAGAGAGAGAGAGAATTGGCATGCCAGGGACTCCAGCCATTGCAATCAAACTCCAGACACATGTGCTACCTTTTGCTTATGTGCTACCTTGAGCATGTGTCACCTTGTGCATCTGGCTTATATGGGATTTGGGGAGTCAAACATGGGTCCTTAGGCTTCCCAGGCAAGCATCTTAATCTTTAAACCATTTCTCTAGCCCTTACCTTGTATTTTAATCATTGTTCAGATACTATTCTTCGTCATTCAGAAATATCATGTAAAAATGATTGCTTCTTTTGTGGTCCTCTCCTCCCACAACTTGATCTTATCAATACTGTTATCTTCACCATGTATGAGGTCACACTGAATGTAAACACTGATATCTTTTAACCTTGACTCACAATCCTCATGAATCCACTTGTATATGAACATATGGCTTCAACCCTGAAGACAAGCATGGATTATCATGCTTTTTGTTAGGAGGGGGAGCTTTTCAAGGTAGGGTTTTGCTCTAGCTGACCTGGAATTCATTATGTAGTCTCAGGCTGGCCTCAGACTCACAGTGGTCTTCTTACCTCATCCTTCTAAGTGCTGGGATTAAAGGCATGTGCCACAACTCCCGGCTAGGATGCTATTTTTTTCATACATTTTAAATTATTCATTCATTTATTTATTAGACACAGAGAGAGAATGAGAATGGGCTTGCCGGGGCCTCTAGCCATTGCAAATGGAACTCCAGATGCATGTGCCACCAGTGCATCTGGCTTACATGGGTACTGAGGAATTGCACCTGGGTCTGTAGGTTCACAGGCAAGTGCCATCACCACTAAGCCATCTCTGCAGCCCACAAGGATGCTATTTTTTATCAAGATGCCACATATAGAAAATTTTAGCCTGGCCCTGTTCTGCCTTTATTCAAGAATGCCATGAGTTAAGTTTCTAAACATATAAACATCCCTCCACTTCTTCTTTTGTATACCTCAGCTGGTGAAAACAGAAAGACAAAATGAAAATAAGGCAGACTGAAATCACCGTTACCAGTTCAGGGGGTCCTGTGTGACCGTGACCATGGATAGCTGGACAGTGCTAAATGACTTATCAGCTCTGATATAATCAAACGTATTTTTGTCATTTCTAGGATTTTGCTAGTTACTAGTAACGAGTCACTGTTAAGTTTACCATTTCATTTGTCATAATTACTGATATAAGAAGGCAAAGTGTTTCATATGTTCTCGGAATACATCAGAATCCTCATTCACTCCAAAGGTCTGATGACTTCCGCTCTGCCAACTGGAATGGATGTTCTAATGCCTGGGCTGTACTGGGAAGGCATTACTCTCCCAGGAAAACTCTGTACCACTTCTGTTTATCCAGGTAGCTTGTCCTGTAGAGGTAGAAAGATCCACTAGTCCACAGTCTCCTCCGAAGAGTTTCCTTTGGGTCACCTCTGTGACTAACTGACCTTGGCTGCTCACAGGAACCAATATGTATTCCATCTCCACAGCTTTTGAAGGCATCACTCTTCATTCAGGGCCCTTCTATATGCCTTCTGGTACTGCTAACTTTACTCTGAAGTTTATTTCTGATTAGATCATCTTGGTAGTAGTATGCCACTGCAGTAGGGACCAACTCAAGTTATTCTATATTTCAATAATCATTTCTATTTCAGCATCTCAGTGACTGACTACATGCCTGGAACAAAACTGGTCTTCTCTGAAGATTCTGTGTTGCCAGTTGATTTTCAGGCCAAAGAAATACTTCAGTTAAGGCAATGGGAATAGTCAAGTTATGTGTGTGCAGTCATGTGTCTGAGGAAGCTTTCTGACATGGTAACCAGATAGCTGAGATTTGAGATAATGAATTTATAAAGAAATGAATTTTGATCCAACCTTAACACATTAAAAATGAGAGAGAGAATAGGTAGTCTAGGGGGACAATTTTAATGGTTCTCACTGATTGTGAATCAGCCTGCTTCTTTGGCTTTGGTGAGGCATCAAGCACTTCATGGAAAGAGTCCATGGAGGAGTAAACTCTCCTACCTCATTGCTAGAAGCAGAAGAGAACCTAGAGGGAACCTAGATATTCACTCAGCCATAGGAATAGCACATGCCACATCTCTTAAAGGTCCCTTCATCTCCTCATAAAACAACCTTTGGGCTCAAGTCATCGACAAATATTATAGCAGTATGCATCATTAACAAGATTTATGTTTACTTCCAAACTTGAATTTGAGAGCAGTGAGATAAGTTCTCTGCAGTTATTATTTGTCATTTTCCACATTGAGGAGCTGTAGTGTGCTAGGTTCCACTCGTTCTATGCTAGCTAGAACTTCAAAAGCCAGGCTGGAGACATGTGCATATCAATTAGTGTACCTTTGTCACCCTAGAGAGGATACAGCTATATCATCCACTGATGGTGGATGCTGTAGGAACATTGTGGTGAACATGGGTCAAAGCAAGTGATGTGCTGATGTAATTCTCACCTCCAGTAAAATGAGAGAGTACTTCTAGGTTTCATAAGTGAGCCTGGTAACACTCAGAAATTTCTGTAGAATGTATCCTTTGTCACCCTGTCAACAGCATAACTGGTGTCTTTTAACCTCCCCCTTTCTGCTTTGCTTTTCTTATTTGTCATGGTGGAATTTTATCCAGTGTCTCTGGTCCCTATGCCTTGGTACAGGACAATAAATAGAATAAATGTAGGTGCTTTTGACAAGAAGTATTCCTCT
This sequence comes from Orientallactaga sibirica, assembly GCA_036365145.1. Taxonomy (NCBI): domain Eukaryota; kingdom Metazoa; phylum Chordata; class Mammalia; order Rodentia; family Dipodidae; genus Orientallactaga; species Orientallactaga sibirica. Next base: position 51,830,372 of record JAEOAD010000004.1, on the reverse strand, counting down.
GCCAAGTTCACTCTCACATTTTATATTCACTGTATTAGGACTCTATCCAGTTCAGCCCCTGGAAGTCTAGTTACCTGTGACTGTTTTTCCCCTGCTTCATGATTCATCCCATGGAGACCCTCCAAAATGCCTTTTCTAGGGATCAATTAAGAGCAGGATTGTTGTTCCTCCTGTTGTGTTCTCTACACCAATGAGAGGTGAGATAGAACGTAAAAATAGAGATTTACCCAAAGCATTTTAATCAAGTGTTCTTTAAGTGACAATGACTATTATTACTAAGAAGAAAGATGATATGTACAGAAAACTAAACACTATTAAATGGTTTTTAAAAGAACCATCAAAAGGATTTGTAGTTGATCCACCTTGCTCTGCCTACTGGGAGAAGGAGTTGTCTTTGCTCTGCCTGGGGGGGGGGGTGGAGTGAACACTTGGTGACCATATTGTGGTATAGGGCTTACAAAGTTTGTGTTTGGATTAGTGGTTCTTCATCATGCCAGATTTAGTGATTTGCTCCAGGAGAAAACACACCTCCTAATTAGTAGTGTCAGGACAACCTAAATGTACTTCAGTTACCCTCAGCAGGGAGCCACCAGCCAGCAACTTTGCATTTCTGAAGCCAGGGACTTGAGAAGTTCACACTAAGTGTAAGAACTCTGCATTGCTCCACCCACTGATCACTGGGTGCAGCTGTCTTTCAGTCAGTCCGCTTCTGGAAAGAGAAAGGCTAGGCTTCTGGTGGGCTATAGGGACCCAATACCTTCCTTTGCCACCACTCTTCCCTCTTTCCCCAGTCATTAATCACCTGAAAATTTATGTTCTAGACCCACCTAGTTCCTTCTGTGTTAATCCTTCCATGTGTCGCCCACCCATTGTTACCTTTCCTTGATTGCCCAGGTGGAGAGCGGCACTGTCAAAGACCGTGTTCCTCTTCCACTCCCATCCCACTCTTTTGACTCGCAAAAACTGATGACGGACAGGCTGAGGACAAAATGCACAATTCTAAAGGTTAGTGGAAGTAGTGCCCGAGATTCTATCTCCATATCACAAGTGGAACTCAGATAGAACCTGAGTGCCAAGGACAGAGGTCTAAAATGAAGCTAAAGATGGATCTTTGTCTAGCTTTATTTTTCTCATCTCTAAGAGGTTGTTTGTTTTGGAGGTAAGGTCTCAATCTAGCCCAGGCTGACCTGGAACTCACATGGATCCTCCTACCTCTCTGCCTCCTGGGAGCTGGGATTAAAAGTGTGCACCACCATGACACTTCACAGACCTGTTGGGTATTTAATGAGATAATTTATACAAAGTGCTTATCACACTATCATATAAGTATTATACAATCAACTTTGTTTTATGACTCCTTTCAAAGATAGTCAGAAATATTGTGGAGATTATATGGTTTTGCCAACCTAGTTTTTGCCTCCTTTTTGTTTCTTCATCTATCTTTAGATAACTGACTGTGAAATGTCAGTAATTTATCCTAATCAAAATGAGTGAGATAAGGTGCTTATCTCACAGACTTTGCACATAACATGAAATATCTTTCCCTGATAGCTTGAGGGTTGTGATGGACTAATGATTACACTGAGGAGGAACATTAGCTATGTGCTCAAGTTCTGAAAACTGTGCCAAAGTTGGTGATGATGTATTTAAAAGAGCTGAGCACATTCTACATTCTAACATGATTAAAACTATATAAATTACCCTTCAAAAATGCCCATTCATTTTCATTTCCTTGCTGCAAATATTTTACATCAGAGGAACAGATGTAAGAAAAATGCAAGTAGATGCTATGTATAAATAAGACTTTTAAAGGTCCTTTATTTTCTTTCTTTTTTTTTTTTTTAAAAAAATGCTTGTTTATTTATTTAAGAGACAGAGATAAAGAGGCAGAGAGAGGGGCAGAGAGTGTGTATGGCCATACCAGGGCTTCCTGCCACTGCAAATGAACTCCAGAAACATGTTTTACTTTGTGTTTCTGGCATTACATGTGTACTGGGGAATAGAACTTGGGCCATTAGGCTTTGCAAGCAAGTGCTTTTAACCGCTGAACAATATCTCCAGTCCCAAAGTTCTTATTTTCTGTATCAGATGAATTATATGAAGACTAGGTGAAGAGAATGGTTCAAAAAAGAAAGAAGGCACATATTTTGTTTATTTATTTATTTGAAACAGGTAACCAGAAAGAGGCAGATAGAAAGAGACTGAGTGAATATGCACATGCCAGGGATTTCAGTGAGCTCCAGATGCATGTGTCACTATATGTATCTGGATTTACAGTGGTACTGGGGAATCTAACCTGGCTAATCAGGCTTTGCAAGAAAGCCTTTAAAAAAAAATAGTTTTTGAGACAGGATCTCTCTCTAGTCCAGCTGACCTGGAATTCACTCTGTAGTCTCAGGGTGGCCTAGAACTCATGGTGATCATTCTACCTCTGCCTCCCAAGTGCTGGGATTAAAGGCATGCACCACCAAACCCAGCAGAAAGCAGATTTTAACTAATGAACATCTCTTCAACCCAGAAAAACACATCTTGATGAAGACTGAAACTTATTGGAAGTGAAATAACACTTGCTTTTATATCTAAAATTAAAATAACTTTTGAAAAAGTTGTCAAAATAAAAGAGTAGATATCATTATTGAAGCAATATAAGAGAAGTATCACTGAGATTTTTTCCATTGGTTTCTTGTTGCTAGCAAAATGTATGCCTAACTTAAATTTATTTCTGAAAAATAAGTATGCTGTGTATGTGAAGGTATAGACAAATTCTTTGCACACACATATACAAATACCTAGCACAGGAAACACTGTCCATATTTTACACTGTCTTAAAGTAGCTAAAATATTTTAGTGAGTATCCATGACCTCACAGAAGCTGTGGTTATCTGTGAAAGAACTGCACAAGATAGGGCCACTTGACATTCTGTGGAGCATGGGAGAGGGGTCCACAAGACCCCACCCTTCCCTGAGGAGCTAATAACATTAATGGTTGCTGAAGAAGGGGAAGTCATTCTGTTCACTGATAAGTGGTGGGAAACAGAAGAATTCAGAGAGAATGAGGGGGGAAAGAGGGTAACAGTGGGCATATATTTTCAAAATACAGTATACAAATGTATGAAATTAATGAATAACACAGACAGAAAGAAAAAGTAAAATACTTATAATGATGCTTCATGCTTGTAACAGCTCAGTGTTTAATCATATCAGTTCTAGATTCTTGGTCTTTAGAGTGCTTTGGAAGAAAATTAAGAAAAAAAAAACATTATCTTCATTGATGCTCCCTTCTTTAGTAAGGATGTCTTATGTTGGTGCAGAAAACCCGTGAGATGAACTAGTATAATGTTCATACTAAAATACTGAGTAACAACTCACTTCAATTATTTGTTTGTGCAGTGTTAATAGTATATTTTAAAGATCATACACACATAGCTAAGTTATTCTGTAAAACTGAACAGTAAGGCCTTCGATGTGGCTCAGTAGTGAGGATTTGCTAAGCCTGTGCTCTGGATTCAACCCTTCAATCCCAGCACTGAATACAGTATCACAAAATATAAGAACCAGGTTTATTCTTAGTGGTTTATTAATTAACTCTGAATAAGATTAGTAGTGTTGGCTATGGTTTCCTCATTACACAATATGAACACAATCTAATGTTGGCATAATCTATTTACTTGAATGTCAACTTGTAGAATACAAAATATGAAGGTTCTGTAGAAAGTGTTACTTGTAATCATTCTTATTAAGTTTGTTAACATTATGCCTTCTGGTTAACATGCATGTTTTTCAAATATAATATGATATTAATGCTTGTACACTACATAATATCACTTATAGTGGCTGATTTGAGGCTAAAGTTTTAAACTAAAATTTACATCACATCTTACAACAATTGTATTTCAGGCTAGTGTAAACCAAGAACACTTTCAGAACCATGGACAGCGTTGCTCTTGGTGACGGGCTGGTTTACAACAAAAAGAACTTAGTGTATAATAAAAGCAAAATAAAAGCATCTATCTTTTTATTTCAAAAGCTTTTGATGAGTCAGAGTGTTCAGAGTGAAATGTTAAAAAAATAAGCAATTACAAATTCAGTACATCATATACCCAGTAAAACTTTGGTTTTGTAAGTATTTTTTAATAAATGGGAAATGTTTAATATTACTCTTATCTTTCAAACTAGACCTAATTTCACAATAATATACCACGATTGTCAAACTTCAAACAGCATGGACATTTCTGTGAGTACATTTTGGGATGATTCATGAACCCTGATTGACTAAGAAGTTTTGTTTCTTTTAGTCATTCCACTGCTTATGACCCTACAGCACTTCCCTTAAATAATGACAACACACACCATACAACTCTAGTAAAAACACAGTGCCCATCAATAATGGGTTTGATGTCTACAATTATTTTATAATAATATTTTAAAGAATGCTATAAAAGTTTCCATTTAGTTTAAACATAATATTAAAAAAACTTCAAAAGTAGAATTATAAAATTTTATAGTTATACATAAAGTTTCTTAAATTTTTAATTCATTATTAGTTGTAGTAGTTGATGGCAAATAGCATAAATTTATAAAGTATACAATAATTCATATTCCCTAAATATTGCATTGCCAAAGGAACTTGAATTCAAATGATTCCACCTCTGACCAGGAGATGGCGCGCTCATGCAAGACGCTGCCCTCTTTATTTATTTATTTATTTTTAATTTAGCATGCTGTTTTCTGACAGACAGTGGGAACCATCGAGTGAGTGTCAGAACAGAAAGCTGAGGCAGAAGCAGAAAGGATGCAGGGATCACTCTTTCTGGATTTCCTTCTTTAGTGAGGCTAGGGCACATGTAAGATTTTACTTTTTCTGCTCTAGTCAGAATTCGAAGGACGTGCACTGGGGACTATTATCCTCACCACACACATGGATTCCGTGCTGTGATTTACAGTTCCCTTTATTTCAGGTAAGCAAGCTTGATTCTATTTTTGTCGCGTCAGTGAATTGCTATCTATGCCAACTAATGACATTTAAAATAAGATGTGCTTTGTAATCTTGTATTCAGACCTAAAACAATCAGATGCTCTCATTCTGGCTGCTCTGCATTTAAATATCTTCCTAGGCTGAAATGATCTCAGAGTGTGACATATTTAATTTTATATTTTTCTGGTTTTCTAGCCTTTCATGTCAACCTATGGCTATATTTGTTTATCTTCTAAAGGCAAAGCTTTCAAAGTGAGGGATGATCTTTCTCTCACAAGGGGAAGACTGCTCCATAATGCACTGAACAAATTGTAGAGATGTAATGAGGCAGACTAACATGGCAGTGGCTCTGCCCACGGCTGAGCCTCCTGATAGCAGCCCGAGGCATGCCAGCATCCTGAGCCCAGGGCCTTTGGAACGATTCCTGCTGGTACAAAGTTGTGGGTTCTTTGGATTTTGTTTTGACCTGTTAAGAATAATAGACAAGTCCCTTGTTTTCCATGAATGAAAATTTATGTAATGTGTTCAATAGACTTTAATTGATTGTATTGAAACCCTTCTCCCCCAGCATGAATATAAGGAGTTCAGTGAAACAAATCAATTGCTGTGAAAATGGATTTTGTATATTTGTAAGAAGAGGAAAGTGGAAATTTAGAATAATTCATGTGATAGAAGGTGTTCATGTTTTAAATGATTTTAGGTCATGTGGTATTAGCTGAGCTAAAGAGTGGGATGACTCAGGAGGTGGAAATCGCATGCAACCACCTCTCCTCCTTCTGCTGCTTCTCATGATTTACCTTAAAATATTTTCTTTATGATCATCATAATAATCAGAAGAAATATAAAATCATGTTTTAAAGAAAGTGCTTTTCAATTAGGTCAATTTTAATGGACTTTGAAATATTTTGTAAAAAAAAATGTTTTTAAGTGCTTAATTCTCTCTTGTGGAAAGACATGTGTGTGTGTGTGTGAGAGAGAGAGAGAGAGAGAGATAGTAGAGGGGGCAGGTAATGGGGGTGCATCAGAATGTTTTTATCTCAGTCATTGTTTTCTCATACAGAGGCAGCTAAGCTCTGTCAGAGGTTGTGAGAGCTACAAGGAATGATTTTATGGGATGGCTTAAACTACCAAAACAATCTATAAAGAAAATTCAGAACCACAGCTGGGGATATGGCTTAGTGGTAGAGTGCTATCTACCATGAGCAAGACCCTGGATTCAAACCTCAGCCCTGCAAAACAACATCAGTCCCACAGGGTTCTTTATATGTGGGGATTTAAGAAAAGCACCCATCTTTTATCTAGAGAAAAGCAGTGATGGCGGAAAGGTTGAGTGGACTATCACACTTGGAGTCCATGATAGATTAGGGTGAGGAAAGGCTGGAGGCATTTGCCTCCACTGTGATTAGATCCAGATGTCATGTGCCAAGAGTGCTGACACTGACGCTCTCTCTCTTTCTCTCTCTCTGTGTGTGGGGGGGGGTTGGTTACATCTATAAAATAGGCTTCACTCCACAATTCAGCTGCCAATGGTCCAGTGTTTATCATAGCAGTACTAAATCTTCTCAGGGTTCTTCTCAAAGCATCCAAGAAAACACTTCAGTTCAATGATTCTGGGAACTCTATGTCTTTGTGTTCTTTCATTTTTAGATTAGGTATACAAGTCCACCCATGTGATGAATGACACAGGCAACCACATATTAGCTCAGAATTCCATGTCTTCTACTCAGTACAATAAACTACACAGGTAGATGAATCTATTGACACTTATAGACATTATCTCGTGGCCTGGTCTTTCCTTCTTTTTCATTTAATAGGTATAGACTATACCCTATTGCTTCAATATCTTGAGAGAAGTGGGGGATTACATGTGTCACCTGTACATGTAGTATTTGCCAAGTATCATGTATTTACTAAGAACAGTAAATGTTCTCTGTAGAGATAAAAATGGAGTCATGGTGTTTAGTTTATGTAAGGAATTGAAAGTGGACATATACATGCACAGTTAATATCACCGTTTAATGTGGTGTAAATACCAAATGGCGATGAAAAGGGTGAGAATGTGAAAGAAAATAAGGTGTTCTCTTATTCCAGGCACTATGGAAACCTTGGGAACAAAACACAAGTCATCACAATTTCTGACCATGAGGGTACCATAGAACAGAAAAAAAAAAAGATTAGAGGGGATGGGAGAGATAAATTACTTTGTTAGCAGTAAGTTGAATATAAATTAATAAAATATAAATTGCTCAATTTAAGCATAGTGGTAAGCAAATAGAAGGAAATGAAGAACTGTTCTGAATTAAATAGGAAACTAGAGAATAACTAACCCAATCTGCTTAAAGCGTCCTGTTTGTTTATTCCATTTGTGTTGTTGCTGGTTTCCCCTGAGCTCCAAACAGTATGAATAACATGTTTTGGTTTCATCTAACATAATCACACATACTTTGAAATACAAAGAAAACTTGTTTTATATTCAATTAAATGAATTTATGGATCTACAAGCAGTAATGGATATCAGGTTACACATAAATGAAAATCAATAGAGAGTAGAAGTATAGCTAAGAAAACTGGGCATAATCTTCAGGTTTCAAAAATACAGGAAAATCTGGAAAGGATGTTCATTATACAAAGTAATGGTAGAGGTTGGAAGAATGCCAGGGTCATAGAAGGCAAAGCAGGTAATTTAAATAGCAAATCAAGAATCAGCAACAATGGAAAACCCATGAAGGAGTTGATTATCAAGAGGATTGGGTAGACTTGATGGACTTAGTTCTGATTATGAAGTTGTGTGGGGGCATTAAATGATTTAGGAGACTGGCAGAAACTACTCTGATGAGGACTAAATGAGATATGAGGCAGCTGAAGAGTCTATTTAAAAACTGAGGCCAGGCATGTTGGTGCACATCTTTATTTCCAACACTCAAGAGGCAGAGGTTGGAGGACCACTGTGACTTTGTGGCCAGCCTGAGACTACATAGTGAATTCCAGGTCAGCCTGGCCTAGAGTAAGACCCTACCTTGAAAAAAATCAGAAAGTTTTTTAATCAAAGGTAAGAGGTGATTTCCACAATATATAAAGGTGCTCTTGAAGGAAAGGTGATTTGTTAAGGTAAGAGAAACTTAAGTCCCCTTGGAGGGGACCTAAGGGCATGACATCAGGGGAAAGAAACTGAGGGAAAAAAAACAAAACAATCATGGTCTTAGAAGAGACAGGAGAAGTCAAGATCAGTGGTTATTTAAAATGTACGAGAAAAGAAGAGGTAGATGAAGAACGTTGTTGTGACTCTGAGTGGCTTGTTCTTGGAAATTAAACCCTGGTCTGTAAGATAAAATGTGTCTTCTGTTTAAGTCCATTGTTTCCTCAGAAAAGACTGTTTTGTGGCATATGGACTTTCTGGAAGAAGTAATTAATCCTCAGTAGCAAAACACTTTCCTGCAGAGCCCGGATTGATCACATGAGCCCCTGAACCAGAGACTAGCAATGCTGCTTCATGTTAAGCTTAACGTGCACTACAGTTGTTGTATTCATAAAACTGATCCTACATAAAACTCACGGAGAATGGCTATAATGCATATCTATTATAAGTAATCAGTTTATTAAGGGCTGGCCTACTAGCAACTGATTTAATTACTCAAGATATTTCTATAGCTCTCTCAGTTCATTAGCACTTTCACCAGGTTATATTCAGAGAATAAAAGAAACTTAACACAATTACAAACTCCCTTTCCTAACCTCCTCTATGAAACCTCCTACCAGAAGTTCCTTTGTGCTTTCTACTGGAAAGGCCAGACTCCTATGCTCTTCCTTAGAAGTGATCTTAGTCATCCTCCTTCATGTCATGTTATGGAGTGAAATTGTGACTCCTTGAAGAGTCACAGATTTTGGGGAAGAACCCCATCCTTCACACTGGAGCTGTTCTTCTCGGTTCAGACACATCTGGTTCCATCTAGACTTTTATGGATAGAGATATGACAACTATGTCCTACATGCAGAAGATGGCATGTAGGAACCATATGTACTGGTGGCTTTCCTTCCCTTAGGGCTAATCTTGGGCAGCAATGAGAAGACACATGTCGTTCAGCTCCTCAGTGACCTCTTGTCTCCCTCCCCTGAAGGTTGCCTGGATATCCTCAGAACTACTTCAGTTCGCTTCCAAGTGTTATGAATAGTAGGACCTTTCTCTCCAACACCCAGTTAATAGGATAAGATAGGACCCAGGTTGTGTATGTGGTTTTAAGGCTGACTTTATGAATCTACATGGTATTGGTAACATCTGTTATCAATAATTTAAGGTTATTACTATGATCTGTAGAATTCATTACTTAGTAAATTTCACATTTTGGTATCTTTATCTTTTTAGAAGAGTAGTATGGACAATGTGAGGGCATGAATGGGAAGTCTTATGATTTGAAATGGGAAAGTTAACTATAGGTTTGAATTTCTCAGTCTTTGTTGGTATCTAGAATCATCTGAGATTATATGTCTTCCATGCATACATGACATGGTGGTCTAAGTAAATAAATGTGTAATTAATTATGTGATTGAATACTTATGCTCTGCTACAGCTAATGATGGGTATGATATATGCAAAAGTGACAGGGAAACAACAAAATATTTATTAATTATATATGAAGGACATGTTAGAATATCATGAAAAAAGATGAAGTTTGTGGTAAGATTATATTCTAAGAAGATTGGCACTATTTCCCTTCTTTGAATAACTAATGTCAAAAGTGAAATATGTAAGGTATGAAGCCAGTCAGCCATCCAGGGAGAGCAAGGATGATGCTTGCTTTCAGTCCAGCATTATATTAGTAGTTGAGATGCTCTTTTCTGTGTCTCCTGTGGACCAAGCAACTGAGAAAGTTCAGTAATTGCTAGGCAGCTAAGATTTCCAGACTACATGTGCTGCCTCCTGTGTCAGCATTCTTGGAAGTCCAGAAACCTTTTGTAATAACTGGCTGGCATAAAGTGGATCATGTAAATGACATGATTTGGTAATAATTTTGCGTGGACAACGGGTGTAAATCAAAACTGTTCAAAGCAAACTGGGATATTTGCTTGCTCTCCTTCTAATGGTTAGTAAAGGAAAGTCAGAGGGCTGTTCTTTTGTGTCTTATATTTTCTCAGTCTATCCAAGTCAATGGTTTGTACTTTGGTGTCTAGGTACAGTAAAGTTCAAAGGTAAAACTGCTCATTGATGAGAAATAACAATGCAGCAAGCTATCCCAATCACAGGCCACGGTAGACTCACTGTAGTAGACAGCTTGAGGTTACTGGGATGCACCTCCAGACAAGACACAGTTTATAGGAGGAATGGAATTTATTTGAAGCTTATAGATCAAGGGGAAGTTCCCCAATGGCAGAAGAAGCTGACCCACTTTGACAGGCCCATGCAGAGAGAAAAGCAACCACCACCAGCACAAGCAAGCATACCCCAGGAACTATAATGGCAGAGCTCCAGCACTCTGCGTGTTCTTTGTATGGAAACAGATCTGCTCCCAAGCACATGTTGGGTTAGACCCTAGGATCCACCCACAGAGACACCTCCTCCAGCCAGGTGGTTGGAGATCTTAGTTACAAGCTTTAAATAAAACTCCTGAATCTATTGGGGGACATCCATTCAAACTACCACAACCACCAACTGAAACCTCCCAAGAATCTTGTTGAATAATTAATTTTGTCATTAGGAATGATGTAATTCTATGAATTTTAGGGTGGCTTCCAAGAGAAGTAAATTCTGTGTAGAAACCAATGTTATAAATTCTATGCCTTTATTGTTATAAATTATATGCCTTTATTGCCAATCTTAACCCAGAAACAAGCATGTTACAGAAAACCCTTTTTCACCTTGTGAAAATTGTCCACAGGCTTCAAGGGTAGGATGTCAGAATGGCTTCTGAAGCTAGTTCTATAGTCTGTGATCAGAAACATGCTACATCCCCATTAACTCCTTTCCTTGGTAAATTTAAAATTACTGAGGAAAATGAGTTCACTAAAATAAAAACGTATATGAAACCTGAGAATTTTCAAATATGGCAACTTGATGGACTAAATGAACAAGAAATTTTATCAACTGTTACACAATTTAAATAAAGGGCAATAACATGTTTCATGATATGAATTTATGCTCATGATAAATAAAGATTCCTTATACAATAAAAAAAGAAACAGCTGATAAACCTGAAATCTGACCTAAGTATGTGGGAACAGGGAGAAGTATCACATCTATTAGGTCCAAAAGCCCAGAGGAATGAATATTAAGATTTGTACATATATAAGGATGAAGAATTGAAGAATAGACACTGAGGAGTCAAAATTAAAGCCTGTTGTGCAGAGATATGGTCTCAGTTGTAGCTTCATTGAGAACTGTACTACACAGTCTGCATATCCAGAAATACAAGGTAATTTATATCTCTTATTATAAGAAAAAAGAAACTATTTAACATTATATAAATATACATATATATATAACTGCTATGGAATTCAAATCCTAAGGCTTTTTTAGTAGGTTTAGAATTTGAATACATACTATTCTGTGAAAATAAATCTTTGGATGTCTAATTCAACATAGAGATAAGTATCAGACCAATGATAGTTTGAAATGTTTGGCTGAATCAATTATAAAATGTGGAGGGTCTTTTTCCCAAGCTATAAATCTAAAAGCAAAATCAAATATTAAGATAAACTCACACTAAAAAGTATGAACTGCATGATAAATAAACTGCCACAGGTGTATTAAGCAGAAATAACAAAAGTTATATAGAACTAGCATTTCAAAAACTAGAGATAATAAAATAATCTGAAATAGTCTATAAATTAACACTGAAAAGTCTTCTGAGTTCTAAGAGTACAAGCATGTGCCACTATGCCTGACTAATCATATTTTACATGTACAAATACACATAACAAATGTCCCATTTCATGGCTTGTTTTCATGTGCAATTTCCTGGTAAACTCATTTCCTTCCCCCGGGCTTGTACCCCTACAGGTGGACAGATGCACAAATGTGTCCTTGGCAATAAACAAAAAGTATACCACAGTCCTCTGGACTACTCTTTCTCCTGGTTTCCTAAAGCAGGATTTCACATCCTCTCTTCTCTTTTTAGCCAGCAATAGCTTGTGCTTCACTTTCACCCTCATTTGACCACTTTGTCTTCTCCATAACTGAGAAAACTGAAGTAAGCAGGAACCATTTTCCCTGAAGACTTCCATCACTACTTGCCCCCATGTAGTTAGAGCCTCCCACCTGTTACCATCACTCCACAATCTTTGCTGCTTCCTCTTTAAATTGATTCCCATATCTGTGTCTCTGTACATAAGATTCATTTCCTTCTCAATGCTGAATCTCTCCTTACTTCTTTTCTCCAGGAATAATTTTTTATCTCTCCTCTGTCATCTTACAAGCATTATATTATTTTTTTTTAATATTTTATTTATTTGCAAGAAGGGAGAGAGGAAGGGAAAGAAAGAGAGAGAATGGATATACCCTAAGCCCTTTGCTGCTGCATATGAACTCCAGACACATACATCACTTGGTGCATCTGACTTTATGTGGGTACTGGGGAATTGAACCTAGGCTGTCAAGCTTTGCAAGCAAACACCTTTTACAGCTGAACCATCTCCCCAACTCTTATTATTGTTCTTAAATTATTTTTCCCCTTGCCAAGCATCCAATGGCCACAATAATGACAAATCCTGTGGTTCACCTTTATGTCCCTTTTAGTTGGCCATCATCATTACTGGACAAAGTGTGTTGCTACCTCCCCCCATCTGCCCAACACACTTCTTTCAGGCAGCAAATGACATTGACTCTGAGTTAATTCATTCCCACATAGTCAATTCACTGGTCTGTTCTGCAAGACTGGGATGGAGTCCAGGGCCTCACACATGATGGACAAGTGTTCCACCACTGAGATAACACCACAGAGCTTTACCTTTCCAAATTTCATTATTCAGGATGTCCTTAGTTCAATCCCCAATTCCCTTCTTTGTCTATATTGACTATCTGTGATCCTGTTGAGTCCCAAAGCTTGAAATGCCTTTTAAACAATGATTGCATCCAAATGTTTATCTCTAGTTTTCTGTTGACTTAGAATGAGGAGTCCATTTGGTTATTTGGTGTCTTGATATGGATATCAAGTAGATATGTCAGAATCAGCATGCCTTAAGCCAAATTCTAATCTTGACTTTCCCTACCAACCTTCTCAAACCTGTCTTCCTCATCTCTTTTGGAAAAGAGGTACCTTCAGCTTTGTTTGTACATATGTACAAAAAATATATTCTTTTTTCTCATATCTACAGTTAATCCCTCAGAGATTTCTATTAAGTTCAACTTCAGGGTATATCCAGGCAGTGTTTGACTGTGTCCTCTCTCCTCCACTGCTGCTGCTTGGTCATACCATCAAGTCTATCCTGCCTTTGTTCCTCAAATGAACTACATTATTCTCTTCCTCCCCCTCCATTTTCTACTGCAAAACTTCAGACAGAAGTGTAATATGCTATGTCTGCTCAAAAAGTTGTCTGTAATGCCAAGTGTTCTCCAAGTAAAACCACCTTATAATGTTCAATAATACTTTATTTATTGATTAATATTTTTAGAGATGAGGCCTCACTATGTTCCCTGGACTGGCCTAGACCGGAACTTCTATACTCTAGCAAATCCACAGCCTCAGCCTTAGTTGCATGACACCAAGGCTGCCATGGCAAGAAATTTTATTTAGTTTAGTCTCCATCCCACTATTGCTGTGAATTCATTTCCCTTTTCCTTATTCAGTTTTACTGTTGACTATTCCAGGAATATCCCCAGCACTTTTTCCCCGCTTTATGGAAGCCTTTTTCTTAGACATGTATAGGGGACTGCTTCAAGTCTTTTCACATGCCATTTTCAAATGATGCTTACTGTGACTGTCCTTTCCTATAACTCTATTCCATGGATCCCTAATACTCTGTTTTACATTTTGTTACCCTTTTATTTTGTTTCTCTATTCCTCTTCCTTTCCCTTCCCTTCCTTCTCTTTCCTTCCTTCCCATCACTTCTATAACACATCACCTTTCAGTATACTGTAACCTTTCTAACTCCTTATTCATGTAAGCTCCAACTGGGCAGAGATGATGACATGTCTTTTGCCACTGACATTTCACCAGTTCTTAGAATGGTTCCTGACACACATATATAGAGACAGGGAAGCAATAATGGAAACATGCTGTCTCTTGTCACTTCTATCTGGCTGACTCATGCCCAGCACAAGCTTACTGGCTTTGCATTCATTTTATTCAGTAGGAAAGAAATGTAGCATGAAGCTTTGCAGGAACATAAGCATAACATGTGTACTGACTGGTGACCTGTTCCTAAAGAGCAAGCATTCTCACTTGATTTCACTGTTCTTTGCTTGTCCATGATCCAGATGGTGAACTCCAAGTCTTCACATCTGTCTCCTAAGCACCTATCCCCATACTTGGCACATAAGTTTAGTAAGGTGATGAGCATATACTTAATTTTTGATGTTGTTCTAGCATATGCCAAGTGTCCTGAGCTTTCTCAACATGGATTTAAATGTGTATGCTTACCCTACAAAAGGGGATGTTAGGCACATTTCAACAGATGTGCTAAAGCTGTGATTTTAGCCAGAGCTCCGCTCTTTCTCAAAAGTTGCAAATATCCTGACTGATGAATCCCTCATTGCCGAATCACAGAAGGCAAATCTGTTGCCTTGCTCAAAGTAGATAACATATAATCTTTACCATGCAGGCTTCTTGGGAATATTTTGTTTCCTTGGTTGGAAGCAAACCTTTATCTTTGTAAATAAAACAGTTCATGATATTTTACTGCTTAATTCAAGTGCTTCAATCTGTTGGAGCTTCAATTTCAAAATTCTAATAGAATTACTTACCATCTTAGCTTTTCAAAGCCAATCACAATGACCAAATTGTTGCATATATTTTCCATGTATATATTGTTCTAAATCTCAACTTAAATTATTATTTTGGATAAATATCCAATATCTAGGTTACTTTATTCATCAAAAGTCTTGCCTAATATAAATATAACAATTTTACTTAGAAAACATAACATTTTTAATATGGCTGTATACTGAAAAAATATTCACTGAATGTACTTCTATCTTTTATGAACTTCAGTGTTAGTGAGAATTAGTTCTCATATCCAGTGCTTCAGAAAATATATACAAAATTTTGTTCTAATTATATCTAACTCAAATGTCACTTCATTTATAATGTTATTTCTGTAATCACATGTAAAATGTAACTGCATTACTCAAGCACTTGCTTCTGTACTTATTATAATGTAGATTAGTCATATATTTGTGTGTCTGGTTGTTGTTCTTCAAATGAAATTATGAACTCTACTAAGACAGGTATTGTATTTATAGTTCTACCTAGTTACCCAGGACCTACATGTGTTGGTGTTAGTTGATTCGCTTGTTGCTGTGAAGAACACTTGGCATAGACAGTTTAAAAGAAGGAAGGATTTATTTTAGCTCTTTGTGGCAAAGATGGCATTCTTCAAGGTGGGGAGAGTAAGGTGGAATTATGTTGTCAACTAATGGCAGCCAGGAAGCAGAGCAGAGAAGCATCAGAAATGGGACAAGGAAAGATATGACCCTCAAAGACAATACTCCAGAGATTCTTTCTTCCAACCAGGCTCCATCTTCTATCACCTTTCATAGTCTGTTCAAATTTGAGTCCATTGGTGGATTAAACAATTCATTGTTTCAGAGTCCCCATGATCTTATTGTTTCTGGAAGCTCCCTCACAGACACACACTGGTGCGCTTTACCAATCACTTTTTGGTCAACTCAAGGGGACAGTCATGATTAATTACACAACTGCCTCCCATGGGAGATGGTCAGTACATCTGCTAAGCTCTGGTCAATAGAAACTCCAGTGAGATTCTATTTGAAATGTCTTACTTTAAGCACATGTATATCCTGCTTCAAGTGGCTTAATAAAATACTCTTCAATAGTATGCTTTCATAAATCTGCTTATAATAGCTTTTAAATTTAGTGATGTTTGTTTCTGTAGGCTGTCTACAGATTTATAAAGTTATACAGACACATTGTATACGACTCCTTTAGAGAAAGCTTTAATGATTATAATTTTGAGGAATTCTCTCTTATTTTCTGACTCTATAAAGAGTCATTTTATACTAAGTAGTATAACTAATAATAACCCCACAAATACATATATATTGTACATATAGACAGACTGCCTCTCATCTCAGCATTATTATCTAGCTCAAAATTACAACCCATACACCACAATGACTTACTTTGTACAGGAAGACTGACATGTATATTACAACAATCTTTTGACATCTTGTTTGCAAAGACTGTATTTTGTCAAGATTTTCAAACCTTTAATTGCAGAATTATCTGAGACAACACTTTATTTTTTTTTCTGTAAATGACCCTTAATCTTACATTTTCCTGAGATTCTGCTTTCTCTTATTTCTGATAAGAATTACTGTTATTAAAAAAAAACTTATTTCTGAAGGCCATAAAAAGTTCTAAACGAAACAACTTATGATTTAAGGAACCAGTAAAATATATTTTACATCTCAAAGCATTTCATAATGTGTGAATTTTTATCATATTTTATTATATGCTGTTTTAGTTTTTGAGACTATTTCAACATTTCTTGAAAATAAGGGAATATTGTTTCAGGACCTAGTGTTCTTTACCACAAGTGACAGAAACAAATTCTGTATGTAGAGGGGGGAGTCTCTGCCAGCCTAGTGAATATTTCTGTTAGTTTGTGTGGTGGAGAGTCCGTTCTTCTAAACCAGGAACAGGACAACAGTATTTCTCTAACAGGTCCCTTTCTCCCTGGCCATGATGATGGAACATAAGGGCAGCAATTCTTCCAAGTTGCCTCTACTCCTTCCAGATTCCACTAATTATTTCCTTTTCTTGTTTCCTGTTATTGGAAGCCTGGGTCACACCAGGCTTTTCTCATTTCCCTTAATATTAACATACTTGTAAATAGTCTTTTTGTTTTATTTTTTTTTATCTTTTCAATTAAATTCTCCTGTTTGGATAAGCCGTATATTTTCTGCCAACAATTAGGTTTATCACATAGCTAACATTTATGAAACATTAACTATAATATAGGCACTTTTGAAACAATTCATAATCATTTGTTCTTGATAATAATAGTATGTGTTAGGTACTGTTATGACCACATTTAATATGAGAGAACACCAAAGAACATAGAAATTAAATAACTTGCCAGTCATGTAGACTCAAACTATCAAAGACAAAATAAAGTTCACATATGAGCTTAGATGTGGTAGTAAATAAATTACCATGCATTTAAAGATAAACTTAAGTATCTAAAAATAGAATTAACATATGATCCAACTCTTTCACACATGAGGTAGCTTCACATCCATATTCATAGCAGTATTATCCACAATAGCCAATATGTGAAATCAGCCTGGATGCTATCAACAGATACCACATGCTTGCTCACACATGCACAATCTCCAAACACATGACATGAAAGTAGAAAGAGAACTCTAAGTGGGGGAGGGGTCTGAAGGGAAGAAAAGGACAATATGAGAGTAACAGGGGAAGAAAAAGTATAACATTTTTACTCATATGAGGCATATGAAGAATCTAGATTCACAACACACACATACACACACACATACAAACATGCACACATGCATACACACATGCACAAGCACCTGTAAATACAACATGAAAGCAGAAGGGGAGCGTGTGAAGGGAGGAAGAGGACCAATGCAAGGAATGGAGAAGGGATTGTGAAGGGGAATTAAGGAGTGACTATGAACAAAGGACAATGAGATATAGATAGATTTATTGATATAGATAGATATGGAAATGATATAATGAGATGCATTATTTTGCATGCTCATAACTAATATTTAACTAATATTTAAAAGGAAAAAGTAAAGAAAAATGACTATGTTTTTGGTTGGAGTCTATATAAATTCCAAAAGCACAATCTCAATTAAAAAAGGAAGCACATGTCAGGACAGTAAGCTCTCGGGTAAGAAAGCTGAACACAGAAAGCAGAATAATCTAGACTTCGAATAGCTCACACATGAATTCTGCATTACCTCAATGCTTGAGGATATCATTAAGTATTTATTTCTTCACAAAAATGTGAAGGGGTAGAAGAGCATTTTCTTCAACACATAAACATTTAGTTATACAAATATATCATTCAAATTTATTGAAAAAATCTTATTTCCTCTTTGTGATCATTTTCAATGATCAAAAATATATGATGTAAATTGAAACTTAAAAATCTAAGCTACTTAATTTTTTACAGATCATTTAAAAACAATAAGTGCACTTTATTCACAAGCTAACAATTATAAGCCTAGTGCTATGTGTTACCTGTCTGTAATTCTAACATTCAGTTTCATTAGTTATCTCCCTTGAAATATGTACTACCCCTTGATATTTTCATATTTTAAAAATCCATTATGCAATCAAGACAAAGAGATGACTTTTTAAAAAAATATGGAGTTCTGGCTAAGTTTTACAGAATAGAGTAAAAGAAGTAACACAAGAATTTATTGTTATTTCAAACCACAGCTTGGAAGGGCATACCCAGAGGCACCCCTGCCCCAACACACACAATGACTGATTTCTGCTCTCACAATGCATAACCCACAACCCCATGAGGAATACCAGCAATCTCACTGAAGTGGGCCCTCAGCAAATAGGAGACAGGGAAGAAGGAAATGATGGTATCAACACGTGATGTGTCCATGCAAAACATTCTTAATTTAAAAAACACAGGAGCTAGAGCTGCTATCTAAAAAAAAAGAATTTATCATTATTTCAGCTATGGAATGTTGATGAGAAGAACATGACTTAACTTTTGTACTAAATCACTCAGTACCTTCTAGTTTCTTTTCCTAACCTACACTTCAACAAATTCTCTTCTTAGTCCATAACTAGTAGAAACAATCTTCCATGCAGGTTATGAAATTCTTCATGACATGACCGAGGCCTTGAGTTGCCATTTCTTACCTGTTCCAATGGGAACAAATTGATTTATGATAACATCACCTCTAAGGGGTATATCAGGATCTAGTAGATCATATACTTTGCCAGTCTATTATGTTCAAAAGGTTTGGGGAATAAACAAGAGTATTTCATGAATTGTAAAATTTAGTGTCCACAAGTACAGTTTCACTGGGATCCAGACATACTCATATTATACTAATTTTCCACAATTATTTTCATCTTAGAAGGTCATACTTCTGTAACTGCAACAAAGATAACACAGCCAAGAAGTCTTAAAACATTTACTGAATAGTTTCTTACAGAAACTCTTTTAGACTCAGGCCTATATTCTCATGTTATGCTGTAAATGCAAGGTGCAGGTGAGTGACAGTGTTCAAACTTTTGGATGAGTGAGCTTATATAGTGAAATGGATAGGTATGCTTACATTCCAAATATATTTCCTATTAATTTTGCCATTTTCAACTGATACTCTTCCCTCTTCTAGGTAAAATAATTGTGATAGCTATTATTCTGCTCTTTAAAAAAATTTTTTTGGCGTTTTTATGAGAGAGAGAGAGAGAGAATTGGTGTGCCAGGGCCTCCAACCACTGCAATTGAAATCCAGATGTGTGCACCACCTTGTGCTCATGCATGACCTTGCACATGTGCCACCTTGTGCATCTGCCTTATGTGGGGTCTGGGGAGTCGAACATGGGTCCTTAGCCTTCACAGACAAGTGCCTTAATTGCTAAACCATCTCTCCAGCCCCTCTGCTCTTTTTTTTTTTAAATTTATTACTATGTAATTTCTTCTAATTACTTTAATCAATAATTTTTCTTAATTAGATTGATAAATCTGTCTGGAAAAATATTAACAGATACTTTCTAGTTATTTCATAACTGATATAAGTATTTTTCGTGTTTGATCACAATATGTTAGTATCCTTAGTGATACATGCCTTGAGGCAAATTTGAGTTGGAATAGATAAACTTTATTATGTAAGGTAGTTCATTTTATTTCCCTAATAGAAAGAGTAACATTTACAAATAAATGTAATATCCTTAAATGTATTTACTTGTATACATGATAATGCATTTAAATCATATTCATACCATCACTATATCTTACTCCCATGCCTCTCCCACTGATCTCTGAACCGCTTCCTTTTCCAAACTCATCCTACTCCTATTTTCTTTTTTTTAAATACCCAGTAAGTTTAATTAGGGTTGCTTGCATGAACATGGGTAGGGGTTATTTGCCAGAGCATGGACAACTTACTTTCAATACAACACTAAAAATAAACATGTGTCTCCACTCCCAACAGTCATTAATTGCTGATAGCCCTGCAAGGAGAATGGGTACTATGAAACCTCCCGTGTAATTTTTATTAGACATTGTACAAGTCAGGGTTCTCTAGAGGAACAGAACTGATAGAATGAATTGCATTATTAAACATCTTTCCAGCATCTCATATGATTCATAAGCTTCTTAGGCCAACTTTAAGAAAGTATTTCACTAATATAATTCTAATACTGTGACATATTTGCATTATTGTTTTAGATCATATTTTGTTGCATTATTTCATGAGGTATATGATACATTAAATGTTCTGTGTATGAATCAATCATTATATTGGTGGTACATCCCATTTGTGATGATTTTTTAGTAATATTTTACTGTCACTTTTATACTTGCTTGTTAAAACATCATGTTAGATTAGTTTTCTATGCTTTTATGCTTTGAGCTAATTTAGAAAGTATGAAAATGATTGTTTCTAGATAATTTCAGCATTTCATATAAAATTTTAATAACATCAATATTAAAAGTTAGTTGTTTTAAAGTAAGTTTCAAGTAATTTTATATAACTTTCTTGATCACATTTTCTATTTCTTGCATCCTTTTAATAATTTTGTTTTTACAGGCATGTCTATTTAATAGGTAATTTACAAAATTTTAGCATGGGTTTTCCTTTATTTTCAAGGGAGGATAGGATCTCATTCTTGCTCCAAGTTGACCTGAAACTCACTCTATAGTCCCAGACTGGCCTTGAGCTCATTGGGATACTGCTACCTCTACCTCCTGTGTGCTGGGATCAAAGGTGTGCAGCACCATGCCCAGCTAGCATAGGTTTTCAAAGCAGGTATTATTGTTCTATTTTGTTATAGTCTTGTTTTTTTTCACCTTTCTAATTTAATGGTTGTCCATCCATTTTCCTACAAATTTCATTGTATCAGTTTTTTTTGACTATTGCGTAAAATTACAATGTTTAAATGTGCCTCAACTTCATTATTCATTCATCTAGTGATAGGCATCTGGGATGATTCCAGTTCTTAGCTATTATAAATTGAGCACTTATAAACATGGTTGATCAAATATCTCTGTAATGAAGCATGGAGCATTTAGGGTAAATGAGTAGTAAGGGAATACTGAGTCTGTTGGTAGCTCTATTTTCATCTTTTTCAGAATTCTCCATATTGGTTTCCATAGTGGTTGTACAAGTTTGCATTCCCACCAATAGTGAATGAGGGTTCCTCCTTCCCCACATCCTCACCATTTGTTGTCATTTGATTTTTTTTAATGATTGCCATACTTACTGGGGTAAGGTGGAATCTCATAGTTGTTTTAATTCACATTTCCCAGGTGGTTAGGGATGTTGAACATTTTCTTAAGTGTGTGTTATCCATTTGTATTTCTTCCTCTGAGAACTCCCTATTCAATTCCCTATCCCATTTTTTGAGTACATTGGTTTTTTATTGTTTAGTTTTTTGAGTTCTTTATAGATTCTAGATATTAGGCCTCTGTCAGTGTTACAGCTGATAAATTTTTTCTCCTAGTTAGTGGGTAATCTATCGGCTCTGCTTAACTCTGCAAAAACTTCTTAGCTTTATGAGATCCCATTGGCTGAGAGATATTGAATCTCCTGGAATACTGGGGTATTGTTTAGGAAGTCCTTTTCTACTCCTGTATCTTGGAGAGTAACTTTTATTTTTAATTCCAGTAGTTGAAGAGTTTCAGGACTTGTTTTGAGGTCTCTAATCCATTTGAAGTTGATTTTTGTGTATGGTGAGATGAGTGGGTAGAGTTTCCCTTTTCTATATGTGGCTATCCAATTTGTCCAGCACCATTTATTGAAGACTTTGCTCCAGTCTACTTAGGTTGAACCATCCCTGAATCCATGGATGAATCCTTCGTGATCAAAGTGGATAGTGCTTTTGATGTCTCGTTTGTTTGGTTTTTGTTTTTTGTTTTTTTATGGCAGAGACTCACTCTAGCTGAGGCTGACCTGGAATTCACTATGCCATCTCAGGGTGGCCTTGAACTCACTGTGATCCTCCTACCTCTGCCTCCCAAGTGCTGGGATTAAAGGCGTGTGCCACCATGCCTGGCTGTTTTGTTGAATTCAATTTGTGAGGATTTTGTTCAGGATCTTTGCATATAAATTCATCATGGATATAGACCTATATTTTTTTTTCTTGTTGGATCTCTGTCTGATATTGGTATTAGGGTGATGCTAACTTCATAAAAGGAGTTGGGGAGTGTTCCCTGTTCTCTGATTATGTGAAACAGTTTGAGAAAATTGCCTTCAGTTCATCACTGAAGGTTTAATACAATTTGGCTGAGAAGCCATCTGGTCCTGGACTTTTCTTTTGGGGGAGGTTATTGACTACCTTTTCTATCTCAATGGATGTGATAGGTTTGTTTAGGAGTTCAACCTGCTCTGAATTTAGTTTTGGTAGGTGTTATGTGTCTAGGAGTTAATCCATTTCTTCCAGATTATCCAATTTTGTAGAACAGAGGTTTTGGAAGTATGTCCTGATGATTCTTCCAATTTCATTGATGTCTGTTGTCACCTCTCCCTTTTCGTTTTTGATTTTGTTAATTTGAGACTTCTCTCTCTCTCTCTCTCTTTTTTTTTTTTTTTTTTTTTTTTGTTGATCAAATTGCCCAAGGTTTATCAATCTTGTTTGTTTTTTCAAAGAACCAGCTCTTTGTTTCCTCAATTTTCTTAATTGTTTTCCTAGTTTCTAATTCATTATTTTCTGCTCTGATCTCAATTATTTCTTTCTATCTGGAGATCGTAGGGTTGTATTCTTTTTGCTTTTCCAATGCCATTATGTGGATGGTTAGGTTATTAATTTGACATCTCTTCATCTTTGTTATGAAGGCATTTAGTACAATTAATTTTCCCCTTAGGACTGCCTTCACTTTTTCCCATAAGTTTTGTTAAGTGGAGTTTTCACCATTATTCAATTCTAGAAATTTTACTATTTCTTTTTTGATTTCTTTTATAACCCATTCATTGTTTCAAAGTGTGTTGTTCAGTCTCCAGGAGCTGGTGGAATTTCTGATGTGTCTCTTATTAATTTCTAGCTTTAAAGCATTGTGATCTGATATGATGAAGGGTTACATTAATTTTCTTGAATTTATGGAAACATGCCTTATGTTGTAATATGTGATCTATTTTGGAGAAGGTTCTATAGGCTACTGAGAGTAGTGAGTTTTCTGTGGCTGGAGAGATGGCTTAGTGGTTAAGGCTCTTGCTGACAAAGCCTAAGGACCTAGGTTTGGCTCCCCAGATGCACATGGTGGCAAATGTGTCTGGAGTTTGCTTACAATGGTTTAAGCCCTGGCATGCCCATTTTTTCTTTCTCTCTCTCTCTCTCTCTCTCTCTCTCTCTCTCTCTTTGTCAAATAAATAAATAATTTTTTTAAAAATAATGTGTATTCTGTAGAATTTGGGTGGAATACTCTGTACCTGTCCATTAAGTTTAGTTGCTCTATGGTGTTGTTGAGCTCTAATATTTCCCTGTTGATTTTCTGTTTGGTTGATCTGTCTATTGATGATAGTGGAGTATTGAAGTCCCCAGGTATGATGGTGTTGATATTTATTTTGGTTTTGTTTATGTAGATTTTGTTTTACAAAATGTGGTGAACCTGTATTTGGTGCATATAGATTTATGATTGGAATGTTCTCATGTTGGATTACTCCCTTGATAAGAAAGAAATGGCCTTCTTTGTTCTTTTTGATTACTTTTGGCTTGAAGTCTATTTTATCTGATATTAATATAACAACATATGCTTTTTTCTTATTTCCATTTGCTTGGAATATCATTTTCCATCCTTTCACCCTGAGGAGGTGTCTGAGTTTAGTGGTGAGGTGGGTTTCTTGAAGAAAGCAGATAGAAAGGTCCATGTTTTTGAGCCATCCTGCTAACTTGTGTCTTTTGATGGGTGAGTCAAGACCATTAATATTTAAGGTTATAACTGTGAGGTTTGATTTAATCCCTGCCATGATTGGGGGCCTTACGGGGTTTGGTGCCTTCTTGGGTTTTGTACCTTTTTAAGCCTGGTCTAGTTTTGGCAATTGTGATCTTACACTTGTAGGTTATTGAGATTGGCTCTTTGACCATTTTGTGTGGAGTATGCCCATTTATATAGTCATAGAGCTGAAATTTTTCATGGAAAGTTTTCCTTTCATCATCTAGTATGAGGGATACTTTCATGAATACAGTAGTTTGGGTTGGAAGCCATAGTTTTTTAGACTTTGAAGTGCTCCATTCCAGGACCTTCAGGCTTTCAAGGTTTCCATTGAGAAATCTGAGGAAATTCTGATAGAATTGTCTTTTTCTGCAATTAGTTGGTTCTCTCTTGCTGCTTTTAGCACTCTCTTTGTTTTCATTGTTTAAAACTTTAACTATGATGTATCTTGGAGAGTTTCTTCTTTAGTTCTGTCTGTTTGGTGTTATGTGAGCTTCTTATATCTGGATTGGCCTCTCTTTTGCAAGACTGGGAATTCTTTCTTCAATAATTTTGTTGAATATGTTCTCTATGCCTCTGGCCTGGATTTGTTTCATTCCTGGTATACCCATGATCTGGAAGCTTGGTCATTTTAGAGTATCCCATAGTTCCCTCATATGTTATTCACATGATTCTTTGAACTTAGCAAAGTTTTGGGGCTGTCGGTCAATTTTTTTCTGTCTTGTCTTCCAGCTCAGAGGTTCTGTCCTGCACATGTGTAACTGTTAGTGAGGGCTTCTAGAGAGGCTTTTAAAAGCTCTATTTGATTTTTGTTTTCTGTTGTGTTTTCTTGCATTGTGTCCATGTCTTTTTTGAGGTATGATTTCAGTTCCAGGTCTGATTTTCTTGATGCTTCCTGGAATTCATTCTTACATTTGATCATGTCTTCATTAAGCTTAACCAGCTGGTTACTGAGATTTTTTATTTGTTGACTCACCTTCAATTCATTTATCTCTTCTTTGAGGCCTCTCTGGTTTTCTTCAATTAAGTTAAGCCTAGTGACAAATGCTGTGTGCCCTAAGAGACAATCCTGATCATTTTCATTTATGCAATAGTTGATTATTTTTTGATGATTTGCTTCCAGTTCAGCAATTGACTTGGTCACAGTCACATGGCTTGTTGTATTTTCATTTTGGGATTCAATTTCTGTTTTTTTTTTTTTTTCCTCTATGTTTTCATATTGTGGGACCAGACATCCTTGGAGTAGATCTCTCAGTTTTCTTACTTTTTTTTTTTTTTTTTTTTTTTTTTTGAGGTAGGGTCTTTCTCTGGCCCAGGCTGACCTGAAATTCACTCTGTATTCTCAGGGTGGCTTTGAACTCATGACAATCCTCCTACCTCTCCCTCCTGAGTGCTGGGATTGAAGGCCTGTGCCACCACACCCGGCTTTATTTTTTAAATTTCATTGTGGTCTACCCATCTCAGGGTAAAAGTCTTATTTTATTAAGGATAAAACAAGTATTTTTCCTTTTAGGATCTTCAGTGAGGGTTCTGTTTTAAATTTGAACTGAATTAGAGTAGTATGGGGTTATAACTGCAGATGTGCAGATTGTGGAGGTTGCAAGTGCAACAAGGGTATCTGAAGAACTGGGAGGTGTGAACTGGGAGCTCAGGCCTACTCACTGTGCTAGCAGATAGATATTCTTCAGCACAAGGGAACTGGGGGTTGTGTAACCCAGGAAGCTGAGGAGCCAGGAGCAAGAGGCCAGCTCTCACAGTGGCTTGTGCACCCTCTAGCTCAGAGGATAAGGGAGTTGGGGACCAAGTGGCTGGTCAATCAGAAAGCCAGAGCAAAAGGCCTGCTTTTGCAGCATGCACACTAACAACAGGGGTACTAGGACCAGGAAACTGGGAAGTGGGGAAGTAACCAGGTGCTCTGGCCTACTCAATGTGTGCATCCTCCAGCACAGGTGATCAGGGCATTGGGAAAACTAAGGGACAATCAGCTCTTCTTTCTTATTTGAATAAGTTTTGTTATTTTTTACCTAAATTAGTGAGTTAATTAGTTTTTTTTTAATATTTTATTTTTATTTATTTGAGAGAAAAAGAGGGAGAGAGAGTGAAATAGAGAGAATGGGTGTGCCAGGTCCTCTAGCCACTGCAAAAATAACTCTAGATGCATGTGCCACCTTGTGCATCTGGCTTATGTTGGTCCTGGGGAATTGAACCTGGGTCCTTTGGTGTTTTTTTTTTTTTGTTGTTGTTGTTTTGTTTTGTTTTTTGTTTTTTTTGAGAGAGAGACAGAGAGGGAGAGGAAAGAGAATGACAGATAGAGATGGGCACACCAGCAGCCTCTCAGATGCTGCTAACAAAATCCAGATGCATTCCCCCCCTTGTGGTCAAGTGCAGCATTGCGCCCTTGTGTCACTTTGCATCTGGCTAAATGTGGGACATGGAAATTGGAACCGCTGAAGATTGGAACCAGCATTCTTAGGCTTAGGAGGCAGGCACCTTAACCACTAAGCCATCTCTCCAGCCCAGGATCCTTTGGTTTTGCAGGCAAGTGCCTTAACTGCCAAACTATCTCTCCAACTGGAGTTAATGAGTTTTTTCTTAATACTGAATAATTAAAAGTAATGGAGATGGGCTGGAAAGATGACTTAGCAGTTAAGGAACTTGCTTAGGGTTCAATTTCCCAGTATCCACATAAAGCCAGATGTACAGAGTAGCACATGCATCTGGAGTTTGTGTGCAGTGGCAAGATGCCCTGCCCTGGTGTTCTTGTTCTCCCTCTCTCTCCCTTTCTCTCTCTCTCTCTCCTTGCAAATAAATAAATATATATTTTTAAGTAATTATGAGATGAATATTTTTGGAAGCCACCTTGACTACATCCCTAAAAGACCTTACCTGTACTGTAATTTTGAATTTTTCTTTAAACAAAGTTTTACTTTGAAAGAAAGTATATTAAGCTTCTAGTGTCAATTAGCAATTGAGTATAGTATCCATGGTTCAGTGGAAGAATTCTCAAATTAGTAGTTGATGCTTGAGAAAATGCCACAAATTAATTTCATATAGTAAAAGTTCCTGGGTAAGGTCTGCACAACATCTGTCTGTATTTGTCATTCATGGTCTGGGGATGTAACTCAGCGGCTAGAGTTTGTCTAACATGCAGGAAGCTCTGGATTCCATCCCTAGCATTGCCTAAAGTGGGCCTGGTGGGAGATGCTTGCTATTCCAGAACTCATGTATATAGAGATAGGGGGATGAGAAGTTTAAGATAATCCTCACTATATAGCAAGTCCAGGGCCAGTTTGGGATGCATGAGACCCTGTCCAACAAAAAATGGTTATTCACCAGGGATTTTGTTTAGTTCTCAGTTCTCTCTCTGCTTTGCTGTTTTGTGTTTTTTTTTAATTGATTGCTTTACTATGTTGTAATTGATTAGCTTGAGAAATTATAAAATGTATTAATTACTTCATAGAACAAAGTTTTGTACATTCTTCTTTTTTTGCCTTTTTTTTTTTTTTTTTTTTTCAAGATAAGGTCTCACTCTAGCCCAGGCTGATCTGTAACTTACTCTGTGGTCACAAGCTGACCTCAAACTCACAGTGATCCTTCTACCTCTGCCACCTGAGTGCAAGGATTAAAGGCCACCATACCAGCTTAAAGTTTAAGGCATTCTTTCTTTGAAAAAAATTTTTGAGACAAGACCAATAGATTGCCTTTTTCTTAATGCGAGGGAGAGACAGAATTGGTGAGCCAGATACTCTAGCCACTGCAGTTGAACTCTAGATGCTTGTGCCCCCTTGTGCATATGAGTAACTTGGGCACTTGTGTCAGTGTGTCTAGCTTATATGGGACCTAGAGAGTTGAACATGAGTCCTTAGGCTTCTCAGGCAAGCTTCTTAACCATTAAGCCATCTCTCCACCCAAGTTTAGTATATTCTTCTTAAAATAATGGTAAAGTTTTATTCACACCTCCAATGCCTTTATTTTGTTTGCATAACTATCTCAAAAAATAAAAGCATTTATCTTTTCTACAATTGTAAAAGATTTTATATCATGCTACTTTTAACTTTAAAAATTTGAGGATACCTTTATTCAAAATTGTAGCTTTATAAATGTAAGGCTACCTTTTCTATGCATGGAACTTATTTGTGCCTTGATGTAAATTTCATCTCTAATAACTTTGTGAAACCTACATTTTTATTTGTATTTGCCTGATATATTTTTGGCTACATTTTATTTTTAATTATGGCAATTTGTTCCATGCTTCTCTTAAATAAACAGCATCTGTTCAACTTTTGCATTATGATCTAATTTAGTACTTTTTGTTAGTGAATATGAATCAAACAATTCACAATTTATTATCATAACTGCATGGTAAATTTGGTTTGTCCTGTTAACTTTTTTGTTGTTTCTACTTTAAATCCTGATTTTTTTCTTCCCTTTCTTGCTTCTTTTTTTCTTTCTTCCTTTCTTTTTTTTTTCCTTTGCTTAATGGCCTGATGGGGTTTGGCAACTACAGTTTTTTTCCTTCTTCTTCCCCCCTATTGTTTATTCTAGTATATTTTGATACATATACTGCTGTACTTTCATTGCATCATCGTAAATGAAATATCCAGCATCATGTTTGAAACAATAGCTATTAACTGTGTTTATCTTAGATGAAACTAATAATTGCCTACTTGCTTGTCCAAACAATCTTCTAACATATGGCTGGGAGTGAAGCTCAGTGGTACACTGCTTAGCATGCTTGAAGTCCTGGGTTTGATTCCCTGGCACTATAATAAAAAATGAATAAATAGATAAAATGCATATAATTTGGTAGTTCATACTAAAATCTAAGTAACATTATTCCTAACTCTTGTTTTATAGTCACATTGACAATAATTGAAATTTAGTTCTGTGGTTTAACTTCATAATTAGCTGTGGTTTATCTGAGAATTCTTTTTATTACAGTTTCTCCCATTCTTTCCACCATCTCTCTCTAACTATCTTTAGAATCACTTCTCCATGGACACATTAGTGAGATATTTCTGCTATTGTTGCATGAAAATGTTTCTTTAATGTCCTGGTCTAAGAATGACACTTGTGGTTGATACACAAATACTTTTCCCTAAAATATTCTGTTACTTTATTTTTATACATCTAATGTAGGGAGAGATAAGTCATTGATTTTGAGGGGTTGTGTTTTTTCTATCATTATACACCAAACCAGTTTCTCCCCACACAAGGCATTTTTTCTCTGTATTTTACCTTCTCTACGTTAACAAGGTATGTCTTGAATTGGAATCATTTTAGTAATATGTGTGATGTTCAATACTGAATGATTTATACACTGGCTTAAAGATTCCCATTCTTTTTTGAGATTAAAATTTTTTACAAGGGCTGGAGAATATGGCTTAGTGGTTAAGTCATTTGCCTGCAAAGCAAAATGACCCCAGTTCGATTCCCCAGGACCCACGTAAGCCAGATGCCCAAGAATGCACATGTGTTTGGAGTTTGTTTGCAGTGGCTGGAGGCCCTGGCATGCCCATTCTCTCTCTCTCTCCATTTCTCTCTCTCTCTCTCTCTCTCTCTCTGTCTCAAATAAATAAATAAAATATATACTTAAAGAATTCTTACAATATGTTTTAGTTTCTCTTCAAATTGCTTTTTTTTACAATTATGACATATTTGAGGCTTCTTCCTCCTACATACCTTTGTATTTAGTAATCATTTCTACTCTCTACTGTATTATATATATATATATATTCCTTACACATATAATGTGTTTGGTTTTTCAAGGTAGGGTTTTGCTGATCTGGAGTTCACTATGGAGTTCTTCAACCTCAAATTCGCAAGTGCTGGGATTAAAGGTGTGTGCCATCACGCCCAGAAAATTTACCTATTGTTAAGAGCATCTGTGCAGTCTCCGATAATGCTCATGGTATCCGCTTTGCCTTCAGAGTTAGTGGTTTCCTTAATAGTAGAGTGTATGGCAACATCAAGGTGCTCTGTTTCTTGCAGAATTCCATTCCATAAGACAGTATCTTCCCATTTACTAATAACATGCCTCTTACTTTGAGCATTGGTATCTCTTCCTTGTGATTTCTTTTTCTGGTTTCTCATTCTTACAGAATCTATCCTAGCCTGAATAATAGTGAGATGTGAGATAATTCTATCAAGTAAATTTGGAGTTCTGTCCGCATGATAAAATCTTTTATGCCAAAGGTTTCCTTGAAGTTTTCATGACAAGCAACATATAAGTCAGCCACAGCAGCACTGTGTAGGTGTGAGGATGGCCAGGCCTAATCATGGCTGTGATACATTGTTGCCTGAAGTGCCTCTCATTCTTCCTATGTCAAGATGCTTTCCACCTCAGAGATAGCCACACCTTGCCTTTTGGTGAAATGTAGGTGAAATCTGAAATGTCCCATTACAGATGCAAAACCTGCTCTTCCCCTCTTGCCCTGACAGCTAGTTGGAAGTGCAGCATTTCTTTGGCTTTTATTTTCCTGAATTAACTGGGCAACCTGCTCCTTCAGTTGGGCTCCTGTTTGGCTTTCCTCCAATCTGGTCCTCCTCATGCTAGCTAGAAAATGATACTTGGGATGCTGGGGATTTAGCTCAGTGACCGGGGGCTTGCCTAACAAGCTCAGGGCCATGAGTTCTGTCTCTAGCCTGGGGAGAAAAGAGACAGAGAGAAAGCGAAAGAGAAAGAGAGGGAGAAAGGGCAAAATTGGGCATACCAGGACCTCCAGAACACTGCAAACAAACTCTAGATGCAGGTGCCACCTTGTGCATTTGGCTTACTTGGGGATCAAACCTGAGTCCTTTGGATTTTCAGGCAAGTGCCTTAACCACTAAGCCATCTCTTCAGCCTTCTAATTTTTGTTTTTAATTTTGAAGATAGCATACAAACCAATGGGATTCATTATGGCATCTTCATACACACTTTGTTTTCATGTACCCCTTTACTCACTACCCTTCCTGTCCCCCTACCCTTCTTTGGCTGATCTGCTTTCTCTTCCCCAATAGGCTTCTTCTGCTATATATAATATATAAAATAAAATCTCCTCTTTGGACTACCAGATCCCTCCCTGTTAAGAGCACTTCCTGCCCTCTCATGGTCTCTTCTCCACTTTCACAGCCTGCACATACCTCACTCACAGATACATACCACTTCTCCAGTTTCTAGTAATACCACATGTTTCCTCCCCTCAACTGGAGTATCTGCTCTGTACAATAATCTTTTCATTTATATCTAATAGAAAATTGAATAATAGATGTTGTGCTCTCACAACTATTTCCCCAAAGCAAATCTCTTCAAGTCATAAGATTACTTGTAAATAAAAGAGAGCTATAATGGAAATATTCATTGACTAATAAAATGACTGTTGTTTATTTAATAGAAAATAATTGTGATTTTTTTTTTTTTTTTTTTTCATTTTTCAGTTTTTCAAGGTAGGGTCTCACTCTAGCCCCAGGCTGACCTGGAATTCACTGTGTAATCTCAGGTGGTCTCGAACTCATGGCGATCCTCCTACCTTTGCTTCCCGAATGTGGGATTTAAGGTGTGTACCACCACGCCCGCCCATAATTGTGATTTTTATGAATTTTATCATCTTTCTTTTCAAGAAATTTCTCTTCCCTTTCTTTTTCTTTTTTTTTTTTTTTTTTTTTGGTTTTTCGAGGTAGGTGTCATTTTAGGACCTTAATTCAGTATTCCCAGGTGGCATGCCTCCTGAGTGCCACCACCACACCGGGTTCTTCCCTTTCTTTTGAAAAAAATCTTTTAATACTTCTTTCCTTTCCTCCTTTCCTTCCTCCTCCTTAAATTTAGTTCTGATCTTAGATTTACTTCTGATCATCTTAGATTTAGTTCTGATTGTAGTTTAGTTCTGATCATATTAGATTTAGTTCTGATAGTAAATTTAGTTCTGATCATAGATTCAGTTCTGATAGGGGATGCTCACATTGCCTCTATCTCCTGCCAACCTCTTACTGCTCTCCTTTTGTTCTCCTCCCTCACACCAACTCAGTATTCTCCCCCTTCTCTCCCTGTCCCTTCTTCTCTTTTTCTCTCTCCTATTTGGAAATGGGAAGTTGTTGCTGGTGTAATAGAAAACTCAACTAGGAGTCAGAAAAATGAGTCTAACGTTCATTCCTGATATGCCTATGTTACCCATTTAAAAAAAAAAAAAGTAAGAGGCTGTGATTTCTCTAAAGGACATTCCACTCCTATATTTTTTTCTAGTGTGCATTAATAATGACATTGCTGGCCTGATGCCCATTTTCAAAGGACCTAGAGAAGACAAGGTTTGCCAGGTCTGGTCACACTTACCTTTAACCCCAGCTGTCAAGTGGCTGAGGTAAAAGGATTACCATGAATTTGAACCTAGCCTGGGCTACAAAGTGAGTTGTAGGTCAGCCTAGACTAGAGTAAGACCTTGCTTCAAAAGGAAGGGAGGGGGAAAGAAGGTTGTGCTCCAATACTTTCGTCCTAGATTGTGAGGAAAACAGAAGTTCTGTCCCAAGTAATCAGTGTTTTCTTCAGTGGTTTACCCTTGGCTTTTCAATATTAATTTTCTGTTCCATTTTCAACCCTTTGGGTGAATTAAATACGTTAAGTCAACACAAGTGGGTTACACCTATGAGTGGTAATAAATTTTGAGAATCTTCATTATGAGCTCTTATAAATGCAAATAATTTCTCCATAGAATAACACTATGGTTCTCACACCCTGTCTGAGCTTTCCATGCATTTAGTCATTGTGCTTTAGTGTGTGTAGCGTTGAGTGTGCTTGAGATATTTGAAGCAGGGAAAGCAGATGTTACTTCACTCATGCTACACAGCTCCTTCATAATAAATAGGAACTGCCTGCTCTTGTCTGGAGTAATGCTTTCTCGGTAAATGGAAATGGCATTGAGTGCTTTGGTTATCTCTCAAGAGAAATGAGCTCTATTTTCTTAACTGGTAATTACTGAAAAAAAAAATACCCTAAGTGAAAAGGTAATACAAACTTACTGGTGTTTAATCTGGATGTCTGTCCTGCCTGTAAATGATGACAGGAGGTTTAAAACGAGTTCTGGATATTCTGCTTTGGTATGTGTACGCTTTGTATCTATTAGTAATAGTAGGTCAAACTTTTAGCATGGCCTAAAACTCTATTCCTGTATTCAAACCTTGTGTTTAACTTTAACATACTGGTGACTTTTCTGTTATTGTCCTCTTGGATAGAAGAATAATTGAATTTTCCTTTAAATGAAAACTCTATCTTTATTATAACTTGACTGTTGCCACATCATGGTATTCTGTATGTATGTGTGTTATGCATCCTTGTGTTCATATATGTATGTTCATGTATGCACATGTTCACACACATGTATGTGGAGCTCAGAAGTTGATATTGAATGTCTTCCTCAATCACCTTTCACATTATTTTTGTTGAGACAGAGTCTCTCGCGGAACCTGGAACTCATCAATCTGAGACTTACTGGCCAGCAAGCCCCAGGGATTCTCCTGTCTCTGGTTCCTCAGGGCTGGGAGTACAGACCTATGCCACTGTGTCTAGGTTTTTACCTGTGTGCTGAGGTGGGATCTGAACTCAGGTCCTTGTGCCTGAACAACAAGCACTTTTCCAATTGACACATCTTCCCAGCACCATCAAATTTTCCTTAATGCAATTTTATGTTCAACTAAATTAAAAATATATAAAGAAAAGCCAATATGCTTTTACTATTTTATATCTTTCTTTTTGCAGAAGTATTTTTTTCTTTCTTAGTTACTCTGGGCTATAGACATTGAGTGTATGGTGATCTAATAAACTACAGGAAAGCACATATATCTTTTTATTACCAGAAGCTATGTTTATTACATATTTAGACTTCACACAAAGCTTTCTTTCATGAGATAATTAAAGCATCAATACTTTTTTAAAATTTTATTTATTCATTTATTGAGAAAGAGAGAAAGACAGAGAGAGAGAAAAAAATAGCCATACCAGGGCCTCCAGCCACTGTAAACGAACTCCAGTCATATGTGCCACCTTGTGCCTCTGGCTTATATGGGTCCTGGGGAATCAAACCTGGGTCCTTTGGCTGCCATCTTTCCAGCCCAAAGTATTCATTCTTTGTATTTCTCCATTCAGTGTCAAGCTAACCTCTTGCAATAGGTTCTTTGGTGTTTGTTTTCTTGCTCCAATGTCTCAGGGAAGAAGGTTTCCTATATCCAACCTTCATTTCCTTTTCCTACTTAAGTTTGGAATGGCTTCACATGGAACTGGCCTACAGAGAAGATGGAAGTTAATGGGGCTGAGAGAGCCAGGAAGAGTCTGTCTTTTTTGCTTTTAGTTCCCAACAACCAATGGTAACTGTGATCTAACCTGATACAGAAAACCCTAACAAAAATGTTTAATCAAGAACAAGAAGACAATGCTACTCATGTTTATCATTTCAATTCAACATAGTACTGAAACAGTAGTCAGAGCCATTGGACAAGAAGAAGAAATAAAAGCCATCAAGAGAAAATAGAAAATAGAAATTGTCTCTGAGGGTGACCAGGTCTTAGAAGTATAAAATACTTAAAATGGCATGAGCACAAAAAGGAAAACAGTGAGAATATCTTGGCACCACCAATAAACCAAGTCAATGAAGTTGCAGGTGTGAAATGAACAAAAACTATCAGTCATATTGTCATGTACTACACAAGTCATCTGGAGAAGAAATCAGTAAAACTGTCTTATTTACAATAGCATGAAATATGCAGGGACAAACTTAACCAAAGATCTGTACTAAAATACACCATGGCTAAAATACACCAAAGACAGAAATATATACCTTTTTTTTTTTTTTTTACACAATTTGTACATTAATATGCTTCAAGTGTCAAGTGTTCCAAAGCAATCTATAGATTATGTGAAATACAAATTACTATTATATCAAAATTATTCCAAATACTATTTCAATGGCATTTTATGTGGATTTTTTATTATAATTTATTTTTATTTATATTATTCTGATTTTACATTCATAATGGTGCCTCCATTATCCTCCTCCCTGTCCTCCCTCTTCTAAAGGGACCCTCATCAATGGGGAATGTGGATTTTTTTAATTTCACAATTTATATGCAACTGCCAAAGACCCCACATAGCCAAAGAAATCAGTGAGAAAAACCATCAAAAGCTGGAAGCATCATGCCAGTGGATTTTCAAGTACACTACAAAGCTATAGTGACTAAAATAGCATGGGTCTGGCATTAGTACAGACAAACAGATGAATGGAACAGAAAGAGAGACCAGAAATAAGTCCATACATTGATTTTAATCTAATATAACTTTTGACAAAAGTGCCACAAATGCAAATTAGGAAAACAACAATCTCTTCAAGTGAAGCTTGGAAAATTGGATATCCACATGCAGAAAAAACAAAATACATCCCTAATCTTACACCATATGCAAAAAAAAAAAAAAAAAAAAAAAAAAAAAAACAACTTTAAATGGATTAATGGCATTCTAAGCACTTGCTTTTCTACTTACTTCAGGCAAGTAATAAACCTCACTCAGATTTCTTTTGTAGAGTGAGATTGACAATTGTTCCTACCCCTGAGGATTTTGTGATGATTAAGTTAAATAACACAAAAGTACTAGCTATTATTATGCTGCATTTCTGTAATATTCCAGTTGAATATTGAATTGTTAGTCAACTTTCTAGTGCTTTGACCTGACAATCATCTTATAAAGAGAAAAGGTTCATTTGGACTCATAGCTTCAAAGATTTTGGTCCATGTTCATTTTGCCCCACTGACTCTGGGCCTTAGATGAGGAAATACATCATAGTAAGAAGTTCCCACGAAAGTAAGATGCTTACCTCATGATGTCTGGAAAGCAAAGGAGGCCAGTCGCCATGTCTGTTCAAGAGCTCATCCTCAGATGCCAGGAAGACTCACCATAGGCCTCAGTCTCTTAAAGATTTTACCACCTCACAATCATGCCTCAAATTAGGAAGAAACATACTGCCTTTCCTGAGCACTTACTCAAACGACAGCACAGAGGAATGTCATAGTTTTCTTTATTCAAATGAAAGAAATCAATTTAGTGGTGGGTTACACAGAATATGAATGGCTACCCAAGTTTATTAAAATCATGTCTCACAATTTCTGTTATAACATTATCATTATTTATTTATTCTGGAAACAACCAAGACTTAATGCTTTTTTCAATTTATTTATTTGTGAGGAGAGACAAACAGAGAGAAGTGAGTTGTTGGGCATTGCTAAAAATGGGCTGAGACTGTGAGGAAGCTGGCCTGAGCTGTTGGACATGGCCGGGGACCTTGGGCTGTGGGGGTTGCAGCTGGCCTTATCGTTGGGAACCCACCCTGACAATGGTGACTGCTCTCCCTGCCCTCAGGCAAGGTTGTAGTGTGCCCTGTCATTGCCCAGAGTGGGCAGAACTGGCGAAGCCCTCCCCCCTTTTTGAACCCAAAAGCATCTGACCATTCCATAAGTCAGGCTTTGCCCACTCCCCACAGTTCCTGACCTCGTGACTAGCTGCCCAATAGACCTTATGTGGCTTCTCCCGCCACTTCTGTTATCTCACAGCTCCTCCCTCGCAACTCTGAAGTCATGTACCTTTTCCTGCCACTATGTCTCTTGTACTTCTGACTTTCAACCAATTAGATAGCAACCCATAAACTATGTATCCAATTGCCATATCCTCTGTATGTGCCTTCTCAACCTTTCTCAAGTGTTTATAAACCCACTCCCCTATTGAATAAACAAGAGCAGGCTATCCATCAGACTGCCTCCTGGCTGGTTCATTGTCTGTCATCACACTCACCCACTCCAGGACCCTGCTTCTTCCCCTCAACTCCTCCTGCTCCAGGGAAGTCAGTGGCCCACAACCCCCAGGGTCGGTGAAGATCCACAGTGAGTACAGGTGCACAAGGGCCTCTTGCTGCTGCAAAAGAACTCAACATACATTTGCTACCAAACCTTATTTCTTTTTTGCTGATAATTCAAAGGATTTTTTTCGTTCTATCCAGAATTTTCTAGTTTCAACTCATTTCTTCTAATATTTTAAGATGTGGTCGTATACAGTCCTTGATTGAAAATATTGAAGTGACCAGATGAGCCCCATCTCCCCCAGGTGTTTTCCTTCATTTAACTTCAATCTCTTAATCATTTGCCATGATCCTCATGTTTCTGTGCTTCCCCCTAACTCCCTCCACACACCAAATTACCAGGGTGTCTCAGCACTCCCAGCATTTTACGTGGGACCTGGGGATCAAACTCATGTGCTTGTGCTTGTAAAGCAGTGCTTTACCAATTGAGCTCTCTCTCCAGCCCCATAATTCCTTTGTTTCTTTATAATCTGCTCATTCCCTATTCACTCTTAAATTTGTACTAGAATTGGAACCATAAATATGTCATAATATTAATCTCTTTATAATGTTGATACAGTGTATTTAATATATCCTTAATCCTTGTTGTTAATATTTCATTTTCATCTTGAAAAGCTTCAGCAAGTTGCCATTGACCTTTAACGTTTCATTTGCCGCCTTTCTACTGGTTAGATCTGCAATGAACAATTCTCATCCAGTAAGTCCTCTCATCTGCTACTATTCCCCAGCTGTCTTGTTTTTTCCTCTTGCTCGCGGCTCTGCTTGAAGTGGGCTTCTGCTCATCATCTTTTCAACTGAAGCGTCTTCTGATCCAGGCCAACATTAACAGCCCAGGCTAAGCAAGACCTTGGCCATAAAGCCACTGGGAATCACATCAGGCCTCAGTGTCTGCTACTGTTGAAAACAAGAAGCACTCTGAAATGCTTTTTTGTTGTTGTTGCCAGTCAAAAGAGAAGAGTCACAGCTTAACCTTCTCACTTACTTGCTGTAGCCAGTGGCATAGTTGGTTAAAACCTCAGTTTATTCTTGTGAAAACTGACATGACTTATCCATCAGTTAGGATTGTAGTAAGTGACAAATAAAATAATTCATATACTTTAAATGTTAATTTCTAAAAAATTAAAAAAATAGGCTTGTCATTTTTATCATTAATAAATTGCATGCTGCCTTGTTTTGTGGTTTGGCATTAAATCCTACTGCTCTTATATATTGTACTAGACTTGTTATTCAGATTTCTATGTGTTTATTTTGTCTGCCTAGTTAACTAGATAGGTTACTAATTATCTATCATCTTCTTTCTTTCCCCTTGCTTTCTTTTCTTTTCTTTTCTTTTTTTTCTTTCTTTCTTTTTCTTTCTTTCTTTCTTTCTTTCTTTCTTTCTTTCTTGTACTTGGGATTAATCCTAGGATCTTGCACATTATAGGTGGGCATTGTACCAAGGAGATAGAGCCCAACTTCTAATTACCTAGTTTAAAAAAAAAAAAAGATACAGAGAATATTGATGGAGCCAACTCCTATTTATTTGAAAGCTAATTATTTTACAGGTACAATTGGGCTATTACTTCCTATTAAAATATGAAGCCATATCAGAGAAACTTAGAGTGTTGTTATTGGCCATAAGGAGATAGTAAATTGAAGGTAGCTGATAGGAACACTCTTCAGCAGAGAGTATCAGCAAGAAAATGAAAACAATGACTAGCTTCTCTCAACTTACCCTGGCCTGACTTACTCACATAGTCACATAGAGGTATAGTCACAGAGACTTAAGGAAAATTGGATGTAGATACAAGATAGTAGAACTTGGGCTCATGATATTTTCTTTCATTGACATATAATTTCCATAAAATAAACATCTTTTCAAATGTACGTGTTTGAATTTTGGCAAATACATTCTATTTTATCTAACAACTATCCCAACTAAAATGGAGAATATGTCTATCACTCCAGACTCCTTCCCCAGCCAGGCCTTCCTATACCCAGACACCTCACTGGCAGGATTTCTGTAACTGTAGCTAGTCTTACCTGCTTAAAATTCACATAAATAATAGTAGGGCACACTCTTTTTTTCATGAAATCTTTCATTTAGTATAATTCTGCTTAATCTATAAACATCTTTGCTTGTATAAATAGTATAACTTTTTATTGTTTACTAGTGTGGTGGTTTGAATGAAAATGTATGTCCCGCATAGACTTGGGTATTTTTTTATTAAGTATATACTTTGTATGGACACATCATGTGTTGGTACCATCATTTCCCTCTTCCCTGCCCCCATTCCACTGAGGGCTCTCCTCAGTGGGGGTTGCTGGTATTCCCCATGGGATTGTGGGTTATGAGTTGTGAAAGCAGCAGTCAGTCATTGTTGGTCTCTGGATATGTATGCCCTCCCAACGAGACTTATGTATTTTTGTCTGATGTTCTAAAAGCTTCTTGTATCTGCATTGGCATTTCTTTCCCAATTTGGGCACAATTTTCTTCTATGATTTTGTTGAAAATGCCTACTAAGCCTCTGGACTGAAATTCTTCTCCTTCTACTATACCCTGAATTCTTATGTTTGATCTTTTCATAGTGTCCTGGATATCTTGGAATTCCCATTTGTACCTTTCTATTAGCTTGTTTTTCTCTTTGTTGGATTGTATTAAGTCTGCCACTTGGTCTTCTAGTTTAGATATTCTGTTGTCTCCTTCATCCATTCTACTGGTGAGACTTTCCACAGAGTTTTTTATTTGACTGTGTTCTTCAGAGCTCAGATTTCAACCCGGTTTTTCTTCAGTATTTCTATTTCCTTACTCATGTCCTGTAATGACCTTCTGTATTCTCTTTCTGGGCTTTGTTTCCTTTGAATCCTTTCTTTTATTCTTTCATTTCTTTGAGTATAGATAGAATCATTCTTTTGAAACCTTTGTCAGGTATTTCATCTAAAACATTGGTGATAATTTCTGATGGATTTATAATTTTGGTGGGATTGTGTTGTCTTGATTCTTTGTGTTTCATGTATTATGAAGCAACTTTTACATCCTGAATTGATTTGATGCTTGGGTTTTCTACTTATCTGCCGTGTTCTTAGGTGTGGCAATCCACCTTTATATACTTTTAGGATATGAGTTTAAGGTGCCAAGTGTAGCTCTTGTACCCCAATCCAACCACAGAAGTAATTAATTGAGTTTGCTTGCTAAGCAAGTATTCTAGTGAACTGGGTAGAACAATTTACTGGCAAATTCTAAACTTCAGTGAGCAATATACACATGCAAGTATACAAGTGTGGGGATTAGATCAAACAGATAGTCTTATAAAGCCAAAATCCCTAAGGGTGTGTGTTGCTCTACACCCTTAATCCTTTCAGCTAGGAGGTAGAGAATTCTGTTCTGAATTGGGTTCAGTGTCAGCCTGGATCTGGATCAGGCCCTGCCCCCAATAATGACAGAAGCGAAAGACAAAGGCCCTATAAATCTGAAAGCAATAAAGGCAGCAATATTCAACCCCCAATTACAGCTTATTTGAAAATGGTGAAGCCAACCAAAAATATGTAACCCATAACCTGGACTGACATGGAAAGAGAGATTAGCACTTCCAATGCAGGCTTAAGTACCTTTTTGTTTGTTTGTTTGTTTGTTTGTTTGTTTTTTGTTTGTTTTTGTCAGTCAGCCTCATTACCTGTTGGTGTGGCTTCCAATTTCACCAATGCTGAATGCCCATCTTGATCCCTCCATGTTGTGCTGTGGAACTGGAGCTCTGTTCAGCTGTGCTGGATGCACTGCATTCAGGGACTGAATGCTGGAGGTTCGCGACTCTGCAAAGAGGCTGATGAGGATGGAAAGTCCCTTTGTTTGGTCTCTACTGCTGCTGCTGCTCAGTGCAGCTGGCTGGTGCGGGGCATGCTGATAGTGTGGATTGGGATGCTGAGGATAGGGCTGCTACTTAGGGCCACCATGGATGGGGGCAGCAAGCACCTCAGTGGGATTCTGGCTATTTCCCTCCTTTCTGGTGGATCTTGGTCTCTCCTGCTTCTCCACTGTGTCTAAGAGAAACTTATACTTCTGCACTTTTCAGAAGAA
Source organism: Orientallactaga sibirica (assembly GCA_036365145.1). Taxonomy (NCBI): domain Eukaryota; kingdom Metazoa; phylum Chordata; class Mammalia; order Rodentia; family Dipodidae; genus Orientallactaga; species Orientallactaga sibirica. The sequence continues at coordinate 51,789,210 of JAEOAD010000004.1, read as the reverse complement.
GAGTATATTTTGCTGTAGTTTTGCTTAAATTCCTCCCTGGGTTGGTTTGGCGTGACTTCTATGCCACCATCTTGCCTGGAAGTCCCTTATGTATTTTTGATTAAGATTAAATTTCTTACTTAAGTCTCTAGCATGCAGATCCCTACTGGAGGATATCCCCAAACTACTGATACCCTAAAAATTCAGAATATACATTCTTTTCAGTGGACCATTCACCACAGGCCACATACTATCTATAAACTAAGTCTCAATTCATTTCAGTGAGTATTAGATTACCAAAGAATTAAGTTAGAAACCAATAGCAATAAGATATAGAAAAAAGTCCATTTTCAACTAAGTAACACATTTTAAATTAATCCACAGATCAAATAAAAAATTATGAGATCTAGAAAATATGCTACCCTGAATGATAATTTAAGGTACAACATGTTAAAAATCTGTCTTCAAGCCTTTAGCCAACATTATCTCGGAAAATGATTAACCAAATTAGCATTTCATTCTCTTCAGAAGAAATGAGGAAAGGATAACAGAAAAGTAGGGTGAAGGGTGAGAACCACAGGAATGGTGCCCACAGTCAGCCAATGTTTTCATCCAACTATAACGTAATGAAGCATGGGGTCTAAGCTAAGCCAATAGGTAAATTTTCTTTTAATATGCCAACAAGCATAATGCTAAATAATCATTTTGGTGATTTGCCCCTTGGTAAGCCCAATAGTGTGGGGTGGATAATACTTCTACTGTCATGAAATGGGATGTCCATGGAAGCAGTCAGAACACTGGTAGCACTGCCAGAAACTATGACTAATGAGAAAGTTAGCTGGTGATTAAAGAGTTGGGCAAGCAACTTAGGAGCATCATGGCCTCTCCACTATGAGATACGAGAAAGAGACATCCGCTTCTGGCTTCACTTTAATCTTTAATGAATATAACAAGCCTGACAATGATCTCATGGGGCCTCTAGCCAAACACAGAATACATTATTTTAATTAGTATTGATTATGGTGCCAACCTAAAGAAAAATATGTGCAAGATCATAAAGAAAAGGATGGATCTCATTCTAAATCTCTCATACCTTTCAATTTACAAATCTATTCATTTTCAAAATATTTTCTCTCCAAACTCACACCATTTCCTCAGCCCACGAGATCTCTTTTAGGAGAAACCAAAAGACATTGGTTTGCTGTTTGTGATCATGACTTGAACTTTTCAAAAAAATGTGTGAGTCATGTCTTGCTCTTTGATAATTTCCAAATGACAAGACTTTGCTTTTACAGATCAATCCTTGCTTTTAGTTATTTCAGGATATTTTGCTTGGCTGGGTAAGAGAAAAATAAATGAGAAATGTCACAGGTAGGAGCCTGGTAACGAATTTGGAGAAAGAAAATGATCACATTATGAGGATGGGGTGTGTTCCCCGGGGTTTTCCCGTCCTTTTCCCGCTGCTCCTCTCCCTGTCTGCCTTTGCTGAAGAGACTCATAGAGCAATATGGAGAGTGGTCCTTCCCTAAATCTAACAACATATGCAGGCTTCTGTGTCTACATGCACATGTGGAGATGCCGTTCAAATCCAACCATTTTAGGACTCTTAACAATATCGGGTTTTTAAAATTCATGCGTGTGGAATTATAGAGGAAAATCTTAAATATGGGACACATGTGATAATTTCTAGTTTTCAGTACCATCCATCCATTCATCTTATGGGCAAAACGTGAATTATTAAGAAAAAGAAAGGAATTCTCCAAGCACTATTGCTTTGCTCTTTAAAAAAATGTCCTACTTTCAACAATCTGAATTCATTCCAGTAACAGCCTTATGGATTTATCCAAGACAAAAAATATTTCTTATTCCAAGGAGAAGAGGAAAGAATTTTAAAAATGCAATAGAGCCTGGCGGGTGGCTCATCCTGTAATCCTGACAGTTGGGAGGCTGAGACAAGAGGGCTGGCATAAGTTTGAGGCCAGCCTGAGCTGCATAGTGAGTTCCAATTCAGCCTGGGTTATAGATTTGAGACCCTGTCTCAAAATAATAATATAAAGTAAAATAACTGGAAAACCAAGATTCAGTGCTTAAGACATGAACTGAGTGATACAGGGACTGTAATTTTATACTCTATGGTGTATAAGGAATGATTGCAAAGGAAGGAATGTGCTGGGACAGTAGCTGCCAACACATTAAATATATTAAATTGACAAAAACAGTGCCTACCCTGTTCTCACATGAACAGAGGATAACAAGTAATGTGACAATACTTGTTTTTCGTAGCTGCATTTTTTCCATTGTACTATTATCTATTTTTAGAACTGCATCATGATTAAAGAGTATCACTTTTCCCCTTTTAAGATGTCAACAACTCCTGGTTCTTAAGGAAAGGCAACCTTTTGCTTAATCTAAGTCCTGCCATGGAGCTGTTTCTAGCTGCTAAATTTGGCTTCTGTGCTCCCCACTTTCGTAGAGCTGTTCCCAGGTCCCACAGGGCAGCTATCCAGGTTTGGATCTTTCCCGACAGCCTGAGCTGGGCTATCCTGCTTTCAGCATCCTCTGCGCTTGGGCTGGGGCTCAGGGTGCGGAAGGCAGAGAGTGTTCTTTTATTTGTGGTCTGATTGCTGCTTCTCAGGGTCTGGCTTGGGCTCTGAACTTGACATTTATGTCACAGGTGTGATTGGGGAAACTGCTGGGAAACCAGATGGCAGGCCTCACGGAGGTTGCCAGCATCTGCTATTGTCCTTGCTGTCAATGCTACCTGTTCTATTTCTTCTTTCTGCTCCTGTGTTACTGCCTGGTGCTGTCATTCCATTTGTTCAGTGGTATTTACCCTCCTCCCGCTTTTTTCCAAATATGAATGCTTTTCCATAAGCCCACAGTGCCTTCACTCTGCTTGCAACTTCTTCATCCAGGAAGGCTCATGACTAGGCTGGCTTCCTTGCCTTCCTTCCGAAAGTCACATTTCCTCAGCAAGACTCTTGCTGGCCACCCTACTTAAAATCTCAACCCATCCTTCTCCTCCCTTAATCTGACATTGCTTTGTTTCCTAGCACGTTCTTCAAAACAACTAGCATCACCTGTCACATTCTTCATTTAACTTATACATTAACCACATGCCTTCCTTGGATTACACAGAATAGAAAGACTCAAAAGTCAGGGTTATGTTTACTTGGTTCAATACTGAATCTCAGGGAGACGGAAGAATGTTGGCATACTGTAGATGCTTAATATTTTGATCGTTAGCTTCCATAAAGCCCCACATTCAATTCCCAGCACCAGTAAAATAAAATAGTGATATATAATAAAAATTGTAGACTGATTAGTTCTATTTTAAATAGAGTGTAAGATCATATCTTTGTATTTGGTCTTATTCATGGGTGTTGTGCAAGGCTATGTGTGCAAGGACTTGAGCAGCATGGGGAAGAAATGAGCAAGTAGCTCCTGATATTTTAGCAACAGAATCTTCTTTAATTCTTACAATTGCCCAAGAATTTAGACCAAAGAGCCACATACAGAAAGTACAGAGTAAAGATGAAAACTAATTGTATCTGTCTCCAAGCTATTGCCTTTTTTTTCAGATGCATGTTTCTATAAAATAACAGTAAGTAAATAAAGCTCCTATGAATGAAGGATATTGCATAAAATGGTGCCAAAAATACAAGTTGGCTTTCTAAAAACACAAGAGACAGCTACAAAAGGAGGAATTCCAAAATCATTTAGAGTCATAGCCATCTAGGATTAGGAAGTGAACTTCTGGGCTGAGGAGATTGCTCAGCAGCTAACAATGCTTACCCCATAGGCACAAAAGCCTCTAGGGTCAGAGACCACCAAATTTGACTCCCCAGAACCCATATAAGAAGCTGAGAATGGCCATGTACATATGTTACCCAGTCTTTGGGAGGGTAGAGGGTAGGGACTGCAGAATCACTGGAACTAACTGAGGGACAGCAATTGCCGGTGGGGGAAAGTCCCCCCTCCTTAAGAACATATGCACATCAGAGACAAGAGAAGGACTCCAGATGTTCACCTCTGCATGCTTGTGCATGGGGTGAACACATCTGCACATGTTCATGAATACACACCACACACACACACACACACACACACATCAGATGGACTTCAATATCTGTCTTGAAATGAGAAAAAATGCATCTTACTCAACACATATTTTGACATATTTGCTGATGATACATTACCTAAATATGAACCCCACAGAGAGTAAGTCATTGTTTCAGAAGCTAAGAAAGTGAACTTTGCTTTCTTTGAGGCAGGGCCGAAGCCACAAAAGAGGCAAAATGACCCCATGATATTGTTGAATTATTTCCTCCCTTTAGTCAAAAAAAAAAAAAATAATTAATTGTAGTTCTAATGAGCCATATTTTACTGATAGAATCCTTCCTTACTGTCTTCTCCTTTGAAATCTCTTGATCCAGTTATGCAAATGCTAATTAGACTTCATTATTAATTCGGCACCACATATGTAAGAAATCCCATACAAGGAAGTACTGGAGACTGGAATGTCTTCACCAGGCCTGGACAAGTCTCCTGCTGGTCAGCCACTGTTCAGATGACCTGCTCTCTGTGACCAACTCCACAACATTGACCTATGTCCACCCAGGGTTCATATAAATGATTTTGGTAATTATATAATAATATACTTGTGTTTTATTTAAAAAAGACAAAATGATATACCCTTTTATAATTTTTGTTTTCATTTTATGTTTGGCAATTTGATAGATGAATATGATGTGTGTTTTGATCATATTCATCCTCATTACCCTCTGTTACCCTCTCCTAACTCCTACTAAACCCCTTATTCTTCCCAAATAATCCCCTTCCTATTTTCATGTCTTTTGTTGTAACACAGTGAGTTACAAAATTAGGGTTTCCTGCATAATAATGAGTGGGGGTTATTAATTGAAGCATGGATAACTTACCATGCTTACACTCAGTCTCCAGCAAGCATTAGTTACAAGTTGTTGTTCTGTTTTTTAATACAATTTTAGAGTCTAGAAGTTAAAAATTATTGTGGAACTATACAGTCCCCTTATTCACAGAGTCTAGTATCCTTGCTAAAGTATCTGCAGTAAAGTTTCAAGTAGCTAAGATTTATTTTTAAAACACTTATTTTAAAAATATACATTTTGTTTTATGCAAGTCTTATAAATTAACCATTATTACTTATATTTATTTTAAAGTAACTCTAAGAAACAGCACAATTTTATTTTATTTGCGCAAATAGCAATTAGTGAATCACTATCATCAAACCAGACATGGTTTGGGGGCTGGCAAGGAAACATAAGGAAATAGTGATATCACTGGTAAGACAGACCCAATAACTTGAACTGCTTAGCAAGATGTTAGGTATGGTCTTTATTTTAACTTATCTGATAATATTAACTAAACCAAAATGTTAATTCCTATATCAGTGATAAATTAACATTTACCCATTGGCATGACAAAAGCCTGCTGCACACCCAGTTCCTCTACAAACATGACAATTGTTCATTGTTGCCTATTTGAAATCTTCTGTTATTCAATTATTTGTGCAAGGCACTGCTTTATGCACTCTCAGAGAACAGTCTTACCTCTAGGTAATAGTCAGTTGCCTCTATTCACATAAATTTTGGTGAAAACCATGTCTTTGGGCTTGAGGAAGGGAAAGAACCACCCAGTTGGAAGGCTGTGAGGAGACTCATGAAAATATATAATTCTGTTATTGAAAACTGCCATTATTTTGTCACTGAACTGGTAGTGTAATGAATTTCGGGTCATGAAAAACACAAAAGCTCCCTCTGGAGGTCAAAACACAGAGTTCAGGATACAAGTTTAGAAACCGTTATCTCATCTGTATGGCAAGGTAAAGATTGATAAAAAAGATAAGTGGGGGCTGGAGAGATGGCTTAGAGGTTAAGGCGCCTGCCTCCTAAGCCTAAGAGCGCTGGTTCCAATCTCCAGTGGTTCCAATCTCCAGGTCCCACATTTAGTCAGATGCAAAGTGATACAAGGGCACAATGCCACACTTGACCACAAGGGGACGCATGTATCTGGATTTCGTTCTCAGCAGCTGAGACACTGCTGGTGCGCCCATCTCTGTCTGTCTTCCTCTCCCTATCTCTCTGTCTCTCTCCAAATAATAAAAAAGAAATAAAAATACATATTAAAAAAAAAGATAAGTGGGAAGGGAAATTAGATCATCATCTGTGAGGCGGGATGGTGCTTTATGCTGGTGGTGCTGAAGAACACCTGAAGATTCTTAGCTATAAATAACAAATGTGAGTTGGTATGTTCCTAACAAGTGAGCAAAAGTAGGTTTGTGGGTGAACCAAAACAAAGACAACTCTATAGAGAGGGAGGAGGTAAGAGGCTCACACTGAACTAATTTTGTACTTTAAAACAACAAAGACCAAAATTGAAGACAATTTTGCCAAGCAATTAGACATGAAGAACTGATGAGATTTAGAGGCTGGAAAGATAGCTCAGTGGGTAAAGTGCTTATCTCACAAGAATGAAGACTTCGGGTTGATCCCTAGAACACACATAAAAATGCCAGGTAGAGTGATGACTCCGATAATTCCAGACCTGAGGAGAGTGAGACAGGCAGACACTTGGAGCTCACTGGCCAGCCATTATAGCCTCATTGGTAATTCCAGGCCAATGAGCGACAATGCCTTAAAAAAAGGGTGACGACATTCTTGAAGAATGACATCCAAGGTTGTCCTCTCTAGCCCCCGCCTTTCTCTGTGTATATATGTAAATATGTATGTAAACTGCTTACCCTTGCATACCTGCATAAAATGAGGATTGACAAGATTTTTAAAAGTCCAATAAGTGAATATAAACTCTGCATGCCAGTAAAAATACGCTACCAAGGCAGAGACAATCCAAAACACATCTGTGTGCATGTGAACATGGAGTGGGGAAATAGATGAAGAGAAATGTAAAGACTTGTCCAAGTTAAAACTATAAAGATGCCATCAGTCACTTATGTAGTATGCATACGTGAAATACCAAAAAATCAGAAATCTAGAAAATTTCTTTCACACTTTGAGACTAAACTAACCAAGCAGGAAAAAAAAAATACTCTATGGAAAGAGGGGGGCAAGTTCATGAATAAAACTTAGGAATGATGAAGTTAACTCCTCAATCAGATATGGTATGATTGATCTCAGGTGAGATACTGTGCAGGGCACCTTGGAAGCCACAGAGAAAGAGAAAGGGAAGACAAACTGAAAGCAGCTACCATATGCCAGCCACAGTAGCAGATACGCTTTCAAGTCATACAACTCAAAGTGAGCCTTCATTTTTCACTAGTGAAAAACTGAGTCTCATCACTGAGTTCATAGAGGCAGGAAAATATTTTTTAATCAAATCATTTGTTTCCTGTACCCCAAAACCTCAGATGGGAGAGGTAAAGAGGGAGAGCTTAGAGAAAATGCTATGTGTGTTAACTTGGATGCAATAATTTTGAGTCAGTTGGAGAGACTGGTAATATATTTCATTCCAAATGGAAGAAACAGTTTGAGCAAAAATACAAAAAGGAGAAAGCCAAGTGGCTAAGAGCTAAAAATAGTTCAGCTTAAGGCAAATATGATCAGAGATATGAAGGATGGAAAGGAAAGCTAAGATTAAACTAAAAAAGATAACACGCTTAAGGTTTTAGTTCAAATCAAATGTTGAAGTTTATGATAGTATAATGTGTCTATAGACACATTTTATTTGTTTCTTTGTGTTTTAATTTTCCTTTGAGAAAGGATCTCACCTCCAGCCCAAGCAGGAGAAATGGTAGAAAAAGGTAGCCTAGTTTAATAATGCTTTATCCCATTTACACTATGTGACCTTCTACCATTTCTCCTATCTGTACTGTCCCGAAGGGTCACTCCTCTCCAAGCAGTAAATTCTAGCCAATGAGGGAAAAAGGATGCCAACACATGATGTATCCATATGAAATATGTTGTTAATAATAACAATAATAATAATAATGAAGAAGTTAGTGGTGAAGGTAGACACATCTGACAGGTCAACTCAAAGTTCTATAGGTACTCGATTTTTGTGAATAAAGTGGACTCACTGCAAAGGCCTTATCAAACTAGTGACTTAGTTGTCTTATGTTTTCCAGTAAGTTGGCTAGTATATTGAAAATGCCAATGGTAAAACAGAAATAGCAGTGGAGAGATTATTATTAAGGGTTAAGTCCATCAGAAATCTCTCAGTGCTTCGTGCTCAAAATAACCTCATGTTAGTTTTAGTACTTTCTCTTTGATTTTGGATCCTATAAGTAAAGTTCATGGAACTATAGAAAGTTCCAGACCTTTGGGGCTGGAGAGATGGCTTAGCATTAAGGTGATTGCCTGCAAAGCCTAAGGACCCAAGTTTTACTCTCCAGATCCCACTTAAACCAGACAAACAAAAGTGAGGCAAGCATAATGTTGCACATGCCCATTATGTGGCAGAAGCATCTGGAGTTCCACTGCAGTAGCTGAGGCCCTGGCACACCAATTCTCTCTCTCTCTCTCTCTCTCTCTCCCTCCCTCTGTCTCTCTCTGAAATAGAAATAATAATAATTTTAAAAAAAAATTTATTATTTTTATTTATTTTTGGAGAGAGAGACAGAGAGAGATAGACAGAGAGGGACAGGGAGACAGAAATGGGCGCGCCAGCAGTCTCTCAGCTGCTGTGAACGAAATCCAGATGTGTGCGCCCCTTGTGGTCAAGTGCGGCATTGCGCCCTTGTGTCACTTTGTATCTGGCTAAACGTGGGGCCTGGAGATTGGAACCGCTGGAGATTGGAACCAGCGTTCTTAGGTTTAGGAGGCAGGCGCCTTAGCCGCTAAGCCATCTCTCCAGCCCAATAATTTTTTTAAAAGTTCCAAACTTTCAAGTCTACATCTACCTACCTCCATCCTGATAAAGATAGCTTCAGTGCCCTGACACCAGGGATCTCAAGTTGTTCAGCCCCTCTGTTCCAACCCTTTCCTAATGACTACTGCCACCTCCACGGGGAGTGGCAAGCTGTTGATGGGCAGAAGTCTGTACTGCACTATCATTAGCCTTTTGGAACTTGGGAGCACAGACATGGTCAAGAACACAGTCCATGGTGGCAGAGCCAAGGCAAGCACGTGACTCAGTTCTTACTTGCAGTCCAGGTGCACTCAGGTACAGTTTGACGTCCTTTGGAGATCACCCCTAACGCTGGCTAAAGAAGCATCCTCACAAGGAGGGTAAGCTGAATTCTCTTACTGCAGCTGGGTCTGGGTGCTTCAGTCCTTCATCTGGAAGCAAGGGGACACAGGCAGGCAGCAATGAGAGGCAGAGGAGTCACTTTTGCTTTGGATCCTGGGTGGCTCTGCGGCTCTGTACTTGCCCGGTACCTCTCCGCTCAGTTAGTACAACATTAAACACAAATAAAACCATCAGATCAGGAGAGAGGTCACAGAAACAAGAAAGAAAATATGTTTTTATTACCTTTAATTCCCTAGTTTCCTGCCACTTGAATTAGTGGCACCACATTTTCTGTTGCACTATACTCCGTTAATTCACTAGGAAATGGCAATTGCCAGATTCTAACGTCTTTTGTGGTACTGAACATCAAAACAAGGGTTTTCTGGGCAAGTGCTCGACCACTGACTTTCATCACCAGTCTACGGCTGCAGGATTGTTTGGAAGATCCCATCATGATGACTTGAACCAAGATAGTGGAAGTTGAGAAAGTGAGCAATGGTTAGATTGTAGGTATATTTTGAGCATTGTAGCAAAACAGTTTGCTAGAGGACATGCCACAGTGTAGGCGAGTAAGCAAAAGGAATCAAGGGTGACTCTGGGGTTTGCACTTAAGAACTATCATTTTTTTTGAATGAATGGATAGAAGTGTCTTGCTATGCATCAGTGCATAAAATACCTTGGTGATAATGAAGGTACAAGGGCAGACACAAATCTCAGAGGTGTTTTCTAGAGGTTAGAATATAAAGACTTTTTGACAGATCACAAACTGAGTAAAGGTTGGGAAATGAAAACACTTCTAGCTTAGGAAAATAAAAGGAAGTGGTAGTGTCACAGGGAATTACATAATGAAGAAATGGCGCTAGTCTCTGGGGGAGATTAGTTCATCTTGAGAAATGTTCACTCTAAGCCTCAAGAAAAGCCAGCCAGCTATTGATTGCTCCTGTTCAGTGAGACCCTGTATGTGATCAGGACTAGGGATCTATGCAGAAGACCCCACCCTGCAAATATAAAGTGGAATCACAGGTATGGACAACTCACTGCAAAGCAAGTATGAAGCGGCAAGTGTACAATATTGCAGAGAAAGGTTTGTGTGGCATTTACAATTAGGAAGCAAAAGAAGAAGACAAACCTTAAAAGAAGAAGAAAAACCCTCAAGGTCAGAACTCTCACAGAAGTCAACATCTCTACATTTAAGTGAGTCATTATGGTAAGAAATAAGTTCTTTATAAATGGGTCAGCTCCCCCTGCCTGCTGGGATTTGGAGGCCCAATGTGGTAAATGCAGCGAGGCTGTCGAAAGCTCAGAGTTTTTAGCTACCCTTGCAGCAATAAGGTTAAAAGAAGGAAAGCAAGTTGTTTCAGTTGGTCTAATAGCAGTAGGCCTATTGGATTCTACAACTAACTTGGTACAGACAGGGATCCTGTGATTTAAAAAAATATATAAAATGTATTTTGTATTACTCTTTTCAGTTTGATCTCTTTTTTTTTTTTTTCTGAGAGGAAATTGAACAAGGAACTGTTATTAGGATTTAAGATCAGACAAGTGAATTGAGACCTTTCTCAATGTAGCAATGGCAAGCTACACAAAAAACATAAATCCCAATCACAACTATACTTGGAATGGACATTACTTCAAAAAGAGTGCAAGGTTTAAATGAAATAAGTTGATCAAGAACCAAGGAGATGAGTCTGGAAATATGGTTCAGGATGTAAGAACGCTTGCTGTGCAGGAATGTACTACAAATAAAAGGTCAAATAAAGATTATTAAAGGCTGAGTATGACCACACATGCCTGTAACCCAGTCCTGTTGGGGAATAGAGACCAGAGAATCACTGGTGTTCCCTGGTCAGCCAGTCTGACCAAAGATGGCAGCTTCAGGTCAGTAAGAGACTTCATCTCAAAGAAACAAGAGCAAGAGTGACAGAAAAGGACACATGGCATGTATCTCTGCCCTCTGCACATAGAGCATATACACCTACACCTCATGCATACACACCATACATACTACACACGCACATATACACACACCTGCACACTCATGCATATACACTATACATAACACACACACATGCACACACCTACACACACCTGTATACACACCATACACACGCTACATACCCACAAACACATATATACCATACATGCTACACATTACACATGTGTACACACCATACATGCTACACACACACACACACACACACACGAAAAAGAAGAAAGAACCAAGTAGAGTTACAGAATGTAGGACTGTCTGTGTTAATAAGACATGAAGAAACTCTGGTCTGTTATGATCTCATTCTCATTCCCTCCCTCCCTCCTTACACACACACACACACACACACACACACACACACACACACACACGCACGCACATAAATAAATAAAGATTAAAATTTAATTTTTTAAAGTATATTTTTACAAGTAGTAAGAATAGCTGGGGCTGGAGATATGGCTCAGCAAGTAAGCTGATTGTCACATGTCACATGAGTATGAGGGCTTGAGAGGGTCTGAGACTGCGTAGGTTTGATTCTTCAGCACCTACAAAAACGCTGGGCATGCCTTACGCATACCTATAACTCCAGCTTTGCAGGGAGTGAAAACCACAGAAGACTGGGGTTTGCAAAATATGACAAGATCCAGAATCAGTGAGAGACTCTGCCTCAAGGGAAACACACAGAGAAGTGACAGAGGAAGTCACCTGATGCTCTCATCTGGCATCTGCACTTATGCACATACACCACACACGCATCACACATGCTACTGACAAAAAAATTAAACTAATATTGATTTCACCAGAATAGAGCTGGTCTTCCTGCTGGTGAACTAGGTAGAGAAAGCTGAGTTAGTGCATGTAAGTTTACTAACATGCCTGGAGTACATCTGAAGATTTAATCCAACCTACAAATGCATTGCAGCCAACCTCCAAAAAAATTTTTTAAAGGCCTATATATAGATTCAGGGTATTTCCTTTTATGTTTGGTTATCTTCAGGTTGCCTAGAGAGCATCATGATAAAACTGGTATTTATTTCTGTTAAAGCTAAAAAAACAACAACAAAATGTGTCCTAAGACTTGATAGTCATTTAAAGGAATGCCTAACTTTAATGCGGAATACTCTTCAATGAACATGATATGAAAACTAAAAGCTGAAAATAAGTTTCTTTCATACCAGAACAAAACCAAGTATTAAAAAAAAAAAAGAATGAGTATTTTTGACCAGTACATACTGAACTGAAGACTTTCATATTCTACTGTGCTCTATTTCTAATCTACCACAGTAAAACCACTAAGTCTGATTGTCTAAAACTTTGTGCCCCTTGTGGAAAATTGTTAGTTAGAAAAATGATCTGGCAGACATCGGCCAAATGAAGAGAGAAGGATACACAAAAACACAGTCGGTAAAAACAAAAAGGCTCATGAGAATAGACCCGAGCCTCTCTGTACTGAAGAAGGTAGAAAATCTGAGCAATCTTCATGTCATGTTTAATGAATCTCTTCTAGTGTCTATAGATGCATTACAACAGTATGATGAAAGAAACTAAAAACTACAGTGGAGACACATGTATATGTGCACACATGAACTTGCATGCTCACGTGTGTGAAGCCCAGAGGAGAACATTGGGTGCTGTTTCTCAGGAATGCTGCCCACCTTTTGTTGGAGAGCGTGTCTCTCTTTGGTCTGGCATTCTTTGATTCGGCTAGCCAGCGTGAGCAATCATGGAGAGCATGTCTACATGGGTTCTAGTGGTCAAGCTCAGACCGTCATGCTTGTGAGGCAAGCACTTGACTGACTGAGATTTCTCCTCCACCCTAAAGATTAAAATTGTAAGGGCTAGGGAGATGCCTATTGGGTAAGAGCATTTGCTGCGCAGGCATGTGGTCCTACGAGGGCCTGTGTTCCATCCCTAGTGCCCACTTAAAAAGCTGGATGAGGCCATGTACATCTGTAACTCCAGTCCTGCAGGGGATGAAGGGGTGGGCCAGAGACAAGAGAATCACTCCAGCTTGTTGGTCAGAAAGTGTAGCCGGAAAAACAGCAGCTCTGGATTCAGCAAGAGACTGTTTCAAGGAAAGCACATGAAAGAGGGAAAGAGGAGAACAAATGATGTTCTCTGGCCTCTACATGTGAACACAGTGAGTATGTGCTCATCTGTACATACATATATGTACACTTTTCATGTGCATGATACATACATACTGCACATCACATACTATACACATGCATAATAATAATAGTAATAATAATTAAAATTTTAAAACAGGATTAAAAGGACCCTTCCAGAAGCATGTTTCTCGTTTTCTCAGCTTTCTTCAACCAAAACCATTAAATGACTACATGATTTTATCCCTATTGACATGATCTAATAATTCAATCACTTCCATGGATGTTTGTCTTCAGAGTATTAAATAAATGCCTATCTTAAGGAAAGAAATTAGTTATGCAATAATTAGTAACATCCTTCTGTTATACTATTGCCCTCTTACATAAATATAACTGTTTTGCAAATATCATTATATATGAAAGCATAGTTTAATATTTTGACACTTTATTTAGAAACTTAATGTTTTGTGTGTAGCATACATAAGTATATTGTATCTCTGTGTGTGTTTGCACATTTGTATCAGTGTGTGTGCAAACCTTGGGCTGACATCAGAGGTCTTCCTCAATATCTTTACCTTAGTTTTTTGAACCTATGGCTAGCTCACTGCTTTAGCTAGACTAGTTATTCAGCAAGCTCCAAGGATCCTTCTGTCCCTAACCCCTCAGATCTAGAATCACATATGTCCAACACTGTGCCTGCATGTTGGTAAGTGTTAGGAATCCACACTCAGATCCTGATGCTTGTGCAGCAAGCACTACTGAGACATCTCCCTGGCCCCTTACTGAAAAAGACATAATGTAGCAATGACATCAGACCTTATAAATGCCACTTTTAATATGGTTTTCTTTTCTGACTACTTTAAATAATATTGTTATCTTTCTCATTATTCACGAGTCTTCCAAAAATAGTGTCTGGCCTTAAAAGATGTTGCAAAATCTTTTGCATGAAAAATAATACTAGCAAATACAGCTCAAAACTTTCAGCCAATATGGCATATAGAATTCTCATAAAAATAGCCAAACAAGGGTCAAAGCAAAGCAAAGAAAAATGAATATGCACAATCTTAAGTAGACAGTGTTTGGAAGTCTCCTTAAGATAGAAAAATACTCATAGACTTGTTTTATGTCTAAGATGTTTTGGAACCATTCTGTGTTCACCTTTTGAAATAGTGTAAGGTGCACACACTGGTTAAAATTCATGTGAGAGAAAGCATGACCCTATAAACATCAAATATAAACATCAAAAATTGACAGTTTTGCGTGTTTGACAGTCAATGAACTCAGAAGGAAATGATCAGCACTGAATTTTTTTTATTTTTTATTTTTTGGAGAGAGACACAGAGAGAGACAGAGAGAGAGGGAGAGGAAGACAGATAGAGAATGGGCACCAGCAGCCTTTCAACTGCTGTGAACGAACACCATATGCATGCGCCCCCTTGTGGTTAAGTGCGGCATTGCACCCTTGCGTCACTGCATCTGGCTAAACGTGGGACCAGGAGATTGGAACCGGTGTTCTTAGGCTTAGCAGGCAGGTGCCTTAACCGCTAAGCCATCTCTCCAGCCCGAGCACTGAATATTTTTTAATGGATTTCTCAGAGAGAACAATGGCTTAAATTCAGAATCTGTTACTGTCGGATATGAAAGCTCTGCAGGTTGTAAATTATTCAACTTACTGGCACCTCAGTTTCCTAAGTTATCACAGTGTCTACACCATCAGATACCTATAAAGGTTACATGGGTTCAAAACTCTTAGAACAGGGCTTATCTTTGATTACAGTAGGAAAGTTTACTTTGGGGAAGTCCTTTTTCAGTTTTCTTGTCTAATGTCTAAGTTGCTATACATGGAAGAGGGAATGTGCACACAAGTGTGCGTATCTTGAAGTTTATGGATTTTTAAAAATTATTTATTTGCAAGGCGATAGAGAAAGAGAGAAAGAATGGGTGGGTTAGGGCCTGTAGCCGCTGAAAATGAACTCCAGATGCATGCACTACCTTGTGCATCTAGCTGACGTGGGTACTAGAGAATCGAACAGGAAAGCACTTTAACCACTAAGCCATCTCTCTATTCCTGAAGTTGATAATTTTATCATTTTCCAAATTTTGAATTATTGAAAGCATGATGAATACAGACTAGAATGTGTAGTTATGTCATTCTTCCCCTCATTAGAGTAACCGTATCCCTAATTTTTTTTTGTAGAACACCACTATGATGTTTCTGTCCATATGTTTCCAGGGAGGGTTCTTTCTTGTTCCAATGATTAGGCATGTGGCTTAGGGAAGACCATTGACCAATTAGGGTACATTACTTTGGACAGAATTGTGTGGACAGGACTGTGTTGACTTAATTGGGCCTGGAGCCAGTGAGAGAGAGCAAGAGAGTTTCCATTTTTATTATTTTAATGTTTTTTGATTTTCCTATTAGACCTTGGAAGTTGGCAGGCCAGATTTCTTATAGCATATTGTTAATAAGAGAAGAATTACTTAAAAAATAAACTCTCACTGGGGCTGGAGAAATGGCTCAGTGTTTAAAGCACTTGCCTGCAAAGCCTATTGACCTGGGTACAATTCCCCTGTACCCACGTAAAGCCAGATTCAAAAGGTGGTGCATGCATCTGGAGTTCATTTGCAGCAACTAGAGGCCCTGGCACATCTATTCATATTTTCTCTTTCTCTCTTTCTTTTTGTCTCTGTTCACAATTAAAAATAAATAAATTTTTAATTTACAAAAAAAAAAAAATCTTGTTTTGGAAGTCAGAGACAAAGGAAATAGTGTAGCAATGTGGTGAGAACATCAGTAGAGTTTGTGAATCATCATATGCTTAAAGTTATCCCTAAACAAAAAAACTTCAACAAATTTCATTCTTTTTTTTTCTTTGAAGCAAGCCCAACAAACTGCCTTTTTTATGAGAGACAGAGAGAGAGAGAATTGGCACTCCAGGGCCTCCAGCCACTATAATCAAACTCCAGCCACATGTGCCATCTGTGTGCATGTGCAACCTTGTGCACTTGCATCACTTTGTGCATCTGGCTTATATGGGACCTGAAGAGTCAAACATGGATCCTTAGGCTTTGCAGGCAAGTGCCTTAACTACTAAGCCATCTCTCCAACCCTCATTCTTTTTGTTTGTATCAATCTGTTAAGAGTCCTTATTTTATTTTACATATAACCAGTAAATGAAATGCTATTTTTGTTAGCTCTCCCCTTGTTGGTTTCCAACAGTTCCATTCTCTAATGGAAACAATGAAGCTGAAAACATGTACAAGTATAGAGAGTTGCTAGTTAGAACATGTGTGCTCTCTCCTCACTAGTGTCACAAAATGCCTGACAGGAGCAATTTAAAGGAAACATGATTTATTTTGGCTCAGGGTTTAAAGAGCACAGTCCATCATGGCAAGCAAGGCATGTGACAGGACTGAAAGAAGACAGCCGGTCACATTGTGTCCATCATTAGAACCATGAGAGATGAAAGCTGCTGTTCAGCTTACCTTCTTCTCCTTCTCCTTCTCACCATTTTATTCAGTCCAGGGACTTACTTCGTGGGAAAGTACCTCCTTAAATATCTCTGGAAACACTTTCAATACACACCCAGAGGTGTGTCTTCTAGTTGATCCCAAAACTAGTCAAGTTGACACTGAAGATAAACAATCATAGAACTATTTCTGATTACAACTTGAACCATTCATACCAATATTAGTTTATTTAATGTTTATTTTAGGTTTAAGTTAAGTCACATAAGTATTTCTTTTTTTAAGATTCTTTTTTAAATTTTATTTATTTATTTGCAAGCAGAGAGAGGGGGGGAGATAGAAGACAGACAGACAGAGAGAGAATGGGCATGCCAGGACCTGTAGCCACTGCAAACAAACTCCAGATGCATGTGCCCCTTGTGCATCTGGATTATGTGGGTCCTGGGGAATCGAATCTGGGTCCTCTGGCTTCACAGGCAAATGCCTTAACTGCTAAGCCATTTCTCCAGCCCTACATAAGTATTTCTTTATCGTATTATGTTAAAGTAGCACTTTTTTTTGTCAGACTTTGAGTGTGAATGCTGCTCGTATGATTTCAGGAGACTTTTGCTAATCTCAGTGAACCTCCTTTCTTCTGTGTTCAAATATGGATCAAGAAACTCTTATTTGGGGAGAGATTGCTTAGTGGTTAATGGTGCTTGCTTGCAAAGCCAAAGGATCCAGGTTTGATTGCCTAGTACCCACATAAAGCAGATGCACATGGTGGCACATACATCTGGAGTTGGTTTTCAGTGGCTAGAGGCCCTGGTGTGCCCATTCTCTCTCTCTCTCTCTCTCTCTCTCTCTCTCTCTCTATTTGCCTCTTTCACCTTTCTCTCCCTCCCTCCCTCTCTCTCTCTCATAAATAAATAAATAAAAATAAAATTTTAAAAAGAAAGCCTAATTGATAAAGTTATGGTGAGAAGAAAAGGGGACAGTACAGGAAGACAGCTTGGTTCAGTCATTGGCATTTTATAAGTCCTCAAATGTTTCTCTTTGTTTGCATGTGTATGTCAGGGTGTGGTTGGGAATCTGGGTATGCATGTTCACATAAGTATGTGCACATACACATGCATATAACAGGTGAAACAGGGTGGTAGGGGTTCAGGAAAGTCCTTGAACCGCAAACCCTGCATTCACGTTTGCATTTAATCAAAGAATTGGGCAAACCAAACTGAGAAGGAAGACATTCTCCCAGGGTGACCCAGAGAATGAAAGCCCATGTGGTGTGCCTGGAAAAATAGTCAAAGGAGAGTTAGAGAGGAAAGAAAAGAAAGTACAAAGAGTTCCTGCCATGTGGAGCCCAGGAGTGGATTAAGAGCCCATGTGGGAGTAGGGGTTATGGGGTATGCCCCTAGTCTCAGCCCAGAAATCTTATCAGAACCTGGAGGTTCTTGAGTGGTCAGGCAGCCCAGAGAGATTGGCCTCCCCTCATAAATGTATTGATAACCTTACTGTAGTGGGCTTTACCTTCCGGCTCATGTGATCCAGAGAGACAAGTGATTGATCTGGACTAGAGGCTGCCTCAGGAAGAGGCTAGCCATGACACCAAGTTCTGGGGGCTGAACTTGACCAATCACAATATCAGGATTTCTAGGAAAGGGGTCCTCCCTCCCAGGAGGGGCTCAGGTTGTTTGTTGAAAAACAAATCTAGGGAACTCCTTTAGGCAAGAGATAAGAGAAGCCAGCTTCCTTTGGGATCTCTAGCAAAGCCCAAGGAAAGCTCTGCTTTTACTTTCAGGGGCCCTAGTCACCCTAACTGCCCAACAAAGCCACCTGACTCCCTCTTACAGGCACACAAGTACATAGGGCAGTGGTCGACATTGGGAGTCTTGCTCACTCACTCTCTGCCTACTTCGTCGAGACAGTGTCTCTCTCTGAACCTAGATGCTCAGTGACTCAGCTAGACTAACTAGCCAGTGAACCCCAGGGATTCCTTGTCTCTGCCTCTCCAGTGCTGGGACTAAAGCCACAGGCTGTCAAATCCAGCAACTTAAGTAGGTTCTGGGGATCTAAATGCTGGCCTTCGTGCTCGTTTGGCAAGCCCTTTACCCGCAGAGCCATTCCCTCACTCCCAGGAAGTCCTCAAAGCTTCATTTAGTTATTAGTTAGAAGGCTGGTAGTCAGGATCTCACCCTCGAGTCGGTACGTTTTTGTTTCTGGTTGCTTGTCAATGACACAAGTAGGAAGTAAAATTATTTATGCCTTATTAGTTTAACCTGTTTTTTTCCTAAGGAAATTAAACTTGCATGGCACAAAGGAAATCTGTTGAATTATCAAGAATTATTATTAGACTGCAAACATTCTGAAACTGAGAGTAATGTTAAATCCAACTAAATGTACTATTCCTACTAATATAATATAATTTGACTAATATAATCAGTGATGCACCACGTGGATTGTTTTAAATGTTTAACCCTTCATTATTTATTAATTTTATTTTAACTTGAATTGTGGATATTAATTGGATGGCTTTCTGGCTTAGCAATAAAAAGTGTAGAAAGCAGCCACTGCCAGCTAACAGAATTATCACTGCAGCCAACAGTCCCCACGTTCAGTTCTAAGACACGTCTGTGGATTATCATCGTCACTCCTCTGCGGACAGCATCGACTGCTACACACGTCTCTGCTGTGCCACCAAGGTGTTTTTCTTCGCAGTTTCCGGCCCTCTAGTGGTAGTTATAATAATGCCACTTTGTAGTCCCTGCACAGGAAGTGCCTGTTCTTACTTCACTTACCAGAATCCTTTTACAGGAAGTTAGGTGTGGTCTTTAAAGGAGAATTAATTTTTTTAAAGCATGATGGAATTTTAGCTGCAGTCTTGCTTCCAGCTTACCAACCCCAAACTCAGAGTGTAAAAGATTCTTCAGGGTAATGTGTTGCTATTCTTTTTATGCTTGCTCTGTGAGGTTGCTCCACCCTTGCAGTGGAGTCCTTGGGGAAACCTGCAGGGGGATCACCATGGCTGCATGTGTTAGCATGTCTCTTCTGTTAGAGCATCAGGCATGGCAGCTTCCTCCCTTCAATGTGTAAGGACCATCCTCATGCCTGGGCCGTAGCTGGGCGTGAGAGTCTCTGGGGATAGGTGAGGAATGTGATGTGTGCTTAGGAGGTACTGTGATGCTGAGAGGGGCAGTCTGACAGTTGATGACTGAAAGATTCTGGTCAACTTCAAAACAATTTTTAATGAAAAATATACAGCAGCTTATACTATTTCAGATTGCCTTCGGTTTCATTAGGTATATGCTACAAAAATGAATTCAATGCCAGCTTATTTTATACTCTTAGAAAATGCATGCCACATTTTAGTGACAACTCCTTTCTGTAACATGAAGCTTACAAATGGATTTATGTTTTCTAAGGAAGAAAAAAAATAGAGATGACATTCAGAGTGAAGATTTTTGTTGCATTGTTTAAATGGCACACAAACTCCTGATCTGGTTCAGAGGTTACATTTGTAATAATTTCTGCACCTTGCCAAGTTACTTTACTTTAATAAAATATGATTTGAAGACCATAAAACTCTATTTATATTATCACAAATGTCCTGCAATAGGGGCTTGGGAGAAATTGAAAAGATGCTAGGTTTTCACAAAATGGAACTTATTATTTGAAAAAATGGGCTATCGCTGTGATATTTCCTAAGGTTTGGCAAATTTGTTAATTTAAGAAGCAATTACACTAGCTAGCAGCAGGTTGCTAAGCCAGGGGGCCCAAACTACAGCCCTCTGATGAGAGTGACTTCCTGACTGATTTGGCAGGTAGTGGCCCCCTTCCTGTGCAGTTTCCCAGCAGCTCCAAACACAAGCCAGCATCTCCTCCTCTCCCCACACCATTCCCTTGCTCTCAAGCTCTACCTACCTGGGTTGCCACAACCTGACATTTTAGAATTTTCGGAGCTCTTTACCAGGTGAAATGATTTTGAAGAGACTCTTAAAGGTGATGAAAGTGGGCCAAAGGGAAAAATCCGAGGGAAATGGGAGAGAGATGAGCAAGTTCCTCACCCAGCCCTGATTTTTCATCTCTTGTTTTGCATCTGATATATTTTCAGAAAGAATGCTGAAAAATATGGCTGCCAAAAATTCACACAAGTGAAACAGCAAGCACACACCAATATCCTCCATTTCTCAGCTCTTCACTGGGTATTTCCCCCCAAGTAGCACAATCACTTGAAACCTTTAGAGAGTGGGAAATAGAATTACCTCATACACACACCTACTGAATGTGAGAGATGGATCTCCGGGTAGGCAAATGTATGCCTGCATGAGAGTTTCTGTATCTAAGCACAGCATCCTTTGTAAAGTTCTCTAGCTCTCTTGGTTCCTATACGTCATGTCAGTGCTACATGTATCATGTAGTGTCATACACTTGCCACAGTCACCGTTTTACTCAATGGTCATTGCTTTTTCCCCATCTGTTTTTATAGCACTTTCTTATGCGAGGAGCTACACCGTGATTAAAGAAGCAGGATGAAAAGATGGCACAATCAGTGCTGGTACCTCCAGGACCTGACAGCTTCCGCTTCTTCACCAGGGAATCCCTTGCTGCTATTGAACAGCGTATTGCAGAAGAGAAGGCTAAGAGACCCAAACAGGAACGCAAGGATGAAGATGATGAAAATGGCCCAAAGCCAAATAGTGACTTGGAAGCAGGCAAATCCCTTCCATTTATCTACGGAGACATTCCTCCAGAGATGGTGTCGGTGCCCCTGGAGGACCTGGACCCCTACTACATCAATAAGAAAGTGAGTCCATGGCCCAATTTTATCCCCTGTTTCCTAATAGCTTCCCCTATTTCCTAAAGATGGTGATGAATGTTGTACCCCTTCTGTCACTTGTAATATTAGTAGTATCCTGGGTGGGCATGATCAACTAGTGGACTGATAATTCTAGAGTCTGTTGAAAGACTTATTTGAACCTGAATTCTAGGCAGAACACTGAAAAACATTGCAGAATGGGGCAACTGAGGAAAATTAAAAGCCTATTCACTTTTATGACTACTAATTATATCATAAAATGAATCCAAATTGACCACAATTCTCTGTCAATGTAGTGAACTCGAATGAAAAGTGGAACAGTAATCTGTATTCCCTTTATTATCACTAGCTTTATATATGGCTTGGGAACCTTAGCAGGTTTACTTATGTCTTTCACCACAGACTTTCTCCCTTCCATAACCCTCCCCAGAAGAAATAACACTAGGCATGTGCTAAAAGTTTTAGCAAAGAACACACTTGGAGCACCCCAAAGTTTTTATACAAAGATTATCTAAATGAAGAAGCCCCACTTTTGTGCTATGTGAGAATCATAGATATAGGCTAAAGGCAAAGACACTTAGAATTCCTATGGTGCAGATCACAAAAACTTCATCATTTACAATCCTCATTTTAGCACACTTAGGAAAGTTTATACTGCTAAGAAAGGAAAAGTATTATTGCCTTATTATATGTTAGTAACTGGTATGTTACTATAGTATTTTATAAGGCAATATTTATAAATCTGATATTACCTTTCTCTTTAATGTTTTCAATGTATTTTCTAAATTTTATTTTACGTGTTGTTTTCTTTTTCAGACTTTTATAGTATTGAACAAAGGAAAAGCGATCTCACGGTTCAGTGCCACCTCTGCCCTGTACATTTTAACTCCCTTCAACCCTATTAGAAAATTAGCTATTAAGATTTTGGTACATTCATATCCTTTTTGTAATGGTCAATGAAGAATTTTTCTCTGACTAAAATATAGAGCCAAGACATTTCAAAATATATGTGATAGGCAATGTTATTTGCTCTTTTTCTTTTTCTTTTTTTTTTTCCCTTTTTCCTCAATAGTTAGCATGTTGCAAAGACATTAGGTAAGTGAAATGCTTGTCCCTTCTTCTCAGTATTTTTCCTCTCTCTTACTCGCCTTTCTTTCTCCTCCATTCTCTTCTAAGTTATTTACAAGATTCGAGCCTCCATTAATTTTAACTGGATTGATTACTAGGATCTCTTTTGATGTTTTTGAGCTTTACAGTCCTACGTAACAGAGCTATTTCCATGCACTAATTTTCATTACTTTTTTACACTTAGAAAGTAGACATACATAATCTGAACTATAAATTTTGTGTCTTTTTGACCTGAGTTATACAAATTTCTGCTTCTATATGTCTTCACTTGAAATCTTTGAGTTAATAAATGCTAACAATTGTGTCTGTATATACACTGACCTTTCCAATATTTTTCCCAGTTCTTATCCACCATAGCATCCCTATTGATTTTCTCCCCACTAATTCTTTTAGTTATTTGTTTCTGGTTTTATGTCAAGAGCTTAATGTCTGCCTATCATTACAGACTTTAATTTGAAGTACCTAATTCCTAGAAATAGGATTGATGATATCTTGATGAGAGCCAGTAATCCTGACTTATTCCTTGAAGTTAGAGTAGCTGGAATGACAGGTTTTATTCTAGGCCAAGAGCAGTGGTCTGGCTAAGTGCCAGTCCCAGAAAAGCCATGGAAGCAAAGGCATAGAAGACTGGGGCTAGACTTGGCAGATGCACTTATGGGAGATTACAGAAGCCTTGAGATAAGGAGTGGCATGCTTCAGGAGCTCAACATAAGGCAGAGGAAACTGAAATTAGCAGTGTCTCATATAGGACAACTTTAATGTTTTTCTTCTGCAGATAGTCATGGGTTGGAATTCCATGATGCAATCAGCACAGGTCTTACCATTAAGGCTTATAGCTTTAAAAGCTTGCTTCCACTACAAACAGAAAAATGCTTTGAATTAGAAAAGGTGAGGAATTCAGAAGACAGGTAAGATTAGCCTGGATCAGGGTACCTGTCTCAGTTCTGAGGCAAGTCTCAAGTTTACCAGGCAATGTAACAACAAGAATAGCACTCAGAATGTTATTTTTTGTTGTTGTTGTTGTTTTGTTGTTTTTTTTTTTTTTTGCCCCTCTGGTTATCAGCCACATTCTACATAGACATCACCAAGATATTTTCATTTGATATTTATGTTTGAGGTTTTGAAATTTACTATACATTACCTTAAGTAATAATGTTTTCTTATATCTATTTTCAAGTAAGAGAATCCACTCACATATGGAAAAAGATTTTGAGTGAACATTAAAAATAAAAAATAAAGTTGGGATTTATATCCCCATTCTTAAGTTATAAATGATACTCTGTTATGGTTTTAGGATTTAGAATATGTGCACTGCACAGACATTTCTCTGTAAAGCATTCATTATATTTTAATAACTATGTTTCACTTACATAAACATAATTTATGCGTGAACTAAGTTTAAAAATGTGGACTTAGCCCAATGCTCTATTCCTATAGTAGACTCTGGAAGATTATTAAAGAAAGAAGTGACTAAAGTCAGATATAAAACAAGTGGACAACCAGCCTGAATGGAGAGGAAAATCCATTTTGTCTTTTTGTGAATGATAAAATGTAGCTAAGAAGCCCTTTTGTTTTAAAATGTAGGGAGATCATGTTTTGTTGGAAATATTGAAAAAACTACCAGAGTCACTCCAAACAAGTCCCTGAAAAGAATGAATCCTGATTATAGACCCCAAGGAAGACATTCCCACTGGTAGGACACAATGGCAGTTTTAGAAATTTTGATTAGAGAAGCTAGACATTGATGACATAGTCTCTTCTAGGAATGCCCTGGAAACACAGATATTACTGATATTAATATTATAGATATTAATCTGTAATATGATATGATACTAATATTACAGATACAAAGGGGCAAATTTATCACAAGGCCTGTAGACTTGAAGGGGAAGGGAGCAGGCAAACAGATAAATATATAAAGGATAAACTCCTGACACTCTCCTAGCTTTCAAAATGATGCACAACCACAAATCTTTTGGTGATGTAAATTAGATTCTTTTGCATCTCTAACTTCCTAAAATAAAAGATTATTTCAGATGTCTCATCTTGGGAGTAAAGTTATAAGGAGAGGAAAGACAAGTCTGCCTAAATTGATGAAGGCTTCCATCTTTTGGTGATACTGGATGATTGAGCAGAGATCCTAGAAGTTAGAGGTACCACTGTAGTTTGTTAATGCTTTTCACAATGATGTTGTTCCTTGTTTCACACAATGCAAACCATGGACTCAAATCTTGGTTTTGTGACTTTAAAAATAAAATCAGGGGGCTGGAGAGATGGCTTAGTGGTTAAGCGCTTGCCTGTGAAGCCTAAGGACCCCGGTTCAAGGCTTGATTCTCCAGTACCCATGTAAGCCAGATGCACAAGGTGGTATGCATCTGGAGTTCATTTGCAGTGGCTGGAGGCCATGATGCGCCCATGCTGTCTTTCTTTCTGCCTCTTTCTTTCTGTGTCTATTTACCACTCTAAAATAAATTTAAAAAAATAAAATAAATCAGTTTAAGAGAAAGAAAGAGGAGATAGTATAAAGAACTCATGCCCATGAAACAACAGGAGAGGGTAAAGCCCACCTATATACCCAAATTGGGGTCATTTATAGGTTCTGAAAGGGGGTTGAGCTAACCAGCCATGATGCCAGCCTCAAGTTTAATCCCTCAAGAAATATTAATTCTACGAAAGGGGAACTCCTTTCTGTGCAGGTACTCAGGTCGTTTATAGAAAAACAGATCTAGGGAGCCCCTTTAGGCAAGAGATAGACAGAAGCCAGATCTTTCTCTGACCTCTAGCAAAGTGGAGCCTGCAAGGGCAGCTCAAGGTCATTCCTTGCTTTTATGGTCAGGGACCCAGTCACCATAAACTGCCTCAATTTTCCCTCTGAAGAAGCAATCCTAACTGCCATTAGGGAATTGGGGTGGTGACTGATCCTGCTCCTTCAAGTTGAGTGGGGTTGTCAGTTTTGGCAGGTGGGAAACTTCTCCAGTGCATCTATCTAAGGGACCCCAAAAGTGCATTGGTGGAGTGCAGGAAGACAGTCCTGGAAGAAAATGTTGAGGAGAAAGAAGAAAAGCAAGGAGGTAAGGGGAAGTGGGCGCACGGCAAACTAGAGCTCTTCAGTCAGCGTTCCCAGTCTCTAGACTTTCATGTGTTTGGAGGGTGGTTGTGACTTCTAGCGCAGCATCCTTACTGTAAGTTTAAAATGTGTGAACATATCCTCATGGCTACAATGAATTATGATGAGAACATGGAGCAGTAACATGCTGATGCAGAACTTTTTTTTGATGGAAGGAAAGTATTTTGATTTACACTTTTGATGGGAAATTTCATCATGACAGGGAAATCATGGCAAGAATAGGATGCTGTTCCACATAATCATATTAACAGGGAAGAAGCAGCAAGAGTGAGCTTGCTCACCCTGACAAGGGGTATGAGCTGTAAATCCCATAGTTGTTCCTCAGTGACACACCTTCTCCAGCATGTCTCTAACCTTCAAATGTGTCCATCAGTTGGGGATCCAGTAAGAGGCTTAATCAACAGACACATGAGGCTATATAGGAATTTTTACATTCAAACCACCTCATTCTTCCCCCAGTCCCCTTAGACTCATGATCATTTCACAGTGGAAAATATATGGAGTCTAAATTTAATTCTCTGCATTTTTTTTTACCAGTTTTAATACTGTTAAAAAGTTCAGTCTAATTTGAAACTCAAGGAACTCCCTCAACTGTGAGCCCTGAAAAATCAAAACACAAGTTAGATATTTCCAACACATAATGGCACAAAGTAAGCATTCCCATTCCCAAAAGGAGGAATGAAAACATAAGAAGAACAGATTTGGCCAATGCATGATAAAAGATCAGCAGGGCAAACATCAAATCTGTCAGTTCCATGTCTGGCATCTGGGATTTGGGATTAAATCATCTGAGCTCCAAAAAGCTTGGGGCAGCCCTGACCCTTCAGTGTGGTCCTTACAGACCAGGAAGAATCCACTCTTAGACATCATCTCTCCCTGGTGGTTGTCCCATAGTCCTGGAATTTCCAAAATTCTCCACCATAACCCACAGTTCATCTGCACAGGCCCATGCCATGCATGGCACCCCAATAGCCTCTACACAGGGACTTTAATCCTGCCTCACATCACCTGGAAGCCATCTCCAGAATTAGAGACCTTCTATTTCTTACATTTTAATGTTTACAAAACCAGGACCATATGGGTTGTTAACCTGGGGTTGGGGAGAATAAAACTTGACTTTGAGGAGCAGGAAATTCTTTCAACATTCTTCCTTCAGGCCTTTCAAAAGAATCAGCAGACCTCCTACTTACTGTCCCAGTGCAGAGCAGCCTGCCCATTCTCAATGGTATCCACCTAAATACCTGCAATAGAAGCAGCAATAGTTTCTGAGCCTGGGTTTGAAGCCTGCTTATATTTCTTTCTGTGTCAAACTCCACAGTTTTCATATCCTTCTGCTCTATTTTACTCCACCAAGCATATCAGTTTGTTACATTTTTTAGAAATTTATTTTTAGAATATTTATTTATTTATTTAAGAGAGACAGAGAGAAAGAGACAGACCAGAGGGAATGAATATGAGCACATCAGGGATTCCTGCCACTGTAAATGAACTCCAGGTGCATGTACCATTTAGTGCATTTGGCTTTATGGGAGTACTGGGGAATCAAACCCAGAGTACCAGGCTTTGCAAGCAAGTGCCTTTAACCTCTCCAGCCCACCAGTCATTAATTTCAGGAAGTTTTCAGGACAGGAGCAGAACACAGGCAGAATATCACATGAATTGCCTCCAGCCCAGGTGAGAATAAAGTTTCTTCTTTCCCCTCTGAAATCTCATAAGCCAGGATCCCATAGTCCACAGTTCTCTCTGCAGTTTATAAGGCTTCTCTAGTCCAAAGTAGCAAATTCTTCCATACTCCTACCACAGACCCAATCCAAGAAAACAAACCACATGGTCAGATTTATCACAGCAATGACCCCACTTCTCAGTACCAAATTTCTGTAGCAGTTACCTTCTTATGGCTAGAACAAAACACCCAATCAGAAGCAGCTAATGAAAGGAAAGTGCATATTTTAGCTTACAACTTTGAGGGAAAGTTTCTTCATGACAGGGAAAGCATGGCAGTAGCAGGAAGCTGGTCCTCACCATTAAATATTGGCATGGAGGACTCAGCAAGAGTAGAGTAGCCTTGCTCAGAGTGGCAAGGGGTGGGCAGAACTATAAAAGAAAGCTCTTGATCTGCCCGCTCAGTGACAGACCTCCTACAGTAATTCCCTACCCCCAAAGACTCCACTGTTTGGGGATCATGTATGAGGCTCAATCACAAACATATGGGACTATGGGGACATTTTATAACCATTGCAGTGCCTCATGCCCTCTTACACCATCCATGATGGAATGTTGAAGGTCCATTACTCTTCCTGTCTTAAGCAGGTAACATAGCACTATGACATGATCATAAATGAAATGGCCATATCTGTTCAGAAGTCAGCATTTCACAGCATTCCTCCCCATCCTCTGGCTCTAACATTCTTAACATCACCTCTTCTGCAATTGTAACACAAGCCTCGAAAAGTACTGAGCACCCAGCAGTCACATACTCTCAGTACATTGATGGGTTTTGAATTTCTCCAGTGGTCACCGATAATTGCAAAAAGCAGCTTCTTTAACTAAAGCTGAGAGCAACATTAATTTATGGGCATAAATAAACAGAAGTATTCAGAGTGAGATGGAATTGCAAAGCAGTTTTAATTTATATCTCCCTGTTTGCTAAAAATGTTGGACATTTTGAAAAATATTGATTAGCTGTTTTCATTTCTTCTTTTGAGGACTTGCTGTTCACTTTTGCAGCTCATTTTTTGATTTGGTTGTTGATTTTCTTAATGTTTAGATTTTTAGTTCTTTGTATATTCTAGATGGTAATATTCCATCACCTGTACAGCTAGGCAAGCTTTTCTCCCATTTTGTAGGCTGCCTTTGCACTTGTGAACTTCAATGTTGTGTCCTTATCTAACTATTACCAAAGAATTGAGAAAATTGAATCGAGAAGGCTAAATTATGACTTATTAAATTTATTTAGGGAGAAATAATTTGTGAGATTTATTTAGGGGAAATTGGTATCTAGAAAAAGCTGGGGCAGTTCCACATACATGTGAGAAAATCAAACACAGAAACCCCTTCACTCAGGGAGGCAGAGGTAGGAGGATTGCCATGAATTCAAGGCCACCCAGAGACTACATAGTGAACTCCAGATCAGCTTGGACTAGAGAAACACCCTTCCTTGAAGAAAAAAAAAAGTGAAGGCTTGATCAAAAATAAATCTTACATATGATCAAAGTGAGATGGTACCCCCAAAGCATGACACAGCTAGAAGGCAAGAAGAAAAATGCCCAAGCTAAGGTAAGTATCCCCTCCCCTTTCCCAGCCATGCTCAAGGAGGGACAAACTCATGTGGATGGTCACGCCAGGACACAGGGCAAATAGAAAAGAGAGAGCGAGAACGGGATCCAAGAAGAAGAAAGGTGGGTAACCACCTTTATAGGGCTCAGACATCCAATCCCGATGAGTCTCATCATCAGGCTGGGTGTATAAGCAGACACCTGATTGGTTTGGACTCAAGTGGGGAAAGGTCAAGATCTGATTGATTTGTGGCCTCAAGGCAGAGACTAAGCAGAAGAAGCGGGAAGTTCCTGTTGGGGGTGTCACTGGCAGCCATCTTGGAGAGACAGTATCAGACCCAAGTTTCAGTTTTGCCAGGATGGCAGAATGGCATCCCCCTTTTCTCTCTTTGGGCTTCTGTCCCTAACTACCTGAAAGAAGCAAGCTTTCTCCTATTTCTCCTTCAATACTATCCTACATAGATGTGTTTCAGAGAAGAGCGGACTCAGGTTTTCTGAGCACTTGAATGTGTGATGTGATGGATTGAGAGGACAGAAGGATATCATTCATTGTTTAATTTAGACATGAAAGTAAATGGAGTTACTGTTGACTGAGCTTGGGACTCCTCGGAATACAGCAGTCTAGTGGATAAAATCAACTTCTTGATTTTGAACAGCCCATGTTTGAAACTTCTGATAGACATTTAGTGGAGAAGTTGAAGTGCTGTGTGCATGTACAAACCCTGGAGTTCAGGGTTGGAGAATTAACTTTGGAAGATGTCATTTGTGTGGACGCTATTTAAAGTCATGAACCAGATTAGGTCACTACAGACCTAAAACACTCCAATATTACACAGTTAATGCTGAACTGTCCATTATTCACAAAGCGTAGGAAAGTGGGAATCTCAGGATTTAGGTGCTGGAAAACGAGTACACTAATCCTACCCTGCAATTTATTTATTTACTTAGCCTATGATGTTGAGCTACATGAGTCTTCTTAATCTCAGCTTCTCCATCTGTAAATGCTTATAATTTACTGTTAAATAAATAATAATAACATGTATTGTTAGTCAATAAATATCAGTAGTACTATGTGCAGTGAGGGATGCATGCCTACATCCACAAACTCAAGAAACAGAGGCAGAATGATCATGAAGTCAAGGCCATCCTCAGCTACATTATGAATTTGATGCAAGCCTGGGCTACATGAGTCTCTGTCTCAGAAAGTAAGCAAGCAAAACAAAGCAGGATGAATACCAAGCACCAAGACTGATTACAAGCACTTAGTACCTGGAACAGAGTAATCATGACAGCTGAGGTTGGCTTAGCTACAATTCTACCTGCGACTGCTACGAAGTTTAACAAAAAGAAGTCTTTCTTAGGGGCGAAGAATTCCACAAAGAACTCTGCGTGTGTCAAGGCTCCAGTGAGCACTTGTGGAAACAAAGCTCCTACAGCAGCAGAATCTGGAGCTTTAAATGACCATACTGCTTTTCAGATGAGTGCTGAGGACCAGAGATAGTCAACGCTTAGTCCCCAACTAACCCCATTCTCTCTTCCTCTCTCACTTTGTCCTCTCCCAAGTCCCTTTACCAGGAACCCCTAATGTACCACGGGCTGAACCATAAATCTCCATTCTCTTGTCTACCTGGTAGGTGTGAACCAGGAGGCCTAGGTTTCTGGGGGGCACATTTTCTCTTAGTAGTGGCACTAAAACTTCAGGTAAGTCCTGTGATTCACAGCCTAGTGCCCTTGCGCTGTTTTCATTGAACAGAAGAGAAGTGAGTTTTAAACTCTTCAATATAATGTACCAGGGTTGAAAATACATGATTCTTAGCATTGTACAGGTTCTTTTATGGTTTTATCTTATGAAATTGATGGGCTATTTATGCAGAACTGTCTTTAGACCTCAGTTTTGCATAGAAAGAACTCTGTAGGTCTGTAAGAGAGTGATGCAATGATTTTCCTTTCTTCTGCTCTCAGTGTAAGTCATTGCCCATTTCAATGTATTTTACAAATCTGCTAATGTTAAAATTAAAAAAAAAACTCAAGAGTTTATATATGTGACATGTAATCAGTATTCTCCTTGCTCAGAAATATGCAGATACATAGAAAGACATGTAGCCTACTGTGTTTCCTTTTCAAGTTTTAGGTTAGAAAACCTCTAACATAAAACTATTTTCTACCTATAGACTATAAGTTAAAAGTCTTCGCCAGTTTCTCTGGATAGTATAACACTATAATGTTTTGGGGCAAAGCAGTGGCTTTTCCTTCTTGGAGAACAACAAAGAAATGGCCCACATTTTATATCTAAAAAGGAAATGATTGTGATACAAATAACTGCTAATTATCTTAGCAGATAATGACTATATCTTATGAGAAACAAATTAGTAATATCATCTACACTTATATAAAAATATGAGCTTTCTACTGTATTCTGCCACTAATTTGAGTTGACTCACCCAATGTGCTGAAACCCACATGGCTGTTCAAGGATATATCTGACCACTGGGAACTGGATTTGAAGCTTGTGCTGGTTTTTCCTGTCGTGTGGACACACAGAAAGTCTAGTGCTCCATAACAAAGGCTACATAACCACTTTCAATACAAACCTAAAACAGTTTTTCACATAATAAATACATAGGAAATATTTTAAGTTGGCCAAATACTGACTTAGTATCTGTATTAGTTACTTTCCTCATTACTGTGACCAAAATCCTTACAGGAAGCAACTTGAGGAAGGAAAAGGGCTATTCTGGCTTAGAGTTGAAAGAGGTACATTCCATCATGGTGGGGATGGCATGGTAGTAAGAATGGGAGACCAGCTAGTCACATTGCATCCACAATGAGGAAGCAGAGAGTGAACAGGAAGTGGGATAGGGCTACAAAATCTCAACGCCCACCCCCAGCGACCTACTTCCTCTAACAAGGGTCCACTTCCTAAAGGTTCCACAACCTTCCCTGCCATGAAATGGAGGCAAGTATTCAAACACATGAACCTATTAAAGACATTTCACATTCAAACCACAACAGTGTCAATCAATAGGTTAATGCACTTGTATTAATATTTAGTATAACAAAATTAATAAGATGTTTTTTCTCATAAAATATAGATTAGTCTGCCTCTCTTTTATTTGATATACGCAAGCTCTTGTAGAAGTATTTTTCCAAGATATATTATTCTTTTGAAAAATGTGTTCTAGTTTATTTTTGGCCTTTATATATAGAAAATAATATAGGTTGTATCCATTTGCATTAGTTTAGCTCTTTGAAATATCCCTTGATAGGCAGCTTTTATATGTTTTCAAGGTGTGACTTCACCATATAACATTCATACATATACTAAGTTTTATCTTAGCTGAATCACTATTATTTCAATCACTCACTAAAATTCAGGAATTTTAAAGTATATGATAAATGCAATAAATGTACAATGATTAATAAATTTAATGGAGTTTGAGATTTTCTATCTATAGATACATATTAAGCCAAAAGTATATAAACTTGATTCTATCTATCTCTTACTTTAAAAAGGGAAATAGTTGTTTTTATATTTTGCTAGAATTATGAGTGTCAGGATTACTAACTGAAACATACATTTTGTTATGAAAGTAATAATCATGCAATATGAATAGAAACTATTTTGAGTGTACATTATTATCTGTGACTTACTAGAAAATAATCGTTTCTATTGTTAATATTAAAAGTAAAATATATTTTTACTTTACAATATATAATTAAACTCTGCTATCATAAAAACAAAGTTGTCAGAATCATAAAAACATGGCTGAGTTTATTATGTGTCATAAATTTTATGAGCCTTTGATTTACACCTTATGTTTATTTTAAGGGCTCTACCTTTTCAAAAAAAATGTGGAAACTTATGTACATCATGTATATGAAGTTTGTTAGTAGAGGAACATTCTTAGGTGCTATAGCAAGGCCTAAACAATCAGGGGCTATTGTCAATAGTTTTTTTTTTAATAATTTTATTTATTTATTTGGAAGTATAGAGAGAAAAGACAGACAGAGAGACTAAGCCCACCTGGGCCTCCAGCCATTTCAAATAAGCTCCGGAAGCATGCACCACTTTGTGCATCTGGCTTTACCTGGGTACTGGGGAATCTAACCTGAGTTGCTAGGCTTTGTGGGCAAGCACCTTAACTGCTGAGCCATCTCTCCAGCCCTATTGTCAATAGTTTTGAATTGGAAATAACTTTCTACCTGTTTAGGACAGAAAAATTATCAGTTGGCCAGTGAAGCAGAGTATGTTTAGTGAGTAGAGTTGTCATTTGCAAGATCCCAATTTGCGTATGAATCTATAAAATATTCATAACATTCTATGACTTAAAATAATTTTTAAAATTATTGAAGTAGGAATGGTATAATAAAAAAAATCTGAAATTATAGGTGGGGATAAACCTGTTAGGATCTTAGCTCTATGCTAAGACATTTGAACATCATCCTAAGAATAGTAGGAAGCTTCCAGAATGACCCACATTACATTTACAGAGTCTGTTTTCGTGCATTATGCAGAAGGAACTGATTCATAAACACCAGCCTAGAAGAATATGAGATACTATGCAGGAACTGTTGGTCTTGATCTGAGTCTGAGAGAACACTTGATAGGGTGGTAATGTGGGGGTGGGGAACAGTACACTAAATCTGGGTGTGGCTGGCATAATTGACATAAATATTGTGGTAAGTGGGATGTGGAGGTTTAGGAAGAAGGAGAAATCCAAGATTGCTCCTTGGTTCCTGGCTAAATCCTGGGACATTACACAGAGATTTTCAGGGAACTACTTTTAGCTGTTGCAGAAGGATAGGATGGCTTTTAGTTCGAACTTGAAACTCACAACCTTTTAAAAAGTTTGTACGTGTTGATGAGACATATAAGTACTGGTATCTGTGTGTGACTTGAATATATATCTCACCTGGAGATAAGTGTGTGTGTGTGTGTGTGTGTGTGTGTGTGTGTGTGTGTTCATGAGTATGAGTGCAGGTGTCTATGTGACATGGTGAGTATAGGGAAGTCTGAGGAAAGTTTTCAGGGTCAGGCTCACTGTCCTTCTTACATGAGGCAGGCTCTCTCATTGTTCATTACTCCATTCACCAGGCTGGCTAGCACAGAAGCAATTGAGGGATGGCCCTCCTATCTCACAGTAGACCTCTGGGAGTTACACACGTCGGCCACATCTTCCTGTGTTATGTGGGGTCTGGAGCTGGAATCCAGGTACTCAGGGCTTATAAGGGAAGTGCTTTATCTGCTGTCCCTAGAGAAGAATTTCATATCCATGGGAACATACTTGATACCTGTACCTATGCTTGCTGTTGACCTCTAATAAAAAGCAGATGAAGAGATAATGGCTTAGGAGCAGTCCATATGGGACAGGAAACCAGCTTCCATTTTGTTTCTAAAAAGCAAGTCAAACAGGAACTCCATATTATCCTCTTGTTTGTATTGACAAAACATGGAGGTTTTATGGCATTATACTGAAAAGCTGACAAGCTGAAGATGCACTAGTTACATAAGTGCAAGAAGGATAAATACATTTTCCAGGAAGTTTTGCTGTGATGTGGAGAAAAGAAGGTGGAGTCATAGGTAGTTGAAGAGGGTTGTGTGTTATGGGAAGTACCCTCCCTGTCCTCCAAGATAGGAGAGTTTGTGTTGACAGGAAGAAGCCAAAAGAGTGGGACATGCTAGAGATAAGAGAAAGGAGAGATAAGATATTATTGTAGAGGCATTCAGGAAAGATATGGAGAAAGATTGAACCCCTCTCCCTCCCCCTCCACTGTACCAGGAAGAAGAACAGGACAAATCTCAATACAGAAAATATATAATTTGGGGGTGGGAAGTACAATGTGATGCTGTTTTTCCTCCTGTGAAGTAAGAACTAGGGACATCAACTTTCACTAGAAGGGAAAGAAGAAGGCTGGATTTCAGAGGAAAGTGGAGAATCTTTGTTGGGGTAGGAGATGAGGCAAAAGGAAAACACAGGACTGTGATGAGGATCACTGAGGTTATTGGTCAATCATTTACAATGGTGATAACTTGGCAAGAGACCTTTTGTGAGACCTAGCAAGTCAGCAGGTGCAGAGGAACTTCTATTTGTATATACTAACAGAAGGTCATCTTTCGTCTTATCTTTTTTTGTTTGTTTTTTAGCATAAGGAAAACCATGTCCTTCCTCTTTGAAATCGTGTTTTCTGTGCTCTCTAGATTGTACTGCCCTCACGTGGCTTATCTAAACCATAAACTTAATGGCTCTCATGTAGATGCATTGGAACAAGCTGGGAATTAAGCATGGCCCTGATAGCACTGTTATTAAAAACAAAAAGTCAGCCAGGCATGGTGGTGCAAGCCTTTAATTGCAGCACTTGGGAGACAGAGGTAGGAGGATCACCATGAGTTTGAGGCCACCCTGAGACTACATAGTGAATTCCAGGTCAGCCTGGGCTAGAGCGAAACCCTACCTCAAAAAAACAAACCAAAAAAAGTCAGTTATTGCTTTCACTAAAGCCTGTTGTAGGCACAAACTGCCTTTCTAGATTAATATGACACTGCCCAATCCCTGTCCTACTGAATAGTGTTATTTTGTATCATGTGATAATTTATGACAGCAGTGTTGAAAAGGTAGATGAATAACATTATTTCATCCCTGAGATAATTATACTCATGTATAAATTCACATTCATAAAGGATGTTGTTTCATATAATTAAAATATGATTTATGTTAAGTGTAAAATCATTTCAGTTATTTGACTGTTGAATATTTTAAACATTTTTGACAGCTTCTAAACATATAGATAATATATCATGATCATAATCTCCTCCTACTACCGTCCCTCTCCACTGAATCTCTTCTTCTTTCTAATTAGCCTCTCTTCTATTTTGATGTCATCACTTTTCCTTCCAATTATGCAGGACTTGTGTAGGTAGCTTCAGCCACGGTGAGGTCATGAATACCGTGGCCACATTGTATCTGAAAGACAGTCTTGCAAAGCAATCCTCTCCTTCCTTTGGCTCTTACATTCTCTCTGCCACCTCTTCCACAATGCCCACTGAGTCTTGGAAGGTATGATAAAAATGTCTCCCATAGTGCTGAATGAACACTGCACAGTCACTTCTTCTCAGCACTTTGATAGGTTTTGAGTCTCACCCAGTGGTCACATCCATCTGAAAAGCAGCTTCTCTAACCAAAAGTGTGAGTAGCATTAATATATGGACATAAACATAGACACATAGGGGGCAGTTTGTTGGGCATGATGTAGCCATTTAGACTTAACTGTTGAATAGCGTAAGTAACATTTTTCTGGGTGTTTTTAATAGGAAAGAAAGTGATACATGACGGCTTTATATATAAAGGCACTTATCTGGTGAAACAAACCAGATATTTTTTATAAGTAGTGTTTCCTCTACTATCAGGAAGTTATGGAAACTATTTGTTGAGGGTGTTCTATTTATCAGGCACAGCAAGTTGTAGGAGATTTAACATATGATCACTAAGTTTGTTCTTACAGAAATCCAGTGCAAGAGTATTTTTTCTTACTATTAAAGCCAAGCCATTTAAGGCTGAGGAAACTTAAATAATTTAACCTTAGTTACAAACCCCAGAAATGCTGGCATTATCACCAGCCGACTTCTCTTACAATTAAGGACCCTTTGAACAATTACAGTATATTTTGCAACTTTTGCAACACTAAGAAAGGAACTTTTTAGAAGACATTCTTCCAGGGTGACCCACAGAATGAAGTTAGAATACATTTAATTATTTCCTTGAATTATTTTCTTGACTTTTTGTCATGGTTTATGTATATGCTGAACTTGCAATTCTGTTGTTTAGCTGAGTCTTCATTAAGAAAAGTTAAATGATAAATTAGTCACCAATGACCTCATTTCTTTGCATGTAATCATTTTAATAGCTGTTTCTAACCAGACTGAAGATGTGTTCTAGATATGGAATTGTTGAAGTAAATAAATGAGGAATAAAAGGGATGATAAAGTAAGCAGCCACATGAACTAAGAATGAAAGTTTTCCCTTCTTGTTGGTGAAGGCATGGCAGTGGGTGAATGTGAGATTTTCTAGTTGCACTTGTCTTCCTTGACGATCTTCTACTTTATTCAATGTGCTCATTATGTGCACAATTCTTACCAACTGTGTGTTTATGACCATGAGTAACCCTCCAGACTGGACAAAGAATGTGGAGTGAGTAGAATATTTAAACATATTTCTACAATGAACCCTTTATGTTATTAATATCATGGGAGTTTTGAATAGGTCATGTAGCACTGCTAAAACTTCCTTGAGGACAAGGCTCACAGACACCCATCCAGCTGCTCAAATCACTGCACTGGTTTGCCTGTTGATATTGGTGGTCCTTTATCTTCCTTGGAAGTTGCACTCTTGAAGACTACCAGTGATCACCAATACCTACTGATAAAATTTGAACTTATTGTGTATGTTCCTTTTCTGTTGGCTATCAGTTCTGATCTAGTAGTATTTACTTCAGTCATTTTTATGAGAGAGACACACACAGAAAGAGAAAGAGAGAGAGAAAGAAAGAATTGGTGATCCAGGACCTCCAGCCACTGCAGTTGACCTCCAGATATGTGTGACACCTTGTGTGCATGCATCACCTTGTACGTCTGGCTTATGTGGGACCTGGGGAGTGGAACATGGGTCCTTAGGCTTCATAGGCAAGCACCTTAACTGCTAAGCTATCTCTACAGCCCTACTTCAGGCTTTTAATGGTACATATTCTATGAAATGCAATTGCATCCTTTATTTAGGATTAATATCTATTAATCAGATTTAAAGCCACACTATTTCAGATATCCTTATACAGAATGATATTATTTGGAGTCTTTACATTAATTGATGTAGAAGGTAAAATATTCATTTATTTGCAGCAGATAAGAATATCTTTTGCAATCTAATAGCACTTTTTACCTTAAGGCCTGCCTAAACTCTATATTAGAGGGAGATTTACATGTAGATCTCTTGTTTATTGTTTAAGCCAACTTTATAATGTGTACATTTTAGGCTTGGGATAGCTCAGTGTTAGAGCACTTGCTCATTATATGTGAGGCTATGGTTTCAATCCTTGGCAACAA
This sequence comes from Orientallactaga sibirica, assembly GCA_036365145.1. Taxonomy (NCBI): domain Eukaryota; kingdom Metazoa; phylum Chordata; class Mammalia; order Rodentia; family Dipodidae; genus Orientallactaga; species Orientallactaga sibirica. The sequence continues at coordinate 51,751,021 of JAEOAD010000004.1, read as the reverse complement.
ACCAATAAATCAAAAAATGAAAAATAAATATGGAGATGTAAACTATTATGAGATCTTTAATGTGAGCTTGACTATTTTCTCTCAGGTACACTTTTACAGGAATTTATACTTTTGAATCACTTATTAAAATACTTGCAAGGGGCTTTTGTCTAGAAGATTTTACATTTCTACGGGATCCATGGAATTGGCTGGATTTCACAGTCATTACTTTTGCGTAAGTATTTTCATATGTTTTCTTTCCCTGGAAGAATAAATCACTGGTGGGAGCCTACACTATATCTCTCTGTGGTGGCTTCCCTTGACCAATCAAGCATTTTATTAGAATATTTAGAATGTTTTCTTCCAAGTAAATCATTCAGTTTGTAGAAATTAAGTGGAATAATAATAAATATAGCTTTACTTTCCAAGAGTTCCATACAATAATGGAACAAAGATTCCAAAAAGCAGCTCCTGAGCTGTGGCAATGCCATTCTTCTCTTAATTGGGAAATCTGATGGCAACTCACTGAAGTTGAATGGTCTTATTAAAGACCAACATAGACTTAGATTTCCCCAAATTCTGAATAACTCTGATTTAATTCTACAGGTATGTAACAGAATTTGTAAACCTAGGCAATGTTTCAGCTCTTCGAACTTTCAGAGTCTTGAGAGCTTTGAAAACTATTTCTGTAATCCCAGGTAAGAAGAAAGTGGTATAAGGTGGTAGGCTCCTTATATCTCCAACTATTTTTTGTGTTCTGTCATTGTGTTTGTGTGTGAACCCCTATTACAGATATGTGACAGAGTTTGTGGACCTGGGCAATGTCTCAGCACTGAGAACCTTCAGAGTTCTCCGAGCATTGAAAACCATTTCAGTGATTCCAGGTGAGAGCAAGGTTAAACACCGAGGCTGACTTTAGCTGCACTGCTGCTACAACCACGGCGTTCTGGCAGAAGACTTGTTGCTTGTTGCATATTGCAAATGATTGTCAAAAGCAAGAACCAATACATCATATGTTGGATGGATTTGATTCTGTGCTTTTTACTGGTTGCTTTCTCTCACACTGTTGTTCTAAATCAGCCTTTGAGTTTAACAAGTTTTGCATGAGGTGTTTACAGTAACAGGCTACCTGGTTTGCATCGTATAACATCCAGCTTTCTGCATAGAAGCTAAATTATGAGACACTCAGGCTGATGCAAATTCGAGTAATTGGGTCTCAGAGTGGCAATCTTTGTAGCTGCAGATCAACGACAAGGCAAGGATAGCATGAGTGCTGCATGGGGCTCGGTTTGCAGATGTCTTCCTTGTTTTGACCCATCCTCAACCTTTCAAAGCTCATAGCTCAGTGTTTTTAAGATATCTCATTACTCTACTCAGATAGACTAAGAAAAAAAAAAAAGTCCAGGGTTGGAGAATAAGACATCTGCAAATAAAAGCAAATTATTCACATAAGGTTTAAGCATGGATATCAAGCTATTTCTTTTGCTCTAAGGAGTGTGTGGAAACATGTTTGGTTCATTTCCATTCAGTTGTCAATGAACATACAAGTTCTGCTTCATTCATTCTCACCAGCTAGAAGGCTTTCCATGAAAATGTGATTCAATCACAAACATTAAAATAATATTGTTGTCATTCTGCATGACACTCATGTTTTACAGGACAAGCTCATTGTATTTTTGTTGGCAAAGTTGCCCTTGTACATAGGAAGTTATGATTCCTCCTGTGATTTCATTTTCAGGCCTGAAGACCATTGTGGGCGCCCTGATCCAGTCCGTGAAGAAGCTGTCTGATGTCATGATCCTGACTGTGTTCTGTCTGAGCGTGTTTGCTCTCATCGGGCTGCAGCTCTTCATGGGCAACCTGAGGAATAAATGCTTGCAGTGGCCCCCAGACAATTCTACCTTTGAAATAAATATCACTTCCTTCTTTAATAACTCATTGGATGGGAATGGTACCACTTTCAATAGGACAGTGAGCATGTTTAACTGGGATGACTATATTGAAGATAAAAGTAAGATATACTGCTTTAGTCACTAAGTTGTTGGCTTCTTTAAATATTAAAAACTTTGTATATTCAAAATTATTGCAAATTTGATGTGAACTAAATGTCTAAGAAAAATCAAATAATCATACTTCTTTTATATGTCAGCTGGCATGACAAAAATTGCCATTTCAAAATGTGTTGTCTTTTCCTAAATGCATGTTGAAAGCAGCTCTATATTATGATATATAAATAAAAAGATTTATTTGTTGGCCTTGGTCGGGAGTTTTCAGACATCTTAAAGTGAACTAGTAGTTAGAATCAGTATATTATGCTGAAATGTCTTGTTAAGAAGCCTGCAAAAGAAAAAATGATTTGGACCCATTGGGTTGACTCCACATATGCACTGAGTACCTATGATATATCTGGAAAGAGGATCAACATTTTCCAAGATGAATTTCAAACTTGTGTATTTATCAGAAAGTTAATTAATTCAGCCACTCACTCATTTGTATTCTAATTTATTTCTTTGCTGTGAGACTTTCCATTATTGCTGTTCATGAGTATAATTTGATTTTATTTTAGTCATGGACATCAGAATAAGCTTATGTTGCCATATACATCATCTCTGTTTCTTATTGAAGCCACTCTGTTCTGTTTGCCTAAGCCCCTTGTCCAAACTCCAATGGTCTTTTGATTATGCATACTCCACAGGGATATTTATTCTAAAATATAATTCATGGTAAACATATTTTTTAGAAACATATGGAATTATATCGCTACTGTTATTACAGTACTATTTTAAAGGATTCATATGAGGATTCATATTTGAAAGATAAAATTTTCTGAGAAATGAATGAAATAAGTCATTCTATGAAGTATGAGGTTTTTCCATTTATTAGTACTATACTAGATGATGAAAAGCTTTGCCCATAAATCTTTCACTGTTTCTCAATTGTTTTCTGCATATGAATTTCTATTAATAACATGAGGGGTAGATTAATTATAATGAAGGCTGAAGAGACACAGTGTCAAAATGTTCTCTTGGGATGTCATACCTCTATGTACTTCCAACTGAACTCTCACAAATATTGACCATTACCAAATTTCAAAAGGTTTTGTGGAAGAAAAAAATGTACTATGCTGGTCTTTTTATTTATTCCTTAATTAATGATTTGGATAATTTTTTTGATTTTGTCACTACCAAGTTATATATTTCCTATCATGTATATTAACTTTTGATAGTTTTTACCTGTTATTTTACCAGATCATCAAATTTTGAAGGAATTCAAATTGACTTTATTAGTAGAGTAGCATTTTATCTTTTATTTGGGGGAAGTGATTTTTTGTAGCTTTTTTTTATCATATGACATTTTTCTTGATGCTTAGACGATTTTAATTTTGGGGGCTTTCAAATCACCACAATTGTTTACATTCTTTTTTATATTTGTATCTTCAAATGCCTCTTGATTAAGAGATAAATATAAACATCTTAATATTCTACTTGTAAAGTGACTACATAAAATTATTTTTTCAAGTTTTTAATTTAATTTAATTAATTTATTTATTTTATTGACATTTTCCATAATTGCAGACAATAGCCCATGCTAATTCCCTCCCTCCCCCCACTTTCCTCTTTAAAACTCCACTCAATACCATGTTAATAGATGTTTCTGTAAGGATCTAAAGTTGAGAGAGAAAGAGGCAGATAGAGAGAGAATGGGCATTCCAGGGCCTGTGGCTGCTGCAAATGAACTCCAGAAGCATGTGCCACAGTGTGCATCATGCTTATGTGGGTCCTGGAGAGTTGAACCTGGGTCCTTTGGCTTTGCAGGCATGCCTTAACTGCTAAGCCATCTTTACAGCCCATAAAATTGTTTTTATACAATTATGATTCAGATTTTCCTACACAATCAATTTGTATAATCCTTGCAGGGCTTCCAATACTCTTGAATAGTAATCTGTTTTCAGGGGTATATGTGTGTGTGTTTGCTTCTGTGTACATGTTTGTTTTATATGTGAAAACATAAATAAACATGTTTTGTGTGTATGTTTTTCCTGAAACCATTTTTGCAACTTGTTAAGATATATATATATATATTAAATATATATATTTAGATACATATATTAAGATATATATATGTATTATATCTTAAAAATGAAAATTACATAGAGAAAGAGACAGTATACATTTCTGAAGACAAAATTTTATTTTGTTCACCTCAAAGACAGAAATCAAGCAAAAACCCAAAACAAAACATCCTGAGAAAGAGCAAACACTTAAGCCAAGTTCTCATAAGGAATTAGGTGAAAATTGGCAGGAAAGAAAAATGTCTGCCTCTATATTGAGTCCAAGAAAATAAGCATTTGTAAAGTAAAATTTCATTTGCATGGAAATCCTAGAAGCACTAAGTCTTCCCTCTGTTTCACTCACAGCCAAGCAAACTGCCTGAATTTCCCAGCTTACTCTTAAAGTAAACCCCGCCCCAGGCTTCCTGAGTTTCTCTTTGTAATAAATGTTGATGTGAAAGCACTGTATTTGTTATTCCTTCTGGAAATCTATCTTTCTAAAAGATTTTTTGAAGCATTATTTAATTAAAATGTTACTTTTCCATGGTTGTTTAGCATTCAATGCTTGTGAAAATGTTTTCATTTGGCCATGAATATGAATTATTTTGTCTTGCTTGAACACATTTATAAGCTTTGTTATCTGAATTCAGTGCTCAAGTGTTTCAAAGGCCATTTAATGATTCTGTCCCTTGCTCTTTAAATAGGTCATTTTTATTTTTTGGAAGGGCAAAATGATGCTCTGCTTTGTGGCAACAGCTCGGATGCAGGGTAAGTTGTGCTCTCTATTGGTTCCCAGTCCTCCCTGCTCCTTTGACCTCAATAACCTGTCACCTCCCACCCACGGGCCTCCATTCAATCCTCATTCAAAGCCTGACATAAATTGCTCTTCGTGCTGACTCTCAGAATAGGCAGGATAAGTGCAGATTCTCACCTCCTTCACACACTCATATGCAACAATTATTTTTTCCATACTAGGTCACATCTAATCTTTTAAATTAGAAAAGGACTGTAGATACATAAGCTGTAAAAAGCTTGAGTTAATAGAATTCATAAGCATATACTTGTTTGTGTGTGATCATTTATTTATGCTAATGTGATCTCCTTGGCTTAAAATACAAAATCTCTGAAGATCACGATACTGTCTGGTCCATGGTAACCGTCTGTCCACCATACTTCAGCAGCATGATTTAAAATGGAAAACATAGTGTGAAGCATCTGTACAGATTCTAATTTTGGCTCCACAGTATCCTGTCATTTCCTACCTTTATTTATTTTCATATGATAAGTGGGTATTACAATAATAGGGTTACACGTACTAATGAAGATATCACTTCAATATTTTTTTATCATGATTGGTATCATACTGTGTTTGTAATGAAGAAGCACTGTTCATAGAATCAAAGCCTGAGGAAATTCAGGGAAATGGTTACCCTATTTGGAAAGCTGTTAGAACAATAGGCAAAAATCTAATGTTCTTTCTGTGCTAACATTACAGATATGTATAAAGAATACCTGTACCAAAATTCTCAATGTTACAATTGGCTCCTCTGATCGAAAATGTGCTGCTGGACTAGAGAGATTTCTCAGTGGTTAAGACGCTTGCCTACTCAACTTAATGACCTGGCTTCAATTCCCCAGTACCCACATAAAGCCAGAAGCACAAAGTTGTGAATATGTCTGGAGTTTGTTTTCAGCAGCTAGAGGCCCTGGCACACACATTCTCATATTCATTCATTCTTTTTTTTCTCCTTCCCTCCCTCCATCTCTTTCTACCTCTTCTCTGTTTCTTTCTGCTTGCAAATAAACAAATAAAAATATTTTTTAAAGATTTTTTTGAATATTTTTAAAGCTTTTATCTCCAGACTGTAGTGATAAGTAAAGTAAACCTGTTCAGGTTTAACATACAGTATCTTATTCAATATCTGAAGTTTTTTGAAGCAGGTTTTTTTTTATTAGTCTATTCTTATACACTAGGTGCCTGGTTCACTCAGCCCTGTCCCAAATAAATTGATAATGGCATGACTGTTTTCATATGCAAATATGATAAATGTGACTACAATTAGGAATCAGAAAATTTATCAGAATAAACTGGATACAATTTTGGTACCATATAAACCAGTCCTCCAGTGCAGGCATAAGTCCCCAGTAAGGTGAGAAACGGGCTTATCCTGGTCCCTGTATAAAGTAGATTGAAATCTAGAAAAATAGAGAAATAGACTAGCAAACTTGAAGCTCCTGACTTCCTGTGTTTGCTGTAACCTAATTACAGCCAGTGCCCTGAAGGCTACATCTGTGTGAAGGCTGGGAGAAACCCCAACTACGGCTACACGAGTTTTGACACATTTAGCTGGGCCTTCTTGTCCTTATTTCGTCTTATGACTCAAGACTTCTGGGAAAACCTTTATCAACTGGTGAGAACAGACATAATGATTCTTTGGGGAAGCTTGAATGCAGAGAGCAAGAGAATTGCTGCAGGTCTTTTGTTGCTCAGAGTGTGGGTTTGTAGCTGCCTATGTCACATTCATTAAAATATCTCTTCCATTTTCACAGACACTGCGTGCTGCTGGGAAAACATACATGATCTTTTTTGTGCTGGTCATCTTCTTGGGCTCATTCTACCTTATCAACTTGATCCTGGCTGTGGTGGCCATGGCCTATGAGGAGCAGAATCAGGCCACGCTGGAAGAGGCTGAGCAGAAAGAGGCTGAATTTCAGCAGATGCTCGAGCAGTTAAAAAAGCAGCAAGAAGAAGCTCAGGTAGAGTTTTCAAGCCTGGGGACTTTTTGCTCTCTAAATTCTCTGACCTACTTGTTCCTGTTCACATTACAGGCATGAGTGGGATGCTAGCAACCTGTTTGGCTTTTAGCAGAATGTAGTGACTTGGTAATTACAACAGATGCTAAGGACAGCCAGACACAGTCAGTTACAGTTGCTTCCATGACACTGTTCCTCCCCTTGTGATGTCTTGGGGAAACTGGCTACCAATATCTTCCCTTACTGAAGTTCACAAAGCAGGGAGAGCTCACAATTGAATTGTTTTCTTAGTCTTCCAGGGAAGAAAATTTCAGTTAGAGTTGCTCCTTAATCAGAATGTCAGTAGAAGTGGCACATGTCAGAAAACCCGAGCCAAACTAAGGAACTGATGCCATGGAGTTTGGAAAGGCAAATTTGTATCTAACATTTGTTCTTCTGTGCATGAAGCATGCTGTACAGGTTGCACAGGTTACATCGGAAAATCACTAATATTCTGACATTCCCTGACCCTTATACTGTAAATCCTTTAATTTGTACTTGATGCGCCTTCAAAATAAGACAAGTATTTCTCTACCTTTTCTTGACATATTTAGCTAATTTAATTACTAATGTTTGCTTATTATTGAATGTTGAATGCGGTTCCTTCCTATCACCACCATTCAATGTGTGATAAAGGCCAAACCATTAAAGGATGGCAAGGTCTAAGCACCAACCATCAACACTGTCTTTAAAAAGAATAGTCCTGTTATAACTTACAAATTCATATAGGTACCACACTCGAGGTGCCTGAATGTACAATGGGAATGCCCTTGTCCATTTGCCAGTGAATGTTCATGCATTTACTAATGAATTACTCAAGTAAAAGAGAAAAGTTTAATCAATAAATATTTGACTGAATTTAAGAGCCCGTGGTCAGGGAGAAAGACTTTAGGACATTATCTATCATCTTCATATCCATCATTTCATGACCCCACACTGGCTGTTCTTACCTCCACAAGATTTCCATGATATTGGGCTTGTCATATTTTAACATGGATGATGGAGGTGGACAAAAAAAACACATTTAAAAAAGAGACATCAAAATGGAAGAGGGACTAGTTGTATAGACAAAAGTGTTCAGTAGAAGGGAGGAAGGGTAAGGGAACAAAACAAGTTATCAAGAGGGGAGTCTTATAAATTACATTATGTACAAGTACAAAAATTTTCAATAGAAAATATACCAAATAGGCCGGGCGTGGTGGCGCATCCCTTTAATCCCAGCACTTTTGAGGCAGAGGTACGAGGATTGCTATGAGTTTGAGGTCAGCTTGGAACCATAGCGTGAGTTCCAAATAAGCCTGGGCTAGAGTGAGACCCTAACTCAAAGGAAAAGAATTACAAAACAACATAACCTGGACAAAAATATTTGGCTGAATAAAATTTCATCATTCAACCTGACACTAGAAGTCATCGATAAGTGGAAATGGGTGCAAAGTCTGTGAGGTTTAAATTAAAAAACCTTAAAACTTGTCTATTTATTTATTTATTTATTTATTTAAAATCTCATTTAAATCATTAAAACCATTATGATATCTGACTGTTGAGTATATATAATTACATACTTATAGTAGTACACATCATGAAGCCAGAGTTTGAAGGTTTTTGCCATTCACATGTGTATGGGGATTTTATTCTTTGAATACTTTAGTGGGAATGTGTTGTTTTGCAACGTTCAGAACAAAATGCATAATTGTTCTTTCAAGATTGTATTGATTACATTATAGACAAGCGAGGCCATGCACGAAGAGGACTTGAGGTTGGGCACCACTGATATTGCCTGTGTGCTCTTCCAGGCAGCGGCTGCCGCCGCCTCTGCTGAATCCAGAGACTTCAGCGGTGCTGGAGGGTTAGGCGTGTTCTCTGAGAGCTCTTCAGTGGCATCCAAGTTGAGCTCCAAAAGTGAAAAAGAGCTGAAAAACAGAAGAAAGAAAAAGAAACAGAAAGAGCAGTCTGGAGAAGAAGAGAAAGAGGACGTGGTGCGAAAATCTGAATCTGAAGACAGCATCCGAAGGAAGGGCTTCCGCTTCTCCTTGGAAGGAAGCAGGCTGACATACGAGAAGAGGTTTTCTTCCCCGCACCAGGTAAAATATAGATGAAGTAAACTGCACTGTCATAACACGTTTACAAAAACTGTGTAGGCGTTTGGTGGGTACAACTGCTTTCTCTCTGGACAGCACGGTGCTCTTAGAGTGGCACTGACCATCATGTACTTTCTCAGTCTCCTCAGAGATCCTGTGAATTTTGCAGCTTTTCGGAATGACAGGAAGACACTTTCACATTCCCACTGAGCTTGAGTTAGTTTGTGGGGTTTTTTTTTTGAGGTTCTGTTAGAGACTTAAGGCTTTCCGGGCAGTTTTCCACAAGGAAAATGATCAGCAGATGGTCCCCATCCCTTTCTAGCTACTGTGCCTGGACCGCTGAACTGTGGGTTTTCTGAGTGGCAGGTGACCAGAAGTAGACAAGGGATGCATTCAGACCATCTGTGCGGTTGTCCCCATCCATGTGCAAACTCACACGCAGAATGCATTCTTCATGCCCTTGTTTCAAAGGGAGATGAAACAATATTTTTCTTAAATGGTAGCCAAAAGTCCTATGTAGCCATGCACTAAAGAAGATTTATGGCACTGAGCAGTAACGGTTAATTATACTTGATTTTCTGTGTCTCATATTAAGCAAGGACTTGCATTCAAAGAATATGCTGATTTATATTCTGCAGGAAAACATTCTCTACATGATTCTGGCTTATTTACTCCTACAAGCTGTTGGAAATTTAAATTTTAGAATCATTTCTTTTTAAAATTTCCCAGAGAATTCTCAGAAATCCAGTGCCTCAGATGGTAATGCAACCATGAGTGAAACTTCAGTATCCATATAGCACCAATGGCGATTATGACATTGACAGTGATAATGACGCTCTTGCTTACACCTTGCATGGCAAAGTGAATTATTTAAGCCCCTCATGACAATTATTATCAAATAAGCCCCTCATTTAATTATCATTGAAGATTTTCACAGATATGAATGGAGGGCTATATGCTTTGTTGAGTGCCTCACTTACATACACGTTATTGAATTTGACCCATATTTTTAGCATGTGATAATTGTTCCAAATTAATAGCTTCATTGTGATGATTTTCACAGTGTATATATAATAAATTTCATCATCCATTACTCTCTTGGTCTCCTTCCTTTTCCCCTAGTCTCCTTCCTCTTCCCAAACAGCACCCCTTGATATCCTGTTTATTTCACTTAGATTCTACATAGGAAGTGTTTGTCTTTCTGACTCTTGTTTACTTCACTTATGATATCTAGTTCTATTCATTTTCCTTCAAGCCACAGTTTGTTGTTTATGACTGAGTAACACACCCCAGTGTGTATAGACTGCATGTTCTTTGTCCATTCATCTGTTGATGGACACCTATGCTGAGTCCATACTTTCAAGATTACAAATAGTGCTGCAGTAAATGTGGTGTCTCTGTGGCATGCTCAACTAAGTTCCTTTGGCCATATGCCCTGGAGTGGTATCATAGCTTTTTCTATTTTTAGCTTTTTGATGACCTGCCCCGCCCAACAAAGGGGTTCAACAAAGGGGCTCGAGGGGAGGCTAATCCTGGATGGGGGACAAACAGGCACAAAGAAGGAAGCCAAGCCTCACAGACTCCGGTCAAGGCTTCAAGTTTATTATTATCCATACAGAGGTATATATAAGGGAGGCAGGAAGAAGGTATGTGGGCAAATGTAATTTATGGCTGCCAAATGGATTTTATGGCTACCAGATGTTTTGATTGATGAGGAGAGAGAGGCGGGGGTTCTCTTGAGTGATGGACCTCACGGATGTTTACAAGAATGTCTGTGTTGAGATCACAGGCAGGGCGGAGTTACATCAATCCTATTTGCTAAGATACATATCTTTAGGTTACACCTTGTTCTTATCTACAGATCAAAGTAGGCTCTTTGGGAAGGCTTGGTAATTTTCACAGGAACTCAGGAAGCTGAAATCTGAACACAAAAAGTGGAGGCTTCTTCCTCCAAATGGCTGCAGTTTGGCTCAAGGTCCCCAACAATGACCCTCCCTATTGATATCAATAGTAGCTAGATTAATTAATATCCCTGTGAGCAATGTATAAGGAAGGGTTCCATTCCCTCTATCCTTGCCAGTGTTGGTAGTTTTTGTTTTCTTATCATAAACTTGTGATATTTTTATGAACCTTTTTTGGACTAAAATGACATAGAATCTAAATGTAATTTTGACTTTCATGATGACTAATGATGCTGAATTTTTTTTTTGTATTTATTGGCCATTTGTACTTTTTTGAGAACTATATGTTCAGTTCATTTGCTCACTTATTGATTTATTTGTTCTTTGGCATTTACATTTTTAAGTTCTTTATATATTCTGCATATTAGTCCCCTGTCAGATAAATGGCTGGCAAAGCTTTTCCACATTCTTCAGGCTGAGTCTTCCATCCATCATTGTTTTCTTTGCTGTGTAAAAGCTTTTTAATTCAATGCCATCCCATTCATCAATTTTTGCAATTATTTCCTCAGTTGTTTGAGTCCTTTTCAGAAAATAGTTATTTATGTTTGTATCCTGACATGCTTTTCTCTAGCAGTTTCAAAGTTTGAGATTTTAGTTTAAAATCTCTAACTCATTTGATTGATTTTCATACAGAATGAGAGATTGGGGTCTGTTTTATTCTTGTACATTTTGATACACAGTTTTCCCAGCACCATTTGTTTGAAGAGGCTGTATTTTTTTTCAATATATGTTTTGAGCACCTGTGTCAGGAATCAGAGGGCTGTAGATATGTGGTATATTTCTTGAGTCCCCTACCCTGTTTCTTTGGTCTACATGTCTTTTATGCCAGCACCATGCTGTCTGGATTAATATGGCTCCAGTGCAGTTTGAAGTCAGGTACTGCATTGCTCCTTCTGCTTAGGATTGCTTTGAGTATTTGGGGTCTTTTGTGCATCCACATAAACATTGGCAGTACTGTTTCTAGCTCTTGGAAGAATGTCATTGAGTTTTGATGAAGACTGCATTGAAACTCTAGATCACTTTGAGTAACATGGCCATTTTAACAATATTAATTCTATCAATTCATAACATGAAAAGCCTTTCCATCTTCTGGTGGCTTCTTTGATTTCATTCTTCTGTATTTTATAGTTTTTATTATATAGGTCTGCCATCTCCTAAGGTTGATTTATTCTTCAGTATTATTTACTTTTTATTTACTGCTGGGAATAGGATTGTTCTTTTCATTTTTCTTTCCAGAATGTCCATTAGTGGTACATAGGAACACTCTTGATTTTTGTATATGTAAATTTGTCTCTTTCTACTTCACTGAAGGTATTTATCTGATCTAAGTGTGTACTAGTGGTCTTAATTATAGGATTCTGCTATGGGCAGGTAGAGATTATTTGACTTTTCATTTTCTATTTACATCCCTTTATTTCTGTCTCTTGACTTCTTGTTCTAAGGATACAGTCACTATTTTACAAGTAAGCAGTGCCTTTAACCACCGAGCCATCCTCCCTGATCTCAAGCACTATTTTAATAAGAGTTATGAGAGTGGACTTCTTGACTCATTCCTGATTTTAGAGGAAATGCTTTCAGTTTTTGTCTATTCGGTACAATTTTATACAGCTCTTTTTGCATATAGGCTTTATTGGGTTGAGGTATAATGAAGGATGCTAAATTTTGTCAAAGCTTTTTTACTGCATGTAGTTTTGTTCTTGATTGTGTGCTATGTTGCATTTGCTTATGAAAGTTAGACTGTACTTTCACTGTACTTTAAATATTTTATTTATTTATTTCCAAGGACGAGGGAATGAATATGGACACTCCAGGGCTTCTAGCTGCTGCAAACGAACTCCAAATGCTTGTGCCACTTTGTGCATCTGGCTTTACATGGGTATTGAGGAATCAAACCTGTGTCATTAGGTTTTGCAGGCAAGCACCTTAACTGCTTAAATTTTGTTTGAATTTTGCTGATTAACTGATCTTATCAAGTAATGAGATTTTAATGATTGAGTCTTTCCTAATTCTCATGTGTTTATGTATTCTGAAAGTAAAGTTTAATCTTTCCCATGCTATCATGATTGTGTGCACCTTACCTCATCTTATATGTGCAGCAATTCTCTAAATATAACTTCATTTATGTGTTAGCAGTCATGAAGCGCTTTAGTCCATGGAAAGCCCTTGTCTCTTCTGATCTTAAAGAACACCTTTACTGAATGTTGTCATTTCAGTAGCAGTTGTGTTCTCCTAATCTTGAGGACTTCTGCAGAACAGTCTGCTGTTACCTTGACTGGTTTGCCTTGATATATAAGTAGGAACCTATCTCTAGCAGCTTTCCATAGTCTAACTTCATGTTGCAGTGTTAATTTTTTACCTGTAATATGGCATGGAGAGGTTAATCTCCGGGTGGCTCTATGGGAGATTCTAAATGCTCCTGGCATTCCCTTGGCATCCTTCCTCCACTGGCGCACTCTACTGGTGATGCTCAATTTTTTCCATTTCCACCTTTCCTATGTTTGCTTCAGCATCTCTGTTTCTTAACTAAGTTTCTCATGCAAGTGGCTGGAGTTCTTTTCCAAGTCTTAATGGATGTGTACGTGTGAATGTTTATGTCTGTGCACGTGCACATGTATGTACAGGTGTACTGCATATGTATGTGTAAGTAGAGGCAAGAGAAACAACTTTAAGTATTGTTGTCCATCTTTTTTGTTTTACTTCTTTTTTAATATTTTATTTATTTATTTATTTATTTATTTATTTATTTATTTATTTATTTATTGGAGAGAGAGAGGAAGAGGCAGAGAGAAAGAGAGAATGGGCACACCAGGGCCTCCACCCACTGCACATAAACTCCAGACACATGTGCCCCTTGTGCATCTGGCTTATGTGGGTCCTGGGAAATCGAACCAAGGTCCTTAGGCTTTGCAGGCAAATGCCTTAACCACTAAGCCATTTCCCCAGCCCTTGTTTTATTTCTATATCTGTATTTTTGAGACACATCTGTCATTGGCCTGGAACTTAACAATTTAGCTAGATAGGCTGGCCAGTGACCCCAGTGATCCACCTGTTTCTGACTCCCCCCTAGCACTGAGATCACAAATATGTGCCAGCATGGTCAGCTTTTTTTTTGGTGGGGGGACTTTATTAGCATATTGTATTCTGATCATGTTCCCATCCAGTAACACTCTTATCTTCTCTTTCCCCATCTCCATTCCACTGATGACCCCCCTCAGTGAGTGGGGTTACTGATCATCACTGTGGTGTCATGAGTATGCCAGGCTTTGGGGAGACAATGTCTCCCACTCTGTGACTCACGTTCTTTCTGCCCCTTCTTCTGCACTACTCCTTGAGATGATCAGCTTGTTTTCTATGGGAACTAGGGATGGAACGCAGGTTCTCATGCTTGCCCAGCAAGGATTTGATTGGCTGAGCCATCTCCTCAACCCTCAAATGAAATTCTTTACTTCATTGGTCTATTTATTTGAATCCTCCTTGTGGTCACTGATCATTTTAAAGTGAAATCATTTTAACGATGAATTGTCTGAAATTTCATTATTTTTGGATTTGGTTATTGAGGCTTTAAGAACTTTTGGAGGAACCATGTTGCCTTGCCTTTCACATTTTTTCTTTCTATCTTGCATTTTGTGTACATGTAGGGTGGATTCCATTCTGATTTTATATGAAGAGTCACAGTTTGTGAATGTGAGGGCTACAGATGTCCAAACCAGGGTGTGCCCTGTAAGTGCATCAAAGAGCAGGAGAAGCAAATAGAACCCTGAACTCTGCAGTAGAAGAGAGGAGCACAGGGACCCATTCACTCCTTCTGCCCTTCTCAGGGCTTTGAGCAGTAGCTGCTCACTAGTAAGCTGTCCTTCAGGAGGTGTGAAGCTGTGAACTGAGGGCTCTTGTTCCTTGCATAGCACAAGCTCATTGCTGCTTGAATGTCTGATCTGACCCTCCCCCCTCAGGCTCCCACCCAGACCTTGTGACAGCTTGCTGTCAGGCTCTCTGTATTGTGATTATTCTACACCTCTGGGCCTCCAGTCTCAAACAACAGATCCTAAGTCAAGATGGTGCCTGACTAGAGCCCTTGAGATATGAAGAGCAATAAAATGAATTTCTTTTCCCAAATGAGCCTGCTATGCAGAAATCACTGTCAGACCAAATGATTGCACTGGGCTTTTAAGGTTTTCAAGAACCGTAGGCTTCACATGTAGCTTAGGACTGTTGTCACTGGAGCTGCCCGCAAGCTCGAGACTCACCTTACGGTGTGGCTTCAGTCGCATGCGTCCTTTTTACTCTGTGATGATAAATGCTAGCAATTCTGCTACAGAGCATTACTTCCACTATAGATTTAGCTCAGAGAAGTTAAATATTAATAATGTCCTACAGTTACAAGGGTTAAGATAGTATTCAAACTTGGCCTGACACTGAAACTCTTGGACTTTCTTCCCTCTCAGGCAGCTTGAAAAGACTCTTTTAAAACCGATGATGAAATGTATAATCTGATTTCATGTACAAGATAGATACATCCAGGATTATTCTTCCTCTTGTCTCCTTTTATAGACAATCTCACATAACCTTATATTTAATATATGCAAATTCTCATGTATATGCTGATTCATTAGATCTAAGTAACATTATGAGTAAGGAGAAACTACCAATGACTTCAAATTTAAAATAGAACTTAAACAGATTAGTGTGTAACTAAATATAAGCAGTTACTTTTCTTTATTATTTTGTTTCTACAACTATTATGATTCCATTAATATAAATTTTTTGTGTTTGGTTTTTTTTTTTTTTTTTCTTTTTGAGGCAGGGTCTCATTCTAACCCAAGCTGACCTGGAATTCAGTTTGTAGCCTGGGCTGGCCTTGATTCTCCTTCCTCAGCCTCCCCAGTGATGGAATTATAGGAATGAATCAGCATGTCTAGATGATTAATTAAATATTAACCACTAAATATGAATCCCTTACACCAAGCTCTCTTTGTTAAAAACTTAGTTAATTTGTAAAGGGAGGGAGAAAGGGAGGAAGAGATAACCCAGAAACAGTACTAAGCCCATTTTCCAAGCCCAGGTTAGAGAGATTTTATCTGGGTACAGTGATGGATAACTTTTGTGAGATTTTCAAAGATCAAATGCCCCATATTATTAAAATGCTGTATTTTATTGTGATAGAATCAAAAAGAGATTGTGAGAATAACCATTTCTGCTTTCATCTTGAAAACTATGTAATGGTAGCTTTTCCTAAAAGATTATGATTTTCTTAGAAGAGTAGGTAACAGTATAAAATATTTCTTAGACAACTCTTTGATTTTTAAGTGTGAGAGAGGGAAGGAAATCAAGTCAAGAGTAAAGTTTCTAAACAAGGCTCAGCAATATGGATATTTTATTGTGAAATCTTTATACGATGCAGATGACCTTAATGCCATCCCAATGTGTAGTAAATCAGACGTTTGTGTTGTGAGAGAGTCATTGATGGGGAAGATTTTATTCTTGGTCATCTTTTATTTTAGGCACAGCATTTGGTTACTATGAAGTTATGGAATTATTATAAGCAATAGAAGTTTATCCAGGTTGGGGAAATGGCTGAGTGGATTAAGCACTTGCCAAATGAGCCTGAGACTGGAGTTTGGATCAGAGCACCCTCAGAAATGCCAGTGGGCATGGCATCTCACCTGTAATCCTTGCAATTGGAAGTGCAAGACAAAGGATCCCAGAGCAGGCTGATGGACTAGGCTAGTGTAAACCTGGATCTCGACTTCAAGTGATAGACCCTGCTTCAGTACATAAAGTGGAGAACAATTGCAGAAGACACTAGACATCATCAGTCTTCTACACATGGACACACACAGTCATAATAATCAAAAGCAGTTGATGCTAACAGATGATTGCAGTCATGTTTAATATAACTGTCGTGTATTGCTCTTGCCTGGCTTAGCTCCCCTTTGAATCTTGAGAAATATTGTGTGCAAGTTTATAGAAATTATTTCCTTAATGTCTTACAGAGTACTTGTAGTTAAGATATAAACTCTACTAAAAATGTTTAATATCCATAATTTTACTTTATTTCCTTGGCTACGCATTCCTTTCTACCTTTCTTTTTGAGCTAATAGGAGCCAGTAGGTTATTGAGTAGGACAAGATGATGGAGAAATGACTTATGTTGAAGGGGTAGGTGTCTTCTAGATGTACTTCTTTGTATAAATGATGAATGAGATCATGTAATGTAAGCATGTGTTAAGCACATGAACATTGCATATCTGACTGAGGAAAAGCAATTATCTGAAAAAAAATATGTGGGCTGGGAGATGGCTCAGTGGTTAAAGGTGCTTACTTGTAGAGTCTATTAGCCAGGTTTCATTACCCAGATCCCAAGTAAATCCAGATGGCACAAAGTGGTGCATGCGTCTGGAGTTCATTTGTAGTGGCAAGAGGCCTTAGTATGCCCATTCATATTCCACCCCTCCTCTCTGACTCAAATATACAAAAACTAAAAAGGGAGGCATACTTATTGGTTAAGGACTATAAAAGCTATACAGGTCCAAAATCATTTGCAGTGCCTTTATGTCCTTTGAAGAGAAAAAGACCAAAGTAATCATGTTTACATGATCAAATTAGTGTCTTTCCTATTGACACTCATAGACAAATAATGCAGGCTGGCTTAAGGAAAGGTCAGAATTATTAGATTGTATAAATAATATCTGTTGAGGTAAGGCTGTATCTAGCAGGTCAAACCATGGCCTGTCTTCCTCCATATGTCAGTCCAGGCTCCTCTCCTGTGAGGCAGGATGCCCCCTGCAGCACTGAATTCATACCCAGTAATCACACAACCTCAACTGCAAAAGTGCCTCTTTCATAATAGTTGTGAAAGAAAGGACTTACTCCATGGGCCAAGCAGCTTCCCATGCCAGTCCTTAAGCCATTCCTTCCACTACAGGTATTATTTATATAGTAATTGGCTTGAGCTGGACACTGTTCCACTTCTAGAACCAGAAATTGGGTATCTCCCAAATTAAATGATCAAAGACTTGAGAAGGGTGGGAGAGGGACGTACCATCAACAGGAGATAAGCAGACACTGTCCAAGTAAAAAAAACATGTTTACAAGGTTATGAAAGTAGACTTAAAACATACAGGAAGTAATTCATTCTCAGGGTTACTGTAGCACAGAAAAATGCATAGAAGTAGCGACAAGGTCATTGTTACAAATTGTAAGTGATTGCGATCATATTCTTAGTGAAAATCAAGGTTTTGTTAATATGGTGTTGTTCAGATTTCTTGAGACAGAAGAGTGGAAATCAGTGAATGAATCATACAGTTATTTTAGCTTGATTTATTTAATTTATTCATGAAGGCCATTATAAAATATGCAAAGGGAAGGGGAGAAGCTGCTGCCTGTACTATAATTAAGTTGATCGACTAGCAAGATGGATTTTATTTTCCTCTGGGGGACGATCCACATCAGGGTGTGGTCACTTGTAAACCCTTGCTGCATGCATTTTTAGCTTCAAAACATCTAAATGTGGGTTTGTATCTAATTGCTTTCTATTGTTGAGTGACATTAGCTTCTAGAAAATGGCCCAGCAAGCCAGCAACTCTGTGCTGGGTGTCAGTCACAAGACAAGACGATGTTGTGGGTGTACTTCTAACTCTGCTAAGGCACAGGTAAAATGGGGGGTGGGGGCGGGGAATAACAGAGCAGGAGAAAAGGCAAGGGAGGCGGGTAAAGGGCAATCAGAGGTGAGCCCCGGTTGCTGGTGGAGGCATTGAGCCCTGGTTCTCTCCTCCACTGGCTTGGAGAAGCCAACGACTCAACCAGGGAGTGAAGTCCATCTCCCAGGACATCTCCTTCATCCTTGCTTCGTTTCTCTTGTGGTTATTTCTAGTCTCTGCTGAGCATCCGAGGCTCTCTTTTCTCTCCAAGACGCAACAGTAGGGCGAGCCTGTTCAGCTTCAGAGGCCGAGCGAAGGATATCGGCTCTGAGAACGACTTTGCGGATGACGAGCACAGCACCTTTGAGGACAACGACAGCAGGAGAGACTCTCTGTTCGTGCCGCACAGACATGGGGAGCGGCGCCCCAGCAACGTCAGCCAGGCCAGCCGCGCCTCGCGGGGGATGCCCACGCTGCCCATGAACGGGAAGATGCACAGCGCCGTGGACTGCAACGGCGTCGTCTCTCTGGTCGGGGGCCCTTCGGCGCTCACGTCGCCCGTGGGCCAGCTCCTGCCCGAGGTGAGGCCTGTGAGACCCCAGCTGCTGCCTTTGATTTGCACACCCAAAGATTTTCCCGAGTCTATTACTCCAAGGCCAGGACTTGGTCTTATCAAACAATGAACTTATTTTGTCAGATTTTTCTACACATACATACCTTTTCTACAGACCAGTTAAAAATCATCATAGAATGAGTTTCATAGAAATAATTATAAGTATCCCTTTGTTATTATTACAGCTTGAAACTTAACAGAAAGCCTGGCATGTTTGCCATGCATACTGTGGAATTAGTATGGTTGAATGGAATATAAGAAAATTAATGTGCACAGCCTATGTCGATATTTATCTCAAGGATTCTGTTATTACTGTTCCTTTAAAACAACAACTTAGAGACTAGGTGATAACTTAATCACTAAAGTGCTTGCCTTGCAAGCATGAGGACCTAAGTTGATGAGTTCCAGGCCAAGGAGGATGACACCTGTGAAGCCTGAGGCTATCCTGTGCCCTCCACAGGCTCTCACAGAGATACACACACATATACAATCACACACACATACAATCACACACACACACACATACACACACACACACAGAGTAAATTAAAATAAACAACTAATAACTTCCACTCTCAGTAGATTCTATTCCTAAGTACATCTAAGCCCCGTAGTGTAACATTCTCTTCTTATTGCAGGTCAGGTTTACAGTATTTTTCCCACCTACTCAGACAGCACCAAGCATTATAAATCGGTTAAGAAATTTCTCAGAAAGAACTTTTTACAGAGGCATGTGTTATAATTTTTAGAACCAATTTCAACTTTTATATTACTGTCCTGAATTCCCTTCATAACTAAACTGGTCCCAAGTGAAGCATATGGAAGGAGGCTCAACTAAATAGTGAGCACATATGAGGATGCACCACTGAGCTCATCATAGAACAGTAAACTATGATTATTGGCATTAAATAAAATGTCATTTCCAGTGTACCCCAGCAATGTCATTTTATTACATTTTATTGTTTTCAGCATCATGTTAAAGTCTTTGTATGATTAATTAAGCACTTCAAGGCCACACTAAAATAGCATAGAGCTAGTTGCCAATCACTTCATAGAGGAGCTTCTTGAGTTATAAAAATAGCTACTGATCTTCTTCCCTTTTTACTATCATTTTTTTTTTGTCATGGCTTCTCCTCAACCTTTTCTTCCAGAAAGGTTTCCAAGAATCCTGGGAAGAAAGCAAGCCATGAGAAAAGTAGAGGATCTCTGAGGGAAATAGTAAGAATGATGAGGAAATGTCAACTTCTCTTATAAAAATAATTATAGCCAACTATATACCA
The DNA here is from genome assembly GCA_036365145.1 of Orientallactaga sibirica. NCBI lineage: Eukaryota > Metazoa > Chordata > Mammalia > Rodentia > Dipodidae > Orientallactaga > Orientallactaga sibirica. Next base: position 51,730,630 of record JAEOAD010000004.1, on the reverse strand, counting down.
GACATGATACAGAGTACTTTATACATATTCATTCATTTAACCCTCAAACCATCCTGTATGATAGTTACTAAGGCTGTGCCAATTGTTCAGAGGAGGAAAGTGAGCCCAGTGCATGGTGGAGCTAAGATTTGGATCCAGGTATGCTGGCTGGATACTGAACATAATCCAACCACATTGAAATTCCACCTTCCATGGAATTTCTCAAATGGAAAAGAGGAGATAATTAAGAAAACAACAACTACTTAACAGTGTTTCTCAAAGTTCACATCAGTGCTTTCATCACAGTTTCTCCTTGATGCCTCCAAAGACTGGGCATTACTACGTGCTCCCAGACCCGCTCACAGTAAAGCTGGGTCAGAATAAGACCTGCAAATTTCTGTTCTTAGCAAGCATCACACATGAAGCATGCCCCTTACAGATCTTAGTAAAGTTGGGGTGCAAACCCCAGGTTCTTTGAGCAAGAATAAAGAGAATTTGTCAGTTTTGGGGGATCCTCTAGCATGTATCACTAGTCATCATAAACCTCCCATCCTGTCAGAAAGAATGGAATAAGTCACATGCAGATGTGGGCCTGCTTGGAACAAAGCAAAGTCTGTAACTTGCTGTGTCTAGCACCCCCATGCTTCTGTCTCACAGTCAGTGCTTTGGGATAGGATGCCATACTGAGGATCAGAAGGAGGTGCACACATGACACAGGCTTTGGGATACTGCATATTAGAGGTTTTTGAATCTATCGTTAAAAATTAAATAGAGCTGGAGTTCTCCATGTGGTCTTGTATAAAGCAGAACAGATTGGTTAGCACTCATGTGATCTCACCCCCCCCAACTTTTTATTAAAAGTACATCTCTCTAGTAATTCAAAATATTTTCCTATCTATGAAGTCTGCTTGTTATTTCATACAGTTAGCTTTCCTTCACATTTACTTTAAAATTAATTTTAGAGTGACTTCATGGATTTTTATCACCAGTACAGATAATCATGTCTGTTGAGCAGACATTTTAGTTTTGACCACATATGCTTTAGAGGTAAGAAAGTCAGCAAAAAAGCACTAACGTGAATTGTTCATATCGCAATAAGGTCAAGCTAGATGAACAGCACTCACATTGCCCTTTTAGAAACAGCAACACATTCAGAGAACTGAGAAGGCCTTGTTTATTACTAACACAGTCAGACCCACATGTGAAACACTTGCATTCTTTCTCTGTCCTGTTATAATTTACGTCATTGTTCAATATCCTAAGCAGGAACAAATTTCTACCCATCTTGAAAACTGGTGAGTTTACTTTACAATGGGAAAGTATCAATATATTATGATGGCTGAAAATCACAGTCCTTTAAGTTGGTGCTGTGTCTTTACAGTTTCAATGCCAAAGGTAGGTTGAGCATAGATAGAAGGATTTGTAAGTATAAAATGAAGTTATAGATTACGGGCTGGAGAAATGGCTCAACTGTCAAAGGCACTTGCTTGCAAGGCCATCATAATATACTCTGACAGCCTTGGTTCAGTTCCTCAGTACCTATGTAAGATCCGGTGCACAAAGTCGTGATGCATCTGGATCACGTTTTTTTTTTTTTTTCTCTGCAGTGGCAGGAAACCCTGGCATGTCTATTTCTCTCTCTCTCTCTCTCTCTTTCCCACCTCGCTCTCTCCTTGCAAATACGGAAAATATTTCTTTTAAAAGAGCATTTTAAATGTAGTCTTTTGGCCAGGTGTGGTGGTACACACTTTTAATTCTGCAGCACTTGGATAGGCAAAGGTAGGTGGTTTATTATGAGATCATTGTGAATTCCAGGTCAGCCTGGGAGACCTAGACCCTACCTCAAAAAAAAAAAAAAAAAAAAAAAAAAAAATTTAGTCTTTAATTAAGGATGTTGGAATACATTATTTATCTCTGAGAAACAAGAGGATTTTGCATCTAGAGTTCATATTTTAGGGGAACTATTACTCAAGCATATTAGGGAAACTGTACATATTTCTTCATATATAAAAGAATATATGTCTACAATGTCATAATAATTGAACCTCAGAGTAAATCAAAGAACGATACATCTCATCCTAAAGCTCATGTTGGGTGAAAAGTTCAAAGTTTATCTAATCAATAGCAGGCATGATTCTTCCAACCTAAAACTCCACAGTGGAAGAAAAGAAAATTCCACTCTGGAGCTGGGCGTGGTGGCACACGCCTTTAATCCCAGCACTCGGGAGGCAGAGATAGAAGGATCACCGTGAGTTCAAGGCCACCCTGAGAATACAGAGTGAATTTCAGGTCAGCCTGGGCTAGAGTGAGACCCTACCTCAAAGAAAAAAAAAATCGAAAAGAAAATTACACTCTGGCAAACCCAGGCATCCAAGAAAGTTCAGGATCTGATGGGCTTTCAAATGCACAAGAGCACAGTAACTCCGGCAATCTCACAATGAGCTGGTGACCCTGCAGAAAGCACAGTGAATCTTTAGTCAAGTAGCAACTACCATAGAAGTGTTTTGGGGTTTGCTGTCTTCAAGAACAGTGATTACTTTGTTGTCTAAAACTGTGTGTACTTTTAGGGCACAACTACTGAAACAGAAATAAGGAAGAGACGATCTAGTTCTTATCATGTTTCCATGGATTTGTTAGAAGATCCTACTTCAAGACAAAGAGCAATGAGTATGGCCAGCATCCTGACTAACACAATGGAAGGTATGTCAATGCTGTACACTGAAACTCTTTGGTGCTATGTTAGTAATGATGCAAAACCACTTCCTTCCATTCCAAGAAAATATCTCCCACCTTGTTCCCACATCGTTATTTCTCCTATCAAGTAAAAGTCAAATCCAAGTATGACATATAGATTCTACTTTCTCATATAGATTTTCCTTTGAGCCTCCAGGAAGCTGCTGAAAATTCCAGGTACATTTGGGACACAAATTTAAAATATTAACTTTTAAACCCTTAAAGCTGGCTGGTGACATTAAAAAGAATGCAATGATAAATGCTTGTCACTGTTATGATGCTAACACATTTGAACTGTATAAGCTGCTTGAAACACGTTATGAAATTCATTGAATTAACTAGAAATATAAGTGGAAAATGAAAATTAATATTTAATAACCACTTCTTGAAGCCAAGTGTTCAAAATTTTAAAATTCTACTTTCTGTCACTCTCTGTCTCTTATCAAATAATACAATATATCAGCCTTTTCTTTATTTTCAGATTATGTCTGTGTACTTAACATGTTTACAAGATACTACAATATATCAGCTGTTTATTTATCTTCAGATTGAATAGTTATAAGGGTAACAAGTTTAGATTTCATAGTAAATAAATTAAAATTATAGGAAAACCTTAATCTTTGATCTCTTTCTGGCTCTGCTGCATATTAAATAGGAATTTGGGATTTGAAGTTTCATTCCTCAAGTAAAATGTGGACAATAATATTCAGGCATAAAGCTGTTGTATGGATTAAACAAAGTATGGCATATAAAACACTTACATACTTGGCATGCTGAGGATAGTCAAGCAATAGTATCATTATTAATTGTTCTATTGTGCTATTTTTGTTAATTCACATGTTTTTGCCTTTCCATACCGAAAGTAAATTCAAATAACTTCCAACTGCAACTACATGGAAAATATATACATGGAAAATGTGTTCATGTAAAATCCCCTCATTTGCCATCTCTTCCCTTCTCTCCCTATCTTCCCTTCCTGCTTTTATGAAAAAAAAATGTACTCTATCCCTTCATTTTTTTACAAATCTCCCTTATACCCCTTCTCCTATATGTGTGTCAAAGGAGAAGAATAAAAGGAAAATGAGAGTGAGAGAGGATGCATGTATCCACGCCTTTCTTGATGATAATTACAGTTTCTCTCAAGACTGAGTAGATTCATGGAAAAATTCTTTTTTAAGTCTTAATGCAAATATCCCATGATATTCCTACCATACCAAAAGCCTAAAACTCTTAGCTACAAAAACCTCATAGTGTAGAAAACTATATCAACATAGACAAGGCATTATGAGACTCAATTTTCTTAATGACCTAATGAAGAGTCAGAAATCTTTTCACTGATTTCAATGGAATATTAAACTCTAGTACGTTCTTCCCCAACCTCGCCCGCGTTAGCTTGCACTCCTTCTCCCCCAGCCGCCAGTAGCTTGCTCCTCCCTGTCCCTCCAGGAAAATCTTTTGAAGATTCTCTGGTCTTCTGCTCCTTGCCATAGCAAAACCACTGAGAGGAAGCTGCCAGTGGTTCTGCTACAGATGTCAGCAGCATATCTACTCCCCAGAGCAGGAAGTAGAGAAGGAGACAGGGTAAGTCTACATCAACAGTCATACTTTGCACTTCTAATAGCAATAAGTTTGAACTAACATAAGAACTTACCTTAAAAAACTAAACACCAAACCATCACAAGATTAAACGTGTCCATGAATGAAGGTAGAATTCAAAATGAAATGCACCCACATCTTTCTCCATGGAAGTTCCTGGAGTTGCTTATCATGAATTCTTCCTGTTGCTGACCATGAATTCCTCCTGGACTTGTTTAGGATGAAAAGAGTGGTCTAGAAGTTAGGAGAACTTAGGAAGAAGCAACAGGCTGAAAGTTTTGTACTGGATAGCTGCAGAGCTTTTGTGAGACACAATGGTTTGTATTTACATGCGAGACAGTTGGCTAAGTTTTATTCTGTTTTGCATCAGTTACATAGAATAAAGCTTGGCTTTTTTTAACTCAGTTCTACCTGAACATTTTGAATGTGACATTGGTCAAGGATGGCTGGCGCCAAGCAATCCTAAGCACCTACATGTGAACTAAAACTGATAAAACTGTTTGTTTTTTGATCATGGTGGGGAGGTCTGTTGGTTGCTGTAATCTGTTCATTTAAAGACAGTTTCTTCAAAGATTTATTTCGCCTTTCCTTGTTTTGCCCCAGGCTCCTTGTCGCAGAAACCTTTTTCCTTCTTTGTAACTACGGCCAAGTCTCCATTGTCCAACATAGTAAGGAATTGTAGATGAGCAAAAAGCAAGGATTTAAAGCTTTCTTAGTGCAAAATCACATAGAAATAAATATTTACTGGCCACACTTTTGTGAAGGATGGTACGGGGTTTAGAGGGTAATTTTGATGCACTGTGGGAATCAAGGTGAACATGCCAGGGACACACATGACAGGACTGATGCCGTGTGAGAAGTGGCCCAGGGAGAATGGAGAGGTGGCTGTGGTTGCTCCCCAGAACCTGCTTTGCTCTGAAGGACGAGGCCCTCCTTTGTGGAATGAATAATTGAATGATTTTATTTTAGAACTTAGAACTGCTCTGCTTCGGCTGTTCCTAATGTCTCAATTTCCACTTTTGAACTTTTCTGATTGATTTTTTTGTGTGTGTTATGCCTGTTTTCTTTATTTTATCTATTAATCACACCTAGGATAACTTTTTTTCAAAGTATTTTGAAATACATAAATCAAGGTTTTATGGATTCTCTTATATTATTTGTTGCCAAATATTCTCTTATTTTTAACCTTCTGTGTAGACTTCACATTATTTAGGAGCCTGAACAGCATCTGTGAAGTAACTAGTAGATTATTATAGTTATTTGTTCTTCTCTGTTTTAACCCAACTATCCTTTATTGTTTACCAAATTACATATTACAAGAAATGGAAATAAAATGACCACTTGAAGAATTTTGGAATTCAAAGAGGCTAATTCAAGTGTCTATCTTTAAAGGAATCAAACTGAACCAGTGAATCAGTTTAGGGAAGTGATGAATTTTATGGCAGAAATTAGCAGCAATTTTATTAGCAAAACAAAAATCTGTTGATTTCATATGCTACTTTGTAGCATATAAAGTTCAGTTCATCATCAGCCATACCAGGTGTGAAGGGATATTCTAGTTGCCACAACAGTCATGCTGATGTGACTGACCAGAGACAATATGCCATGGATGAGCAGGGGTGGCCTCTGTGTCAGTACAAAGAAGTGATGGTCTCATATTTGATAGACCACGTAATCTTCAGTCAAGATATCAGCTAAAACAATGAATTTCCTAGACAAGGGTTCATTAGACGAACCCCTTATCAGAGGAAGATAGTAGTTTTCTACTTGTAATTTCCCAAAAGCCTTTACCAATATTTGGTACACAGGAATCACATTAAAGGTTTATACATTACTGACTTTTGCAAAAAAGATGAAAGTGTCTTGTAAACAAGTATCAAAAAGAACAATACTAAATTACTAAATTTCCATTTAGGTGAAACTCTTTTTCAAAGCATTATATTTTCATAAAAATTTTAATATGAAATTTTGTAGCATATGTTTGATACAATGTAGATTTTAGTACATTACTATAAATGGCTATCATGAAGATGTTTGAATCCTAGGGGTATTCAAATCTTCTTATGTTTTATTGATAATACTTCATGAAATACTAACTTATGTTGACAGGGAGGACCCCAGTTCATTAGGTTAAATATTTTCTCTATTTTTGTGCTCCCTAGTTAACTTGCATTGGTAGAGAATAGGAACATTGTGGAGTTTATTATACAAGCCTATGTAATAAGTTTACTTAAAATGACAGACTTTTTGCTGAGAGTAGTAACACCAATAAACAATCTCAATAGAATCACTCCAGATTTCTAATCCAAGAAACTGAGATTCAGTGGAACCTATTTACATTTTGGGGGGATCACATCTAGTGAATTTTTGATAACGTGGATGGCCCTTGTTCCATCTGGAACATAGATGAGCTTAAGTATACTTCATTCACATTCTGCCACTTAGTTTCTGGTAGCCTTATAGACAATCGTTCTTAAAACTCAGGTTTGAAGATGGAATCTTGGGAACTATGTTTTCTTGAGAAAAACCTGAAGCATGTGCTAGCCTTTCTGCATTTGTCCTTTCTGTGACTGCAAAGCCACTCTGAGTTTTTGCTGGCTCTTTCATCTGATTCACTTATAATGTTTTTTGACACTTTTAGCTTATTTTTAAAGAATTACATTTAACTTAAATCAAAGACAGATTAATTTGGAAGTAGTTGTCATGTGTATATATACTTTTTTTTTTTCTTTCAGAACTTGAAGAATCCAGACAGAAATGTCCACCCTGCTGGTATAAATTTGCTAATATGTGTTTGATTTGGGACTGCTGTAAACCATGGCTAAAGGTAAAACACCTTGTCAACCTGGTCGTGATGGACCCATTTGTGGACCTGGCCATCACCATCTGCATTGTCTTAAACACACTGTTCATGGCCATGGAGCACTACCCCATGACGGAGCAGTTCAGCAGTGTACTGTCTGTCGGGAACCTGGTAAGACCCACGGAGGGATCATCTTCCTGCTGAAAGGGGTTGTAGCTGCCTTTCTTCATTTCACATGTCACCCTCAAATGAAACACCAACTGATTGGACATATTCATCAAGTTCGGCATTTTTTTAAGTATTTTTATTTATTTATTTTTATTTGAGAGAGAGATTGAGAATATAAACATGCCAGGGCCTCCTGGCACTGCAAGCAAACTCCAGATGCATGCACCACTTTGTGCAACTGGCTTCACGTGGGCACTGGGCAACTGGATCCAGGACATCAAGCTTTACAAGCAAGTGCCTTTAACCATTGAGCAATCTGTCTAGCCCAAGTTCAGTATCTTTTTAATAAGATATTATTAAATAAGTAAAATACTTAAAATATTATTAAATAAATAAGATATTTGCTACCCTTAAATGTAGTATAGCAGATTCAAAGGTTTTATGTAAAATTTGATTTAGAAATGAATTGAAATTGTTTATTCATTAGAATGATGATTGTTGCCTTGTAAATTTTAGGCCAGTCTGTGTTATATAGTGAGATCTCAGCTCAAAATAAATAAATAAATAAATAACAGAAGAAAAGAATATGTTATGGATTGTGGCATATATATATTCAATATAGAGATGAAATGCTTATTAACTTCTCTGGTACCTTACAACATAATTCTAAATTATAATACAATTATTAGTCTTGAATTAAATGGTATGTATGCTTTTATTATATTTTTTAAAGGCCTTAGTTAATGTTCACTGGACACACATTTTTGTCCCAGGTGTTATATTTAACAGCATACATGGACTCTGCTTCCTCTCTCTCTAGGTACCCACAAAATCAGACTCTAAAGTAGCACTGTATTTTACAAATGGAAAACTGTACACATAAGAAACTGATAAATCAACTGAAGATATGAATGCTCTAACAAAGGAATTAAGGGCTAATTTAAAAACGATTAAATGCTAGACCTGAAATCACAGAATCTTTTATTATGAAAGAATGTTGCTTAGTCCTGACTTCCTCTACATAACAATCTCTTCACGTCTACTTCTAACCATGAGCAAATGATGGAAAGACAACTTTCTGGAGGTGGATACTAGACTACAAATCACATAAGTTTAAACAGAGATAAAGAGAACTCATTGCCTCAGTTAACTAAAGTTGTATTTTTTAGTTTTTTTTTTTTTTTTTTTTTTTTTTTGTTTTTATTTATTTGCGAGTAGAGAGAGATAGAGAGAAGAGAGACAAAAAGAATGGGTGCACTCCAGGTCCTCCAGCTGCTGCAAATGAACTCCAGGTGCATGTGCCACTTTGTACATCTGGCTTTATGTGGGTACTGGAGAGTCAAATCTGTATCGTTAAGCTTTGAAAGCAAGCACCTTAATTGCTGAGCCATCTCTCCAGCCCATTTTGTGCATTTTGTAAACTAGTTCCTGATTCTATCCTGGCTAGATTTAGATTCTCAGTCAATGTCAGTGGGAGTCTGCCTGTACTCTACTTCTCAATGTTTCCTTTAACTCTGGATGGGTATTGTTTTATTGTTGGCAAGGGTATATCAACTTTAATCTACTAATACAGCTCCTTGAAAGAAATATTATGATTCCTAACTAGTAGCTTTAATAAGACAGAAGCATTAAATATCATTAACCTGGTGGGAGTTGCATGACCATTTCTAGGCCAGTCAGTCATCCATTTAAAGATAAGAATGACATGTTTGTTCAAATCAAATTTGTGCCTTGTTACTGAAAGAAAATAAAATGAATAGACAAAAATCAAAACAAAAAACTAAGATATCATTACCAAAGAAAGGAGAGTGGAGGCTGTAAAGATATGGGCAAAAATGTGGAGAATTCAAATTTATATTTTTCCTTTGTCTTTAGAAACATAGAATTTGTGTTTGAGGTGAATCATGGAATAGTAGATAATGTACAAGGAGAATGCAAACTCTTCTCAAATGCATAAGAAATATTACACTCGGTTAAGATATATGATAAGTCATAAATCAAACCTCATGTTTAAAGGGTTAAAGTAGTTATAGTCTATTTTTCTGGCAAAAATTAAATTAGAAATGCATAACAGAAGTAAATTTCAGAAATTCACAGGCATGTAGAAGTTAACAACTTACTCTTACATGATCAATTAGTTTAAGCATAATTATGTCAAATGACACTTTAAAATGAATGAATATGAAAACATACAAAATAGAAACTAATGGTGTCTACCAAAAGAGAATTTAGAGAGAAATTTATGATGTAAAGACCTACAGTAAAAAGATTCTGAACTTAATAATATAAATTTGCTTATAAAATTAGAATTCTACATATGAAGAAAATAAATTGACGGTACATCCATGAGTGCATTTCAGTTTGAATGAGTCAAGAGATATTCAGAAAATTCGCTAGGACTCCCAGGTTTGTGAGTTGGTCTACCAGGCAGAGAGAAATATGTTTTATTCAGTGAGAAAATGTCAGAAGAGAAGCAAGGTTGTGGAAAGTGATGAAGTCAAATTGGGACCTGTTGACTTGGTTACTAATCCAAATAGAGGGATTGGATTGGTCTATAGTCTGGAGCTTAGGAGCTGTGCTTGAACAGAACAATAGATTTAGAGATTATGATGATATATTGTTTATATTTATGGAAGTTGTTATTATAATATAAAAAAGAAAATATATATATGGAGGAGAAAGATCTGAAAACTGTATAAACGGAATGGAGAAGGGGAAGCACTGCCTCCTTTTGTGAGCAACAACTGTGGTTTTTTTGTTTTGTTTTGTTTTGTTTTTTGAGGCAAGCCCAACAGCTTTTTTTATGCAAGAGTGAGATAGGGAGAAAGAGAGAGAGGGAGAGAGAATTGGCACACCAAGACCTCCAGCCACTGCAACTGAACTCCAGATGCATGTGCCCCCTTGTGGGATGTGCAACCTCTCATGCTTGCATCACTGTACATCTGGCTTACATGGAATCTGGAGAGTCAAACATGAGTCCTTAAGCTTCGTAGGCAAGTGCCTTAACAGCTAAGTCTTCTTTCCAGCCCCCACTAACTTCTTTTCAGTGTCCCTGCCATGAGGAGGGTTACTAGTGACTGTGCTTCTTACAGCTTACATTAAGGCTTCTGAGCATCAGTCGCATCTACAAGGCTCTTGTATTTGCTTACACAAGTTGGCTCTGCCATAATATTTGATGAGCCTCTGAAAGGCTAGAGATAGAACCAGGCCCTTGATCATAATGGGAAGGGGGCACCTTTCACATCCAACTCAAAATGTCCATGTCTGAATCTACACCAATCACCTGATAAACCTTAAATGCAATGAACAAATACTGGACGGAACATTTGAGGGTACCAGTTTGTTGGACACAAACCAATTTTTAAAATGCAAAATTTGGCTTCAATTTTCTGTAAGTTAAATCACTCAGCAATGATTTGTTTCAAGTGTATTCACACATGTAATCAACCCCATTTCTCCTTCAGGTCTTCACTGGGATCTTCACAGCAGAAATGTTTCTCAAAATCATAGCTATGGATCCATATTACTACTTTCAAGAAGGCTGGAATATTTTTGATGGTTTTATTGTGAGCCTTAGTTTAATGGAACTTGGTTTGGCTAATGTGGAAGGATTATCAGTTCTCCGATCATTCCGGCTGGTAATTAATTAACAGTGTCCATATGTTTTTTGATTCATTTACTTAAATTTTATTCTTTTAACAACAGGTACGAGATTTTTCATAGTTTTTGTAGTATTTGAAAACATTTATGAAACTGCATTGCCTTACCACATAGCTTTGATGAATAGATTATGATTATTCTAATGAACAGTCTGTATTTCTCTCCTTAGTAATCAAATGGTAGGTCTAATGGACAGGGAGAAAAGGGTCCCACATTAACACAAATCATAATTAATCACCAAAATCACCTTAGTTATCTGAGGCTTGCGTAAACAAGCGTAAGGTTTCATTGGGACCTTGGCTCTCCAATGAAGCCAAGGCTTGAAACATTAGTGCACAGATAAGTGGAATAAGCAACCAGAGTTGCCCAAATATTTTTTTCCTTCAGCCAGATATGAAAGTTACCAATTACTTCTGAGTAGAACTGCATGCATTTTAATTTTAAATAAAATGTTGGTGCTGAGGAGATGGCTCAGTAGTTGAAGGTGCTTGCTTGCAAAACCTGCTGGCCCAGGTCCAATTCCTCAGTACCCACATAAAGCCAGGAGGGCATTTGTTTCCAGCTGCAAGAGACCCCTGGCATGCCAGTACACAAACACATGAATGAATGAATGAATGAATGAATGAATGACTAAACTAAGACACATAATGTCATTACACATTTCCATTGAATTCTACATAATTTTATTCTGCTATTATTTTGACTGTTCCTTTTTTGGTTTATTTTAAAATCAGAAGTTGTATGTTGTAACCAAAGGCAGATTTCTGTAAGTGATACATTTTAATGGTTATTAATTTCCAATCTTTGTTTTGAAGTCTGTCTGGAACTTTCCTTATGACTTTCCCCATCCGAATTCCAGCTGAGGGACTTTGAAGCACGATATCCTTCTCCAGTGCTCAAGGAGCGTTACCCGTCTACACTGAAACTAGAGAGATGCTAGAAATAGAAGCAAAAGCAGAAAGGATTCTATGATGAGTAATAGGGACAACTTCTTTTTTTAAAAAGAGTGTTTGGTAAACCTTTGTGATAATTGTGCAGTTTAGGGAAATGGGGGTATAATATCCTGAGTGTTTTGTTTCATGTGCCACACTCCTTTGCATGAATTATTCTCCTGGAATAAATTAAAACCTTCAATGCTTGTATTCACTCCTCTAAGCCACATAGATGTCATTACATAATGCACTACTCTCCTCCTGACATTTACTTAAGCTTCAGACATAAAATACTGCTGCTCTTAAACTGTCGATGGTGCTTTAGAGGGCTCTGTGCACACATACAGCTGGCAAGTCTAGTACAGGGCAGGGCGACATTTATGCATTATGGTGACTCAATTCATTAAGTTGCTGAAGACATTAAGGTTGAAAGGGGGCTTATTTTTACTTAAGTCCAAGTATTTCTCCTTTGAATATAATAATTCTTAAAAATAAAAGCTGAATGTTGCAACAAGCTAAAGATATGGCTAGGTCAGAATCATTGAAACACACAAAGGAGTTATTGAATGTTGCTAGCATTTGTACTTGAGTACAATATGTCAAGTACACAGAGAAATATATTCACTCTGTGCTTTGAAATGAGAAGCTGACCTTCAAAAACAATTCTCTACTAATTAACCACCATGCCCGTTAGTTCATTTAAAAATATATTATAAATGGTTGTGTGTGATCCTGAAAAAATATTGTCACATCTTATTATTAAATGAAATGTTAATTTTAAAGCTGTATAATATACTTTATTTGCAATATGAACTACTTTAGAATGAAAACTGCCCTGGGGCACCAAATAGCTGCACAGTCACTAAGTAACAGTGAGCTGCATGTGACCCATCCCTCCACAAAGGGGTGGTTTTACTGTAAATTGCTGCTATAGGAGTGTAAAGGTTTCTGCAGTGCAGGTCATTAACAGCCATCTTGCTTTATTGCTGTTGTTGTTGTGGTTGTTGTTGTTTTCTAGCTTAGAGTCTTCAAGTTGGCCAAATCCTGGCCCACACTGAACATGCTAATTAAGATCATCGGCAATTCCGTGGGCGCTCTGGGCAACCTCACCTTGGTGTTGGCCATCATCGTCTTCATCTTTGCCGTGGTCGGCATGCAGCTGTTCGGCAAGAGCTACAAAGAATGCGTGTGCAAGATCAACGAGGACTGCACGCTCCCGCGCTGGCACATGAACGACTTCTTCCACTCCTTCCTGATCGTGTTCCGCGTGCTGTGTGGGGAGTGGATAGAGACCATGTGGGACTGCATGGAGGTCGCTGGCCAGGCCATGTGCCTTACTGTCTTCATGATGGTCATGGTGATTGGAAACCTCGTGGTACGTAGTAAAAAAAATGCTTCTCCTGTTCAGTAAAAGTTGATTTGATGTAAGTGGAATAATGTGTTGTCTTTTGGGGGTTAATTTTGTATTGAGTTCTTTCATGGACTCCATGATACATGATTTCAACTCCTGTAATCCACACACTCTCAAAATATTTCTTGAGCATGAGATGATCATCTCTCGGTTGTTCTCAGCTGTTCTGTGGGGAGGAACCTTTCTAGAGCTTATCTTCCACTTCTCTTACTAAAGTTCTGAAACTATCACTATGATCAATTACTTCTTTTTTTAATATTTTATTTATTTATTTATATGAGAGAGAGAAAGGAAGAGAGAATGGGCATGCCGGGGCCTCTAGCCACTGCAAATGAGCTCTAGATACATGTTCCATCCTGTACATCTGGCTTTATGTGGGTACTGGGGAATCGAACCAAGGCCCATATGCTTTGAAGGCATGCGCCTTAACCACTTACCAATCTCTCCAGCCTCAAATCAGTTACTTGTTTTATTTATTAGTTTTAACAATGATATTGACAATGTTTCAAATTTGAGTTTCTTAGAAATTCAAGTTTAGAGCCGGGTGTGGTGGCGCACGCCTTTAATCCCAGCACTTGGGCGGCAGAGGTAGGAGGATCGCTGTGAGTTTAAGGTCTGAGACTACATAGTTAATTTGAGGTCAGCCTGGGCCAGAGTGAAACACTACCTCAAAAAACCAAAAAGAAAAAGAAGAAGAAGAAGAAGAAGAAGAAGGAGAAGAAGAAGAAGAAAAGAAATTCAAGTCTAATAGTTCCTAATCTTAGTTCAAAAAAAAAATAACAAGCAGATGACTTTATGACTAGAGACTACAGCATTCATCAGTGACATAAACAAAAAACATTCAATGTTATTTCTGTACAAAACTGCAATATGAACTATTTTAAAATGGAAAAACTGCCTAGGGGTATAGCTTTAGCAAAGCTATACTGAGCCTTGGGAGCATAGGGAAGATCACAGGAAGATAGCTATGCTATCTTCCACAGAGTTAGGACAGTAACTCAAACAGGAGGAAAATAAGAAGCAGCTAACAGAGGTTCAACATGTGAAAACAAAGGGCGAGATCTCAGGTTTACAAAATGGAAGTTACAGGCACAAGGTTGTACATCAAAAACTTTAGACCTGAAATATCTATATTTGCAGTGTAAGATTTAGCTTGGCAGAAAGAAAGGTGACTGTTTCCACACAAGTAATATTATACCCCAGCATCTGGAAAACAGGATGGTAGACTTTTGTGGGTTAGAATAGACTCTTAACTCATTTGATAAAGCAATGTGCTATGACAGCTAGATTGGAAGTCAGGCCAATGAAACAGAAAAAAGGACTTCCATAACCAAAAGCCTTACTTAACTTGTCATGTGTAATAGATCATATAAACATACAGAAAGTGAGTGGTAAGCTTTTTATGCTCACAATTACAAAGGAAATTCACAGAAAGAAATGTCAGTAAGTACACATGAAATTCTACTTCCTCACGCATTTAGCAAACAGTAACTAACATCCCAAATTCCCCAACTGCACTATCAATAGGAAGATATAACTTTTACACACTTATTAGCTGTGGTTAACTATGATAGAGTAGTTAAAATAGAAACAACAGGTTGGACAGATGGCTCAGCTGTTGAAGGTACTTGACTGCAAAGCCTGCAGGCCTGGGTTCAAGACCCTAGTACTAATGTAAAGCCAGGTGCACAAAGTGGCACATACATCTGGAGTTCATTTTCGGTGGCAGTATGCCCTGGTTGGCACCCCTTTCTCTCTCTCTCCTCCAAATAAATAGATATTAAAAAAAAAAAAACAGAAAACACCATGTGTTCTCATCTATAAAATAGTAACAATAATGATCTTTGCTTTTTGGCATTATTATGAGCAAAAATGATAAACTTTGTACAATGCTTCACAAAAGAGTTATTACTTAACAAATAAGAGTTTAGAAAAGAATTGCTTTGCTATTGTTATAATCTGGTATGATGCTGCTGTGGAGCCTGGCTCCAATGAATAACATACTTCAGATCTAAAATGACAGCCATCCCACCAGCAAAGATTTACTTGCATAAAAGAGAAACCTCTTTGATGTCTATTGCATAGTAAGGTGACCACAGTCAACCATGATTGTGTATTTGAAAATAGCTAGAAAAGAGGATTTCAAATGCCCTCACAAGCAAGAAATAACTGTTTAAGATGATGGACATGCTAATCACCCTAATTTTACCATTACATAATGTATCCAAGTATCAAACTCTTCAAATATATACACTCATTATGTGTCAATAAAATTAAAGTAAACAAGAAAAAAAGAATCTAGGATAGACATCACTATGGGAGAATTTGTTAATATGAATCAAGAAATTTATCCCAGTAAACAAGGATGCTACATCAATAAAGGTTACAAAATTAAATCTAGATATAATTATGGTAGAATTCAGTTTTCCTACAAATAAAAATTTAAACATAGCATTTAATTATATTTTCCTTATTTTATCTATTTTTTATCCAAATAAAAGATACAAAGATAAGAAACTAAAAAACATAATCTGGGGCTGGAGAAATGGGTTAGTGGTTAAGGCACTTGCCTGCAAAACCTAAGGACCCTGGTTTGACTCCCCAGTACCCATGTAAGCTAGCTGTACAAGGTAGAACTTGCATCTGGAGTTTGTTTGCAGTAGCTAGAGGCCCTGGCATGCCCATTTTCTCAATCCTACACCTATCGTTCTCTCCCTCAAATAAATAAAAATATTTAAAAATTTAAAAACACAATGCTACTGGTAAATTTCAGAGGCAAAAGTCTTAGTATGACTATCATGAGGCATGGAACAACAATGGGCAGATGGGTCAATACACACCCAAAATGACACCTCTTCCTCCTATGATCTTATATACACTTACTGTCATTGTCTGTGGAGTTTTACTTAAAATCATTCCCAGAATTCCATTTTTGAATTGATCATGCTTTACATTTGGCTCTTTTACTTTTCTACCCTGTTTTCATCCTATGTTTGAATAATCAAAGACTTTGTCCATCAAACCCTAAGAAAAAATTATGACAATTCTGCCCTTGGAAATGCTTGATTCCTTAGTAAGTTTCCTCATTTTGGAACTTATTCTTGGAGATTCATGGTGACACTACAACTCCATAATCTTTACTTCAATATGAACATCATCACTGTTGTGTAATAACCATTTCTTTATAGTATTTACAACTTGTGTAAGTATAGCAGTTGTGCTTTTTGAATCAAAATTTAGGACTATTAAGCTGGGCATGGTGGTATACACCTTTTACACCAGCACTCAGGAGGCTGAGGTAAGGGGGATCACTGTGAGTTTGAGACTAGTCTGGGCTACTGAGTGAGTTCCAAGTCAGCCTGGCCTAGAGTAACACCCTGCTTCAAAAAGAAAATTAGGACTGTTGATCTATCAAAAAGTATAATTTTCTTGAGTTTATCTCAGTTAAAAGGGGTACAAATGCACAAAACTCAAACCATTTAAATATAATGGGGTTATAGGATGAAGTTATCATAAATGATCAGTATGCTAAGATATATAGATTATGGTCAAATTATCAAGCAACCCAAACAAAACTTTTTATCCCTTTATTATACAGTTGTTGAGATTTTGCTTTTGGAACTGAAAGTTCCAAATCGAATCATGCAACAGGGTGTCAGTGATTTTGCCAGGGCTCAGAAAGTGTACAATGCTAATACTAACCTTTTCTGTTGGCCAGATTAGTTTTTATTTTCACCCACTGTGTTTCAGGAGACTTTGTCCTTAACTAGAATAGATGCCTAACATAAGTAAGGTATAAGAATAATGTGAAAACTTACAGCATTTGCAGCAACAGGATGTATGATGCAGTTGTCCTGGTGTGTGTATTTCAGGTTCTGAACCTCTTCTTGGCGTTGCTTCTGAGTTCCTTCAGTTCTGACAACCTTGCTGCCACTGATGATGATAACGAGATGAACAATCTCCAGATTGCTGTGGGAAGGATGCAGAGGGGGATTGACTTTGTTAAAAGAAAAATACATGAGTTCATCCAGCAAGCCTTTGTTAGGAAGCAGAAGGTTTTAGATGAAATTAAACCTCTTGAGGATCTAAACAACAAAAAAGATAGCTGTATTTCCAACCATACCACCATAGAGATAGGCAAAGACCTCAACTATCTCAAAGATGGAAATGGAACGACCAGTGGCATAGGCAGCAGTGTAGAAAAGTACGTGGTTGATGAAAGTGACTACATGTCATTCATCAACAACCCCAGCCTCACCGTGACCGTACCCATTGCTGTTGGAGAGTCTGACTTTGAAAATTTAAATACTGAAGAATTCAGCAGTGAGTCAGACATGGAGGAAAGCAAAGAGGTAGGACTTCCTAAAAATGGGATATTATGTACCATGTATAACTGTTGCTTTAACACTATTATTTTTTCAAGGATATTTTAATGAATTGCTGTAGTAAAGATGGTGTTTGATAAATTACTGTTAGATTAATATATAACTAGGTGAATTGTATGATTACTTATTTTTCAAATGCATACCTTTTAAAATCATAATATTATTTATGTAAACATTAATTTTTCTGAACATTTTAAAATAATTTTAGTATTAGTAAAATGTCCCAGTTTGTGCACTTTCTTCCTTATAATTCACCAAAATAATAGTTTTAATTTATTTTAGAGATTTACTTGATGGGAAGGCAGTTCTCATTCTCATCTTGTTATATTTTTGCCTGTAATAAATTACTTCATAATTTGGTTTTATTTTCTTATTCCATACTTCTTAACT
Source organism: Orientallactaga sibirica (assembly GCA_036365145.1). Classification (NCBI taxonomy): domain Eukaryota; kingdom Metazoa; phylum Chordata; class Mammalia; order Rodentia; family Dipodidae; genus Orientallactaga; species Orientallactaga sibirica. Next base: position 51,712,573 of record JAEOAD010000004.1, on the reverse strand, counting down.
CATATCAAAGCTGACTGGGATTTTGGCTTGATCTTTATTTAGAGTTTCATGTTTCCTGAAGTTGATGATTTTTTAAGGAATAAAAGTGAAGTTTGTGATAAGGAATCACGATAAACATATGTTTAAAGGTGCTGAGTGCAATGCTTGCTCCTTAAACAAGGAAGAGCCTTAGCAGTTCACAGAATATGAGTGCCAGTACTTGTTTCTTATTTTGTTTGGTTTGTAGTTAAGCCTTGAGTTAAAGGAAAAACTGAGGCACTTTTTTGTTTTAAGGATCTAAATAAACTTTTTTTTTAATCGGGGAGATAATGAGTGGATTCATAGTTTATGATGTTAAAGTCCTCCCTTGTGTTTTTACCAAATTGGATTCTTCATTATCTTTCTGGAGTATCTGTGGAATATATTATTTAAAAATTCATGTCTTATCATGTATATTTTAACTCTTATACTATTTGGTTGATACTTAATATAATTCTTTTTATGATTTTGAATGCCTGATTTTCTTTCTAAAGTTTTGAATAATGTCGAAGCCATGCTTAAATGATAATTTTTCAAACAGAATTTAGGAGCGTAATATGGTGACCTTCACTGCTTACCATTTTTCTCACAGGGGTAAAACCAAGCTGGAGCCATCAGGAATGCAGCTCTGGTGTTTTTTAACCAGTCAGAGGCTCAAGCCACCACTTTTACCCAGGTTACCCAAGCACGTTGTGCATATATCAATATAATCAGTTATCGATGACTTTTGATTGGCCTGCATGTTACTCAGCTCTGCCCCTTGCCCCTCCATTGGCAGTTAAGTGAAAACATGCACAGCTGTTCCTATGCTGGGTCATAGAGAGCATGGTCAGGCAAGTCTCACAACCCTACCCCTCCCTTTTTTTTAAAAGGAAAAACAGTTTATTTGTTAATTTCATCTTGTATATTTTAATAGAAGCTATACTCATTTAAAAATGAAAGTGCATGCCTTAATGGATTATTAACTTCCACTGAGTGTTACAAGTGCTGACCGTGCTAAGGGCCGAGAAGAGAGATGTAGGTGCTCAGTGAAAAGCTCTGCAGTAAAACTTTTTCTGCTCTGCTTCCCTCGGTCTTGTTCTTTTTCTTAATATAGCCTGAGTGAGTGTACTTGTGTTTAGTATCATACTGTTTTTCTGAAGGGTAATCTGCAAATTAAAGCAACCCCTCATTCATGTGCAAACTTCCTGAAAGATGTTGCAACATAATGATAATGTAAATGAGTTGAAGTTGTTTATGTTTTGGCTACCAGGTGCAGGGATATAATTTTTAGCTGCTTCAGTTTAGGAGAAAGGGTATTGCTTTATGTAGGACTTGACCTTTTACAGTTAGAATGATTCCCTTGGAGATTCTGTTTGTATTTGCTCTTAAAATTCCTAGGCTGAAAGAAAAAAAAAAAAAAGCAAGTGTAAAGTACACACAAAAAAAAAAGAAGAAAGAAAATAAAAGAAGGAAAGAAAGAAAGGAAATGGTAGATAAATCTATGTTTTTTTTTGTTTTTTTGTTTTTTTGTTTTTTTTTTTTATGGTACACTCATCCAGAAAATTGATCTAGGGCCTTCCTTGACCTTGTAGCTCCTTTTGTCCATTGGGCTGTTATTCTTCCTTTCATCTCCTCCAGATCAGCCATGACACTTTGTTCAGGACATGTTATTTAAATATGCTCTGCACACTTCTACAGAGGAAGATAATTGGGAGCACTTGCTTCTCTCATGTTTTTGTTAAATGAAGGAAGTTCCTTTATCATGTGATAATGCCGATGAGTATAACCATTCTGTGGGCTCTATTTAGTGAACCACTTATCTGACATTAAATTCACAGTTTTGTGCACAGATATGTTAACCAACTTGTTTCATCCAGTTTAATCACTTTTATAGAAAGGCTAATAACTTTGTTACTTGGATTTAGTTTCTTCTTCTGCCATTAAATCTTTACAATAAGCTGGGTGTGGTGCTATAGGCCTTTAATCCCAGCACTAAGGAGGCAGAGGTTGAAGGATCATGATTTCAAAACCGCCCTGAGACTGCATCGTGAATTCCAGGTCAGCCTGGGTAGAGTGAGACCCTACCTCACAAAACAAACAAACAACAAACAAAAAAACTAGAAAATAATTTTACTATAAAAGCATACTTGGCTTTTTGAAAGAAGGAAAAATCATACCATTATTAAAACATTCTTTTAAACTTTGGAAAAAAAATAGTTGGTAATATTCCAGATTCATGAAAGATATTTTAGAGGAATGACATGTAAAATAGCATCCAACATGTGAGATTGTTCAATTTAAATAAATAGATATACATACATAACACAGCAACTAGACAGTGGGCTTCCACCTTCCCCCACACACATAACTTATATCTTTATTCTTCAGAAAAGCGTGATATTTAAGCTCCTTGGGATGATGGCTTATTTTTGCTAGTTTCTTGTGAAAAAGCAAGGTGAGTTTCCTTAGTATGAATATTCCATTGCCTAGGTCCTTTAGAGAAAGTTATCGGAGAGAAAATGACAATTAGGAATATAACCTTTCCAAATAACTAAGGAGATTTAGCTGGAGCAAATGATGTTTTGGAAAACAAACGGAGCATCCACTGATTCCTACAATTTCCTATCTATTTTTTAAAAGTGTATTGCCCTCTATAGCAGACAGCTTCAGGTTCGCTGAGATGGACTTCCAGACCAGGCACAGTTATGGAGGAAGGGATATTTATTGAAGCTTACAGGTTCAGGGGAAGTTCCATAATGGCAGAAGAAGCTGGCCTGTTTTCACAGGACCAAACACAGAGAGCAAAACCAAAAGCACAGCACACTTCAGGAACTCCAACTAGGCACACTTTGCGTATCTTTAGATTGAAATCCTAAACCCACCAGGACACCTTAAGATCCACCCAGAGACACTGCCTCCAGCAAGGTGGCTGCAAATGCAAACTATAAACTAATTGTATTAGTCAGGGTTCTCTAGAGGAACAGAATGGACAGAATGAATCGTATTAAAAGGGGATTTATTGGATTAGCTTACACAGTCCAGCAATAGCAGGTTGCAGGTCCGAGAGTCAAGAAACCCGGTAGCTGCTCAGTGCACGAGGCTGGAGGCCTCAGCAGTCCCAATCCGGCACTGAAGGCCTGGAGGCTTCCTGGAGAGACGCTGCTCTTCAGTCCACCCTGGTCTTCAGTCCACACTGGAGAGCAGCAACACCAAGCAGCAGGTACCAAGCAGAAAACACCAAGCAGCTAGTAGCACCGGCAGCCAGGTGGGAGAGAGAGAGCCTTTCTTCCCAGAGCTCCTTTTTATCAACCAGCCCCCTCCTCCAAGAGGGGCCACCCACTCTGGGCCGCCCACTCTGGGGGAAGGCTTACCCCTGGGGGCAGGATTCTTCCTTTAGTTAATCCTTCCTAGAGGCAGCCTCAGAAACACACTTATGAGGAATGTCTGTGGATTCCTAAACAAATCAAGTTGACACAAACTTAACCATCACACTAATAGAACACTGAATTTATTGGGGATCATCTATTCACACTACGACACCCTTTCTTAGGAAATAGGGTTTATGCCCTAAAAGAATATACTAAATTCCAACATAGGCAATGTGGAGGCAAAATTGTGTAGGAAAGGCTGGAGGAAGCATTAATTTTTATCATACACTAAGCAGTTGTCATGGGAAAGGTTTTCAGTAGAATAGTGATGAAACAGGATAAATGGCTCTTCTTATCTTTTTTTTTAAAAAAAATTTATTTATTTATTTATTTATTTAAGAGACAGCCAGAGAGAAAGAAGGGAGTGGCGGGGAGAGAGAATGGGTATTCCAGGGCTTCCACCCACTGCAAACAAGTTCCAGATGCATGCATCACCTTGTATATCTGGCTTACATGGGTCCTGGGGAATCGAACCTGGGTCCTTTGGCTTCTCAAGCAAGTGCCTTAACCACTAGCCATCCCTCCAGGCCCAGCTCTCATTATCTTTAATGTTATAACAAGATGAGCCAAACATATTGTCTTTGGGGCACTGGAACATGGCTACTCCATGATAGATATTGAAGGTCCTGCTATCTGTGGTTTGACGTTTTGAATGATAGATCCACAATAAATAATAAAATGATTATCTGTATCAATTAGCATGATGACCATGTTAATTTAGATTTTGACATATACCTTATTGAGATGGTAACATCAACAATACCTTTTAATCTTACAGTGTTACTTGTGCCATAAGACCATCCTATACAAGTCAGGTTGTCACACCAGTGTTAGAGCATTAGCATGGTTCACATAAAATGATCTGGCATCCTCTAGTGCATTTTAGCAATAGGACCTATAGGCAAAATTTTACCATTTGGGGTTACCAAAGTAGCACTATATTAAATACTTGATTTAGAATATATTTAATGTTATCACTCTTTAAAATCCTATTTCTTTAAACTAGAAGAGAATAGACCGTTCCCTCCCCAAATTTTATACAGTATTTACTAATTACATTTTCTTAAAAAATATATCTTAAGTTTATTATGAGAAATGAGTGTTCATGTGAGAATTGTAATATGAAACCAAGTTTTCTATCCTTTTTTGAGTCAATTGTGATTTAATTGCTATTTACATTCATTTGCTTTTTTCTGTTTCCTAATAATGACCATTGATGTGTGAATTAAAATCAAGTATAATATTAAAAATTAAAATATGAGCCGGGCGTGGTGGTGCACGCCTTTAATCCCAGCACTCAGGAGGCAGAGGTAGGAGGATTGCCGAGAGTTCGAGGCCACCCTGAGACTACATAGTTAATTCCAGGTCAGCCTAGACCAGAGTGAGACCCTACCTTGCAAAACCAAAAAAAAAAAAAAATTTAAAAAAATTAAAATATGAAATACTATATTATTCCTATTTATTAGATCATTAAGCATAGTTTAATTCTTCCCTGTGCAACTCATATGGATGTAAATAATGATTCAACACTGAGTAGAACCTTGGCAGATCATCAGTAGGAAAAGTCCATAAAGTGGCATTTTCATCAAAAAGTTTCATATTTCTGAATTTAAATGATTGTGTATGGAAGGTATAATAGCTACTCTTATATAATCTATATAATCATTTTATCATCCTAACATATTTTCTTATAGTTTCAATATCACACAGTCCACTTATTTACTTACCAAAATGAAGTACAGAACTTTTTAAACTGAATCTACTTCTAGCTGTTAATAATTGCTTTCTTACTGCTTAGTACTTCATAGTGTATGTTGCCCAGATTAGAACATTAACAGGTAATGTGTCATTGAAAATTCTTCATTAAGAGCACAAGTGTGACAGCTCTAAGTAGCTAATTCATCATAATTATGACCTCACCTAAAGATCAAGATTTCTATTTTCTTAACTTAATTCATTTTATTTTTGTGGGCTTTTTAATACATTTGACTGTTTCAATCCACATATTTTATTATCATTATAACATTTGCCTTACATGATTTTAACATTGAATTGAATTTAGTCATTGAATTGATATTGAGAAAAGGGGTCTACATCTCAACATTATGTTTTAAAATATTTTTACATGAAATATTCCAATGTGTACTTATCCTTGTGCTACATTAATACATATATTAATTAATGACATAAATAAATAAATATAAGGTTTGTCATTATGAAACATGCATATCAACAATATTATAAACACTAATTTGAATCTATACTATTTAATTACATACCTAATCTACTAATGTTTTAAGTTGATAAACGTTGAGTTTACTTGTGAATAATCAAAGAAATTTCCTAGAGATCCTGGAAGAATGGGGTACAGAAGACAGGATAAAGACACTCGTGGATCCTGGCATTGAAACATGAGGAAAGCTACTGGGCTTTATCAAAATAGATGCTGATGTTGTGTGGTAACATGCAGCTTGGATTCTTTGCCATTGTAAATGAAGCCCCACATGTGTGAGTACATGCCAGTGACACATGTGGAAGGCCCTGTGCTGTTCCTCTTCAAGGGAAGGATGCAATTGCCACTACTTAGTAAAACAGTACATCCATTTATATGGTGGCACATGCCTTTAATCCCAGCACTCAGGAAGCAGAGATAGGAGGCCTGCTGTGAGTTTGAGGCCAACCTGAGACTGCATAGTGAATGCCAGATCAGCCTGGGCTATTCATGCTTCAAGACCATGCCTTGAAGAACTAAAATAAATAAGTAAATAAATAAATAAGAGGGAAAACAGTGTCAAAATAATTTAATGGTAATTTTCCTGACTGCACTGGTAGTGCACTTTGTAGCACCTCTTAATTCTGAATTCTTAATTCTTAATTCTTAATTCTGAATTCTGTTTGGAAATAGCACTCTTCACCCAATGTTATACTTAGTGTTGAGTTGCTGGCCAAAAAAAAAAAAAAAACACCCAGTCAAGAGCAGGGTGGGAGGAAAAAAAAATGTTTATTTTGACTTACAGACTTGAGGGGAAGCTCTATGATGACAGGGGAAAATGATGGCATGAGCAGAGGGTGGACATCATCTCCTGGTCAACATCAGGTGGACAACAGCAACAAGAGAGTGTGTCAAACACTGGCAAAGAGAAGCTAGCTATAATCCCCATAAGCCCACCCCAACAACAAACTGCTCCACAAAGCTCCAATTCCCAAATTGCCACTAGCTGGGGACCTAACATTCAGAACACATAAATTTATGGGGGAACACCTAAATCAAATCACCTCACCCAGGAATTACTGACCTCACATAAACAGCTCAAAATCTTAAGTCACTTTGTTACTCTGCAATTAAGAGAGAATGTTAGTTGTATTTCTTGAATGTGAAAGTTTCAGAGTGTCAGAGGTGCGGAGAGACTCAAGTCCATGCACTCATTGCTCACTCATTTACCCAACATTTATTAAGCACAAACCTTGGTGGCAGGTGAAGAGGTATGACTTTCAGTTCCCTGTAAATAAGATAAAACACAGAAATGTCTTTTACAATAAGATTTCCTGGAGATAAGGACTAAAGTGTTATTTTTAATTCTATACAGTCCCCATTTTTAGCTGATTATGATAAATTGTGAATAGATTAAGTTCTGATTTTCTCTAATATCTCTCTAATTTGAATAAGCATTGAATAGGACACTACTTGGTGACTTTTGCACTTAATGGAAAGAATCCCAGCAATTTCTACCTAGTGTTGTTGCATCATCTCTGGGTATAAGAGTACATGGTTCCTGCCCCCAGATAACTCATAAGTGTAGCAAGGAGACAAAGTCTCTCTCTGATGGAATTTAGCACTTATTTCATCAAAGGTCAAAATGTATGATAAATCACAGAAAGTCATGAAAAACAGATCAGGATAAAATGGAATGGAGGAAATGAGGATTCCAGTCCTCCCCCCCCCATTTGGTTTTTTATTTATTTATTTATTTACTTTGGAGAGAGACAGAGAAGGAGAGGAAGACAGATAGAGATGGGAACACCAGCAGTCTGAACTGCTGCAAACGTAATCCAGATGTGTCTGCCCCCTTGTGGTCAAGTGCAGAATTGCGCCTTTGTATCACTTTGCATCTGGCTAAACGTGGGACCTGAAGATTGGAACCGCTGGAGATTGGAACCAGCATTCTTAGGCTTATGAGGCAGGTGCCTTAACCGCTAAGCCATCTCTCCAGCCCTTATTTTATTCATTTTTTTAGAGGGAGTTTGCAAAAGGAAGGATGATTTCTGCAAATAGTAAAGAAGGAATGGACAATGGGGACATAGGTCTCCCTGATGTGATTTAATAGACAGTGAAGAAGGAATGGGAAGTGGGGACACAAGTCTCTCTGATGTCATTTCAAGTCTTAGAAAACAGACACTTGGCAGCAGGATTGACAGCTGATGTTGCAGGGATCCTATGAAAACTTTTGAATAATTTGAGCTAATTTCAGCACCACCTTGGTGACTGCTCCCCATCCAGTACACTGCCAGCCTCCATTCTGTTGTGAAGACCTTCATCTGTATGTTCACTCACCCCTTCATTTCTTACTAATGTGTCTGGAGTTCCTGCAACATACTCAGCAGGGATGTCACTCTGACACAGCCAGAGCATGAGGATGAGGAGAACCCTGAATATGGACCCATGTATTCCTTTGGGGCCACCTCAAGTCTTTCCCAATTCTCTGTTTGTAGTATGCTCCTCATTATTAAAAGAAGTATGTTTCGTTTCTTATTGTGTTCTGTGTACTGTTAGATCAGATGTGGCTAAGTTTCAATTTGTAAGATTACCTGTGTGCTATAACATCCTACAAATATTAAAACCTGTATTATCAGATCTCTAAGATTCAGCAACTTGATGTGAGTTAGATGGATTAAAATGAGAGGATGTCTCAATATTAAATTACATGTATAAAATCTAAGTGTGCTTGTAAAAGAAGGCGCCAAACCTTTAAAAAAGAAAACAAAAAAAAAAAGAATATGAAATTAGTAAAAAAGGAATCTGAAAAATCAGAATATTTGTAATATATATTATTTTGGTGTTTCATCATAAAACAAAATACCTTCATGTTTAATGTCAAATATATTATTTCCTATCTAATATTGTGATATTCCCAATGAATAGAAAATTAACAGTCTTCAAGCTCCTAACAACTTTTGATTTTTAACCAGTTCAAAAATAATCATACTTATTCTAAGAAGGCAGGAGTATCTAATATTTATGCATTATGGTTGGTATTATTAAATTGCCTAAGACATTTCAATGTCATGTATATCATACATAAATATATTTCTTTGCAAGAACCAATATTCTTAGTAAATAGTTTATAAAAATAAAATTATTTCACAAAATAAAGGACTCATCTTCCTAGGGGAATGTCCATATAAGTCTTACCCAAAATAAGAGGAGAATCTTTCCAGAACTGACTGCAGCTTCCCGTTTATTCCAGTTTACATAGTTCAGTGCTCATCTTACCATGTGCTTACCTCATCCTGTTGATAAGTAGCTCTTTTCAGCTACACCATCTCCTAATGTTATGCACTGATGGTAATAACATTGTAACAGGTTCGAGAATGCTGTGGCCCAAACTACTCTGGTTCCGTGTGGCACTCACACCTGGCCCTACATCATTCCTATAGCATTTCAATCAGGTTTAAGGCTGGAATCTCTTCTTTGTGCTGATTCAAAGAATAACCTGACCTGACTAAAGCTTATGAATTTCGAGACTGAAATCAACACTTTTCTTCTATACTTTCCTTTGGATGATATTTGATTTAACCTAAAGGAAAACAAAACAACAACCAAAGATCCATTTCTGTTCTTGCCAACAGGGCAGGTAAGAGTGCCAGAGTAACAAGTAGTTTCAAATGCACAATAGAACACAGGAGTGCATTGGCCAAAGAGAATGCGAAGTATCAGCTCTTGCTATATAGCTAACAATGTGCTGCTCTTTTTGGAAATAGAAAATTCTAGAATGGATTTAATAACAACCAGTAGTATATGTTTTCATGTCAATGAAAAGTGGATAAATTTAGATTGTTGCTGTTTATGTGCATTTGATCAAATCTTTTCTGCATTTGACATGAAAATGCAATTGTGCAGCTTTTGTGGGATGGGTCACAATTTTAGAATAAACTATACCATTTCTGAATGAATTGAACATAGCAAGATCCTGGATGACCACAAGACTGGCAGCTGGCATAAGCTTTCTATAGGATTTTCTTTCAGAATCCCTATGCATGGGCCTAAACAAAAATTATTTTAGTTGTTAGTGCCATGTTTAAAGAAAAAAAATATGCTATACTATCATACTGTGTCTAATTTTGTGACCTCCCACCTCTCCAAAGCAGATTGGCATTGTATTTATTCTTAAATTACAGATCAAGAAAATGCATTCAGAAGACTAGGGGGAGTATATCTTGTGAATTTTGATATTCAGATTAGATAAAATATTTAAATCTATTCTGTGGGATTGATTTTCAGAAACTAAATGCAACTAGTTCATCTGAAGGCAGTACGGTTGACATAGGAGCCCCTGCTGAGGGAGAGCAGCCTGAGGTTGAGCCCGAAGAGTCTCTGGAACCTGAAGCCTGTTTTACAGAAGGTTAGCAAAGAAGAGGGGCATGAGGGTAGAAGCCTTCTCTGACTGTCGCCTCTTCTGCATGTATCTGGTTACCTCTCTTCCTATCATCTCTTTAATCACCTATACCTATCTGTAGCTAACAATGATTCATTTATTCGCTTTGCTTTTTCCATGTCAAAAAAGGAATTTTTTTCTAAATATAAGGTTTATAGATACTTCCAGTTTTCTGAGCCTAAAAAGTTCCACTCTATGAAATGCTACTTCTCTGGCTTTTTTGTGACTGGCCTTCTAAATATCCTAACAGGAGAGAAGACCAAATCATATTTATCTTTCTTTTGATTTTAAAAAAGAAAATTAAATGGCTGGAGAGATTGCTTAGTGGCTAAGGCACTTGCCTGCTAAGCCAAGGGACCCATGTTCAATTCCCAGATGCAAAAGGTAGCACAAGCGTCTGCAGTGGCTAGAGGCTCTGGTGTACCTATTCTCTCTCTATCTCTCCTTCTCCCTCTCTATCAAATAACTAAATAAATAATAAGTAAAAGACAAGAAAAAAGAAAGGAAAGAAAAGAAATTTAAATTAAGTGAAAGATGTAATCTACTGCTTACTGTGTGGTCATAATTACTAATCACTAATTGATAAATATATATTTAAATTTATCCTTGAATAAAAGTTCCATGTATCAGCAATCTTCACATATTTTTGTTATTTTTGAACCAAGAAGACAGATGATTATTCTACCACTTTTCTTCTGACACAATGCATCACTGCAATAACCTCAAGTAGATTCTCTAAAGGAAGCTACGATTTTGTTACTTCAGATGTGGATCAATCAATAATGCTGACACTCAAACCCCTGAAGCACTCAGCTCTGAGCTGCTTTTTCCATCTTGATTCTGAGACTTTCCTCTCACTAAGTTTGCTTGTTACAGTTTCTTGGTTCTCACAGCCTCATGCAGTAGATATGATTCTTACACATTAGTACCAAATCCATTATGTTCTAAAAGTTGATGAAGTTTTATAAAATTATTTTGTGGAATTGATGCTTTTTGAAACTATAGAACTTGTAGAAAATCACTTAAAAATAAAATTCTTAACAATAAAGTTCTTGGGCTGGAGAGATGGCTTAGCAATTAAGCTGTATGCCTGCAAAGCCAAAGGATCCCGGTTCAATGCTCCAGGACCCACATATACCAGATGCACAAGGGGTCGCATACATCTGGAGTTTGTTTGCAGTGGCTGGAGGCCCTGGTGCATCCATACTCTCCCCCTCTCTCTGCCTCTTTCTCTCTCTCTCAAATAAATAAATGAAGAATATTTTTAAAAAATAAAATTCTTTTAGGGCAAAGCTGTTTTGAATGTTATAGTATTATTCTTTTTCCAATATAAGTCTTTGAATATAGGAGCTGTTCAGTAAATCTTTGTTGAAGGAAATTTGATCTATTACTCCAGGAATTACACTAAGGTGCTTATTACATTGTTGCTGATAAGTAAAGCAACCTAGCTATTCCATAGTGGTGAATAGTTATATAATTCTTGTAATCTTATTTAAAGAAAAATATGAAATCTTTCATAAGTCTTTTTCCTTATTGTAAGATAGGAGATGTCTAATCATAATTAAAATATAGATTTTTACTAATAGAATAAAACTTGAATGGAAATTGAACACTTTTTTCATTTTGTTTTTCTATATTTGAGTTTATTATAAAGTACTGTAGTGGTGATATGCACATAAAAATAAACATCTGTTGGAGAAATTATTAAAAGACCATGTTAATTTTGACTTCTATAAGTGAAAACCATCTTTCAAATACAGTTCCTTGTAAATGTGCTATAAGATAATACTGTAGCTCAGTGTTCCATCAACACAGTACATAAAGAGTAATTGTTTTGTTTCGTTTACTCTCATGTGCTTTAGACTGTGTGCGGAAGTTCAAGTGTTGCCAGATAAGCATAGAAGAAGGCAGAGGGAAACTGTGGTGGAACTTGAGGAAGACGTGCTATAAGATAGTGGAGCACAACTGGTTTGAGACTTTCATTGTCTTCATGATTCTGCTCAGCAGTGGCGCTCTGGTAGGTGATGCAGCACCTGCTCCAGCAACTTTTACTAGTTTTCCTTCCAGTGAACTTCACTTTGCCCACTTTTAAAATACACTGTCTGTGAAAGTGAATGCCAGCCCGTGTTCTATATTGTACTGTCCTGAAGTGCCAACTTTCTTAGTCTGTAAGTCATCCTCAGATAAACTCAAACTCACACAGGTTGTTGTCTTGTAATATTTACAGAGGAATCTTTCTAACTTAGTCATCCTTGGCAATTTTTCCTAGGACTTTGTTGTCTTGATGTGGGAATATCCACTACATACCAGGCTGATTATCAGAAACCCAGTCTTCAGGAACTCACCTGTCTTATTCAGACTGATTGCCTACTAACAACCATAGTTAACAGTAATTGATAAATTAACTTCATTTTAGCAAAGTGAAAGCATTACAAACCTACTTTAGGTCTGATTTCATTTACTGAAATGAATAATATGGCCAAACACTAATTAATATGATTAAAATGGAGTGAGTCATTTTCCCATTTGATAATTTAAAAGCATTTGCCTTTTTTGAATTTAAATTGCTTGCCTATGTGTTGGTGAGTTGATCATATAAGGAGAGTGGCTATATTGTATCTGGAGGTCTCAAGATCTGATTCTGATTTGACTAAGAGTCTTTGATGCTTCTACATACTCCAATCAGAATGGTCTGAATTCTCACCAGTGACCAGTACCCCTGGTGTCATAGCTCTTACCTCTCTGCTACTCTCATTATAGTTGACCAGTGTTCACAAATTTGCTGGCCTAGGGGCTGACTTTGAGGGGATGTTCTAGCTTCAGCTCCATGCCTAGTACAAAAGCCTTTTGAACATGGTCATAAAAGCCTAGATTTTCTCATTAAAAGAAGAAAAAAGAAAGAAGAAAGAAAGAAAGAAAGAAAGAAAGAAAGAAAGGTTTTTTCCTTTATCTAAGCCACTATGCCACCCTAATAATTCTTTCTATGAAAGGATTGAGTTAAATGTCCTTTCATTCTAGAAGGTTCAGGGACACCTGTGGAATGTACTCCTGACTTTTCTAACCCTAGAGTACTGCAATATGATAGCAGAAGGAACTTTTAGACATATATATATACATCTATCTATAGGAGTTTGGGGATGGTGAGAGACAAATGACCCTTTTCCCAGGCTGAGGGGACTTCTTGTCTTATATTTATACTTTTCTAGGGAGTCATAAGTCCATATCTCTAGTCTTTGAACAAAACAGATCTACTTTAAAATGACTTGTTTGTTTGTTTGTTTGTTTGTTTTTGGTTTTTTCAAGGTAGGGTCTTACTCTACCCCAGGCTGACCTGGAATTCACTCTGTAGTCTCAGGGTGGCCTCGAATAAAATGACTTTTTGACCTGTGTTAGAAAGAAACATCTGGGGGTCTCTCACAACTGTCAAGCTTTTAGGAGACACTCTAGTATCAAAAATTTAAAAGCATGTGGCTCCCTTGATGGGCAGAAATGACTATGCACACCTCACCTCTCATATGCAGATACCTGTGAAACCAAAGCAGCATGAGGAGGATGAAGCTTCCGAGAACTGTGCTTATGATGAGAGCCATCCATCAGGCTGTTTGCATGACATAAATTAGAAACTGTTTATGACCTTGAAATTCAATACCTTTTTTCCACCTACAGGCTTTTGAAGATATATATATTGAGCAGCGAAAAACCATTAAGACCATGCTAGAATATGCTGACAAGGTTTTCACTTATATTTTCATCCTGGAAATGCTTCTAAAGTGGGTTGCATATGGTTTTCAAATGTATTTCACCAATGCCTGGTGCTGGTTAGACTTCTTGATTGTTGATGTGAGTATTCTGCAGTTTTCTGTTTCATTCCTTGGCAGGTGGTGGTAGGTACCAGTCCTAGTCAGGCCAGCTGGCACATAACAGCTCTCAGAAAATACTATATTGACCTAAATATAAACAATATTCTCTACTTTCACAGTGAAAGGATGCCTACATAATATTTGCCAAGTTAAAAACATATTTAAGTTGTTAAAGGTCACTTAATAATTTAGCTCAAAATTAATATTCAAATTAGTACTTGAAATCCCAATTTATAGGTCAAGCCAATATGAAAGTCCAAATAGCAAGATTCCAAACACTTGAATTGTATGATTGACCAATCATTTAAGAATTTATTAATTTACATTCATGCTAAATATGGAGAACCAAAATATGTAAGGGTTTTAAAATACTGAATATGAGTCAAATTATTCATAAATATACTACATAAAAGATACATGCATAATTACAAACCTTGATATGAGACTATAAGTAATATTTAAAATTACATATGTGTGAACATTGCAATGAAAAAAATGTACCAAATCCACCTACCATTCTGTTATTCATCATGGGATCATGCAACACCACATTTCTTTTTATTATTTTTTACTTAGTTGTGTTATATTGGTAGCTTGAAAATAAAATACCCAATACTCAATATTTATGCAAAGATGAAATCACTAATCAATATCACTTGAATATAAAGAAATTCTTAAAAGAAAATCGTTTTCTAGCAGCTTGACCAATATACTTTGATATCTATTATTTTTTGTTTAGGAAACTGTCATGATTACATGTCAAGCTGGTCAATACTTTGTTTTAAATAAAATATGCTTACTGATCATCTATTCTTTTATGGTTCTGCAAATATAAATATCATTTTTAGGGCCTTAAAGGAGCTGAAAATCAATCAATGAGGACTGATATGTGTCCAATGGCAAGTGAGCACATTGGAAGTGCTCTCTACTTCACTTAAGCCACGTCTTCACAGGGGAACAAAGAATGAGCCACAGTCTGAGGGAAGAGTGTCAGCTGGTCCAGATGAGGGAGGGGTACTATTGTGTTACAATACTTATAACTGAGACATGGAGTGCTACAAGAAACCAGGGGTCCTTGAGGGTAAACACAGAGAGCCAGGGGAGAGATTAGGGGAAGATTTAGATGTGGAAGGTAAAGTAAGAAAGATATAAACAAAGAGTTTGAGGAACCCAAGATGCCAATCAAAGAAATGTGAACTTACGGATTTATTCCAAACAGAGCCATTAGTCAGTTAAACATAGGGAAGTGACAAGACCAGCTTGCTCTCTTAGGGAGAGAAGGTGAGTTTATCATTTGTATTAGTTCCTTTTTTGTTGTTATTGAACAAATACCTGACCAGAGGCCACTTGAAGAAGGAAAGAGTTTATTTTGTCTTACATTGCAAGAGGATATAGTCCATGATGGCAGAAAAGCATAACAGGCTGGCTCCTACACAACCAGGAAGCAGAGAAAAAGAAGTGAGACCCCAGTAGTAAAGCATTAAGGCCTAGATCCAGGGACCCACTTCCTGCAGGAGTCCACCTTCCTAAAGGTTCCACAACCATCCCACACAGCACCACTAGCTGGAAATCATGTTTTAAAACACATGAGCCTATGGGGGACATTTTACATTCAAACTCCAACAGATGGGATAGAAAGGGGTTATTTAAAATGAAAAGGACCAGTTAGAAGCTTGCTGCAACTTTAGCTGCACACATGACATGAAATAGCAGAATTTACCACTTCTTTAATTATCTGATAGTGCTGTGCTTATTCACAACATTTTCACATGTCTAACTTTTATCTTTCATCCCTTAATGGATTCCTGTCTCTTTTTGGTTCTGTCTGCATGAAGGTAAAGTACTACAGGTGTTCCTGTTTTATATTCCGAAAATCTCCATGACTCATGATAAGCCCATCACTGTGTGCTTCACTTATGTGCAAAGAGTAGACTTATAAAGCCTCAAAGTTCACATTGTAGGGAAACAATGAAGATAAAATTTTGTAACTAATATTCTCCCCTAAATTCAGAGATTTCATTTTCAGATTACATGAGCAAAATTAGTTCAAGTAAATAAAGTTTTTGTAAAATTTTCTATGTACTTCACTTTTCTTTAAAAAAAAATTTTTTTAAGTTTTTATGAACACCATACTATACTACATATTGACGTCTGCTTTTGAAATTCAGGTTCATTCTAGAACAACTTGTCTTTCTGAGTTTATATGGTATTAATGAGGCTTCTTTCAGCTCTAAAAAGTCATAAAACATTTTAGTTACACCTGTTGGTAGTTTGTTCTTTCTTTTTTATGGTGAGAGATGACACTTAGAATTATCAATTGCATTAGTAATCTGGATGGAGTAAAGAAAGCATCCTTGTAATTTTTAGTGATGCTAAAATCTCTTCTTTCTTTTAGCTCAATAAGTTCCTTCAGCCTAATTAATGGTGCTTCTTAAAATATAGTTCACAGATCAACACTGGTAGCCTTATCAAGGAACTTAAAGAAATGTAAATTCTCAGGCCTTGCCCCAAACCAACTTCATCAAGCTCTGCTTGAAGCCTTTGGGGGATTTGGAAACACCAAAGAACTACTAGTGTATTGTACAGAGCAAAGATGAGCTGGGTATAGACAATATTGTCTGTAAGTAAGAAAACTGTATTGTTTTCTCTGTCTAGGTCTCACTGGTCAGCTTAACAGCAAACGCCTTGGGCTATTCTGAACTTGGAGCCATTAAATCCCTCAGAACACTGCGAGCCCTGAGGCCCCTGAGAGCCTTATCCCGGTTTGAGGGAATGAGGGTAAGATCTAATGTGTTAACATTTGCTGAAATTATGCTTAAGAACAGTCTGAAACTCTGTATCTTAGCAATGACAAAACCTTACCGAGTTTGTTTCTTCCCCATTCATCAGTAATATTTATCTGATATCTAATAGGTAGCATTATACACACAGAATGCAATGCCTATGCTCCTAATTACTGCCTTTTCTCTCAGTGGAAAATGTCGCTCAGGTTGCTGCTATGAATCAGGACCAGTTATCTTCATTCTATCTATAAATATACATGCAGGAAGTCTTACTGTCACTTAAAACCACAAAATCCTGAATCATCATTTCTTCACTGCTCTGTGTAATGTATTTGGAGCCTTTTGAAGTCTGAATCTGGCCTTTTCATTTTCAAACACATGTAGAGGTATCTAAAAAGTAGGTCATCTATGGAAATCTAATGCCCCCTTAAAAGGTGGTACAAAGAAGCCGTGAGGGATCTGTGCTGACATTTGTCATCCCCTGGGGCACAAAGCCTAAGAACACAAGCTCTCACCACCCAGAGCATGATTTTGCTGTTTCCATGACTTTAGCTGTTTTGTTTTTTAAATATTTTTTAAAAGGATGCTTGGTGATATTTAAAAATACTTGTCTGGGCTGGAAAGATGTCTTAGTAGTTAAAGGGCTTGCCTGCAAAACCAAAGGCCCAAGGTTCCATTCCCCAGGACCCACGTAAGCCAGATGCACAAGGTGGCACATGCATCTGGAGTTGGATTTTCAGCGGCTGGAGGCCCTGACGTGACCATTTTCTCTCTCTCTCTCTCTCTCTCTCTCTTTCTCTCTCTCTCTCCCCCCCTCCTCTCAAATAAATTAAAATTTAAAAATATTTTTAAAAAGAAAACTGTTACAAAGTAAAATAAAATAAAAATACTTTTCTGTATTCTCAGCACTAGGGAGGCTGAGGCAGGAGGAAGCCAGCTTGAGCTATGGAGCAAATTTCCAGACCAGTGTGTACTACAGAGTGGGATCCCATCTCAACAAAAATAGTTACTTTGGGCTGGAGAGATGGCTTAGCGATTAAGGCACTTGCCTGCAAAGCCTAAGAACACTTGGAATGTCCGCGTCCCACACATTGGCAGACGCAAAAGGGCAATGGCGCACATGTGCACAAGTGGGCACCCTTGTCTGGAGTTCTTCACAGTGGCTGAAAGGCCCTGGAGCAGCCATTTTCTCTTGCTCGCTCGCTCTCGCTCGCTCTCTCTCCCTCTCTCTCTCTCTCTCTCTCTCCACCCCTCCCATCTCTGTTTCACTCTCAAAAAGAAAAAAAAAGTTAGTTACACTTAACTGGAAAATTGTAATTGCAACCAGAGAAGAACGTTCTGTGCAAATGCAGAGATGTGGAATGGCTAGCTATTAAATATTTTTTGCTTTACCATTCAAAATTGCTGTTTTTTTCAGTAGAAAACTTAATAAACAAAAGGTATCAAACTTTTAGTACTAGAATACTTTTCACATTTTCTCGGTCAAATTCAGCCTCCAAGTGTTTCTCTCTCTCTCTCTCTCTCTCTCTCGTGTGTGTGTGTGTGTGTGTGTGTGTGTGTGTGTGTGTCCCTCCATCCATCTCCTTCATCTCTGGATTGAATCCAGGACATTGTGCGGAATAAGCAAGTGTTCTGCCACTGAGCCACATTTTCCAACCTCCAGTGTTTGCTTTTACCCCAACTGGGGCAGTAAAATATATACCCTGAAGTTTGAAAAATTGTGAGACTCATATGGTGACCTTAACTATAAACTCATGTCACTGATCTAAGTTTTAGTTATTTGTTTAATTTGTATGTGCATGTATCTATATGTGTGTGTGATATAATTATGTGTATGATGGATGCAGGCATGCAGATCACAGTGTGTGTGTGTGTGTGTGTGTGTGTGTGTGTGTGTGTGGTGGGGGAGACAACCACAAGGTGTTGGTCCTCTCCTTCTTCCTATTTCAAACAGGGTCTCTCTTAATGGTTATTTTTCAGCTAGGAAGGCCGAACTAGCTGGCTGCAAGATTCAGATTCCCTTCCCACTGCTATGGGATTGCAGACATGTGTACCACCTTGTTTCTGGCTTTACTAGTAGAACAAACACCTTACTAAACCAGCACCCCAGCCCCCTATTTATTGAATTTTAATTATCTCCATTCCTTGAGGAAAATTTGTTACATGTATGTATTTACTTCCTAAGAAAACATTCTCCAATATAAAATCAATTCCATAGTCTTCCTAATTATAATCTCAGAATTGTGAATTGGAGCTACTAGATAGTTCAATCCAATGTTCCTTCCTATCCGGTGGCAGGTTGTTGTCAACGCTCTCCTCGGGGCCATTCCATCCATCATGAACGTCCTCCTGGTCTGTCTGATATTCTGGCTCATATTCAGTATCATGGGAGTGAATCTCTTTGCTGGAAAGTTCTACCACTGTATCAACTATACCACTGGAGAAATGTTTGATGTGAGCGTGGTCAACAACTATAGTGAGTGTAAAGCCCTCATAGAAAGCAACCAAACCGCCAGGTGGAAAAATGTGAAAGTGAACTTTGATAACGTGGGACTTGGATATCTTTCTCTGCTTCAAGTAGTAAGTACACATTTTATTATCCCCTTTGATGTATAGTTAAAATGAGTCTAAAGTTATTCTTCCCCACATTGAGACATCCTGAGATAGCCTTTGGAAATTGTTAGAATGACTATTGTCAAAAGGAAGAAAGATAACAAGTGTTGGTGAAAAACTGTACACACTGTTGATGGGAATGTAAATTAGTAAATTATGAAAAATATGAAGGAGATTCCTCAAAAACAATATCAAAGAACTACCATAGGGTTTGTGATCCTAATATTGGATATATTTCCAAAGGAAATGTGGAATGTGATAGATGTATATGTATGTGTATATATTTGCATTCGTATTTTTTGCAAGCTGATATTGCATATAAAATGTGTTGATTTCAAATGCATTATTCATAAACATTGACTATTAAATCATCTATTAATAGATGATTATATATACACAATAGAATAATATTCAGCCTTTAAAAAAAGAACAAAATCCTGTCACTTGCAACAAGACTGATGACCTGGGGTGGGGCACTGAGTGAAAAAAAACCAGGCACAAAAAGACACAGTTCACATGATTTCACTTATATGTGTAATCTAGAAAGACACTGGAGTCAGAAGCAGAGGGTAGAATAGAGGCAACCAGGTGCTAGAGGTAGGGAGGAGGAGAGATGCTGATCAAGGAAGAATAACTATAATTAATAACAATGGGTTGCATACTTAAAAATCACTAAGTAGGCTTTAAGTGTTCTCAATGCACAAATGATATGTGAGGTAAGGCATATGATAATTAGTATGATTATCCATTCCACAATGTAGACATATTTCAAAACATCAAATTGTACAACAGAAATATAAATTATTTTATGTTGATTTAAAAATAAATAAAAATTTAAAACAAACTAGAAAAATGTAAGACCTTTTAGGAATATTATATAAATGCAACAAACTAAATAAAAAGAAAAAGATAAACTAAAATTCTGTTTATTTAATTAATTAATTTATTTGAGAGAAGCAGAGAGAGAGAGAGATTGGTACACTAAGGCCTCCAGCCACTGCAAGCGAATTGTACATATATGCACCACCTTGTGCATCTGGCTTTACCTGGGTACTGGGGAATCAAACCTGGGTCTTTTGGCTCTGCACCCAAGCACCTTAACCAATAAGTATCTCTCCAGCACATAAAATATTTCTTAATGTTCACAAATACTTCCTCCATGCCATCTGCCTAGATTCTTCCTCTGTGATTGCTTCCTCTGCAATTGCTGAGCTATCTTTCCTAAATTGATGAAGCTCAATAAAGTCTTTAGTCTCCCAGGCTATGTATTAGGTCATCCAGCACAAACCTCTTGCTACTGGGATTTTATCTAGACTTCTAGTGTTTTCCACACTCTTAGTCAATGGCACAAAGGAGAGGTACTGGTTGTTAAAGGGGAGAATATGCCTGGGGAAGGAGTAGATGATTGTGCCAGGTAGAATTGAAATCCCTTCTCAAGTTTCCCCACCCTGACTTCATCAGTTCCATCCACAACCAACACCTCACCTCACACCCTTACCTCAACTCTGCCTGTTCTCATCGGCTGGCCTGCTCTCTGAACACTCGCATAGAGGAGCATTGCTCTTTTGTAAATGATTGCCTTCCTGTCACAACCGCTGTATATGCTCTAGAGAAAAAAGAATTCTTTTATCTCCTCAACTGCCTCGTCAGGTGATCCATGAACACAGTTCCCAGTGCTATGCCAGGAGAGTACTTTAGTCTTTAGGATTACTGTGTGTATACAATAATGCAAATACTTAAAGGTGTACTTGTTGAATGTATTTTTTTTTCAGGTTAGGAAACTGATTCTTCTTACAGAATAATTGCCTCAAAATAGTATGCACAATGTTAAGGAGATTTTCAAGAATAAACTCTCATGCTTAATATTGGTGGTAATGCCATTCAGAAAAGGCGTGGTAGTACACGCCTTTAATCCCAGCACTCGGGAGAGAGGCAGAGGTTAGGAGTTTGAGGCCAGCCTGGGATTACAGAGTGAGTTCCAGATCAGCCTGGGATAGAGTGAGAAGACTCTATCTCAGGAAAAAAAAATGAACAAACAAAAAAAATGGAAAATAGAGCAATAAGATCCAGTTGTAACAGGGTGCTAAGGGTCCAGGAAAGTCCTTGAACTACAAGCCCTAGGTTCGCTTCTAATTTTTAATCAAAGAATTAAATAAAAAAGAAGACTGAGAAGGATAACTATTAAATTATTATATTTATTGAGGGAAGTACAGAGCAAAGGAAAGACACCTACGTGGCTGGAGATCCCACGTGGAGGGCCCTTAAAAAAGCATGGAAAGAGAAAAGAAAGTTCAAGGAGCTCCTGCCATGTGGGGAGCTGGAAGGGATAAAGAACCCATCCAGACAGTAAGGGCTAGGGGGCCCTTCCAGGGTAGGGGGCCCTCCCAGCTGGGCCTGGGTCTGGGCCTGGGCCTGGGTGGAGCCAGACCAGGCCCAGCTGAGGGAAAATTTCACCACAGCTGGAAGTTCCCAAGTGGTCAGAGAGCCTGCCTTCCCCTTGCAAAGGTATTTATAATCTTAGGGTGGTGGGCTTTCTTCAGCTCAGGTGAACCAGAGGGCCTACTGGTTGGTTAGGGTTAGGGGCTGTCTCAGAAAGAGGTTAACTCGGGCCCAAGTTCCCGGGACTGAACTAGACCAAACACGATCTTTTGAAAGACCTCCCTCCCAGGAGGAGTCCTGGCTGTTTGTGGAAAAATAAGTCTGGGGCACTTGGCAAGAGAGATAAGAAATCAGATCATCTTTGATTTCTAGAAAGAAGCTTACCCACAGGGGTCCAGCCACCCTAACTGTACCCCTCTCTCACAATAAGGCACCACTCTTTGAACTTGTCCTGAATTAGTTTTGAATACATGAAATTATTACTGTCGGTTTCGTGGTATGTTCTTACTAACCTATCAAAGTCAAAAGTTGTTAATGTTACTTTTATTGTTAAAAATATAAAATATGTTATTTAAGTAAGTCATGATTTAATTATAGATGTTAAATATGCTCATAAAAGTTCCTAGACTTTAAATTTGAGTACTATTTTAAAATGAAACATTGACCAAAGAGTTTAAATAATGGCAAACTATTTTATAGAACTATTTGAATAAACCTAAACTACTGATGGTTTTTTATTTATTTATTTTTAAGATTTTTTTTCAATTTTTATTTATTTATTTATTTATTTATTTATTTGCAAGCAGAGAGAGAGAGAGAGAGAGAGAGAGAGAAGAGAGGCAAACAGAGAGAATGGGCATGCTAGAGCCCTGCAAATGAACTCCAGACACATGTACCCCTCTAGCCACTGCAAATGAACTCCAGACGCATGTGCCCCTCATGCATCTGGCTTACGTGGGTCCCAGAGAATCGAACCAGGATCCTTTGGCTTTGCAGGCAAGTGCCTTAACCCTGAAGCCATTTCTCCAGCCCCAGTTTTTTATTTTTTTGACATACATATATTTACAGGATACCAGCTGAAATATATGTGTTCTTAATGCATGTCAAATGTTTGTAATGTTCAATCACAGTAAGCATTTCTGTCCCTCGGGCATTTATTACTTCTTTGTGGTTAAAAACATCCAGAATCACTTCTCCTAAGTCTTCTTTTCTTTGTAATTTTTTTTGCAGGCCACTTTTAAAGGATGGATGGATATCATGTATGCAGCTGTTGATTCAAGAAATGTAAGTCTGTTTAGGGGGGAAATTACTCAATTTGATCAAATTATTATATCCATAGTATAATTTAGTGACGTTAATAAAATAAGTATGGTGTAATTTACAGAACATGCCTATTTTGCCAAAATAAAATGTTTATCTTACAGTTTTTCTTTCAAATTTTGATTGGAAAGTTTTCCTCTGTCTCTGTGATTGATTACTGTTTTTTCTAGTAAGCATGATGCTTGACACTTAAATTTATTGGTTACATTTTCAAAATGAAACATTTTAATTTTGACCCTGACATTCCATTTATGAGGAAAAAGCCTCTCAGGCAATTTTCTTCATCTGTCATAGATTTCCTCCAGCTTTTGATCTTCCTTGTAATGGTAAGGATATGACTAATGGTGGGGAAAACACAGGAAACAAAACAAACAAGCAGAAACTAAATAGTGCTTCCCTCTGGGAGGTGAAATTGTGTGGCAGAAGGTAGGGAATTTTATAATCTGCCTTACAAACAGAACTTTTGAATTTTCCTGCAATTTTTATAATTTATCACAATGTATCAAGGGAGGAAGTTGCATTTTGCAAAAAGATATTATGTCTAGTTTTTTAGAGCACACTGTGATTCATCTCAAAATGTTATTCCCTTGGATGAGCAATTAGCTTTATGAATGAAAAGTCCCCAGGTTGATTTTATTTTTTTTTTTCTCACAAAAACAGGAGAAATAGAAATAGATGTAGTAAATGCTAAAATCCCTACACTGTACTAGGGATCCAGATTATTGGATTTTTCTAAATAATAATAATTTTAAATTATCACTACTCA
Organism: Orientallactaga sibirica; assembly: GCA_036365145.1. NCBI lineage: Eukaryota > Metazoa > Chordata > Mammalia > Rodentia > Dipodidae > Orientallactaga > Orientallactaga sibirica. The sequence continues at coordinate 51,688,771 of JAEOAD010000004.1, read as the reverse complement.
TTATAATATTTTACTTAATCCAAAAGAGTAATCTCTATTTAATACTAACTCCAACTACAATCAAATTAGACAGGCTTGTTACATTAAATGGTGGAAATTTTTTGGAACTGATCATAAACTATGGGTTGTAGCCACTATTCACAAAAATTTGCTATTTCTTTGGTCAATTCATTTAAAGTTATTTCTACCTTTCACATCTGAGAATAAACAGCATACAGCTTAATTTCAGTTTTTTTCTTATCAACTCAGCAAAACTTGTAAGCTCCAAAACACCTCACAGTCAAGCATATTGCAAAATTGAAATCCCACTGGCAACTAAAATTATGGGAATAGTCACTGGCTTTTACATTCACTAGTTCAATGATCAGGAAAATGCAAATTTAAACCAAAGTGAGATATTACCTACACACCTACCAACTTGCCGCTATTAAAAGTCTGCTAGTTTCAAGTGTTCCTAAGAGTAAAAAGCAAGAACTCCATACCACGTTAGAGAGGGAAAATGAACAATGTTTCTTTTGAATTACAGAGGCTGGGAAGATGACTCAGTAGTTAAAGTGCTGCTTGCACAACATGCGGACACATATTCGGATCCCTAGCACCAATAAGGATGCTTGGTGGCCTGTATAAGAGACAGTTTCCTGAGTTTGCTGGCTGTCTAGTCTCTCCAAATCTGTGAGCCCCAGGTTCAGTGAGAGACCCTATCTCAAAAACAGGGTGAAGAGCAATTGAGGAAAACACCCAACATCCTCCTCTGAACTTTATTGTGTAGGAAGATGTAATCCTCAAATTGGATCTTTGCTTCTTTCTAAGGAAAAAACACATTTAATGATCTAGGAATTTAATTGATGCAATAACATAATTATTCAGACATTTTCATTTTCTCAAGTCAGTGAATAATCTTTCAAGACCCATCAACAAGCATATTAGACTTGAAGGTTCCCAAAACCTATGGAATAGTTAGGTTCTTTCCATTCTGGCGTCTGAAGCTTTCTTAGACATTTGAAAACTCTCCGATGTGCTTTTTATGAAACAGCTGTTAAATGTGATGGTCCCCATTCTTCATCTTTTGCAGGTAGAATTGCAGCCCAAGTATGAAGACAATCTATACATGTATCTTTACTTTGTCATCTTCATCATCTTTGGTTCTTTCTTCACTCTAAATCTTTTCATCGGTGTCATCATTGATAACTTCAACCAACAGAAAAAGAAGATAAGTATATTCAAACTTCCTCTTGGCTCTAAAGCATAAGCTAAATAGGTCACACTGCTTGTTGGGCTCTAAAACACAGTTGCCAAAGAAAAACATGTAAAATTCAGAAATTATTTAGGGATTTAATAAGTTGGAATTTTTATAATTAATTTATAGTTCAGATAGAATGTGTTGATATTTACAGCATGCAAATATGCCTGCTGTGATATAATTTACATATTGATGGTGTGCATCTCCATTAATACAGTTGTCAGCAACAAGATAATAGAACCAACTTTCACATGATTGTTAAGGTGGATTTTACAAGCAGGGAAGAACACAGTTTTAACAACTTTTGCTTTTGTTTCTTTACTTTGGAGGTCAAGATATCTTCATGACAGAGGAACAGAAGAAGTACTACAATGCAATGAAGAAGCTGGGGTCCAAGAAGCCACAAAAGCCCATACCACGACCTGCTGTAAGAACAGAATACATTATCATCAGTGAGAACTATGTCATGTGTCACTGTCACAACCAAGTGCTAGAAAGTAGGATTTTTCTGAATTGGCTACCCAAAGTGAACATCCTTGTTTTTTTAATTTGAATTTTATTTATTTATTTGAGAGAGATAAAAATGCTGAAAATAATCAGGAGAGAGAGAGAGAGAGAGAGAGATAGGCATGCCAGGGCCTCCAGTGGCTGCAAACAAACTCCAGATGCATACACCCCCCCCTTGTGCATGTGGCTGATGTCGGTCCTGGGGAGTCGAACCTGGGTCCTTTGGCTTTGTAGGCAAGCGCCTTAACTGCTTAGCCATCTTTCTATCCCCCCAAAGTGAACATTCTTATGAGCTAGCCTATGTAGCCTGACTATATGTACATTATATACACGATATGCCAAAATCATTTAGTAGACAATATATTTTATATATAAACATAAAATATATGTAAGAATTTTTTAGTTCTAAATGCTGGCAGATCACAAAAAAGATGGTAGCATTGAAGAGATTCTTATAAAGTAGAGAATAAAATGCATGTGTTTACATTCTCTATGTGGATCTGATGAATGTTTTCTGACTACTCTGGGGGATTGACTGACTAAATGAAAGATTTTGGGCAGACAGACCCTGCTTTCCATTCAGTCAGCAGATTGAATGGAATCATTAATAAAATAGGCACAAGGGGGCTTGCTTCTGTTTCTACTTTTAATAAAGGGTCAAATTTCATACTTTTACCTACCATGCTGCCTGTAAGTAGAACACTGCCATGTATTTTCATGGCTCTTACAATATTATTTCATTTTCATTTTTATTTTATTAGAGAGAGAAAGAATTGGCACTCCAGGGCCTCCAGCCACTGCAATTGAACTCCAGATACGTGCACCATCTAGTGCACATGTGTGACCTCGTGCTTGCATCACCTGTGCATCTGGCTTATGGGGATCTGGAGAGTTAAATATGGGCTTTTAGGCTTTGTAGACAAGCACCTTAACCACTATGCTATCTCTCCAGCCATCTTACAATACTATATATGCCAGTGGCTGCTGATTCTATTTGAGAATTGCTGTCAGGAGACTCAGTTATTCCATAACTCCTGAAGAAATAACTCAGGTTTTAAATCCCAGCACTCTTACCTCATGGTGCACACAGTCTTAGGCAGTCTAGTATTCCATAAGATTTTTTTACTTTATGGACTTATTGACAACAGAATATAATTCACTGTAATCAAGTGTTCAGTCTGCAAATATGCCAATAGATTGAAGATATTGAATGGTTATATTGGACAAAATATAAGGAAAGTACAAGTTGAATCTGGTCTTTGAGAAATAATACAATTTGAATGTATGGAAACATATGGAAAAGACAGTGTGTATATGTAAATTTTAAAATACTTGGAAAATAACTATTTTAGAGGGAAATAGGGATATATTTAAATTAATGAGGCATAGACATAAAGTCAATATTACATCACTGTGAAGAAAGTTGCCTTCATTAAACTATAAAAATGCAGTATTATTAACAGAACAGCAAAGGGGTGTGAAGAAAATTTAGTTACTATGTCCAGAGGAAGATGCTAGAGGAAAGATAACACTGGACTACACCATGTCTGCACAAGAGGATAAATATATAATCTAGGACATGCCAAGGACTTGAATACCAGAGCTAAGTGGCTCAAGAAAAATACTCAGTGAGGACTGGAGAGAAAGCTCAGTTTGTAAAGTGCTTGCCTGGCAAGCATGAAGATATGAGTTTAATCCCTGAACCAATGTAAAATGGTGGCACATGCCTGTAATCCCAGTCCTGGGAAGACAGAAGCATCAATCCCTGGAGCTTGCTGGCCAGCCAGTCTAGCATGGTTGGTGAGCACTAAGCCAATGAGAAACCTGTCTCAAAGGTTGTCCTCTGCCCCCCCCCACACACACACATGTATTCACACCAGCACACACACTTATGAACATGCATACACACACAAAAAGAAAAAGAACACTGAATAGAATAAGGTAGCTATGAAATCTAAGAAAGCAAAGGGGCTGTAGAGGTGGCTCAGTGAGTAAAGTTGCTTGCTAGTAAAGCCTGATGTCCCAGGTTTGATTCACAGACCCACATAAAGCCAGATGCACAAAGAGGCACTAGCATCTGGAGTTCATTTGTAGGAGCAAGAGACCCTAGCACAACCATATTCATTCTCATTCTCTGACTCTTTCTCTTTTTCTCCTTGTAAATAAAAATATGCTTAAGAAGAAAGCAGAGAATATAATAATGATGTTTTGTAAAATTATTGTTTCTACTAATATAAATTGGAGCCATAAAGACATTTGGAAATTCAGATTTGGGTCCTGTGGTGTGTCATAAAAATTTTAAAGTCACTTAAACAAAATAGAACAGTTCTACTTGTAAAAAGCAATTAGTAAGATAGCGAAAATACATTGTCTTGGGCATGAACCCCTGAGCACTTCAAAAAGTTGCAGACGATGTACATCAACAAAGGAATAAGGTGGATTAGGTAATAGATATTTAACAAAACATACATGCACTTGAACAACATTTGAAAGAGATGGTATCGAATGGCACATGAACTCCCCTAGGTAGTAATAAAGGGATGTGGGAAAGGAGAAGGGTATTTAGCTACAGTCTTATCAGTGATGGTTTGACAAACTAGAAAGTAATCTTTAAAAAGTCCATCCATCTCTTCCTTCATTAGCATTATGCACCATGGACTAATTGGGAATTAAACATTGAGCAATGCTGAATCTAGTTAATGGAACAGAGAGCAATCAAATGATCACATCAACAAATGGAAATATCCAAGAAGAAGCAAAACCATTCAGCTGTGAATGCTAGCTAATAAGAGACAGAGTGGTGATTGATGAAGGCAGACTATGAAAGTGATTCATTACTGAGGACCCATGAATGAGAAAGGCTCACCAGGCAACACAGGCTGTGAGGAGCCTTGAAAATGGGAAAGCCCTGAAGTAGGAAAAATGGACTGGAATACAGAGAGCTGGGCTCACTTGCAGTGTTTTGAGAATGAAGAGGTTTGGAAGGACCAGGCTTTGCAGGACTTGTCTTCACTCTAAGAGTACTAGGAAAGCAACAAGTAGACCGAGTCCTTTTGGATTGTGAGAATCACTCAATGTGTTTGGCAAAGCTAGACATAGACTAGTCTTGGCGCTATTTCAGAGATCATAGACATGAAGAATCAGAGGAAAATATGAAAAATAAAAGGAATGCAAGTGATGGATTTGGGAGCTGTTACTAAAGTGAAACTAAAAGGTGTCTGCTAATTGAATATGGGGGGAGGGGTAGACAATAAGGATTAGTTATTGCTATGCACAACTGGAAGCACAGTGGGTAACAGTTCATAGATTCTGGCAACCAGAAGTGATAGGGGCCATGCTTAGAAGAAGTAAAATAAAAGTTTCCTGAGATTTAGAGATTAAGTTTGAATCAGAGCAAAAGATATACTTGAAAATAAGGTACTGAGGAAAGAGGAGAGATTAGAGAAAAACATAGAATAAAGTGGCACAGGATTTGAATCAAGGCTATAATAGTTTAAGGGCTGGGAATGACTCAGTGGGAATGGACTTGCAAATCCAGGTTTGATTTCCCAGTACTCACATAAAGCCAGATGCACAAAAGTAGCTGGCACATGCTTCTGGAGTTTGTTTGCCATGGCATAAGGCCCTGGCACATCCATCCTCATATTTCCTCTCTCTTTTCCTCTCTCCCTCACCCCTTCTTCTGCCCTCCTTTCACCCTCTCCCTTCCTCTGGCTCTCCCTCTCTCTGCTCACAGATAAGTAAATATTTTTTTAAATGTATACGTAATAGTTTAGACTTAGAGAGGACAGGAGCTGAATCCTCTGATTTTGTTCAACACAGGAAAAGCACATGGAAATCAAGACAATGTGGATGGTTGTGGTAGTTAAGGAGTTTCTTTACCCTGACTTTGATATTAAAAAATCATTGCTAGGCAAAAGAATGGTAAATTTCTGAGAGTTTGATATTCTTCTGGGAGCAAATTAGGGACAAAAGATTATTATGTGTTACGTAGAGCCAAAATGAGCTTAAAAAACATATTCTCTGATAGACCAGGGTTTCAGGGTTACACAGCTTCTTCCAGCATTATTCAACACTGCAGGATTTAAGTTGAAGATGGCAAATAGTAACTCAGAATTGGAGCTGGACATTGAAATATCCCATTAAAACACTGTATGGAAGTCCAAGGAGCTTTAATGGATCATGCTTATTAAGAATTAAGATCAATTTCTGGAATCTGAACTTACTACACCCCATGAGACTCAACCTGTGAGACTAATGGCACTGCTGTGCCAGAGGGACCTCCCACCCAGAAGAAGAGCAAAATTAAATGAATATAAGTAAACCATCGCTAATGCAAGGCCTAAATATTATGATAGATGAAAGCACAAAGTTTTCTGAGAGCACAAAGTGCTTAGAACTTGGAATTGCTTTATTCAGACAGAGAAGGAGAAGGGTGGCATGTATTTTAGACAAGGGACAGATGAACGAGCTAAAATGGTATGGCAAGATCTTTGTATCTGACTAAAAGTAGAGGAAACAAAGGGATCACTGAAGCTTGCAAAGTTACAACTACAGTAAATAGAAACTGAGAAGGGAAGTTGGAAGTGGAATTAAACACACATACTAGGTAAAAGGAGGCTCTGGGGGGAAAGACCCCTCTGAAGTGATGGAAGTCCAGGGCAGCCAAAAACATAATCAGAGAAAAGAACAAGTGCTTTAGATGCCCAAAGTGTTCCACTGGACATAAGAGAAGCCTTGTGTTACAGAGTGGCCAGGATGCTAGAATGGAGAAAATAAACCAATGAAAGTATGAAAATCTTCCCTGGGCATGGTGTGCATACCTTTAATCCCAGCACATGGAAGGCAGAGGTAGGAGGATCACTGTGAGTTCGAGGCCAGCCTAAGCTCATGAATTCCATGTCAACCTGGACTAGAAGGAGACCCTACCTTGAAAAAACAAACAAAAAAAAAGTGTGAAAATCTAGGAAAGCAATGTATTCATGTATAGGAAGCAGAGCACCAGCCATTCTAGTTTAGAAGGCAGAGATAACCAAAAACATTAAGTCAGGATGTGAGCCTTAGACCATCTTAAATACTAAGCAGACACAGGTAAAACAGGACATAACTGATCTAATGATGAGAACTTTCTTACAATGGTGAATTAACTTTATAAACAAGATGTAAAGTCAGTTAGTTCTGCCAACCGCGGTCCAGATTGATTAAACCAAAGGTTGGCTATCTGAATCATAGAGCATAATGTTTTTACACATAATTTTATTGTTATAAGAGAATTAACCCATTTAATTGTCACATGTATTCAGTTTATAAAATTAGTATTACAGATAGTATTCATAGAAGAAATTCACTTGGAAAGTAATCTCCAATACAGAGATTTTACAGAGGCTCAAATTTCATTTCTCTTTATGTTAAATTCAGTGATGTTAATTTGTAAATTGTCTGAGGAAGTGTTTCCATATTATTTGTTTCAGAACAAATTCCAGGGGATGGTCTTTGATTTTGTAACCAGACAAGTCTTTGATATCAGCATCATGATCCTCATCTGCCTCAACATGGTCACCATGATGGTGGAAACGGATGACCAGAGCCAGGAGATGACAAACATCCTGTACTGGATTAACCTGGTCTTCATCGTCCTATTCACGGGAGAGTGTGTGCTGAAGCTCATCTCCCTCCGCTACTACTACTTCACCATCGGATGGAACATCTTCGACTTTGTGGTGGTCATTCTCTCCATTGTAGGTAAGAAGCGGCCCTTTACTCCAGTCATTTAATAGAACCCGGTACTGCGATAAATACCAGTAATCTCGGAATTTGTAGTGTTCAGGCAGAAGGATCCCAAATTCCAAGTCAGTGTGGCACTACATAATGAGACCCTGACTCAAGAAGCAAACAAGAAGACAAAAGACAAAACAAAAGAGAACTCACTAGTGACATTCGACTTTAAAGCTTTCAACATGCTTTGTCATAATCTCTATCATTCATTTCGAAATGTCAAATGAAGTCTAATTAGACCAATTATTGGTTTTTCACTTTTCCAATGTCATCTGCAAGGTGACATGACCCTAGACAATAATGTACCATGCAGTCTGAAGAGCTTGGAAAGCATTTTTGAATGTTTTCACCATAAACATAAAGGTTTCAGGAGGAAGGTGTTTAACATGATTTCAACATTCTGCAATGTATTGAAACATCACACGGCACCCCACAAATATACATTGTGTCACTTTGTGCATCTGGCTTTATGAGGGTACTGGGAATCAAACTCAGGTCTTTAGGCTTTGCAAGGAAGCACCAAACTACTAAGCCATCTCTCCAGCCACATTTTTGAGAAGAGAGGAGATTTGAGGGTGAACACAGATCTAACCTAGGGCTCACCATTTTCCAGTACGTATCACTCCTGTAACGTAGGGCAATTCCTGGTTCTCCAAAGAATACTTAAATCAGGGTGACTACATAACTCAGATTATGTGAATAAGTGCTCTTGGCACTATATTTATTGCGAAGAAAATATTCAGAAAATGGTCAAATTAGTGAAAACAACAGAGTGATATTTTCCACCATTTATTGATGCATCAAGCCCAGATTTGGGAATCAGTGAATCAGGTGAGGCTGCCTCCCGACTCTCTGCTTTCTTGAGTATATATCGTCAATTGTCTTAGAGAGCAAAGAACTCTCATCAGGAATTCTCAGCACAAACATGTAACTGAGAATTACATGTTTCATCTTTCAGTTCTTACACAAATAATAAGACTAATATTTTGGACAAATCAATACATGTCTGTGCTTAGCTACACATCTGGATATAAGCTTTCTTGTCTTTAGACCTCTAGTTGTTTGATCTTCATTGGATAAAAGCTGTTTTTTAACTTTTCATTGACAACCTCCTTTCACATGTACAAACCCTCCCACCACTTTTCTTTGTCCCCCTCCACAATACCCATTCCACCCAACCTCTTTATCTTTCCAACTAGTCCCTCTTCTATTGTGATGTCACATTTCTCCTTTTTTCCCTCATATAATGCAGGTCTTGTGTAAGTAACAACAGCCATTGTGAGGTCATGAATGCAATGGCCACTTTGTGTCTGGAAAACAGTACTGCAAAGCACTCCTCTCCTTCCCGTGGCTCTTAAATTCTTTCCCCCACCTCTTCCATAAGGATTCCTGAGCCTTGGAGGGTGTGATAGAGATGTCTCATTTAGTGTTGAATATTCCCCAGTCACCAATGGAAGCTATTTTAATGGGGAAAAGTTACCATAAATATTTTCATTTATCATAAAGTTCCTAATGGTATAAAACTGAACATTCCAACTTCACTTTAGTAAAAAGTATTGCAAATTATATATTATCTTTACAGTTATAATAGGAAAAATTAGGTATAGACATATGAATTATATATATCCTACATTCACATTTTGTAAAACTAGGTTGTACTTATAATGTAACATTTTGTTTGTTGCTATCAATAACACCATTGTTTACTGATTTTCCATAGGAATGTTTCTGGCCGAGCTGATAGAAAAGTATTTTGTGTCCCCTACCCTGTTCCGAGTGATCCGCCTTGCCAGGATTGGCCGAATCCTCCGTCTGATCAAAGGAGCCAAGGGCATCCGCACGCTGCTCTTTGCCTTGATGATGTCCCTCCCTGCCTTGTTCAACATCGGCCTCCTGCTCTTCCTTGTCATGTTCATTTATGCCATCTTTGGCATGTCCAACTTTGCCTATGTTAAAAGGGAAGTTGGAATTGATGACATGTTCAACTTCGAGACCTTCGGCAACAGCATGATCTGCCTGTTCCAGATTACCACCTCTGCAGGCTGGGATGGGTTGCTGGCACCTATTCTTAATAGTGGACCTCCAGACTGTGACCCTGAAAAAGACCACCCAGGAAGCTCCGTGAAGGGAGACTGTGGGAACCCCTCTGTGGGGATTTTCTTCTTTGTCAGCTACATCATCATATCCTTTCTGGTGGTGGTGAACATGTACATTGCTGTCATCCTGGAGAACTTCAGTGTGGCCACAGAGGAAAGCGCAGAGCCGCTGAGCGAGGATGACTTCGAGATGTTCTACGAGGTCTGGGAGAAGTTCGATCCTGATGCCACCCAGTTCATAGAGTTCTCCAAACTCTCAGACTTCGCGGCTGCCCTGGATCCTCCTCTTCTCATCGCAAAGCCGAACAAAGTCCAGCTGATCGCCATGGACCTGCCCATGGTCAGTGGAGACCGGATCCACTGCCTGGACATCTTATTTGCTTTTACAAAGCGGGTTCTGGGTGAGAGTGGGGAGATGGATGCCCTGCGTATCCAGATGGAAGAGCGATTCATGGCCTCCAACCCCTCCAAAGTCTCCTACGAGCCCATCACAACCACTCTGAAGCGCAAACAGGAGGAGGTGTCTGCCATTGTTATCCAGAGAGCTTACCGACGGTATCTCCTGAAGCAGAAAGTGAAGAAAGTTTCATCCATATATAAGAAAGACAAGGGCAAAGAAGGTGAGGGAACGCCAGTCAAGGAAGAGATCCTCACTGATAAACTCAACGAGAACTCAACTCCAGAGAAAACCGACATGACACCTTCCACCACTTCTCCTCCTTCATACGACAGTGTGACCAAACCAGAGAAGGAAAAGTATGAAAAGGACAAATCAGAAAAGGAAGACAAAGGGAAAGATATCAGGGAAAGTAAAAAGTGAAAAGGAACAAAAACATCTCATTTTGTGATCAAATGTTTACAGCCTGTGATGGTGGTGTGTTTGTGTCAACAGGACTCCCTCAGGAGGTCTATGCCAAACTGACTGTTTTTACAAATGTATCCTTAAGGTCAGTGCCTATAACAAGACAGGGACCTCTGGTCAGCAAACTGGGCCTCAGTAAACCAGAGAACCAAAAGGACAGGAGGTTTCTGTCTTCACAACCAGCTGACACTGCTGAAGAGCGGGCAATGGCTACTCAGACGACTGAAAGCAACTGCAGGGGGGGAGGGAAGGTACATGTTTAAGTTCAACATGTGACACTTGATGCCAGTTAACTGTCATCGCTGTTTGTGTTTTAACTGCCACACCTGCCATATTTTTACAAAACTTGTGCTGTGAATTTATCACCTTTTTTTGTTTAACTCACGGGTTGTTTACTCTTATATGTGACTATTTTTGTAAATGGGTTTATGTTTGGGGAGAGGGTTTTGAGAGGGAATTTGACATTTCTCTGTGTATAATGGGATCTATTTTAAATGAGGGCATGCTGCAATTCTCATTCAGACATAAAAATATCACATCATAAAAGGAAAGAGTTTACTTCTCATTTCAGGATGTTTTTAGATTTTTGAGGTGCTTAAATAGCTATTCATATTTTTAAGGTGTTTCATCCAGAAAATTTTTAATGTGCCTGTAAATGTCCCATAGAATCACAAACATCAAAGAGTCATTTTATTTTTACATAATCCATTATATGTACATGTATATATGTATATATGTATATGGCCATGTATATACATATATATGTATACACACATGCACACAGAGGGAGACACATGCACCATTTACATAATCATTCAGAGTCCTGGCAGCATGACTATAACCTTTTTGATAAGTGTCCTTTGGCATAAAAGAAAAATATCCTATCCGTCCTTTCTAAGAAACCTGACTTGACCAAAAAGCATTGCCGCCACCACTTTATAAAGTTGATTCTTTTTCCTGCAGTATTGTTTAGCCATCTTCTGCTCTTGGCAAGGTTGACATAGTGTATGTCAATTTAAAACAAATTAAAGTCTGCTTTGTAAATAGTAATTTTACCCAGTGGTGCATGTTTGAGCACACACACAAAAAAATGATGATGTAAGCACAGTATTTATTGCATCAAATATGTACCACAGTAAGTATAGTTTGCAAGCTTTCAACAGGCAATACGACATCATTGGTTCCATTATAGTTTGAAGCTGTCGCTGCTGCATGTTATCTTGCCAATGCTGCTGTCTCTTACTCCTTCCACTGTGCGGAAGTCTAACATGGGAAGCCATATGCCAGTGGTGATGTGAAGCGAAGTGTTCTCTCAAGACATCATTCTTCATGTCACTGAGCAATAGGTTGCAGCTAACGATGAAGAGCTTCTTGCTTTTTTCTCTTCTGATCTTAACTGAGCACTCTCTGGTCAAATCCTGACTGTATAAAAACATGTTGCAAGCTGCTTAGATCTGTTGAAAATATATGGTTAGAGTTTTCTAAGAAAAAAATATAAATACTGTAAAAAAAAAAAAAAAGCTCATTTTATTTTATTTTTCAGCCTTTTGTACATAAATTGAGAAATTAAAAGTATCTTCAGGTTGATGCCACAGTCACCTTGTTAGTTTTTGTTTCCAGCACTTTCAAACTAAAGCACTTCACAAACTAAGAGATAATGGACTAAGATGCACTGTTAGGTTTCTGCTTTTTTTATTAGTACTGTAAACTCGCATACATTTCAATGTGAAACAATTCTCTCACTGAGTTCAGTGTCCATTTGCTTTCAAATAGTAATGCCTTATCATTGAAAGAGGCTTAAAGAGCGATCAGTCGATATTCTTGGTATTGCTTGAATCAAATGTTTCCACCCAGTCCCCCCCAGCCCAGCTCACCCCGGTAGTACTCATCAGTCTTTTCCAATGTTTGTTTACACTAATATCTAGGCATAATCTTATTGATCCATATGGCACTAGAACTGTATCAGATATGATATGGGATCCAGGCTTTCTTTCTTTTTTCACAAAACCAGGTAGTGAAATTATATTGCCAGTTACAGCAAAATGTTTTGTGTTTTCACAAGCAACCTTCAGCGTAGATTCTTCCTACTCAAGCTATTCACTTGTAGTGTGTTGGTGCAATGCATGCAGGAAAATCTGTTACCATAAAGAACGGTAAACCACATTACAATCAAGCCAAAAGAATAAAGGTTTCGCTTTTGTTTTGTATTTAATTGTTCTGTCTATGTTTCTATCTTTGAAATGCCACTTAAAGGTAAATTTCTATCATGTAAAAATGATCTATCTGAAAAAAATACATGTAAAGATACACACTAAATACAATAATTCATCTTTAAATTTTTCATGGAATGGAAATTAATTAAGAAGAGTGTATTGGATAGCTAGTTTTACTATTGGCCAAAAACCTTAGATATGGTACCAGTTAGTATAGATGAAAGTTACAAAAATTAAAAATTAATAAAAAAATTGACTATCATTTTAAGTTGTGTATCCTTTCTCCTTCCCCTCTATCCATTGTGTGGTTCTGGTTTTCACTTTGCCATTTCAATTCCTTCAACATATATATTGAAATACTTCTTAATTTGTTTATTTGTGTTTTTATTTATTTATTTATTTATTTGTGTTGTGGGGGATGTCAGAAGACAACCTGTGTGCTTTTTTTTGGGCCATGGCTTCTTGCTACTGCAAAAGAATGCCAGATGACTAGGCCAATGAGCGTGTGGCTTTTTGTGGTTGCTGGGGAGGATAGAACTCATGTAGACACTTTGCAAACAAACACATCTGATGTCAGACCATCTCTCCAGCCCCACCTTATACATTTTTGGTCTATATCCCTCTATATCTTTACATCCTTTTCTTGGGCATTTAATAGTTTTCCTTATTTCTTTACCACTCACAAAGTGTTCTATTTATTGTAGGCTGAAGACAATGACACATAGGACCCTAAGGATATTCTACCAGTCTATAAAGTCCATATACTGTCTGTGCATTCATTTTTACAATTTGCTAAGCAAAAATTCTAAGGTAGTTTAGATCTCAGTTCTTGATAATATAAAATATGTAATCAAAAAATACAGATGTAAAATGGGCATGGTGGTACACGCCTTTAATTCCAGAACTCAGGAGGCAGAGGTAGAAGGATGACCATGAGTTCCAGGTCAGTGTGGGCTACAGCAAAACCCTACCTCAATAAAACAAAAAACAGGGGCTGGAGAGATAGCTTAGCAGTTAAGGCTGTTGCCTGTGAAACCTAAGAACCCATGTTTTACTTCCTAGATCCCATGTAAGTGAGACACACAAGTTGACGCATACAGAAGGTCACACATGTACACAAGGTGGCACATGCAACTGGAGTTTGCTTGTGGTGGCTAGAGGCCTTGGAGCTCCAGTCCTCTCTCTCTCTCTCTTTCTCTTTCTCTTGTTCTCACTCTTGCTCTTGCCCTTGCCCTCTCTCACACACATAACAAATAAATTAATTAAAATTTAGATTACATTTTTAAAAAAAACATACAGATTTGGTTTAATTTAATTATGAACACTTCAAGTAATGCTTCGCAAATATGATAGCATATTAGAATTACTTGAGAAGCTTCTGATTAAAAATGCCAATGTGTGAAAGAAAACCAAACCAACTTAAGGCCTATCCCTGGAAAGAAGACACCCACATTAGCATTTATAAGATTCTTGAGTCTTACTAGGTGTTATAGTTAACACCTTATTGCTGGGGAAAAAACACTAGACTAGCCTATGGGGGAAAGAATTAATTTCAGCTTATAGTCTTGAGTGGGGCAAGCATGGCACAGGCAGAAAGCTATCCTAGGTGGAAGCAGTCTGAGGGAGCTGGTTTGGAACTGGACTAATAAACTCAAGGTCCTCCTCCACCAACAAGGGCCACTTTCCAAAGGCTCCACCAGCTAAGAATTAAGTAGGAGACTTCATCACAAAAACATGAAGCTATGGGAGACATTTCCATTGAAACTACCACATTCTGCCCCTGGCTCCCAGAGACTCATGAACATCCCATAATGCAAAAACGTATTCAGTCCAGCTTTAGAAGTCCCCATAGTCTTTACCAGTTCACCACTTTTTCTTTTTTTTTTTTTTTTTTTTTGGGAGAGAGACACAGAGAAAGAGGGAAGGAAGACAGATAGAGATAGGCGCTCCAGCTGCTGCGAACAAAATCCAGATGCGTACACCCCCTAAAGAGTCAAGTGCAGCATTGCGCCCATGCGTCACTTTGCATCTGGCTAAACGTGGGACCTGGAGATTGAAACCAGCGTTCTTAGGCTTAGGAGGCAGGCATCTTAACCACTAAGCCATCTCTCCAGCCCCAGTTCACCACGTTTCAAAGTCATAAGTCTCAACTGAGACCCAAGATTTATGGTATGGACCTGGGCAGTCTAACAATAGCTATATGCAAGCTTGAGTTCCACAGAACCAAGAACTGCACAGTCCATGTGGCTGGATGCCTCAGCAGTCCCAATCTGGCACTGAAGGCCTAGAAGATTCTGGCAGAGCCACTGGTCTGCAGTCCACACTAGAAAACTGGTGAAATTAAGTTCCAGTAATCACAAAGGATAGCTGAAACATGGTAGATGCATTCATGAGTGAAAAGCAAGAGCATCCGAGTAAAAAGTATGCACCAGCATGAAGCATGGGTGGCCGGGGGAGAAGGGGGCTGTGTGCTTTAAGAGCTTCTTTATATATAGCCCACCACTGGAAGGAGGAAGCACTTCCTTAGTTAATCTTTCCTGGAAACATCCTTGCAGACCCACTCAAGAGCCATGTCTGTTACATTCTTCTTAATGTGATCAAGTTGACAATAGAACTTAATTGTTACAGGAAGCTTTGAGAACCAATTTTTTCCTTGTCCAATAGGAAAAATGAATATTCTATTAAAAATCCATCTGTCCAATTCAGAGCGTGTTTATTTAACTATGTACAGAGGGCACCAATATGCTTCTGAAGTACTTGTCTTATGTAATGTGTGAGGAATTAACACCACTCCACTTACGCTCTGAGGGTTGTATTTGGTGGAAAAGGATTGTATTAGAATAATCCTTAGCACTTCATCAAATTACACACAATTGTACCCAATCTACATTGTATCCTGGGTGGTTTGAAAATGGTGATGGTCTATGCAGAATTATGAATTCATACTAAGCGCCTGAGTGATTATCATCCCCCATGAGGACCACTAATCAGGACAAATGCTAAGTAGTTCACCATGTTCAGCTAAATGGTCGTTATTACCATACAAGACTAGAGAGGAATGACTTCAATCTTCAACTTCCTTATTCTTTGGGCATCTCTTATTATCAATTATTTTCCTGTACTTTCTGTAATGCAAACCAACTTAGAGGCATCAAGGAAGAGAGAGAGGAGAGGAGAGGAAAGGAGAGGAAGGGAGGGGAGTGGAGGGGAAGGGAGGAGGGAAAGGGGAGGGGAGGGGAGGGGAGGGGAGGGGAGAAAGGAGAAGAGAAGAGAAGAGAAGAGAAGAGAAGAGAAGAGAAGAGAAGAGAAGAGAAGAGAAGAGAAGAGAAGAGAAGAGAAGAGGAGGAGAGGAGAAAACAGTGGGGGAATGTTGTAAGGGAGTTATGGGAAGTGGGAGGGATGTTTCACAAATTATCTCACCAAACACCTTCTGTTAACTTCCATAGCAATGGTGGGGAAAGGAAGGGCAAGCGAAAGAGGTATGAAAGAGATAAATTTTTCTTAGTTGTCACTATATTTGATCTTCAAAGTACATATGCCTCTCCTCTCATTTTCTAATGAAAAATATCTGTTAAAAAGTTAAAGGGGCTGGAGAGATTGCTTAGTGGTTAAGGCCTGTGAAGCCTAAGGACACCAGTAACTATGTAAGCCAGATGTGCAAGGTGGCACCTGCATCCAGAGTTTGTTGGTAGTGGCTTGAGGCCCTGGTGTGCCTATTCTCTCTTTCTCTATTTGTCTGTCTGTCTGTCTGTCTCTCTCTCTCTCTCTCTCTCTCTCTCTCTCAAATAAATAATTTTTAAAAGTTAAAGATAACAATGAAGGAACTAAATATTACAATGTTCCTACAGATCCATAAAGAGTTGGGTTTTTTCTCAATTCATTTTGAATCAAAGCATCTACTACATGTCAAGTTTGTAAACAAAGTTGAGAGATCAAAGGTGGACATTAGACTAATGATATAGTTCAGGGGTACAGTGCTTGCCAAGCCGGTATAAGGCCTTGCTGGGTCCCTAGTTCTGCAAAGAAAAACAATTCACTTTATAGAAGAAGACCTTCAGTCAGTCAAAACACCTGGAAAGTCATTCTGGAGACTGTTGGCCAAGAGAGATGGCTGAACATGGTTGATCAACAGAATAAGCAATGATGTCAGATCCATTTGTACGCATAGTCTGACAGTGTCAGCTTCCTGCTTGTGGTGTGCTAGTATTTACAGAGAGCTCATCTTCCCTTCTTTGTATTGAGTTTATTGATTGATGATTGACTGCTCATTGATGTATGCATGTATGTTTGCATGCTCCTATTTTTCTTTGATGTTGCACTGGTCAGCATGAGGCCATCTCCCATGTAACCGTGCAGAAACCTCAGTGTGTGCAACACCCATTTCTCTCCTTCAGGTTTGCTGCTCTGTATGGTGTTGTGATAGAAACCTGAATGGCACATACCTGGTCAGAAAATGTCATTTCTTAACAAAAGGAAAGATCTGAAGGTGGTTTCTTCTTTGTCTGCATGTCAACTTACAACAACTTGTCTTCTGTTCCTCACTTAGGAGGCATGTGGAACTGAAAATATGCCCTGTCCAGTTTTACTCAGCTCCCTCACTAAAAAGAACAATGACAGTCTCAACTTTGCAAACTTGGGGGGGGGGGAGAACAATAGCCATTTGTTATATTCTCTATATTCAATTATTTTGCCTGAAATGTTGGCTTTTTCTTCTCAGAGAAATAAATCACGTGAGGGTTTTCCTCTCATTTTGCAACACTAGCTTTCAGAGGAAGTATAAATAACCCCTCATGTGAAATTTATTTATTCTTCATTTTTGGCATGTGTGTGTGTGTGTGTGTGTGGCATTGCGTGTGTGTGTGTGTGTGTGTGTGTGTGTGTGTGTGTGTGTGTGTGTGGTGTGCATGTGTACATGCCCATGTGGCACCCCACAAGTTCACCTTTAGTGAGGCGTGCTGGCCTCAGCCAGAAGGTCAGGTGTCCTCCCCATGGCCCTTTGCCAGATCTTTCTGGAGCCCAGGTCCTACTGATTCAGAGTTTGCAGATCTCTGCTCCCCTGAGGGACTCAGGTTAGTGTTGCATGTTCATTGATGTGGGATCTGGAGATTCCACCTCTGGCAGTCTTGGACCCTCATGCTTTGCACAGGAAGTTCACTTAATGGCTGGGCCATGTCTCCAGGCCCCTCGTGTGAAATTTAAGAGTGAAATCTGGATTCCTTTGTATGATATAGATTTTCTAGTTGCATGAAGACTGTTGTTTTGCTAAACAGTACTAAAGGAAATCCGGACCCAAAGGCTACTACTTGGTCCCCATGTTCCTAATGAAGGAAAGTTATGCAACGATGCGTATGAGTCCAAGAGTTTATAAAGTCAGTTCATGCATTATGACCTCTAAGACTGTCATGTGTTACATGTTTATCGTGTAAATGCCCTCTCACCCCTAGTACTTCAGGAAGTGTACCTAGGTCATATGGTAAGTCTATTTTTAGGGTTTCTTCTTAGGGGCTTCCATAGTTGTTGGACTAGTTTTCATTGCTACCAGCAGTATATATGAGCTTTCTTTTGCCTGCATCCTGCCAACATTTGTTTGTTATTATTATTTTTTTAACTTAGGGTGTCTCGCTCTAGCCAAGGCTGACCTGGAATTCATTATGTAGTCTCAGGCTGGCCTCAAACTTACAGCCATCCTCCTTATCTCAGCTGCCCTGACCCACCAGTGCTGGGATTAAAGGTGGGTGCCACGATGCCTGGCTTTGTTGTTATGCTTTAAAAAAAAACTATTTATTTATTTGAAAGAGACAGAAAGAGAGAGAGAGAGAATAGGCATGCCAGGGCCTCTAGCCAATGCAAATGAACTCTAGATGCACGCCACCTTGTGCTTATGTGGGTACTGGGGAATCAAACCTGGATCCTTAGACTTCTCCAGCAAGCACCTTAACTGCTAAGCCATCTATCCAGCCCTTCATTGCTTTTTGTTGTTGTTGTTGTTGTTGTTTTTTTTTTTTTTTTTTTTTTTTTTTGAAGTAGGGTTTCACTCTGGTCCAGGCTGACCTGGAATTAACTATGTAGTCTCAGGGTGGCCTTGAATTCATGGCAATCCTCCTACCTCTGCCACCCAAGTGCTGGGATTAAAGGCATGCACCACCACGCCCGGCCCTTCATTGTTATTTTTAATGACAACCAATCAGGCAGGCACATTGCTCTGGTGGCTAGTGAGGTGAAACATTTTGATATATTTACTGGCCATTTGTACTTCGTCATTTGAGAACTGTCTGCTCATTTCATTAGCTCATGTATTAACTGGCTTGCTTAGTTTATTGGTTTAGTTTATTAGGTTCTGGAGTTTTGTATACTCTGGATAGTAATCCTCTGTCAGATGAAATCCGATTTGCCAGTTGTTGATTTCCTGAGCTGCAGAAGTTTCATTCAGAAAGTCTATAAATATCTTCAAGTGTTTCCCCCACTTTTACCTGTATCAATTTCAGCATTTCAGGTCTTTGATATATTTGGAGTTATTTTCAAACAGTGTGAGGGATAGGAACATGGTTTCATTCACTTTTTATTCATTTTAGAGACACCATCTCATGCTGTAACCAAAGCTGCCCTGGAACTCATGATCCTCCTGCTGCAACTTCGCAAGTGCTAGAATTACAGGCACGAGCCATCACATCTGACCCTATCTATTTACTATTAAGATTTCTGTATTCTGAGCTGGAGAGCTGGCTTAGCAGTGAAGGCAAGGCACCATGTCTGCAAAGCCAAAGGACTCAGGTTTTATTCCCCAGTACCCACATAAAGCCAGATGCCCACGGTGGTGCATGCATCTAGAGTTCATTTGCAGTGGCTGGAGGTCCAGACATGCCCATTATCTCTATCTGCCTCCCCTTTCTCTCTCTCTAGTAAATAAAAAAATAAAAATTTTAAAGATTTCTGTATTCTATTCTTAATTATACTATATATTTTGAAAAATAACATGACTATATTATCTTAAAAATCTTATCTGATAGTTTCAACTAATATCCTATCTTGATTTACATGTTTATTCTATCTGATCAATCTTGTATTTATTACTTATTTTGTAATTTTTCAATGTTTTAAAATATATCCCCTTCCTTCCTAGTCTCTTTTCCGTTAAATGTGTTTGTTTTTCTTTCCTACAGTTTTACTAGATAGGAAGGTACTCATCATCCCCCATCTCTCATCCCTTTCTTTCCTTTATCTTTTAAAAATATTTTTAAATATATTTTATTTATTTACTTGAGAGATAGAGAATGGGCTCACCAGGGCATCCAGCCACTGCAAACAAACTCCAGATGCATGTGCACCCATGTGCATCTGGCTTACATGGGTCCTGGAGAATGGAACCTGGATCCTTTGGCTTTGCAGGCAAGCACCTTAACCGCTAAGCCATCTCTCCAGTCCCTCTTTCCTTTATTTTTATGTGATTATTCTTTTATTATATTCTTATATATATTATATATTCTTATAATATTTGTATGCTAGTCTGGACTAGTATAGTTTTCTATACCAATAGCATCATAGCCAACCTCTTTCTTATATATTATTTTTGTCTATTTTAACTTTTTCTTGACTGATCTACAATAAATTAAATACTGTATATTTATATAAGCTGAATGCTATACATTAAAAACCTTCAACACCTTCCAAATATTTATTCCATGTCTTACTATATTTTTCTTAAGTTTCAGTACTATATCTGAGTATTTCCAAAAGTTCCTGAAT
Organism: Orientallactaga sibirica; assembly: GCA_036365145.1. Lineage (NCBI taxonomy): Eukaryota > Metazoa > Chordata > Mammalia > Rodentia > Dipodidae > Orientallactaga > Orientallactaga sibirica. Next base: position 51,668,335 of record JAEOAD010000004.1, on the reverse strand, counting down.
TTCCTTAAGAGTGACAGAATTGATAGAATTTACCAGTAAATTCATCTAGAACATCTTTGTATAAATGTTTGTAATTAGAGATACAGTTTATTTCAAAAGATACAGAATCAGGAGCTGGGCATAGTGGCACACACCTTTAATCCCAGCACTCAGGAGGCAGATGTAGGAGGATCACTATGAGTTCGATGCCACCCTAAGACTACATAGTAAATTCCAGGTTGGTCTGGACTAGAGCAAGACCCAGCCTTGAAAAACCAAAATAAAAAGATACAGAATCAATATTTTTCTTTTCGTTTTAGCTATGATGAGCTGATTGTTTTCAAGAATTTGCTCATCTAAATAAATGAATGTATAAATTGTTTATTATGTTTTTACTTTTTGGCATTTCTACCCATATCCTTTCATTTAAGACATTAAAAATGTTTCCATGTCTTGGTTCCCTTCTTTAGGAATTCTTTAATTTTATTGTCATCCCAAAGCCCAACTGTGGTAGCTGGGGAGGTAGTTTAGTGCATAAAGCACTCTGCCCTCAAGCCTGAGAACCCCAGGTCTATCCTCAGATACTACATTAGAAGTGGGAAGCCATGGTGGGCTTAGTAATCCCAGCACACTGATGGTGAGATATGAGGCAGAGAGAGAGAGAGAGAGAGAGAGAGAGAGAGAGAGAGAGAGAGAGAGAGAGAAGAGACCTTTCTAGGTCCTCAGGGTGAGTGAAGCAAAGGACAACAATAGAAGAAGAGCCAGAGGGAGAAACCCTGCCTCAAATGAGGGGGCATAACAGTAACCTGATCCTTGCTAGAACAAACAATCCCAACAGACACAGCTTGTGGGAGGCAAGGGTTTATTTCAGGCTTACTGATTCCAGGAGAAGCTACACCATGGTGGAAGAAGCTGGCTCATTTCTAAAGATCCATAGCAAAGAGGGAGGAAAAAAAACAACAGCCAGCAAGAATAAACAGCCAGACTTCAAACTTCAAACTGGCTCTTTACACACTTTTAAGGCTGGACTAAAATATCCACCTTCATTGACTCCTCATCCAGGAGGCTGCTGGTGACTTAAATTGAAAGCTTAATCAAAAATACCTCCGGCTATGGGGAACGAACATACATTCACATTCAAACCACCACAAAGGACAGCTGAAGACCAACCAGAAAATTGTCCCCTGGCCTCCACAGATTGGGAGAAAATTTTCTCCAGCTATACCACTGATAGAGGCAGGATATCGACAATCTACAAAGAACTTAAAAAAACTAAACAAACAAAAAAAAAATTAAACAACCCATTCAAAAATTGGGGCAAAGAACTAAATAGCTATTTCTCAGAGGAAGAAATACAAATGGTTAACACACACTTAAGAAAATGTTCGAAAATGTTCGGTGAAAGGTTCCGCATCCCTCACCATCAGGGAAATGCAAATTCAAACAACTATGAGATTCCATCTTACTCCAGTAAGGATGGCAATCATCAAAAAATCAAACAACAAATAAATGTTGGTGAGGATGTGGAGAAAGAGGAACCCTCATTCTCTGTTGGTGGAAATGTAAACTTGTACAAACACTATGGAAGTCAACATGGAGATTCCTGACAAATATAAATGTAGAACTATCAACAGACCCAGTTATTCCCTTACTGGGCATTTACCCTAAATGCTCCATGCTTCACCACAGAGATATTTGTTCAGCCATGTTTATAGCTGCTCAATTCAAAATAGCTAAGAACTGGAATCAACCCTGGTGCCCATCATTGGATGAATGGATAATGAAGTTGTGGTACATTTACACAATGGAATTCTACTCAGTAGTAAGAAAAAAATGAAACAGTGAAATTTGTAGGAAAATGGACCGACTTGGAACAGATCATACTCAGCGAACTCACACAATCACAGGAAGACAAATGAAGCATGTGCTCAAACATCTGTGGTTCCTAACCTGGATCAGCTCGATTTGCTGGCATACCTGATAGGCAACTCAAGGTCCAGATAACAGGAATGGAAGGATTTTGGGGGAGAAAAAGGGGAGGTTGGATCAAAGCAAACACAAACTTAAATCCAAAATAAACTGGTATCATAGAAAGTTTTATCCTTGAAGGGAGACTAAAGGATTTAACCCTTGGCCAAGAGTAATGGTGCACACCTTTAATTCCAGCACTCGGAGGCAGAGGGAGGAGGATCTCTGTGAGTTTGATGCCACCCTGAGAATACAGAATGAATTCCAGTTCAGCCTGGGCTAAAGCGAGACCCTACCTTGAAAAAAAAAAAAAAGATTTAACCCTCAACAGGGTTATGGGGGTGTGCCTGAAAAGAAGGGCCCTGGAGAGGGTGGGATGAAGCCTAACCTTAAAGTTTTTCTTATCTCTGGCCTGTAACTCCCAGTACCAGAGATCGGTTTCTGCCCACAATGAGCTATTCATGGGAGTTCTCGAAAACAAGACAGGCTTCTGTCAAAGTGCTTGATTACCTACCTGCAGTAAAAGGTAAGATCCTATGGCTGATGGCATCATGTGCTGCAGACACAGAACAGAGACCTGGTTGGACTCTGGAAGAGAGCTGGAAGAGTCACCAGACAGCCCAACTAGTGCTGGAAAGCACTACATGAGCTACCAGGGGAAAGTGGTCAATAGCAGTGTGAAAAAGCAGGAGTCGAAGCCACTCAGAAGCAACCAGCCTGGCAAGAAGTACACACCAGTGAAATGATGACACACAGCCTTGGTGGGTAACCAATCGCTTTCTGATTGGCTAAGAGATCCACTCAGTGGAAAGGAACCCATATCGGGAATTGGAATCCAGGTCAGAATCCTATGAGACAAAGACAGTATCAACCTCCCACGAGTCTTTGGCTAAAAGAGGGGCTACATCCATCAAAATCTCCCTAAATTAGTAATGCTTGTCCCATTTAATGTTTGCTAACTTCACTTTTGGAGAATCTGGTTTTCTATTCCAGAAGGTAGTGAGACCCAAGGAGATAAACCACCCTTCATATCTCAGCCAAGACCCAGGTGAAACCATAGAGGACCTGGGGAGATGAGCAAGAGAGCTACTTCCATGGTGAGCCTGACAATTAATGTCAGGCCAAAGGAGACAGATGCTGAGGATCCTCAACACTTACCAAAGCTGAGATCCAGAGGCTCCTAAGAGCTCATCACTGAAGTAGACTTAAAATTCACCCGCCACAGCTCAGGGAATTTTGTGGAAGAGGGGGTGGAGAGACTGTAAGAGCTACAGATTGTCGTGCCCAGAGGCACTGCCTGCTCCCACAAGGCATAACCCACAACCCCATGGGGAATGCCAGCACCCCCAATAAGGGCCCCCAGCAGAATGGGGACAGGGAGGAGGGAATAGATGGTACTAACGCAAGATGTGTCCATACTAATTATGTTTGTAAGAAATAGTAAAACAGAAAAAAACATAGATATAGGTAAGTTTGTGAAATAACATTATTCTTCACATTAAAAAAATAAGTAAACACTATTGCAATTGTTTCCACTAGGGGGTGGTGTTTCCATTTTAAATTATAAGTTATTATTTGGGGTAAGGGAAGGATAATTCTTGCAAATTCTTTTTTTTTTTTTTCTGCTTGTTTTGCAGCTATTTGAGGCATCAGCAATGAAAGCAAATGCACAGTTTAGGAACTGTTAAGTAAACAATGTTTTTACATTTAAATGCATCTCTTAAAAAGGAGTCTGTGGCCGGGCACGGTGGCACTCTCCTTTAATCCCAGCACTGGGGAGGCAGAGGTAGGAGGATCGCTTACATAGTGAATTCCAGGTCAGCTTGGTCTAGAGTGAAACCCTACCTCTGAAAAAAAGAAAGAAAGAAACAAACAAAGAGTCTGTGAATCATCTGTCTAGAAAGGATTTCTTCCCTTAAGCATAGACTTCACAGTTCATCAACAGACCTGACATGAGAAAACTGTGAAACTAGAGCAATGGTCAACGGAAGGCTCTTCAAAGCCTCATGTGGATCAGAACCAGCACAGCAAGTGTTCATTTCCATGACTTTCATTACCACCATTTGTCCACATCAGCCAACTTCTTAAATTCTTTCTCCCGCTCATGAAATAATACATCACTTAACAAAAATACATTACTGATGTTCTTTATTAAAGCTGTTTTACTGAAGTTCTTTCAGGAATAACAAATAATAATTAGACCATCCTACCCCGAATTACTTTGACCAGTGGTTTTAGAACACCTCCAAGTACGCCCTGTATCCAGAGTAGAATATTTACTTTCAGCTCCAAATCCACAAAGACACATTATTCTTTCTGCAATGAGAACATCTTTTCAGCACCATCCAGAACAAAATCACAAAGCAGCAGAGAAAAGTCAGGGAAAGAAAACATGGGCCCCAAAGTAAACCCGAATCAAAGTGTTCTGGCTCATGCGTGTAATTACAGCATCTCAAAGTTATGCCTGGGTTCTACAGTAAGCCAGCAGTCACCATCTTCCCAGTCACGTGATGGGGAAGGAAAACCTTCTCAGGAGCAAGCTACTGAACTATAAAGACCAGACTGGAAGGAAAACCAGAAAACCCAGGGTCTGAATCCTCCACACAGCGAGAAGCAGCATTTCAGTATGGTGTGCATGGTGAAGACTCAAGGCGTAGCCTAGTGAAGCAGCCCAGACGTCAGAAATGCAGGCTTAGCTCTGGGATTTGCTTTAGAAAGATTTGGAAATGTTTAACAAACCACTCTGTAGTAAATAAAATAAACTCTCGGGCTGGAGAAATGGCTCAATTGTTAAAGGCAAAGCCTGTTGGCCTGGGCCAGATGCACAAAATGGCGCATGCATCTGGAGTTCATTTGCAAAGGTGTGCCCATAGTTTCTCTCTCTTTCTCTCTCTCTCTATCCCTCATAAATAGATTTGAAAAATTTAAAATAATGCCGGGCGTGGTGGCGCGTGCCTTTAATCCCAGCACTTGGGAGGCAGACGTAGGAGGATCATCATATGAGTTCAAGGCCAGCCTGAGGCTACATAGTGAATTCTAGGTCAGCCTGGACTAGAGTGAGACCCTACATCGAAAAAGAAAAAAAAAATTTAAATAAATAAACTCGGGCTGGAGAGATGGCTTAGCAGTTAAACACTTGCCTGTGAAGCCTAAGGACCCCAGTTCGAGGCTCCATTCCCCAGTACCCACATAAACCAGATGCTCAAGGTAGCACATGTATCTGGAGTTCATTTGCAGTGGCTGGAGACCCTCTCTCTCTCTTCCTCTCTCTCTTTTTGCCTTTCCCTCTCTCTATTTCTCTGTCTCTTTCTCTCTCTCTCTGCCTATCTGTAACTCTCAAATAAATAAATAAAAACAAAAAAAAAAATAAATGCTCTTTGCTATGATTCGAGTATGAATATCCCCCACTGGCTTGTGTATTCCTATGCTTAGTCTCTGGTTGCTAGTACAATTTAGGGAGGTAGAGCTAATTGGAAAATGTAGATCACTGTCAATGCAATCTCTCTCTTTCTCTCTCTCTCTCTCTCTTCCTCTGTGTCTTCTTCCCTCCTTCCCTTTCTTCCTCTTTCCTCTGCAGTTACTATGATGTGAGCATTCTCTGAACCTGCACTGACATATTCCCCCACTCACCCTGCCAAGATACTGCCTACAATATCACCTAAAACCCAAAGCAGTGAATTCAGCCAATCTTGGAGTGAACCCTCTGAAATCGTCATCCAAAATAAATCTCTCCTCCTGTTAAACCGTTTCCCTTAGGTTGTTGTCATAGCAAATGAAAAAGTGACAAACACAGAAACTTGGTACCAAGAAGTAAGGCCACAGCTGTGACTTTACCTGTTAATTCATAAGCATTTGGAACGGGTTTGTGGGAGGAATGTGGATAAGTTTGGGGATGTATGCAACAGAGCCCTGGGATGCTGTCAGCAAATATTAATGGGCAATTCTGGTGGGAGATCCAACTTAATTGCTGACAGGAATGTGGGCAGTGAAGACTGAGGTCCTCTGAAAGAAGGCCAGGGCATGTTAAAGAATTCTTGTGGCATATAAACAGAAGTGGTAAAGAGACGGTGGGGGGGGGGGAACTATGGGGAGAAGGGGAGAGGGAACAGGATGGGGGTAGAAATCAACAGAAACAAATTGTATTTGAAACTCCAAATAAATGATAGCTGCATGCCAACTAAATGATCTCTTATGCGAACTAAAAAATAAAATAAAATAAAAAATACTGGGTGCATGCTGTCTCAGACTGTGACAACTACACCAATGGGAATTGGACTAAAGGTCATTGGTGATGTTTGGGCAAAGAACTTGTATAGATTTGTCTATGCCAAATGCAACTTTGTTGGGGGGGGGGAGAGCTGAGCTCAGAGGTAGGAGGATCGCCAAAAGTTCAAGGCCACCCTGAGACTACAGAGTGAATTCCAGGTCAGCCTGGGCTAGAGCAGACCCTACCTCGAAAACCAAAAAAAAAAAAAAAAAAAAAAAAAAATTCAAGAAGACATGGAAGTAGAAGGGGAGAAGAGGGACTATTTTGGAAGAGGAATGAGACAAGGGGAAGGGAGAGCAACAAAAACTAGTGGGATAAATGTGATCAAAGTGTGTCTATGCATGAAATAAAATGCCACGAGGCAAACCATTTTTTTTAACATTTAATATTTGCTAATAAAAAAGAAAAATCCTCTTGCTGGATGGTTTCTCTCATGTATTTGCCAGACGGACAAAAACTAAAGGTTATATCATGCTTTGTCAGCAACATGAAGTAACATTTACACGCTGTTACATCTAGCACAGTGGTTTCCAATTTCTAAGTAGAAACCACAACTCTGTCATGCCAAAATGCTTATTATCTCACAGCCTCTGGGAGCTCAGCATCCAATGTCAGTTCTCCTGGGTCCTGGCCATCAAAGTGTTGCTAGGAATGGGAACACTTTTCAAACTTGGAGTCATCTTCCAAGTTCATGTCAACATTAGCTTCTAAGAGCTATAGAACCCACTGTGACTTCAAGAGCAGCCGAATTTAAGATTCTTTTTCTTCAAGTCTCTGACCTCAGGGAAGACCTAAACCCACTTGAAAAGGTCAGAAAACCCAGGATCATCTCTTCACAAAGAACTCAGTGTCAAACTGATGAGAGACTAATTGAAAATAAGAAGGGATTAAATGGAAGAGGGGTTTGGGAGGAGGAAAAAGGAGGGTGATAGGAGGGGATTACGATCGTTGTATATTGTTTATATGCACATAGGTTATCAATAAAAAGTTTAAAAAATATCTTATTTTTATAAAAATCTGTAATGTGACTGGAGAGATGGTCTTGGCAGTTAAGGCACTTGCCTGCGAAGCCAAAGGACTCAAGTTTGATTGCCTAGTACCAATGTAAAGCCAGATGCACAAGGTGGCACATGCATTGGAGTTTGTTTGCAGTGGATAGAGACCCAAGCATGACCAGTCTCTCCCTCTCTCTCTCTCTCTCTGCATCTCTTCTCTCTCTCTCTTTCAAAAGGAAAAAATAGCCATAATATCAAGTCAGCCCAGGAGCCCACAATGAATGAATAAAGGAAATATTGAGCTGGGCAGACGGGTGCCTTTAATCCCAGCATTTGGAAGGCAGAGGTAGGAGAAGTACTGTGAGTTCGAGGCAAGCCTGGAACTACAAAGCGAGTTTCACATCAGTCTGGGTTACTGTGAGACCTTACCTTGTAAAAACAAAAATAATAATAAGAAGAATAATGACAATAATACTAATAAAGAAAATGTATATGTGCACAAAGGGAATTTATTCAACTATAAAGAAGGATGAAATAGTGTCTTCTGTAGAAAAATAGATGAGGGCTGGAGGGATGGCTTAGCATATAAGGCATTTGCCTACAAAGCCAAAGGACCCTGGTTTGTTTTCCTAGGACCCATGTAAGCCAGATGTACAAGGTGGCGCATGCCTCTGGAATTCGTTTGCAATGTCTGGAGGCTCTGGTGCACCCATTCTCTCCTTCTCTCTGTCTGTCAGTCTCTCTCTCTCTCTCTCTCTCTCTCTCACCCTCTCAAATAAATCAAACTTTAAAAAAGAAAAAAAAGAAAAATAGATGAAACTGAAGATCATTATGTTAAAGGAGATAAGCCAAATTTAGATAAATATTGTATGTTTTCTCTCATACATTGAACATAGATTTTTTAAGTATATTTATATTTATTTATTTGAGAGAGAGAAGAAGAAGAAGAAAGAAAGAGGCAGATAGAGAATGGGCATGTCAAGGCCTCCAGCCACAGCAAACAAACTCCAGATGCATGTGCCCCCTTGTACATCTGGGTTACGTGGGTTCTGGGTATTTGAACCTGGATCCTTTGCCTTTACTGGAAAGTGTCTTAACTGCTAAGCCATCTCTTCAGCCTGAACATAGATTTTTTTTTTTTTTTAAGCCAGAAGGATCCAAGAGAAATGATGAGGGAAGAGGACAATGCAACAGGAAGAGGGGAAATGGGAAGGAGTCAATAGGAGATGAATATGATCAAAATGCATTTTATATATGCAAGATATAATGAAACTGAGTCTTAAAATTAATGAAAACTTTTTTAAAAAAAATTAAGAATATAGGTGCTTTGTGAAGATAATGAAAGACTTTAGCAGCTTGATGATTTTCTCCTGTTTTTTTTTTTTTTTTTTATTGTTTTAGTTGGCATATAGAGATTTAGGTATCATTCATTCTGGCATTTTCAAAAACAATTTTAGTTAATTTCTCAACCCACCCTCCTTGCCCCAACTTGCTTTTACCCCATTACTCCACTCCCCAATATCCTCCCAGGTTTGGTGGACAGGTCACACGTGTCCTTTCCCTCACCCCTCTTCCTATTCATCTCTCTGTAATCACTCTTGGTTACCATTCTACCTTTATTGGCCTGGTGTGTGTGTGTGTGTGTGTGTTTTTCTTTAACACATAGTGAGAATGAATATTCATTATAGATTTTTGACTTTATAAGGTATAGTATTGGCTAGTTTTGTAGTATTTCATTAGCTGTAGTATTAAATTATAAGCTACAGAACATGACCTACTTTGTTCAGAGATAAGTCTAACTTTTAAGAGACATATACATCCTTGACTCTCCCAGAAAAAGAACATATACATAGATTTAGTAAAATATAGCTAAATATCCCCTTCATTTTTAAATTTTTTGAATATTTAAATTTCTTTTTATATGTTTTTATTTATTGAGAGAGGAGAAGAGGCAGAGGCAGAGAAAGGGAGAGAGAAGGAGAGGGAGAGAATGGCCATGCCAGGGCCTCCAGCCACTGCAAAAAAAAACTCCAGATGCATGCTCCGCCTTGTACATGGGTCCTGGGGAGGTGAACCTGGATCATTTGGCTTTGCAGTCAAGTGCCTGATCCAAACCATCTCTCCAGCCCTATTTTTGAATTTTTGAGGTATACGGTCTTGCTCTAGCCTAGGATGACCTGGAACTCACTATGTAGTCTTAAAGTCGGAGTGATCCTCCAACTTCTGCCTACCACGTACTGGGATGAGATTAAAGGTATGCACCACCACACCTGTCCAATACGCCCTTTAGAATTGCATCGTTTGTTGATTTTTTATGTGCTCATAACAGTCTAACAACCATGAAGAAAGAAGTCATATGATGTTATTCCTTTAAATATTTTATTAAATAATATTGTTTATAAAAATAGCTGAAACTGAGCCAGGCTTGGTGACACATGCCTTTAATCCCAGCACTCAGGAGGCAGAGGTAGGAGGATCACTATGAGTTCGAGGCCACCCTGAGACTACCTGAGATCCAGGTCAGCCTGAAATAGAGTGAAACCCTACCTCGAAAAACCAAATAATAATAATAATAATAATAATAATAATAATAATAAATGAATAGCTGAAACTGATTAAACTTTTCCTAAATATTTTTCATTACATTTTTATCATATTTAATATATTTATAAAAACATTGTAAAGTATAACTTACAATGAGAATCATCTATTTTAGAAAGCATACTGTTGGGCATTGCTAAACAAGGGCTGGGACTGTGAAGAAGTTGGCCTGGGCTGTGTTGAACATGGCCAGGGACCTTGGGCTGTGAAGGTTTCAGCCAGCCTTATCATCAGGAACCCACTCTGTCTACAGAGCTGGCCCTCCCTTTTCGCAAGGTAGTAGTGTGCCCCAACTTGGCCCAGATGAGGCTGAACCAGCAGGCTCTCTTCCCCATCCCAAAGCACCTGAGCATTCCATAGTCAGGTTTTGCTCCCCCCCCCACACACAGTTCCTGTCCTTGTGGCCAGCTGCCCAAGAGACCCTTATATGGTAGTAAACAGTCTCCCTGCAGCTGTAGCCATCCATTACGTGGCTGAAGTCACGTAGCTCTTCCCGACACTTCTGTTATCTCCCTCACAATTTCTGCCTTCCAACACCAGCCAATTAGATAGCAACCCATAAACCTATGTATCCAATCACCTTATGATCTGTATGTGCCTTCTCAACCTTTCTCAAGTGTTCATAAACCGACTCCCCTTTTGAATAAATGGGAGCACTGTCCATCAGACCGTCTCCCTGGTGGTTCAATGCCTGCCATACTCACCCACTCCAAGGCCCTGCTCCCCTCAACTCCTCCTGCACCCAGGACATCAATGTCCAATGATCCCCGGGAATAGTGAGGACCCACAGTATATAATTAGAAGAAGAATGATTCACTGAAGGGGGCATTTGGGAGGGGGGAAAATGAAGGGTGGTGGGAAGAATTTATGATCATGATATATATATATGTATGTATGTATAGTGTGTGTGTGTGTGTTGCAGCTTTTTAAAAACATACAGTTAGGGCTGGGGATGTGGCTCAGTTCATAGAGTGCTTGCCTACTATGTATAGTGCCCTGGGCTCAAACCTCAGCATTCATTAAACTGGATATGGTGTGTAATCTGAGTACTTAGGAGGTAGATGGAGGAGGACAAGGAGTTCAAAGTCATCCGCATCTACATAGAGTTTAAAGCCAATCTAGAGTACATGAGACCTCAAATTTTAAAAGAATTACAAATTATACTATTGATTTTGTTGTTTGTGTGCTTGTTGGCGTGCAAGATGTTGAATCCATGCCTTTGGGCATACTAGGCATAAACCCTTCCACCTTCCCTCCTTTCCCCCCTCCCTCCCTTTCTTCCTTCCTTCCTTCCTGAAAATTTCCCTTCTTTCTTTTGGAATATCACCAAATTTTTAGTAATCTCGAAGCTCCCTTCCTGCCTTCCTCTCCCTCACCACAGGATATGTGGGAGCCACATTCACTCTATTCTGTCATTATAGGAACCACAGATGAAAATTCATAAGGTACTGATCTTGAACTCTGCAACCATAGCTCAGAAAACTGTGAAATGTGCACCTCAGCCTCTCTCTCCTGCATTTTCCATGTAGGATAGAAAATGTCCAGGTAAGGTTACTAAAGACCACTGTAAAAAGCTTACATTTGCCTGCCTTCTCATACACATGAACCCCAAATGGCTATGAAATCTTCACGCATACACAGCAAGCACTTTACTCGCTGAGCCATCCCCCCATCCTCTGGGGTTTCTCCAATGTTTTGCATCTCTGCCTTACTAATGCTTTCCCAACCATTTCATCATTTCACTATTACGTGACTTTGGTCCTCTGAGTATGTCTCTAGTACCACAATGGAGCACATTTGAAGGGGTTGCAGTTTCAGAACTACTCTGGGTGCAAAGGGACTATGAAGGACAGATGGCACCATGGAGAGAGGTCATGGCCAGACTCCAGTTATCTTCCTCTCTAGGACTTCATGGTAACTTAGAGTTCATGTGTGTGTGAGTCTCTTCCCTCTCACATGCCCTCCTCAAGTCTTAATAGTGAGTCCAGAGTTCTTTCAGAGATTCAGAGCATGTAGCCTCATGTCTGGTGATAGCAAGTCCAGTCTCCCATTAGCAGATGGAGGAGATAGAGAAAAAGGCATGGGAAATGAAAAGGAAATTATTTCACTAACCTTCTCTGAAGGCCTAACTAAAAATGATACTATGTATGTAAAACATTTAATTGAATACCACATATCTATATTTGTTGAATTAAAATTTTAGTAATAAGTAAAATTTAAATGTTCCAAACAATATTGACATTGATATTTTTTTCTTATGTGACAACAAAGAAATGTAGATGAGTGACAAGAGAAAAAATTTCTATAATAAGGTCTTGAGTTTGTACAGAAAACAGAAGGAGTAAAATTTAGGATTCAAAACCTTTAGACTTGTGTGTGAGCTGGAACCAAAAATCGGTAGCAGAGACCAGTAAGCTAGAAAAAGGTTATAAGGGAGGGAGGAGAGGGAAGGAGGCAAGAAGATGGTATTGTATATATGTAAGTAGAACAGATTACAGGGAGGGGAAAGGCTTAAGCAAGGCCTGGGGAAGAGACTGTGTAAAAAAAGTGGGGGGAGAAGGTTCAATCAAAATGCAAGGTATTCTGAAAATATGTAAGCCTGCTTTTTTAAAAAGGCATGTTAATTTTTATTATTTATTTATTTATTAGAGAAAGAGAGAGTGAGAATGGGCATGCCAGGGCCTCTAGCCACTGCAAATGAACTCCAGATACATGTGCCACCATGTGCATCTGGCTTACGTGGGAACTGGAGAATCAAACCAGGGTCCTTAGGCTTCACAGGCATGCACCTTAACCGCTAAGCCGTCTCTCCAGCCCCAAACCTACTTTTTGGAATAACGGCACATCCAGAAGCCATAGATTGTTACTAGAAAATTTTCAGTGCCAGGGATGGGATATCTTCCAGTAAGTTGTTGGCCAGGGAGGTCCTTGTTTCCTCCAAAACATTACAGGACATTGCCAAGGCCCTTGGTTTTCCTTGAGAAACAGATGGTAAGACCCTATTGCTGTATACCTCACTTGCCTGAGTGGAAAGATCACTGAGAAATCAAGCTGCTGCTAAGCAGAAAACCTTCTCCCTGTAGACCAGCCAACTGAAAGCTGGAAAAAGCTGCACTGCATGCAGCCCTATGGGAGATAGAAGTCATCAGCAGTGAAAAGTATATATTATTCCCACAAAACTCCCCTGAAAGCACTACACTTAATGTTCATATTCATGTATTAATGCTACTCTCACTTCTGGTTAGAGAAGCTTCTCTTTTCAGATGGCAATGACCACTGGCATGACCCAAAAGGCAACATTGTGCTGAGAATAAGGGATGGAGGAGTGTCCAGCACTGAAACACCTCTGTCACACCCTCCAAGGCTCCAGATCCATTGTGGAAGAGGTGGCAGAAAGAATGTTAGAGCCAAAGGAAGGGTACCACTCCTTACAATGTAACTGTCTAGACAGAAATTGGCCTTGATATCCATGACCTCACAGTGCCTAGCAATACCTTCACAAGATCCTCATAATAGAAGAAAAAGATGATGACATCAAATTAAAAGAGATACTAATGGAGAGAGGGAGGGGATAGGATGGAGAGTGGAATTATGAAGGGGAAAGGGGGAGAGAAATATCATGGTTTATTGTCTGTAAGAATAGAAGTTGTCAATAAAAATTTAAAAAATAAAAATAAATTTTAAAAAAATCTTTAGAATTTTATAAACTAGTAGCTCTTTTTTGAAAAGGTATCTTTTTAGATGGCTATAAAATTAAGTAGAAGCAAGAAACTACACCTTTGTAGTTGCAAAAGGCTCTCTCCTTTCATGACTTTTAGATGACTATTTCTGGGTCACCTTTGTAAGTTCCTAGTGGGGCCATGTGATGTTCGTAGTGGAGCAGCTTTGAATTACCAAGGAAAACTTACCAAATCCAGTGTAGCAGCCACAGTGATGGATCCTTTGGGATATTTGTTTTCACAGTTGAACTAAACCCAAGCAATAACATACTTAACCTAAGTAATAATGAATTAACTTCCCTAGTTCACCAAAAGTGTTATACTTTCTGTATTAGCTGAAATGTTTCTATTTATCTCCCCTTCCCATATAATTTTTCCTGTTTCAATATTTCAGAGGGAATTTTTTTTAAAAAGAAATATTTTCTTGCATATCTCTTTTCTAAAAAGGAGCATTGTCTAGACTGGCTCTCTTGACTACTGGACTGGAGACCAAATACAAATAAGCAGACAGAAATATTTAAATAGCCCTATGTCTGCAATTAGCATCAGGAAAAGCCTTTTTACGGCTTTTAGAACATTGCCCTGAGGCTGTTACTTCTCTAGGAGGACTTAATACTGCCAGACCCAGCTCTGAATGGAAGTTCTCAATAGCCAAGTTTCAGTTTAAAAAAAAAAAAAAAAACTAAAAATAAAAGGTAACAAAATAGTGTAATAAACTGAGAAATTTTCACTTATCTCCGGAATGTTCTTGCCTTACTAACCAAAGTGATATTACCTAAAGTATGATTATGGTTTATATTGCTATAATCATATTTTTAAAAGCCAATCTTCAATATGAACTAATGGCATAGTAATATTTGAAAAGTCCATGTTTTTAGAGTAATTTACTGTTTCAAAGTGTTCAACTGGAGGAACTAGGTGGCAAATTGTAACCCTGTGTTTATCTGCATGACATTTGACATTTGAAGTCACATGAAGTGCTCTGACATAAAAACAAAAATGTGCTTAAAGGGGCTAGCTCAGTGGTTAAAGGGACTTGCTCACAAAGCCCGATGATTATTTTTAATCTGAATTTTATCAACCCTTAGTCCCATAGGCATTTGAATACTGATTCTATAATAACACAACAGCAAACATTCTATTGGATCCATGGGAATACATCATTAATAGGTTCAAACATAGTAACTCTGTCAAGACTTTGAGCCACAAATCTGTGCTTTCTTTGGAAAAGAGTTGTGAATTCCATTTTTGGTGGGGGGGGGATTCCTTTTGTAGTCATGAAAATGAATTATTCTAATGATACTGGACAGGCAAAAATATCCTAACTCATAAAAATGTCTGATTCCAGAATGCATTGATTTATGAGAAACCAAAATGAAGTTTGTGGGAAGAAAAACAAAACCAGCACTCTATTCCCACAGACAACCAAGAGTTAGGTTTTGTGGATGAATCATACTAGTCTCTCATGTCCTTGACAAGACAACTAGCATGTTATAAGTGCTTTCTTATGGTAAATAAAAATAATACCTAAACTACATTCAGAAAGAGTTTGTTACAATAATGAATATCATAAATTTTCAAATTTGGAACAAGAAACACACACACAAATATATATATATATATATATATATATATATATATATATATATATATATAAAATTTCATTACAAATATTTTGTACTAATAAGATGAAAGCATTGATGTGAGATTTTTGAGTCCAAGAAAGAATTAGATTCCATAAAGATTTAGGTGATGCCAGGCCCATGGACGTCAACTTTTGGGTCATTTGTCCAAGTTAACAAAGAATTGAAGACAGAAACTCAGAGAAGTAAATTATGAATTATGAGATTTATTTTAGGGAGAGTTGGGATCCAGAGGGAAGGCTAGCAGGGAATCCCAAGTTTAAAGAAGTTCTCCCCTTTCCCAGCCAGGCTGAGATGGAGAAAATCTCCCTTCATATTGTCAGGGTGTGTACACACACACACATACACACACACACACACACACAGAATATGGAAAGTAAAGCAAGAGAGCCCCAGCCACCAGATACCCCCTGCATAAGGGATTTAGAACTTAAAGGCAGACAATACCTGTAGCAAAGCAGGATAGCTCCCCAAAACAAAACAGGAACGTTTGGACAAAGAGAAATCCTCCATTTTTCTGGCTGGGACCAGGGAGAAGAAACCAGGTACTGAATATCCATCGCACATAGGGCACAAGCTAAGAGCTTCTCAGTGGAGACCAAACTGACTCAGGGCCAGGAACCGAGAGAGAGATTCACACACGTGGCTTATATGAACCAAACACCTAATTAGGATGTGCCTCGTTGTCAGAATCAGGTGCATAAGGGAGAGACCTGATTGGTTGGTGGGTTTAAGAGACTGACTCAGGAAGGTCAGCCCAAAGGTTAGCGAAGCCCAGAAAAACTGAAGAAGAGGCAGGAAGTTGTCACTAGCGTTGTTGCTTGCAGCCATCTTAGATGAGACTGGGTCAGACACAGGTTTTAGTCCTGCCAGTGCAGGCGAGGTGGCATTTCCTTGGGCCTCTCTTGTTCCTGTGTTTTGTCAGTGTTACTGTAAGTGGATAGCTGTAAGAACCACCAATGATGGAGGCAACGGAAGAACTAACTGGTGATATTACCTTGTCCTTCAACAACATTATATTTACAGGAACCTTTCCAAATCAGAATTTGGTCACGTGTGCTATTTTCATTAAATCCCAGTATAGTATATGTATTAGTCAGGGTTCTCTAGAGGAACAGAATGGACAGAATGAATCGTATTAAAAGGGGATTTATTGGATTAGCTTACACAGTCCAGCAATAGCAGGTTGCAGGTCCGAGAGTGAAGGAACCCGGTAGCTGCTCAGTGCACGAGGCTGGAGGCCTCAGCAGTCCCAATCCGGCACTGAAGGCCTGGAGGCTTCCTGGAGAGACGCTGCTCTTCAGTCCACCCTGGTCTTCAGTCCACACTGGAGAGCAGCAACACCAAGCAGCAGGTACCAAGCAGAAAACACCAAGCAGCTAGTAGCACCGGCAGCCAGGTGGGAGAGAGAGAGCCTTTCTTCCCAGAGCTCCTTTTTATCAACCAGCCCCCTCCTCCAAGAGGGGCCGCCCACTCTGGGGGAAGGCTTACCCCTGGGGGAAAGATTCTTCCTTTAGTTAATCCTTCCTAGAGGCAGTCTCAGAAACACACTTATGAGGAATGTCTGTGGATTCCTAAACAAATCAAGTTGACAAAAACTTAACCATCACAGTATAGAACCCTATGGGGATGGGTGGCTCCAAACACCAGGTCAGGATCAATGCAAGATGATCCTGAATGTTGGGCATCCCAAAACCAACCCCAGCTTTGGAGCTTCAGGAGGAGGGGTCACAAGACTCAGCAAATGGTTGTAAATATTTCAGAGTCCTGAGAAGAAAACAGGTACTTAACGAAAACCTCATTGTTTGTATATACACTTCAATCATCATGTGATACCTTGATACTTTGGCAAAGTTACATCTTACCATAAGGAATTATTTACCAGCAAAGCTTTCTGACATTAGTTAATGGCCAAACTAACAAGCTGGCCTTTCTAAAGATTGCATAGTCTCAGTATAGCTTGGAGTTTACACTTATTGTCAGACAGCAAAGGTGATTTACTTTTATTTATTTATTTATTTATTTTGAGGCAGGATTTCACTGCAGCCCAGAATGACCTGGAACTCAGGGCAATCTTCTTACCTCAGCCTTCCTAGAGCTGGGATTAAAGGCATGTGCCACCATGCCTGGCTAAAGGTGATATTTTTAAAGAGATAATGATATTAATGAGATTCAAACAAGGTAGTGTCTAGTGACCAAATGTGATTGTCTCTATCTATATAGCTACTACCAATCAGTTCTTTGATAGATAAATCCATGCTATTATTATTGTTGGACTGAACCAAATGGAATGAACCGAATCTATGAGGACAGTCTTAAGCCCACAAAGATACTAAAATAACCGGTCATATGAGTTCACCAAAAGTAGCTAGTGGACACAGAACTTTTTAGTATTCTGTTTTCTCTTGCACAAATAAAAGGGAAAATATTTTATTTAATAAATCAAACTAAGCTATGTAACTCTTTTCAATATACTTTTGACCAACATACATCTTACCAATTACAGTTGATTAGTGGAAATAGGATGAAATCTATATTATTTTATTTATTGATTAGACACTTGATCTTAGCAAAAAAAAAAAAAAAAAAGGCCAAGAAGCAATATGTTTATTGATTTTAGAAGGCAAATATGAGGTGAGGTGCACCAGTAGCACCTCTGCGTAGGTTTATCAAGGCTAATCTGCCCTGGCTGTTTTCTCAGCCCAAAGAACACCAGGCTTTCTCCTAAATACTCAACATAGGAGGATGAGAGGCAGCCAAGTCCAGCGTGTTAGTAATTCACTGATACAAGAAGAGGTAGCAATAAAATGCAAATGTCATGCCAGGCATTTGTTAAGGAGACAGATCCCTGATAGCACCTTGCTGGAGGGGAAACACAAGAATGCAGATGTGGAAACAAGCAGGAGTTAGTTCTGACATTGGGGGCCAGTCTGACAGCATGTCCCCAAGTTGGTCTCTGGGTCTTTTACGTGAAGAGAGTGGGAGGTCCTTCTCAGCAGTAGAACATTGGCTATGAATGTCTTGGAGGACAGGCACTTGGCTGTAGGGTGGCAGACACATGACAGGAGTCACATGGCCTTTGAGATTTCTTGATACTAGCTCAGCCGTGCTATCTACCAAACAGAGAAGTGGTGACATTCACCATTCCTGCCACAGCATCAGGAAACCTGACCATCAAGAAACTCAGAATACAGAGAGGCAACTACTACAATTATAGCTGTGCCAGGGCAGGAGGCATGAGCAGGTATTTGTGCTCTTATGAAACACATGTGTGGTTATACATATTTTTGGAAAATGAAGAGACAGGGCTGGAGAGATGGCTTGGCAGTTAAGGCAATTGTCTGCAAAAGCCTGACGTCCCAGATTGGATTCCCCAGGACCCACAAGAAGCCAGGTGCACAGGCGCATACATCTGAAGTTCATTTGCAGTAGCTAGATGCACTGGTGTGCCCATTCTCTCTCTCTCTCAGTCAGTCCCTCCCTTCCTTCCTCTCTCTCTAATATATAAATACAAAATATTTTTTAATGAAGAAACAATACATATGAATAATTAAGGTAAAGTCTAGCAGTGTCAGTAACTAGATGCAAATTCTTTAACTGTTAACTTCCATTTTCTCTGAGCAAAAGAAGAAATCAAAGAAAGAAGAAAAACAATGATTCTTGTTGAATAGGAGGACAAAGGATAAGATAGATACTGAACAATAAAATAAAATTTGTAAAAATATTTTAAAACTGAAGAAATGCAAAATGGAAATATGTGTGTAGCTGGGAACCAATCATGTGGCTAACATGTGGATTTCCTGGTTTTAGCACTGAAAGTCACCATCCTAGGACACTCTTATTCCCAGGCAAATTGTTGTTACTCACATTATAAGTTCATGGTGATGCATTTGTGCTATGTACTAATTATAATGGGAGAAATTTTTGAATCATATACCTTCGAATTATATATTATTAAAGTTTTACTTATTTAAAAATTCTAAAATGGTCAATCTGAGGCCAAATTTTGCAATTGTTTATACTTGTTTTCAAATCATAGTTGGAAAAGAATACAACTTAGGAACAGATATATCATTGTAACTGTATGTAACAATTGTAGAAATAAATTTAAATATAAGTCAGTTTAAGAAATACATATATTTGGCTGGGTGTGGTGGCACACGCCTTTAATCCCAGCATTCGGGAGGAAAAGAAAGGAGGATCTCCATGAGTTCGAGGCCACCCTGAGATTACATAGTGAATTCCAGGTCAGCCTGGGCTAGAGTGAGACCCCACCTTGAAAAACCGAAAAATGAAAAAACGAAAATATATATATATATATACATATATATTTAATAGGTCAAAAAAGATTATTTAATGCATGTAATTTGACAGTTGGATAGTTATTCTGGAAAGATGTATACCTTAATATCCTTATTTATAGTGAATTCTAGATATTCCAGTACTCAATCATTAAAATTAAAACTTTGAGCATACACATTATACTTTTGGTATTATATATAAGTAGGAAATAATTTCTCAGTAATGGATACTGTTTAGTATATGTAAGTACTGACTGAATGTATCCATACGCAAGAAAATATATCATAAATGAACCTCTAAGAAAAATAATAAAGAGGGAAAATTTTTTCAACCCAAATGACAATACACAGAAAACAAAATATATATGACCAATAAATATGGCTTACATCATTAATGCTAAAAAAGGAAAATTAAAACAACACACTATTTTTAACCAATAATATTAACAAAGAAAAGATCTCATAGTATCCAATCTAAGATGAATGTTTGAAAACATGTTTTTATAAGGTTTATATAATTTGAAACAGAATTTCAGAATGGCAATTTCACAATATTTATGACATTTAAGATAAATGAATATCTTATAATTAGAACATTCATCATTAGGAGCTTGTTTTTTTTTTTTTTTTTTTTTACAAAATGTGCAAATACAGATTAGACTTAGAAGGTTGTTCACTGTTGCATTATTCAAATAACTTGAAATAATCTTGTGTTGTGATATTTAAAACAATACAATGTAGGTATTAGTAGAAAGCAGATTTGCATTAAAAGAGATGGAGAATTGATATAGGTGAGAAAAGAAAGTTGAAGAGCATGCTTAATAATGACTTTATTTGTGTAAAAAATAATAATATGTGGCCGGAGAGATGCTCAGCAAGTAAGTGCTTGCCTGTGAAGCCTAACCTGGTTCAAGGCTCGATACTCCAGTACCCATGTAAGCCAGATGCACAAGATGGTGCATGCATCTGGAGTTCATTTGCAGTGGCTGGAGGCCATGGTGCTACCATTCTCTCTCTCTCTCTCTCTGTCTTTTGCTCTCAAATAAATAAACAAAAATAAAAAAAGTAATATATGAAAACTCTGTCTGGGGCACCTGGAATCCTAGCATTTGACAGGTTGATATAGAATGATTTCTGTGGGTTCAAGGTCACCCTGGAATAAAGTAAAACCCTGCTTCAAAGAAACAAAGAGAAATTGTCTGGAATAACATGCATGAAACTGTTAGAAACACTCCCTCTGACAAGCAGGGGGCTAGCTTTTCCTTTCCTTTAATTCTCTTCTACATGATGTTATTTTTTTCCATACGTATGGATTTTTTTTTTTTTTTTTTTTTTTTTGGTTTCTCAAGGTAGGGTCTTGCTCCAGTCCAGGCTGACCTGGAATTCACTATGTATTCTCAGGATGACCTTGAACTCACAGCGATCCCCCTACCTCTGCCTCCCAAATGCTGGGATTAAAGGCATATGCCACCATGCCCTGTCTTTTTTGAATATGCATTTTTAAATATAATATTATTAATATGAAGAAAGATTTACTAGTTTATTTTTCAATCTGTTTGTCAACTTTTATAACAATCTTCCTGAGAAGAGCAGCAATTGCTTGAATATATTCACTCAATTGGCCTTATTAAATTTAGAAGTGGCCTGGGATGTCTGCTGTTCAGGGACAGAAACTCACGTAAGCTACCTTATGTTGTAGGAGGTTAATGAAAGGATACATGTGGCAAATAAGGGAGGGAGGAACCCAAGAACCCAACATGACTGAGGCTGAGACGGATCAAGTCAGGCAGCATGTTACCCACACACTCTGGGTGTTCTTCTGGCTGATCACCCCATCAAGCTGAGCAAAGTCTTGGGCAATTATGAGAACTGAGCTCCGCTGCTATGCCTTCAGCTCATTCCTCTCACTTACAGCTTCTACTTCATGATTTCATCTTACTCATGGCTGTCATGAGCCTTGCCACAACACAGCCTCCAGGATTAACTTCTCAACTTCTGCTCTCATGTACTCTGCCCCAGAAAATAATAAAAATAAGAAAATAAAAAAGGGTCTCTTGGTTTCAGTCCTAGAGCAGGAATATGACTGGCCTAGGGACTTACCTGTACTTAGAACATTTCATGTTAAGCCAATTTAGGGGGCAATTGTCCTTGACATAAGTATCCATCTTGGGCCCATAAAAGCATCAAAGATTGTATCAGTCATTTAAGGCTGGGTTCAGAGTTTCAGGAATTGTGGTCCATCACAGTGAGGAAGGCTTGGCTTGTTCAGGACAGGGAGGGGGGCATGTGGGGAGAGGCACATGTCGTGGAACTTAAGCACTGATAGGCTAGAGAGTTCAAAGCCCTGTCCGTCCTTTATTAACTCTGCCAGATCCTACTTCTCGAAGGTTCCACAAACTCACAAGACAGTTTCACCTGCTGGGGACCAGGTGTTCAAACACATGAGCCTGTGGAGAACATGTCAGATTCAAACCATAATAGGGATTATAGCACTTGTCCTACATTGGGGTCAATGTGTTAAAGACCTTTCTAGTTGAAGTTAAATATCCCTGATTCTTTGCCTGCATCATTTTAAAAGATCACTACAAAGAACTGTGTAATGTAAATAACAACAATAAAATAACACTTCCACTCTTATTAATATTTGACTTCTCCTTCAACCATAAGATTTAAAGCTGATAAGAAGGTGGCCAAAAACAATGGATTATCTTAAAGACTATCAAACTATTACTACATTATTTTGCTGTTATTTTTCAAGTTAGAGTCTCACTGACCTGGAACTCGCTCTGTAACCCAGGAAAGTCTCAAACTCATGACGATCCTCCTACCTCTGCTTTCTGAGCACAGGGATTAAAGGTGTACATCACACACCATGCTTTAATTTACCCTTCTGATTTCCTGCTTTATAAACATTTTATAGCATATGAAAATGTACTATTGCATTAATAGATTAGTAATTTATGTTGAGATACATAAGTAGCAATATTGATATGAATATGATATGAATATATGAAATTAAATGATGGTGCTTACAATGAAACTGGTTACCCACTACATAGTAAGCTTTGTAAGATATAGGCCTTTTGTTTCTTCACATTTACTGTAAAACACTTGATTCCTGTTCACAATCTCTTGTAAGCAATATCAGACCCTCTTTTCTTTATGGAATGCCACAATTCTAAACAACCATATATTTAACAAGGAGTATAATGTGATAATGATCACTTACTTCAGCAGACGTTGTACATACAGAGATATTGTGTTACTGTACCCATCCTATACAATGACTTATCCAGTGCCCACAAAGCATGCAAGGGCAGAAAACACAGGATATATCTGACAGCAGAGAACTGTTATAGACTAAAAGCACTTGCACAAGAATACAGAAACCCCAGTAAAGAGACCCCAGGCCAAAGAACCAGTCTTTGTCCCAGGATATCTCAGTTGACAAGAAGAATGTGTAGTTACAGTCTAGCTATGAAGGAATTGTGGAAGGTAATGGGTAGGCAGGCTGAGAAGTCAGTTTAGATATAGACAAATTGAGATCCAGAAAGCTGTTCTGGGGGAACAAAAGCTGATGTCTTGGGGCTGGAGGATGGCTTAGCAGTTAAGGTGCTTGCCTGTGAAGCCAAAGGAACTCAGTTCAATTCCCTAGGACAGGGGTGCATGCATCTGGAGTTCATTTGCTGTGGCTGTAAGCCCTGGCATACCCATTCTTTCTGTCTCTCTCTTTCTCTCTTTCCTCTCTCAAATAAATTAATAAAAATAAAATAAAATAAAATAAAGCTCAAGTCCTAACAAAAAATAAATAAATAAAATTCTAAAAAGAAATAAATGCCCCACAGTAGCAACAGAAAACAGAGTCCATGGATGAAGTAAGTCATCAGACCTAGAAAGTCAAATACTGACTCATAGGCCCACAGGATCATGAAGATCACGTATACTTTTCATTAAATTGCTAGTCTTGAGGTAATTTTTATTGTCTCAATTAGAAATTGCTTATGTAATGATAGTCCAGTTAAAAACTCTGGCCATCAGGTGAATCTACTGGTAGCAATGCTTTCTGCATTGTGACACATTAATATGCCACATAGCTGAATTATCCTGACTCCATAGGCCGGGAAGGGAGAAGCAGGGAAATGCAAACTTCACATCTGGGATTCTATTGATTTCATTCAATACATCACTATATTTGGATAATTCTATTTGCATCTTTTTTTGTTGTAGTAAAACTTTAATAATAAGTACAACACTGTTTGAGTTCTGTGGGATGGCCTAGTGAATAACTGAACCAGGGAAACTAATCATTCCTCAAAAATTATAGTCAGCTGATCAGAAATGAAAGTGGCCTGGGGACTCTGGAACTTAACCTGGTATCTAAAGCTAAGAGCAACTGTAGGGAGCACATGTATTCTTGCCTTGTGACATTTGGCTCAACAATGGTTAGTGTCATAAGTGATTGCAGTCTATCTCCCATTAGCCTTTCCCTCAATTATTCCCACAAGGTGGTACTTTTCAAAGTAGTGTCCCTTGACCAGTATTTTTTGGAATATGTTAGAAATATGAACTTTCTGGTTTGACCTGAGACCTACTGAATCAGAAACTTGGGAATAAGCCTCAGAATCCATGTCTGTTGAGTCCTCTAGGTATATAAGCTGTGTTCTAACACAACACTTTCAAGACTCTTGCTCCAAAGCCACCTTGAAATTCTCCATTCTTCAAAATTCTTTAAAACTTTCACATACATAGAATATATTTATTGCATCATAATTTAAAACAGATAATTTTGAAAAAAAAAGTATTTATTTGAGACAGAGAGATAGAAAGACAGAGGTAGACAGAGAGAGAGAGAGTCTTTGCATGCCAGGGCCTCCAGCCACTGCAAACAAACTCCAGATACATGTGCCACTTTGTGCATCTAGCTTTACATGGGTACTAGATAATTGAACCTGGGCCATCAGGCTTTGCAAGCAAGTTGCCTTAACAGCTGAGCTATCTCTCCAGCCCTAATTTTTAAATTTTTTACCTTAAAATAAATTTAAAATAAACATAGAACTATAAGTATAAATTATCTTTATGAAAAGTAACTGTGATAGTTTTAATTTATGTTTTATTAAGCTTATAACTTGGATCTCCAGCCACCTGGCTAGAGGAGGTGTCACTGGGGGTGGATTCTGGGGTTCAGCTCTTAAATGTCTTTGGGGGTGCAGAGCAGTCTGAGCTCTGGTGGGGCCCCTCATGCTTGCTGCCTGCTTGTACTTGTTGCCTTGGATTTTGCTGGCTGTTCAGTTTCTCTCTCTCTCTCTGTCTCTCTCTTTCTGCTTGGATGTATTGAAGCACCTTCTTCTGCCATTAATGGAACTTGTCCTCTGGAACTGTAAGCTTGAAATAAATCTGTGTCTGGTTTGGATTCTCATCCCAGCAATGTGAAGCTGTCTATGACAGAAATTTGGTACCAGGACTGGAGAGATGGCTTAGTGGTTAAGGTGTTTGCCTGTGAAGCCTAAGGACCCTGGCTCAATTCTCCAGGTACCCATGTAAGCCAAATTCACATGGTAGTGAATGCATCTGGAGTTCATTTGCAGTGGCTAGAAGCCCTGGCACACCCTCACTCTATCTCTAATAATTAAATAAAAATTAAAAAAATAAATTTGGTACCAGAGAAGTGAGGTGGTATTACTGAGTGATAGATCTGACCCTGTGGATTTTGGTCTTTTGTAACTTTTTTGTGCTGGAGAAATAGGATAGAACTTGGTACTTGCAACTAAAGATGCCTTCCAGAGTGGTAAGCCAAGTTTTATGGACTATTCTGATGAGAGTTTGAAAATGCTAAAGGCAGAAAGAATGGTATTTGTAGGCTTTGCTTATGAACTTTTAAAAGAGAAGGAAAGGGAGAACTTTGTTGGAACTAAGCTACTGGCATAAGAGATGGTGTGTTCTGCTGCCCATGCCTGCAAAGCAATCAAGGTGGAATTTGAAAGTAATGAACTAATGTGCTTAGTGGAAGATATGGAACTGAGACATTTAAGATTTAAAGTTGGAAAAATTCAAACAAGTTTAAAATTAGTGACACAGAGACATGTTTTAGGTTACTGAAGCTGCTATTGTTAAGGATGGCCAACTATGTCCACTGAAACAATGGAAAGCTGCCTCAGGTGATTCCACCCAGGAAAGACAGAATGGTAGAAATGCAAACTCTTTGGAAAGGGGAGAGTTTAAAAGAAGAAACCCGATATTCACAGTCATGATTTATTTCCTCAATGGTTAGTAATATGGCTGTGTCATTACAGACCTGGAATTGATTTTGGAAGCATTAAAAATGCATGGTAGTGCGTCATGAAGTACACACAGGTCCAGGAGCCACTGCTGAGATGCAGCATGTGAAACAGAGTTTTCCCTGTGTGGCCAGGGAGACCAATGTCTAAAGTTAAACAAAAGCCTCTTTTGAGATTAGGCATGGGAAACAGGATAATATTGACTGAAAGGCTGGAAGGGCCAGTGTATGGATTTGAAGCTAGACTGTGGTCTGTAGTGCAAACCCAAAGGTGTTTTGGATATACCAGAGCTGTTCAAAGGCTACCACGGAATGCTTTTGGCTTGAGATGGAAGTTTTCCCACCTACTCAACACAGGGGGAGGGGTGGAATTGGAAATCCAGAGACTGTCATCACTGGTTATGGATGTCAGACTTGAACTAAAGATGTTTGATGCTTACCTGATGGCTATTGATTGTTCAGTGGCCTAGTATCTTCTTGGTATGCCTTATACCAATGGAAATGTTTACTATTTGCCATTATATGTTGAAGTATGTAACTTGTTTTGATTTTTTAGGATTCATCATTAAGAGACAGTCTTGCATCTCAAATGAGACTTGGGACTTTGAAACAATCTTAAAGTTGGTAAAGACTATGGGAACATTTGAAGTTGGACTAAAAAAAATTGCAATATGAGGTGGTCATGAGTCTATTGGGAGCCAGAGGCAGAATGCAGTAGATTGAATGTGTTTTCCTTTATAGACGCAGATGGTTTGTTTGTTTGTTTTTCAAAGTAGTGGTCACGCTAGCCCAGGCTGACCTGGAATCCATTATGTAGTCTCAGGGTGGTCTCAAACTCATGGTGATTTTCCTACCTCTGCCTCCTAAGTGCTGGGATTAAAGGTATGCCCCACCACTCCTGGCTGACTCAGGTGTTTTATTAAGCTTGTAATTTGTATCTACAGCTGCCTGGCTGGAGATGGTGTCACTACAGGTGGATCCTAGGATCTAGCCTTAACATATATTTGGGGGAAGATCTGATTTCCAGCCCAAATGTATGCAGGGAAATCTGAGTTCTGGCAGCAGGGTCCCTACTCCTTGCTGCCTGTTCATTTTTGCTGGTTTTGGTTTTTGCTGGTTTTAGTTTTTTGCTGGTTGCTTGGATGTATGAAAGCAGCTTTGTTTGCTGCTGATGAAACTTCCCCCCGGAAGTGTACAACAGTCACCATTTTATAAAACAAGTGAAAAATATATTATTGGTTTAGATCTTTGCAAATCTCCTCAGTAGAAAACAGGTGAATCCTTCTAGTTGTGTGTTTTAGGTATTGAACTATGTTGTTTTGGTTGACGTATTTAAATAAAAATGGACCCATTGCAGGACTATAATTGCAGATGATAATATGTTAATAACTTGTGCAGACTATTATAGGCACTCCTTGTCAATACTACTCCAAAATGAACAAGCATGAGTTCAAAAGATTAGCTGCTGTATGAATATTGAGATATTACCCAAGTTACTGTACTCTGCTACATTAAAGACTTTTTGTCTCTCTTGAATGGAAGTTTTGCTATGTCCCTGTTTTGTACCACTGTACCCAGGTCATTCATTCACTAAGTTCTGTGGGATCTCCAAGTGTTGCCTCATATTATCAAACAATAGGAAAAAAATCTCATTTGTTAATGCTACAGTCTTTTAGAGAAAAAAAAAAATCCTTAAACACTCGAAAGCTTTCAAGCTAATGGTGGTAGAAACAAATTTGAAATTTCAAATCTTTGCTTGAAAGCTCAAATTTTACCATTGGCAGCAAACACTGTCAGTTTTCTTTGAAATGACAGACTCATTTCTTTCATATTCCAGGAACTGACTGCCAAATATCCAAATCCAAAAGACCACAGTTTGTCTGCCAGTCATTCTTTCAAGTATAAATGGCTTTTCATGAAAGAAAAAGAAAAACAAAAAAAGCCGCTTGTTTAGCTCCTGATTAAAACAATAACACATGTGCTTTTCCTTGAGATAATCACCAGAGATTGGTAAAAGGCAGAAGTGATTTATTCTGACCATTTAAATCACATAGAATATATAAAAGACAGGCACTCAAAGGTTAGGGTTTAGTAAACTCATTTTTATTACTTTGTCAAAGACAAAAGTCAAACTAGCTATTTCCATCTCTTTCTCTCTCTTTCTCTCTCTCTTTGTGTGTGTGTGTGTGTGTGTGTGTGTGTGTGTGTGTGTCTGTCTGTCTGTCTGTCTGTCTGTCTGTCTGTCTGTCTCCCTCTCGCTGGGAACAATCAAAAGCACACAACAATGAGATGGCTCTGGTAGGACGTGCTCTAAAAGCCCAAGGACCATTCAGCACCATGACTTTTATTCTATGTATGCAAATGCCAGCACAGGGGGGAAAGACAAATAGTGTCCTCGGACTATTTATGAAAATCATTTTAAGCTCATGGACCCTCAGAAAATGTGTCAGGGCTTCACCAGCCCTGAGAAACACTGACCACAGAACTCCCTTTTGCTTCTGGGTGCTCACAATATAATGTAAGTTTCTGGGGGGGGGGGTCAAAGATATGTCCATTTGGCTTTCAAAGCTAAGCTAAGAAAAATACTAAATACCAATAGTGTAAAAATATATATATATATATATATATATATATATATATATATATATATATATTATGGAACAACAGATGACTTGATTGACAGCTGCATTTGAAGCTTATATTGCATTGCTCTGTCAGTATTTGCCTGGGGAAAATATCTATCAGCCACTTAGACTGTTAGGAAAATCCAACAACCAGAAAAAGCCAAACCATATGATGTTTCCCTTAAAAGGATTTCCCAGGCTGGAGAGATGGCTTAGTAGTTCACGTGCTTGCCTGCAAAGCCTAAGGACCCAGGTTCAATTCTCCAGGTCCCAAATAAGCCATATGCATATGGTAATTCATGCATCTGGAGTTCGTTTGTAGTGGCTAGAGACTCTGGTGCATCCATTCCCCCCGCCCCTCTCTCTGTCTCTTTCTCTCCCTTTCTCTGTCTCCAATAAATAAATAAATAAATAAACTTTAAAACAAAGATTTCCCTTGCACAAGGAAATAAAACTTACATAGCCATAAAAGAGTGTCTCTAATTTCAGACAGGAACTGTTGGTGTCTCATAGCAATAGGGTATGCTTCTGAGTTAAGTTCCCTATAGCCCAGCCCTGCACAGGGGTCAGCTTTTCCTTGACAACCTCTTAACAAATAATGCAAAAACATTCCTTCCCTGTTTACTTTCATTTTCCAAAGCTTCCTTTAAAAAAGGCACTGTGGAGAATAATTACAAAACATTTAAAAGCCTGGTGTGGTGGCACATGCCTTATTACCCAGCACGCTGGAGGATGAGCCATGAGGACTGCTATAATTTTGAGACCAGCTTGGGGGTACATAGAATGTGAGATCCAGGTCAACTGGGCTAGAGTGAGATCCTGTCAAAACAAACAAGCAAACAAACAAAAAGCAATTAGTGTCCACTTAAAGATTCAGGTACTTTATTTTTTTAAATATCTGTTTCTTATTTCAGTTTTCAGTCATTAAATCACATCATCAAATTGTCCCAGTGATTTTTTTGTTGTTGTTTTCCTATAACCAATTTTTGGGATGGAGAGCAGTTAAAAACCCACAATTAAAGGCAGCCATGCAAGAGTAAATGTCTCCGAGCCTCTAGGCATGCTGTTTTCCCTGCATGAAAGGGTCTTTCTCCATTTCCTGACATTCAAAACCTTCATTCAAGACTTGTCCTAGTCAAATTTCTGTCACTATAGCAAATACTGGAGACAATTAATGCATAAAAATTATGTCATTTTTACAAGATCTGCAGGAACAGATTCATACTATGTCAGACACTACTGTGCCACTTGGTAAACAGTTCTGGAAGTGAATCTCAAAATTTTCACGGTGAAAAAACATTATATCTATCATTATCCTAATAGTAATTCTGTTACTCTTTGGACCTTTTATATTCAACTCCTGTTTTAATTTTGATTTCTGCTCATTTCCACACAGACCACACTCATGATCATACAACAACCCCTGCCTCACAATGTTAAACTTCCCATACCCTGATATGAATTTCAATGTTTTTTTTAGAGAGAGACAGAGAGAGAATTGGTGCCAGGGCCTCAGCCACTGAAATCGAACTACAGACACTTGCGCCATCTGGTGGGAATGTGTGACCTTGTGCTTGCCTCACCTTTATGTGTCTGGCTAACATGGGATCTGAAGAGTTGAACATGGCTCCTTAGGCTTAGCAGGCAAGCACCTTAACCACTAAGCCATCTCTCCAGTCCATCAATCTTTTATATTACTAATATATTTAATCCTCTTTTAAACCAGGTCCAGAAAAACAGAGCAAACAAAAAAAACCTACATACAGATGGTAATAACACTTCACACTGACTCACTAGCTTCTCTTTTGGGTCTCTAGACAGCTCCTTCCCCCATGAGCCCATCCAGCTTGAGTAATTGAAGAAAGGTCATTGTCACATTTCCACTAACCACAGTAATGGTTTCTTCTCAGGAAAGTGGGAAATGAAGAAGAAATGGGAACTAGGTTGTACTGTTTAGGTAGGCAGCCAGGAAAGGCCTACAAAGAGGGGATCAGGAGATGTCACCTGGCTTGCTTTGGCAGAACTGGAGTTCCATATCTTGTTTAGTCTCATCCACATTGGCTGCAGCGCCCATACTGGTTAACCCCCTGAGTTAGCCCCTGAGTCCACCAACCAATCAGCTCTCCCCCTTACATACTTGAGTCTGACAACAGAAATCCATCCTAATTAACACCACCCACACTGAGGGTCTTACAATCTTTCACCCCTCTTTCACTATGTTTCCTGAGCCTTGGAGGGCATGATAGAAATCTGATTTCCTGTGAGTTCTCTGTAGCCTTTGGATCTCTGCATTGATGAGGTTTGAGTGACCAGTCTCTGTCACCATTACCTGGAACTGGTTTTAAGTCTATCCTTGACAGCAGCATTCATGTCACTGCTTCCTCTGCAATGACTTCTGGGTCCACCACCAGCTCTTGGGCTCTGATTGACTCATGGTTCTTTCATCTGCAGAGCTAGTGCATGTCTCTCCTTGCAGCCTGTGGAGGAAGGGAAGGGCTCTCACTATTTGTCTGGTTACTTCTCTGTTTAGTTCTCACATGTTTTGTGCTTCCAGATGCCCTTTTCAGTTTGTTATAATTTTCCCCTAAACACTAGGTCTACCACATGTGTAATTCCTCCAAAATCTGCATCTACCATGTGTGTAATACCTCTAAAGTCTGGGTCTAACATGTGTGTTATTCCTCCAAATTCTACCTCATGTATAATTCCTCTAAACTCTGGGTTTACCATGTGTGTGATAATACACTTACATGCTCTACAGATCTGACAAATGTGAGGTGATATCAAGAACACTACTTGAGGCCTGAGCAGGTGTCAGAGATGCTATTGTAAGCCAGTTCAGGCTTCTAGGAGAGAATAAAACAGGTAGTTGATTTAAACAACAGAAATTTATTTTTCACATGTCTAGGGCCTGAGAAGTCCAAGTTTAAGACAGCAGAGGATTCAGTGTCTAGGTTTTGTTAAAATTCAAAAATATTTTTATTTGTTTGTGTAATAGCTACCTTCTCGTTGCTGGAAGCAAACACCTGACCAGAGAGTATATGGGATGAAAGGGTTTGTGTCAGATTACGGTCTCCAGGGGAAGCTTCCTAATGCTGGGGAAAGCATGGCAGAGCAGACAACTGGGCACCACCTCTTGTCACAGCAGTAGGGGAAGGAAGTCGTCCTAGTGAACTAGCTAAGAAAACACAGTGGGTTGCACAAAGAAACCTCAAGGTCAGTCCCCGGTAACACACATCTTTTAGAAAGACTCCACCTTCCAAATGCTCCATAACTGTCCCAAATTACAACCAGTTGTGGACCAAGTATTCAAAATACATAGGCTATGAGGAACTTTTTTGCCTTCTAACCACCATTGTTTGCTTGTTTGTTTTTAAATCACTAGTCAATTTTCTCAAGGCTAAAGTAAGTGAAAATTAGAAATAGCCTCACCCCATGTCAAACCAGTCAACGTCTTTGTGTGTTAATAACACTGCCATGGCAGAGTGATGTCAGCCCCTCTCCAAATTGAAAACTGAACCTTCCATCTCATTTCAGTTAGCAGGTGACTATTCCCAATTGTGGCCATATGGTGTCAGTCAGACTATGAGTAAAACTGAATGTCTTTCTGAGTTCTCAGAAAAGATTCTTTAAAAAAATTTTTTTATTTTTTATTTGCAAGCAGAGAGAGAGAGGGAGCAAATGGGAACCCCAGAGCCTCTAGCCACTCCAGATACATATGCCCCTTTGTGCATCTGGCTTTACATAGGGAATCGAACTCAGGTCATTAAGTTTTGCAGGCAAGTGCCTTAACCAATAAACAATCTCGCCAGACCTCTTTTTTTTTTTTTAATTCTAATATTGTCTTCCTCTATCTTCAAAAGACATCCTAAACATCTCACTCTGAAGAATGACGTTTGCAGGCAACTTCATCAAGTGTGGTGGATCTTCATACAATCTCAGTCTCTTACATCCTGTCCATAGCCATTAAACCTGAGTAGCTTAATCAAGGACCAAAGTTTCAAGGCAAGCACAGCAGATTTGCCACAACTTGGCAACATGTCCCAAACTGGTTATCAAGGTAAGTGAACAGGCTTAATAATCAACTTGGGTTGGTGTCAAAAACATGCAGATATAAGATTCTATCCAAGTCCATCTAAAACCAAATCTTGGGAATGAGGAGATGGCTCAGTGGATAAAGTACTCACTGTTTCAGCTGGAGTTCCTGAGCTCCATTCCCAGACTCCACATTAAAAAATGTTTTTAAAAGCTGATTGTGTGGTGGACTTCTATAATCCCAACAAGTTGATACTGATAGCAGGAGACAGGAATTTTCTAGAAATTCCTGGCAATCATAGCAAAGAACAACAGGCTATAATCCAGATAGAGAAACTCTGCCTCAAAGAAGGTGGAAAGGCAATGACTGACCCAAAAGTTTTCCTCTGACATCCACACACACACACACACCATGGCATGCACACATACTTGCACTTACATGTGAATCCGCAATGAACAATGACATGACCACAAAAAATGTTTATTTAATTATCACTTTTGCTGAACAGGGGCTCGAGGGGAGGCTGTTAACCTGGATGAGGGACACACAAAGAAGAAAGCCTTGCTTCCACACCAGTCAAGGCTTTATTATTATTATTCATACAGAGGTATATATAGGGGAGGCAGGAAGAGGGCAAATAGGATTTTATGGCTATAGGGGAGGCGGGAAGAAGGCACATGGGATTTATGACTGCCTAATGGATTTTATGGCTACCAGAGGGTCGGGGGTCTCTTGAGTGATAGGCCTCAAGAATGTCTGTTGAGATTACAGGCAGGGCAGATTTACATCAGTCCTGTTTGTTTAAGATACACATCTTTAGGTTACATTCTTGTTCTTATCAAAGCAGGCTTTTTGGGAAGGCTTGGTAAATTTCACAGGAACTCAGGAAGCTGAAATCTTAACACAAAGAGTGGAGGCTTCTTCCTCCAAATGGTTGCAGTTTGGCTCAGTGGTCTCCAACAACTTTTGAAATTTTCATTGAGAACTTTACTGTTCTCTTACATGTTGCATTTTGATCATATCCCATAGAGTTATACTTTTAGATTCTTCCCACACCCTCTTCCACAATGTTTCCTGAGCCTTGGAGGATTATACATATAAATATTTAAAATAGATCATTAATAAACTGAATCTCTAGGGTTAGGACCTGAAATTTTGCATTTTAAACGTGACTTTTCATAGAGTGCCTTTGTGGTGGCTAGATTCAGGTGTGCCCCATAAGCTTATGTGCTCTGAAGGCATAGGTCCCCAGCTGGTGGCAATTTGGGAATTAATGCTTTCTGGAGGTGAGGTATTGTTAGAGGTGGGTTTATGAGTATTATAGCCATCATTTTCCTCTGTCATCATGGAGCTTCCCCTTGAGTCTTTAGGCCAAAACAAACCCTTTCCTCCCACAAGCTGCTATTGGTCAGGTGTTTTCAGCTAGCAATGCAAAGCTAACTGCAACGTAGAATTGGTACCAAGAAGGGGGGTGGGGAATTGTTGCTACTAGAAACCTGTCAGTGGCTTTGGTCATTTGGAACTGTCTTGAAGGAGGAATGAGGAAAGATTGGAAACTTTGGCCTAAGAGATGCCTTGCAGTGTTGTGAGTACAGCTTGATGGATTATTCTGGACATAGTTGAAAGAGCTGAATGCAGTAAGAACTATGGACTGCAAGGTTTGGCTGATAAGGGGAGAAAGAGCTTTTCCTGGACTAGACTAGAAGCATTTTCTGTGACGCTTGATGTTATACCTATGTCCTGATAACTTGTGCAGGCTTGCATTGTGGAGAAACAGAATGGTGTGAGCAGAGGGATATGACACAGAAATGAAATCTTTGAGCTGAAACTGCTGCCCATTCAGCTACAATTGTATGAGAGATCACAACCATTGAGACTGGGCCAGCTGACCTGCATTGGGACAGTAGGAAGAATGCAGACTCTTGAAATAAGGGGCCTAAATGCTGAAGGAGTGGTCTGCTCTTAAAAGTCAGAATCCTCCC
This sequence comes from Orientallactaga sibirica, assembly GCA_036365145.1. Classification (NCBI taxonomy): domain Eukaryota; kingdom Metazoa; phylum Chordata; class Mammalia; order Rodentia; family Dipodidae; genus Orientallactaga; species Orientallactaga sibirica. The sequence goes on along the minus strand of JAEOAD010000004.1, from coordinate 51,633,946 downwards.
CACAAGATTAACAAATTGGTAACCCACCTAGTACTATGGACTCTAACAAATGCAGGAAAGAGAGGGTCATTGAATTTGTGGTTTTGTTTTTTGAAAATGTCCATGGGCAATGTGAAGCAGGCTTGTTGGATTACCTGATGGAGCATGAGAATGAACCGTGGGTTGCAGTACAGACCCAATGGAGATGCTAGGACTACGGGATGGCTTCAAGGAGAGCTGCTGGCACCAGATGAAGCTTTCCAGTACTGTAAGTAGCCTGGTTGAAGGGGCATAAGTGGAGCTCCAGAGACTTGTCATTGGTTAGGGTTGTCAGACTTGGAATTACAGTTACAGAGTTTGATGTTTGACCTGTTTGTTTTAGATCTTGTATTGGTTGAATATTTCTTTGCTGTGCCCAGTGTCATCTTTCGCAGTATCAATGTGTATTCTGTACCATCATGTTTTTTTTTTTGTTGTTGTTGTGGTATTATGGCTCAGTTAAAAGATCTGGGACTATGGGATATATGAACATCATTAGGTTTGAAAAATTGTGGGGACTTGGACTGGAGATATGGCTTAGTGGTTAAGGCATTGCCAAAGGATCCCAGTTCGATTCTCCAGGACCCACATAAACCAGATGCACAAGGTTCACATGTATCTGGAGTTTGTTTGCAGTGGCCAGAGGCCCTGGCATGCCCATTTTCTCTCTATCTGCCTCTCTTCTATGTCTCTCTCTGCTTGAAAATAAATAAATAAATAAAATTTTTAAATATTATTGGGACTTTTAAAGTTGGAACTGAATGCATTGCATTTTACAAATGGATGGTTATTAGTTAATGGGGGCCAGGAGCAGAATGTGGTGATTTGATTCAGGCGACCCCCTAATATTATGTGCTCTGAATGCTTAGGTCCCCATATGGATGTAATTTGTGAAATGAAGCTTTCTGGAGGTTGGTTGTTATAGCCAGCTTCCCCTTACCAGTGTTTGGCACACTCTCCTGCTGCTGTTGTCCACCTGATGTTGGCTAGAAGGTGATGTCCAAACTCTGCTTATGCCATGGTTTCCCATGCTGTCATGGAGCTTCCCCTTAAGTCTGTAAATCAAAAGAAACCCTTTTCTTCCACAAGCTTCTTTTGGTCAGGTGTTCTTTGCCAGTAAAGAGAAGCTGACTACAACAGCCATGTACGGAAACCACTGTGGTGTACACTGTTAAATATAGCTTGGCAGTAAGAAAAAACTGTTTTGTTTTAATTCCACTCAAGGTCTTTTCAGCTTTTAGAATTCTTTAAGGATCATGGTTCATATATGTGTTTTTTAAGATGTGTGTCCTGGGTCTATAACAACAGAGTCACCTGGCCAGTTCAGAAATACAGATGCCTAGCCCCTGGCCTGACAAACTAAATAAAAAACTGGGTCTGGGCCCAGTAGTCTGTATTGTAACGAGCTCTGCATGCAATTCTGATGTGAGCTTAGAGTTGAGACCACTGATTTGGCAATGAATAAAAACTACTTCAGTATCCTCTGTTGTCTTTGATCTAGAAGAGACAGTATATATATAAAAAATAAATTTCTGTTTAAAAACTAACTTATTGCCTTAAAGGATGTACTATTGGCAAGAAAAAAAAGGAGCACATTTGCTCTGTGTTTCCCTTTTGGTTGTGCACTGCAGATGTTGGCAGTAGCAGCACTGCAAACATATGCAGGGGGAGAACCTGAGATCAGAACAGAGGAAATCTTTTAAGGTTAAATTCTCTCAAATACTTCCTTTCTAAGACCTCGTGCCAGTTAGTGATTTCCAGGCAGATGTTTTCCATTATATTGCTACTGGGTCATGGCAGAAGCACCACAGTTTGCAGTTACTATGGCAACCACATTTTTTTGGTCCACAGAGAATAGTATACAGCTCAGAGGTGTAGGTTTCCTTTCATACTGGAAATGTTGACCCACTGAAGGAACTGATTATGCTGACAGTACATTTGGTAAATCAGCAGTAAATCTGAAAGATCGTATTTAATGTATATGCTGTTTCTACTGGATGGTCTCCTGCTTCTACTAAGTACATTTTTAGACACATGAAGATCCTGTGATAAGCTCTTTACAAAGCTATACTCTTCCTGAAGATTCTTGAGAAACAGTCACTAGTTTTTGTGATTCATACTCACTGTTTTACATTTTGATCTCATTTTCCCTTTGGCTATTCCCTAAGAAAAATGAGAGCAAGTATTCATTTGCAAGGCACTGATAATCTGATAGCACTATAGATTGGGATCTGCAGATGTGGCATCTAATTGTTTGTAATTTCATTTGGGAACTTGTTATCTAGGGTATCATTGCAAACACAAAAATGCTGTATCAAAATATTGCCATACTTCAGATACTTTGAAAAGTGAGTCAATTATCATTTTTTAAATACTTTATTTATTTATTTATTTATTTATTTATTTATTTATTTATTTATTTATGTGTGTATGAGTGTGCCAAGGTCTCTTGCCATTGAAAACAAATGCCAGGTGCATGTGCCACTATTTATCCAGCTTCACATAGGTGCTTGTGAATCAAATCCAGGCCAGAAGACTTTGAAATCAAGTGCTTTTGACTGCTGAGAAATCTTAGACCCCAATTATCATCTTTTAATTAATTTAAAATTTTAAATTAATACTATGTTAATATATATGGTATTTTGAATATATGTCCCCCAATATATTCAGTGTTCTATTAGTTTATAGTTTGCATCTGCAGCCACCTTGCTGGAGGCAATGTCACTGGGTGGATCTTAAGGTGTGGTGGTGGGTTTGAGATTCCATTGTAAAGATATGCAAAGTGTGCCCAGTGGGAGTTCCTGAAATGTGCTGTGCTGTGTGGCTGGTGACTTTTCTCTCTCTTGCCTGGTCCTGTAAGAGCAGGCCAGCTTCTTTTGCCATTATGGAACTTCCCCTGGATCTGTGAGCTTCAATAAATAATATCCCTTCCTCCATAACTGTGTCTGGTCTGGAAGTTCATCTCAGTGAACCTGAAGCTGTCTGCTACAGAAGTGGTACCAGAAGTGGGGTGAGATGAACCTAACCATATGGATTTTCATCTTTTGGAACCTTTGTTTTGGAGTAATGGGCATGGACTTGGTGCTTGCAACTGAAGATACCTTCTGGAGTGGTAAGCCAAGTATTATGGACTATTCTGATGAGAGTTTGAGAATGCTAAGTGCAGACAGTATTGAACTTCGAGGTTTATGAGCTTTCTAAGGGCAAGGAAAGACTGGAGAGGACTCTGTTGGAACTGGGCTACTGGCATAAGGGATGGTTGTGCTCTGTTACCCAGGCCCAGAGTGTTTTATCAAAGTTAAATTTGTAATGGACTGATGTGCTTGGCTAAAGATATCAGACTGAGAGACTTAAGATTTTAAGTTGGAAAACCTCAAGCAAGTTAAATTAGAGGCACTGAGACTAGTTTTAGGTTTCTGGAGCTGCTATTGTCAACACATTAGCAGTCTTAAGGAAGGTGGAAGGAAGGTGGAATGACTGCTTTACATTAAAACAATGGAGAGGATGCCCGAGGAAAGACTATTAGAAATGCAAACTTTTTTGAAAAGAGTGTTGACTGGAGAAGAAACCTGCTTTTCAAAGCTATGATTTATTTCATCCCTGGATTAAGAATATGGCTGTGTCCTGCACACCTGGTATTAATTTTGGAAGCATGAAAAATGCATGGAGTGGTCATGAATTGCACATGGTTCCAGGAGCCGCTGCTGAGATACGGAATGAGGTAGGGTGTGAGGCCCTTATAGTCTGGAAGAGCCTTTGGAAGATGGACCATGGTTTGCATGGAGACCTGAAGATGTTTTGGATGTACCAGGACTATGCAAGGGTTACCATGGAGTACAGTGTTGGCCTGGGATGGAAGTTTTCCCTGGCTACTCTGCACAGCTGGAGGGGCAGAACTGGAAAACCTGGAGACTGTCAGTCTCTGGTTATATTGAACTTGAACTACAGAAGTTTGATGACTGCTGATGGTGGTTGAGTTTCTAGTTGTTCTTGTTTCTCCTTGCTATGCCTTATACCAGTTAAAAATGTTTTCTCTGTGCCTTTACATGTTGAAAGTATTTAACTTGTTTGATTTTACAGGACTCACTATCTTAAGTTGGTCAAGACTATTAGAACCTTTGAAATTGGACTGAGTACAATTTACAATGTGTGATAGTTATAAATCTATTGGGGCCCAGGGGTGGAATGTGGTAGTTTGAATATATGTCCCCCAATATATTCAGTGTTTTATTAGTTTATAGTTTGCATCTGCAATCACCTTGCTGGAGGCAATGCCACTGGGGGCTGATCTTAAGGAGTGATGGTGGGTTTGAGACTCCATTGTAAAGATATTCAAAGTGTGCCTAGGGTGAGTTCCTGAAGTGTGCTGTGCTGTGTGGCTGGTAGGCTTTGCTCTCTTGCTTGGATCTGTGAAGGCAGGCCAGCTTTTTCTCCCATTATGGAACTTCCCCTGGATCTGTAAGTTTCAATAAATAATATCCCTTCCTCCATAACTATGTCTGGTCTGGAAGTTCATTTCAGTGAACCTGAAGCTGTCTGCTACAGTATATGATAATTTTTCTCTCAAGTTTTATCTATAACCTACTGAAATTGTGTTCTGCTTGGTTTATAACCTGTGTGAGAGTGGAAATATTTAAAACAGAGGGATTTTAAATTATGGCAGCTATTTTCAGTTCTATGTTTCAGTGAAATCTGGGTCTAAGTGCAAACTTCATCTAGTCACCTAGGAAAGCTCACTCTATGTTTCTCTGCTTTCTATTTATTTCCACAATGCTTAAATGTTTTTGTCTTGGAATATTTTGATCAGGTATCAGTCATATATTCATCTACTGATGGGCAATTTTTTTCTCTTTAGTCAATTCTTTATATTTAAGTTTCATTATTAAAATCTATAATCTCAGCTGGGTGTAGTAGCACATGCCTTTAATCCCAGTACTTGGGAGGATGAGATAGGATAAACACCATGAATTGGAGGCTAGCCTGGGCTAAAGAGTGCATTTCAGATCAGCCTGGGCTACAGTGATGGCACACGCCTTTAATCTCAGCACTCGGGAGGCAGAGGTAGGAGGATCGCTGAGAGTTCAAGGCCACCCTGAGACTACATAGTTAATTCCAGGTCAGCCTGGACCAGAATGAGACCCTACCTTGCAAAACCGAAAAAAAAGAAAAAAAGAAAAGAAAAGAGAAGAAAAAGAAAGCTTAAAAATTATAATTCTGAAAATTTAAAATGACTCTGGTTTTGTTTCATTGAAAATCATAACATTACTTACATACCTTCATTGGCAAGCTTCTCTTAGTTACAGACATGACTGCACTTGGCACTCGGCAGGTTTATCTTCCTGCTTTCTATTAGTGGCATGTAAATTGTGTTATTTCTCCACCATGGACTATGTGCCCCCTGAAGTCCAATATTATTCCTTTGGTTTATTTTCTTAGTCCTTGTAATACACAAATAGATGCTTGTTATAACCACTTGAAATATAGTATAAAGTTGTTTATAAAACTGTAAACTCAAATGGATGCTGCAATATGTAAGCCTAGTGTGCCAATCTTTTTTGTAGGTTTAAGGCACATATATGAATCATATCTTTAGGATCTGAACACAGCAAGTGTTAATCTGGTGCTATTTTATAATTCCTGAAGTTTCCAAGTATTCTAAAATTAGCGTGCATTGTTTTATAATTTTAAAGAAACACATGTTACAAAACTAACAATGAGGGCTGGAGAGATGACTTAGTGGTTAAGGTGCCTGCCTGCCAAGCCTAAGAACACCCTTTAGATTCTCCAGGTCCCACATTTAGGCAGACGCAAAAATGATGTGAGCGCACATTGCCATGCTTGCCCACAACGGGGCACATGCATCTGGAGTTTGTTCACAGAGGCTGAGAGGCCTCTGGCATACCCATTCTCTTCCTCTCTGCCTCTTCCTCTCTGTCTCTCTCAAAATAATAATAATAATAATAATAATAATAATAATAATAATAGAAAATTAACAATGAAGAGCCAGTCGTGATGGCACACAGCTTTAAATCCAGCATTAATGAGGCAGAGATAGAAGAACTGCCATGAGTTTGAGTCCAGCCTGGGAAAACAAAGTGTGTTCCAGGTCAACCTGGGCTAGAGTGAGACCAAATAATAATAATAATTAATAATGATAAAATAAACAAATAACAATGAAAATTAAACTCAATAGCCACCTAGCAAACACAAGTGGTGTGAGCATGTTTTTCTCTCCCTCCACTCCCTCGGAAACTAAGTATTAGATTTAGACAAGATTAAGGCTTTTTATCACAGAGTTTTTACATCTGCATTCAGATAGAAGTCCAGAATTCCGGTTCTCTACATCTTGGCCTATTCATTTTTGTTAGTTCCCCACTGTCTTCTATTCTGTGTTGGTCTTTTGGAGAATGGAGACTGATAAAGTTTAAGAACTGGAAGTAACATGAGATTCATTAGGACACAGATTCCACTCTCCAAGGTTGGAGGATCAGGCAGCTCCTTGTGAAGCGGGCTGGTTGGAGACTGATGTCTAGAGAACCCAACATCTGCCAAGAGTGGGCAGTGAAAACTCAGCTCCAGTCCATTGTTGTCAAAGGAGAACACAGACTGCCTCTGCCAGTTTTGTCTAACGGATCCAAACATTGGTTTCTAGTTTTTATAATTTTTATGTTTTAACACAGTCTCACTCTAGCATAGGCTGACTTGTAACTTACTCTGTAAACCAGGATGGCCTGGAACTAATGGTGATCCTACTATGTCAGCCATCTAAGTGCTGGGATTAAAAGTGTGAGTCACCACAGCCAGCTGGACTTTTAAATTAACAGCCTAATTTTTATTGTTTTTTTATTTTTATTTGTTTATTTGAGAGTGACAGACAGAGAGAGAAAGAGGCAGATAGAGAGAATGGGCACACCAGGGCCTCTAGCCACAGCAAACAAACTCCAGATGCATGTGCCACCTTGCACATCTGGGTTACGTGGGTCCTGGGGAATCGAGCCTCAGACTGGAGTCCTTAGGCTTCACAGGCAAGTGTTCAACCACTAAGCCATCTCTCCAGCCCCAGCCTAATTTTTAAATATTGGGCAACTTACGTATGTGAAAAGGTTTCATCTGTCAAACAAGACATGTCTTCAGGCCAAAATAGCCCATCAGCTGCCACTTTTGAAAAGTATGATTAAACCTGATTCTTGTTGCACAGGTGAGGAAACTAAAGTTCAAAATGATAGAAAAGCTTTGTCCAAGGCCATTCTCAATCTTAGACTAACACTTTCTTAATCATGGATCCTGGTGACTTGAAACTGCTATCTCCTGAAATATCTTAAATGAGGCTGGAGTCATTGCAGCTGCTGCTCCAATAAAAGCATGTGTTTGTGAACCAATAAGTGGCAGGAATGTCTTATTTTTAAGTTTATTAATGAGGTCTGACACCTGAGAGGAAGGCAGAGTAATAATATTAAATTTCTATTCATTGTTTTTTCTGACCTCTTTTTTTAATGTGTGTGTGCGGAGGGTGCATGATACATGTATGGTTATGTGCATGCCACAGTGTGTGGTCAGAGGACAACCTCAAAGTGTTTGTCCTCTCCTTCCACCTTCTTTTGAGACAGAGTCTCTCATTGCTTGGCCATTGTGTACACTAGTCTAGCTGGGCAGTGAGCTCCCAGATTCTGGTTCCACTTCTGCTTGTCTAGGCATGTTCAGATCACAGATGGCTATGTCACTTTGTACATGGCTTTATTTATGTGGGTGCTGGAGATGATTAAAATCAGGCTGACAGGCTTGTAAGCAAGTGCCTTTAAAGACTGAGCCATCTCCCCAGTGCCCCCCCTTTTAAAAATAATCTTTTAAATAGAATTTTAATGTCATTTTTTAAGTAGAAAATTTGTATGGACACATCACATGTTGGTACCATCATTTCCCTCCTCCATGCCCCCACTCCACCATGGTCCCCCTTAGTGAAATTGCTGGTTTTCACTATGAGGTTGTAGATTATGAGATGTGAGAGCAGCCGTCAGTCATTGTAGGCGAGGGTGGGGGCCAATGCCTCTGGATATTCCCTCCCACCCTGTGGCTTTTACATTCTTTCTGCACACTATTCCACAAAATTCCCTGAGCCTTGATGGGTTGTTTTAAATCTACTTTGGTGTTGAGCTCTTAGCAGCTTCTGGATTTCTGCTTTGGTGTGTTTTGTGTATCCTGAGTGTCTGTCTCCATCACCCTGGCCTGTTATATCTTGATAAGAACACACTAGTTGTATCTAAATGAGATACATTTGAAATTATGAAAGAAATTATGGTACCATGAGTGGTTGCTTGCGATTGCAGGGTTAACTACACACCCTTCACATCTGTACGTGGTACCCTGGAAACTGAATGACTGCTAAAACTATGCTTGAAACTCAAGATCAGGCTGAGAGAACAGGGTGAGTCTGCTAGTACAGCCATGGTCACACCTTGATGTGATGCTTTTTAAGAAAACACCAGTCCTCCCTGCCACGTGCAATAAGTCTTCCTGTAGACTAGAGGATTAGAGTTCCTAGAGTTCCTGGCTTTAAGCTCCCAACCACCACCTATGCTGGAGAGTCAATAACTGGTTCTAGAATTGTAATCTCACCGACTCCGAGTCCTCATCTTCTACTTCTTCCTCATTATTTACTCTGCTGGCTAATTTTTAGCTCTCAAATACTGCAAAATTCTTATTACCCTTGTCTATCGGATAACTGACCATACACTCACTCTTCCAAGGAAGATTAACTTTCAGGATTTTATGATAATTTCTGTCCTAATATTTAAAGATTTGTTACTTAGCACTTTCAGGAAGAAAAAAATATGAATATAGAGATTTACTTATACACTTAAGTGCTGAGCACTTTCATAATCTGTATTTAATACTCTGTGTACCTTTAGATGAAGGTTTATACAGCAGAAATAATATAAGTTTAGGCATTTTAAACTTAAGCTCAAAAATATTTGCCTAGTGCATATAAAACTTTAAGTCAATGTTTGTTAAAATGTAGTGTAGAGAACTAGGTTTCTGTAATTTATTAACATACATATATACTCATGTACATATGTGAAAACACACACATGCACACAGAAAAAAATTACTGGATTTTGGGTATGCTGTCTTTGCTTACTTATTCTAAAACTGCAAAGCTTATGTTAATTATCACTAGGAGTATATATTTTAAATAATCAACCCACTTTGGAGGATGATGCCAAAGAATTTCAGCAAGATGCATTCACCATGAGACCTGGAAAGCCATACATGTGCTTTCAAATCCCATTTTGCTTTTGAGTCCTAGTTCACTCAGCCCGCCAGCTGGGTGACTATGGGCAAACAATTTGATGTCTTGAATGGAAATTGGAGAAATAATACCTGTCTCACAAGGTTGCTCTTAAAAAGAGAAGAGTTATGTAAAGACCTTGGAATACAGAGGTCCTCAGTATATATCAACAAATCTGCACTCTCTCTCTATTTCCTCCCATCTCCTGACTACCAATCAGTGTACATACATTAATATATATGTACATGACTCTTTGCAGGCTTGACATATGTATGTATACATGTGACTCTGTGTTAACATAATTCATGCAACTTAATGGATCAGCTAGGACTCCTTGATATCAAACAATAGATTCAGAGGACAATCACTTATTGTTAGACATTTGGGTTATTTTCAGATTGTCTTTCAGAAATAGCTTTGTATGAACAGCTTGGAAGAAATTGCTTGTTTGCTTTTAGATTACTTTTGAGGTGGTCTCTTTTTCTATTTCCTAAAGTGAAATTACTAGGTCAAAGGAGAAAAAAAATTACACAGCTTTTGTCACATGCAGCAAGACAAAAAACTTAAATCAATTTATAATGTCATTTAGAATATACAGCCCTCTCTTTTTAGCCCATCATGTCACCAGTGAATTTTCACTGTTTTTTGCTAGGTTAGTAGGCATAAAATTGTACCTTAACCTTGTTGTAAGGCAATTTAATTTCCAAAATTCTATGGCTTTTTAACCATGCTTGTTTGCCTTCTTTGTTTTTTGTATGCTAGATGTCTGCTTTATATCTTTGGTATTTATTCACTAGAATCTCAATTTCCAAAAAGCCAAGCATGCAGTATCCACCTTTAATCCCAGCACTGGGGAGATGGAGACAGGCGAATCCTTGGGGCTCACTGGTTAGCTAGTTAGCTGAATTGGTGAGCTCTAGGTTCAGTGAGACAGCTTGTCTCAGAAATAAGGTGGAGGGGCTCAGAAGGTGACTCACCAGTTAAAGACCTTTGCTTGTAAAGTCTTGAGTTCCCAGACACCCATATAAACTAGACCCAGAAATTGGCACATGTGTCTGGTGTTTGCTTGCAGTGGCCAGAGATGCTGGTGCACCCATACACACACAAACTTATACAGATCAATAAATTTTATTGTTTTACTTTTGATTTATTTGCAAGCAGAGCAAGAAAGAGAGATAAAATGGGCTCACTGGGATTTCTTGCTGCTGCAAATGAACTTTAGACACTTGTGTCACTTTGTGCATCTTACACTGTGTGGTCCTGGGGAATCAAACCTGGGCTAGTAGGCTTTGAAAATGCCATTAACTGCTGGGCCATCTTTCCAGCCCTGTAATTATTTTGTGAAAGAGAAAAAGCAAGAGTGAGAGTGAAAGAGAAAGAGAAAGAGAGAAATGGTGCACCCAGGGCTCCAGTCACTGCAATCAATTTCAGATGCATGTGCCACCTTGTGCACATGTGCAACCTTGAGTGCTTGCATCACCTTGTGCATCTGGCTTACATGGGACCTGGAGAGTCAAACATGGGTCCTTAGGCTTCACAGGCAATCACCTTAACTGCTAAGCTATCTCTCCAGACCAGCCCAGTAATTTTTTTTAAAGGAAAAGAAGTAAGACTGCAAAGCCTAAGAACCTAGGTTCACCTCTCCAGTACCCACATAAGCCAGATGCATATGGTGACACGTGTGTCTGGAGTTCATTTCCAGTGGCTGGAGGCCCTAGTGCACCTATTCTCTTTCTCCTCTTCCTCTCTCCCAAATAAATAAATTAATTAAATAACAACTTTAATTTTTTTATATTTATTTATTTGAGAGAGAGAGTAAGAGGCAGAGAAAGAGAGGCCCACCAAGGCCTCCAGCCACTGCAAACAAACTCCAGATGTATGCGCCCCCCTTGTGCATCTGGCTTACATGGATCCTGGAGAGTTGAACCTGGATCCTTTGGATTTGTAGGCAAGCGCCTAAACCACTAAACCATCTCTCCAGCCCTAAAATATTTTTTTAAAAGGAATAAAGTGAAGAGTGATAGAGGAGCACACTGATGTTGACTTCTGGCCTATACATATGCAAGTATACACACGCATGTGAACTATATATACACAAGCACACACATGCATATACACCACACATCCACATGCATATGCACTATACATATGCAAACACATACATGCACGATACATACACAGGCACACACACACACACACACTAAATATATACAAGCACACACATGCATATACATTCTACATACACAAGCACACACATATGCATACACTATGTATCTGCATGCATATACACTATACATACACTATATATCCACAGCACACATATGTGCTTGCACTATACATGCACAAGCACACATGCACATGTACTCTACATACAAAAGTACACACAGGCATATGCACTCTACATGCACAAACACACACAGGCATATGCACTGTGCATACACTATACATACAAAAGCACACACATGCACATTCACTATACATATACAAGCACATACATGCACATGTACTCTACATACACAAGCACACACATGCACATATACTAATAGCTACACAAACACATACATGTACATGCAGTATACATATACAAGCACACATATATGAACTATACATACACAAGCATATGCACTATACATACACTATGTTTATGCATAAACACTCACACACATGTGAACAGATGTATACATATGCCCATACACCACAGACACATAAACATTTTAAAAAAATCCAGAATTTAAATTTTCAGATAAGCTCTCCAGCCAACTTCTTGTTTTAGAGCCAATACCATAATACCTAATCACCGCTTCTTTAGGACCATTGTCATGTGACACCCATGCTGTTCACATTCACCAAGTATGTCTATGATGCCAGTTGTTCTTAACAGAAAGACTACCAGGCTGAGAAAGTCAAGTGTTGTATGTTCTCTCTCATATGCAGAGCCTCGCTTCAAAAGTTTAGATTTGTATGTGAGTTGTACTAAGAGTTAGTAGTAGAGGACAGCCAGAAAGGAGCCATGAGGGGGAGAGGAGAAGGCAGGACGTAAGGGAAAGGTATAGTAGATATGTAAGAAGAAGGGCAGAATAGTGGCAGTGAAAAGGTCTAAGTGGGGTCAGGGAAGGGAGACAGAGGACATAAGGGGGTAGGAGGAACATTAATAAAAATTAAACATGTTGTAAATAAGCCATATGGAAATCTACTTCATTGCTAACTGAAGAGTATATACCTTTAACAAAGAAATTTGGGGGTGGAGAAATGGCTTAGCAACTAAGATGCTTGCATGCAAAGCCTAAGGACCCAGGTTCAAGTCCCTGGTACCCATATAAGCCAGATACACAAGATGTCACATGCATCTGGTGTTCATTTGCAGTGGCTAGAGATCTGGTGTGTCTGTGTTCTCTCTCTCTCTCTCTCTCTTTCTCTCTCATAAATCAATAACTATATTTTTTGAAAAAAGAAAGTTTGGGCAGATGTAACCTGTGGGGATGAATAATGTTATGCCCAGCAGCCATATATAGTTACAGAAAATGTCCATGCCATGCCAAGGGTGGGATCCCTCCAAGTGAGTTGTTGGCCAGGGAGGTCCTATTGCCCCCACACAATACAGGCTATTGCCAAGGCTTTTGATTGCCCAACAGAACTAGATGGTAAGACCCTATTGCTAAACATACCAGTTTTGTCTGCAGATCACTGAGAAATCATGCTGGAGCTGAGCTGGAAGCCTCCTTGCTGTCATGATGTCAAAGTGCTATGCAACGTGTTAGGAAAGAGAAGTTATCAGTGGTGTCAACAGGCAGTGGACCCTGCAAGTTACAAGGCTTGCCAACTAGGTCAAATGTGTCAACTGGTGCAATAGAGACAGGTCTGCTATGGGGGAAACTAACTGTTCACTGATTGGATTTGAAGTCTGTTCCTTGAAAGGGAATTCATGCCTGGTGCTGAAAACCTAGTCAAAACCCGATGGCTGGAGAAGTCATAAGCCCTGGAGCTAAGCTTTTGCTGTTATCTGGCTAAATGGAGATGTTATGCCCAACAAATTGTATGTATAATATTTATGTTTATGCTCATATATTAATGCTATTCTCACTTTTGGTTAGTGAAGCTTCTCTTTCAGTTGGCAGTGACACTGGGAAGACTCAAAACTCATCAAAGTGCTGAAAAGAAGAGACAGTGGAGTGTTCAGCACTAAGACATCTCCATCACACTCTCCAAGGCTCAGGGACCTTTTCAGTAGAGGTGGTGGGAAGAATATAAGAGCCAAAGGAGGGGGTGGAATGCTGTCTTCCAGACACAAAGTGACTGTTGCATTCACGACCTCATAGTGACTAATCTACTTACCTAAGACCTGCACAACAGTGGGGCAAAATGAAAAATGATGACATTAAAATAGAAGCAGGGGCTAGAGAGATGGTTTAGCTGTTAAGGTGCCTGCCTGGGAAGCCTAAGAAGGCTGGTTTGATTCTCCAGGTTCCACGTTTAGCCAGATGCAAAGTGCCCCAAGGGCATAATGCAGCACTAGCCCACAAGGGGGCGCATGTGTCTGGAGTTTGTTCACAGTGGCTGAGAGGTTGCTGGCGTGCCCATTCTCTATCTGTCTTTTTCTCTCTCTCTGTCACTATCTCTCTCAAAAAAAAAAAAAAAAGAAGCAGAACTAGTTGAAAAGAAGACGGTTTGGTACAGATGGGATACAAGAGGCGAAGCAAAGAAGGGTGTTGAGAAGGGATTATGATCAAGGTATATTTTGTATGTGTATGGAGGTTTTTAGTAAAATTAAGAAAAATACAGAAAGCCCATCATCCTAAATGTATATCACTAATATACCCATAGGTATGCCTTTAAGTGGGATCTTGAATATTTTTAACTTAATGTGCAAAGGGACTAGACCAGAGTGTGAAAATCTTGTCTGAGGAACAGCTCTGTGATTAGTATTTCTCCCTGTGGTCAAGTCCACTTGGTGTCTGTGTGCTCTGTTCTTTAGAAGCAGCCTTAACTTTAGACAGCAGGTTACATCACAGTGGTGGCTTAGCAATATTACTGGACTTGTTGCTCTAGTCTTGGTCTGGACTTCAGTGCTGGAACCCAAGGGTACAGATAAAACCGATTTCTAGCTTTGCTCTGAGGATGAACTGTCTGGTTCCCTAAGTGAAACTTGTCTGAGGAAAGGAGAGCTGTTCTCTGACCCACTGACTGTCCTGACCAACTTCCCGACTTCTCTAGGCCTCAGAGGCTGTGCAATGTCTCTGTCAGTACTTGAGAGATCAAAAACTAGGGGAACATGACACAAAACTGGAAGCTCTGCAGTTGATCTCCATAGCAAAGAGTGCTTGTTAGTTCCATTGCTGTTGGAAAAGCTTTTCTTGTGCCAAGTACACAAAACTAAGGGCTCAGCTGTACACGCAGGACTCAAGTACTGACCTCTCCAAGTTGGAACCCGCATGTCTTGTAAAGGAACAGCAGTGAAGCCTCGGTGCTTAAAGAAAAGAAGCAGGAAGAGAAGTCTGGACATGAGAACTGGCAGTCAGTCATTCACAGAAGCACTTCACTAGATGTCACCTCTCACCCGAACCACACTGAAGGTTTCATGGCAGGACAAATAGCAGGAAAGCTGCATTCAGTTTCCTGCTGCAGAGCTCACACTTCTCCCCGAGCCTGAAGTGGTGGAATATCTGTGAGTACAAAATCACAAAGCCAACTTTATCTTTAAGCAAGGGAGTTAAAAGTCCATGAGGCTTTGATATTTGAGCAGTAATGTCATTACTAAACTATCATGTGATTTGATATCATATGAGCTTATAGAAAAATCTGAAAAATACATAAAACAGAAAAGATAAATCAACTTATTCCAGAACTGAAATTATAATGTTTGATATAATATATATATATATATATATATATATATATATATATATATATATATATATATATATATGGTGAGTAGGTATATGCCCCCAAGGAAGTTAGCCTATAAAGTGTAAGTTATGAACTTTTTCCATGTCAATATTGATACTACATAATTGAGATTCTATAAGGTATAAGCTTTAATGGAATTTTCTGATGTGGTTTATACTAATGTGTATGATGGCAAAAATCTTACTAAAAATAATAACATTTTCTATTAAAGTGATTGTTAGATTTTTTTTAAAAACTCTCATAGTAAGCCAATTACTTTTATAAAAACCGAAAAGGCAACATAGTGCTGAGAAGAAGGGATGGAGGAGTGCCCAGCACTGAAACACCTCTGTCACACCCTACAAGGCTCAGGGACCATTGCGGAAGAGGGGGCGGATAGAATGGAAGAGCCAAAGGAAGGGTATGACTTCTTACAATGCACCTGCCCAGACAGAAACTGGCCTCGATATCCATGACCTTGCAGTGCCTAGCAATACCTTCGCAAAACCCTCAAAATAGAAGAAAAAGATGATGACATCAAATTTAAAGAGAGACTAATGGAGAGAGGGAGGGGATATGATGGAGACTTGAGTTCTAAAGTGGAATGGGGGTAGGGAAGGGAAATATCAGGTGTTTTTTTTTTTGTATGTAAGTATAAAAGTCAATAAAAAACAATAATTAAAAAAAAAAAAACATTTACACACCAGGGAGCACATACCTTTAGTCCCAGCACTCAGAAGGATGAGATAGGAGGATCACTGTGAGTTCAAGGCCAGACTGGGGCTACAAAGTGAGTTCAGGTCAGCCTAGGCTAGAGTGAGACACTACCTCAAAAAACAACAAACAAAAATCTAGTTACTATGACAATTCCAATATTATAACCCTTCTCACCTACCTTTCTTTATTGAAAAATATCAACTTTCTATAAACTAAAATAAACTGATAGGAATAAAATTAGATTTTTTATTTTTGTCCCAAATTGACTTGGAGTAATATTATATATTCAATGATATCTTAGAACAACTTCTTATCTATCGAGAAAGAGAGAGAGAGAGAGAGAGAGAATTGGGGATTAAGCACAGTACCTTGTGAGTGTTAAAGCTTGCTTTCTACTACTGATCTACACCCTCAGCTCTGGATACCTTTCATCTATCTAGCTCAATGCTAAACAATGTAGACCATCTGGCCATCAACATGCTCTAATGACTCACTTACATACTAAGCTGTTTCTTATCCTTTGGTGACAGAGTGAAAGTTCTTTGAGCTTTTTCTTTAACATGTAACCAAGGGTCAGATTACAATTCAAAGCTGATAACTGCAATCTCTGATAACAAGTTATTCATAAGCCCAAATCAACAAACTACTATTTTTTTTTAAGATTTTATATTTATTTATTTATTTAAGACAGGGAGAGAGAGAGAATGAAAATGGCTACGTCAGTGCTTCCAGCCACTGTAAGTGAACTCCAGATGCATGCACCACCATGTGCATCTGGCTTACGTGGGACCTGGAGAATCGAACCAGGGTCCTTAGGCTTCACAAGCATCAGCCTTAACCGCTAAGCCATCTCTCCAGCCCACACTATTATTTTTTTAATGATGAATCTTCATCGCCTTTTATAATTTATTCTTTCAGCAAGTATTTATTTCAAAATATCAACAATTTATTTAAAATTGTTAGATTCAGACGTTGTACTAAACAAACACGTGTATGAGGATACCTGCATAATATAATTATTATCTCTCTAAGGCACCTCTGTGAAAAAAAAAAAAAAAGGATCAGTGCTAGTCGTATCATGATAGTAAAAAAGAAACTGAGGTTTAGAGAGGTTACACACAGAGCCAGGTCTAGAATCCAGACTCTTCATCTGGAACCCACACTTTATATTTTTATTTTTTTAATTTCACCTTACTAGGTATTGAGGATTAAAAGATCAACACATTTAATTTCCCTGACCCTCACAAAGCTTAGTCTAGTTAGAGAGATAGATATTAACTAAACCATCACAAACATATAAAAAATAGTACTATGCTTTATAAGATGAAAACAGAATACTAGAACAAAATCAAAAGGAAGTGATATGATCTATAGATTGTGGATGTTATAAACATGAAGACTTGCATTCAGAGGAGGAAAAGTGTAAGATCTAACCCTCCAGCAGATCCAGCGTGTGCTATTCCTCTCTTCCTTGTACAAGATACCTTCTTCTAGCATCCATAAAGTCATAACACCCACCCATAAAGCTTTAGCCCTTATGACCTAACCCTCTCCAAAGATCGCACACTTAATGTCCACACTTCGGAGACTTGGATTTCAACAGATAAATGCAGAGCGGGCACACATTCAGACTACGGTGCTGGAGAAGAGAGAAAGTTCTGAGAAAAAATTAGCTTGGAGAAGCATTCCCAGTGTAAGGAAGCATTAAGTTGGTAAAGATAAGTAAGGTCAAGTGGAACATATATGACAAAAAACAAAAACAAACAAACAAACAAACAACAAAAAAAACAGGCTCTGAGGCAAGAGAGAACATGGCCGGAGGCAACCAAGTTGAGTGTTTCTGAAAGAAATGGACAAGGCTTCAGAACAACCGATGTCTTGTCTCAGGCTGTGTATCTAAACAGAATGTTTATTTAATTACAACATCATGATAAGCTTAGAAGTTCAAAAAATAAACTGAGTTATGGGATAAGGCAGCTCAAGCATACAGCTTTACATTCGGCCAGATAGAAGTAATCAAGTTCAAGTACGTTTTATAGTCTAATTCTCACACAGGTAAATCAGGTGACCCACAACAATCAACAGAGTCTGGGATAAATCCCAAAACTATCTATTTTTCTTTTCTTTTTACTTTTTTTAATTTTTTATTTTTTTTTTGAGGCAGGGTCTGATTCTAGTCCAGGCTGACCTAGAACTCACTGTATAGCTCAGGCTAGCCTTGAGCTCACTGGTAACCCTCC
Organism: Orientallactaga sibirica; assembly: GCA_036365145.1. Classification (NCBI taxonomy): domain Eukaryota; kingdom Metazoa; phylum Chordata; class Mammalia; order Rodentia; family Dipodidae; genus Orientallactaga; species Orientallactaga sibirica. The sequence goes on along the minus strand of JAEOAD010000004.1, from coordinate 51,615,802 downwards.
TACATCATATTTCCACATGCTGGGCTTAGGGGTGTGAGCCACTGTACCTTTCCCCAAAACTATTTCTTGAGAATTTTTAGTTGTGTTACTTTCATGTGAGAAATTACATAAGAACACCATGATTGGATACTGTGAAATGGAAATGCACATCATTGAGACCAACCACTCAAAATTTCTATTTTTATGGAAATTGGTAGTCAGGAAAAGCACGCAAGAAGGAGATGATTAATATGTATGTGCAAAGATTTGGCTCCTGATAAGTACCCATGTGATAACACCGGCTCTACTCAGCACATTAGGGAGATGTGGCAAGATGTCTGATTTGTCTTAGCAACCGCCCCAGGAAGTGAAGCTTGGCTCAGGCAATTCCATCTTAGCAAAGGCCAGATCTGCATATTATTAACATTTGTGTTGGTGGGTTCCCAAAAATGGGTGTCGTGTAACCCAAAATGAATGTTATAATGGAAAGACTCCACTCGCTCTAAGCGTGTGAAACCATCTGAGGGAAGCAAAGAATCAGACATGTCTTCAGCACAAACGGTTGGTGTCAAAACTAGTGGCATCCATCTCTGCTCAGCAGCTGCACGCGCATGGCAAGCAGGGAGCTATCTGGCTGGGAATGTCTGCTTCTCACGTCAGAATTTCAAGTTCAGGGAGAACAGCAATACCTCATAGAAGTGAAGTGGGTTTTCCTTCCCCGCTATAGCTTGAGCCTGAAGCAAAAGTGAAACATGACACAGTGGCATTATCATGTTTAAAACAAGAACAACAACATCCACATCTTTCTATCATAAGAGTGGCATTTCAGGAGGAAGTATGTCTGCTCAGTTGTTGACTATTTATGCACCACAACTGCCTTAATGTTTCCTTTGTAAGTCATCATTCTGAGAGATGCAGTATGGGCCTGAGACTGACTTATTTACTCTATACAAAAAAAAAAAAAAAAAAAAAAAAAAGAAAAAGGTTTGTATCAAGCTCAATTATTTAGAAAGCTTATATAATATGCACTTTTGCAAGCTGAAGAATACAGATATTGAGAAACATTATTTACTTAAGAGATAGATAGATAGATAGAGAGAGAGAGAGAGAGAGAGTGTATGTGTGTTTGTGTTGGTATGGGTATCTCGGGGCCTCCTGCCATTGCAAATTAACTCCAGATACATGAGCCACTTGGCATCTAGCTTTAAGTGGGTACTGAGAATTGAACCCAGGCTGTCAGGCTTTACAAATAAGCATCTATAACCACTGAGCAATCTCTTTTGGTTTTTCGAGGTAGGGTCTCACTCCAGTCCAGGCTGACTTGGAATTCACTCTGTATTCTCAGGGTGCCCTTGAACTCATGACAACCCTCCTACCTCTGTCTCCCGAATACTGGGATTAAAGGCATGTGCCACCATGCCTGGCTTAGAATACAGATTTTTAAATTTAGTTTTCCAGAGAAACTATCAGAATTGTTGGTCCAAGATTCCTTTTTGCTTGAAAGAGAGAACACAGGTAAAATTTGCTAATCAAGAAACGTGCAGCATATTGTCTAGGTTTGAACCCAAGGTAGATTTTTTCTTTGTAGCAGTTATTTTTTTGTGGCTGGAACAAAGCACTCAACAAGAAGCAGCTTACTGAAGAAAAGGATTTATTTGCAGTTTCCCGTTTCAAGGGGAAGTTTCATCATGGCAGGGAAAGCATGACAGGAGCAGTCAGCCAGGTGTCATGTCTTCTCAGCAGACAGGAAGGAGAGACAGAGCTAGCTGAAAGTAAGGGCAAGAGGGTCTGGGCTACATCACTCCAATGTCTGCTCCTCATGACACACTTCCTCCAGCAAAGCTCTACCTCCCACAGGTTCCACAACCTCCCCAAGCAGGGCCATCCATTGGGTATTAAGTATTCACATAAGGCTAAGGGGAACATTTCAAATTCAAACCATGGCATTCCACCAGGTTCCCCTTGGTAGAAATGAAGTGAATGCTGAAAGGAAGGTGCTCCCATAATACCCTACTCAACATGACTAGAGTTATTTCAGAAACTCAAGGAAAAGCCTAGATGTTAGAAGCATATGGAAGTGTTCTTATTTTATTTTTTTAATATTTTACTTTTATTTATGCATTTATGTATGAGACAGTGAGAGAGAGAGAGAGAAAGAGAGAGAGGGTGCACCAAGGCCTCCAGCCACTACAAATGAACAAATGCATGTACTACCATGTGCACCTGGCTTACATGGGTTCTGGGGAATTGAATCTGGGTTCTTAGGTTTTGCAGGCAAGCACCTTAATTGCTAAGCTATCTCTCCAGCCCAGATGGGGGTGTTCTTAACAGCTATTTGGGCCAGATGGATATGTCAAAAACAGTAGTCTTCAATCCCTTACAAGAAATTGGTAGTCATCTAAGATTCATAGTCTTTGCTAGAAGATGAGAAAGAGAATTGCTAACATTTCTTATGAGTCCTACTCTCTTCATTTATAAAGTGCTTTTTACTTGTAGATGTTTTAAAGTGACATGGGGTTAACTTAGATTTTGTGGAAATTGTTTTGTGGAATTGTTAATTCTCCAACAGTTTGGAAATAGCTCATGTAAACAAACTTGCCATGTGGGTTCCAAAGAGAACCTATGGCTTCTGCAACTTGGATAAAGAAAAGTTTGCTTTGGGATGAAGGGCTAACATTCTTTTTTTTTTATTATTTTAAATATATGTATTTATTTATTTATTTATTTATTTATTTATTTATTTATTTATTTATTTATTTATGAGAGAGAGACAGATAGAGAGAAAGAGAATGGGCACACCAGGGCCTCCAGCCATTGCAAACGAACTCCAGATACATGTGCCCCTTCATGCATTTGGCTTGCATGGGTCCTGGGGAATTGAACCTGGGTCCTTAACTACTTAGCCATTTTTCCAGCCTGGGTTAACATTCTTAATAAGCCCAACTCACAGGGGACACCATTATAAAGCACAAAAGAAACAGTCTACCTCTCAAATTTATTTCTTTGAGCTCAGCCTTGTAGAACAGGCCTGTGATCTCAGCTAGTTAGGTGGCTCAAGCAGGAGGGTCATAAGTTAATAGCCTGCCTTACTTACCGGGAATGTGCAAGTTCAGCCTAGGCAACTTAATGATACTGAGTCTCAAGGATAAATAAATCAACAAGATAAGAAGCAAAAGACAAAATTAAAAATGAAACTGGAGATATAGCTTCTGCCTAGCATATGTGAGTCCCCAGGTTCAATCCTTGGTACTACCAATACAGAGCAAAACAAAACCTTTTATTTCCCAGGTGTGAATGCTCTGTGCACTTGTGTGCTTGGGATTCTAGATACATCCATGCCTCTGAAGATCTGGAGGATAGAGATACAAGGGGCACCTCACAGACATCATTCTGAAATCAAAACTGTAATGACAGAGGAAAAAAATGTACAGAAAGATTATCATATGTACATGAGAAAAAACAGAAAATAAAGTTTTTAAATGTTAAAGTACACATGAAATATACACCAATGCAAAATTCCTTTCAACATTGTGAAGAACATAGTGGTAGACATTTACTAAGAATATATTATGACAGAAAGTTTGAAGATATACTTTATAAACTCTCTGTGAAAAGAGTGCATTTTCTCATCAGCTGCTTCAGAAACTAAATTTAAGTCATATGCTGGGAAGCTGCAAATAGAGCTAAGAGACTTCAGAACTTCCAGCATTTGAAAAAAAAAAAAATTGTCCAAATAAAATACACTCACCAATTTTATCAATATATTCCAGAATATATTTCCAGATATTTACTAGTTCTGTCTTTAGTGGAGTCATATAAATTTATATTCAAACTTTAACATCCTTCTGCAAAATAAAAGCAAAAATATATAAGCCAGGTGTGGTGGCACACTTTTAATTCCATCATTTGAGAGGCTGAGGTACAAGGATCACAGTGAATTTAAGGCCAACCTGGGTTACAGAGTAAGTTCTAGGTTTGTGTGGAATCCTGCCAAAAAGAAAGAAAGAAAGAAAGAAAGAAAGAAAGAAAGAAAGAAAGAAGGAAACTCAGTGTTTTAGTAGAGATATTTTCAGTTTAAGTAAAACACTATAAATAATATAAGTAACTAATTTTTTAGTAGAAAACCTAGCAGCCATTATAATGAAATTATTGCTTCATTAAATTCAACATATAATAATAAGGATTTGAATACTGAGAAATAAACACAATTCCATGATTACTTAGAATAAAATGTAATTTAAGTAATTTAACAACATCTCCTTGAAGGTAAATAGAAATAGTATTTAAATAGGGCATTATCAATAATACTCATTATTATTATCATATATTTTCACTAGGTTTTGACACAAAATTGTGTCTCATGTGTACACATTTTTTTAATTTTTAATTTATTTATTTGTAAGCAGAGAGAGATGAGAGAAAGGAAACGAAGAGAATGGGCATGCCAGGATCTCTAGCTTCTACAAACAAACTCCAGATGCTTGCAACACTTTGTGCATCAGGCTTTATGTGGGCACTGGGAAACTGAACCTTGGTCTTTAGGCTTTGCAGGTAAGTGCCTTAACCACTTGGCCACCTCTCCAGCCCCTCATATCTATACTCCTAAGATCAAAAAGCTTGAGTCAAATTTCCAACTCCAGACATGATAGAGTAGTTTGCAGCAGATAGGTTTGTCCTTGGATAACTGTGAGGAGTCAGCTTTTTTAATGCCTAAAGTGACTGGAGAAATTGCAAAACCACTGCTGGAGAGAAGAGGAAAATGATGAGAGCTGGGGTGGAGGAGAACACAATGTCCTACACTCTGCTGCCCCTCTGGCTCTGTCTGCTAAACTTTACAGCACAAGTATCTGGGAAGAATGGAAGGAAACAGATCATGTATTGGAGTTGACAGGCAGAAATGTCAAAATATTTGAATTCCTTAAAACAAATTAATGGGCTAGAGAGATGACCCAGTGGCTTAAGGCATTGCTTATAAAGCCCGGTGGCCTAGTTCAATTCCCTAGTACCTACATAAAGACAGATGTACAAAGTGGTGCATGCGTCTGGAGTTCATTTGCAATAGCAGAAAGCCCTCACATACCCATTTTCAAGCTCTCTCTCTCTCTCTCTCTTGGGAATTTCATTGGGAATTTGGTATCTACAAAAAGAGAAGCATTTGGGAATTCTAAAATTAGAAAACAGTTTGAAACTTCAATTTTGAATTTAATGACTGGAAAGAGTTAAATAGGATTAGTAGGATGCAAAGTGGCATAAAAAGGTACCTGACTAAATAAAGGGGGAAAAGAATGGAAATTGCATAAAAGTGTGCAGTGCATACATGGAAAACAATGAAAAGAGTCTAATACATACAATTACAATCTCAGAAAACCCAAGAGGAGAAAAGCAGCTATCCAAGACAGTGCCGAGATGTGTCCAAAGAGATGCACGGGTCACAGGGCTGAGTAGGCCTACCATCTCCTTAACATAAGTGGAAATGCAAAATAGACAAAAACAAAAAACTACACATATCAAAGAATAGTAAAACTGTTTAAAATGAATTTTGAATAGTTTATTTATTTTCTCACAGAGAGAAGAGCGAGAGAGAGAAAGAGAGAGAGAGAGAGAGAGGGCATTCTAGGAACTCTAACCACTGTAAATGAACTCCAGATGCATGCATCATTGTGTACATCTGGCTTTATGTGGGTGATGCAGGATTTAGGGTTCAGGAAGAGTGTCCCATAATTTTTATATCCCAAATTTTGGGTTCTGTCCTTCCTTTAATAAAGAATTAATAAAGGGACTGGAGAGATGGCTTAGCAGTTAAGGTGTTTGCCTGCAAAGCCAAAGGATCCCAGTTCGATTCTCCAGGACCCATGTAAGCCAGATGCACAAGGGGGCACATGCATCTGGAGTTCATTTGCAGTGGCTGGAGGCCCTGGTGCACCTATTCTCTCCCTCTCTCCCTCTTTCTCAAATAAATAAATAAGTAATATTTTTTAAAAGAATTAATAAAGACAGACTCAAGAAGGATAAATTATAAATTATTAAGGGGGGAATCACAAATTGTGAGGTTTATTTAAGGGAGATTGGAGTCTAGGAAGGGAGGCTAAACATGTGGAAACTAGGAACCTCCCTCTCATATGGAAACATTTTATATTAACAAGGTTCATTCAAGAGAAGCATTTAGAAAAGAACAGGAACAGAGTTGTAAGGGCATGAAGGTAGAACTTAGATGTACATGCAGAGAGACTCAGCAAACGCAAATGGCATCCACCCTGTGCTTCCTGAAGAGGGAAAGTATCAAAACAGAAGAGAATTTCAGAGGAGAAATGAGTGAGGAAGAGGGTTACACTCACGGTTACCCGGAGTTTAGAGTAAGTACACAGGCAGCAAGTACAGAGCCTGTGAAAGCACCCACGTGCTAGAATCAGAGATCAGAGAAAAATCATACATGAAATTAAAGTGAGAAGTGACCCCAAACTATAAAGCAGAGACAATCAGGAAGGCCATCCAAAACAAGAAACAGTGTTATGCTTTCTCCCTACCCCAGCCAGGCTGTGTGAGGGGGAAGCCAGACTCACATGTGTTCCTGAGGCCCAAGCAAAGGGAAGATGAGACACACACACATACACACGCCCACGGTGGGGGTGGGGGTGGGGGCCTGGAAGGCCACAGCCTTTATAATATCAGATTTAGGTATGTAAGGGGAAGACCTGATTGGCTGGTAAGTTTGGAGGATGCACCTGAGGGTCAGCCCAGTTGTATTAGCCAACTCAGGTAGTGCAGTCGACTGTGGGCAATAGGGGGCGCTATGCATCAGTCTCAATCAGACATTTTTGCCAGGATTTTTTGGTGCCAAGCCAGTGAGCTGGCACCTTCTGATTTTCCTTGAGCCTCAATCCCTAACTGAGAATGCCTGAAAAAGCTAGCTTTCTTCTATCCACCTTCATGGGTACTGGGGAATCGAACCTGGGTCATTAGGCTATGTAGGCAAGTACCTTAATTGCTGAGTCATCTCTCTAGCCCCCTAAAATGAATTTTTTAAATCGTCTAAATAGACATACTCACGCGCACACGCTCACACACACATACACACACACACACACACACACACACGCAAGCCACAATGTAAACACGAGAGCAACAGTGAGAAACATCTAATTATTTTACTTATAAAACAGCATCCTTAATTATGTGGCTACTTAATTTCTTTTATTTCCAGAAAATTTAAATTTAGATAATATATTTTTAGAAAATTTTAGAATGTGGTTGCCCTAACTTTTGTCTTTGAAAGATTGGAGTGGCTACCATGTCTTGCTATGGTCATCCTAAATTTGTAATAATTATCTATTTAGTGAAAAAGAAAACATGCCGGCCCACAACAGTGTCTGCGAGAAATGCCTTCCCTGGGTTTATGGCTGAGCTAGAGTATAAGTGATAAAATTCCAACATCTTTCATTCCTGTCATTCACTCTGGGATGACTCCAGAAGAACAGGATGTATAGTCCTGTAGAATCATCGTAAAGATTTACACAAATTGTTCCTTTCTTTCAGATTGCTGTTACTTTCCTCCGTGTTACATACTGTCATTAAATTCTCCACCCTCGCTATTACAGCTTCCATTACCACCCACATGGCACTAGGCTTTATCCATGGGTGGCAGATGTTATCACCATATGTCATGCGATCAATTTTCCATTCAAGGGTAATGCAATGTTTGGGGGAAAGCCAACTCACACTTTATTCAAGGCTGTCTCTGTAGTCTTCAGCAGTCGTAAATGCGGGCAGCCTTTCAACTTCTTGGCTCTGATATTTAACCAAAAACTCAGCAGGGACCTTAGAGGCGCTTCGCATGTTTCCATGTTATGCAGGCGCGCTCTCTCTGACACCTGCCAAACTGCTTCCAATTAAGGAGCCTGCAATTATTTTGTTTTCTTTTTACTTTTATTCATCTCAGAATGTTCTGGACGGAGAATGAGGAGACAGGTGAAAAGCAGTGGAAAGTCTTGGTCTCAGATTTGGCTCACAGACTTATTGCTTGCTTATTTCTAGGTTCCATATCACCTCCTTGTTTCCAGAAGTTAGTATTTATTACTCATGGAGTTTGGACTTTTCCTTCTGAATACTTATAAAAAGCAGTAAAGATAAAACAAGAACAATGAACAATTCATCTGCACAGTTCTGATTTGTGTCTTCCCTCCTTCCCTCTCTCCTCCTCTTCCTCTTTGAGTCTCTGTCTCTCTCTCCCCTCCTTTTTCTCTGTTTTCTTCATTTTCTCACAAATCTATACCAGTCTCAGTATGGATTTGTACTTTTCTACATTTATTTTATGTGTGTGTGTGTGTGTTTGTGTTAGAGATAAAGAGAAAGAGGCAGAGAGAGAATGGGCACACTAGTGCCTTCTGCCTCTGCAAACCAACTCAAGACACATATATTGCTTTGTACACCTGGCTTTAAAAGGACACTGGAGAATTGAACCCAGGCTGTCAGGCTGTGCAAGCAATTGCCTTTAACCACTGAGCCATCTCTCCAGTCCCTCTTTCCATACTTTTGGAACACCTATTATTTGTATATTGAAATATTAAATAAAATGTAATTCTTCCAAGAATTTTGAATCTTGATGACTACCCTCAAGTTGTTTGAAAACAGGCCAGTCTAAACCACTGTACTTCCTGTGCCAGCACCGAGGAATTAAGATGTGCAGTATTTGGGAAGGGAGGAAGGAAGAAGCAGAAACAACTACTTGTTTTTATTGCTTAGGAAATGACCTCCCTTTCTAATTCTTGAGGAATTAAATTTGCTTACATTTGTTGTGGCTACCTTCCCGTCGCTGAGACAAAACACCCCACCAGAAGCAGTTTATGAGAGGAAAGGGTTTGTTTCAGGCTTATAGATTCCAGGGGAAATTTTGTCATGGTGGAGAAAAGCAACCGGATCACAACATCACAAACCCACAGCAGAAAGAGAACAGTAATCATGAGCTGCCTCTAAATACACAGTAGAGTTGTGCTCAAGACCTGCCCCCAGCAACATACCTCCTTCAGCCTGCTGGGGACTAAGTAGGAAGTTTAACAACAACAACAAAAATATCTGGTGTTGGGGAGATGGCTCAGTGTATAAAGGTACTTGCTTACAAAGCCTGACAGTCCCGGTTTGATTCCCCAGGTCGCACACAAAGCCAGATGTACAAGTTGCACCTGCATTTGGAGTTTGTTTGCAGTATTAGGACTCCTTGCTATGTCCATACTCCCTCTTCATCTCTTTCTGTCTCTGCCTCTTTCTCTCTGTCTTAAATAAATAAATAAATAAATTTCTTAAAAATACACAAAGCTATTGGGGACATTTACAATCAAACCACAACATTATCCACAAAAATTAATATTTTAAGATTAAAAAAAAATCTTTCTCTATTTTTTTTGGGGGGGGGGTTCATTTTTTTCTGAGTCAGGGTCTGACTCTAGTCCAGGAACTCACTTTGTAGCCCTAGGCTGACCTTGAATTCATGGTGAACCTTCTACCACAGCCTCTGAAGTGCTGGGAATAAAGGTGTATACCACCATGCCCTGCTTCCTTTCTCTATTTTTTTAAAAATTTTTTTTAACTAATTTTACTTATATATATTATAGCAGGTTATACTCTTTGATCCCCTTGTCCGCTCCCATTTCCCTGGGGCCCTCCTCAGGGTTGTTATGGTATTCACTGTGGGGTCATGAAGACCTCAGTCAGTCCCTGTGGGGGAAAATGTATTCTTATTTATTATTTATTTGCATGTGTGTTGGGGGGAAGGCACACTAGGGCTTCTTACCACTACACCTGGATTTACATAGGTAGGAAATTCAATCCTGGAACAGCAGTCTTTGCACAGAAGCATCATTAAGCCCTGAGCCATCTCCCCAGGCCTACTTTATCCATATTTATTTCAGCAGTTTAGAGTAAGTCAAATCTCACAGTCATATTTATTGTATAACCTTAATGATCACATGACTTTTTTTTAAATGAAGATTACATTATTATGTTGTTCTGGACACTAAATGACCAATAATTACAGTGGTGTTTCAGGCATACACAACTTGAATTTTATTTTTAAAATTTGTTTTATTAACTTATTTGAGAAAGAGATATACGGAAAGAGGGAGAGAGAGAGTATGGGTGCTCCAAGGCCTCTTACCACTGCAAACTAACTCCAGATTCAAATACCACTTTGTGTGTCTGGCTTTATGTGGGAAGTGGGGAATGGAACCCAGAGCCATAGGCTTTGCAAACAAATGCCTTTAACTGCCTTCTCTCCAAATCTAACAACCTGAATTTTTACATAAAAAAATTATACTTTTAATATTCTCATTTAATTTCATTCCAAAAAGGAGGCAAGCTGAGGGATTCTTTTATATTCATCTTTTTCTGAGTTGTGATTGATGTTTAAACATCATGAGATTATAAAGTCTAAATTGCTTTTTCATAACTTATTTGGACTCTATCCTTAATAAATATTATTCATGACTTTATCGTTCCTGCATGCTGGCTTATAAAGTATGTATAGTTTATTATTTTTTGTCACTACTCAGGAATGTAAGTGGACTCAGAAAAAATTTTAGAGCATGTGAGGTGTGTGTGATGTGTCGTATATACATTTGTGTGTATGCAGACGCATGGCTCATGCACATGCATATGGAGACCAGAAAAGAATATTAGGTGTGTCCTTCTTTAAAAAAAAAAAGTATTTATGGGCTGGAGAGATGGCTCAATGTTTGGGGAGCTTGCCAATGAAGCCTAAGGACACAGGTTTGATTCCTCAGTACCCACTTAAGCAGCTACACAAGGTGGCATGTTCATCTGGGGTTTGTTTGTGGTGGCTACAGGCCCTGGTGTGCCCATATTTGCTCTCTCTATCTGCTTCTCTCTCTGTCTCATAATAAAATATAATAAAATTAAAATGTACAATTATTTATTCATTTGCTTGCACATAAGTGTGTGTATAGGTGTGCATTTGTATGGGTCTCTTATTGTTGCCTGCCCAACTTTACATGGGTGATTAGGCAGCTGGGGAATTGAACCTGAGTTGGCAGGCTTTGCAAGCAAGCACATTTATCCTCTGAGCCATCTCTATAGCCCCACTTTTTACTTGTTTTTTTTTTTTTTTCAAATATTTATTTACTTGCATGTGTTGGAGGGCATGCTTTATGTGGGTGGCTGAGGAACTGAACTTATGCTGCTTTATCCACTGGGCCATCTCTGCAGCCCTGGGTGTGCTTCTTTTATAGCTCATCTGTGCACTTCCTTGAGATGGGGACTCTCCCTCAGCCGTGAGCTGCTGTCCTTCAGCAAGCCTCAGCAATACCCTATTCTTGGCAGCCTTGCCCCCTCACTAGGGTTACAGATGTGAGTAACTATCCTCAGCATTTCATGTGGATTCTGGAAAGTTAAACTTGGTGCTCTCCTACACAAGTCAGCCATTTCCCTAATAAGGCTTTATTGTTATTTGTTTTATTTGAGATGGGGTACTTACTATTAGCTCAGGCTTCCTTCAAGCTCACAATCACCCTGCTTCACAATACTCTTGCCTCAAACTCCCGAGTGTTTTAATAACAGGCCTGTGCATTCACATGTAGCTTTTTAAAACTAAAATCTATTCATGCTAACTTTAGATCTACTTACTGGAACAGTCCCTGATCCTCCCCTTTGTTACATATTCCATTGGGATCTCTCTGCAGAGTAGGAAGCATGAAAATGAGTGAAGGTGCATCTTTATATATTGACATGAGCACACTAGTCCTATTGAGTATGCATTATGAACAAGAGTTCCTAGAAAAAAATAGACATGTAGATCAATGGAACAGAATAGAGGACCCAGATGTAAAGCCAGGGAACTACAGCCATCTGATTTTTGACAAAAATGAATATTCAAGAATATTCTCTGGAGAAAAGACAGCCTCGTTAACAAATGGTGCTGGGAAAACTGGATAGCTATATGTAGAAGGATGAAAATAGATCTTTAGTTCTCTCCATGCACAAGAATCAAGTCCATATTGATCAAAAACCTTAATATCAGACCTGAAACTCTGAAACTGCTAGAGGAAAAGGTAGGAGAAATACTTTAACATATTGGCATAGGCAATGACTTTCTGAATATAACCCCAGTTGCTCAGGAAGTAAAACCACTAACCAACCATTGGGACCTCATAAAATTAAAAATGTTTTATACAGCAAAGGGCACTGTGAATAGAGCAAAGAGGCAGCTTATAAAATAAGAAAAATTCTTTGCCAGCTCTATATCTGACAGAGGGTTTATACCCAGGATATACAAAGAACTCAAAAAAGTAAATAATAATTAATCAAAAACCCAATTAAGGTATGGAGAGATGGCTTAGCTGTTAAGGCGCTTGCCTGCAAAGCCTAAGGACCCAGGTTTGATTCCCTAGTACCCACCTAAGCCAGATGCACAATGTGGCTCATGCATCTGGAGCTTATTTACAGTAGCTGGAGGCCCTGGTGTGCTCTCTCTCTCTCTCTCTCTCTCTCTCTCTCTCTCTCTCCTCCTTCTGTTTCTTTCTCTCTCTCTAATAAATAAATAAGTAAATAAATAAATAAAATTAAAATGGTCTGCCATCTTAGTGCTGGAAAGCCCTGTGGAAGAAGACAATGGCCCCAAAGAGCATGAATAAAAGCAGGGGATACTGGAGACTATGAAATTAATCAGCAGGGAAAGAAGTACACACTTGTGCAATAGTGACACACAGACTGCAAGTAACCAACTGTTCTCTCAATGGACAAGAGGCCCACTTAGTGGAGAAGAACTCATATCTGGTACTGGTAACCAAGTGTGAATTCCATTGCTGGGAAACTCAGACTTCAGCAAGAAGCCCCCACGGCTCTCTGGAGAAGAAAAGTGGGTGCTCAAATAACTGTGCATATGCCCTTTAACCCAAGCTGTACTGCACTCACTTTTGGTTGGAGAATCTGTATTTTACAGATGGCAGAGAAAATAGAGAACTAAGATCCATTGGTAAGAAAAGAAGATAAACAAATTCCCACCACCAGATGTGCCCCCTCTGCCACATCTGCCAGGGTCCAGAAGAAATTGCAGAGGAAGTAACAACATGAATCATGCTATTACTGCTAGCCTGACAACCAGCTCCAGGGTGATGGTGACAGACACAGTGATCAATCAAAACTCATCAAAGCCAAGATCTGGAGGCTGCAGAGCACTCAACACTAATCAGACTGCTAATAGGCCTGCCATGGCTCAGGGAACATTGCAGAAGAGGAGTGTTGTAAAGATTGTAAGAGCCACATATTGGCTAGAAACATCCTGAGACATGGTCCCTCTGCCTCCTGCTGTACCATAGGGAATGACTGAAGCCTCCATGCCCCCACAGTGAATACCATAACCCCACTGAGGAGGGACCACAGAGTAACAGGATCAGGAGTGAGAATAAAAGAGTATAAACTATTCACACACACACCCACACACACGAAATAAAAAGTGAAAAAAATTAGATACAGAAAGATTAACACTTTCTAACAAAAGGGGAGGGGCTATAGAATTTAATCAATAGTTCTCAAAAGAAGAAATACAGATGGCCAATAAACATTTAAAAACATGTTCTACATCTTTATCCATCAGGAAAATGCAAATTAAAATTACTTTAAGATTCTACATCCTGTCAGAATGGTTGTCTTCAAGAAACTAAATGATAATAAATGCTGGCGAGGGTGTTGGGAAAGAAGAACTCTTCTCCACTATTTATGGGAAAGTAAATTGACACAGCCATTGTGGAAATCAGTGTGGAGGTTCCTGAAACAGCTAAAGTACCCATCTGATCCAGCTTATACCCTAAGGACTTTACTCATTACTATGAAGACACTAGCGCATCCATGATTATTATTGCTCTGTTTACAATGGCTAGGAAATGAAACCAGCCTAGAGGCCCTTCAACTGATGAATGAATTATGAAAGAGTGGTCTGCCTATGTACATAATGGGGATTTATTCAGCTATAAAAAATGAAATTGTGAAATTTACAAAGACATGTGTGGATCTGGAAAAGATTATACTAAGTAAGGAAACCCAGGACCCAAAAGTCAAATGCTGCATGTTCTTTCTCATGTGTGCATCCTAGCTTCAGATGTTTAGACTTGTATGTGAAGTACAGTAAAAGCAAGTATTGCAGGTCAGGAAACTGTAAAGGTGCTATGAGGGAGGGAGCTTGCAGGGTCCACTGCTGTGTAACACCATCGATAACATTTCCCCCCAACAGGCTGCACAGATCTTTCCACCATCCTGACAGCTAATCAATACAGAGGATGATGTCAGCTCAGCTCCAGCTTGATTTCTGTGTTTTTCAGCCCAAGCATGTGGAGTCTTCAGCAATAGTGTCTGACCATCTAGTTCTGGTGGGCAACCAAGAACCTTGGCAATAGGCTGTAATGTTTTGGGGGCATCAAGGTCCTGACCAACAACTAGCTGGTATTGAAATTTGTCTAATAACAGTCTATGGCTTCTGGTTATAACATTATCCATCTCCACACTTCTGCCTAAACTCTCCTTTTAACATACATGTCATTAGCTAGTGAAGTAGGCTTCCATATGGCTTATTCATAACACCTTAAATGTTCATTAACCCTCCTCCCACTCTCTTCTCTCCTCATCCCTCCCCTGACTTTACTTAGACCATTCCACCCCCAGTATTCTGCTCCCCTGCTAACATATATACTATACCTTCCCTTTAAGCCCTTCCCTCTTTTGCAGTTTGCCAGCCTGCAATGGTGGCATGTCTGCTACGGGGGAAACCAACTACTCTTTGATTGCATTGGAGGCCTGCACACCAGGGGATGGAATTCATTCTTATGGCTAGGGAAGTCATAAGCTATAAGGGGGAAACTACTACTGTTGTCTGGCTAAATGTATATATTATGCCCACCAAACTGCCCTCTAAACATTTATGTTTATGCCCATATACTAATGCTGCTCTCACTTCTGGTTAGAGAAGCTTCTCTTTTCAGATGCCAGTGACCACTGGGGTGACACAAAACTCACCAGAGTGCTGAGAAAAAGTGACAGTGGAATGTTCAGCCTAAGTGAGACATCTCTATTACACCCTCCAAGGCTCAGGGACCATGGAGGAAGAAGTGGCAGTCCAATCTCTTACCTTTTATATAAGGAGGTGAAGGCCTTGTGCTCTCCGTTGCTTCCCGTGTATGTGCGCAGATGTTTCTTCTGTCTTTGGGCCTAGCGTCTCAGGTTTTGCCTTCCCCATGCATTTGTGGATGTGCCATAGGGTTTGTTTGACCCTCAGGAGATTTCTTGTCATAGAGATTCTCTCCATCTCCCCTCTCCTGAACCCTCAAATCCTTTCCCTTCTCTGAATCCCCAAATCCTGTATCACTAACATATTCGTGATTATGAGGTGATCAGGTGAGACCTTCTGGAATGTACTAACAGACAACCAGCTTTCACACATTCAAAGGCTAAGAACATCATCAGATAGCATATGAAGCAAATAGCAGCACTTCCCTACTTTAGCTTAACCCACCTACCTGATCTTTCACTAATATATTTGAAAAGTACCTTGGTTTATGTTACTATTTCTATTTTCCAGCTGTTAATACATGCTGTTTAACCTGATGAGATTTTATATTTCTTTTTTTAAGTCTTTTATTTATGAGAGAGAGAGAGAGAAAGAGAGAGAGGAGAGAGAGAGAGAGAGAGAATGGGCATACCAGGGTCTTTAGACACTGCAAACAAACTCCAGATACATGTGCCACCTTTTGCATCTGGCTTATGTCGATACTGGGGAATTGAATTTGGGTTCTTAGGCTTTCCAGACAAGTGCCTTAACCAGTAAGCCATCTCTCCAGCCATATATATATATATATATGGTCAAGAACGATTTTTCAGTTATTCAGACAGATGTTCAGATCCGTGACCTTTGTTCTGGCAAGCTAGGCAACATGCAGATGGGTTCTTTTGGTCATCTCAGTGTCATCCCACTGTCAGATTCAGCCTCCATTATTCCCATTATGTTGGGTCTGTTAAATGATAGGAGAGAGTACAGCAGCAAAGCCCACTATTGGCTGTTCTGTAGTTTCTCCCAACTGAAGAGTCGGCTGGAAGATTTTTGTCCTATGTATGTATGTATGTATGTATGTATGTATGTATGTATGTTTGTTTGTTTTCACAAAATAAAAGTCAAAGTAAAAGGTCAAATGTGGCTGACCACAGTGCTTCTACACCTTTATGAGCACATGATTAAATCATGTTAAAAACAGTTCCCTGTGTTCTGGCTAATGCCTTAGACTGTATTAGTACCAGTTCCCAGTAGATGTGTAATGTGATGTCAAGGATGTCCCTTTGCCCGGGAGGCCCTAGATTTTGCCTTAGCCTTTGAGGGAGGATCCTGTTGGAGTGTTCCACTGCACTCTGTGCCTCTTCCTCCTGATTCAGAATTTTGGGGTTCAGGAGGGGTGCCTCAAGTTTATGAACCCAAATTTTGGGTCCTGTTTTATTTTTAACAAAGAGTTGACAAAAATGAACTCAAAAAGGATAAATTATGCATTATTGAGTTTATTTAGGGAGCAATCGCAAAGTGTGAGTTTTATTTAAAGGAGACTGGGATCTAGGAAGAAGGTTAGAGCAGAATCATAAACATAGGGTAGGGAGGAGGAAGTAAGCTCTCATGTGGAAAACACTGCATAGTTCATCATTTAAGAAAAATGGATTTTTACTTTTTTAAGGAAAGACTGGAATAGAGCCACGGCACATGGAGGGTAGTTCATAAAGGTCATTTAAGAGAAACTGAGGCTCTCAAGAAAAGACTGGAGGGCTGGAGAAATGGCTCAGTGGTTAAGGCATTTGCCTGTGAAGCCAAGCAATCCAGGTTCAAGTGCCCAGGACCCACGTAAGCCAGATGCACAAGGGGCATATGCATCTGGAGTTCGTTTGTAGTGGCTGGAAGCCCTGGCGTGCCCATTCTCCCTGTCTGTCTCTCCTCTATCTCTCTGTCTATTTCTGCTTGCAAATAAATAAATAAATAAAAGTTTGAAAAACCCTGATTTCCAAAAAAAAAAAAAAAAAAAAAAAAAAAAAAACCGACAAGACTGGAGTAGAACCACAAGCACATGGAAGATAGAATTTAGGACCTTGTGTAGGGAAATTTAGAAGAACACACATAGCACACCATTCTTGAGTTTCTCCATGGAAGAAAGTTAAAAGAGCAAATGGAAAGAATAGCAGAGAGAAAATATCAAAGCAGAGAGCAAGAAATTCAAATGAGAAATTTGAAGGAGGAAAGAGAGTTATATGCACGGTCACTGCAAGTTTAGAGAAGTTACACAGGCAACAGGACTAGAGTTAAACATAGTACCCATGTGGTGGACCTGGAGTATAAGGGAAATATACATGTAGTAGATTCAGAGACCAGAGGCAAATCATACATGTAATTAAAGTGAAAAGTTACCCCACACAATAAGGCAGAGGCAAGCGAAAAACCATCCAGAACATGAAGCAGTGTTCTGCACCCCTGCCACTTCCATGCCACAGGCAGGCTGGGTGAGAGGGGAAGCCATTCACATGTATCCAATTAGAGATGAGAGCTCAGCCAGAGAGAGCAAAGGGGAGCTGGAATAGCCTTTATAGTTGATTGAAAATATGTATTCTTTTGTCAGATTCAGGTATGCAAGGGGAAGACCAGAATGGTTTGGAGATTTGGAGGGCAGACTTCAGTGCCAGCCCACCAGGAAAATATATCTGGTAGCGTGCTAGACTGTGGGCAGCATGGGGCACTGTAGATCAGTCTTGATCAGAGTTTCATTCCTGCCAAGAGTTCAGTTCTTGTGCCAGAGCGAGGTGGCATATGGGGTTCTCTCTGGGCCTCAACTTCTAACTGAAACTGCCAAATGTAAGGTCAAGATGGCCTCCCAAGATGGAGTCACCAGAGACATAAGGAAGTGAATTATTCACATTCCTTAAGAAAATACCCAGCCATTATCCCTTCCTTGCCTAACAATGCCCCCAGGTCATGGTTTCTGGCCCCCTTATCTCATAAGTCACCTGGTCACTGTTCTGGTCTCACATCCTAGCTTTTGAAATGGCTAAGGTAAAGAACAAAGGAGTTCTTCTCCTTTCCTCTCCTTCCCCCAACTAACCCTATACAGTCCACTACCTGAGGAACTCAGATGGGCTGTGCTCCTCTCTGTGAGTCAGCCCTGGCAGCTTGTGCTTTTCCCGAATAAAAGCTTTCATCTTTGCCTCAGAGCGGTTTGCTTGGTCATAGTCACTCCCAAACCTTACACCAAAAAGAAGCTTTTTTTCTTGCATTCTCCTTCATTCCTGATAACTATTTTTATCATTCTTTTTTTTTTTTTACTTTCTGTTTGTTTTATAATGGTGAAAAACCTCAGCGTTTCACACTCAACCTGAGATTTTTCTTCTTAGTGATGATTCTGAAGCGTGATGGTATGAGGAAAGTTATTAACCTCAACACTGCCTAATTCCTGCTCCAGAGATTGAGATTCAGGAGATATGGCATGAAGTTTATTAGCCTGAAATTTTAATTCTTTTAAGGTCTTTCAAAAAAACTTATTTATTTACTTGTGTGTTTATATGTGTGTCGGTGTATGGGTATTTTAGGACCTCCTGCTACTGCAAATGAACACTGGGCACTTGCACCATGTTTTGCATCTGGCTTATGTAGGTAGCTTGGGCCAGCAGCCTTTACAAGCAAGTAGCTTTAACCACTGAGCCATTTTCTCAACCCCTGATAAGGACTTTTAATAAAACAATAAATTGTATTTGTACAGTTATGAAAACTGTCATTATGGTGTACATCCAAATGATCTAGGTAGATATTAGGCTTAAAAGTCATTGTAGGTTGGAACTCACCTCCAGTTTCCCTGGTAACATTTAAGAGAGAAGAGACAATTCTTCCTGATGTAGTTGGAGCCTGTCAATCACTCAGCTGGTCAAGAGCCCATCCCTGACCTACAGACATGTAAAGAGGTGGGAGGAATATTTATCCCCTTAATGAGAGATAATGCATTATACCACAAGAAGCCCCTCCTTCAAAGCAGACCTTCACTAAGCCTGCCAGCTTGGACTCAGAAAGTTTAACTTCTCCCTTTTTGCCCCTTTCTTTCTCTTCTTTAGATGCTGGCCACAATCCTAGGCAGGCTTATCTTCACACCCTGGGCTCTTTTCCCTTTTCAATAACTTTCCTTTACCATATTGGAGCCTTGTCCATCCTCCTAAATTTTCCCAGTCATGGGACAATGAACTGGACAGTATGAACATCTGTTACCTTTAAAAAAACATACACTTTTCCTCACCACAGGACCAAAGACAGTGGATTCAAGCGCTGGTGGACTGAAATTCCTCCAACTATGAGACAAAATAAGCGTTTGGGCTTTTTAGAAAATATTTTATTTATTTTTATTTATTTGAAAGAGAGACAGAGAGACAATGTACATACCAGAACCTCTAGCCACTGCAAATGAACTCCAGATGCATGCTCTACCTTGTGCATCTGGCTTATGTGGATACTGGGGAGTTGAACCTGGGTCCTTAGGTTCCCAGGCAAGCAACTTAACTGCTAAGCCATCTCTCCAGCCTTTTTGTTTTTTGTCTTTTTGAGGTGATTTAATGGTATGTTGTCACAGAAATAATAACTGATTAAAATAGCATCCCACCAGATGTGAGTATATCTCAAAGGGATTTTTCAGATGAGTAGTGATGTGATGTTGAACATCTTTGCAAATATTCTTGGCCATTTTTGAGTCTTCATGGATGGAATATCTACTCAGGCCTTTCTTTTCATCTGGGCGGGGGAGGAGAAAGGGAGAGGGAGAGAAGAGTAGAGAATTGATGAGAAAGTATGGGTGCCCCAGGGCCGCCTTCCACCCCAAATGAACTCCAGAAGCATGCTCCTCCCAGTGAACTGCACCCAGAGCACAAGACCTTGAGCCATCTCACTTTTTTTTTGTTTGTTTAGTTTTTCAAGGTAGGGTCTCGCTCTAGCCCAGACTGACCTGGAATTCATTCACTATGTAGTCTCAAGGTGGCCTCTATCTCTCAGCAGTCTTCTTGTGCTGTGATTAAAGGTACCACGCCTGGCTCCCAGAACCATCTTAAAAAAACAAACAAACAAAAAAAAAAAAACAAAACATTTTATTTATTTATTTGAGAGAAAGAGGCAAGTAAAGAGTGAATGGGGGTGCCAGGGCATCTAGCCACTACAAATTTCAGATGCACGTGCCCCCTTGCTCATCTGGTTTATGTGGGTCCTGGAGGATTGAACCAGGATCCTTTGACTTTGCAGGCAAAGGCCCTAACTGCTAAGCCATCTCTCCAGCCCATTTTTAGTTGGGTTCCTTTCTACTATCAAGTTGTTCATGTTGTAACATTTGCATATCAACCCTAAAGGAAATGCACTTTCGTTGGTTTTTTTGTTTGTTTGTTTGTTTGTTTTTCTTAGTTTCACTAAGGCTTTTAACAAAGGGTGGCCTTGATAATCCTACCTCTGCCTCCCGAGATTAAAGGCACCCACCACGCCAGGCTACTTTCGTTGTTTTTGTAGTGACTTAGTTGCTAAGTTTTCAAAGGAGATAATGCCCCAGAGGCACCCATGCGTTCAGTAGTGAAGGAATCGTCAGTGGGTGAACATGTGTGTGTACGGAGCATGTACAGGTGAACCCTTGTTTACAGTGATGTGATAGTCCACATCAAAATCACCTGGGCAGCTTGCTGAAAAACAGGACAATCACAAACCTTTGGAATGCTGACTCATTGTCTGCCATGAGACTGGATCTGCATTTAAAAAGTTTCCCGCAGTGATATGATGCAGATGTCTGCTGCTACCCTCCCCTCCCCCCAGGAAGAAATGCTGTCTGTGGTTAGGATTTCTCCAGCACCCATCAATGGGACCACACTGTTTGTTTTTCCAAGGTAGGGTCTCACTTTAGCCCAGGCTGACCTGGAACTCACTTTCTAGTTCCAGGCTGGCCTCCAACTCACATGATCCTCCCATCTCTGCCTCAGGAGTGCTGGGATTAAAGGCATGTGCTACTAGGCTCAGCAGGACCACATGGTTTTTGAAAACATTTCCTCCCAAACTAAGAAGATATGTAGAAGATTTGGGATGTAAAAAGAAAAAGATAAATTTAACATTCTTTATAATGCCATGTAAACCTTCAGGATAACCTTCCAAATTAAGTGAAATAATTGTTTTTCTTCCAGTGCTAGGGGTTGAACCTTGGGACCTCATATATACTGGGCAAGCACTCTGTCTTTGTGCTAACACCTCCCGTTCCCCTTGCCCCTGCATCTCTATCTAAAGTCAGTAAAGCCTTCAGTTGTTGTTATTATTATTAGTCGTAGTTTTTTGAAGCAGAGTCTCACTCTAGCCTAGGCTGGCTTCTATTTCAAGGTGATCCTTCTACCTCAGCCTTCAGAGTGATTAAAGGCATGTGCCACCAAGTCTGGCTCATAAGCCGCTCTGCATAGTTATTCTTGGACTATCAAAGTTGTTACCCTCATACCCCTTACTTTTATACATACAGAATGCTTGCTGCATCTTTCCTTGTTCTCCCCTCAGTCTTATTCCCGTGAGGACACAAGACAGCTTGAGGACATTGAAGAGCACAGTCTGTCCATATCTCAAGCCAACAATATATACCACTCTGGTGGACAAGACAGGTACTGGCTGAGCTAAACCTCTGGGTGTCTGTCTCTGCAAGGACACCTCCCCTAGAGGATGCTCAGCTAATATCATTTTAATATAAAGAATCCTGGTTTGTATTATATCTTTTTTAAAAATTAGCTTTCTTGAAGCTGCCTATGAATTTGCTTTGTTTTCCTAAACAATTCTAGTTTGCTCTTTTCCTCAACTGTCCTTTTATTCATGTTCTGCCTCTTCAGAACCGACGTGACTTTACCCTGGGTTGTAGGGTAATATTAGAGTCCAGTTAGTCACTTTGAGACTTGGCCACTAAGTGGCCTCTTCCATATATAACCAGCTCCATTATTCAGATGGACGCTGGCACTTAAGGGTCCAGAGTAATGCAAACCACATAATTCTAAAATATCTGAGTATTCTAATACTCAGGAGGGTTAGTGTTTGTCTTTTTCTGCCGATCAGGCCCTAAAACTGGGAATGAAAACATTCTCGAGCGGAGGCTGTAAATAGTGTACCGCATTGCAAGGCACTGGTATTTTCTTTCACTCATTTCAACTGGATCTCTTTGCAAATGTTACACTGATATTCCGTTTCCCTCCTCCATCTACACTTCAAAATGTACAAGTAGGAGGCATTATTTTTCCACTGACAAAAAGAAAATCAATGGAAGCTGAAAACAGAAGCAATTTTCTTAGGCTTTACTAAGCGTTTTGCCTTGATTTATGGTGGGCGAGGAATGGATGAAGCCCGATTTCCTAAATGCAAAGCAAGATGCTTCACTTCAGCTGGGGGACCTGAAGACACTCTCCGATGGCTTGGAGCTACGCTGTGAGAAATCTTTCTTGTCTGTTCTCCTCTCCATATTTCTTTTTCCGCTGCCTTCCCCCCACGGTTGCAGGGATTTGTCCTCAGAAGAATGGGGGTGGGAGGGAGCAAGGACTGGAAGCAGCAGGAAGCGGGAGCAGAGAAAGCCGGGATCTGGCTTTTGTCATTGGCTGGCTGTGGCCTGATGGATGAGCGGGGGCGGAGGAGCCTCAGTGCAGCTTTCTGACCGAGCCGAAGTGCACAGCCGTATTCCCAGGTAAGCGCAAAAAATGAAAAGAAAGAAAATTCTTGCTTTTTTCCCCCCCGCTGTCTCTGTAGAAAGGAATGCTTCTCAATTCCGATCGAAACAATTCTATGAGAGTTATTCCGAAGACATTTCCCGAAACTATGTCCCTTTCTTTACTTGGGGACTCCTTGCAAGGAGCAGTTCGTGCTGTGCAAAACCCTTAGCTGATCTAAACACAAACACACACAGAAACACCAGAGGCATGTCTTGTCCTGGATAACTTTAGAAGCAAATGTTATTGAGCCAGATTAATAGATGAAATGAGTCATTGTGTGTCTTTTTGTGTTTGATCAAGGCTTGTGTTAGTGGGAATCAAAGGAAGAGTGAGAGAAGCTTAGTAAATTCCACAGGTCCTGAGAAAATGGTGCCTTCTTTGAAAATAAAACACAAAATACAGTGTGAGATCTTCCTGTATTTACAGTTAGGTCAATGGCTTTTCTAAATCATCATCATTATTATTATTTCTGCATGTTGTGTTTTTAGTCCTGGGTTAGAATGAATGATGTTCATGGAAACCCTTTTATAAACTTACTCCTCGTGATAAATCTCATGATTTTAGTCGCTTTCTCCTAATCTGTAAATGCTAAACTGGCGTGATAATTTAGTAACCATCTATACTTATCGACATGCATGGGACTATTTTCGTTTTAAAAGTGAGGAAATCTAATTGTGAAGGATTAAACATTGCTGTGAAAAAAAGATCTCAGCAGACAAGTTCCATTGGCAGCCTCATTTATCAATCAGATGCAGCAAATAAAATTCCATCACATGTTGCTGGTAATATCCCCAAGGCAATAGTTCTTAATCTTGAACTTTTTTGCTTCCTAGATGTATTTTATTTTGCCTTAGAGAAACCAGGGATAGTTTTAAAATGTGAGAATAAATGACATAATAATAAAGACATGAAAAAAATTTTATTCATTGTCACTAAATCCAGTACTTACTTTACTTCATGAGTATAGATTATTTAAGGGGTAGGGGACCCCATTAAAATTGAGCTTTTAAGGAATATTATTATAGACTTGGGCACATTGGTGTCCAATTCATACCTGTCAATTATTATAAAATGAAAGCCTAATGATGATGTAAATAATTTATCCATATATATATTTCATACCTTTGAATGAATTACAAGCTAATAGGAATGACTATATACTTTCTAAGGAAAATTTTGGTCTTGTTTTTGGTTTTGTTAGCAGTTAGCTTTCTCTTTGAGGTATGAACCTAGCAGTTCTTAAGAAATTGAATGGGGAAGAAAAAATACTGAATATTGGAAAAGATTATTTAAATGAATGAAATACTTTGAACTTCCTAAATATAGCCAATATCTTCATAAATTTAGGTGTTGTCTTGACCTAAGAAAATATTTTGTGTTTATTTTGAATCAGTTCTGAATCTCAAGTATCATGATATAATGCTGAATTTTTTCTCTGACTCTAATTGTTGATTTTTTTTTTGATTCTGCTTTTTTCAAAGTAATGGTTGAAATTAATCCAACCCCTCCCAGAAAGTTATTTAAGGTACTATATAAGACCAAATATTCATGTATTGAAATGTGCTACAGATAATAAATCAATGCTCCTACCTTATTTTAGAAATTATAAATTCTGAACAAAACTACCTCTAGGAATGAAAGGGGATTGATGAAAATTAGAGAGCAGAGTTCCACATGGTTTTAAATTATTCTGTTTCCTTGGCAACCAGCTGCTGCAGATGCATTTTGCTTTCTTTAGCTAAAAATATCGTCCTTTTAATAATCACTGAGGGAAAGGTTCTGAATCAAAGCAGAGTATATTGTTGCTGCTTGTGATAATTTCCTTAATGGTTCACATATTTTGGATGAAAAGTAGATAAGCCCTTTCTCCATCAGCATTTCCTACCAGGCACTGGCAGACGTCTGCAAGTTTTATAAAAATGAGACAACTGTGGTAGCTTCTACTGCAGTGTACAGGAAAAGTGTGTGTGTGTGTGTGTGTGTGTGTGTGTGTGTGTGTGTGTGTGTGTATACGTGTACTGGGGTCAAGAGAGAGGAAAAAGCATAAAAGAAAATAGTTCCTGTCCAAGTGAAGGATGAAATGAGGCAAATGAAAACCATGGAGGGCTGCTCAGTGAGAGATGGCCAGGCAAGACCATTTGCTTTCCTTTGCTGCAACGGTTTTATGACTGAAATGTAGGTAGGCTTGTATTGACGAAAACTGTGTTGTTTTGTCTGCACAATGCTTAGCTCCCTTTTTCTCCCTATACTTACTATGTCTAATACTATGCTGAAGAAGCCAACAAATGTAAAAATATTGTAAGTATTGGTAACTTTAACCATAAAAAGAGAAGCTTGAGAGGTATGTGCAGGGTGTGGGTAGTGAGGAGAACTAAAAGCATATTTTGGCATAGTAGACAAGAATCAATTTTAACTTCGTGTTCTGACCATACTTCATAGTTCAGTCATTTCCTTGCTTTGATAATCTGTCCAATAAATAAAAACTCCACATTCTAATACATTAAAAATATTTGTTTTAGTAGTAAGGTAATTATATATATGTGTTGTTATCTGTACACATATATACCTTTTGCAAAATGTTCTTCATTTGAAATAAAGCATTCATTTTAAGTGACTTTATAAGAAAAAGGAATCACAATTATCATCCTATTTTGCTCTAGGCAACTTCTTAAATTAAAATATCTTCAATATGTGTGCCTTGCAGATAGGATTGTCATCCCATACACCATTTTATTTTCTCAGTATTTGTTGGGAAATCATTATAAAGCTGTTAGAGCATTGCTGTTATTATTATGATTCAAGAAGATTCCCAATTCTATTCTCTCTACCCCTTTTTAAAATTAACTTTGCCAAGTAATACTTTATTTTTGTAACATTAATCTTAGTCTCTTAGATTGTGATGGCACTGTAGCAAGTACGGTGTACACTCTTCAACTATGTGTTTAATGGTCAGTATGTTGTCAGACAGTGGATTGTGTTCAGTTAAATTAACTTCATATGTCATTACTCTGCTTTGCAAAAGGACATCAGATAGTGGAAAATGTTCACTTGCTTTAAGGACAAGACTTTGAGCTTTATCAGCAACCACCCACAAGGACTAGTGCATAGTTATGTGACCTGTACATACAACTTTGTATCAGGTTATTTCAGGCCTGTGCCTTGCAGCTTTTTCTCAACTTTAAATAATTTGAAAATATACTTTATTAGTAATATCTATAATGTCTCATGTTATTTTATTCTCTAAACATAGCCATCTAGAATTGCAGGTGATTTTTTGCGCAAGCCTCTCAAGTCTCACAAAATGTACTAAGGAATGTGAAATATTTAATATTTTCCTCCATATCATAGGTAGGCAACTTCACGTCTATAATGAAAATACTCAAGTTTGGCCAATGACCCCACAATGCTGGGACTGGAGGACTGGGATTTAAATAAAAGGCCTGGGTAAGGAAGCTTAGGTCTGATTTCACCAGATTCAAATTATGGTATGCACTTAAAGTAATCCAGGGAAATGAAAAATCACATTAACATTAATATCTGTACTACAGGGTACCATAACTCAAAAATAGTATGGATTAGATGTTATTTTTGACTATATACATTTAGTACCTACTATTTTAATCTAGGGCTTATGCAGTAATGGAAAAGGGATTGGCATAAGCAGTATTATTATTTTTCAATTACACTTTTCTAAATCATGGAGCAAGGCATGGATTTTATTATCAAGCTAATGGTCATATTGGGTTACTCCACCAGTTGCAATCAATTGGCCAGATCCTTTGACTTCTCAGTCCATTGCTTAGGTTTAAATTACTATAGTAGACTGAATAGTTGGATCTAAAAATTATTGACTGTACAAGCTCTGTTAGTTCAGACTCAAGTATTTAATTCAAGGTATGATGAGCTTGGTAAGTTCTCATGCTTATTCTAAGCATCATTCATTGGCAAGGAAGCCACTGACGTGAGACCAACTTCATGTCGGGTTTTTGTCTTATCATGTGAAAAAGGTAGGTAGTGGACCTGTGATGCATTTCTTTAGAGCCCTTGCAGTGTAGATGCATCAAGTTTAACATATACTATTCCAAAACAAGAACAAAGCATAATTCATTCAACATATTTCTGATTCATGTGTTCAGTAGTTAAAAATGACACAAATTGGCTGGGCGTGGTGGCTCGTGCCTTTAATCCCAGCACTCAGGAGGCAGATCTTGGAGGAGCACTGTGAGTTTGAGGCCAGCCTACGGCTACAAAATGAATTCCAGGTCAACCTGAGCTAGAGTGAGGCCCTACCTCAAACAAACAATCAAACAAACAAAACAAACAAACAGAAAAACCCAACAAATATTTTTATCCATATTTACTACAAGACCTTCCTTAAAATAATCAGAACTTTAAAATTTTTTATTATTTTTTATTTTTGGAGAGAGAGACAGAGAGGGTTAAAAAAAATGACTTGGTGAGATGATGTATTCAGCAAACAGGCAATGAACATTTATTGAATACCTGCTGTACACCTGCAGGTGTGATGTCCCTGGGAGGAGGAAAGCTTTTGCACTGTGTGGGACAGGCACTGTGTGAGGTCCATTTCATACCATACTTGGTTCAACCAGTAAGCCATGAGCCCAATCAGAACTGGGTTACCTGCAAGATTAATGTTAGTCCATGCACCACCCAGCATGGGACAAAGGCCTGCAGGTAAACCTGTAATCCTTATTTTACCTGTAAAGAAACTAAGGCACAGTGGTTTTTTGTTTGTGTAAGTGTGTGTAGATGGACTGACCATTTGCTTATGTGAAGTTGCAACAATCAAAAGCTATGTGATTATATTGGATGTTGGATGCATTGAGATAAAGGCATGCTGTGGTCATCAGATGGTCTCAAATTCATAATAGCCTGGGAATTGTAGTTGTGTGTAGTTCCTTACTTAGAACTGTTTTTGGTTCCCAGCGAGTCCAGTGGGGTTGACATTCAGTCAGTGTCTCCCTGACTGTTGTAACTTTAAGGACATTTGTACATTCAGTTTTCAGTGTCTTTTCTTTTCTTTTTGTTTTTTTTTTTTTTTTTGTTTTTGTTTTTGAGGTACTCACTTTGACCTGGACATGGCCAAAATTGTATTTTCTTTATGTTTTCTAGTAAGCATTAAAACAGCTGGTTGCTGTCATTCTTTGGGTCTATCATGATACATTGAATAGATGAAGCAAACATTTTTTAAGCAGGACTTTTGAATGTATTGACAAAGATTTTCATTTGTTTTTAATTCCTTGAGTTGAGCTTAGGCTCTCTGACATCATTAGTTCACAGCTAACCCTGGCTGTGATGGGGTCAGCACAATAAAGCAGAAAGATTCGGGCAAGAATGTTTTTAAATTTTTTTTTCCAAGCTGTGTGTGGTGGCGCACACCTTTAATCCCAGCTCTAGGGAGGCAGAGGTAGGAGGATTGCTGTGCGTTTGAGGCTGCCCTGAGACTACATGGTGATTTCCAGATTAGCCTGAGCTAGAGTGAAACCCTACCTTGAAAAACAAAAAATAAAAAAATAAATAAAATAAAAATAATAAATAAATAAATAAATAAAATAATAATAATAATTCCAAACTCATTAAAATATTGTTTTGTTTAATTAAAGAAACCCTTTTCTTTTTAAAAATATTTTTATTTTTGATATATAGAGAGAGCCAGAGAGAAAAGTTAGATAGAAAGATAGTATGGGTTTGCCAGGGCAAATGCACTCTGGAGGTATGTGCCATTTTGTGCATCTGGCTTTATGTGGGTACTGGGGAATCAAACCTTGGCCATCAGGCTTTGCAAGAAGTACCTTTAACTGCTGAGCCATCTCTCTAACCCCTTATTCAAAATTTTTCTTACTGTAGCTCATCAAACTCATACTTGAAATTTTAGCATTTACCCACTGTGCTTTCCAAATCATGAGTTAGGCCCCCAAGAGACACTCCCATGGAGCCTACTGAAGTCATGTGGGCTGGGTGGAAGATGGGAAAAAGCTTGGACACAGCATTGTGATCTGCCTTAAGAGGTTTTTCACAGAATGTATGGGAGAGGCTCCTGAGAGCAATGCCCCTTCCTGCCATGGGCTGCTGGCTGTGTTTCATGGAGTGATCATTGGAGCCGGTTCTTTGACTTCTCTGTGGCTTACGCAAATGTACTTACTCAGGTATCAGGATTATCAATTTTATAGATTATCTAAATTATAATTGTTGGCAGCAGCGAGTTGGTTGAAAGCATCAATGTCTAACACAATGCCTGATGTGTGTACATGCTCCACCTGTTGGTGACTCCATAGTGAGGTGAATAATCTCTTCCAACAGTCATCTAGCCCCTTCCAGCTCTCCAATGACAGACGCTTCTACATTCTAAGACAGTCCTTTCCTTTCATGCATTTCTCTACTCATGCTTCACAAAGTGACAACATCCCTGTCATGTGAATGTCACACAGCCAGGGCAATTTTAATATTGCAGATTTTTATTGTGCAAATTCCATTTCTGCTTTCCTGTGATAATAAGGGTTTTATGTGTATCCACTCCTTTTTACACTTTGTTTCAATGTGATGCCACAGACAGCCCTCCATATTTGGTATTGTGTCCATGGATTCCACCAAACACAGGTAGAAAATATTTGGGGCAAAATAACTTTCATACTGACATGTATAGACTTTTCCCTTATTTTTGCTTCTCAAACAATTAGTATGATGATGATTAATTTGGCATTTACTTTGTGTGAAGTGTTATCTGTTAGGTCTAATGTACACATGCTACATTCAAGCACTATGCTGTTTTCATGGACTTTGTGGACTTTAGCACGGGGACAGTGTCTTGTAATTAACCTGCAATACTGAAGAATGACTGTTATATTTCTGATCTATATGTCATATAGTGAAAATTAATGGATTAATTATTAGTTAATTTAACTAATTATATTAACATGGAAGTGCTAATCTTGATATAAGAAAAACAGTGCTATAATATTTAAGTAGTCTCTTAGATGTATTACACATATGCCATACATCAATGACATCTTAAGCTAAAGATGTCCACTAACCTGTGATTCAAGTTAAAATGATGGTTGTGGATTTAGCAAAATGGTAGAGCACTTTCTTAGCGTGAAGGAAGCCCTGGGTTTGACCCAAACACTACAAAAGAAATTAAATAAACAAAAGCAAAAACAATCAAACAAAAATAAATCCACACATTGTTCAGCAACCCTTTTCTTCTCCTTTCTCCCAACTCTTCTGTGAATAATTCTCAAGCAAATTGCCCAGCAAGTCACAATGCTGGGCTAGCTACAACGAAGCCAAGTAGAAGTGTTTTAATACTGAAAATTAGTATGCCCATTTTAATGGACCTTAATGTGCCTTCAGGTAAAGGTGAGCAGATAAATATGGGAGTGGTATAAATATTACCACAGCCAGACAGAGCTGACCTTGCCAACCCGCCTCCCCTGCCCACCTAAAACCATCCCCTGTTGACAGAGTTTGAAGACAAGAAGACTTGCCAGTGCCAATAGGCTGATCATGTGATATTCATCTATATGCTTCGCTGAACGGTAGCATATGTAAGCTTAGATTGGTAACCTGAGCAGGCAGCACGTCCGTTTTAGAGTGCATCCTTTCATCTAGTGGAGCAACATGACGCTGACGTCCTTTCAGTTTTGCAGGCAATGTGGGACTGCCCAGCATGGACTGCATGATGAGCTTTGCAGCCAGGCAGACATACCATACTACGTACTCTCTCTGTACCTTTGGACCAGAAAAGCATTGTTTTTATCCTGTACAAGTCAGATATCTCCCTAGACAAGATTGTGCAGGCGGGTGACATGTAGACAGCATCCTTCTCTAGAAAATTCGGAGCCTAGTAAACCATTGTGTGCAGGGTAGTTGTCATTGCACTCATTCTTTCCTGTTTAGAAGAAGAACAGAAAGAACAAAGATAATTCACAAGGCGATTAATGACTTTTGTAGGCATCATCACTCTTGTGCATGACTAGTTATTCTTTCTAGTTTTTCTGTATAACTACAATTCCATTATTGGGCATCAGCTGGCAAAGGCTAGTCTTGCATAGTGGAATTCTTTAAAGAAATCTTTGGATCATTCAAGAGTAACAATGGCTAGCCCTTCAGAACAGTAAAACGGGGATATATTTTCCAAGTGAGTGCATGGTTCTAACATATGCAATGGAACATTTAGTGAAATATTGTATGGTTTAAGAAATCTGGGAGGGAGATGGAGAGGTTGCTCACTGGTTAAAGGTCCTTGCTTACAAAGCCTGCTGGCCTGGGCTCAATTCCCCACCTATCCATATAAGGCCAGAGGCTGTTCATTTGTAGCAAGAGTCTGTGTCATGCACCCCTCAGCAACACATTATGATTTATTTAGTCTTATATAAAACAATTTATTACCTAAGTGGGGAATACACATAGAACATGATGGATAGCATAAAGAAATCCCAAAGAATTCTCATTTAAATTCTACAAAGCCACCTGGATGTAGAGTGCTTTTCACCTATTTCCTCTGCAAAGGTAATGGGAAAACACCAAGTAATAGTTACTTTTTACAGCTGTATGATAAAATGCCTCTGAGCATAATATTTCTGTGCATTTTACCAAGAGAAAGAAAATGAAGTAATTTAGACAATCACACGCACATATATAGAACCCATCAAAGAAGTTTTTAATGTTCTGATTCAAAGAAAACAGACACTATGGTGTGTACCTGAAAGCTGGGCAGGAGGACCGTGAGGACAAGGCCAGCCTGGGCTGTGTAGTGTGAGTTGAGGCCAGTCTGGACTACATAGTAAGATTCTGGATTGCAAGTGAAAGAAAGGGAGGGTGGGTATGGAGTGATAGCTTAGCAGTTAAGGTGCTTGCCTGCAAACCCCAAGGACCCAGGTTCAGTTCCCCAGGACCCACATAAAGTCAGATGCACTAGGTGGTGCATGTATCTGGAGTTTGTTTGCAGTGGCTAGAGGCCCTGGTGTGTCCTTTCTCTCTCTCTCTCCTCCTCTTCTTTCTCTCTCTCAGGTAAATAAACAAATAAAATATAAAAAAACTTAAACAGAGGGTGAAAGGGAGGGAGGAAGGAACAAAAGAAAGGGGAAAAGGAAAAGCAAAAGAAAGAAATGAAGAAAGTCAGAAAAGCACAAGCAGAGAGAGATGAGTGGAGAGAGAGAGAGAGAGAGAGAGAGAGAGAATGAGAATGGGCATGCCAGGGCCTCCTACTACTGCAGATGAACTCCAGACACAAGCACCACTTTATGTTTCTGGCTTAACGTGGGTACTGGGGAATTGAACCTGGGGCCAACAGGCTTTGCAAGTAAACACCCTTAACCACTAAGCCATCTCTCCAGTCCACAATGCTTATTTTCAAATGTGCTCATGTTTGTTTTGAATTCTGGCTATATGACTAATTATAGCCTTTGTCTTCTCATCTAGCTTTAGAAATTACTACTACTACTACTATTATTATTATTTTTTTGATAGAGTCTCTCTGTTCCAGACTGGCCTGGAACTCACAGGGAAGCTCACGCTGTCCACAGACTGCCAGCAATCCTGCTACCTGACTCCCAGTGCTGGGATTAAAGGTGTGTGCCACTACACCTGGCCAGCAAACATTTTTGTACTTCAAATTTCATCTGTAAATGATGTTAGTAACAACACTGTCTAAAAGATACGTGTTGGGCATTTTGTTGGTGTGTCAGTAGTTATGACTGTAGCAACCCAGACACTCACATTAATAGACAGCGCCAAGGGTCAGAAGTCCTGGACAGGGTGGCTAGGTTCTTTGCTCAGTCTCCCAGGCTGGACTCACAGTGTCAGTTCAGCTAAGCTCGTGTCTGGCTGCCCCACAGGTAAATCCAAATCTCCCTCCACGCGGATGTGGCCGCTCATAGAATTCTGCTCCTGAAGTGGGTACACTGAGGTCCCAGCTTCCTCCTTGCTGTCCGCTAGGGAGGGAATGCTCTGGTCCTAGAGTCTGCACACTTTCCATGTCATGTAACTCCTGGCTTCACACAGAGGAGCTCTTTCCCTAAATCCCTCCCATTCTTATTAACATGTAACCTCTAGAGTCTAGATCCTGATTCAAAGGGTTCCTGTGATTAGAACAGACCCTTATAGATAGGTCCAACCCATTGGGTCCCTGGCTTGAGACCTTAATTTATAAATAAATCTGTTTTGGCATATACAACAAGCACATTCATAGAAAAATGTCACATCACCTTCCTAATCCTGGGGTTATGCAGGGCACAGAGCAGGTACCCCAGCACCAGGTAGTGTGGGGTCCACCTTGGTCTCCTGTCTACCACATATGTGAAGTGCTAGAACAATGCCGGCTACAAAAACTAAGCCATGCATTTGTGTTAACTGTAATTGTTTATTTTAATAGTTGACAAAATTACAAAAACAAAAACAATCGCTGAGAGTTCGAGGCCACCCTGAGACTACATAGTTAATTCCAGGTCAGCCTGGACCAGAGTGAAACCCTACCTTGAAAAACCAAAAAAAAAAAAAAAAAAAAAAAAAAAAAAAAAAAAAAAAAACCCAAAAACATAGCAATGCTGCTATTTTATTGGCCAAGGTGTGAAGTCCCATTCCAGTGCTCGGTCAAACAAGTTGTCAGGGCCTCTATGACAGTCAGATTAGTAAAATGCTGAGAAAGCCCAGTACTTCTACCTTTAGGAAAATCAGTGAGTGATATAAACATCTGAAAAAGAATGGTAATTGTACTGTGATTTACAGGTGTTTCCCTTGAATACAATTTCTCAAAAGAAACCTAGCATGTCTCCTTAGAGGTTTGATGCAGTGTTACAGCATACCTATTCAATGAAATAGTATGTAGTCTTAAACCCAAGACCAAAATAAGATAAAATGCATAGGTTCCAGAAAGTACTGAATGAGAAGGAGGTATTTTGGGGATGCAAATGGAGAAATGATAGCTTGTGAAATTGCACGTATCATGTTAACCAATTCCCAGTGCTTCCTGGAGTGTAAGGTTGATTTTAGAAAAGACCTGGTCACTTGAAAAGAAAAGCCTCTTCAGATTGTTGTAGGTCTCTGGGGACTTCTTTGAGAGTGTAGGTTTGACTTTTGGCTGGGTGTGGTCCCTTGACAAGGAGAAGACCATTCCTGGTACTGCCTGCTAATCACCACTCTCCCATCCTCTTACCAACTGCTTTGTGGTGCTTCCACTCATGTGGGCCCTCCTCCAATGGCAAGGAGTGTAATGTGATCCTTCACTCCTATGGTAATCCCTCCTCTATGTAACATGGCCACACTTCACTCTCAGCCAAGATGCTTTCTAGTTTATATACAAAATTCATTTCTTCCAGTTCTGGAGGTGCAGTGGTCAAGATCAGATGGCTGCAACCAGTGAGGGCCTTGTTGTCTGATGACTTGATGGAGAGAAAGTCACATGGGGAGAGAGCAGAGGAGAGAAGACACAAGAAAAGCCAATGCTTTAGTATGACTTTTTAAAATTTTGTTTCAGCTAGAATGTGAAGCATCCTGGTACTATAAGATAATCAGTGGCAGGAAGCTGTAGAGATGAACAATTGTGAGGTGAACACTTGTAATGCATAGTTTAACAGTATAAATTGGCAACTTCCTATTTCCATTTTATAGGTAAGAAAACTTGGGCTCAAGAAATTCAAGTTAGTTGGGTGTGTTGGCACACACCTTTAATCCCAGCACTTGGGAGGCAGAGGTAGGAGGATCGCCATGAGTTCGAGGCCACCCTCCTGAGATTACATAGTGAATTCCAGGTCAGCCTGGGCTAGAGCAAGACCCTACCTCAAACGAAAACAAAAACAAAAACAAAAAAACAAACAACAACAACAGCAACAACAACAACAACAAAAAACCCAAATTAGGTCATGGTAAAACCATGTTTGGATTAATTGGCTTTTTATCATACCAGTAATTCTGGTGGGTCCTTAGATTATATATTGAAAAAAAATCTCAGAATTTTTAAAAAAATTAGTTTTCTATGTTTTGATAGTTTCATACTTGTACACAATATATTTTATTATTATTGATCATATGCTCTCACATTACCCTCTCCTGTCCCCCTCCTACTCCTGGTGAACCCCTTCTTAGCAAATACTTCCCTTTCTATTTTTTTATGCTTGCATGAGCGTGAGTATAGGGCATGGGCATCTACACCACTAAGCAATGTGACGCCCCCCTTTCCCAGCAATCACTGCCTGCCAAGAGCTCCTCTCCCCTTCGTGGTGGAATGTTGACAGTGGTGGGGTTGGGTGTGAAGCCGGAAAGAGTGCTATGAAATGCAGTCTTCTTTACAGGGCACAGCCTCTGTGATCATGACCTCACAGTGGCTGTGGTTGCTGTACATGTCTTCAGGGTGGTGTTGTAGTGATGAATCTGCAATGAGTCTTACATCACTGCTTCCCCTATGCGTACAGGCAGTAGTGCCGATTGCTCCTTTTCCTTTTAGAATTTTATTTTTCTAGCTTCTCAGATCTTAACATTTAAATTTCACAGATGTGCTTTTAATCAGGAGATTCAGATACAACAAGAAGTGATAAAAGTAGTTCTTCCTGGTTACCATTTAAAACATAGAGAGGTAAGGAAGACTATTGTTGGGACCAGCAACTTTCCATAGATCCCTCAACCAGGGTCTTTTTTTTAACCTCTTGCTCTTCTGTGACTATATTTTATTCAAAAATTTATTTATTTATTTATTTATTTATTTATTTATTTATTGGGCAGAGAGGGAAAGGGGGGGAGCGAGAGAATGGTCACATCTGGAAATTTAGTCACAGAAAATGAACTCCAGACACATGCACCACCTAGTGTACTTGGCTTACATGGGTACTGGGAATTAAACATGGGTCTTTAGGCTGCAAAGGCAAATGCCTTAGCTGCTAAGCCATCTCTCCAGCCCTTCTGTGACTACATTCTTAACAAAATTCCATGGCCAGCCCTTTCAAGCCATGAAACCATTCTTTTTCTTGCTAACCTTCCCTGAATCTCTTTTCCACATTCTCACCCCACACCACCTCCCTGCCATGCACCACCACCATGGTCCCAGGGTGGTTCTGTCTACCCTCACCTTTATTCTGCATCTGTCTGGAGCTCTAATCTTTTGTCTTTTTTTGTGGTTTTGATGAGAGGATTGTGCACCCAGGGTGAGGCAAGCATTCTACCCATAGGCTAAATTTTGCCAGTTAACCTTAGATAAGCAACCCAAGGCCATGGTACCACAGCTATATGGCAAGCAGCTCTGCAGTGAGGGAAAGAGAAAGGGACATAAAAATAGAGCAAGGTGGAGGAGGATTACTGCTCAGTGTCTTTGTGTTCTGGGTGGTTATCAGGTGTCTTAGTCCGTAATGTAAATCTTATGCATAGGATGTTTGCTTTGCAAAGCTTGCCTGATAATCACAAACATTGAAGGCATCCATTTCAGCTTTAAAATTTTACTGTTTTCAGAAAGTTAGCTTTCATTTGTAGAAAGGTCATTGTATTCAATATTCTTGGTAGTTTGTCCTTCAAAAAAGCAAATTAGATTTTGGGCCCCTTATTTATCTTATCCGAGTGAGTAGCTAATTTAGTTTTTTCTCAATACATCATAAATTGAGTATAAAGATTAATAAGAAAGTTTGACTCTTAAGTGGTAGTAATCTGCTTTCTCTCTTGAGCCTCTGACTCATATACAATTACTAAATTCCTATTTTTTTTTTTTTTTTTTTTTTTTTGGTTTTTCAAGGTGGGGGGGGGTCTTACTGTAGCTCAGGCTGACTGGAACTCACTATGTAGTCTCAGGGTGGCCTCAAACTCACAGTGATCCTCCTACCTCTGCCTCCTGAGTGTTGGGATTAAAGGTTTGAGCCATGACACCTGGCAAATATTTTAATTAAACTGATTATTATGTGTCTTAGTCTATTCAGCATATAATAACAAAATACCATAGGGTTTTTTTTTTTTTTTTTTACAAACAATGAGAAAAAAAAGTCACTATTCTTGAGGCTGGAAGAACCCTAAAGATCAAGATTAAAACTCCAGTGGATTCAGTATCTGTTGCCAGCCTGCTTATGTAATTGTGACCTCACAGCTGGTGGTGAAGGAGTCTCTTTTGGGGCCCATTAGAAGGTGTTCATCTGCCCTGTGACTAATGCCCCAATTCCTGATGCCATCGGTTAGGATGGCATTTCATTTTTTTTCCATTTTTAATTATTTTGAGGGGGACAATGTCATACACGTATACACTGTATTTTGAACACACATTACCCCCCCCACTTCTGCTGGCTCACCAGTGGCTATTCCACTGAAGAGTATGATGCTCTCCTTCTGCAGCAACAGTAAGTGCCTTAGAGAAAGATGGGGCGGGGCCTCGTGAGTTCCTCCCTCACCATGAGGGAGTGCTGAGGGTTTGTATGTCCTGCCGGTCCTTAGGAATGACCACAGCGGCTGTGAGTTCACGAGACAATGGCCATGTCAGGCCCAGAGGACAGAGTTCTGCAGATCTTCCCAACCTCCAGCTCTTGCACTCTTTCTTCTTGCCCTTTCTTCTTCAGTGCCCCTGAGTCTTGGAGGGGGTGATATAGATGCGATATAGATATAGATTTAGGGCTGAGCACTCGACAGTTACTTACTTTCAGTTCTTTGACTAGTCTATTAGTGTCTGCATTAACCAACACTCACTGGCAAACAAACTTGCAAAAAATCAGGTTTTACATGTATCCTGAAAATAAATATTATGTGTAGGATCAGCAACAATACAGTATTCCCAGTAGGTAGCTTTGAAAATTCTCCATAATCAAACTTTTTGGATGCAGAAATAACAAGACTGTTATAGAACCCGAAGCAGGATTCAGCAGTGTCTGATAACAAATATTTGGTGCTAGAAAATGCAGGTCACGTCATCTGTATTTCCCTGTTTGGTAACAGTTTCTTCCAGTTACATGCTCTCAAAACAGCATTCCATATTACAGGACAATTTTAAACATTGTTTAGTATTTTCATTTGACCAAAGATAGGACAAGTTCCATAGAGTATTCACAGTAAAGGTCTGTCCTGTCCCCCAAGCCTCTTCCCTTCTCGCTTGTTATTGCAGACATGTATGGGAACAGTGCCCTGATCTCTCTCACAACTTAGTTTCTCCTATGTGATTTTTCTGTGCTGCGATGGAAGTCATGGCAACATGACAATTTTGGTAATATGGCCAAAGAGCACAAAAATGAAACCAGATTGGTGTAAACAAAGTAGATGAAAACCCTCCTCTCCTTTCCTCTCCTCTCCATCCCTGGCGCCCTCTCCTCCCACTCTTACTTTCTTTCTCACACAAAACATGCAAACACTTTTTGTGTTCGCTCAGAGAGATCTAACCACATTTTCTTCTTCCTCAGAATCTGGAGTGCGAACATAAGCCAACATAACAACCTATTTGCATTGATTTCATTATCAGATAAAGAAATCTATTAAAGGATTTCCCAAGTTTTTGAACAGTACTCCTAACATTTCCAAACATGTGACTTAAAGAAAAGAGCCTTTTAACCCAATAAAGGTTATATAAGGTCTCCAGAAGAGTTTAAGCAGGAGACCACTTGGCTTTCAAATGAGATCAAGTCCTACAATCTTTGCAATACAGTTGTGGTTTTGTATTTAATGTCTTTTTAGAAAACTTTTGAATTGACAACTTCCATAAATATAAAAATGATATACCATGATCTTAATCTCCTCCCACAACTCTCCTTTATCCCCTCCTAAAACCCCCATCCACTAAATCCTTTCTTTCCAATTCATCTCTCTTGTTATTTTGATGTCATTTTCCCCCTCCTATTATGCAGGTCTTGTGTAGATAGCTTCAGCTACTGTGAGATCATGAATATTAAGGCCACTTAATAATGTGTCTGAAAGACAGTAGTGCAGAGGACTCCTCCTTCCTTTGGGTCTTACATTCTCTCTGCCACCTCCCCTGCAATGGACCCTCAGCCTTGGAATGAGTGATAGAAATATCTCAGTGCTGAACACTCCATTTTCACTTCTCAGCACTATGATGAGTTTTGAGTCGTACCATTGGTCATTACTGTCTGAAACAAGAAGCTTCACTAATCAAAACTATTTGAGGGGCTGGAGAAATGGCTTAGCGGTTAAGGCATTTGCCTGTGAAGTCAAAGAATCCTGGTTCAATTCTCTAGGACCCATGTAATCCAGATACACAAGGGGCACATGCATCTGGGGGTCGTTTGCAGTGACTAGAGGCCCTGGCATGCCCATTCTTTCTGTGTCTGCCTCTCTTCTATCTCTCTGTCTTTGCTTGCAAATAAATAAATAAAAATAATAAAAAAAAACTATTTGAAGTTTTAAAAATCTTGCCTAAGCAGCTTTAGGAGGATGGTGCTTCTGTTTTCTCATAAGCAAATGAATCCTTGGGAATGACCACTGTCCTTATAGTATCTTTATCAAATTAAGAAAAGCCTTTCTTTAGCTTCAGGAAAGATTGATTCCCTTTTTATCACTGACTTTATTTGCCAAAACTACACCATAAGAGGTACAAAGCTTCTGAATTGGTCCTGGTGAATGCTATTAGGTAAGAGAGAGAATGAGAACAAACACATCAGGGCCTCTAGCCACTGCAGACTCCAGGCGCATGTGCCACTGCTTTATGTGGGTGCTGGGGAATTGAACCCAGGTCCTTAGGCTTTGCAGGCAAGTGCCTTAACTGCTAAGCCATCTGTCCAGCCTCAAGGCCTTTATTATTGTGCTGATTCCATCATTTTCTTTGGGAAAAGACATTTCTTGTTAGCAGGAGATGAAAGAGACGACTAAGAGGATTTCATGGTTTTATTACATCTGACCCTCTTCACCCCTTACGTTCCTGCCACTGTAGAAATTTGTCTTTTCAACCTCTGATTACCTAAACTGTTTCACTATAGTTGTGAAGAAATTGTTACTCTCTGAGGTTTAATGTTTCCTCTAACTTGACATTAGCTGATTTTAAAAAAATGCATCAAGCTACATCTAAGTGGCCTTCACTGCCCGTGTTGATAAAGAGAATGAAGAGGTTTAAATTCATGTTTTATCCAGCAAAAGATTTAGGCAATGTGGTTTGTCATGTATAAAATCTATTCAGCCATCCCTGGCAGAGGACCTGAGTATTCCCCATAGCTCTGCTGAACTGACTGGAAACACGATAAGGCATCTAAATTCTGCAGGTATTGCCATTCCTAGCAACCAATTTGATTTTTGAAGGAAAAAGAGCCCCATGGAAGTAGATGCCTTTGTACCTGAGAAAAAAAGAAATCCCCAGCAAGATAGACGCAGCCTAATCAGTATGCTCAGGGTTTGACAGCATGCAAGTGAGTGATCTATTTTGTTCTGAACTCTGGCCGTCAATGACAATACACGGTTTATCAGGGCAAATCAAATAAATGTGTTTGACTCTTGTTTTGATATTTGAAAATGCTAAACCATAGTGCCGCATGCAGCATTCTTATTTCACATTCTGAATTTTGACTTTTTCTTAAAGACATGAGTGCCAGAATGAGAATGAAAATGAGCATAAACAGGGTAGAATTGCTTTCAGTGCTTTCAGATATTACGGGAAGAATAGTTTCTACAGGGCAAGGTAGTAACTGTGCTTTGAAATATTTGTCCCCCAAAAGACTTTAAGACCTTGACTGCTGCCAGCGGTCACATGCTTCAACGCTCGGTTGCCCCTGTTCCTTCCGCAGGTACATGTGACAGCGCTGCAGCTAGGAGTGGAATTTTAAAGGGGAAGTTTGCAGACGTGGACGGCTCCTCACTCTGCTCCTCCGCACAGGAATCAGATGATGACGTTTTTAGCTGTGACAGTGCTGAGAGTGTTGACAGTGTCAGTCTGTCTGCACCTAGTCATTTACCTGTGAGTACCTGAGGCTGGATTTCATGTATCTTCTCAGCTCTACTGGATGGCAGACTCTTAGGGGCCTTCACTTTATCCCGTTAGATCTAATCCCAAGTCTTTATTCTACCAAACATGCTGGACAATATTGTTTTGGTTAATTAGTCCTCGGTAGTATCCTCTGGCTGTCCCTGCGGAATGGGGTTGGGGACAGAATTGAGATAAGCAGATGGCAACTGAAATAAGTTCAGTCCTTGGCTTTCTGAAATAGATCCTTCTTCTGGAAGCAGCATCTGTGGAGCCGCTTGTGGCACCATTGTGAAATAGTTGCTGTCCAAGTGCTGCTCATTGATTTCCTGGCAAGATTTGTTTCGGTGCTGGGGATCAAACCCAGGATCTGGAACACGCTGGGCACATGCCCACCACTGGGGTATATCCTCAGCACAAAAAAAAAAAAAAAAAAAAGAAGAAGAAGAAGGGATTTTATTTTAAAAAGAATTTGTCTGTGAAATCTGCCTGTGAAAGCTCTAACATCTGTCACTGTGTGGACATAAGTACAACTCACATTTAAGGCCAGTTCATGTATGAGAGTGGGAGGACATCTTTTCTCATGTGTGTACTTCCCCTGAGCAGGTTAATTTGAACACAGTCCATTAGTTTAGAATGGCATGTTCTAATTTATAATTACACTCATTTTCCATTTACACTACTTGTAAAAGATGCATAGAGGGCAAATTTTGGAATTGGGGAACCTATTTCTATAACTCTGTTCACTCAAACCCAATTATTAAGGGAAGATTAAATCTCAAAACTGTATGCATGTATGTATTTATTTATTGTGGTTATAGAGTTTAAACTCAGGGTCTCATGCATGTTGAACAAGCACTATAACCACTGAGCAATATCTCAAGAGCTCAAATTATTTCTTCAAAGCATTCTCATACAGTGCGTTGGGGAAATGGCTCAGTGGGAAAGTGCTTGCTATTCAAGCATCAGGACCTGAGGTGAGACCCCAGCACCCAGGTAAAGTGCTGACTGTGGTGGTGTACTCCTGGAATTGCAGCTGTGGAGAAGGGGAGGCAGGGAAATTCCTGGGGGTTGTCAGCTAGCTTGGTCAGCCAATTGGTGCATTCTGGGTTTCTGTGAGAGATCCTATCTCAAAAAAAAAACAAGATGAAGAGTAATTGTGGAAGATACCAATGGTGACCTCTGGCCTCTGCATTCCCTTGCATGCATGTGCATATATGTGCACTTATATCCTGACACATATATGCACTCATATACAGAGGAACATAAACATGTGCAAAACATGCTATAAAGTTAATGAAGCCCTGTTACTTCACCTGCCCCTCTCTGGACAATGTTGTAGTCTCCCTTTAAAGTTACTGTGGGACTGGAGGGATTGTTTAGTGGTTAAGGCATTTGCCTGCAAAGCCAAAGGACCCAGGACCACAGTAGCCAGATGCATAAGGTGGTACATGTGTCTGGAGTTTGTTTGCAGTGGCTGGAGACCCTGGCGTACCCATTCTTTCTCTGTGTCTCTCTCTTTCTCTCCCTCTTTCTCTCTGTCACATAAATAGATAAATAAATAAAAATAAAATAGTTAAAGTCACTGTGCTATGTTGAATGATTTTCTGTAAAGAGGAAGAATATTCAATACAAATGAGTACAATACAAAAGATGTTATTGTCACAATAGCTTCCCCTCCCCCTTGACCTCACTTTTCTTGGGTGTTTTGAGATTTCCGGATGGGAGACATCCTTCTAAAATTTATCCTAAATACTTTGTAAGTGGATCTGTGACCCTTAAAAGTCTATTTTTAGGCCTCTCTTCTCCCTCAAGATTTCAGAATGTTATTTGGTACTCAGGAGTTCTTTGTCATTGTTAGAATAATTTAGTATTGAAAATTTTATAAGAAAAATTTTTTCAAGGTAGTGTCTTATTCTAGTCCACGATGATCTGGAACTCATTTTGTAGTCCAAGGTTGGCCTTGAACTCACCTTGATCCTCCTACCTCTGCCTCTGAGAACTGGGATTAAAGATGTGTGCCATCATACCTGGATATAAGAACTTTTATGCTTTGTGGTATTTACTTCTTGAGTAAAGTAGACCTTTGATAACAAACTAGTAACAAACATACCATTGGTTAAAGGTGCTTGCCTACAAAGCCTGGCAGCCCACATTTGATCCCCCAGTACCCATGTAGAGCCAGATGCACAAAGTGGCATATGCATCTGGAGTTTGTTTGCAATGTCAGGAGGCTCTGGCATGCCCGTACTTACTCTCTTTCTCTTTGTTTCTCTTCTCAAATAAATAAATAAAAATATTCAACAAAAGTAAATATAAAAAGTGAGTGGAGATTTGGGAATACTTGTAGAAGGAAGACGATAGTTACAGTTTTCAGGATGAGATTCTTTTTGTTGTTGTTGTTTTCCAAGGTAGGGTCTTATTCTAGCCCAGGCTGACCTGGCACTCATTTTGTAGTTCCAGGCTGCCCTTGAACTCAAAGTAATCCTCCAACCTCTCCCTCCTAAGTGCTGGGGTTAAAGGCATGAGCCGCCAAGCCTGGCAGGATAAGATTCTTTAGTAACATGAATTTTTTGGCAAATTAAGTATTTTGGAGGATACATTTTGAATTTTGCTTATAGTTTTTCCATACCTTCCTATAAAAAGCTGTGACCTTGTGGTTTGGCAGATTTTGTATCATAGTGCCTAGAAGGACATCAAACATTTGACTATTTGATTTTTTTATTGATTTGACAGATCAATTTCAGATAATTTTAAAAAAATGTGTTAGTGTGGATTAAACTTGGGGCCTTGTGCAGTTACTGTACCACTGAGTTTTACCCCATCCTCAATTTCAAAATTCTCAAGAGCTGTAAGATTTAGGATCGTTTGGGCTGGGGAGATGGCTCAGTAGTTAAAGGCGCTTGCTTGCAAAGCCTACGAACTCCGGTTCAGTTCCCTGTTACCTTTGTAAAACCAGATGCACAATGCTCATTTGCATTGGACCGGAATTCAGTTGTAGCAGTGAGAGACCTTGGCATGCTCTTTCTTGTTCCTTCTCTTTTTCTTTTAAATTAATAAATGAATAAATATTTTTTTAAAAATAGTTAGGTGCTGGAGAAATGGCTTAGTTCCATTCCCCAGGACCCACGTAAGCCAGATGCACATGGTAGCACATGCGTCTGGAGTTCATTTGTAGTGGCTAGAGGCCCTGGCATGCCCATTCTCTCTTCCATAAATAAATTAATTAAAATAAAATATTTTAAAAAAAGAATTAGAATGACTCTACTTGATGTTTTCATCCTTAAAAACATAGTAGTGCACATTGTAATTCCAGGCACTGGGGAACACTCCAACAGTCCCCTCGCTGTCTCCCTGTCCAAGCAGGGAGCACTGCGGGAGCTGCACAGCATCTCTCCTCTTTCCCTCTAGAGACTCCTGAAAAGTGCCGTCATCAGTCTCTGTCTTTAGCACCTAATCTAGTTGTTGCAAGTGGCATTTTCCACAGCTCTGTGATTTTTTTTTTTTTAAATCTCTAGTATACTTTCAGCCTCCCTGATGCCTGTGCATCTCCTAACATTACAAATTGGTTCCCTCATGGAAAAATCAATTTCAAGACTTCTCTATGCAAGACTTCTATTGATTTCTATGGCTTATGAGTTCACAAAGTACCTATAATGTTCATCTAAACACCATCAGGCCCTATCGTCATGACTCAAGATGCTTTCCAGAAGAAAGTGATGTCTGACACTTTAGCAGAGGATAGAGAAATTGGAGGTCCAGCAGTTGTGCATGTTTGAACAGTTACCTGGAAGAATTAAAATATCAGCGGAAAGGCATTTTATTTTTTTAATAAGCATGGAGTTATAATTATTGTTTGACCCCCATTGCTGCAGTCTATAGAGAAAACAATGTACATCGGCCATAGAGGAGATTCTTAGGTGAATCCCCTGTCCCCCAGCAGCACTGTTAATGTGCTTTCTTTGTGAATTTCCCAGGGCTTAGAAGAAATATTTGTTGATAGTCGCATAAATCAATGGTGATATGCAACGCTGGGCAGCTTGCACCTGAGAACCCTAGTGTGGATACACAGCAGGAGGGAGGACTGAGAAGAGAGGGCAGATGTGGCCTGCAGAAGACTGTAGGTAACTGTGGGCTACT
This sequence comes from Orientallactaga sibirica, assembly GCA_036365145.1. Taxonomy (NCBI): domain Eukaryota; kingdom Metazoa; phylum Chordata; class Mammalia; order Rodentia; family Dipodidae; genus Orientallactaga; species Orientallactaga sibirica. Next base: position 51,571,059 of record JAEOAD010000004.1, on the reverse strand, counting down.
CTTACACTCATTAGTTATTATTAGTTATACTTAGTAGTTAGTAAAGCTGGGAAAATAGAAGAAGAAAACCTGCTCACTTTCTGGAAGAGGATCTAATGCTCTGTATGCAACAAGCAGGCAAACGCAGCAAAGAGTCAAACCTCATTTGAAATTCAGAGAACGTTAGAAATGCCTGTAGAGTTCCTAGGCTGACTTCCTTACTGTACACCGCAGAGCTGAGGTGTGGGGAGAGGCCAGGAATCCCAGTGTGAGCTGTGGCACAGTACTTGAATGTCTATTTGCAGAGTGCTTTCCACCAGACCTTGTAGCTTTCTCATGGGTTACTTCCGTGCCTGTCTGCTAAGTACAGGGGTGCCCACGCCACTAAGCCTGACATGGCTGCATCTTTCTGCCATTCCATTCAAAACGGAATGAATTTATCTTTTAGCCAAATAAATGGCATCACATGTCTTGTTGCCTTTTTTCTTTTCCAGTCAGTTTCTGGTGAACATGCTAGCCTGGCCCCACTGTAGCATACTGCCAGTGATGAAGTTCATGAACAAACTCAGTGAGCTCAATGAAATAGTTGGCAGGGAATTCAATTTAAGTGTGAACACATTTCACTTCCCCTTTCTGCCAGTAAATGACAAGGCAGACTGTGGAGACTCTCCTTGTGTGTCGCTGACATTGATGGAAATATCTTACAGCAAATATGTTGTTTCACATTTACATGAATGAAATTAGTTTGTCCTTATGACAATGCTGTTTGTGATAAGGTGGACATGTTACTGTGAAAAGTGGGTGACATGAAGGGTGCAGTGTGCATCTGTAATGGCAGCTAGCGAATGGAGGTTTCTGTCGCCACCTTTAGAAGTAATACCCTTTGTCCATTGCACTTTTGCCAGAGGGGAGAACAGCATGTAAATACTCCTGAAAATAGTGTCGATTTGTCCATCCCATCAGCTCCAGCCCAGGCCATTGATTCCTTGCTGCATAATGTAGGACTTCAGAAACCCACTCATCTTGCATTTCACTTGAACTCACTTAGTCACAGGTTCTCACTGGACGGAGTGATTACACTTTGCATTTTGTTGCTCGTGTACAAAGTTGGCTTTTATATTTATTTGTTTCCTTTAAGCTCTGAAAACTGACTTAAATTTGCTTTAATCTTAAAAATATAGTTGCACCAAATTTCAAATAAATTTATAAGTGTCTATGACAATAACTCTGGCACATCAGTGCTGTGGTTTAGTTCTCAGTTAGCTAGCATGAAAAAAAATCAACATAAAGGCAGTCCTGTGGTATTGGAGGTGTGGTCTCTCATAGGCTCTGGAAGATAAGGCTATATCAGCATAAGATCTAGAAGTACATAATTTCCCAATTTCCTGTGCATATCATTTACTTAGGATAGTAGTAGGTAGAATTGATATGGTAGCTGCATTTCATAAACAGCCCATGAATTAAAGTTGCTATTAAATATTAATGATACCATCATCACATTAGCGATCAGAATGTTTTCCTGACAGCATAATTTATTTACAAATAAATCAGTGTGTTTACATTTTATAAACTTCTTGACAGAGTCCTATCCTTACTTTGGGCTTATCTAAGAGTAGTCACTAGCAATAAATAAGTGATTGCCTAACTGTAAAATATTGTGGGTGGAAAATGGATGTGAATGAATTAAGATGATTAAAATTCTACTAACCGTGTTGGGAGACTATCATGCTCTTCTGGCGTTGGCTTGGAAACAAGAGGCTTTCTAACTGTAACTTGCTATCCATGTGATGATGATGAAATCAGTGCCTGAAGCGAGTGTCCTTGTGTTTCTCTAAAGATTTTAAAAGTTCACTGTGCAGCTCAGGTGTTCCATTGATTTTTGACAGCTCAGAGGAGCATATTCATGTGCATGTGAATGCAGAAAAGAATCAAACCTAGCCCCACATAAAAAGGGATAATAGCAGCTGGGGAAATGGAAAACAGCAGCTGAAGGGTTAAAGGCACTTGCTTGCAAAACCTGCCAGCATGGGTTCAATTCCCCAGTATGCACACAAAGCCACATGCTTAAAATGGTGCATGCATTTGGAGTTTGTTTGCAGTAGCAAGAGACTGTGGCATTCCCATATTCTCTTTCCCTCTCGCTCTTGCCCTAACTCTCGCTCACTTGCTCTCTGCTAGCAAATAAATTTTATCAAAGGAAAAGTCATTTGTAGCAGTGTCTGAATATGCTTCAATACTTAACCCTGTCATTCTGGGAGGTACATGCTTGTAACCAAAACTGTCCTTTTATTTTGTGTGTGTGAAGTTTGGGAATAAGATGAGAATATTTTGAGGCTTCAGACTGATTGTTTGATCTGTTTTACATGCTCAGTTACAATAGCCTGTCATGAATTAATAAATAAAGTCTCAAATTTACTAAACTCCATTGAGAGTTAGACCTGTTAAAAATACAGTTTCAGACGGGGCGTGGTTGTACACGCTTTTAATCCCAGCACTCGGGAGGCAGAGGTAGGAGGATCGCTGTGAGTTCAAGGCCACCCTAAGAATACAGAGTAAATTCCAGGTCAGCCTGGGCTAGAGTGAGACCCTACCTCAAAAAAAAAAAAAAAAATATATATATATATAGTTTCAAAGAAAGAACAATGATAATAAATAAAATAAAAGCTAAATGTTTGTTTTTTAACCAAAGAAATGTTAAAAGATGAAAACTTGGAATTTTCTTTAAATTACATTTAATTTTCCAGTGGGAAAGTACTTGCAGTGAGTTAACACTGGATTAAAATGAACTCTTGCATTTGCTTTCTTTTTGTGATCATGAAGCCAGTATTCATCAAGAATGATCAACACAGCCAGGCATGGTGGTGCACTGGGGAGGCAGAGGTAGGAAGATTGCTGTTGAGTGTGAAGTCAGTTAGAGTGAGACCTTATCCTGAAAAACCAATAAAATAAAATAAAATAAAATAAAATAAAATAAAATAAAATAAAATAAAAGAATGACTGATACAACTGAAAATTCTAAACATGCAAATGAAGTTTTATGAATGACTTAGATAGCCAATTATTAAGTCACTTTAAGGTCATTGTGATACCTTAATTTATATCACCCCCAAACCTCCTTCTTAAAAGAGAAACATTAGAAACAAAACAACAACAACAAAATTTCTGGGGCCCAAACTCAAAACAAGTTCCCAAGCAAAAGCTGGTGAAGGTTCCGAGACAGTATGCTAAAAGTGTGACGAATTTCTGCCGCATTACTCACAGCAATACTAAGCTTATCTTCATGGCTGGATTCATTCTGTTGTGAGTCCTGTTAGTTAGGTATTACACAAGGAGACTTCAAGTGCATGTGTCATTATATATTTTTGTTCCATAATTAGGAGGTAATATTACTAGAAATACTAATGAGATAAAATGCACTGTTTTACTTTTAGGTTTTTTTTTGTTTTTTTTTTTAGGCAGGTTCTCATTAGCTCAGGCTGACCCAGAACTCACTGTGTAGACCAGGCTGACTTTGAACTTCTTTGAGCTTCCTCCTACCTCAATCTCCCAAGTGCTGGGATTAGAGGTGTAAACCACTATGCTTGGATTAAGTTTGATGTTTATTCATATAATAAAGTTACCTTTGGCCTTCCTTATTTCTGGAAACTGCTCACCCTCTCTTGGGCATGGGTTCTGCTTCCCTTCCCACCCTCCCTCCCTCCTTCCTTCCTTCCTTTCTTCCTTCATTAAATTCTGTCTGTAACCTAATTAGACTGTAAACTTAAGACAAAAATGCTACCTTTAAAGAAAGTTCAAATAAATAAATTAGGACTGGAGAGATGGCTTAGTGGTAAAGGCACTTGTCTGCAAAGCCAAAGGACAAAGTTCAATTCCCCAGGACCCATATAAGCCAGATGCACTATGTGGCTCATGCGTCTGGAGTTCTTTTGCAATGGCTAGAGGCCCTGGTGTGCCCATTCTCTCTCATCTGCCTCTTTCTTTCTCTGTCTCTCAAATAAATAAATAAATTAAATAATTAAAAAATTTATTGAACCTAAAGAAATAATATTTGGGCTGGAGAGATGTTTCAGCAGTTAAAAGCCCTTGCTTGCAAAACCTGCTGGTTTCAATTTCTCAGTTGCCCATGTAAGCAGGTCTGAAATCATTTGTAGCTGCAAGAGACCTTGGCATTCAGGCACGTGTGTACACATGCATGCAACTATAGAAATACAATTACAAAAAATGAAGTAATGTTTGTATTGCATTTTGAAATTTGTTATAATGGCCACAACTCCTACATTTTTGAAAATGAATGTGCTTCAGTCTTAATGCTAGAATTTGGAGTTAAATTCATTTTTAAGAATCTTGTTTTGGAGACATAATGACAAAAAAATTTAAATATGGTTTATTTTTTCCAACAAAGCTTATCTGATTTCCCAGCCCCTCCAAATAAACTAGCTATTGAATTTTTTTCTTTTTCTTTTTTTTAATGTCAATTTTGACTTTCTGCCATTTGCTGTTTCTATGGCAACTCTCCTTTTGGCTTGGAGACTAATAGATATTTCAGGTTTGATTACATTTTCAGATATATATTCACATATATACCACATATATATTTACTTACAGAAATTCTTATTTAGTTTAGTCTGAGATAAGCAAAACAAGTTTAGCTTTAGCATGATTTTTACAATATATTTTTCTTATACTGAAAAGTGGTGTACAACCTAGATTCTTGACAATTGGTTAAATAATCTCTGGAAAGCCCATAAAATGGATTCCAATGTGGCCAACAAAAATAGTCTACTACATTTATCAATTGACACAAAATATATTCACATGATTAAACAAGTTGGCTAAACTATATTCCATGCATTTTTGTAAAGCTTCATATATGAAGTATGAATGTAATTAGATCAAGAAGAAGAAAATAAAAACGTCTTTTCTATAGGAACAGACTAAACCTTAAAAGCTCTTTGTCTGGATTTATGCTATCTGTGTGTGTCTATCGATCCTCTCTGTAGATTATCATATATTTTAGCATAACAATTCTGCTGTGTCCATTGTTTTTTGGAAGTCATCACTATTTACTTATTTTATTAATTTATTTATTGAAAGACAATGGATGAGCCAGGGACTCTTGCCACCCCAAGTGAACTACAGGTACATGTGCCACTTTGTGCATCCGGCTTTACATGGGTACTGGGGAATTGAATCTGGGCAGACAGGCTTTGTATGCAAACTCCTTTAACCACTGAGCAATTACCCTTGCCTTGGAATTTATCACTTAAATGTTTACTCTTGTCATGACATGTTTGTGTATAATTCTTGGGAAAATGTGCACAAATTGATAAAATTTCTATGCCTAATTTTAACATTTGAGTGCGTATTTCTCCAATGCCTTACAAAACTCACTTGTAATTATTTTCCCTTCCATCTATTTGTCTATTTATCTACATGTATGTATATATGTGTACACATGTATATGTTTACATTTATATACGTGTAGATATGCACACATGTGTAGACATGCATACATTGTCAATGTGATAGGTGAAAACTGATAATCCATTGGTATTTTGTCTAGAATTTCTTTGAATACTAGGAAGCTGATTGTATATTTATATTTCTGTTTAATATATTTGTACATGTGTTTATGACTATAAATTGTTTATTAAGGTTTTTTTGTATTTATTTATTTATTTATTTTGTTTGTTTGTTTTTCAAGGTAGGGTTTCGCTCTAGCCCAGGCTGACTTGGAATTCATTATGAGATCTCAGGCTGGCCTTCAACTCACAGCAATCCTCCTACCTCTTCCCGAGTGCTGGGATTAAAGGCATGAGCCATCACCCCTGGCCCTTATTAAGTTTTTTTAAATGACTCTAGTGATTTTCTTTTTCATTTGCCTTTATAATAGGGGTGATGAACACATTCCCAGTATCTTTCCTATTTTGTCCTTTATCTTTAAATTCCATTTGTGTTTACCAAAGAAATTATTCATACCCCCCTAAATACACTGTAAGTTATATTAATGCCCCTGAGTACACCTTAAGTTTAGACCTTAGGAAGTACTTAAGCAGACCATGTCTGCTCCCCCGAACAACTGCAAATGAATAATTGCTTCTAGAATGTTTTAAAGATTCTCTATACATGATATTTTTCTTTTTTCTTTTCTTTTCTTTTCTTTCTTTCTTTTTTTTCTTTTTTTTGAGTTTTTCGAGGTAAGGTCTTGTTCTAGCCCAGGCTGAACTAGAATTCAGTATGTAGTTTCAGGCTGGCCTTAATCTCACAGTGATCCTCCTACCTCTGTCTCCCAAGAGCTGGGGGTTAAAGGCATGTGCCACCATGCCTCGCAGTTTCTCTATATATTTAAATCTTTAGTCCATTTGAAAATTAAATTGGCACACAGTGAAAACTGAAAGGTACTTTCTAGTTTTGTAGAATTGTGTTGAATATGCTACACACACACACACACACACATTTTGAGGTAAGGTCTCATGTATCCCAGGCTGGCCTCAAACCCACTGTGTAGTCAATAATGGTCTTGAACTACATTACCTGCCCTGTAATTTTGCTTTTATATGCAATTCTCATATACAGTGTAGCCAGTGTCAGTCACTTTGATCCAGTGAATGACAGAGACAGTTATTCCTAAGTAACACTATTGCTGAATTGTGATTCTGCACAGTTGCATTATCTCACATGAGAGTTACCAGTTTACTCTGACCTACCACTATGAACAGAAGCACAACACGCTACCAAGCACTCTAAAGACTATAAATTATTGTGGACAGAGACACACATATCCAGGCTTGGCCTCGAACTCACTACAGAGTAGTTTATCTGCTGCCTTCACCTTCTGTGTGATGGGATTGCAGGCATGCTCCCCCACACCAATTTATGTGGTTAGGCTAGGGCTTTGTGATGCTAGAACAGCACTTTACCAGCTGAACTACACCCCAACCCTATGCTTTGTTTGCTTGTTTGTTTGTTTGTCAGTGTAGAGCCTCACTCTAGCTCAGGCTGACCTGAAATTCACTATGTACCCCAGGGTGGCCTTGAACTCAGAGTGATCCTCCTATGTCTGCCTCTTGAGTGCTGGGGTTAAAGGTGTGTGGCACCATCTTTTTATTTTTGTTTTTATTTTTGTTTTTATATTTTTGTTTTTATTTTTGTTTTTATTTTTGTTTTTATTTTTGTTTTTATTTTTGTTTTTATTTTTGTTTTTATTTTTGTTTTTATTTTTGTTTTTATTTTTGTTTTTATTTTTGTTTAATAGCATGTACTCCTTGCTAAGTCCTCAATATCTAGAAACATTTCCATGCCTGTTTTTGAGTGAGAGTTTCTAAGTATGTGTTCAAGGAGGCTACTTTTGATAGAACGAAAGGTTTCATTTCCTTTTTTTTTTCTTTTGTTTTGATTGAAGTGTTTCCAGCAGGTCACCTTTAATTTGGACATTGACCTACTTTACCATGTGTTAAAGAAGTGTCCTTATGCTAAGTTTTTAATTAATAATGAATGCAAAGCTCCATCAAATCCTTATCAGTATGGTCACCATCTCATTTTGGACTTACTGCTAATATATGAGCTGAAAAGTTCATTCAAGTATAATCTGTTATCTTATTGCCTTTTACTCAGTTTCATCATAAAACAAGTTTTAAAATTGCACATGGGGATCTAATTTGACCTGGCCCTGCATGTGCATTAAAAACCTTTTGAAAATGTGTACTGTCACTTTAAAATCCATTTAAAATTGTATTACTAAATGAGTTTCGAATCCACACATACACACACATGATAATTCCTGTTATGTTTAGTTCTGGATGCTCATGAACCATTGTTAGTTATTCCTGGCCACGCACAGGCAGGGAGTGGAGGGGCTGCTCATGGAGGGAAGCAAGCAGAAAGAACAGCGACCTGTCTGAATTCACAGATTTTTACAGTGGGAAGCTGCAATGTAAAACCCCAGAGTCTGTACTATGAGCCACCTACTAGTTAACCACTGTAGTACTTCCACACGAAGAGAGAAGTTGCCATTCTGCCTCCATGCCATATGATGGTTTTTCTTCACTGAGGAAAAGAAGACCATTTTCTATAGAAAATACAAGTGTTTTATTCACTTCTCATCCACATTAGAATTAATTAGAAAACAATGACAGTGCCCCAGAAAGTGATAGGTCTTGAAATTCAGATTGAGTTTAATCCATCTGTACTGATGCCTTTCAAGTTGATTTTGTTAAATGCTGAAATGCTCATGCCCTGCCTTCAGTACCTCTGACGACTGAAGAAATACAGTCTTTACATGGATCAAGTCTACGAAGATGTTATTCATAAAAGAATTATTAAGCACAGGAAGTGTTAGTGTCTTTACTAAAGACTTATTCATAGCATACAGGTACAATGAGAACATTCTTCTGTCTCCAGGAACTTACACTCTAATTGAGAACTTCAGACTGATAAACAGGAAATCATGCTGAAAGCTGCTTGGACTAGAGAAAAAATTACCTTCCATAGCCAGGGAATTACAACCTGGAGAAAACACATCATTCAATGGAAATAGACTTTGGGAGATTTGGGGATTACAAATTCTTTCTTCAAACTAAACAAGTCAGGTCTGCCTTGTAGTCAAAATGAACAAACAAAAGCTGCTAACTAGTTGTGGATTTCCAAGAATTTCCATGTTACAAAGCACAATTAATTCACTTTTCCCCCCTCATTTCTTCTCAACCTGTACAGTGGTAAAAAGAAAGTAAAGACATCACTCGAAGTGAAAGACAAGACAGAAGTACTAGATGAATAGAGGGAGGTAGTGGTTGATTGGGCCTCCTTAACCTGTTTTTCAAGTAGGTTAAATGACAGATCATCTATTTAGTTACTTATTTTAAATCTCATTTGTCCTGAAAGTAGGATAAAGGACAGCACTGATCTGTTCAGCATCTCACATTCTGAAGCTACTGATTAGCTTAGATGCACTTTTGTGTCTTTGTGCTGAAGTTTTGTTTTGATAGCTCCACCTGGCATGGTTAGGAATTCTTTCTGTAGTCTGATTACCACACATGAATCAAAAAATACAAATGGCTCTTCTGTCTTAAGAGACAGAGAGAAATTTCCTTTATAACATCCGTTTCTTTTTAAATTTAAATTACCTACTTATGATAAAAGAGTAGGAATGTTCTGCTTAATCAAGACCTATCAATATAACCACTTCCGCTAGTTTCTCTTTCTGGTAATATACAAGAAAGTCCATTCTTTGTTTTCACTTCTTTTACTGATAATACTTGATAGTGGTCTCAGCCCCTCTTTGAAATGCTGAGTTAATAGTCATCGTTGTATTAAGACTTTTTTTTAAAAATCACAAGTAGCAAAAGGCCTATATAATCTAACTTTAAAGAAAAGTTAGCTTAAACCTGGTGTGGTGGTGCACACCTTTAATCCCAGCACTTGGGAGGCAGCGGTTGGAGGGTCACTGTGAGTTTGAGGCTAGCCTGGGATCACAGAGTGAGTGCCAGGTAAGCCTGAAGTAGAGAGAGACCCTGTCTCAAAAAACCCAAAACCAACCAAACAAACAAACAAACAAGCAAGCAAGCAAACAAACAATAAAAGATAGCTTAGCTTATGCAACTGATAATGACAGAGGTAAGGTCCCACCAGGCAAAAAAGGATTTGAGGTTCAAGTTTCAAACAAAAAACCTAGGTTCTCCCCTTCTCCACTGTGTTGCCCTCTTCACTATGGGAGAGACTCATTTTCTCTCTGGAATTTAACGTTCTGCATATACATACACAGCCTCCTAGCAGTATGTTCTTAAAGGCAAGATGTCTCTCTCCCAGTCCTGACCCCAGCAGTCTAGATCATGAGGGTTATCCTAATGTGCCAACCATGTAGCCATTGTATTCATATATACACTTTGTCCTTTTCCTGCAAATTGCATTTCCCAATTTGTGTGACTGCCACCTTACTAGTACCTATGCCTTCTGGGTTCAGCAAATGAGAGGCACTGGGGGACAATGGAAGACAACAGGAAAAGATGCTCCAGAATTTCCCTGTCCATTGCTCATGTTTGAGGTGTGCTTTCCAAAGACTGCTGCATCTCCTCCACGGTCCTGACCTTTCTGGAAGTGCCCTCCCTTTGTGATCACAGCCACCATGCAGCAGCTTCCCCATATGGATCTGGCTTCCTTCAGCACTACCACGTAATTTATATGACCTCTTCCTTTGTGTCTCCAGCCTGGGGGCTGATAGCATCCTTTTACTGTTGTTATCCTCTGGGTGCTTTGGTTGGTTGGCTATGTCTCATAAATTTGCCTATTCACTTTAAAAATATTTTATTTATTTACTTATTTATTTAAGAGAGAGAGAGAGAATGGGCACACTGGGGCCTTGAGCCACTGAAAACTAAACTACAGACGCATACACCATCTTGTGCATCTGGCTTATATGGGTACTGGGGAATCGAACCTAGGTCCTAAGGTGTCACAGGTAAGCGCCTTAACTGCTAAGCCATCTCTCTAGCCCCATTTTCCTATTCTTGTGTAATAAGTAAACATGAAGTATGTTACCAATCCCCTCCCAAAAGAAGAAAAAAAAAATACTGGGAAGAAAATAAAATGGTTACCATGATAGTAATTCATTTTGATCTCATAATTAATATCCTTGAAGATTTAAACATTTGTTGAAAATAAATTTATACTACAAAATTACTTGTAAGTGAATAGTAGAAATGTTTCATATTATTTCAAAATTCTAAGTATCCTATCATACTCTATCTTTTTAAAGTTTTTTTTCTTAATAATGGGGTCTTATATATGGAGGATTTGTTATGACACACATATTTTAGATTCCTTACTTCACTACAAAGTATAAATAGAAATTAATGTGCCTTATTTAACATATGAAGAAACTGATGTTCAATATTTTGTCTAAAGTCACAGAGGTAAGAAGTAACAGAAAGATATCTACTTCTGTTTTTTGTTACCTAAGCATCTTCTCTTACATTTTCACGACAATAATATTTGTTTCTTGAACTATACTAAATCTGAATTTTTATAATTCTATCTTAGAAAATCTTCAAGGCTTATTTAGTATTTACCTTATGGTAAAAAAAAAAAAAAATCACTCCATTATGAAGTTTACTTCTAAGCAGCCTTCTGCCATGAAATTGCCACAAATAATGTCCAGAATGGATCCTTCTTTATACCTTATACTTAACTTAGGGAAAAATATGTTCAATGGCGTTACAAACATACCAGTTTGAGGCCAGACTAATTATATCATTATATATACAGTTTCTGTCTGTCACATCGTGCAATGTTAAAGTGTGAAGAAAGTATGAAAACATTTAGGAGACACTTAATAGGTGCTGAGCAGGGGATTTCTACAGGGAAAATTTTCACATATTTCTTATATTGTATTGCACCAGAAAAGATAAGGACATGTTCTCATCGGGAAGTCTGTTAGTTTTTCCTCATTTTTTTTTTTAAGAGAGGGAAAGTTTGTCAAGAAAGCTCCATCATCCAGCTAAGACCTTATCTAGGCATTCATCCCTTGGGCTAATAACTGTGATGTTTTGATGAGTGGAAGTGTCTGTTTAACGAGACAGCATTAGCAGTTGTTTAATTGACTGAAGTTGAGCTAACAAATACTGTGAAGATCTTGTTCTATTCCTGTCAGTGGGTAGTGCCTTTTCTTTTTTTAGGGTTCATTTCTATTTCTGCAGCTCAGCACGAAAGTACATTGACTAACAGAGTGTTCAATGTAGATGTGTTTCAAGACCATCTGTAAGGATTTGTGCATTTCCTGGGAATCTGATCAATTCTAGCAGAGCCTCCATCTTCTTTGTGAGATTAAGGAATTCTAAAATCAACCTGAAAAAAAATCCAAAATCATTTTGAAAAAAATTTGAAAAATTGTGGGCTCCATGTCCAAAGACTTTGATTAGCCTCACTAATACTCTTTAATGCAAACATGTATTTATTTATTATTATTTTTAACAAAGGTTATAGTCTTATATCCTCTCTCCCCAAGTCCTTCTTTCCCTGTGGGCTGTCTTCGGTGGGGTTGTTGGTGTTCACTGTTTGGTAATTGAGGCCTCAGACACTCTGTGTGTGTGGGGGGGGAGAATATGTATATATATATATATATTTTGAGAGGGAGACACAGAGAGACACACAGAGAGACAGAGAGAGACAGAGGGAGAGGAAGACAGATAGAGATGGGAGCGCCAGCAGCCTCTCAACTGCTGCGAACAAAATCCAGATGCGTGCGCCCCCTTTTGGTCAAGTGCGGCATTGTGCCCTTGCGTCACTTTGCATCTGGCTAAACATGGGACCTGGAGATTGGAACCACTGGAGATTGGAACCGGTGTTCGTAGGCTTAAGAGGCAGGCACCTTAACTGCTAAGCCATCTCTCCAGCCCCGGAATATGTATATTTTTATTCCTCTTCCTATCACAGAATTTGTTTCATGTCTTTGTATTCTTTTCAAGCCTAGTTTTCAACTCCCTTCCACTCTGCACTTTATTCACAGCTTGTTCCTAGTTACTGTCCTTGACAACCTGGTTTATATTCTTTCATTTTTTAATATAAATACATGCATATTCTCATGAAGGTATTTTTATAAATAGTTAATTAATTTATTTGCAAGGAGACCAGGGCCCCATGCTAGTTCAAATGAATTCCAGATGCATAGTCCACTTTGTACATGTAGCTTTAGGTAGACACTGAGGAACTGAAGCGGGATAGAAAGGCTTTGTAAGTAACTGCCTTTTACTGCTGAGCCATCTCCCCAGCACTCATGAATGTATTTTTTTTTTTTTTTAAATGAATCATAACCATTTTCTCAATGATAGTACTTTCTGGAAATTCTTGGTATTATTTGTCATAATTTTATTCCATTCTTTCAATGGCTACATAATATTCCAAGGTATGGACCTATAACAGTTTAGTCATTTGCCTGTGGGTGTTCTTTTTTTTTTTTCAGATAGATTTTTTTGTTGTTATTTGTTTGTTTGTTTCAAGGAAGGGTTTCACGCTAGCCCAGCATGACCTTGAACTCACAGTTATCCTTCTACTTCAGCCTCCAAGGGCTGGGATTGAAGACATGTGCTGCCACACCCAGCCAGAGTAGTTCTTATGATACTGTGAACAAAGCTGCAATACATGTTCTTTTGAAAGTGTCCTTATAATATTAGCATTCACTTCGATGGTGAGGGCCTTGATTTAATAGATGCTGATGTATTGACTTTTCTAAAGGACAACAAAACATATACTTCCATATTTCTGGATGTGATTGTACTTCTTCCTATGAGTACCAACAAGCTATTTATTTTATTCAATAAGATAAAGTTCCTGTACTACATATATATTTTTTTACCAAAATCGAACTGAAATAAGAAAAGATTTTAACATAAAATGTATGCTGAGAAGAAAAATAATGTAGAGTTGTAGAGCATGAAGAGGTATTGTTTTAAATAAGCTGGTCATAAAAGGCTTGACGTTTTGATGAGTCAGTCAGGGAGCAGGTCAGGAATGCTCTGAGGTGAAGGATGCTTCAAGAGAACAACAGCAAGTATCAGATTTTCAAGCTGGACATTTGTGTGAATAGATAACTGGGAGGCAACACAGGAATCAGAGACCAGGTGGGAAGTTCCAGTCAAGTAAGGATGTGAGGACATGGACCAGTGTGGGAGCTGCAGAGAAACAGATTCAACACAGATCCTGAAGCAGAGTTGTCAGGAAATCTTGATTGCTCGTCCAGGGTGAGACAAAGACTAATGTGCATGATTCCTAGGTTTTGGGGGGAAAGGGGGGTGCTTTGTTTGAGCTTTGGTTTTTCCTTTGTTTTTGCAACGTTTTGTTTTTGTAGGTATGTCAAAAAGAAACAAGACCCAATCTGAAAGAGCTACAGGTGGGATAATTTAGGTGGCAAAAATTAAGTTCTGGTTCTTTTAAAGTTTTTATTGTCATATGTTCATTTTGCACAGTGATGAGTTCATAATAATATTTTCATTCAAGCATGCTATTTTCACCACATTCACCCCTTGTTCTCAACCCTTCAACTCCCTCCAGCCCCTTTTCATAGTGTCACTTCCAATTTCATAACATATATGCATGCATGTGGTGTGTGTGTGGTTTTGTGTTTATGCATCTCTATAAAATCTAGTAATCAGAGATGAGGAAAAACATACAACATTTGTCTTTGTGAGTCTGGTTTACTTCACTTAATATGATGGATTACATAATTTCAATAAAATTTCATAACAAATCACATAATTTCATTTTATGGGTGACTAAAACTCCACTGTGTATATATACCTTGTTTTCTTTCTGCACTTATCTGACAGACGCCTAGCTTGATGCCATTGCTTGGCTGTTGTGAACGATGCTTCAGTAAGTGCAGATGTGCAAATGTCTCTAGTGTGTTGGTGCAGAGTGTTTGGAGTATATACCCAGGAGTAATATAGCTAATGCTTCCTTCTTCTTTTGAGAACTGAGCCCAGAGCTTTATGTGTGGTGGTAGGCAAGTGTTCTAGTGCAGAGTTATATCACCACCCTAAAATAAACATTTTTAACTTAGAAAAACTTTGGATTCATGGAAAGATTGCAAAACTTGCACCGAAGATTCCCACATGCCCAGCTTTCTCCAGTGTCATCCTCCTACACAATGTTGATACCCTTGCCAAACCCAAGTTCTCATTAATGGGAAAGTACCATCAAGTAAATTTCATCAGTTTCCTCATCAATACCATTTTTCTGATCAAGGACCTGATCAAGACAGCATTTTGAATTTCAGCAGCATACCTCTCTAGCTGTGGCCCCTGGGAAAGCCACAGTCTTGTGTGGTTTTTCATGGTCATGACTTTTGAAAGAATAGTTTTCAGGCTTTTGTGAAATGGCCCTTGATTGTCACTTCTTCTGATGCTTTCTGGAAGCATGGATTTAGGCAGCAGTATACCTTAGGAATGAAATGTTGGTATTAAACCACATCTGGGAGTAAGTGGCATCAGGAAGATGTGAAGCTGATGTTAATGAATTGGTTGTGATGGTGTCTTCCAAGTTTTCCCACTGTAACTTCACTGTCTATATTTCCCCATACTGTATTGTGTTGAAAAACAGTCAGAAAACCAGCTCACGCTCATGTCAGAAGTGGAAATCTGGCTGTACTTCTCGCAAAGAAAGGATTCGTTGTATGTTATTTAGAAATCTTTTGCAAGAATGTTTTTTCTTCTCTAGCACTTATTTTTCAGTCCTCCCCCCTCCCCGTACAGATTCACTGATACTGGGTTTATTCTTTGAGCTACAATTGAATAGTCTTTTTTGTTTGTTTTTTTTTTTTGAGGTAGGGTCTCACTCTAGCCCAGACTGACCTGGGATTCACTATGTCGTCTCAGACTGACTTCACCTCAAACTCACAACAATCCTCTTACCTCAGTCACACGAGTGCTGGGAAAAGGCATGCACCACTATGCCTGACTTTATTATATTTTATTATGTTATTTTATTATTTATTTTTCTAGTGCTGGAGATTGAACCCTGGGCTTCAGGAATGCTAGAAAAATGATCGATCACTAAGCCATAACCCTAGCCCAGCACTCTCATGTCCTTTTGACACGTCTGTAACTTTTTGTTAACTTTCTGTACTATTTGCACTATTAATGTTTTAGGTTCATCTTTATTTTCTAGCCCTAGAACCAATCATTCCTCTAAGATATCAGGATACACACACACACACACACAAACACACACATATATATTTGTATATTTGTGTGCCTCTTCGTGTATGTGTTCATGGGCACATGTATGTGTAGATGCATATGCACACATCCGAGCATGCATGTGAAGGTCAGAGGACAGCCTTGGGTATTGTTACTAAAGAAGCTATCCACTTTTCATTTTTGTGAGACACGGTCTATCACTGCCTGGAACTCGCCAAGTGAGCTCCAGGGCTCCACTTGTCTGTGTCTCCTCAGTTATTGGTGTTACATGCCCTTGCTGAATGCACACCTTTTTAGTAACACATGGTTTTGGGGGATCATACTCAAATCTTCATATTTCAGGGCAAGTACTTACCATTTGAGCTCAGGCCAGTCCCAGACCAGAACTAGTTTTATTTATTTATTTTCTGATATAGGGTCTCAATTCTAGCCCAGGCTGATCTAGAACTCACTCGGTAGCCCTGGCTGGCCTCAAACTTACAGTGATCCTCCTACCACCTCAACCTCCCTAACACTGAGATTAAAGTTGTGTGACACCACATCCAGCAGGACTAGGTTGTACTGCACCCAATTGTGTAGATGGTGATGCCGTCTCCTAAGATGGAAAAGCTAGGAAGCCTAGAGCTGAAAAGCTGTAGCCTCTTTCTTCCTTCATTATTTCCTTTTTTTGTTGTTGTTGTTATTTTATGAACATTTTGAGTTGGAGAATCCTGTTAGCTGTCCAAGTAGAACCATGGAATATGCAGTATGTGAGTCTGAAGTTCACAGTGGAAGCTCAGTTGAGGGATGTGGATTTTAGATTTATTAATAAATGGTGCTGTAAGACTGGATCTTTAGAGTCAGAGTCAAAAAAGAAAACTCAGAACTGAATCCACTGAGGATATGTGAAGAATGCCATGACTCCGGCTGAGAGGTAGAGACAAGGCAGCGAGCGAGTGAGTGAGGCGACAAGTCAGGAGAATGGTGTAACGTGGAACCCAAGTGATAAGATATCTCAGGAAATGGAAAATAATTATCTTATTTAATTCTGATGAAAACTGAGCAGAAAAAGGACTGAGAATTTTGCCATCGGGTTGGGTAATATTTGAGTTTACTGCTGACTCTGGTAACTTAGTTCACTGGCTTGATGGAAAGGAAGCCAATTTGGATGAGTTCAATATAGAAATGCCATGGAGAAATTGAAAATATCCTGTTTGGGGAGGTTTCGTATATAATGAGGTGGAGAAATAGGGTGGTTGTGAGATGGAGAGCTCATATAAAAGAGAATATATGGTTTTAAGATAGGAGGCCTTACAGCACATTTGCATGCAAATGGGGATAATTGAGTAAAATAGGGAAAAATGATGAGGTTGGAAAGAAAGGGTATAATTGAAGCAGTGAAAACGCAACAGTGAGGGGAAGTGGAACATGAGACTTTAGGGAAGTGACTGATCTTAGGAGAAAGAGGTTTCTCTGTTACGATGGGATTGAAGGCAGACAACATAGGTGAACCCAAATAGTGTGGAGGGCATGGGGGCAGGAAATGGAGAAAACTGAACTGTGGTTCTTTCAGCTTTCCTAGCAGTAGTGTGTGCTGAGTGTAAGCAGATGGGAAGGAACTCGGAGAGCTGAAAGGACGGAAGCACCATGTTGAATGGTACCGTAGCATTGATGTGTGACTTCATTATCATGGGGAATGGGACTCATTGCCAGGCCCGACTGGGGAGCTAGTTGAAGCTTGTGGTCACATTTTGAAAGTTCTGCAATACCACAGCATGCTTCATTTTCTGTAGCCACAATCCTCTGTTCAGGTACTAAGAGCAGGAGGAAAGCTGAGGTCAGACAGGGTTTGGTTTCCTTTGTCATATTGCTTTGAAAATGAGAATGAGCAAGATTTGGAGATGAGGTGCACGTGTGTGAGAGACCGGTGAATAAGGCATTGTGTGGAATGAGCACACACGTGCAGAGGCCAACAGAAATCCCTAGTGGTGAAGCAAATGATTTAAAAAGTGCGGAGACCTTTGGTGTACAGACTTCCTCAGGCTTCTCTCAACCCTGCGTATCCCATTTCCCTATCACTTTGGTATATTTTTAAAAACATTTTTAATCCTTTCTTTGGTAATTATTCATTTGCATTTATATCCCATTCATAGTCTTTCTAATTTACAGTTTTCTTGGGGGTTGGAATTAGGTCTTTAAAGTTTTACATAAATTGCTACCAACATTGTTGGATAATTCTTGCAAATTCTAGCAACTGTCTTTTGCTGGCTTTAGGCAGAGAATCACCTGAAAATGATTTGCACACATTTGGGGCCATATGCTTGAGTGAAAGAGTCTTAGTGACCACCTGATCTATAAAAACATTTAAGACTGTACTGGGGAGATGACTCAGTGGTTAAAGGTGCATGCTTCTAAAGGTTGCTGGCCTGGATTCAGTTCCCCAGTACCTACACAAAGCCAGATGTACAAATTGACACATCCATCTGGAGTTCTTTCTCATTGGCAAGAGGCCCTGGCATGCCCATTCTAATTCTGTCTTTCTCTCTCTCTCTCTCCTCGCAAATAAAACAAATAAATGAAAAAAATCTAAGATTAATGTGTTATACCTCTTGTCCAACTTAAAAAAAAAGTATTTATTTATTTGCAAGCAGAAGGAGATAGAGGGAGATAGAAGAGAGACAGAGAAAATGCACCTGCCAGTGCCTAGGCCACTGTAAACGGACTTCAGATGCATATGCCACTTTGTGCACCTGGCTTTACATGGAAACTGGGGAATCGAAAACAGGTTGTTAGGCTCTGCAGGCAAGTGCCTTAACTGCTGAGCCATCTCTCCAGCCCTCTCTTATTCAATTTACTGACATAGAATCTTTTATTTGCTTTTTTTTTTTTCCCAAGGTGGAGTCTCACTCTAGCCTAGGCTGACCAGGGACTCACTGGCCTCCAACTCACAGTGATCCTCCTACCTCAGCCTCCCAAGTGCTGTAATTAAAGGTGTTCACTGCCACATCCGCTGACATAGAATCTAGAAGATATTATTTTAGAAACTTTTGTCATATTTGTGTATTTTAACAGGTTTAGACGAAGTAGAATTTTTTTTTTGTGGCTTTCATGCATGAATGAAAGGCTACATGTGTTTGAAAGTTGTACTTAGGCATACTATAAAGGCAAAAAGATAAGAATGATGTTCTTAATAAAAATAATTCTAAGCTGGGCGTGGTGGTGCACACCTGTAATTCCTGCACTCTAGAGGCTGAGGTAGGAGAATCACTGTGATTTCAAGACCAGCCTGAGACTACATTGTGAATTCTAGGTCAGCCTTGGATAGAGCAAGACACTACCTCAAAAAAAAAAAAAAAACCTAAATAGAATAGGCATAACTGTCAGCATTTTTTTTCCTTCTTTTTAAAATGATAGGATCACACTTAGCATGGCAAATCGGCCTTTCCTGCTGCAAAGATCCCTCTCTGCGGCTGTTTGCTGTCAGAGAGCTGCCTGTCGTTTCAGAGTAAATGATGCTTCTGTGGGTTCCAGGTCTATTAATTATGCAATGTGTATTTCAGATGCACTTGCAAATGCAATTAAATGACGACACTGAACTCACAAGTTTTATTATCCCTTTAGAAACAGCAGACAATTTCTCCCCTTGTGTTCATAGACCAGTGTTCCTTTATGACATATTTCACCTGTGACAGGAACCAGACACTCTCTTGTCACCTTAGAGGTGTTCAGTTCTGTGATTCTGGGAAGAATGTGTGAACTTTCAGAACCCCTGAATTTGCAAGAATGAAATGAGATGAGAGTGTTTCAAACAAATTACACTTCCTTATAATTGTTTACTGAATCACTAATTAAAATAGCACAACATAATGGTCTAGCCTAGGCGACTGTCACCTAGGATGTGACCTTCAGTGACCTCAGGGCACAGTAGCTTGGCTATTGATTGAAATATGCCAACCAGAGCTGTGTTCCTCACTGACCCATTAGAGCTACCTTTAAAAGATATGTTGACAAGCATGGCAAAGTGCACTGACCTTGCTCCTCAGCTGACTGCTGGATTTGTGGCATGATCTGCTGGAATGCTTGTGGGCAGGCAGGAAATCAAGAAGGTTGGAACAAGGAGAGGAGGGCTTTACATTGGAGTTATTTCTCCACGTAAACTATGGCAGGGAGAGACTTTCTCAGTGGAACCCCAAGTATGCCAACTATGAACCACAAGCACAATGCACGCATTTCATAGGCTGCACAACTAGACAAATTCTTTAAAGGAGCCTAAGGATGCCATATGAAGACAAACGATGCTGCATTAACAGGAGTACACATGTTCTCAGACTGACAGGTTTCTTTCTCCTCAAACATGTTTCATATTTCATGGTTGCATTCATGCTGAAAGCAATCCCGGAAGTCATTTGTCACTGCTAACCTCAGGCATAGGACCAGAAATCTACTCATACAGTAGTAAGATGGTCTGTGCTGTGCCCTCTGACTTAAGTTGTTTTTTAAAAATATGTTTTTTATGTATTAGAGAGAGAGAGAGAGAAGATAGATTGGGTGTGCCAAGGACTGTAGCCACTGTAGGTAAACTCCAGATACCTGTGCCACCCTGTGCATCTGGCTTTGCATGGGTCCTGGGGAATCAATCGTGGGTCTTTTGGCTTTGCAGGCAAGTGCCTTAACTACTAAGCCATCTCTCCGGGCCTCTAACTCATTCTTGATCATCTCATAAAGATGGGATTCCAGCAAAGGGTCAGGCCCCATTGATTGATCTTGTATGGCCTATCACCAGTGTGCCCAAAGGGCTTGCAAAGGAGGAGCAGGAGTGCTTACCCTGGTGAGTTACATTTCGCAGGGGTGATACTTCTGCAGAGTTGCCAGAGAGTAGGTGTCCAAGATCACAGCAGCACAGTTCGTTACATTATCTCTCCCGCTAATACACTTCCTGACACAATTTCACACAACCAGTTCCCCAAGCCATAAACCGTGGAACAAGGTGCTGAAGTGGAATGGCTTTCTTTGTTTCGTGAGAGAGGGCCTCGCTCTAGCTCAGGCTGGCCTGGAATGCTCTATGTAGTCCTCGAACTCACAGTGGTCCTCCTACCTTGGCCTCCAGAGTGCTGGGATTAAAGGCATGCACCACCACACCCACCTGGAATAGTTTTCTGTATTAACTACTGTGTATGGTGCACAGAAGTACCAGTTGACCTTAATCCCTGATACATACACTTTTACTCTGAATTTTGAACTTGGTCTTCCAGGCTCCTTCGTTTTCATGGACTCTCTCCTTGTGGGTGCAAGTGCACACGTGTGTGGGAGCCAGAGGAAAACCTTGAGGCACTCTCCTCTCATTCATCCTTGGGGCTGAGTTGCTCACTGACCCTGAGCTTTCCAATTTGAGTGAGACTGGCTAATGAGCAATCCCTGCCAATTCTCCAGCCTCCACTCCCCACGGGACTGGTGTTACAGGTGTGCATGGCCATGCCCAGCAGCTTACAATGGTGCGGGGATTGTACTAAAGGAGAGTCAGACTCCCCGAAACCGTCACACTTACGTGGCAAGCACTCTTATTCCCTGAACTAGCTCCCCAGCCCCATATTTTAAATGTAAATCTCAATTATTTATAGGCAAAAATGCAATCTTTCATTTAGATGTAGCTACTTGTCACAAATATAAAGCAGTTAATTTTCTTGTTTGTAAAATAGGGTGTTTGAACCGGACAGGAGTTTCCCCATTTTTATAGCTGCTGGACTTCTTTAACTTTGTCTTTAGAGTGACATTTTAAATGATACTTCCATAAGTAAAGTGACATTTAAATAATACAAGAAAATTTGGGTTCAAATTATGGATGACATTTATAAACATTTTCTACTCAGTATCCAATTTATTTCACTATTTTGTTTTGGTTGCAAGTCATTTCTTAAAGTCTGTATTTAATGAACACATTGAAACAGATCTGGGAGTGTGATTGCTTGCCTGTTGGCTTTCATTTGGTTTGTAATTGAGGATATTTATCTTTAACAGAGAAACAAAAGTTATATTCCAAAATGTTCCTTCAAATGAATGCAAGGCTAATTCAAGTTATTTCTTCACTGGTCTCCTACATGCAATCATTTCAGCCTGCAATGTTCTCAGTAGAATTTTAAGTATTTAGAATGGTAGTACTTCCAGTTGAATTTTGAGCCAATCTTTCTGAGATATCTGAAGTTCTCATGAATGGAGGGCTCATCAAAACCAAGATGGATGCAATGACCCGTCACTGCTGGTTTTGAGCTTCTAACTGCAGTTGGCATTTCCGTGTGGTAACATCACAGGTCTTCTAGTTTTCCCAAGTCTTGATGCCAGCATGTACATGCATATGGTAATAGAGTTTACAGAAAGAACCCCTTGCAGACACAGTCTGCCCAAAACAATTGTTTCCTTAGAGACATTTTACGTTCTAAGTCTTTTTAAGTCATCAGTGTAAGATGCTTGCAGTAGTGTTTTTCTTTTTCTTTTTTCTCTAGCTATTGTCACTGGCTATTATTGAAAGAGAAAAAGAAAAAAAAACCCCACAAAACTAGAATTCATCAGCTTCTTTACCTGATTAATTATATGATTTTTTTTTACATTTTATTTTTATTTTTTGTTTGTTTGAGACAGTATCTCCCACGTTACCCAGGCTGCTCTCACATTTCTTAGGTTCAAGCCATTCTCTCATGTCAGCCTTCCACGTAGCTGGGGTTCAGATGTACCACCATGCTTGGCTAATTTTATGTTTTTATTGGAAATAATATTTTTATTTATTAATGATCTAGAAAAAATGAATGAATATAATCATTTTACATTAAATAAGTATAAGGTATATGATTACTGCCACTTTCATCATCTCTTTAAATTGTTGCTCTAATCATCTTAAATTACAGCACTGTGATTAAAAGAAAACAACACACTCAAGCTTTTGTCATTGAATGTCTATTTGAAAGACACCCCATTTGTGTGGTGTTGGGGACTAAGGGCCTTGCATATGCTAAGCACACACTCTACAACTGATCTGCATCCACATACCCTTTAGTTCCTCTAAATCTAAGTTTTCATAAAACTCGAGTATGTGATGAATTAAGTTTAGAATTAAATAGTTTAAGTAAATGAAAAAATAAGTCATTGCAATTTTCAAATATGAAAAGCTATATTTTGTTTAATTGTCTTATATTTCCATTTGTCTTGAAAGATGAGTCTTCTAAAAAATTGCTTAAATCTAGTGTAATGTGGACTAATAAACTTCTTTTCCATAACAATATTTGTTGTTTGAAAAGCAGATAAATGAAATAATGTTTGCAAATAATTAGATATTTACTATATTCTTCTAAGAAAGATAAATCACTTCTATACATAATGTTTTATGTATATTTGAAGATTCTTATTAGTCCTTCATGTGTAATAAATATGTTTGCATCTTATAGTTAGCTTATTCTTTGAAAACATAACCTTATATAACATTGAAATTGTATTTTCTTTCATTAGGACCAAACCAAGGAACTATCAACATACTGAAAAAGTGTTTTCAGAAACATAGAGCCGTCAAAAGAATTCTGGAATTCATGAGATCACAAGGTTAGCCACTCATCTACTATTATTTTTATGTTTTTATAGATCTGAGACAGAAATACAAAATTGTTCCAGGTGTGATGGCTAATTGCAATTGGGTAATGAAAAGAAACATTCTTTTTTAAAAAATATATTTTTAACACTATATCCTCAAGATCTTCCAAAGGCTACACATACCAGATATCTACTATATGTTTCCATTAGGAATGGTAAAAGAAAATATCATTTTTGTAGGTTATTATGTAGAAAGTTATAATAAGTAGGTCATTACATTGGTTATCGTCATTTGCTTTATTTTTATTATTATTATTATTGTTATTATTATTTTGTTATGTTGAGGTAGGGTCTCACTCTAGCCCAGGCTGACCTGGAATTTACTATGTAGTCTCAGAGTGGCCTCAAACTCATGGTGATCCTACTACCTGTGCCTCCCAAGTGCTAGCATTAAAAGTATGTGCCACCATGCCTGACCATTTTTATTTATTTATTTATTTTTAAAACTTTTTAAACATTTTATTAGAGAAAGAGAGAGGGAGAGATTGACAGAGAGAGTGAGAATGGGCGCGCCAGGGCTTCTAGCCACTGCAAACGAACTCCAGACGCATGTACCACCATGTGCATTTAGCTTACATGGGACCTGGAGAATTGAACTGGGATCCTTAGGCTTCATAGGCATATGACTTAGCCGCTAAGCCATCTATCCAGGCACATTTTTGATTTTTAAAATATTTACTTATTTATTTGCAAACACATACAGAAAAGATAGAAAGGGAAAGACACACACACACAGAGAATGGACATGCCACTGCCTCTAGCCATAGCAAACGAACTCCAGGTGCACCACTTTGTGTATCTGACCTTATTTATTTATTTATTTATTTATTTATTTATTTATTTATGAGAGAGACAGAGAATGGGCACACCAGGGCCTCCAGCCATTGCAAACGAACTTCAGACGCATGCATCACCTTGTGCATCTGGCTTTATGTGGGTACTGGGGAATCTAACATGGGTCCTTTGGCTTGGCAAGTGCCTTAACTGCTAAGCCATCTCTCCAGCCTGCACCTAGCTTTATGTGATTACTGGGGAATTGAACCTGGGCTGTCACGCATTGCAAGCGAGTGCCTTAACCACTGATAATCTCCCTAGCCCATTACTTCATTTTTAAAGAGTAGCAGTGTTAGCATAAACATAAATAATAGGTATGTCTAAACTTTGTTACTGATTGTTACATGATTTAATGAATTTTTGTTTCTTTTGTAGTTTTGACTACCACATACACATAATTTTAGAAGGATAACTGATAAACAACACTTTTATAATTCCTTGAATACCATTTCTTTCCTACTTAAAAGTAACAAAAATCCTTTTTTTTTTTTTTTTTGGAAAATTTGATCTCTGTAAAATGATAATTCATTCAAATGATTAAAAGTGTCTTGGAGATCTTTTGTAAGCTATAATACTGGAAAAAAGTAACATAGCTCATTATTAAATGGCTTATTACAGTAACTAGTGCCAATTCTTCATTTAGAAGTTGTAGTTACAGTGTTGTAAACATGGTTCATTATATAATTAGGAAAAGTAGATGATTTCTTACTCATTTATAGTGTGATATCAAATGTCATAGTTGATATATTTTTTTTTTTTTTTTTTTTTTTTTTTGAGGTAGGGTCTCACTCTAGCCCAAGTTGACCTGGAACTCACTCTTTAGTCTCAGGATGGCCTTGAACTCACAGGGATCCTCCTACCTCTGCTTCCTGAGTGCTGGGATTAAAAGCATGAGCCACCTCACCTGGATTATAGTTGATAATTTTGTAAAAATATATTTTTTAAATATTTTTATTGGGCTGGAGAGATGGCTTAGCAGTTAAGGCACTTGCCTGCAAAGCATAGGAACCCTTGTCCAATCTCCAGGTCCCACATAGCCAGATGCACAACATAACACAAGCGTGCAAGGTCGCACATGCGCACAAGGTGACAATCACGTCTAAAGTGTGATTACAGTGGCTAGAGTCCCTGGCACAATAGTTCTCTCTCTCATTCTCTCTTTCTCTCTCACTCTTTTTCTCTCTCATAAACAAGGCCACTCTGTTGGGCTTGCCTCAAAAATTTTTTTGTTAATTTTTATTTATTTATTTGCAAGTAGAGAGAGAAGAGAGGCAGGGAGAATGGGCATCTGGGCCTCCTGTGACTCCAAATGGACTTCTGATGCAAATGCCACTTTGTGCATCTGGCTTAACGTGGGTCCTGAGGAATAGAACTCTGAACACAAGCACTGTAACGACTGAGCCATCTCTCCAGTCCATAGTTGATCATGTTAATTGAAAGAAACGATGATTTTTTTTTTTTGTAAGGCTTTTCTTAGCCTGTATTTTTTCTCATTCATCCAAGAGTATCCATTTATTTAGGATTTATCATATGTAAATCAATGGATTAAATGCTTTGGTTATTTGAAAAAGGTTAAGATAGTATCCCTCTTGTTAAAAATTGTGCAATGAATATATTATTCAGAAAGTAATTTTGTTATTAACTCAAACAACACATAACTAAAAATCAAAGCTGGATTTTTAAAGGGGCATGCAATGAATTTTAAAGTTAAATGGAAATTATTTAGGGTTTATTTACATATTGATATTATGGCTTTTATTAGCCTAGAAAACCAAAAGTTTATACCATGAGAATTTCACTCACATTTTCTCTATTACAAACCACAACCCACTGACTTTTTATTAAAGTAGCTCTTTAAGCGTAGCATAAGAAAGCAATATGAGATTCTAAAAAAGAGAAGTTTCTTTGGTCACAACTGCAAATTTAATGTTGTGGAAAATAGTTATGCCAACACCTATGAAAATAGCAAAGGTAGCACTGCTTACTTGCTTCTGTTTTGTTTGAGTGCACTCAATTTCACTGAGAGAATTTCACTAGAGAATTAAGTCATTTCCCTAATGACCTAGAAAGACTTGCAGGTTTGAAAGGGGTGGAATGCTATAAACTCCTACAGGATCATACAGCAGCAGGGTTCTTGCAGGGTTTTCTTTTTTTTTTTTTTTAGCATATGTATGTGTGTGATGCACATGTATGTGTATGTATGTTCATATGTGTGTGGTATACATGTATGTGGGTGCACATGCATGTGTGAGCAAATGCTTGTGAAGGCCAGAGGATGAAGCTGGTGTCTTTCCCACCTTTTCGCCCTTTATTTTTCTTATTTTTTACTTGAACCTGTGGCTCAGTGGTTGGCTAGTCTTGCTTACCAGGCTTTCTTCTGGGGTCTTCTGTTTCTGCCTCCCAGACAAGTGCTGAAATAATAAGGAGGCCACTTCACTCAGCCTGAATTTACATGGGTGCTTGGGATCTGAACTCTGTTCCTCATAATCGTGTTGCCATCTCTAAGCCCTCACAGTTTTATTTCATTGGGGGAAATCTCAAAACATTAAAACAAGTCAAGCAAATAAAAACAGTAAACTTCTTTTCTTCAAAAATCTGTGAAGACACTCTGTACCTAATTTTGCCATTAGAAACGTAGTTCGTTTGATTTCTATAGGAACCATAACTATTCAGCAAATATGTGCCTGCTATGTCCCTGAAGATGAGCAGTGAGTAAAGTATATTGACATCCTTGCTTCAGTGGAAGTTACCTGCTAGGTAATAAGACGTAAAGGTAGATATATACATTTGATGGCTGTAAGTGTCATGGAGGGGAGGCAATTCATAGTGAGAGGCCAGATGGGATTCATTTTTCAAGAACCCTAGTGAATAGCCAATATGTAATTTATACAAAAGGGATACATGTCACTTTGGTTCCTGTCAAACAAGTGTGATGGAATATAGCATGAGATGGTACGTTTCCTAAATCATCACTAGTTAAGGTGAATGTTAGTCATGTGCAACTGGCAATGTGGCTGTGTATGCGTCTTCCTTAATTTCACTAGAAAGATAACAGTATTTTAAACTGTGATAATATCATTTACATATATTTAAATATATTTTATTTATTTATTTGAGAGAAAGAGACAGAGGACTGTGTGTGTGTGTGTGTGTGTGTGTGTGTGTGTGTGAGAGAGAGAGAGAGAGAGAGAGAGAGAGAGAGAGAGATGGGCATGCCAGAGCCTCCAGACACTGCAAACGAACTCCACACACATGTGCCTCCTTGAGCATCTGACTTATGTGGGTCCTGAGAAATTGAACTGGGTCATTTGGCTTTGCAATCAGTTGCCTTAACCACTAAGCCATCTCTCCAGCCCAATTTACATATATTTAAACTGTCATTTGCAATAAAGACATACACAATTAAACATCCACTTACTAAAAGGGTAAATAAAGACTTAGAGCTATTTTCCTTGGTATAAATGACAAATCTATCTGTGATTATCATGAAGTGAGTCACCAGGTTACTTTGCTTAATAATTTGGTTGGATTTTCCTATACATTGCTCAGTGCTGAGCACAGGGCTGAAAAGCTGGTTAAGGCCCAGATGTTCCTGCCCATTTTTTATGGTCTATCGAAACTATGGATTAACCATCACATAAACTGACATCTGAGGGCCTGGAGAGATGGCTTAGTGGTTAAGGACCCCAGTTCGAGACTTGATTCCCCAGGACCCACATAAGCCAGATGCACAAGGTGGCGCATGCATCTGGAGATCGTTTGCAGTGGATGGAGGCCCTGGAGCGCCCATTCTCTGTCATCTGCCTCTTTCTCTTTCTCTCTGTCACTCTCAAATAAATAAACAAAAAACAAACAAACTGACATCTGAGGTAGAGAGATTGCTCATCATAAAGACACTACTTGCAAAGCCTGATGGCCCTGGTTCGATTCCCCAGTATCCATATAAAGGCAGATGCACAACATGGTAATGTGTCTGGAATTCATCTGTAGTAGCAGGAGACATTGCCGTGTACATTCCTTTTCTTTGTCTTTCTTCCTCCCTCTTTCTTTGGCTCCTTGCAAATATATATATGTATATGTATATGTATATGTATTTAAATTTGAGATCTTAAAAGTATTGAGCCTTGATTGTACTGGATAAAATTGAAAGGGTTGGCTGATTTTTGGATACTTCACAATTGTTTACATTGAAAATAAGTCAATGTGAAGGGAATATTTGGTTATGTAAACAAAGTGTAGTTTGGGTTCAGAGATCTCAATACCATGCCTGATGTGGTGGCACCCACCTGTAATCCCAGCACTTAGAAAATGAGGTCTGGAAGATTGCAAATTTGAGGTCAACCTAGCATACCACACACTGAGTCCCATACAGCCTGGGCTGCTACCTCAGGACACCCTTTCCCAGAAGAATAAAACAGACAACAAAACCCAAAGAGCTTTCAAAACCTACTTAGGATTTCAATTGTCCTAGCCTTCCAAAAGTCACTTACAAGTCATAGTATATCACATGCAGGAATTAAATATCCATTATTGGAGTTTTAAAAAGGGCGCAGAGTGAAAGTCATGACTGTTCAGACTCTGTCTTGATTAACAATAGAGATAATGTTCATTACATGTTGTTTTGTAGAGCAAATAAACAACCAGCTTTATGACCTTGTCTCAAAGGCAACCTATGCCTGTTTTGAGGAAGCCAAAATAGAAACATGACAGAGGCAGAGGGTTGGTAGAAGGTTATAGAGACAACAAATATTCTCAGGGAATGCCAGTGTTTTAGATTATAGAATCATTCCAAAACAAAATTGCCCCTCCCAGTATTCATCTAGAAACTTCTAAAGAAACAGAAACTCTTATTGAAGGATATCAGAAATGGGATATTTCAAAAGCTAATATTTTCTCATAAATACCTTTGATTTTATCTTCCCTGAATTTGCCCATCATTTTCAAATTTACACTACAAGTCAAGTTCCCCACTCCCCCTCTGCAGCCTGTCCGGAATGAGCCTCTGTGGATCGGGGGGCTGCCTGCTCTGCACCTGTGGGTGCTTCTTCCTTGCTGTAGGCTTTTGTCTTCAATGGTTCCCCAAAGGATTTCCCAGCCTTCGATTTCAACATTATTGAATCAATGTTTCTCCGAAGGATACCCTAGCCTTTTTATTCTGACAACATTCTTAGAAAAAATTGGCCCAATCTGTGATTCTAACCTCAGCACTGTGGGCAGTAAGTTCTTTGTTGGGAATGATGGGGTACTGTTCTGTGCATTAAACCATGTTCAGCACCATCTTTAGCATTAGATACCATTCATGCTCCACTCCAAATATCCCCTTGAATCAAAATTTCCTCCAGTAAAAAAAAAAATCACTCCTTAAACTTTAGCCTCTAGATTCTCAAGGAACACCCATTCTACATTAAACATATAGCTGCTAACTCCTCCAGTGTCTTATTCTGTATTAAAATGTCTCAGTAGAAACACTTTATTTTTTAATTTAATTAATTAATTATTTTTGGTTTTTTGAGACAGGTCTTGCTCTAGCCCAGTTTGACCTGAAATTCACTATGTAGTCTCAGGGTGGCCTCGAACTCATGGCAATCCTCCTACCTCTGCCTCCCAAGTGCTGGGATTAAAAGCATGTGCAACTACACCTGGTTCAGTAGCAACACTTTAAACATCAGCTTTACTTAAGTGAAACCTCTCTTAGATCATTGGTGTATTTTTATTTTCCCCTTATTAGCTTATGCTTGGCCTTGTCTCTAAAATTCATTTAGAAAATAGTAGGACCGAATATGAAATAAGTGGGAAAACTAGGATAAAGAAGAAATTCAATAAAAATCTAAGAATATGAGTGATGTTACAAATGTAATAAATAAATTCAATGAATCCAGAGTTCATTGAAACTTCTAGTGCTTTTGATCATTCCATATTGTCAACAAACCTGGTTTCGAATTTTGCAGGGATACCTGCTGCTTGCTCCCCACCATTTGGTAGCATGTTCTTTTTCATGCAGAACATATGACCTTAAATCCAAGCTATGGGGAATCTTCTCTTATACCTCCTCAGGAGTGCTACAAGAGCAGATTATCCCACCCTGCAGATCAGATTGTAGTATGAATTAGTCCCTTAGTAGCACTCACTAATCCTTCCCTGCTGACTGTGGTCAGTCACTATTTCAAGTCTGTCATTCCAAGGAAACTGCACAATCTCTCCCCTTTGCTTCCAGTACACCTACTATTTCAACAAAAAAATAAGGTCATTATGTGGAAATTACCTGTGAATCTTTGCAGTTCCCTTCAGCATCCAACAGCTGCATCTACAAGCATTCTTTCTTCCTCCAATCTCAAAGCAGGATCAGGAGTTCTTTCTGCTATTCAGATTGTCTCTGATTTTATTCTTTTTCCTGTGGCTGAGACCTTTCGCCATCTATTATCTACTTTTGTCCTTTATCTTCAACTTTTTCTTTGTTGCTGACTCTTTCCTTTCAGCTTATATAGGTTCATCACACTCCTACCCAAAAGAGTAAATCAATAAACAAAGACAAACCGGTTTCTTGATCTCTTTCACTTACCCATCTCACTTTCACTCACTGCCAGTGCTATCCAGTATCTTCCTTCCCCAACGCATTCACACTCTGTAGAAGCTCTTCCTCCATTCATTACCCCTCATTTCTAAGAATCACTCAGTCTCCAGCTTGGGGCGATCTGATTTCTAACACCATTTAGCAGAGCATGCTCTCTCTAAAGCCACACATGACCTAAAGCTCTTATCTTGCCTGGCTGTCTCAGGAGTATTTGATACTGTTAACTGCATTCTTTCTCTGGGATATTTATACTCCATCTGTTGTATTCATTTCTTCTGGACCCTTTGGTAAGGGCCCAATTCTCAGGCCTTTTTTTTTGTTTTGTTTTGTTTTTTTTTTGCTCAGGTCTTTTATACAGAAAGTCATGAATCACAAGCTCAAATACCAATGATGATGGCTACAGGGACCATGTGAGTGAAATTGGATCATTGAAAAGAATAAACACGACAGAGGTCAAAGAACATATCCACCCAAGTTCTTAGTCTTTTGCTCTTAATGGAATGACATTGAGCTCTGGAGATCCATCTTCAGCCCGTTGCCTGTCAGTCCTCACTGCTCTCCGTGAAGGAGCAAAGCTCCTGTGTGACTGTTACTGAGTAGGTGACTCCAACCCACTTCTTCAGCTAAGCTACAGACGTACATGTTGCACATCCATGCCAAACAGATACCACTGTCCACCGTATCATCTGAACAACAGAACAGAGTACCAAAAACAGATGCCACGTATATGCAACAAAGAACCAATCATAAGTCATTGAGGAGGAGAGCTTCCAAATCCTTTAACAAACCCAAGGATTTACTACGTTAGCACTTGATGAAGACATTTAGCTTAGGGGCAAGGGGAGAATGTTGTGTCTTGTGAAGATGGTTCTAAGACCATCCCTAAGTAGGGAAAGTGAAGTATGGTTGCACTGTTTGGGAAAGTTGTAGAACCTTTAGGAGGAGGAGCCTTACTAGGGGTCACTAGGGGTGGACCTTCAGCTTTCATAGCTTGCCCTCTCTTTCTGTTTGCTTTCTACTCCCTGACTGCTCAATACAATGTGACCAGCCACTTCACACTCCTTCTCTATCGTGACAGATGTATTTCTTCTTAAATATAAGCCCAAAAGAAACCTTTCTTCTCTTAAGTTGCTTCTTGACACCAGGGCCTCTTGCTATTGCAAATGAACACCAAACTCCTGTACCACTTTGTGCTTCTGACTTTATGTAGGTACTGGGGAATTGAACCCAGGCCATTAGGCTGTGCAGACAAGTGCCTTTAACCATTGAGCCATCTCTCCAGCCATAACTTAAACTTTTTGAGCATCCTAGGGAAATAGAGCTTAAGTAAGACAAAGGAGAACTGTTTTTATTCCATTCTGCATTCAGTAGCATGCTGTGAACTTCCTGTTGCTTCATTCCTTTAACACCTTTACCAGCATTTGGCGTTATTATGGTTTTGTTTATTTTAATTTATTTTTATTTTTATTTGACACGGGGGGGGGCAGAAAAAGAAGGGCCTCCAACCATTGCAAATCAACTACAGACACATGTACCACCTTGTGCATCTGGCTTATATGGGACCTGGGTCCTTAGGCTTCACAGGCAAGTGCTTTAATCACTAAGCCATCTCGTCAGCCCTGAATTTGTTTAGTTTATTTTACCCATTTTAATTAACATTATGGTTTTATTTTGCATTTTGTTAACGAACAGTAATATATAACATTTTCCTGTGTTTATTCACTATTTGAATGTCCATTTTTTTAAGTGGTCAGATAGCCTGCCCAATTTCTATTAAGTTGTTTCCTATTGGTGACCTTTGAGTATTTAAAAAACAATTTTTTGTTTTGTTTTGTTTTTCGAGGTAGGGTCTCACTCTAGTTTAGGCTGACCTGGAATTCACTATGTAGTCTCAGAGTGGCCTTGAACTCACGGTGATCCTCCTACCTCTCCTCTGCCTCCCCAGTGCTGGGATTAAAGCGTGCACCACCACACTCAGCTCTAAAAACTATTTTTTTAAAATTTATTTGAGAGAGAAAGAAGAGAGAGGGAGAAAGAGAGAAAAAGAGGGAGAGGAGAAAAGAGAATGGACACACCAGAGCCTCTTGCTCCTGCAAACAAGCTCTAGACACATGTGCTGTGTTGTGCATTTGCCTTTACATGGGTACTGGAGAATTGAATTCAGGCCAGCAAGCTTTGTAAACAAGAGCCTTTAACTGGTGAGCCATCTCTCCAGCACAAGAATATACATGTGTATATGTGTGTGTGTGTGTGTGTGTGTGTGTGTGTGTGTGTGTGTATTTGGTTTTTCAAGGAAGGGTCTCACTCTAGCTCAGGCTGACCTGGAACTCACTATGTAGTCTCAGGGTGCCCTTGAACTCATGGCGATCCTCCTACCTCTGCCTCCCAAGTGCTTGGATTAAAGGCGTGCACCACCACGCCTGGCAAGAATATTTTTTAAAAATATTTTTATTTATTTATTCATTTGAGAGAAAGAGGAAGAAAAAGGAAGAGGCAGATAAAGAGAATGGGCATGTCATGGCCTTCACCCACTGTGAATGAACTCTAGAAGCATGCCCCACCTTGTGCATCTGGCTTATGTGGCATGGAACCTGGTTCCTTAGGCTTCACAGACAAGTGCCTTAACTGCTAAGCCATCTCTCCAACCCCTAAGAATATTATTAAATGAATGTTCTGTATAAACTTTTCTGGGAGATAAGCAATTGGCAGTCATCAATCTGGCTTTTTTTTTTTTTTTTTCTTTTGGTTTTTCGAGGTAGGGTCTCACTCTAGCTCAGGCTGACCTGGAATTAATTATGTAGTCTCAGGGTGGCCTCAAACTCATGGCAATCCTCCTACCTCTGCCTCCCGAGTACTGGGATTAAAGGCATGCGCCACCACGCCTAGCTCTGGCTATTTTTTTAGACAGAGTAAGAGTTTCAAGACTTTGATGTATTCATGTTTTATCATTTTTGTTTCTTAGGTTCTGTTATGTGTTTTCTCTGTTTGCATGAGTGTGTGTGTGTGTGTGCGTGTTTGTGCATGTGTGTGGTGCTGGGTGTGCATACCATGCATGTGGAGGCCACAGGTTGATGTTAGGTGCCTTCTTCAATAATTTCTCCACCTTAGTTTTTGAGACAGGGTCTTCCACTCAACCTGGAGCTTGCTGATGAGGCTAAGCTAGCTGGTCAGCTTGGCATGGGAATCCCCTGCCTCTGTCTTTGTGCTGTGAGGACAGGCGAGCAGCCATACCCACCTAGTTTTTATAAGGGTTCTGGGAATCTACATTCCAGTCCTCCCATACTCTTATGTCCTGTTTTTGATACGGTATCTACATGCTCTTTGTTCATTAAATTGTTCTTATATCTTTGTCTAAAAATCAGTTAAACGGGTATGTGTGGATTTATTTCTGGATGCTCTATTTTGTCTTTTTATTATTACACTGTCTTAATTATTACAGTTCTACAGTAAATCTTGAACTCCAATAGCATGGGTTTTCATCTTTTAAAATGTGACATATTGTTCTAGTGTCTGTGCTGTACCCTGTAAATTTGATAGTCATCTTGTTAATATCCATAAAAATACTACTAGGATTTTGATTGACATATTCAATTATATACATGAGAAAATATTATAAAATTGACTTAGAAAATATTAGACACTTAAAATAATCTTTACATTTATAAGATACAAGTAACCAACATTATTAAAATAGACAGCATTATTAGATATATTAAAAAAATGGACTTCTTTGAGATAATTGACAAGGCTTTGTGAGAGCTTTACATAAAACATTTTCTAATGAAGTTTAAAAGCTGAAAAGGCACAATACAACTGGTAATCAAAGACATTTGCTATGTAACAGTGACATGAGCATATAAAATATTACTTCCATTAGCTTTTTTATTTTCATGTGTGTGTGTGTGTGTGTGTGTGTGTGTGTGTGTGTGTGTGTGAGAGAGAGGATTTCTTGCTGCTGCATAGGATTGCCATTGGGCTTTATGTGGGGACTGGGGAATTGAAGCTGGGCTGGCCGACTTTGCAAACATTGAGCCATCTCCCCAAGCCCCTTCTCTTTGGTTCTAACTAACCTGTCTTCTCAGCACATGCTTATGGTCTGATGTAACTGAGATATGGTAAAAATGAAGATGAGAAGGTTCTACTTTTATGGGGATGGTGTAAAGTGCCAAGAGGAGAAACCAGAAAGACTTTCAGTGGTACCACATACCCCATGAAACATCAGAATAAATCATCCTTAACAAATTGGTATGAACAATACTTGAAGGAATAAATGAGGACTCTGTATGAAGATTTGAAAAACTTCTTCAAAATGTAAAGTAATATTTGCATTTTACTAAGTACTAATTTGATCAAAGATCAGAAGTTTAAACTAGAGATAATCCCATTCAAAAAACTTTCATTAATTATTGTATAGTGAATGATTATTCCAGATATCTATAATTCCAGATAAGAAAAATGTAAGGGCAAAAAATCACCTTTAGAATTTGTATAAGGAACAGTGAATAAATACAGAAATGAATAATAAAATAGCTATAAGCTACATGTTTTAGGGTTCTTTTATGGCTAGATTGAAAGCACATATCTTGGTATAATATGAGATGATTGGGAAATTTTTTTGTGAACATGATGAATTTATAAGTCCCTCTTGGTTTTGATTTTACCTTTTCCTTATAAAATAAATATATCATGCACATCTTCTCTTGCTTTGTCTCTGTTGTATGTTTTTCATTAGAGCTGATTAGAATTTAGTAGTTCATTTAGATTTCTAACATCAAACTAAAATAAAATATCTTTATTTTTTTACCTCTATTATTTTTCTTTTCTTTTCCTTTCTTTATTTTTCCTTTCTTTACTTTTCCTTTCCTTTCCTTTCCTTTCCTTTCCTTTCCTTTCCTTTCCTTTCTTTTCTTTTCTTTTCTTTCCTTTTCTTTCTTTTGTTTTTTTGAGGCAAGCCTAACAGACTTGCCTTTTTTTAATGTGTGTGTGTGTGTGTGTGTGTGTGTGAGAGAGAGAGAGAGAGAGAGAGAGAGAATTGGGGCACCAGAGCCTCCAGCCATTATAATAGAACTCCAGATGTGTGCATCACCTAGTGCACATGTGTGACCTTGCACACTTGTGTCACCTTCTCTCTGGCTTATGTGGGACCTGAAGAGTTGAACATGAAGCCTTCGGATTTGCAGGCAAGCATCTTAACTGCTAAGCCATCTCTCCAGCCCCTCTAATTTTTTTTTTTGTTGTTGTTATTGTTTGTTTTCCATGTAGGGTCTCACTCTAGCCCAAGCTGACCTGGACCTCACTATGTAGTCTCAGGGTGGCCTTGAACTCGTGGTGATCCTCCTACTTCTGCCTCCCAAGTGCTGGGATTAAAGGCATGTGCCACCACAGTTGGCTCCCTCTAACATTTTTTTTAAGGAGGATAATTCTGAATGAGCATTTAATTCAATATGATTTTGATTTACTATTTTCAGTATCATATGGCATGTCATATTTCTTTTAAATCCAGTAAAGGTTGTGTATCGGTGTTTTACTTTCGCAATATATTTTAAAGATGGCATAAAATAACAGTTATAAATCATAAGCACATTTTTAATAACATGACTAATTCATATCCAACCTTTCCTTCCTAATTGCTGGCACCCTCAACCCAGACTGTTTTAGAACCTATTCTGTTTTGAAATCCCCTCTCTCAGTTTTGCTGTAGCAAGAAAGAATTTTTTTACTTAACCATTTTTCCTTGACAATCTCATGGGGTTAAAGTGCACCACAAGATGCTCGGAGGCCAAGCCAGTTCACGCTTGTACTGTTGCTCTGTGTTGAAACTTCCAGGTTTATTAGGGCAGTGGGACTAGAAAAATGAGAGCAGAACCAATTTTCTCCCTGGCCTTCACCTTTCTCACAGACTGCAAGATAACCATTGTTATCAAGGGGACAAGAGTTTCCTGTTCCTACTTCTTGTCAACCTAAAAATAATGGATTTCTTTTTCTTATCAGAGAAATTTTCCTACATTAAATGTAAGTCTTAAAAGGATATTATTGTTTATGCTAGGATAAGAAGAATAATTTCATTTTTCTTCCTCATCCTGAAATGAGAATACTATTAAAATAATCTTGTGTTTAAATTTGAAGTTTTTACATCCTATTATAAAGAGTTACATCAGAGTGGGGAAAGGTATTTGTTTGCAAAACTTCCCAGCCTGGGTTCGATTCTCGAGTACCCACACAAAACCTGATGCACAAAGTTGCACAAGCATCTGGGATTTGTTTTCAGTGGAGTGCCTATATTCATTCTCTCTTTCTTTCTCCCTCTCTCCCTGTCTCTCCTTTAATTTGCAGTCAAATAATAATTTCTCTGGCAAATAAATAAAAAATATCATAAATATATAAATAAATAATAAAAAATATTTTTTAGAAAGAGTTACATACGATCAATGTATAATGTGTGCATATTTGGAATTATTCCATTGAATAGCCTTAATTTGTATAATTAACATGTGTTAATAATTTTAAAAAGTTTTTAAAGACCTAGTTTTCTAAATCTTTATGAGCTGTGTTTATGAGCTGGGGAGATAGCTCAGTGGGTAAAGTGATTGCCTTGCAAGCATGAGGAACTAAGTTCAATCCGCAGAACGCAATAAAAAATGCCATGTGTAGTGGCATGCAATTATCAAACCCAGTGCTGGGGAGGCAGAAACAGACTGATCCCTGAAAACTGCAGGCCAGCCAATGTCTACTTACTTGACAAATTCTAGTGAGAAACTCTGTCTCAAAAGGGTGGATAGCACCAGAGACACACACCTGAGGTAGTTCTCAATACACATGCACACCCGTATACACGCACCCACACACTGCACTGATACACATTATCAGTGTGAGTGCATACACACAAAAAGAAAATTGAGTTTATTAATAGTTTAAAGTAAATGACAGTTTATTTTACAATTTAAATGAGTATGTTGGCACACGCCTTTAGTCCCAGCACTAGGGAAGCAGAGGTCGGAGGATCACTGTAAGTTCGAGGCCACCCTGAGACTACATAGTTAATTCCAGGTCAGCCTGGGCCAGAGTGAGACCCTACCTTGAAAAACCAAAATAAATAAATAAATAAATGTGTATGTTGAAGATTTGTGTTTATGTATTCAGTAATTGTATAATAAATCCTGTGTAGTAGAGAACAAACTATACCTGTAACTCAAATTTGAAAAAAAAAAATTAAAGAAAATATGGTAAAAATATACTATCAAAATTAATAATGAAAATGTGTACTGTTTGTCTAATAAATCAAGTTCCGTACTTTATAAGCCTAAAGTATTAATGGCTGAGGATGTTGCCTTGCCTTTGTGAGGTCCTAGGTTTGGTCCCTAGCACCCCCCCAGAACAATCAAAAGCAACAGAGATTCAAAACTAGATGCATTCAATTAAGTTTAAAACTAGAAGCCTGAGAACTGAACTGCATGTATTTAGCCCTCATAATTTTTTTTCAAGTAAATTTTGTGAATTAAAGATGGGCATAGGGAGATTGCTCAATGGTTAAAAGTGCTTACTTGCAAAACCAGCTGGCCTGGGTTTAATTCTCCAAGACTCACATAAAGCCACATGCACGTGGTGCATGTATCTGAAGTTTGCAGCAGCAAGAGTTCCTGATGTACCCATTTTCTCTCTCTCTCTCTCTCTATAAATAAATAAAACTGTTTTCAAAACATAGAAAATTGTTTCGAGCAGATGCTCCTGTGCATTTATGTTGAGTAAGCAAACAGCTTATTTTTGGAGAGTATTTTCAAATGCTTATTAGAATTCCTTGATATCTTGAATAGTCTATTTACTGTGCACAAACAGTGATGTAGCTGAGTGCTCGATAACAACTGTTCATGAAGTGAAAAGTGCAAACAAAACCTTCCAAAGACCTGCCAAGAAAATGTTGATTGTATCTATTCACATAATGGAATATTATTTCCCTTTATAACAAAAAGAATGCTGTAGTTCCAATACCTGTTATATAGAGAAAATAAGTGAATAGGTAATTTCAAAGAGAACAAAAATGTTTTCTCTTTTCAAAGAAAAATGATCTCATATTAATGAAATAATATATCTGCACATATGATAATTAGTAATGGTGATTATTCTTGTTATGGTGAGCTTCTGGTATCCTAAACCTGTCTTCTCACAACAGTTAAATTATGAGAGCAGTTGCACATTGTTTATAATAAAAACTTAAGTACAGACATCTAAAACCCTGAAACTTATAAAATGTGATCAGATAAGAAACCATGTTTTTATATTGATACATGAGATTGGACTACTGTCACAGTAAGAAGTATAGGGTATATTATATCCAAATTATAACACTCAGAATATATTTATCAGATTTTAGTTTAGGTTTTATTATTTAAGTGAAAAATATTTTGCTTGAGACCAGATGTGATGGCTTCTACTGTCAGTGTTTTAAAAGATTTTTCAAGCCTATTTGTTTATTTGCATATGTGTGTGTATGGGCACACCAGGGACTTTTGCTGCAGCAAACAAACTTCAGATGTGTGAGCCAGTTTCTGGCTTTCTATGGGTGTTGGGAAATAGAACCCCGGCTAGCAGGCTTTATAAGCCAGTGTCTTTAACCACTGAGTCATTTCTCCAGCCCCTTGATTATCAGTTTGACAGAACCTAAAATAATTTAGGAAACTAACCTCTGGGCAAGAGAGTGCGGGATTATCCTGACTAGTTAACTGAGGTGCGAAGCCCCACTTTATTGTTGGCAGCAGCATTCCATAGACTGGGGTGCTGGCTACATAAATAGGAGAGAGCTAGTTGCATACAAGGATTCTGTGCTCCCTGTGTGCTCACTGCGGCATGAATGTGACTAGCTGCCTCAAGCTCCTGCTGCCTTCCCTGTCATGATGGATTGCAACCTTGGACTATAAGCCAAATAAACTCTTCTTGCTTTATGTTGCTTCTTGTCAGGTATTTGGTCACAGAAATGAGAAAGTAATACTCCAGGAATATTCTTTTTTTTCTTTTTTTACAGTTTTTTATTACTTATGTACATATTGTGTATACAGCCCTGTTGGTAACATTGTTAGCCTCATCCCTGTCCTCCCCCCTCCAAAGGACTCTCTTCATTGGGTAATGTGGGTCATGCATTGTGGGGTAGCCATCATTTATGGGGATCCTAAACCTAACCGTCTCTGGCATAATGTCCCAACCTGTGGCTCTAATAATCTTTCCTCCCCCTCTTCCAAGAATTTCCCTGAGCCATGTTGGGTTCATTTTAGGCCTACTTCAGTGATGAGGTCTTGGGAGCCTCTATGTCTCTGGATATCTGGTTTGGTAGGAGTTGAGAGTTCTCTGTGTCTGTCTCCTTCACCCCTGTTCTGATACCAGGTTCACCAGGAAAGCAGCACTCTTGCTCATTTCCCCAATTACTCTATGGTTTCATCTGGGGACCTGATGAGGTACAATGGGCTGATTCTCTCCTCAGGTTCTGCATCCATCTGAAAAAGAGAAGCAAATTCTCCAATGGAGAGTGATATCAGCACCAGATAATGTGATAACCACTATTATTTTAGAGAGAATTTCATAGGTGTAGGCTCTCTTGTAGACCACGAATAGTGTGAGCTTGATATTGAGAGCAGGCTCGTTTTTTGAATATGATTCTGACTTATTTCCCAGTTCCAGCTATAGGTTCCGTTCCACTGAGTGTATCTGTTAGACAAATCAAGAGCAGTTGGTTACCCACCATGGCTGTGTGCCACTGTTGCACTTGTGTGAGCATCATGTCAAGTTGTTTGCTGCTGAATAGCTTAGACCACGAGTTGCTTGGACAGATGTTGGTCATTTTCCCCCAGTCTCTCATGTAGCACCTTCTGGCACTAGACCAGCTAACTGTCTGGGGACTGACTCTCTTCTAGATTCCAGCCAGGGCAATCCATGTTCTGTACCAACAGCATATGGTATCTTTGGCAGTAGGGTCTTACCATTAACCTTTGGTGGGTCATCAAGTACTCTGACAGAAATCTGTCTTCTTTTGGGAAACCATGTAGGTCTCTCTGATCAACAGCTCATTATGGATATTAACTGCATGCTGGTACTGGGAGTTACAGTCCAATACCAAGGGAAAAGAAGAAAGAAAAAAATAGGTAATATAAAAGAGAAAGAAGAGAAAGAGAGAGAGAGAGAAAAAACAGGAAAAGATTGAGGTTAGTCTTCATCACA
Source organism: Orientallactaga sibirica (assembly GCA_036365145.1). Classification (NCBI taxonomy): domain Eukaryota; kingdom Metazoa; phylum Chordata; class Mammalia; order Rodentia; family Dipodidae; genus Orientallactaga; species Orientallactaga sibirica. The sequence continues at coordinate 51,530,175 of JAEOAD010000004.1, read as the reverse complement.
CCCTCTCCAGGGCCCTGTGATTCAGGTGTTCCCTCTAAGGACCTGATGAAAGTTCAACCTTTTAGTCTGTCTTTCAGGATATAGGATTTTGTGGTACTGTTTCCATTTGGGTCCAGTTTTGTGTCTTCCCCACCCTTACCCTCCCCTCCTGCCCCATCCTCCCTATTGTCCAGTCCTTGAGATGCTTATTCAGTATGTCAGCATCTCGGGCTGATTCAGTTAGCAGCCACAGATGAGTGAGACCATGCAACACTTATCTTTCTGTGATTGGGTGAGTTTGCTGAGAATGATCTGTTCCAACTGTGACCATTTTTTTTTCAAATTTCATTGTGTCATTTTTCCTCATTGCTGTGTAGAATTCCATCATGTAGATATACTACATCTTGGTTATCCATTTGTCTAATTATGGGCATCTGGGTTGATTCCAGATCTTAGCTATTATGAATTGAGCAGCTATAAACATGGTTGATCAATTCTCTGGACTGAAGCATGAAGCTTTTAGGGTAAATGCCCAGTAAGGGAATAACTGGGTCTGTTGGTAACTCTATAGTCAACCTTTTTTAGGAGTCTCCATATTGCTTTTCTTAGTGGTTGTACCAGCTTATATTCCCACCAACAGTGAATGAGGGTTCCTATTTCTTCACAGCCTTGCCAACATTTGATTTCATTAGACTTTTTAATGTTAGCCATCCTTACTGGGATAAGGTAGAATCTCATACTTGTTTTAATTTGCATTTCCTTGATGATTAGGGATGTTGAACATTTTCTTAAATGTGTGTTTGCCGTTTGTATTTCTTCCTCTGAGAACTTCCTGTGAAGTTCTCTGCCCCAATTTGTGAGTGGGTTGTTTGACTTCTTATTGCTTATGTTTTTGAGTTCTTTGTAGATTCTAGAAATTAGGCCTCTGTCAGTTGTATAGTTAGCAAAAATTTTCTCCCATTCTGTGGGTTATCTATTGGCTTGGCTTATTGTATGTTGGTCTGCGAAAAAACTTTTCAGCTTCGTGAGATCCAAATGGTTGAGTGATTGTTTAATTTCCTAAGCTACTGAGGTTTTGTTCAGCAAGTCTTTTTTCCTCTCCTATAGCATGGAAAGTTCCTCCTACTTTTTTCTTTCAGTAATAGCAGAGTTTCTGGTCTTATATTAAGGCCTTTGATCCATTGGACTTGATTTTTGTGCATGGTGAGATGTGTGGATCGAGGTTCATTTTCCTGCATATGGTTATCCAGTTTCTCCAGCACCATTTGTTGAAAATGCTGTCTTTTTTCCAATCTACATTGTCAGGGGCCTTTATCAAGTACCAAGTCGCTGTAGTTACTTAACCCAAAGTCCAGGTCCTCAATTCTGTTCCATTGGTCTACAATCTTGCTTTTATGCCAGTACTATGTTGTTTTTATTACTATGGCTTTGTAATAGAACTTTAGATCAGGTATGGTGATGCCTCCAGAGGAGTTTCTTTTGCTGAGGATATACTTGGATATCCAAGGCCTTCTGCCATTCCATATGAATTTTGAGATCATTTTTTTTCTATCTCTGTGAAGAAAAATGTTTGGATTTTTATTGGTATTGCATTAAATTTGTATATTTCTTTTGGTATGATTGCCATTTTTACGATGTTAATTCTGCCTATCCAGGAGCATGGGAGGCCTTTCCATTTTCTCAAGTCTTCCTCAATTTCTTTCTTGAGTGTTTTTATGTTTTCATTGTATACGTCTTTCACATCTTTGGTTAATGTTATTCCAAGGTATTTTGTTGTTGTTGTTGTTGTTGTTGATGGGACAGTGTCACTTTTTTCTCTCTCTATCTTTATCTTTTTTTTTTTTTTTTTTTTTTTTTTTGGTTTTGCGAGGTAGGGTCTCACTCTGGTCCAGGCTGACCTGGAATTAACTATCTAGTCTCAGGGTGGCCTCGAACTCTCGGCGATCCTCCTACCCCTGCCTCCCGAGTGCTGGGATTAAAGGCGTGCACCACCACACCCAGCTTTGTATCTTTATCTTTTTCGTTTAGAAAGGCTACTAATTTTTGTGCATTGATTTTGTATCCTGCTACTTTGCTGAAGGGTTTCAATACTCCACTATCAGCAAAAGATCATCCAAACAGAAAATTAACAGAAAAGTAACAGAGCTCAACAAAACCATAGATCAATTAGACCGAACGGGCATCCATAGAACATTCTACCCCAAATCCATAAATTGTACATTCTTCTCCACAGCTCATGGAAACTTCTCTAAAATAAATCATATAATGGGTAATAAAGTCTCTATATATTTAGGAAGATTAACATAATCTCCTCCATGATATTAGATCACAATGCTATATTGCTATAAATTAAAAACAAAAGATGTGCCAAGAATCCCACTAGGTCCTGGAAATTGAACAACACACTTTTAAACAATAAATGGATAGTGAACGAAACAAAAAAATGAAATTGCAAAATTTCTAGAAATGAATGACAATGAGAACACCACTACCAAAACTTATGAGACACAATGAAAGCGGCCCTCAGGGGAAAATTCATAGCACTAAATGCCTTCATAACAAGACAGAGAGATCCCAAATCAATAATCTAACCATCCACCTAAAGGCACTGGAAAAACAAGAAGAGTCCAACCCAGAAAGCTCCAGATGGAAAGAAATAATTAAGAAATAATTAATGAATTAGAAACTAAGACAACAATTAAGAAAATTGATGAAACAAAGAGCAGGTTCTTTGAAAAAATAAACAAGATTGGTAAACCCCTTGATCAAGTGAAAAAAAAAAAAGATGCTGCAAATTAAAAAAAAAAAAACTAGAAATGAAAAAGGAGAGATCACAACAGACATAAGTGAAATTGGGAGAGTCATCAAGACTCATTTCAAAAGCCTCTACTCCACAAACTGGATAATATGGAGGAAATGGATGAGTTCCTGGACACATACCACCTGCCAAACCTAAACTCAGAGCAGACTAATCTCCTACACAAACCTATCATACCCATCAAGATTGAAAAGGTAATCAAAAACCTCCCAGAAAAGAAGAGTCCCAGACCAGATGGCTTCTCAGCTGAATTCTATCAAACCTTTCCTGGAAGAACTGAAACCAATTTTTCTCAAACTATGCCACACAATTGGAGAACAGGGAAGGCTCCCCAATTCCTTCTATGAATGGGATGAAGTCTGATACCAAAACCAGGCGGAGATGCCCTGATGAACTCAGATGCAAAGATCCTGAACAAAATCCTTGCAAACCGAATTCTACAACACATCAAAAGCATTATTCACCTTAATCAAGTCAGCTTCATCCCAGGAATGCAGGGGTGTTTCAACATAAGGAAATCAGTCAATGTAATACACCACATAAATACACTTAAACACAAAAACTACATGATCATTTTGACAGATGCAGAAAAGGCCTTTGACAATATATAACATCACTTTATGATCAAAACATTGGAGAGACTAGGCATGGATGGTTTATATCACAACATAATAAAGGCTACATATTCTAAGCTCCTAAAGCCCAAGTAATTCTGTTTTTTTTTTTTTTTTTTGGAGAGAGACAGAAAAAGAGAGAGGGAGAAGAAGACAGATAGAGATGGGCACGCCAGCAGTCTCTCAGCTGCTGGGAACAAAATCCAGATGCACGCGCCCCCTTGTGGTCAAGTGTAGCATTGCGCCCTTGCATCACTTTGCATCTGGCTAAATGTGGGACCTGGAGATTGGAACTGCTGGAGGTTGGAACCAGCGTTCTTAGGCTTAGAGGCAGGCGCCTTAACCACTCAGCCATCTCTCCAGCCCAAATGCCAAGTAATTCTTAATGGGAGAGACTTAAGGAATTCCTATTGAGATCACGAACAAGGCACAGATGTCCACTCTCACCTCTGCTCTTCAACATAGTAGTGGAAGTCCTAGCTCAAGCAATAAGAAAGAGAAAGAAATAAAGGGGATACAAATTGGAAAGGAAGAAGTTAACTTAGCACTATTCGCAGATGACATGAATCTTTTTTTTTTTTTTTTTTTTTTTTAAAAAGATATTTATTTATTTAATTATTTGAGATAGAGATAGAGGGAGAGAGAGAGAGAGAGTGAGTGAGTGAGTGAGTGAGTGAGAGAGAGAGAGAGAACATGGGTACACCAGGACCTCCAGCCACTGCAAACCAACTCCAGAACCATGTGCCACCATATGCATCTGGCTTATGTTGGACCTGGATAATCGAACCTGGGTCCTTAGGCTTTGCAGGCATGTGCCATAACCACTAAACGATCTCTCTAGTCCATGATTCTATACATAAGTGACCAGAGACCCTCCATCTCAAAACTCTTAAGGGCAATTAACTTCTTCAGTAAAGTAGCAGGATACAAAATCAATGCACAAAAGTCATTAGCCTTTTTACTAGTATTTTTGATTTGCTCCTTGACAATTTCATACACACACACACACACACACACACACACACACACATATATATTTTAATTTTTACCACTCATACCCCAGTGTACCCACCCTTATCCTTCTCCAAGTCTTGCTAATCCCATCTTCTTCTACAGAAGAAAATGAATAACTCCCCCTTTTTCAGCAGCCATTAATTGCCATTAGCTTGGCCTCATGACACCCTCCCCTATCCATGATGGAATGTTGACTGGCCCTGTCTTGCACATATCTTTTTCAGGAAACCAAAGCTACTGTGAGTTCATGAATTTAATGCCATAGTTCCACAATGCTTCTTCCTGTCCCCAGCTCTCACATTCTTTCTGTCATGTTGCCATAATGTTTCCTGAGCTTTGGAGGGGATATGTCCCTTATAGTGCTGAGCACTCAGCTCTTCCTTACTTGCAGCCCTTTGAACAGACGTGAGTCTGCTTTAAGTGCTTCCCCAAGCAGGAAACAAACAAACTCAAGCTTTTCTCCCCGTGGCCAAGAGCAACAGTACTAGTCTGCAGATACATATAAACATACATGTTTAGAAGGCAGTTTAACAACACAGTCTTGAAGCGAAACAAGAGTAGGTTCCCCTCTAGGGCCTTTGACCTACCTCAACATGGAATTTAACCTGGTTTACAGTACCAGGCATGATTCCTCTCTTGCATAGTGAGCCTTAAATCTAATCAGAAGGTGATTGGTTACCCCCATAATAGTCAGTCATGCCACTGTTGTTCCAGTGGGCACATCTTACCTGACAAGTCACGCAGCAAGCAGGGTCCTTTTAATTCTATGAAAGCTTGCCAGTACAAGTTGCAATCAAAAGGTTGATGTCTTCAGCAGTAGGATGGCTAGTATTCAGGTCTGGTGAGCAACCAGGAGCATTGGCAATAGCCTATACTGTTTTTTTTTTTGGGGGGGTGGTTTTCCAGGACCTCCGTAACTGACAGCTCATAGGATATATCCCACAGTTGGCACTGATATTTTGTATTTTATTTGGTTTAATAACCCATGGCTATTTGGAGCAGCATCCATGTGTGGCTACCTCTGTTCATTCTGTCATTATTATTATTATTATTATTATTATTATCAATATTAATTTTGCCACGAGGTGTGTTTTATTTTCATTAATCATACAAATAATTTTCTATAATATCCCATGGCAAACCAGAGAAATTTGGCACTCTGATTGGGGGTCCTTAAAGAGACCCTTAGGCTGGTGGCATGGGCATGGAGTGCCCGGGTTCACAGTGCAGCTTGTGGCTCGTGTCCATCTTGCAGGTAGCTCTTCCTCCACATCATGAGGGGACTTAAGAGAGGATGGGGTTGGGGGATCCTCCAGGCTTTTAGGAAATCTCATTCCACTTTTCCTGTTCAATGGTCTCTTTGGTCAGCAGGGTATTTTTCTCCTGCATCTCAGTTTTCTTCAGCTTGGCCTTATCAAAGCTGGCGATTTCCCCCATGTCTGGTTTGTCTGCCATTTTCTTAAAGAAATCCATGTGGAGTCTTCTCCAAGCCCAGACTCCTGGTGCTCCCACTTGCATTGCTGCAGCAAGAGACCTCATTCTGTCATTATTAAATATATATAATTTTGGTTTTTCGAGGTAGGGTCTTGCTCTCTAGCCCAGACTAACATGGTATTCACTATGTAGTCTTAGGGTGGTCTTGAACTTACAGTGATCCACCTACCTCTGCCTCCCAGGTTCTGGGATTAAAGATGTGCACCACCATGCCCAGCTTTTAAATTACCTTTTTTATTAAGTTTACAAAGTAGTGCTTTTCCTTATGGTTTTTCCATATCTCTTGCTTTAGTTAACCTTCTCTCCACTCTCCCCTTCCCCCCATGTCCCTACCATTAACCCTGCTTAACCGTGTCCAATCCCAATGTTTTCCCCCCAATAATTTTCATATCATTTGTGTTTTACTATCCCCTCCACTTAAGGCCTCTATGCACACCCTTGGCCCTTTTCTAACTTCTGAGAAAAAGTATATTATAAAAAATACTTTAATTATCCTTTTTTTTTTTTTTTTTTTTTGGAGAGAGACAGAGAGAGAGACAGAGAGAGAGGAAGAGGAAGACAAATAGAGATGGGCGCGCCAGCAGTCTCTCAGCTGCTGCAAATGAAATCCAGATGCATGCGCCTCCTTGTGGTCAAGTACGGCATTGCGCCCTTGCATCACTTTGCATCTGGCTAAACGTGGGACCTGGAGATTGGAACCGCTGGAAATTGGAACCAGAGTTCTTAGGCTTAGGAGGCAGGCGCCTTAACCCCTAAGCTATCTCTCCAGCCCTAATTATCCATTTTTTCTTTTTTTTTTGTTTTTTTTTTTTTGTTTTGTGAGGTAGGGTCTCACTCTGGTCCAGGCTGACCTGGAATTAACTATGTAGTCTCAGGGTGGCCTCGAACTCTCGGCGATCCTCCTACCTCTGCCTCCCGAGTGCTGGGATTAAAGGCGTGCGCCACCACGCCCAGCAAGTTGTCCATTTTTTAAAGATGTATTTTTATTTGTTTATTAGAGACAGAGAGAGGGGTGGGGGAGAGAAGAAGAGAGTAAGAATGGGTGCACCAGGGCCTCTAGCCACTGCCAACGAACTCCAGACGCATGTGGCATCACATGCATCTGGTGTACATGGGACCTGGAGAATCAAACTTGGGTCCTTAGGCTTCACAGGCATGCACCTTAATTGCTAAGCCATCTCTCCAGCCCTAATTATCCATTTTTAATTACAATTATGTAATTACCTGTTTTTTTTTTTTTTTTGAGGAAGGCAAAAAGCATATTGTTTCTGCTACTGAGAAGAAAATCTGTCATCTTATCCTTATCTTAGCCTCCATTGCAAAATAATTTTGGTGAAATTTAGATGCCTCATTCTTGTCAACCATTGGGTCCCCAGATGGACAGATGACATACAAGGTGGCCTTCCTGTCATCCCAGGTAGGATCAAGAGTGAAGCAAGCCTGCGTACAGGAAAAGGCATGGGCATGCTAGCCTTGGCAATTTTTGTGTCTAGTCTGATCAGTGACAGGTTTATTGCCACAAGGAGAAAGAATAAAAGCCTTGTTGGCCTAGAGACATGCTTAGAGTTGAAGAGGGGTTCACCGTCTGGAAAATGAGATCATGGCTTGGATCACCGTCATTATCAAGAGAAAGTATATACTGAGACTTCACTCAATGGAAGACTGAATTTAGTGCACTGAGCTGAGATGCTAAAGTTCACACGAGAAACTACCCGAATGATACATTCACACTTGATTTAATGGTATAGTCAGTCATTCCAGACATCAACAGAATCTGTAAAGTTTGAAAGCTTCTATTTCCCATGAAACTGTGTCTCCTCTCCTCAGGGGTGAAAAAAGGCATATAAAACTTTACATGTAAAATCAGATATTCACTTATCCATAGATCCTTAGTTCCACTTTAAAATGATCTTCTTCAGTTTACACTAGAGATAGGAAGGTCCATTGAATTTTCCACTCCAGGGTATAGGCACAGTTTTCTGGCATGAATATATTCCAAAAATTCATTTTCACTGAATTCATCCAAATCTGTCACCACAACTTTAAGTAAGCCCTTGTCAGTTTAAGTGTAACACTATCTTTTGTATTCTAGATAATGGTTTTGTTGTTGTAATGTTAGTTTACAGCAGGTACCTTCAGTTTGAAATTACAGAATCTTCTGACCTTAAAATATCCTTGTCTTTTTGTAATTACTTATACTTAAATAAGTTTCTTTTGAGCCCATCTGAATATGTTTTCTTTTAATATTTAATTAATTAATTTATTTGAGAAAGAGAGAAAAAGGCAGAGAGAAAGAGAGATGGGTGTGCCAGCTGCTGCAAACAAACTCCAGATACATGCACCTCCTTGTGCATCTGGCTTGCGTGGGTCCTGGGGATTCGAACTGGGGTCGTTAGGCTTTGCAGGCAAAGGCCTTAACCACTAAGCTATTTTCCCAGCCTGGAGTATGTTTTTTACTTCTTCCATAATGGTTAAAGGCCTAAGCCTTCCATAAAGTTTTCATAAATCACAGTTGAATGTGGTGTTCACAGGTCTCTGCCTATGAACCCACATGCCAGTACTGAGTGACCATATGATAAAGCACACACTCTCATCTGAAGTACTGGTCCCATCAGGTGAAAAGGAAATAATGATACTTTTTAGGATTTTTCTACTTATTGAACTCACCCTTATGAAATTGCTCTTGGAATTTCTAGAGTAACTTAATGTGAAATACATGCCATATCCTTCAACTCAGCATGATAAACAGAAACACATGGAAGGCTTTCTGCGCAGGCTCTCCTGTAGAGATGTGCTTCTGGCAGAGTCTGTTTAGCATTCCAATAGCAATATTTTATCATTACCCTATACATAGTTTTTCATGAGCACTGGTTATTTAATGTACTACTGTATTTCTGGATAACAAGATTTCAAAATTATGAACATTTGTGCATTCAATGAAATAGATGAATAAATAATATGCATAAATATTAAACACATGGTGATTAGGACCTACCTTATTACACCGGCTGCAGTAATTGTTTCCGTGGTATAAAATGTGTATGGTGTTCCAAGAAGAGAAATGACAAGAAGATATAGAATTCCAACAGGAGAGAGAGACTGGCTTCCCTCTGCCATTCTCACTGGACTCCTCAGAGTATCTCTCCACCGACTCCACATCGCCATTCCTTTGCAATCACCCCATTATCTCTGTGGTCCTGGATGATGATAAATCACCTTCTTTAGCAGTCAGGAGACGGAGCAATGGTGGAAATTTTCCCAAGGATTAATGGCACATCCAACTCATGCTGCTTTTTCCTGTTTGTAACACAGGGACAAAGCAGGGGTGACAGCAGCTACGTTGTGAGTGCCAGTGAGTTTGTAAATCCTCCCCAGATGAACAAAAGAGCCAAGCTTCAGAGGCTGAGTCTCAGGGCATTCAAAGGCCTTTAACATCAGGACCATTACCTTGAATTTTCCAAATTAAATATTCTTGAAGTGCTGGGGAGGTAGCTCAGTGAGCAATGTGCTTGCCTCATGTGCATGACAGCATGTGTTGCAGCCCCAGAACTCATGTAAAAAATGCCAGGCATGGTGATACATGCTTGTAATCTCAGTGCTCGGGAGGTTCACTGGCCAGCCTGTCTTCCCTACCTGGTAAGTGGGAGACCCAGTCTTAAGACAAGGTAGATGGTGCCTGATGAATGACAACTGAGGTTGTCCTCTGGCCTCCGTGTGTGTGTGTGTGTGTGTGTGTGTGTGTGTGTGTGTACAAACAAATGCACCCTTCCAAACACATGAGCACACATCTAAAACATACAGAAGGAAATATCCTGACTTAGTTGATACATAATGAATAATATTTATCTGCTCTATTAGATAAATCTCAATATCATATTAGGGGTAGCTGAAAGGTTTATTATCATCACTTAATGTGTCAGTTTTAGACGTAAATTTAGATATAATAGAGTAATTAGCAATTATTCACAATGGAGAAACTCCTTTCAAATAATGTTACTTATGGTTCCTTAGGAAACATCATGACATTCTTCACTCATCTTTCTTTACTCTGTCCTCTCTTTTTTATTTTGCCACATTCCCTCTTTCTTTTTCTTATTGATTTTAGAGTTTCCTTACCTTACCTTCCATAGATTTATGGACTAGAATCGCAGCTCACCTTCCATTTTTCTTTTCCATGTGTTCAATTCAGTATCATTTATTAGCTGCCACTTGCACGAACCCTGAGAATCCTCACTGCAGAATGGAGAAGTCTGTCTTTATCAGTCTATTGAGCTTTCTCCTTTTGGTTCCACTAGGTGGCTGGAAGAGTAAAGCTAGGACGACTGGACAAAGGAAGCAAACCCATTGACCGTGAGCTGTAATCCATAAGCGAGGGCACACTGCTCCTGCAGTGCTGTCAGCACAAGTCTTTCATTCCGCTCTGTAGACATGCCCATGCATACAAAGATCCTGGAGAGAAATCTAGTCAATGAAACTCGATTTATTTGTGATCCTTGTGGTATGTTAATTTGCGTTATGATTCTCATTACATCCTGTCCCACCTCTTGCTATGCTGTTTCCTTTAACTGGTAGAAGCAAAGAGGGACAGGCCACTCTGGGGCTCTGGAATTCTAATTTCCAGTGAGGCCTTCACTGCTCTCACCATCTTTCTTCCCTGAATGTTGTACCTGCGGCCTCTACTGTCCCATAGGCTATATGAAGTACTCCTATAGGTCCTGCATTGCTCACCCACTGTCCTCACTCCTGCCAGCTCTGCCTCTCTTGCTCTTGGCAAAGAGGGTCATGTTAAATCTTTATTTCTCTCCATGGTCTGGAAGAGCCATAATGGGTATTTCATTCAGATGGCTCTTTGACATTTCTAGTGGCGCCTTCTTTAGTAACATGCCTTCACATTCTCTTCCCAATCCTTTTTGTTTTCTTCTTTCTCGCCATCTCTGGGGATAGGCATAGATATTTGATTCCCATGCTCTCAAGTGAAAGGCCTTTACCTCTTTAATGAAGTAGTTGATGTTGGCAATCACATATTTTGCCTTCAAGTGACAATACATTTGTGAGTACACTGGTTGTTTATGAAGGGTCTTGCGTTATGATAGAGCTTGTCTTTTGCCATTGCTCCGTATCTACTCTAGCCAATTTTTAAATAGAAAAACTATGTGTAACATTTCATTTACTCCTTCAGAAGTGCCCCACACATACATAGAGGCGTGTGTTTCTACATATGATGAAGAAATACTCTCCCTGATGTAATATAGGAAGCATAGACTATAATGGTAGTGGGATGAGAAGGTATGATACTATTGAAGTAAACTAAGGCTTAAGGTTTTCTTTGAGTTTTACCTTTTGTCTTCAAGATTCATGCAGCCCTTTGCATTAAACTGCATGGGTTTTAATAGTGTAGGCTGATATTTTGATGACTGAAAGCATCATCAGAGTATTTTCAGTAAATCTGACAGATTTACTGTTTTGACTCTTGTAGCAGACAGCTTCAGGTTCGCTGAGATGAACTTCCAGACCAGGCACAGTTATGGAGGAAGGGATATTATTTATTGAAGCTTACAGATCCAGGGGAAGTTCCATAATGGCAGAAGAAGCCTTCACAGGGCCAAGCAGAGAGAGCAAAGCCCCCAGCCACACAGCACACTGAGCAAAGCTACAGCCAAAAGCCACAGCACACTTCAGGAACTCCTGCTAGGCACACTTTGCATATCTTTACAATGGAATCTCAAACCATCACCACACCTTAAGACCCGCCCCCAGTGACATTCCTCCAACAAGGTGACTGCAGATGCAAACTATAAACTAATAAAATACTGAATATATTGGGGGCCATATATTCAAACTACCACAACTCTGGTTTCATGATGTCTCATATGCCTCCCCTGACAAAGAACCAAGAGTAGACGAGAAGTTGCTCTTCCTTTACTCTCCCCGACTAGGACACTGAATGTTCACAGCTAACCTACCTGATTTTCTCTCTAGTCATGTACACCATTACTTCACCCCTCTCTGGAATGAACTGACATTTCTAGCTGATGTTATACAAAGGCCTTACCTATTTTGTTCAGTATTAGATGACTTTCCCTAATGCCTGTGCATTTTCAACATTTTTTATACCTCTTTTAGTTGTCTTTAGAAACTGTAAGAGAAAAAAGACTTTTAGTTAACTCTGTGATTTACAATGCAGGGCCAATGTATAAAATGATGTTTAATAAATATATTGGGATGATTTTTAAAATGTATATTCCACCAGTTTCTTAGTATAGCTTTGTTGCACTCAGGTTTGCATGGCTGGCAAAAATCACCTGACCAAGATCAGCTTGTGGGAAAAGAGGATTTATTTTGGTTTACAGACTCAAAGGGAAGCTCCATGATGGGAGGGGAAAACGATGGCATGATCAGAAGATGGACATCAGCCCCTGGCCAACATAAGTTGGACAATAGCAACAGGAGGGTGTGCCCAAAACTGGCAAGGGGAAAATGGCTATAATACCCATAAGCCTGCTCTCCCAACAATACACTGCCTCCAGGAGGTGTTAGTTCCCAAATCTCCATCAGCTAGGAACCCAGCATCCAGAACAGCTAAGTTTATGGGGGACACCTGAATCAAACCACCACATTCCACCCCTGGCCCCCATCAACTGACAATCATCCATGTTGCAAAATGCAATGATTCAGTCCAACTTTAAAGGTCCCCATACTTTTATCAATTTCAATGATATTCAAACATCCCCATAGTCCAAAGTCTTTTAACTGAGCCATAACACCAAAAATAAACAACAACAACAAAAAAAACCATAACTGCACAGAATACACATTCACACTGCAAAATATATCATTGGGCATAGCAAAGAAATATTCAACCAATACAAGATTTAAAACAACCAGGGCAAACATCAAACTTTGTAGCTCCAAGTCCAACAACTCTAGTAAGTGACAAGTCTCCAGGTCCAATAATTCTAACCAGCAGAAAGTCTCTGGAGTTCCAATTCTGCCCCTCCAGTTAGGCTACTCACACTCCTGGAAAACTTCATTCTGGTTGGGCAGCTTTCCTTAGCAGCCATCTTGAGATCGCAGCATCTCCACTGGGTCTCCACTGCAAGCCACGGTTCATCTTCATGGCTCCATTGGGTCTCCATGCAAGCATCCAGCAAACCTGCTTCACACTGCCCATGGCCATTTCCCAAACATAAGACTGTGTTGCAAATTCAATGAACCTCTGTTTCTTATACTCCACAATACCAGGAAGGGTGACGATTTGTTAATCCAGGGGGAGATAAAACAGACTTTGAAGAACAAGACACTCCGTGAGCATTCAGGTCCCTTCAAAAGAGTCTACATTCTTCCTGTTGCCCCAATACAGGCCAGCTGGCCCAATCTCAAAGGCTGTAATTTCTCATATAATTGCAGCTGAATGGGCAGAAATTTCAGCACAGGGCTGTGTACATTCTAGGCAAAGTCTGTGCCATGAAGCCATGTTCCTCAGCCTCTCTGAGCTTTTTGTCTGAATTAACATGGATTTATATTTGCACTTCAAGTGGTTGTCTTCTGGAGGTACAGTGAACAGTAAGAAAGAAGCAGAAAGTAAGACTACAGTCATAACTGCTGCTATAAGAATGATGGGATGGGGACATAATTCATGGTCCGGTGTGTGAGTAGCATTTTCTCGTGTTCAAAGCCCTGGGTTGGATCCCAGAAACACTAAACATCTTTTTGAAAGATTAATTTGTTTTCATGTGAGACTGATTCTTTTTTTAACTAGAGATGTCTGTTGGGGTTCTGCTAGAGGAAGTTATCAGGCTAGAGGTGCTTGAAATCGAATGAATGTATAAGCAAACCCTAATCCTCAAATTTGAGAGATTGTCAGAGTTGCTGATAATGTGCCAATAAGCCGCAAGGATGAAAAGCCAGAAGTGACTGACTGCAGCCTCTCTCTAGGAAGACAGGACATAACAGTGCTCTCCAGCCCGACCTCTGACCTCTCTTTCACTGTTCCTGGGGAGCAGAGTGCCTTGTCTCACTGAGTAAGGTGCTGGCAGGCACCCAGGCCCCACTGTTTCTCTGAACCAGAATGCTTTGTATGTGTTGATATTATTTGCTTCAGTGGCTCGCCTTGACAAATGACTCCCTATCGTTATTGTTTAATTCAGTGTGCTGTTCGTGTTTGAATGTTAGTTTGTAGTCTATAATGTTTGACATTCCTACTAGGGTAAACAATATTGAATAACTTAAATTCTCCCAGAGACAGAAGCTGATGCTCATTTTCTATTTGGAGGTCTTTTTACCCAGATGGCCTGAAAGTCTTTGTTTTTCACATTTCCTTAATTCTGTGAAAAACAATGGATTATCTGTGACCTTGTCCTTCACTGTCTGCCAGGCAGGGCAGTCTCTTTCTAGTTTCCTTTAAATGCTTAACTGTGAAGTCAACTCCTTCTTCGCATTCTCCGCACACCGAGCCCTGGAGCTTGGCGCAGGTTTTCCTCCTGGGTTCTGCCGTTTGATTGCACCAGTTCGGTGTTTCCCCTAGGAGTCCTTGCTGCCTTGTCCCGACAGGATGCTGGCTACTCTGAATTACCTACTTAGTCCAAGTCTCTAAAGCCTGAATTCTTGATTATAGTGACTTTAGAGGGGAGAAAGCCTCATGGCCCTGCCTGGAAGATACCATCCATTTTCTGTAGTGGGTAGTTTGGTAATCCTTCTGTATTTGTCTTCAGTATCATTTATGGGTAATTTGTATAATTTATGCATCCAGAAATAATAGCACAGGAGCATTCTGAATGTGTTTATAAAATTCACACTGTTTTATATGGTGATGGCAGTGTTTTCTCTGATAAAATGTGGCTTCCCAAAGAAAATGTTACATTATAATACCCCGTGCTGCCCTAACTGCTTGGATTTGAAGTTCGTACCTCTTTCTGTGATTTTTTCAATGTATATTTTATTTTTAAATGTCATATAATAATTGTACATGGCTGTGAGTTTCGGTGTGACATTTCACCTCTTGTATATAATATGTAATGACCAGATTCAGCCAGTGTTTTGCTTTCTGGCCTGTCTCTCTGAATGAAGGTCAGTTATTCAGAGTTCAAATTCTAGCTTAGCTGCCAGCTAGAGTTTGCTGCATTTTCTCTTTCTACCTAGTTAGCTGTGAGGGAACCATGTCCTCTTCACCAAATGAAGTTTTCATTTCTTATTTTTATTTATTCGTGTGTGTGTGTGTGTGTGTGTGTGTGTGTGTGTTTGTGTGTGTGTATACAAGTGCATGCCAGGGCCTCTTGCCTCTGCAGACAAACCCTGGACACTTAAGTCACCTTTTGCATCTGGTTTGCATGGGTGGCCTGGAAGGCTTTGCAAGCAATTGCCATTGAGCCATCTTCACAGCCCCCAAATGAAGTTGTTTAGACAGTAAGAAAGGGCTGGGGAGCTCTTTTTCCCCCTTATGCAGTATTTCCATATTGGTGTTATGGAAGTTTATAAAACAAAGGCCCCTTTGCCTTATTTGCTCCCCAGTGACTTTTCCCTTAGCTTTTACAATTATGGTCTTCAGTGGCTCCAGAACACTAGACGTGCTACGTGTGGGATACTCATTTTCCCAAAGCCTGTCTTTCACTGCTTGCAGATGACCTGAAACTGAAGCTGTCACTACTACATAATGAGTGGCACCTGCCTTCAAAGTGTTCTGCCCAGGGAGAGCCTAGTTCTTCCCCTGCCTGTTAGGAGCCATGGAGCATGCCGTTCAGGTGGTAGTCACCATGGGATGCAAAACCCAGTGAGATCACGGATACACAGAGGACACGGATTTAGATGCAGTATCTCCTGCACCCTCCTGGCATCCCTACAGACCTCACACTCTTTGCCAACTCATTCCCCTCTTAATACATTTTGTTGGAATCTGCATTGTGTACCCAGTGAAGGGGCAAGTCCCTGATCAGCATGAGGGTCAGTGTCCATACTTGCTAAAGGGTTAGGATATACACTCAGCCATTTAGCCTTTCAGGTTTTATATCTTTGCAAGTGTGTATTGTTGTTTGTTTTGCTTTTAGAGTCAGAGTTTGTCTGTGTATCCCTGGTGACCTTGAACTTAGGATCCTTCTGTATCATCCTTCTGAGTATAGAGATTACTGGTGTCTGCTCCATGATGACTGGTCTCCCAGTGTTTCCTTCTAGTGACATTAAAATAAATTGACATTGGCAGAGGACAAAAGCAATTTTAGACAACCGAGGAAGCACGGGCAGGTGGTTTGTCGAAAGTGTCAGCCAGGAGTGGAACTTGGAACTTGTGCTCGCTCTAGCTGTCACTATCCAAGTACAGGCACCTCAGTATTTGAGTTGTGATTAGAAATCTTAAAGACTGGGGTTTCCACACTTCTCATTCATTCCCTTTCAGAACTTTTGGTTCTTAGTTTAGTTAATGCAGAATATCACTAGTGAGATTGTTCTGTGTGACCAAGTGATGTGGACACCGTGCAGGTGTTGAGAACCAGGCCTCTGGGAATGATGAAGCTTTCTGCAGGTTTGGGGGGTAGGGGAACATAAAAACTTGCCATAGCACCCTTGAATCTGGTAAAGATTATTATTATTATTATTTGGTGTGTGTGTGCATTCTGTCAGCATTAGTTAAGGGCTGTGTGTGGGTGTGTGTAAGAGCATGTGGATATAAGAGCTGGGACATAACTCAGTTGGTAAAGTGCTTGATATGCAAGCATAAGGACCTGAGTTTGGTTCCCAAACCTATGTTTTGGGGACAAAAGCCAGGCATGGTAGCACATATTTGTATTTCCAGTGCTAGCAAGGCAGAGATAGGCAGATCCCTGGCACTCACGGGCCAGCCAGTCTTAACTTACTTGATGAGCTCCAGGCTGATGAGAGACCTTGTCTCAAAAGATACATAGGTTTTTGTTTTGTTTTGTTTTGTTTTTTTTTTTGAGGAATGACAACTGAAGTTTGCTTCTGGTCTCCATATGTATATACAAGCATGGCCCCACACATGTGAATATGCCCAAACATGTAAATATACACATATAAAAGAATATATATACATAGACACATTACTTACACCAAAAGGCTTAAGGAATTCCTAGTGGAAAAAAAAATGACTTTTTTCATTTATAAATGTATCATAAACTTCCTCCTGCATCACCTCCATAATCAATGGCTTAATAATTGTAATAGCTGCATGATGTTACATTATATTGATATATCTAATTATATGATCAATCTCCTATTATTAAACACTAGGACTATCTATATTTTTTCCACTTGTCAGTAGTGCTTCTCAAAACTTTAACAGGCTTGGGAGATGGCTCAGTGGGTAAAAGTGCTTGCTATGAAAATGTGTTAACCAGAATTCAAATCCTCAAAACATTGTGTGCAGTAGTGAGCTTCCATAATCCCAATCCTCCTTTGGCAGGTTGGAAGGCGGAAACTGAATCATGGAAATTTGAGCCTGTGTACACAGTGAGGAACAACAAAAAACACTGTGCCTGAAAATAAGGACCTACACCCACAGTTGTCATCTGACTTTCTCACATGTGCCATGTACACACACACACATGCACACGCGCACACACACACACATGCACACACACAGTTTAATCCTTAACTACATGTATGATTGTCCTCTCCACATCTATAAATGAATTTTAAGACTTTTGAAAAGAAATACCAGATCAGGGGACATTATCTTACATACCCTTATAGTAAGGTTTTGTATTATTCTCCATCTTGCTAAGATATTCTGTGAGGATAAACATGATTATATGGATAGATTCATTATCCTGAGGATCTTTGAACACAATTTTTTATGCAATATTAGGTGGTAAAGCTAAATGCCACATTTTTTTCTGAATTTACCAAGATTTTACTAAATAGCAGGAAATTCCCAAACTCCTCTGAAACAGATCAAGTAGCCAATTGGCTCTTATTAGCAGTTGGAATATGTCCCATGGTCACATCCTCTCCTGCAGAGGCTGAGGGTGAGTTACCTAGCTTCCTGGGATGGTTGAAACATCAGTTGACTTACATTTAATTTGAGGCCTTGGGATTGTTTTTCTCATTCACTAGACCAGGTTGTATCATATCATCCATCTTCCTTAAATGTGCCAGACATCTCCCTGGATTGCTAGCTGCCTTGGCCTGTATAGTCTGCTATAGTCTTAGATGTCTAATGCTTGTATTAATGGAAATTTTATTTATTATAATCTATTTTTTCTAATTGATTCACCTTTTAGTTGGTAAAAGACAATGATTGTAATAAAGGATATGCAAATTAGAAATACATTTACTAGCAAAGATAGGAATACAATTTAGTTGAACGGATTTACCTAAGGTCTTGTGAACATTTAATTAAATTTTAATATGAATATGGAACTAGATGTGTGATTATTGCTATATCCCCAATATCATTCAGTTGTCCCTTAAAAGGTCAAATTATTATTTGCCATATATTAAAAACACGCTGATTTACTTGAGTGGGGAAGACATTTCAGTCATCAAACTCAATTATTTTTTTCCTACCAGGATTGTGTTAATGTTCTCCTGATGAAGGAGGAAGCTGTTAAATTACCAGGACTTAGCTAATTTAGAATTTGCAATATAGTCAGTGGTTTCAAATTACTCACTCAGTAAATATTGACTGAGTCATTAGTACATACAAGACAGTATTTTAAAAAATATTTTATTTTCATTTATTTATTTAGAGAAAGAGGGGAGAGAGAGAGAGAGAGAGAGAGAGAGAGAGAGAGGAGAGAATGGGCACACCAGGGCCTCTAGCCATTGCAAATGAATTCCTGGGTCTGTTGGCTTTGCAGGCAGATGCCTTAACTGCTAAGCCATACCTCCAGTCCCAAGACAGTATTTTAGGGCTTTGAACACATCAATAAATAAAGACCAAGAAAGCTGCCTTCCTAATAGCCTAACTTTGTAGTGAAGACAAATGATTCACTTTTTGTTATTATATATATCATATTATATGTTTACACAAAACATAATATTCCACTAATATATATTTGTATACCATATCAGCATATTAAATAAAGTGTCATTATAAAAGTATTATATTAAGCAATATATCATATCAGAAACTATATAAAGTATTATATGCGTATATAAAAAGTAGTATATATTAAGTATTATGTATATTACATAACCTACATTTATATATATATGCATATATATATACCATGTCTATATATTATATAAAGGGGCTGGAGAGATGGCTTAGAGGTTAAACGCTTGCCTATGAAGCTTAAGGACCCCGGTTTGAGGCTCGATTCTCTAGGACCCACGTAAGCCAGATGTACAAGGGGGTGCATGCATCTGGAGTTCGTTTGCAGTGGCTGGAGGCCCTGGCACACCCATTCTCTCTCTCTCTCTCTCTCTCTCTCTCTCTCTCTCTCTACCTCCCTATTTCTGTATCTCTCTGTTAAATAAATAAATAAATAAATAAATATATATTATATAAAGTATTATATGCATTATGTATATAACAAATTTATAGACTATCATATATGACATTACAAAGTGAAATAGGTTAGAAAGAACACTGGAGGGATGGAGGGATGGCTTAGCAGTTAAGGCCCTTGCCTACAAAGCCAAAAGATCCAGGTTCGATTTCTTAGTATCCACGTGAGCCAGATGCACAAGGTGGTTCATGTGTCTGAAGTTCATTTGCAACAGCTGAAGGCCCTGGCATGCCTGTTCTCTTTGTCTCTCTGTCTCTCTGCATTTCTCTCTCTCAAACAAATAAAATAAAATAAAATAAAAAACAAGGTGAAACAAAAAGAAAGAACACTGGAGCTAGATGCATGGGAACTGAAGTGTAAAATGTACTATTAAATAGGGTGTTCTGGTTAGGTTTTACTGACAGAAAGGAAGGTCTGAAACAAGTGCAGGGGTAGTCCAGGGGCCATCCCATGTTCTCAGAGAGGGGACAGACAGAACAAAAATCATGTAATGGGAGGGAGCCCTTTCTTCCATAGCGATGGATGGCTGAAATGGCTGATAAGGAAAGAGATGTAAAGATGAAATCAGAGAGGTCAAGGGGGCCTGTTTACAGGGTCCTTGGGCTAACAAAATGCATTACTCTGAAAGAAAAGTGAGCCACTGATGAGTCTTATGAAAAAAAGGGACAGGATCTGACTTGTACATTTAGAAAAAAAAATCTATCTGCCTGGCAACATGGTTAAACATTGAATGTGCAAAAAGAGAAAAGAAGCAAAGATCAAAGGAGAACATCCAAGGAGCTCGGGTTAAAAAGATAGTAATGGAGATACAGGAATTCATTTGCTTCTGAATATGGCCTGATGGGAGGTGCCTCAGGATTTGTCCACAGCTCATAATGTGCTAGGGACGAGAGGCATACCAGAAGCGGAGAGGAAATGGTTTCGAGTGTATATTGGCAATATTGGGGGAGTTGAATTTGGTAATGGATTTCAGAACAATCTGCATAGACTACATAACTTTGAAAGTAAAAGCTTTAGGGATTTTTTTTCCCTCTTGAAAATAACAGTTTTGTTTTGGGAGAAGGAATCTGCAGTTAGATTCACACTTTAGGGGGGGGGGAAGGAGTTTTGAGGAGAATATAATTGAAAGACAAGACTAGTTATGGCTCAACTGGACCAGCTTTCAGTTTCTAGTAACACATGCCAACACCCTTTGACTGAATTGTAAAGTAAACGTTTGCTTGAGCTCACTGTTCTTGAGGTCCAATGTCAAAGGGTCCCAGTGGGTGATTGGCTTCCTGCTAGGAAGTCTTGTCGTGGTGCAGGACCTCAGATGGTAAGAGACGGGGCATCGGAATACATAACTTTGAGAGCTAAGTGATGTGTACAGCCATGTGAGAGTATGTGATCTCAGAGGAACTGTAAAAAGGAAAGACAAGAACTGAAACTTGACCCACTACACTTCAAATAAGAAGTCAGGAGAGGGTTGGCGAGTTGGTTCAGCAGTTGAGGCACTTGCCTGGTAAGCCTAATGACACAAGTTAAGTTCCCCACCAGTACCCACGTAAGCCAGATGCACAGAGTGGTGCATACATCTGGAGTGGATGAAGGTCCTGGTGTGCCCATTCACTCTCTCTCTCTCTCCATCTCTCTGCTTGAAAACAAATAGATAAAACATGACAAAGACTTCAGAAAAAAAAAAAGAGGTCAAGAGAAAAGAAGACTGAGGTCAAAGACTGATCAGTAAAGCAGGAGGAAACCCATGAAAGGGTTTCATGGGCCGCCTGAAAAGAACATGTGGCTATGAGAAGAAAGCAACTGGAGGCCTCAGTTGCTTCTGTTGGGTAATAAAAGTTGGACTAAGGGACTGGCTATTGCCTTTGATGTCATGGAGACGAAAAGGTGGTCTTGATTTGTGTAGGTCCAGTAGCCTGGTGGAACTAAAGTCTGATATAAAGATTTTTTTAAATAACATTTTTAAAATTTATTTGCAAGGATAAAGAAAGAGAATGAGCATGCCAGAGCCTCTTGCCACTGTACCTGAACTCCATATGCATGTACCACTTTGTGCATCTGGCTTTACATGGGTACTGGGGAATCAAACCCAGGGCATCAGACTTTGCAAATGGGTGCCTTTAACCACAGGAGTCATCTCTGCAGTCCTGGATACAAAGATTTTAAAGAAAGAATGGGAAGAGAGGATTCCGAGTGTTTGTTGACAAGAGCTTTTGCTTTAAATAAAAGCTGAGAAAAAGTCAGAAACTGCTGCCTGGGGTGCTTAGTGTCCTTGAGCAGGAAAAATAGAATGGGATCTAGCAATTAGAGAGATGTGAATATAATTGACATTGTGAAATGACAAGGTCATAAGCAGTTAGCAAGTCCAAGATTCGGGTTAAAGGGAGAAGACAAGGTTATGTGAAGTTATTGCCAATTTTGTCTTAACATAGACAATGAGAATGGGCCCTACTGGTGTTATCTAGAGTCACCAAAGCTGCCGGTGTCTGCACGCTGGCCAGAGTCATATTTGTTCTATATCAACTTGTGTTCAGCCTTTTCACACCATTACACAATGTTGTCGTCTAAAAAGTTCACATTTGTGATGCCTGCGACTGAGCTACAAAAAGCACTACAAATGATAATCTGATAATATTGTAGGGTAAGTTTACAATTTGTATGGGCTGCATTCATAGCTGTCCTCAGCCACATGCTTGTTCTGTGAGCATGATGCCTCGAACAGGCCCTGGCCCAGTAAAGAGGATCTTCAAAAATACTTGTCAGCTGGGCATGGTGGTGCACACCTTTAATCCCAGCACTTGGGAGGCAGAGGTAGGGGGATCAACAAGAGTTTGAGACCACCATGAGACTACATAGTGAAATCCAGATCAGTCTGAGCTAGAGTGAGACCCTGCCTCAAAAAACTACATAAAAGAGAGAGAGAGAGAAAGAAAAAGAAAAAACTTGCCAAGTGACTAGGGCAAGGAGATATTTTCTCCATTTTATCTGTTCTTAAATTTAGTAGAATAAACATGCACTGCTTTTTAAATTAAAGGATAAACAGTGTTAAAAATAAAGAAATAGGCCGGGCCTTGGTGGCGCACGCCTTTAATTCCAGCACTTGGGAGGCAGAGGTAGGAGGATCACCATGAGGTTGAGGCCACCCTGAGACTACGTAGTGACTTCCAGGTCAGCCTGAGCTAGAGTGAGACCCTACCTCAAAAAACCAAAATAAATAAATAAATAAATAAATAAAAATAAAAATAAAAATAAATACAGAGATGAATGGACCTAAGAAGATGTACTTGTTTAAAGTGAAAAGCAGTGTTTGTGAAAAACAAAATGATTCACTTTGAATGATTTGTTAAATACTGTCTAATTCTGAACCAAAATATAAGTAGAAACTGGATGTTTATGATGTGATAAGGCAGTATAGCTGTATAGTGCCGTATATATATATATATATATATATCTCCATATGTTACAGATGATAAAAATGAGGCCCATGGATGTCAGCTGTCTTGCCTCAGATCACAACAGAGTAAAGAATTGGCTTGGTGTCTTGCCTATCCAACTCAGTGACCTCTCTACCTACTACCTCTTCCCCAAGCTCTGCCTGAGGCAGCACTGGTGACCTGTGCACAGATGCTGTCCCAAGTCCCAATGCAGAGTTTTCTTTGAGTCAGATTTATTCTAAATAATTTCTTCACCACATAAGTTCAGAACTCTTCTAAGATTTTTATCTTGGCTTAAAGAATACATTTAATTAATACTCTCTTAAGACACTTTTGAATGAACTTGGAAAATTTTTTCCCAAATGACATAAAGTGTGAAATTGATATTTTAAATTTTTTTCAAAGATTTTATTTTTTACAAGAAAGGGGGGCAGAGAGAGAGAGAGAGAGAGAGAGAGAGAGAGAGATGGATGCACCAGGCTCTCCCTTCAGCCACTGCAAAGGAACTTCAGACATACGCGCCACTTTGTGCATCTGGCTTCATGTGGGTAGTGGGGAATTGAACCTGGATCCTTTGGCTTCACAAATAAGCACCTTAACTGCTAAGCCATCTCTCCATCCCCAGATGTTTTATTTGTGGTAGGTACTTATCTATTTGTTGGGGGAGAAAGTTTGAAATATTGAAAACTACCCATAATTTGGTACCCTGGGGGAACATTGGAAAATAGAAAGTGAATTATTTATGCTTTTCCCAAAAATTCCAACTGGCATAGTATTTGTGACAGTTTTAGCTCTATTCTGGTATTTCAGAATTTCATAATATTCAATATAGTAATCAAAAAGGAAATTTGGTTATAGCCTTAATTTTCTCTCCTCCAAAGTAGTAACCATTGTTAATATTTGACATGTTTCTCTTTTCCCATGTACAATTAAAACAATATTATCTTGGTCTTCTTTCTGTTTTGCATTATGTTTGAGACACTCATTCATTTTCACATGTACTCTACATCCTATATTGGGGGTATGTTATTCCTCATTTACCTATTTCCATATGGAAGGACATTTGAAATTCTTCATCAGTTTTCACTATTACAAGTATTGTTAAAATAAGCAGCTATATATTTACAGAGAATATGTTCATAGGTATGAAATTGCTGATCAAAAGATTTGTGTAGGGCCGTGAAGATAGCACAGATGATAAAGTGCTGACAGGCCGAGTTCAATCTCAAGAACCTCTTTAAAAAGAAGTAGCTCAGTGAAGTGGTATACACTAGGAACCCACAATTGGGGAGGCAGAAACCGTCAGATCCCTGCAGCTCACTGACCAGCCTGTGTAGCCTACTTGGCAAGTTCCATGTCAATTGAGTGATCTTGTCTTTAAAAGGGGGTGGGGGAGGTGGCTAGAGAGATGGCTAACCAGTTAAGGCACTTGCCTATGAAGCCTAAGTACCCAAGTTCAATTCCCCAGTACCCATATAAAGCCAGATGCACAAAGTGGCTCATGCATTTGGAGTTTGTTTACAGTGGCTAGAGGCCCTGATGTGCCCATTCTCTCTCTCTCTCTCTCTCTCTCTGCCTCTTTCTCTCTTAAATGAATACATAATAAATAAATAAATATTAAAAAAATAGGTGAACAGCACCTGAGGAACTATACCTGAGATTATCCTTTGGTCTCCGCATACGTGTGTACACATGTGCCTCCCTCTCACACCGGTACATGCCAAAAAAAAGTGCATTAAACAACTTGATAGACAATGCCAGATTACTGAATTAAAAGTGATCTCATTTGAGATACAGACAATAGCCTACTTCCCAGGCCCTTGCTCATATTAAATTTTATCAGTCTCAATATCTGCCAATCTACTCTGTTTGGTTGTTATGTTGTTTTGATTTGTTTTGTTTTGTATATTCAAGGTAGGGTCTTACTTTAAGCCAGGCGGACCTAGCACTCACTCTGTAGTCCCGAGCTGGTCTGGGACTCATAGTGATCCTCCTACCTCTGCCTCCTGAGTGCTGGGATTAAAGGCATGTGCCACCATGCACAGCTATTACTGGTTTGTTTTTGGTAATAATTTACATTTCCTTGGTTGTTATAAAGATAAAGCATATTTCATATGCATATTGGTAATTTCTTTGTTCTATTAAGTGTTTGCATAGAATTCGTCAAGTTTATCAAGGATTTTGTTTTCCTGTTGCAGTCACTGAAATATTTCAGAGTGTATCTTTGGTAATAAAGGAAAAATCCTAGGAAAAACAATGTTTTTGCAGATCACCACTTTCAAAATACAAAGCGGCTTTTTAAAAATGCATGTGTTTTTATTTTGTGGATTGTTTTCATGATTATAGAAGTAAAAAATTGTTCACTGTTAGAAAAATGATTTAGATGTGCAGAAAATGATAAAGAAAACTAGTAAGGACACAGTTAAGAAACATACTTGCAGTGACTCCATAGTGCTGACGAGTAAGAGGAGCGTGCACATCTGTATGTTACATAATGCTTTAGTGTCACGTTTGACACAGATGATGAAAGTGTGTGTGTATTTTTTAAACCGGATGTACTACTTTGCATGTGAGTTTGTTTTGTTGTTATTGTGAACACAATTCACGCACATGGGAAAGCCTGTAGATATCCAGAAA
The DNA here is from genome assembly GCA_036365145.1 of Orientallactaga sibirica. Taxonomy (NCBI): domain Eukaryota; kingdom Metazoa; phylum Chordata; class Mammalia; order Rodentia; family Dipodidae; genus Orientallactaga; species Orientallactaga sibirica. The sequence continues at coordinate 51,504,731 of JAEOAD010000004.1, read as the reverse complement.
TGTTTGCTGCGGATGCAGAAGACTTAGTTCCATTTCACCTTGATGCAAACTAATTGGTGGTTTGCTAAATTACTTCCTCAAACATTGTGTCTTTAGCCTTGAAAATCCTTTAGAAGGAGTGCTTAAGGAATAGTGAAATGGAAATTGTCTTAAAATGTGTCTGTGATTAATTAGAACTTTGCTTTTCCTAAGGTCTCATGGCAGAAACCTGGCATTGAAGGGTCTGAACATGATTGCATTCTTATTTTTCTACTCACTTGATGTCAAGTCAAATCTTAACCATTAATTCATTCGTCAATTGATTAAAATTGGTGTTGCCCAATATATGCCATCAAAGTATATCTGTTAGGTAAATGAACACAGAGAATAATGTTATTTTACCTTATTTATTAATTTTCATTACAAATATGGCAAACACGATTCTCCTTTAATAGTTGTGGCATAAATCATCAGTTGCTCATGTCATTTATTTATTTTGACTTCTTATAAATAACCTCAGTGCATATAGACAATATACCAGGATCATAATCCTTTACCACGATCCTTCCTTTCCCATCCCGTAACTCCCTTCACTGAATCCCTTCTTCTTTTCAACTAGTCCCTCTTCTATTTTGATGACATGACAATTTTTTTTCCAAGTGAAGGGAACCAGTTGCTATTAAGAGATGCATTGCTGAATGCACAACAACAACAAAAAAATCCACTAGGAACAAGGAACTTTAGGTTGTTTTTAATTTATAATTTCATGTATGTATTTGAGAGAAAGAGAGAGAGAGAGAGAGAGAGAGAGAGAGAGAGAGAGAGACAGAGAGACAGAGAGAGACAGAGAGGGAGAAGGAGGAAAAGAGAGAATGGATATATCAGGGCCTCTCACCACTGCAAATTCCAGACACATGCCCCACTTTGTACATATGGCTTCATGTGGGGATTAGGGAATTGAACCCAGGCCATCAGGCTTTGTAAGCACCACCTTTAACCACTGAGCCATGTCCCCAGCCCTAGTTCTTTTTTAAGTGCTATAAGGGACATGCTCTTAGATAACTCGCTATTTCTGTCAGCTGTATTGTGGACATCATAGTCTTTAAATAGAAGGGTTAGTCAGAATTGTGTCAGAAATTAATGCCATCCATATTCATGGCATTTTTAGAATCATTCCTTTAGGAATTTCTATTCTGGACTGTATAGGAAGGAAATTAACATTTAAAAAGATTTTCCTAGTGCTTGCCTTATGATCACTTGAACTGTTGCTTTAAAATTGTTCTTGTGGTATATATCTAATTTTCAGTAGTAAGAATGATTACAGCATACTTATAAGCATATACTTTTTGATTTCTGGAATTTGTTAAATCTGACTACTTAATCTCATTATATTGATATTACCCTGAAAGTCCTGCAGGGGATCCCTCGGAGGTGGGGATTCATAATGTGACCATGACTTTATTTCTGTTCTGTGTTAAGATAGCATTGGTAGGAAGTCCGAAATGCAGAATTCTATGACATCTAGTAAATATTATATAACTTCAGTTTTCCAATATGAAATTATAATAGCTTTTCTAAGGTTCACAACTGAAATCTATTCATTTTATCATGAGAGTTGAAAATCAAATTGATAAATGTAAATTCAAAGAGTTTGCTTTGAAAGTTCATACCTATAATCAAAGTTAACAACTGTCTGCTTACAAAACTAGGTTCCTTCAGCACAGAAAACATAAGTGTTTAATGAATTTTTTGATTGGTTTAAGAAACATGCCATAGATCCAACACAACCCTAATTTAAACCTAAATGTAGTTACAGTCAGGTTCGCATTGCTGCCAGAAATTACCCCACCAAGAGCAGCTTGTGGGAAACAAGGTTTGTTTTGGCTTACACACTAGAGGGGACGCTCCATAATGTCAGGGGAAAACATGAGCAGAGGATGAACATCAGTCCCTGGCCAACATAGGTGGACAACAGCCATAGGAGAGTGTGCCAAAAACTGGCAAGAGGACACTGGCTATAATACCCGTACGCCCACCCCCAACAATACATTGCCACTAGGAGGCGTTAATTCCCAAATCTCATCACCTGGCAACCTAGCATTCAGAACACCTAAGTTTATGGGGGACGCCTGAATCCATCCACCACACTATCCACTACATAAAACATTATTGTTCTCAGTGAGCTGGGATAGTTTTTCTACATTACTGCATTCAAGTCTTCACAGAATTGCTAAAAGACACCTGCTCACTAACACCCAAATTGGGAACAATTGAAGAGGTGGGAAATATAGCACACTCTAGCAGGCAGAGAGATAGAGTTGCCCGCCCCATCAAATCCCCTATAAGGGCACCCAGGCTCTATAGGAAAATGAAGATTCATTGTAGGGCAGCCTACACGTAGCGGCTTTCAGTCTTGCAGTAGCCCATATGGTACTGATGAGGTGTCCTTTCACGTTTGTATTGATGTCTACAGATAATCATCTAAGTGACCTTGGAAATGTAGAGAGAGACAACTAGACTAGCTGTAGTTTTCTTTTAGTCTGTCATTCCTCAATAAAGCGCCATGACATTTCAGCACAGGGAGCTTTCAAAAAGCTTTATCAATTAAATTGCCATTGTATGTGCAGGATCTTGAATAGTCCAAAATCTCTAGCGTTAGCAGGGAATTTAGGATGCAGTGAAAAAAGAGTCCTTCGTCCCAGCTCTTTGTTGATCATTAATAATGATTGAAGGCAAAAATAAGGACATCAATAAAACAAAATCTCACATTTGTCAAACAGCAATGTGTGAAAAAAGACACACACAGAGGAAAGGAGGAAGAAGCAGATGCCAAATGAAAGGAGGCAAAATGTTACTTTAATATTGTAGAACTTATAATAAATAAGAACCTATTTCAGAAAGCTATTCAAATTTTCAGTGAGCCCATGGATGAATTATGATGTAGTCCTGTGGGAGATGGAAAACTCAAGGGGAACAGAGTGGACAATTTATTTTGAATAGAGTGGGAATTGTATTTTGGCTCAATTAAGTGCCAACAGTTCAGAATGAGCTGAGTCATTGTCTTCCTGGGACAGATAAATTTGAGCTGTTCTAACTTGCTTTATGTCTCACATAAATGTGAACTGAACGTGCTTACATTGTTCCTGTTGACAATCGAGCAGACCCCAAACGCCTTCATTGGCTGAGTAGGAAGGAAAATTCATTCGTCCTTGTTTTCTCGAACTCTGTCACAGCACAGATTCCCTGGAGCTTCTACCTGTAGAGTGATGCAGATATATTGTCCCTAGGCAAACTTGGCATAGTCCATCCTGAGTCCTGCCACTTCTTTCCTGCCTCTTGTACATGTTTGCTACCTATTCTGGACGAGGTCTTTGTCACTCTGTAGGCAGGAAATGTTTTCTGAGACTGGCTCTAACAAGAGAAGCCCCTTCATAAAAGATGAAGGTCAGACTTTCCTCAAGTAGTTCCTGTGAATTATTATCACCACATAATCTCCCTTTCTCCTCCTCACCTCCTGAGGAAGACTTTCGTTCACTTCTGAAGACACTCTCTCAGATGGATTTTTTCTTACCTGCTTCCAGATTGGATACCTAATACTATTATTCTTTAATTCTAAATCCGTGTCAGTTTTAAATTACATTCCAAGGTCATTACTGTTCATAATCCTCAACACTCCCTGTCATTTCACTTCTCCTCAGAGCCCTAAGCTACGCATCCTGTGCGGTATTCTCCCCACCTCAATGTGAACTCTATAAAAGAATATTGAAACAGACGTTTTAAACGTTCCTACCAAGAGAAAATGAAGGATCCTTCACACCTTATTTCCATGGGGTCTTATCTAGTTCCCTATTTTTTTTCCAGTTTCCCTGGATACCCAAGGGGATACTTGGACCTCCCACTGTCTGTGTGCTGCTTATCTCTCTCTGTTGTCCCTCAATGCTGAGTGACAAATGGAGGTGGAGAAATTTCACATTAAAAATTCTCCCGCGTGTCTTCTGGGTATCCAGTAGTGGCAGGAGGCAGTTTCAAAAGCCCCTGCAGATCTTGATAATAGCCGTTCCTTTCTAATTCTAGCTGTTCATTGCTAAAATAGAAAGCCAGGGACAGAACGAAGTTGCCTTCCCAGAGGAATCTAAACTGTAGTCCTTCACAATGAAGTAAAAGTATGTTCTTCTAACATGTTGATTTGCAAGCTGTATGGCTACAACAGGACATACTGGGTCTCCACTCTGCTTCTGCTAACAAATAGCAATGTGTGGATGACTTACTTCCCAAAGAGATGCTAAAATCTTCGTATGAATTTAGGCTGTGATGTCAATTTGTTCCTTAGTTCGTCTGTTCTGTCGGGTGGGGGGGTAATCAGTAAACATTGTAAGAGTTGTTAAAGAAATTCAATAAATAAATGAAAAGAATGAAGATATTCATTTTCAATAAAGAGTTTCTGGTGCTCTTGAGCCACAGTGTTCCCAACAAACATCTCCTTTAGTATTTGGATAGAAAACCAACCATTACACCTGCGGAGATAAGAGCAGATAAAAAGCTTGCTGTATAAGCTAGCTTGAGGGCCTAAGTTTGAGCCCTTAGTACCCAAATAAAAAGCCAGGCACGGTCTCACATGCCTGTGACCCTAGTGCTGAGGGGCACAGAGGAGGACAGAGAGGATGGGTGTGGATTACAGATCCAGCTGGCTAAAAGCAAAACAGAAAGAAAAAGGAAGGAAGAAAGGAAGGAAGAAAGGGAGAAAGGAAGAAAGAAAGAAAAGAAAGAACTGGCAAGCTCCAGGTTTAGCAAGAGACTCCATCTCAAGGAATTAAGTTGGATGTTCAATAGAGGAGAACATCATATGCCTTCCTCTGACTTTTACATTTCTGTGGGGGGTGGAGCACATGCATATCACATGCATACCACATGCATACACATGCATACACATACACCTTCCTCAACACACATAGCGCATGAACACATAGAAAAAGAAAAAGAGGGGCTGGAGAGATGGCTTAGCAGTTAAGTGCTTGCCTGTAAAGCCTAAGGACCTGGGTTCAAGGATCGATTACCCAGGACCCATGTAAGCCAGATGCACAAAGTGGCGCATGCATCTGGAGTTGGTGTGCAGTGGATGGAGGCCCTGGTGTGCCCATTCTCTCTCTGTCTGCCTCTTTCTCTCTTTGTCTGTTACTCTCAAATAAATAAATAAATAAACAAAACAGAAAAGAAAAGAAGAAAACAAAAGTGGCTGTCTATATTCTAATATGATCAGTAGTACTAAAGTGAGATGTTCTTCTGTGTTGGCACTAGAAATCAGGTTATTGTCCAATGTGGACAATAGTATTTTTTAAATTTACTGTGTACTCAGTTCTCCATTAAACATATCTATTTTGATCTCCACCAGCCTGAAAGGCACAGACTATCAGTATCTTTTATATAGCACTCGACAGACCCCATGTTATTTCCCCGCTTCCTGAAGATTTTCACTCCATCTCCTGTTTCATTAACTCTCTTACACACCATGCCTCTGTCATTTTTGGTAATATGAGTGTCCATGTTGATGGGCCTTCCAGTGGGAGCTTTGATCTCTCACTGTCTTCTTGGGGACATGGTGTCTGAATCTTTACAAGCCATCACTGCACTCCTGCACTGAGCTCAGTCAGACAGCCCCTTCTCTAACCACTACTTTTTTATCTGTCCAACTCCCTCCCACCAATTATCTGATTCACGTGATTCTTCGTCCCCAGTGGGACTTAGGTATTGATCCCACCACTAACATTCTATCTACTTTCTAAGATAAATTAGGATCTATGTCCCATCATTGTAATACATTTCCTTAAAATTACCCTTAACTCCCTTTGCTCGTTGCTCTTGCTACATAGTGCATGCTTGGCATTATTCCAGCCTGGTATTAATCAAACACTGCAGATCACACACCTATTGTCATAAAACCGAACATGGATGCAGAAGAATGCATAGGTATATTAAGTTGTTTCCATTTACGTTAATAATTAAAATTCGAGCCAAGCCTACCTTGTTTCCTAGGACTACTCAATTCCTCCCTGTTCCAAAGATTTTCCCCAATACCTGCTGCTCAGTGTATTCTTTTTCTTCATCTTCTGTTTTAAAGTTTTATTTATTTGCATGTGCACGTGTGTGCGTGGGGGGGAGTGTAAACCCATGCCAGGGTCTCTTGCCACTGCAAACAGTGCACCAGACACTTCCTCCACTTTTTTTTAATTAAATTTTTTTAATTTATTTATGAGAGAGAGAGAGAAGAGAGAGAGAAAGGCAGATAGAGAATGGGTGCTCCAGGCCCCCCAGCCACTGCAAATGAACTTCAAGATGCATGTGCCACCTTGTGCATCTGGCTTTATGTGGGTACTGGGGAATCAAATCTGGGTCCTTTGGATTTGCAAGCAAGCACCTTAACTGCTAAGCCGTCTCTCCAGCCCTGATCCACTTTGTGAGTCAGGCTTTATGTGGGTGGCTGGAAAATTTTTTGCAAGCATGCACCTTTAACTGCTGAGCCATTTCCCTGGCCCCAGTATGCTCTTCTTATATACAGCCTTAGAATCTGAGAAAATAGAAGCAGAAAAGAACATTCATGTATTCTCTCCCTAGATATCTGCCTTCTGCTTGTCCTTCTAGGTTATGGGCTCCTACCCAAAGCTGCCTGCTCAACGTGCCCATATATCTTTCCTTATTACCTAACCATGTATCCTGCTTCACAGATTCTTCTCTTTTGTACATCCTCAATATATCCCTCTATTATATTATTCTATCAAAATACAAATACTCTTTTTAATTTAAAACGAACAGTTCTTTCCCCTCCCCTTCCATGTACAGCTCCATGTCTGTGTTTCCGCTCACCCTAATTGCCGGAAAGAGCTATTTATACTCTCCCATCAGGCATTGCCCTCACAACTTCATCAAAACTGTTTGTCAAGGTCATGGTGCCCTATGTGGTTTTAAAGCTAATTGTAAATTCTCAGTCTTCCACATACTTGACCCATCAGTGGCTTTTGAAAGCACTGCTCACTCCCTCCTGCACAATGCCCCTGTTTTTAAAAAAAAAAAAAAAAAGTTCTTTACTTTGCTGCCAGAAACAGCTCTTCCTGGTTTTCCTCCTTTCATGTTGCCTGCCTCTCCTGTTTGCGACTTCTTCGTCAGTACCCTGACCACTAAGCATGGGAGTGCACAGACCTTGGCCTTCAGTCAGCCTCTTCTCCACCCACAGTCTAGAGGCTTTAAGTATGACATATGCACTGGTATCTTCAGCTTGAAATCCTAGCATGAACTCTGTGTCCCACATATAGAGATGTGGGTACAACTGCCTATTTGACATTTCCACTTGATTCCTAACATAGCCTTAGCATCAGTGTGAACTCACTTGAACCCTTGTTCTCCTTGTTCCTCAGAAATCTTTACAGCACAGAATGCTAACAATCACCCTTGTAATTGCACAGACGACAATCCTTGGATACAAAGTGTCTGCTCTTTTTTTCTGTTTTTGCACTCACCTGACACTCAACCAATTATTTTGACTTTATTCTCCATATTCATAATAAAGCACTTTTCAGCACCATGTGATCCAAGCCACCTTTCTCTTATCTGGATTATTGTATTTGCCTCCCAACCAGTTCCTGCCTCTGTGTTTGCTCTCCACAGTGAGTTGTCAGAACCACAGCCATAGTTGTCTTTCACCTTACTCAGATCATTTATTCCTCCCTCCCCACCACCGCGAGAATGAACGTCAAAGCCCTTGCAGAGGCTTATAGATTCTAGCAATCTGCTGTGCCTCACTGTTCCTGTGGCTTACCTTCTCGCTTCATCACCCCCCAGCCCTGCCTCCCTTGTCATTCCTTGAAAATATCACATCCTTTGGCAGTTGGTATTTCTTCTTCCAAACGAAAATCTCTTCACCCCAGGTACTCTGGTGGCCTACTTTTCCTCCTCCATCAGAGCTTTGCTCACATAGCCTGCCCTAAGAGATGTCCCCAGTCGATAACACCATTTAAAATTTGCTAAGTACTTCCCACATCTCTGTATCACTGATCCCCATGCACGTTTTTTTTTTTTTTTTTTTTTTTTTAATTTCTTTTTTCAAGGCAGGGTCTCACTTTAGCTCAGGCTGACCTGGAATTCACTATGTAGTCTCAGGGTACCCTTGAACTCATGGCAATCCTCCTACCTCTGCCTTCCAAGTACTGGGATTAAGGTGTGCACCACCATCCCCAGTCCCCATGTACTTCTGATGGTAAACTATATGTTAGAGTTATTTAAACCTATTTATTTTTCTTATTTCCTCCATCTCCCATTTCCTTTAGAATAAAAACCCCTTGGACACAGAAACACTTTTTTTTTCTGGGCCTAAAGAACAGTATGCCTTGAATTTTTACTTCTTATGGATGAATTTAGATTCCCTTTAATTTTTAAAAATTTATTCTATTTATTTGAGAGAGAGGGAAAAAGAAAGACAGAGAGAATATGGGCACTCCAGGGTCTTTAGACATTACAAATGAACTCTACATGCATATGCCACGTTGTACGTCTAGCTTACTTGGGTCCTGGAGAATTGAAGCTGGGTCCTTTGACTTTGCAGGAAAATGTCTTAACCACTAAGCCATCTCTCCCGCCCCTGAGATTCCTTTCTACCGGTAAAGAGATAAGCTTATGAAGTATAAGCCTGCTCCACACAGTGGACTGTTAGTAATGGAGTGTGGGCAGCCTGACTTCCACGCACCTTATACAGCCCTTCTCTCCCAGACACTTGCCAAGAACTTTTCAGCTGTTCCTTTTTGCCAGATAATGGTGTTGGGGCTGGACAGTCATTGACTCAGTATACCTCACTCACTCATGAGTGGTGAAATTCTGATGACTAGCAAAGACAAAAGGTGTATCTTTCCAATATGACTTGGTTAAACAAAAAGAAAAAAAAAAAAAACAATGAGCAAGGGCTCTTAGCACCATTTTTAAAAAAGATTTTATTAAGTAGGAACAATGCTGAATGGACAAATCATGTGTTGTTCTCATTCTCCTAGTGTTATCTCTTATACCCTCTTCTGTGCCCCCATTTCATTGAGGGCCCTCCTCAGTGGGCTTACTAGTATTCACTAGAGGTTATGAGTATATCAGTCAGTCTGAGCTGGGTGAGGGGAGTGCCTCAAGATCCTCCTTTCCACCCTGTGGGTCTTACAGTTTTTCTGCCTCCTGTTTCACAAGGTTCCCTGAACCTTGGTGGATGTTTTATAAGTTTGATTTATTGGTGAGATCTCTGCAACTTTTGGATTTCTGCTTTGATGAGTTTTGAGTGTCCTTCGTGTCCATTGCCATCTCCCTGGAGCTGGTTGTCAGGCTAGCAGTGAGAGCAGCACTCATATTTAGATTGTCATTTCCTCTGCGATGTCTCCTACACCCTTGCCGATGTGCTAGAGGTAGATCATCTCATGCTAGGCAGTCAGCTATCTTCTCTTCATATTGATGGCTCTTGGTCTCCCTGGTTTTCACTGCCATCTGTTCAAAACCAAATCAAACAAAAAGCCAGATTCTCCAACCAAGAGTGAGCGTAGCATGGATTAAAAGAGATAAGCATAATTAATTAAAAGACATTTTGATGAATGTAGCCACTCTTTTTGACCAAAGTGTAGTGGGCTCTTTTCTCTGGAGTGTATGACCATCATATGTGTAGTATTCTGACTTGGTTCTCAGTACCAGGTATGAGTTCCCTCCCACTGAGAAGTCTCTTATCCAGTCAGAGAGCCACTGTTCACCTATTTGTGACACTATTGCACAGGTGTGCACATGTCTGACTGATTGATTTCATAGCTTGCCAGATCTCCTGCCTGTTCACGCTGTTGGTGGCAATTATATAATGAGAGGCAGAATCTGCATAGATGGATCAGGTCAGCATGGTCAAATGGGGCAGAGACTCAGTGACAGAACTAGCATGTGCAGTGCTTTGGAGGCATGCATTTGCATTTTGTATTGTTTTGTGTTACTGGGGAATAATTGACAATATAGGAGTTTATAATGAGGAAATAACTAGAGTCCAGATGGAGAAGGGCTGTGAGGTCATGTTAAGTACCCCAGTAATGAGACACTTGGGGATTAAACAAGGCAGCTCTTCAGTTTACATCAATTTGATATTGCTCACCTCCAAGCACTGTGAGGAGAGACACTGGGTGCAAGCAGTGATATGGTCTGGTTAGGTAAAGAAGGCCTGGGTTAAGACAGCAGGACTAGGGATGCCACAGAACGTGCACAGCGGAGGACATCTGGAGGAAAAGTCATGAACAGTGAGTAAGCAGAACTAGGGCAAGGGCAGGACACCACTGAGGTGCTTATCCGTGTTTTGAGTTCAGCAAGCCCCGGGGAGCATTGCTGGACTGACATGGAGGCCACGACTCCAGGTTACTACTTAAACTCTGACTTCCAGATGTCTAAGGTAACCTAAGGTACAGGGAGTCTGAAGAAATGTCGGAAGATGGAGATGGAGAGATTATGGGGGGCAGGATTAAATAAGCCTCAAAGTCTGGTATGGGATCTGAAGATAGATGACTGAAAACAAGCTTGTCAAGGCAGTCAAGAATGAAAAACTAGAGAGCCGACTGGGGAGATGGCTCGGTGGGAAAATGCTTACTGTGCAAGCATGATTACTCGAATTTGGTTCCCCAGAACCCAGGTAACATTGCTGAGTGAAGTGGTGGTACTTGACTGTGATCCCAGTGCTGATGAGGCAGAGATAAGAGGATTTGCAGAACTTGCTGGCTAGGTTGCTAGCCAAATTGGTGAGTCTGGGGTTCAGAATCAGACCTTGCCTTTAAAATGTAAGGTAGAAGAGTGATTGCAGTGCATATTTACTACTGACTCTGACTCTGGCCTACACACACACACACACACACACACACACACACACAGAGAGAGAGAGAGAGAGAGAGAGAGAGAGAGAGAGAGAGAGAGAGAAGTGGAGAAATGGAAGAAAACTAAGAGAAGTTAATGGGAATGGGCAAAAGGAACTGAAAAATAAGGACTAACTGTCCGGATTTAAAGAACAGCTAGGCTATCTGGATATTCCAGTTTTGAAGGAATGGAGGGGGAGGAGTCACTGTACAATGAGTGGCAGATGAAAAACTGGAAGAATTTTCAGAAACATTGTATGTAAAGTGTAGAAACACGGAGTGATGTTAGATGGTAATGTAAGAGAAACTTTATTTGGTTTTCAGAGGGAAATGAGGGGTTATGATCTCGACATACTGTGATTATCCACTGGCTAGATATGGCTGGTTTCAGTGCACAGGCTTTTTGATTCTGCCTAGTTAGCATCCAGACTCAGTGCTCAGTTTTAGAATCATTACTACATGCTAATACACCTTAGTATGACTGCAGAAAAAGAGATATGGACAATTGATCATCTTTTCTAGCAAAAGAATCGGCAAACTGGCAAATTGCACAAGTTTGGTCTACTATGTACTTTTGGATGGCTTTCAAATTAAAAAATTATGCTTTCAGATTTAAAATCATTTAAAAACAATAAAAATAACATTTCATAACAAATGAATTTTTATGAAATTAAAATTTCATTGTGCATATATAAAGGTTTACTAGACCACAAATGTATTAATTTGTTTCTATAATTTAAATATTTATATATTTGCTTATATATGCAACTGCTTTGGAATTACCAGATTGAGTAGTTATGACAGCAAACATATGTCTTGTAACCGTATAAACTACTCTCTGGCCTATTATAGAGCAATCTGTTGACCTCTAATTAATAATACAATGTCTGCAGAGGGAGAGGAAGAAGAGAGAGAGAGAAAATGGGGTCTAGGCACACAGAAGAATTAGCCTTGAACAACAGAGAAAGGATATTTCATCGTGTGAAAGCAGGGGAAGGGTGATAGGATTGTACAGAGACAGACAGGTCTATAAGTGGTGGAGAAGCAGAGGAAGGCCCCTCCCCCACCACACTTGGAAGTTCAATGTGCTGAACTGTCATTGATCATGTCATTCTAGAGGACAAAAACTGTCGTATTCATCTCTGCCTCCCCACAGCTTTCCGCACAGCGCCTTTCTTTCAGCCTCTCTCACTAAATATTTAACTGAAATCCAGGTGAAACTCTATTATAAGCACATTCCTAGAAACCTCTGCCCTTAGGGCCTTGCATTTAATTCTCTTACTAGCTAGGTCCACATTTATTAATGTTTGATGTTATGTTTAGAGATGTGGAGAGAATGGAAGCTGGCTTCTTATTTAGTTAATTTTTGGTTCACTAAACAGAGTCAATATAGTCAGAGAGAGTTAATATTCTTATTAACATTGGCTGTTTCTTTTCATTTTTTCATCCTAAACAGTTCTATAAATCGCTAACAGTTCAGGGAATAAATATTCTAGAAATATAAGGTATTGGTGAAAAATTTTTAAGAGGTACTAGCAATGTACAAAAGAAAATTACTACCACAGGAAGAGTTGAAAAGTTAAGGGGGAAGAAACATGTAAACTAATCTGGAGTAGAAGTTCGAAGAAGCCTGATTTCATTCACTTGGCCAGCATGGTGTATATTAAGTCTGACTTTTGGTGCTCATGGGATTTCCCTGCTCACTTCCTGCTTGCCACTATTACTAGTGTCTCATACTCACACGTACAAATACATTGCCAGTCTGGACCGTAACACTGTATCATTCCATAATTGCTGGTGAGGAAGTCCTCTGAAAGCACAAGAGTAGTTATGCGACCTGCTTGGAGCCTACCCAGTATCTTGGTCTACATGTTCCAGCTTCTGCCTTTGCAGAAGTTACTGAACTTTTTCTCAGTTTCTAGGGAGAATTAAGGCTGTACCGCTTAAAATTGATATTCACATTACAAATATTTCTTAGGGGCTGGAAAGATGGCTTAGCAGTTAAGGTGCTTGCCTGCAAAGCCACAGGACCCATGTTTGATTCCCCAGGACCCATGTAAGCCAGATGCACAAGGTAGCACATGTGTCTGGAGTTTGTTTGCATGGCTGGAGACCCTGGCATGCCCATTTTCTCTCTCTCCCTCTCAAATAAAGAAATAAAATATTTAAAAATATTTCTTCAAAAGAAAATCCATCACTTCATCATTTAACAAAGGGTAACTTTCCATTTAAAATAATGAAGGACTTTATAAGATCCAAATGCATACACACACAGTTACATGAAATATTCTCTCCACTTGCCCAAACAAGCAAAATGTTCTTGTTTACCTAAGAAGTATACAGTTCGTATTCATGTGAAAGTGTTAAGGATTTTAGGTATTCCTCAATCTACAGTGAATGTGAAAATCAACTTTACATCTAGTTATCTAATGTATTTTAATCCCCTAGTACATCTTTGTGTTTCCAGGGGAGTTATGAGTTCATGACCCATAATGATATTCATTTAGGCTTACATGGCTGAAAGGGATTTTCTAAAGTGACGGATGATAGCGCCTCAGTTCCCAGTAGTAGAGTATGTGTCTGTGCATGCCAGCCACGACACAATAGTAACCAGGCACATTCTCACACTCCTATGCTCTAGCCTGCAGACTCTTCTCTGCACTACAGCATGGTATTACAGTAAAGGGAGATGTGGGGGAAAGGAGGAGAAGGAGAGGGAGGGAGCAAGGGAGATACAGAAAGCGAAAGAAAAACTGTCTTGCCTAGAAAATTGCCTAAAAAAAGACAGAAGTTTTCATTATATTTCAACATATGCAATATGTGTGTGTGTGTGTGTGTATACATAAATATATATGTATTATTTGGTGCTTTTCCACTACTTCAGTAAATTACTGTGGTTAAAAGGAAAGAGCTTGGTTTGAAGGTGAGAGAAAAAACAATGGAAATGGTCTCTCAACTTTTGATCTATACTAATGGGGTTTCCCTTTAAAACCCCTTGTTCTGAATGGTATTCAGCTTCTCACAGATAAGATGGCGGGGAGAAATAGGATGTGGTCATCCCTCAGCCAAACAAGCTTTGCGCTAAGAATATCATTTATTTAGTTTTGTTCTCTAACTAAAATAAAACATTTAAATATGTTCTACCAAGAAAAATGTTGTTAAATTCATATCTTTTGTTAAATGAACAGATCCTAATATACTGGCAGTCTGTTCTTGGAGTCCCAGAGTTATTCACAAGTACAGCAGAGGGATGAAATGATAAAGCTGATTCTCCATGAGGAGAATCAGGCTCTGTAAGAACATTCAGCTTTAGCACACTAGAATCTTAAGGAATCTATCTAAATGAAACGATCTATTGGAAAGAACAAATAGAAAATAACAGCAATTATTCATTTAAATCACCTCCCATTTTTCTGTTTATCACGCTAGAGTACACTAAAATAATTTTTAAAACCAACAATCCATGTTTTCCTAATCCAGGGTCAAAAGGCCATAATTTGGTTCTATTATTTGTCTTTAAGAGCTCACACACTCTTTGAGTATTTTACCTGGAAATTTACCCCTCAATAAATGATGGAATAATGGAATATTTTTCCAAAGTAATCCATTTAAGTCATCTTTCCATTCCTCTGTTTAGGCCCTGTTATAGTAAAACTAAAATAATTTTTTTTTAATGTGACAATTCATTTTTTTCCTAAAGTCAAGAAGTTGTAATTAGGCCCTATTAATTTTCTTTAAGAGCTCATAAAATCTTTAGTATTTTATCTAGACATTTTTTCCATTAGATACATTGTGGAATAATGGACTATTTTCCTAACAATATTTCAAAGTCAGATTATCAGTTTCAGTGGTATCTATATGCTACCATAGAGAAAGAGGAAGTTGCTGTCTGGCATCTGTAAAACCATGTGTAATGAATGATGGTGCCGGCTTGTGTGGTGTAGACCTGAGCAGTTGTTATCTCCACCAGTTTCAACTCTACCACAACTTTGTACCCATGGAGAACACTCCTTATCTACCCATCTGTCTTCCTGCATCCTGTCCCAGACTGTTGCGCTCTAGCTCAGCTGAGCTCTACACCATTCTGTCTGCCTGTAAGCCACGTGGTTCACAGTGAGTACCTCTGTCTCTTGGTCTCTCCTGGCGTCCATCAAGCCTATAGAAAACGTTGGCTACCAAATGGAGCTTCAGTGATTCAGATCCCTCTGGGTTTTGATGGGAAAGAAAGCAACGCAGGAGATAATGTACTTTCTAAAAGCAAAGCTCAAAATGTGTAAATGTAACTGTTTGATCAGATCAGAAATGTTGGTCCCTATACTAACCAGATTTCTTCTGTTTATGCACTTTTCTTCCCCGACTCCTTTTTCACTGATTTGACTCTAATCTCTGTAAACTGTTTGCTTTACTTGTGCTCACTATGTGCTTTGTCTTGCTGACACTTACATTAGAGAAACACAAAATGCTATTATTTTTATATTTAGCTGTATATGTCTGATTTTACACAGTGCATTTAGGGCCTAAAACACACCTTTAAATACTATAAACTTATTTCACATATCAAAGGAACTACTTTAATCCCTCGAATTGGAAAAGACTACTACCTATCAAATTCTACATTTAAATAAAGTTTAATTTTTTGTAGTTAATAAAGAAGCAGGATACTCAAGTGAAAAGAGCATTAGTTGAAATAAGAAATGGCCACTTGAAATCTCTGTGTCTTACTTCTCCCATATTGAAGCCCAATAAATTTATAAGTGGGCCTTTTACCGTGCATGGCTACTTAAGAATGACTATATTAAAAATTCTCAAGAGAAAACTCCATTGAAAGGTTGAGTAAATTAGTTACGAAGCACAAACCCTGTTGAAGACCATATAAAATTTGGCTCGTAAAGGAGAATGGCTGAGATCTTTTTTTTTTCCTCCTCAGAATAACTTATTTTTCCAATTCATTAACAATATTTGTATGTTATTGAAATTCTATAAGAAGTTATTTTGGTTTTGGCCATTTTTGTGCTGTGTCCAATTTGCTGTGTTCATTTGGATTTTACTTTCTTTACAAATATCCCAAATTATATTTACACGTGAAAATTCTTTTCTATGAACTTTATGCCAGTGTTTATAAAATTATAACAATTCAGGTCACAATAGAATCTCTCCTGTGCAAGGAGATTTTCTACAAAACTGGAATTTAATATATTCCACAGCACGCTATGTTCTTTGCTTTCAGGAAAAGAATCAACAGTATGATAGACCAAAAAAAAAAATTCTATGTTGTTATGCCCCTCCCCCCAGTTATTATTTTTTTTTTCCTTGATCCAGTTCTTGCAGGTTTGGTGGGTGGGGAGGGCTGTTTTTCATTACGGATTAATGCCCCACATATGTTAAATATTTCTGCATTTCAGAGAAGGGGCTGGAGAGATGGCTCCGCAGATAAGAGCGTATGCTATGCACGTGTGAGAATATGAAGCGTTCAATTGCCAGCACCCGTGGACAAAGCTGGGTGTGCTTGTACATACTGTAACCCTGGTCCTGAGAGAAGCAGAGATGGGAGAATGGTTGGGGCTCACAGGTCAGCCAATCTAACTGAAAAAGGGGTACAAGCTCCAAGTTCCATGACTATTCTATATCAAGGAAACAAGACAGAAGGCCGATGAAGGAAGATGCTCAATGTCCACTGATACCTACAGCCTCTGCTTGTGCCTCTGCATACACCAAAACACTACTACTATACACACAAAAATTTCCAGGGAAATTGATGAGGAATGAATCCAAAAATGGCTTTGTGGGCATATTGACACCCACCTTTACTCCCAGCTGACGTAGGAGGAGCACAGGGAGTTCCAACAGAGTGAGTTCCAGGACAGCCTGGGCTACTGAGACCCTGCATCAAAGAAAACAAAACTAAAATAAAAATAGCTTTTATATCTGTAATAGTTACCAACAAATGGACATTTAAGCCCATGTTGCATAGTTTCATGTAATACATGCCAGAGCTGACAGGAAACTTCTGTTGACAGAAATAGGATTCTTAGAGCAACCTACAGATTGGTAGATGTGTTAAACTGTGGAGAAATTACAAAGGCCCATTAAAAAGACTGAACACCTCAGGTTGAGCTTGAGCCTATACCCCAACGACTCGAAAGAGATTGTTAGACGAGCAGAGTACGAAGTCTCAAGCATGGCTTATGGCCTTAGGAGCAGGTTGAAGCACTTTTTTTTTTTTTTTTTTTTTATCTGAAAGAGAGGGAAGGAAGGATGTTGACAGTGTTGATTGGTGTTCAAGTAGGAAAAAAATTTTAACAGGGCTGCAAACATGTTACTAGCTGTGAAGCAGCTGCAGGAAAGGAGAAACTGCAAGCCATCTTGTCTGATTCAATTCTAGTAACCCTGTTGTTGAGGGAGGAAAAAAAAGCATTTGCAATATTGCCAGGGTTTCATCTGTTTTATTTAGATATGCTCAAGGAACACAGACTAGAAGGCAGTGTCAAACAGTAATTTGGTCCTCTGAGAAACCTGAAGTTTAGCAGCATTATCAAACATCCTATATACATTGGTGCCAATGTTTGCGTATACCTTATGTCTATTTCCAAAAGAAGGTCCAAAGACCTGTTCATTCGTTTTCAGCAACTTCAGTGGAAAGTTTCAAGATGGATTCTCAGCATGTAAGTCTGAATCAGGCAGCATCTGTTCCCTAGACATCCCCACTTGTGGTATCTTTTTTTTGTGTAGAAATACATATGCATTAATAGGATTCACTATGTAAAAGAAGACATCAACAGATGAAGGACAGAAGCTTAAGAAATCAGATGGACAGATATTTTACAGTTACTACTGTGTTGTTCACTGACAATGGGCTTCTACACTAGAATCTCCTATTTATAGCCAAAGATTTACTGAGCAATGCAGATTAAAAGCTGCCCTTACATGGTTGCCTGGGAAACACTCTCTGACTATGTGACAACTGGTTCTTTTTCATTATCAATTAGTAACCATGAGAGAACTCACTGGTAGAATGTTCAGGTTCAGAAAGCTTCAGCGTCAGGTCTCCCTGGGACAGCAAGAAAGGAAGAGTTCAACTGCTGAACCTGTACCTCCCGGGCTGTCTCCAAGCATAAGGGAGACTTAGCAGGAAGACACTAATTTTTTTCCAATTAGATTCTTTCACCCCAGGCTTTCTGTGTTTCTAAAGCTGTTAATTTTTTTTTTTTTTTTTTTTTTTTTTTTTTTTTGTTTTGCGAGGTAGGGTCTCACTCTGGTCCAGGCTGACCTGGAATTAACTATGTAGTCTCAGGGTGGCCTCGAACTCTCGGCGATCCTCCTACCTCTGCCTCCCGAGTGCTGGGATTAAAGGCGTGCACCACCATGCCCGGCTTAAAGCTGTTAAATTTTAACTGAAACAGTTTAATACCCAGCTATAGATTATTTTAAATTCTGAAGATCTTCTCACTTAACCAAGTTCTGCACATCCTTCCAATTTCTCTTGTCATTTTTATTTTTTTTGCAAATATTCAATCTTTCTCCCACAGGCAAATAAACTAATTCATCATCATGTGGGGCTTCACAGCAGTCATCAGTGTCACTCAGTGAGCCCTTCATGTGCCACTTGCAGTCACCCCTTTTGTTCCCTTGACACTGTAGGAAAGAGGAGTGCTTGTGTGCACTTCCTTGCAGTACCTGGAAAGCAAAACAGCCTGGCATGGCTGCTGGAAGACCATGTCAAAGAGGAATGTTCATCAATCAGAGGCAATCAGGTCTTCCCAGAGCCTCAGAGACTAGCTAGGTAGCAAGTTGCTGATCCAGCCTTAGGGTGGAGTGTGGCTATCAGAGATCAATTCTCTTCACATTCAAAGCTCAAGCTTACAAGCCTTGAAATTATTTGAGTATTCTTATTTTTAAATGCCTTTCTTACCATTAAGCTAATTTTAGTATAACTAATTATAATATAAGAACAGATCTGATGTTATTGATTTTCCCATTACAAGTTACAGAAAAACAAAACCAGGAAAATAAAGAAACAGTAAAAGTGGAAAAGTAGAATCATCCATTGGCTCATTCTGATGATTTTTTACTTCGATGAGGTTTTTCTCAATTATTATGTGTATATATATTTAAAGCATAACCATCCCTCAACATTAATGGGGAACTTTTTCCAGGACTCCCTATTTAACACCAAAATGTGTGATGCTTTAGATCCTTATATCAAATAGTATAGTGTTTGTATAGAAGACATACTCCTATATATGTTGAATCATCTAGATTTCTTATACATCTAATATGATATAAATGCCATGCAAGTAGTATTTTGGGAATAATAAAAGAATCTGTACAAGTTCATTATAGATGCAATTTTCTTTTCAAGTATTGCTGTTGTTAAATCTGTAATTGTGGAACTCACGGGCACAAGAGGGCCAATTGTACTGAGATCACAGTGTGGGCATTGTTTTATAGCCACACATCATCTTGAATTCTTTTCAGTCCTCTTATATGCATATTAGTTTAGTTTCCATCATATTTGTTTTATTTCTGATAATTTTTTCATCAGTTTTACTCTGTAAACCTTATTATCTTTACACAGTTATGAATCTGGTTTTATTTACTTTTTAAGTATGTATGTATGTAGGTGTATGTATGTATTTGCAAGCAAAAAAGACAGAAAGAGTGGGACTTCTTGCCACTGCAGACAATCCAGATGCATGTGCCACTTTGTGCATCTGGCTTTACTGGGCAATCAAACCCAGGCCACCAGACTTTGTAAGAAAGCATCGTTAACCACTGATCAATCTCCCCAGCTCTATTTATTTACTTTTTATGAGTCTGGTTTTAATGGATGTTTGATACTTTGCTGCATCAAGAAATATATTTTGAGTATATTTAGATGATGCCAATTTTTACCTATATAAATGTGATTTCTTGAAGTTTCTTTGTAGTTAAAGCAACATTTGTCTTGTGGCCCATAGTCATATATTTATTGCTGCCATTTGATTCCAAAGTTTATAAAATTTCATATGTTGGAGTGATGTTTGTAATCATAGGATTCCCATAGGTCAACGACATAGTATATAAACAGAATGCAACAAATATATGTAAACAATTTTAAAGACACATCATTGTTAATGGGCATGAAACAGTAACACTTATAAAGCCCTATATCGTCTCAGCCATCATGAGTACAGGAATTAATGAGATATCAAAGGTCACTGCACAGTAAAAATATCCATAGTCATCAACTAAAGTTATCAGAGTGATAATCTTCCAATAAAATGTGTGTACACTTTCTTCAATTCTGAATCCCACATGGTTGGCTATTCACATAAGAAAATTTTAGTTTATCTGTAGTTTTAATAAGACTGTGATAAAAATAGCATGTGGATGTATCTATTTTTTCATAGGTGCAGATTCATTGCACATGGTACTGAGCTATATGAGGACATTTTCATATGTGTATATAAGTGTATATAATGTATTTTAAGCATGTTACCCTCTCAGACCCTCCTGTTGTCCCCTTTTTGTCCCCTGCCCCTCCTGTTATTCCCTTTTTTCCTCTAGCCAGTTTTGCTTCTACTGCCATATCAGACAGACATATATGGTTTTGTTATAAATGAAATCTATGAGCTACAAATGAGAGCAGGCATTTGCTAGTTGTCTTTCTGAGACTGACTTAATTCACACAACATGATAATCTCTACTTGTCAATATTTAGCTAAAAAATGACATAACTTTGTTCTTCATGGCTGAAAAAAATACACTGTGTACATTGACATTCATTATCCATTCCTCTGTTGATGGACATCATGGTTGATTCCAGAACGTTGCTGTTCTGAAAAATGCTATAGTTAAACATGGATGTACAAGTGTCTCCCTGATATGTTGACTTGGAGTCCTTTGGGGCAATACCAGGAATGGTAGAGTTGGGTCATATGGTAGATCTATTTTTAGGTGTTTTTGAGGCCTCTGCACACTGGTTACATAGTGACTGGCCTAGTTTGCATATGCACCAGCAGTGTGAGGGCTCCCTTTTGTCTGCATCCTCAGTGGCCTTTGTTGTTAAAATAACCTAGTCTTACTAGTTTATAATGCGTATTGCTTTTCTTCTGTGGCTTGTGGACTTCTAAATTAATACAGTTGCAAGAACAAATCTATCCTTTAGCATTCCTGAATTCAACCTTCCTGAGTTAAATACTACCATCATCTATTATTAAGGAGAAAGTGTGTTCCTTATTTTTATGATAGCTGATGTGCATACTAGTCATGCCTCAGCACCAGCAGACTGAATAATTTTCTTCCTTCCATAAATAAAACCAAGAACCAAACATGCTTGGATCGTGGCTTCATGTAATAGTGCTCTTTGATAAAAATAGACAGGAATAATGAATACTAAACAGGAACCTGACTATATGAATAAGAAAGTGCATGCTTTCTATCAGTGATGCCTACCACTAGCACTATCAAACTGTGGAATTAAATTCATTAATAGACTTGCCTAAAGGAAAAGTCCAATTTACTTCTTGTATTTATTCATGTTATATGAATAATATGAATCATGGGCGTGGATTTCCTGATCAGGAGCATGATTTTAATCTACCTAGAACATTTTTATATAGTTTCTTATATAAACACAGGTAAGTTCAAGTCATAAGTTTCCAGATTTCAAGTGTTATGAAAAAAGATAGCCTTTCTTTTCTATTTTTAAAATTTGTTTATTTTCATTTATTTATTTGACAGTGACAGAGAGAGAGAGAGAGAGAGAGAGAGAGAGAGAGAGAGAATGGGTGCACCAGGGCCTCCAGCCACTGCAAATGAACTCCAGATACACGTGCCACCTTGTGTATCTGGCTTATGTGGGTACTGCAGAATTGAGCCTTGAACCAAGCAAGCGCTTAACCACTAAGCAATCTCTCCAGCCTGATAGCCTCTCTTTTCATTCCTAATCTTTAATCCAATCATTAGTAGAAGGTCCATACTCTTAAGGTAGCTATGATAGAGACAATTTGTATCGGGGTAATGGATTTTATCTGGAACTCCCTTGCCATGCTACAAGCAGCAAGAGGCTAAGAAGACATCTTTGTATCCTTCCAACTCTGGCCTTACCCCGTTTATAGCAAACATTCTAAGTTTAGCATTGAATGGGTCCATATCTGAGCATCATCTTGTATTTTTACCCTTAATTAAAAAATCCTGGTTTCAGAGTTCTCTGCTTAACCAGGCTGAGTATCTGTTCATTTTCTCTTTGTTCAGTCTTAAATCTCCATCCCAGAGATAGCATTCTCTTCACTGGAACTTTGCATTTTTTTCCTGAGGTATTTTTATGATTTCCCAGATCCTCTCTCCATCTCATTCTTTTCAGATGTACAGAGTTACTTAAAAACAGGTTTAATAAACCCCTCTCCCCCAAACAGCCTGGGTGGTGTAGAACTGACTCTAAGATGACTTCCAAATTTCCAACATTACACGATCCTAGAATGAGGAAAGATTCTACCATCTCCAGAGTGTATTCTTCAATCTTCACACATGCACTAGCCGTGCCTCAGACCCTCTGACCCTGATGTCTAGAATATTCTTTTTCCACACATAATGGAAAAAGAGTAAGTCTCCATTAAGACTTATTTCCCATGTCATCTCTTCTGCAAAGCATATAACAACTTTGTATAATATGCCCAGAGAGCCACACTGTGTCAAAACCTGAGCTATCTTTCCTGGGTCTGAATATGACTGTCACTTGGCAGGTCACTTAACCAGCCTGAGCCTCAGTTTCGTGTGTGTGTGTGTGTGTGTGTGTGTGTACGCGCGCGCGTGCGTGCATATGAAACCTTTGTTATAAGCTTGTTTTGATGGCTTTTATGAGTTCATTATTACATGTCAAGCATTTTTTCTTAGTTTTTGATAAACATTAGCTGTTTCAGGTGGCATTATCTACTCCTGTCTTAATTTTTTAATATATTCTTTAATTATGACATTAATTTCATTATCTTATGACTGTCTCTTTATATCTGCTACTGCCTATACATGGAGAAATATTTTCTTTAAAGACTACAATAGTCATGTCTCTTAGCATGTCAGAATACCAAACTCAGTTCTATGCATTAATATTCAGTGAATATAAAATAAATAAATACAGCCATTATACATATATATTTGCATGAATGAACCCAATCTAAATAGTACACTAAAGCTGTTTCTAGCTATCTCCATTATGCATGCCAAATTATATTTATTCTACTGGATACATATTTGTGGGCTTGTATTACTATAGGAAAACACAAACCTCTTTTTCTTATGTTTTGAACCCCAAAAGCAGTTTTGTAGCCCTTTTAGTGGTGGTATAACCCTTATTGACAGGAAAAAGCCACCAATTCTATTGTTTCTTAAAAAAGAAAAAAAACACCTCTTCAGTGTGTTTGGTTTTATGTTAGACTCTTTTACTTCATCTCATCTCAAGTTAGATGTCTAATTTAGGATAAGGAGAAATCATTATAATTATCTGTGATGTCACTAAGAAATAAATGTACCCTTCACCTCACCAGGGCACCAGTTGAAGCCATAGAATAACTGGGGAAATGAGCAAGAGTGCTTCTTTCTCAGGGAACCTGGTATCAGCAGAGGGGTGAAGGAGATAGACACAGAGAACACTGAACTACTAAACCAGAGATCCAGAGACACAGAGATTCCCCTGACCTTGTCACTGAAATAGACCTAAAATGAACCCAACATGGCTTAGGGAAATTCGTGGAAGAGGGGGCGGAAAGATTGTTAGAGCCATAAGTTGGGTCATTATGCACAGAGTCATTGCCTCTCCCCATAACTGATGGCTATCCCCACAATGCAAGACCCACAATTCCCGAGGGGGAGGGACAGGGAGAAGGCTAATGATGGTACCATCATGGCTGTATACACATTATATAGATAATTAATAAAAAAAGAGAAACGTATTCTTTGTGTTCTCTGAGAGTAGGTTGGCTTCACTCACTCCTTTTGCTTGATAAATGCTGTTGTCTAAAGTCTTTGTAGTGATAGAGGGAAAGGAAGGAAAAAAATCTAGACACTTTCTTCTCTGGGTTGCTTTGCATGAAGACTTCTTTACAGCCACGTTCAGATGATTTATGTTTGTAGTGTAGATGCCGCTGTGACAATTACAGAGCCGTTCCTACCACTTAACCTGCATCGTTCCCAGTGGCCATTCCCTGGCTGCTATAAACTTAACATCTGCTGCTTAGATAGTCTAATGCCCAACAGAATGAAAATTGAAAAGGATGAAAGTCTAGTAAGCTGGTTTACTTTGACAGGTAATAGGGGTGGTGGTGGGATATGTGTGTGTTTTAAGTTTTAACCTATACTATTTGAAATTTGCCTGCTTTTTCATCCTTGTCTAACTAGAACATATTTCTTTTCCCTACAGCTCCTTTCCCAAGCTCTAGAATCTGAAATGAGGGGAAAAAATTAAGAACTTTTTTCTATGTACTTTATTCAAAGTACATAGCATTTGTTACAGCTGATTTCAGCCTCTCAAACACATTAATAATATTTGATATTGGGTATTTTTGAATACCCAAACTGAAAGTTGACACACCGATGGCAGTGCTAATCAAAATACTTATGTAATGATGAGTTGAGCAAAGTCAGGTTAATTACTGCTCTGTACTCTGGTTCCATATGGTAGCAGAATCATTGAACATTGACTTCCAAAGCTATGAGTGAGCTCAGACACCAGTTTAACTACTTTTAAGCATCTCATCTTGATTCTACCAGATTCCCATCTCTTCTTTCCTCATTCCTTACCTGTAGTTCAAGCTCACCATCTCTACCATCGCCTCTTCATTGGACTCCCTACTGATGGACCAGTGCTTCGCTAGACTAACCACTGCTTTCGCTGTATTTTGTATCATCTCATCCCTTGCTGACCTCACAGCCTCACTGATTCAGGAGGAATCCTCCCACCCCAAGCTTCACAGTGCTCCAAAAGGGAACAGTGCTTTTTTTTTTCCTTCAACTTCTCAACAGTTATCCAAATCTCTTCTACCAAGTCTTCTCAACTTTCCTCTCAGAGTTTGTAAAGCTCTTGCACTCCGCAAAGTAGCTTTTTACAACTAAGAATTCCTTTTATCCCAGAGTGCCTTAAGCATGGCAGCCTTGGGATAGAAAACTCCTTTACATAAGGATCAGGAAACTTGGAGAGAGTGCTTTAATAGGCTCAAGTTGAACCCACAGGTTTCTTACGACCCAGATGTGCAGCATTCATAGAATCACTTTTACAAATGATTGGGTAAACAAACACTAAAGGCAGCTACAATTAAAGGCAAAAGATATTAGATGGTGTTTGAAGGATGAATAGCAAGGGATGTGAAATCATCTTATGTACATACGTACATACATACATACATCTTTATGTCTATATATGTAATTTGTTATAAGAAAATTACTGTCTCTTTTAGATTCCTTTTTTTGTTTGTTTGTTTGTTTTGTTTTTCAAGGGAGGGTCTCACTGTGTAATCTCAGGCTGGCCTTGAACTCACGGCGATCCCCTTAACTCTGCCTCCCAAGTGCTAGGATTAAAGGCGTGCACCACCACGCCTGGCTCTTTTAGATTCTAAAGCTCAAAAGGAGCTTAAGAAAAGTTTCCGTAGGATATCGATTATTTAGCAATCATATCAATGAAAAGAAATAGTATTTATTTGACATAAAGTATACATTTAGTTGATAAAATGTTCAAACTTGAAAGTCCTATGCAACCTACTTCCTACAGAACACTTAGCAGTACTTTTCTTATAATTTTAAGCTCCTTTGCATGTGTACGAATGTTTATGCATGTTCGTGTGTATGGGTTAATGTGCATATGGGTATGGGTATATGTGTATGCATGTGGAGGCCAGGGAACAACCTCGGGTGTCATGAGAACATCAGGTATGCCGATCACCTCTTTTTAAGACAGGTTCTTTTGCTGGCTTGGAGCTCTCAATAGGCTAGACTGCCTGACCATCAAGTTTTAAGTATCTTCCTGACTCCACCTCCATAGCACTGGGGTTATAGGCCTGACTGACTTGACCTCATTAGGGCTTAGATCATAGGCATGTGCCACCACATGAGGCATTTATGTGGGTACTGAGGGTCAAATTCAGGTCCTCAAGCTTGGAAGGCAAACACTTTATCTACTCAGCCATCTCTTCAGCCTATTTAGTTATTTATTTATTTTTAAGTGTGAGAGACTATGATCTCTTGGGAATAGCTAATACTTCATTTTTATATCTCTAGCAACTGTCTCAGAGCTTAGTCCATGATAACTTAGAAATAAATGTTTGTCACATTGAAGTAAATTCCTCCTGGACTTTGACGCTAACCTGGCTAAATTACTGACTTCCCTGGATGGACTAGGAAGGAGGGTGAAGTGTAGCCCTATCTAGAGTAAATCTAAAAGGAGATGCCAAAATGAATAAATGTTAAATCATGTGGCTTCAGGAGGATAGGTTCTGGTGGCAGTAAACCTTCCTTTAGGGTGACACATGTTTCATGGGTTTGTCTTTCTCTACTAACATTTGCTCAGGTCACTGTAGGACCCAGGCAGCAGGTGTTTTAATTTACTTCTGATAAGCCTTATCTATTTTGGAGGGAAAAGAAGAACAAAATAATTCTATGATGTCATTTTGCTTTTAAAGGAAAAGCAGAGCTGGGTGTGGTGGCGCACGCCTTTAATCCCAGCACTCGGGAGGCAGAGGTAGGAGGATCACTGTGAGTTCGAGGCCACCCTGAGACTACATAGTTAATTCCAGGTCAGCCTGGGCTGGAGTGAGACCCTACCTAGAAAAAAAAAAAAAAAAAAATTAAAGGAAAAGCAACCTAATAAGAATCAATTGACAGTATTGAAATATCTTTTCCAGTTCACAACTTTTAATATGGCAAAGAAAATTACAGCATCTTTTAAACCTTGGATGGAATTGACTGTTGAGCTGGATCTTGTGTTCATTAATTTCAAACTTACAGAACCTTGACTGGTGGGAGTGTTACCTAAGCAGACACTGTTGTTTGGTGTCTAATGTGCAGCTCTCTGTTGCAGTCCTCTTGCTAGGGTGCTGACAGAGAATTTTAGGATTTTGGTTTTGACTGGAATGTTGCACATATTTTGTGATTTGTTTCAATCCCAAGGAGAGTTTTTGAAATTTAAATTACTTCTTAAATGCACTTGTATTGTTTAATGCATGGGTTAGACAAAAATCATCTCTTTTCCAAAGTCCTCTCTACTTACTGTATGCATTTGTGCTATTAAACTAACAAATTTATCTTTAAAAAAAAAAAAAAGGCTGGAGAGATGGCTCAGCAGTTAAGTCGTATGCCTGCAAAGCCTAAGGACCCAAGTTTGATTCTCCAGGTACCATGTAAGCCAGATGCACATGATTGCACATGCATCTGGAGTTCTTTTGCAGTGGCTAGAGGCCCTGGCGTGCCCATTCTCAGTCTCTCTCTCTCTCCCCCTCTCTCTGTCTCTAATAAATATATAAATAAAAATGGAATCTTTCAAAAAATAAAATAACAAATTTAAAAATTATTGTAAGCAATCTTGAAAGTTTTGTATGCTATCTTTTCTTATTTATACTAATTGACAATACTTAATTGAAGGCAATTTAGAAAATTAAGTATAAAAGTATCGCTCTATATTTCTCCATGGCATGCTATCACAAAACACTTCCATTTCTTGTTTGCAAACTTCAAAATTAAGGCCTCACATACTGCAATAACCTCCCAGGGTCATTTAAGACAACTGTAACCTGGAGAAATTACTATTATTTCATGATCCACTCTTCCTTTCTCTAGATCTTCCTGGCTCTTGCTATCTGTCTTTTAAGTATTTTTCCCTACATTAAGGAATTTAACATTCTCTTACGTATAATACAGTATGTTAGTAGAGATGGTCTTCCCATTTGAGACTCCTCATAAATATAGGAACTGTTTGATGCTGGGTGTGGTGGCACACACCTTTAATCCCAGCACTCGGGAGACAGAGGTAGGAGGATGGCTGTGAGTTCAAGGCCACCCTGAGACTACATAGTGAATTTCAGTTCAGCCTGAGCTAGAGTGAGACCCTACATGGAAAAAAAAAGGAATTGTTTGAATTACTGGATATTTTATATTTATTGCTTTTATTTATAGTTCTTTTGTTAGTGCATTTTTGTACATAATACACATATATGTAGATTTCTTCTCCAGTTTCATTTCTTTGCCCCCTCCAGGCCCATACCCAAAACATGGAAGTGTCTTGGTTTTCTGTTTATTCTTTCCTTCCTTTTGGCAACCATTTTATTTCACTGCTTTGCAGTGGTGCAGTAAGAAAAAATGGCTGCCTTTTGTTTATTTCCTTGTATATTAACATGATGACATCATCAAAGATATTAACTGAAATGTGCATATCCTTAAGAACACACAGAAACACTGTTCTTAAAGGAACACCTTGCTTACATTGTTCTTTTCCATGCCCCAGGAGTGTGTAGTGTGGCTCTAGTGTGCAGAGGGGAACATGAATATGAGCATTTTGAAACAAATGCAGAAAAAAAAATGGTGGCATTTAAATATCTCAATATTTCTTTTGTGTTAAGGAAAACTTACCATTTAATTCATGAAACATTCCAAACCAATGCTAACTCTGCAGTTGACATATAGAAAAATGTTAAATGTTAATCAAAAGACTGAGCTGTTTAATTACATTGGCCTCTTCTGGATTAAAATTATTTTTTAAAAAAACTCAGTTGACAAAAAAATTAAATTGTAATGTTTTTCTTCCAGAAAGTAAGTTATTGATCAAAAGTTTATGTAGGTTGTGTATATATATTTATAAACACACATATATGGGTGGATGTATTACTTTTATGATGAATTAATTTTTACAAGTGCCTTTAAAAGGCAGTACATATCTATCAATACAGGAAATTTGTTTTCTGATCACTCTTTATGGCATTCTGACTTTTCCCTCTGTGTTCATTATTGTATTTATCATATTCATGTCATAAGATATTCACTGAAACTTGCAAGTAAAAAGCTTCCAAATACCAATTCCAGTTGGGAAGATTATCAAAGAGATATGAAATAGATTTTTCATTAAATTCTAATAAGTAGTTTCTTTTACTCTGAAAAGCCATGATTAATTTTCAAGTTTTAAGAAATTATTTTCGATAATTTAAAATATTTTAGAAGATAATGTGACTGTACACAGACATGCATACACATACATATTAATGTAATATTTATGCAGCAGAAATTCCTATAAATGTTGAGTAATCAACTCTGAAAATACTTGTTAGCACTGAAATAGATAGGTAAGCCATATGCTTTATTGAGGTTAACTGTCTAAAATAAGTTACTGCAGTTTTAAGAATTAATATGAACCATATGTTCTTTGGCTCTTGAACTTGAAATCATCATTGTTCTTTTCAGTCAGCTGCTCTAAGAGTGTGTCATCTTTTCAGAAGATAAATTAATCACCTATCTCATTTATATATACAGTAAAAAAAAAAAAAGTCTCACCTTCTCATCCTCCATATCAAAAAGAATTAGTATCTCTACTTTTATTCATATATAGCATGGGACTATAATTGGGGGAATTTTGATGGAATCAGTCCTATCCTTTTAGTTCAAAAAAAAGAAAGAAAGACCAGCAATTAAAAGGTTAAAACTTGTCAGATGATTCATTAGCACAGGGCTCTTTAAATTTATGAGTACTTTCAGTAACATATGGTAGGAAACAGCTTTTTGCAAGTTTTCCTTCTTTAAATTATTATTTTTCTTCGTAGCAACATAAAATCTAACTTTCTGAATGCTAGTTCTGTTTTCAATAGTAATAATGATAATGATAATAATAATAATAATATCCTGTGCAGGGATTTCCATAAGTTATGCTACATTGATGGCTTAGAGCAGCTCCCTGATCTGTTATTTCTTCCTCCTAGTAGACCTCAGCTGATAAAAATATCCGTAGACACAGGGAAGTCAGTGGCACGCCTGGCTTTCTCAGACAGAGCTCCATGTGATCACATATAGGCAGCCTCAGTGCGGCTGATGCTGTGCAGCGAGCAGTAGGTAATGAGTCTTTGTGCAAGTGAAGCTCTTGTCGTGGAACAATAAAGCATATGGTACCAGCAATAAAACACAGGGCTGAGAAATTTAAGAAGATTCCGCTGAACCAGGAAGAGCACTGCCATTCATGATGCTGACACATATAGCATAAAATGATAATCAATTTATTTTGGATTCTCCTGAATGAAGAGTGCAAGGACTAAGGCTACAGCCATTGGAACAGGTCAGTGATTTTGTAAATTCCTCCAATACTTCCTTGTACTGAATTTACATGAGGATGGGCTGATGTGTGTTTTGCCTTAAACAAAAACTTTACAGGGTATTTGCAGAATGTGAAGGGCGCGCTTGAACTGACCCTACATGATTCAATGTTTGATGTAATCCAATGTAACAGGGGAATGTTGATAACACTATATTAAGCTGAAAACTTATCCTATTTAAAAATGTGTAGGTAGAAAAAGATTCATTCAATTATTTCTAATCTTTCATGTATGCATAAATAATATTAAGCAGCATATGTACAGTATCTAATAAAAAATGATTCATACCTAATGTTTAGTATTAAAAAATTCTGTACTTCTCTGTCTTATAAATTAAAAGATGTATTATTCAGAATTTGTTGGTGTTTTTCAGTATATCATAAGGAAGTTAAAAATATTTAATACAAGAAGAAATTTAAATAATGCTACTAAAATATATTAACTTTGTAATGTAAATTTATACTAATTTCATGTGCTTTTATTGTCCATGTAATATTTCTTTGAAAATATGAAAAAGATTATTGCACACAAACTTTCATATTATGAATATTACTCATATACATATGAGGAACAACATAGTACTTTAATTGTGAAAACAGGAATGGGTTAATTATGGGATGGTGCATATTTCCACTGGTTAATTTAAAAATGTTTTCATAGATATTCATACAATATGTACATACAAGACTTTTATATAGAAAATAACCACTTCTTAGGTTTATGGATGACAAAGAAGTTTCCAATTCAAATAGAAATGTTGTTGTATAAGAAATCAGGGCAAGAAGTAACTGGGAAATAGAAGCTCGATGCTGAACATCTTTGCCAAAGACTGACTAGCTTTATTGCTATGTGAGCCTTCAGCTTTAAACACACAGTTTAACTTCGCTCTGCATTTTTACTGCAGTATAGTTTTAAAAGCATCCTGGGACCTAAATTCTTTAAAATTAATTTCTGGACACCATTTAGAATGATGATCTCTAAGGCACTTGGGCACATTTAACATTTTACAAAATTACTGTAGTAACTTTGTGTATTTGTATAGTGCTTAATAGAAATTTACGCCTGTGAGATGCTGTTTAACCAACCACAAAAATACCCTCTTATGTCTGATTATACGTGGAATACATATTTAATTCTCTCTTTTTAAAAGAGCTTTGTCTCCAATACAAGACAAGTTAATGACAATTTTAAATTGGCCTTCCACACATATTTAAATGAAGTATTTGACTACTTGGGTCTCCTTGGTTACCAGAGTCGCTGCAGACAGCTTCTTATGGTGGAGACAGTAAGCAAGGAGAATAAGACTCAAACAAACGCTGAAATCGTTGAACCTTTAATAGACATGGGGAATGTGATGTTGACAGCCCAGTCAAACCGTCGCGGATCTCCGTGCTCCGGGGATCCAGGTACCCAGGCAGAACTGCAGTTCCATCATCATCCCTTACCCAGCATTCCGCTCCTGGCTGGAGGACTGCCTGAGCCTTATGCAAATGAGACCAGCTCCCAGGCTTTGACTGCAGAGAGAAGAGGGGAGGGGGCAGAAGGGAGTTCAGAGGTCACAGAGCTGGCAGAACACTGGATCACTTGCCTGCAAAAAATGTGTCCTGGGCTCTCTGCAGCAGTGTTTTGCAGCAGTTAAATGAAGTGTGCTTTATTTCTGAGTGAAGATTTTACAGCGTGGATGCCGTAGTCATTTGAAGTGCATGCAGGTATGATGACATTTCGTGATGCGCCTGATTTTATTTCTGTTAAAGACATGGATGGGGATTGGCTATTTACGTCCATTGTAGCAATTGGCAGGGTGTTGCTGGTCTTCAGGCTTCTATTAAGTAGTTTATATATTTATTTTCTCCGTGTTTTCTCTGTTTGAACATTGGAGCAGTTTTTTGTTCCGATGGAATACTTCATATGAGAAACAATTGGGTTTGCTGCTAAAGAATTGCATCTTTTGGGTAGGTTTTGATTTTGGAATGCTGAATTGAAATATCTAGATAAATATCAAGGCTTACCACTTTTAGTGGAATTTCACAATTTTTAAGAAATGTGTTTTAAATAAGAACTGAATTCCTAGCCCAAGATTTTTGTGAGGTATGTGGAATTAAAGAATGGAGTTCTTTTGTTCATAATCACAAAACACCATGAAGACAATTTTAATAAGTTGTATTTTCATTTCAAGACAGGATTTGATTGTGAGAGTTTTCTTTCTATCTTGCATTACTAAAAATCTTACCAGAGAAGTAATTTATTGTTTCTGAGTAAGATTCCACCCTCTGATTTTTTTAATTGTTATTGAATTTCCTTGGGACTTTTCAGACAATGTTATATGAATCCAACATGTCCAACTCCCTATGGCTTTTCCTTTCAGTTAAATATGGGTTGTAAAGTCATCTTCATAAATGTCAGAGGCAGGACAAAAGTCATTTTGTTTCTTATGCACTAAATATCACACTTTTGTAGAATGTGTCATTACATCATAGAAACGTCTGTCCTGCACCAAACAAATGTTTACTCACTTTTATTTTTCATGCTGTTTGTAATTTCCACAACATATCTTAAGTAAACTTAAAATAGCATGATCCTACTATGTTCATCCATATTATTAAAAAATATAAATTCAGCAGTTATAGTGTTGATGGAGAAAATGTTAGTTCCAATTGCATCTACTGTGTATTTGTGTATTACAGGTTGTGTGTATGTAAAAATATATTGAAAAATATGAAGATGCAAAATAGCATTTAGTCATGAAGTTACTGCTTTATACTTAAACATTTGCATATGATATTTTAAAATGAATTTTTTAAAGATTACATGCAGAGGACTAGTACATATTTAGAAAGACTTAATTACTTTCTTGGCACTGAAAACAGGGAGTTAATTTTATTATAATGATTAAGACATTCTTGTTTGGCAACAATCTTTTATTGCAAGTGGGGATGAAGGAAGGGGGACTAAGCAGGAGTATGCCATTTATAACAGTGAAGGACATTTATTTCAAATATTTATGAAATTCAATTTGTAGTGGTTATTCATTGCCAGATTCTCTACCTTTTATCACTCTATGGGGACATTCTGACATTTATCCAGGATACTAACTTTAATTTATGAAAAGAAATTTGTGTTTCGTTTGTTTTAAAAATGCAAACACTGCCATTTTTCTTCTAAATACATTTTCTTTTGAAACTTTTGATGGCTTCAGCTAACAAGAATATGTTTAAAATAAATTATTTTCTTTTTTGGTTGATTTGAATATGACGACCTCTGGTCCAAACAATATTTGCAGATTTGCACTCTTAAGTGCATTATCATGCATGTATATTACATATAAAATAATGCATATATTATTATACATAATAACATTCAAGACACCTAATAAAATATTACATACTGCTCAGTAATACTCAATTCACAATTTTTAATGACCATTCTGTTTCTTGAATTCAGACAGTGCTGGCAGTTGGTGCCTGCTGACCCCTGTGTGTATTCTAGGCAAAGAAGGAAGAAAGTACTGAGGTCCACATTAATTTAGGCAGTTCAATACTTTTAATAATGCAAATTCAGCTACTACCAGTGAGCATATTCTGAGTATGGAAATAAAAAAACACAGTGTAGGCAAAGCCCATGAAGATTCTTGAAGAAAGTGTGATAATAGATATGTGTGGAATTGTGCTTCTGTGAGCCACAGGAGAACCATACATGTCCTGCAGCTAATTTATGGTTTTGAATATCCCAGTAATTTATGTCTGTATGCAAATACACTCAAAACTTTGAAGTCTTGCATTTGCCTGAGCCATCCTGCTTCCATACAAATCTCACCAGCTTGTATGTCTAAGCACAGGGTCTGGGTCTCTAAATGTATATGGAAAAATGTATTTATGTAAATACAATTCAAATTAAATTTGAGAAGTAGAAAAGTAAATAGAGCAATCTAAAAACAAACCCTGAGGGATATGTACTTAGTGTACTTTAAGAAATAACATTATATCAGACTTCAAAGGAATCTTTAAGGATTTTTCAGAACTGAATTGCCTTCTGTCTGGTTCCCAACCTGTCTTTGTCATTATTGGAAACTAGAGACCATATTGTAGGCTTGGAAAGATTTTAGGGCAAACATGTTGTACTTAGTCTAGCAACATGGTACATCATCTAAAATCTATAACTGTTGTCTCCTCCAAATGCATGTGTAGGTTTCAGTTTTATTATCACTGTATCTCTCCATCTCCTGAAATTGTTTTGCCTATGGAAATGAAATGAGCCTTAAAATATATAAGGAAAATGCTCAAAATAATTATTGAGTAGTTAAAACAAGATATTGCCCTTTGACTCCATTTTACAATTTAAATAAAATTGGATAAATTTTGTTGAAAAATATAAGTAAAATGGTAAAATGATTTTAAGGGTCGTATTAGACCTATGGCAACAATATAGTGATGTGTGTGCATATATATGGAAAGTGAGCTGTACTACACAAGACATTTTCCATATAGCTAAAGTTTATAACTTTAAGGGTCAGTTCTTCAAAATGCTAATAGCTATCACGGGAGCAATACAGGACACATCACGTTGCATTGTTGCAAAGTGGAAATCAGTTTAGGCTTCTCTTTTTGGCATCTGCATCATTATTCTACCATTTTATTTGCCCTCTGTGAAATGTGAAACTGTTGTTCACTTGTCTTATTATTCTACACTTGTTATATATTATTTTATGTGCATTTTAGAATTTTATTTCCTCCTTCCTTATTTAATGTTTATTACTTTGAACATAGTAATGACTCATTATCTTAGAGAAATTCAAAAATCAATTTAGTGAACTTTATGATCAATTTTTTTGGTACATTACATAATATCCTAAATATTACAGGAAAAGGTAAAGAAGAAATTACCATGCCTCCTAAGTTCCCCTATGTTCTGAACTTCTGACACATGCCCATGTAGTATGCTGATGACAAAAACATAGAAAATAAACAAAATATCTTTATCCTTCTTTTGTTCAGGGTACTGAAAAATCACTTGATTTCAAAAAAAAAAAAAGAGCAATTATTGCTTTTGTTGTGGGAAGAATCTGTCGTATTAGACCCAGCACAGTCACTTGAAATTACTGTATGTTTCATAGAGAAATGATTCTAACAATGATTAACAAAAAATCTTAAAACCAACTTTTTAGAGTCATTTGACTAATCCCATTGGACCCAGATAGACTTCCTTTTGCCTGTTTCAGGAATTTGAGACAAATTCAGCCACCACTTCCATCATGCTAGATGGAGTTGTTTTTTGGATAGTCCTCTATCTCTAGGCAAGCGAATGCATCCACATATCCATTCAGAATTCATTTAGACATCCACACGCATGTGCATGGCTTGCATCACTCCTAGTCACATTAGTTCACCATCCACTAGTAAATCTGAACTCTTTACAAGTAAATCGATGCATGTGTCATGATACATACGGCAGTCATAGCAATTTAGTATGCATTATTCAATTATACTCTAAAAGACTTGGTCAATGTAAAGGGCTGTTGTTTCCATGAGCCCAATGTTGAAAGATGAGAACTAGTTCAAAATTCCTGGGACATTGTTTCATGTTCTGGCCTGTTTTGTTTTATCTTTGTTTCTTTCTTGCTTCATTTTTGATACAGGGTATTTTGTTGTTGTATTTTTCTATGTAGCTCAGGCTGGTCATGGACTCACTGGGTAGTCTCGAGCTTTCAGAAAGCCTTCTGACCTAACCTTTCAAGTGAGGAGATTATAAATGTGCACTGTCACAGCTGGCTTTTCTTCTTTTCCTTGAATACCAGCATTTCAAAAGGACTTGGAAATTCTCTTTACAAACCTGGGTAATGTTGTTTAATATAAGGCCTTGTAAACTTAGGACAACCCATAGACAACTACAAAAAAAAAAAAAACAGCAAAGATACTGCATATTGCATTTTGTATAGGTGAATAAAAGTTTATACTGAATATAATTTCAGGCTGTATAAATGGAGTGGGAAGAGGCTGTGTGGGAGAATGGCTAAGAGCTTAGGTTCAAGTCCCAGTTCTGGTGTCATTTCCAAGATGTGTTCTGCAATTTATGTCATCTTCCTCCAAGAAATAGTAATAAGATTCTTTATAGCAGTAGATTTTAATGAAAGTTGAATGGCATGATGCATACTTGGCACAGAATGGGGGCATTTATGAAACTGACACACTACAGACTGCACCAATGAGGCACCTAATAGGGGCATTCATAAATGATAGCTAATGTTAATATTTTTCGGCCCATAGAAGTTGATTCCCTGGTGCAGGACAGCAAGTTGATCTTTAATCTACTTATAGAAAATCCTGATAGAGTATCTTAGATAAATAAGATGTATTTTGTACAAACAGAAACTTATAGGATTTTGCTGGTACTCATACCTAGGAGGAACCAAGAGCTAACTTCTAGAATTCTAGAATGAGGGAAGCATCAAGGGCAGTCAGCTTGATTATCTAGGTTCAAACAACACATAGCTTTATAAATACCTCAAATCTTTGCAACTGGAAGTTTGATTTTCAGAAACCTCCAGGGATTATGTTGATACACCTTCTAGAACTTTCTAATACTGTATTATTTACCATTTTTCAGATTTCTCCCTTTGCTCTACTGTTTCTCTTTCCTAACTTTGCAGTTACTTGGTAATCATTCCCGTTGGTTCCACCCAGAATTTCTGTCTCATGTGAAGATGATAAGCTTTTTCATTACAGGAGGAGCCTGGCACATGACAGGTTCCACCTAATGGCATGAAAATGCCTATTTGTTTGTTCAGAGAATGACCTTTATATTACAGATTTATTACTGTTTTAAACATGTTGTGAATCATAATGATGGTTAAGTAGTCCATTATCAGTTGAATTAGACACAGGGATTTTCAGAAGAAATTCAGAAAATGCATTTTCATTTTTCTTACAAATTATTTTAATAGCATGATTAGAAGTGCCCTTTTGATAAATATATATTGGTGGTATGTTTTGGATATGCTATAATAATATCATGACTCTGCTTTTTGGGAACTTGTTTTCAGAATGAAATTCCTAAGCAGTGGTTCCCAGCTTTTAAAGGATGGCATGACTTCAGTGTGACTTATTTCTATAGTGAACAGATTTAATTTGTTCTGGCAGGGAATTCAATGAAGCTTGAAAATCCCAGTATTAATCTTATACTACATATTACTTTTATTAATTACTGCTTAATGCAGTGTCAGCTTCAGGTTGAGTAACAGTTGCTCTGGCATTAAAGAGTAAAATCTGTACCTTGCCTAAGGTGGCAGTTCATTTTAAAGAATGACCAGAGCACCTTTTTAAAAATGTTCTGTGTTTTAAAACCTTTATTTTTCATGGTGTGTCTTTGGCAGAGTCTAGTGCTTAGAGGGGTGTGGTTGTGAAGGTTGACCTTATTTTCTGACATCTGCTTTAGAATGCTTTATGAGGAAAATAATTGTGTGTGTTTTTTTCTTAATTCTTTCCCTTCACACTAGTCTGATGATTCCTCTGAAGGAAAACTTTATTAGACCCTTTGATCTTCACTGGTGAGCCTAGTTTATTATTCAATCAGAAACTTTCTAAAAAGAGAGAAACTTTAAAGTGCTTAGTAAAAAAAACAGCGCTGGACTCCAGTGTGGCCATCATAATAGTTTTGAGTTCTCCCAAATCTGTGTGGTCTCCCCCACCCCCACACTTAGTGTGGTAAAATTCTTGACAATTGTTCAAGGAATTAGGCTAAGTACCATTCTTTACTCCTAGGAGAAAGTGTAGATAATAAATTTTTCATTAAGTTCACTTGGTACTTTTGTTGTTAGAAGTAAAAACCAGCTTATAACAGGCATGTGAGCAATTTTCAACCTTTTAAAAAGCCTGATCATGTTTATGTTCATATTTTCTTTGTCCTTGCTAACTAAACAACGCATCCTAAAAGTTAACTTTCGTGAAGGATTTTTGACTCCCAGACCAGTATGTGTTCAAATAAACCATTATTCAAAGGCCAAATGATGGTAATTTTTTAGGGCCAAAAGGCATCAAAAACTGTTTTCTGGCATTCTTATGTGAATACAGATGCCAATGGCACATAACATGAGCATCTTGGATACCCCAACAGACATGGAAACCCCTTTATCATTCAACAAGACAGAAGTTGGTATAGCCAGTGCTATCTGCACACAGTGCAGGAAGAGGGTGTGAGTAGTTGGGCTCTGGCTCATAGACAGAGGTCACAGTGGTCTCCAAGGGGACACTTCATATTAGAACTTCTTGAATCATGTCTTGTTGCTTATTTTCAAAGAAGTGGAAGCTGATACTGATAAGTAATACTCTTACTTAGAGTTATGCCACTTGCTAATGCTAAAGCAGATAGGACCATAGGTTTACTGAGCAAGTTTTGGAATATAACTCGTCCACAGAAACTTTTTACAGTCATTTGTATAAAGCAGCAGGTGAGCCAGTGGTTGAAACGATGTTGTAGACTGGGTCTTGTGTGAAAAACAATTACTTAACTCAGTGATGCTGGCCAGGGAATCGTTCTGAGAGAAGGACCGTGTCTAACATTTTGAGCAAATGATCTGGGTGCTTGAAAGTTCATTGTCCTGTTTTGAAGCTGCCTTGTAGAGCTTGAGGGAAGGCTGAAGAAGGGAGCAAATCACCCTTTTGTATCATAATGGGTGCTCACCAAATACTTACTAGCTGACTAGAATTAGTCTAAGCAGAATGAGGCTATGTAAGCATCTTTTAGAAAACAGGGATCTTGTTTGTGAAAATTAACCATAACCTAGAGCTACTCCTGTTACCAAGTCAAACCTACCAACAAGGCCAGTTTTCGCTAAAGAACATCATGCAGCAGGTAAGAGAACAGTGAACTTGTAGAAGATATAATAGGAGACAAATTTGGTCCTTTTCAGACATGCCCCAAAATGTAAGATGCATGAGTACTAACGAAGGGTATAGCTCAGTGGTAGAGGCCCTGGGTTTGAGCTCCACATGCATGAGTTCTAATGAGGGGCATAGCTCAGTGGTAGAGGCTCTGGGTTTGAGCTCCACTCCATCTGCAAAGGGAGCTAGAAACAGCATTATTTTTTGTCCTATAAAGTAGAGGAAAGGGAAGTGACAACTTTGGGACTCTGAACCAATGTGTTCACAGAGAATCATTTTCCTAAGTTCTGCATATTCACCAGTGTAGGAAGGAGATTCTCTGGTCACCAAAGCCAAGCTTCCTAACCTGGGGACCCTTGATGACGTGGTTTACATGTGTAGACTTTTCTTTTGGGCAAAACATTTATTTCTTTCCACAAGTGCTCAAACTTCAAATTATCAAATGTTGAGATTTGCTACAAAAGATAAAATTAACATCTTTGACTCTCGCACAAGAAATTCATACATAACTGGGAAATCCCACAATCATTTTCTCCAACAGAAATATTTATTAAGCAAGAGTGCTCCCAGGGTTCTTGGCTTACACAGACACCTGGACAAGAGAGGTACAGTTGGCTGACTTCACTTCTCACACTGGCAGTCCACCAGCGGCATTTTTCACATTGGTGGTACCCATGGAAACACCTACAGAGTTTTACCTTGTGAAACCAGGGCCAAATCCTGCTCCTCTTGG
The DNA here is from genome assembly GCA_036365145.1 of Orientallactaga sibirica. NCBI lineage: Eukaryota > Metazoa > Chordata > Mammalia > Rodentia > Dipodidae > Orientallactaga > Orientallactaga sibirica. Next base: position 51,464,950 of record JAEOAD010000004.1, on the reverse strand, counting down.
CAGCAAGTAAGTAACTTTCTTGCCAAATGGGTGTAGGCCGAGATGGTCTTAGTATTGTGGAAGATATGTTTTACTTTTTTTGTAGAGAAAGAAACACATCCACTTTCTCAAAATGTGTTGAGTAAGATGTGTTCAAAGCAGCGCTTTGCTCTCTCAGTTGTCATTGCTTAAACGACCTAGAGTAATGGCTGATCTTCTAATAAACAACCACATCCATATGAACTACTTGTATTCATAAAAATGTTATACACTAGGGCGGGAGAGATGGCTAAGTGGATAAAGGTACTTGCTTGCAAATCCTGATGACCTGGGTTTAATTCCCCAGTACCCACAGAAAGCCTGATGCACAAAGTGGCACATGCATCTGGACTTCGTTTGTAGTCGCAAGAGGCCCCAGCGTGCCCATTCTCTCTCTGTCTCTCTCTCCTTGCAAATAAATAAAAAATATTTTAAAAATATTATGCACTGTAGTTACTGTGCTGTGATTTATTGGAAATTATCACAGTGGAAAAGAGAAGATTGTAGACACACTATTGAGTTCTAATTCTATATGACTTTAAATCCTTGAAAAAAGTAGCGAATTTGGTTTTTCATAGTAGAGCTCAAGAAATTTAATCTTTTTCATCATTCCCTATACCTTTATGTCATTTTCTTTGTCCTCTTTCTCCTAGTTTACAGGTTTGATAGCAGTAAAAGAAACACAAATGTAAATATGATACTGAATTAAACACCAGAACAAAGAATAAATAAGCAACCACCAGTGTACATAGCTTTCCCTGCTGTGTTTAAATGGTGCCTCAGCTCACAGTTTAGAAGCAATGAAGCCAAGATCTTCTGGATTAAAGCTAAGAGCTAGGTAGGGGAAAAAGAGTCTCTTTAAAATGACACTTGGAATGTATTGGCTTATGGGTGAGGTCAGAGAAATGTGAGGTCACCCACTTCTTGGCATTAAAGTGCCCTTTACTTAGTACTGTCCTCACCTTTGCAAGCTACTCTGCATGACTGTGAGTGATCAGTAAACTGGACAAAGAAATTCAGGAAACTAATCTGCAAAAAACTATACAAAGAAAAGCTTTTAGAACTGTGTCTAAGGCTTTGGAAAAAAAAAAATAAGAACTATTCAGATAGTACGAGGCCTGCCAAAAAAAATTTCTTTTAAAAAAGCAATGGCTTAATGATTATTTTATTTGGCAGGAACTGAATACTGCAGTCACATTTTGATTAACAGAATCATGTAAGGGTAGAACATCATAAACCTATCATGGTTTATAAAATCGGGTATGAAATAATTTAATATAGACTAACTTAGTTAACAGTTGCCCACATATTTAAGCACACTTGATTAATGACAGATATTACCCCAAAACAGTAAAATAATATATCAGGATTTTTTTCTCTTTTTTTTTAAAATTAACTATTTATTTATTTGAGAGAGAGGGAGACACATACACACGGAGAGGGAGAGAGAGAGAGGGAGAGAGAAAGAGAATAGGCACACCAGGGCCTCCTGCCACTGCAAACTAACTCCAGATTCATGTGCCACCTTGTGCATCCTGTTTAAATGGGTCCTGGGCAATCGAACCCAGGTCCTTTTGCTTTGCAGGCAAGCGCTTTTAACAATAAACCATCCCTCCAGCCCCTAAGTTCTCTTTTGATGTTGCAATAAAACCTACCCACCATTCATTGAATGAACCACCACTCTCTTTCCTCTTCTATGGCTCCATGGACAATGTGGTTGATGATGTGACTGCCTGACTATTACTGCCCGTTAAACCATTTTCTCCTCCTATCATAGATGAGCCACTCACCAGGGTGTCATTGGTGTGTTTGCAGTGGCTCTAGCCTTATCATTTATTTTTATTTATTTATTCTTTTATTTGCAAGGATATATAGAGAGAATGGGTACCCCAGGGCCTCTAGCTGCTGCAAACGAACTCCAGCTGCATGCCCCCTTTGTGCATCATGCTTTACATGGGTACAGGAGAATCTAACTCCAGTTGTTAGGCTTTGCAGGCAAGCGCCTTAACCATTGGGCCATCTCTTCAGCCCCTCACCTCAACATTTTAATTTGGTAAAGCACCCAGAAGAAACATCAAAATTACTGTCATCTTGGGTAAAGATACAGGAAAAAAAGTCCCTTTTCCCTCACAATCCCACCCTGAGACTCAATTCAGAGCCTGGTGTTTTCTGGGCACTGAGTGGATTTCTGACTAATGTAAGCACCCTCATCTAATAAAGCTCATTAGACGAGAACTTCATTGCAGTGTCATAAGCATTTTGTGCTTGTAGAAAAATTAGTTGAACAAATGCAGAACAGATTATTTCCTTCTTGGAGCAGTCATGGCAAACAGGCCGCCCTGTGCCCCATCGCCATGCAGATAGCCTCATGTGTCTCTATGAAGGCTGCTTCCTGAAAGTGAAAGGATGTTGGTTACTGATATTTGTGATTAAGGGTTACTTTCACTTTGCTTAACTACAACATTAGCAATGCAAAGATTAACCCACTCTCCCAGGTAAAAGTGAACACAGGGACAGAGACGCTACATGGCTGTCACTGGTCATGGGTAACCATGCGCTAAACTCCTCTGTGGAATTAAGATCTATGAGATCATGGGTACCTGAGAAGAGCATCTCCCTACAGAGGCCAGCCCATTGCCATATTAGGAAATACTTGCCAGGCCAATTTCCCTTGCTTTGAAGTTCATTTCTTCCTTCTTCAGGATAGGGAGAACACCCCATAATCTCTCAACTGCCACTCTCCTCCATGCTTTTCCTAGTTGTCTGGCACATTCATAATTCACCACAACGGTGTGATTTTTTTTTCCTAAACTGAATTTGTCTGATTTGTCAACAGGAATTCAGTGTTAATGTACATGGTTCCACACCATAGTTCTTTTTTTTTTTTATGTAGATGTTTTTTGTTGATTAAACAATCAGTTTACTTCCTTACCAGAGTAATTAGGGTTGTCAGATTAAAATGTGGAAGGTTCAGTTATGTGTGAATTTCATATAAACAAAAAATACTTTTGCATAAATATTTCTCACTAATTCAGTGTTATTCATTTCCTTATTATCTGAAATTCAAATAAAACTGGGAGTTGAATTTTTTATTTACTGAATTTGGCAATTCAAAAGTGGCAAATTTGCAAATCACAGAACCTCTTGCTTAGAATTTGGATGGAGATTTATTTATTTATTCTTAACGTGAATTTTCTCTGGTCGTTCTTTAGACATAAGGGCAAAATGTGAAAAAGGAAAGAATTAAACATTAGATAAATGGGATAGTAAGGACTAAATAAACATCAACTGGAACTTTAGGCCACCAAAAGAGCAATATGAACAGGATTACAACATATATCCAAAATTTAGCTTCAGCCATTCTTCCACAAATTGTTGAAATCTATGTTTTTATTCATCCATCTGATTTGTCATTTTAAAATTATATTCTACTTACTTTTACAATTATTTATTTAATTTATACATGTGGGTGTACGTGTGTGTGTGTGTGTGTGTGTGTGTGTGTGTGTGTGTGTGTGTTTACTCCAGGTTCTCTTGCTGTTGCAAATGAATGCCGGTCTGGCTTTTGTGGGTGGCTGGTAAATTGAACCTAGGCTGGTAGGCTTTGCAAGCAAGTGTCTTTCATAATTGAGCCCCAACCCCTGAATTGGTATTTTGGTGAACCTCTTCCTCCTTGTCATCATCTTACATCCTGACATCTGATACCTTTCCCTTTGATCTCTCCATTCTCTTCATCTTCTGAATGACCAGAAATATAGTGAAACAACTGTACTTGTATCTGTATACAGCTAGTGTTATTTCCTCATCACTTTTCTGAGTACATTTTCATAAGTATGTTTCAGAAGCTTCTCAGTCATTTACAGCTAATACAAACATGAAACAAATAGTTCATGTTAATTAAAAATAGCATGCCAATAAGCAAATTTTATTATTTTTTTGCATAAAGTGTTTCCTAATGAAATTTGACAACTACAGATTATGGGAATAGAGAAAAGAGAATCTTAGGCTGAAAATCTAGCAAAGTAAATTTGAATTGATAAATGAAGAAGGTAGGGTGAGTGTGTTAGATAGGAAAGGAGACTAGAATGGAGCTACTAAATGGAGCTGAACTTATTAGGTCTCTGAGTGATTCTCTGCAGGAGTAACTCACTCAGTGGCCTTCTGGTCAGTGCTTCCCTCTGCCATTTGACCAAGAGGTTGAACAATTAAAAGGCAGACACTAAAGGTTGCTCGGTTCTTGAAACCTGTGAGACATACCTACAGTTATTGGACCTTTGTCACTGTAACATCAGAGCACTAGAAAAAAAGATAAGGGATTTCTAGAGCTGCAGTCCAAGAGACTGCCCTGGTCTCTGCATGTCCTTACTTCTGGTTTTCTGCTGTCATCTTAGATGGTGTCAACATTCCGGTATTTTTCCAAAAAAAGTCTCTTTTGCTCATGCTGTATCTAGAATTGGCTTTTGTATTGCTTGTGGGGAAAATGACATTTTTAGGTCAGTTTCTTCTCTTCCTTTGAATCTCATTCAGTCTAACATGGCAGATATTTTATTGGTCAGGGGAGATAAAGCGGTGAATGAGATGAGCATTTGCTGTGACTTCCTGGTGCTTTCAGCCTCTGAGGAAAAATACACCAGATATAGGAGTTGTAGTGTAGAAGTGAAGGACTTCATTCATTCCCTGAGCAAATACTTGCTGAGGCCCCCTTCTGTGCCATCAGAAGAGTCAGAAAACCACGTCCCTGCCCTTCTTTCCTCAAACGAACAAACCTAGAGATACAGAAATAAATGGTGTGGATTTAGAAGGTATTCAGCACTGTAGAAAGAGATTAAAAGGTAAAATAGAAGGTAAAGAACACAGCATAGCTTAGAGTCCAGAGAAATGACAGGTGAGAGGAACTGAAAGATTCTTAGAGATGAGATATCCCCAAGGCCAGTGGTTCAAAATAGGGTGAAGATTGGAGCTTCATTAGAAGGCAAATTGCAGTCACTTAAGAGATTTAAACTACAGGCTGATAGGATCATGTTTGTATTTTAAACTCATCATTCTGCTTGTAACCGGGAAAGCATATTAAGAGCAAACAGCAGTAGATGGAGAGAACAGTGAGGAGTCCATGGGAGATGGGACTCTTGACAGGCGTGTTTCCTGGATTCCACAACGGTAGCTGTGATCACATGGCTGCTAACGTAGTGTCGGTTGTCAGCTTTCATATTTAGAATGAGCTAATGCTTGTCTAGGTTTTCTTTGGTCTTAGTGTCACATAAAGCCAATTTGAAATGTTCACATGAAACATTGGTTTCACTATCTACCTATTTTATGTATGTCTAACTTAGGAAGGAAAAATATTGGCCGGGGTGTTTACAGAGCTGTGTTAGCCACAGGACAGGCATTTGCTGTCATCACCCGCATCTGTATTGTGCAGCTACATGCTGCAGTTCTCAGACTCTGAGAGAAGCAAAACGGGCCACACACAAACCAAGCTGACACCACACTATTCACAGTGTCTTCTCAATAAAGCCGTACTCTTTTCTCTCCACAGGAGATGGATGGCTGACATGAGAGGAACTGTACTCCCCTTTACCAGTCCACTATTCCTAGGCTAGTATTGGGAAGCCAACGGTCGCTTGTCCTTCACATTTTGTTATCACATTTGCCTATGTTCACATAGCATTTCTAAAAGGCTTGCTGCTAAATCAGTTCGGCCTGCAACCATTCTCTTGAGTCGATGGGAAGGATATGCTGTCCTGTCCTTACTTGAATGTTTCCATCTACCTTAGACGCAGATCCACCCAGCGACCTTTGTGCCAGGCTGCCCAGCCTCTTCACGTCTCAAGATCTAGATGGAAATTACATCCAACCTTTAACTCCATTGCTGCAGTTTTTGTCGCTCCCAAATACTTTCACAAAAGGAAGACAGAGATCTCACTTTCCATCTCAACACAAAACTCCCCCTTTCATTCCTGAAGAAAAGAGAAAGGGAGAAAGGAATACCAAGTACCAACTTACGTGACGGTGGGGCATTGTTCCCTGTAGTCAAACTGATTCTTGCAAGGGCCGTCTTGCTTAAGGAGGCAGGAAGGTGGGGGAGTGGAACGTAAGAGAGGATGTGGCTTTTAACTATTCCCTTCGCAGTATCTTATTATAAAATGTACTTTTTAAACGTAGGTTTCCATCTTGCATTATTTTGTGTCTTGGAGTCTCTCCCTTATGAATTACTTTGCATCTTGTTTGAAGTGAATCATTTTAAAATTTATATCCTGTCCTACTTTTATTTCAAGATTCTACTTAAAATATCTTGATGCCTCTTCTCCGAGCTTAGATATGCATGAACATCTTATGCAGTTCATACTCTTTAAGATCAAGAAAATAATAAGCTATCTGAGTACTGGAAGAATGAGAGTTAGGATAGAGATTATGTTCTTGGAAGACTGGACAATGATCTTTCTCCTTGCAGCTATCAGCTATCTCCACAGTTAATAGAACAGTCAGAAGATGAGGATTAATAAAAAACAGGGAGTGACATTAAATTGGGAGCATTTTCTATTTAATAAAGCTGAAGCAGAATGGACACTTTCTCTGTGATAGCAGGGAGCTGTTTTTTTTTTAAATATTTTATTTATTTATTTGAGAGAGAGAGAGATACAGAAATAGGCAGGTAGATAGAGAAAGAGAGAATAGGCACGCCAGGGCCTCCAGCCACTGCAAACGAACTCCAGATGCGTGCGCCCCCCTGTCCATCTGGTTTACCTGGGTCCTGGAGAATCGAGCCTTGAACCAGGGTCCTTAGGCTTCACAGGCAAGTGCTTAACTGCTAAGCCATCTCTCCAGCCCCCCAGGGAGCTGGTTTTAACTCTCTTTTGTGCCATGTTCTCTACTCAAGGAGTCAAGAATACCAGTTACTCAACACATGTTGAGGTGAATGATTCAATGGAAATTAAAAATAAATTCTTATGTCACAAAAATTGCCGTATTTTATGAAAAATCATATGAGGGATGCCCAGAGATTTTGTCTAGAAATTGAGTGCATGGTTCTATGTCTCAAGGGCTGAGGTGGACACACTCAAGGAAAGTAAAAATCCACAGAGAGAGCTGCTGGAACGCAAACTAAAAAACTTTGACAAGTGGTCTTCAAAGTTGAATATGTAGTGGAATTTCTTGGCTGCTTCACAAAAGCAGTGCTGGGCCCAAATTCTGGTTATTTCAGACATGTATGTCTCCCCTGAGAGCTGATGATTTGCATGTCTAACCATCTCCCTCCAGGCTGGTACTGCTGCTAAGCATGCAGATAGAGATAGTGCACTGTAAGAACTATTGAATTAGATCAGGAAGAGCTGGCCCAGCTCTAGGGATCTGAGCAGGCTGCTGCCTCTGTGATCTGCACAGAGAAGGGATGGTTTTAGAGATTTCTGAGAGCAGTTCTGAGATCGTGTAACTGAGTGGGACTCAGAATAATTTTAAGGGACTTGCTTCCTCTTGATCTGCAGGACTGATAGCTGTACTCCCTGCAGCAAGAGAGAGAATGGTTTCATGAACTCACATGAAGGTAAAGTCAGCTGACATAAGTGGAAGATAGAATTCATGGAATAAACTTAGTAATACTCTCAATTAAGTTAACCTAATTTCTCAAAGTATTATATATATATATATATATATATATATATATATATCTCTAATTTATATGTAATCTATCCCTAAAAACAACCTTATGTTGAAAAGAGTTTATGTCCTTTAGTATGTATCAAGGTAAAATGGGAATAGTGGAGAAAGGACAGCTCAGAGTGTAAAGCCCACTCAGGCAAGGCAAATAGTTCAAAAGAAATCATATTCACTGGCCTCTCTCTACTCTTTCCCAAGACAAAGACCCTTAGGAAGTTGCTAGAACATTCACAACAGCTTCAACAACCAGATAGCATGAGGACAAATTTCACCTTGTCATATGGGAAACCACCTAAACTTCAGAGCTGATGTCCTAGGCTTCATTATGCTCAGCTAATTAGAGAGAGTGTGTATGAGAGAGAGAGAGAGAGAGAGAGAGAGAGAGAGAGCGCAAGCATGCACATGTGTGTGGAGGACAATCTTGGGGTGTCAGTCCTTGGGATTCTGACTCATTTTCCAATTGCCATAGATGCATTAGGATTAGAGCCTCATGCTCCACTTTGCATCTGCCTTTATGTGGCTTCTGGGGATCTGAACTCCAGTGGTCAGGCTTGCATCGCAAGCATTTTTAACCACTGAGCCATCTTACCAGCACTAATTGGCTTTCTAGAATGTGAAAACTTAAGCATGTGTTTTTGTATTCCATTTACTCCTTCTTCCAGATGAATTTTGTGCAATATAGTAATCATTTTAGACTTTGGGGAACATTGGCACTTGTTTTCTTTACAGAAGTTTATGGACTCATGTGGATTTTATCTTTGCTAATAAAACATCATATGGTGTTATATCTAATTTAATTATGTCTTTAAAAATAATAGAATCATTTTGGTAACCAAAGGGTCAAAGACTACTGTTTCATTTCATTCCATTTTTGCTAATTTGAAAACAGAGCGGGGGTGGGTGGGAGAAAAGAAAAGTTCATTTCCAGGGAAAACTGTAGCTGAGCTCATATATAAAAGCCACAAAAAAAAAGTGCCTCTGAAGACCTTGGCTACGCAGTCAGTGGTCACATACTTCAATGCTCGGTTGCTCGTTCCTGTTCCAGGTACATGTAACATCGCTGCAGCTATGAGTGGAATTTTAAAGAGAAAGTTTGAAGAAGTGGACGGCTCCTCACCCTGCTCCTCTGTGCGAGAATCCGATGATGAAGTTTCCAGCAGTGAAAGTGCTGACAGCGGGGACAGTGTCAACCCATCCACTTCTAATCATCTCACCCGTGAGTACTGGAACTGTACCTGGAGCCAGTTGCTTCTTTACAGATCGGAATTCTGTCATCTTAGTCATTTTCACTTTTGTGCTTATTGCCAGATGTGCATTACATCTTTTTTTTTTATCCGTGAGATAGAAATATTAACTTCAAATGAAAGAGGCTTGAGGTACCTCATGGATTCTTCATTTAGGTAACTTTTGGCAGTGTATTACTTGGCCGTGTTAACCCATTGAGTCAATGATTCAATGAATTTGGTCCTTTCAGTATTGCTCCTCTTTCAAGGAAGCATGCCACATGCTGAGAATAAATGAGGAGATAGGGAATAAACAAGGTTAGACAATAAACTACATCTTCTCATAACTGTAATAATGCTCTGGGAGAAAGAAAGGCTGCCTTTAGGAATGGAAGGTTTGAGATCAGATGAGAAAGGCTCAGAGAGCCACATTTAGGAGAGATAAGTGAAAACCCCCTCGCTCTTTCCAGAATAGTTAAGTATGCCAAAGATGTGTGTGTGTGTGTGTGTGTGTGTGTGTGTGTGTGTGTGTGTGTGTGTATTTGTGCATGTCTTCTGACTTTGATTTGTTTCTTTGCCTCCAAGTCACATTACACCTTCCTATCAGGCAAGGTAATGTAACGTTGAAAGAATCATGTGAGAAATCCATAAGGTAGTACAAACCTGTAAGCAAGAGAGATTGACTTTAACTGTATGTTTCTGAACCAGGAAGATTTTAACATGTTACAGTATCATGATAGATAGGTGTTAGCATTTTTTTTTTTTGGGGTTGGATTTGTTTGTTCTAATTAGCTGATTTTATTAATGCATGAATCTGCAGTACCAAATTATTTTGGACATGTGATCACCCAAAACCCAATGACTGAAATCTGTTTAAAAGAGTTAATAAAAAAACTGTTGAACATGAAGTGCACTTACTAAAATCAGTAGCCATCCTTTGAGCAATTGTAACTAATTAGAAATGGTGATGCAAGGACAGTTACAACCATGACAGCAGGACAATCACAGACTACATAGCGACAGAGTTACGGTATGATGTGGTAATCTATGATACATTGATATATGCCCTCATGCTGTGAAATGAGTTGGAGTTTTGTGATTCAAAAGAAGAGATATGTTTACCATTTTGGATGCAATACTCGTAGTGATGATAACAATAATATCACCTAATGGTTCTGCAAAGATTAAGCAGAACAAATGACACATGAAGAACTTTGTAAAATGCCACTGTGAAGCACATTAGATTGAAAATGGTGGTGATGCCTAACATTTGCAAGATATGGTCCACTTTATTAATAACTGAGGCTCAGAGAGACACATGTCTTGCCTGGAATCACACAGGATTCGTGTGTGTGTGTGTGTGTGTGTGTGTGTGTGTGTGTACACAAACACATGCCCCATGTCATTGCCTTTATCTTTCTCATTATCTAATTCTCTCTAACTCTCTAACATTGGAAGTATCTTTGAAATATTATTTTTAGTGAATTATAAAAACAATATCTATAGCTACAAATTATACTTCTGCATATAAAGATTAAAAATTTATAAAATCTACCTAGAGAATTTATTATAATACACACACACACACACACACACACATATATATATATGAAGCCATAGATGTTGAAAAGCTATTCCAGATATTAAATTATCCTTCAAAACAAGATAACTCAGTATTTTTCCCTGGTGTGCTTTACCTAGGAAAAGTGAAAATCCTGACCTGTTACATGCAGGAATTTAATATAAAGAAAATGAGCATTATTGAACAATGAAAACAAGAGGGATTTTAAACAAATGGTTGTTCTATTTGAAATTTTGAAAAAGAAGTAACTCAGACTTCCATGACATGACAGAATGCATTCCATGCAGACTAAATAAGTATTTAAAACCCAGGAGGGGTGACGAGATGGCTTAGCAGTTAAGATGCTTGCCTTGAAGCCTAACAACCCAGATTTGACTCCCCAGAACCCACATAATCCAGATGCACAAGAGTTCATGTGTAGTGGCTAGAGACTTCATATGTTCATTGTCCCTCTCTCTCTAATACATAAATTAAAATTTTTTAATTAATAAAAAAATAAAATAAGAAAAAATCATGAGGAATGGGCATGCTTGCAAGAAATTTGATAGTATTAATTATATAAGCTTTGAAATAGTAGGAAAATGTGCCATTGGAAAATATATATTATATTTAATGATATAGAAATATCAAACTTATGAAAGACAATTTATATTGGAAATGCACTTAACAAGAATACTATTGTTTTTAAATAGAATATAAAATACATGTAACTTTTTATATATATGGTGTGCATGTATGCATGCTTGTATGCATGTGGGCACACCTATATGTACATGCATGTGGAGACTGGTGTTGAATGGTTTGCTCCATGGCTCTCCACTTAATTTCCTTGGATAAGGTCTTACTTAAACCCACAGCTCACTGATGCAGCTAGTCTAGCTAGCCACCTTGCCCTGGGGACCCTCTAACTCTGGCTCCCAAGTGCTAAGATGACAGGCAGGCTGACATGCCCTCCTGGCATTTACATGGGTGCTGGGAATTCATACTCTGGTCCCCATGCTTGTCTGATAGGCACTTTATTCACTGAGCTATCTCCCAAGACCCTACATGGAACAATTTTGGGGACAAAGGAGGGATGAGTTCTAATGTATTCCAGGCTGACCATGAACTCATTGTGTTGCTGAAGAATGCCTTGAACTCCTCCTGATCCTCCTGCATCTGCCTCCTGAGTGCTGAGATTACAGGAGTATGCTACCACACCTGGTTCATGGAGTGCTAGGGATTGAACCCAGGACTTTGTGCATGTGAAGCAAGCACTCTCCCACTGAGCCACATCTTCAGTTCCACACATGTAAATTGTTGACAGAAAAATGAAGATGTGTCATAAAGCTAAAAATAAAAATAAAAAATGTGACTAGCTCCTAAAGAATTTAGCAATAATACCAATAAAAAGTAGATTCAATTAAGAATTCATTAATATGAAATCATGCAGATTTAATATTTATGAAGTTAATATTCCTCCCTGTAATACAAATCCAAGCACTAGACGAGAGAGATAGCTCAGTGGTTGAAGATGCTTGCTTGTAAAGCCTGATGGCCTGGGTTCTATTCTCCAGTCCCCACATAAAGCCAGATGCACTAAGTCGTGCATATGTCTCGAGTTCATCTGCAGTTTCAGGAGGCCTTGGCATGTTCTCTCTCTCTCTGTGCTTCTTCTCTCTCAAATAAGTAAACACATAAATATATATATTTTAAAAACCCAAATTACTAGTACCAAAGTGCTGGCAGAAGTCACAGTACATATCATAGATACATATGTCTCCATTAATGGTAGTGAAATTTAGAAAGTACTCTGTCAATGTAGTAGCCATAGTGTTCTTAATTCTGTACTTCTCAAAATTTATCTCAAGGGAGAAAGATCAAAATCAAGAGAAAAAGTATGTAGGTGAAAATGTTGATGTTTAATACTAGTATTAGAAGACAAGGAAGATGGGCTTGGGAGGGGGAGGATGGTAGTATGTCCAAGAGTGGGAAAATGATCCATTCAGCTCTAGTTACCTATTGACAAATTTATCTTTACTGTAGTCATGAAGGCTTCACAACAACCTGTACACCAAAAATTTTTTGAAAGATAATGAAATAAGTGATTTAATAAAAATACATTTTAAGTTAATAGTCTTCTTTGTTCCCTATGTTTACATTATGGAGGGAAAAAAATGAAATAGGAAGGCTGGAGATATGACTTAGCAGTTAAGGCGTTTACCTGCGAAGCCAAAGGATCCTGGTTTGATTCTCCAGGACCCAAGTAAGCCAGATTCATGAGGGGCACATGCATCTGGAGTTCATTTGCAGTGGCTGGAGGCCCTGGCATGCCTATTCTTTCTGTGTCTGCCTCTCTTCTATCTCTCTCTCACTCTGCTTGCAAATAAATAAATAAAAATTTTAAAATGAAATGGAAGGAAAAAAAAAAAACATCAAAAGCAAAAGTTCTCCCTAGAATATTCACTGTATAAAAGACCTGAGCATTTATCCACTGCGACAATGGTAGTTAGAAAGGTTTGATTGTTCTAAAAATGTATTTAAAGTTACTTGCTGTTCTAGAAATCAATATATAACATTTTAGGAAATGTTTTCTTGGGGATGGGGCTGTAGTTTAGTGATAAAGTACATGCTAAGCAGGCACATGGCCCTGGGTTCAATTCCTACCACCAAACAAACCAACAACTGAAAATAATTTCTTTTTTATTTGAACTAGATCTTCCGTTTGTTTATTTGAGGCAGTGTCTCATTCTAACCCAGGCTGACTTGGATCTCACTCTGTAGTCCAAAGCTGGTCTTGAACTCACAGCAACCCTCCTACCTCTGCCTTCTAAGTGCTGGGATTAAAGGTATGCACCACCATGCCTGGCTAAGTAGATCTTCTTTTTTTTTAATATATTAATTAATTAATTAATTTGAGAGTGAGAAAGAGGCAGAGAAAGAGAGAGAGAGAGAGAATGGGTGCACCAGGGCCTCCAACCACTGTAAATGAATTCCAGATGCATGCGCCCCTTGCGCATCTGGGTTAGGTGGGTCCTGGAGAATAGAACTGGAATCCTTTGGCTTTGCAGGCAAATGCCTTAACCACTCCGCCATCTCTCCAGCCCTAACAAGATCTTCTTGATGCAAATCTAAAATTGTAATTCTTCACAAATATTTTTGACAAACCTAGTTCTTTACCCTACATTTATACTGTCAGAATGAAAATGATTCCCTGTCTTGAAGTAAAAAAAGAAATTTTATGGCAATAAATTTGTGTAGCATTATGAAATAATTCAGATTCTAGATATTTGACAATGTAGTTACCTATATTTAAATCTTATTAGGCTGGGGAAATAGCCAAATCAACAAAGTGCTAGGACCTGAGTTCAGATCCCGAGCACCTATGGAAAAGCTGGGCATGGTGGCACGCACCTTTAATCCTAGTGTTGGGGACATGGAGACAGGGGTCCCAGGGCCTTGCTAGGTGGATCATTAAGAGACCCTGTCTCAAAATAGAGGGAGACACACAACATTGACCTCTGATGCACACGTGCGAGCACACACACACACCAACACACATATACACAGACATATGCAAATACATATCCACATGCACCCACATACATATACACACATGTACACCATATGCACATATAAAAAGACATGTCTCATCATGGTTATCTTTCCAGTTTAAAATACTCTTTGTGCTCAGTTCTTCACAATCACTAACAGATTGTATACTGTAACATCTTGTTGTTATCTCACATACAGAAATTTATTAGATTGTTTGCTATATATCAACAGCTATGGTAGTGGAAAATTTTATGCTATTCTAAGCTTTCTGTTAAGATATCCAGTTTGTCGCATACCACATTATGATAACAGCAGCTTCAAAAATGTAAATTAGTAAGAATGTGTTGGCTTTTTCCTTGAACTTCTAAATTTTGCTAGGCAACTGGCACACTTACCAGTGTTCAGCCAAGGTCATGGCTTGTGCTTTCCCTGAAATAAAAGCAGCAGATTCCGTGGGACTGGGGAGCGCTTTGTTTCCCCAAATCCCTATGGCTCTTTAGCCATTCAGTCTGTCAAAATGAGCCCTACAGAGAAACGCCAGGAATGATTTTTTCCTACCCTCTCAAGGTTCTTGGCACTTCAACAAGTAATGAGAAGCTGTGAGGTGAAACGTGGTCCCCAAACAAGCACATTATTTTTCCTGCAACAGTGTTTCAACAATAAATGTATAGTGTATAGGAAATGAAAAGGATGAACTGCTTAAAGCACACATGAAAGCAGTAGTGGATGCCTTGCACAGTGATAAGACTGTCTTATTCACAGAGCACTTACACACTCTCAACTTCTCTTGATATACAAAAAAAATAGTTGTTCAATTAGGAGTTGTTAAAAGGAGAAAATAACAATCAGATTTATTTATCATCATCTCAAGGACTGAAATTGTCTCTCCCTCCCTCCTTCCTTCCCTCCCTTTCTTCCATGGCCTATCTTCTCTCTGAACACTCAAGGTTTAAACACATGTCAAAGATTTTTACTCTCTCACTCTTTTCCACTGATTTTATATTTCTGAATGGGATTTGACATCAAGAATCAGTAGAAAACAGATTTTAAGGTGAAACTTTATGGGAAATATGAGTGTCACATACCTGTTGTTTTCTCTTTATTAAGCAATTAACATACACTGAAGACCCAGACCCAGCCTCAGTGAATGTGCTGCGTCTTACACTGCAGGCTCTCTGTGGGACCTTCCAGCCCCATCTGCATGACAGACTAAGTACTAAGTGCACACTGGAGGTACCATGATGGGCACATCTCCTCAGTACTGTGATATTGTGTTTTGAAATTATTTTGAAAAGACAATCATCACAATTTATCCTTGAATCAATTCTTTGGTTCCATTTTGCAGAATTGGGGAAGCATTTAGATAGACTTTTCAAAGCAGGAGACAGAACCCATGACTCTCAAAAACTTTCTACCCTGTAATAATGACTCTGAGAGCAACAATTCACAAATGTCATAGATTAGGTAAACTAGGAAAAGATAAGCAGCATAGATAATGTCTCCCGTGCAATGGTACTGTGACATTAAGAGATCCCCCACCCCTTATTTTGAAAAACAACCAGTCAGCACAGCCTTCTAGAAGCCTGCAGATCCTCTCTAAGGTCATGTCCAAATCTGAGCCCAAGACATAAACCACTTGAATCATTTACTGGTAAGTTTAGTTGTTAGAGGTAAGGGAGTGAAGGGCAGGGGTTAATTATGAGTGGATAAAGATAGATATGAGCTAGATATCATTTGGGAAATCTTCACTTGAGTATTCTATAAGCTCTGTCAACTGATGCCGTGGCACTGTGTGTTGGTCACTTCTTCTGGGAGACCGTGGAATTCAATATGACATATCAGAAATGTACTAACTGTCTCTTTCTCTGACCAACTGAGACCACCTTTAGGCTGAAATGTCTTTCCCTCTGCCTCCTAATCTGTATTTAAAATCTGTGTCTGCTACAAGGTTCATATCAAATGTTTCTTTCTTTGAGAAAACTTCAAGTCTCCTTGCAGTCAGTCTCTTTCCCTCTTCTTCAGAAAGCACTGGTCCCTCTCAGCATTCACAGCCATCAGCTGACTTTCTCCTTTCTATGTCAGTGTTCCCCACCCAACTTAGTGATGACAGTAACCATGAGATGGCTCACTGAACATGCTGGCATTGTATTTTCTTGTCCTCTTCAATTAAGGAGTTTGTACCTCTGCTCAATTCATGACCATAATTAGCACTCCATGTAGTAACTTGAGAACTTTTCTTTGAAATACCAAATTCCTATATTCCAAATTCAGACTTCAGCCCCCTCTTCTTCCACTTCCTTCCTCCCCTGCCCCCTCAACTACTTCATCCTGGGTTTCCCCCCACATAGCACCAAGCACTTTGTGTGTGTGTGTGTGTGTGTGTGTGTGTGTGTGTGTGTGTGGTGATTGTGATTGTGTGATTGAATCCAGGCTCTCACACATGCTAGGGAGCCCTCTGCCACTGAGCTATGTCCCTGTTGAGTTGCATATCTTCAGAGTTGTCACTTGGTCCATGACTTCAATCTTATATTTTCTTTGGAGAGCAGGACACTTAATAGCCCCCTCCCTGTGGTAATTTGAATGGATGTCCTTTAGTAAATTCAGAAGTTTTATTAAAGTTTCTTGGATTTTCAGCTGCCTCGTTGGAGGAGGTGTTACTCAGGGTGTACCCTAGGATCCAGCCGTAAGATGTGTTTGGAGAATTGCAGCCTAAGATAGGCCAAGTGCTTGAGCTTTTTCTGGAGTTCTTGAAGTGTACTTGCTTGTGCGGGTGGTGCCTAGCTTTTGGCTTTTCTCTCTCTCTCTTCTTGGTCCTGTTAAAGGGGGCCAGTTTCCACCATTATGGAACTTCCCCTGGATCTGTAAGCTTCATATAAATTTCTTTACTCCCATAACTGTGCCTGGCCTGGAAGTTCATTTCAGCAAACTGAGGTTGTTTAATAAACTCTCCAAAAATCTTTATTCTATAACTTTCACTCCTTAACAAGTTTCCATTAAAACATCTGAAAATGGACCTGAGAATGGATTAGTGGTTAAGGCACTTGCCTATGAAGCCTAACAACCTTGAATCTCCAGGTCCCACATAGCCAGATGCACAGTGATGCAAAGGTGCAATGTCACACATACGCACAACGGGGCACATGTGTGTGGAGTTCCATCCCAGTGGCTGAAGGCCCTGGCACATCCATTCTCTTCATCTCCCTCTCTCTTCTCTCTCTCTCAAAATAAACAATTTTTTTAAAAAACCTGAAAACTTTAAAGGCATTTCAGTAAGAATTAAAGGAAACCTTGTGTTTTCAAAATCAACTGCTCATTCTTGCCATGCAACCATCCTTCTAGGTATCTAGAGTCAATTTTCTTTCCCAGCTCAAGTCATCCAGTTTGTAATTCTCTTCAAGTTAAATTTTCTTTTGCTTCCTACCTCATATACAGCTGGTCTCATCACCATCTTGCATTCTGCTTTCATATACCCTTGTGTTAATAAGCAGAACACTCAAACAGAATGTAGGAGGAATGACTTTATGCTCATGGAAGGCAACAACAATGTCTGTATGTGCCAACCAACTAGTAATCACATAATACCTTCATAGAACTGGGTGAATGGATGGACACTAATCAGCATTCACTACCTGCCACTCACTCCTGAACTAGTAGGAGCCAAGAGCATGAAAACAAACAGGACGTGACCCATCTTTCAAAGAAACTCAGTCTAATTACACTTTAACATTTTTCTGACACTTAATGTATAGTTTCACATCATAGCTATTGATGCAAACATCTCGTTTTATCTGGATTTAAAAATATATTTTATTTATTTATCTATTTATTTATTTATTTGAGAGAGAGAGAAAGAGAAAGATGCAGAGAGAAAGAAAGAATGGGCACACCAGGGCGTCCAGCCACTGCAAACGAACTCCAGACATGTGTGCCCCCTTGTGCATCTGGCTTATGTGGGTCCTGGGGAATTGAACCGGGGTCTGTAGCTTCACAGGCAAATGCCTTAACTGCTAAACCATTTCCCCAGCCCTTATCTGGATATTTAAAGAGCTTTTCTATATATTCTTCCCATTACTTGGATTGACTTTGGTTCAGTTATTGTTAAATACTTCTGAAATAAACATTCAGTTTCGTAATGGCTTGTCTTTTTTTTAGTACAATTTAATCTCATCAGTTAAAGAAAAAGAGGCATTGATTTTAGGACTTAGTAGTGTCATGGACGTTGGTGGAAGTGCACATGAATACACAAGATAACAATATAATACTTTATGACTTTGATGGGTGTTATTGTGACATACGCAGATCCTGAATTTGCAGTTATCATATCCAAAGATGTGTAGTGTTGACGTGTGTTTTAAATAGGGCTCCAATGTAATTATGCATTCCTCACAGGTCCCTGCCTGGTTTCATTTGCTTATCCATAGCTTTCCCAGGCAGAAGCATCCCAGCTAATTGGATGCTATGCAGCTGTTTATGCAGTAGCTGCACAGCACACTTGAGGGATCCGCGTTGTCACCTTCACCGTCCTTTGAGTCAGCTATGGGAGAAAGGCATTAGGAAGTCAGATCATTAACATCATGTAAATATGGTTAATTTAGTTCTGGTTTGATTTGTTTTAAATTCAAGATGAGGACCAAACATTTAGCTTTCATAAATGGTAACATTAGATTTAGCTTTTTATCTCAGTCTGCTAAGACTTATTTGAAGAATCTTTTTTTTTCTTCGTATATACTTGCTCTTTTTCCATGATCATATTCTGTATTAATGTATCTCAAATCTACTCATTTATCTCCATTTGCATTCCTGTACCCATCTGCATAGCTGGCACGTCCCCTTTGTTCTACCACACAAGCCTTCCGGATTCTCTCCTTCCGCTCTTGTTTCAGCCTTAGCCTCCTCTCTATGCACAGTCATTCAACCACATTGAACTTGGCTCACAGCCATGGTTTCCAAAGCGTTCCATAGCACCAGATGATCACACCTGTGCTCTCCTGCATTCCCTGCACCCCAAACCCTAGCCACATGGACCTTCAGGAGATTCTGGGAACATAACAAACCTTGTACTAAGATCCTGTTTGGAATGGGCTTCTCATGGTCTTCTCCCTGTATTTCATATTTGAGCTTCTACATCAGTTCTTTATACCACCATCCTTGGTCCCTTCTCTAAGGTATGCAGGTCCACAGTCATCTTTTCCACATACAGAAAAAAGTGATAAGTATCTTGAATGATCATCTAGCCAAGAAAAAGAAAATTGGTAAACCAAGGTTGAAAAAAATTGAAGATGTGTGCTTACTATATTGTTCTCTATATTTAATATAATTTAACATTTTTTATAATACATAAAATACATGTGTAGGTCCAGCTTGTTTTAAAATTCCTTTGAAAATTGCTGGGTGTACTGGCATATATATTTAGTCCTAGCACTTGGGAAACTGAAGTAGGAGTATCTCCATGAGTTCAAGGCTAGCCTGGGGCTACAGACTGAGTTTCGAGTCAGCCTGGGATAAAGTGAGACCCTATCTCAAGTAAAACTGAAACAAAACAATTTTAAAAAAAAAAAAAAAAAAAAAAAAGGGAGTCAGGAGATTACTCAGTGGTTAAAGGCACTTGCTTGCAAAGCCAGCTAGCTTTTTTTTTATTCTCAGTATGCTAAGCCAGACATGGCATATGATTCTGCTGTTTATTTGCAATGATAAGAGATCCTGACATACACACACACACACACACACACACACACGAATAAATTAAAGAAATTAAATCCCTATGAAAGAATAATGACCTCAAAAAGGCTTAAGTAGATTTTGAAAAAGAAGAAGAAAGGGAGGTCTATGTTTATGCTAACTGATATTGTCACTTAAAATGTGAAAATAGATAACACCCCCGGAATTAGTCCAAGTCTGCACATGTACCCTATAGTGAGCTTAGAAACAAACCCACATTGAAATGACAGTTTGGTATGTGACAGAGGAGATATTGCAAGGGAGTTGAGAAATAACTGACAACCTCATTAAGTGACTTTAAAATAAAGGATAAAATTAGAATCCTGCCTCACTCCTGAGATTAAAAATGAATTCTCAGTGTAGTAAAAATCTAAATGTAGGGCTGGAGAGATGTCTTAGCAGTTAAGTCATTTGCCTGCTAAGCCAAAAAACCCAGGTTTGATCCCCCAGTACCCATGTAAACCCAGATGCACAAGGTGGCACATGTGCTTGGAGTTCCTTTGCAATGGCTAGAGGCCCTGGTGTGCTCTGTATCCCTCTCTCTCTCTCTCTCTCTTTCTTTTTCTCTCTCGTAAATACATAAGTAAAATACTTTTTAAAAAAGATCTAAATATAAAAATATCAAAACGATAACATTTGTGGGAAATATAAGAAAACATTTTTATATTAGGAAAAGGACAAAAATTGAAGAATGAAATATGATATTTCAGTATATAAAACTAATATATGCAAATATACCATCAAGAAAGTGAAAAGATGGGCTATGAGAAGGAGATACTACAAGATATTCTGTAATGATGAATTTGTATTTTATATAAAAATAAGAAAAAACTAATGTAATCAAAATGGGCATGGAATATACATATATAATGCACAGTGCAATCAGATTATGAACAGCTCTGTAAGGAAATTAGTGAAATTAAAATTGAAAGAAGACACCATCTCTCAGATACTATATCATCAGATTAGCTGAATTTAAAAAAAATTTTTTTATATTTTATTTTTTATTTATTTGAGAGAGAGAGAGATACAGAAATAGGCAGGTAGAGAGAGAGAGAGAGAATGGGCGCGCCAGGGCCTACAGCCACTGCAAACGAACTCCAGATGCGTGCGCCCCCATGTGCATCTGGCTTACGTGGGTCCTAGGGAATCGAGCCTCGAACCGGGGTCCTTAGACTTCACAGGCAAGCGCTTAACCACTGAGCCATCTCTCCAGCCCCAGATTAGCTGAATTTAAAGTTTGACAATATCACATTGGTTTTTCTTTTCCTTTCTTTTTTCCTTTTGCATGGGCATTTGTGTGTGGCATGTGTGAATGTATGTATGCATGCTCATATGTACGTGGGTGCATGTGTGTTTGTGTGCCTGCATGTGCAAGCAGGTGGAGGCCAGAGGTCAACAGTGGGTGTCTTACTTGCTCACTATTGCTTTTTGAGATAGTCTCTCTGGCTGAACCAGGGAATCAGCCAGTTGAACTAGGCAAGCTGGCGAGTAAGTCCTAAGAGTCCTCTCATCTCTACTTTGCCAGCACTGGACTTACATGTACATGCTGCCACACCCAGTATTATATGTGGATGCTGGGGATTCGAACTATGGTCCTCATGTTTATGCAGCAAGCACTTTATCCAGTGAGATATCTATCCAGCTCTCATATCATCATTCACAAGTAAGCTGAGGCAAGAACCTTCCTAACATTGGTGTGAGAGTTAGGTAGTATATCACCTAAGTAGCCCTGACATTAAAAAAAAAGGGGGGGGGGTGGCTGGAGAGATGTCTTAGTGGTTAAGTGCTTGCCTATGAAGCCTAAGGCTCGATTGCCCAGGACCCACACAAACCAGATGCACGAGTTGGCACATGCATCTGGAGTTCATTTGCAGTGGCTGGAGACCCTGGTGTTCCCATTCTCTCCACCCCCCCCCCACCTCTTTCTCTCTCTGTCACTCCCAAGTAAATAAATACAAATAAACAATTAAAAAAAAAAAAGACCAATTAATTGTCCATCCATATAGCATGACCGAAGCTGTAGTCTGCTGTTTAGTGATAGACTGGACACAGAGTGAATAATTTTAAACAGACACATGTGTGTGCACGTGCGCATGCGTGCGCGCACACACACACACACACACACACACACACAGTTAATTCCATAGTTTGGTAGAGCAGCACTAGCTTAAACAGATAGAGGTAATAATAAATGTAGGTGGGTTGACACTAAACAGTGCAGTAAAGAGTTGACGATTGGCCTGGGGTGTTTAAACTGCTTGCTCATTTGTAATTATAAGAGAAGCAGGCTAGGTAGATGCAGTTGGTAAAGTGCTTTCCTTCCATTCAAGAGGGCCTGGGTTTGATCCCCAGCACTATAAAAACTGGAAGTCATGGCACATACTGTAGAAGACAGCTTCAGGTTCACTGAGATGAACTTCCAGACCAGGCACAATTATGGAGGAAGGGATATTATTTACTGAAGCTTACAGATCCAGGGGAAGTTCCATAATGGCAGAAGAAGCTGCCTGCTCTTCACAGGACCAAACACAGAGAGCAAAAGCAAAACCGCTCAGGAACTCCAACTAGGCACACTTTTCATATCTTTAGATTGAAATCCTAAACCCACCACCACACCTTAATATCTGCCCAGTGACACTGCCTCCAGCAAGGTGGCTGCAGATGTAAACTATAAACTAATAAAACACTGAATATATTGGGGGCCATCTATTCAAACTATCACACATACCTTGCAATCACAGCACTCTGAAGGTAGATGCTGGAGGATCAGAAGTTCAGGGTCATACTGAGGTACAGAGAGAATTCAAGGCCAGCATGAGCTACAAGAGATATTGTCCCAAAATGGCAATGTTAAGTAAATAGGGCAAATATTAATATCCATTAAATAGGAGCATTAAGTAAATTTTATTTTCTGTAAGTTTGTAACATTTGTATGGGTTTAAAAGGGAAATTTTAGATTTTGTTACATAAGTTTTAAAAGAATGACTATAAATGCTTTACATACAATTCTAGGAGAAAACCCAATAAATCAATCCACTGCTCTTGCCCTCACTATTTTCTTTTTTAATAATTCCTCTCTTTTAGTCTTCATAATTAAATATCACATTTGCAATAACATTGTATGTTGGTTACTTTCAAGTTTCTGTTTTGTTTACGTATGTTTTCCTATTGTAGGAAGGTCAGAAGAGACCTATAGCCTAATGTTAGAACCTGCCAAGTTACACATGTCATTAATCAGAACTAAATGTAACAAATTCATTTAGACAACTTCTCTCGTCCACAGTGATAATCAAGCAATGTTATTCCGGTGAAATCTTATCAAAAAATTCTTTGCTCAAGTTCTCAGATGTAGCAAGCCTAATCCCCTCCAGTGTTAGCTCCTTGTCCCACAGACATTGGGAAAGTTCACCTGTGGGAATTACTACAGCATTTACAAAATAGGCTTTATGCTCTCACGTGATTGTAAATGCTGTGTAATATAGTTTTACCTCCCCCTCCCCATGCATTAAAACAGACCATTGTTTCTTTAGATCCTTATCAGGATCATAGTTGTCTTTTGTTAGGGAACCCCTGTGAAAGAAAAATATTTAGTTCTACTATGATTTTCTTTCCCTAGTACATCAGTTGAATGTGAGAATGTTATTCTACTGTGTATTCATTTAATTTGATACAATTGAAAAAGTCACAACTGGGTCTCTAGTGTTAGTTCTGTAACTAAAG
Source organism: Orientallactaga sibirica (assembly GCA_036365145.1). NCBI lineage: Eukaryota > Metazoa > Chordata > Mammalia > Rodentia > Dipodidae > Orientallactaga > Orientallactaga sibirica. The sequence continues at coordinate 51,441,499 of JAEOAD010000004.1, read as the reverse complement.
GTAAAATTCCAATTTTAGTTCAGTTACAGTTATCTTTGACTACAATTAAATGATGTAGTTAACCTTTTTCTTTTTAAAAAAACATTATTTGTTTGCTGGGGAACAGAGAGAGAGTGTGTGAGAAAGAGGAGAAATGGGTGCACCAGGGCCTCTTGCCACTACAAACGAATTCCAGACGTGCCACTTTGTACATTGGGCTTGACGGGGGTACAGGGCAATCGAACCTGGGCCTTCAAGCTTTGCTAGTAAGCACCTTTAACAATGAGCCATCTCTCCAACCCATGTTTCTTTATTTATAAAATGGAATAGGTTGATTTTAAAGTTATAATTAGCTTAAGATTTTAAGAAAGCCCTTTTCCCTCCAATTCTAGTATGCTTCTTAGAGTTTATTTCATCTGAGGTATTTGGAGTTTCATATCTGAAGAAAACATTGTGTTCTCAATGTTTACTTCTATGTGCTTACAGGTTTCGTGTACCCATACAGAAGCCCAAGAGAATATATCTTAGAGATTCCACAAAATGGAAATTATATTAATTATTTTACTGTATTTTGTTTTAGGATATATTTTTTTAAATTATTTATTGCTTTGCATGTGTGTTTGTATGTTTGAGGCACAGGTGGGAGCAGTGCGCCAACTGAATGATTTTCTGGCTTTATGTCAGTGGTTGGGGACTTGAACCCAGGCCAGCAGCTTTGCAGTGAAGTGCCATTAATCACGGAGCCATCGCCCCAGACCTTCTTTTGGCTATCTTCAACAAGTAACAAACTCCAAATGTAGTAAAATAGTACTGTGAGAAAAGACAGGGAACTCAGTCAAATTAAAGGATACTGGTTGGAATAAGGAATTATATGTGTGTTAGAACACTGCCAACAAAATTCATGAAAGGTAAGTAGAATATTGAGGTACCCAGTGACTTTGAAACACTATTCTCCTCTGAGTTGGGGAGATGGCTCAGTGGTTAAAAGAGCTTCCATGAAACACAGTCCCCAAGGCTGTTTGAAGCTAGAGTACAGATTTTCATGATGGACCCTGACATGACCACAGAAGAATATTAGAAAGTTTTCTGAAGCAAGTCACAAAATGAAGAACTTGCAGGAATTGTTTATTTGTTTTTAAAACACGTAGCCATCCAATATTGTGCATTACTTTGTGAAAAGCTAATTATCTAAGTTGTTGAGGACTTATCTCAGTGGTAATGTTGGACAGTGATGCAAGATCTAACACCAAGAAAACAATTCCACAGAAACAAAGTATCTGCATTTGTCAGCTGGTTCTGAGTTATTATTGTAGAACTCACCCTTCCTTGTTGCTGCCGATGCAGGCATTTGTGCAGTGTGTGTTAAGAAGTGTTGTCTGTGAAGTTTCTCCTGTCATATTGCTGAAAACTCTATCATTAACATGTTCCCCCTGGGATGATCCTGGGCCTAGAGATAGCTATGTATTTAATAGTTCTAAATGTACTACTATCTCAGTCAGGAAACCCAAACTCTCATTTAAAAAATAAATAAATAAAAAAGATCTAGTTAGAGGCAAGTATTCTAACTTCTCTGATTTTAGCTTTTCGTATAGAAGTACTAATAAATTAAATTGATTGAATATAGGCAGAAATTTTTACTTATATCCGATATTTAATTAACACCCCTAAATGTTACTAAGGGATGGCTGTAGCCAAAGTGGTGATGTTTCCAAGAAAGGACAACAATAAACTTTTCTTAATAGCTATTCTGAAAAACAAACTTACAGAGTAAAAACAATAAAATAAAATGGCCTGAGACGATCAAGATAAGTGACCCAAACTGACATGTCTTTAGATGCAGACAGATCACATAACAGTGAGTAGCAGGCAGGTGCGGGGCCAGAGGGGAAGAATCATAGTAGCTATAAACATAGAAATAGTCACTGTTTGTTCTGTCCATTCTTGTGGAATTAACTTTTCATTAATTTGGAATAATAATTGCAAGAGTGAGAACAGGCATTTATTCAACTTTCCTTCATCGCCGAATGGGAGGGACTGCACTGCCATTGCCTTAATTAGCCCATGGGCACCTCATGTCTTGATGGATTTTAATAACCTGCTCACTACCATGATGCTAATAAGCAGTTTATCTGTCTATGGATCCAGGGTACATCTGACTCAGGACCCTGTTTTTTTTTTTTTTTTTTTTTTTTTTTTTTTTTTTTTTTTTTTGGTAGGGTCTCACTCTGGCCCAGGCTGACCTGGAATTAACTATGTAGTCTCAAGGTGGCCTTGAACTCACGGCGATCCTCCTACCTCTGCCTCCCGAGTGCTGGAATTAAAGGTGTGCACCACCACGCCTGGCTGGACCCTGTATTTTAACATTGTTATATTACCGTTGTTTCCTACAATGACTGTTTAGAAAAGCAGAATTATTCATCCGTATTCTAACATTTCTTTTAGATTCAGAAACATAACATTTTATATCCAGTTTACAAAATATAGTACGTACACACAGTATAATGTAGTATAGTGTAGTACAGTACAGTAGTATATAGTCTCAGCTTGAGAGAAGTTCAGCACATTAACTGGTGTCAAATCAAAGGTGTTATATTTGCATCGTAATTGTTTCATGAACATTAACTGGATTGGTATCATGAACTTTTGTCTAAGTGTCATAGCTGACAGAAACTTGGCCTTGGAGCTCTTGAATTTTTCTGAGGCAGAACTACCATTTTCTTTTCCCTTTGACAAGATACTTTCTATCTTCTCAAGTGAAAGGAAGAAAGGAGGAAGAGTAGCTGACACGACTGAGTGGGTAAGGCTGGCCAGTGTGGCACCTCTCAGCCAGCCTTCCTTCCCTTACAGAAAGTGCTCAAGAGCCGTGGAAATACGAGTGTTTTGGCAGCTGCCTCTCTCTTGATTGACTGCATTAGGCTTTAAAAATACCTATGGTTCATTAGCGTCAGGCGTTTGCAGAGCGCTCGTGTAGACCTCCTTAATAAAAGCGTGTGAGAGCTTTTATGAGCTCTCTCAAGATAGGGTTTATGGGAAATCACACAGCAAGTGTTTGCTTGATGCCTTTTAGATTCATTCCCTGAACTCTAGACACTCTCAGAGTATCTATGAAGTGTGACTTTTGTGAAAATGCCAGAGCCGAGAAATAAACGTTGGCATAGTGTTTCTGGAATTTTCTCTATAACACTTATCAAGGGCAATTTGCTAGAAGAAATGGGTACTAACAGGGTGCTCAAAGCTTCAAGAAGAAAGAGGTAAGGAAGGAGAGAAAAGACGATGCCTTTGAATGGATTGAAAGTATATACTTACATCCTCAGAATATGGGGATAAGGAAGGAAAAGAAACAGCAAGCAGAGGGGAGTCTCTGGGTGGAAACTGCATGGCTCCAGCACAAAGCACCAAACAAGAAAGTGGGTAATAAGTAAGAGTATGAATTATAAGCCTATCACTGCTGTTCCAGTTAACAACTCTTCAAGTTTCAGTATCAGACTGAAGCTCTTCATTCAGGCTCATAATCAGGGTGGGTTTTTCATCTCAAATGGTGAAAGAATAGGTAAAAGTTTTCAAAAATGATATTGCTCTCATACTTGACATGCATTCATATATCTACCACTTATTCAATCATATGGCATAGGTACATTTTAACCCTCATTTTACTGAACTTTCAGGAAGCTTCATAACTTTCTACTATTAAATGGTGGGGCCAGATTCAAGCCCAAGCCAGCATTACTTCAGTATCTGAACTTTTAGTGCTCTAGGTACCTGGCCAATGAAGCCTTATTTATCTTCTCTGAAATACAGTTCCCATGCAAGGCATTATTTTAGTGCTTGCAGAATTCTATGTGTGTAGTGTTTAATTTTCCAAGTATAAAATAAAATCTTTGTCCAATTATGCAATTCAAGAAAATCTTCACTGCATAACTTGTATTTATATTATTGAGAAAATAAAGATGTTTATAATTTAATGCATTTGTTCTTGCCCTCAAGTTTATGCTGAAAAGATTATTTCTATAAAGATTTACCTTAAAAAATAAAAATAAATTAAAAAAGATTTACCTTAATATTGCTGAGGTACTGTGTATAAGATCAGAACAAAATTCTTGATCAGTGTTTCACTGGGACCCTCTATTATGTTCATATTAACTCACCACTGTATGCTTACATTTTTAGCATCTTTATTCTTTTGAAATCCTGAGAACAAAATTGAAGTGTGATGTGGCATTTGGTTTACTTTAAGAAGCATCTTATAACAGATTCTGATCAAGCATTGTGAGGGAGCAACAGTGGCAGGAAGACAGGAGCTAAGAACTGACAAATTGGACATTTGCATATATTGCACTAAAACATATAATTTTATAGTAAATATTCAGAAATCCTTGCTACCATTTACCACTTCTGCTTGTCCAGAGCCGACTTAACAGACCACATATGTAGAATTAACGTGGCCGACAAACTGCAAGTCAGAAAAATTCTAACTGTGGTATTAAAGGAGAGCCTTAGTCTTGAAAAGCCATTGACTTAGCTACTAAAATCTGATTTACTCACTATGCCCATCAGGCCTATTAAGGGAGACATTCAGTTCTTAATGCCCCTCTAGATGTTTCTGACACCCACAGATAGATGACTTTGTTAAAATCAACAGTACATAAATGCTTGAAAATTTTTTACAGTTAACAAAATAGAAATACTTCAATTATCTTACTGATAAGTTGGGGCTGATTTTCATTCTATTCTACAAAGCTAGCCAATAGGCAGGTAGTATTGGTACAGCAGTTCAGAAACACAGTTCTAATGGCTTCACTTGGTACTTGTAATGCATCCCTCAATGCCTGGGATCCTCACATTTTCATAGAAATTTATCTTATGTACATTCTTTCTCTACAACCAAAATGTCAGGGTTGCCTATGGATTATGTGGGCCCAAGCTTTGTTCTCCAACCATAAGTCAAATTTTCATTCTTCCAATAATTATTTTATCTTTCCTATATAACTAGCTGTTTAGCTGACCTCTTTCCAGTCTGCTTTTCTTCAAAGACCAATTAATTGTCCATCCATATAGCATGACCGAAGCTGTAGTCTGCTGTTTAGTGATAGACTGGACACAGAGTGAATAATTTTAAACAGACACATGTGCGTGCACGTGCGCATGCGTGCGCGCGCACACACACACACACACACACACACAGTTAATTCCATAGTTTGGTAGAGCAGCACTAGCTTAAACAGATAGAGGTAATAATAAATGTAGGTGGGTTGACACTAAACAGTGCAGTAAAGAGTTGACGATTGGCCTGGGGTGTTTAAACTGCTTGCTCATTTGTAATTATAAGAGAAGCAGGCTAGGTAGATGCAGTTGGTAAAGTGCTTTCCTTCCATTCAAGAGGGCCTGGGTTTGATCCCCAGCACTATAAAAACTGGAAGTCATGGCACATACTGTAGAAGACAGCTTCAGGTTCACTGAGATGAACTTCCAGACCAGGCACAATTATGGAGGAAGGGATATTATTTACTGAAGCTTACAGATCCAGGGAAGTTCCATAATGGCAGAAGAAGCTGCCTGCTCTTCACAGGACCAAACACAGAGAGCAAAAGCAAAACCGCTCAGGAACTCCAACTAGGCACACTTTTCATATCTTTAGATTGAAATCCTAAACCCACCACCACACCTTAATATCTGCCCAGTGACACTGCCTCCAGCAAGGTGGCTGCAGATGTAAACTATAAACTAATAAAACACTGAATATATTGGGGCCATCTATTCAAACTATCACACATACCTTGCAATCACAGCACTCTGAAGGTAGATGCTGGAGGATCAGAAGTTCAGGGTCATACTGAGGTACAGAGAGAATTCAAGGCCAGCATGAGCTACAAGAGATATTGTCCCAAAATGGCAATGTTAAGTAAATAGGGCAAATATTAATATCCATTAAATAGGAGCATTAAGTAAATTTTATTTTCTGTAAGTTTGTAACATTTGTATGGGTTTAAAAGGGAAATTTTAGATTTTGTTACATAAGTTTTAAAAGAATGACTATAAATGCTTTACATACAATTCTAGGAGAAAACCCAATAAATCAATCCACTGCTCTTGCCCCCACTATTTTCTTTTTAATAATTCCTCTTTTTAGTCTTCATAATTAAATATCACATTTGCAATAACATTGTATGTTGGTTACTTTCAAGTTTCTGTTTTGTTTACGTATGTTTTCCTATTGTAGGAAGGTCAGAAGAGACCTATAGCCTAATGTTAGAAACTGCCAAGTTACACATGTCATTAATCAGAACTAAATGTAACAAATTCATTTAGACATCTTCTCTCGTCCACAGTGATAATCAAGCAATGTTATTCCGGTAAAATCTTATCAAAAAATTCTTTGCTCAAGTTCTCAGATGTAGCAAGCCTAATCCTCCAGTGTTAGCTCCTTGTCCCACAGACATTGGGAAAGTTCACCTGTGGGAATTACTACAGCATTTACAAAATAGGCTTTATGCTCTCACGTGATTGTAAATGCTGTGTAATATAGTTTTACCTCCCCTCCCATGCATTAAAACAGACCATTGTTTCTTTAGATCCTTATCAGGATCATAGTTGTCTTTGTTAGGGAACCCCTGTGAAAGAAAAATATTTAGTTCTACTATGATTTTCTTTCCCTAGTACATCAGTTGAATGTGAGAATGTTATTCTACTGTGTATTCATTTAATTTGATACAATTGAAAAAGTCACAACTGGGTCTCTAGTGTTAGTTCTGTAACTAAAGGTAAAATTCCAATTTTAGTTCAGTTACAGTTATCTTTGACTACAATTAAATGATGTAGTTAACCTTTTTCTTTTTAAAAAAACATTATTTGTTTGCTGGGGAACAGAGAGAGAGTGTGTGAGAAAGAGGAGAAATGGGTGCACCAGGGCCTCTTGCCACTACAAACGAATTCCAGACGTGCCACTTTGTACATTGGGCTTGACGGGGGTACAGGGCAATCGAACCTGGGCCTTCAAGCTTTGCTAGTAAGCACCTTTAACAATGAGCCATCTCTCCAACCCATGTTTCTTTATTTATAAAATGGAATAGGTTGATTTTAAAGTTATAATTAGCTTAAGATTTTAAGTTAGCCCTTTTCCCTCCAATTCTAGTATGCTTCTTAGAGTTTATTTCATCTGAGGTATTTGGAGTTTCATATCTGAAGAAAACATTGTGTTCTCAATGTTTACTTCTATGTGCTTACAGGTTTCGTGTACCCATACAGGAGCCCAAGAGAATATATCTTAGAGATTCCACAAAATGGAAATTATATTAATTATTTTACTGTATTTTGTTTTAGGATATATTTTTTAAAAATTATTTATTGCTTTGCATGTGTGTTTGTATGTTTGAGGCAGAGGTGGGGAGCAGTGCACCAACTGAATGATTTTCTGGCTTTATGTCAGTGGTTGGGGACTTGAACCCAGGCCAGCAGCTTTGCAGTGAAGTGCCATTAATCACGGAGCCATCGCCCCAGACCTTCTTTTGGCTATCTTCAACAAGTAACAAACTCCAAATGTAGTAAAATAGTACTGTGAGAAAAGACAGGGAACTCAGTCAAATTAAAGGATACTGGTTGGAATAAGGAATTATATGTGTGTTAGAACACTGCCAACAAAATTCATGAAAGGTAAGTAGAATATTGAGGTACCCAGTGACTTTGAGACACTATTCTCCTCTGAGTTGGGGAGATGGCTCAGTGGTTAAAAGAGCTTCCATGAAACACAGTCCCCAAGGCTGTTTGAAGCTAGAGTACAGATTTTCATGATGGACCCTGACATGACCACAGAAGAATATTAGAAAGTTTTCTGAAGCAAGTCACAAAATGAAGAACTTGCAGGAATTGTTTATTTGTTTTTAAAACACGTAGCCATCCAATATTGTGCATTACTTTGTGAAAAGCTAATTATCTAAGTTGTTGAGGACTTATCTCAGTGGTAATGTTGGACAGTGATGCAAGATCTAACACCAAGAAAACAATTCCACAGAAACAAAGTATCTGCATTTGTCAGCTGGTTCTGAGTTATTATTGTAGAACTCACCCTTCCTTGTTGCTGCCGATGCAGGCATTTGTGCAGTGTGTGTTAAGAAGTGTTGTCTGTGAAGTTTCTCCTGTCATATTGCTGAAAACTCTATCATTAACATGTTCCCCCTGGGATGATCCCTGGGCCTAGAGATAGCTATGTATTTAATAGTTCTAAATGTACTACTATCTCAGTCAGGAAACCCAAACTCTCATTTAAAAAAATAAATAAATAAAAAAGATCTAGTTAGAGGCAAGTATTCTAACTTCTCTGATTTTAGCTTTTCGTATAGAAGTACTAATAAATTAAATTGATTGAATATAGGCAGAAATTTTTACTTATATCCGATATTTAATTAACACCCCTAAATGTTACTATGGGATGGCTGTAGCCAAAGTGGTGATGTTTCCAAGAAAGGACAACACTAAACTTTTCTTAATAGCTATTCTGAAAAACAAACTTACAGAGTAAAAACAATAAAATAAAATGGCCTGGAGACGATCAAGATAAGTGACCCAAACTGACATGTCTTTAGATGCAGACAGATCACATAACAGTGAGTAGCAGGCAGGTGCGGGGCCAGAGGGGAAGAATCATAGTAGCTATAAACATAGAAATAGTCACTGTTTGTTCTGTCCATTCTTGTGGAATTAACTTTTCATTAATTTGGAATAATAATTGCAAGAGTGAGAACAGGCATTTATTCAACTTTCCTTCATCGCCGAATGGGAGGGACTGCACTGCCATTGCCTTAATTAGCCCATGGGCACCTCATGTCTGGATGGAGTTTAAGCACCTGCTCACAACCATGATGCTAATAAGCAGTTTATCTGTCTATGGATCCAGGGTACATCTGACTCAGGACCCTGTTTTTTTTTTTTTTTTTTTTTTTTTTTTTTTTTTTTTTTGAGGTAGGGTCTCACTCTGGCCCAGGCTGACCTGGAATTAACTATGTAGTCTCAAGGTGGCCTTGAACTCACGGCGATCCTCCTACCTCTGCCTCCCGAGTGCTGGAATTAAAGGTGTGCACCACCACGCCCGGCTGGACCCTGTATTTTAACATTGTTATATTACCGTTGTTTCCTACAATGACTGTTTAGAAAAGCAGAATTATTCATCCGTATTCTAACATTTCTTTTTAGATTCAGAAACATAACATTTTATATCCAGTTTACAAAATATAGTACGTACACACAGTATAATGTAGTATAGTGTAGTACAGTACAGTAGTATATAGTCTCAGCTTGAGAGAAGTTCAGCACATTAACTGGTGTCAAATCAAAGGTGTTATATTTGCATCGTAATTGTTTCATGAACATTAACTGGATTGGTATCATGAACTTTTGTCTAAGTGTCATAGCTGACAGAAACTTGGCCTTGGAGCTCTTGAATTTTTCTGAGGCAGAACTACCATTTTCTTTTCCCTTTGACAAGATACTTTCTATCTTCTCAAGTGAAAGGAAGAAAGGAGGAAGAGTAGCTGACACGACTGAGTGGGTAAGGCTGGCCAGTGTGGCACCTCTCAGCCAGCCTTCCTTCCTTACAGAAAGTGCTCAAGAGCCGTGGAAATACGAGTGTTTTGGCAGCTGCCTCTCTCTTGATTGACTGCATTAGGCTTTAAAAATACCTATGGTTCATTAGCGTCAGGCGTTTGCAGAGCGCTCGTGTAGACCTCCTTAATAAAAGCGTGTGAGAGCTTTTATGAGAGCTCTCCAAGATAGGGTTTATGGGAAATCACACAGCAAGTGTTTGCTTGATGCCTTTTAGATTCATTCCCCTGAACTCTAGACACTCTCAGAGTATCTATGAAGTGTGACTTTTGTGAAAATGCCAGAGCCGAGAAATAAACGTTGGCATAGTGTTTCTGGAATTTTCTCTATAACACTTATCAAGGGCAATTTGCTAGAAGAAATGGGTACTAACAGGGTGCTCAAAGCTTCAAGAAGAAAGAGGTAAGGAAGGAGAGAAAAGACGATGCCTTTGAATGGATTGAAAGTATATACTTACATCCTCAGAATATGGGGATAAGGAAGGAAAAGAAACAGCAAGCAGAGGGGAGTCTCTCTGGGTGGAAACTGCATGGCTCCAGCACAAAGCACCGAAACAAGAAAGTGGGTAATAAGTAAGAGTATGAATTATAAGCCTATCACTGCTGTTCCAGTTAACAACTCTTCAAGTTTCCAGTATCAGACTGAAGCTCTTCATTCAGGCTCATAATCAGGGTGGGTTTTTCATCTCAAATGGTGAAAGAATAGGTAAAAGTTTTCAAAAATGATATTGCTCTCATACTTGACATGCATTGATATATCTACCACTTATTCCAATCATATGGCATAGGTACATTTTTAACCCTCATTTTTACTGAACTTTCAGGAAGCTTCATAACTTTCTACTATTAAATGGTGGGGCCAGATTCAAGCCCAAGCCAGCATTACTTCAGTATCTGAACTTTTAGTGCTCTAGGTACCTGGCCAATGAAGCCTTATTTATCTTCTCTGAAATACAGTTCCCATGCAAGGCATTATTTTAGTGCTTGCAGAATTCTATGTGTGTAGTGTTTAATTTTCCAAGTATAAAATAAAATCTTTGTCCAATTATGCAATTCAAGAAAATCTTCACTGCATAACTTGTATTTATATTATTGAGAAAATAAAGATGTTTATAATTTAATGCATTTGTTCTTGCCCTCAAGTTTATGCTGAAAAGATTATTTCTATAAAGATTTACCTTAAAAAATAAAAATAAATTAAAAAGATTTACCTTAATATTGCTGAGGTACTGTGTATAAGATCAGAACAAAATTCTTGATCAGTGTTTCACTGGGACCCTCTATTATGTTCATATTAACTCACCACTGTATGCTTACATTTTTAGCATCTTTATTCTTTTGAAATCCTGAGAACAAAATTGAAGTGTGATGTGGCATTTGGTTTACTTTAAGAAGCATCTTATAACAGATTCTGATCAAGCATTGTGAGGGAGCAACAGTGGCAGGAAGACAGGAGCTAAGAACTGACAAATTGGACATTTGCATATATTGCACTAAAACATATAATTTTATAGTAAATATTCAGAAATCCTTGCTACCATTTACCACTTCTGCTTGTCCAGAGCCGACTTAACAGACCACATATGTAGAATTAACGTGGCCGACAAACTGCAAGTCAGAAAAATTCTAACTGTGGTATTAAAGGAGAGCCTTAGTCTTGAAAAAGCCATTGACTTAGCTACTAAAATCTGATTTACTCACTATGCCCATCAGGCCTATTAAGGAGACATTCAGTTCTTAATGCCCCTCTAGATGTTTCTGACACCCACAGATAGATGACTTTGTTAAAATCAACAGTACATAAATGCTTGAAAATTTTTTACAGTTAACAAAATAGAAATACTTCAATTATCTTACTGATAAGTTGGGGCTGATTTTCATTCTATTCTACAAAGCTAGCCAATAGGCAGGTAGTATTGGTACAGCAGTTCAGAAACACAGTTCTAATGGCTTCACTTGGTACTTGTAATGCATCCCTCAATGCCTGGGATCCTCACATTTTCATAGAAATTTATCTTATGTACATTCTTTCTCTACAACCAAAATGTCAGGGTTGCCTATGGATTATGTGGGCCCAAGCTTTGTTCTCCAACCATAAGTCAAATTTTCATTCTTCCAATAATTATTTTATCTTTCCTATATAACTAGCTGTTTAGCTGACCTCTTTCCAGTCTGCTTTTCTTCAAAATAGTTAAATGACCACTATGAACATCGCCTGGCTTCTTTTACCTTATGCTATTTTCTTCCCCATTTGGAAGAGTATATGGGCATGGCATTGTAAAATAGCTTAATTCAAAATCCAAATGAAACAATAACAGTTCTTTCTGTTTAAAAAAAAAAAAAAAAATTTTGCTCACTGTAGTCTCAGATGCTATGTTGAGTCTCATCTGGTCTTAGTTATTCTTAGCAGGTCTCACCACAGACATCCTACTAAAATTTTATTTTCTCTGTCCTGCTGATCTCTTCTGATGCCTTTTGCTGTTGTCATTGTTGTTTTCAGTACCACTGGTGCCGACTTTTCTTTTCTTTTCTTTTCTTTTCTTTTCTTTTCTTTTCTTTTCTTTTCTTTTCTTTTCACTTTCCTCTCAGCAAGCACAATTTTCCTGAAATATTCTTCCATTTGATAGGCAAAGAACAGAAGATAGAAAGAAAACACAGGCCAGCCCTCAGGAAACTCCTAGTTTTACTGAAGGGAAATGTAGACACAAACAGTTTTCAATAAAAATTCAGTCAGTAGGGCTGCAGAGATGGCTTAGCAGTTAAGGCGTTTGCCTGCAAAGCCAAAGGATCCTGGTTCAACTCTCTAAGACCCACATAAGCCAGATACACAGGGACACAGGAGACATATGTATCTGGAGTTCATTTGCAGTGGCTAGAAGCCCTGGCGTGCCCTTTCTATCTCTCTCTGCTTCTTTCCCTCTCTCAAATAAATAAATATATTTTTTAAAAATTCAGTTATTAGACTGAAAAGCTAAACAGGAAAACTGTATAAAGCAGCACAAAAGCTATTAGATTTTTAGAGGGGTTATAGACCAGAAAGCCTATAGAAGAAAGGATGCCAGGGTGCTTTAGATATTATTCAATTGCAACAATTATATACTGTTAATATCTAAAACCACATAAAGGGACTTATATGGAAATATATTTATATTGCATGTAAATATTGTATGAGGAGAATTGAGTTCAAATTCGCATCTTTGTCCCTGTATCTTGTTCTTGATAAACTTTGTCCTAATGAAAAAAGTTGATTTTAAACAGCTTACCACATTTTAGTCTATCCTTGCCTTTACATGTGTATGCATGTGTGTGCAACACCCCTCCCCCACACACACAAACACACACATCCACCACTCACAGATATTCTTCTTTTTCCTCCCTTGCTGGCTTCAGACTTACTTACACCTTGACTCTTCTTTTGATTTCTCACTTGATCTTTCTACCTATGTGTGCTATTAAATGTCTCTACAGAAGAGAGTGTTTGCTTTGCTCTATCGAGCTCTCAGCTGTGTCACTTAGAGAATTTGCTTCAGGCCATTAACAGGTATCCTTCTCTCAGGACAGTTGAAAGGCAGGTAAAGCTGTGTCTCTCTGCTGATTTCTTTTCTCTGTGTGAAAACATTTCTTTCTACAAGAAATGGTTCCACATATCTTGTACATTAAAACATAATTTCGGAAGCTATTAAGACAGTAAAAAAATCACAGTGTCTTTAAATTGGAATCTAAAATGTTCTCCTTCTTTGAATGCAGTTAAACATTTCTAGCTGCCTGTCTCTCTTCTTTGTTAAGAGTATGCTCCCATCACATTAGTATGCACCTGAACCTCCTATATTACCTATCTGTTGCTGTGACAAAATACCTGAAATAAAAAGTGGAGAGATTTTTATTTGGGCTCACAATTTCAGATGCTCATTCATAGTGACTTAGCTTTGTTGTTTGTGGGCTGTGGTGAGGTTGAGCGCCATGTCTGCTCCTTCATGGTGGTCCAAAGCAGAGAGAAGCCAAGGCCATGTTGATGCTTAAAGAGTGCTCCTTCCTCTAGCGACCTAAACTTTTGACCACTTTTTAATCTATGGATGCAGCTATTGCAGGCTTGTAAGATACTCCCTAATTTGGCTTTATAGGTCTTTAGATAGACTGTTTCTAGGCCTGCATATTTTTGAGTCAAAATATCCAATTTTTAAAATGATAACCATAAGCATATATTTATTTATTTGTTTGTTTGTTTTCAAAGCATAAGTGATTTTTATTTTTAGTTAAGATCTGTTAAAACAATTTTCACGTATTGTTCCAAGAGCTACCATGATCTACATTGATGTATTGCAAATTCCATTATAAGAAAATGAAGTTCTTCCATGGTAACTGAGACGTCTGAGTACTAGTCCCATCAGCATTCTCTTCCTATTATAGTTTTCTATGTCTTCCATGTCCTATTATTTTCTTTAGCATTTAAACATATGTCCCTGGATAAAATTTATTTGTTTATTTTATTTTTTACTTTTTTATTAGTTATGTATATCATATATATACAGCCATGATGGTACCATCGTTAGCCTTCTCCCTGTCCTCCCCCCATGGGTTATGTGGGTCTTGCCTTATGTGGGTAGCCATCAGTTTTGTGGGAGAGGCAATGACTCTGTGCATAATGACCCAACTCATAGCTATAAAATCTTCCCGCCCCCTCTTCTGCAAATTTCCCTGAGCCATGTTGGATTCATTTTAGGTCTATTTCAGTGACGAGGTTTTGTGAGTCTCTGTGTCTCTGGATATCTGATTTGGTAGGGGTTGAGTGTTCTTTGTGTCTATCTCCTTCACCCTTGTGCTGGTACCAGGTTCAGCGATAAAGCAGCACTCTTGTTCATTTCCTATAACTCTATAGCTTCAGCTGGTGCCCTGTTGAGGTGCAATGGGCTGATTCTCTCCTCAGTATATGCATCCATCTGAAAGAGAGAAGCAGATTCTCCAACGGAGAGTGAGGTCAGTGCTAGATACATGGAGAACCATTATTATTTTAGAAAGAATTTAATAGGTGTAGGCCCTCTTGTATCCCACTATTGGTGGAGCTTGATATTAGACGGTGGGCACTTTTTGAATATGATTCTGACTTGTTTCCCGTTTCCAGGTATGGGTTCCATTCCACCGAGCAGATCCGTTAGCCAAATCTAGAGCAGTCGGTTACCTACCATGGCTATGTGCCACCTCTGCACTTGTGTGAGCATAACATCAGGTTGTTTGCTGCTGAGTAGCTTAGACCATGAGTTGCTTAGATAGATGTTGGTCATTTTCCCCAGTCACTTATGTAGCACCCTCTGGCACTAGACAAGCAAACTGTCTGAGGACTGACTCTCTTCCAGATTCCAGCCAGGTCACTCCATGTTCTGTCCTAACAGCATATGGTGTCTTTGGCAGTAGGGTCTTACCAATAACCTTTGGTGGGTCATCAAGTACTCTGACAGAAATCTGTCTTCTTTTGGGAAACCTTGTATGTCTCACTGATCAACAGCTCATTGTGGATGTTAACCACATGCTGGTATTGGGAGTTACAGGTCAGTGCCAAGGGAAAAGAAGGAAGAAAAAGCATAGGTAATATGAAAGAGAAAGAGAGAAGAGGGAGTGATAGAGAGAGAAATAGGAGAAGATTGAAGTTAGTCTTCATCATACCCTCTCTAGGCCCCTGTGATTCAGGTGTTCTCTCCAAACTCCGGAAGCATATATTTAAATAGATGTTTTTCTCTTTTAAAAATATATTTGTTTGTAAGCAGAGAGGGAGAGAGACAGAAAGCAATCGAGATGATACATTATAAATGCCAGATGTATGTCCCACTTAGTGCATCTGGCTTTAAGTGAGTACTGGAAAATCCAACCCAGGTGGTTATACCTTGAAGGCAAGTACCCTTAACAGCTGAACCATCTCCCTAGCCCTAAATAGATTTTTTTTCTTTGTTATATATATAGTAGTTTGGCTGTTAGAACAAAGCTTTGGACATACTTTAGAGCACAATGTGTGTTTCCACATATTGGGTAGCAAACCAGAAGCTTATTTGTCTTGATGATAGTATGCAATCATAAGCTAATCCAGAAGATTGGGGCTGTGCTGAGCCCATGTTGAAATGTTTCTCTTGGACTCTACTTACGATTCCATGTCCATGTTGGTTCCATGGTGGCTTCTTTAGCTTCTACCACCACATCCAGACCCTTCCAGCACTTATTTTGGCTCACAACCAGTAGTCAGAAGCTGGTCACATGATCTCGCTTACCCCGGAAGGGAGGCTGAGGGTCCTGCAGGAAAATTACACAACTAGAAAGTAAATGAAGATATTGGAGATAATCTCCTAGTCTCTGCTACAGTCCCCAATTAGATGTGGCATTTTCTTCTTCTCCAATGAGACACCATGTTTTCACTAAGTTTCACTTTACCTTTTTGAAGAGGCTCCTCTCTTCAGGCCTTTTGGTATAATCAGGCTGTTGTACTATATCACACACTGATAATGTCTTTTGCCATAAAATCTTTGGCCACAAGCTCCTTTGACAGTGCACAGGCACTGGTGGTCCATTTCTCTCCTTCCTGAATTTCTAGAGCTGAGGCTTCAATTCCAACCACAGGTGTATTCTGTCTAGGGTTTCTGTCTCCCAACTTGGCTTGTGAATATTGTTCTCCCTGTCCTTTCAGAGCAAACATGAGTAAGGTGACTCTTGTCTGCTCCTTCTCCTCATGGCATTTCTTTCCTTAGGAGCAGAGCAAATCCGCCAGCCCCACTTCTCATCCTTGCTTGCCCATTTCTGCAAGCATGACCACAGAGTGCCCACCTCCTTGAACTGCTTCCCCAGCTCGGTTGCTTTGCTTCTTCTGTCACCCCTGTCCCTATAGAAGGTTCAGGAAAAGTATTCTAGAATTTTAGAGATCAAGGAGGCAAAGTACCCATGTATTATATATTGATGTGTATAATATGTATATATATTACATATATTTGGCTTCTTAATAAATGAATATTATTAATTTTTTACTGACTTAAATCATCACCTTAGACATTTAGAAACAAAAGGTAAAATTGTCTTTATAGAAAGAAAATAGTCCCAGATTTTGAATTCTGAACAGGTGCCTGACACCCTGGTTACACAGGACCTCCTGAAGGGACTGGATAAAGGCTTTAGCATCAGGCCAGTCCTTTGTCCTCCTGAAACATTCTCCACAGTTAGTCTTATTTTCCTTTGATGTAAGCCTACATTTTTCTCACTTCCAGGCATTTAAATTACTGGTCTCTCCATTCTGAGGTAGCATGGAACCTACCCAGTCTGTTGCTGGCCAGCTGCTCTCACTCATTGTTAAACTGGCACCTCATAAATTTCTTTGAGAGGTCCTGCTTCTATACAAAAGCTGCTTTGGTTTTTACTCTAAGAAAATTGTTTCTTTCTATAGCTTATGAGGCAAGGAAAACATAAGGAGGTTCCACCTGTCCTTCCTTCTCCCTCCTTCCTTTCACCTCATTCCTATGGGTATGACCACCCAGTGGTCTCAGCCACCATTGACTAGGTAGGATTCCTTTGGGCATGGAAGATATCCTTGTTAACTGGGTACCACTGCAAGGCACACATTCTCATTTAACAAAGGAAAGAGCAGAGCTAGCTTATGAAGCCTGGAGAAAGTGGGACTCTCAAGAGTGGCCGAGCCAAGATTGAAGCCAACATTGTGTCACTCTGCCCTCCAGACATACCTGTCTTATTGTGTTTGTACAGAATTGATGGAGAGCAATTGAAATGGTAAGACACTTGAAAAGATCTGAGCTTATGTCCTGGCTCTAGTTCATTTGTATCCTATACAAGTCACTCAGTTTCTATGTTTGTTCCTACCTGATGCAGATGGGGCCCAGTACATCTTTGCTGAGCTCTGTCTATGTGCTTGACACAGTCTGAGGCACTGTGGATTTGGCAAGAGACCAGACACACACTCTGTTTTCACAGAAGCAGCTTTTCAGTGGGGAGACAGGAAATGAATATACCTATCATGTTCCTGAAGATGCCATGAAGAAAAATGAAAGCGAAAGGGGAGAGGGAAACAAGGAGCACAAAATGTTTTTCCAACAAAGGGAAACTTAAGCAAAGACCGACAGGAAGTAATAGGAGCCACCATGAGGATGTCAGGGAGAAGAACATTCCAAGCAAAAGAAAGAAAGCCAAGCACTAGATTAAGTTAATCACTAATTCAAAGTTTGTAGAATCATCTAGACTCTTACAGTACAGTTTTTTCTTTCTTTTTTTCTTTCTTTCTTTCTTTCTTTCTTTCTTTCTTTCTTTTGTTTGTTCTTTCTTTCTGTCTTTTGTTTGTTCGTTCTTTCTTTCTTTCAGAGAGGAAGAAAAAGAGAGAATGGGCACGCCAGGGCCTCCAGCTGTTGCTATCAAACTCCAGATGCATGTGCCCCCTTGTGCGTCTGGCTTACGTGGATCCTGGGGAATCGAACCTGGGTCCTTTGGCTTTGCAGGCAAGTGCCTCAACCACTAAGGCATCTCTCCAGCCCCTCGACTCTTACAGTGTAGTTTTAAAAGTGGGAATTGCAGGCACACAAACCTCTTTCTCCCTTCAAAGTACTATCCGTGCTCAGGATTTCTTAGAAGCATGGGATAAATGCAAGTGGACATAGCTAAGCCTCACCAGCTGCCTCATTGCTAAGATGGCCATTGCCTCCCAGCAGGCCAGCCCATAGTGCCTCTTGCTACCTGCTGCTCTTTCCTTTTGTAATCAGTGGCCATGTGGTTTCCCCTCGGCGTGCAGCAACCACTCCTAGGAGAAAGCTCTTGCATCTTTCATGATTCTATTTCTCTATGATAAACAATACCACTACTTATATTTTTGCCAAGTCCTGGAGAATCCACATACCTGCCTCTCATTTTCCCATGCCGTCTATTTTATACAATTTTTGGACTGCCTGTGCTTCCCCCTCTAGTTGTGCATCCCTCCTCGTTGTGCAACCCGTGTTTCCAGCGTCTAATTATAGTGTTGACTGTGGCTTATTCTGGCGTTATGCCTTTATTTCCTGGAGAAGTTGGTGTCCTTCACTTCCCAGGTGACTGTTCTCCTTTAGATGTTGCTCTTCCCTGGGATATTCTATCCTCATTATCCTGCCGGTATTTGGCTGCTTTTGTGAGCTCATGGGCAGCTGTGTTGTCTCTCCTCACCACCCTCCACCTTCTCCCAGCCTGCGAAGGCCGCTTCCTCTCGAGCACATCCTCTCCGCTTCTCTTTAGCAGGGACAATGAATTTCTTGCCATCTTCTGGATTTCTTTACATCTCTACTGGATGGTTCATTTTTCTTTGTGTTGTTTTCCTGCTGCCCGAAATCCTTTCCCCTCTCCCCTGGAAACTCTTTCACAGTGACTGCTTTTTGTGTGAAAGCCATGACTAGCTTTTCTGATACACGTTTTTCATTCTGTATCCGGGTAGTGGCTTAACCTCCCTTTGGTAAGAAATGATGGGTGGCAGTTTGGTAGAAATAGCCTCTTCTGTCTCTTTTAAAGAATGCATGCACACTACTCTTTCTTTCCCTTCTCATTGTGCAAACTGCTTGAGCTACATGAGAGCCATGGTTTGGGTGTCTGTCCACTTAGAGATAACCGCTCCCCCCTCAGAAAGATTCTCTCTCCAGCGATGAACAGCACCTTCCTCTGCCACGTGACCTGACTTCTCATAAATACCTCCTCCGCTCTGACCATTAGATGTTCCAGAACAGATGCTTTTGTTTGTTCCTCGCAGCACAGAGAGACATGGCCAGGGCATTCCTTTTCCCATTCATAAATGAAGCCCTGTGCTCACACTCACACACTTCCTCCCACAGCATAAATGGAGAGCTGCTGCGTGGCCTTGTTACCACCAGTGTCTCATTGTACATCCCACTCCAACTGTTCCTGGAGTCCTGGATGTCTCCAAGTGTTTGCTCAAACAAACAGAAAGTGCTCTGAAAGCCGCTCTTACATTCTCGTTCTCAAGGGCAGTGAGCAGTGTTTGGTCTCAGCTTGCTCAGTGGATTTGGTGAAAATCATCCTAGTCACGCTTCTGTGGTGTCACTTTCTACCAGGTCAAAATCCAACCCATCACCATCTCCTTCTTCCATGTGTTGTCATCCAGAATGTGCTCCAAGGATGGGCTCCAGAAATGTTCCTTCCCTGACCACAAACACTCTTCATTCAGCCCCATTATGTCCTCAAGGCACTATTTTATGAACTTCCCCTTCTACGTCCCTTGTCCTCTTTTACCAACCACTGTAGGACAGCTTTTCAATTTTTTTAAAATATATTTTATTTATTTATTTGAGAGAGAGAAAGAGGGAGACAGAGAGAGAATGGGCGTGCCAGGGCCTCCAGCCAGTGCAAACAAACTCCAGATGTATGCACCCACTTGTGCATCTGACTTACGTGGGTCGTGGAGAATCGAACCAGGATCCTTTGGCTTTGCAGGCAAATGACTTAACCACTAAGCCATCTCTCCAGCCCCTAATTTTCTTTTTTTTTTAAACACATTGTCTTCAGGGTTTCACCTCATAGACCAGTGGTTCTTTGAGCATGCTCCCGGAAATAGAGATGTATTAGCCTTGTGAAAACTAACAAATCCGAAATGCTATAAATGGTTCCCAAACCTCGGTGCCTTTAACATGCCTCTGAGGGTTTAATATTGGAGCCAACTGCTTACAGGCCACTTCCTTCATTCCCAAACCTGTGTTCAGTGATTCTTGGTTAGTATCTTAAAACTGTTCAGTGTGAGAATAATTATACCACAGCAACTGGAAAACACCAAAACCAGGACCTTTTCTTCTAAGAGCCATTTGGTAAACATTCTCTATCTCAGAGTTGCTGCCAGGTGATTCTGACAGAAAGACTGAGAAAATTCCATAAGCCATGTCTGACACCCTGCTGTGGTCTGTGCTCTGATTCTTTAGACTCCTGTCAAGTCGTCTTGGTTTCCTTTCCTCCCTCGCACTTCCAGTTGTGGGGAAAGACAGAAAATGACTGTGTACTCACTGGTCACCAGCTCCTGGGTGTACGCAGCGTATACCAACAACTCTGGGCCTCACTTGTCATGGGTGGTTGTTGTAGTTACTTTCTTCTTGCTGGCGTGAAGCACTCGACCAAAAGCAGCTGATGAGAAGAAAGTTATTCATTTTGGCTTATCGTCTCGAGGAGAAGCCCATGCTGCCAGGGGAAAAATGGTGCAATAGAGACATCACATCCTTATGATAGCAAGTGGAAAACAGTGGCAGGAAAGTAGTCTGGCAATATCACCCCTAAGTCCACCCTTAACAATGGACCTCCTCCAGGCAAGCCTCTCCCAAATTATCATCAGCTAGGGACCAAGCATTCAGAACACATGAGTATACGGGGGACACCCCATGCAAACCACCACAGTGGTCATGCTTTCTCATATCCTAACCGTAGATGTCACTCACACAGGAAAAGTTCCCAGGATCTGGAGTGCACTGGAGATTCTCTTATTATTATTATTATTTATTTATTTATTTGAGAGAAAGAATGGGGATTCCAGGGCCTTCAGCTGCTGCAAACAAACTTCAGGTGTGTGCACCCCTTTGGGTGTATATGCGACATTGCGCTCTTGCATCATTTTGTGTCTGGCTTACGTGGGACCTGGAGAGTCAAACGGGAGTTATTAGGGTTGCCAGGCAAGTGCCTTAACTGCTAAGCCATCTCTACAACCCTAGAGATTTCCTTGGTCTGTGAAGTGACTGATCTACTGCAGGTGTGTGTCTTGTCTAGCATCACTGGGTGGCTTGTCTCATTGGGAGAAAGGGAGCAGTGTGTGTTCTCCTTTTAGTATCATTTGTGAAATAATCTCTCAAGTGAGCAATGAGGCAATCTAGGTATGTTTGGTGCCAAAATCAAGTTAGTAAATATTAAACTCCAGGACCATCGAGTCACTGTTTATGACAACCTGAAGTAAGTAGTGTCCTGTCACTATTCCTCCATCACTCTGTCTTTATTCCCCCTCTGAAAGTGTCCATCTTTATCTTCCCTTTGCACTCTCCTTTCCATTGATTCTCTCTTTTATTCCTGGCTGCACTGCCTGCTGAATTCAGCAAGCCATTCCTTCTCTCAGATCTAGAGGACCCCAAGCTGACTTCCTGGGGCTCAGCTCTAACCACTTAAAAGAGAGGTTACAGCTTTTTCTTTTGTGCTCTGTTGAATTTGATTGCCTAACACAAGCTTTCTTTCAAAGACTCTCAACAGCCTCTACAAAAGCTTCACCATCGTATCTGGATGTAGACTAAAATAAGGCCTAGGGTGTACCATCCAAGAGAGCCTGCACTTTGATTTTTGAAGAAATAAAAAGGCTCCTTTTTGTCTGCTTTTCTGCCCTGAAAAATTAAATTCTAGTGTTCTTAGTGAAGACTGTGCTAATCCTAAAGCATGCATATATATTTGGAATTAGTCTCTTGGTCTACAAAGATAGCCTTAATGATTGCAGGATTTTAATTCTACTCTGCCTGAATCTCACTCCCTCTCTTCCAAGGTCTTATTTATTCCCCCTGCCTTACTGCCTTTCCTCCTTTACCTTATGGAGTCATCTATTTTTGCACCTCCTCTTTGATTACAATGAAATCCACCCCATTTTTCCTGTCGGTTACCACATTCTCCACAGCAGGGCGTACTATGGTATCCCCGAGAGCCTGCCATGGATTTGGGTTAGTGGAGCAGTGCAGTAACCAGCCTGGGTCTCTGGGATATACTCCAAAACTGCCCTGATGCATCATCTCTTTCTTACTTATCAAATGAAAATTCACATTGACACACTGCATGGGTGTGCCTCTCACAGAAAAGGAATCTAAACGCCATTTTGGCAACACTGAGGATAGTTAGCTGTTGTCTAGTGGAAATTTTGTCAGAAGTTCATCTTTTACTCATATCATAAAATGAATGGTATTTCACTCTCTCAGAGTCACTTATGGATTCTTTAGAGCTAGCAGAGCAAACGCCCTCTGCCCTTATTCATTCAACAAACACTTATTAAGAGGCTTACAGAGATATGTAAATGCCCAGAGAGGCTAAGTGTTTGCTTAGCGTTTTCTTGTTAGGGCCAGAGCTTTCAATTATATGCATGTCTCTTCCATTATATTCAAAATGAAAGATTTACTACCTGCACTAAACATTATACAGCATTATAACTTAATCGTAATTGCCTTGATACGGCAATTTTTTAACCAGATTGTTTCCGAGGAAGCATATTAGAAAATTTTAAATTTAAATGATAAAGTAAATCACTTGCTCCTGGTAAACAGTAGTTATGCCAAGCTTTATATGCTGCCAGAATTTCGACTTTCAGTGACTTCAATCTCAGTCAACTCCCTGGAGGCTGAGGATAGTGGTGTGTGTGTGTGTGTGTGTGCGCGCGTGCGTGCGTGCATGCGTGCTCTCTACATACATTGTACAGGGTTGGTTGGTGTGTATACCAAGGACATTTTAGCAAAGGTGAGAGCTGATGGGGAAGTCTTTTTTGTTCCACCCAAGGGAGCTACTTACTTTGATAGAACAGGACCAGTTTACAAGTTGCTTGTCTTCTGTAGAAAGGCAGCTTTATTGACACATATTCTATTTGGTGCTTGGCTGTTCTGTAAACCATGTCCAGGCCTTCATAGCAAGTAGCCTTGGCAAATACCCAACTCTCCTACCCTTAAAGTGTTATTATTTGTTTTAAGTGAGCAGGGGTAGACGTGTGGTACAATGATAGAATGTGTTCTTGGCTTCTTCTTGGGTTCAATAAATACCTAGCACCATCACCCCCAAAAGAAAAATACACTATATGCCCCCACAAGCCCTCAGTCTCACGGAAGAGGTAGAAGCTGAAAGGAGTAAGTCACAGAATTCAGTAACCAGACAGAGTATGTCTTTGTGTTTAAATTCAATACATTTGTATAGCCATTATCTAGTCTATTAAGTCAAACTCACCATGATGTTAGTTTTTGTAAATAAAATTGTATTGGCATACAACCAATTTCATTTGCTTACATGTTGTCTGTGACTATTTTTGCATCTAAATGGAAGAATTGAATAGATGCAGGAAATAGAATAGCCCACAAATTCAAAGTGTTTATTATATGGCCCATTAGGAAAATGATTTGGGGTCTGGGAAAATGGGTTAGCAGTTAAAGGTGGTTGCTTACAAAGCCTGCTACCAACCAGGTTTGATGCCCCAGTACCCATGTAAAAGTCACATAAACAAAGTGGGGCATGCATCTGGAGTTCACTTGTAGAGGCAAGAGGTCCTAGCGCACTCATTCTCTCTCATAAATCAATAAACCTACTTACAAGTGGTTTGTTGGTCCCTACAATAAAATATGTATGAGTGTACTTCAAATACTATTGCCACTCAAGACTTGGGCATAATACTGTCAGAATTTCTTTACTGTGTGGTCCAGCCAGAAATGATAACAAAATATGGCTGTCACCACATTAAAGATAACAGAAAACCAATGAGCATTTTATTGGTCTCAGAAAACAGCTTAGCTGTTAATCCTGAATTTAGAGAGAAAAAAATGTTCTTTTCATTTCTTATCAATGACAGAAGTCTGTCATCCTAATAAGAAACAGAAGTAAAATAACAACAGCCATAAAATGTTCTCTCATCCTGTTCACACTGCTTGCAAGGGTACCTTACACCCTGAGATAAACATTTAAAAATCTCTGAATATAGAGCAACATTTCTAACCATTTATGTTTAAATCCATCATCTATCAGAATGTCTTATTTTGATTCACAAAGAACTTACATTAAATAAATATGTAAATATGTCTCCATGGCATATCTTCAACAGTTGTATCCTGTCCCGATTCATTCATGTCTTCATTGTGCCATAGTCATACCTGTACTATCATGTTTAATTATAACATGGGCTATAGTTACTTACAAGCTACCAATTTCTGTTTTCCATCTGCAAAAAAAGAAACCCTTTATGTCATCTATAGGGTTACACCAGGAAACAACAAGACCTGAAAAATACTTAGCATTTGTGTAAACAGAAAAAGTATTATCTGCCCTTTTCATGCACTCTGTAGTATTTGAACATTTTTGTATCATATTATTTTGCAATTAGGCTTGGTTAATGTCTCTTAAAGAGCTCATTTCAGTTATTATTGAGAGTGCTAATTCAAATGATTTAAACTGGGGCATACACTATTAAAACCGTTGATAATGTATTCATGGTTTTAAGAAGGCAGCCAAAACCATGTTTTATTATTCCTGTGACTGATCCCACCAGCAACTGTGTTGTAATATTGATCGTTAACCTCCTGGAGCCTGGAGATTTGGAGTCTCTGTCTTTAAGAAAGAATATAATGGCCTATCGTGAAGCCTAAATTGTTAGCATTAATAATATTTTGATTCTGTTAGTTTTTTTTTTTTTTCTAGTATTTCTTATGTGCCTGCATGGAAAATATCTAGGTACTTTTTAATTAAAAAGGAGCCCAGCCCCTTCTGAGAATTGAAGCTTTCTTAATCTTGCTTTGTTCAATATTCAAATGCCTTTGTTTGTTTTCCACATAATAACTTAAGTCCCTAGCTCACAACTTTCTAAGACTACCCCCTGAGTACAGAGTAAAACCCAGTCTCTTGATCCCAAGTTAACCGATTGCATGTCAAATACCAGCACTGTGTCACACTTCTTGGTTCATTTCTATCACAAAACATGTGCTTCTCAAATGTTAAAGATAACTAGTTAACTGGCCCACACACGTGTGTATGTATGTATGTATATAAAATTCCTCCGCACCTATTCTTTGCTGATCACTCTGTGTGTTCTGTTGATTGCAGTCCGGGGACACTTTTCTGAACTGTTGAAATCTTACCCATATTTTCAAGGCCCTAACTCCACAAAGCCTCCCCTAAACCTTTAGTAGCAAAAGTTAACTTCTCCATTGAATTCTCATGGCACTCCCTGTATCAGTTATCAGTTCATTCATTCTAAATGTCCTTATTTGTAGACTATCATTATAAAATGCTATTTGAAAACACATATTGGCCATCTATTTCCTGTGCCAGGTATTGGACCCAGCACTTGGGTCACAGAAGTAAACGGGATTGCCAAGGGCCCTGCTCTAACAGAGCTTATACTCTGGTCAAGGTAGCTAGTACATCAGCTACCACCTAACAGGAAGTGCTGATACAGACTGAAGAGTGAATGAGGGAAGGGAATGAGAGAATGTTGGATGAGTGTCCATTGTAGACACAGAAGTTAAAGGTGTCTCAAGGGAAGGACATGAGTCAAGATCTGGGTGGCATAAGGAGTTCCCCAGCGCTGTATTACATGCTGAGAGCAGAGACTTAGAAACACACTCCATGCCCACAGTCTAGGGGGAAATCTACATGTAGATGACAGTCACCGCATTCTCATATCCAGAGGGCACGGCTCTAATCAAGAAGAGAAGACATCCTAACACTGGCTGCTGTGCCTTTATTCATGTGTTTCTGTGTGTCTTACAATGCTGTATCCTAGTCCAGAAAGGAGCATGTGATGTCCACATGGGTCTTCTCAGGCAAGTCCTCCCAGACTTACACGGGAAATGGGGGAGGTGCCAGCCCGGAGCTCCTGTCTGGGTGTTCTCAGCCCAGCTAGCGGATTGCTCTCCCCCTGTGAATTGCTGTACACACTGAGCAGTGCCCAGCAGCATAGCTGATGAAGTGGGAGAGCTGCCAAGCCTGGCCAGCCACACTGGGCTCCTGGGGTGCCTGTAAGGTCAGCCTCTTCCTTTCTGCTTGGAAAGTTTACTGTGATAGTCTTGGAGATAGGCAAGCAGAATGTGGACATGCTCATCCCCCCCCCCTATCTATCCAAAAGAAAACAAAAAAAAAAAAAAAAAGGAAGGAAGAACCAAATACCACACAGGATAATAGGATAATTTGACAAAAGACTGCTTCCATTTTCCTCACAGAAAAAGAAGGAATTATAAAGGGAAAAATTAAGTAGAAATGAAAACCCTTCACATCATTCTTAGATGTACACCAAGACCGTGACAATCGGGTGCTTTAATGGAGACACTGGTTTACACAAAGCAAGGGATTAACAACAGGATAGTTATGTTCAAGCAGGGGCAATATAGAATATTCATGCACACAGAACAAAAATCAATATAGACTTCCCTTTTACTATATTATTTACATACAAGATAATATAGTTGTAACTAAAGGCAGAATTTTACTTGACAGGAAGACTGGCTTGGTTTAGTCATTGTCTTGATGGGACAGCAGATGTGCAAATGTCTTAATCCTGCCACATCTGTGATCCCAGGATGGGGCCAGATAATAAAGCTCTGTAGAACCAAAACTCTACTCTGGAAAAATAAGTGTGCAGCCTCTCTCCATTTCCTCAGGTGATTGGAACTATATGCATTTTCCCTCCTGAAGGTCTCCCTCACAGATATACATCAACCCAATTCCATTATGCAGAGCCCTATAGCTCTAGAAGCTTCTACTCCCAAATTCCTATATCCAAGCATAACTCTGTACGTAGTAGTCCAAGTATAAGGAAGCCTGTTGTTGCAAACCAGTTTTCTGAACTAATGTGAACACATTTTTAAAGTTCTAATTGTATTCTTATTGATATTAAGAGAAACAATTTAGCAGACTTCCTTGCTCTTATTAGCTCTGTCCAGTGGCAAACATATATAAGCAGATTGGCATTGTCTATAGAAGAAGCCAGTAAGAAATGCCTTGGGTTAACTGAGATACATATATACATACATGAATGTGTGCATGTGCATGTGTGTGCCTAACTGAATTCATAAGATGGATAAATAAGAAGTAGATAAGTGAGGAGCTCCTAGAAGGCATAAATAACATAGAAAAATAATCTTTGTGTTTTTACACTTGTGCATATGAGGAAAGCTATCCACCTTCCATTGATAAGACATTTTTCTTGAGATGAGATATTTCCCTGTGAGACTGATGTTTTGTGACTCTTAACTCACCCTCTCCGCTCTCTGTTGGCTTTCATATCCAACAGCATCAATGTGTAACACAGGATGGACCATCATTATTCCCACCTGTGACACTGGCTTCACAAGAACCAAATTGGTATATCAGTCTCATAATTATAATAAGCAGATGATTAACTATAAAATCATATACTCATGATATCTGTGAATGTAATTTACCTCCATATTCAAATGGAAGAAAACAACTCTAGCAAAAATATACCTTTCCTACTCATTCCAAAGTTCAATCCTACTTATCTTGCTACATTGTTGTTATTTTTTAATCAGTGGAATATGATATATAAAATTGATTCATTACTTAAGATATATTTTTTAAAGTCTGTGCTAGGAGAAGAGCACATAGGTCGGGGTTATGACTGGCCTGTGGCTGCAGGTTAGTCACTGAGTTGTAGAGTTGACCATTACAGAAGAAAACGAGCAAAGCTGTTCACAAGAACACATGTACCGTGGCATACTTAATTCTCAGATAGACCCGGTTTTGTTTGCTTGTTTGGTTTGTTTTATTTCTATTAGGTTACATAGCTGAAAGTGTGGCAGAAAACATAGCTAGATCAGAACCACAGGCAAGTCAGGGCTGTGACTCTAGGTTGATTCGACAAAGCCATAGCAGGAGCTCATAAAATGTCTTAGAATTTAATGGAACAAACCTAAATCCTGAATAGGAGAAATGAACTTAAAAAGACTAAGGCTCCTATTGTGAGAACTTGAGTTCTAAAAAGGGAAAAGAAATGTGAATCTAGAACCAAAAATACGGCAGTGAGTTGCCTGGAGATTGAGTGGAAACACAGCTACCAAGTGAGTGCATGTGAGCACAAACTGACATGGAGGAACGGATCAGTTGTATGTCTGGCACTGCCTGGAGACATGGAGCTAGGAATGTGTTCCAGGCTCACAATCATTGGCTCTGAATTAGGTGGGATTAATGCTTACAACTGGCCATGATTGGGACAGGAAAGGAATGACACATTCATAACTATTATTGAGGGGGTCTCTGGTCTTCAGACTAGTTTATGTATTTCCATGAATAAGTGCCCGTGCTTATGCCTAATGGAATTTTGAGAATGGAAAACATATGGTCATAAGTGCTAGGATATAAGATGACTCATAATGTCACTTCATGAGTACATTAAACAATTTTATTGTCTTAAACTCAGAAAACTGGAAATCTTTCTTAAAGTACAAAATAGAGAATGCAATCTTTGTAAATCTGCTTTTTGTGATATTCACTGTTGGAAAGAGCTGCAAAATTCAGTACAGTACAAAGAAACAGATTGTCTTAAAAATCATACTTTATCACCTCAAGACAAGCAATATTAGCATTGTACTATGTTGTCCCATTATTTTGAAAAATATATTTTAAGATAATTACTGGGTACTATTTAATGGTTTATTTTTTTCTCATCTGCCATTTATTTCCACTGAACCCTACACTAGGCATTTTCAAAAATTTAAAGCATCTGTAATATCTTAATTTTACAGGCTACAAAAATATCTTTATATACCTACATTTTTATGTCAGCAAGCATTTAAGTGTTTTTCAATTTAGCACTATAAGGGCATAACTGAATAAAAACATATTTATATACAAACTTTAAATTTTTTCTAATTGTTTCTTCAGTATTGATTCCTAGAGTTAGAATTATTTGTTCAGAACAAATGAAAAGCTGGGGTGTGGTGGCTCACACCTATAATCCAAGCACTCAGTAGGCTGATGTAGGAGGATCACTATGAGTTTGAGGCCAGCCTGCACTGGAGTGATGTGTCACCTCAAAAATAACAAAAAGCAAATGGTTTCCTAAGGTTTGTAGAATACATTGAGAAATTACTTTCAGACAGTGTTGTAATAATTACTGTCTCATCAGTAATACAGAAAGACATATCTATTGCTTTACTTTGCCATAGGTGATGATAACTAAAATTACTTATTATTTACCAAATAAGAAAATTATGTTTTGTTATTATTTCAATTATTATTTCATGTTTTGTTTTGGGCTCCTTTGTGTGTAGGTGTCTGTGATGTGCATGCATGTATATAGGCATGTTTGTATGTAAATGAGCACACATGTCTTGTGTGTAGGCGTTTGTGTTGGGTGCACATGTCTCTTGTGTGTAGGGGTGTGTGATGTGCATGCATATATACATGCATGTTCATACATGTGTGGGCATGCAAGTCTTCTGTGTGTAGGTTTGTATGTGCTGTACACACCTGCATATATGCATGTTTGTATGCATGTGGACACTCATGTCTTTTGTGTGTAGTATGTGTGTGTGGGTGCACATGTCTGTGCATGCACATGAGTGCATGTGGAAGCCAGATGGTGACATCACTTGTCTGCCTCTATTTTATTCCATTTTATTTATTGAAACAGGGTCTCTTATTTAAGCCCACCACTTCAGCCCATCTACTCCTGTTTCACCCCATCTCCACCTCACATGTGTTGAGCTTTTGGTGGACCACCCTGTTTGCCCAGCATTTGCAAGGATGCTGGCTCTATAGCAGTGAAAAATGAATTAATAATTACTGAGCTATATCTTCTGATAGCAGTATAGGGTTAAGGTCCCATGACTCTCTAGTCATAACATTTTCATCCCCCAGACAATGTTTAATTTGTTTCTGCTTAAAGATACCTTATTTATATGTGTGGTTGATCTGGAAACATTGAGATTAAGAACAACAACCTAAAACTCATGCCTGAATAAAGCTTATCTTTCACACATATCTTCTCTATAAGATACACCAGCCCTCTGGCATTTAGAAATGTAAGACACTTTAGCACTTTCCTTAGGAGCACTTATAGTCAGCACAATTGCCAACAAAAAGCACAGAGATACAAAGAGTATGATATTAAGCATACCACATGAGGGACATTTGTCTTCAATAGGAAAGTTAGCATGTCTGTGAGTCAATATGAAATTCAGAATGTGAAAAGTGAAGACTAATTGTGGCTTTATAGCTTAGTTATGGGGCCATGAGATGCATGATGTTGTGGATGGGTGAATAAAAAGGGAACAAATCAAAACTAAAATGTGTAGTTTCTGGCATATGTGTGTCAATTAGGTCATCTCTTCTCATTTATGTTTTCACTTTTGCAGTTTTAGTTACTTGAAGTCAAGCAAGGAACAAAAATATTAGGTAGAAAAATCCAGAAATAAACTATTCAAAAGTTTTTATTCATCATTCTGATAAGTATGATAAAATTTCACCCCATCCTCTTTGTGCCTGCCTGGGGCATTAATCCCCCCCCCCAAGTAACCATACTATATATACCATCTGTTTGTCAGTCCACATACTAACAATTGTTTTAACACTTCACCTGCTATGGTATTGTAGTGCTTGTTTTCCAATAAAATTTATTATACTTAAAAATGATCCCATAGCACTTGATAAGTGATATAAAGCCAATGCAATGGCACAAAGCATACAAGAGAAATTAACATTGATACCATGTAACAACAGTGAAAGGCCTGTGGGAAAAAATAGAATATATAAGGTTCAGTACTGTGATGGTTAATTTTCAACTTGACTGGATTTGGAATCACCTAGGAGATGCACTAATGAGTGTATCTGTGAGGGTGTTTCTAAAAAGGCTTTACTGTTGAGGGAAGACCAAGTGCATGTGGGTATCTCCATCCCATGGGCTGGGGTCCTGAGCTTAATAAAAATGAGGAAAGTTGCAAGCTGTCTGAGTAACAGCTTTCTGCTTACTGATAGACCCAGATGTGTAGAGTCTCAGTTGTCTGATTCTGTCACCATGAATTTTTCCATGCTTTTCTGGTCATGACAGACTGGACCTCTTAAACTGTGAGCCAAAACAATTCCTTCTGCCCTTAAGTTGCCCTGCTAGGCATTTGACCACAGAAACAAGAAAAGTAACTAATACAAATCTTATGTGTGGCATCACATCATTGGGTGTCTTGAAATGCATCCCTAGTGGATAAAGAGGGATTACTAACTATACTTGTCAAATATGTATGTCAGTTACTCAGCTTCCATTACCTTTTACTAAAAGAAAATAAAACTAAAAGAAATGTATTTATGTTCCAGAATATTACATTCTTAAAAATAAAGAATCAAGCAATTTAATTATAACATCCTTATCACATGGGAGTAGTTACAACCAACACATTAATAATCCATAT
Organism: Orientallactaga sibirica; assembly: GCA_036365145.1. NCBI lineage: Eukaryota > Metazoa > Chordata > Mammalia > Rodentia > Dipodidae > Orientallactaga > Orientallactaga sibirica. The sequence continues at coordinate 51,409,809 of JAEOAD010000004.1, read as the reverse complement.
TGATTGTTCTATGCAGGAATTCTGCTTTATATAAATAACTAAGATGAACTCAAGTTCTAGGAATGATTTTTTCAATTTCTTTATTTTTAACAAAAAACACTTCTATAGTACTCATTATGTGCCAAACATTGTGCAATACTTTACAAACATTAATTTGACCCTTATAACGTCATCACATGTTCCTACTATAACTGCTTCATAGGCTGGAGAGATGGCTTAGCGGTTAAGGTACTTGCCTGAGAAACCTAAGGACTCATGTTTGACTCTCCATGTCCCACCTAAGCCAGGTGCACAGTGACACAAGTGCACAAGGTCACACATGCACACAAGGGGGCACATGTGCCTGGAGCTCGATTGCAATGGCTAGAGGCCCTGCTGCTCCAATTCTCTCTCTCTCTCTCTCTCTCACACTCTCTCTCTCTCTCTCTCTCTCAATGTCACATTAAAAAAAAAAGCAGTCTGTTCAGCTTGTGTCAAAAAAAAAAATGCTTTGTATGTAACTGACTTATTAAGTGATGTGTCCAAGGTTACACACTAGAAGATTTCAATTTAGTATTTTGGCTCCAGAGTTCCCATTTTAATTAATAATTCTTCCCAAAATAAGAAGAGGGGTAAAGAAGCTATCCTGGGGTCTACCATGAGCTTACTGGTATAATAGATCATAGAATCTGAGTTAAAGGATGTGTAGCTGCAGACCACTGGCAGTTTGGTGACCATGGAATCTTGCGATGGATTCCTACTCTACTGCTGATGACTTCTAAGACTTAACCAATTTGCTTCGTCTTCTGTTTTACCAATCATGTAGCCAGAATCTCATTCCCATATTCTAGTGTGTATGAGGGTGCTAAGAGCAGGACATGTTTGTGGGGTTCAGGGAAGAAGAAAGATCATTCGTACCATCCCAGAACTAAGACCATGTACTCTGAAGATTAACAGCTTCAACTACAGAGTGACAATCTACTTTTAAGTCAAGTGGCTGTGCTAGTAGATGAGAGGTTCTGGTAAATTTCACTTCACTGGACCTCAGTTTTATTTTTATTTTTACATTTTTTAAATTTTTGTTTATTTTTCATTTATTTATTTGAAAGTGAAAAACAGACAGAGGGAGAAAGAGGCAGATAGATAGAGAGAGAATGGGTGTGCAAGGGCCTCCAGCCACTGCAAACAAACTCCAGATGCATGTGCCACCTTGTGCAACTGGCTTACGTGGGTCCTGGGGAATAGAGCCTCAAACCAGGGTCCTTAGGCTTCACAGACAAGCGTTTAACTGCTAAGCCATTTCTCCAGGCCCCCAATTTTTATTTGTACATTTTATTTTTGAGAGAGAGAGAGAATTGGCATGCCAGGGCCTCAGACACTATAATCGAACTCCAGACACTTGTGCCACCTAGTGGGCATGTGCAACCTTGCGCTTGCCTCACCTTTGTGCGTCTGGCTTACGTGGGGTCTGGAGAGAGATTGGACCTGGGTCCTTAGGCTTCACAGGCAAGTGCCTTAACTGCTAAGCCATCTCTCCAGCCCTGGACCTCAGTTTTATTTATAAAATTGTTATAGTTGTTTAGTCTATGACTGTGTTACTGAGGATTCAATGAGTTAATAACTATAAAACACTAAGAAAAGATCTTGCACATAGCAAACATACAAAGACAGAATCACTAGGAGAGATGACACATCTAAGTTTACCTCTTCTGTCCTCTAAACTGTTGCTCTTATATGCCTATATCATGAAGGTGTTTGGGCATAAATCAACATCCTTATTGCATGATTACATAGTGGAAAGGTATTGCTGTAATAATAAATTACCAGATCATGTTGGTTAACCAACTCCTTCCTCAGTACTCCTGCACTGCCCCAGGCACACCTAGATAGTCAGCACATAGACCTCCCATCTCAGAATTGTTCTTTACTCAGACTTTCTGTCTCTTCATTCTTTCTCAATTCCAACATCTTACTAAAGACACACAGGTAACTTCTTTTGAAGATAGCAATAAAATTCATTGTCTCTGGGAATGGTAATCATTCTATAACTCACTTAGGATTACTCACATATTCAAAAACAAACAAACAAACAAACAAACAAACAAACAAAAGAAGTCTGTCTTTATCCCTACTGAAATTCTTAACCAAACACCAGGAGTCTGGGGATTGCTTTACATTCATTTCAGTCCTCACTCTTTCCTAACTTTTACGTCTGAGTGAACTGGGCTCTGGCAGGAGGTAGAGAAGAGGTGTTGCTTGTGTCAACCACTTCAACCCAATTGAGAGACACTGAGACAGTGCTCCCTAGAGGGGCTCAGAGGAGCTGCAGACACAGAGCACTGGAAACCAAAGTTTGGAATTCTGGTTTGTGTCAAGTGATAAAGGAAGATTAGAAATTGTTGAGAAGTGGTGCTATTTAAAGACAGAAAAGGTTAAAACTTGTTTTATACAATAAAACCATGACTCACAAGTTTCCTTCTTGGGCCTAAACCCCCCTCCCCAGAAAGATTCTCACTACCATACTGTACGTTGTCATTGAGCTGGAAGTAGTTAAAGACTGAGCAGTCATGATCCCCTTTCCTCTAACAGCTCTTAGAGTGTCTTCTCCAAAGAGACGGTAATGAGAAGGAGCTAGTCAGGTAGCTTTGTCTGTCATGCTGTTAGGGAAAGGCGCACAGGAGAAAAGTCTTAGGATATCACTTCCAGCCTGCTGCAACAGAACTGGAATTCTACATATGCTCTGGTCTCATCCATCAGCTCCCCCATTTCTGTTTTTCACCTTATCCAGGTGTGTGTGGACCCCTTCTCTGAGCCCAGGCCAGTCCACTCTCCCATTGTACCAGGGTGTACCAACCTCTTCCTGAGACAGCCCTCTGTCCCTAAATCAATAGAAACATCCCAGGGAGCACCATCTCTATCCTTTTGCAGCTCCTAGGCTGTTCATCTCTCCACGTCTGACTCTTGGAGGTCCCAGTGCCATTAAGGCCATATCCTTCCCCACTCTGGCTGCCAGAGTGAGAAGGGATATTCTTTTTCTATTATTCTTATGGCCTTTTATTTTCTTTTTAAATGCAAGCCTTTTTATAAAATCTCCTTTCACATTTTTTCCCTAGGCCCATGCTGAACTCCCACATGGGCTCTCAGACCAGGTAGGTGTATCCATTCCCCTTTCTTTGGTTCATAGACCCTCTCTCTCACTTCCCTGACTCCCTTGAATGAATGCAATAGTTTATAAGCAAATAAAATGAAATAAAATAAAAAAGTGTAATCACTATTATTCAGCCTATTTATCTCTTCTATTCCAAAGAACAGAAACCCTAAATTCTAGAAATTCTTTTACTTTGATTTCTCTTTTGTAAAAATGCTTTGGAAAAATGCATTTCTTATGACAATATGACTCTATATAGCCTGGTAATGAAACAGATTAAACTCAATTATAGATGTTTGGGACTGATTCTTTGTGTCCAGTGGTACCTGACTCATCTCTTATGTGTCTTGTAGATGTGGCAGCAGAGGTCTGGCTGCCAAAACCATTCCAGAAATCTTTCAACTGATGGTCTCATTTGGAAATATGCTAGCAAAGAAAAATATTCAGGAGCTATAAGAAGACCTAGAGGGAAAATACTATACTTCACAAACATGAACACACTCCATTAAGTATCCATTAGGAGACTAGACTGTAGATTGTTGGTAGAGGAAGATTGGCTTTTTAGGTACTTTGAATATTACTTTCACATACTGCATGAATAGTAGTTATGATATGAGCTTAAGAAATTTTTGTAAGAGTTATAGTATTTAATAAGAGAAGTAGTGGTGTTAAGAAGAACTGCAGTAAAGGTATGTAGATATGTATTAGAGTCATATTGTTAAAAGTGATACTACTTTTGGAAGTTCAGACAGTTATTATCAATTTTATTTAGAAAGGAAAATAAACTTCAAAAAAGTTTTATGCCTTCCTAATTTTCTAGGAAATCTTTAAAAACAGATTATATATCTTTCCTTTAAAATATATTATTTTTATTTATTTATTTGAGAGAGAGGGAGAAGAGAGAGAGAGAGAGAGAAAATGGGTGTACCAGGGCCTCTAACCAGTGCAAATGAACTCCAGATGCATGCGCCACCGTGTGCATTGGATTCTACTGCCCTGTATCTTTCTATAATAAGAATGATATACTAAGGAAGTTTGCTCTTCAAATTTTCTTTGTAAGATGAGCTACATGCAAGGGAGAAAAGGGGGGATTACACAGACTATCAATTCTATCTTTCTGTGGGAATGCTTGACTATTCTTTAATAACAATGTTTGTAGATCATGCAATAGGAATTTTTGTGTGTACTTGTGTGTACTATGTGGGATATGTGTGTGTGTGGCATATGCATGTATGTAGGCAGATGTGTGTGCCTGGTGCACGCATGCAGAGGCCAGAGGTGATTGTCGGGTATCTTCTTTTTCATCCATTCTCCTCTTTCCTTTGATATGGAGTCTTTCACTAACTCCAGACCTGCTGTTGTCATGAGCTCCAGGGATTCACTGGTCTCCACTCCCCATGGGACTGAGGTAAAAGGCATGTGTCATCATGCCCAGCTGTTTACATGGGTGCTGAGGTATCAAAGTCAGGGAAAACCAGGTTCTCGTACTTATGCAGCAAGCACTGTTACCTGCTGAGCCCCTCCCAATTTATAGAATTATAGCCCCAAATTACAGATTTTTAATCCATTAAACTCACTTATTTGTTTCACAAATCTATATTTAATGGTTCCTGGATATAGACAGTATAGGTGGTTGGGATCTCTGTATGAATACAATAATTAAAAACACTTTGGAGCACATTCCTCCATTGGTTTCTTCCACATTGGTAAGTCTTTCTGAAGATACCCAGAATGCACTATCCTGACTTCTCTGTGGTTTGGCCACTTTTCAGTCGCTGTTTGTAGTAAGCAACCTCGGGGTGGGGGTGAGGTCATGTCTTCCTCTACAACAAAGGACAGGTTGGTCTGCTCAAGCTGACTGTGTCTTGGTGCATGCAGACCTACTGTGTGCCTGCCATTTATTTGGCCTCTGCACATTGTTTTCAAATGAAACTAACTGAAGGATTGATAGAAGAATGGGCTAAATCAGCAGACACGTGAGTGTCCTAAACACTTTTTCCTTAATTTTAGACAAGATGACATCCAACAGTGTTACCTGCAATCCTTATGGTCTAATGTCTGTTTTCACCATAATTTCCAGCAAGTTTACCTATTTTCCTGCAGAACTTTCAAAGAAAAAAATATGCATTGAAGAATAGACACATTACCCTCATGGCTTTAGGGCACACATAAATTTTATGTTAGAAACCATTTGAAATATGGTATATTTTACATATCAGAAGATATAACATAACAAAATCAACCCAGCCTTAAACAAGCCATCAATAATGAGCTAGTACACCCACCTGTAAAAAGCAAGTAGCTCCTAGGGGAAGAGCTATCTGAGTGAAAATTATTTTGAAAGAAAAACCCTGCTGATAACATATCACTAATTGGTATTGACCTCTAGCGAAAACACGACTGAGCTCTGCCTTTGACGGTCCATTAGTGATGGGTTTGCAGAATGACTTTGCCTCAGCATTTAAATTGTCACCTGTGCTTCACTGCAGTGACTGTCATGTTAAAAAAAAAAAAAAAAAAACATATACTAATCCCTTATGAAATTTTGCCATACACAAAATGTTCTAAGACAATTGTTCTCCTGAGACATAGTGTAAAACCTAGTGCATGAGGAAAAGAGGAGAAATACAAGTCGAATTTCACATTTTGAAAACATATTAGAGCTAAAACAGGGTCAAGAAGATAAGCTGAAGGAGGATGGGTACTTTTCTTATCTGGGACTGACTTTTTCCTATAACCCAAAACTGTACCTGTTAATGTTTTATGAATGGGGCCAAAAGATAGGAGGCCTCTGGGTCAACAAACAAAGTCCTTCATTCCAGTATAGCCATCAGCATGGTGTTATGTTTCTGGTGGCACTACTGGCCTCCACCCAGGAAGCACTCCCTTCTTATGCAGCAGTGTGCCCCATTTCAACAGTTCCACACTGAGTGATGTGCAACCATTCTCCCCTGGGCTCTCACTGAGAGTTGCAGAGGGAGAAGAACCCATAGGTTTGTCTTACTCTTAAGGAGGTAAGGGTGCCTTGGGCATGTGGAGAAAGAACATTTCCCTCATTATAGGGGCTCTGGAAGACTTCCTGGACATGCATTTGTTCTGATTCTCATTTTCCTAGTAGATATCAAGTTGTAATTCTGGGCCATATGCTGTGCTCAGCATTTCTTTATTTATAGTCTTAAAGGCTTAGATAAGTTCTTGCTTGCTCTGTTTGCCTGTTATAACAAAATGCTATAAACCAGAGAACCTACAAATCAAAGAAATTGATTCCTCACAGTTCTGGGAGTGGTGAAGTTGATAATCAAAGTGTCAGCAAGTATGATGTCCAGTGATATCCTGCTTCCTAGTATACACCACCTTCTCATTGTGTCCTCACATGGGGGCAGTGAGAAGGGTCTCTCTGGGGTGTCTTTTTTTTTTGAGAGAGAGAGACAAAGGCGGGGGGAGACAGAGATGGGTGCACCAGCAGCCTCTCAGCTGCTGCGAACAAAATCCAGATGCACGCGCCCCCTTGTGTTCAAGTGCGGCATTGCGCCCTTGTATCACTTTGCATCTGGCTAAACGTGGGACCTGGAGTTGGAACCGCTGGAGATTGGAACCAGTGTTCTTAGGCTTAGGAGGCAGGCGCCTTAACCGCTAAGCCATCTCTCCAGCCCTGTGTCTTTTTTATAAGGACTCTAATTCTACACATCAGGTGATACATACACCAACTATATTTCCAGAGGCCTTATCACTTGTGTTAGTTACTTTTCTTGTTGCTGTGACAGAATACCTGACAAAAAGTCATGAATGGTAGGAATAGTTTATTGTAGCTCACAGTTTGAGGGTGCAGACCATTGTGGACAAGGCATGGCATCGGGTGGCTCTAGCAAATGTGCAAAGCTGGAACTCACTCCTCACCTTCTCACATGTTGGTAGAACAGGAACTAGACAGCAGACAGAAAATGGGACAAGGCCACAGAATCTCCAGAAACCCCTCTCCCAGTGACCCACTTTTTCCAGAAAGACTCCACCTCCTAAAGGTTCCCCAACATTCCAGAACAGCACCTCCAATAAGAACCACATGTTCAAACACACAAGCCAGTGAGGAACATTGCACATGCAAACTATGTCACCTGATACCATCACTTGAGATGTTAGGATTTCAACATATAAATTTTTTAAGAACACAAATATTCTGGCCATAACAGGTCCTAGGTCATTATGAAAACTTGAACCATAAACCAAAAATAATATATATTTATAGAAAAGTCATAATTCAAAGTTTTTGTTTTGAATATTTAAAATGCTCTCAGATCACTCACTGCTAACCTGTAAACAGAAGGTTCCAGTAACCCCAGCTGTCCGCCCAGCTACTCTGCTTTAACTTCGCCACTTCAGATCTCTCTTTTAAATTTAGCATTTCTGGCACATGTAGCCACTAAAATATCATTGTTTAATTTCCTTCATTTATGCTTTTTAATCATTCAATTTTTATTTGGAACGAAGGTAGAAAAATGTTAGGTCTAATGATCATTTTTTTCAATCCTGCTTTCAGATTTCCTCCTTCCTAGCAGTGTTCAGAACTCAAGGGCCTGGTCTTTGGACCAGTCTTGCTTTTCAGAATAAATTCGAAGCAATTTTAAAAGCGTTTCCTTGCTTTTGTTGCTGTTGAGGATTTGTTTTGCTGTGTTTTGTTGTTTTTAAGCGATGTTCTGACCTGGATTATTATGATATATTGGGCTTGACAGGGTTATATTGTTAGACAGATGAAATAGTGTTTGGGAAGTCACTGAGCAGGTGGAAATGCTGTTTAATCCTTTCAATAGGAGAGGCTCATGGTGGTATTGAAAAATTGTAAAAAGCAGCAGAGCAGGTTAGTAGAGCTGAAGAATAGCCAATGTCTCCTCTGTCATTGTGTGTGAATGCCTCATGTGGCTTTATTTTACACTGAGATATTCCATGTCCCCAAAATATTTCTCCGGTAGTGGTAATGAATTGCATTGCCCTCTTGGTTGTAAGAGTGTGGGTAGTCTGCTGAGGAGCCATATGGTTCCCATTTATTTTAATGTGTCTTTGACATCAGGAGAATTGCTGAGACAGCAGAGGAAAGTGCTTACACCTTGGACTGCAGCCAGAACTGCAATTATTTATGTGTAGTAGGGACTACCTTTTCCCCAGTAAGAAACGACATGGTCTTGAGATGTTATGCATGTTGGGGTTTTAATAAGGTGAGAGTGCAGCTTTATGGATTTTGGAGAGAAATGTTTCTTTAGTGTCAGTGACATTTCTTTTGTGAGCATGAAGGCTGAGTGTTTAATTGCACATACGAGAGACTAAGCAAGCAAGCTGGGAAGGAGGCAGCACTGTCTTCTCAGTGGTGGTGCAGGAACCTGCTTTCTGTTTGCTAAAACAGCATCACCACAACAGTGCTCTGCGGTTCTGCTGTTTCCAAGCTTCATAAGGGTTTTCACAAAAGTAATGGTTTCTGGTAATATTCCCGTGAGGCAGATAAGCATAAATCAAGTGTTGATGAAGAATCTGAGAAATGCACACGCTCATCAATCCGTTTCATATAATAGATCACATCAATGATTAGAATACAGATCTCATTGGTCACGTTGTTTGCATTTATTATTTTGCAGATATTAGGAAAGGAAAATCTTGTCTCCAATTTACTAGCAATACTGCACCCTCGCAATAAGGAAGCATCCTTTAAAAATGGAAGACAAGTGCACACACCTCAGTAACATGTTTCAAATGTCAGTGTTAACAAAGCTTGGGAAGACTGATTGCCTAGAAAATTTTATTGTTGCCTCAGTAAATATAAATGGCATGAAACAGCAAAAACAAAAAAAGCTGGTAACATTGACCAAAATTCTGTAAAATGAGTTTTGATAGAAAGAATTCAGGTGGCTAGTTGAATATATACAATGGGGGAAAAAAAAAAAACCAACTCATGGTCAGCTTTGAACATATACTAAGCAGAATGCAATGCCTCGACTTAGCAGGAGGATTTTAATGTATAAACTGTAAGTGATTTATCATATAAGGAGAGAGCTGAACCAGAAAGAAGCTTGTATGTCACACATAGATTGGAATGCCAAGATTCATGGTACAAAAGACCAGAAATGGAGTAGATGCACTGATGTAAAAGAAAGTCATGCACCTAAATTAGAACAAAAGCCAGTATTTCACTCTGAGCAGCACATGTTTTTTTTTTTTTTTTTTTTTTTTTTTTTTAATTATTGTTGTTAGTATTTGAAGCAGGGTCTCACTGTGGCCCAGATTGGCCTAAAATTCAAAGTGACCCTCCTACCTCAGCCTCCTTAGTTCCAGGAGCTAGAGCCACCTGCCCACTTAGTGGTGAAATTTGAAGTTCACTTTAATGTAACAATTCACTCCCCAATGTTAATGGCATTTTAAAGATGAGGCCAAAAGGAGAACATTATTTTTTAAATCTTTTCTCTCTTCATTTCAGATATATATATATATATATCTTCTGTCCTAACATGCATGAATAAAATGTGCCCCCCTTTTGAAATTACTTACAAGGATGATGAAGAGAGGTGGTAGTATCTGTAATACCTATACATGTGCAGATGAAAAGGAGCTGGTTCTGGAAAGTGACCACCTCTTGTGAGTTCTTCATGTTAATGATTTATGGCATCAAAGCTAGAAGGTCGAACACAGCCCTTAACATCCTAGGTGCAGCATTTGGAATTGACATCAGAATCTTGAGCAAAGCACCATTCTGTTCCAAGCTGAGAATATCAAGTAGGTGACTGCTCTGTTGCACTAACCATATAAAGGCAAATTCAGCTTGCACAGTGTGGAACAGCCGGTGCTGTGCCTGTCAGGGGAGACAGCAGAGAGCTGGTCCTTTCCATGTGGGGCTCCTGCTAGCTCCTGTGGCTGGAGCTGACAGGCTGAATGAATGAGAACGTGACGTGCATGTTCATGATCCAAAACAAAGCGTTTGTCATCATGCCTCAAGGGTCAGCTTTGTACGTTATTTCTGCCCTTGCTACTTTGTGTATGAGTAGCTGTGCATATCTTGATAGAGTATTTATTATTTCACATAGTCTTACAGGAGATGTTTTTCTTTATGTAAGCTAGTGACATAAACAAAGGGGTTTCAAATTATTTCACTTATAAGCTCAATGCAGCTTCTTCTTACCCTTGAAAGTCTTAAGGATGACGCATTATGAATATTTTCACCTATTATTTAAAATGGAGTAAAAACAATGACTACCTAATGATGGAACTTCCAAATACAGTTTCTGAATTATAAAGCTACTCCTCTGACAGGAATAAGGGCAGAATGATGACTCTTTCTCTTACATATTTTCATATTTTATATAGTCTAATCTGCTTGCTGATTCAGTACCAGATATGAGATATAATAGAATACCACTTAAGAGCTGAAGAGAGATTAACTATATGTTTAAAAACAATGACAGCTATTATTCAGAATATAAAGAATCCAATTTATCAGTGATCAATAGAATCATACTTAAAATTATAAGCATTATTTCAGTGGAGCTATATTTTCCTGGCTTTGTACCTTTGAAGGCTGCTTTCTCAGGAGTAAGGACAATAGTTTAAAAAGCAAAACCCTGGACTGGCAAAATGGTTCAGTGAGTAAGACCACTTGCCTTTTAAGCATGAGGACCTGAGTTCAATCCCCACTACCCATGTGCATGGCTGGTGCTGAGGGACATAGAGACAGGAGGGTCACTGGGGCTCCCTGGTCAGCCATTCTAACCAAAAAACAGTGATCTCAAATTCAGGAAGAGACTCTAGCTCAAGGAAATAAGGCAGAAAAACAGAGAAGGACACCTGACATCCTTCTATTCTCTGCCACAAATCAAACAAATCTTAAAGCCCAAAACAAGCACAAAAACAAAACCTGTGCGTGTTGTTCATTCTGACACTATCTTAGTGCCCGTGACTCTGTGTTCTGATAGTCTTTCTGCAAAGACAAGCATGTCAGTTCCAAAGCTTTGGACAAGTGATAAATAATCACACCTACCTTGCCCAGAATTTGGCATGCTCTGCCTCACTACCTCTCTTTCTCTCTCCCTCCTTCTCATTCTCTCGTCCTTCTGATTATTTATAAGTGTTTCATACTCTTCAGAATTGACTATGAAAGAAAACATGGATTCTGCCATAAATAATATATCAATTTATGTCACATACTTAAGGTCATTTAGATTTTATTAACGACTCAAAAGAAAATATTCTTTTTTTGTTTGTTTGTTTTGTTTTGTTTTTTCAAGGTAGAGTCTTACTCTAGCTCTGGCTGACCTGGAATTCACTATGTAGTCTCAGGGTGGCCTCAAACTCATAGTGATCCTTTTACCTCTGCCTCCCGAGTGCTGGGATTAAAAGCATGCTTTGTTTGCATTTTGTCTTTTCACTACCCTTGTCTCAGATATTTCCTAAGAAAGGCTTTTGAAATTTCCTTCATTTAAATGATGTAGTAACTGAAATAATTGAACAAAATCATTTGAAAGAGGTAACTGGAGCAAGCATATTAGGTGCTACAGTTACACCCAACCAAAAGCAGCTGATGGGAGGAAAGGTTTTCATTTTGGCTTACAGTCTCAAGGGGAAGCTTCATGATGGCAGGGGAAAGCATGGGACGAGCAGAGGCTGGACACCACCTCTGCCACAGCAGGTGGAAAACAGCAGTAAGAAAGTACGTCTAACTCTGGCAAGGGGGAGCTGGCTATAACACCCTTAAGCCTACCCCCAAACACACCTCCTGCAACAAGCTTCACCTCCTAAAATGCCATCCTCTGTGAACTAAGCATTCAAAACACATGAGTTTATAGAGGACATGTGATTCAAACCACATTCTGCCCCTGGCCCTCATAAACTGATGGCCATTTGTAATGTAAGACGCAGTGCATTCAGTACAGCTTTAAATGTCCTCATTGTTTTTATCAATCCCTACACTGTTCAGACATCTCAGAGTCCAAGGTAACTTAACTGGGCCTGTAAAACCAAAAACACATAATGGCATAGAGTAAAAATTCACATTGCAAAAGATGACATTGGGCATAGCAAGGAAAGATTGAACCAATACAAGATCTCAAACAAACAGGGCTAGAGTGGTGGAGAAAGGTGCTTGCTTGGAAAGCCTAATGGCCTAAGTTTGATTCCCCAATACCTATGTATTTATTTTATATTATATTTTTTCTTTATTTGAGCAAGAGAGAGAGAGAATGGGTGAACCAGGGCCTCTAGCCTCTACAAAGGAACTCCAGATGCATGTGTCCCCTTGTGTATCTGGCTTATGTGGGTCCTAGGGAATCAAAACTGGGTCCTTTGGCTTTGTAGGCAAGTGCTTTAACCACTAAACCATCTCCCTAGCCCCTAATACCTATGTAAAGCCAAATTCACAAAGTGGTGCATGTGTTTGAAATTTGTTTGCAATGGTAAGATGCCCTGGCACACACATTCATTTCCCATCCCCCTCTGTTTTCAAATAAATAAAATATTTTTAAAAATACAAGACAAATATCAAATCTTGCAGCTCCAAATCCAACATCTGTAACCAATGATGAAGTCTCTGGGTTTCTAATTATGCCCCCACACCTGGACTGCCTACACCCAGGGAAACTCCATCCCAGGCCAGCAGCTCTTTTCGACAGCTGTCCAATAGTTTTGGCACCTCCAAAAATTCCTGGAGTCTCCACTGTAACTCATGGTTCTTCCTCGTGGCTCCATTGAGCCTCTATGAAGGGAGTCACTACAGCCTTTTCTCACATACACTTGAACACTAAGCCATCTTTCCAGCCCTCCATTGATTTCTTCTTTTGGTGGGGAGGGAATTTGAGGCAAGGTCTCATTGTAGCCTGTGGTGACCTGGAACTCACTCTGTAGCCCCAGGTTGGCCTCAAAGCCAAGATGATCCTCCTTCCTCAACCTCCCAAGTGTTAGCATTACAGGTGTGTGCCACCATGCCTGGCTCCTCCATTGATTTTAAAGTTTTTTTTTTTTTTTTTTTTCAGACAGGTAAGTTTTAAGGATTGCTGATGCCAGTCAATGTGTACTGTTTAATTGGTGGTGGTCATTATACAGTGTGACCTCTGTAGGGCCTAAAGACTGATCATGATGGAACACTCAAGATATGTCCTGTAGGTAGATCAGGTATTGTTGCATTTGGAGACTTTGCATCAGGGTGATAATTATGACTGGAATAAAAGAAACAAAGCTGAAAGACATTAAAATCAGTATGGAACATGAAAATTGGTTATTTTTGAAGCAGTAATAAAAAGCACATTCTCTTCTCTTTTTCTTGGTTTTGATTTCACAGCACTAAGCTAACACAGAACTCTGCTGACACACAATGTTGAGTTCATTCATCCTGTAAAGGGCACAAATGACTGCTTAGGTATATCAGGAAGGTTGTAGATTCCCTAAGGCAGCAGAGGGAATCTAGTCTTTTTCCAAAGCTTTATGACTTGATGTCATGATGTTAGTCAAGGTGAAGCCTGGAGGAGGTAGATGATGGTTCACTGTGGCCCATTACAGTGCACTGATACCATCATGACAAGAGGAGCATGCACAGCTCCTACATTCTAGAAAACCACACCAAAAATTATCTCTACTAGGCTGATCTTAGAGTATTTCAGAACCTTTTGTTCCGGAGGCTTTTGGATGATTGTCATTACAGTACTGTTTATAATATCCAAATATTAAAGCAATCATAAGCACATGTTTGAATTACAAGCCCCAGGAAGCACTATTCCATGCATAATTTGACAAGCTTAGCCATGCCACAGGCCTAGCTGAGAGCTGCTGCTCTCGGCCCCTGTTTTCATCCTCGAAACCATGGAATATCATATAACAACCTATCTGGCTTTGGGGGGAAGGGTAACACAATAGATTGATCCAAAAGGGTTAGGAATTCTTAATATATAAAAGTACTGATATAAACCTAAATAAATTTTCTAAAATGTTTATCTAGAAAGCCACTAATTTCCTAAAAAGTAAACAAAATTTTCAGAGGTATTTATAATAATAACCTAAGTTAGTACATTAAAACTCATTTCCTTGTCTAAATACTCATGGATTTGAAAGATAATGTCTTAAGGGCATCATTTTAATGTCAAGAGCAGGAAGGAAGGAAGGTTTTCACCTAGACACCGCAGAATCTACTTAACTTGCTGTCAGGTGTTGACACATGAGGTTGTCAGATCTGGTGGCAGATTACTGGGCAGATTCTCGGATTTTGCTTTCTATGGGGATCTTTTTTTACATGCTGACAGATTCTTCTGAGCTTTGAAATGATTTAAACATACAGTTATAAAGCCGATCAGAGCTTTTAAATCAAAGTGGCAAACTGTCTTTGCTGTCAGGAGTCCATGTATGTTGCAATGAATATCTATACAAATAAGAGGATAAATTATGTACATGTCTGAAAGCATTTACTTTTTGGAAATCTCTTCCAGGTAAATGAAACAATAAAGAGAGAGAGAGAGTTAGTAAAGGTGTATTTGCCCCTCTAGTATCAAAATTCTCTAACTCTCCAATCTTCAGGTCTATTCATTGTCTGAGTTTCTCATCCCTAGAAGGGAATTAATACTTAATGGAGGCATCACTGTTGTGTCTTTTCCAATGATATATATCACCATCTAGAAAACATTTGACACATAGTAGGCCCTCAACTTGTACTGACTAAACAAATAAACCCACAAGATGACATTAAGTCTGGCAGCCTCTTTCTATCAATATTAAATGGTATTATTTTGATGTGCAAGAATTTCTTTTCCTTCACTCTTTGTCTCATATTTTTCTATCTGAGCCCGAGTCTTGCTTTGCTGAGGCTTCCATAGAAAAGTACCACAGTCTGAGTGGCTAAGAACAGTATGGATATCTTCTGGCAATTCTAAAGGCTAAAAGACCAAAAGTAATCAAGGCGTTGTCAGGACCATGGTCCCTCTGACACCCTCAGGGAAGGGCTTTTCCTTGTATGTTCCACCTTCTGGTGGCTCCAGGCATTACATGGCTTGTGCCAGGTGACACTTTGACTCCCCGCTCTCTCTGTGTTCAAATTTTACTTTTTTATAAAGCCACCAGCCCTACTGTAGTAATATTCACTCCAATAAAGTTCCTTTTCACCTGATTATATCTATAAGGTGCTGATTTTTAATGAGGGTCCCATTCCGAGACGCTGGAGCTCAGATGTCAACATATCCCACGAAGGAGGAGATACAATTCAACCCATACAAGGACCCTTGGATCCTCTCCTTCCCAGTTGGAAAAACATCGTATCATATGACATCCAATTTGGAGCTCTTAGAGTTAAGTTTAACTATGTGCTGCTAATTGTATCAGAAGTCCCTGGCACTCCCTAGGGCTGGTTCCTTTGCTGTGAAATGAAAGGACTTCTAATGTTGATTAGTCAGGTTACTCATCTGTGGCTCTCTTTTGCTCAACCATGGTGGCTATCCTTGATGCTCTATGTAGTTTTCTGTCCTCATGGCTAGCCACAATGCTTCTGATCATGGCAAAATATATGCAAGCTAAAATCTGTTAATTAGCTGGATTTAACAATTCCACAATGTATCAAAACATCATTGTGGGGCTGGAGAGATAGGTTAGTGGTTAAGGCGCTAGCTGACAAAGCCAAAGGATACAGGTTTGGTTCCCCAGTACCCATGTAAAGCTGTGGCACATGCATCTAGAGTTCATTTGCAGTGGCTAGAGACTCTGGCATGCCCATTCTCTCTCTGTCTTCTCTGTCTGCCTCTTTCCTTCTCTCTCTTTCTCTCTCAAAAAAAAATATTCTAAAAAATAATTAGAAAGTTCATAAAACAGCATCACTTTATACACCAAAAATATATACAAGTTTCATTAGTTAAAAAAAAATGATTAAAGAAACCAATTCTGAAATATTCCATGATTTTTTTAAATTGTCGTAGTACTTGGATTAAAACACCACTGTCTATAATGCTATTAGTGGGATAGCTTTTTTTTTTAAAACCAAATGAAAACTGTGTTAGATATAGGTGGTTAAAAATATCTAAGTTAGAGCCAAGGAGCCATTTTAAAGTTTTTTTTTTTATTACCTTTTGTAATTTTTCTCTTTTTTTCAGTATTACAAGCAATATATTTCTACTGACATGTGATAATAGTGCATGTTCATAGGGAACAGTGAGCTCATTCAATACATGTATGTGGTGTGTAATTATCAGATCACAGTAATTAGCATTTCCATCTTCTTCAGCATTTGCCACTTTGTCTTGGGAATCTACGAACACTTCTTTCTTTGTTCTTTATAAAACATGGAATGTTTTTGCATCGTCTAATTTACTCTCTTGTAGAACATTTGAGCTTATTTCTCCTACATAATTGTACTTTCATAGTTTTTAATGTCAAGTATCCTCTTAAAAATAAAATCCAAGGTATGAGGGACTCTGTGGTGTGCCTTTTTTGATTATAGTAAAATACAACCTATGTTAAAAATCATAGAACCAAAACTCCAGGGATTAGGGTAAATGAGGAATTGAATTCTACCACTGATTCCAAATCTAACTGGCAACTCTCATGAAGTTTGCATAGATTGCCATTATAGAATCTCTTTAAAAAATAAAAAATAAAAACCTCTGGCATTCCTAGAAAAAAAAAATGATGTAAGAAAGGAGATTAGAAAAAATTTTGCCAGCTCTGGGATGTAATAGTTTCGATGTTCACAAGGATCCTAGAGAGAGGATAGGTCAGGTGTGTATTTCCCTGGCCTTGCTGAGACCTGCTGCCCTGGGTGTTCACTGAGTTCCTTTTCTGTTACAGCATCCTCCATCCTCAAGAGGGAGAAACGATTGAGGACCAAGAATGTGCATTTCAGCTGTGTCACCGTGTACTACTTCACCAGGAGACAGGGCTTCACGAGCGTGCCCAGCCAGGGGGGCAGCACGCTGGGCATGTCCAGCCGCCACAACAGCGTGCGCCAGTACAGCCTGGGCGAGTTTGCGCGGGAGCAGGAGCGGCTGCACCGGGAGATGCTCAGAGAGCACCTCAGGGAGGAGAAGCTGAACTCTCTAAAACTCAAGGTGAAGCATAGGCTGCTTTCGGAAAATCCCCACGCGCTGAGGGCAGCTGCAGCTAACCATTTTCATGATCTCATTCACAAGTCAAACTGTATTTTACCATGGACTGTCTGACTGTCTCTCCCTCCCTACCTCCCTCCCTCCCTCCCTCCCTCCCCCTTCTTTCCTTCCTTCCTTCTTTCTTTCCTTCCTTCCTTCCTTCCTTCCTTCCTTCCTTCTGTTTCTTTTTATTTTCTGTTTTTAATTTTTGATACAGCAAAACATTATAGTTATTTTTTTCCCATTGGAAATGGACCTGACACCTTTTCTTCATCCATCGCATAAGTATTCACTATTGGAGAGTGCTACTTCAAATCACTCTCCCCAGAGATGAAGGCAATTCTCCAAGTACACATCTTGGTAGATCAATTATAACAGCTGTCAATCACTAAGTGAGCATGATTTACCAGACATTTTATAAATATGACATATTCTAATAAAAAAAAAAAAAGCCAGTGAGATAGCGAAATTGTCATGACATGTTTATAATTCAGGGAGAAAAGCACAAAACTGTTAAGTAAATGGCTTGCTAACTACAAAACTGAATGTTTTATTTTGTTCCTTCTTGTCATTAAATTAATTTCTTAGCCCATATAGGAAGTGGGAAAGACAATCTTTGTACCCATAAGATGCTTCCTTTTCTGGGGCTTAGTGCTGTGTGCAATGGTTTTCAACAGCTGGGACACTGTAACGCCATCTGAGAACCAAAAGCCTTATCTTGGTGAATTCTGAACACAGGATGAGTACTAAGACAAACCACAGGGCCTTGCCATAGTGGGCAGTGACCTGCTCTGATACCATCCTTTGTGTCCAGCTACTTCCATGCTCTTGTCTCTAAACAAGAAAGTTAAACAGTAAAATAAGAAACAACATGAGTACTATTTTTTATTTTGGTTCTTTTTTAAATGACACTTATGTTGGCTGTTGAGAGGCAGTCATCTGAGGGGTCTCTTACCTTGCTGCTTTATTAGCAAATAGCAAGTACGCAGGGTCCACTTTGGTGAGGATAGAAGCAGAGGTGTCTGTTGTCATCACTGCTTCCATGGGAGCACCAAAGCCAAGGGTTAAGGGGATTCTGCAGTGACATGGGCTTAGCCCCAGTGGGCTTAGATGCTTGGAAACACATTACATGAAGCTAAATGAGCTACCAATGTGGATCAGTTTTCTAAAATTTCTGAGAGGACAAGCCAGTGTATTTTCACTATAATTCCTGTAACAGCAAATTTCATGATTAAAAAAATATATATCATTGACTCTTTTGTCTAAGGTTTAATTAAACAAAATCCCAAGTTAGCTAATACAAACATGAGCTATCCAAAATTTTCACTCTGATACTCAAAAAGCTCACTTTAAAATAATTTATTTTCCAGATCACCCTGGACTAGAGTGAAACCATACCTCAAAAAACCAAAATAATAATGATAATAATAATAATAATTTTTTCATGTATTTGTGTGCATGTGATCATGTGTGGAAGGTGCGGGTGCACATGCCATGGTGTGCATGTGAGGTCAGAGGACAAGTTTGAGGTGTCTGTGTTCCACTTTATTTGATACTGGGTATCTTGCTGCTGAAAACAAAGTGTCAGCCTGCAAGCAGATGTTCAAGTAGCTGACATGTGTGCTTCATATTCTACTGGCTTTGCCCCCTGTTGTCTTAGGCACACTGGGATCACAGGTATGTGCACAACTTGACATCTATCTTAACATGGGTGCTGTGCAATTGAACCCACACCAGCAAGCTTTGCAAGCAATGTGTTTAACCACTAAGCAATCTCCCAACCCAATCAAAATTTCACTTTTAACATGACATGTGTTTCTAAGTATAAATTCCTCTGTGGTAGGAAATTGGGCTGCACAATAAGATCCAGGAGAGGTAGGGAGAAGAGGAAGGAAGGAGAGAAAGAGAAAACGATGAATATTGCCTCTTTGTACCTTGTCTAAGATGGTCCCCTAGGAGTGGCAATGAGATGGCTTGTGAGTAAGGACACCAGGAAGGCAGCATATTACACACTGGACCTTCCCCAAACCCTTGCTGTGGAGATCAGGTAACTCATGGGACCTGGAACTGGATAGTTTTTTGTTTGTTGGTTGGTTAGTTTATTTTACTTACTTTAAAAACAAAAACAAAATGCAGTAGTCTTAAAAGTAAAGAGACATTTCTCTACCACTGTGTCTTTGTGTTTTTCAAGAGTAGATCCTCTCCTCATGACTAAAGAGAATATACATGCATACTTCTAGGTGTTTTCTTACAATAAATAGTTTGGAAATAAGAATAGAAATATAGGTTTTGATTATAAAATTGATTCTTATTTGGTACTTCATCTCCTGAGCTGTGAGTTATATACATAACAAAAATAAAATAACATAGACAATTAGATTTGTAGAACAAATTCAATTTTATTTAGGGGTTTTAGGTCCATCTTTATTGCTGATGTTGTGAATGTTTTAAACATTATCTATAAATAACTATTGTAGATAACTGATTGAATAAAATATATGTTCCTATAAGAAATAGCTAGCCTTAGATTTCTGAATTGCAGAATACAATTTTTTTTCTGTCAAGCCCATTCAAAAGTGCCATACACTTTATAGTATAATCAATGTAGTCATCTTAATACTATACTCTCCCCCCCAAAAAAGAAAAGTGCTTAGATTTTTGAATCAGAGCCTTGGTTTCTATTTCTCTCTGTGCATTAGACAGCCACTTGCAGGTTCTTCTGAGACCTGGCGTTCCTGCCTCTGAGTCCTTCACACAGGCTCTCCTGCCTTGCTCTGGGAAAATTAGCATGCTTTCAGCAACTTTCACCTGCCTCTCCCTGTCAGAGCTTGTGCCACCCAGCTTGCTCTTCCTGTCCGCTCTGAGATCAATGCTCTTATTACCATTTCTGTTGCTTTCTAGGGTTATACACGTCTCTCAATTTTTTTCAATTATGTGTTCATTGCTTGTTGGCTCCCATTTCCAAACAGAATCAATATTTTTTTAAAAAATCGCTCTGTAACTCTCAGCCAAAATCTGATTTATGACTTTTATTATTATTATTTAGTGACTGATCCATGCAGCACTGTTATTGACCACTTCACTTCTACCTTGCCTCCTTGAATCTTTTCAGAAGTCTTGGTACTAATCTTCTAGGTAAAGCATCTAAATATACTGGGGAGTACATAGGACTCAGAGATTTTGAGCGATGACTGAATGATATTTCAAATCCCCTTGTCTCATTCACTCTCCTTGTTGCTGTGACCAAATGCCTGACAAAGAACAACTTCAGGGAGAAAGGGTTTATTTCAGATCATGTGGAGGGGAAGGCATGGCAGCAAGAGCTCAGAAAAGCTGCTACATTCAAACCACATTCAGGAAGTGTAGAACAAGGAAAGCTGGTGCTCAGTGCAGTGTGCTTTCTCCTTTTCATTGAGTCCAGGACCCTAGCCCACCTCCATAATCTAACCTAGAAACTCCTGCATAGACATGCTCACAGAAAAATTTCCATGGTGATTTTAAATCCCATCAAGTTGAAAATCAAGATTAACTACCACACTCGTCTTTTCAGCGTTCTGGGATGTGCTCTAAAATTTTTGTCTTCATACTATAGTTTTCTTTTAGATGTGTGTGAGGTAATGATATGTTTGAACTCCACTTCAGAACGTCTCTGTTAGACTCTGTAGGGATTACTTCAGAGCATGCTTAGTCACAAAGCTTGCAGAATACATCCTTAAATAGAGGCCTGTTTCAGCACCAAATGGAAAACTTTGCTGTGCCAAGTACCTGCTCTGTCATATGTACATATGTACAACCTATTTTGACAGTTAGAGAGAAAATATACCTAACCAAAGTGATGGAGACTGGCAGGTTTGGTTTTTATTCTGTGCATGTGTAATATATTTAAGAATGTGTTCTTTCAAAATATTGCAGGTATTTTAGTTGAAATGGACAAGTAAGAATATGTAATCAAGTCTTTTACATTCTTCCTGGCCAAGATACATTGCCTTAAATGTTTTTTTTTTTTCTATTTTATGTATTTACTTGCAAGCAGAGAGAGATAGAAGGGAGACAGAGGCAATGGGTGCACCAGTGCCTCCAGCTACTGTAAATGGACTCCAGATGCATGTGTCACTTTGTGCATCTGGCTGTACAAGGGAACTGGGGACTAGAACTTGGATTGTTGGGCTTTGTAGCCAAACATCTTAAATGCTGAGCTATCACTCCAGCCCACATTTACCTTTATTAATTCATGGAAAATTATCATATCAGCTCACCTGACTACATGGGAGTATTTAAATTCCAGAACTTGGCAAATGCCACCATTGAGGATTTTGTAATTCTACTATGCTGGTTATTTGAATATTTACTAGCATGCAATTGGAAAGAGGCAATTTAAGCCAATGAAAAGTTCAGAAACAACGTACCATATGTTATTATCTTTTCTTCTCACTTTTGTGGTAACATGGATTCCAAGGAACTTTTATGATTTAAATTTTTTTTAAATTTTTTGAGGCAAGGTCTCACTATTTTATCTACCTTGGGCTGAAGTAATCTTCCTGCTTGAGCCCCCTAAATAGCTGGGGTTATAGGTGTGTGCTGCCCCACCTGGCTCAGGTTGTTGAAATTCCTAAAGAGAAACAGAACAAGCTCTTTGAAATAATAATTAAATTGCTTCAATTTATCACCTGTAATTGCTAATATACTGAAGAAGTATACTATAAAATTTGACTATCAAAGTTATATGCATGAATCATCATATAGATGAGTCATCTAACACATACAATATAATCAGCAGCTCTGTTTATTAAATAATATGTCCTGTGCATTCTAGCATGTAATTTCCATCTTTGGTGATCCACAGCACCCTGCTTTATTAAATAGCACATTTCATGTTTGCCACTTTGATGTTAGAAAGCATTGAGGAACTTGCTACCATCTTTTTTGAAATTTGACCTCAATTCTGCTTTCTAGGCACAAAATAACTCTTTATTTTCCAAACTCAAAGTGTTTGAAAGCAGTGTGATAGGCATGCAGATATTGGAACAGATTCTGGCTTCTCCATATTTCTGTTCTATAGAAGTAAATATCCCTGTTTCCTCCCACTGATCCTCCTAGGATGTGGCTTTCAGGTACTTCTTGTATTGGTTTCCTTTCTGTCCATACATGCTACTTAGCATGTCCACCTCAGAGTACTTAATCCAGTACACCAAATAGGATCTGTCCGGTATACAGGAATGTGTTACATTGTCCTCTTCTGACTTGTGGGCTTTCTTTCCCTGGGTGTATGCAAAGGTGACAATAGTTTTTATGAGCTTGGTAAGTTTATTTGTTCATATTACTAGTAGTAATTAAAAAGCAAACCAAACAAGAAAACATAAAACTCCATTCTTTTAAGCCAATATGTATCACGCTATAAATCAAAATATTATATCTGTAGGTCAAGAAACCTCTTCAATGCTAGACATGGAGTAATCAAGAAAGTATTGCTACATTATAGTAAATATGATCCTGTTCTTTGCATGTGTAATAAGTTTGCATTTTAGGTCCTCATCCAAGTTATGAACTTACAACTTTACAAGACATGACTAAGTTTGAGATGTCTTTTCAGAGTGGCGATTCTTGAGAGGAAAAGGGGGCAGTGGAATATATTTCTTAAATCACCCAGCCATGACCTCTGTTGAGAATCTATGCCAGGAAGAGCCACTGCTTCTGGTAGGCTATAAGCACAACATGACTCTCATTCTGGACCACAGTGATGGCACAAAGGAAGCCAAGAGCCACTGTTTCTACAGACATGTTCACTGTCCAGGTCATTTTATAGATTGCATTTCATCTTTCCATGAGAAAATCATAAAGATTTTTATTATTTTTTACATAAGGAATTTTTGTCAGAGTTCTGGAATGAGAAACTCTTAGGCTTAGATTCTCATCACAGACATATGAATAAGAAATTCTCTTCACAACAACTCTGGGCTTTCCAAATGTGACCCACAGGGTCTGGGAACAAGGACCACCAGGGAAGAAAACCCAGGCTTTGTGTATCTGATGTCCATTTTCAGCTTTAATATGTTGAGATTGTACATGGAATTCCTTTGAAAAATAGATTTTTATTTCTCACTGGTGAACCCAGATAGTAGTTTTATAATCACTGCTCTCCTTTATTCCATGTACTGAGACCATCTGTTTAAATAATTCTTTCTAGAATACTGTTTCCCAGAATTAACCTTTTAAAAAAACATTCCCATTTTGATCATAATTACTTTCCTGTGACTCCTCACATTCAAATGAGTTATTGTTACTTCAAGCTTTTGTATTACTGTAGGCACATAAATTATATGAACTTGGGAGTTCTTATATAAAGTAAGTATTATTTCCCTTACCTCAGGTTTTCACTTACAACACTAAATAATATTTATTTATTTACTTACTTACTGATTATATAGTTCCCATTCAGCAGATTGGGAGGTTCTTAGATAGCAAAACTGTTGTCCATTTAAAAGCCCCAGACCTGCTATGGTATCCAATAGTATAGCACAGTGATTAAGAAAATTCCTCCATTCAAATATATTTAGTAATTATATGAGATATGCAATCCAAGCTGCCAAGGTTCTAGCACAGATCATACCCACTCTCAGTGTGTCCACAATATGATGGAGGAAATACACATTAAATCAATCAGCAAAACATATTATGAAAAGTTAAGGAGTGGGCTATACTAGTTAAATGCAATCTAGAGTAAATGGGTAGGCTGAGAAAACCAAAAGACTAACAGATTAATTCATACAGCTTCAGTCACCTCCTGCTAAGCATCTCCATCAATAAGGCTACCTCCTCCACAGGCCCATAAAATACAGACCCCAAGGGAAATGCCCACTGGTGAAGTGTCATTTCTTCAGCTTGCGCCATTCTCTTCTCGTTTGAACTGTGTTCTCTGTGCCTGAGTCACATCCCTTATTTCTGAATGAGCTAATTCAGAGGAAGCAAGCACTGCTCTTGTCTTCACTCCCACTTCTGCATCTGCATAAGGTCAATTCCTAGATTGTGACTGCTATCCAATGCTCCCCACCCCCACCCCAACACACTCTTCTGCCTCTCTTGTAAGAATTTTTACTCCAAACTTATCTTGCTTACTGGGTTCAAGGTTTGGAATCAAATAAACCTAAATTTGATTCTCAGTAACATCGCAAATTAGCTATATGGATAGACCAGCAAATTACCTTCTGCAAGCTCCAATCTTCACAACTATTAAAAAAAGTACTTCATTAAATTGTCTTGTAGATAGATAACATTTGTACAAGCATGAAACTCAGTACTATCGTTTGGAGTATGGCAGCCGAGGTCCCTCCCGACATCGCCACTCTTTTATTATAATAGGTAACCATCCATGTTTGTGGAATTGAATTAGACTTCCACAGTCTTATTCGACTTTAATTTTCCATGTTTGGTAACTCTTCAAGGACAAGAAGGCTTTACTACTTAGACACACTATTTAAATGCTGAAAGGAAGTACATTTTTAGTTTTTGCTTTGTTTTAGCATTTTAGTCAAACTACATTTTCAGCATTGTTTCATTCTCTATGACCATTTTGCATTGAATTGATCATTCTAGGGCACTTAACAGCATCAGACATTTCAATTCATTGACACTGATAGCGGAATTCCTCTACCATGTAATATTGGGGGAAAGCTGAATGCCAGTTTTCCCTTGGACCTACTGTATTTGACTCAGAGCAGTCTGGGAGTCACCCACTCATTTTCATAATGTTGTGGCTGTTCTGCAGATGTATGTAGATGAACAAAATGGTATCTTCTACTGAGCTTTTAGAATTTCCTCCTAAGACATATCAAGGGTACAAATTTGCAAAATTAAAATGCTTAAACTCTGTTGTTCTAAAACATATTGTCTATTTTTTAAACTACTTTATTTATGAGGAGGGAGGGATAGAAAAGGCGAGAAAGAGCGTAAGGGAGAGAAGAGAATGTGGGCATGTCAGGGCCACTGCAAATGAACTCCAGATGCATGTGTCACTTTTGCATCTGGCTTTACATAGGTACTGAGGACTTGAACCCAGCAGGCAGGTTTTGCAAGAAAGCACTTTTAACATCCGAGCTATCTCTCCAGCCCCTGCGTCTCTATTTCTAGAGTGAATCTGAACAAGTTTACATAGCAGGTCAGGAATGAAGTCACACATCCAGCATAGTCACTGGGTCCAACAGCACACAGGAGAAAAAGAAAGGCAACACTTTGAAGGATTGCCATTTATTTCCTTTTTTAAAAATATATTATTTATTTGAGAAAGACAGAGAGAGGGAAAGAGAATGGGTGTACCAGGATCTCCAAACTCTGCAAATGAACTCCAGATGCATGCACCACCATGTGCATCTGGCTTATGTGGATCCTGGGGAACTGAACCTGGTTCCTTTGCTTTGCATCCACCCAGCCCTATTTCCTTTTTATTTTCACTCTGTATGGGCCAAGAAAGGGAGTAATTCTATGGGTCTAAGTACCTGGATAATTTGTATGTAATGAATGCATTGTGTTCTGTTGGATATCAGGCCTTTGACACTTTTGCTCAGTGACTAATGCCTTCTGCCTCTGCTGTGTGACTGCTGCTGGCCCGTCTATGCATTTAAGCTTCCCCTAGAAGCCAGCCCTCTCATAGGTGCCTCCTATGTACTCTCAAATGCCTTATGTTAATCCTAAACTGAGAAATCCTTATGAATGAGGTTAAAAATTACTGGATACTTTGTTTCTTTTTTTTTTTTTTACAATCTATTATAATTAAGAACCATATTTACGTGCCAGTATACCTAGTAACTAATGTGGCACATGCTTGTCCCCTGAAGATAAAATAAACATAAAAGACCACTCAATAATATTAAATAAAAAGTGTGTATAGTTGCTTGTCATGGCTATAGTCAGACTTCTGCATAATGACCTCATGCCTACCCTCAGTACTTGTGATCATGAGCCAGATATTTGTCATCCTCGAGCCTGTGTTTCAGTTAAAAAGATGTAATGACAGTATCCACATGGGGTTTTTATGAAGTTACATGTACTAATCCAGAGAAAATGCTTAGAACAGCACCTGCAACACAGATTAAACACATCACTATTATTGCATCACACCAACTCCTATAACTCCTCTTTCATCTCCACTTCTGACACCATTCCTATCACTTCTCTGTCATCTCCACTTCCGGCTTCTCTTTGCTGCATATGCAAACAATTAAAAGCAGGTTTACAGGCCAGGATTATTGATGTTGCCCTTATGCTGCTGTGAGGACGTGTGCGTGTGTTGCTAGGCAAGTACTCTACCTCTGTGCTGCATTGTTAACCTGTGGCATTTTGAAATTGATTTGCCTTATGTAGCCCAGGCTAACCTTAACATGACAATCCTGACGTCTCTACCTCCCAGATGCTGGGATTACAGGTGCACATCCTCATGCCTGCCTGTTTTTTAAATTAATGTTTTGTTAGTGTATAAAGTAGTGGATTTCATGATAACATTTTCTCACATGTGTATCATTGTATTTTTCTCATATTCACCCCCACTACCTCCCTCTAATCTCTGTCATTCTCCAAAATAGTTATTCTGCTTTCACATTGTGTGTGTGTGTGTGTGTGTGTGTGTCCCCGTACATGTGAGCATGTGTAGAGATAGAAAAAAAAAATCTAGATTCTGCATATAAAAGAAAATATCCTACATTTGACTATTTTCCACCCATTACCCTTTCTTATTCTTCCAACCTCTTCCCTTTAGATCCCTTCTTCCTCTAATATATTCCTTCTACTGTCATGTCATACACACATACACACACACTCATACACATATATATATATGAAAAAATATGTGAAATTTCTCTAAGTCTGGCTTGTTTTCACTTAAACATAATGATCTCCAATTTCATCCATTTTCCTACAAATGACTTAACTTCATTCTTCTTAACAACAAAACAAAATTCTACTATGTGTATACAGTACATTTCTTTAGCGAATCATCTGTTGATATGTCTGATGAACCGTGCTTCAGCGAGTATGAGTGCACAAAGATCACTGTGGTATGCTCTTAGATTCCTGCAGGTTCCTTCACAGGAGTGGTAGAACAGGATCCTATGTTACTGTCATGTTGTCTGTAGTTTTTTTTGAGGAACTTCCCTGTGATTTCTACAATGGCTACACTAGTTTACATTTTCAACAGGAGTATATAAGAGGTTCTTTTTCCCATGCATCCTTGAAAGCATTTGTTATTTGTTTTCTTAAAAACGATTCTTACTGTCTCAATGTAGTTTTTTAATTTGCATTTCTCTAGTGGCTAAGAATGTAGAACAGTTTTTCATGTATTTATTGACCATTTGTATTTCTTCTTTTTCAAGTTGTTCAGTTTAATTGCCCAGGTGTTGATTGGATGATTTCGATTTGTGGCATTTAAGGCTTTGAGTATTTTATGTATTAGTCTTTTATCAGATGTATAGCTGCTAAGGATTGCCATATCTGATTTGAAGTCACCTCAAAAAACAGAACATATTTGAAAGTATTTGCTACTGGGTATGCTATTTTCTAAAGTGAATAGCTTATTAGATATATTATGTTTAAATCAAAGTAAAGAGTCCCAGCCTTGTATTAGTGCCATAAGAACCTTATAATCTATGAGATGTAGGGAAAACCTTATGGAAATGAGTCAGTGAATTGGTTCCTGAAAGTCTGTCCTGAAGAGGTCACAACAATTCTAGGATTCATTGATCTGTAAAATAAGAAGTCTCCTATAACAAACTAAAGTCTGCAATTCCACTGGTTCTATTTCAGGTAGGAAAACACATTTAAAGGTAGCACTTATGAACAGAATTTAAAAAAAAATCTTGTAGACGAAGATGGACATGGAGTAAAGAGCCTGGCAAGAGTAAATGAAGCAGTCCTGGCAGAACCCTTGGCTTTCCTGTCACCAGATCTTGAGAGCATAGTACATGTGAGTGGGTGGGCAAAAATAGGGAGCACCTTGACTTTTTCTCCTATTACTGACAATAGGGAAAATACATTTAAAAGTACTGTGGGCAGAACTCTAATCTTAAAGAGCATTTAAGGTCAGATTTTAAAGACTGAAGTGGGCACAGACTGGAGGACAAGAGCATCATTGAGACCATGTCTCAGAGGTAGCTATGATGGCTCATCTTCATTGTCAACTTAGCTGGATTTAGAATCACCTAGGAAACACACCTCTGGCAGTAAGTTTCCAGAAAGGCAGTCTCTCAAGGGTTGGAATCCAGACTGAATAAAAATGGACAAAGGAGAAAGCAAGCTGAGTGCCAGCACCCATCACTCTCTGCTGTTTTATCTACCAATTTCTGAGTAATTAGTCTCACCCTCCCAGGGCCATACCTACCGTGCTGTAACTGGACCCCTCAAAAAGTAATCCAAAATAAACTCTTGTTCCCTGAAGATGAATTCTGTGAGAAATTTCATAACCAAGGCCTTGTACCAACCGGAACTGGGAGATTGGAAGGATATGTCAGCTGGTCAAGGTGAAGTAGAATGTCCCATCTTCATGAGGAATGGTCTTGTAGTGGTCAGGAGAAAGCCTTGCTAGATCCCTTCAACATTATGTGAAGTTTTAAAAATGTAGTTCACAGCTTCTGTAGGTTCTTGATCAAAATTGAGAACAGCGGGTACAGTGTGTGAAGTATTGCATGTGAAGTATTGCATGTGAAGGAATTTCAGGTTCTAAATTATTTCAAAATAAAATTACTTGTTATAATTAAATAATAGAAATATAAGGGAGCCAGTTTTTATTTCTATGTGCATTCATATTTAGAATAAACTAAAGCAATAATTTGACATATAGGGTTTTATTGGGTTAGATCCCAATTATTTATGTTACCCTAAAAGTTTTGATATGCATTTATATGTTTCACATATCTGTTTGCTAAAATCTTTGTCTTTTGTTCCTCCCTTTGATAAGCAAACTCACCAGTCTTTATAGCCCAGACTGGCCTCAAATTTTCAAACTTTTTGCCTCAGATTCCTAAGTGTTGTGGTTGTAGGATTGGACTATCACAGCTGCCCTCACATTGTCTTGATTTTGAGGTTTCATGACAGCAATCATCATTGTTTTATATTTATTTTAAGGAAGAACTTTGTATGGATACATCATGTGTTGGTACCATCATTTCCCTCCTCCCTGTCCCCATTCCACTGAGTGGCCCCCTTTAGTGAGATTGCTTGTACTCACCATGGGGTTGTAGGTTATGAGTTGTGAGAGCATCAGTCAGTCAATGGGGGGTGCAATGCCTCGGGATAGTCCCTCCCACCCTGTGCCTCTTACAGTCTTTTTGCCCCCTTTTCCACAAAATTTTCTGAGCCTTGGTGGGTGTCTTTAAGTCTACTTTAGTGTTCTCAGCAGTTTCTGGATTTCTGATTTGGTATGTTTTGAGTAGCCTCAGTGTCTGTCTCCATGAGTCTGGTGCAATATGTCAGACTCCCCATAGAAGCAGCTCTCTTGCTCATCTCACCAGTTCCTCTGTGGTTTCACTTGGGCCCTGGCTATGGGAGGAGTGGTTCATCTCCTGCCTGGGAGTCAGCTATCTTTTCTTGTCTTGTTGATAGATTCTTATCGTCCTCAGTTTTTGCTGCCTTCTAGTCCCAGCACGCATGCACCAAACATGCCTGTACCTCACCCACCCTGAGCCCACAAGCCCCAAGCAAGGCAGCATGCATTGTTTTTAATATTTATCCCTTCTCATATTAAACTAGAGGTTTTGTTAATTGTACAGAGAAACATATATTTTCAAACACAAATGTGGGTAGGAAAGAATTATCAGAAAGAATCATATTGCCCAGATCCTGAGTGTCTACATGGGCCCACTCAGTAGCTTGCTGATGTTCACATAGGCAAACCAGGAATTAGAATAAATGTAAGTACCTCAGACTGGCATGGAGGGTAAGGGAGCTTCCTGTTCAGCTTCACTGTCACAGAATCCACTCTACACCTGAATTTTAGAGATATTTATGGATGGACATGTACAGCTTTGGTAAGTGATAACCACAAAGGGATGGGTATCATTGTTTAACCAACATAAAATAGTATGAAGAGAGGGGCTGGAGAGATGGCTTAGTGGTTAAGGCATTTTCCTGGAAAGCCAAAGGACCTCGGTTTGATTCCCCAGGACCCATGTAAGCCAGATGGGCAAGGTGACACATGTGTCTGGAGTTCGTTTGCAGTGGCTGGAGGCTCTAGCATGCCCATTCTCTCTCTCTCTCTCTTCTGTGTGTGTGTGTGTGTGTGTGTGTGTGTGTGTGTGTGTGTGTGTGTTCTCTCTCTCTCTCTCTCTGTGTGTGTGTGTGTGTGTGTGTGTGTGTGTCTGCCTCTTTCTCTCTCACTCACTCAAAAAAATAAATAAAATTTAAAAAAATAAAAAAGAAATATGTAGAGGAAAATAAATTATGGATCATACCAATACCCCCCAAAAAAGGTCTAAAATCACAGATTTAATCTCTTAAATATTCAGAAACATAATTAGGGAGCTTTTGAAAATATATCTTAGGAAACATTTGTAAGGTATTTATTATGCACTGGCATCTGCTTTGTTACATCTGTGAAACTCTGTCTACTAGAGGGTGATTGTAGTCTTGGCTTGTTCTTTAAGACTCTCAAAATTGTCCAATATGAGGATTTTGTCCAATAATAGATTCTGATATAAATACAGGATTTTTCTATAAAGATGATACAATGATGTCCATTATCTTGGAAGTATTTTCATTGCTTTCTTAACACTCCATACATACATCACACATACACATGCAGAAAAAGGAAGAAAAATTAAAAGAAAATAAATAGCTTCTCGATTTAGAATTTCCATGATTTATTTCTTATAGTTTCTGCTTTTATTCCTGGGTTATTCCTCAGATAATGTATCTTGTGCATACAGTCAAAGAATTTCTCTTTCTAAGTGCTTTCTTATGAAGGACACAATGGGTAGTGGTGTGATAGTATGAAATAAAATACTGGTACGGGGCTTACTGGTGGATGAGATTAATTTAGAAAAGGAGTACAGCAGTATGACTATGAGAAGTGAGTGACCACATGAGCTATTATGCAGAAGGCATTACTTTGGGTGAAGGTTAACTCCTCTGAGGGTCAAGTTTATTGTTTCAGCTGTGGGTTGGTAAGCACTTGCCAGCTCCTCCCTCTGCCCTTGTCTCACTGGGAGCACACTGACCTGACTAATTGCTTCATATCAAGCCCTCCTTGGTGTGTCCTGGGTGATAATTGTATTTGTAATCCCAGCAGCACAGTGCAGCTCAACTCTGTTTCCTGTGTGCATGGTTTGCAGGAGCCTGAAAGACAGTCTTGTTATTTCAAGGACATGATGTTTGCTGAGTAAGGTGGTGATGCCTTCCACTCAGCTGCAGCCACCTTTGAACCATAAAACATTCCTTCCAGCATCAGAGCTGTCCACAAACCGAGCGTAAAGCCACCTTTCAGGGATGGGTGTTTGTGACCTTGGTCATATGCACGTTGTGCTGGTTCAAGCTCTACTCTAGCCACTAACATTAGGAGGTTCTTCTGTAACCCGTCATTTTGAAAAGCCTATCATTTTGATGCCTTTGTTTTCCTTCTTGTGACTTCTCTGAAAGAGAAAAACACAAGGAAATGGTTGTGCTCAAACACACACAGGCTGGTAATGGGGACTTGATGCATAACAGCTCATTGTCAGCAGTACTGAAGCGGGGCTTTGGACTCTACCCCGGGTGACATCTCTTACTTACTTCCTTGCATTTCTAGATGACTAAGAACGGCACAGTGGAGTCTGAAGAAGCGAGCACTCTGACAGTGGATGACATTTCTGATGATGATATTGATTTAGACAACACAGAGGTGGACGAGTACTTCTTCCTACAACCCCTGCCAACAAAAAAACGGCGAGCCCTGCTGCGAGCCTCTGGAGTGAAAAAGATCGACGTGGAAGAAAAACACGAGCTGAGAGCCATCCGCCTGTCACGGGAGGACTGTGGTTGTGACTGCCGACTGTTCTGTGATCCAGAAACATGTACCTGCAGCCTGGCGGGCATCAAGTGTCAGGTGAGGATTCAGATTCCAGAGCATCTGGAGAAAGACATTATATGCCACTCCTGAAAGCAGCCATCATGTTTTATAGCATGTGTTCCCCACATGGAAAAGAAAAAACACATTGTTCAAAAAAAGTCCTTATATACACAAGATAGAATGTAAAGGGCAGCCCAAACTGCAGCTGAGTTAATTGACGTTATTTCCTCTGGGACCCAGTTGTTACACCGGCTCATTTTGGTTTTTGATATACATCCAAGAAGACCATAACATCTGGAACATTTGGGTTTGTAGTTTCTCTTCTATCCATAGGGTATAGAGGATTGACTCAATTTACATGGTATGGAATAGTCACTAGTCTGAGATCTAAAACTCTTCCTTGCAATCTTTCCTTGCATTTAGAAATGGGCATGACAAGTACACCCTCCCAATTCCTTCATTTCATAATGAACAAACTGGACCAGGGCAGGGGCTGACAAGCTATGGATTCACAATTGATATCTGGGTTGGCGGAGTTTGTTGTATGACAAGTAAAGGTAAAAGAGAAACCAGCCTGGGGCATCATATTTGTTAGATTTAAAGTAGCTTGAGAGGACAGTCTCTTGGCTTGTCTGTAGTTGGGCAGGTGAGACAAAATGCAGCAGAAGGGAAAGGAAATCGGGGAAAAGGTAGACTTACTGAAAATAGAGGCAAAGTTAAATGCATAAGGAGAAGGCAAAGGAGGGGGTGGAGAAGTGAGTCAGGAATGCAAGAGATGCCACAATGAAATTAAAACCCCATGTCTACTTTGAATACAGGCTTAAAAAGTAGTTCATTGTTACACTTTAAGTCTTCACTTCCTGCTTTTCATTTCTCCTTGTAATTTGACTGTCACTTGCTCTGACATAAGTGAGATTGAGTGGATTACTTAATTCAAAAAGGTTGTTGAAAGGTCCTGGGTTTTTCCTTGGTTTGTAGTAGTTCCATGGTGCTAATCCATGCTCTTCCTTTTCAGGTGGATCGCATGTCTTTCCCATGTGGCTGCACAAAAGAAGGGTGCAGCAACACAGCAGGTAGGATTGAGTTTAATCCTATCCGTGTCCGGACTCACTTCTTGCACACAATAATGAAACTTGAACTGGAGAAAAACCGAGAGCAGCAAATTCCCACCCTGAATGGCTGCCACAGTGAGATAAGTGCTCACAGTAGTTCCATGGGTCCTGTCGCTCACTCTGTAGAGTACGCGATCACAGACAATTTTGAGATTGAAACTGAACCCCAGGCTGCAGTGCTGCACCTGCAGTCTGCTGAGGAATTGGATTGCCAAGGAGAGGAGGAGGAGGAAGAGGAGGAGGACGGGAGCAGCTTCTGCAGTGGAGTCACCGACTCCAGCACGCAAAGCCTGGCCCCCAGCGAGTCAGATGAGGAAGAAGAGGAAGAGGAGGAGGAAGAGGAGGAGGAGGAAGATGACGATGATGACAAAGGCGACAGCTTTGTGGAAGGTTTGGGAACCCATGCTGACGTTGTCCCTCTTCCTTCTGTGCTGTGTTATTCAGATGGTACTGCGGTTCATGAAAGCCACACAAAAAACACTTCTTTTTATGCCAACTCCTCTACTCTGTATTACCAAATAGATAGCCACATTCCAGGAGCTCCAAGCCAGATCTCTGAGAACTATTCTGAAAGAGATACTGTAAAAAATGGTACCCTTTCGCTGGTGCCTTATACCATGACCCCAGAGCAATTCGCTGACTATGCCCGCCAAGCTGAAGAGGCCTATGGTGCCTCCCACTACCCTGCGGCCAACCCCTCTGTAATCGTGTGCTGCTCCTCCTCTGAAAATGATGGTGGGGTGCCCTGTAATACCTTGTATCCAGAACATAGGGCCAATCTCCCGCAAGTGGAATTTCACTCATACTTGAAAGGCCCTTCCCAGGAAGGGTTTGTCTCCACATTGAATGGTGACAGTCACATTTCAGAGCATCCTGCTGAAAACCCTTTGAGCCTTGCAGAAAAGAGCAGATTGCACGAGGAGTGTATCAAGTCACCCGTGGTTGAATCTGTCCCTGTGTAGCAGCTTATCATTCTATTATACGACCAACTCTTCTATTTACAGCAATGTATTTAATTGGATTTCCTGGGCTCATCATTGTTTAAACTGAAGACCAAGAACACATGGACTGTAATTAATCTTCCAGACAGTATTTTGTGTCCTCCCTTCTAGCTACGTGACTATAGCATTGCACAAACATGGTCACTATGGAGATTTTAAAAGATTTCAGACTGTTTTGATAGAAAATGCTAAATTTTAAAAATGCATATCTCACAGTTGCCTACCTGTCAAACTGTGTGAAACCTGCCAAGATGTGCAGATTAGAGCTCCAAGGTACAAATTATCGGGCCCGTGCAAGATTGTTAACTAAGACTAGAAAATAATGAAATTCAGAGTCCTAATTTTCGATATATCTGAAGATGATGGTGACTTTTTAATGTAGAAGTAATTATTGTAAGAAAAAAGATTTACTCGTTTCTTGTGTATTTTATTTATGGTAGCTTAGAAGTCATGCTTTGATGAAAATGAACAGCATGTTCATTCGAGTTGAAGATGCGTAGCTAGTGCCACAGAGCATGCCCACATGGATTGCATCTGAAATCCACTCACATTTTTATGATCATGACTTGAGCAGATTTGCAAATACTTTCTTAAGGGTGAAATAGGCCTATTTTTGCTATTTTGGACAAATAAATGTGTCTATATGTGCAGGTCCTTACAGTTTTCTCTGAAGTTAAGAGTTAGGACAATCCTCTGCCAAGGGTCCAGTTCCCTGCCCTCCCTCAGTTGACTCCCGAGATGGAGGTAGAAGGAATTGCCTTCCTTGTTTGAACATCGTCCTCTTGGTTCTTAGCTTGGACAGCACCTTTAAGCTCTACCCCCTCCATCAATATGCACTTTAGTGCCCCGTCACGGTACCTTGTGTGGGGTGGGGACCGAGAACTCTTTGAGATGAAAAACAAAAGGTTTCGTAACTATTGTTAAGGTTCACATACTTAGGATAGAAGAGTCATCCAATGACACCGATGACGGGAAAACAAATGACGTGTTTTCCTTCAGTACTACAAGGACTTACCTCAGTAAAAGCAGAGGAGGCTGGGAAACAGGAGAGACACAGCCTCAGCAACTGGCCTCCTCTGCAAGCATGGCCAATCCATCTCTCCAAAAACAAACCAAACTCTGTAATGAGGTTTCACTGAGTGGCTAGCTGACGGAAGGGGGGCTTCTATTCAAACACTCAACTGGACTTTCTTATCTAAAGCATCTTGGTTTGTTTTGTCTGAGACAGCAGAATAGTCCAGAATTCATTGCATACTCTAATTACCTCACCTTCTCTTATTAAAGGGAATGGATCCAAATAAAACATTTACTCCCACTTCTAGATTACCTGTATTTGGTTCATTGGAGGATTTTAGAAAACCCCCTTTCCTGTAAATTAACTTAGGAAACTAAATAGTAAGTTCTACTCTCCTCTTGCACCAGTACATTGATTGATTAAATCTGTTTCAAGTTTTTGACCTTCTATTGTTTATATCACACCACATGTTTCATGACAATTTGAAATGAGAATATTCTTTGCCATTCACAGACTGGATCACTACTTATTTTTTATAGCTCTTAGACTTGGACATTTAGACATAAGGGTAGAAATGTAAAGTAGAATTCGTTTCCTTACATCATTTTTTAAAATTGAACTTAAAAATACTTAATCCAGAGAAAGTCCTCCAATGGAGAAGTTTCTTGGCATGGGAGAACATGTTTGCTTGGCAGCTCTTCCACTTCCCCTTAGCTCTGGCCCCTTCCCTACCCAAACTCCAGGCCAAATTTACAACTGTCATTACTATACCAAGTGCTTTGGGTTTGTCATGCAGTACACAGCAGCAGCAAGGGCACAGATATTCCTTTTGATGAATGACCAAGGCGCATCTGACCTCATGTGAGGTTTGCTCAAATCAAGGCAGTCTACACAGAGTATCTGAGTTTCCATTTTTAGTGTTGATCTCCAATTTCCCTGCCCCTGCCAATACAATCTAAAACTCACAGGCCCATAGAGAAAATGACAAGAGGCTATTGTTCCTCTATTCAAGCCCATGAAAGAATCATGTGTTCTGTCTTCGCTGGACCGTGACCACCTCTGGAAGTATCTACTTCGGAAGGTCTCTTAAGCTATTCTTGGAAAACAGTGAGTGCAAGAGAAGAAGGCAAGTCTGAAAGGGCAAAGTTGAAGGGTAAAATGACAGTCCAGTTCTGAGTGGTTGGAGATGTTAATTATTTTTACAAGAAGGTTTGAAGCATGCATTTTTGTATTTGGCTAGATCTTTGTTTTGTAGCCTCTGTCTCTCTGCACCCAAAGGAGAGCTTTCTTCCCCTACCTGTCCAGTTGAGTTAGCAAGTCACTGCCCTGCTAAGGAAAAATTATTCTTTCAAGCAGGCAAACCTCAATTCCAAATCTCCATATACCTGGGTAACCCATGCACATCTCTCACAAATTATGTGTACAGGCTACCTAGTTAAAAAAAAAAAAAAAAAAATAAAATAAAATAAAAGCCCTCCCATGTGCTGTATGTCAATCTCTCTCCTTCCTCTCTCTCTTTCTCTCTCTCTCTCTCTCTCTCTCTCTCTCTCTCTCTCTCACACACACACACACACCACCACCACCACCCACCACACCAGAAAATAACAAATTTTAGGCAACAGCCAGTGATAAATAATACACAGTATAATTTCTATACTAGTCAGGTTGAGTTTTGTGATGTAAACATATGATCTAGAAAAGAGGATAATTTTGAAAATAATTTATTGAAAACCACAAGTCAAGCTTACAAGTGATAGTGATGAGGAAATTGCACTGCTGCTTCCCATCCCAGAAAAACAGAAAGAGCAGGGTATGCATCTGGATTGCCTTTGTCCATGAACAGTCCTTCTATTCAGTGAAAGCTGCCCTCGTGCCAGGAAAGTGCTACAGTTATTTTCAGCTTTTTAAGAAGGGGGATCAAGTTAGGGATACTTGCAGTCTTTGTAGCAAGACACAACGCGACTGCTGCTGTTATGTTGTTTCTGTAGTTCATTTAACCAAATTAATTTCTTTGGTACACACAACTCTTTCATCATTCACTGTCAGCTGCAACACCTGATGCTCCAGCCCCTATTTTTTGTTTTGTTTTGTTTTTAAGCAGAAGCTCTATACCTATAAATGGCACTGTCTTCCCAGTTATAATTTTAGCCAAATTGATTTGCAAGTCAAGTGGCTGGACCAGCTTCATCTCTTTTGTTATTTTTTATTTCCTTTGCAACAAAGAAATCAAAGAGAGCTTTAAGTTTTTCTCCCATACTCTTAGTTCAATACCTGCTGTGTTAGAAGTTATTCTGTAAACATAAAAAAAAAAAACCTAAAAAATAATACACATTCTGAAGGATGGTGACAAGAGTGACATGAAGGCCAAGCCTACTTCTACTCAAATCCTTTTCATATTTTATAATGTCCTGCGAGAACTATTATTGATTCTTGTCTAGACATTTACAAACTGCAACTAACTACCTTTCCAAAATTTAACGCAACTCACAAGATCTTCCCTCTCCCTCCATCCGAAAAGGAAAATGAGATTTTCAGTTTATTGTTTCTTTGAGATTAACCTATACAAAGAGTACAAATTTTTACCAAAAAACTTTCCAACCCATTTCAGAAGTGGGTTGATCCACCCAAACCCAGGAAAACTTTAGAAATAGCAGTATACAATACAATCAGTCTTACTTGTATTTATAAGCAACCCATTAAAATAGCAAAGTCTGCTCCAAAGACATTACTCTGAAGCAGATAGAAAATGAGAGGTTAGTAGTCACCCCTCTCTTGCATCAGTAGTTACAAACTATCAGATTAGCAAGGGAAGGATTGACATCCTTAGAAGTCAATAAGAGTCTGACTACCTTTCTTAAAGGATGTCATGAAGCCCTCTATTTCTGCAAATACAATATTTTTCTGTAAA
This sequence comes from Orientallactaga sibirica, assembly GCA_036365145.1. Classification (NCBI taxonomy): domain Eukaryota; kingdom Metazoa; phylum Chordata; class Mammalia; order Rodentia; family Dipodidae; genus Orientallactaga; species Orientallactaga sibirica. The sequence goes on along the minus strand of JAEOAD010000004.1, from coordinate 51,371,546 downwards.
AAAGCAGATCTACCCTTTGTTCTCTAGAAGATAATACAGTGCCACTGTGGCTGGCATAGAAAATATCAAACTTAATGGGAGGCACCTTGATGCTTTAAATGGCAAAATAACTGCAATTGGTGCACGCTGTCACACCCTCACCATGGCCTACACCAAAAGTTGAAGCTTTGATCTCTCATAGTCCTGTACAAATAGGTAGTGTCGTAGGATACAATTTCCTCAGAAAGCTGCTAGCATGTGCTGAAATAACTTCGTTAAGTGCCCCAACTTTGCACACTGCACAGACCATTGATACTTTCTGTAACATTATAAAGTGTAATTGACTACCAACAATTTGAAAACTTACACTAAGGGTTCAGATAAAATACAAGTGTAGGAGGTAATGGTGTCTGTTAGGAACCTGTGAGTTTCAGCTGAGCTGGGCTAGATTTTATTGCACTAGAAAATTTATAAACCACAAGTATCCAAAACCCAGAAAAGTCCATTCCATTGTGGCTGTCCTCACAGAGCAGCTGGTTCTCATATATTCTGCCCAACATCCGCAGCAGTGAATCTATCATTGATCTGAGGTTCTAGCATATAAGATCTCAGACCCACACGTGCTAAAAAAGTATTTTTTAAAAGAAATGTAAACTGCTTACACTAAGATGATTGAGAAGTGACTCAAATTATTGTCAAAGGTAAGGAATTTGGAAATAAAAGAACATTGTTTTAAAAAATAAACATAACTTTAAAGCAGTCCCTTCCACACTTTCCTTAAGCTTCTCTTACCACTTTTGAAGCTAGATCATTGAGTCCTCCTTCCTAAATGATGCAGGTGTTTTGATATTTTATTCCTTATCAGAAATTTCAACCTGAAAGCTTCACATTGCCTGTGTTTTACCTGGTGACCAGTAATGGGACCAGCCTAATCATGTGCTAGCTAATCTGTCTTGGATTTTATATGCTGAGTGTGGTAAATCACATAGAAAGACAGGAAAGAGGAAAGTGAGAACAAGCTTCAAAGCTCAAACAAGTATGTTTTTACAGCTCACTTTTATGGGTAGATTTTTAAAATATCATTAATATAGAACTGGAGATTTCAATAAAGGCAGATACTTGTTACTTCTATGGGAAATGAAATAATTTCAAAGATTTAAGTCATGGGTAACTATTTTCTTTAACTTGTCATAAATATGTTATTATCAGAGAGCAATAACTTTATATTTGATCCTTTGCACTTGCTTATATTTCAAGAAAAGTCAGGTCTTGTCATTTTAATGCATCTTTCACAAATGTTTCTGGCTGGACTGAACTTGTAAAGGAGTGTGATCGATCGTATTTTAAACACCATTTGAATTCAGTATGCTCTGATGTAATTTCTCTGTATCCCTCATTCGCATGTGATAGTAGTCACAAGTGCAAGGCCATTTAATATTTTAAACATAATGTGTATTGATTCAAAAGAGTTAGAAAGAATTATCCTTGCTTTTATCTAAATCAATCTATGATTGCTGGTTATAATTATAACTTTTTAATAGCTTCACAGTTAAATAATATCTTTTTCTTTGACTCTTTCCCAGTATTTTCTGTCTGGTTTGGAATTATTCTAAAAGTTATCTTTTAAGTAGAACATGGAAGAAAATTGACTTAGACAATGTCTCTTTAAAAATTGAGAATTTCCATAAGCATTGAGTTTTGCTGCATACAGAGTTAGCACCTGCACCCTGTTATCCAGACCCTGTTCTCTGAATGTGGATTGGTTGTTCCCTCTGCATAGCAGAAATGTGTAAAGGGAATTGGAAGATTCTAGCTTTTCAGTATATTTTTCCAATTTTGCTTTGCCTTTCTGTTTTTAAGTTGGCCACCAATCGGTTTCTTAAAAAAGAAAAAGAAAAAAAAGAAGAAAACCCTTCAAATTCAGAGAACTATATGCATTATGAACATTGATGTAAATATTAAAAAAAAATAAAGTGTTAATTTCCAAATCTGAATTCCCCTGAAGAGGGAAAACTTAAGTATCTAAATCTAGGGAGGAAATTGTTACCTTTTTAAAAGTTAGTTTTACCCTTGGATAGACCAGGTAATATGTGAACTTGATGGATTTAAAATTTTAATGGCTACAGAGCCATTTTGTTTGTACCACCATCAAGCACAGTCTACTGCCAAGGGTTACCATCTGAATCCCAATTTCTTGGACACTAGTCATGCCCAACAGTTATTAGTGGACAACGTAATCTTTTCAAAGCTGCAAATCTTTTCAATAGTCAACTGTGCATGAGTAATGGAAAGTTCAAGAATCTTCAGTACTTTTCAGACCCTAGGGCCTGATCCTAGAAGAAATCTCCAGAGGTCAGATGGCTCGTCCATCTACATCTGAGGACTGTCACTCAGGCATGCCCAACAGTATAGACATCCATTTATTCCTAACATCTCTAGGGAGGGTGGTTTCCTTGGCAACACAACCCAGCTCTTTTAGATTACTCACAGTAAGAACATACCTTGGCCTGTCTTTATGGGATAGGCTCCTGGCAACAGTTTCGGTAATTTGGGTCATTGTTCTGCAAGAGTCAATGCAAGTTGGGTTCTCCCAATATCTGATGATTATTACATAGGATGATTCCATATGTATCTTAAGAAATCAAACTTTAAATGAAAATGTGGGTACTCCGAGGCTCGGCAATATGACCTGGTTTGACAAAAATGGTTTTGGTCTGCTTTTATTAATTCGTACCTTCTTTTAAAAACAATTGCTATTATGCCAGGAAAAGTAGTTTCAGATCCGCAGCGGCAAATACCACAACTAGAATCAAATGACATTTAACTCCAGCTCACTGAGAAGTTAAAATTAAAAAAAAAAAAAAAAAAAAAGAGGAAGAAGAGGTATTTTCGGTGTCTATGCTTCTAATACCTTCATGTTAATCTTTCCTTAACCTAAAATGACAAATAAGAATCTAAAGTTTATCCATTCCTCCTTGGGAAAATATAAAGAATTTGATCAGGAGAATGAAACAGCACCATTTGATCCCAGCCTTAGCCCTCATGCTATGTAAAATGGGTGCTTGCTTTCTCAGGGATCTGGAAAGTGGCTGGAAATGTCATCTTGTCAAGGCTTGAAGACAATGGGAGGAGTTCTGGAGAAGGGAAATTTGGATTTTGTTTTTCTTATTGCATCATTTGACCCAAGCCCTCCTTATAGCTTTCAGAGCCTGTTCTGTTTCTCAGAGCCAGCACTAACAGGAAAATGAGAAACACTCCAGAAGACAGTGTTGGAATCTTTTCAAATCTAGGTACATCTGCTTAATCTCCCCATCTTGATGCTCTTGTGAAGTGACAGCCCTGACAGTGTGCTGGGTCCCCATAATTAACACTATGGGGAAATGACCCCTTTAGTGTGTTTTTTTTTAAGATGCTACATAATGCTAATGTAAAGAATGCTGAATATAATTTGGCCTATGTTTAAATTGACTCTAGGCACCTCTATGGAAATGAGTCTGAGGCGTAGTTTGTGGAACATGTTTCAAAAGTGTTTGATGTATAATAACCACTAGACATTTACAGTACAGAAATAGTAAAAAATTAAACCTGTAGATTACAGCTGTTTCTAAGAACCTCAGCCTTGATTGTGTCTTAGTAAAGTTGCTCTGCTTTCTCCTTAGTTTATCACATTTTTCGTGTAATAGCCTCTTAAGATAGAACTATTAATACATATGTACTGGTTAATGCCTGTTAATGAAGAAAATGGCACTTTGTTATTTCAGTGTATTTCCCTCAATGTCACAGGGTATCTGAATTTGATAGGGAAGGTCATTTGGCATTGGTCAGCAATACATTTTTCCCATTTAAAATAAATATGTGTAATTGGTTGCATACATAAATGTCACTGTTTGCAGTGTCTTGATCACAGTCCATCCACTTCCAAGCTGCCATAGAAACTTGGTATATTTGAAGATCATGGTGACCTGTAGTGAGCTGATAGTACCGGTAGATCCTATGAGCCTAAGGACTTGGTGTCCATCTTTCTGTTTATGTTGAACCATATTAGACATTGGGAGTGGTCCTGATACAAAGGAAGTCTTTTGAGAGTATGTTGTGATTTCATTTTTTGTTTGTTTTGTTTTGTTTTGGTTTTTGGTTTTTGGGTTTTTTTGTTTGTTTGTTTTTGGTCTATTTGAGGCAGGAGAAAAGAATGCGATATTAAAAACTCAGAAAAGCCACTATACTATAAAGCCTATTCTGGTATTATAATTGATTTTATCTTTCAATTGATTTTTGTTATTACTTTTACTTGATTCTACAGTATGCTAATGCATATTTAAATACTGTTATGTTCAGTCTGATGACTTATAAAGGTTAAAAGGGAAGAAAATTAAACTACAGTCCATACTCACAGTCATTTTACATGAAGATGTCATGTGTGTTACAGTTTCTAGATTGATATCTCTTTGTGTACAAGTTATGACATCAAAAATGCCAAAGGGTATATAAGTTTCAATAATATTCAACAGAACTTAACCTGGACCTTATGTTGTTATAATTTATTCATATTAGCTGTAGCCTTATGTATTTATATTTTCAGTATTTATTATGAATGACTTGGAAATTCTTGTATTTATTGTGGCTTTTTGTTGCAGTGTGTATATATATATATACATATTACAAATAAGCATTTTTAAATCTGATCTTTGTTTCTTTTATTAGTGGCACTTGTATCGTGCTGTACTTTTTATTATATATTGTACAATATCTTGTCCATTTGTTTGCAACAGAGTAAAACCGGTTTCTAAGTTGTATCTACTGTCGCATTTTTGTCACATTTTGGGTAAAACTTTGGTTTGTGTAACCTGAGCTGCAGTCTCTTAAGCCTTTGTCACAACACACACAATATGAGAAACCAGTTTCTTATCATTATCAAGGTGTGTTGACTGTATTATGATTGGTCCCTGAGGGGAGGGGCTTACACTTTCCTTCTCAGCCTCTCAATTCATTCATCACTTAATGACGTGTAAATAAACATGAAAGCCAACAGGAACTCCTGATGTAAATGAAATTTCAAAGGATATTCACAAAAACAAGTGCACTGTCTTATAAGCAGTTTCCTTAAATTCAGTTTCACAGTGGTATTTTTTGCCTTGCTCAAAGGAGAAAATGTGATACGATGTTGAGGACATACATGAACACTTAAGTTCTCATAAATGTCTCTCTGTTTAAAGATGCTAGCTTAAGATAATCCAAACTTAATTTTACTAGCAGTAGAATGAAAACTCAACTTATCACATGCAGGACATCGACTTTAAGTAATCTGTTTTCTTATAACTAGAGACTAGTTTTGAAAGTTAAATCAGCAGCTGGGGGTGGTGGTGCATGTCTTTAATCCCAGCACTCAGGAGGCACAGGTAGGAGGATCGCCGTGAGTTCCAGGCCAGCCGAGACTACATAATAAATTTCAGGTCAGCCTGGGCTAGAGTGAAACCCTACCTTGAAAATCAAAACAAAAAAAAAGAAAGAAAGTTAAATCATAATATTTTATTTTTGATCATAATATAATTCAAGTTTAATCATGTTACCACTTAAAAGTATTCTGCAATGTTCCGTCCTTAAGTGCCAACAACGTAAATTCCAAGTTATTTGGAGTCCCTTACAAGAGCTCCTTTGATCTGCCTACCTCAACTTCTCCAGCTCTTTTGCTACCATATACTCCTCTGCCAACAGGATAGATTACTGAGATATCACCTGATTTCAGTTTTCCCTGACACCTGATTAGTTTGCCCCTTCTGCCTAGAATGTCACCCCCTCACCCTTTCTGACATCACAGCTCAAAAGACCATCTACTTAGTCAAAAGAAAATTCCAATGTTCCTTCATGTTGCCATTCTGATTCTGCTGAGAACTCATGACCTGTTCTGTTATGCCCAAAGCTGGCATTTATTAGAGCCCCTTCCAGGCTCATTACACTCATTTACACATCTATTCTCCCTTAGGAGTCCTGGAGATCATAAAACTAGGTAGTCTCAATGCTGTCCATGTTCCTAGGACCCAGCATAATGCCTGAAACATAGAAGATGTGCAAAATATGTTTGCTGAAACAAGTGAAGCTGAGAAATGAGTGATGCAGAGCTCACTTCAGTCTGGGAATTCAGCTGTGCGAGAAATGGCTGCAAGGTGGGAAGGAAGGGGACTTTAGCTAAACAGCTTTCCATAGTCCACACTGTGGGACAACCCGAGGAAAGGTGGATCTTCTGTACAAAGTCCTCTCTTTTGTATGTCAGAAAATTCATACCTTTAATCCCATGCACTCAGGAGGCACAGGAAGAAGGATCGCTGTGAGTTCAAGGCCAGCCTGAGACCTGAGACTACATAGTGAATTCCAGGTCAGCCTGGGCTATAGTGAGACCCTACCTCAGGAAAAAAAAAAAAAAAAAAGATACAAATGGCAAATCAGATGGATTTAAAACACCTAAAAGAACCTGTTGCGTATCTTCATCCTTAGGAAAATATTGAGATATTTAGAAATAGCTTAATTAAATACCGTAGGTATAAGATGGGGAAGGACCAAAGAGGTAGACAGCCTCTACACGAGAAAGCATGTGTTAGTTGAGTTTGTCTGGGACAGGTTGGATTGATCCTGGGATACTGGATGAATATACCACATGGACCGAGGGAGAATAGTTCTAGAGCTTGGATAACCATCTCAGTAAGATTTGAAGGGAATGGGGACTTTAAGAAGATGCTAGGGAGTACAGCAGAGAGAAATGAATCTTGAGAAAGGCTGGCACCTGAGGCTAGAATTGAGCACATGGGATTTTTATTAGGAATCAATACTGGAGAAGCTGAGGGGAGGAAGCCGATTAGGAAAAGGGAGAAATCAGCCTGAGGTGCAGGCCCAGCTGACCCCAACCAGGTCACTACCAAGGGACCTAGAGCAAAACCACTCCTTGGAGTCACCCTCTGGTTGCCTGATAGCTCTGTCTTTCTAGCGACCTCACAGTCTGCCATTGAATGTCACCCTGTTGGCAATGATCTCTGGGTCTTTGCAGGTTCTTGTCATCTTACTCACAAAAGTGAAACAAGATGCATACAAGTAGTTATGTAGAAAGACAATTTATTACGAGCAAGGTGACAGTGAAGGATGAACACACTGCCAAAGGGGCAGTGGCCACTTGAGTGGTGAGTAAAGAGGGCTGGGGCTTCACATTTGTGAGCGGAGGATGGACCAGTTGTTACGGGGGTGGTCCTTTAGTTTGATTGACAGGCTTGGGTCCGATAACATTTTCTCTGCTGCACATGTACATCTAATTTTCATCATATGTGTGCTCAGTTGTACATAAGTAGCAAATGGTACATAAGGGTTTCTCATTGAGAGTTCACTTAGAGAACACATTTTGTCTTAGGTGCATGTACCCAAACCAGCTCAGGCTGGATGACCCCCTATGGTTCTGATTCAGGACCTGGCTAAGAAGTTATGTGAATAGAAACTGATCACAAAGAATAATCATAAGGGAGAGGAGAAAACTGGCTCATTGCATGGAATAGGGTGTACATGCAATTTGGTGCAAGTTGGGGGTCCCAGGTTGCTAACAGGTTAATAGGTGTGCTGTTTCGGAGGATGTTGTATTTACTGCTCAAGCCAAATAGCATTCCAGGTGGCTAAACTACTGTGTCTGTTTCTGCCTGGCTTGAGACACTCCAGAAAGGAAGTGCTCTTGTCAGTCTGTCAGGAGAAACCTGTAAGGAGCAGAAAGCGGAGGGTGTTGGCAGAAAGCAGGCTCAGAGGCCAAGACAGGAAATCTTAAATGTTTCCCTGCTTTGTGTCTTCCACATCCATCCCTCAGATCCATGCCTTATATTTCAGGGAACATTCTCTCCAAGGTTCCTGCAAGCCTCCCTTCCTAAGGAAACGTAGAGGAGCAAGATTCAACACTCTAGCTGTTCCTAGAGCCACCGCCAATGCTAGTCATCTTTCTTTATTAATTATCTGCCTCAGCTTCAACAACCACTTCTCCAGCTTGCTGGTAGATGACCCGTTCCCAAGAGACATCTAGGTGAACATTCTCTCCTGTCTGTCTATCTATCTGTCTATTTATCTATCACCCATCTATCATCTATCTATATTGTCTCAGCAAACATGTCTCTTCTGATGATCAAGTGCCAAATATCTACCAAAGTAATAGCTCTTCACCTTGCCTAGAGTGTTTCATTGGCAGCAGTAGCTATGCCTATGGGGCTCTTTAGTGTAGGAATTGGGACTTTTAAAACCACAGAACCTGTAGAGTTGTGGGATAAGAGGTACATTTGTTTTTTAGTGAGTTATGTTGAGGGGCTTCCACTCTGGGTTCTGCACCCATGTGTTCTTCACTTTGACATACATAATTGGCCCACACTATCTGTGGGAGATTGTTTGCACAACACCTGAGGTTAAAAACATAAATACATGGTTGCTCAAATCTCTTACATAAAATGGAGTAGTGGTATCTGCATATAACTTATGTACATCTTCCCGCATGCTGGAACTCATCTCCAGATGACTTATGATACCCAATACAGTGTAAAAGCTACAGAGATAGTGGTGTACTATACCACAATAACAAGAAAGAAGAATCCACATGTATATCACACATTTCAGTTTCTCAATCCTCACTTGGTTGGATTCTTAAGTACAGACGGTGTGCATATAGAGGACTGACGTCATGCCTTCATAGAAGTTCTTGATCCAATGTACATATTGCACCCTGGAGAACAGTACTTCACTCTTACAGACTTTCACCACCAAACGCATGCTTCAACAGCACATTCAGTAGGCATGTCTCCCCCATGTCGGTCCAGTAGCTTTGAAGCCTATGATATGAACAGTGGTTCTCAAGGAAATAGATCCTGTCTGCACTTCTTTTCCTGTAAGTTAGTTCAGATCTGCTGCTCTGATCTGCTGCTGTGTGGGCTCCCATATTGATTGATCAAACACATGGAAAGCCTTTGAATAATGGCTTTAGTTGAGTCACTGCTGGCAGAAAAGCCAAACTCCTACCTATAATATTTTTCTATTATTTAAAACCTAAAACAAAAATATTTCTGGCCCTCTTAGATAGATAGGGCCCAATGTAATTAATCTGCCATTAAGTATTTGGTTAGACTCCAGGAGAACAGTGCCACGTCAAGGGCTCAGGATCAATCTCTGAGTCTGGAAGTCTGCACACTTGGCAATAGCTGGAGCTCTGCCAACCTTGGCAAGAGGTAGACCACGCTCACAGGCCAGGCAGAGCCTTCATGTCCTGCCACCCAATCCCTGAGCTTTCCATAGCAGCGAAAGGGAAGCTAATGACCAGTGCCAGCTGCTGCCAGCTCGCCAAGTTATTCCTCCCATATCAGGGCTATCCAAAGCAGATGAAATGTGAGCCACAAATATGAGTTGCGTGCCCCTTGAAATTTTCTCATAATCACATTTTCAAAAAGAAATTAATGTTCACAAGACTTTTTAACCTAATACAAATTTTCAGTATGTAATCAACATGAAATGGTGATAGTTTACATCGTTGTTACTATTCTCTGAAATCCAGTATGTATTTTACAGCTTTGGCATATGTCATTCACATGTGGCCACTGGGTGCTCTGTTGGACAGCACAGGTCCAGAATGTGATGCATCCACTATGTGGGGTACCCTCTGGTGTGTGATACAATTATATCTATGTGTTGTGTTCACACCTTCATGGCCAGCCACATGCTGACACACAGACCTTCTTTTCCTCAGTCTTCTTTCAGGACCCTAATTAGTCAGCCAAGCCATTTGCCTCTGTTCATGAGCTACACAAAAGACACTTCTTTTTCTACCAAAGAGAATCATCTAGTATGCCACCAAGACTCTCTTCTACAATGGCAAGTGACCACACTAAAGTTCCTTAAAGGGGGATATGACAGGGACCATCACCTCTACTGCTGGATACTTAAGTGTTCACTTCTGTTCTCACTATCCCCTGGGATACAATGTGGAGTTTTACTTAGTTCCTTGATTTACATGACTGGAACAGTTTTAGGTACTTCTACTTGATTTTCCCCACTTATAATCTTCATCCCACAAACAAAAGGTCCAATGTGGGCACTGCCCTCCATGAACCAAATATGGAAATCTCAAAAATGTGCTTGGAACCCAGGAAAATGGCCAACGTGTAGGTCTAAAGACCCAATGGATTTATGTAAAGTAGACCTACACTACACCTTTATTAAGTGATTCTTACATGCTACTCTGGTAATGGAAATGCCATGGTGAGTCCTGAAGTCCTCCAGTAAATTAATGTCTGCTCAGACTCAGTGTCCAGCAGTTGTAGGTTCATTTCGGGAAGGATCACGGAACTCCTATGTACTCTTGCTTGACTTGGGCAAGTCCCTCCCGGGAGCTAGCCTCTGGTCAGTGGGTTCTAGGCATGAAAACTCACCCATATCTCAAAAGGGGAAACAGTTTACATCATCTCATTGGGATGATCACCTAAAGGCTCCTGGTTATTTAATTATTTATCCTAATGTCTTGTGTTCATATTAACTAAGAAGTATCCTTTTTCCTTTTTAGGTATAATACAAAATAATTCATTTCATTAAGACATTTTTATACATGTGTCATTGTACTTTGCTCACATTTGCCCCCTTTGTCATTACTGTCACTTGGCCCTCCTGTCCTGCTCTCATTGGTCCTCTTGCTCCACCCCCAAGTAGCCCCCTTTTGATTATATGCCCATTATCTATATATAATGTTTTTTGTTCGCCCATCTGTTTTGTCCCTATGGGTATCAGATTCTATTAAAAAATATTCAAAATTTTCTGTCTGCGTGGTCATATAGTCCCCTCGTGGTGGCTGAAGAGACTTGGGCACATGGCATTGGTGACTGACCTTCGAGCCTGGGGGTTGTGCTCCGAGCCACATGTGCCTGGGCTTCCTCATGCCTGATGCTTTGTGGTGCTGAGCCTGCCCAAGCCGAGACAATGCTGAGGTGTTTCCCGGGCTTGGAAGTTCTGAGGCCAAATGTTTGCTGCCCTCTGGTAGTGGTACCCCAATCCTTACAGCAAACGTATCTTGCATGAAGACATAGTGCTCCAGGAGGTGACCACTGACCAGAAGCTTGTGTCCCAAAGTCCCTTGCAGTGCACAGGTGAAGTGGCCAGTAGACCATAAGGCATTTAAGGGCAGTGCTCCTTATTTTATTCTCTCATTTGTTCCAAGTCCTTGGAATGTTTAGCACCTAACAGCATTCAGGAAGTACATGTTGAAATAGTTGGGGGGCCTCTCTGAGTGTGAGCACCCTCTTGCTGTCACCCTGGCTCATTGTAGTGATTGCACCACCTGGCTTTGGCAGTTCAGGGCCCACCTGTGCTCTATTGTTTGTAGCTCCTCTCGTGCACATCTGGAGCATGTACACCAGTAATGAGCTGCACAGGCCTAGTCAAGTGGCACATGATACAGTTACAAACATATACTTCATCGACTGCGTTTAAAGGCCCATTTCTAGTACCAAATGTCAGACTGGAATTTCTAGAGAATGAGAAACGGAGTTTGACAAGCAGGACTCTTATTCGATTACAATGCCAATAAGAGCACAAAGGAGGTAGCAACTGAAAAAGAAGAAAAATTGAACTATGGTCCAGGACCAGCAGAGACTAGGCCCAGGAGACTGAGTGACACATGAACTCTGGCATTCTTCCTGACTGGATGTGGGTGGCCAAGGAAAGTTCTGGTTGTGAACTGGACATTTCTCTTCAGCTGAGCCAACTCTGAAAGAGATAACAAGAGGGCCTGAGAGGAACCATGGTGGTACATGTTCATATTCATCACAGCCAGGCTGATTCAAAATAAGAAAGCGTAGACGATCTTTTGTTAATCCAGGCGAATCCAGTGTATGAGCTGAGACAAGTGGAGCTGCTTGAATCTGAGTTTAAGATATGAACATGTACATTACCAGTAGAACTGCCCTGAATGATGCTCAGAAATCACATGGAATACGGAGTTCAGCTCTAGTTACTGAAGTTTAAGAGGAGATCCACTGACTGGAATATGTTCTGTACAGAGCAATTAGAATACTAAAGGGCTGAAACCACAAGAAAAAGAGGACTAGTGAAAAGAACTGATTTTTTAAAAAAATATATATTATTGATTGATTGATTGATTGATTTGAGATAGAAAGAGGGAGAGAGAGAATTAGCACACCAGGGCCTCTAGCCAAGCTTTTACTTGGGTACTGGAGAATTGAACCTGGGCCCTTAGGCTTCATGCTAAGCCACCTCTCTAGGCCAAGAACTGATTTTTATATTGGATAATTATATAGCTGAGGGATATGAATCAAGAGGTGAAAGCCTAAGAAGAAAGAAGCTTCCATAGCTCAAGAAGGACAATTTCAATAGTTAAAAATAATTGAGAACGCAATGCAGGTTACAATGCAGGTGAAAAAGAATGAGGCATGTCTGATCAAAGCAGCTATCATAGGCAACTGTGGAAAATTTTTTTTTACTTTTTCTGGACAACCTCTATTAATGGACACAATGTACCCTACTCAAAATCCTCTCCCACCAGTCTCTTTGGTCCCCCTCCCTTTTCTCCCCTCCACCGAACCCCTTCTTCTTTCCAAATAGTTCCTCTTCTATTTTGATGTCATCATTTCTTTTTTTTTTCCCTTCATATTATGCATGTCTTCTGTAGGCAGCATTAGCCACCGTGAGGCCATGAATGCGCTGGCCACTTTGTGTCTAGAAGGCAGTGTTCCAAAACACTCCTACCCATCCTTCAGTTCTAACATTCTTCCCGCCACCTCTTCCATTGTGGTCCCTGAGCCTTGAAAGGTGTGATTGAGATGTCTCATTTAGTGCTGAACACTCCACTGTCTCTTCTCAGCATTTCCAAGAGTTTGGAGTCTCCCCAGTATTCACCACCATATGAAAGAGAAGCTTCTCTAACCAAAGGTGAGAGTAGCATTAACACATAGAAATATAACGTAAGTATTGAGAGGACAATTTGTTGGGCAACCGTGGAAATTTTCTGGCTAACTGGATATAAGACAGTTAGTGGAGTGGCAGGAATGAACATGAAGTGAAAGTCACGCTTGAGGCTTTAGCTTAGTATGCAGCTAAGTGGTGATTGGCTCAGTGTTTTCAGATGGTAAACATAGAAGCAAGATTGAGAATGAATTAGAGGGTGGGTGTAAGACAGAAAAGAGCAAAACTGGAGTGTCCGTGAATGGAACCGTGTCTGCCTGACTCTGACTCATCACTGTAGTAGTTGGCATTGCTCATGCACATGGGATCCTCTGAGTCACCTCCCAGGGAGTGGATGTGCCAAGGCGCCCATATCTGTCTTCACTACACCATCAGCCATGGGAATGTAAGGGAGTCAAGACATTCAAAAGATAAGTAAACGGCTTAACTGGAGGAGTAGTCTAGGAGAGATGGATTTCTTCATTTGCTCCTAGAGCTAGCTTTGCTGAAGACAGGACACACGGAAGGAGGAGTGACTGGTGGTCAGTGGAAGGGAAGACAAGAAAGGACTGAACTTGCACGTCCACTTACTCATCCATGATTAAGAACTATCTGCTGAAATTCCTCGCGTGCTTTTTCAGAGATGTTTTCTGGGTTCACGGTCCTCTTGATCACTGCTACCCTGCCGGGTGGCGGAGCAGCCCGTTTCTTTGTCAAGTTCTCTCTAATAAAGCAAAGCAGCAAGCCAATTACTGAGATCATTCAGATGAAAATTTTACGTTTGCCTGAATTAGCCAGAGAATTGAAGCATAAATGGACCTTTCCACTTGACTGATTGAAATAATTGCTTCACTTTGCTAGGGGAGACCTGTCACTGGAAGGCTATGTTTGGTCACCAAAACATGTTTGTAATGTGCCTTATTGACTATTTTAGAAACAACTATGGTTGGCTAGGTGCCACACTCAAAACGTTGGCCCTCATCTTTTTAGGCAACTGAAGCAATGCAAAAAAAAAAAAAAAAAAAAAAAAAACAAAAAAAAACATCCTTGGGAAACTCAGTGCTTGAATTCTTTCCTTCATGTTTATCCAGCCCTGAGCCATGTCAGCCCGGGCTTGCAAGAAGAAGCAAAATGGCATCTGTGGGAGTCAGGGGAGGAGGCAACAGGGCAGGAGGTCGGCCTAGTGGATAAGATGCAAAAAGAACAAAAAGAAAAAAAAAAGGAGAATTAGCTCCAGGTGCATGGGAACAAATGGCTTTTGCTGAAAGAATTGGGCAGGTGGACTTGAAAGAAACATGTCATTTGCATTTACTATTGAGGGGTGAGAGGAGTTCATAAAGAGACCAGAGTGGGAGCAGACATTAGAGCAGCAGCAGGACTCACCTCAGAGCCCATGGCCTGCATTCTCTGGAACAGAAGCTTTCACTAAGCAGCATGGGAAAGAAGGGATCTAAAGAAATGGCTCAGCATCCAGCTCTGTGACAGCTTTTCCTATCTGGTGGCCTGCCATGGGAGCCAGGGAGTAAACTCACCCTGGGGTCCCCTAGGAAATGCAGTAACAGCTAGACAGGCACTAGAAAAGCTTCATAAACCTTGAGTCTGGGAGGAAGGCGCTCATGTAAGTGCATCCGTAATTACTTTGTGCTGGCTCCCCTTACTGGCCAACAGGCAGAACATACTCATTCCAGATCCTGAAGCGAAGGTGAAGGTTTTCCTGACGGCAGTCATTTCTATGTCCCTGCACTAAAATAAAAAATAAAAAACAAATAATAAATAAATGGGTTTCTACAAGAGAGTTTATTTTCTGAGTATCAGCGTCACATAAAGGAAATAGCTATGGCATTGACAAAAATCATTATTCTTTGATTTGTGTATTTAAGTGGATAGAGTTCAGTATTAGACTTTGTGATTTTAGTATGCATAGCAGTTACCTTCATATTGCTGGGACAAAAACGCCTGAACAAAAGCATCTGATCAGAAGAAAGGGTTCATTTTGGCTTACACTTTCCAAAGGAAGCTTCATGATGGCAGGAGAAAGTATGGCAAGAGTAGAGGCCTGACTTCAATCATTTTTTGCAACAGCAGGTAGCAAATAGCAGGAAGAAAGTGAGCTGAGTTCCGGCAAGTGGGAGCTGAGCTATAATACTCCAAGGCTCACCCTCAGAAACACACCTCCTACAGCAAGACTCCCCACCTCCCAAATTACCACCAGCTAGGGACCACACATTGAAACACATGAGTTTATGAGGTACGTGTGATCATGTGATTCAAACATCCAGAATGTGACTTGTTTGTTTGTTTGTTTGGTAAAGTTTCTGTAGCTTCAGGGTAGCCTTGAACTCATAGCAATCCTCCCACCTCAGCCTCCCAAATGCTGGGATTAAAGGTGTGCACCACCACACTAGGCTCCTATTTTAAACTTTGTCATTTTATATCATGCCAATTTTCTTTTTTTTTTTTTTTTTGTAGTGGTTGGTGGATGAGACATGCATATACACAGCAGGACTGACAGATCTCAAGCTGTTTTTGAAGGGACTATATATTTATACTATGGAAGTTTCTCTTGGTAGAGCAATCTCTTTTGTTCTTTTTTGGCTGCTATTATTTTGTTGTTTGAAATATTACTTTAATTGTGGTAAATATCCACTCATTATATCAAAGCACAGATGAACCGGCAAACATAAGCTATTGTATCTAAAATAATAAAATTCAAGAAATCAAGTACGTGTTTCCCATATTTTTCTGTTTTCTCTATAAATAATCATTATAATAAGAAGATCACTAAGTATAGCTCATATTTTTGCAACAGGTTATGTATAGTTCCATTTACTAAAACTAATACAATCATAATTTCCTTTTAAGTTTTAATATTTATCAACATTTTCTCAAATGTTTTGTGCATATTTTGTCATGTAGAAGTCTGTGGAGGCCTGAGAAGATTGTTCAGTGGTTTCAGGTGCTTACTTGCAAAGCCTGAAGACCTGGGTTTGATTCCTTAGTACCCATGTGAAGCCAAATGCACAAAGTGGTACATGCGTCTGGACTTTATTGGGAGGGACAAGAAGCCTTGGTATGCCCATTGTCTCCTCTTCTCCCCCACCACAAATATGTAACAATATTTATTAAAGAAAGAACTCAGTGGAGACCAAATGAGTTGCTAGTATAAAAATCATGTTTTCTTTTAATATAAACCAAGACTAGCAAATCTTACTTGCAAAACAAATAATATTGGCATGAAAAAAATTAAACCATTAAACTGTTTTTTTTTTTTTAATTATAGCTGATTCTGCATAGGTAGAGTTGGACAGCTTACACTGAAGGAGTGCACTGTCTTCAGATTTTCTATTCTTTCTGTTATTCTTTGACTTTGTTGCCTGCAGTTTTATTAATCACATGATTCTAAATTGTGTTGTCGAAACAAACGACGCCCCCAGCATCAGTGATTTACAACATAGTCGGCCTGCAGGTCCATCCTAAACAGAAGCAGCATTCTTCTCCAAGCCTGTCTGAGGCTAAGGGACACTTCACCACCAACACATTAAGGACAAAGGATGGTCCTTAAAGGTTTCTAAGTGGAAGTGATTTAGGACATTGCACTATCCTAAGTAGGTCACATAAGTAGGAATAAGGAGAACTGGGTTTTAATCCCTATTGTTCTATTTGCTTTCCTGCAGAAATGGTCTTATCATTCACAGAAAACAAAGGCAGTAAGTAATTTGGAAGGAGAGCAGAAGCACTAGGGAATGCACCAGTCACTCCCACCCTCACACCAAACGAGGACCTGTGCCCTAACGCCATAGTGCTCATTAGCAGAGAATCATATGCACTGACAGAAAAGAGTGAAACTTATGTTTTGATTTTTTTTTAACCTAAAGAGGCCTAATGATTTATTTGCTGGTTATGTTTTAGGTCTGAACTTCTTTCTAAGTCTTACCTTTTTTCTGAACTAAATTGTGTTTAAATTGCACTCTTGGGGGATTTTACAGTGATTGAGTGATTAGACTGCTAGGGCTACTCAAGATGAATGTGAGGTGTGGGGCGATGGCATGAGAGCAGCTGCTTTCAGGGATCTGGCCTCATCTTGAGTGTTGTCATGGTGACAACTGCCAGCAGGAGCCTACTGGGAGCCCAGGAGGAGCCCTAGCTGCCAGAGCTGTGTATCAGACAGTGTGCCATCCCCAGCCTTCCAGAAATAAGCAGAATGAGCTCTTTAGCCAGGGTGTTTCTGCTTACTAACCTAAGGGACAGTTTATTCTCGCTTGAACTGCCAATTACCCAATGTCAGTTCTGACAGAACAACTCTATTTCCTCTTTCCTCCTTGTATTCTTCCTCTCTACTTATTTTCACATCATACCCAATTTTTTCTTGATTTTAGAGATGTACAATATAAAATATGAGGAGAGCAAGCTTAACTCATAAATATGGAGAAAACAGAAAATTCAAACATGTTTTCTACCACAGAGCTTCCAGTTGAATACTCTGTGATAATGTAAATCAATGTTCCTTATCCATGTTAATGATATGTAATACAGCTGTCAATGGCATGTCACTTGGTGTGTCCAGTGCAACTGAGTAATAACTTGTCCTAATTGATTTTAATTTTACATCTAAATAGCTGCATGCAGCCAGGACTATTATATGGAACAGTGTAGTTTCAGGTGTGTGTTCATGTCCAGGAAGTTGTAGCAGCGATAGCTGGTCAGGGTGGAACCAGAGTTCATGGTATCCACTCATTTGCAGTAGCATGTTTATCATCTACTCTAAGGCATATCATTATTATTCTGGAATAAGATGTGCACTGAGTGGCTCTTGTAAATTTAATTATGTAGCTTAAAAGGAGGAAAAAGAGGCATGATGATCTGAGTAGTTACAGGTAATAACCTTCTAGAAGCAAGAGCTTTTACTAATATATCAGCCACACGACAGTGATTTTGCAAAGGAATCAAATCCTAGCTGGAAGACATCAAATCTGGTACCTGAGTGGTTAGTCAACTGTGTAAGGAGACCACCCAACACAGAAATGTGTTTGGTTTTGTTTCTGTTGTTGCTGCTGTTTGTTCTTCAGTGTTGCCTGAAATTCCTCTTCTTTATAAAAGGGACATAAGTATGTACTGTGTGCTTAAAATATGACAGGACCTTTCCATAGATCACATATATGATTTTTAAAGAATCTATATATTTTTTTAAATTATTTTATTTATTTTTGGAGAGAGACACAGAGAGAGACAGACAGAGAGGGAGAAGGAGACAGAGAATGGGTGCG
The DNA here is from genome assembly GCA_036365145.1 of Orientallactaga sibirica. Classification (NCBI taxonomy): domain Eukaryota; kingdom Metazoa; phylum Chordata; class Mammalia; order Rodentia; family Dipodidae; genus Orientallactaga; species Orientallactaga sibirica. The sequence continues at coordinate 51,353,358 of JAEOAD010000004.1, read as the reverse complement.
CCAGCAGTCTCAGCTGCTGTGAACGAAATCCATATGTGTGCGCCCCTTGTGGTCAAGTGTGGCATTGCACCCTTGCGTCTCTGATTCTGGCTAAATGTGGGACCTGGAGATTGGAACTGGGTTCTTATGCTTAGCAGGCAGGCGCCTTAACCACTAAGCCATCTTTCCAGCCCAAGAATCTATAATTTAATAAGTATTATTATGTGCTATACAGATGACTTTGCTGGAGCTTAAAAGTTAAGTGGCCAAGATTTTCCAGCTAATAACTGGAAGAATCCAAATTCATAGAAATCAAATCTCAAGTTGTTCTTAGGAAATTCCAGTGGTATATTGCCAGAATGTCTCCAACACTTAATTATCACTATTATGAATGCCACGTAGTTAAACATATTGAAAGAACATTGAATACAACAAAATAGGTCACTTGCAACTATATTCCCTTTTTAAAACTGTAAGCATTAGACATTTATTAATCTGGACCCATTTAAGGTACCCCAATCCAGACAGTATCTTTTAACCCTGGCTTTGCATTACAATCATCTTTATTGTTCATAAAAGTACAGATGCCAGGGTCCTTCCCACATGAACCAAATCAGAATCTCTATGAATGGGGCCAAGGAACCAGTCAAGTGATCTCATGCAGGTCATACTGAAAATGACTGTCCTAATGGATGTTGTATGAACTTACCTCCGTCAAGCCACCTGTTAGAATTTTAGGAGTCCTCTTCCAGAAAAAGGCCTTTGGTGTTGGTTAACTGTCAAGTTGGGGCAAGGGAGCCACCACACTATGCAAACAAGACTCTCCTTGCAAACTGAGAAGCTGTGAAGCAAAAAGAAATTGTCATTCCTTCTCAGAGCTCAGAAGCTGCTGCCACAGGGAATACTCAAGGAATGTAGTATAAATATGTTAACTATCTGGTTGGAGAGGAGAGGATTTAGCAATCTTACTTTGATTCCTTTCCATGCACATGGGCACTACAGCAGGGAGAGTCCATGTTCAGGCTGAAACATGGTTAAAAGAGTTCCCTGCAGGCCATGCCATAGCAAAGTGGGTTTTGTGATGTGTGTATCCCCGCAAAGAAAAAACAAGTTACATAACCATGATGGGCATAGCATAGAGGAGCAGGCTTGCTAAATTCTCACACCTAAGTAAACCAGCTCTCCTTTATTTTTCTCTCCTTTTCCTCCTCCTTTTTCTCCCTCATTTTCCTTTTCTCCTCTTCTTCTTGGATTCAGATTTTATGTCATATGTATATGTGTGTGTGTGTGTGTGTGTGTGTGTGTGTGTGTATACACACATTTGGCCAAAAAACTGAAGCTCTTAGTGCAGCTTAGCTTTCACATGATTTTAAAGATATGCATGCTTATCTTAAAACACTGTAATACTGATTTCACTTTGATTCTCATCCTTAGAAATCCTTGCGGCTCTTCTTATGGAAGTTCCCCTCAGATGTGTTTAATGCACATATTCCTGGACTCTACTCCTGTAGATCAAGAATGGATGTATTTTATATCCACAGTTTGAAGACTCAAATAAATCAATTATAGGTTATTGGGGTAGGCTGAGTAGAGACCCACTTAAGATGTCCATATTGTAATCTCCAGAATCTGTGAATGCATGTAAAATGACAAAAAAGAATTTGCTGACATGATTAAATACAGGATGTGGGGAGGGTAAACTGTCTTCATTATCCAGATGGGTCTGCATTCATCATAAGAACGATAAGAGGGATGGAGAGATGGCTTAGTAGTTAAAGGACTTGTCTGCAAAATCTAAGGACCCAGGTTCTATTCCCCAGTACCCATGTAAGCCAAATGTACAAGGTGGCACATGCATCTGTAGTTCGTTTACAGTGGCTAGAGGCCCTGATAAAACCATTCTCTCTCTCTCTCTCTCTCCATATACATATGTGTGTGTATGTGTGTGTGTATGCCTCTTTCTGTCTCAAATAAACAAATAAAGAAAACATTTATAAAAAGAATGATAAGAGTATCAAAGTGAGAAAAAGGAGATGAAATGAAGGACCCAGAGACTAGAGGGATGCTCTTTGAGTATGGGTGAGGGACATAAGTCAAGGAACACAGATGGCTTCTAGAAGCTTCCGGAAAGGCAACAAGACAGATTATCAGTCAATAATTCTCAGTTTCCATAAATATGCCAAGTGGAGTAATGGATCCCATCATTTATTTAAACTAAGCTTGTTTCAAGACTTTCTTATTACACCAAGAAGTAAGGTCAAAAAAGAGAGATACTTGACAGGAGTAATGGCACACAATCATTACTTCAGCATTGGAGACACTGAGGCAGGAAGATATGGAGTTTGTAGTCAGCCTGGAAATGCAGCTGAGACCTGTTTCAAAACAAACATCAAGAACAAAACAAACAAAAAGCAGAGATCCATACTGTTTGTTACAGTGTTTATTTTTTTCCTAGCTATCGTTTTGTTTTAATGTCCTATTTTATATAATTTTAGAGTTCCATTGGTGTACATTAATTGACTCTACAGAGAGTTTCATTATAGTTCCATATATGCCTATAATGTACTTTATCATATCCCCTGTATAACTGTTTCTTTGTTTGTTTGTTTGTTTGTTTTTTCGAGGCAGGGTCTCACTCTAGCTGAGGCTGACCTGGAATTCACTATGTAGTCTCAGAGTAGCCTCAAACTAACGGCGATCTTCCTACCTCTACCTCCGGACTGCTGGGATTAAAGGCGTGTGCCACCACACCTGGCTTTCTATGACTGTTTCTCACTACCTCTCTTCTTCCCCTTATTCTCCAGAAGTCCTTCTTTTCCTTTAATATCTTGCTTCCCCCCATCTACATTCCACATTTCAGAGAAAACATGCCATAATTGTTTTATGGAACTGGCTTATTTCACTTAACATGATAGTCTTCAGTTCCATCCCTATTTTTGCAAGCAACATAACCTCATTCTTCTTTATGGCTGAGTAAAACTCCATTGTCTGTTTATCCCTCATCCTCTTTATTCAGGCATGCATTGATGGGCAACTAGGCTAGTTCCATAGTTTGGCTATTGTGAAGAACACCAAGATAAACATGGGTGTACGGTAGCTGTATGGTAAGCTGACACTGATTCTTGGGGCATAAACATAGAAGTGGTAAGGCTGAATGGAGAAATGTTCTATTTTCAGGTTTTGAGGAGCTTTCACACTGACCTCCACATTGACCTTGCTGAACCTCCACACTGACCTCCATACTGGCTGCACAAGTTTTCATTCCAACCAGTAGTTGGAATAAGGGTTCCTTTCCCCTCCACATTCTCATGAACATTTGCTGTTGTTTTCTTTAGATAGCCATTCTGACTGGAACCTCAAAGTCATTTTGATTTGCATTTCCCTGATCACTAAGGATGGTGAACACTTTTCATGTATTAATTGATCATTTGTACTTCTTCATTTGAAAAGTCTCTGTTCAATAAAAGTGACCAATTTGGATAATTTGATCTTTTCTTTTATAGAAAACCTGCAAAAATGGTGCTATAAACAAAATATTTATATCTCCCCAAAATGCATTTGTCAAGATCTTAACCTCCATGTGATGGTATTAAAAGAAGGGCTCTTTGGAAGAGATTAAGTCAGAAGGATGAAGCCTTCATGAATGAGATTAGTGCCAGAAGAGCCCACAGAGTTCTCGTGACCTCCTTCCACCATGCAAAGAATAATAATAAGGTAGACGTCTACATCACAGAAAATAGCCCATAACAGACTATGTATATATATATATATATATATATATATATATATATATATATATATATATATAATTTCTTTATAAACCTCACAGTTTATGGAATTTTGGTGCAATAACCTCAGGTGATAAAACACCAGAGAGAATGTTCATATACCCTTCACTCAGACCCCCCGCCCCAGACCCTGGTATTGAATTTTAATGTGGTTATTTTATCTCTCAATTTTTTTCTGAATCTTTAAACATAAGTAGCAGAAATGATGGCTCTGAAATATGAAAGACTGAGATTCATAGCATCATCCTTGAGCTTTCAAACCAATATTAAATTCAACCTTCTATTGACTGGAACCTTTCTTCAGGAATTTGGTTCTGGACTCCTCTGAAAGCAAAAGGCAGTAACTCATGTCCACCTTGCCAGGTGCTTTTCTTTCTAATGCTTTTCAATATCCAAAGCTACTCGTATGGAAAAAGAAAATACAGTTCCTCTCATCTAAGCTGCTGACCTAATTCAGCTGAGCACACCCTATTAAATATTTATTAAACATGAGTTCATGGAAGCACTATATCAAATGGGTCCACAAGGGCACTGCTTGCTGGGCAGGTTTCCAGTTCATCAAAGAGCATAGCTCTGAATGAAGAGGAAGGCTGGTATTCTGAAAAGACTAAGTGCAGCATGAACTTGACTATTTGGGAAAATGTACTATACAATAGCAGGAAATATAAAAAGATGGGTTAGTAGAATCAGAAATGTCACAAATACATCATATCATCTATACTTCATCTTCCTATCTACAAGTAAGAATAAGAGTCTATAACTTATCATTCACCTTTCACATTTACAGTTATTATTTTTGACAACTAAGGGCAGGTCCAAATCTCATTACTTAAGATTACAGAAATTACAGATTTTTCAGAAAGGAAACAAAATTAAGAGCACATAAGTAGAAATGTTTATCTATGATAATTCAGATCTAAACAAATAATTTTTTTAAAAAAATGAAAACTATCACAAAATAAATCTTCTCAGGGAGGAATTTATCACAAGTCCTTCCAATTCTGGAATCTTTTCTAGAGAAGACCAAAAGGACTCTGGGAAAGAGGAAGGACAACAAAAATGAATGCAAGCAGTGAAAACTAAAAATAAAAGGAAAATTGAAAACAGAATTGAGATGCTGAAATCATCCTTACTACACATTGCTAAGTTTTTTTTTTTTTCTCTTCCCATCCATTACAAAATAAATCTGAATGCCAAAAGACAGACACACTTCTACTGTTGGGAAAACAGATCTAGAATAAGTCTTGTTGGCAGTAAGCAAGAAATATTGTGGTATCCACTTTTAGGTCAGCTGTGGACAAAAGCAAGCAAGTAGAAAGAATGTTACTTTATCATCTTGGCTGCTGCACTTAAAAAGTGAAGACCAGAAAATATAAATGTCATCCATTGTGGATGATTCTCAAACCAAAATTTTTGGTTTCATATTTAAGGCCATGCCCATTTTGAACAAAAACACATTCATCTGGGTTTGGTGGTTTGGGGAAAAGATGGCTGGAGAGGAGGTGGAAGCCACAGTGGAGAATTCCTGGACAATCTGTTGCAGGCCTGGGGAGATCACCATGCAGTCAGCTACTGCACCATCCTAGTCAAAATAGCAACATGCCACAAATAATTCAAAGCCTGAACCATTTTCTTCCCACAGTTCAAACTCTCTTGCGTCTATGAAATGATTCCAGCATTCCTGCCTCCTCTACAAAGCCTTTCCTTGCCGGAGTGGTGTCAACCTGCTTTGTACTCTACTTGATAAAAACATATAGTTCCCGTGGTGTCCTTAGCACTCCATTGAATGTCCTGGCTCTCATGTTGGAGCACAATGCAAATCCTTTTATGGTATGTTTGTTTAATGCTTGTTGCTTTAGTGGCCATTTAGCCTTAATATCCAGCAGGCCTTCTAACTTAATAAAAATCCAACATCTAATTCACAAAGTATACTGCTTACCGGACTTCTTATACTAATAAACACATGCTTACCATTTATACAGACTACGTGATCATTTTAGAGAGAAAATAATGAGATGATGGTAAGCAAATCAAAGCATCATGGTGGTGTGTATGCCTGACTGCTTTCCCTGTTTCCCTCCTTTCTGGGACTCAGTCACATTTTAAACCAGCTCTCCAGGTGAAACTGGCTACTCCTGCGAGAAATGTTCCTCCTATCTTCTTCCCTCAACCATTTCCATTTTAACAATGACATGCTTCATGTATACCCAAGACAATATAAAATACACTTGCACCTTAAAGAATAATAAAACACACAACTGTGCATGAACTAATTTAAGAAACAGACCTGCCAAAGGTGGTTCTTAGGTGTTCTTCCCAATCACATCACTGTTCTCCCACATTCCTCACTCACCATGGTCTTATATTTGGTGTTAATCAGTGTTGCATTAATCTCAACTGCTACTTATGTTGTTCCATACCTTTTTACTTTTTAAAACTCAGAGTAGTGCTGGAGAGATGGCTTAGCGGTTAAGACGCCTGCCTCCTAAGCCTAAGAATGCTGGTTCCAATCTCCAGTGGTTCCAATCTCCAGGTCCCACATTTAGCCAGATGCAAAGGGACACAAGGGTACAATGCCGCACTTGACCACAAAGGGGAGCATGCATCTGGATTTCGTTCACAGCAGCTGAGAGGCTGCTGGCGTGCCCATCTCTATCTGCCTTCCTCTCCCTCCCTCTCTCTCTCTGTCTCTCTCTCAAAAAAAAAAAAAAAAAAAAAAAAAAAAAAAAAAAAACAAAAACACCTCAGATTAATTACAAGCATAGTGGAATAAGAGACAAATCAGGTTTTCTGCTGCAAGAGGCCATGTCCCAGAAGAAAATGAACTGACACGGGTGTCAGCTTGGTGTGGCTTCCTTTTTCCTGGGAGTTTACCTAAGTCAGTGACAGGGAAATCAGAAGAAAATATGTTGGGAAGGTGTCAGTCCCTGGCCAGGGCACCAGACAGAGCTGTGGCTGAGACTGTAGCTGGAGCTATGACATCAAGGTCATGACAGGGGCAGTTTTGTCCCTTCTTCCAAATTTCAAAGCAGGTGGAACATCTCCATAATCACCACCACCGTGACCATCACAACCATGACTGCCACCACCAAGATCACAAGCACCATGGTGACCACCATGACCACCCCATCACCATGACCACTACTATGACCACCATGATCACTTTGACCACCCCCATGACCATCACCACAATGACCACCACCACCATCACTACCACCACCAAGATCACAACCACCATGATGACCCCCACCACCATGATCACCACCACCACCATGACCACCATGACCATCATGACCATCACTACAACCACTAAGATCACAACCACCATGACCACCCCCACCACCATGACCACCACCATGACCACCATGATCATCTTGACCATCATGACCATCACTACCACCACCAAGATCGCAACCACCATGACCACCCCCACCATGACCACCACCATGACCATCACAACCATGACCACCACTACCATCACTACCACCACCAACATGACCACCCCCACCATGACCACCACCATGACCATCACCACCATGATCACCACCAACATGACCACTACCACCACTACCACAGTCATCACCACCACAAGCAACACCACCACAACCACCACCACCATAAGCACCACCATAACCACCACCATGACCACCACCAACATGACCACCACCACCACAACCACCACCATGACCACCACAACCACAGTCATCACCACCACAATCAACACCACCACAACCACCACCACCATGACCACCACCATAAGCACCACCATAACCACCACCATGACCACCACCACCATGACCACCACCATAACCACCACCATGGCCACCACCATGACCACCACCATGACTACCACCACCATGACCACCACCATGACCAGCACCATAACCACCACCATGACCACCACCATGACCACCACCACCACCATGATGACCACCACCACAACCACCACCGCTATGACCACCATTCCCATCACACCATTAACCTTTTGGAAGCATAAGCTCCAGATAATTAACAGGAAGCTGAAGTGCAGTCAAGCAGACTGATTCCAACTTGGTTCAAAATAGTGCTCAGGTTGACCTTACACTAAAGCTCCCTTCATACCCACATCCCCATTGCCACGCCTGGGGTCATCCTTTCTCTTCCCTCTGCACTCTGTGTTGATCTCATGATGACTCTCACTCTGGCTACATCTTCTTTTCCTCATTAAACTGGGTGCTTCCTGAAGAGGTGGATTATACCTTATTTGTTTTTATTAAGCCAGCTAATATTTTGTTTAATATATAACTCGGTAGAAACGCCACTAATATGGAATATGAGATTTAAAAATCCAAAGATGGTATAGAGTTGGTCACCTAAGTGTGTTAGGAATGGAGCACTTTTTGAGTCTTTTGTGTTAAGATGATACTTTGAGCACTCCTGACATGCTGTGAGCTTCTGGCTCACCACAATTCATACTGTTTCAGTTCTTTGTAAAGTAATGCACATGAAATAAAGGTGGGTTGAAAATAAAAATTTTCACTTTAACTTGTGTATGTGGTATTCATCAAATTAAAGTATGATTTAATCATTTTCTTCTACATTATAACACAAATACAAATTGGTTTTACGCACCATTCAAATCAGTCATGTTGTATTGTTGCATATTCTCCCAGACATGATAGTAGTTTTTGTGTTTGCTTTTGTCTTTGTGCTAGGGCTGGACCCAGGGCCTTATGCATGGTAAGTGTGTGCTTAACTTCTGAACATCTTTAGCCACATGCTGTTTCTGAATCAGACTTTTTCATGTCATATTTCCTGAATATCTTCCATCTTAGGAAATGCACTAGTAAAACTATAATGTTTAATGCCTGTACATGAACTTCTACATGTGTAGTAAAATAAAAAAGCAAAGCAAAAGAAAATAAATTTTAAAATAAGAAGAGTGGATTTTTCTTAAATGGGAGATAATTGGATTCGTAAGGTTCTGGCCATATTTTCTAAGATAGTACTATTCCAAAAAGAATTTCAAATATTCCAATCATTCATCAAACATTGTTCACAGAAATATTTTTAAAGTATTTGATATTCATGTGTGTGTGTGTGTGTGTGCATGTGTGTGTGTGTTTTGTGGACTGAAATCAGGGCTTCACATATGCTAGGTAAGCACTCTATGACTAAGCTACATTCCTAACCCTTACTCTTCTTTTCATCTTAGAATATTTTAAGCCAATAAATACATGTTTATTTCCTGCAGCCCAGACAACCTCTGAACTAGTTTTTTTATATTTTATTTATATTTTGTTACTTTATATTTTATTTATTTATATATTTTATATTTTATTTATTTATATTTATTTATTTATTTATCCTTTATTTATAGAGAGAAAGAGACAGAGAGAGAATGGACACACCAGGGCCTCCAGACACTGCAAACAAACTCCAGACACATGCGCCAGCCACCTTGTGCATATGGCTTACATAGGTACTGGGGAGTTGAACGGGGGTCCTTAGGCTTTGCAGGCAAGTGTCTTAACTAGTCTCCATCTTTCCAGCCATGAACTTGTTTTACTTCACAGTGAAAGGAAATTAAGGTTACTAATAATGGGTCTTCAAGAGGGAGATTGCCTGAGATTATGTGGTGGAATGTCATTTTATGGTTCTTGGAAGTGCAAGAGGCTGAGTAAGGCTTCAAACCAGAGATCAGTTAAAAAGTGCTGCTTTGAAGACGAGGAGAAGCCACAAAGCTAGGGATGGCAACAGGTTCTAGAAGCTGGGAAGAGCATGGAAACAGACTTTCCTTTAGAACCTCGAGAACCACAGCTCTGCCAAAACTTGATGTGTGCCAAGTGAAACTCAGTTTAGACCACGGATCTCCAGAAATGTAAGACAGCACATCTGCACTGTTTTAAGCCAGGGGTGTGATAACTTGTTACAGCAGCAATAAAAAATCGATACATATGTAAATGTTTGCCCTAGTTCTTATAAGCAGACTCTTTACAAAGCTCCTTTACTCTTAGTTATAGAGAAGATGACAAATTTTGACCCCAAAATAGAAATTTTTAGAGTTGGCCTCAAATATCTTTTTGTCCGTTTTAACAAGTAGTTATCTTAAAAACAAAAGGCCACTTCATTAGCTTCTGTTTATTTGCTCTCCTGTTTTTTATTTTTATTTTCTGTTGCAGGTTGTTGAAGTTGGCAGCTTTAGCAGAAGGGTGGGTTGGCTCTGAAGGACTCCATTTCTGATGCTCTGCATATCCTATCATTTCTGTGCTCTTCCTTGATGGAGTCTGGATGTGAGGAAAATATCAGATGGTACTAGATTTTGACATATCCAGATATTGACTATCATGTTGGCATTCTGTGTATTCTAGAGCCACCAATGTCAGGGAAAGATTCAAGCTGCTCCAGGTTGCCGGACACTAAGATTCATCATGGCGACCAAATGCAGTGCATGACCTTGATCCGAGTCCTGGACCAAAAAGGAGGTGACATCATCACTGGGATAGTTAGCGATGTTCTAATGAGATGTCTGTGACAGAGTGGGTGTCGATGTTGTATCAGTGTTAACTGTCTGGTTTCAAAGATTTTATTTTTATTTATTTATTAGAGACAGATAGAGGGAAAGAGAGAGGGGAAGAGTGAGATTAGGTGCACCAGAGCCTCTCCACTGCAAACGAACTCCAGACACATATGCCCCCTTGTGCATCTGGCTTATGTGGGACCTGGAGAAGAATTGAACTGGGGTCCTTAGGCTTCATAGGCAAAGACCTTAACTGTTAAGCCACCTCTCAAGGCCTAACTGTCTGATTTTATATGGTTATATCTTTATCTCTGTGAATTGTGTTATGGAATATTTAGAAACTACAGGACATTGTATCTGCACATGAATCTCAGGATGATGCAGGAAGACATTCACAGTTAGAGCACTGGATCCTTATATATGACATGGAGCCTTTGGACAGTACCTAGACAGACTGGAAAACTTATATAAGCTTTTCACAGGCAAATGGGATATTAATTTCTGCCAGTTATTATTCAAAAGTAGTTGACGCAGGGCTAGAGACATGGCTTACTGGTTAAGGAGCATGCTTGAGAAGCCTAACGACCCCCGGTTCTATTCTCCTGGTCCCACGTAAGCCAGATGCACATGGTAGCGCATGCATCTGGAGTTCATTTGCAGTGGTTAGTGGCCCTGGTGCGCCTATTCTCACTCTCTCTCCCCCCCTCTTTCTGTCTCAAATAAATAGATAAAAATAAAATCTTTTTTTAAAAAGTAGTTGATGCAGAGATGCATATAAGCAAAAATGTAGTCTGAGAAACATGTAACACACGCCAGGCATAAACATGCATCCCTAGAATCCCAGTGCTGAGGGGAGCACAGACAAAACATAGTGGGGTTTGCTGTCAGCCAATCTGACAAAAAACATGCACAAGCTGAGCTCCAAGCTCAGTGAGAGAAGAGTCATAGAACTTGCACTTCTCCTCTGGATGCATGTGCATGGGGCGCAGGCATCTGCGCAACCAGGTGGGCACACATGTCACATAGCACCCACAAATACACACAAAAGAAAAAAGGAATGAGCTTCTGAATTAATTCTTTTATGTGTTATCATGTGAAACATTTTCCTTGGAGAGACACAACTGCACATCTATTCACACAGAACACAGATGGCAGGGCCAAGTACGATTATACCAAAACCAGTTTTGGAGACCCAGTGAGCTTAATGGCATTAATTGCAGACCAAGGTGAGGGGTTACTCACCGGAAGTGGAGTCCCTAACACAGTCAGACTACCAAGAAGTCATATCCCAGCACAGATGGTGACCGCTCCATGGCTGCTTGGAGTTCCCTGGGTGGGGATGACTGCCCCCCCACCCTGTGGCTGCTTCTCCCTCAACTTTAGGGTGAGGGCTTACCTGCAGAGCATGGAGACTCCAAAGCAGCCCCTTAGGTAGAACTAATCTTTGTAGTCCAGCTACACTGGGGACTCCACATTCCTGTAAGTAACCCCACCCCTCTATGACTCTATACTCCATCTCCCCTGAGGCCGTGAACCCTCAGGACCTTGTGCATCATTGCAGTCAGATGGCACAAGGGGCACCTAAGATCTCAGTCAGGGGTCTCATGACCCTTCTTATGCCCCTTCCTTTTATGGAGGAATATGAACAAGCCCAATCTCAAGTTTCTCATGTATTGTCCCAGCTGCTTTTGATAAAAGCTGGCAACAGTTGTGGTGGTTTGAATGGATATTCCCCAATAGATTCAGAGATTCAGTTTTAGTAAGTCTTTCTTTCTTTCTTCTTTCTTTCTTTCTTTCTTTCTTTCTTTCTTTCTTTCTTTCTTTCTTTCTTTCTTTTTTGAGGTAGGGTCTCGCTCTAACTCAGGCTGACTTGGAATTCACTATGTATTCTCAGGCTGGCCTAAAACTCACAGCAATCCTCCTACCTCTACCTCCAGAGTGCTGGGATTAAGGGCATGTCCCACCATGTCTGACTTTTTAGTAACACTTTATCTCCAGCCACTTGGTTGGAGGAAGTGTCACTGTGGGTGGACCTGGAATTCCAAGATAAAGATATGCAAAGTGCCTGATCTTTGCCTGGATTTCCTGGGGTATGCTTGTTTATGGTGTTGCTGGTAGCTTTTTCTCTCAGCATGTGCCTGTGAAGGTGGGTCAACTTCTGCCATTATGGAACTTCCCCTGGATCTGTAACCTTCAGTAAATTCCCTTCCTCCATAACTATGTCTGATCTGGAGGTTCATCCCAGCAACCTGAAGCCGTCTGCTACAGTTGTTTACTGCTTTCAATGAGAAGGAAGTTGCCATACAACATGTGTGTGCATGTCATCTTTGCGCAGGAGCACGTGCACATGGCCTGTGAGTATATGAGGAGGCCAGAGATAACATATGATGTTATTCCTCTCAGACACCATCCACCTGTACATTTTTATTGACAGTTTTCATACACACACACACACATAATGTATTTTGATCACAATTCTCTCCATTACCTTCTTTTATTCTCCTTCCCTCATCTCCCTTCCTCTGAACTCCTTCGTTTCAGCTAGTCCCTCTACTATTTTGAGGTTATTTATTTATGTGCTTACTTGTTTACGTATTTATTCACTCATTCATTTATTTGCGTACCTTTATTATCCATGAAAAAATGTTGAGGATCCAGTATTATGCAGGTAATGAAAGTCACTGTGAGGTTATAATACAATGGCCACTCTATGTCTGGAAGACAGCATTTCAAAGCATTCCTTCCCATCTTCTGCCACTTACATTATTTCCACTTTCTCTTCTATATTGTTCTGTGAGCCTTGGAGAATATGATAGAGATGTCTCATTTAGTGCTGAACACTCAACACTTATTTTCAGCACTCTGATGAGCCTTGGGCCTCCCCAGTAGTTGCCACCATTTGCAAAAGGAACCTTTTCTGACTAGAGAGGAGAGCGACAGTAATCTATGGATATAAACATAAATATTTAGAGGGCAACTTGATGGGCACAGCAAATCCATTTAGCTAAACAACAGTAGTAACTTCCCCACTACAGCCTTCCCAGCCATAGGCTTTGGACTAGGTGTTCAGTGCTAGACTTGACTTTCCTCCCATTGTGTGGGCCTCAAATCCAATCAGTTACCCCTACAGCAGTCATGCCAGTGTCTTGCACCAGTGTGCTGCTGGTAAGTTGTGTAGCTTTGGAAAAGAGAGACTGTAACTGCCCTGGAGCTTGCTAACAGGTCTACATTGTTTAGCTAGCAAGCCGCAAGGATTCTCTTGCCCTTGCCTGGGCTTACAAACGCTTGCCACCATGCTCAGCTTTTCTCACTTGATTACTGGGGACTGATCTCAGGCTCTCGGGCTTGCAAAGCAAACACTTTTCTAGCTAAGAAACCTCTTCATCCTTGTGCTATTTCTTTTTAATTTTTGTATTTCTTATTTTATTTGAGAGAGAGAATGAATCAGAGGGAGAGAGAGAGAGAGAGAATGGGCATGCCAGGGCCTTCAGCCCCTGCAAATGAGCAGTAGACACATGCGCCACCTTGTTCATCTGGCTTATGTGTGTCTTGGGGAATGGAACCTTTGGCTTTGCAGGCAAGCACTTTAATAGCTAAACCATCTCTCCAGCCCTATTTATTTGTTTTTTAAAAATATTTATTTACTTGCAAGCAGAGATAGATGATAGAGTGAGTGAGTGAGAGAGAGAGAGAGAGAGAGAGAGAGAGAGAGAATTAGAGCACCAGAGTCTCTAGTCACTGCAATCAGACTCCAGATACATGTGCCACAGTGTGTATCTGGCTTTACATGGGTACTGGGGAATTGAATGCTGGTTGTTAGGTTTTGTATGTCAGCACCTTAGCCACTGAGCCATCTCTCCAGCCCTGGAGCTATATCTTAAACTTTAAAAAATATATTATGTCCAGTGGAAACATAAAAATGTATTTGATTAAAGAATATATTATTCTTACAAAGCTTTTGGAAGTAAAATTAAAATTTCAAGTACTGAAAGATAACAAATTTAAAACTGAATTGAGTTTTTCAAAATGGCAGACAAGCCCAAAATATGTACTTCAAAGGCTTTTTAGTATGATAGAGAATGCTTATTCTTTTATTCAAACTGTAATCTTGCTACCTCTTAGAAGAAAATGATTGATAGTAACAGAGAGCAAATAATTCAATGCATGTGTGTACTGAAACACAACCAGATGAAGCTGGTGTGGCCTAGTGAAGGACGGAAGCATGCAGGACAGCTGAGGAATGCTCCTCCAGTTCTGTGGAGCTAGGTGCTTCCCCAAGTGCTCATCAGTAATCCACTCAAGACCAGAAGCTGTGCCCAAAAAGCTGAATGAGGTACCCTGAGCTTCTCAAGCATTGGCCAGTGGTAAGGAAGGCAAACCCAGAAAGGTCCCTCTGAGGAGCACAGGACCCTCTGAGAAGCTGACCTCTCAAAGGGGCTGCAGGCCTAAGAGAAGCATCTTGAGTTCTAAGAAGTGGGACAAGTGTGCCAGAGAAAATCTTACTCCATGTGACCCAAAGAGTGGGACAGACACACAGTATAGCAGAAAGAGCTCCTGGCACAATTTGAAAAGCAGATGGATATCACGTAGTCAAATGAGGCCTTGAGACTCAACCTTCACTGAAGGGCAACATGAGGAGGACAGTAGCACACACCACTCATCTACTATTGGAAGGCAGCCCACAGTGTCCTGACCAGCTGAGTTCTACAGTGTAATTTTAGCTTCGAAGCTGTGCACTTTGCTTTCTCTCGCCTGCCCAGTCCTTTTGATCCTTTTCTCCAGGGTTCCAAATTATTCTGTGAACAACTCAATATCTTTTCAACAAACTCCTGCTCCACGTAAACCATCCAGAGTTCATTTCAATTTGCTGGCAGTCAGACCTCTGATGGAAAAATAAAATCAAAAATGTACTCTAACACAGAAGAAAGAATGCTCCTCCCAGTTAACAAGATTTTACAAGTAAGTGGACGTTACTGGACCGCAGTCTAGAAAGTCAGCTAAGTGACATTTTTGGCACCCCATCCATGCTTCCAGAGAAATATATTTTTTATAATTAATGTTATGTTTTAAACAGGAGGTGTTTTTCAAAGGCCCGCTGGAAAAAATTAGACTTCTCTTATAATAATTTATACAATGGAAGGCTGAAATTTTTAAAGGGACACCTTAGATCACAACATTACTGCATAGAAATAATAAAATCACGATTAACTTTCTATGGAACATACTGTCTGTGATTGACATGGTAATTAAGGGTGTCATCTGTCACTCTGACAATCTGAGACATGCTAAACATCCAGCCTTTCCTTTCTGATTGTGAATTGGTCAGCCCTCGTTGTGCTGTGTCTACTTAATCATAGTTATTCAGCCTTTCCACCCATAAAAATCCTTTGGGTAGGGCTGGAGAGATGGCTTAGCAGTTAAGGCAGTTACCTGCAAAGCCTAAGGACCCAGGTTCAACTCCCCAGAATCCACATAAGCCAGATGTATGAGGTGACACATGCACATAAGCTCATGTGGCCCTGGTGCACCAATTCTCTCTGTCACACACACAAAATATTTTTAAAAATCCTTTGGGTAAACAGTGTATAAGATTTATCGTGTGCTCCATGAACTAGTGTTTATATTTTGTTGGGAAACTATTCTTGTACTCTAGAATTTCATAATAAAATCTGTACTTTCTATAACATGTTTTTTTTCCTCCTATCTTTGCTTTTTTTAGTGTTTTTTTTGGGGGGGGCACGGAGACAGGATAGAGTGTTATATAGCACAGTCTGGCTTTGAACTATGTTGCCAAGACTGGCCTTGAACTCCTTTTGGCTACTGCTTCTACCTCCCCCATGCTGGGATGTATGCTACCCCACTGAACTTCAAGCCTCTTTGATAGTTGATCATCAGTTCAAGCACAATGTTTCTCTCTTTCTCTGTCCATTTTTTCTCTTTCTCAATTTTCCTTTTCATTCTTCCATCCTATCCTTTCTGCAGCGGCATCCATTCTGTGTTTAGGACTCTAGTTATCCTCAAAAAATAGTCAGTCCCTGTGAAAGATGTATTGAATCTAATGTAGTGAACCTCCCCAAACTTTAAGGCAGTGGTATGGACTGTATTGTTTCTTATCTTCGTGAAGAAAACCTTTCAGTGGTTCACCCATCACATAAGATAGTGGTGTATGTAATTAAGGTAGTAGTGTGGTAGTTCAATGGTGACTGCCTTACTTCATAAATAGCAGTCTCAGGGATGGAGAGATGGCTTAGCAGTTAAGGTGCTTGCCTGCAAAGCCAAAGGACCCAAGTTCAACTCCCCAGTACCCACGTAAGCCAGATGCACAAGGGGGCACACACATCTGGAGTTCATTTGCAGTGGCTAGAGGCCCTGGCATGCCCATTCTCCCTCTCTCTCTACCTGCCTATTTCTGTACCTCTCTCAAATGAATTAAAAATAAAATATTAAAAATAATAAATAAGGGCTGGAGAGATGGCTCAGCAGTTAAGGCGCCTGCCTGCTAAGCCTAAGAATGCTGGAGATTGCCAGATGCAAAGTGATACAAGGGTGCAATGCTGCATTTGCCCACAAGGGGGTGCACACATCTGGAGTTTGTTCACAGCAGCTGAGAGGCTGCTGGCGTGCCCATTCTCTATCTATCTTCCTCTCCCTCTCTCTGTCTCTCTCTCCAATATATATATTGAATAAATAAATAGCAGTCTCTTCTGAGAATGTGCCGCCTGAGTTGGGAACTGAAAGTCATAAAGAATTCTGTCAGGAGGAGGACACAGACAAAAGTAGTACTTAAGACAAGGTTGGCATATGAGACAGGTAGAGGAGGCTACCATGGAGCGAAGAGCGCAGTGAGCCCAAGGGCTGTGGGTGGCTTCAGATGAGGAAGGGGAAAACACAGGCACAGACTGATCATGCCGGGTATGTAGGATGCAGTCAGGAAAACAGAATTTTTTGTAGAACAATTGGGAGTGACTGGAAGTTGACGAAAGCAGTGGAACAATGTATTTTTTATTGAAAAAGTTAATGCATGTGGCTGTGGGGGGAAAAATCCACTAAAGAGTGGCCAATGAGTAGGGAAATTACTTGAGAACAAGCGAGAGGTTATCTGCATTGATGGCTTGAAGCAAGACCAGTCAGAGAAGCTGTGGTGCTGCAGACACCCAGGAAGGATAGAGTTTCACAAATTTAGGATGCTGTGGTCAGTTGCTTCAAATGTTACCGAGCTTAAGTAAATGAGGAAGAACGGGGTGTTCGATGTGGTAAGTTGGGTTTCATTCATGACAGAAGACAGACTGGAGACAATTGAAGAATAAGGTTCTCCTCTTATTTTCTTTGCTTCATTCCAAAATTCCATGAAAATGATAGTGAACATTGGTGAAAAAATCCTATGTCCATAGCAAGCGAGAGTAGGAGAGTGAGGGTTTTTGTGAGCACCATTGTGAAACTAAGAAAGCACATCACCAGTGTGTGAATACAACAAAGACTGATACTTCCTCTGCTAGAGCTCAGGCAGGCACAGAAACTGGTGGAGCCAGAGCTGCTGCAAGTGAGGGAAAAGTGGCCTGGGGGTAGACAATGTGTTCTCTCTTTAAGTTAGACCCCTGGATCCTCTCCCACAGTCAAGCAGAAGTAGAGGGTCTCTAGAATAGATGAAGACATGAGTGCATGGTCTCTCAAAGATAGTCTAGCTTACACTCTTCAGAGAGGTGACTAAGAGTCTTACCTCAGGATCCAACCATTCAGCAAGTCCTATTCACACTGCACCACTTTCCAGTACAGACGGGATATAGTCCTGTTCACACTGTACTGTCTTCTAGTACAGACAGGAAGCTGTCCAGGTCACACGGCACTGTCTTCCAATACAGACAGGAAGCTGTCCAGGTCACACGGCACCACTTTCCAACACAGATGGGATGCAGTCCTTTCCACACCGCACCACTTCCTTGGGCAGGTGGGAAGCTGACTATTGGAAACAGACAACTCAAAACCATTAACATATGTGTGAAGTAATGATTAGGAAACACTGACTAAAACCAACAGTAATAAAAGGTAATTTAGAGAACAGAAATTATGGAAGTAATAATTATTACCCTTTAAAAGACATAAGAAATGCTGCAGATGTAGCTCAGTGGAAGAGCACTTGCCTGGCATGTCTGAGGCCCTGGGTTTGATCCCTAGCACCAAAGACAAAAACAAAAGTCACTTTCTGAAAATAACCAAGTAGTATTCAAGTAGTGCTCAAAACTATATGGTCAAATTAAAATACTCAAAGAAGACTGAGAGGAAAAAAAAACTCCATATTCCACCCTTACAAAGCCAAGGAGTACTAGTAAGTAAATTGCTCAAATTGATGAGTGGATCAACAAAGTAGCAGTCTCAAATAACATGATTTCCAGAAATAAACAGTACAAAAGAATAATAATTAAGAAATATTTGGGGGCTGGAGAGATGGCTTAATGGTTAATGTGCTTGCCTGTGAAGCCTAAGCACCTGGGTTCAATTCCCCAGGAACCACATAAGCCAGATGCACAAGGTGGGGCATGCATCTGGAGTTTGTCTGCAGTGACTGGAGGCCCTGTCACGTCCATTGTCTCTATCTGCCACTTTCTCTCTCTCTCTCTCTCAAATAAATAAATAAATAAATAAAATATTAATAAAAGAAATATTACGGGCTGGAGAGATGGCTTAGTGGGTAAGGCATTTGCCTGCAAAAGCCAAAGGATCCCAGTTCAATTCTCCAAGACTCACGTAAGCCAGATGCACAAGGGGACACACGCATCTAGAGTTCGTTTGCAGTGGCTGGAGGCCCTGGCGTGCCCATTCTCTCCCTCCCTCCCCCTCTCTGCCTCTTTCTCTCTCTCAAATAAATAAATAAATAAATAAAATACATTTTTTAAAAAAGAAATATTAGGAAAATGTTTTAGAATCCAGAAATAAGTATTGAGATATCATAACAAAATGTATAGTAATATGGGACTTCCTGTGCCACATTGGGGAATATTGAAAATCTGTAAGTATTTAGAGAGGGAGAAAGATCATTAACATATGATCAAAAATCAAAAATACATTAGAATTTTCCACATTGGAATTTAGAAATAAAACTGACTTTCAACATGCTGTAAAAGATGAGTTGCAAACAAGAATCTTTCCCCTATTCCATTAAATGTGAATTATGATGCTTTAGACATGTTATAAAAATGTATGCATACTGTCCTGTCCCCACAAAGTTCTGTATGATGTGCTCTTCCAGAATAAGGAAGTCAAATAAAAAAGGGGAAGGCAGAAACATATTAAACAGGATATCTAATGAGAAAGGAATAGGTAACTCCAAAATGAAGGTGAATGTGTCACCCAAGGATAGCAGCTGCTTGGGCACAAGGGTAGTCAGTGAGTAATTATTATATCGAGGGTATAGGGTTTTCAGTGGGATGGTAAAATGGAAATGCAAATTTAGAGAAGAGAATTATTATTATGAGGACATATTAAAACTATCCTGGATGAGAAAAAAATATAGCCAGGACTGTTGTACATACCTGTAATCCTAGCACTCAGGAGGGGGTGGAAGGAGGAGGATCCATAGTTCAAGGCCAGCCTTTGCTACATAGCAAGTTCAAAACCAGCCTGTCTCAAAAATCCAAGAAAATAAATAAGTGACTTAATAATTAGAATAAAAACAGAGACTAGAGAAGACATGCGAAATAGGAGCAAGACTGATTATTTGAAGTTCTTGATGGAGGAGAAAGTTCTACATGAGTAAGTTATATACCTGGGCCAAGAATAGTAGGTCAGGGTATAAAAGGGTGTCAGAGAAGAAAAGGTCACTAGTGAAAAGAAGCATGCGTAGAGAGAAGGAAATGCGGTGGCCGCATTCTGCCTGCTTACAGTTGTGGAGTTGTGGGTCACTAGTGAAAAGAGTGTATTGGAGAGAAAAAGTGTGGCTGAGTACTGAGTGCTGACAGTGGTGGGGTTGTGGTTATGGATAATGGAGTTGCCCATGAAGATGAAGAACGGGTGCAAATGAAGCAAGCAGAGCAGGAAGTGGAATGTGCACTCGATGGATGGACACAGTGAATTCATTTAGGTTCATCTAAGGGCAGAGGATAAAGTCCATATGGCACCGCTTCAAATAAGCCATGGGACTTTTGAAGAAAGACTGTGCTTTTTTTTCCCCCCAAATACTAGCTGTGAAACAAGAGAAATGACAGAAAACAAAAACAACAGTCCTTCCTTTCTAGAAAAGGAAAAGGTATCTTTAGGAGATGCTGAGTTTCATTTGAGGCAACAGAATAAGGATTGGAGTTTTTGTAGAAGAGAGGAGTAAGAGATGGCTGAGCACAGGGTGATCAGCAGTGGAGGGCAAGTTGACCAAATTAGAAATAAGCAGGGTAGGTAGGAGGTGCCAAGCAACCATACAAGAAGTCATGGGTGGTGGACAAATCTTGACCTTGGTGCTATCTGTATTGAGAATGTGGAGCATGGTAAAGCCATCATGGCCGTCTCTAAGAGCCCTGCAGACATGGATTCAGTGGGCAGACATGTTCTGGTGTGGTTCCAGCACAAGCATCCTTGGTACCACTTAACAGTGTGTTCCACTTGCAGTAACAGGACTAAGCCCAGACTTTACAGCTTGGATTTTAATAAGACCCAACATATGTAAAGTTTAGCAAGCACCCCTTTAATCATTACCATTAAAACATGGCACCTGTTTTCCCTTCTACCTTTAGCTGATCAATTCATCAGGCAGTGATGGTGTTGCCCTCATGGTGGGACTGCTTTGCTCCACAGCATTGTTGTGATGATACCATCATCCCATGATGACTTTCTAGATTGTAATCTTTATGAAGCTAGGGACTATATTGCGCATTCAGTCCCTGGTTGTTAATGATCAGTAAAGTACAGAAGGTTTTTATTTCATAAATATTGTTGAAGACTAGAGAGCATGTGTGACAAGAGAGACAAGAGAGCATGTGTGACAATGTATGTTACTCAGCTGTCCCTATCAGTGGCAAAATCCCGAGAAAATCCATTTAAAGGTAGCAAAATTTGGCTCGTGATTTGGGAGGTTTTGGTCCATAGTACTTAGCTCCATTTTGGGGGCAGCGAATGGTAAGGCAGGATGTCATGATAACAACTGCACGCTGGAGCAAATCGACTCAACTCACTACAGCCAGGAGACAGAGGAGAGGGTCTAAGGTTCCCACATCCCCTTCCGATTCACCTTAGTGACATCACTTCCTCCCACCAGGACCTCACCTTCAAACAGTTCCACTATCTCCCAACCGCACTGGGTGAGAAGCCTTTTAGTATAGGATCTTTGGAGTACATTTCAGATCCAAGTCCTAGCCCTACATGTGCAGGGAAAGGAAATAAATGTCTCTAATACAGCTGCACTGAAGGTTAATAATTGGAAAACAAGAACAGAAATTCATAAAAAGATCTATATCAAGTATTTTAAGTGAAAATATGCATACGCAAACCTCTACATTGTTTGCATATTAAGTCTCTCATAAATATGCTATTGTAGGACCAAGGCCTGTTACTTGACTGTGAACAAGCTATACTAGTTTCATTGTCTTAAAATGTTTTTTATTCATTAAAGTGAACTGTAAGCTCCCAAGTCACTTCAACTGTAAAACTGAACTCTCTCCTGTGAATTTTTCAAACTTGCTTCCTCAGAAGTAGCAGCTCTCTTTTTTCCCCCATTTTTTTTTTTTCTGTGTGTTTTCTGAGATACGGTCTTACTTAGCCCAAGCTGTTCTGGAAGTCACTGTGTAGCTGAGGATGAGCTTGAACTTTCTACCCCTCCTGCCTCCATTTCCCAAGTTCCAAGATGACGGGTGTGCCACCGTGCTTATAATACAGGGCTTTACACAGGCTGAGCAAACATGCTACCCACTAAACTACATCTCCAGCCCCTTACTCATACTTTAATATTTATGCAGGAATATTCTCTGGTAATACACATATATTCATCATCAGGAGTTTAGGTTTAGTGCATATTTTCTCTCTTATGGCCAAGTGGGTACATCTCAGTTTTCATTGAGCCTGCTCATGGAGTTGACCCTAACAGATTAAAAAATGCAGATACTGAGAGCTTGGTCCTCTGAAATGAAGCCAGCATGCCAGATCTTTTTTGAAACCAGACCATTTGCCATGGCAGCTTCAAATTGAGCAAGAGTTCCACAATTTCACACTTGAGTACATTCAAATCGTTCAGGTGGATGAGAGCCAGGCTCCGTAAGTAACTCCCCGTTAGCACTGTTCCAAAACTCAGACTGCTAAAAAGCACTCCCCACCCAAAGGGCCAATCCTTAATCTAATTATTGTCCGGACACTTGAGCAACAGCTGATGCTGCCATACCAGGTAAAGTCTTTCACTGTGGGCGTGTGTATTTAACACAGCCATAATAAAATTCTCCTAACATGAGTAGATTTCACTTGGATCATGATGGGACAACTTGTGACTCATATGCAAAGGGCCTGCTTGCATATTGTTTTTTTTTTTAACATGCTTGACTTAATGTATCTTTGAAAACTTGCTTTGTTTTGTATTGTTTCTAGTAATATAACAAGCTGTTAGAGCAGTCTTTGTTCATGGTCATTCATGCCTAGTATAGAAACTGAGAAACAGTAATTGCACATTTTACTGGACACTATTGTATGCTTAATATTATATTGTTTTGATCAATTAATAGATAAATATGCTTAATAAAATACCAACTTTGAATTGTGAGCTGACATTTACATCATTAAATGTACCAGCATACCCTTTTTCAACACTGTTTATCTTTCCATGCCCAAACACAAAGCTCAAAGGTAGTGACAAGTCTGACGTTCACCATATCTCACAATACAAAGTTACAAACATGGTAAATGTCAGTTGAATTAAAATAAGTTTGTCCTAGTAATTGGTGAGAGAAACCAGAATTTTTAATGCAACTTTAAAGCTATCAACAAGAGGATCTATGGAATTAAGAAATGTTCTCTTTTGTAAATTGAGACACTGCTAGGTATCTCATGAAGCAAAGAATATTTTGCTTCTGGATAAGAAAACAAGGTCTCAGCGAGGTGTGGTGGCACATGCCTTTAATCTCAGCAATTGGGAGGCAGAGGTAGGAGGCCATCCTGAGACTACATAGTGAGTTCCAGGTCAGCCTGGGCTAGAGTGAAACCCTGCCTCGAAAAACCAACCAACCAACCAACCAAGCAAACAAAAAGAATAGAAGATCTCTGTTGTAAAATACAAAGAAAAATAAAGTGTTACATTTTCTAAGGAAGTATGACTTAAAAAAAATTCCTCTATCTAGACAGGTGTGGTGTTGCACGCCTTTAATCCCAGCACTCATGAGGCAGATGTAGGAGAATCGCCATGAGATCAAGGCCACCCTGAGAATATATAATGAATTCAGGTCAGCCCGGGCTAGAGTGAGACCCTACCTCAAAAAAAAAAAAAAAAAAAAATTATCCAAATGCTCAAGGAAATACCAAAAATTTTACAAATTTTTCCAAACATTCATTGTTCTCCAAATTCAGCACCATTTCTATCAAGTGTTTGAATTTTCCTTAAGAGAATTTCATGGCTCCACAAACAAGTGATTAGAAAGTCGGTATACAAAATGTACATTTCCCCTACCTATTATCAATTACAGATTTTACCCAAAAGAGGAAGAACACTTATAACAAGTGCAACAGTATTCAGTTTTTTTAATTGTTTTCCACACATAAAAATAAGTCTTCTTTGATGAAGTTCATTACAAAGACATTCTAAAATGAATCAACAAATAAATTTCATAGAGTCAAATATACTGCATTTGAAATTCAGTATCATAAACATTCAAGATTAGTGAATTGTGATAGGAAAAAAAGACTAGTAGGAAGGAAAGGAGACCCTTATTAACAACTAATAATTTATAAAGTTTTTAAAAATTATTCTTGGAAAACACACTGTAGAGTCATTTAAAAAGTTACTTAGGGAAGACTTATGTGCATCAAGTGGAGTAGGATTTAGACTAAAAAATACTTTGAAGTTTTCCAAAAATTCATGTGGTAAAAATATTCCACTCCTTGTTCAGCTTCATGTTTAAGGAAAATATGTGACAGACAAGTAAACAAAAGACAACAAGAGTTTACCTGCATATTTAAACAATACATTCTAGATCTATAAAAATGTCCTGGTTTGTACTAAAGGCCAAAGTCTGACCTTCATTAATCCATTTCCATATAGTTAAAAAAATACAGTATCAAATCATTACCCATTCCCCCTCAAATCAGGGGAAATATTTTAAATTGTGAGTGTGTGAATGTAGCTATGCATGTCCTCAAGTGTACAAAACACACAAATATCACTTTACCAGGAATATTATTTTCATCATACTGTAAACATCTCTCTCCTACATCCGGACTTTTTACAATAGTCTTTGGTATTTCTAGTTGTGCTTTGAAATAGAAGCTTAGAGGTCCTCCACAGCAGTGCCGCAGAGACTTCTTAAGACATAAATATGGAAAATGCACTTGGAATAAGTTACAATTAGCTGCATTTGCATAATTTTCAAAAACTACAGTGTACGCCTAGTCACAGTTTTACAAGAGAGTATCTCTTTTTCAACTCCTTAATTTTAAGGAACACTTAATTGTTTTGGCTAAAAATCCATTTTTGGAGTAGATCTGATGGATTGCATGTCACTAAGTTTGGATGCTCTCCATTTGCTGAAAGGCACATTTTGAAGAATGGATTATAGAGAAGTTGATCCTAGAATAAAGAAAACACACAACAAGATAAGTTTCAAGATTCATGCTTAAATGAAAAAATGTGAAAATGAACTTAGGGTGTTAACAGAGCTAAAAGGAGACTTGATTAACACATGTATATACCTGCCTTAACTTTAAATCTTCCTAAGATCAACTATGTCTGATAAAAGGTTGTTGGTTTCTCCTCTAAACACCACCATTTTGCCACCAATGTTCAACTAAGATAAGGCCTTACAAAAAGGAAGAGCAGGCCCTGGTGTGGTGGCGCACACCTTTAATCCCAGCACTTGGGGGGCAGAGGTAGGAGGGCCACTGTGAGTTCGAGGCCATCCTGAGACTATATAGTGAATTCCTGGTCAGCCTGAACTAGAGCCAGACCCTACCAAAAAAAAAGCCAAACAACCAACCAACCAACCAATCAAAAGAGTGGTACGAAGAGCAAGATCTTAATTAAGTTTTAAATCAAAAGCACTCCATTAAGGCACTTGCCAGCAAGGCCAAATGGCCCAGATTTGATTCCCCAGTACCCATATAAAGCTGAATGTACAAGGTGGCACATGCATCTGGAATTCCTTTGCAGTGACTAGAAGCCCTGGCACACCATTTTTTTCCTCTATCTTCCTCTTTCTCTCTTTCTAATAAATAAATAAAATATTTTTAAAAGCACTCCATTTAGATATTCATAAAAGTGACAAACTTCAAAAGTCATAAAACCAGTCTTATGATATGCCAATTGTTGTATGGCAAATTTCCTCCACACTGAAGAGTGTAAACAGCTATTGCAACTTTATCAAAAGCAGCTGGGTCAACTCAGGAGAGAAGGCTGGGGAGAGTCTTCAGACCCCCATCTGAGAGTCAGGCGCCCTCTGCTGTATTGCATACCAACTGTATGCAATAAATGTGTAAAGTCTTGTGACCTGGTGGGGGGGATTATATAGAGAGTAAAAGATCTAGGAACAATGAGATGCATCTAGGTGGTTTCCTTCGAGTTTCCACGCTCTGTTAGTAAGCTCGTACCCTGAGGGCTGAGGGAGGAGCATCCACTAGAGTGCTGCTCTGTGGTCTTACACTCCTGGACAGGGACAAGAAACTTCTAGAAGCAGCCATACAGGGGCGTCCTCATTCAGGGTGGAATGAGACTCCTATGGAGTGTAGCTGTTCTGGGGTCCCAATCATCCTGAGGCTGAGGGAGGAACATCCAAGGGGTAACTTTGACACAGGAATCTCCATCAAAGTAGTTGCTTTGGGAGCCCCATGATCCTATAAGTAGCCTCTCTTTATGCTCTGTAAGTGACCTCCCCAATAAACTCATTGGCTTACTGAACTGGGCTTGGTTCACTGAACTGGTATTGGTGTAATTTTACTTTGGTCTGCCATCTACGCCCTATTTGGGATGCAGACATGTATTTGTGTCTCCCCACAGGAAAAGTTTCACGTGACATTAGTATTATGTTATACTAATCTTAGGTAAGAATTTTATATTTTATTCATTTATTTGAGAGAGAGAGAGGGAAAGAGAGAAAGAGGCAGGTAGAAAATGGGCACACCAGAGCCTCTAGCCACTGCAAACAAACTCCAGAAGCATGCGCCACTTTGTGCATCTGGCTTGTGTGGGTATTGGGGAATCGAGTCTTTAGGCTTTGCAGGCAAGCACCTTAACTGCTAAGTCATCTCTCCAGTCCTTAGGTAAGAATTTTGACCTAATCTGTCACATATTCTCTCAACTCTAGATTCACAATAAAAGTAATAAAATGGGGTTGGAGAGATTGCTCAGTGGTTAAAGTGCTTTGCTGCCAAGTGTAATCACCTGGGTTTGAACTCCCAATACCTACATAAAGCCAGATGTACATGGTGGCACATGCATCTGGAGTTCATTTGCAGTGGCTAGAGGCCCTGTCACATCCATTCTGTCTCTCTTGTGTCTCTGTCTGTATCTCTCTTTTTGCAAATAAATAAATTTTTTTAATGTACTAAAATGGAGGAAGAAAGAACCACTTAATAAAAAATAAATTTTTGTGTCTTCATGGAAAAAAGAATGTGACTCTTGCAAAAGATACTATAAGAAACTCTAAAAAGTCAAGAATGAGATACTGTTGTAATAATCCATACAAATTCTTCAGTTATATAAACCAAGCTTCCACTAAGTAATTTTATGATTATGTTCTTCCCATGGGACTTAATTCCTGGGTGCATTCTCTTAGCACATGGAGAGGCATGTACAATAACCATAGCACAGTCAATAAAGGAGAAGTCTGGTGAATGATATTAACACCCTGTACTTCACACATTTTTCTAATTAAGCAATTAGAGTTAATCAAGATAATCAAGGGCACGGGTGAATTGACTCCACTGAGATACCTTCTGAATCTCCCAGATCTGTTCTCCAGTGGCAACTGTCCTGTGACCTTTGTAGGTGCATGCCCTCAGCTGAACGAGATCCTGTGCAGCATGAAGACATAATTCCTTCTGGATGTTGTGCCGGATTTCATGTTGAGCAGAGTATTCAAAGTACTATGAAAGAAAAGATGTTGTTACTAACAAAAGTACCCTATGTGCTCCAAAATAAAAGAACACAAAAACCACTCAGCTACTAACTAAACAATCACCTCCATATACATCAGAAGTGTCTGTTGAATTTTGATGGCAAAATATACCGAAGTCTTGCTTCAGTCTATCACCAACCATGATTTGGTGTACAGTCTTTCCATATTAGAAATCACAAGTTAATCAGGTAGAGTGAAAGCTAGCCTAAGCATGCCACAGAAAAGGACCTGGAAAAGTTCTAGTAAGCATGGCTTCTTCCTTTGCCAGCAAACACTTCATCTCAAAGGCATTTACATTGAACTACAAACTACAGAGCACTCCCCAGCCTGCTTCTGCCTTTGTGAAATGGGTAATGGAAGTTCCTACTGCCCAAGAATATTCTCTAGTTCCACTGAATATTCTTTTCAGGTGTCACCAACTTAATTCTCCTGCCTCACTTCTATGACTGAGACCCCTCTGACTTTATTCTGACTCCTCCAGCTTCTTCCAATGTCACATCTTAAAGCCTAGCAATCCAGTCAATTGCCAGTGAGGCTTTTACAGCATTGGTTTTATCTGCTCATGCCCTCACTTAAGCAATTCACTTCTGTTGGTCAAAGTCCACAGTCCGTAACTGGTCCATGAAATGCTCAGTATTCAATCCTACAGCAACCACTGCACCCTTCACACAAATCTACCACTGCAGAATAACCTAAGACATGGTGCTAATGTATGTGCTGTGCCCTCTAACCCTTTTCTACTTGGTTAACTCCTTTGCATCCTTTAAGAACTAACTTAAATATTATCATCTCTCTTTAGAGTTCCCCAGATCTCTTCTGCTGTTCAAAATTCCAACTTTTCAAGGCTTCCACAGGACAGTGCAGGTAGCTTGTATGTCATATTATTAGAATTACATGTGTAGCTAGTTGGTTTCTTTGCAGACTAAAGGCAGGCACTACACATACTAGTAACATCTATTATAATCTTGACAATCTACAGATAAAAACCACAATTGATTTTCAATAATGCAGTAATTCATGTTGGCACTAATATTTACTGAGCCCTTAAAATGTGCTAAGCATACACTGTGTTAAAGATTTTATATGATAGTAGGTACTCTACAAACAGCAGAATTAACAGAACCTCATTTCTTGATTTCTCTTAGTCCCATTTCTTGCTTAATTTCTTTCCTCCCACAAGTAAAACATCAATTTTGAAACCCAGTTCTTTGATGGAAACCCTTTTTAAAATATTAGAAATTTAAGCTAAGGTATATCTTGAGATTTCAAAAATGGTGAATGAGGCTGTATTTTACCTTACTGTTACTGAAAAACCTCTCAGAGGGGAACTTAAAATGAATGAAAAATACTCCAGCAAGAACAACAAACAAGTACAATAAACTAGCTGAGAATATTGGAGAGACCTGTAGGTCAACCTGGACATGTGTCCTGCAAGGGAAACCCTAAGCACAAAGTGTCATAACATTGTAATGATTTAAACCACATTGAGAAGGAGTATTTGCCAACTCAGTCATCTAATCAAAATATTTATTTTACTTTGCATACACAAGCACATTATCATGGAGTTACATCCTATAAACAATCATCCTATGAACAAAATGAAGAGAATGTAAGAAAATGTTCAAGAGTTGTAAGACCTCAAAAATTTAGCTCTCAAGGAACTAAAATTTGCAAAGTAGTTAAGAGAAGTATTTGATTAGAATAAAATCAAAGGGTATAAGCCAGAGTAAAACCAATGTCTGTGCTAGGATGACAGAAACCAGTCTTAAAATACAAACCAGACAACATTATTCTCCTGCTCAAAACCTTCTGAAGGCTTCTGTCAAATTCAGAATTAAATCCAAGTTCCTTAATGGGGCCTGCAGAGTCCCACATGAACAGGCCCCTTACCGCCTTCTTTGACCTCATATCCTCCCTGTGTACGGGTCACATGGCTTTCTGCGCTCTCTGTGACCCTCTGCTGAGCTGCGGCTCTTGTCCAGCCTCCCCCAGGATGCTCTTCTCCTAAGCAATTCACTTTATCCAGCTATATCCCAGAACAGTCTTCCTTGATGTCCAAAACTAATCCCCAAAACCCACCATTTACATTATATCCCAATTTGCTTTGTCTGTTTTTAAGAAACATTTTTTTATTTTATATTTTTAGTGTGTGTGGGGACACATACATGTGGAGGCACAAGGAAAACTCTGGGTGTCAGTCCTCAATTGAGTAAGGGTCTCATTTGTTCACTCTTGTGTTCTCCAGGATAGTTGGCCTGCAAGCTTCCAAGAGATTCTTCCATCTCTGCCTTTTGTCTTATTGTAGGTGCACTGGGATTACAGACACCCGCTACAGCATCTAGCTTTGCGGGAATCCAAACTCAGGTACTTTAGGCTTGCATTGTATGTGCTTTATCCACTAAGCCATCTCCCCAGACCCTTCTCTTTTTTTAATACCCACAATTACATATTTTTCTTTTCTTGTGATAAAAAATGCTTCTGTATAAGCTTCAAAAGGTCACCAGCATTGCTAATTACTACATTACTTTAAAAATATTTGTTGAGGACTAGAGAGATGGATTACTGGTTAAGGACCTTGCCTGCAAAGCCTAAGGACTCAGGTTCAATTCCCCTGCACCAACATAAGCCAGTGCACAAGGTGGCACATGCAACTGGGGTTCATTTGCAGTGGCTAGAGGCCCTGGTTTGCCCATTCTTTCTATTTGCCTCTTCCTCTTTTGTTTTCTTTCTCTGTATCTCAAATAAATAAATAAAATGCTTTTTAAAAATAAAAATATTATTGAACAACTATGCAAATTTTCCTCCACCTCAAAATTTCTAAAAGGAAGCCATATCCATTATTTAAAAAAATTATTTCAGATTATATAAAAATATCTGCATGCAAATGATAACAGAAAAACATCTAAAACAATGTGTATGTTTAAATAATACTTACTATAAAGTATTATAAAGGCAGTATTATTTTAATATAAGATTAATTCATTCTATATTAAATGAGAAATTTATAAGTATTCACATTCATTGCTAATAGTTTTCCAAGTGAGGAAATATTTTTCTTTGCTAAATTAAGTAAAACCTTAATTTTTACTAGCATGTATTATTTCACAAAATGTATTTATCTCACATTTTATCTTAATAAAGTTTTTAAAAAGATGAATACATATTTGTGCACATGTATGCATATACACATTACATATGGATATACATATGCATGTATGTATGTGTGTGTGTGTGCAGGTCTGTGTGCACTTCTGTTCCATTTCAGAAATGCACCCTGAGCCTGCAGACAAATAGAGTTCACCAGTTCTGCCTTCCATCATCTGCTACTCCCAGTAGATCAATTGTTTCAGGCAAATAAAGATCGGAACTGTATTAAGCTAAGCCTAATAAATAGAAAAATATACGTTAAGTAACTGGACCCTAGGAGCTAAATGGGCCCTTTCACCTTGAGACCGACACTCCCAGAGTCCATCACATTGAAGCAGGACAGTACGGTGATTTAGTGCTATGACATTCCTATACACACAACATGGACTTTGCACCCAAATGCACACAATTCCCAAAGAACACATTCCAGACTCTTAGTTCATCTTCCCTCACATTTTTCATCCTCACCCTCCAGCCACTTCTTAAGCTTCTCTTTGTTTTGTTTGTTTTTTAAAGAGAGTCTTGAATGTCGTCTTTCTCAGGAAAACCCATGAGCACGCTATCTACTTCTGATGCTTTTTCTATATTCACACAGCACTCGGGATGCCTTATTCCAGACCTTGTCATTCTGACTGCAAATGCTGGTTCTGCAATACAGATTTCCACAAGAAGGTAGAAGCTAAATGGACTGGGCCCATCACAGCTGGCATGCAAGGGTCACTCAGTGAACTTACTGAGTGACAAACAAAGAAACAGTCCTCCTGGGAGTTAACTGACAAAAGGTTGGGAAAATAAGATGAAATCCAGAAACCTAGTATTGAACATTTTCTATAGCCTTAGAAAATCTGAGAGCTACATTTCAGGTTTGAGTTTTAATGGCAAAATAGAATGGAAACAAATGAGGATGTGATCACTCCAGGGGAATGAAGAGCATAACATTTTGGAGACAGGGAGAAGCTGAAATAATGTCTTATTTGACAAAAGAATTTACAATGCAGCTGACTCCATAGTAACAGTAGATGGAATTTATTATTACACCCAATCTGGCCTTCTTGGGTAATCTTGAAAATCACCAGACCAATAGTCATACTAACATCAAAGATCTATATTAAATGTGTGTGTGTGTGTGTGTGTGTGTGTGTGTGTGTGTTTAATTCAAATGATCTGTAATGTTCTCTTTTCTCTTCCTACTGGGTCATTGAGCAACCGTGGATTATTTTCAGAGCCACAGTGAAAACCAAAACAAAGTACTCTACCATGTCAGTATCCACTGCCATGTGTAGACAGAGAACAGGTACACTCCAGTTTACCTGAACATCCAGCTGAGCTGTGAAAATCGGCAATACCTGAATTCTGTGTCTGTAACTGCTAATGCGTGCAAGGTACTGAAGCAAATCTCACCTGGTTTCCCCCCAGGCCATGACATGTGTACAAAATCAATGGCTTGCCTCCTTGATTATTTTCTCCAACATCCAGACATAGAGGTTGGCCAACACTCTTAATCTAGAAGAAAAGTTTCAAATAAAAAAATTCAATTATGTCATTTAAAAATTTTTTTCAATTAGTTCCAGGAAAGTACTGTTAAGAATAATGGAAAATCTCAAAAGCAACAAACAAAAGAGTTATTGGCAAGAAGTATACTAGGTAAATAGGGAACAGGAAAATACTCACATATCCGGATATAACAGGATTAAGGTCTGGTACATACACTTCTGGATAAATAGTGTTCAGATACCATGTAAAATTTTTACACTGAAGGCGGTTTTTAATTTCAAATCTTTTTGAAAGATCACCAAATGATTTCTAGGAAAAAAATATGAGGAATGAAGGGAATACTTAATCAAATCAGCTCTGATACATGCTTCAAAAGGTGCTATGTGTATTTATATTTAGATAGTAAAGAAAATTCTGAAAATGCAAGATACAGTTTAAAAGCATTCACCATTCATTCAAGCAACAGTTATGCCCACCTGCCTGTTGAGTTGTAGTTTCAGAGAACTGAGTCACCCAGCAGAGCTAGCCAGATACTCACTCTTCTGAGTGTGCGTGTGGAAGCCAAAGGACAACCTCAGATATCATTCCTCAGGCACAATATACTGTTTTTGAGTAAAGGTGTCTTCACTGGCCTGAAACTCATCTAATTAGGCGAGCCTGGCTAGTCAATAGGAATCCTCCTGTCTCTGTCTCCCCAGCACTGGGATTTTAATACAGGTTCTGGAAATCAAACTCAGGTCCTCATACTTGCAAGGCAAGAAGTTTGCTGAGCCATCTCCCCAGCGCTACTTTACTGGTGTGTGTGAGCACCAGGGAAAAGATCTTCTAAAGGGAAAGATCTCTGTCAAAATGCGCTAGACACAGAAATGGCAGAAACATTCTAAACTGGTCCCAACTTTATATTTCAAAAAGATGTGTAAAGTGAGGTAGGTAATAGATAAGCAGTGCCAATACACAATGCAATTTAGATCTGTTTGTAGTCATGTCTGCAAAAAGTAACCACCAAAAACACAGCACAGTTGGGAATGTTTCTCTAGTTTCAGGGTTTTATACTTGATATCCTCAACTTTATGGAGAAAAAGGCAATTTTGAGGTAAATGTATTTTATTTTACTTTATCTTGAAGGGCAAATAGAGTCTTTTTTTTTTTAAACCTTTGAAATGAAATGGCTATTTTTAGATGAAAATTATATTTGAAACCCAAGTAGATAAAAAATATTCAAACTTTATACATCCAACCAAGAGAAATATTTTCTTATGCCAACATTGATGCCCTGAACTCAGGTGTTTTGGTAAACAAAACTTCCTAGGGATTTCCAGATAGCTTGTGCCCTGCAGTGAGCACAGGTATTAGCTGGTTCCCTTGCCCCACTGTGGGTGACAAACAGAGCATAACTTTCACGTAGCATGCATCAGCCTGCTTTGTCAGTTCCTCGTGTGTGGCACAGAATCTGCCCGACTTGCCCCAGTCACCCTGGGAAACAGCCAGCCATGTAACCCAAGTGGTGCTCTCACTTGGCACCCTACTAATGTGCTGCAGGGAGATAATGGAGATCAAAGAAATCACAGAACAGGTAACCAGATTTGTCTTTACCATGCTCTTGTATTGCCTGTAAGAAATACCCCCTCAAATTAGTACAGTTTTCTACAAAGAGTTAAGTGCCACCCGCTGAAGCATATTCTTCAACTGAGTCATTTACTACTTCAGTATAAAGACTGTGGGAATTCAGTTCTGATGAGTAATGCCGTGATTCTGCACAGTAGAGCCTTTCTGGGGCAGGTTAGTAGCAAGAGTGCCCTGTGTAAGCACTTTCACTTCCCCCACAGGCACTCTGGGAGACAGGCAGGACATGGACTTCCTCTCCCAAGATGGGGAAGAAGAACATATTCCATATCTGGCCACCTGGCAACCACGCTATAGAGTGCCATCATCTTTTGCATTCTTAAGGGAGGTTTGCCAAGATAGGACCTACAGCGAGTGGCTGAACTGGAACACAAGAAATTAAAGCCTCAATACTCCTGGCTCATTTTTCTGCCATGTGAAGGCACTATCTCTACATACAAGTCAAAAAGCTATTTAGAATCCATATACATATAAATGCCAATCACATCTCCTTTAAGGGCAGTTCTACTTAATCTTGTTTTCTTTGAGTAAATATTGGAGGCAGTCACCAAGACAAAGCATTTTTCATATTAAAAGGGATAATCATGTTGTGGTTTGAATGAAATACTCCTTTTTGACTCATGTGTTTTGAATACTTGGTCCTAAGCTAGTGGTAATTTGGGAAAGCTGTTGGGCTTTTGGTAGTGGAGTCTTGCTGGAGGAGGTATGCTACTGGGGGAGACCATGATCTATAGTAGTCTAGGCCGCTGGGTATGCAGGGCTAGCTCACTCGGACTGCTGTCTTTCCCTGCTATTGTGGCAAAATGTACTACCCAGCTTTCTACTTGGGCCATCCTTCCCCTGATAATGATAAAACTTTCCCTTGAAACTGACAGCTGAAATAAACCTTTTTCTTTCATATGCTGCTATGGTCAGGGGTTCTGTCCCAGAAATAAAAACTCTTACACAGGAACATAGCTGAGTTTTTAAAAAGCTACTTTCTTATTTTTTTTTTCCTTTTAAGAGAGAAAACTGGCATTTACATAGTTAAAATTTATATACTATATACTTAAAATTTAAGTGTATACTTAAATTATATCAACTATATACTTAATATTTAGAAACCTAGTTTCAGGAGCTGGCTTAGTGGCTAAGGCACTTGCCTATGAAGACTAAGGACCTAGGTTTGATTCTCCAGGTCCCATCTAAGCCAGATGCACATTGAGGCGCATGTGTCTGGAGTCCGTCTGCAGTGGCTAGAGGCCCTGGCATGCCCATTCTCTCTCACTCTCTCTCTAATAAATAAATAAAAATAAATTTAACAATTTTAAAAAACCTATTTTCAAAATATTTTAAAATATTTTGTTGAGTAACTCAAAGCATAGATTTAAAAAAAAACTAAATGTTTTTATTTTGTATTTTTTTTTGAGAACTCTAATATATGAACATGATACAAATTGGTCATATTCCCTTGGGTTATGCTTTTATGCCCCTCTTCCTCCCCAATGGTATAGTTTTTACTATCCTTCAATCATTTCGATCTTACTTACTTGCTTAACAATTTTTGCAGCCTCTGTGTTTCTCCTATAAAATATTTCCTTGTATTCATCCATCCAGACTTCTGCAAGACGAACTTGGTTGCGAGCAATCACTTGCGTGCCTTTTGGAAAAGTATGAGGGCTTTTGCTGCGAAAAACATGTCCAACAACAGAGCAAGGCATAATCTCCAACTGCCCACCACATTGCCACACCTGATAATTAATGACATTTGTTTAAATTTACAGCACTGTGGGAAGGGTCAAAACGTTGCTTTAAGTTCACCATTAAGACATTAATGAAAACAGAGATTTCTCACAATTTCATAAACAGCCTCTGTTCCCTGCCAGTTCTACTTTAGTCATATATAAATGTAAAGAATGTTTTTATTAAATGCTGTAAACAGAAGACAAAAGCACAAATTCAGAAAGTAGGGTGACAAAACCATGATTCTGGATGTTTCATAAATATGAATTCCAAATGTCCTTTCTTTGCAAACATATAAATGCTCTAACATGCACAGAAGAGAAAGGCTCTTTTGCAGGTGACTTTCATCTTGTACCAGCTCCCTGGTCACTTCACCAAAACCACAGGTATTTCTTCTAAGTCACACATTAGCACACTGCAGACCCAGACTCAACTGTCTTTTTTCCTTGCATGTGTATGTGTGTGCATTGGCACATATGTACAGGAGCACACGTGTGCACATGCATGTGAATGGTAGAGGTTGATGTAGTGACATCAAGTGTCTTTCTCTATTGCTCTCTGCCTTGTTTGTTGAGATGGGGACTCTCACTGAATCCAGAGCTCACTGATCCCGTGTCACCATGCCCAGCTTTCACGTGGGTGTCGTGGTCCAATCCCAGGTCCTCCTGCTTGCCAAAGCCCTTTTCTCATTGAGTGTTCTCACCAGCTCCACCATTATTTGCCTCTTGCATATTCAATTTTCCATTCAAGAAAACCATTACAGGTGGTCATTGTAACTAAAATATGATCTATTACATTTTAAAGTAGTTGAGCATTTTAAAAACTCTATACCTATTTGCAAAGTGTTCAAAATGTCTTTGCATCATTTCTAAACAAAATGGCAAATAATGAAAGTCATGCCTTTTCACTCAAATGTCCTAACAACTTGTTTTAGCTTAAATATCACCAAAAGATGTGAAAAGAAGCCATGTTTAACAGCACAAGTTAGAATTAAGGGACTAATTAGACCTTCCTCCTTTTCCTCCTTCAGCAAATGAGACAACCCTGATATGTCCAGTTCAACAAACTATAGTTGAAATCCAACATGTGCTAGGAATTGGAAATTGAAATCAATAAAAAAAGAAAAAAAAAAAAAGACCCCAGCCTCTTATGTGTCCAGACTTGACTAAGGTTGTCCTACCAGTACAGGATGGAGCCAGAGCCAGAACTAAAATATTCCAACTCCCACTTCAGTTCTTTCTTACTACATTGCAATCTCAGGGATAAAAAATGACTGATAAAGCTATAGCAAAAATAAGTGCATGAGATCAGAAAACTAAGGTACACAGAGAGATTACCTAGACTTTTTTTTTAATTTTTTTTGTTAAATTATAAGAGGCATGAGAAAAAATAAATACAACTCATATAATCCAGAGTTAAGTCTAATGTTCCTTAAAATTATACACAAATGTTTTTCCGTACTTACTCCCTTGATAATCAACTCATTTCCTGAAGCACTAGGTTTAATTGTATTTATCTTGGCTGGATTTCAGTAGCTACAAGTGCATTAATTGGTGTTATTGCCTGGACACAGGAGTTTAACTGATTCCCCTTGTTATACTGGCAACCATGAATAAATATATCAAGTTACAATTTAAGAGGAAATAGTCTCACTGCCAAATTTCCAGCACTTAAATTTTAGAAAGCACAAAAGTAGATGGTATACATCTATATTAACCAGTACTAGCCAATTAGAACACAATACATCACACTGTTTAACACGTATGTTTAGTCTCCATAAACTTACTCTGAATGACATTTCTATATTTTCACCTCCCCAGATTTCCATTTCTTCATCGTAACTTCCAATATGCTCAAAGTATTCTTTTGATATGGAAAAAAGGCCTCCTGCAAATGTGGGTGTTCTAAAAAAAAAAATCCATTAAAGTTTGTTAAAAAACAAACAAGATAAAATAGTATGTTTAAAGAATTCAATCAACATTATAGGTTAAAGAGATGTTATGATTTAAAATTGTATTTATGGATTAACATAAACTAAAAATGCCTTCTTCAAAGACAAGTTTCTGAGGATATAAGTACTTTAAGTACTCTCTCTTAGATTACTGCATGTGCTTTTTTGGAGGGGGTATATTTTCAAGGCCGGGTCTCATTCTGGCCTAGGGTGATTCTGTAGTTCCAGGAAAGCCATGAACTCATGGTGATCCTCCTACCTCTGCCTCCCAAGTGTTAGGATTAAAGGCTTGTGCCACCATGCCTGGCTGAATGCCTTTTCTTAACCTGCTATAATACTCTTAACTAATCACTTATGAGGAATGCATAACATGCCTAATTCTTCCTATTCAGTAACATTATGCACAAGTGCTGGCATAAATCCCATTACTATTTGATATATGGAGTGTTCATTTATTTGTAAGGCAAGAGAGAGACAGGGAAAGAGAGAGAATGGGCACACCATGGCCTCTAGTCACTGCAAATGAACTCCAGATGTATGTGCCATTTATGCATCTGGCTTTATGTGGATACTGGGGAATCAAATCTGGGTTGTTAGGCTTTGTAGGCAAGTACCTTAACTACTAAATCATCTCTCCAGCCCCAAGATTTTCTGTTTTTGATAATGCTAGAATCTCTACAGAAGTAATGCTGGAAAGCCAAGTGCACACACAGTACATGGTGTGATGGTGTGAACAGGCGCTGAGAGCAAGCATCTTACTTAATTGGGTAGGTTTCATCTTTCCTTCTTTGCTTCTCATGATCAGGAAGTGACTCCCAGCCAAAGGAAAGGCTCCAGTCAAAATTCCCACGGTTGTGGTTGCTTCCATAGGGAGAAGGCTTGTTGAACTCAAAGGTGTTTAGATCTATGGATGCGATGTCTGGACTCACCACTGCAGTGTGGTTCTCTGCTATTCTGGCCAGTAAAGGTTCTAACCAGCCATAGAAACACTCACCTGGAGAAAGCAAAATGCATATGAATTTAACAGAAACACTGAAGGTTGTTTTCTTTAATATTTGTGTGAACATTTACGGAGAAATTAGAAGAACAAAACCATTTAGGTTTTGAATAAACATGTGGGTTTTTTTCAGCTTTATTGAGTTATAACAGGCAAAAACTATGCAGTTATGGCCAAAACATACTTTTTAAAAAATATCTATTTGCATTATCAGACATTTACCATCACTTCATGTGTGTTTTAAAAATAAGATCAACTCATCTATTTTGAAGTAAGCCATACATCATAAACAATGGAAGATGAATAAGAAAAAACAAAAGCAAAATTAAGAGCCAGGTGCGGTGGTGCACACCTTTAATCCCAGCACTTGGGAGGCACAGAAGAATCACTGTGAGTTCAAAGCCACCCTGATATAGTGAATTACAGGTCAGCCCGGGCTATCTCAAAAAACCAAAAAAAAAAAAAAAAAAAAAAAAAAAAATAGCAAATGTTAACACATATGAAGTTCCCTTTAAAATGGAAAATTTTTTCTCTGTAGTGAACTATGAGTCAAAGATAACTTTTTCACATAACCGCAACATATTCTGATTTATCTAAACTTGTCCCTCTTCCCCCAGCTAAGGTCTAGTAACTGAAAGCCACATCCATCTTAGCAGGCTTTCAATATTCTGAATGGAGCTGCTATAAAAGGTTCATGCAAAGGAGCTGCAGCCCATGGAAAGGGGAGAAGTCCCATGAAAGACCTGGATCTGGCCCTACACCACCCCATTCCAGATCACACAGGTGAGGTCAGATACACACGTCAGTCCTATTCTCTAGTCCCCATTCAGTGATGCTTGGCAGCCATGGCCAAAGGGACCATTCTTCATGAAGGGAATCACCTATCTTTCAGGATGGGAAGAATGCCCACTTGGCTCATACTATTATTTTGGAAGAGAAAAAGAAATACTAGAGAATTATATTTTCCTTTGAAAACCACCTCCAGCTTTCTCTGTATTTTTCAAGTAGTAGCATTAAGAGAGTACTGGATGCAATGTTTCTCATCAATACAAGCAAGTCCAAAAGCCTTTCTGTAACAAATGGAGCATACTCAAGAATAGCTGTTGGGTCAAACATGAATTAAACAATGGTCAGATGAAGGCCAAGCACAAAACTTACAGCCCAGGGACTAAACAGTGTTTATTAATACACAGCATGTCCACTACATACTGACTCCAAAACACTTATTAAATAGTTAAAAAAAAAAAAACAGTGATGCTTAAAAAGTTAAAATATAAGGAAATACTTCAACAGCAACAAAACTTACCAAAATTGGCAATAATCATGGGAAAGCATGGAAGGACCATCCTTAACTTAACATATAATACAGAGTCCACAAATCTTCAATACAAGTACTAATATATAAAGTTAAAAGTTGTAGTACTGGGACAAAGTTTAATGATAGAGTTAATTATAGTTATAGAAAAATTTAAAGGGTAGGAATTTTAAAATACTAAGGGAAAAAAACCTCCCCTTTTCTGACAGAATGAACATTTGAGGGGGGAAAAAAAACCTCAGTCAGGGATAGCCCACTGGGAAAGCCAGTCACCATATAAGAACTGTGCATGTGAAGGGAGGTTCTTACACAGAGCCATTATCTGCTTGGAATACCCTTATATCACTTGGAATCACTGTTCAAAAAAAGAAATGAAGCAACTAAAGAAAATTAACTTTCAAATTAAAGGGAAGGGTAAGGAAAATGTTACAGCTTCTCCCTATACATATGTACTTACAGTGTGCATCTAAAAACGTGAGCGTTTCAGCTGTTGCTACTGTTGCCCCTAGCAACCGAGCGGTGATGAGACCTTTCCTTTCTTTTTGTCTGACTATTTTTACTATGGAAAATTGTTTTATATATTTCTCTAGTTTTTCGTGCAAGTAGTCTGTAAGGAAGAAGAGAGAATTATTTTTTCCTAAATTTATTCTCTTATATAATATCTGAAGGTTAATGAGACCATAGGCCAATGACCCCTCTACCTTCATACTGTCAACAACTGTTCCTTCTGCCAGTGAAAGAAAAATGTTTATATTTAACTATTTTCTGGTACAAAAGGAGACTATGCAAATTCTAACTACCATAGCATGTAACATTATGATACATACTTACCTTGCACACTCATACAAATAAATGCATATAAATGCATATAAATCAGAAAATAAAAGATAAAGTTGTGGTAATGGGTACATAATTTTAGATATTCAGTGTTTCAATTTGGATGAGATATATAATATGCAAAAATTGAGACAAGCCAAAAAAAAAAAAAAAACCTAGTCATTGAAGTCCTGTTAATATACAAACATCTTAAGTCTATCTTTTACTGTTAATATTTTTGTTGTGGTTTTTCTTTTCTATTTTTCTATTTTACATTTTCTTGCTACATATCCCAGATTGGCTTGGAACTTGTGATCCTCCAACCTCAGCTTCCCGAGTAGTGTGATCATAGGCACACACCAAGACATCCAGCTTTCCATTAAATTATAGGGCTTTATTGCATGTGAAATGAAAGTGCAGCAGCCTCATCGGTCCCAGAACATGTCCTTGAATACGACTGGGAATAGGGGGAAAGTCAGTAAAATCACAGGGCAGATGTTTGCTTCTGCCATATTTCCAAAGCAAGTGTAGGATGACACAGGACTTTAGTTCTTCAGTGGTGCATATGAGAATTCTGCTGATTTAAAGTTTAAATATTCTCAAGGTGAGATGAGATTCAGGAACAATAAATCTACCTAAATACTATCTCACCTTGTAAGTATCTCAGAAACAATTCTCGTAAGATGGTAATAGCCATACATGTAAAATTATAATTTAAATGACCTGTAAAATTTCAAAGGTCTTAGTGGAGATTATTTATTATGTATATGTGCGTGTATGGATGTGTGGCTTTGGTCACATGTACCATGGTGGACAGAGGAAAACCTTCAGGTGTCTGTGCTGCACCTTACGTGAGACTGTCTTTTGCAACTGTAAACAAATGTCAGATCAGCTGGCCCCTGAGCTTCAGATTCTCCTGGCTCCACCTTGCATCTGGCTTATGTGGGTGCTGGGAAATTGAACCTGGGCTCACAAACTTAACCACTGAGCAATCTCCACAGCCCTAGGATTTATTTTGTAATGGAGTTATCACAGATTCTTTCAATAAACCTCATTGCTTGAATTTATTTAAAATGATCTAAATTCATCTATAACTTCTGAAATTTACTCAAATTCTTATAGGCCCCCTCAATTAAGCCCAATCCATATTGCTCCACCGCCATGTCCTGGGAAGATAAGCACACCAAATCCTATCAGATCAGATGTCCTGGTTGACAGCATTATTATTTTTAGCTGTGTAACCTTGGGTAAGCTATTTTACTTTTGCTGTACCTTAATATCTTACTTAGTAGGATTTACCAACACAGGGGACTACTGGGAAGATGGGGGATTACTGAATTGAACACAGGGCCAGCCACATGGTGCTGCTATGAAAATGGTAGCTTCAGTTTTGTTCTCACTGGGGTTTAGCTCTCTTATTGGACTATCCACATCTGGATGCTGCTTTTCCCTCAAATAATTGGAACCAGGGACTAGTTTCTACTTCACAATTTTTTTCCCCTTTTCTTCTTCTTTTTTTTTCTTTCTGTATTTTGAGACAGGATTTCACTGTGTAGCCAGCTGGCCTTGATCTCCTGCCACAGTTCCTTAGTGATGGGATTACAGCTGTGTGCCACCACTCCTTGATTTTCTTCTTCACAGCAAAGAGGAGCTACTCACTGGATCATGAACTCAATGACACACAGTCAAAAAGGTAACTTTCTAAGAAAACTGTTCCAAGCTATTGGCAAGTGCCAGCAAGACTATAAAAGTAATCAGATCCTTTGAAGGAGAGGTCCGAATTCTCCAAACTTAAGTAAATGGCAAACTACAAACTGACTTAAGCACAAAGATATTCAGTGCCATGTAGCACAGAGTAACACTACAGGGTTGACAAGGCGAGACAACTGGCAAAGGCAAAGCTGTCCAGTCCATTATTAAAACTAATTTTCGGCTTGTGAAAGTGTTATGTGAAAATGTTAGACTTTAAAATGGGATGTCTTTAATGTAATGTAATGTAAAGTAAATGGGATGTCTTTAATATTATTATGTTTATTCAACAGTGATTAGAAAAGAAAATGAAAACAACTAAAATGGTTAAGGAGAAAGACAATGAACACCTTGTTTCATTCTCATTTCCTGTTTAAATAATTCTGCTTCTGTTATTAAATGAAGATGGTATTTTCAACTGAGATCTTACTAAAAGTAAACTTCCCATGGCTCTATTGTTTCACTACTTAGACTTACCAAAGGGGAAAATAAAAAAAAAAAATCACCCAAGAGAAAACATTCAAGAAACCAAATGAAAGACGATTTCTAAGATTAAGTTTGTGGTTGTTTTCAGGTAAAGATACAGGGAAGAGCATAGATCTTAATCAGACATCACTTAAAATCCATAGGCTGATGTCCGTATAGGCAGAAAGAATTTTAAAAACAGATCAAGCAGCAAATAATTAAGTTGTAAAGTAAACTAGGCAAAAGTATCAGAAATATGACTCAGAGATCAATATATAGTATGAAACTTGATTTTCTTCCCACTCTGCCTCCTTCTTCTCTGTTTCTTCTTCTCTTCTTCCTTCCCTCTCTTCTTTTGCTCTTCCTTTTTATTTGGGGGGGGGGACAGAGACTCAGAGTTGTCCCTTGCCTTGGTCTCCCTAGTGCTAGGATTACAGGTATGTAACACCAGACCTAACTTGTGGTATATAACTAGAATCCAGGCAGCATGAATTATAAACCTCACTGTTTGGAGAATAGGTCTCTTCCATGACAAAAATTTCTTGTGTTAAGCTACTTTATTCAACTTAAATATTTAACCATATTGAGAACTTAACCTCACTGGATTCACATTGTTTAATTTTTAAAACTATAGACACATTCAGAATTATATGTAGTTAAAAGAAAAAGCAAATAGCTTCATTTTAAATTTATTGCCATATCTTCTAATTGACAGAATATAACCTAACAGGTACTTCTTTCCTATGTACATAATGGTGTCTATAACAATGCTTTTGATTTGATGCATGGAAGAGTATTATTCCCATTCTATAAATGAGAAAATAACTAGTTAGTGCTTAAGTTGAGACTAGGCCTTTGGGAATTTGGC
Organism: Orientallactaga sibirica; assembly: GCA_036365145.1. NCBI lineage: Eukaryota > Metazoa > Chordata > Mammalia > Rodentia > Dipodidae > Orientallactaga > Orientallactaga sibirica. Next base: position 51,309,660 of record JAEOAD010000004.1, on the reverse strand, counting down.
TCCAAACCTGTATTCATTCATATAGGAATACATTTTAATATTGAGATACTTTGGTACTTAAAATACTTATAATTTTGAAAATTTAGAAAATCAGTACATTTGTTAGAGCTCCAATTTCAATTTAAAATGTGTAATTTAGTGTCTGACTTACAATTTTAAAATAGAAATGCATTAAATGTTGCTGATTGTTAACACTGAAAAAAAAATTAAAAACCAAGGTCTAGTGACCTAGCTCACTGGTATAGCACTTGCCTAAAATGCATGCGGCCCTAGGTTAGATCCTTAACACCTAAAGAGAAAAAAAAATTTAAGCCCAAATAAAACAAAATGTACTGTTTACTTATTTACATTACTTATTAATTCATGTTGCTTATAATAGCACCTTGGCTTTTCAAAACAACACTTCTGCATTTCCTCACTTAAAGTTATAAAGTTGGAGGTTTCTTATAATCAATAACATGTTAATTGTGGTTGGTTTTTCTTTCTTTCTTTTTTTAGTGGTTTACAAGCTAACGTCATATCTTACTCTAAACATGATATCCCAAATTTAAGTAACTAATCAAATGTATATAACTGGTTCAGACCACAGCTGGGATTCAAATCCAGACAGACTGATTCTAAGCTCACATCTGCACTCCTAACTACCGTGCCTTAGAATAAAAGCTATAGAGTCAGAATTACAGTTAGGAATCATGGTGTTTCATACAGTTCTACATCCATATATTCAAATACGGACATCCTTGGATTCTACAACCATCATCTATCCAAACTCCTCCGTTCTGAGAAGGCAACAGAGAGCACACTATCACGCAGTACTCCTTACAGATTCACTAGCTTGCATGGGCTTTCTTACCATCTACACTAGCATCATCCACCAAAATGATTTCCTTCAGCAGTATTGCAGGTGAAGAATAGAGCACACTGTGGACAGTTCTAAGCAGCGTGGACCACGCTTCATTATGGAAAACTATTATGACACTGGTGGTAGGCAGGGGTGGGCAGCGCTTAAATTTTTGCTCAATACATCTAGAAGAAGCCAAAGAAGTAGAATAATAATTAAGACTTTCATTAATTTATTTCACCTCTGCTATATCATTTCTATGCTATTGCTAACACTGTCATTATTTAATCTCTGTCACCAAAAACAGCAGCAAATAAACTTATTTCTAAATGAGATAACCTTAATGGTATATGTATGTAAATATATCAAAATAAAGTTTTACAAGCAGATCATTCATCCCAGATCATTTGCACTGATAGGGATTACAACCCATTACTGTGAACTTTCTCAACTAATTTTAGAAATAATATTGTAAATAAAAAGTAACCTAAAAGTGAGATAACATATAAAAATTAAAATTTGTAACTATTCATATAAAAGCCATGATATTATATTCCTACAACAGTTACTCACTTTTTTGTGATTTCAATTACACAACTTCATTAATTAAATACTCACTGGTTGAGATTTTAAACAAGGTATGTTTGTAAATGTGAGATATATTTCCTAAGTCTTTCCCATGTTCACTGAATCAATTTACTTTAATCTGGATATGGAACCCAAAGGGAAGAGAGCTTACCATAAAACTTGTCTTATGATGCTCAACATCTGGCAAATCCTGAACACTGGCACATTTTATGGCTTTTGCTCCAATGGTGTTTTATTATTTATAAATTTTCTTATAACAAAGAATACTTCCAAGATTAAAGACTGTATCTGCTGGGCATGGTGGTGCATGCTTTTAATCCCAGCACTCGGGGTAGAGGTAGGAGGATCCTTGTGAGTTCAAGGCCAGCCTGAGACTACATAGTCAATTCCAGGTTAGCCTGCACTAGAGCAAAACCCTACCTCAAAACAAACAAGACTGTATCTATGTCACATAGGTGGTGCTCCTGTCACCATCAGCAACACTGATGTGCACAGGGAAAAAACTACTAAGTAGTTCTGATTGATTAGTGGGATTATCAATTACCTATAAACATCAGTTACAGATATATATCAAATTTAATATATATCAAATTTATTTTTATTATTTATTTGAGACAGAAAAAGGAAGGGAGAGAAAGGAAGGGAGAGAATGGGCACAACAGGGCCACTAGCCACTGCAAAAACACTAGACACATATGCCATCTTGTGCATCTGGCTTACATGGGTACTGGGAAATTGAGCCTCGAACCGGGATCCTTAGGCTTCACAGGCAAGCGCTTAACCGCTAAGCCATCTTTCCAGCCCCTCAAATTAATTTTTATAACATCTTCCTCCAAGAAAACAATAGTTATATTAAGCCATCAGGGTGTCTATTGGCACAGTAAAGTCCCAGCCTTTGAGGATGGAGATACAGAGATGATCACAGTCCCTAGCCTGCCTTGCGGTAAGGACAGAGTGAGGGCTTCAAAACACTGGGACATGAATAAACCACGTGTGGTTTGTGAAAAAGATACGCAAATAAGACAGCTGTAACTTTAAGGTTGCCTAAATACCACAGATGGCTGTATAATTTTGGATGACAGACTCTCTCATCCTCCCACACAGTTAGATCCTCCCACAATGAAAACAGTGTGTGAACAATCAAATACTGCTGGTCAAACAGAAAGGTAAGTAAATCATTCACTAATAGAAGACCCAATATACTTCTATTGCTTCGCAGGGCCAATGAGGGTTGGAGGGTAGCATCCGGTGTGACAGTAGAAGTCCGAGAAAACCATTGTTAAAAAAAATAAAAACTTTACATATTCTCTCATTAATTACTTTTGTGACCATTCCTCAAGAGAAACATGTTTGATACCCTTTGCTAAAAGCAAGTTATTAGGGTGAAATGTTTATGCCATAAAAGAGGAAATTAGAGTAAGGTATGAAGAGGCAGTGTCAGCAAAAGTGAGGAGAAAAAAAAGTGGGTGGTTTTGAGCAATTTTGTGCTCTAGTGCCTTTATATTTCAAAGTGGGATACAAATGCATGGTCAGAAGTAAAACATCACAGCCTTTTCCTTATTTTGTTGAAGAAAAGCAAACTAAGTTTTTTTTTTTTTAAAGCAAATTGTTGTAAATTGAATTTTGGATACACTATCAAGTAAAAACAAAGTTCCAACAAAAGCTACTTAAAATATATATCTGAAGCTGGGTGTGGTGGCACACACCTTTAATCCCAGCACTCCAGAGGCAGAGGTAGGAGGATCACCATGAGTTTGAGGACACCCTGAGACTACACAGTAAATTCTAGGTCAGCCTGGGCTAGAGGGCAACCCTTCCTCAGCCCCCCCAAATGCATTTGAATCACAATTATGCAGAAATAAATGATTAAATACAAGCTCATGTGCTAATACATAAAGGTTTATAAACAAACATAAAGTATAACTAAAAATCTTGAAAAGTTCCATCACATAGTATTTTTTATTTTTTTAGAAAGTTAAAGATGAGGTACCACCATCACCACTCATGTCTTACACATTATAAAAGGAGTAGAATTTTGGGATTAAAAAATGTTTACCTACCTGTATTTGTCATGTAGTTAATTAACACAATATTAATCAAGATTTATAAAAAAATTAAGATGCAAAGTATAAAATTACTCAAAAACAACCTTAATGACAATGCTATTGATTTAATCTTGCAAAGCTTTCCCTCAGTTTAAGCTACAGCTTATTTGCCAAAGTAATAGGAAGTAGTACTTAAAAATGCACTCGGGAGGCAGAGGTAGGAGGACTGCTGTGAGTTCAAGGCCACCCTGAGATTACATAGTGAATTCCAGGTCAGCCTGGGCTACAGTGAGACCCTACCTTGAAAAATCAAAAAAAAAAAAAATGATAAAGTGATTAAGTGGGGGGCACCATGGTAAAGTGTGTCAATCATTAATGCAAGTGCTCAAGTTTCCCAGTGTGATTTGAAATAGCACATTCAATTTATGCTATAAAAAACATCTCATATCATTTAAAATAGTACAATTAAAATAGCATAACCTGCCAAAGTGACTGTGTATTTATAGTTAAACCCTTTGTAAACTTTGGTATACAGAGAATTGTGTAAATTATCTGTCACATGGTCACTTAGCTTTAAGACCTGTATGACTAATGAGCCTGGTCAAAGATTACCAGTTCTTCAGAAAATAGATTCCTTGTTAATATTATTTATATTCAAAGTAGGAATAAACCTTCAGGATTGCTACAAAGCTATCCAGAATTAGTAAATAAGTAAATGTTTAACTCCATACAAAACCTGCTATTAATGTACTTAGATGGCTTTCACTTACTTAGTAATTAAAGTATTGTAGCTTGTTAATGCTACAATTAAAATGCTGGTTAATCAGATAGTAAATGGGATGTCAATGAATGCTTAATGAATTTTTGTGAATTGTCTTTTCAAAAAAGTCAAGAATTCCCAATAAGTCAGTAAAAAGTAATACTGCATTTGTGTTGACTAACAAGAGACAGAAACTATCCTGTGCCCTGTTAGAACAAAAGAATATTTTATACACATGCATTTGTGTTTTTTTTTCCCAAATATACACTCTAAAATGGGCAACTTAACATTGGATCTCACAGTTAAGAACAAAGTGATAGAAATCCAGCCTACAAAACTTCAACATTAAGGGATTCATATGCTTGGAATAGGTATTAACAATCATAAATTAGCACAAATTTGAGTAAACTCATAAGGCATTCTACAAAAGTCTTTGTCTGTAGGTTCACTGCCCAATGTGATCTACTGAACCAGTCAGCAAAATATGTAGACATTGGTTGCCTACTGTTTGCCTGTCTTATGCTCACAAAAATCTATTCACCGATAGCTTGAGGGTGCTGGACTTCATTTTACCCTATGCAATTCAAATACAGCACTTCCACATCACCCCATAGGTAATAATCGGGTTAACTCAGGACACAGAGAAAGTACAGCAGGACCTGGAGGGAAATTTTCATCAAATTACTGTATAACTGAGACAAGTCTGTAAATAAAATGACTCAATAAGAAATATTGGCTTCAGAGCGGCAGATCTCCAGATATGAGAAGCTAATGAACAAAGCTTCAGAGAAATAATAGTGCAAACAGTAACTATAAAGCTTACAAACATGGGCATTCTGAAATGTAATTATGCACTGACAGTCACAAGTTTGTGACATATTTTATAAATCCATAAATTACCGAATAGCTCCAAAAATCTTTGTACATTTTAAACATTTCAATTTTATAGCCATATAGAGGAATAAAAACAACTCCTCCACCTCCTATATTTTCCATAAATATTATCCGATATTTCTTCCTAAATAAATGAGGAAATTATAGTACTTAAGAGTAAAGGATTTCATTGGGCAGAGATACCAGACCTAGAGTCCAGTTTGCTAATTTACAAGATAATTTTTTAATGTCTGTGCTGCCTAATCAAGCAGAAATATGTATACTTAGCCTCAGTCATTATAAATAACAATAAAATAAAATATAAAATAAATAGCATTTGCTGATTTTTCTGCTTCAGAGTGGCTAAAGAATGAGCAACTTCTTTAGCTAAAACCTCTTCCTCGAAGACCCTGGTGATAAATGCTGAGTGAATTTTCTCTAACATACTCAGGAGGTCGAGTGTCAGGTCCCAGATCGCGGTGTAAAGAAATCCTGTCACTTGCAAAAGCATTAAAGCAGTGTTTGGTTTCCCCACGTTCTTTTTCCTTTTGCTCTTCAACACTTAAATTGGTTGTCTTGAAGGGCTTTCCAGAAGCACCAGGTGCATTAGCGTCCTGAGGCGGGCGGTCAAGCACAGGTTTCAATTCTGCTGCTGTGTAGTACCCCTGCAAACAGGGTCTCTCACCAACCTCAATGTTCTGCCTGACCGGTGCTCCTATTTGCATTTTTGGCATTGCATCTTTAATATTGTTTACAGCTTCTAGCATGAAATCAAACATCTTGTTTTTATTTTTCATGTTTCTCTCCATCCTTAATTCCTCCTTGGAGTACTGAACACTTACTTCTCTTTGCATTAAAATCAAAACTATTAAAAAGAAAAAGATTACTGCACCAAGCTTCCAGAACTTTTTATGGTAATGTCTTTTAATATGTAGTTTTACTAGTCGCTTTAGATGAGCCATTCTGACATTAAATGCTTGTTATGTGACAAGTAACCGCTATGATTTCCTCTGTTACTATATACTTTTTATCACAGATTTGCTGGTAAGAAGGTTTCTTCAAATGGTATACCTATAAACAGAAAAGGGACATGGGAATTAGTAGCTATTCACTCCTACAGACATGGTACAATTCATTTATTCAACTAGTCACTGGAGATAAGCTACAACATATTCTTGTGGTTAGAAGACAAAGATATCTTACCATCAAGGCAATTACACTATTGGAAGAAAACAAATTGTTCTAATTGATTATGATCTATTGGGTCTGCAAAATAATTTCTCTTCAGTAAGCATACACACAGTTTTGTGAACTCTTAATAATTTTGGAGACTGTGCGTGTGTGGCACGCATATGCCATGGCACACATGGTGGTCAGAGGATATTACCTCTGGACCTCATCTGCTTTAAGGCAGGGTCTCTTGTTCCTATTATTGTTCACCATTGTGTTTGCCAGGCTAGCTGGGAAATTCTCTCGTCTGTGCCTCCCTGCTCCCTTATGTGCTCTGGGATTACTGATACCTGCAACAGCGCCTGACTTGTATAAACGTGGTTCCAAGGAATCAAAACTGAAGCACAAGAACTTTATTCATTGAGCCATTTTCTTGGGCACAAAAGTGGTTGGGACAGGCTGTGCCTCTGAATTCTTATAGGTCCATCCTGCTCATGAGATACTCGGTGAACTATCACTAGTATAGTGAATCAGTGTAATGAATAGTGGAATATTAGCATGGCTGAGAACTTTTGGACAGATGCATTAACCTAGCTCTCAGGCAAGACTACACAGGTATATTGTTGGCCCTACTAGATAAAAACAAATTGCTTTTGGTGACTGATTCTTGTTGTGTAGCCATTTTCTCTGAACTGAAACATTCCCTCCTTGGGAGGAGGAGGGAACTCATAATACATGGGCAAGTAACCAAAACCTACAAGACTCAGTCAGAAAGCTCCTAAAAGGCAGAAGATTCCCTAAGGTCATAAAAGCAGTAATAATTCCTATGGAGAGGAGACTTTCTGCTGGTCCAGCTGCGTCCAAATTGTGCAGAGAGCTCCTGGAATACAGTTTTCATGAGTCGTCACCATTGCTCTGGGTGGATTCTTTTTGGTGATGCACCCAGCTCCTATAAGTAACCCCAATAAACTCACTGGGTTTAAGACTTAAGTGTAACAGTTTCATTGTCTGCTGTCAGTGCCCTATCGGAGGTGAACAGACATTTGTTCGTGTCTCTCCAGGAAAATTCACACAACTCTTATAAATGGGTTTGGCTCAAACAGGTGTTAGCCAATGGCTACATGCCAAGTGCCAAGGCTGTGTGATTTGATAAAGAGACTGCATACCTATCAGAAACTACAGTTGGAATCATGCAATGGTTTCATCTGGGATAGTCCACAATCAATTTTTAAGATCCAGCCAAATAATTGTGCTAAACGGTGATGTGACTGACAATGTAAGTCGTATTTAAACACCTGATGTTAAGGCTAATCTCAACATTTTCAGGGATATCACGGTCCTTCTGATTCACTATTTTGGAAGTGAGGGGAGGTTCTAAAACCTTCTATCTGGGTCTCCTATCACATGTTCCTCATTCAAGAGTCAGTATAAAGATTCTTCCAGCCATCCAGTATGGCTTTTCCAATTATAGATGAAGGAACTGGGAAAATTTAAATGGATTTACTGACTACCCAGGTCCACTGATAGCTCAACTCCATTGTAGGTTGCCACTTTGGTATTTTGAGTGCCTAAGAACTGGTGTAAAAAGTCTGAGTATTTCCCGAGGTCGGCTGTTGATAGAAGAAATAAATTTTCGTCTGAAGCTGGTTTATTTCTAGCTTTGTGTAATGAAGGAAGCTTGTGATTACTTCACTGTGCAGAGTGGCTAGTACAGGAACACTGAGGTAGTGGACAAGTAAAGTGCTTCAAATTAGGCACATTTCTACAAAATTTTAAAGGCAGTCACAATTGTTATGAATGTTAATAATTTGATGTGATGAAATTCAAGTCTTGTAAGATTTCTTGAGCAGGAGTTGGCAAAACATAGAACTCGGGGCAGATTTGGTCCACTAGCTGTTTTTGTAAACAGTTACTTAGAGCACGGCTAGACACATTCACTTATATAATGTGGTTTTGCACTGTAACTACAGCTTTGAGTAGAGACTGTATGGCACTATGGAAAGTTTGCTGACACTTTTTCTATGAAGGGTGGCCATCAAGAGGCGGAGCATGAATATCTAGGATGTGTTGGGAGTAACCTGAGACTGGTGAATGCAAAGTACCAGCAGTCTTATGTTTTTACTCCACTGCTCCCTACCTTTTTAATATTTTAGGGGCTTCAAAAGGAGAATGAGTGGACCGAAACTGCCTTCTACTTAGGAGTTGTTGTACCCCTTCAGAAAAAAGAATGTCTGATTCTGTTTTCTTGAGTGTATCTTACACGTTCATACATTCCATAAAAATGTCATTTGTCATTTCTTTCACTGAAGTATTGAGAAATGCATCCATGAGGGGTGCTTTCGCATCTGTGGTTGCTCTCCTCTCCTTTTAGGTCACTGAGATTGGTGTCGTGATTTCAGTTGCAATAATGGGATCCTAGGGCTGGAGAGATGGCTTATCGGCTAAGGCGCCAGCCTCCTAAGCCTAAGAATGCTGGTTCCAATCTCCAGGTCCCACGTTTAGCCAGATGCAAAGTGACGCAAGGGTGCAATGCCGCACATGCCCACAAGGGGGCGCACACATCTGGATTTAGTTCACAGCAGCTGAGAGACTGCTGGCGTGCCCATTTCTGTCTCCCTCTCCCTCTCTGTCTATTTTTCTCTGTCTCTCTCTCCAAAAATAAATAAAAAATAATAAAAAAATTATTAAAAAATAATGTGATCCTATAATAGTAGAAGCCAACTGACAGTAAGCACTTAACAACCTAAGACAAAGAGGACATATCTTCCTAAATGGAAAGTAGAGACTTAGAACTATCGTACAGCATTGGCCTACACAGTCTCTGGTTGCTAATGAAGAAAATAGATGGGCAGGACTATATTGTCATTTGTTACATAACAGGAAAAACCCCAGATCCAGTAGAGAAAAAAATTAACTTTAGTTGTCATAGCTGAGAGCCACAGTCTTAACCAGTTTAACCAGTTTTTAGACCTATGTCACTTCACAGATCCAGAGTTCTTCTCCATATGGACCAGCAGCTGACCTCAGGTAGGTAATCATCCTCAGAACTATGTGCAGTCAGTTACCATATACAGTGAGGCCTATTAGACATGCGCTGAATGCCAAGTTTCAAATGGGGAAGGAAGAGCTTCCTAATCCTGTGAGATTTCTACTTACATCTCTGAACATGAGGGCGAGGCCCAGATGGACTTTTAAGCAAGATGATGGCCTAATTCAAATGGAAAGAATGATTATCTCTGAAAGCTGCACCAAGTCTCAATATGGATTCTTTTATTTTTTGGCAAAGGGAGTTCATATAGGAGGGTGATGCAAGTAATCTAGGCAAGAGGTGAGTAAAAGAGATAGGAAGTGGAGTCAGCTGAACTCAGCTATCAATTGAACTGGGGAGACTGCGAGGTTTGAAAATTGTTAAGGATGGGCTGAGCTAATGCAGTCCACAGATTAGAGAGCAACTATGAAAGAAAAACTCATCACATATCCTTTATTTTTTTCTATTTTTGTTTATTATTTATTTATTTATTTGAGAGCAAGAGACAGAGAGAGAAAGAGGCAGATAGAAAGAGAGAAAATGGGCACACCAGGCCTCAAGCCACTGCAAACAAACTCCAGATGCATGTACCACCTTGTGAATCTGGATTACGTGGGTCCTGGGGAAATCAAGCCTCAAAAAAGGGTCATTAGGCTTCACAGGCAAATGCTTAACTGCTAAGCCATCTCTCCAGGCCAGACATGTCCTTTATTTTTAAAAATGTTAAACCTCATGAAGAGTAACGACCCAAATAAATCATAAAGGAAAGCATGAGGAGGTAGAACAAAGATTTGCATAATGCAGTATCTGAAATTTAATTCCAATAACCATTTCTAAGGAAGCTAATGTTGTGTGCCACTCCCAAATAAGGGAATGAAGAAGGAACTAAATCTGAGGAATAAAACTCAGAAAAGCTGGGCATGATGGCACATGTCTTTAATCCCAGCACTCAGGAGGCCGAGGTAGGAGGATCACCATGAGTTCGAGACCAGCCTGAGACTACACAGTGACTTCCAGGTCAGCCTGGTCTAGAGTAAGACCCTACCTCGAAAAACAAAAACAAAACAAAACAAAAAACTCAGAAAAGCCAGTGAAGGGACATCCCAAACAGAAGATGTGGATCAGGACTGGATAGTGAGAGTCCCAACTGGAAAAAGAGGAAAGGTACAGAAAAGAACCAATAAATAATCTGACAGGTTAGACCATATGAGGCTAACTCCATGCTGGAATACATAGCAGTTGTATTCCAATTAAACATGGGAAAATTAGGTAAATAAAACTTCTTATATAAGTCATTAACTCTAGAATTGAAAACATTTTTAAAGCTGAGAACAATGACACATACCCACAGTCCTAGATGTTTGGGTGGCTGAGATATAAGAATTATTTAGGTCCAGAAGTTAAAAGCCAGCATGGACAATACAGTAAGTCTCTATATCATATGAAAAAAAAAAAAAGTCTACAATTAAAGACTCCTACTCAGCCCGGCACAGTGGCACACATGTGTTATGCTAGCACAAAGGTTGCACTGAGTCAGGAGAATGCTGAGTTCTATGATACCCTAGGCTATACGGTGACATCTTATCTCAAAAAAAATCTTTAACTATGCTTATCTGGATTTTTAGGAAACTATATAATCATAATAAAAAACCACAAACAAGGCTGGGCATAGTGGTGCAGGCCTTTAGTCCCAGCACTCAGGAGGCAGAGGTAGGAGGATCTCTCTGAGTTGGAGGCCAGCTTGGGACTACAGAGTGAGTTCCAGGGCAGTCTGGGCTATGGTGAAACCCCAGCTGGTGGTGGTGGGGGACACAGACAAAAGAATGTAAGAAAGTGGGGAAGAGAAGCTCAAGAGGCTGCACTTCTACCTGGGGAACTAATGGCAGTTGATGGGTGCTAGGAAGGGAAGTCATTCTCTTCAGTGACATGACCATCGGTAAGTGGTGGGAATCAAGGGTTCTGCGAGAGTGGATAGAGGCAAGAGAGGGTGATGAGGGAATATTTGATCAAAATATTATCTGCCTTAATGGGAAGTCACAGGTGATGCTAATATTGATACATTTAAGAAAGGGCAGTCTAAACGTACTGTTTCAAAAGGAATATACTGAAGAGACCCCTAAGGACAGGATGTGTAATTAATGTGTGTTAGTTACTGCCTTGTTTCTGTGTACAAATAGCTGACTAGAAGCAACTTAAGGAAGGAAAGGGTTATTCTGCCTGACAGTTTTTAGGGGAAGTTTCACGGTGGGGAAGGCAAGGCCGGCCAGCTTATCACATTTTAGCCAGAAGCAATAAGTAGAGTATGAACAGCATGTGGGGCCAGGCTAGGAATCCTCAAGGCCCACCCCCAGTGACTCACTTCCTTCTCCAGGCTCTGTCTCCTAAAGGTTACACAACCTTTCCAAATAGGACCACCACCCAGGGACCAAGTGTGCAAACACATGAGCCCATGCCTCTGGGGAGGATTTTACACTCAAACTACAACATAATCCCATTTAACTTTATTTAGCCTGGATAACGATAGATAGATTTTGGATTCCACTTGTGTGGATTTGAATCTTGACTTCATTAACTCTATGAATAAAAGTAAACAACCTAATCTCTACTTGTTTCCCTCTAAAACAAGGAGAAAACAGCATGCACTTTGTAGGATTGCTTTGAAGATTCAATGAGCTCATTCATACAAATTGTTTAAAATATATCAGATACATGAGTAACAGAACATAAATATCAATAATTATTATGGCAATTATCTGATAAGAATAGAAAAAACATTAATAACCAAAATCAATGTTTTAACATACGAGGTACCTATATTATAATTTGTCCTCATTTGTGAGGAAACAAAATTTTAAAGGTTAATAAACCCAAGTATGTACCTATTTTTTTAGGCCAAAGTTTTTTAGCCAAGATTAGGATTGTGGGTGGTGAGTACAATTAGTACAAAAAAAAAAAAAAAAGGTAACTCAAATTAGAGCTTGAAGGGTGAGGCCAAAAGGGAAGGAGCAGCTTATTAAAGAGAGAATGAAACACGGCAAAGACCTGGAGACCAGAAGAATGTACCAAAAAAAAAAAAAGACTAAAAGCTGGAGCAGAGCAGTGAGAGGTGTGAGGTGCAGTGCACCAGCTGACTCACCCATACCCAGGCTTTTGGGTGATGTTAAAGAATTACCCTACAGTTCAGGCCATTGAAAGGCCTTAAGAAAAGGTTATCAAGACCAAATGTTTTGATAAGCCTCACTCTGGGTGCAGCAGGAACAGTTCAGACAGGTGTCACTGCAGAAGTCCCAGCAAGAGAGGCAGATAGTGATAGGAACAGGAAATATGGATGGATTTGAGGTCTACTTTTACAGGAGGTAAAATTGACCACGTTCAGCCAAGGGGTCTCTGAGATTTGAAAGGAAAGTAACTACCATGGAGGGACCTTTAGCTTTATTTTATTTTCTGGTTTTTGTTTTTCACTTTTGTTTTAGTTTGACCAAGTTATACACACACACACACACACACAAATATATATATATATATATATATATATATATATATATATATATATTTTTTTTTTTAAGTAAAGTTGCCCTATTTTAGTGCCTCGCCATGAGTGACACCTTCAGTCTTGGAATATTTATAAACAAAAGCTGCATGACATTTCATTCACAAACTTTTCATTTCTAAAAAATAGATCTTGGGAGTGAACCAAAAGGCCTCAAAGTAACATAAAATTGAAAGGAATGAGTCAGAAATAATAGCAATCCAAATTAAATAGACCAAGTGCAGTAAAACATGTCTACTCCCGTTTCTTTAGTCATTTTTCTGGCCTTCTCTTGTGATAGATGCACCCCCTACCCACCCCACCCCCGCAACTTTTGATGTGGATCAAGTATCACAGGACCTTCTGCATATGGGGTAAGTGGACTTCGGAGCTCCATCCCCAGTCCCTGTTACCTTTTCTCTGTCTGTACTCCATACTAGCCTGGCAGAACATAGTTGCTTGCATTCTTTGCAAACAGTTTAAAAGGTACGTGTGTATGTACATACAGTGAGTGCAGAAGCAGACTCAACGAAACGCAAGGGTCAGATCCTGTGGGACCATTTTAAGGGCCAATCTGGCAAACTATGTATAGCTTTTGAAGGATTTTATATGGAAAAGAAGTGTCAGCTTACGTTTTGTTTCTAGTGTATGTGTGTATAGGTGTGCACAAACCTCCGTGCACATGTGGAGGTCTGTCTTTGGAGTGGTTGTCCTTCTACCCTGCTTGAGAGAAGGTCTCCTTTTTATTTTGTTGCTTGGCCCAACAGCTTCCAATTGTCCTGATTTCACTTCCCATTGTTGTAGACATATTGGAACTACACATGTATGCCAATTTGTGGCTGGCTTTACATGGGTACTGAGGAATTTAATTCAGACCAGCAGGTTTGCAAGCGAGTACCTTTAACCCATGAGCTTTCTCCCCAACCCCTCAATTTACTTTTTTTAAAAAAATATTTATTTGGAGCCAGGCGTGGTGGTGCACGCCTTTAATCCCAGCACTCGGGAGGCAGAGGTAGGAAGATCGCTGTGAGTTCGAGGCCACCCTGAGACTACATAGTTAATTCCAGGTCAGCCTGGACTAGAGTGAAACCCTACCTCGAAAAAAACATATATATTTATTTGCAAGTAGAGAGAGAAAGAGACAGAGTAAATGAATGTAACACCAGGGCCTCTAGCCACTGCAAACAAACTCCAGATGCATACGCCACTTTGTGTGTCTAGCTTTATGTGGGTACTGGGGAACTGAACCAGGGTTGTTAAGACTTTGCAGGCAAGCACCTTAACCATTGAGCAATCTCTCCAGTGGTAGGTTTGCATTTTTAGAAAATCACCAACCAGAGGTTCTCTGGTGGAAGACAAGAGTATCCATCAGGATATCAGATAGGAAGCAAATATGATACCCTAGTGAAGAGTTGCTAACACCCTGAAATAGAAGAGCAGACATGGTAGAGGGATTTGTAGTGGTGGGACAATGGTACAATATGTTAAGCAGATGGGGAGACCCAATGACTGTTGTGTTGGTCTGTCTGGGATTGTAATAACACAATACTTTGCACTGGCTAATATGTAAACAGAAGGAAACTGCTCACCTCACATTCTGGAGGCTGGATAGTCTAAGGTCAAGGTGCTGGCAGATTCCACATAGATGGTACATATGCATGGACAGAGAAGAAGGGCGCAAAGCTACCAAGCAAACTCCCTTAAGCCTCAGTTAAGACAGAATTCTTATGACCAGATTGCCTCCTAAAGAATCTCACTTCTTAACAACAACACACTTGGAATTAGATTTCAGTCTATGGATTTTGGAGGGGCACAAGTATTCAGACCAAAGAAAAACAAGGTTAAAACATCATCTGGGTTTCTGGCCTGACACCAGAATACTACTACAGATCCACAATGTATTCCCCCTAAATCTCTAGAGCCAAGCGTGTTTAAAAATTCAGAAAATTTTAGATGTCAGGAAGGTGATGTGGTTCATATACCCAAATATAACACAGTTAGTTACCAGCAGGGCCTGGGGCAGTATTATGTAATCAAACTCAGTACTATTTCCATAGCAAGATACAGCCTACCAGTGGGATAGATGACACCCTCCTGACAGTTCACTCATATTTTGCTTCAAGTTTTGTTAATAAATGAATCATATGAATTTATTATTATTTATTTTGTTTTCAGAGACTGATTTTGGAACTATGGGTAAGATACGGCAAATGCTTGAATAATCTATACAGGCAGACCACAGGAAGTGCAAGTTTTTTGTTTGTGATGTACTTACACATGCATCACCTCCAGTTCTTAGGACAACTTGAAGATGCCCATAAGGCAATCACAGAGATGACCAAATTAGTTTGTGCAGTTTAAAGTTCAAACAAGCATAGGAAATACTCGACATAGTGCTCAAAGTGTTACCCCCATTCTCAGAATGACTTGCAGAGGTTTTATCCAATTGCCAACTGTCACTAAGGACCTAGAATTCAGAGTTCTACTTGTCTTTGCTTTGCCATAAATTGATGCACTTTAGTTTCTTGCTGCTGTTAGAATTGATTTGGATTCAGTGTTGCCACTGACAGTACATTAGTTATATTAAAATTATACAAATTACATCATACTGATGAAACTGATATTAACCAGATGCAGAATTGGATAGGTAATTGAAAATAACTCCTTTCTTCTCAGCTTTCAGACCTAAAGATCTGTCATTCCAAATACAGTTCTATGCTCTATGGACCAAAGACTGAATATATCTGGATGATTCAGATATTTATCTTCTCCAAATATTAAATATGGTGATTTTTTTTTAGAAGAAAAGTTTCTTCCAACAGGAATGTGAAAGTGGGTTAGAGTTAAAAGCTTCAATGAGGGCTGAAGAGATGGCTCAGCAGCTAAAGGCACTTGCTTGCAAAGTCTGACTGCCTGGATTCAATTTCCCAATACCCATGTATAGCCAGAGTTCAAAGTGGTACAAGTATCTGGAGTTTGTTTACAGTGGCAGGAGGCCCTGGCATTCCCATTCTCTCTCCCCACCTCTCTCTCTCTCAAAAATAATTTTGTTTTGTTTTGGTTTGGTTTGGTTTTTCAAGGTAGAGTATTGCTCTAGCCCAGGCTGACCTGGAATTCACTATGTAGTCTCAGGGTGGCCTAGAACTCTCAGCAATCCTCCTACCTCTGCCTCCCGAGCAAATTCCTGAAATATTAAAGTCATGTGCCACCAGGCATGGATAAAATAAAGAAAAAGAAAAAGAAAGGCTTCAATGAAAAGCTTAAATATCCAATTAGGGCTTCCAAGACCATATCACTTACAAGTCACTTAGGGATCTAATTTCTTTTTTTTTTTAATTGTTATTTGCATGTGATGTGAGTGTGTGTGTGTGTGTGTGTGTGTGTGTACAAACCAGGACTTCTTGCTACTTCAAGAAACAATTGCCTTTCCAATAAGTGGCTGGTGAACTGAACCCAGGCCAGCAAGCTATGCAAGCAAGCAACTTCAATGACACAGCCATCTCCCCAGTTGCCTAATTTCTTAATTTATGCATTTTGTATCTATGTGGGGAGGAGAGAAGGTAATTCCTATAACTCATCTCTTATGCCTATTTCATGAGAAAAAAAATGAAGATACTAACAGAATGGATACAAAATAATAAACTGGGCCATGTTTTCCCTAGTAATTTCTTCATAATCCCCACAGAACTCTAACTCATCTATAAAACTTAAAATAGAACTGAGGAGGAAATTATATTTCTCTTTCAAACCTTCACTTGGTGATTGTCATGATCAAAATCCCCTCACAAAAACATTTTTAGCTTCTTTTTCTATGCCCAAATGTACTGCAGCATGCTGACAGCCCATTTAACATACAATATTGTGCAGAGATTTCATGTTGCTCCTGATGCTGGAGAGATTTAATCTAGCACCAGTGCCCTAGAGCCTCAAGCCCTCCATCAATGCTTAAGAGTACAATGTGATTTTACAAAAAGCTTTTAGCACCTTGTGTATGTATGCATGTATAAGGGAGACAGTACTGTGGTAGAAAATGAACCTTAAAAACATATAAATTCGACAAAATACCATTTTCACATTGCAGACACCAGTCATTAGCTGACATGAAATCAATCTGTGTGCTTGCTTTCTAATAATAAAGAACACTCATGTTGTAAGGTTAGCATTGTCTTGTGAAACTTTTTTCATTTATATACATGCACATTCTAGAGTGTGCTGAGTTGAGACATAGAATGTATTTTTTTTAATTGAGGATTGTGGTTTTTAAAAATGTTTTAAAAACATTGGTATTAAGGAAGTGTGCTTGAAACCAAAAGTCTAGATTATTACAAGTGGATGGAAGACATTGGGCCCATGCCTTGTAAAATATGTTTTAAGCCAATATAATAAAAGATCAGAAGACAAACTAATGTTATCCAAACTGGCTCGAAAATTAACTGTGGCTCTGAAAGAAGGGATTAAAACTCATTCACATGGTATCTTCAATGTACATGGAAGCTCCACAGTGAGAGGAAAACATGATGGTTCACTAAGTCGTCAGGGGACCAGGTAGAAATTAAGAGTAAATCAGAGCTGGCCAGAGAACTAACTATTCTACAATTACAAAGTCCTTACAAGCTACATGAAAGAAAGAAAAAAAGAGATACACATCTTATGATCAGTGAGAATGTGGGTGGTGAAATGTAATGATGTTGGAGCCCTCTGTGAAGCCACCAGAATAAAAATGCTACCTCTATCAGTCTCAGCATAGACTGTAGTCAGAAAACCCCACTCAGCTTTGGTTCATCACAGATTAGATGGCTTGATTAGATATCCAATGCAAGAAGGGGAGCCCCAGAATGCTGGGGCTAAAGCATATACCAATGCTTTTTATCCTATAGGAGGGAAACATATTTCCTCTTGATTTTGGAGGTTAAAACTTAAGGCCCATTGTTGTTATTTCAGCTAGCAGGAACATGTTACAATTCATGCTGAAAGTTAACAGCCTTGTCAGAAAATTAACATTCAAAATCAGGGAGCAACACCTGCTACTTTTCAAATAGCATTTAGCACATTAATTTTTCTGTCTGGAGACAAGATTAGAGGGTAAATGAGACTCTTTGGAAAAAAGCAGAAAAGTCTTGCTTGAATTAACAATTATGTCCTATTACGTTGTGATTAGTTTTATTTTAGCTTTTAATTGCGCTTTCTTTTAAAAACCATATGTATTGCCTAAAGCATTTTAAAAGTGCAATTTAAAATATATTTTAATAATTAGAAAAGATAGAACCAAGCACTGTTAGGAAGTGCTTTATTATTTATTATTAGAAATATCTATGTAAAAAATGGGGTTTGGAACAAATAAACTGCTCACTGTTTAAACATGTATGCTAGATTTCAGTTATTGACAATAAAAGTTAAATTTAAAGAACTATTGTAGGGTGTGGCTTTAACCTCACGTATTGTAGCCACAAACTCCAAGTTATGTAATAAAAGCAGGTTTCCAACAACCAGAAAATTTCAAATTCAATTTAATAACTTTCTGAATTTGAACAGTATTTGAATTCAAATGTCTTCGTTGTGTAGTGTGACTTCTATAGCAAATTAGATTAACTCAGTGACATGTTATAAAAATCACAGAATGGGTAACGTGTTACGATTACCAACACAGAGATAGTTGCTCGATGAGACTGACAGGAAAGTAATTAAGGTCTGAGGTGAGCACAGTTTCACCCTCAATTCTTTGCCTTGAGAAAAAATCTAATTAGGCAGAGAGGAATTTAGGCCTGGCACTTCCAGGTTGAGACGTGGCAGGATCTTCAAACAAAGTTTTTTTTTTTTTTTTTTTTTTTTTTTTTGGAGGCTTTGAGTCATATGCCACAGGCAAACCAGAACCGCGATGCACACCGGGTCCTTGAAGTCAACAGGTCCTCGAAGAGGATGGCCTGCGGTTGGTGCATGACAGTTCCATTTCCTCCTGCCCCCAAGAGCTGTCCTCTCCCACAGCAAAACGGAAAGTGGGCGCAGCACTGGCTTGGGGAGTGCACCCGAAAAAGTGCAGAGCCAGAGAGCACGGCTGTCCGCGCCCCGACCTCAGAGCGCCTTCCAAGCCGCTGGGAAACCATCTCCATGGCTCGGGCGGCCGCGGTTTTTCCAGCCCAGGACTGTCTGGGGTCGGGCTGGGAAAGTTGCCTGGCACGGAGAGGGCGCGCCAGCCATGCCCTTCCCGCGGGCGGGTTTGGCCCCCACGGTGCCCGCGGAGGGAAGACCGACAACCTGCTGGACCCCAGTGAGCGGCCGCGCCCGGGCAGCCTGCAGCCTCCTCCCCTGTACCCTTCCCTGCCGAGCAGAGCGGCGGGGCCACCGGGGACCGCCCGGAGCCGCGCTAACGGGACTCGCGGGAGGGGAGGGGAGGGGAGCGGAGCGGAGAGGCTGAGCCGGTGCCCCGGCCCCGGGCACCCGTCCCTCCCGATCTTGCCCGAGGGGCAACTGAACCGGGCTCTCGAGACCATCCCCAACCGGCCGCCCGGTGCAGACTCCCCCCCACCACCACCCCGCTCACGTGCGGTTCGGCGTCCGTCCCCGCCGCCCCGTCCGAGCGGCCTCGGCTCCCCCGTCCCCCGGCTCGGCGCCCCGGCTTACCTGGCACGGTGGGCAGGGCTGGCGGCGGGAAGCGGCGGCCGCCGGGCGCTGGGCGTGGGCCGGGCGCCAGGTGCAGGTGGCGACGGCGGCGGCTCGGGTTGCTGTCGCTACAGTTGCCGCTCAGTCGAGCTCCTCCCCCCGCCGCCTCCCGCCTCCCCGCGGGGGCCTCCCGCGTTGCCGGGGGAGCCGGAGCCCGGGCGGCGCTTCCTCCCCGCGCTTCCCAGGTGAGCCGCAGCCGGCGACGTCGGCAGGGGCGAGGCCCCGTCCGCGCCTGCGCGCCAGCCGTGCGCGCCCCGCCCAGCCCTACCTGAGCGCTCCAGGTGAGCGCCCGGCTGCGGCCCGGAGGTACCCGCGAGACGGTCAGGGTCTCTGCCCACCCCGCCCGGGGAGAGCCAGGTCTGCACTGCCCTCCGCACGCACGGGTCACCGGAACCCCTGCACCGACCGACCGTCCGAGGCGCGACCGCTGGCTCGCGTGGCTTCCTCGGCGGGGCCCGGCTGCTTCTGGTCCCCGCCAGGTCCGCGGAGCTTCCTTCCCTCCCTCCCAGTCTTGATTTCATCACTCGACGCGCTCGGGGCGGCGTGGCTGCTGGTTTCCGTTTGTGGGAGCCCGAGCTTCGGGCAGGGGCGCCTCACATCCCGGGGAGGCGCCTCCCTCCGGGGCAGAGCTCCCGCGATGCGGCCGAGCCTCCCTTCCCGGGTTGCCAGCGCCCCGCCAACCAGTTCCCGCAGGAGAGGGAGGCTGCGCCACCCCACAGCCCGCAGCCCGCCCGCCTGCCCTGCCCTGCCCTGCCCTGCCCTGCCCGGAAAGAGTTTGGTTTCCAGGACGGGGGGCTTTGCTTGGACCGCAAATGTGTTTTTAAAACGCTCAACATCTGTTGGGGAAGGTGACAACTCACACACTGAAGAACATTGTAAGAGTTGCCGCTATTTTTTAAGACACTTGAAAAAAAAAAAGAACCCACCAATGTCTCTATTAAGGTATTTACAACTTTCTTTTATTCAGCCATCTTTCTCTTCGTGTGACATTGACACCCAAAACCAGAACATAAAATAGAGTTCATACATTTCAATGAACTCTGTCTTTTTGCCTTTGTCTCAAAAGTGCATAGGGCTGCACATGGACAAATAAGTAAAGACTTTGGGGGAACATTTTGACCACATGGCCACTAGTTTTCCTGTGACGACTTCCTATGGCCTTCTTCCCACTTGTTGATACATATACTACTTATTTACGAGTGTATTAATTAGTTTTATGTGTGACCTGAAAATAAGGTTTAAAATGGTGATTAGTGCAATAAGAGGTACGGCTCTTCTTGGTTAGTCTATCTCATTGGTTTAATCACCCACAGTACTATTTTATCATTCAGTGCCTATAACTTGGGGGTAAAACTCAAGGCAGTTCTTTGTTTAACATATTGACACTACTTTATAAGTATCAGCGAATATTTGCATTGAATCATGTTATTATCAGTACCAAAAACCATTTTTAAGCTCTTCACTCTTCCACCAAAAATGTCCAAAATCCTTGTATATTGTATATATTACCATATTAACTTTCTATTGTTTATCTAGAGGCCCGGAGCTGAAACTAACTTCCTAAATTCTATTTTTTAATTCTGCAAATATTTTTATTATCATTATTGTTTTGCCTCTTAATGTTTAAATAAAAGAAGGTTAATGTTTAACTTTGGAGAATTTGAGAGAAATCTTAAATGTACAACCAAAGCATTTATTTCTCCATGCCATGTACCACCCACCCCTGAATGATGTAGGAACAAAAGATTGTGGGACTTTTTTTTTTTTTTTTAGAGATTTTTGTTTCTTAATTTCTTTATTTGAGAGAGAGAGAGAGAGAGAGAGGTAGAGAGAGGATGGGCATGCCAGGGCCTCTAGCCACTGCAAACTAACTCCAGATGCATGTGCCACCTGGTGCATCTGGCCCACATGAGTCCTGGAGAATCAAACCTGGGGCCTTAGGCTTTTCAGGCAAGCGCCTCAACCACTGAGCCATCTCTCAGCACAGATTGTCAGACTTTTGATGTCCCACCAGGCAGAGAACAACAGTTTTCACCAAAAAGCAGGACAGAGTAGATAGATATAGAATGTCACTGATATGCAGTAACAAGCAAGACTAGTGACATCAACTAACAACTTCACAGAGAAGGTAGGGCAGATCTACTACTAAACGTGAGTGCAAGCCAGTGGGTCCAAAATGCTGCATCACAAATGGACAGATGTTGTGCTATATCACAAAAGTAAAAGGTGATTAGGAGTTACTAAAAATCCACTCAGCTTTACAATGGCAACAGATTCTTTTGCAAGGACAGCAATATTTCTGAAGCTACTATTACTTGAACGATTGTTTTATATCATTCTGAAAGAAGTTTTTCTGCTTCACTATAAATAAAAATGATGCAGATCAAGAAAAAAATCATGACGATGAAATGTTTAATGCCTTGAATCTAATCAGATGGAAGGGTTTTAAAAGTACCATCCTATTCAAAATTATAAAATGAAGGATTTGTTTCATAAAAGTAGGATTACCACCTCATCGTAAAATAAAACTAAGGAGCTGAGTGTGCTGGCACATGCCTTTTATCCCAGCACTTGGGAAGCCAAAGTAGGAAGATTGTCATGAGTTCAAGGCCAGCTTGAGACTACATAGTGAATCCCAGGTCAGCTTGGGCTAGAGCAAGACCCTACCTGTAAAAAAAAATAAAAAATAAAACTGAGCTGGGTGTGGTGTCCCACGCCTTGAATCCCAGCACTCAGAAGGCTGAGGTAGGAGGATTGCTGTGAGTTTGAGGCCACCCTGAGACTACATAGTGAATTCCAGGTCAGCCTGGACTAGAATAAAAACATACCTCAATAAACAAATAAATAAAAATAAAAATAAGGAGCCTTGGCATATACATGTGTCTGTGAAATAAGCCTGTTTAATGCTGTTTAATATATATGTTTGACTTATAATGAGAGGAAATTGAAGATATTTTATACAGAAAACAGGGATAAGCATCTTTCTGTTCTCCATACTTACATGTGTTTAAACACACACAGCTAGCCACAGAAATGATCATTTTTATTGATTTGCAAGAATACACACAGTTCAGTTATCTCTGTTAGCTCTTAAATTAATGCCAACATAAGTACTGTGCACATAGTATGTGCTAAGTAAAGGTTTAACAAATAAATTGTCCCATCAGATAACATGAAAATTTAAAAAAACATGCACAGTGTTTTGAGCAAATTGCAGGTCCAAAGAATGGCTTAGCACAATAGTGTGAGAAAATAATCTGGGGCAAGGAAAAGGAATGTGTTGGGAATCTAAAGGACATAGTTTACAAAGTTACCAGTTTTCATATACATATGTTTCATAAGGCACTCAAAGCAACTTATACTCCTATAAGATACTTTTCACAAAATAAAACAGTAGTTTGTATAAAGTTCTTTTACAGTCTGATTCAAGTAAATATCATGCCAAGAGACTTGTTATGAAAAAAAGGGGGGGGACCTTCCTATCTGTAAAAATAATAATGAACAAGGAAGAAGAAATTGAATTAACAGACCATAATCCGTAAGAATCATAGTGTGTATTTTAATGAATAAAGTCTGCATAGATTCTTTAACCCCAACTGTGCATATTTTAGTTGGTACCTGTTAAATGGCTGATAATGCAGGGCTTGTTAACTTTAGTTTGAATCACATACCCCCCTTTAGTCCTTAAAACAGTTTTGCTGCTTGAGAACATACTTAGGACCTCAAAGTCAAGCTGAGGTTTGGCTCAAAGAGCAGATCGAAACAACTTCAAGCAAAAGAAGTAAAAGACTTGAAATGCTATTCGGTTAAAAGAAGATTTACAGTGGTACTTTATCAAAATGCCATAAATATGTGGGCTTTTAAACATAATAAGTCAACCTAACCCTGCATTGTATCAGTTGAAATGGTGAAAACATGAGTAGATTATTCATGCTTGGACTTTTTTTTTTTTTTTTTTTTTTCCGTAAGAAAATTATCAGAATAACCACTTCAGAAAATGAACAGAGATAGGCACTTTTATGAAGGCATTTACTGACTTACATTGTAGCAGAACTATCTCTTATAAATTTTATATCCTTGATGGTTGGCACATAGTAGGTGCTCAATAAATATTTGATGGCATGTATTGAACAGAGTGCAGCGTTTTAAGCTTTTAAGCATTAGCATAAAAGCAAAAGAAATGCCATGCTGAGTCAGGCTAAGATTCGATCTAGCAAGCTCTTACTTCTGACAGTGGCACAAAAGGACATTTCATGGAAAAATATGGTAATGGTCTTGCATGATGTTGTCCTCTGACTTGTCCTCTAGATATTCCTGGTTCACAGTTCTCTTAGATGAATCTCTTTTTCTATAAAATGGTATTTTTCATTGCAAAGGAATTCATGCTCATTATAAAAAGTTTTTTTAAAGGTAAAACACTTATTTACTTTTAAAATACTCAAAATGGCTTATACTAAAATGCGTCGGTGCTACTTTGTAGTGCTGGAGATAAAAACCCAGGGCCTTATTTAACCACAATGTCAAGCATGTTTATGTGTGTGTGTGTGTATGCACACATGCTCATTGTGCATTAAACTCAAGACTTTTCACATACCAGGCAAGCACTCTACCACTTAGTTATACGTACAGCCCTTCACACTCTTTCTATTAAATATCTTCCCACATAAATTACTATTGGGGAAGGGGAACAGTGGATACAGAGAGAAGGACATATCTGTTAAATATAAGCAAGACCATTTGAGGGACATGCTTTGTAGTCAGTTTTCTGCCTAATGTATCTTTCCATGTCAGTAAATTCATTTAAATCATTATTTTAAATGACTGTCTGACATCCTTTGTATGGTTGTATTTAATCAGTCAATTATTGTTGGACAATGAAGATTGATTCCATATTTTACTATTGGAGACAGTTCTGGACAATCTGGACCATCTTCATCTCTTGAAACATTTATAACAATCTTCATTTTTTTCTTTTGAGATAGCTTGTGGTTAACAAAGATGAAGCTGGATGTTATAGCAGGAAAGGCACTAAAGGACTTTGAAAATGATGAGGAAGGAGAAGAGTAGAGCACCACAGAATCACCCATGCAGGACAGCCCTCTGAAGGCCTATGGAGAATCACTGGGACACATTCCACTCCCAGGTCTAGGCAATGTGGCTTCATTATAGGGATAGAGAGCAGAGGAGCCAAGCTAAGAGAAACATCTATTTCTGCAACTGTACAAATTTGACATATTACCTAAAGTTTGTACTAAGATCTTAGGCTTCATCATAATCCAATATGTGCACATTGATTCATGGAAGAATGGTACCCATCAGTTTCAACAGCCCAAGTACTGCTGTATCTGGATTAGAAAATATCACAAATAGGTGTCATGGAACTCTGCCCTCCATGAACATTGCTGTCTTGAAATCAGAGCAGTTGTGATTACTCATACCTTCACAAGATCAAAACTATTGGCATCCATTAGTAGAAGGAGGCGGGGCCATAAGACCCTCCTTACCTAAGACTGCAGCCTTTAATTCTTTCCTGACCTCATCTCCTAACTGTACATAATCCTGTGCATGGTCTTGGGAAATGCTAGAAAATGTAGGCATGATTGATGTGGGAGACTTCAGGTACTCGGCTTTTGTAAGTGCTTTACCCATCCTTGGATGGAGATTCTTGGTGATGCTGCTGTCTGAGAGTTACCCATACTCCTGTAAGTAACCCCAGTTACTCACTGGTTCACCAAACTGGAATTACATGAAGTTGTCATTGGTCAGTTAGTGCCCTATCTGGCGTGAATAGGTATGTCTGTGCATCTCCCCAAGAGAAGTCATACAGCACTTGGTAAAGATAGCCTGTGGGTCCAAGACTTAGCAAGTAGATGATCGCTAATTCCATTCCAAAACCAGCTCCTCTCAGGGATCCAGCTGTGTGAATGGAAGCTGGGCTTCATCTAAGTCCTATTCTCTCTTTATGAGATATTTTTACATAGAGTATAACCTATATAACCCAATTTCTCATTAGGTATCAACCTCTTATAGCCAACTCTCTTAAGATGAATAAAAGGATTAAAAAAAAAATAGAGCCAGTAGTGGTGCCGCACGCCTTTAATCCTAGCACTGGGGAGGCAGAGGTAGGAGGATCGCCGTGAGTTCGAGGCCACCCTAAGACTACATAGTGAATTCCAGGTCAGCCTGAACTAGAGTGAAACCCTACCTCAAAAAAACCAAACACTAAAAAAAAAAAAAAAGAAAGAAAGAAAGAAAGGAAGGAAGGAAGGAAGGAAGGAAGGAAGGAAGGAAGGAAGGAAGGAAAGAAGGAAGGAAGGAAGGAAGAAAAAGAAAGAAAGAAACTGCTGGAGAAGGTGCACCAGTTACTTTTTCATTGCTGTGAATAAATACCTGAGCAGAAGACTTATGAACGAAAGAATTTATTTTGGCATACAGTTCCAGAGGGCAGCATTCATCTTAGTGGAGAAGGCATGGAAAGGCCTGAGTGGGAACAAGCCTGGTCACATTGTGTTTGCAGTCAGAAAGCTTACAGGAAGCGAACAGGAAGTAGAATCACGCAACAAAACCTTAAGGCCCACCAGTGACTCATCCACCAATGCTCCAACTCCTTAAGGTTCCATAACCTCCCCAAATAGCACCACCAGCTGGGGGCTGAGTATTCAAACAGAGGAGTGTAACAGAGACATTGCAAAATCAAACCACAAGAAGGGGGAGTCCTGTTCTTTTGTGGTGTAGCCCCTGGTAAGTTGCCCATACTCCAGTAAATAACATCCCACCCATGCTGGGGCAAGCACCCCTAATTTAAATGGACCATGGAAGGAAATGAAAGTAGGATAGGGATTAATTGGAAAGAAGAATGGTTTTATCAGGAGTAGGAAGGGAATAAGAGGGTAATGGAAGGTTGAATAAAGTCAAAATAACAAATTATCAAAATTAAAATTATCAAAAATAGAATATTATACTATTATCGGAAAACAGAAACATTGTCCTTTCTTAAAACTTTGCTCCTTTTTGTTTTTTGTTTGTTTTGAGGTAGGGTCTCTCTCTGTAGCACAAGCTGACCTGAAACTTGCTCTGTAGCCCCAGCTGGCCTCAAACTCATAGTGCTCTTCCTACCTCAGCCTCCTGTACAATGGCATTATATGTGTGAGCCACCACACCTGGCTTTTATCATCTTTTGTTTGTCTGTAGACAGGCAGTGAAATTCTGTCCTCCTAGTATCTATTTCATTCACTCAGTAATACTATATAGAAAAGTTAAGCAATGTAAGGTTTTGCTTACAATACCTTCAAGCATATTAAATCAGAATTATTAAGTTTGTCTCATATATAGATTATTTTAAGTATAAAATGATGTGAAACAAAATATCAATACCAGAAACCAAACATACTGGTTTAAACAATGAAGATGTTAAAGAATATAAGAATGTCTAAATAACTCAGGAAGATAAAAGGGAATATAAAATTATGTCAATACAATTTTCTGTCTGCAAATAGGAGTATATTTGTTCATTTTGGTATATTGAATAAAACTTAAGGACTGAGGGAATAGCTCTGTGGTATAGTAATTAGCTAGAATGGGAAAGACCCTAGGTTAGATTGATCCCTAGCTAGAAAGAGAGAGAGAGGGAGAGAGAAACAGAGACAGATTTTATATATGTATATATGTGTACATAATGTACAATGAGGACTCAAAAATAGATTGTTACAATTTGGGCATTTGTTTAAAAAAAGGCAGTGTATGATATTTTAAAGCATAAATCAAAATGTTCCAAAGTAATGCTTTATAACATTTAGTAGCAAAATTTTGCCCATTTAGTTGTAACTTGAAAAATACAAACACAAACTTAAAACTGATATTTTGATGTAAAAAATTGTCTCTGTTTAAGTAATAAATAAACTTTCATTGAGAATGAAGGGTGTTTGGACCAATTATCCTTATCTAAATTGATTTCTTAACAGAAGAAAAACTGATGTGAGAAGATATGATAAAGTTCATTAATCCAAAAATGAAATTGTGAGTTTCAAATGTTATTGTGTTGGAACACATACAAAAACACTAGAGTTGTGGAATTTCCAAGGCTGTGTTACATTTAAAGAACACTTCTACAAGTACTTAACATAAAAGTGATGAAGCATAATCTAGGAAAGTATCTGCACATATAAATATCTTTTACCTCCCCTATTGCTGTAGATATCACATGCTCCAGTTGCAGAACACTGCAAAGTCAAGCTAGATAGATCTGTGCTGAAACCCTCCTTTTTGCCATCTGCCATGGTGCTTGAAAGTGCTATGCAGCCTGCTGGAGGAGAAAAGTCATCAGCAGTCTTAACCAATAGTGGACCCTGCAACTAGCCACAAGCAAGATGTGACCACTAGTGCAACAGTGACATGTCTGTTATGGGGGTAACCAACTGCTCTCTGATTGGGTTTGAGGCATGTTGCATGGGAAGAAATTCATGCCTGGTACAGGAAACCTAATAAAAAGCCAGTGGTTTGGCTAAGGTCATAGCCTCTAAGCAGAAGCTACTACTTTGGTTTGACTAAATGGACATATTGTTCATGAAACTGCCCTCTAAATATTTATGTTTATGCTTACATATTAGTGTTACTCTCACTTTTGGTCAAAGAAACCTCTCTTTTCAGGTGGCAGTGACTATTAGAGAGACTCAAAACTCATCAACGTGCTTAGAAGAAGTGACCATTGAGTGCTCAGCAGTAAATGAAACATCTCTATCACAGCCTCTAATGCTCAGGGACCATTGCAGAAGAGGTGGTGGAAACAATGTAAGAGCCAAAGGCCAAGAAAGTGCTATGGAGCTCTGTCTTCCAGACATTCAGTGGCCATTGCATTCATAACCTTAAAGCTACTATCATTACCTGCACAAGACCTATAATATTGAATCCATCAGTATCACATGCTATCATAGATGATAGAGAAGGGCAAAAAAAAAGACATCAGAAGAGGGACTATTTGAAAGAAGAAGGGGTTCAATGGAAAGGGGAAGAGAGACAAAAGAAAGTGAAGAGATGGGATTATGATCAAAATGCATTATGTATATATCATTAAATGACATTAACCTAGATATATATGAGAGGTAATTCAATTAACTTTTGACTTCTAAAGAGTGTCAGAATCTGTGGCAACTTGTCAGTTAGTTTTGTGGAATTTGACCTTTGTGTAGTATCACAGAGCACAAATGAACTTACAAGTTTTGCCATCTGATCATTTCTTTTCTCTTACCAGCAATTAAAATCTGCCAGAATCTCACAGAAATCAAGAAATGATGTCTTGGGTAATTAAAAGGTTATAATACTTTTAAGATATTTTGCTTAGATATAATATTGACAGTTGTTTCTTATCATTTTTACCAAATATGGAGCAGTTTCAAAGGAACATCTATTAAATACATGCAATATACTAAGAATCATAAGGAAATGAAAAACTATGAGCCTATCAACTGCTTTTTTTTTTTTTTTTTTTTTTTTTTTTTGCAAAGAGACACAGAGAGACAGAGAGAGAGGGAAAGGGAGACAGAGAATGGGCACGCCAGCAGCCTCTCAGCTGCTGCAAATGAAATCCAGATGTGTGCGCCCCCTTGTGGTCAAGTGCGGCATTGTGCCCTTGCGTCACTGCATATGGCTAAACGTGGGACCTGGAGATTGGAAGCAGCGTTCTTAGGCTTAGGAGGCAGGCACCTTAACCGCTAAGCCATCTCTCCAGCCTGACTGCCTAAATTTTTATATGTCCTGTGAAAATCTCTTAGGTCCTACCTACTTTCCATTCTGAATTTTGTGCTAATCACTCCTTTACTTTTCTTTGGAATTTTGATATATTTGTCTGTCTACACACCTGCTGGTTAATTTGTGCAGTTCTGAACTTTCTACATTAG
This sequence comes from Orientallactaga sibirica, assembly GCA_036365145.1. Classification (NCBI taxonomy): domain Eukaryota; kingdom Metazoa; phylum Chordata; class Mammalia; order Rodentia; family Dipodidae; genus Orientallactaga; species Orientallactaga sibirica. The sequence goes on along the minus strand of JAEOAD010000004.1, from coordinate 51,280,276 downwards.
TCACGTGTTCTATGTGAATGTTTCACTACTTGACTTTTTTCTCAGCATTATACACATAGGAGATGTACATGCTGCATGGAGCTATACTTAATTTTCATACCATATTGTGCTCTTTCCACCATTCTGCTCTTGATGAACATTTAAAAATGTCCAGGTGCATGCATTTATGAGAAAGAGACTACTGACAGCATCGCCAAGAATTGTTAAGAACATTCTTACACTTGTCTTTCTGGTGAAAGAGCAGTTGAAAAAGGTTTTCTTGGATAAATACATAGGAAGGAAATTGCTGAGTTATAGCAAACTTACCAAGTAATATCCCATTGTTTTCCAGTGTAGTTATATAACATGTTCTTGTGGTTTCAATGGCATATTCTTTACAAATTATGTAGATATGATACCCACATATTCCCATATATTCATATGAAAAATATCATTTTGTATGAAATTATTTTATATTCCAGAAATCTAAATAACAGGGCTAGAGCTGCCTTTTCAAAGAACCAAAAATTGTGAAAGCTGTGGTTGATTGGGAATTTTTGTCATTTGTTGCCAGGAAACAAAATATTAAGGAAAAAATGGGAAGAATGTTTTAGTTGTGTCTTAACAGATGGAAAAACAACTGTAGTTATCTTTCTCTTGCCTTCTATTGCACTGCGGATGTCTTCATTTGGGTGACTGAAATAGGCATTCATTTCATTTTTCAATCCTGGTCATTCATCTTCTATAGAAATTCAAGGGCTGGTTGGTGACATTGAAAATAATATGCAAGAACCCAATTTCAGAGATTCTTCTTCAACTGTAACTCCTAAAAAAAACACACCAGAATTAAACACTGGAAGACAGTTTAATATCTTTTTATTTCCTCCATGATTTTTTTGGCAATTTTCTTTCAACGCTAACAATTACACACTTTAAGTTAGAAAATACCCATTAACTACCCAATTAGGTATATTTCAAATATTTTAAAGCTTTAAATGTTACTAAAATCTTCTGGGTACAATACCACTTGAATCACATGCTTCTCATTTTTATCTAATAAAGTTTCTTTAGTCAGGGCAAGGCTCACAAGAATGTATTCTTCAAAAAGAGCATTTCACAAAATATTTTTAAAAGGGTTCTGATTATACTCCCTTTGAACAAACATACTATTTTAAAAAATTTAATTTATTTATTTGCAAGCAGAGAGAGATAGAAGAGAGGCAGACAAGACAATGGGCACACCAAGGCCTCTAGCCACTGCAAACGAAGTCCAGATGCATGTGCCTCTCATGCATCTGGCTTATGTGGGTCCTGGAGAATAAAACTGGGATCCTTTGGCTTCTCAGGCAAATGCATTAATCACTAAGCCATTTCTCCAGCCCTAAACATACTATTTTTCAAAGCTTCCCAATATAATAAGACCTCCCAATTATTTAAATTAGAACAGGCAAATGAAAATATGATCTAGAAAGTTCCTTGAGTGGAATTCTAACAGCTCCTGGACTCTGCTAATTATGGTGCTCCTGTTCTAGGACCGGAAAGCTGTGAAGTCTTGTCTTGCAATTATGATACAGTGGTTTTAGTATTTCATCAAGTGTTCATTGCATCGGGCAGTGCATTTACTAGTGTGCTTTGTAAATACTAGAGTATCAGAGCTACTTACAATCATTGCTACTATCCTAGTGAAGACTTTATGAGGTATTTAATAACATGATTAGAAATATATCACAGATATCTACTGCAACTTAAATGGAGACTCAGGAATGTTCTGAGTTTTCAAAGAAAAATATATTTGGCTGTAAATTATTTTGGTTATTGTTACTAATTTGAGGTTGGAGAGTAACACAAGGCCGAGATGCTTTCTTTCTAACCTACAATATTGCAAAGCAAGCACATCAGTCATTTAAAAATAGTTAACATCTTAAACTCATATGCAAATGATATTAAATTAATATTAATGAATAATAATAAATATTTCCCCAATTGTGTGTAGCTTATTTCATTTAATTTACATAAAGGTCTTAAATATAGGTAATATTACTACCATGTTACAAATATAAAAATTGAGAATTTAAAAAAATGTGACTTCCTGGGTGTGGTGGCAGATGCCATTAATCCCAGACCTTGGGGGCAGAGATAGGAAGATCACCTGAGTTCAAGGCTACCCTGAAAAACATAGTGAACTGTAGGTAAGCCTGAGCTAGAGTGAAACCCTACCTCAAAAAAGCCAAAAATAAAGAATAAAAAAAGTGACTTATGTAGGGGTGAAAAGCTATTGAACCGGAAAGAGGGGATTCATTCCATGCAGGATAAATAGAAGAGTTTATCCTTTGTCACACTGTACAAATCTAGTAAGGTGTGTCTTCCATTAGTAACTCCCTTCTCTCATAAATGAATTTTCATGGTCCAGACAATCAGATATGTACACTCATGGCTCAAAATGAAATGCCTACTATGTGTACTATGACATAGGATTCATGCACTATTCTTTCCCCAAGGAGATTACAATGCATATTAAAGCTAAGATATGAATCATACAAATACACAAAGTCAAAATAAAATGCAGTAAATGCTATTATAGACATATTAAGTCACAGTACAAAGGACAAAAATCTTTTTTGATAGAGAGATTAATCTTTATAAAGGTGAGGTGAATTTTGGTGAGAGAAATGAAGTGGTCAGAATTTGTAGGTGGCATGTTCTTCAGACAAAAAGTTTTAGATTTGTTGTAGGTACAACCTGTATTGTTTGGGTTGGGCTAGAATTGGATTTATGTAAAGAAAGTCTAGTAGCTGGAATGAGGAATCTGAGTTACCATATTAGACAGTTAGGAACCACTGTAGCTTTGGAAGCAGAAAGCAATTTCATTTATATAACAATATTTATGTCATATCAGTACTGTGTCCGATGCTAGAAACATTGTGATGATCAAGAGCAGTCTATTTCATTTCCTCATAGCTTATACAGGTGGGTAAATGAAAAAGAAGGTAATTTTCACTATTATTAATAAAGTGATGTGTCTGTATTAGCCAGTAGCAAAAACTCTGAGTAGAAAAACACTTTGGAGCATCAATTATGTTTCCTGTGTTACCTTTAAAGATAGTCAATTTATTTTAGAGTAGTTTTAGATCTATTACTATTTTTAGCTTAAAAGCAGAATAGAATCTGAATGTAATTAGGTATATTTACAGACATTACAAAACATTTTCTTGACAATGGTTTCTAATAAAGATGGTTTAGAAAAAAACTATCTCAATCACTATTATTATGTTTGGGGACTGGAGATGGTACACCATGTGATTAGCATGCACAAGGTTTTGTGAACTTCAGCACTAAAACAAAAGAATGAATAAATGAATGAAATATAATTATTATTTGATCTTTTGAGGGATGCCTTTCTATATCAGACCTTTCAGAAAAGTAAGCACATTTATTTTATAATGCAACCCTAGTGCTGTGACTAAATATGGAGATGCATTAAAAGATGTCTTGGTATATCTAAATTTAACTCTCAGCCCTCTGAATATAGAAAAATCACAAAGTGTTATTTGAATCAGAAAATTCTGTAAGGACCAAATAATCATTACAAACATCAAAAGGGGATTCTAGAAGAAATTCAACAAAAAAGCATATAATATAAAGTGTCCAGCTATGATCAAAACGCCATGAAGCTGGGCGTGGTGGTCCACGCCTTTAATCCCAGCACTTGGGAGGCAGAGGTAGAAGGATCACTGTGAGTTTGAGGCCACCTTGAGACTACATAGTGAATTCCAGGTCAGCCTGGACTAGGAGGCCCTACCTTGAAAATTAAAAAAAAAAAAAAAAAAAAAAAAAAAAAAAAAACTCCATGAGAAAATATAAGTTCTGCTTAAAGATTCTTTCATAAAAGTTAGATACACACACACACACACACACACACACACACATTTCGGTTTTTTGAAGTAAGGTCTCTCTCTAGCCCAGGCTGACCTGGAATTCACTATGGAGTCTCAGGGTGGCCATGAACTCAAGGTGATCCTCTTACTTCTGCCTCCCAGGTACTGGGATTAAAGGCATGCACCACCACACCCAGAAGTTAGTTACAAAAAAAATTTTTTTAAGTATATTACAGAATGAAACCTAAGATAAATAAAGTCTCTGTAGAAATCAGCAATAAGGGAAGCACATGCAAACAATCAAATTAGCCTGGAAATAGAGCTCACACAGGGAGGGGAGTGAATAGTTACAAATAAGAAATCAGACTGCAGCCAATTAAGAAAAAATTAAGTGGAATACACTGATGCCTGTTTTCCTTAAAGCATTTCAACACATGATATTGACAAATGTGGAGACAGCTGGTAAAAATGTATGTGTTAATTGCCAACATCACATAACCAATATTTACTATAAAATTTTCCCCAAATAACTCTTTCATCATTAAACAGACATATACACATAGCATAGAGTCTATATTTTAATGTATTATATTTTTCTTCTTTTGAAATTTAAAATTTGAGGTTTTATGCTGCCTAACAGATCTACTTCAAGAATATTCTTAACTATTGAAAATTAAAATGTCATCCTAAGAAATTATGGCTGTTTTAGCTCATTATTTTTTAGCAATGTGAAGATTTTTATCTGCTCAAATAAAGTGTATTCATACCAAAGAAGGAGCTTCTCAGGGATCTCTCTGTTTTCCATTGTTTCCATGCCAATGGTATTCCACCTCCTGGGTTTTTTTTTATCCTGCAATTTCACAGCCACTACAATTCTGCCATATAGTATCCTGTTATCTGGTGTGTTTAGAATGTATTTGGCTGCAACTTGAAAAATACTATCACTAATAGTAACTTAAGAAGAGGTTTATTTTCTCATGTAACAAGTCTACAATAATAATAATTGTTGACACTAAAAGGCAGTATTTCCAGACTTCATTCAGTTGCACAAACAAAAGATGTAATATATAAAACTAGAGGGTGGATAAGTTGAACACAGCATTGTTTTCTCATCTGGAGGTTCAGTAGTGGTACATAGTTATGAGGTAATCAACTGCTCTCTGATTGGCTATGAATCCCTGCTCAGAGGGAGGACTTCCACTGTTCTTTAGCTAAGCAAAGACATTATGCCCATCAGAAAGCCTTCTATGTATGGGCTGGAGAGATGGCTTAGCCCTTAAGATGCTTGTCTGCAAAGCCAAAGGACCTCAGTTTGATTCCCCAGTACCCACATAAGCCAAATGCACAAGGTGGTGCATGCATCTGGAATTTGTTTGCAGTGGCTTCCAGCCCTGGTGCACCCATTCTCTCTTTCTCTTTTTTTCTCTCTCCCTCTCTCAAATAAATAAATAAATAAATAAATAAATAAATAAATAAATAAATAAGAAACATTCTATGTATATGTTTATGCTCTTTGATTAATACTGATCTCACTTTTGGTTAGAGAACCTTCTTTTTACAGATGTTGGCAATACTGGGGAGTCCCAAGACTCATCAAAATGAGGAGAAATCCCAGTGCTTAGCACTGGATCAGTCATCTCTAGCACACCTCCAGGAACCAGGGAAGACTGCAGAGGAAGGGAAAGATTAAACATGAGTGCTGCTCTTACTGCTAGCCAGAGAGCATTCTCTATGTAACAGGCAATAAACACTAAGGAGACTCAAAACTCATCAAATGAGAAAATGAGAGGCTGTCAGAAGTTTAACACTGCAGAAAATTTCCATCATGCCCTTCAAGGCTCAGGCAACATGCTGAAGAGGGGGAAAGACTGTAGAACCACAAGATGGGGAGGCTCTAGGGTACTGTCCTCCTGACATGATTTGCATGACAGATGCATTCATGACCCCACAAAGGTTATTGATACCTCCACAAGACAGCACAGGTCTGAGCCCATCAACATTTTGACAAGGAGGACAAAAGGAACAAGATTGCAAAACAGAGAAGGATTACATCTGAAAAGGAGTATCTTAAGGAGATGGAGGCTGGGGTAGAGGGGACAAAGAGGATAATGGGGCCAGGCATGGTGGTGTACACCTTTAATCCCAGCACCCAGGGGAGGCAGAGGTAGGTGGTTCACCTGAGTTTGGGGCCACCCTAAGACTACATAGTGAATTCCAGGTCAGCCTGGGCTAGAGCAAGACCCTACCTCAAAAAAAAAAACAAAAAACAACAACAAACAAAAAAGAATAATGGGATAATTACACACTAAATTACTGTATGTTCATATATTAAACTTCTCAACTAAAAAAATTGCTTTCTCAGGGCTCTTGAGGCTGGAAGTGTGGAGATCAAGATGTTAGCGGTTTCAGGTTTTGGAGGGAGCCCTGGACTTGATTTGCAACATCTTTACTGCTATGTTTTCACATGGTGCAGAGAATGTACTGTCACATGAAACTTTTCCTTGGGGTGACATGAACAAATGTCTGTTCACCCCAGCTAGGGTACAGACAACAGACCAAGGCAAAAGTGCACCAAAACCAGTTTTTGTGAACCAATGGGTTTATGGGGTTACAGAGCAGGTTAAGGGGTTGCTTACCAGAGCATGGATGGCTCAAAGGCAGCTGCATCACTGAAAAGCTTTTCCAGCATGACAACTCAGAGAAGCTGCTTTCTCTGAAGCAAAACTTGTAGGCAGCTGGACTGGTAGGAGAGTCTCAGCACACTGCATCACCTGCGGGCAGCTTGGCAAGGCAGCTGGGAGAGCCTCCTCCCAATCAGTTGTTTAATCTTTACAAACGTTGTTGCAGACTTGGTGACCTCCTGACTCCCTCCTCCCTTCACAAGGGGATGTTTCACTTCGGAGGCCTTTTACTCTACAATGCTCTACTATCTCTTCCTCTTCTCTTAAAAACACTGGCCCTATAATGGGGTTCCCATGCTCATCAGGTAATGTAAACCTTATCACCTCTCAGAGGCCGCAGGAAATCTATGTTATAAATTGGATGGAGGGTGGCACAACATAAGCCATGATATATACTTTATATTGAATACTGTGGATTTTGCCTTGGAATAGATTTTTTTATATGTCTTAGGGCACTTATACCTCCCTGTGCTCAACCAACCTGGCAATACTAGAAAATACCAAGAGAACAAAATGGCTCCAGGTATAATGCATTTTAAACTGAACTAAAATCCCATACAGACTATCTATTATTCTTTTACCTGGTACCAATTAGATGTTTTCAGTGTTCAGGCTAAAAAGGGTTAGCTTCATTGTAAGAAACAGAAAACTGAAATTTGGGAATAGTGGCTCAATACTCAGGAGGCAGAGGTAGGAGGATTGCAAGAAGAGAAGAACAAGGTAAAGGAAGAAGAGGAGATGGAGAAAGAAGAAGGAAGAAAATAATAAAAAAGAGAAATAAAGAACACTGGAATTTAAGTTACTCATTCAAAGTCACCCAAGGTCTTGACTCCAGTTTGTACTAGCACTCTTTTACTCAGTCATGTCTACACATATTATACACACTTCTACATTCTCGCCAATTCATTTTGCTTAGATAGAAGAAAGACAGAAAGACAGAAAAAGAAAGAAAGAAAGAAAGAAAAAAAGAAAGAAAGAAAGAAAGAGAAAAAGAAAGAAAAAAAGGGCCAGGCATGGTGGCACATACCTTCAATCCCAGCACTCAGGAGGCAGAGGTAGGAGAATTGCCATGTGTTCAAGGCCAGAGTGAGACTACACTAATGAATTGCAGGTCAGCCTGGGCTAGAGCAAGACTCTACCTTAAATGGGGTGAAGGGGATTCCCTCCTTTTGTAATTCTGCTTCATTTTTACCTCTTTCCTAGATTTCTCACTGGTGACTTTGGTAAATGAGGAAAAAAAAAGATAAAATGATAAAAGATCAGATCTTTTGGTTTTGGTGTTTGAACTGGACAATGCTAGAAATGGAGCTCAGCCTCTCATATGCAACACAGTGTACTGCCGAGCTGTATCTCCATCCAAGATCAGGTGATGAAGACAGGTGAAGGTGAGAGGAACAAAGGGTAGGAGAGACGGAGGATACACAAGATGAGAAGGACAAACAGGAAGGGAGAGGGAACACTAGTACTTCTCCAGCACTGTGCACCCTTTCATATAGAAGTGGTTTACGTGGTGACCCTGCCATCCTTGGTGTCTGGCCAAGCATGTGGTTTGGCGCACCCCACCAACAGTAAGCAGAGTTCTGGGGAAAGACATATGATAGTGACTGAACTGCACTTTCCCAAGCTGTTCTCATGTTCTAACCCTGCCCTGAAGGCCTTTGGTGGTTAATGTCAAACCATATAAATATTTAACTCTCCTCCAAATTACATCTTAGAAGCCTATTTTCAAATGAGTGTTAATGCTCTACATTTCAACAAAAGCAGATCAATCTACTGTAATGTCACTATGTTCCTTCTCTTGTAGTGAGTTTAAACATGGGTGTGCAAAATTGGCTGTTTTTTTTTCACTTCCCTGTACCTCCTAATACAGCATAGACTCTCTGATGTAAAAAGAAGACTAAAGTCCAAACACTCAGCCAAGATTTCAGCCCACCTTTCTTCCACACTTTGTTTTCTTTCCTCAGTTCCTTCTTTCCTGTCTTTCTTCTTTCTTTCTTTCTCTCTTTCTTTCTTTCTTCCCTTTCATTGTGATCCAAAGTAGTTTCCTAGCTCTAGTTTAGACTTTTCTGTACCCCTGGATGTTTATATAGTGCTAACTTAACTATGAGTCAGAATAACTTAGGCATTCTGTCGTTACAAATGGCTTTAATATGCCAGTGACTTAGATGCTTACATCATGTGCTTATCACAGACCAGTGCGGCTCTGCTCAACATTTATTTCCCTGTGGGATCCTGAGTGAAAAGAAAGTTCCTCTCTGGTCATTTTTGGTCTCAAGTCAGATTCCTGGGGAATTACATGCTGGCCTTTTGAGTCTCTACCTTTCATTAATAAATACAGGCTACATGAAATCCTCCCACTGGAAAAGACAAGGCAGGGGGTAAGAGAATGCAGAGAAAGGCAGAGGACTTTTGAATACTAACACATTCTCCTTCATAGTTATTGAGTCAGAGTCCGTATTCAGCATGTGGCCCCTGCTCATTATCTTTTCTTTCTACTCACTCTATAGATACTAGAAAACATCATTAGCCACCTTTTTTTTTTTTGGCCATCTCCTTTCTAGACTTAGAAGTTCCCATTTCCTCCAGGGACGTGTTCTCTTTATTTAGTGGTCTTGCCTTATATCCACTTCAGAACTTCTCCAGGTGTCCTGAGTCACCTACAGGCAATAGTAACCTATTATCCAAAACAGGTTCTATCTATTCTCCAAAAAATGGTAAGTATCTTTTGACATACTCTTTTTAAAGATGATAGGTTTTGGCTAGAGCCAGCCTTCTAGAGAAGGCTTCCCTTCAACAGTACCTTACTGAATATACCATCTAATTCCTCAGCTGCTTATATCTGTAAGCATCTTAAAAACTAACAGTCCTTTTGCCTACTATTATATACAGCAGAATGCAGACTTTTGAACACTTCCACAGGAGGCCTATCTGAGATCCCTGATTATATTTTAATTAACAATGTAGAAAGGGTTTTGAATGGGGAAATTGTATTGACAAAAATTTTCAAACCTTTTATTGTTGTGTAGAATTAGTTTGGAACATGGACTTTGGAAATGATTATTCTTGGATCAATCCCTAATTCCCCTAAGAATTACTTATTAGGCAGGTTGATTAATCCTGTGCTTTAATTTCCCTTGTCTAAGGATACAAGAAAAAGAGTTATCTTCCTGAGATCCTGGTTGAGAAGACTAAATGACCCAAAAGTGGGACTCAGCACACGTCTTTCTTCTTTAATTTTATTTTTTACTCTGCATACAAAGTAATAGTTCTCCTTATGGCAATTTAATATGTAGTTTTAGTTGACTATTCCTTTCCCTATCTCCCTATTCATTTCCCCACACAGGTACTTCTAGCCTCTGTATTTCCACTTTCATTTCACATGTGTTTCTTGCTCTCTCTATTATGTCCCTTAAAGCTTCTCCCTCCATGGGCCTGTTTATTGTTTCCTGGCTTCTACCCATATTCACTCCCTCATAAATATTCATACATAAAAATTAGAAGCTGGGATGCACATATGAGAGAAAATAGCAGGTATTTGGTTTTCTGCGCCTGAGTTACTTCACTCATTATAATATTTTGCAGTTGGAATGGATGGCAGTGCCCTTTCTTTTTAATCAGAGGGTCTAGCACACAGAACTATCTCCATGGTCAGAGATCAGATCCTCTAGCATCCCCTTTGGCTCACGCAGCCATTCTCTCTTCTTCCTTTCTTTTTCTCCCTCCTCTGCTTCTTCTTCCTCCTTTTCTCCTTTTGGGTAGACACTCCCATGCCATGCCAACTAGTAGCTTTACTAGAAAGCATTTTCCTTTTATGCCTGCCCTAACTTCACACATACCAGGATCCCTCAGGACGGTAACTATCTTTCTCCTCTTATATGAAGTCTTGATTCCCTTAGCTTCCATTACTGTTGGGGACTCCCTAACTCTAAACCAGTTTTGCTTAATCTGTGAAACAGTAATATATTGAGTTCATGCGGTTTGTGTGCATTTACAGAATCTTCAAATAAGCATTATGTTAGTAAAATTTCTTTGGCTGATGAAGAAGCAACACTCAACGTTTCATAGCTGAGACCTTAGCCTGAGCATTCTTATTCCCAGACTGAGACCTTTCCATGCAGGCATTGCCTCTCTCATGCAGCCTGTTGCACTTACACTGCCTGTCCATCCTTTTAGAACATTAGTTCTTTTAGAACATTAGTTATACCCCAGCTGTGTGACCTTGTTTGAGTGTTCTTCAACCCATCTAAGCTTCTATTTCCTCATTGATAAACTTAGTGTGACAAAAGTACCTGCATCATGTTATATTGGAGATGATGAGATGATCACCAAGCACACAGAGAACAGAAGCCACTATAAAAGAATCATCAGGATATTCCTTTTAAGGAACAGTTTTCTTCATGTTTTTTCTCTTAACAACAGGGGAAGAAAGTTGGAAATTTGAATGAGAGCTAAAAAAAAAAAAAGAGAGAGAGAGAGAAATAGTAATAGCTGTGCAATGAGGCAATACAAATCTGTGCTAAATTTTCTCTTGGCAAATACTTTCCTGTCACTTATCACCCTTAATACCTAATACCTATAATTTCATATGTGTGTGTAGAGTTAAAATAACTGATATAATCTATAGAGAGTCACTCATTGTAACAATACTGTTTTTAGTCAACCTCAGGAACTTGAATATGGCACTACAAAACATGGTAACTTAATGACTTTTGCATTGTCTAACTTCCCAGTTATGCTACCCTTACTCAATTTTCCTTTGTTCCATGACAATCGGATATCCTCATGACAGCTGTTTGGACATAAATATTTTCCTTGTGTTTGTCTCTTTTACTTGGACAGTTTTATATGGCAATAGGCAGTGTACTGTGATATTTCCAATGAATGATATAGTAGTCTGTACATGGGAAAATTCATAGCATATTTTTGTAATGCATCTACTCGGACTGTTTTCTTCATAAGATACTCAGAACAAAGCTGGTATGGACAATAGTTATGAAAAGTAATTTTGTGCATATATGTACCACATATATGAATGCATACACATGCACATGTATGTAAAAGTAAAGAATAAGGGAATCTAATAAAGACTTTCTTATGGGTAGGACACAGGTGTCCAAAAGAAGCACTAAGGGCGTGCATATGAGAGTGCATAACAGGCTCCAACAAACAAGTGGATTTGATATTTGATAGTTTATTCTATCACAGGTGGAAAAATTGTAATTTCACATGAGCTTGTTGCATTTATTGCTGACTTAGAGTGTCTTTTATTTTTAAACTTCAGTTTTGAAAGGATAGAGAAATCTATTTTTCATTTTAAAACCTCTAAAAGTCTTAATTCAACACAGTCAAACCTTCATAAGAAGGTCTTTTACTGAGATAGCTATAATGAACCCTTTACTCCTCTCTGGAAAATGTTATTTTTCCCTCCTAACAAGATGTGGAATTTGTCAGTATCATGAGTCCTTTATGACTAACAGGTTAACTTGTGCTAGATATTTTACATGGGCCTTGGCATTAAAGCTGACTTAGAAATTTCTAGTGGCTCAAACACTCTTATTTTCGAATGGCAGAAGAAAATGTTTACTTGGGGCATACTTGACCTTTCTCCTCCACCTACTGATATTGTAATGCTTTAGTGTTCTCCACTTGTTTGTTATGCGATATCACCAGTCGTTTATGGTATATATACTGATTGAGCATGGACCAGTTAAACAATCAAGGATTGTTTAGTGACTGTCTCAACTCCACTACATAGACCTTATGCATGAAAGATGTATCTTGGAATAAGAGGAAGGGTAAATGAAGAGAATTCTTGTTCTCTGGAGCCTCAGATGTTTTCAAGAGAACATATGTGAAGACAAAGGCCATAAAATTCACATGATGGATCTGTGGACTGGGAGGCAGAGAAGGAGGGGCAGAAAGAAATAACAGAGGCTACGGAGAAACAGATTCAGGAAGATAAAACTTGCTGTTACCAAGTGCATATTGTGCCTGGAGTTCCAACCTAGCGAGAGACAAGACTTTCAACCAAGAGGAAGAATGAACAATAAAAAATGAATGGATTTTGAGCATTAAATGCATATCATTTCGGAGCCATTTTGTGTGGCAATGATTTGTGTGACCTTGAACATGTTATTTTGCTTTACTGACCCTACAGCCACAATAGGAATCAGGGTTCTCAACCCAATGTGTAATGTGTACTTCTTGCTTGGGACCAGATGCTGGTCCATATAATGGCGTGCTGTGTGGACTTTGAAGCTGATTATCTGAATCTGAAGTCTGATGCCAAGTATTAAACTTTGGCAAGTTACTGAAATTTAATTGCCTCTGTTTCCTCATCTGAAAATGGAAATCTTTTTGTTGTTGTTGTTGTTGTCGTTGTCGTTGTAGTATTGTTTTGTTTTTTGAAGTAGGGTCTCACTCTAGCCCAAGCTGACCTAGAATTTACTATGTGGTCTCAGGATAGACTCAAACGCACAGTGATCCTCCTACCTCTGTCTCCCAAGTGCTGGGTCACCACACCTGGTGAAAATAGAAATCTTAATAGCAAGCTACCCTCCTATTGTTGTTCTGAAAATTAAATATGTTAGTTACTAACAATGGTAGTACCTCTAACTGTTTGCTATGATCAAATATCTAAAGAGGGAATACTTAGCAAGAAATTAGCATATTATGTGAATAGTAGATATTCAGTAAGATTTTTAAATGGCATATAGTGCACTGTGCTAACCATTGTGAGAACATTGCATTTTTAAGGAAGATAAAAACATACAGTCTTGTCATAAGATACATTCACAAGAACCCAAAATAATGATATGATATGGTAACATGTTACAGGAAAAAAGAGTTTCCTATTGATCAAGAAAATCAGAGATCAGGAAGAAGCACAAAAAGTATGGCAGCAATATATCATAAGATATGGAACCTTAGAGGAAGAAGTAGATTCCCTTGGGTGGAAGGAAGTTAATGGCCTTTGAGTCAGCAGTGGGAGGACACATGAGTGGGAGGCATTTCAGACAAAACCAACAATGAGTTCAAAGGCAAGAAGCATGAAAGCGCTCTCTCTCTCTCTCTCTCTCTCTCTCTGTGTGTGTGTGTGTGTGTGTGTTTTGCAGAGAAAGTGAAGCATTCAAGATATGTGGATCATATGATGTGTATTCAAGGTTATCACATGACAGAAGAGAACACAATAACGGATAAGACATGATAAAAATCTTGCTGGATAAAGCCTGCTAGAGACTATTTTTTGTTTGTAATGTCCTTTCTTCCTTTTCTTTATCTTTCCTTCCTTCTTTCTTCCTGAAAAACATATTTATTATCCACAATGCACTGGAGAAATGTGTTCTCCCTTGCATCATTTCTTACATGACATAGCTTTCTCATGAGATAATATGTAATATAGAGAAATTTCTTCATGTCACTTCTCACATGAATTAACCTTGTCATGGGTTACCTTTTTCTAAGTAGCATTGAGGCTCCAAAGCAGGCCCTTTTCTTAAACACTATACCTCTGAAGTTGCTTTTTTTGTTGTTGTTGTTGTTTTCCATGCCTATCTCCATGGGAAGTGCAGAATTCTTATTGCTCCAGTCATATGAGCCTTGTAAAGGACAGACAACAAATACTTGGAGAATTATACTTGGTTGCTTTGAGACCATCAGTACTCTAGACATTATCACAACTTGATGGCAAATTCTTGTAGAAACTAAAATGGATGTTGCTGTAAGGGAGCACAAGCCTGTGGAGAACCTGCCTCTCTGGTGAAACAGTATCTATATGCTGTCTTGTAATGCACTGGATAATCAAAAGTGGGCTGTTTATTAACCTCAAGTTAATGTCCATTGCAGTTATTATCTTATGTAATAAACTTCATGGCTTTCACATTTTCATTGTGATATCATTTAATTAAGCAATGAAGTTTCGTCAAATTTACAAACCAGAAGGTTTTTGACCTGGAAATTCCATTTTTGGAGCTGTATCCTATCCATATATACTTGTATGTTCGTGAAGATATATATCTGAATGTTTATAGATAATTGATGAGTTGCTGCTTAAATAAAGAAGACAGAGTAACAATTCAACTCTTCTTCAATGAGGCATTAACTAACTAAACTGTAATGTGTCTGTATAACTGAATACTGTGCATTTAGTAGAAAGGATGTTGCTGACCTATACAGGCTTATTTGAAATGACCTCCACTACATATTTTCAAATTTAAAAAATATAATATAGTATAAGGGGCAAATCCTTATTTATGAGGCATATAACTGTATATTCTATACATTTATTGCACTTGAATGTTGTGTATATGCCCAGAAAATATCTGAAAAATAAAAGAAAAATACAGGCAAAGATTACTTCTGGTTCTTTTTTTGAGCTGACTGGGGCATATAGACAAGGCAGCAGGCATCTTTGCATCTTCTGTATTTCACAAGTTTCACATGTTAATGTATTTTCTATTACAAGTATTGAACCAAGGTTATAAAATAACTAATAGAAGCCAGGCATGGTGATGCATACCTTTAATCCCAGCACTTGGGAGGCAGATGTAGGAGAATCACTGTGAGTCTGAGGCCACTCTGAGACTCCATAGTGAATTCCACATCAGTCTGAGCTAGAGTGAGACCCTACCTCGAAAAACCAAAAACTAACTAACTAACTAAATAAATAAATAAATAAATAAAATAATAGGCAAATTTGATATAATGCATTTCTAACTACTTTAAGACTATCCAAAATATCTCAAAATAAAAATAAATTGTAAGGTCTGGGTGGTTAAAGGTGCTGGCTTGAAAAGTCTGCTAACCAAGTTCAATTCCCTAGCCACCCATGAATTCCCAGCCACTCACGTATAGCACGATAGGCATGCATTTATAGCTGCAAGAGACGCTGACACACTCATACATTTACACAAACACACATGTGTAAATAAAATAAAAATTTTTTAAATGTTAACAATTTTAAAAGGAAGCATTTTCATAAATTTGAGAATGAAAGAAAGTCAAAACAGAAGCTATGAGAAACTGTTTCATGTATAGCAAACTGTAAAGTTGCTTTATTTTCTCTATATTCAAAGGCCCCCAGACACCAGAGATCCCATCGCTCTTCAGCTCATTTGGGTAACAGTTCTCTTTGCTCTGGAGAATTGCTCTTTCCTGGGGCAGGGGGCCAGCATTTCAGTTTCTGCCTTTCATGGTCTCTGTCTTCCCCTTTGCTCAGTGCAGGTCAGCCACACAGATAAGCATTATGTTAGAATCAAACTGGCTTTGTTTATCTGGACTCATAAGTGAATGGAACCAGTTATTTTCATTGGCTGTTCCTGGAAGGAAACCAAACATAATTTCTACAGACCTTAAATTAGACCAAGCTACTTGTCTTTATAAGAGTAATAATCATGAACCTAAAGTACAAAAGTATAAAATTTTACAAAGGTGATACTATTTGCTGACAGGAAAGGAAATGTGTGTAAAATTAGGAACTGAGGGGCTGAGGAGATGGCTCAGTGGTAAGGGGCTTGTTTGCAAAGCTTGCAGGCCTTGGTTCAATTCTCCAGTCACCCACATATAGCCCCATGGGGCATACTCACTCCCAACACAGACATAGACACACACACAAACACACATGAACACACAAAAAACTTTAAAAACTACTAGCAGCTAACATTGGAGACTCAGTTCAGAGATCTGCCATGCTCCCATTTTGAAGAGTTTGAGCCTTCATGTTCTAGAAGCTTCAGATTCCCTGCAGTCAGTATTCCTAATCAAGTTATGCATACTTCTGCTTGTGAGCAGATAGCATTTGGGTGGTACAGTCACAAGTTTTGCATAGTTCTGTGTGAATTAAACTTTTTTTCTTCTTTTCTTTTTGTTAAACTTATTTATTTATTTATTTATGAGAGAAAAAGAGGTAGAGAGAGAGAATGGGCATGCCAGGGCATCCAGCCACTGCAAATGAACTCCAGACACATGCGCCCCCTTGTGCATCTGGCTTATGTGGGTCCTGGGGAATCAAACTGGGATCCTTTGGCTTTGCAGGCAAATGCCTTAACAGCTAAGCCATCTCTCCAGCCCTTTTTTTCTTCTTTTTCATTTATTTTTTTTTATTTGCATGTGTATGTATGTCCCTGTGTGTGTCTGTGCAGGGATGGGAATGTATGTGCCATGCATGTGGATGTCAGAGAAGCTGTCTGTGCTCCACATCTGGGACAGGGTCTCCTGCCACTGAAAATGAATCTGGCCCTTGAACTTGGTATTCCTTTTTCTACTTTCATAGTCCACACCCTCTCTCTCACCCCCAGCTTACATTTGCATTTGTAGGGTTCCCAGCAGATTGCATACCATATTTCAGTGAAATTTTGACTTATATTGTGTACATGTGGTCAAACTTTATTATGGTCATGATATCCTTACTCTGTCTGTGAGAACATTTGCTGCCTCTCTAAAGCACAATCCTGTTTCCATTTTAGATTTGTGAGATTAGCCTTTTTACCATACTCCCAATACTGCCCCAAAATTATTCCCATAGAATATTTGTAAACATATTTAATGTAATTGTTATATCTTCCTTTTTACTTTGAGGCAAGTTCTCACTCTGTAGCTCAGGCTGGCCTTGAATATGAAGCAATCCTATACTGCTTCAGTTTCCCAAGTGATGGGACTACTGCTAAAAATAGAAATAATTTCTGAATTTCCTTTGGGGCTATTGTTTTATATTCAAAACTTATTTAGCTATTTTCCCAATTGTTATTCCTGATATACTGATGAGGGGAAAATTTCTTTTTATTGAAAGAATTTATCAATAATTTAAACCCAAGGGTACTTTCTCATAAAACTTGCTTTATATGTGCTTAAATGAAACAGTGTTTTCCTTCTTTGTGAATAAATATTTTACTTGTGACAAAACAAGATCAGACAACACTTAAAATTTTATAAATGAATACCATTTGTTTTCCTATGCTCCCAAAGAATACTATTTTGAAACTTTTTCTGTGACTTCATTCAGATAGTCATAAGGATGGCCATCAGGAAGGCACACATCTTAAGATAAATCAGGATTACTTCAAGGGAGCTAAGGACATGCCACCAGGGAACGTGTCTTTGAGGTGTGTTGATGAGTTTGAGCTGAGAGCTCTCCACAAACAGCAGGTACAGGAAGAGCTTTCTGACCTCGCCTTTTCCACCCAAAATAGGCTAAAACATTTCTAAAGAGAAAGGTGCTTTTGCCTTTACCAGAAAGACATAAACATCCTGATCACCCAAGGCTGGAATCATCAGTGACATGGTTCTGTACAGATTTACTAAGGTAGCACTACTGGCCTCTGGTTTCGCCATCACTCTTAGCATGTCCCTGACACCTACTGTTCCTTCTCTTCCTACAACACCACTCTTTTTCACCTAACCAAATACTCTTGAACCTATCAAAAAAGTAATAAAGGTGGATAATTGTTTCCAGTTTACCACTCATAATGCTGCATAGGTACAATCATTCTCTTATATTTCACCCATCTACTATAGATAGAATTTAAAATAACTCCTACTTAGTTTTTATTAACACTGCAGCAAACAGTCATTTGCCTTTGAAAAAGTTTCAGGTTTTAGTTATAATAATTGCTTACTATTGATATTAAAATATTTGGAATGCATTTTCAACTTTAAGAATGTTATTATCCTTAAAGGGTATTTTACATTGTACCTAAAAAAATTACTTGAAGGGTTTTGGGGTGAATGAGTAGTGAGGAAGGATGGAAGATTAAGAGATGAAGATAATGTGACATGTATGTAAAAAATTAAGAGGTGAAATTGGGGAAATGTAAGAAATAAAAATAATGAAAAGGTATGTGTTATATGAAGTCAGGTACTGACTCATAATCACTGCTAAAACAATACTTGCAGGAGAGAAGTGTGAATCTGCTACCTGCAGGAAGAAGTGTGAATCTGCTACCTGTGGGAGAGAAGTGTGAATCTACTACCTGCAGGGAGAAGTGTGAGTCTGCTACTTGCAGGGGAGAAATGTGAATCTGCTGTGTGCAGAAGTGTGAATCTGTTGCTTGCAGGAGAGAAGTGTGTATCTGTTGCCTGCAGGAGAGAAGTGTGAATCTGCTACCTGCAGGAGAGAAGTGTGAATTTGTTACCTGCAGGAGAGAAGTGTGAATTTGTTACCTGCAGGAGAAAAGTGTGAATCTGCTACCTGCAGGGAAACATGTGAATCTGCTACCTGTCGGGGAGAAGTGTGAGTCTGCTGCCTGCAGGGGAGAAGTGTGAATCTGCTACCTGCAGGAGAAGTGTGAATATGTTACCTGCAGGAGAGAAGTGTGTATCTGTTACCTGCAGGGAAAGCATGAATCTGCTACCTTCAGGAGATACGTGTGTATCTGTTGCCTGCAGGGGAGAAGTATGAATCTGGTACCTGCAGGAGAGAAGGCCAAATGTTCTGGTGTGAGTGAACTTCAGTGTTACAGATTTGTTCAGACTGGACAAGACAGAAAGAGATCTTGCTTGGATCTACGTTCAAATATAACATTATTCATTTTCGATAGGCTGAAAATGCAAGTACTCTTTTTCCTACTATAGGTTTTAAACTTCCAACTTCTCACTTCTTTAAAGCAGGAAATGCTGGGTTAAATCTGGTAAACAAACATCTGACCCTGAACCAAATATATTTATAAATAAAAGTAATTATTCAAAAATCTTTGCAAAGTCAGTTAAGGTAATTCTTATATTCTATAGAAATTTAAACCCAGAAGTGTTTTGTTCAATGACTAAAACCACAGAAGCGATTCATCAATTTTACAAAAATAAGCCTTTTGTAAACCCATGAACTGAAAAACATGTGACTGTGTGTATACTATTGCCCAGCTGCCCTCACCCTTTCTAGTCA
Organism: Orientallactaga sibirica; assembly: GCA_036365145.1. Lineage (NCBI taxonomy): Eukaryota > Metazoa > Chordata > Mammalia > Rodentia > Dipodidae > Orientallactaga > Orientallactaga sibirica. The sequence goes on along the minus strand of JAEOAD010000004.1, from coordinate 51,260,867 downwards.
CTGCTTGTGCCCCCTAGGTTTAGGCCTTTCCTGACTACCCAGCTTTGACCCTGCAGGACCCAGGAACAGAATGACCTCATGCTTTCTAGCCATGTGAGAAATTTGCTCAACAAAGAACAGTTTTTTTCATAAAATATTTCCATTAAACTCCCATTGTACCAAGTAAAGAAATCATAACTTACTTCTACTCACTATCATAGATACTGTTAGAAACATGGATAAATATTTCACTTCTATTCAATATCTTAGATGCTGGTAGAAACATAGCTAAATATTTCATTTATATTCCCAATCATTGGTAGACAGAGCAAAACTACAGCCAAAAGGTCACACAGCACACTGGAACTCCTGTTTGAATATATTTACAATGGAATCCCCCATCATATTGACAATGTTTTATAAAGTAATTTGAGTTTACATATATTCAAACTACAATCACCTTGGCTAGAGTCCAAGGTCACCTGTAAAATCAAACAAGTTAAATACTTTCAACATGTCAAGGCACAGAGTAAACATTTTTAACTGGTATAAGGCATTAATATTGCAAACTCAATCACCATCAGCCATGTTCCAGTTCAATATAACCAGTGATGGTTTAAAATTCCATTGTAAAGATATACAAATGTGCCTAACAGGAGTTTCTAAAAACCATGTGCTGTGTGAACTTTTGGCTATAGTTTTTACCACTCTGTGTGCTGTGGTGGCTGGTTGGCTTAATCCAGGGACAAAATAAATCTCCTTCATGTCAGCTTGGCCCTGGCATGTTTTAATGTAAGTCAAGTCTGGCCACCTTCCTTCCACCTTCCTTAAGATTGCTAATGTGTTTGACAATAGCAGCTAAACCAGTCTCAGTGCCTCTGCTTTTAACTTGCTTGAGGTTTTCCAACTTAAAATCTTAATCTCAGTCCAATATCTTTAGGAACTTTACCCTGATCTGTAAACTTCAATAAATAATATCCCTTCCTCCATAACTGTGCCTGGTCTAAAAGTTCATCTCAGGGAACCTAAAGCTGTCTGCTACACACTGATAAATATAATTTCAGCAGAGTTTCATTAATTATTACTTTTTAAAAAATTAGCCAGGTGTGGTAGTGTGCCCCTTTGGGGAGGCAGAGGTAGGAGGATTGCTATGAGTCCAAGGCCACCCTGATACTACATAATGAATTCCAAGTCAGTTGGGCTAGAGTGAGACCCTACCTCAAAAACATATACATATAATATATAAATATTTCAGTCAGGTTCGCTGAGATGAACTACCAGGTACAGTTATGGAGGAAGGGATATTATTTATTGAAGCTTACAGATCCAGGGGAAGTTCCATAATGGCAAAAGAAGCTGGCCTGCCTTCACAGGGCCAAGCAGAGAGAGAGAAAAGCCACCAGCTACACAGCATAGCACACTTCAGGAACTCCCACTAGGCACACTTTGCATATCTTTGCAATGGAATCTCAAACCACCACCACACCTTAAGATCCACCCAGTGACATTGCCTCCAGCAAGGTGGCTGCAGATGCAAACTATAAACTAATAAAACACTGAATATATTGGGAGCCATATATTCAAACTACCACACAGAGGTAGGAGGGTTGCTGTGAGTCCAAGGCCACCCTGATACTACATAGTGAATTCCAAGTCAGCTTCGGCTAGAGTGAGACCCTACCTCGAAACACACACACACACACACACACACACACACACACACACACACACACACATATATATATATATATATTTTTTTTCAGGCCAATAAACATATACATGCTTTTAAAATCTAAACCAACACTGTCAGGCTTTTAGTAAAATCACTTTCATGCTTCAGTGTCCACTTCAAAAACAAGGTTTTCAGCATTTGGTTTGTTTATATGCAGCCCCAAGTTTCTCAACTACCTACATGCTCTACTGATTTTCCAACTTTTGTCATCATTATTGAATGGTTGCCCTTGATTTAAAAAGAAAACAACGCATAGATCCAGGGGTCTGGCACACCCTTCCCACCACACACAACAAATGAACAATCTGCTTCCCATTTTTCTCATCTATTTAAAGTACATTTTGGTGCTGGAGAAAGGGCTTAGTAGTTAAGGCGCTTGCCTGTGAAGCCTAAGGACCATGTTCCACTCTCCAGATCACAGGTAAGCCAGACGCACAAAGGTGAGGCAAGCACTAGGTGGCACATGCCCACTAAGTGGTTCAGTGTCTGTAGTTCAATTGCAGTGGCTGAGGCCTTGGCATGCCAATCCTCTCTCTTTCTCTTTCTCAAAATTAAAAGAAAAAAAAAAGAAAACAAAGTATATTTTGGGATTAAGTCAATATTTCTTGTTTCTTTTTAAAAGAAATTATTTATTTAAAATTTTTTTTTAATTTTTTAAAATTTTATGTATTTTTGGAGACACAGAGAGAGACAGACAGAGAGTGAGAGGGAGATAGATAGAGATGGGCGCACCAGCAGTCTGTCAGAGGCTGTGAACGAAATCCACATGTGTGCGCCCCTTATGGTCAAGTGCAGAATTGTGCCCTTGCATCACTTTGCATCTGGCTAAACGTGGGACCTGGAGATTGGAACCGCTGGGGATTGGAACCAGCGTTCTTAGGCTTAGGAGGCAGGCACCTTAACTGCTAAGCCATCTCTCCACCCCAAGAAATTATTTATTTATGAGTGGTAAAGAGAGAGAGAGAGAATGGGAATACCAGGGCCTCTTGCTGCTACAAGCAAACTCCAAAAACATGCTATTTTGTGCATCTGGCTGTATGGGTACTGGGAAATCTAACCCAGGTCGTCAGACCTTGGAAGCAAGTGCCTTTAACCACTGAGGTATCTTCCCAGCCTTGTTTCTTTATTTTGCTCTTTGCTTATCATTCTTGCACTCTCAAATCAGACCCACATAGGTGTGGTATTCCTGCTTCTCCTTCCCTGGAGACAGTCTCCCTGAGGCCATCTGGCATTCTCTTCAGACCTCTGTGCTGCTAAAACCTTCTTTGGCTCTTGTCCTGAGTATTACTGTCTTTCCTCATTTGTAATTGACCTTTAATGATTCAAATTTCATGTTCTTTTTTCATTTACCTCATCATTTTGAAAAGGCCAGTGGTCATGTGGCCTCTTGTGATTAGGGAGTGACCATGTATTCCATGTCAAAAATAACTTATGTTCTGTCTTCAAGCTTTTCTGTGGCTTGGCATGACATAGGACTCAAGGCTGGAAATCACTTTCCCTCACAATTCAGAATGCTGGACTGCAGCATGAAGGTGGCTCATGCTGCTATTGACATGTTCAGTGAAATCTGAAACTGATTCTGAGAGACCAAATATTTCTCTTTAGGAAAATTTGTGTGTGTATCCATGATGTATGCATACATGTGTACAGATGTGTGCGGCTTGTGCTCAAGGGTGTGGAGGCCCAAAGAAGATATTGAGTGTACTCTTCTGTCCCTCCTCCACCTTACTTTCCTGAGACAGAGCCTCGCGCTGAACCTGGATCTACCTTTTATTTTTTTTTTTGGTTCCCTGGCGCTAACCAGGGAGGCCCAGCATACATCTGCTCCTGCCCGCCTCAGCACCAGGGTCCAAGGCAAAAGCCACTATGCATAGCTTTTTAAATATCTTATTTGTTTGTTTGAGGAAGGGTCTCACTCTAGCCCAGGATGACCTGGAATTCACTATGTAGTCTCAGGCTGGCCTCAAATTCATGGCAATCCTCCTACTTCTACCTTCCAAGTGCTGGGATTAAAGGCGTGTGCTACCACACCCTGCTTGTATTTCTTCTTTTGAGAACTCTTTTTTTTGTTTGTTTATTTTTTGGTTTTTGGTTTTTCGAGGTAGGGTCTTGCTCTAGCCTAGGCTGACCTGGAATTCACTATGTAATCTCACAGGCAATCCTCCTACCTGACCTCCCAGGTCCTTGTGTTTGTGTATCTTGAGCTCCCAGCTCTCCCTCGGAAACTTTAAAGGTCTTTCTTTTATCTCTGGTTTTGTGATGATGATTCTTAAGATGGGTCTTTCTTTCTTTCTATTAATGAGCACTTAATCAGCCCTGTCAATCTGTCTTTAAAATCAAAAAAAATTATTTTAAACTTTCTTATTAATAATTTCCATAAATGCAAATAACAAACCATGATCATAACTCTCATCCATGACCTCCCTTTTCCCCTTCCAAATCCCACCCCCACTGACTCCTTCTTCTTTCCATCTAGTCTGTCTTCTACTTTGATGCCAGCATTTCCCCCTTCTATTATGCAGGTCTTGTGTAGGTAGCCATTGGGAGGTCATGAATATTTAGGCTACTTTGCATCTGAAAGTCAGTACTGTAAGCATTCTACCCTTCCTTTAGTGCTTACATGCTTTTTTCCGCCTCTTCTGCAATGGCACCTGAGCTTCTGTTCTATTGCTCTACATGTCTGTTTTTGTGCCAGTACCAGGTTGTTTTTGTTATTGAGGCTCTGTAATATAGCTTAAAATTAGATAGGGTAATACTACCAGCCTTATTTTTGTTGCTTAGATTTGCTTTGGCTATTTGACATTTTTTGTATTTCCAAATGAATTTTAGGATTTTTTTTTCTATTTTGATAAAGAATGCCATTGGAATTTTGATGGGGATTACATTAAATTTATTTACTGCTTTTGGTAAGGTACAAAAATTTTAATTCTCTTATATCTTTGATAAGGATGTCCCTTTTTGTTGAGTTCTTCCTGTTTGTGGAATTCTTATTAACTAGGTATGATGCTGTCTCTAGTTCTCTATTCCTATTTTGCCTCTCTGTTTTATTCTAGTATCTGAAAGGTTTTTCTCGCGTTTCATATTTTAATTTCTTCTAGTGTTGAGGCAGTTTAGGAGTAACAGAGCCCCATGAACATGAACGTGAGGAATGTCCTTGAGCTGCCCTGGCACTCTTCACTTTGCCAGAGACCACAGAAGGATGCAGCTTCTCTTTATCTCCTCACCTTATTGAAGGAGTTGCCAAGATCTGTGTTTCCATAAACTCTACCTGAGTCCTTACCTAACAAGGAGTTCCCCTTCCCCCATCTGAATTCCTGGAAGGATTAAACCTGACTCTGACACTGGCTGGTGAGCTCAGCTCCAATTCAGAACCTATAAATGACCCCGATTTTGGTATCTAGGTGGGTTTTCCCAATCTTGCCTGGGCTTTAACCTACTCCTTTCTTTCTCATGGACAGGGACTTTCTGTCCTCTGGGCTTTAACCTAGTCCGTTCTCATAGACAGAGGTTCTTTGTATTCTCCCTTCTTTTAATCTCTGGGCTTCCCCATTTCTGGGAATGCTACTCAATGCCTCTTGAACATGAGCTCTGCCTCCATTCTTTCTCTTAAGGTCTACCTATAATCTAAAAAGCCCTGGTGTGTGGATTTCAATTCTTTGAATTTGTAAGATAAGAATCTGGGGGCACTCTGAAATTCTCATATCATATTGACATGTTGGCATATATTGCTGCTGAGAAACCCCAGTTACTGTATCAGTTTTCTTGCCACTAGTATGTGTTTTTTATTTCTAAAGTGTTCTCTTTTTCTGATTTTTTTTTTTTTCAGATAGCACACTTAGTTTCATGCATGCATTCTCAACTTTTGCCTCTGAAGGCATGACTCTCAAGTTTTTGTCCTGTTGCTCCACAAATGGCTTGTGGTTCACTTTGTAGTAGCTGGGAGCTCAGACTTCAGAAAGTTCACCCGGGAGCACTGCCATGGCCTGCTGTTGTTGACCTTGGGTACTCATGGTGTATGGTTGTTGGAAGGTACAAGTGAAAGTAATAGGTTCCAAACATGAACATTTGCTGGAAAATGTCAGCATATATGTTGTTGTTTCCCCATCCTCTTATTTAGCTCTGTTAGTCTCAGTCTTCATCTTTTACATTGGCCTCTTCTCAAATGGCTGGTGACCCTTGGTTCTGTGCTCCTATCTAAAAATGAGAGGAGTGATGATGGATTGGAAACCATCAGGATCCTTTTGGATTCCTGAGCCACTTGGTGGGAAATCCTAGTGGGAAAATAGTGTTCTCTTGGACAGAAACAGGAGTACTTGAAAAACACCCGCTGCAGTCACATGAGACACCCCAAGTAGGAACTATCTCACTGAATCCAATCAACTCCAAAACGACCAGAAGTTATTTTAACACTAAGCAGTCGCTGTTTATGCTAATGAGTTAAGCAACAAGAGTAAATGATGTAGAAGCGAACAGTACCACTGTGAGCAGGGCCTCACGTAGGACCAGACCAAGCGACCTAAAGATCCAAATAGATGCCCAGAAACAGCCTCCCAATAGTCTACAGAAAATGTCCTTGTTGGCTTTTTCTCTGGACATTTAAAACCGTTCATCCCTCTTTGAAGATCAAAATAGGTCCCAGAAGCACAGCTGCGTGGTGGGAAGCAGAGGATGTCCTTTGGTGGCACAGCCATCACTTGTTTGCTAAGGATTTCAAAACGCGTGATGATAATCCACTACAACACGTCTGTACCTTGTTACAGAAATTAATAGCACTCTTTGCAATGCATCAGTTTCTTCAATTGCCTAAATTCATTCCTGTGTCATAAACAGAATTTCACAGAAGACATTGCTTTCCATTAAGGTAAAGGAAAACAAGTGAGATTTCCTGGGAAGTATTCTTATAAGCTAAATCAATCCTTTGGAAAGAGATGACCACACATACTAAGACTTGACTTTTAGGCTCAGATAATTCAGTATTAAATGATGTACAGCGTAATTGCTGGAGGTATGTTTAAACCGCAGCACAGCTATGACACCGTGATGAAGGGTTTTTGGACTTTGAACATTTTAAAAATAATTTTTAATTAATTAATTTACTTATTTGAAAGCAGAGAGAGGTAGTAGAGAGACAGGCAGAGAGAATGGGTGCACCAGGGTCTCCAGCCACTGCAAACAAGCTCCAGATGCACGCACTGCTAATTGCAAATTTTTCAGAGGCATCTGGCTTTACATGGGTATTGGGAAATTGATCTTGGGTTGCTCAGCTTTGTTGACAAGTGGCCCAACAGCTGAGTCATCTCTCCAGCCATGACTTTGAATATCTTGATAGACTTTGTGTCTAAAGCTTATTTACTTCAAGTCAGTAAATATTGTTTATATTTCACTCTTTACTTTATTTCCACTACTAAATTTCCGCCACTCACTCAAAGAAGTCATTGGTATGAGGATGGAAAAAACATAAAGAGTAGACAAGGATATCACACAGAAAACATGGTAACTAAGCAAGTGGAATGATTTAAATAGCAGTAAACCATGTTAATTAGCCATTCAAAATGTGACTGTCAATTTCAGCTATTCTCACGAAAAATTTTATTCTGAATTTATTTGAAATGTTTCATAACTCCGAGTTTAAGATGAATATAATTAGGTTAATGGGAAACTTTACCTATCCTAGTTAAGGTGCAGTGGGAAACTCTGAGTAGCGTGGAAGACATTGATTGAGACCTATTGAAACAGCACTATTCACAGGCTGAGCTTTAGTGCATCAGCACTTAAGTTCTATATTTCAGCATGGCCAAAGGAGATAGATCTAGCCTTTAGGAGAGTTCTATTAGAAAAAAGAAAAGACTTCTATCTTTAGGGTGACTTTACGTTTATTTTATTAAGACAGTGAGTAATTCAATATATGTTAGAATGGAACAATTTTAGAAAAAGTGGTGAGAAAATATTTATGAAGTGAAAATGGTACTTACTATGACTTTATCCTTGAAAATAATTTGAAAGTAAACACAACGCATAGAATTGGGGGGAAAAAAAAACCTTACATTGCCTCCAAAATAATTCAGGTGCTGTTTCAATGGACCATTTCCATGTGAAGAAGCCCTTGGCTATCGAACGACTGTGGTCTAGGTAGCAGTGTGGTTCTCAGCCTTAGCTCTGCATCAGAATCACCCAGAAGGTTGGATGAGACACAGGTCACCTGGGTTTCAGGTGACACTGCTGCTGGCCCACAGACAGAATCCCTGGAATAGGACTGTTGTAATCATCAGGAGAACCCACAGATGCCGAGTGGTATTATACACATCTCATGTGCACCCGAGCGCACACACACACACATACAGTAAAACCAGCCATTTGGGAAGGAACCATTGGCATTCTCTAGTAGTTCACATGTGCTTCAGTGAAAAATAAGAGAAAATAAAAATAAGCTGGAGCTTACTCAAGTATTACAACTCAAAACTAGACTTGGTGGTGCTCACAGTGGTCCTTGCAGTGAAGACAGGCACTGGGAAACACTACTGTCCTTCAAACCTTACATCGATGTACATTTGGGGAAATGGATGCTTTAAAAGGCGAAGAGATAGGTGGATAAGCCATTCTGCCTAGCCCAGGACTCTGCTAGGTTACGTGATTTTTGCTGCTCAGACCTGAAGGATCTATGCAAACCAGGATGATCAGCACACACAGGAGGTTCAACAAGTTACCAACTAGTGTGGAAGGCCAAGGCTTGGCCTACTGCACTGAATTCTACATGCCAGCAAGTGTTACATCCTTCTGAATTGTGGGTGGGTTTCCATCCCCTGCCACCCATCCATGCACTGGAAAAGTTATGCTCCACTAAACCACCTATATTGCAACTTGTATCCAATATAATGCTTTACATTTATGATAGATTTATAATAGATGGGGAAGGTGTGTGGTGAGGTTAAATTGCCTAACAAATTGCCATTTCTCTTGTGTTCTGTAAACCACCTTTTGTTTTCATGAGTGTGTGGAGAGTGCTCTAGATACTTACATTACTTTTTTTTTCTTTCTTTCTTTCTTTTGTTTATTTATTTGAGAGAGAGGGAGGTACAGAAATAGGCAGGTAGAGAGAGAGAAAGAGAGAGAGAGAGAGAGGGAGAGAAAATGGGTGCACCAGGGCCTCCAGCCACTGCAAACAAACTCCAGATGCATGCACCCCCTTGTGCATCTGGCTGACGTCGGTCCTGGAGAATCGAGCCTCGAACCGGGGTCCTTAGGCTCCATGGGCAAGTGTTTAACTGCTAAGCCATCTCTCCAGCCCTACATCACTTTTTGTACCTGGCTTACATGGTTGATTTGGGAATTGAACTCTGGTTGGACAACTTGGCTACAAGTGCCTATAAACACTCTCCCTAGCCCCTAAACCAACTTCTGAGAGTATAAGACACAGATTCTTTATCCTTTAAGTTAGAAATCCTCAAAGATGGGGAAATGTCAAGATTTTAAGGTTAGATTTCCCTTTCAAGAAGAGAGTATTTCAAGTTGTGGGTCTTGAATGACAAAACACATAATCCATAATGTGTTTTCTGTTTAAAGACGAGCTAAAGCCAAGGTAGGTATTAATGTTGTCCATAACATTTGGTCTAGGTTGGGAATTGGGAATGTATAAATAAGGAATTATCAGATCAAAAAGTACTGAGGTTCAAAAATTGTATTCCCACTGCTGAAGAATCTAAGGAATTTTATTTAATATCAGTGCACTGACTGAGAAGAGTAAAAATCTTGATTATTATCTTTTCAATAGAAAATATCATCTATTATCATCCTTGCTATTTTTACTCATTAGGGAATCTGCACTATTCTAAATTATATATAAACATTGTCTTATGTGTTATATAATAATACCATACAGGTATTCTGAAATCAATTTTAACTGAAAATAAGAAGCTGAGAGTTGAAGTTTATAGAGCCAAAAAAATCATAAAACTAGGGGCTGGAGAGATGACTTAGTGGTTAAGGCACATGCCTGTGAAGCCTAAGGACCCCAGGTCCCACATAAGCCAGATTCATATGGTGGCGCATGCATCTGGAATTCATTTGCAGTGGCTAGAGGCCCTGACACTCCCATCCTCTCTCTCTCTGTCTCCCTTTCTCTATCTTAAATATATATAAATATATATATATATATATATATATATATATATATATATTTTTTTTTTTTTAAAACATAAAGCTAGGCTGGAGAGATGGTTTAGCGGTTAAGGCACCTGCCTGCTAAGCCTAAGAACCCAGTTCCAATCTTCAGGTCCCGCATTTAGCCAGATGCAGTGATGCAAGGGCGCAATGCTGCACTTGACCACAAGGAGGCACACACATCTGGATTTCGTTCACAGCAGCTGAGAGATTGCTGGCGCGCCCATTCTCTATTGGTCTCCCTCTCCCTCTCTGTCTGTCTCTCTCTCTGTGTCTCTCTCCAAAAATAAATAAATAAATAAAATAATAAAATCATATAGCTAGCATAAGCCCAATGTCTCCAAAACCACATTGTAGAATTCTAATAATGGATATTTTACCAATTAGGCTGTTAGTCACATGATTCAGATCAGCAATGTTTACACAAAATTCAGTGGATCCAGGTGTTATTTAAAGTGCTTTCCTCAATTATGGACTTACAGCCTTTGTATTATTCCCAGTAACCACAAAAGACGTAAGAAATAAAATTTAAGTTGTCAAACCTGCCTATATTATTTAGTAGGATAAAAAGGTCTGTGAAGCTTCAAAATGCATATTGCATCCCTACCTCCCACACATGCCATTTTGAGAATTTATTAATCATCTTCATGAACTTAACTTTCTTCCTCATCAATATCAAAGGCTAAATTCATAAGATCAAAAGGTTGAATAATAAGGCTGAAGATATGGCTCAGTGGTTAAAGGCCCTTTCTTAAAAAAAAAAAGCCTGATGGCCTGGGTGTGATTCCCCAGTACCCACATAAAGCCAGACACACAACATGGCATATGTGTCTGGAGTTCTTTGCAGTAGCAATGGCATGGCAATTCTCTCCCCACCTCTGCCTCTCAAATAAATGAATAAAATATGTTGTTAAAAAAAAAAAAAAACTGACCTGGCCAGGCATGGTGGTGCATGCCTTTAATCGCAGCACTGAGGAGGCAGAGGTAGGAGGATCACTGTGAGTTCGAGGCCACCCTGAGACTATATAGTGAGTTCCAGGTCAGCCTGAGCTAGAGTGAAATCCTACCTCAAAAAAAAAAAAAAAAAAAAAAAAAACACTGACTTTTTCCTATGATGATTTATATTTTATTAAGAATGAACACATAACATCAAATTTTAATCACTAACAAATTTTTAGGAGGGATTTTGTGTTTTTCTCATTTTTTAGAGCAGAGAAGGGAGAAAAGATTGAATGACAGGGTGCATGATGGAGAGTTGTTTGGGAAAAGAGAACCTTAGATAACTTTTTTTTAAAAAAGACTCCATTCCTGGATTAAGAGCATTGTCAGGGTTTTGGGGAAGCTGGGGAGATATCTCAGTCCCTATAATGTTTACTGTGCAAGCATGAGGACCTGAGTCAGTTGTGGAAGTATATTCTGTAATCCAAGCACTGGGGAGGTAGAGACAGGAGAATTCCTAGAGCTTTCTTGATAGCTAGCCTAGCCAAATCAATGAACTCCACATTCCGTGACAGGCCTTGTCTCAAAAAATTAAAAAAAAAAAAAAAAAAAGAGGAGTTAAAGAAGACACCCAATGTCAACCTCTGATCTTCACATGTGCACACATGACCCCTGTACACACATACATACCACACCATAGTATAGTAGAAACATTATTGGTGAGTGTGGATTGTTATGTTAATCCAAAGGAATTTTAGTCTCTATCGATATGCATGCACGTTTGTGCCTTCGCTACCATTTCCCAGTAGTAAATGTGTATTTCTGCTGAAGTATTAAGCATAAGGGCATTGTTCAATATCACCAGGTAAAACTGATCAAGTGAAGCAGCACACAGAGCTAAGAAATGCATTGATGTGACCTCATGGCACGACTGACAAAGGATCTGCTCCCCTCTAACACAACCACATCTAGTTGAGAAGTGAGAGTGTGAATGTCATCCAAGATCCAACAGCTCAGGGCTATTTCCACACTTCCATTTAGACGGCAGAGAAAGTCTAAACTGTTCACTTACACACAAAGAGCCCAAAGAGTGGCTCCAACTCCCAGGAAATGTCTTTCTTTCTAACCTGGAAATATTTTTGAAAAACTGGGTCTAAATTGAACATTTTTCTTATTATCATTCCCTAAATAGTACAGTATAACAACTGTTTGCATACAATTTGCATTATGTTTGGAAGTATATGTCATTTAAGGTATGCAGGAGGGTGTGTGTAGGTTACATGCCAGTATTATGCGATTTTACATAAAGGCCATGAGGATCCAGGGAATTTGCTCTCTGAAGGTTCTCTAACCCATACCCCATCCTACTGAGGGACAACTCTATGTAAAGTCTTTTCCCAATCAAAAACAGCTTCCTACTTTTTCTGAGAATGGTCTAAAATTCAGTCAGTCTTTGAAGAGAGTCCATCAGGGCATGCTCCAGGATGTGAACATCTGACCCCATTCGTTCATCTATGTATTCCTTCAACAGTACTCACTGACCTCTAGGTGGTAGAACACTTCCCTGTCCCACTGACATGAAACTTCTCTGCTACAATCCAATGCCTGTAGCTGAGAAGTAGAGAAAATGATCTGTGTCTTCTTCCCAGTTGAATTCCGCAGGGAAGGTGAGGAAGGTTATTGTGCACTGGATGGTAATCGTCAGCTCACGTGGATCTCAGGAAGAACTCAGCAGGGCTTATGCTCCCTGAGTTTCCCCAATGGTAGAGAGCTCAGAGGTCAAAGGGTCAGCTAGTCTCTGAGCTTCATATCCCTCAGGTTTCAAAAGGACATTAAACAAAACAAAACCTGCTTCACAGAGGATTAAAGAGAGAACTTCTACCAGGAGCCTAATCATTGCTTGTGGGGAAGACACATCCAAAATTGACAAGTTAGGAACTTGATCCAAAGACCTGCTGATTGGGTGAGCAAGTGACCAACGGTGGAGGCTGGGACAGAATCCTCATCAGTTCAAAGGAGGAATTGATTTTCTTCTCCCTGGACACCTGGCCCCGTAGGAGAATGCAGTGTGTGTTGAGAAGTGGCACCATGGCAGTCAAAGTAAGCAAGCAATCTTCCCGGATCTGTGCCTTAGAATGCCTCTTAGTGTTGCTGTTGGGCAGGGAGACAAACAGAATTTCTCAGAGTCAAAGCCTTGCTCTTCTCATTTGGTAAGGAATTTGGTAAGAATTGTCATGAGCTTTAGTTACATAGGATGCCAATCACTGGAAAATACAGAGGCTTGTTGCACAATTGCCTTTTGTTTTTAAATCAGGAATGATTTATACCAGCCTAGGTGGCTCTGTCCATCCAATTTAGTTATTGAGTCTCTGTGATATAAACTTTAAGACATGTTTCAAGAGTGGGCAGCTTTTAAGCCTATTGAAGAGGCCTACTGATCTGATCAACGTGGCAATATGACTCCTGGGCATTTGCTAATAAGCTCTGTATGAGAAGAAGTGAAAACTCATTTGCATATGACACATTATAGACACTCTGCAAAAGTAATCAAAATATTCATAAATGCTTAAACAAATGTTATCAACAGCCTGTGAAATGATCCATGACATTATATAAAGTGTGATAATAGTTAAAACAGAGTAATAAGAACAAATATAGCCACCAAAATAGTTTGAATGTGGAATGTTCTCCACAGCCTCATGTGTTTTCAATGACTGGTCCTTAGCTGGTAGCAATTTGGGAGGTGGAGCCTTGCTGAAGGAGATGTGTTACTGGGGGCAGGTTTTGGAGTGTTGTAGCCCAGCTCCCCACTTTCTAGAGCTCAACTCACTCTCTTGTTGCCTTCTACTAGCTGGTGTGTCAAGAAGTGATGTCCAGCCTCTTCTATACCATCTTTTCCCTGCCATGATAAAATTTCCCCTTGAAACTATAAGGTGAAATCAAACCTTTCCTCTCGTCAACTACTTTTTGGTTGGCTGTCTTGTCATTTTGATGAGAAGGCAATTATAACAGCAACCAATTCATTGTGCTATGAAGTATCATCTGAATGTAAAGCCAAGATGTCCAGGAAAGCAGAACCTGATTAACCTGTAGAGAACAGAGCCGAAGCTCGCTTTATTTTTTGGTTCAGTGTTGAAACATTATGTTGCCTTATTTCTTTAGTCTATTTTTTTGATATTTTCAGCTAAATGCATTATTATTGACTCAAGATAAATGAAGAAACTTCCAGTGGCACATATACTTCCAAGTAACCACAGTGAATTTTTCTCTTCTAAACACTCCTTCCCTCATTAGATGATCTAGGAAACCCTATTACTCATTAAAATCCCCCCCCCCCCCCCCCAAGCCATTCTGGGGGTGAGTTCTTTAAAAGGGAGTGGCATGAAGTTTTGACTAATTTTTTAAAAATACTGTCCAAGCAATGCTATCCAGGAAGAAGCTGACCCTCTTTAGAAACTGGGAGATTCACAACACTCCACAGCAACATTCCCCTACCTTCTTGAGTGATGGTGCAGAGCTATTCTTACCTTCTCATTTATGTCTTATGCAGATCACCATTGTCTAATAGAAATATATCATGATCTTCAAATACAAGCTTTAAGTTTTCTAGTAGCTAAATTTCAGAAGTTAACAGAAACTGGTAAAAATAACATTAATGATGTATTTTATTTAAGTCATTATATCTAAGATACTACTGCAACATGTCAAAATAAAATTATTACATGAGTTCTTTTATAGTAATATTTTTACTGTGTTCAAAATATTATGTATATTTTATCTCAATTATATCTCAATTTCTATAGCCACAAATCATGTGCTCAATAGAAGGTACATTGGTACCCATCATACATCTTGTTTACTTCCAGTGACTCATAAGGCACTCAGGCACACAAATATATCAGTGAACTAATTATGTGTGTGTTGCTGTGCTCTAAGTATCATCATAACATTAGTATTATTCTACTCCTTTATCTGACTTAAGGCAATCTTGCATGTCATAGTTTCTAATGTTGAGGTGAGAGCTAATTTTGATGGGTATGGGGAATGCCATGCTGTCACTTGTCTTTAAGGATTTTTATTATTCTCTATTGAATGTCACTTTTATAGCTACTAGATAAAAATATTGTAATTCATCCTAGGAACTCTTACTTTTAAACTATATACTAACCAAAAGTATAAATGGATTGGGTACTGGTTTATTGCTGGTTAAGTAGGATAGCTAATGCCAGCAATAGATGCTTAGACTAACAGCAAACCGATCCCAGTTGTCTCAGGTTAAAATGTGTTTTGTATATGTTCAGTTGAGTTGTAAATATCTTAGGAAACTTGTTAAGAATATAAGAGATAGTAAGGTATGATGGGGAGATCATGAGTTTTAGTCAAACAAACAACTCTATTACTAGAAACATTAGGTAATTTATTAATGCCTCACTTGTAGAATGAGTACCATAATATTATGCACAAAATTGTTAGTTTTACTTCTATATTCCTTCTCTCTTTCTTCATTGATAAGAACATCCAACCCCCATTCCATTTAGCTAAACCCATATGCTTCCAGCATGAGGTCCTATCTCTGCTCTCCTTTGCAGTTAGGTGCACTTATGAGGTCAATATGTGGTCAGTAATGGTGTCTGAAACGTCTGCAAAATATGTTAAAAGAAAAGGAGAGATGTCATTCCCTTCTTTCGTTTTCTTCATGATGACCTTTTGTAGCCAGCTTCTCAATGCTGGACAAACACCCAACCAGAAACTGCTTATGGAAAGAAAGGGATTATTTCAGGTTTACAAATTCCAGGAGAACACCATAAAGCTGGCTCATTTCCATAGATCCATGCAGGGAGATGCCATTAAGCATCCAGCAAACACCAAAAAGCATGAATAGCCAGAGCTCCAGACTGCTCTCCACACATCTTAGGGCTGGACTCAGATCCACCGAATGGCACTCCCCTGTAGCAAGGATCTGCTGCTGGGGGCTCAAGTTGCAAGCTCAATTTTAAGAAAACACTTGAGTCTATGGGATCAAACATTCAAACTCTCTCATTCAGTCTGTAGAGCTGGAGCAGTCATTGTGAACCAGGACACATAAACCACATTTCAAGGGCATGTGGGAAGATTAGGGGGCTGAGGAATGTTGTCTCTCACAAACATGGAATCAGTGCTGAAGCCCTAGACCACTTACCCAGGCTTTTAGAGTAGAGGAGGATGTGTTTCTCTTTTGTTCAATTTGTTAGTTTGGATATTTACTTTTTTTAAACCTGCTACTGACATTAATCCACAGGAGTCTTTTGAGAGTTAAATAGGATAGCATATGCAACCTACTTAGTGTATCTGGAACACAGAGACAAGTTGCTTAATACACTACTGTGGTTATTGCCAGGATAAAGTATTGCCTTGAAAGGATCACTGTCAGTCACATAGAAGTTACAGTGAGCATTTTGCCTAATCTGAATCTGAAATGTATGGTATAAATGTTGGTCATTATGATCATTAAATTAGAATGAAGAATTAGCTAGCTGCCAACATACTCTACTTGGATCAATATAAATCAATTAAAAATAGATAAATACTTTTGCTAAATTTACTTAGCTTTAGTCAATTATGAATGCTTATGGGATTTCCATTACATTGATCAGCTTTAATGCTTACATGAAACATTCTTTTTGGTAGTATAAAGAAAATTGTTAGAAATTGATGAGGTTTTTACATCTTTCATTCATTTACTTTTACCTTAAGATCTTCTTTTTCAAAAATCAATGCAGTTCTTCTTATTAAAATATATCATAATTATAAATGTTTGAATATAATAAATGAGAGAGACTACCCCTCCTTTCTCTCTTCCATCTGCTTTATCATAACTAACTGTATTAACAATTTAATAAACAATTCATAAAAGATTTTTGTTTAATACAGTAAGTATGCATTTTCTCTTTCTATAAAATGGGGAAAAAGAAATTTCATTTTTCCAGACAGTTCAAAACTGCTAAACAGTTTAACAATGTGAGGATTTCATTAGATAATTCAGGAAAGGGATTAGCAAAAACACTGGCAACAGTAAATGATTAATAAATAACAACGAGTGGAATATTATAATGTATGCTTTTGTGTAAGGGACCCACTTGGGTTCTGTTATTTGGGGAACTGGGTGTCATGCTCTCCATTCAGAATTTCACTCTGGGATCTCCCCAGGCCATGACTGTTCAGGTCAGAGACAAAACTGAACAAAAACTGACGATCCTTCTCTCAGCTATTAAGGCAGAAAAGAAACCTAATAAATGAAATTTATCCAAAGAGAGAGATCTGCTAAGTGGAACTCATCTCCTCCAAATCTTTGATACCAGTGGGGATTTAAGTGAGTACAATGATCTGAACAGTCGTGGGGCAGCTAGCTGTGCAGCCTGCCCTGGAGAGATGAATCACAGGGTGTGTGTTGTAATTAGCTTCTGGGACAAAAAAATCCAGGCAAAAGCAGCTTATAGGAATAAAAGGTTTAATTCAGTTTATAGTCTCAAGTGGAAGCTTCATTGTGGTAGAGAAAGGCATGGCAGAACAGGGGCTAGACATCACTCCTTGCCATAGCAGATGGCACAAAGCAGCAAGAGGGACCTGTACCATATAATCTGGGTAGAAGTAGTCTCAGTACCATGTGGGCTAATAAACCTCAAAGTCTGTCCCCAGTAACACACCTCCCACACAAGGCTCCACCTTCCAAATTATCATCAGCTAGAGACCAAGTATTCGAAACACACAATGCTGTGGGGCATTCCACATGAGGCTATGGCAAATGTTTAGGAAGAGTTGAAGTGAGTATCTGGGGTCTCAGGAAAGGGAGGAAATGCTCACTAGGGATGCTGAGAAGGAGGAAGGGCTGTGTCAGGATTCCTCACCCACGAAGTGGCCAATGGTAAGTCGATCTTGATCCATAGTGGCCCTCTTTATTCTACCATTGTCAAAACATCTGAAGTGTAATTATGACTGGAACTTGAAGAAAGACTGGATAAGAAAAAACTGAAACAATGCTTACACCCTCCTGCCTTCAGTAGGAACTCAGGTAAATGATGTTAATATATCCAAGAGTACCTCCATCCTAAGCTGAAGAATCCAGGAATTTACAGATATATAAACTCAGTCATGACAGTACACACATTGCCAGCTAGTCCTTTGGCAGGACACTCCTGATTTCTTATGAAGCTGGAACCTTGAGTGGTCACAACTGCATGAAAAATAACACTGGCTTAGGCACATGGTGTACTTTTTCTTTCTTCTAGTTTTGTACAAAAGTATATAGGAGCTTGAAATCCATCCTGGACAGCACTTGAACAACTCTGTGCCTTGCAGAAGAGATTACTTTCAGTGGCACATCATCAGAAGGTGGGTGCATCTTGACAATTCCCTCAATTATCTTGGTTGTGGAGGTCTTGCCTCAACTAACTGAAGCACTTAGGCTAGGGTCACAGTGGGAATGTCTTCTGTAGCAGACAGCTTCAGGTTCGCTGAGATGAACTTCCAGACCAGGCACAGTTATGGAGGAAGGGATATTATTTATTGAAGCTTACAGATCCAGGGGAAGTCCCATAATGGCAGAAGTAGCGGCCTGCTCTCACAAGGCCAGGCAGAGAGAACAAAAGCCAACCAGCCACCACAGCACACAGAGCAAAACTACAGCCAAAAGGTCACACAGCACACTTCAGGAACTCCTGCTAGGCACATTTGCATATCTTTACAATGGAATCTCAAACCCACCTCCACACCTGCCCCCAGTGACATTGCCTCTAGCAAGGTGATTGCAGATGCAAACTATAACTAGTAAAACACTGAATATATTGGGGGACATATGTTCAAACTACCACATCTTCCAACAATACCATTACTGCCAACATGTGACATTCTCTGTCCTATAGAAAAATAGAATCAAGAAATTTTGAACCAGTTAAATATTGTAGAAATCAGTGATTCAAATCAGTGGTTCAAAATAGCAGTGATTCCTATCTATTTTATAGATTAAAGAACTGAAGCATAGAGAAATCATTTACTCATTTAGATAAGTAATGCTATTTTTATGAAATGGTATTATAGTATAATCTTTAATTGATTTATGGACCAATTCTTACTAATGAGAAGGAAGAAAGGGGGGAAACCTTAGTAAAAGTTTTTAGCCAGGCATGTGGGCTCATGCCATGGTCCTGTCAGCTAGGAGGCAGAGGCAAGAGGATTGCTGTAAGTTCAAGTCCAAGTCTAGCCTGGTCTATATAGTGAGTTCATGTGTAGTGGGATTCTCAAAAGAAAGGAAGGATACTGAGGCTTGCAGCAAAAAAAAAAAAAAAAAAAGAAAAGAAAAGAAAAACCAGAACTTATTCACTGGTGCCAGACCAGACCCCACAGACCCCCATTCAAAGGCTGAGCCATGAGAGCTTCAGGACTTTGCTTTTTATACCCTCTGTTAGCTCCCTTGTACATTTCAGCCCCCTTTATGCTCCTCATATGGTAACATATATTCTGATTGATTATTCTATATTACCAGGTTGCTACGTGCATATTCCAGGCTACAGGGCACTACCAAGCTATAAGGTTGCTTTATGCACACAGACACATAGTTATCTTCCCTTTGTTCTGAGAGAGCTCCTGCCATACTAGGCCAGTCTCTGCCTTGAAACAAAGAAAGAAGGAAAGAAAGAAAGAAAGAAAGAAAGAAAGAAAGAAAGAAAGAAAGAAAGAAAGAAAGAAAGAGGGAGGGGAGGGAGGGAGGGAAGAAGGAAGGAAGAAAAAAAGTTAATTAGTTTCTGGGAGTTGCCTCCCCCTCCCCGAATTTAACTTGGTAGTTTTAAAATTTATACAGAAAACACCCGAAAAAAATTCTCCTGTAGGATTTTAGTCAAGTGACAAAATCTGGTGTAAATTAAGTCTGCAAGGGAGCACAAGATTGCTCACAACCTGTTTTTATGAGGGCCAAGACAAATTTTCATGGGTAAACTGCACAAGTATGTAGGACTGGAAAAGATCTTATGAAGACAAATCATTTACATTACTCCTCAAGTAAAGTCAATGCTCTCAGACGATGACAATGAGAATCACAACATCAGTATCATGAGTTTCTGTCTCCCGAGTTCTTCTTACATGTCAAAAGGAGGAGAAAGAAACTGACTTGGAGAACCTGAATTTGTCTATGCACCCTACTGAAAAGTTTACATTGTGATTTTGTAGTAAATAAAGCCCTTTTAAGATAAGCCACATGATTTTATGTACACATACAGACTTGAAGGAAGTACATCATTCGGCAAGTAAGTTCTGAAACTGATTCAAATTCATGTTTAGAAGTCCTTGCTAACTAGAAATTTCCTAAAAAATCTAATATTTAATTTTAGTCCATGCTGTAATCCCAATGATGCTTGACAGGCAACCATCCTAACTCATTACAATATTTTATATTAAAAACAGTGACTATTCTATAGTTAAGATAAACTTAAATATTGGGAAAGGATGTGAAAAGGCAATTCATAGAAGAGAGTGCCAAGTGAATAATAAAGTATATTGTAGCATTAACCCTCACTAGTAATGAAAGAGTTGCTAGTTCAAATGAGATTTCCTTTTGTATTCACTGAGTTTGTAAATATCATAATCTTCCAGAAAACCAAGACTGAGAGAGTTGATAATGTCAGTTCCCAGTATTTACACAAGTTCAATATGTTGTTGCTTGAGAAGTGTTTCGGTCCCCCCCCCGCCCCCGCCGAGGGAGCTGTGAACACCAATAGGGTACCCAAATAGAGTGCCAACAATAGACCAAAGCACAATTGCACCAAATCTGGCTCAGGTAAACCAATGAGTTTATTGGGGTTACTTACAGAGCAGGGCAAGAGTTGCCTATCCAGGAGCATGGGTGACTCAAAGGCAGCTGCATCACTGCAAAGCCCAGCCCATCATAGGTAAAGAGTCAGGGAAGTTGCATCTCTGAAGCGCACTTCACAACCTGCCCCTCGGCCTGTCAGGTAGTCTCTCCCCAAGAACCTGTTTACCCTTTATATAACCTAATGAAAGGTCTGGCAACCTCTTCCGAAAATATATTTACCTCATGAGTTCCTTGACCATCTCCCCATCTCCTTCCCTGCCCAGAGAATTTTTCAATTAGGAGAAAATTGCTACATAACACTGGTCAGGATCTGTCCCTTTATAGTTGGTTACTGCCCCTATAGCCTTAGGAAGTGGTGCTGTGACCTTGTAGGTTTCAGTTCTCTCAGACTTGAACCTCCTGAGTCTTCTGAGCCTTCCTCCTCCCCTCAGAAGGGACTGTTTCAATTTGGAGGAATTTCTTGTACCCTAGGCCAGCAAAAAATGTCTAATAGTTACTTTGTTGAAGCTGGGGGCTGATGATGTCAAGTAAAATTTACTGATAGGAGAATGGGTGTGTAAAATATGTTGGATGCATGTTGGAGGCTTGCAGAATAACACACACTGGGAAGGGCAATGAATTAGCATGCATAACACTATATACATGTAGTGAGATATATATATGATGGCAGAGAGTGAGGTCTATATCTATGCACATCTTATATGTTTTTATCTTAATGTGCTTTTCAAAGGTGAAAAAATTACACTCAAGCAAGTTCCTTTAACTGCTAGCCATCTCTCTAGCCCCAAATTTAATTATTCAATGACATATAGTAAACTTTTTAAGATGACTAAAGTGGGGAAAGGGGAAATGGAAGTGAGATCAGAAATGAATTCTCCAAAGAAACCAAAACATGTGATGGCAAAGAAGATAAGGACCTTGGCCAGACCAACAGGGATTAGGCTTTATGAACTGGGATATAATGAGCCACCTCTCAACACTTGAGAACCCTCAAAAGATAAGCAAAGGGGCTGAGGAAGGAAGTTATCTTGTACCTGGCTAAATAGCTTATAGCTGGGATTGTTAAGTTAAAAAAAATAGTGCCCGACTTTTTATTGGGGAAAAAAACTATACTAGGAAAATGTACTTTCAAAAGTTGAACTGAGAAATTTTCTTCTAAAACTAAAAAGGTTAATTTCTTAGGTTTGAGCTTGACGAAATATGTTTCATCAAGATCTCCATTAGTATTGTTTTGATGGAAGAGAATTTACATGAGTAAATCATTCCACGTGCACAAAGGTGTTGAGGTATATCCTGATTGCAAGTGTAGACAGCCTGGCATCTTTCAGCTTGGTGCCTCCTCTCCTTTCTCTACAGCACACTCAAATCTACATGAATGCCTTCCTTAAAAAAGTAGAACACATGAATGGAATCGTTTTTGATTCTGATCAATCAGATTTCATAGGAAGAAATTGCTAGGAATAACTGTTATATTTCTTTCTCTTAAAAAAAAAATCACATACCTTGATCAGTATTAGGCATGGAGTCCAGAACATATTTTCAGACCAGAGTTTTAGAATTCACTTATAATGTTAAAGATCTTAAAGAAACTAATAGAAGTATAGCAAATTCACAACCAGGCAATTTTGGCTTCTGTCCTTACACAGAACACAGTTATCACCTTGACTACAACTTGAAGATCTGCATTCCACAGTAAATGTTATGACTTAGTTCAACATGATTTTGTGTCCCTAATAAGTATCATAATAAGATATATGCAGGAAAAAGAACACACAGGTGAGTGGGCAGTAAGTACCCATTCATGCATGCTTTTAGAGAATGATGAACTCTTTTATGTGATTCATCACTTACCGTATTGACTTATTTTTAGTTCCCCACTATTAAAAAATTAAACACTTTTAGGAGGATATTATAGTTTGTTGAATGAGCATAAATTAATGATGCACTGGTACGCATAGAACCTCTGGATAGCTCTCACTGATTTTACTGTGTGAAGCACTGAAATGCCTATAAGGGCTCTTGGTGTGAGGGGATCCTGACCCTCCTCATGTTTACAAACCCAATCTGCCCTTATTGGTGTCTTTCCTTTCTGGCTTAGATATAAATAGTTTAGATGTTGCACCATTCCTTGGGGATCCTCATGCCTAATGGTTACATCATTCCCTGGGGAAAGAAGGAAATGTATGTGCTTTGTGACCGCCATGCTCCATGTAGAGAAATCACCTCTTCCTTCAGGAAATATGCATCGATATCAAATATCCAAGGGGAATCTGAAAAACTTTGTGGTGCCCAGCATAGGAAATCCTTTCTTTTTTGCATTGCCAATGTCCTAATTAATATTTTCCTACTAATAGATGTATCTTTTTGAAGTTCATAGTTCACTTCATTCTACATGGTGATCAGTCAGAAACTGGCAGAATCTTAGCTGTACACACTATATTTTGCAGCTTTCTCAATTTTACCAGTAAGTTGGAAATATTGTTTTTTTCCCCTCCCTTCTGCTCATTGCAAATTTTTCAGAGGCTGAAAAAAATTTTGACTCTTATTTGTCTCTAGTATGGTAACACCAAAATTTGCATTGGAAGGCACAAACATTACATCATCTGAAGACATATGAGTAAAACTTACCAGCTCTTTCTTCTCTTCTGATACATACCATAAGCTTGGTGCAGGCAGCTATGTCTACATGCTCTGTAGTGGAACCGTAGCAAGATTACAGTAAGTACCTTGTCATTGGAAGTCATTTGAAGTTGGACACTTTAGTAATTTAGTGTGTGTTCTGCAGACATCAGGCAGCCAGTCATTTAAACCCCAAACTCCAGGCCCTTCTCATAGTTGGTACTCTATAGATCACCAATTCATTTCACCCAATCTCTTTAAAAAATATTTATTTATTTTGGAAAGAGAGGGAATGAGAGAGTGAGCAAGAGAATGAATTGGCATGCCAGGGCTTCTAGCCACTGCAATCAAACTCCAGACACATGCAATACCTTGTGCATCTACCTTTATGGGGGTACTAGGGAATTGAACCTGGGTCCTTAGCTTTTGCAGGCAAGCACATTAACTGCTGAGCCATTTCTCCAGACCCCATTCACCCAATCTTAACCCTAACTAGTAAACATTGTTATTTCATCTTTAGGATTGAAAATAATGCCAATTACTTGGCCCCACCGATCATTATAAAAAAATGCATGCCTGACTATCCAAGCTGATGTACAAGTTTGGTGGCAAAGGCATTTAATACTTTGGTCTGTATTCTCTCAGTTTAGCCTCCCCTTAAGTATCAGGCACTACCTCTTTCTGCAGATGTACAATTGATTCAGTGGTGTGGGCTCTGCATCATTGTTTGAAGTACTGCTGATTAAATTAGATGACCATCAGACCAGCTGAATAACTACAGAAGTAATGCTCAACATAGAAGCTTGTTAGAGGGTTACCTAATGATAGCAATATCACAAAGGTACAAAATTGGCTTTTTTGTTGTTTTGAGGTGGGGGTCTCACTCTAGCCCAGGCTGATCTGGAACACATTCTGTATCTCAGGCTGGACTTGAACCTGTAGTAATTTTCTCACAGCAATCCTCCTACCTCAGCCTGCCAAGTGAACGCTAGGATTTAAGGCATGTGCCACTAACACCAGCTAAATCTGGCTTTTGAATTGAAATATGCAGACTCTGCTGGTTGTGGTGGCAAATAGAAAGCTGCTAGAGTCTAAGGCAGAAAAATCAGGAGTTTGAGGCCAACCAGAGCTACATATTAAGATGTTGGGGAGATTGCTCAGTGGTTAAGGCCCAGCTTGAACTATGCAAACTCCTACAACACAATACAGAGTGCTGGAATCCACTAATCTGCTAATTTCTTAAACTAGTTTTAACAGAACATGCTTTTTGTCAAAAATTTTTTTTTATTTATTTGACAAAGAGAGAGAGAGAGAGAGAGAGAGAGAGAGAGAGAACGGGCATGCCGCTGCAAACAAATTCCAGATGCGTGCGCTGCCTTGTGCATCTGGCTAATGTGGGTCCTGGGGAATCAAACCTAGGTCCTTTGGCTTTGCAGGCAAACACCTTAACCGCCAAACCATCCCTTCATCCCCAGAGCATGCTTTTTCAAGGATTCTCCAGAAAGGAATGAAAATGTCTAAAAATACTTAGTTACATTTTTTTTTGTCATATCAAGAATTAATGTATAGTTAATTCTGAGGTCATACTGAAAAGGCTAGTTCTCCCCACCCCAAGGAATCTTATTCATCTTGGATGGGAGCCAATAGTTGCTGGTGAGAGGGAATTATGTTCTTGAGGGAAGTAGTCCCTTGCAATTTCCCCATATTCCAGCAAATACCTTCCTACCCTTGCTCATGCAAACAACCCTAATTAAATTCAGTTGGTCAAAAAAAATAAAATAGGATGGGGACTGATTGGAAAGAGGAAGGGTTTTAGTATGAGGGAACATGGGATAGGAGAGGATAACTGGGGAGGGGGATAAGATTGAAATACATTATTTATACATAAGAAAGTGTCAAAAATATTACCAAGAAACTTATTCACTGAAAATGACAAAACAGGGCTGGAGAGATGGCTTAGTGGCTAAGGCACTTGCCTGCCAAGCTAAAGTATCTCAGTTCAACTCTCCAGGACCCATGTAAACCAGATGCACAAGGGGAGCATGCATCTGGAGTTCGTTTGCAGTGTCTGGAGGCCCTGGCGTGGCCATTTTCTCTCTCTCTCTCTGCCTCTTTCTCTCAAATAAATAATTAAAATATATTTTTTAAAGTGACAAAACATTTAGGTATATTTATGAGCAATAATTTTGAAAAATATTACCAACAGGTGCTAGATGAAAATTTCAATGACCTAAACAGAAAATAATTGAACCAACTTGACATTAGTGGATGAAATATAATAGTCATACTTGATGCATTCTATAATACAACAAAACTAATTTCAATAATCTCAAGTGCTAACAGAAATATATAGTTTTCTTTTGATGTACATGCAAATTAGAGTAAATGTAATGGCAATTAAATTCTTAACACAATTTTTAACTTAAATGTCTATTAGAAAGGTGCTTTGGGGTATAACACAACAATAATTAAAATTTCTAAAATTCATGATATTAAAAATGAATACAATTTAAGTATGATATATGCATGTATGAAAATGAAATGTAATAAAGAAGACCATTATTTTATGTAATTAATGTATACTAATAAGAATTTTTAAAAGAATGTCAATATTACACTTTCTACTTCAATTCTGTTACACATTGTTTGGCTTAAATTAAAAGGAGATGGAAGATAGAAAGAACACATGCATGAAGGCATTCCTGCCACCAAGAAGCTTCTATTAGTTTATTTAGAATATCTTTCCTTTTTCTTCCTTAGTGAACGAGAGGAAAATGAAGCATTTGCATGCAGAGTGAGTGACTCTGAACTATAACTTTGGGTGGTTTGGATCAGACATCCCCTCTAAACTTATTTGCTTTGTGTACTTGGTCCCCTGCTACTGGCAGTTTGGGAGATGGAGCATTTCTGGAGGAGGGGGTTATTAGAGGTGGGCATAGATAGGTGTCCTATAGTCAGCTCCCCCTTGCTAGAATCCTGCTCACTCTCCTGTTACTGCTTTCCACCTGCTGTGGCAGAGGTGATGTCCAGCGTCTGCTCATGCCATGCTGTCACCTACCATCAGAAAGCTTCCCCCTTAGGATTGTAAGTCAGCTGGGCGTGGTGGCACACACCTTTATTTCCAGCACTCGGGAGGCAGAGGTAGGAGGATCACCATGAGTTCGAGGCCACCCTGAGACTACATAGTGAATTCCTGGTCTGCCTGGACTAGAGTGAAACCCTACCTTGAAGAAAAAAAAAAGATTGTAAGTCAAAATAAAACCTTTTCATCTGCTGCTTTTGGTCAGGTGCTTTGTCCCAGCAATGACCAAATAACTGCAACAAACCTGGTGATGCACAACTGTGGAGCTACTTTATAATGAAAACAATAAACAGGGTGTTCAAAACACCAGCCAGACAGCCTGAAATTCTGTCAGTGGTGCTTACTGAAGCTCACCTCAGTGTAAATATCTGTATACAAGACCTTGAAGACATTGTGCATTGAGCAATGATAAAGATACTGTATAATCCACTAGGATACGGGGTAGGAGGAAAGTGCTTTTAGATTATAAAAGCAATGATTACCACAAGGAAATAGAAGTGAGTGCTGAATTTAAAAGACCATCAGAGAACAAATAAATTATATATACACATATTATATGTAATATTACCACCCTACCCACCCTCAGCAGAAGTTAAAATCCCACAGAAAGTATTCCAAGGGGAAAAGAAAATCTCACAGATGAAAAAGCATTGATACAAAGCACTTATGGTGTGCACTTTGCAAAATGTTCTGCAAATTAGAAAAAGAAACAGATTCATTGTGAAAATGCATTATCTCTAGAGTACACAGTGTCCAGAGCTTCTGCTGCTTCTTTCATCAGAATCAATGTGAGGATTGCATTAGGAAGGACTGTGCAGTTTATAAGAGGAGCAAAAAGCTAGGGAACTAGTGTCAAGCCAAGAAACAAATGGTAGTGTCAATAATCTTCATTTCCAAGAAGAAGGCTTAGTGAAAATCACAATGTACCATCCTTTTCCTTTAGCTAACACCCCCCCTCCCCCACACATACACACACTTAAAATTTCCAGCGTCTTGTGGCTTGTGGGGGAGTGTTTTTCCTACAAATGATACTCTACAAAATGCTGTTCAATAGCTGCTATTGAAATGTGGCTTGTGCAAAAACTAGTTATACTTTTCCTGAGGCAAAAATATCCATCTACGTGCCAGTTAATTGTGTGGTACCTCATAATTTTATTTCATATGCACTCATATCAACAAGTCCAGCACCCAGCCGTGAGTCTCTCCTTTTTGTGACTGAATACATGTAATGAGAATGTGATTACTGTGGGAAGTCTTTTGTAGGAGCCATGGAAGTTGGAAAGGGACTGCACCATTATGCATCTTTCTTAGGAGATTCTAGTGTGCACCACACTCACCCTCCTGAGCCATAATTGGAAGCCTTTCTCCTCCCTGCTTTATTTTACATGTATGTGTGTGTGTGGTGTGTATGTTTGTATTTATATGCATGTGGGTGTGCATTTGGAGGCCAGATGACAACCTCAGGTATCATCCTCAGGTGCCATCCATCTTTTTATTTGTGGGGACAGTGTCTCTTACCGACCTTAAGCTCATCCATTAGGTTACATTGGCTAGCCAGAGAGTTCCATGGATCCTCCTGTCGCTGCCTCCCTAGTGATGGTTACACATGTCTACTACCCAGCCTGGCACTTATCTGGGTACTGGGGATCTGAATGCAGGTCCTCATGTTTGCAAGGCAAGCACTTTGTTCACTGAGCTACCTCCCTAGCCTACTTCCTCCTTTTAGGAATCACCTTTAGTCCTAGCAGTTATGAACTCATTCCCCCTTTCTTTTTTTTTTCTTTTATTTTTTAGTTTTTAGGGTAAGGTCTTGCTCTAGACAGGCTGACCTGAAATTCACTATGTAGTGTCAGGGTGGCCTCGAACTCATGGCGATCCTCTACCTCTGCCTCCCGAGTGCTAGGATTAAAGGTGTGTGCCACCCCGCCTGGCTCCTTCTCCTTTCAGGAAGCTGTGATCTTGGAACAAGGACAGAGAGGTTGGTGTTTTCTGCATGCTCACCTTCCACAGTTTGGTGCACCAAGAACATTCATTATTCACATTTGAAGAATTTGAACTTTTCTTTTTTTGACAGCAACCAGCACCTTGGTTGTGATCAGTGGCATAAAAAGGATGTCTGGAACAAAGTGTCCAAATAGGCCAGGGGATAGAACGAAGTTTCATTTTGGCTTATTTGCTCAGTAATCCTATCCAAAGCTAATGAGCCTGAGATCAAAGCAGTATGTCACTAGTAATATTGATGGCAGCTTCAAGTCTAAATAAATTTCCTGGACCTTTCACTCAGCTATTTAGCTGTCAAGAAAATGGAAGGAAGAGGTCAGGCCTGGTTTGGGCTGTGGCTACATTCTCCAGCACCGGAAACAATGGCCTCAGTAACTGCACCAGTCTGCATAAATAACCATATGACAGAATAATGCTCTTCTAGGAAGGTAGCCTCTCCTCGCAGTGGGCACCATGTGAAGCCCCTCTCTCTGTAGGGTCAGAAAAGTTCATCTGAAGATACCAGGAGTGTTGGCTGCTGATGGCTCAAAGTCAAACTCTTTCTAGGCATTGTGGCCTGAGCTCACAGTCCCTCATGGGAGAGGGAAGGAGCAGACAGTCTGCTGACGGTGCAGGGCTAGCACAGGGGATAGCAAGTAAGGAGCTGGCCTGGGCTGCTAAATGCTCAAATTAATCTTAATTATTACAATAAAACTCTAATGTAATAATTTCAAAAGTCAAAAGTGCAAAGGTTCTGTGATGATCAAAATGTCTCTCTTAAATACAGATGCCACTAGTACAATTGGGTTTTCCTTTTGACAGACCCCAGTATGTCTCCCTATAACACTCTTAAAATTTAAAAATTCTCACACTTCATGTCTGGAAGTCAGTAATCCAAAGTAATTCTCCCTACCCTCTGATTCTTACATTCTTTCTGCTCCCTATTCTGCAGTGTTCCCTGAGACTTGGAGGAGGTGACACCTTAATTTTAGCTCTATGAAACACTGGTGTCCCGAAATGTAAGAAAACAAATTTGTATTGTGGGTGTCCATCCATTTTTTAAAAATATATTTTATATACTTATTTGAGAAAGAGAGAGAGAGAGGAAGGAGAGAGAGAAAAGAGGGAGGAAGGGAAGGAGGGGGAGAGAATAGGTGCAACAGGGCCTCCAGTTGCTGCAAACGAACTCCAGACATATGTGCTATCTTATGCATCTGGCTTAAATGGGTCTTGGGGAATTAAACCTGGGTCTTTGGCTTTACAGGCCAGTGCCTTAACAGCTAAGCCATGTCTCCAGCCCTGCAATAATTTCTTACAGCAACCAATTTGGGCACATGAGGGTGGCGTTTTTATTCTGGCATCAAGGCATCTGACTCATGTCACTCAGAGTTGAACCCTAACTTAATGGAGAACCCTAATTTAAGAAGAACCAGCAGAGGAATTTAGCAAAGATTTCTCAGTCGTATTGCATTAAGCATCTTTGAGAGCTTGGAGAAGTGGAAGGATTGATGATCAGTACTGGTACCAGATGGTCATGTTCTCCTAATGACAGATGGAAGTCTAGGAGAGGTAGGGCATTGGCATGAAAGCAGGACAGCAATGATTGCTATTGCAAGGCCAGTGCGACCCAGGGACTCTCTATACAAGCACATTTCTACTTCTCTCATTTTTCAGAAATATTTGTTTTGACTCTTCAGTAATATGGTTCTGATCTTTTCAATAGTATTTTCCAAGCATTTTTCACTTGTCTGATGTTTCAGTAATATTTTTCAGTAATATCTTTAGTATTCAATAATATTTAGCATGCGTTGGTGGAAGACAAACATTCCTATTATTTTTAATGTGGACTGCGAGTTCTATTTTTCTTCTCTTTCCTTGTTGCATTGGAAGATGTCATCATTTCAGATTCTTGCCTTTCAGCAGCAACAGACTTCTTAAATTCTTGTAAATTTGACATTTGGGTCTAATCGGCCATCAGGGGTTATTATACACAAACTGAATGCTGGATCTTTTTGCACTATTATTAGGAAAAGAATGAAATGCTTTGTCTAGCGGACAGGAGAAGAGAATCTGGAGCAGCAATAAAATATCTTCAACAGAAACTGTAGACTCTGCCTTCACTCTAAGCAAGGAAGGGGGTTCTTCACTGTAAAAGATGAAGAGAGAGGAGTGTCTGAGTATGATGTGGAAAGGTGGGAAGGGAAGTGATTATAGGTGAATGGACAGGACCCAGAGCTACCTTGCCATGATATTCTTGCTCCATATATGTGACAAAAAGATAAAGATGTACAACAGAGTCAACATCAGACACCAGGCTATATCCACAGAAGCATCTCTTGCCCCTGGGGCTCAGCCATCTGCACGTACCTTCTGCTTCATTCCATCTGTGGGTGCTGACTCTCCTGAAGGAGTGATGCTCACTCTCTCCTTAAATTTTCATTCCTGAGCCAGGTGTGGCGGCACATAGCTTTCATCTCAGCACTCAGGAGGATGGCTGTGAGTTTGGGGCCAGCTTGAGACTACATAATGAATTCCAGGTCAGCCTGGGCTAGAGTGAGACCCTACCTCCAAAAACAAAACTAGAAACCATTCTTGCTTGACTAATGCTCACCTCATATGGCTCTAGGACATACATGTGTATGAGCCCTCCACATGACAGCATTATTCTAGACACATCGTGAGAGGCATAAAGAAATTCTTGGACTAGATGGAACCACTTTGATTCACTCTAAGCCTGTTCCTGTCTTTCAAACAGTTGGTTCTGGGTTCACTTCTACCTGTCGATGATAAGAACCATAGCACAGAAGAGGGGATATAAAGTTCAATATGTCATTGTAGTGTCCACATGCAGAAACACAGATCTTTATGACGGCTTCTTTGATTTGGAAAGTGGAAAGCCCAATCAGATATCCAGTTAGGGTCCTCTCAGCAGACACCCAGTAGATGACAGATAAGAAGAAAAGAAATTGGTTTTCTTCTGAAAACCAGCCCAGAAGGCTGAGACAGGAGGATCACATGCTTCAGGCCAGCCTGGGCTAAGGGGCGCCTGTCTCAAAAACAAAACAATGAAAAATAATTACTCTGGATTAGCAGTTTTTCCATGAAAGTTAAACATTTTCTTTATTTTTGGTTAGATTTGTTTTATATAAGTGATCAGCTAGGCCTGGGCACCCCTTCAAAAATACCCAGTTTAGACCTATTGAGGGAGGGGCAAAAGAATTAGATGGGGTCATCACTGATGCCTTGCACCTTTCTACCTAGCAACTTTCAGGTCTGTGGAGGTGAACCTAGCTGAATCGTTTTACCTGGTGAGCTTGCTCCTGGCCACAGTGGCAGGGACTAGGGACCAAAAGTCCACTCCTTATGTGCATGAGCATGCCAATTACAGAATTAAAAGGAAGAAAAAAGTACAAGATCCATGCAAGTGAAAGAAGGAGGTAGAGAAAACTCCTAGTGAGAGCAGGAACCTGCCCCTTCCACCCCCAGCAGGGCATGTGGCTTTTATTGAGTGAGAAGCAACCTTCCGCTCATGTGTCCTGATTGGTCAGTTTAAACAAGGATGAAGGTGCTATTCCATCAAAAGTGCTTGCCCGTTGGAAAATTTACCAACACAAAGAACGAGGAAGTAAGTATCCCTTTCTGTCATCTTGGGGCACACAGGTAAAAGAAAAACCTAGGCGCTCCTTCCCCTACCTATTCCTCTAGCAAAGGAAATTAATTACTTAACTCCTTCACTTCCAACACAGAAGTAGTGAAGTGTGTGTGAGCACCAGAGAAGGGCGCGCTGCCACCTGTGAGGGTCCTTGGCACAGTGCTTGGTACTGAAGAAGATTTTACTGAATATTTGTTGAATGACCTTGGTTTATAAATTGATGGACAGATAGATGAATGAATCCACACATGCAGAATATGTCAGAATAAAAAAAAAGGTATAGTGATTTGTTCTCATTCTAGTTCCTGGTTACCTTCTTCTTTTAGCTTTTATGCTGAGCTAAGTAGGCTCCATGAGATCCTGGCATCATCATATATACTCAAAGTCATCTTATATTGATTTCTGTTATTTTCAAGTTATAGAACAATCACATAAAAATATTCTCTTGTCTAGGAGACCTTGGAGTCTACTATGACAAATTGTGAAAAAAATTCATAAATCTGTAAAACTCATTCTGTTTCTTTGTGTGTGCATTTCTACATGTGTGAATGTGGCTATTTTTGTGCATATCAATGTGTGTTCTGTTGCTCTAACAAAATACCAGAGGATGGGCATTCATCTTAGTGTTGGAAGCTGGTAATCAAGATTGAGCAGTACCATTGATCTGGCCCCTAGGGACGCCCTCATAGTTCAATACATAATAGTCACGTGAGAAGGCTAGATCACACAGTGAGGCAGGAATCCAGAGACCAGGAATGGGGCCAGTCTTGATCATTTTATAACACTTTATTCTTTGGGCCACTTACTGGAGTCCCAGGAGAGATACCTTGGGGGCAATAATCTTCATAGGGCAATAATCTCAGTGGTCTGGGCACCTTTCTCTTAGCTCCACTTTCTCTTTGTACATTTAAAAGCTTATTTTTTTTTTAATTAGCTCACAATGTCATGGGTTTCCTTATGGCATTTTCATATATACTTTGTGTTAGTTGATTCTCTCCACCTGCCTCTCTCTCTATCCTGCTGTCCCCACTGTTCCCTTCCACCATTCTGTAATACCACTACACTGGAGGATAAACTTCCAGCATATGACTCCTTGGGGAGTCATCTACAATAATGTCTGTCTGTCTATTATCTATCTATGTGTCTATCATCTATGATATATATGTATATATACATACATATATAAAAATGAATTGGGTCAATTCATCTTTGTCCCTGAGCCCATTACTTATGCGTAAAATGAAGGTGGCTAGATTCAGTGATCTGAATGTTCATAAGCATATGAGTCCCAGGACTTACACCAGTACTCGTGAGTAAACATCAGAAGATACAGTGCTGCCAGAAATCCATGCCCAAGAAAAGCATTTTGGAAATTCATGAAAGTTTCTGACAATGGTTGGGCAACACCGTTGGGAACTACATAAGGAAATGGTAGTTCATTATTTTAACTATTTCCACAGAGGCCAGGTATCCAGCTATATGAAAATGTTGATGGTAGTGCTGGTAAGACTAGTTTGGGTAGAGAAGCAAAATTTAGCTGAAAACTAGAAGTAAGAATTTTCCCTTTGAACTGGCTTACAAGATGTGTCATGTTAGAATGTGTAAACATGAATGAGGACACGCCAAACTGAGGTCTGAGAAAGGTGAACAATCTGTAGTCATGATCCCACCCTTAGATGTGTTGGGGTCCCCCCCTAGGGTCAGCCCAAGAGGGACGGCAGGGTCTCTGCCGAGTTGGGGTTGAGAGGCACGGAGTCACGACACAGACTCCGGGAGTTGGATGGAAGCAGCAGAGGGCGAGCTGCCACAAACTCATGTATTGAGGAAGTACACAGAGTTTTAAGGGACTTGACTGGCCAATCATTGTATGGGGTGGTCCCCTTTTTGTGACCAATGACAGCCTGTCTCCAGACAGATCATCTTGTACCAGGTTTCTCGCAAGCATAGGACTGTAGCTGTTGTCACGCCAGGCCTGTGCAGAACGCCATGTTCACAGAAGCCACTTCCTGGTTTCTCTGCCATGCCATCTGGCTAGGGCCAGGCCTGCATTGTGCCATACATGGATGAACCCTTTTGGCTGGGGTCTTAATATCACTCCCACATCAGGCACGAGGCAGGGCCTTTCTCACCTGTTCAGTGCACACTGAGTGATTGAGTCAGCCCAGGCCATGATAGCCCCTAAGTGTTGATTCAGAGACCTTGCCCCAAATCATACCACTAAGAAGAGGTAGAAGATGAAAACCCATGTTGTCGGATTCCAAAGCCCACTATGCTGTATGACCTTTCTCTTCTCGCCCATGATTAGAGTTGAGTGAGAAGACCACAAAGCGTGCTGCTTGACATTGTAGTGTTAGAAGACCCTCCATCGATGCCATATTGATCAGAATCATAATGCTCTCTTGCATTGCATTTTCTGCTTACAAAATAAGAATGGAGGATTAGAAATGTTTTTTAAAATTGTACATAATTATTTTCACAATGTGGATTTCTAGCTGTTCCTTTCTGTCTGTTTTCAGTGATGTCTGCAAAGGCAGCACATAGTCTCTAGATCTCTCAAGTGATGTGGCTCCTACTGGCATATATGGTTCTCTCTCTTCTATATGCCTGAGGTAGGGCACTTCTGCTGCCCACTGAAGTTCAGTTCTAAAATGTAACAGCTTTGAGGAAACAGCAGAGGGGTTCATTATTTTTCAAGTGAGTGTGGAGAAAAGGAAATGGAACAGGTTCTTCCCAGATGCCTGACTTCTAGTTAGCATGCTGTTTGGGTCCCCTGGCTGAACATATTTTAGCCATCCTGTGCCTAAGGAGAAAAACACCACTCCTGGCTCACGTCGCTATGGAAACTGATACTCAGCAGGCAGTTGCTATTTCATTTAACATAACTGGCTTTTAGAACTTGAGGGAAAAGTGTGCTTTCATGGAAGAGAGAGGGGAAGATGAGTGGTTTAATTAATGTATCTCAATTTAATGTAAAGATACAGGTCACTTCCACTGTTTGACCATATCGTGCCGAGATCCATTTTATATCTGTATCAGATCTAAGGCATCAAAGGATGGAATCTTTCTCTCATCATGTGGGAAGTGCACAAAGTTGGCGGGAGAGGAGAAACGGGTTGCATTGGGCCCTTTGCGAAGGGTTTTTCACTGTATAAAACCATCTCAGCTTGAGTGTATACAGAAGAATTGCTTTCTCTTCTCTCATCCACAAAGGAGGCCTGAGAGATGAGTTGCTAGGCAACCTCACACTGAAGTCTGGGGTGCTTTGAAATTAACATAGCTGACCTCCCCATCATCTCTGTAGCTCTGCTATTCAAAACCATTTTATGAGGCTGCAGGACTCAAGAAAAGTACATATAAAATGTTAAAACAAAAATAAAGAATAGAGGGAATAAATCTTTTTCAAGTAAAGACCAGGATTCACTCAATGAAAACAAGCCACAGTTGGAAAGGGAAGGCTGAAGGGAAAAGAAGCTCTAGTTCCTATAAATCTGAAGCTCATGTTTAAAAAAGATAGGAAGAAAACATTTCTTCACTATTCTTTTAGAGATGTTTGTAACTGCTATGTAAACTATCACAGCAGAGTCTGCAAATACTTCAGATCAAACAAAAGGCACATCAGTTTAGAACAATCTTGCTCCACTACACATTTTTTAAATATATTTTTTATTTATTTGAAAGAGATAAAGAGGCAAAGAGAGAGAGAGAGACACAAATAGAGAAAGAATGTGTGTGCCAGAACTTCCAGCTACTGCATATGAACTCCAGATGCATGTACCACGTTAGTGTATCTGGCTTATGTGGGTACTGAGGAATCGAACCTGGGTCCTTAGGCTTCTAAGGCAAGTGCTTTGAATGCTAAGTCAGCTTCCATCCCCTGCTTCTTTTTTTGACTTGTTTCCTCCCCACAGATGAGGTGGGGATGGGTGTACTTACCCAACCTAGGCTCTTGATGCTGCCATGTCCACTGCACATTTTTAACAAAAATGCTCAACTCTCATTCTTAATCATATGGTGGATTTAAATTTTTTTTAATTTTTTGTTTTTTTGAGGTAGGGTCTCACTCTAGTCCAGGCTGACCTAGAATTCAGTATGTAGTCTCATAGTGGCTTTGAACTCACAGAGATCCTCCCTCCTACCTCTGTCTTCCAAGTACTGGGATTAAAGGAGTGCACCACCACACCTGGATCACAAGGTGATTTATTTCAGCTCCTGTCTCCTGCTCTCCTTCCTGTCAGTACATCATTAATATGACACTGGTAGGTGTGGGAAGAAATAGCATTTATTTTGTAAGAAGAGGAATATTTGGAAGGAGAGGGCAAAGCTGGTTTACGGAACACAACATTGTCTCTTATCAACAATAAATCCTTCAGTGTGGTTTTTAAAATACTTCACACCACTGGGAATGGTTATGGTGACATTTTAAGATAGGCTGAATTGACCAACACTGAAAATCAACCAATGTTGTTAGTAATGAGGGGGCGCTGCAAACAAATCTTGAACACTGATTTCTTTTGCAGGTTTACTTTTTGGTTATGGGTGTTTGAGTGAAGCAATTCCACAACTATTTTACTGGATTAATGCCAAAATCAACAAGTATATTGTGGTTGTTAGGATCTAGAGTTTCACTATGAAGAAGGGTCAATGCAAGTAAAAACTGGAGTCAAAAGCAAGCAAGTACACTGTGGGGATGAATTGGAATTGTGAAGAATTCATGAGACTTTATGATGCCTAAAGTATGCATATATATGTGCAAGCATGGGCATGTGTCTGAGACATATAGGTGTGTGCAAATATGCATATGCACATGTGTATATTATGAACAAATATGTACATGCATGTACTTTCTATCTTCTGAAAGGGCCTAGAATAATTCATACTCTGGTAGCAATGAGAAGATTTAGCATTCATATCATGATCTCTCATACCATTCTCAGGACTCCTTGGAGAATGATCTGCTGCTTTCAGGGTTGGGCAGTGTAATTAGAAGTTGAATCTGGGCTAACTTCATATGCTGGAAAGTAACATAGTGCTCAATAAGATGAGTGATGGGGCCATGGTAAAGGACACAGGAACCAGCTTGAAGCTGTTTCAGCAGGCCAAATCTAAGGCCACTGGAGCATCAAAATAATTCAGGACATTAACAAAGTATTAAGCATTGAAGAAAAAGGAGGAATTAATGAGCCTATGTGATATTAAATAATACAAAAAATTTTAAAGTAGAATCAACAGTCAATATGCAAGGGGAAGTTTATTGTTTAGGTGAATTGGTGAGTGCTAGCTGCTGTGTAGTGGAGAAAATGCTAACAGCATACAACCCTTTCTAAGCAGCATAGCAATGCACCATCAAGCAAGAATATCTAAATCGAGTGCAATTTTTGAAGAGTACAATGTGATAGTTTATATTGATTATCATCTTGACAGGATGTGGAATCACCTATAAGGGATTACCTTGATTAGGATAACTAAAGTGAAAAGACCTACGTTAACTGTGGGTGGCACCCATCTGTGGGCTGGAGTCCTGGACTGAATAAAAAGGAGAAGGCTGGTTGAATACCAGCATTCATGACTCTCCCTTTCCCCACTGTGGACTGAATGTGACCAGTTGCTTCCAGCTCCTGCTCTCACACCTCCTCTGCCATAGCAGACTATAGCATGGAACTTTAAAGCTGAGATAAAGCTTTCTCCCTAAAACTGATTTTTTTTGTTAGATATTTTGTCATAGCAATGAGGAGGTAACTAATAGAAGTAGGGTATTCCTATGATGGAAAAAAAGTATCTCTTTAAAGATTTATTATTAGTTGCAAGAGAATCGTTAAAGTATACAATGGAGGAATTTGCATCAGAAATCAAAATGGATTCACCAATAAGGGGAGACAGACATGTTTCAAGTTGAATCCCTGAGAACATATCACTTACACAGTGCTATGGAATGCTTATTAGCTCAGATTGATTCATGAGGAAATATCAGACAAATTCAAAGAAGAAATATTCTGCCAAGGTTCAGGGTGCTGTGGAGGACTGTATTCTTCTAGACTATACATGCAAAAGACAGAGCAAGGCTGTGGCAACACTGAAGATTGAACAATAGAAGGATATGACAAGTAAATGCAATCTCTGATCCAAGAGTGACTCTGACTGGAGAAGGAAAGGACACTATTGGTTCAATCAGCAGTAAGTGATGGTAGATTAACATGTTATGTCATGTCCGTGCTAAACTTCCTAAGGTTGATAACTGCCTTTCAATGACATAGGAGTCTTATTTATAGTTTCAGGAAATATATACCACTGAAGTATTTAAGGAAATAGGGATGTGTAGTATATAACTTATTCTCAGAATATTTAGGAAAAAAACATGTTTGTGTGGGTGCATATAAATGTGTATATCAAAATGTGTATACAAATAGGAAGATAAAATACAAGCAGTACTCTAATATGTATCTGAATAAATGTGTATTTTGGTATATTAGCACTCTGCATGCTTTATTCATGCAACTTTGTAAGTTTGAAATATTTTCACAATGAAAAGTTTTTATAAACCAAAATTTATTTTTTCTTTATGGGAGAAAATCATTTTATTGGAATAAGAATGGGCATTTGACTTTTAAGAAATCTATAGGTACTAGGGAGATAGCTCAGCAGTTAGTCAAGGTGCTTGCTTGGGAAGCCCACTAGTCTAGGTTCAATTCCCCAGTATGCATATAAGCTATATGTACAGTGGTACACACATGTGGAGTTTGTTTGCAGTGCCAGGAGCTCTTGACATGCCCATACTCAGTTACTCACTCACTTGCTCTCCTTGTAAATA
Source organism: Orientallactaga sibirica (assembly GCA_036365145.1). NCBI lineage: Eukaryota > Metazoa > Chordata > Mammalia > Rodentia > Dipodidae > Orientallactaga > Orientallactaga sibirica. The sequence goes on along the minus strand of JAEOAD010000004.1, from coordinate 51,222,081 downwards.
AATAAATTTTTAAAGGAAATCTATAAAGACAGTAATAGCCAACACATACAACAAGATAATGCACTTTATAAGAGGCTTTAGATTTATGTGTTGAACACAGAGAAGCAACATTCTTCTTCGTCTCTTTGTGTGGCATGAACTTGCTCATTTCATATTTGCTCTTGGGTTTTCTCAGTGTCCTGGACTTTGCCCTACCCCCGTGATCCCTGCCAAACTATCTGCTGCAATTTGTGACTTCAGACTTCTTGGGAAATAGGAGTGGAAAGTTTCAAGAAACTCTGTAACAGAGAGTTGTTTTCATATATTGATTAGGTTGACTTTGATTATATAACATGCATTGATGAAATGTTTAGTATTCTCATGCATTGTTGCTCTTGAAGGCAAGTAAGCTTAGTGAGTATCCCAATGAAAGTGGAATCTCAGTGTGAATCAGGACCTGTCACCCTACCCCATTACAGGGGTGGAGACTAACGAATGCTCCATAGTGCTGTTTTTTTAGGCTCTGACATCATTTACCCATTAAAAATACAACTGGGCTGCCTTGGACGGAAACGGAAGCAGTAATTACCTTCTTAAAATATCCTTGTGTTTTCTTAAAAACAGAGTTTCCTTACATTGCCAAAAGAATTTGTTTGAAGATAAAAATAATGCACACACTATTTGAACACAGTCTAGTTTAAAGATTGCCATCTATTCTAAGGTTATACCCCTCGGAAGGAAGGAATTTGGAACCTGCTCATTACTCAGCTTTCCTCATTTATGGGATCAAATTGCTTTTATGGGCACTGTGCCAGGTTCCCTGATGAGCACTGTAAGGCAGACTGTAAAGTGAAGCATTTTTCTTAAAAACATCTGGTTCTTTGGAATACTGGAAGGTGAATAGCACATTCATAACTATGATTTATCATATTACAGTGACTCCCTCCCCCCAAATACCTGCTAGGCAGACTTGCAGCCACCACAACCAGGAACCTGGAAATAAGTGCAAAAATCCTTCAAGTCCAAGATTCCACGTTTATACAGGACAGGAGTACTGCCCTTTGGCCAAAGTCCACGCCATTCATTATAAACTAATTAGCACAGGACTCCTGGGGCCACCTGTGTAGTGTCTAGTTCTGAAGATGTGTTCATTCACTCATGTTACAAAACTCATGCATCCCATGGAACTCATTTTTATAAGGGTGCTCTGGATCCCACGGTTTCCCTCTTCAGATTTCTCCATCTTCTCTTTCCTGTACCTTCAGTATTTACTGGTCTCTCTCCATAAATATTTCAAGACACTCGCGTAGCTCTTAACGCAGAAAACAAGCAAGCAAATAAAAAAAACGACTCTTACTCCTCTGCACTTTATCATTTAAAGACATTCCTACTGTCTCTAGTCCCTCACCTTCTGTTCTTGGGCTGTCATGAACCTTCCAGAAAGCTTTGTGCAAATTTGAGAAGGGAGTCCTCAGTCTAGGAGGAGACACAGTGACATGCTGCCCCATGCAGTCTCCACCCCGCACAGCCACATGATGAGACCCTATAGGACTTCAGTTGTTTCTGGTGTTCCCATTTATTAAACTTGGTAGCATCATCATTAAGACTCCATCACTGCACGAGTGAAGCACAAAATGCCTAGCTGGCTCACACTGCTTTCTGCCATCGCCTACTTGTGCTCTTTGATCCTTTTGCCAAGACATAGTTTGTGTGTTTCAACAGGTCATTGGTTCTGTTACTTCTGGGGTTACTGGGTCACTGTCCTTTCTGGAAGTCTTTTTCCTTTCTTCTACCTCCTGATTTCTGGCAGTATAATCAGATAACATCTTATAGGAACAATTAGACAACGTGTTAAGAGTTGAATGTCAACTTTGTTTAGTTTTTCTTCTACTCATCTTTGCTCACCAAAGTTGCTTTAAACAGTCAGCCTAAAGGAAATTTGTGAAGGCTGTCTAAAAATGCAAACAAAATAAAACTTTCTTTATTTTTTATGTTTAATTTTTAAAATTTATTCATTTGAGAGAGCACGAGAGAGAAAAAGGAACAGAGAGAGAGAGAGAGAGAGAGAGAGAGAGAGAGAATGGGCATGCCAGGGCCTCCAGCCACTGTAAAACGAACTCCAGGCATATGCACCACTTTGTGCATCTGGCCTATGTGGGTCATGGGGAATTGAACCTGGGTCCATTGGCTTTGCAGGCAAACACCTTAACTGCTAAGCCATCTCTCCAGAATTTTTAAAAAATTTAATGTAAAATATATGCTCATTGCACTTAACTTTTTCATAAACAATAAAAATCCCAGGGCCGGAGAAATGGCTTAGCAGTTAAGGTGTTTGCCTGCAAAGCCAAAGGATCCGGTTCAATTCTTCAGGACCCATGTAAGCCAGATGCCCAAGGGGCACATGTATCTGGAGTTTGTTTGCAGTGGCTGGAGGCCCTGGCATGTCCATTCTCTCTCTGCTTCTTTCTCTCTCAAATAAATAAATAAATAAAAATATATTTTAAAAAATTCTATAATACAGGCCAAATTTATAATTGGTCTGTATTCATTTAGTTTTGTATGAGGTATGTTTATTATGCATGACTATATTTTTGGCAAATTGATATATTACTTCCAATATCTTTTCACCTATCTTTTAAGATGGGAAGAGACCTTATCTTAAAAAATATATTTTATTTATTTATTTATTTATTTGAAAGAGAGGGAGAGGCAGACAGAGAGAGAGAGAGAGAGAGAGAGAGAGAGAGAGAGAGAATGAATGCACCAGGGCCTCTAGCCACTGCAAATGAACTCCAGATGCATGAACCCCCTTGTGCATCTGGCTTACGTGGGTCCTGGAGAATCTAACTGGGATCCTTTGGCTTTGCAGGCAAATGTCTGGACTGCTCAGCCATCTCTCCAGCCCTAGGAAGAGATCTTTGAAATATGTTTAATAAATATTTGAAAATAGTTTCTGATAGATACATAGTATTCATTATTGAATAAATCTCACTGTATTTGGCATTTCTTTTTCTTTGGAGGTTTCAGTGACAACTAAAAACAACAATAACAACAACAACAAAATAAAAACACAAAGCTAAAACAAATATATGGAAAGAAAAGAAAAACGATGTTACCATTTTCCCACTTCCTTTAAGTGGGTCACTTGGTCATGGGACAGGAATTCTTTTACTTTCCTTTACTACTTGACTCATACAAGCTTATGGCCACCAACTCCTACAAGTGCCACTTCAGAGCAGTCGAGTTCCAAATTTCACACGGGTAGGATTTTGGGCATGTTCCCTAGTTCAACTGTTAGTCACAGGGTAGTAATGAAGGAGGATAGGAGGAAGCCAGCTTTTCTTTAAAGACAGTTTCAGTTAGAGATTGAGGCCCAAAGAGAACCAGGAGATGCCACCCCACATGCCACCTCTTCCTGGCACAAGAACAACTCTTTGCAGGAATGGAACTCATGTGTGATAGAGACTGAATGACAGCACCCCCTGCTGCCCACAGTGTAGCATGCTATCTAAATGCAACTGCCCAGGTGGGCTGGCCCTGGGGTCTGCCCTCCAAATCTACACACCAGTCAGGTCTTCCTCTTGCACACCTGAATCTGATGCTATAAAGGCTGTGGTCTTCTGGACCCTCCTTCTCTGTGTGTGATTTTCTCTGGATTCCCTCTCATTTCTGCTCCAACACATATAAATGTGGCCTCTAACCTCACCCAGCCTGCCCCAGTGGGCATGGAAGAGATAGCATTGTTTCTTGATCTGAACTCTTCTGCTTGCCTGTTTTATAGAGTAATTTCCCACTTTGATTACTTGTATGATTTTTCTCTGACCTCCAAATATACCAAGTGCTTACTTCCCGTACACTCCAGATCTACTACGTGGGTGCTCTCACCAACTTTAGGCTTGCTGCCTGTGTAATTTCTTCAAACTCGGGGTAACCATGGATGTAACCCTCTTTGTTACTCATTTCTCCTCTGAATCTCCTGGTCTCTGCTTATATATCTGCCCTCTCATTTTACCTTGAACCTCACTATTTTTTAATATATATTCTATTAGTTATGTATATAGTATATATATAGCCATGATGCTACCATTGTTAGCCTTCTCCCTGTCCTCCCCCCATGGGTAATGTGTGTCTTGCCTTTAGGGGTAGCCATCAGTTATGTGGGAGAGGTAATGACTCTGTGTATAATGACACATCTCATGGCTCTAACAATCTTTCCTCCCCCTCTTCTGCGAATTTCCTTGAGCCATGTTGGGTTCATTTTAGGTCTATTTCAGTGACGAGGTTTTTGTGAGTCTCTGTGTCTCTGGATATCTGATTTGGCAGGAGTTGAGAGTTCTTTGTGTCTGTCTCCTTCGCCCTTGTGCTAGTACCAGGTTCACTGATAAAGCAGCACTCTTGCTCATTTCCCCATAACTCTATGGCTTCAGCTGGTGCCCTGTTGAGGTGCAATGGGCTGATTCTCTACCCAGGATATGCGTCCATCTGAAAGAGAGAAGCAGATTCTCCAACCGAGAGTGAGGTCAGTGCAAGATACATGGATAACCATTATTATTTTAGAGAGAATTTAATAGGTGTAGGTCCTCTTTTATACCACTATTGGTGGGAGCTTGATATAGGAGAGCAGGCTCGTTTTTGGATATGGTTCTGTCTTGTTTACTGTTTCCAGGTATGGGTTCCATTCCACTGAGTTGATCCGTTAGCCAAATTTAGAGCAGTTGGTAACCCACCATGGCTGTGTGCCACTACTGCACTTCTGTGAGCATCATGTGAGGTTGTTTGCTGCTGAATAGCTAAGACCATGAGTTGCTTAGATAGATGTTGGTCATTTTCCCCCAGTCACTTATGTAGCACCTTCTGGCACTAGACAAGCTAACTGTCTGGGGACTGACTCTCTTCCAGATTCCAGCCAGGTCTCTCCATGTTCTGTCCTAACAGCATATGGTGTCTTCAGCAGTAGGGTCTTACCATTAACCTTTGGTGGGTCATCAAGTACTCTGACAGAAATCTGTCTTCTTTTGGGAAACCTTGTATGTCTCACTGATCAACAGCTCATTGTGGATGTTAACCACATGCTGGTATTGGGAGTTACAGGTCAGTGCCAAGGGAAGAGAAGGATGAAAAAGTATAGGTAATATGAAAGAGAAAGAGAGAAGAGAGAGAAGAGGGAGTTATATAGAGAGAAACATGAGAAGATTGAAGTTAGTCTTCATCATACCCTCTCCAGGCCCCTGTGATTCAGGTGTTCTCTCCAAGCACCTGATGCAGGTTTGACCTTTTAGTATGTCTTTCAGGATATAGGAATTTATGATACATTTCCATTTGGTTCCAGTTTTTGTCCCCCCCACTACCCTTTCCCTGCCCTCCTACCCCACCATCCCCATTGTCCAGTCCTCAAGATGCTTATTAGGTGTGTCAGATCTCAGGAAAATACAAATTAGGAGGCACAGATGAGTGAGACCATGTGACTCTTATCTTTCTATGATTGGGTAAGTTAGCTAAGAATGATCTGTTCCAAGTTTGGTCATTTTTCTTCAAATTGCTTTGTGTCATTTTTCCTTACTGCTGTGTAGAACTCCATTGTGTAGATATACCACATCTTAGTTATCCATTCATCTAATAATGGACATCTGAGTTGATTCCAGCTCTTATCTGTTATTAATTGAGCAGCTATAAACATGGTTGAGCAAATATCTCTGAACTGAGGCTTGGAGCTTTTAGGGTAAATGCCCAGTAAGGGGATAACTGGGTCTGTTTGTATCTCTATAGTCATCCTTTTTAGGAGTCTCCATATTGCTTTCCATAGTCGTTGTATCAGTTTACATTCTCAACAACAGTGGATGAAGGTTCCTGTTTCTTCACACCCTTGCCAGCATTTGTTGTCATTAGATTTTTTTAATGTTTGCCATTCTTACTGGGGTAAGGTGGCATCTCATAGACGTTTTAATTTGCATTTCCCTGATGATTAGGGATGTTGAACATTTTCTTAAGTGTGTGTTTGCCATTTTATTTCTTCCTCTGAGAACTCCCTGTGCAGTTTTCTGCCCCATTTTGTGAGTGGGTTGTTTGAGTTTTTATTGTTAAAGTTTTGGAGTTCTTTGTAGATTTTAGAAATTAGGCCTCTGTCTGATGTGTATCTGGCAAAAATTTTTCTCCTATTCTGTGGGTAATCTATTGGCTCTGCTTCTTGTATGTTTGTCAGTGAAAAAGCTTTCCCAGCTTCATGAGATCCCAATGGTTGAGTGATTGTTTAATTTCCTGAGCAACTGGGGCTTTGTTCAGGAAGTCTTTTCCCACTCTTGTATCATGGAAAGTTCCTCCTACTTTTTCTTCTACTGGTAGCAGTGTTCCTGGTCTTTTATTGAGGTCTTTGATCCATTTGGACTTTAGGAGATTAATCTGCAATGAGTTTAGCTTTGGTAGGTGGTGTGTGTCCAGGAATACATCCATTTCCTCCATATTTGTGGAGTAGAGGTTTTTGAAGTAAGTCCTGATGTTTCTCCCAGTTTCACTTATGTCTGTTATGATTTCTCCTTTTTCATTTCTAATTTTATTAATTTCAGTTGTTTCTTTTTTCCTCTTTATCAAATTGGCCAAGGGTTTATCAATTTTGTTTATTTTTTTTCAAAGAACCAGCCCATTGTTTCATCAATTCTCTTAATTGTCTTCTTAGTTTCCAACTCATTAATTTCTGCTCTAATTTTAATTATTTCTTTCCATCTGGAAAGAGCTTTTTGGGTTGGATACCTCTTGTTTTTCCAATGTCTTCAGGTGGATAGTTAGATTATTGATTTGGGAGCTCTCTGTCTTTGTTATGAAGGCATTTAGCACAAGGAATTTTCCCCTGATGACCACCTTCATTGTGTCCCGTAAGTTTTGGTATGATGTGTTCTCATTGTCATTCATTTCTAGAAATTTTAAAATTTCATTTTTTATTTCATCCACTACCCATTTATTGTTTAAGAGCATGTTGTTCAGTTTGCAGAAGCTGGTTGGGTTTCTGGCACAACTTTTGTTGTTAATTTCTAGCAATACAGCATTGTATTGTATTATGTTCATACTCTTAAATATATGGAGGCAGGTTTTATGACCCAGAAGGTGATCTATTTTAGAGAAGGTTCCATGGGCTGCTGAGAAGAATGTGCAATCTGTGGTTTTGGGGGTAGAATGTTCTATAGATGTCTGTTAGGTCTAATTGATCTATGTTGTTGTTGAGCTCTCTTACTTCCCTATTAATTTTCTGTTTGGATGATCTATCTGATAGTGGATGATCTTGCTGATAGTGGAGTATTGAAGTCCCCAACTATGATGGTGTTGGTGGTTATTTCTGTTTTGTTGTCCAGAAGATTTTGTTTTATGAATTGTGGTGCACCTGTGTTTGGTACATAAAGGTTGATGATGGTTATATCCTCTTGTTGGATTGTTCCCTTGATGAGCAAGAAGTGACCTTCTTTGTCTTTTTTGTTTACTTTTGGTTTGAAGTCTATTTTATTCGATATAAGTATAGCTACACCTGCTTGTTTCTTGTTTCCATTTGCTTGGAATATCATTTTCCACCCTTTCACTCTGAGGAGGTGTCTGTCTTTAGTGGTGAGGTGGGTTTCTTGAAGACAGCAGACTGAGGGGTCGAATTTTCTGACCCACCCTGTTAACTTACGTCTCTTGATGGGTGAAATAAGGCCATTAATATTTAGGGTAATAACTGTGACGTTTGATTTAATACCTGCCAATTGTGGTGGTTTATGTGGTTTGGTGTTTTCTTGGTCTTTATAGTTTTTGTGCCTTCTTGCAGTTTGGTTATTGTGTTCTACTTCTTGCGGGCACTTGCAATTGGTTATTTGCTTCTTCTGTGTGTAGAATTCCCTGTAGTACTTTCTGTAGGTTTGGCTTTGTGTTCATATAGTTGTATAGATGACTTTTATTGTGGAAAGTTTTTCTTTCACCATCTATTATGAAGGATACACTTCCTGGATAGAGTAGTTTGGGTTGGAAGCCATAAGTTGTTAGTTTGTGGTGTTCCATTCCAGGCTCTTCTGGCTTTTAGGGTTTCCATTGATAAATCTGAAGTAATTCTGATGGGGTTTCCTTTATATGCAATGTGTTGTTTCTCCCTAACTGCTTTTAGGACTTTCTCTTTGTGCTTGATGTTTAGAGTCTTAATAATATGTCTTGGAGAATTTCTCCTTTGGTCCAGTCTGTTTGGAGTTCTGCTTGATTCTTGTGTCTTGATAGGACTTCTTTTGAGACAGTGGTAAAGTTTTCTTTGATAATTTTGTTGAATAGTTTCTCCATGCCTCTGGTCTAATTTCTTCCCTTTCTGGTATTCCCATGATTCAAATGTTCGGGCACTTAAGGGTGTCCCGCATTTCCCTTGTGTTCTGTTCACAGACATTTTTGAACTTATTGAAACTTTTGGACTCCTGAACTGTTTCTTCTTTTTGTCTTCCAGTTCTGAGTTTCTATCCTCCACTTGGCTGACTCTATTCTTGAGAGAGTCTATAGAGTTTTGGCCTTGTACATATGGTTCATGTTTTCTACTGCTTTTTTAATGCATGGTTTCCATCCCTCTGTCCAATTCCCTTTTCACATCATTTTCTGATTTCCTTAATGCTTCTTGGAGTTCATCCCTGCATTTTTTAATGTCTCCATTGAGCTTAACCAGTTGGTTTTTGAGGTACTCTGTTTTTTAATTTTTATTTGTTTGCTCTCTTTCAGATCATTTAACTGTCTTTGGAACCCTTCCTGGTTCTTTTCGTATTAGGTCTAATCTAGCAAGGACTATTCATATAGTTATTGGCTCTTTGTTGAGTTTCTGCAAGTTCTGCTATTTGCTTGGCCAGGGTTGCATAGCTTTTCTCTTTGTTTTGGGGTTCTGATGCTATTGTCTCTACTATATTTTCATTAGAGAATTACATTTTGGGACTGGGCAATCTACCTGGATTTACTTGCATCTGATTTTTCATGCTATTTCTTTTTTGCTGTCATCTGCCCATCACAATGGTACAGAAGGCCTAGGGTGTGTGTTGCTAGCCTGCTGGCCTGGGGTGGAGGGGCAGCAGTGAGTTTAAGGGTGATTACGTGAGGATCTCAGAGAGGCTGGGGTGCAGGCCTGGGTCCCTGTTCGGGGATGGGGGGGTCAATGGCGAGTGCACCTGGGGCTCAGAAAGGTTAGGGCAGGGACAGTGGTCTGCTGACCTGTGTCCCTGTTAGTGGGTGGGAGGAATCAGCAGCAAGTACCAGTGATCATGCGTCTGGGTCCCTGTTAGTGGGTGAGAAGAGTCGACGGTGGGTACTGGCGATTGTGTGTTCAGGACTCAGAAAGGCTAGGGTAGGGACACTGGCCTGTGGCCTGGGTCCCTGTTCATGGGTGTGAAGAGTCAGTGGCAGGTACTAGTGATTGTATGCGCGTGCACGGGGCTCAGAAAAGCTAGGGTGGGGACACTGGTCTGCTGGCTTGGGTCCCTGTTTCTGAGCAGGACCAGGTATTAAGACTTGTGTTCCCACATAGGGTTCAGAAAGGGTTAGGGTGGGGACACTGGCCTGCTGGTCTGTATTCCTGCTCAGGGGCTGGACCTTGGAGTGGGACAGTGGTCACACATGAAGCTCAGAGAGCTAGGGCAGGGACATTGGCCTATATCCCTGCTTGGGGACAGGACCGCAGAATGGGGCAGGGGTCACTCATGGGGCTCAGGGGTGGGGCCACAAAGTGGGACCAAGGATATGCAAGGGGCTCAGAAAGGCTAAGCTGGGACACTGGCCAGTTGGACTATATCCCTGCTTGGGGGCAGAAACACAGAGTGGGAGCAAAGACACACCAGGGGCTCAGAAAGGCTAGGGTGGGGACAGTCACCTGCTGGGTTGTATTCCTGCTAGGGGTTGGGACCACGAAATATAGCTTATTTAAGAATGTCAAATCAGACCATCCATCAGATTTTACATATAATTTACCCTGACATGGATGGTGCAATTAGCAATTCCAACACAAGCCTATATACTAGGCTTATTTGGAGGGTACTGACCTGGTGTAATCCCAGTTACCTTTTGGTATGGCTTTGGTCTCAGCTATGCTGCATGGCCACTTGGGTCCCTCTTTGCTGTGCTGCGGGCTCAGGTAGGCTGGCTGGGTCTGTGGGTCACTGCTCTGATTGTGCCTGGTGCTGTGTGGGTGAGCTCTTTTCCCAGGTCTCTGGAGCTAGCTGGTGCTTGTGCTGGCAGTGGGGGAGGGGAGGCTGTGGATGGAGGCTGAAGTCTGCCTGCTGGTCCTCATGATCTTCTTCCTCACAAGTTGCTCCATTGGTCTCTGCCATCCTCCTTCCACATTTCTTGAATTTGCGAGGAGGCTGGTGTGAGTGGAAAATCCCCTCACCTGTTTTTTTTTTTCCCCTGCAGCTCAGGCTGAGTCTGGCAGCTGTGGCAGTGTGGAACTTGCCGCCACTGCTGGAACTGCTTCTGTGGCTCTAGATGCTCTGGATCTCTCCTACTTCTCTGCTGTGGTTGACAATTTACTATACACCTCACTTTTTTAGTAGAAAAGTTTATTTTGCTTTTTTGTTGTTGTTGTTCTTGTTTTGCTTTTTGTCCCTTAGGCTGTTTTGGCATGGTTCCTTCACTGCCATCTTAACCCGAACCTCACTATTTGCCCTCTTAAATTCCCTACATGGAAAAAGCACATGGCAGATGTCATACAGGTTCCTCCTAAGTCTCCCTACACATGTTCCTAGATTCTACTTTCCATATGCTTGCAGCTTTAATGTCTCTTTAAAAAACCTGCTTCTCCTACAGAGGAATTGGGTAGAGGTGCAAGAGTGCTGCTTCCATGCTGAACCTGATCATCAATGCCAGGGTTCAGGAGACAGATCCTGAGGACACTCAATACGTACCAAAGCAGAGATCCAATGGATCCTAACAGCTAATCACTGAAGTAGACTTAAAACTCACCCCACCATGGATCAGGGAATTTTGTGGAAGAGGGAGGCAGAAAGATTGTAAGAGCCACAGGTTGAGACATCATGCCCAGAGGTATTTCCCCCTCGCCAAACATAATTGTCTGCTGCTCTCACAACATACAACCCACAACCCCATAGGGAATACCTGCAACCCCAGTAGAATGGGGGCAGGGACGAGGGAAAAGGGGGTATGTTGATAATAATAAGAAGCTGTTCCTGTTAAGTGACCTTTCCATGTGCTCAAAGCTTTACTGTAATCTCTCTTTAAAAACCTCAGTTTCTCTTAAGTGAGCTTTCCACATGCATGCAGCTTTAATCTCTTTAAAGGCCTCAGTTTCTCTTAAATGCACTCCCAGGTACAATCCCATTCTCCCTTAAATAAACCCCACAATTTGAGTTTTCCCTCTCCATAAACTTAATAATTCATAATTTATCCTTCTTGAGTTCATCTTTATTAATTCTTTATTAAAGGTAGGACAGGACCCAAAACTTGGGGTTCATAAATTCTTGGGGACCCCTCCTGAACCCTAAAATCCTGTATCAGTAGTAAATGCAGAGGGTCAAAAGGGAAAATACGATACAGAATTGAGTAAGTTCACACTAAATGGTGAGCCTGAATGTGGGCACAGCCTAAGGAAATGATAATAAGTGTAACTGATGAAAAGACAGGGCAAGTCTGAGGCTGAGGAGATGGATCAGTTGGTTAAAGTGCTTGCTTGCAAAGCCTGGTAGCCTAGGTTCAATTCTCCAGCTCCCATGTAAAGCCAGACACAAAAGTAGTACATGCTCATTCACACACGAGGGTCAGGGGAGGAAGTAAGGGCGAGAAAGGGATGCTTTGATGAAATGAGTGCTATAGGCAGAGCTTTGCATTATTTGGCAGGTGGGGACAAAAAGGGAGGTTAGTAGAATGAATGAGAACCCTGAATCCTGTATGGCTGAGATGTCTAGGGAAACTTATTTGTCATTCTCATTTTTCTTTCTTGATCCATGAAGACTCTTCTCAGTTGGACTCATTCTGCTAAAAGTAAATAAGTATTTACTAAGTAAAGCTTCTTTTTTAATTTGAGAGAGACAGAGGGAGAAAGAGACAGAGAGAGAAACAGATAGAGAATGGGCACTCCAGGGCCACTCAGCCGCTGCAAATGAACTCCAGAAGCTTGCGCCCCCTTGTGTGCATATGTGACATTGAATGCTGGTGTCACTTTTGCATCTGGCTAAACATGGGACCTGGAGATACGAGCAGGTGTTTGGCTTCTCAGGCAGGCACCTTAACTGCTAAGCCATCTCTCTTATAAGCTTTTTTATGGTTGAGAAACTTGAGGTTAAAGAACCCATGTAAGCAGAGAAAGACAAACACCAAGGAATGTTCAATCCAGGCTGGTCGGTTTCAATTCTGTGTTCTGACTGCTGCTGCACTGAGACGTCAGAACTGTTCATTCTACTCTGTTCACGTGGTTTCATGTTACTTGGTTCTCTCAGCTGGCCAGATGCATGTAAGAGACTTTTGTTCTAATTTTACTCGTTCTTTGTACTGGAAGGAAGTATTTGCTTAGGCCAGAATGGAATCCAGGTTCTGACTCTGACCTTGGGCAAGTTATTTACTTTTTTTTTTTTTTTTTTTTTGTGTGTGTGGGGAAGGTTTTGATGTATGGGCTCACTCTAGTCCAGGCTGACCTGGAATTCACTATGTAGTCTCAGGGTGGCCTCAAACTCACAGTGATCCTACTACTACCTCTTGAGTGCTGGGATTAAAGGTGAGCACCACCATGCCTGGCTTTAATTTAATCCAAGTTTGACCTTCTCCAAAAAAGAAACCATCAGAAAGTTGAGTGAGAATTAAGACAGCCAAAAGGCAAGTCTATAAAATAGCTATTAACATGTAACAAATGGCAAATTAAAAAAGTTAAATAAATACACGACCATTTTTCAGACAGTATAAATGGTTTGGAAATGTTTTGCTAGAACAGATGTGCAACTTTATCCAATGTCTAATTCTAACATCTCCTGAGGCAAGTTCACTGGAATTCATCAGGAATGTTTACCAACAGAAATTTATTTCTCACAGCCTCAGAGGCTCGGCGTCTGCAGTCAGGATTGGTGCACAGCTGGTTGTGGTGAGGACCTCTTTCAGGGCATCTTCACATGGTGAAAACAGAGCTAGAGAATCTCCACAGTCCCTTTCATCAGAGCACTACAGCCATTCATGATGGTCCACCTCAAAGCTCCAGTTTCTCACAGAATCACAATAGGGATTAGGATGTCAACATAAAACTTGGTGTGGGGGGCAGAAACACAAAATTCAGTCCATTGCAATCTCCTTAACTATAACCATTCCAGGATGAGGCTCAGTTGTGGGATGCACGCCTAGCATGTATGAGGCCCAGGGTTTTGTCTTTGGCACTAAAAACAAACAATCCAGGCGAGGGATTACTTACCCCCTGAATTCAGAGGAAAGAGATAATTTCTCACAGTTCTGAATCTGAAGGAGAGGAATGATTAAAACTGAAGACTGTTGTAGTTTTAATTAACTTAAAAAATATGAGATAGCAAATGTGGTGTGCTGTTCCAGTGGCATTCACCTTCACTCTGCTTTGTGAGTCCCTGCTAACTAAAAGCATTTTCTCGGAGCTAGAGAGATGGCTTAGTGGTTAAGTCTTTTGCCTGCAAAGCCAAAGGATCCCAGTTCAATTCTCCAGGACCCATGGAAGCCAGATGCACAAGGGGGCGCATGCATCTGGAGTTCATTTGCAGTGGCTGGAGGCCCTGGTGCGCCCATTCTCTCTAATAAATAAATGAATAAAATATATTTTTTATAAAAGCATTTTCTCCACGAGACAGTACAGTGTCTGAAAATTATGTAAGGCCCAATTTAAACAGGTTAAATATTGCTACAAGGGTTTACCTATTTACACTGATTTTATATAATGACTATTAATATTACACTGGCATTGAGAGCAGGAAGCCCAAGTTTAACACAAGGATGCAAAACACAATCTATACTTACCCTGAAAGATTTTTCTAAGAAAGTGTCATTTTATGCAATATTATTGTTTAACCTTATAGACTGCATGGGCGCTTACCATTATTTTGCAAAACTTAATGTGTCTTTTGAATCACAAGAAAAATGTAAACCGCATAGTTATAAAATCTTTATTAAAATATACATTTAAAATACACATTCTTCATAAATTATATATGATATAGCATGAACTATGATAAAAAATTAATAGATAACAGATTTAAATGTGATTGATGAAAAAAGCCTAGTATTACTTAGAAAATAGGCATGTGTCTATATTTTAACAAAAACTATTCCGCATAGAAATGAGTTAGTCTTTACCACCTAACTACCAAATCTACACTAATTAAATCAGAAAATCAGTCAGCTCTCATTCAATTTCTCCATTAGCAAATACCAGTACCACCACATCTCTTCAGATACAGCAGCGGCCTCTGCTGGAGAAAAGAGAACCTTGCATTACACAGTTGGGGCTCAAATCTCCATTGTAAAGGATGACTAGTCAGGCCTTGTCATCCCCTGCTAAATCATTGCTTTCAAGGTCTTAAACATGTGCGGGCCTTATCAAGTATGTCCTTTTTGATTTTTGGATAAGTTGGATGTGTTTTAAGAACCTGGGGAGAGGATGTGAAAAACAAAAGAATTCTGTAATTAATTATTAAGAACTAGGGCGCTACAAAACAATACACATCAGAATTACAGTTGAGATTTCACCATATTAATATTACAACTGCAAGACCATTCAAATGTGGAAATCTTAGCTATAACATGATGATTCACTTCTATGACCAGATAACATTAACAGATATGAATACCTCGTGTGGAAATATAACAGATGAGTTACAACAAACAATTTATCAATGACTTAAAGAATTTCTGTAATTTTCGGTAATCTTGAGTAAGATGTTTAATAAGTTCTTAAAGAGAGTATTAACAAGAAGCACACATCAGATTTACTTGGGATGATTTTGGCATATGTAAACTTACAGGACTGTGGTTTAGAGTACATATAGAGTAAATATATAAGAAGACCAATCTAATTCTACAGATGAGTCTCCTCATATAAAACCTAACTCCACAGATGACTCTCCTCAGTACATCCTAACTCCACAGATGACTCTCCTCACGTAAACCTAACTCCACAGATGACTCTCCTCAGTACAACCTAACTCCACAGATGACTCTCATGTACAACTTAACTCCACAGATGACTCTCCTCGGTACATCCTAACTCCACAGATGACTCTCCTCAGTACAACCTAACTCCACAGATGACTCTCCTCACATACAACCTAACTCCACAGATGACTCTCCTCACGTAAACCTAACTCCACAGATGACTCTCCTCAGTACAACCTAACCCCACAGATTACTCACAGGTACAACCTAACTCCACAGATGACTCTCCTCAGTAAACCTAACTCCACAGATGACTCTCCTCACCTACAACCTAACCCCACAGATGACTCTCCTCACCTACAACCTAACCCCACAGATGACTCTTCTCAGTACAACCTAACTCCACAGATGACTCACAGGTACAACCTAACTCCACAGATGACTCTCTTCACGTAAACCTAACTCCACAGATGATTCTCCTCAGTACAACCTAACTCCACAGATGATTCTCCTCACTACAACCTAACTCCACAGATAACTCTCCTCACATACAACCTAACTCCACAGATGACTCTCCTCACGTACAACCTAACTCCACAGATGACTGTCCTCAGTACAACCTAACTCCACAGATGACACACCAACCTAACTCCACAGATGACTCTCCTCAGTAAACCTAACTCCACAGATGACTCACATGTACAACCTAACTCCACAGATGACTCTCCTCAGTACAACCTAACTCCACAGATGACTCTCCTCAGTACAACCTAACTCCACAGATGACTCACAGGTACAACCTAACTCCACAGATGACTCTCCTCACATACAACCTAACACCACAGATGACTCTCCTCAGTACAACCTAACTCCACAGATGACTCACAGGTACAACCTAACTCCACAGATGACTCTCCTCACCTACAACCTAACTCCACAGATGACTCTCCTCAGTACAACCTAACTCCACAGATGACTCTCCTCACGTAAACCTAACTCCACAGATGACTCACATGTACAACCTAACTCCACAGATGACTCTCCTCACATAAACCTAACTCCACAGATGACTCACATGTACAACCTAACTCCACAGATGACTCTCCTCACATACAACCTAACTCCACAGATGACTGACATGTACAACCTAACTCCACAGATGACTCTCCTCACATACAACCTAACTCCACAGATGACTCTCCTCAGTACAACCTAACTCCACAGATAACTCTCCTCACATACAACCTAAAACCACAGATGACTCCTCATGTACAACCTAACTCCACAGGTGACTCTCCTCACATTCAACCTACTCCACAGATAGCTCCCCTCATATACAACCTACCTCCACAGAAGACTCACAGGTAAAACCTAACTGTACTCAGACTCACTGACTTACTGAAGACTCAGTAATCAATAGCCATAATGGTATTGATCCATGACTATTTGGGGAAAGGGACATCACAAAGTTCTCCAAGGAGCTTTACTTGGAATTATTGGCCATGTTAGATTAAAACACCTTATATGTACTATCAATGAGATATCAATGGTATATATAAAGCTATGTAAACTGTAAAATTGCAATTTAAATAGGAGATTGGTTAGCAGGGAATTAAATGTAGAAGTAAATTGTAATTACAGAATATCCTTTATCACTAATTTATAAATCTGAATTCTCTAATAGATTTAGACACATACATAAGAACATCTACTAGAGACAATGGCTTGGAGGACTAATAGTCTCTTCTAATATCATTTACTATTTTACTGTTTGAGCATCTTTGTGGAGGTACATAATGGTGCATTCAGATCCATAGATTGTTGTTAAAGAAATTTCAGTGCCAGCAGTGTGAATAACTTCTGGTGAGTTGTTGGCCAGAGAGGCCCCTGATGCTCCCAAAACATTACAGGCTATTGCCAAGGCTCTTGGTTTCTTACCAGAACAAGATGGTAAGACCCTATTGCTGAGGACTCCATATGCTTGGGCTGACCTCACTGAGAAACCAAGCTGGAGCTGAACTGGAAACCTTCTCCCTGTTGACTAGCTGTCAGAATGCTGGAAAGAGCTGTGCAGAATACAGTCTTTTGTGGGGAAAGAAATTACTAATGGTCTTAACCAGTAATGGTCCCTATAATCTTTATGGCTGGCCAGCCTGGCCAGTAAATGCACTAACTTGTGCAATTGTAGCATGTCTGTTATGGGGGAAACCAACTGCTCTCTGATTGGTCTTAAGGCCTGCTCCATGAGAGGGAATTCATTATTAATACTGAAAACCCAGTCAAAAGCCTGTGGCCGAGAAGGTCATAAACCCTAGGGGGAAACTACTACTCTTTTCTGGCTAAATTCTTATATGGCGCCCAGCAAAATGTTCTCTAAGCACTTATGTTTATGCCAATATACTAATATTATGCTCACTCTTAGAGAAGTTTCTCTTTTCAGATGATGATGGCCAATGGGGTGATTCAAAACTCAATAGTGGACTGTTTATTACTAAGTAAAACATCTCTATCACACCATCCAAGGCTCGGGGAACATTGAAAAAGAGGCGGCTGAAAAAATGTAAGAGCCAAAGGAAGGGGAAGAGTGCTTACAATGCTGTCTTACAGACACAACGTGCCCTTAAAATTCATAACCTCACAGTGGCTGACCCTATCTACACAAAACCTTTATAATATGAGGAAATAAAGTGATTATATCAAGATAGAAGAGAGATTATTTGAAAAGAAGAATGGATTTAGTGGAGAGGAGATTTGGGAGGGAGACAAAGGGGTGATGGCAGGGGACTATGATTATAGTATATTGTCTGTATTTATGGAAGCTGTTAATACAAAGTTAAAAACACATTTAATTTAAATAAATTTATTTTCTAAATTATGAACATTAACAATCTCTGTAGAACATATTTAATAAGCTATATAACCAAAACATTACAATAACTACTCCTATTCAAGCACATTTTGAGACTAAAAGAAAATTATGCAACTATAAAACTGTAAGAAATCAAAATTTAAGTATTTACCTGGTGGCATATACCAATTGCATCCACATATCGTTTTGCTTTTAAGTAATTAAATGCCAATTTGTATCCTGTTAAGACAAAAAGATAATGATACAGTGGCACACGTCTATGACTATAATGTATTACTGTTTGCTTGCCTCTTCCTGTGTTTGTTGACTCATTAGAGAAGTCCTAGGAGAGGCTGGTGATGAAGTCTGAGATATGATGTAGTAAGAGAAGGCAAAGTGAGGGCTGGAGGCAGTTTAGTTGGCAGAGTGCTTGCCTAGTATGGATAAAGCCTCAGGTTCAATCTCTAGCACCACATAAACTGGGTGTGATGATTCATGCTTGCAATCCCAGCACTTGGAAGGTAGAGACAGGAGGATCAGAAGTTCAAGGTCACACCAACCTGAGATACCTGAGACCTCATCTCAAAAGAAGTCCAAGTGAAATTAAAGAGAAGCAAGCAGAGAAGAAATGAGTTGGCAAAACAACCACAGTGAATATACTGTGGGGTTGAAAGAGTCTCATTTATTTCAGTTTACAATGAAAACTCATCACAGGGCAGTAAATGACAACACAGTAACTCATTTATACAATACAGCTTTATCAGGGAAACTGATTCATGTGATCCTGAGATTTATATTGTTAGAAGAGGGAAGTACATTACTTAGTATGTCACTGCTTGAGTAAATGAATGATTTCACACAGATAAATTCCATGACAGAAAGATCCAAGCCAGGTCTCAAGCCAAGAGAACCTTGAACTAGAAAGGAAGGAAAAAGGTATCAGGGATGTTCGAAGTATGAAGGATGAGACAAGCTAAGCCAGGCTGGGAATCAAGAAACCCTGCATGCAGAAGGAGCTGCCAGTGTCAAGACAGTAGTAGGCTGTGTAAAACACCAAAGCATCCAGAGCATGTGCTGAAAAGACAGCATGTGAGAGCAGCAGAGGTGGTGGGTAAGCCAGCAGACACGCCATGTAGACAATTGGCAAGAACTGTCACAATTCTTGGTATAGAAATGTCACTCTTCTATTGCTGACATTTAGAAAGTTTTAAGAAACTCTTGAATGACCTTTGTCATTCTTACTCCTGTAACAGTATTGTTAGACTAAGAAAAGCTAGGTAATAGTAGATGTGTACTTGGTATGATATAATGCAACATAAAATGATATATCAGATATTTCACTTTATATCTTAGAAAAAGAAGCCGAAAAATGGGAAGGGTGCTTATGGGCTCTAATAAACACACCGGAACATCCATCCATCCATCCATCCATCCATCCATCCATCCACCCACCTACCTACCTATCAAGTACCTTTCATCTATTTATCTACATACAAAATTGCTGAAGATTAAAATATAAATTTTCTGAGAAGTAAATTCAAGTTTATAACCAAGAATATTGGACTAACACACAGTGATATTTAAAACAGTTTGTCATGCCAAACATAAGAACATTTACATGGGAATAACTCATGTTACGTCTGGGGTACTGGCTTTCTGACTGCTTTCAAGCCTTAGCACACTGCTTTGAGTTGGCGATTTCAAGTTTCTTCAACCAAAAGATAGGGAACACTCCTCCCTCTCTCAGCAATTTTAAATATCGCATGAACACTTAGTATGGGGTTCTTTTACAAATATATAAATAATAGCACATATATAATAGCAACTTTTTCTGGGTTAAATAAAAGCTACATAAAAATCACAGTGTTAATGTTGGAAGAAACTTGATACTTTTAGATAGAAAATATAGGGTTTGCAAGGTGAAGAACATGTCAGTACTGTTGCACTTCCTCTGACAAATGTGCGTGAATCAACTATATGCTATCCAGGGAAAAAGAGACAGAGAAAATGAATCACATGTAACCCCAGTGTGGTGTGAATGGGTTTTTCTCACACTGACTCTCAGTTCCAAGTCTCTTTTTCTTTTAAAAATGTTCTTACTATATATTCATACAAGGTGTGCAACACTTTATGCATGTGTACATAAAAAATACAAATATGAAGCTGTTACTTGAGCCAAGCAAATGATCCCATATACTCTGGAGCCTGAGTAACAACATTCAATTCTGAATTATGTGATAATAGCATGAGGATTTGTTGATAATGAAGACATTCACTGTTAATTTGCCCAAGCAGGTTGGGGTAGTAATTGTAGTGACAGTCTTAAGGAATAAGCAGCATGAATCATTGAAAACATCAAATGAATAATATTTTTCAAAATTATTTATTTTATTTTAAATATATTCAAGAAATTTCTTTTTTCTAACTTTATTTAATACCTGGGAATGAAAAATACTTTAACAATCTTTAATCCCTGTATATTATGCAAATCTGGCAACCTAACATACCCCAGAAAAATACAAGGTGAGGGCAAATCACATACATGGTAGTGGGCATGAGAATGACATCTGCATGTAGATGGGACATGGCTGCTAAGAAGACTGGACCATCCTAGGATGAGTTAATAACAAAATGGCCCAATAAAAAGGAAAAAAAAAAAAAAAGATCCTGTATTAAGCCAAACCATGTATATCTAAGGTAAAACAGGTCAGAAGGTTCATGGCAAGAAGAACAGCATTTCCCATGCTTAGATGGCCTTCTCACAGCTTGTTTTTCCTTTATATAATCATCAAGATCTGACCAAATGCAGAACGGAGTTTGTGAACAGTATTTAAAGCACCCAAGAGTAAAAGACACAAATGTCTCAGAAGTAAGAACTGCCCGTGGGTAGTTTGAAGATGGGACTTTGGAGAGACCTGAAGAAGGTCCCATTAAAGGCCATCCCTGAGAGAGATCTAGGCACTGTCACTGCAGTGTATTTCAGCTCAGTATAAAAGAAGAGAAGAGCAAGCATGGAGGAGCGCATCACAGTGAGGGGAGAGGCTGGCCTGAGTGCACCCCAGATGCTGCTCCCTTCATTGTTAGGGACACTCTAGACCAATAGTCTGCAGAACACTGAACTATGACGTTTCTAGATGCCCAGAAGGAAAGATGCCCTATGGTCAAAGAACTGTGGCAAATACAGCCGTTTTGTGTCACCTTATAATATACCTGAATATTTAAAGGCTTTAGGAGATCTGTAGTAAAGAAACTTGGGTAATCTGACTTAATACAATGTTTGCCTAATTTATTTGACAATGGTTTTCTTTTCCTCACATAGCATTATCATTTTCAAAATACTAAAGAAAGAAGAAGGGGCAAAATTAGACTACACGTCCTCTAAAATGACTAAAGACAAGTAGGACCTCAGGAGTTTTGCCCAACTATTTGTAGGTAATAATTTTCTACAAATATATAAAATTCATTCTCACCTCAGAAAAGCTGATAACAAATGTTGGCTCTTAAATTTTTTTGTTCTTTTTTTGGTTCTTAAAATATATTTCAAGGATTTGTAATCAAACACTTTTTCCTGTAAGAGCTTGTGCCTGGTTTGCTGAACTCACCCATGGCCGGGTTTGCTTGGTTGCCATGTTTCCATGCCATCTCGTAGTTGAAGGCGGCATCGGTATATGCCTGCTCTTTCTCCATAATGTAGCCCATGTACTCATAAGCTTTACAGCAAGACTGATGAAAGACAGAAGAGGGATTAACAGAGCAACCTTGATGCCACTAGAACTTCAGCATATGAGCCAACAGATCAAGCAGGCTAACCCATTTAAATGGCACACAGCACAAGTTTCCAACTTGAGGACACAGTCAAAGGACTTGCAGCAGATCAGGAAAATTTCTGATACCATGGGCAGTCTCACACCTTTCACGATTAGGATTTCTTTCTTGCAGAATTGGAAATACACAGCAGGGAATGCATATTTTGTTCATATACAGTGTAAATCACTTATTACACATAATTTCAACACATACAAATATAGAAATAATAGTATAATGAACTCCATGAACC
This sequence comes from Orientallactaga sibirica, assembly GCA_036365145.1. NCBI lineage: Eukaryota > Metazoa > Chordata > Mammalia > Rodentia > Dipodidae > Orientallactaga > Orientallactaga sibirica. The sequence continues at coordinate 51,200,113 of JAEOAD010000004.1, read as the reverse complement.
CATAACTTTTCTTCAAAAATTAAACTACTTAGTACTTTCTCAGCTTCTAACCCACACTTATGTTTTCATATTATTAAAAGAAATCTCTCAGATAATCTATCATTTCAACCATACATATGTTAGAATGCTTCTCCAAAAGGAGGACTTCCTTTAACATAATGCAGTTCATGGTATGTAAAATGTACCAGCTTCTTAATCACCACATATCCAGATATTATTCAAATTTTGAATTTTCTCAGTCACTAAAAATTTATTTTTAGTTTGTTACACTAAGCAACTGGTTAAAATATTTCTCAATTATGTTTTGATATAAGGATTCATCTTCTGTCTCTTTTCTCTTAGTTTAAAGCAGCATAAACAAGAATATTTATCCTAGAATTTTTCTTAACCCAGACTTAGTTTACTGCATGTGTGTTGTTTATATAATATATCCCTATGTCACTGATGTTTCCAGGAATTGTAATGCATCTAGGCTTGCTTGAATATTTTATTAAAATACCAACAGAATTTATTACAATTTTACTTTTCTTATCCTAAAACATTTCATCAACACATTTCACTGAAAGCACTACCCATTAAACACGTAATGATAACATGGACCTCCGGTGCACATTTCCTCTTTCCAGTCAGACTCCCTAGAGCTCAGCATAGTACAGTCATATCCCATGTGATGTTTCCATTTTTCCATTTCTACTTATTTAAAAAAAGTACTGCATTGAGCCAGATGTGGTTGCACACGGCTTTAATCCCAGCACTTGGGAGGCAGAGTAGGAGGATCGCTGTAAACTCAAGGCCACCCTGAGAGTACATAGTTAATTCCAGGTCAGCCTGGGCCAGAGTGAGACCCTACCTTAAAAAAACATTACTGCATTGAGTAATTACTTATACTGATAATTGTGTATTTCTTTATCTCATTTTAGCCCTGACACTGTCACAGATTTTTTGCTTTCACCAGAAAGTGAAGATGTTTGATTTTATCTTTCTGTGATATTCTGTCAATGTTGAAAAATGGTTATTACTCCTTATTTATTACCTGGGTAATGATGTATCAACAGTTTGACTACCCAATAGTATAGCTTGTACAGAAAAGGTAGGGTGATGAGATGAGAACTTAATTCTTCTCTGTAACTGACAACTTTGGAGCAACAGTCAGCTTATTAAAATGTTGCCTAATGAAGTTTTTATAAAGATAGGTATTTTAACATAATTTGATGTGTTTCAACCTATTGTCGCTATCATTCTTACTGGTGCTTATTGTATCAACTTTGATTCTTTAGAATGTCTTCACCTTATGACATGATTCTCATGACCTCTGTTAAGTCTCCCTGCCATCTGTTACAGTGGGGTGCTCTAGTGTCATCTTACACATTGCCTGAGCCCCAAACCTGCTCATGTTCATTTTAATTATGTAATCAAGGTTCCTAAGCTTTGCATCCTGAATCTTAGGCTTTCAGTATTGACATGACCAATCCACAGGGCCAAATGAAGTATAAAGTAATAACCTTCATGTTTGACCAGGCAAGGTGTGGTTGCGAAGAGTTCCAGCAACCTGAAGTTCTGTCTGCATCAAAACTACAGTTCCCGCTCATCTCGACCTTAAACCAGACAGATAAGGCTCAACTATTCAGAGGCTAAAATTTCAAAGCTTATTAACAACTATGTGTTGCTTTCAAGGACAATTTAACTTAGAATTGAATCAACTCATCATTTAGAATAGTCTAAAAATTGATAAAGAACTGGATATTTTAGGGTTTTAAGTTCCTAAAAACTATCTTAAACCATAGCTTCAGTTTTAAGAAAATGAATGATACATTTTGTACTCTAATTTGCTTAAAGAGAATAAAAACACATTTACTGTAATTAAATTTTTAAAGTAATTGGTATGATAGTTATTTCTCGGCAAATAATAATATACATCTTAAAAAAAAAAAACTGTCATTGATGGGCATGGTGGCGCATGACTTTGATCCCAGCACTTGGGAGGTAGGAAGGAGGATCACCATGAGTTTGAGGCCACCCCGAGACTACATAGTGAATTCCAGGCCAGCCTGAGCTAGTGTGAAACCCTACCTCTATAAACAAAATAAAACTGAACTGTCATAACACATCTCTTTTGTATGATAAAACACCAAAATGTTAGTAAAAAGCTTTATAGTCTATGGACTTAAAGATTTTCAATTTTATACTTAAGCATAATATCTTTTTATTAAATTAAATTAAAAGCTGACAAGACTTTCCCCCACAAAATATATTAGGCATCATGGATTATAAATGTGGAAATGACATGGAGCTGCAGTAAATTCATCAAGAGTCTTTCTTAATGGGAGAGACACATGTCCACAATTAATGTTCTGCAATTTTCATTAGTTCTGGGATGAGATGGGTAATCATGGTGAATGCTTGACATTCTAAATACATTTTCTGTAAGTAAGGCAATACCACAGCTGAAACTTGAAGCTGCATAAAATTTGTTTTTTTTCTTGACTTTTAAAGACAAATGGCTCTTTTTTTAGTGTTAATGTTCATTTCCTGATTGCAGTACAAAAAAACATTTGATACTCGAAAAATGCTGAGGAATCAATGGAATTGGGCCATCAATTAGGTATTATAGAACACCTAAGTAACAAAGTTAGAGATTGTCCCTGCATCCATCACCTTCTCTTATGATTGTCCATACAACCATCACTATTCTGTTACAATTGTCCATGTGCCCATCATTACTCTGTTACAATTGTCCATGTGCAAACCCATCACTACTCTGTTACAGTTGTCCATGCACAAACCCATCACTACTCTGTTACAATTGTCCATGCTACAAATCCATCACTACTCTGTTACAATTGTCCATGTGCCCAACCCATGTGCCCATCACTACTCTGTTACAATTGTCCATGTGCCCATCACTACTCTGTTACAATTGTCCATGTTACAATTGTCCATGCATCACTACTCTGTTACAATTGTCCATGCCATGTGCCCATCACTACTCTGTTACAATTGTCCATGTGCCCATCACTACCTGTTACACCATGTCTGTTACAATTGTCCATGTGCATCACTACTCTGTTACAATTGTCCATCACTACTCTGTTACAATGTGCCCATCACTACTCTGTCCATGTGCCCATCACAATACTCTGTTACAATTGTCCACGCACCCATCACTACTCTGTTACAATTGTCCATGCGCCCATCACTACTCTGTTACAATTGTCCATGACTCTGTTACAATTGTCCATCACACTACTCTGTTACAATTGTCCATGTCCATGTGCCCATCACTACTCTGTTACAATTGTCCATGTGCCCATCACTACTCTGTTACAATTGTCCACGCACCCATCACTACTCTGCCCATGTGCCCATCACTACTACTCTGTTACAATTGTCCATGTGCCCATCACTACTCTGTTACAATTGTCCATGCTCACTACTCTGTTACAATTGTCCATGTGCCCATCACTACTCTGTTACAATTGTCCATGTTACCCCATCACTACTCTGTTACAATTGTCCATGTGCCCATCACTACTCTGTTCACAATCACTTGTCCAATTGTCCATGCCCATCACTACTCTGTTACAATTGTCCACTATGCTACTGTTACAATTGTTACAATTGTCCATGTGCCCATCACTACTCTGTTACAATTGTCCATGCACCCATCACTACTCTGTTACAATTGTCCATGTGCCCATCACTACTCTGTTACAATTGTCCATGTGCCCATCACTACTCTGTTACAATTGTCCATGCGCCCATCACTACAATCTGTTGTTACAATTGTCCATGTGCCCATCACTACTCTGTTACAATTGTCCATGCTGTCACTACTCTGTTACAATTGTCCATGTGCCCATCACTACTCTGTTACAATTGTCCATGTTACAATTGTCCATGTCCCATCACTACTCTGTTACAATTGTTACATTGTCCATGATCACTACTCTGTTACAATTGTCCATGTCCATGTGCCCATCACTACTCTGTTACAATTGTCCCATCACTATCACTACTCTGTTACAATGTGCCCATCACTGTCCATGTGCCCATCACTACTCTGTTACAATTGTCCATGTGCCCATCACTACTCTGTTACAATTGTCCATGTTACAATTGCCCATCATCACTACTCTGTTACAATTGTCCATGTGCCCATCACTACTCTGTTACAATTGTCCATGTACAATTGTCCATGTGCATCACTACTCTGTTACAATTCCATGTCCATGTTACAATTGTCCATGTGCATCACTACTCTGTTACAATTGTTCACTACTCTGTTACAATTGTCCATGTCACTACTCTGCCCATCACTACTCTGTTACAATTGTCCATGTCCATGTCCATGTGCCCATCACTACTCTGTTACAATTGTCCCATCACTACTCTGTTACAATTGTCCATGTTACAATTGTCCATGCCCATCATCACTACTCTGTTACAATTGTCCATGTGCCCATCACATCACTACTGTTACAATTGTCCATGTTACAATTGTCCATGCCCATCACTACTCTGTTACAATTGTCCATGTGCCCATCACTACTCTGTTACAATTGTCCATGTGCCCATCACTACTCTGTTACAATTGTCCATGCAACCCATCACTACTCTGTTACAATTGTCCATGTGCCCATCACTACTCTGTTACAATTGTCCATGAGCCCATCACTACTCTGTTACAATTGTCCATGAGTGCACTACTCTGTTACATCCATGCGCCCATCACTACTCTGTTACTGTTTACAATTGTCCATGTGCCCATCACTACTCTGTTACAATTGTTGTCCATCACTACTCTGTTACAATTGTCCATGTGCCCATCACTACTCTGCCCATCATCACTACTCTGTTACAATTGTCCATGTGCCCATCACTACTCTGTTACAATTGTCCATGCACCCATCACTACTTGTCCAATTGTCCATGCCATCACAATACCCATCACTGTTACAATTGTCCATGTGCCCATCACTACTCTGTTACAATTGTCCATGTGCCCATCATCACTACTCTGTTACAATTGTCCATGCCCATCACTACTCTGTTATGTGCAATTGTCCATGTGCCCATCACTACTCTGTTACTGTCCACAATCACTGTCCATGTTACAATTGTCACTACTCACTGTTACAATTGTCCATGTGCCCATCACTACTCTGTTACAATTGTCCATCCACAATTGTCCATGCCACTACTCTGTTACAATTGTCCATGCACCCATCACTCCATCACTACTCTGTTACAATTGTCCATGTGCCCATCACTACTCTGTTACAATTGTCCATCATCACTACTCTGTTACAATTGTCCATGCGCCCATCACTACCCATCACTACTCTGTTACAATTGTCCATGTGCCCATCACTACTCTGTTACAATTGTCCATGTGCCCATCACTACTCTGTTACAATTGTCCATGTGCCCATCACTGTTACACCATCTGTTACAATTGTCCCATGTCACTACTCTGTTACATCCATGTGCCCATCACTACAATTGTCCATGTCACTACTACAATTGTCCATGTGCCCATCACTACTCTGTTACAATTGTCCATGTGCCCATCACTACTCTGTTACAATTGTCCATGTGCCCATCACTACTCTGTTACAATTGTCCATGCACCCATCACTACTCTGTTACAATTGTCCATGCACCCATCACTACTCTGTTACAATTGTCCATGTGCCCATCACTACTCTGTTACAATTGTCCATGTGCCCATCACTACTCTGTTACAATTGTCCATGTGCCCATCACTACTCTGTTACAATTGTCCATGTGCCCATCACTACTCTGTTACAATTGTCCATGTGCCCATCACTACTCTGTTACAATTGTCCATGTTACAATTGCCATGTGCATCACTACTCTGTTACAATTGTCCATGTTACAATTGTCCATGATCATCACTACTCTGTTACAATTGTCCATGTGCCCACAATTGTCCATGTGCCCATCACTACTCTGTTACAATTGTCCATCATCACTACTCTGTTACAATTGTCCATGTGCCCATCACTACTCTGTTACAATTGTCCATGAGTCCATCACAATTGTCCATGTGCTATGTGCCCATCACTACTCTGTTACAATTGTCCATACCATCACTACTCTGTTACAATTGTCCATGAGTCCATCACTACTCTGTTACAATTGTCCATGTTACAATTGTCCATCACCCATCACTACTCTGTTACAATTGTCCATGTGCCCACAACTCTGTTACAATTGTCCATGTGCCCATCACTACTCTGTTACAATTGTCCATGTGCCCATCACTACTCTGTTACAATTGTCCATGTGCCCATCACTACTCTGTTACAATTGTCCATGAGTCCATCACTACTCTGTTACAATTGTCCATGTGCCCATCACTACTCTGTTACAATTGTCCATGTGCCCATCACTACTCTGTTACAATTGTCCATGTGCCCATCACTACTCTGTTACAATTGTCCATGTGCCCATCACTGTCCATGTGCCCATCACATACTCTGTTACAATTGTCCATGTGCCCATCACTACTCTGTTACATCCATGCTCACTCTGTTACAATTGTCCATGTGCCCATCACTACCCATCACTACTCTGTTACAATTGTCCATGTGCCCATCATACTCTGTTACAATTGTCCATGTGCCCATCACTACTCTGTTACAATTGTCCATCCCATCACTACTCTGTTACAATTGTCCATGAGTCCATCATGTGCTACTACTGTTACAATTGTCCATGTTATGTTACAATTGTCCATGTGCCCATCACTACTCTGTTACAATTGTCCATGTGCCTCTGTTATCACTACTCTGTTACAATTGTCCATGTGCCCATCACTACTCTGTTACAATTGTCCATGTGCCCATCACTACTCTGTTACAATTGTCCATGTCCATGCCCCATCACTACTCTGTTACAATTGTCCATGCACCCATCACTATGTGCCCATCTGTTACAAATTGTCCATGTGCCCATCACTACTCTGTTACAATTGTCCATGTGCCCATCACTACAATCTGTTATCAATTGTCCATGTGCCCATCACTACTCTGTTACAATTGTCCATGCTACTCTGTTACAATTGTCCATGTGCCCATCATACTCTGTTACAATTGTCCATGCGCCCATCACTACTCTGTTACAATTGTCCATGTGCCCATCACTACTCTGTTACAATTGTCCATGTGCCCATCACTACTCTGTTACAATTGTCCATGAGCCCATCACTACTCTGTTACAATTGTCCATGAGCCCATCACTACTCTGTTACAATTGTCCATGTGCCCATCACTACTCTGTTACAATTGTCCATGTGCCCATCACTACTCTGTTACAATTGTCCATGTGCCCATCACTACTCTGTTACAATTGTCCATGTCACTACTCTGCAATTGTCATCACTCACTCTGTTACAATTGTCCATGTGCCCATCACTACTCTGTTACAATTGTCCATGTGCCCATCACTACTCTGTTACAATTGTCCATGTGCCCATCACTACTCTGTTACAATTGTCCATGTGCCCATCACTACTCTGTTACAATTGTCCATGTGCCCATCACTACTCTGTTACAATTGTCCATGCACCCATCACTACCATCATGCACCCATCTACCCATCACTACTTACAATTGTCCATGTTACAATTGTCCATGTGCCCATCATCACTCTGTTACAATTGTCCATGCACCCATCACTTACACCATCTCACTACTCTGTTACAATTGTCCATGTGCCCATCACTACATCTGCCCATCACTACTCTGTTACAATTGTCCATGTGCCCATCACTACTCTGTTACAATTGTCCACAATTGTCCATGTGCCCATCATTACAATTGTCCATGTGCCCATCACTACTCTGTTACAATTGTCCATGTGCAATTGTCATCATCACTACTCTGTTACAATTGTCCATGTGCCCATCACTACTCTGTTACAATTGTCCATGTGCCCATCACTACTCTGTTACCCATCCATGCCCATACTACTCTGTTACAATTGTCCATGTGCCCATCACTACTCTGTTACAATTGTCCATGTGCCCATCACTACTCTGTTACAATTGTCCATGTGCCCATCACTACTCTGTTACAATTGTCCATGTGCCCATCACTACTCTGTTACAATTGTCCATGTGCCCATCACTACTCTGTTACAATTGTCCATGTGCCCATCACTACCTGTTACATCACCATGTGCCCATCACTACTCTGTTACAATTGTCCAAGTGCCCATCACTGCTCTGTTACAATTGTCCATGTGCCCATCACTACTCTGTTATCACTACTCTGTTACAATTGTCCATGCGCCCATCACTACTCTGTTACAATTGTCCATGCATCACTACTCTGTTACAATCCATGTGCCCATCACTACTCTGTTACAATTGTCCATGTGCCTATCACTACTCTGTTACAATTGTCCAATGTGCCCATCACTACCATGTGCTGTTGTGCCCAATTGTCCATGTTACAATTGTCCCATCACTATTCTGTACAATTGTCCATGTGCCCATCACTACTCTGTTACAATTGTCCAATGTGCCCATCACTACTCTGTTAAAATTGTCCATGCACCCATCATACTCTGTTACAATTGTCCATGCACTCACCACTGCTCTAATACACTTGTCCATATACTCATCAGGACCTGTTATGATTGTCCCTGTACTCAGCACTACTCAGTTGTGGCTGTTTAAGAGCCCATCACCTACTCTGTTGTGACGTAGGCACCGTTTCAGTAGTTCTTCGGCCATGTCATATTTTGCTAACTGAATGTAAACATCAGCAAGCAGCAGCCAGCTCTTCTCAAACTCCTCTGCATCAATAGGATTCCAAGTCATTTTTGCAATCCGTTTCAGCTGGTTTCTAGCTCTAGGAGTTTGCTTTAAGATCATGTAAGCTGTTGCCATTCCTAAGAGTGCTGGGATGTGATCTTTCTGTAAGAAAACAGAACTTGAGAGCACAAAAGGGACAATATAAAAGACCCCTATTTAGAAAAAAAAAAAAAAAAAAAAAAAAGACATGGAAGCAGTAAATGTGACACAGGAACTCGTTTGTTTGTTCTATGATTGTTGTGATTACTGCCCTCCTTAACACAGCAAGTAATCTCAAGCTACCCTGAGAGATGTGACCAGGCACTATGTGGTCAAAGAATCAGTAGCTGTGCAGATATATAAGGACACCATGCCAGCAATTAGTGCAACTTGAATTTTAATGGGATTCAAATATTGTTATTTTGGTTCTGTATAGAAACAAAAGCATAAGATTCTATTTCATTATGTTTCTTGAGAAGTTTGTATTTCAATTTTAATTTTTAAAATATTTTTATTTTTATTTATTTGTTTATGGGGGGGGAGACAGAAAGAGAGAGGGACAGAATGGATGTGATAGGGCCTTTAGCCACTGCAAACAAACTTCAGATATATGCACCACTATGTGCATAGGGAATCAAACTTGGGTCCTCAGGCTTCGCAGACAAGTACCTTAACCTCTACACCATCTCTCCTGCTCCAGTTTTAAAATTTTGCCTTCTTAGATCTTCCACTTGTCAAACAGGAGTACCTCATAGACCTGAAAATGACAGCCCTTTCCAGATGAACAGCTATTGTTTTTTTATTTTATTTTACAAAAACAAATCTTGGGGCTGGAGAGATGGCTTAGCACTTGCCTGCAAAGCCAAAGGATGTTGGTTCAATTCCCCAGGACCCATTTAAGCCAGATGCACAAGGTGGTGCATGCATTTGGAGTTTGTTTGCAGTGGGTGGAAGCCCTGGTGCACCCATTTTCTCTTTCTGTGTCTCTTTTTCTCTCTCAAAAAAATAAATAAATAAAAATAAAATATTGAAAAACAAGTCTCTTGTCCCAGTGAAGTTTGGCCATGGAAATGTTATAAATATGGTGTGCAATTAATCATTCACTTGGGGATTAGATGAAACAAGTTCATGCCTTGAAGCAGGCTCTCAGATGCAGAGTTCACAGTTTCCTGATAGGTTCTATAAAGCACAGTGTTCTTTTCAACAGAGTGATAGAATTGTTATAAAATGGAGGCCACTAGCACTCTGTTTAGTAAACTAACTTACATAAGCACTGATGTGTATGTTCCTGACTACAGTGCTTCTTAGATTTCAGCAGTGGGATTATGATACTTTCAGAGGGAGGAAGGTTTCAGCTGAACATACAGAAATTAGAAATTATATTGTGAATTTAACAAAGATGGCAAGGCTCTGAATCTGGACAACTACTAAAGAATACTGAGAAAGTGGAGTGCAGTGATAAAATGTCCAGTCCAACACTGATTCTAGTGGAAGTTACAGATGACCCTGGAAGAAAGAACGTAAATTCATCAGGGCTTGATGAAATCAGGAGGGATATAAGACTTTCTTGGCTATTATTTTATATAAATATGTAGTCTATTCTCCACAGTAAGGTATAGCAAAACAGTTTCATTACCGTGCCAAATCCAGATAATAGTAGACTGAGAAGACATGTTCAGAATGCTAGTAGAGCATAGGAAATCAAAGCTTTCTGGTATTTATCAACCAGGTCTTAAGAGGGCCAAGGAAGAAAAAGGTCCTGTAAAAAGGTCCAATGCCTACCCCAAAACATTCCAAGTTACACATCTCAGATAATCCCTACAGCTTGAGTCTGATGAGACAGAATCAGTTCTTCACAGCTCCATCACTTCCAAACGAGAGTTCCTTAAACTCAAAGTCTCAGCTTGAATGTCTGCATTAGACTGTAAGGTCTTTGTGTGGACTTTGCAGTTCTTTCTCTTATATGTTATCCATAAAGTGTAATTCTTCTTCCTTTCACTCTCAGCCACCCCAAAGGACAAGATTCAGTGTAGACAATACAGTTCCATTCCAAGCTGCACACATGATTCAAGGTAATATCATGAAACCAAGCATTTGAGCCAAGTGTGTCTTCCACCATATCCTCATGACTTCCTGTCACATACCTGTGTGACACTGACTTCTACCAACTCGTATTTCATCTTCATTAAGAAGAAATTCATACTTCATTTAGAAGAAATTGCCCATTTTTGCCTATAAAAATGCATTTTTATCTTCATTTTTAAAAATCATACTTGCCTCTTCCTCTAGCCTAGGCTGACCTGGAATTCACTATGTAGTCTTAGGCTGGCCTCGAACTCACGGGGATCCTCCTACCTCTGCCTCCCGAGTGCTGGAATTAAAGGAGTGCGCCACCATGCCTGACTTATATTTGCTTCTTAAATCATAGCTTCTCTATGAATGAGTCTCCCAACTCTATGCTACCTCCTATAGCACTTTTATTTACATCTCTAAGATAAAATATAAAACATTTTTCTTTTGGGGCTAGAGAGATGGCTTAGCAGTTAAGGCACTTGCTTGAAAAGCCTAATGGCTTGGGTTCAATTCTCCAACACCCATGTAAAGCCAGATACACACAAAGTGGCACATGTATCTTGGAATTCATTTTTAGCAACAAGAGGCCCTGGCATGCCTATTCATTTTGTCTCTTTCCTTGCAAATAAATAGAAATCTTAAAAAATGTTTTTGTATTACTCTATATATTTGCCTTATTTTCTGAATAGTATGAGAAATTTGAAAATAGAAACAAACATTACTTAATTTTGTGATTCCCACGAGGTTTAGCACCCACTGAGTGCTTAGTAATACTCATCACACTGAATAGATGTAGTCTGAGTTAGAAGAAAAAATATGACAAAAATGGTGTTTATGAAATTTTGGTTCATTATTGCTTAGACAATATGGTTAGTAAACAGTTTAAAGCACTGTGAATTAGTAATGACAGGCAAGTACGATAAAAGTACAGTTTTATCTATACTGCTGATCTTTCTAGGAAATACCTGTATTATGATTCATTGCATTTTCCTTTTCTCCCTTTTCAACTTTAAGAAGAATGGATTTACTTAAAACAAACTCACTGTTATATGATGGAATTCTACTTCACAACATTTAGGGGTATAACACTTCGTGCTTTTAGATTTTTCTTAGACTTACATGAACAGTCAATAGGTGACAGCAACCTGTTGCAGAAGGCCAATTCAACACTGTCCACCCCCAAGAACACCATCTCCATGCCTGCAGAAGGCTCTTCGTTGTCTGGTACTGAAGCCGTGCTATCTTGGTGTCCCAACGGTGACTTCTGTACTAATGAAGCCTTTATCTAAGACAGCTCTGCTCAAACCCCTGACATTTCAGTCGCCCCAGGGTCCTGGAAGGTGGGAAGAGGGGCTACTGTAGACAGTTTCTTGTAATCTATTGCTACCACTGTGACTTCCAATGAAAAGAAAACAGAAAATTCTGGATAGCCTGAAAGACACATTCTAAGTTTTTTCAGTGGTTTCAAGCTGAGAGGAAGAACAAACATGAAATCCAGTGATGATGTTGAGAAGCTGATATCACTAATTGCTGGTTGGGTGTCTTCAGAATCCTTCTTTAATAGTGTTATAGATGGGAAGGAAATCTGGAACACTCATAGAGTGAGAGAGGAAGTAGACATCTTAAGCAATCTTCTAAGAAATAAAAATGCTAAAATAATAGCCATAAAAAATTCCATTGAGTAAGAACAATAAGCTGTAAGTATTCATGTCCTTTGGCTCTACAGCTGGAATGATTCAAGGTATATATAAGTGAAAAGGTAGGCAGTGAGGCAGCTGAGCACTTAACTGCACTAAGTAAGTCAATGTAGGTGACATCTGTAACACAATTCTACAGAAGATAAAGAAAGTTCTACTCTTCAGAATTCTCCTGTGCTCATCTGAAGAATTTCCTTCCTGTGAATTCAACATTCCCACAGAGATATATACATAATAAATAGTGAAATAGTGCCTCTAATGGAAACAAGGGTGCACTGTGTAAGATTAGGTTGAAGTATACATCTACTTTTCAATTCCTTTTCAAAAATTGCTCAACTTATCAATCGCATACTTATCCACCATCAAGAAAAGATACACAGAGCTGAAAAGTTCCACTAACCTCAGAGGCGGCTATCTCGGTGAAGGCACTTAATGCTTGCTCAACATTAGACTTCTGTTTAGTAGCCATCAGGCAGTAGTTTTCCAGTATGCGAAGTTGTACTTGGCCCTGAGTGGTCTGAGGTTTCAGTTCTTTAATGAGTTTTTCTGCTGTTCTCACTGCTAACTGCACAGATTCTTGCTTCTCAGATGAATTACTGTATACATTAAAACCAGGTCATTTGGTCTCTTACTCATGACAGAATTAGTTGATATTGGAATAAGAGCTTTAGGGTACTAGTTTCTCTTTATCACTCATTTAAGACTGATTTTTGGTCAAGAATGTCATTCACTTACTTCCCCTATAAAATGCAGTCATATTCACATATTTAAACAAAATTACTATATCCTCTGTAAAACAATATTAAGCCACAATTCACTCTAGAATAAACACTCAAGGTAGAAAATAGCTACAAGTGGCAAATATATTCATTTCAGCTAATATAAAACTAGAATAAAAGCAGAATCATCATTTCCTAGCATAGGTGAGGCTTGGGTTCACTCCCTAACACCACCCCCCCCCAAAAAAGAAAGAAAAATTAAAGTACAATCATACAATTGTCACATGGTCTTCTATACTTGGAAAGTACAAGACAACGAGAAGTTACAGGCAAGCACTTATGTTATGTATGACTCACTGAATCTATGTCAAATACCACAGTAAATAAATGGTAAGTTTGGGATCTGAATCTAAGTTTACCAAATATATAATCTCTCTGTTTTCTCCACCATACTGCCCATCAGGCTTTTAGTAAATTTCAAGTAAAATAACACTTCAAATAGTTGGCAGCAAGCTTCCTCTACACACATACACTCACACTAACTAACAAAAGCAACCCAACTGTCTAAACTACTAAAGCCATTTGTCTTTTCCTCAGGTCCCAGGCTTTTCAATTCACTGCCTATCTTCTCCAGAACTCTCCTTTGGCTTCTGTAACTGTAAAATTTTGGTTCTCTTTCCTCATCCCCTCCTCCAGTCCTCTTAAGTGTTAACATGCCCAATACTGAGTTTTCAGATTTCTGCTACTACCTAAACTTGCAAAGAGCCCTTCTTGCAGGCAGATCCAACCCTGCACTCTGTGCAAATGTCTACTAAATCTGCAGGTGTGCAGGGGTATGACTCCCCTTCTCAATTCCAGTTTTATTTTCAACTATTTATTAAGGATCTCCACTTGGGCAGCTCACAAGACTGTACCAGCATATGTTACTTCAATCTTTGTAAAACAAATTAAATAGGAGATTTTTGTACTTTAAAATTTCACTGGTCTCCAAATCCTGAAACCTCTCATAAGTTTAGGTCTAATTTTCTCCCACCCCTGCACACATTTTCTGCTGACAGTGATACACTGCTACTATTTCTATGACCTCCTACCAATACTGACCATCCATTTTACACGTATATGGTGTGGGAGATTGAATGGATTCAGGTACTGTCTTGCAGCATAGATAAATTACATGCTTCTTATGGCTCTTATATTCCCATTGCAATATAAGATTATACATTCCCTCTAAGCCTTGCCTGATTCTGAGAAAGAAAGCAACAAATATAGCATGGTGGGAAACAACCATTTGCCAGCATAGCCCACAGTGGGCAGCAATAGCAGCAGGACTGGAAGCATCAGGCCAAGCCACGTGTCACAGCAAGGAGGCTGAGGTGTGCTTATTTCACAATGCTGTTGCAGGAAGAAGTGGACCAGTGCACATTATAAAGAACATAGCACAAGGCTGTCATAAATGACCACTTGTAAAATCATTAGTATGATTGTGGAGGCAATTTTATCATGGGCATCAAATTCTGTAATTAATTATATTCTAGAATAATTAGGAAAATGCCTTCATGACACATCTATTTTGATTTAGGAAAACTAAAAGCATTTCATGCCTAACACAAAGAATTTTTTTTTTTTTTTTTAAATTTTAGTCATTTCAGCTACATTTCCTTAGCACAATCCTGGAACTTACTTCTCTTTTGCATCCTTGGTTATTATCCCCAACAAAGTGTTTAAAAAACTGTGCCAAAGGAAACATGTCAATCATTACTCACCTCAGGTCTCCGTTCAGATTTTCAAACACTTCACCTCCAATAGTTTCATTATCTGGATTCAGACAGATTTCTATCATATTATAAAGGGCATTTTGGCCCCACTCACTATCTTTCCGAGCTTTATTAAAATGCCGAAGGGCGTCATTTGGTTCTCCAGTATACCTTATCAAATGTTTAAAAAATATATTTTAATCACTGAGTACAAATTTTATTGTAGTTCATAATACTATGGTTGATAAATAAAACTATAAAAATATTTTAAAATGGAGAGTTTTTTCATTACAAAGAAAAACTTAGTGTATTTTCTCCACAATGAGACAAAATCCCATTATGATATAAGATATATTTGCCAACAGATTTACCAAAGATGTAGTCCTTTACAGTACTGAAACCCAGGTTCCAGTTTTGCTTTGGAGTTGTATTTCTCAGCCATTGAGAAATATCTTGGAACATCATCAAGTTTTCCACTTCTTCTTAGGAGATCAATCAAACGAGATAAAGTCATGTAGTTATCTAGAAAGAAGCAGTACTTCAGACATAGCATGTTTTAAAACATGTTCAATAGTTACAATCCTGCTTTATTAATGTATAATTTACTGAAGATGAACTTCAGCGTAACTATAATCAAAGGGTTGCTTTAGGGGCCACAACTTCTTAAAGAGATTTCTAACTACCTGGATCATCTATCAGATGATGGAGGTTGGGCTGGGCTACCTCCCGTCACTCTCCACTGACCCCTACCAACTAATAATCGCTTACTTTGTACAATGTGACTGGCTTATGTTGCTTGATGTGGGGAATTTAAGATGATTTGCATTTTAAAACACACACACACACACACACACACACACACACACACACAATACTATAAGTAGCAAAGAGGAATTGGCACTGTGATCTGGGTTAGAGAGATCAATTCATTCCACATTGACATAACTTTCCTGTACCATGGAAAGTCCTGGTCCAAAACTCTTGTGGTCCTGGGCAAACCAGGTGAGTGGTTGTCCTATACACAATGCATAAGGAATTGTCTAATGCGTGTAGGTAGGGGAATGCAGGGTTTTGTTCCCTCCAAGGGGATTATGTGCTGGCAAAGACAGGGAGAAAGAAGGCAAGCAAAATTCATTATAGCAAAATGAAAAAACCTACACAAAGCCTTGGAGGTGTGGTTGCATGCAATTTGGCATTACTGGAGTGTAAGAGCTTTACACTGAATGTGTAAAAAGCTGGACTTCACTCGGGATATTTAAAAAGACCTGAAAGTAGAATGAAGCTAGTTGGGAAGAGAAAGGTGAGCAGCAGAATGGGGAGAGGGACAAGAGTGGTTGAAGGTGAACATGATTCAAGTCAACTGTATAGATATATGACAATGTCATAATCAAGGTCCTTATTTTGTACAATTAATATACAGACACGAAGGAAAATTATTTTATATTCATTTACATGCAGTTCAAGCAGCCAATTTAATAAAACAATTTAAGATCTATTTGAAAAAAAGTCAGTGCCAAGTAATAGAAACCCAGAACATCTATGTGTCACATGAGGGTTTCCCTAAATTCCATAAAAATACTATAATGTGTGAGGGGAACATTGCCAATAATAGCTTGAAAATATCTATGAGGGAAGAAGTATGCTTCTACAGAAGGAAGGTTAGCTACCTCTTGGAGGAATGCTTTGAATTGGGAAGAGTTTGAGGTAGAGTGAGAATGCTGTATGTGTTGCTTTAAATGTTAGCCCAGCAAGGAAGAAAACAACACGGAATTTAGGGTACAAGGTAGAAATTCAGGGCAAACAAGACAGAGGTCTGTTAGAAATAAAAGTTTGGTGCAAAACCAGCAGGGAGAATACTGGGTAATTTGAATGTGGGAGCTGTCAGAGCAGGAATGTGTGCTCATTGGGGGGTGTTGGGGAAGGTAATGTGAGAAAGAGAAGCAACTGTAGGAATAAAGCCTTTTGGAAGGTGAGGGGCTGTGATCAGCACACAGGGACAAGTTGGTGGCAATGCAATCAGAACTTGGAAGGACACAGACTGGGGTGGGGTGTGGGTAACAGGGAATGGAGTTCTCTTCCACTTGCATATTTCCTTAGTCAAATAAACAGTGGAAAGGTATTTAGATGAGGCTCAGGAGATGGTCAGTGTTGGAGGTGTGAGGAGGCAGGATAAAGTGAAACCAGCATCTGGAATGGGGGAGTTCATTAGAGAAGCACAGCACACAAGCACACACAGGCGGATTCAGTCAGCAGGGGGGGATATACCTGGTTTGCGTTCTAAGAGTTGCTGCAAGTGAAACACTGCTTGTTCATAGTCCTGTTTTCTGAACATGAGGTCGGCCATCATCTAGAAAGATAAAGTCAGTTCTAACAAGAGTACCATAGATTTTAATCAAGATTTATGACTCTGAAAATACCTATGGAAAACATGAAGAGGGACAAAGATTTATAAAAATGAATCAAGCATGCAAATCAGACTGCTCTGTTCACAAAACTGTACTAACAAAAAAATATGTTTTCAGGGGTGGTTTTAGAAACAAATCTGAAGAGAATTTCACATTCTATTGGGCTATTGTAGGAAGCATGCCTCACTGGATGTGGCTACAATGACTATGAGTAGATTACATATAAAATTCAAGTCATAAACATATAAAAAAATGAAATAAATAAGACCTGCTAAGGTTTTACATGTCTTAAAAGGGAGATGACATATTATTTGAAGTTACAATAACTGAATAAGCCTCACACAGTGTCACCCATATAAGCTGAATGCTAAAAATACAACTTCACCCCAGGTAGAAATGAGAAAGAAAGGCTCTATTTATTTTCAGTTTGATTTATTTGCATGCATGTGCATATGTATGGGTATCCCAGGACCTCTTACCTTGCAGACCAACATCAGCCATTTACACCATTTTTTGTGGGGGTGGCTTTGGTCTTTTTTGGTGAATGTGCTCACATTAGAAAAATGCTGTTTTTGTTCTCCCCAAAAATCACAAATATGTAATGCCTCACCATGTGCTATTAGTTCTATGGGGTAAAATCTGAAACTTCCTACTGGAATAAAATCTCAACTCCCTTTACAGCATAAACATATTCACTGACCAGGGTAGCAAGTTCATTGTCCTGGTCACTCTGGAGAAGTAGCACACAGTGCCGCAGGGCTGAATCAAGGTCATCT
Source organism: Orientallactaga sibirica (assembly GCA_036365145.1). NCBI lineage: Eukaryota > Metazoa > Chordata > Mammalia > Rodentia > Dipodidae > Orientallactaga > Orientallactaga sibirica. The sequence goes on along the minus strand of JAEOAD010000004.1, from coordinate 51,181,865 downwards.
TGGGCAAGGTATAATCGCGCCAGTTCCAGCATTATCTAGAGTGCAAAGGAAAGTGCAATCACCTTCATGTTGTTGGGACAAAGCACCCGACCAAAAGCAGCTGATGAGAGGAAAGTTTCATTTAGGCTTAATGGAATGAGCAGAGGCTAGACATCACCTCAGACGTAGCCAAGTGGAAACAGCAGTCAGAGAGAGAACTGAAATCTGAAAAGGAATAGATGGTGTAACATCACAAAGCCCTTCCTCAGAAACACAACTCCTCCAGCAAGGCTCCACCTTCCAAATCTCCATCAGCTGGGGACCAAGCATTCAGAGCAATGTAGTTACGGGGAACATCTGGTTCAAACCACCAAAGAAAGAGTAGTCAGACCACGATTTTAGAGTAAAATGCTTGGATGACATTAAACTTCACTTGACTAAAAGCTATGCCAGTAAAAATGCCCGGCACTGTAGACAAGGAAAACCATAGGCACACCCATCTATATTTTCTAATTTGCTGGGAAAAAAGATAAATAGGTGGTAATTAGCTAAGAAAATGAGAAAAGGGCTGGAGGGATGGCTTAGTGGATAAGGCGTTTGCCTGCAAAGCCAAAGGATCCAGGTTCCATTCCCCAGGACCCATGTTAGCCAGATGTACATGGGGATATACGTGTCTGGAGTTTGTTTGCACTGGCTGGAGGCCCTGGCACGCCCATTCTCTCTCTCCCCTTTCTCTGTCAAATAAATAAAAATAAAATATTAAAAAATGAGAAAAAAGGTACTACTGATCTTAAAAACAGGCTATTAGGTCTAGTATACCTTCCTCTATGACAGGACCAAACTAAGCTGTTTCTACCTTTTTGTAGTGCTTGAGACAGAACCCACGGCTTCAAGCATGCTAGGCAAGTGTTCTTCAACTAAGCTACCACCCCAGTCTTCTGCTTTCTCATTTTTCAAAAAAAAAAAAAAAAAAGACTCAAGCAGACAGTCTTGGAGGTATGCTTCAGAGTTAGAACTACAGATTCTGCTGCTTGTTCTCTTCCATTGGAAATGTGCCTGTTTGGTTGTAAGTTATGAAGGCGATTTTTGTTAACATCACATCTTGTCTCTTGAGGTCACTGAGTCAATCACTCACCTCACTTCTGCATCCTCAGCACCACAGAACAATTGAAATAGGTAGAGAACACAATAGCTGCTAAGTAAACTGAGTTCAACCTCCTACATCCAGATACTTAATTATGACTAAGAGACTGTCTTAAAGTGATTTTTCAAACCTAGGTAGACAGTAAAAGTAAATAACACATAGGTTTGTATTACATTATTTATTCTACTATAATTTTTTAATTGAAGGCATCTTAAGTTTTGTGAGTTTGTTTTCACAGTGCTGAGGATTAAACCCCAAGCCTGGCACTTGCAGGACAAGCAAGGCACAGTGGAGCTACACTCCAGTCACATACATTCATTTTCAAAGATTTCTAGAAACAATAATAACTCTTCAACTTCTGCTTTTGTTACATTTCTTTTTAAATCTTTACCAGCTGGTAAGAGAATTTTACATCTGAAGAAAGTAGATGGCATGTGGGGTGAAAGGTACTTACGTGTTATAAAGGCACTGACCTTACTGTCTGTCTCGCAGTGAATCAGGGCCTCTCTGTAAAACCTAATTGCCTTTTCATAGTCTTGTTGAGCAAGAGCTTGTTTTGCAATCTCTGCACAAATTTCAGCTGCTAAGTGTTTCTGTGCAGGAACTGCATCAGGCTGCTCCATTTGAACACGTTTTAGTACCCTTGACTGTAATTCTCGGGCCTAGGGAAAAAAAAAATTAAAAAATGAAAAAGAAGCTAGTGTGGTGGTGAATGCCTTTAATCCCAGAATTTTTTAGGCAGAGGTAGGAGGATCACTGTGAATTCAAGGTCAGCCTGGAAGTGCAGGGTGAGTTCCAGGTCAGCCTGGGCTAGAGTGAGACCCTGCCTTGGAAAAAAAAAAAAAAAAAAGCAAAAGAAAATTAAACAATTTCCAATAGCTAGCTTATATGCACTACAATTCTGTTGAAGATTTATTCCATGGTCTAACAAAAACTAATTCAAGAAAATGTGTTATTGAGATCTCAAATGTTCAGGCTAGAAAGATGGCTTAGTGGTTAAGGTGCTTGCCTGCAAAGCCAAAGGAACCAGGTTCAATTCTCCAATAAATAATAAAAAATTTTTAAAGGTCTCAAATGTTCTTATTTGCAATAAATCAGATTGCATATATCTTTCTGAATCTTTTCCACATTAGAAGGATACGAACACAAAACTTCTTAAAACGAAATGCAACCATGAAACAGAAACAGATATCTAGATGTTATCATTAATTAATTACAATTTTTTGTTTGTTTTTCGAGATAGGGTCTCCCTCTAGCCCAGGCTGACCAGGAATTCACTATGTAGACTCAGAGTGGCCTCAAAATAATGGCAATCTTCCTACTTCTACCTCCCAAGTACTGGGATTAAAGGTGTGTGCCACCACATCTTCTGTATTTTACAAGATATATTCTTGTGAATTCCTGTAAACCCTTATATATAAAGAAGTACAGATACAAATATCTTGCATGTATAATACAAATATAAGCATTTTATATTTATATGCTCATACAGCTATTCCAGTCATAACATGGCTGCCATAGTAGTAGATAAGGGGAGTCAGGTGAGACTTTAGGAATGGTTTCTGAATTTTCTTAGTAGCTTTACATATCTTATTGAAGACAACCTCAAAATAAAATGCAACAAATAAATTCATATATTGAATACAAAGCCAAACATATTATAAAAATGTAGATATTAAAACTATACATAGAAAATATAGACATTAAATGAAAGAAATAAATATCTGTATACATTAATTATAACTTTGTGGTTACATCATCATATAATCATAAAACTATTTTGTGTATCACACAAGTTCCTTATTTTGTATTTAAATTTTATTTTCAAAGAAAAGACACTGAGAATATGCATGAGTGATTTTTCCCATAATTGTTCCTAGAATTAGAATAAAATAATATATGATTTCATCACTCAACAAAATTGGCCTTTACTAGACAAGTCTCCTGTTGAGAATTCAGCCTGGCCATTATTATAACTGCAGCACTGGAGATGTCCCAGCTCAAGCAGAGTCCAGTTCCCAGGCCCACAGAAAATGTAATAATAATAAATGGGTATATTATTTTCATCCACTAAGTCTCATAGCCAACTTATATGCCCTATTATGTGATAAGTACTTCTAGGGCCAGAAAACACAGAAACATGTCTATATGCATAGAAATTCTAACTATTTTCCTTTAGTTTTCAAGGCAGACTCTCACTCTCACCCAGGCTGTCCTAGAACTCACTCTGTGGTACTGGCAGACCTCAAATGCATAGTGATCATTCTACCCTAAGGGCAATCCTGAGGATGATGCCGGAGGTTGTCCTCTGGCCACCACATGCGCACACGTTCATACACATACCACACATATACACATACAAAAAAGGAAAAAGTTGATTTTGTTAATGATATTAGTAAGAATTCATTACTACCATGATTATTAAAAAGAGAAGGAAGGGCTGGAGAAATGGCTTAGTGGCTAAGACACTTGCCTGCAAAGCCGAAGGACCCAGGTTTGATTGCCCAGGACCCATGTAAGTTAGATGCCCAAGCTGGTACATGCATCTGGAACTCATATGCAATGGCTGAAGGCCTTGGCATGCCCATTCTCTCTATTTGTCTTTCTCTTTCTCTCTCAAATAAATAAATAACAAGTATTCTTACAGATCGTTGTCTCCCATAGATGATAATATAGAAAGCCTAAAGAAAATGTTAAGAAACATCTTCAAATTCTGGCAGCCTTTTAGAAATTGACATGTATTTCTGGAATATAACGTTGGTGACTATTTGACAATTAATTTACTATAACACAGTAACAGACACAAATAAACAGGAGAAAAGTTATCTAGTCGTCTTGACCAATGAGTGAATTTTAAGTGAATTTAAATCACTTATAAAAATGATTAGCACATCAGAAATTGAAAAAAAAAAAACAAAACTCCTGAAGGCTATCGACCTCTTAAGAAAACATTTAAGGAAATGTTTGTAAAACTTCTACTTGGAAAACCACAAAATATCTGTAAAACCTGAAGCTCTAAATAAGTGGAGGAAGGAAGCACTGAGTTCAAATTTTGGCTTTAACACAAGCTGTAAGACTTCACACAAACAGTATCTGTCAAGTGTAGAACAGAAATAAAAATACCAAGCTTCCCTAGCTGTTACAACAATACTTAAACAATATGACCATTAGGTATTCAATCCTGATTTGTATTTTTACTTATTTATTTACTTTTTAATTTTTTAATTATTTTTATTTATTTTTGGAGAGAGACACAGAGAGAGACAGAGAGAGAGGGAGAGGGAGACAGAGATGGGCACGCCAGCAGTCTCTCAGCTGCTGCGAACGAAATCCAGATGTGTGTGCCCCCTTATGGTCAAGTGCGGCATTGCGCCCTTGTGTCACTTTGCATCTGGCTAAATGTGGGACCTGGAGATTGGAACCGCTGGAGATTGGAACCAGCATTCTTAGGCTTAGCAGGCAGGCGCCTTAATCGCTAAGCCATCTCTCCAGCCCCTGATTTGTATTTTTTTATTGACAACTTCTATACTTAAAGACAAAAAAACCATAATATTTTCCTTCCCTCCCCTCATCCCCCTTCAAAACTCCATTCTCTGTCATAGCCCTTCCTTCTCTCCATTAGTCTCTCTTTTAATTTGATTTTGTATCTTTTAATTTGTATTTTGATATATTTTCTGTTACTGTTGGGTCAGCCCTTGTTTCCTATTGCAATGGACACACTATAGACAAGATACCTGTTGTAAGGAAGTGAAGGCATCACCAGGTCTTTCCATTTTAGTATAAACTTTTGCCAGCAGGACTTGAATACGTCCATCTTCCATGAGAACAGACAGTTCATTTGCTACAAAGGAATGGAATGCAAAGGAGAAAATCTAAATTAAATGTTTATATTTTTCTACAGGTTTTTTTTTTTTTTTTTTTTTTTGGTTTTCAAGGTAGGGTCTCACTGTAGCCAGGCTGACCTGGAACTCACCATGTAGTCTCAGGGTGGCCTTGAACTCAAGGCAATCCTCCTACCTCTGCCTCCCGAGTGCTGGAATTAAAGGCATGAGCCACCACGTATGGCTCTTTCTAGTTTTAAAAACTGTTCTGCTTACATGGAAACATAGCTCTTGAATGCTACCATGGCTACAAGAATTTATTCCAAGTTGTATATTATTAACCTTATTGAGCGTTTTGTCATTTTATAAATGTCTGCTAAAATTGAGATATAAAACATTCATTTTCTAAATCATGTTTTTCTATTAATGACTGAACAGTGATACTGACCCAAATCTTTAATCTAGGATCTTAGTCTGGTATTCATGATTGGTGCTGGAAGGAAAGGAAGATAATTTAGTTAAGTTCAAGACTGAAGACCCAGGTATAATGGCTTACATCTGTAATCCTAGCACCTGGAAAGCTGAATTAAGAGTTCAAGTCCAGCTTGGGCTACCCAGTGAGTTCTAGGATAACCTGGGTTATAGAGTGAGACTCTGCCTCAAAAAAAAAAAAAAAAAAAAAAAAAAAAGAAAGAAAGAAAAAGAAAGAAAGAAAAAAAAAAGACTGAATAAGAGGCAGAATGGGAGCTAGACTCAAGCTTCAGATATGCCACTAACTTGGTTTATGAGCTGAGGCAAGTCATAACAGCTCTTGTTTCAATTCCTCATTTTTCAAGTAGAGATAGAGAAAGGGGAATAGATTAGATGACATCTAACATTTTCTTTGAAATCTTCTATTTGATGAATTTTAAGTGTTTAAGTGCACACACACACACATACACACACATTAAACACCTATCTTCCCACCTTATTTCCTAACATGGAACTTAAATTCCATTCAAAAGAATTTATGTACTCACTCTTACCTGACTACAATATATAGAGGGTGCTTAATAAATACTGGGTGACTGAATGAATGAATAAATAAATAAGTGAATGTATGTATTCCTACTTTCTGCCATTCCTCAGGACTTATTTATAGCCCCATGATCTTATTTATGCTATAACATTTATGTATTTTTCTCTTTTGTTTATTTATTTAGTTTTTTATATAACATTTAATGACATATTTCTCTTGGTTGGAGAACAGTACATACTTATTGAATGCTAATTCATTAGTTATTCCCCCTTATATATTATAACAACTCACTGTGGAAAGTCAGTATCACATAACTTAAACCTAATTTGCTTCAAATGTTTGTTTTATTTCTTCAAATACATATCGTTAAGTCCTTTGACAACAACAACAACAACAACAAAAAAGAATATATTTTGACCCAATGAATATTAAGTTAAATTTTTTCCCAGTAGTTACTTAAAGCGTAGTCAAATAAAAACAAAAGATGTAGCATACAAAAAAAATGGCTGGAAGAAAATGTAAAATATAAAAAGGATAATAATTTGAAGCTGTTTTTGGACACATATTAGACAATAATCTCATCACAAGTTAGCATTTAATTTTCATTTTGTAAATGTGTCAAAATTCCTATTTACTAAAGTCATTAAAAACAGACTACTTGCTACATGCACTTAAAAAGGTAACTTCTGGAGGCTGGAGAGATGGCTTGGCGGTTAAGGCATTTGCCTGAAAAGCCAAAGGACCCCGGTTCAATTCTCCAGGACCCACATAAGCCAGATGCACAAGAGGGTGCATACATCTGGAGTTCATTTGCAGTAGCTAGAGGCCATGGAGCGCCCATTCTCTCTCTCTTTCTCTCTCTCTCTCTAATAAATAAATAAATAAAAGCTTACAAAAAGGTAACTTCTTTTTTTTTAATACCACATACTTTATAAACAATAGAGTATATCATTAAGGGGACTAATTTTCAAACCTCATCAAAACAGAGATCCAGAGGCTACAGAGAATTCAACACTAAAGCAGATCTCTAACTTGCCAGCCAAAGCTCAGGAAGCATGCAGAAGAAGGGGTGGAGAGATAGTAAGAGCATTAGTGTGGGTGGGATTTAGACTGAAGCACCCCTGCACCCTGGATAATGAAGAAAATGGAGTCCGGATGCTGATTTAAAAAAACTGGTGGGGCCGGAGAGATGGCTCAATAGTTAAGGGTTTGCCTGCAAAGCCTAACGACAAGGATTCAATTCCTCACTACCTACATGAAGGCAGATGCACAAAGGGACACTTGCATCTGGAATTCATTAGCAGTGCTTGGAGGCCCTGGTATGTCTATTCTCTATCACTGCTTATGAATAAAAATAATTTAAAAAATGGCATGGTCCATGATCGATATTGCCTCAACAATTAAAGTTAATCCTAACACAGTAACACAAGAAATGTATAAGAAGGCATCTAAGTATACCATGGGTGTGTTCCTAAAAATTATCAAGCCTTTTCTACATAAAGGTAACAAAGCTTATTTCAACATACACTTGGGTCTTCCCTTCAACCTCTGAAAGTGCTTATACACATTTAGGTTTCAGGGTTTAAGAGGAAGGCCTGACAGATCCATGGGGACTTAACGGTCTTTAATATGTGAAAACTTAGTGCAGATGTTTATTATAGACTCAGATATACTTTAATGCTACAATAAACATGGTACTGGCAAAAGAAGTCAATGGAATAAAACTAAGTTTCCTACTGAGTCATGTATATGGTGTTTATTATCTAATAAAAGTGGTATCTCAAAAATGGAACTAGGGCTGAAGAGATGGCTTAGCGGTTAAGGCGCCTGCCTGCTAAGCCTAAGAACCCGGTTCCAATCTCCAGGTCCCACATTTAGCCAGATGCAAAGTGAGGCAAGGGCGCAATGCTGCACTTGCCCACAGGGGGGTGCACGCATCTGGATTTCGTTCACAGCAGCTGAGAGACTGCTGGCGTGCCCATCTCTGTCTGTTTCCCTCTCCCTCTCTCTCTGTCTGTCTCTCTCTGTCTGTCTCTCCAAAAATAAATAAATTAAAAAAAAATAATAATGGAACTAAAATAAAACTGGCTATTTGAAAATGATATAGGAAAAAAATATATGTGTTAAAGTATATAAATGAAAATTTCTAATACAAAAACTGAAATAACAAAATGCCAGAATAACATATGGGTAGCTTTTCATAGCATTATAAACTAGTAAAGCTTTTTCAAAGAGTAACAGTAATTCAGAAGTCAAAATAGGAAAATATCCAGATATGATATATGAAAGTTTTTCTATTTACCAAAGACACAAAAATTTCATAAAGAAAACACAGCCCAGCAAAAAAGTCTGCAAGAATAACAAAGGATATGTACTGAAGACAAATTGTCACCTCTAAACAAGACACGGGTGAGCAGACAAAATGTCACCTCTAAACAAGACACTGGTGAGCCTCTCCAGACTGTCCCACGTGCAGCCTTATTAGATATCAAAGAAATGCAAATTAAAGTAAGGATTTTATTTTTCTCATAATGAACACTCATTGTACTGGGACATTTTTTAATCCTTAAGAAAGAACAATTTGTTGAGCATGGTGGATCACGCCTATAATTCCAGCACCTGGGGGGCTGAGAGAGGAGGACTGCCATGAATTCTAGGACAGCTTGGGCTACAAAGTGAGATCCAGCCACCAAGAAAAACTACACAGAGGTATATCAACTAAGATTCTTACTTCATTATTTTTCTAACATTTCCCCAAATACTCAATAGTTGACTCAAAATACATTATGATGTCAACATACAATAAAATACATATGCTAATTTGACACTGAGAAAAGAAGATATTAGGTGAAAGCATATTCTGTGGAATTATAAATACAATAGGCCATTTAGGTAGAAATTATTATGTAAGCCCTACTATCACTGGGAACTGGCTTCTAGTACTTCTGGCAAAGGGCCATACATTTTTGAAATGGAAAATTGCATTTGCTTTATATGTACACATATACATATAAAGAGAATATATAGTGTTGAGTCTTCAACTAATGCAAAGCAAGGTGAGAACATAGTGAGTATACACATACCATGACTCTATAGACAATGTATAGTATTTAGTCATAAACTACTGGAAAGTGATCAGAGAATAAACGGAATTCATGGAGAAACCAATGAGATATATATTTAATAATACTTAAACTTTTAGAAAGAACCATGTTTCATTATTTTTAAAGGTTAAGGATTATAAATGCAATACTATGCTTAAACATCAGAAGTAGCTACAATTTATGGATGATTTATTTTATATTATTTGGCAAATGGGCATATTTTATAATATAGTTGTTTCAGAAATTTATTATTAGATTTTTCCTTTTAGCAGTGAACTTCTGATAAAATAATATAATTTTATATGACCAACTGCACATAAAATATTGAGACTATAAACTAGGTCACAGAACAGTAAATAGGCCACATTTATCAGCTATGCTGTTTTCAAATCAAAAGGTCTTTCATACCAGGTTCATGATCTAGAGCATGATGAAGAACTTTTTCTGCTTTCTCATACATTTTCAGTTTTAGTAAGAGCTCGGCCAGGTCAAAGCAGAGGGAGCTGTGTTGTCCACTTTTCAAAGCAGCCTCATAGTAAATAATTGCCTAAACAAAACCCACTGCAGTTAGGAGAAAGAAAGCACAGACAGTTCATGCATCACCAACAGAAGACTATTAGCTACATGCCTGCACTATGATGGATGCCCTTTCTCAAAGAATCCTATTATCAGGCTGGAGAGATGGCTTAGCGATTAAGCGCTTGCTTGTGAAGCCTAAGGACTCCAGTTCGAGGCTTGATTCCCCAGTACCCACATAAGCTAGATGCACAAGGACAAGGTGGTGCATGCATCTGGAGTTCATTTGCAGTGCCTGGATGCCCTAGTGCGCCCATTCTCTCTCTCTCTCTCTCTCTCTCTCTCTGCCTCTTTCTCTCAGTCTGTTGCTCTCAAATAAATAAAAATAAACAAAAAAATTAAAAACAAGAATCCTATTATCACACAGAGCAATGAACATTTTCTTAGGATAACTGGTTACTGGGCAGTACTGGCAAGATTATTTTTAACGAATTTATACTAGAGGTAAGCAAATCTTATTGAATGCATGTGCTTTGCTAGCTGAGACACATATGCTTAACAATCACTAGGAACAGTGCAAGGACACACCAGTCAAAGGCTAACCTGGTATGCCCATTAAGAAAAAAGACCCCAACAGAACACACAAATACCAAACTCTAAAAGCTTGCCCATATTGGTTCAGTAGAAAGGATACTGATTACATTGTATTACATAATAAAACAGGTGTACTGGGCTGGAGGGATGGCTTAGAGGTTAAGGTGCTTGCCTGCAAAGCCAAAGGACCCAGGTTCGATTCCCCAGGACCAATGTAAGCCAGATGCACAAGGTGGCATGTGAGTCTGGAGTCTGTCTACAGTGGGTGGAGGCCTTCTATGCCCATTCTCTCTGGATCTCTGTCTCATAAATAAATAAATAAATAAATAAATAAATAAATAAATATTTCATAAAGAGATGACTATTAGCCAGTTTATGATAATTATTTGATTGCAAGGACTCAGATATAAGCAACATCCTGAAGTAAAACTTGAGCATCAAAACAATCTTCAAAAAATATAGCAAAGTAGAATGCGAGTCACCGTGAACCATTTGACCCAACCACCAGTTTACCAACAAAGATGTGGAGTTGCCAACACCAAAGATGCAAGTGGTAGTTGCCAGGAACTTCCATTCAGTGGTTTTGGTTTTGGATCTGTTGGAACCATCATGAAGTACTTACCTTTGAATAGTTGTGAGTTTTCACAAGAGCTCTTCCAATTTTGCTAGCCAGGGTTCCATCTTTTGGGTTCTGATTTAAGGCTTGCTCATATGCCACTATGGCTTCTTCGGGCTAACATTTCCAGACACAAACAATAAGTGTTAGAACCCAGCTTTGGTGTATCCCATTGCAGCAACATTTCCAAAGGTCCTACACTGGAATACTTTGTTAAAGGACATATTCAGGTACATAAATGTATATATTAAAGCCCAGATACCCCAGCAATTTTAGAATTAAGGCAGCTTTATGACTTTTCATTTCTGCAGTCTTTAATAGCCATAGCTCTCTACTCATCCTTGTGTTCAGAAACTCCTGCTGTTCTTCTAGAATCATCTCTACTGCAGTAAACAATAGTGCCTAATCGAGTTTCAATAAAAAAAAAAAAAAAAAAAAAAAAAAAGCCCTTAATCCCAGCACTCACTTGGGAGGCAGAGGTAGGAGGATCACTGTGAGTTTGAGGCCAGCCTGAGACTACACAGTGAATTCCAGTTCAGCCTGGGCCACTGTGAGACCCTATCTTGAAAAAAAGAAAAAAAGAAAGAAAGAAAGAAAGAAAGAAAGAAGAAAGAAAGAAAGACAAATCAAAACATCTTCCTTTTACAGCAATGATTAGGTTTAAAATATTAAACACAGTAAAAAGCCAAATTCCTTTTAATAGGAAGCTATTCAATCTATCTATCTAGACTCTATCTCAAATGTACTTCAATAGGCACCTTAGAGTTATTTGGTTTTTTTTTTTTTTTTTAAATACACTTATGTGAGTGTATGTGTGTTCATGTGCAGGTGTACATCTGTACATATACGTGTGGAGGCCAGAGGACAATATTAGACATCACTTTCAGAAACACTCTACACTTTTGCTGGTTTTTGTTTTTTCCCCAAGGTAGGGTCTTGCTGTAACCCAGGCTGACCTGGAATTCACTACGTAGTCTCAGGCTGGCCTAGAACTCACAGTGATCCTCCTACTTCTGCCTCTGAGTGCTGAGATTAAAAGCATGCACCACCATGCCTGGCCTCATCTTCTTTTTTTTTTTTTTTTTTTTTTTAGAGATAAAGTATATCCCACCTGCTCGGAGCTTGCCAATAAGACTGGTTGGCCAGTAAGTCCTGGGATCCTCCTGTTTCTGCCTCCCCAGCGTGTGGCCCCATGCTTGGCATTTTTATGTGGGTTATAGGTACTGAACTCAAGTCCTCATGCTTACAAGGCAAGCCAGCACTTTATTGATGGAGCTCTCTCTCTAGCTCCCCCACCCCCGTTAAGACTCAATTTAGCAGAATCAGAAATATTACCTCTTGAATATTCATGTATGCATCACCAAGGAGAAGAAAAGATCGGGGGTTGGGCATTTTTTCAGCAATTTCTCTGGGGATCAGATAACTCCAATTAGCATGTTAAATAAAATAACTTTAAAACAATAAACTAAAATGCATGTTCACTTATTTCAATTAATCAGTAGCCTTTAGTACCTTCTTACTGAAAACCAAACATTCATGACCCACATCCAGGTATGTTTTCATTGGGTCTCTATTTAAACAGCAAATATATAAGCATTCTTATTGCCTAGAGATACATAGTAACAAGGAATACATTTTATTGTCCTAAGTGATGTAAGCTCTGATCATCATGGTATAAATTATATGGTAAAGTACTCTGAAGTACAAAATCTTCTACTTCAATATTTGCTGTTTATTTACCTGCAACATTTAGACTGCTAAAGTGAAAACAAAAGTCATTTGGAAGAATAATGTGCTGCTCAGCTTTTCTTTCTTTATTTTTTTATATTGAGACAGGGTCTCACTGTGCAGTTTAAGATGGCCTTAAACTCAGATCCTTCTGTCTTAGCCTTCCAGTTGTTGGGATTACAGGCATGCACCATCACACCTGTCTTGTTGATTAGCTTTAAATATACAAATATATCTGAGCTAAGTGGTACAAAAATTCTATGTGAAAGATTATCCTCATTTTACAGAAAATGGTGAGTCTGTTTGTAGATAATGTGTTAGATTTGACTGAAACCAAAATCCGTGCTTTTAGCCATTACATGACAGTTCATTCAAACAAACTTAAAAATATTATTTTGACTATTGTTTTAAGACAGATCCTTGTTATGTAGCCCAGCTGACCTGAAACTCTATGTAATCCAGAATGGCCTCCAACCCACAACAATCCTTCTGCCTCAGCTCTGAGTCACCACACCAGACTCCAACCTTGTTATTAACTATTCAGACCATTAAGAAGTAATATGGATCATTTCTTAGAAATACTGTGGAAGCATCATCTAGGAACTTTAGGTCAGCCATCAGTACACAGTGATGCCAATCCTCTGAATCACTCAGGAGGTAAGGTCTGTGAGTAACTTCTTGAGTTGGGGCATTTATATAATGTCAAAGAGCAAATCCTGAGTTACTTCTTCCACATTTGACTCTCAAGCACATGTGGAGTGTGTCTGTACGTTTACTTTTATATTGAACAGCAATCTGTATGTGTGTCCTGATAATTCTTACCATTGTGACAAGACCGTCACAAAGGAAAAAATATAAACCCACATCCTAGAGTTTGGTGTATATTAAACTACCTTTCTTTTTGCTATAGCAGATACGTTGCATATTAAATATGCCTATCTACTGTTGCTCTTTACATAATGCACATAAGTTATCAGTGTATAGGCAAGTCTTACTTTCTCTTCCCAGTTAGTCAGGATTGTGAAAGAGGAGAGCTGAGAAAGTAGAGCAAGCCACACTCTGTTTGAAGGAGTGTAAATGACTTTGTGGTCAAGGGTAGGACAGAGAAGTAAGGTCACATCAAGAGAAATATCTGTAAGGTAGCTGGGAAGCAAGTGAAGAGAAAGAAAAAGAAATATGAGAATGAATTTTGGGAGGCAAATATGTCATATAAGTTACCACTTACCTGTAGCAAGTGATATATAACATTTTTTCTTTTCTGTGCTTCAAATAGATATCTGCCATCTTTTCTTTGGCCTCTATAAAATAAGGCTGTGCTGTTGTAACATTTCGAAGCATGCCTAAAGCCCTCTCTGTATCTCCTTGGGCCAGAGCCAGATCTGCATTAGCAATAGTAACACGTAGTTCTTCACATGTTCCAGAAAATTCATGGATAGCATCTTGTAAAACCTTTGCTGCCTCATGCTGTAAAGACAAAATTAAAATATTCCTTCAAAATAGTTAATAATGTATAACAGGAAAGAGAATCTTTTACCAAAACTGAATGAATATTAGATGCTACTATACTTAGTATTTATAAAATAAATTAACAAATTTAATGAAAGTCCAAAAATTTGGAGACCAAAATCAGATGAAGTATAAATATTTGTTAGCTGGTAAGTGTTTTCACAACTAGGACCATAACAACTGCTACTGTGATATAGCAAGCCTCTGTTTGTTCACACATTGTATCAGGCACTTCCTCCTGAAACACCCCTCTAAGATAGTTACCACCATCATTCCCACCTCGCAGTAAGAAGACTGAGCAGTAACGAGTTAAAAGGCCCAAAATAATAGAAACAGAATGGGAAGTCAGACAGCTTAACTTCTTGGCCATGTTCACTTTGTTTGGTGAATGAGCCACAGTTGCCCAGTGCACACATTATTGTCATTAGGTGGCAGCTTCCTTTATTCCTTTTGCCAGAACATCTTCGTTAGACTGCAGGTGAATATGTTTACTACATTTTCAGTCGTGTACCTCAGTGAATCTAAAATGCCATTTATTTTAATCTAAGGTTTAGAAATAAAACTTTCTGATTTTAGAAATGTTAAACTGTGCATCTTGGATATACATCTATATACTTTTCCCCCAAGACTGGATCTCACTTAAGCCAGGTTGGCTTTGAACTGTGTAGCCAAGGTTGGCTTTACAATCCTGAATCTCACATTTCAACTCTCCAAGTGCTGGAAATACAGGTATGTGCCACCATGCTTGGCTTATTTTTTAAACTATATGGATTTATGATATGCTTTATCAGAACTATATTCATTAAGTCTTTTTTGTTTTCTCAGTCATTAAAATTTCAGGTTAGTACTTTCATTTTATCCTAATAAGATCTGTGCATGCGCGTGTACACATCCACTGGTGGGCATGTGTTTGCTAACCATCTTAGGAATTCATAGGGTTATAAACTGTATTATGTTGTTACCTTCCATGGTAGCTAAATGTAATTATAAACTATATAATTACATTTCTTAGTTGCCAACATAAGCACACTGAAACTTAAAGTCATTCAAGAGAAAATTTTGCTTCATTTCCAGTGGCTTATAGAAAGCATATATTATATTGCAACATAAAGAAAAAAAGTAATTGCTTAAACTTTATCACTTGGTCAATGGAATAATTTTAGCTTTGTAGACACACACACACACAAGTTCTGATCTGAGCCAACTTACCTGTTCTCCATTTAAGCGGTGAACTTCCACCAGCTCAAGAAAGATTGACAAGCGATGACTTGTATCAACCTCAGTCTTTGTGTGTTTTGATTTTGACGAGGCTCGAATTCTCTTCATTCCTGGCAAATTCATTGCCATATGTAGAGTTTTAATTGCTTCTGCTATTTCTCCCATTTTCTTCTGTGACTGTGCTTTTATCAAGTGATATAAAGGATATTCTCTCACCTGAAAAATGTAGCCAGACTTCTTTGCAGTGTGAACAATAGGAACATACTTTACAGCCCACAAAACATTAAAATGTAGGATAACTGAGAATAATTAATGTGTGATTGTCTAAATAAAGTCTGTTTCTATCTTCGTGTTCACTTCCTAATCATGCCATATCATATTCAGGGGAGCTGACACCACCCAGCATCCTCCTGTATGTCAGAGATGTTGATACTGTTTTTACTGTCAGAAAAAAAATGTTTTTAAGTTGACAAAGGCTAGCAAATACATTCTAACACATTATTTGAGTTTTCAGTAAAGGAATGCCTTCATGGGAAACTCCCAGTAGTCATACAGTCTATAGATGTTTTAGAAAACGTTTTCCCTTTTCTTTGTTTTGTACTGAAAGTACTAACATTTCAAGGTACTTTTATCAAACACTGGTTTTACCTTTTGACAGTATTCCCTCCACAGTAAGGAATCCTCCACTTTTATTTCAGCTCTAAACAGTATGTACAGACAATATAAAATAACAAAATGAGTGAACTAAGGGAAGCCACTGGGAAGGAAACACCTTGGAACAGGTTTGCCTGTTAGCATGAAGTGAAGCAGCGGTCGGGGGTGAGGTGTTCTTCCAGGACTCTGAGGTGCCCTTGCAGGACGCTGATGATTTTGCAGGACTCTGCAGTGTCCTTGCAGAACTAGTCCAGGAAGGACCTGTACACAAGTCTTCCCAAAGTTCAGGGAAAATATAAAAAATATAATGGATAGAAAGAAGTGTGCAGTCTCAAGCTATATCATACTTTCCAAAATGATTATGCAGTCTTTGATAATAAAAAAGAGGTTATGAAAAACCAAAATTCAACTTGCATGTGGAAGCTCATGCCTGCAATCTCAGCCCTTAGCAGGATGAGTCAGGAGGACTACCACAAGTTCTAGGACAACCTGGGCTACATAATGAGTTCTAGCAGCCTGGGCTATAATGTGAGACTTAGCCTAAAAAAAGGTTTTGTTTTTTTAAAAAGGGTTGGAGAGAGAGCTTAGTGGTCAAAGTGCTTGACACATAAGAATGAGGACCTCAGTTTAGATCCCCAGCAACCATATAAATGTCAGCTGTGGTGAGGTGTAATTCCAGTGCTCAGGAGGTGGAAAGAAGCACATCCCTAGTGCAAACTGGCTACTTTGACTAGTCAAATCCGTGAGCTCTGGGTTCAGTGAGAAACCCTGTCTCAATAAGTAAGATGGAGAGTGACTGAGGAAGATACCTGACAAAGACCTCAGGCTTCCACATGTTATAAACACATGCATGTACACCCCCTGCACACATATAAAACATGAAAGAAATAAAACCCAGTTCAAGAAGAAAAGAGGCACTAACATTTACTAACTTTATCCATAATGACACTTGGCCTAGGAAGCTAGAAAGGGGTCATGGAGAGGAAGAGTGGTGTGGGAGGATAGGTGAATTATGGGACATAAAAGTGTGTGTGGGGGGGGTAATAGTGGGAGGGAAAGGATTAAGCTGGAGGAGATGGGAGGGATGAGGGTGAGAGGGTGGTGTTGGGAAGAGGAATCAGAATTAAAGACATATGAATAAGTCATGTGGAAACCTACTACTTAGCAAGCCATATGTATGTATACATATATGTAAATTAAGGTCCTCCTACATGAGTAGATGAAGCTGATTTCAGAAGCCATAGGGTATTAATTAAAACTTCCAGTGCCAGGGGTAAGATATCTCTGAATGACTTGTTGGGAGACTACAACGATTTCTAAAAAAAATTGGTTAGTGCCATTGCTCTTAGTTGGTCACCAAAACTAGATGGTAAATTCCTATTGCTGAAGACATTATAGGGTTTGCTTGCAGGGCATAAAGAAACCTCACTGAAACTGAGCTGGAAGCTTCCTCCCTGCCAAATATTTTCCTTGTGCCAGAAGGTGCTATACAAGCCACTAGGGAGAAAAGTTATCAAGAATCCTAAATAGCAGTGGACCCTGGGTACTTCATCATGGACCACCAAGGCAAGATGTGCAAACACGGCCAGAGAGCTGCTGAAGTAACCAGAACTCTCCAGCTGCATCTGAGGCAGGCTCCACACGAGGGAAGTCATGTCCGCTCCTATAAATCTGGCTAAAAATCCGTGGTTAGGGACTTGGACCCTACAAAGGAACCCACTATGGTGGTCATGCTAAACAGACCACAAGCATGTCAAACTGCCTTCTAAATATCTGTTTTTCCCCATAGGTTGGTCTGCTTGCAGCCTTGAGCACAGAAAAGGGTAGAAGTTAATGCACAGATGCATAGCTGGCAAAATTATCAAGAATAAGTGACAAGTGTGTGCTCAGCTTTCAACATGACATCTAAACCACACTGGTTATGTTTGGCGAACCTTGAGGAAGATGAGACAGCAGAATGTAAGAGTAGGAGCAGGGGACTGAAGACTGCTGTCTTCCAGACACAACATGGCTGTTGTCCTCATGAATTCACAGTGCATGTGCTCTCCTACAAGTCTGAGCTGTTATTACTCCATCGCGGATGGAGGAGGGACCCCCCCCCACCTCCAAGTAACCACTATCGACTGTTGATTGCCAGTCTGTGGTGTAGCCCCTGAAGAGTTAGTTGTCCATTTTCCAGTGACTACTCTCCCTGACCCATCATCATATGAGCAAACTTAATTTAATTCAGTGGGTCCAAGAAGAGAAAAAGGCAGGAAAGAAAGATGGAGATTAAATGGAAAGAAGGGTTTTAGTGGACTTGGGAAGGGGATGAGAAAATGAGGTCAAAATGCACTGTGTGCATGTAGAAAAGTAGTAAAACATATAAAAATGTACTTGAATGTTTGGAGAGGTTCTCTATGTTTAAAAACCATTGTACATCTATTTTGTTACTGTATTAACTCTCATTATTATAGGAGTACTATTCCATAAACCAGGGTAAAGAAAACTGAGGCTCTGAGAGAAGTGTAAAGAATGTATCAACTAATCAGTCATACAAAGTTTTGTTGCTTGCGCTGGTCTGAAGCTCCAGGCTTCCCAAGCAGCTAGAACTATAGGCATGGACTACCTCGTCCAAGAAATTTCCTTCCTTCCTTCCTTCCTTCCTTCCTTCCTTCCTTCCTTCCTTCCTTCCTTCCTTCCTTCCTCCCTTCCTCCCTCCCTCCCTCCCTCCCTCCCTCCCTCCCTCCCTTCCTCCCTCCCTGCCTTCCTCCCTCCCTTCCTTCCTTCCTTCCTTTTTTTCAGGGAACAGGAATTAGCCATACAATTTTTTTTTTTTTAACTATACCAAAGACACTTCCACTTTTTCTATTACTTGTGAGTTCCAAATTCTTTCCATTAAAAAAAAAAAAATCAACAAAATCGTGCAGGCAAAAATATTTAGTAGGAAAATATTACAGATAAAAGTATAAAATAGGGCTGGAGAGATGGCTTAGTGGTTTAGGAGCCTTCCTGATAAGCCTAAGAACACCAGTTCTAATCTCCAGGTCCCACGTTTAGCCAGAGGCAAAGTGACACAAGGGCACAATGCTGCACTAGCCCACAAGGGGGCACATGCATCTGGAGTTCATTCACAGCAGCTGAGAGGCTGCTGGCGTGCTCATTTTCTGTCTCCCTCTCCCTTTCCCCCTCTCTGTCTCTCTCTAAAAAAACAAAAAAGGATAAAATAGTTGAACAAAAAATTCACTAAAGGCTCATTTTAATCTGGAATACTTACATTAAAATCATAGCTCAGACAAAGCTCAAGAGACTGAGAGCACAACTTGAACTTTTCTTGAAACAAATAAACCTGTGCCATGAGGAGATGAGCATCCGCGAATGAGGGGCTGCGTTCCAGGCAGTGCTGCAGGTTGTTATACGTTGCTTCAATGTCACCTGGCGAGGGAAACAACCTGTTACACTTCCCATGGGAGGCGAGTTCTGAGAGCACCTGAGAGTTAGGTGGGAGAAAAGTGCTTACAGCCCTCAGCTCAGGTCATGTCTTCACTCCTAGTATACAAGTTAGCTTCCTTACCTAGTATACAAGTTAGCTTCCTTACCTCCCCTTGAAGAGCAGATGTGTATGTCAGGCCAGCAGTGGACCACAACTAACCAACCAGGGAAAGGAGGAGAGTCAATCACCAGTGGAACTGACAGGCCTAAGAATGCACCTTGATTGTCCTTCTCAAAAATGGTTTATTTATAATTCCATTAAAAGAGGTTATGAGAAATAGACATTTGTATAGCTAGAATGCTGTCACACTAAAGAAAGGACATAGCCTAATAATTATTCCTGTCTGAAAACTATACTACTATATGTAAAATAACAGGAAAAACCAGGAGGACACATTCAACAAATCCGAAAGTATCAGTTAAATATTTAGAATGACTTTACCGACTAGCTGGATGCACATTTGCCTGACATACCGTTCGTTACTACTAAACTGATGTCACTCCTGCAAGAAGCCCTATAACCAAGGTTCTGCTTGTTTCAGAACAAATGGGTGGTACTCTTTTCGCTCTATAAGATTCCAGTGTCCTCTTAGTCCACTGAAGCATAAAAATCCTGCACTGCAATGCTCTTCATTATTCCTCAATGAATTTGTAATGTTTGGAGGATGTTTCTTTGTTCTTATTCAGATTGACAAGTTAAGGTCTTTGAAGAAACAGTAGGATTAAAGAGAAAATTAGAAGAAAGAGGCTATCAGGGAGAAAAATCACCAAAATGAATTAAGAGTTTGCAAATAAGCTAAAGAAAATGCAGCCCATGTGGACGCTTGGGATGAGACTCCTGGGGTGAGGAGATACACTTACTAAATACCAGACCATATGACCCAGTTACTCCGCTCCCTGGCAGGTAGTCAATGACTACATCCTATTACAGAGGTACTTGCTCATCCATGTCTACCTCTGCTCACAATGGTCAGGAAATGAAATCAGCCTAGATGCCCATCAACTAATGAATGGATCATTTTTATTTAGCTGTAAATAAAAATTAAATTATGAAGTTTGCAGGAAAATAGATGGAACTGGAAAATATTATATTGAGAGAGACTATTGTCATTACTCTTGATTGACCACCAGCACTTATAGTAAGTCCTGAAGACACCTATACCCTTTAGTTGCAGGACACAAAGAAACCAGGCTGGAATAGAGCTAGAAGTTTCCTTCCTGCTGGCTACTTTTCATAGTGCCAGGCAGTGTTATGTAGGCTGCTGGGGGAAAGTCATTAATGGTCCCACCTAAGGGTAGAACCTACAGACTACAAGGATATGTTTCAGAATGGAAGCTGGCCATGCCTAGAAGACCAACTGTGAGATTAGTAAGTTCAGCCTTTGAGCCAAATGATGTCAACCAGTATGTGTGGAGAGGTGGGGGCTGAATGATGGATGAGTTTGAACATGTGCTCAGTGACGTAATCCATATAGTTCTGGGCACACATAGCAAGAGAGAAAGAAAAAAGATAGGGAGACGGAGAGAGTGAGGGAGAGAGAGAACGGGCACAGCAGGGCCTCTAGCTGCTGCAAATGAATTCCAGATGCATGTGCCACTTTGTGCATCTGGCTTTACGTGGGCACAGGGGAATCAAACCCGAGTCATTAGGCTTTGCAGGCAAGCACCTTAACTGCTGAGCCATGCCTAGAGCCCCCTGTCATACTTTTTGACATGAGGAAAGCAATAAGTTCTGATTCCCTGGGAGAAGACAATATATGATTTAAATCTTGGAATCACCTTTTTCTTTTGTTGGTTCAGGTGAGTTTACTGCTATAATAAAACTGTAACCATAAGTACAGTGATTTTCTGAGTTTTAAGTCAGAGGGAATTGTTGAAAATCCCAAATTTGTAACCAGAAGTGCAGGGGACATAGAAAACCTCTCAGTTGTGGGCTGGTGTCTGCAGTGCAGGTAGTCTTACACGGGGACTATACCCTTGTCCAAGCGTTGGTGTCAGAAATCACTGTAGCTAGCTATTAGCAAGAACACTACAATCCAGAGTATTTTAGAGATCAAACAAGCTTTTACGATTATATATGCTTGCTTCCTTTCCTTTCCTTTCCTTTCCTTTCCTTTCCTTTCCTTTCCTTTCCTTTCCTTTCCTTTCCTTTCATTTCCTTTCCTTTCCTTTTCTTTTCTTTTCTTTCCTTTCCTTTCCTTTTCTTCTTTTCTTTGTGTTTGATTTTTTGAGGTAGGGTTTTGCTCTAGCCCTGGCTGATCTGGAATTCACTATGTATTCTTAGGGTGGCCTTGAACTCACAGCAGTCCTCCTACCTCTGTCTCCCAAGTACTGAGATTAAAGGCATGTGCCACCACGCCCAACTTGCTTGCCTGTCTGCTTGCTTGCTTTCTCTCTTTCTTTCTTTTGTTTTTTTGAAACAGTTAAAATAAAGGTAATGCCTTAACACTACCATTGTCTATAATAAGTAGGTATTTATGAGAATAGCTTTGATATTTTCAATTCTAATGAAAGGAATATGGATTTTTACAGAAATTGCTTTGCATATATCACACTATGTAAAAGACATATACTATAGCAGAACCACTATCAACAACATCACAAATTTATTCTACACAGTGCTCTGCTGGATGCAGAGCTCAATGGTCTGATTTTATGTCTGAAATCATACAATTGTCTGCATCAGAAAGCTAAGGACACAACAAGCATTATACTTTTCAAAAGGTAACAGATAGCTAACCACAGAAACTAAATAAAAATCAATTTCATAAGAGCCTGAAATGTGGTAAAAATTGCATCTGATCATACAAGCAAGAACTATGAACTACCAGCTGGAGAGATTGCTCAGCGGTTAAGGTGCTTCCCTACAAAGCCTGATAACTGGGGTTGGATTCTCCAGTACTCATGTAACACCAGATGCACAAAGTGGTACCCATCTGGAATTCATTTGCAGCAGCCAGAGGCCTGGGGTACCCATATTCTCTCTCTTTCCTTGCAAATAAATAAATAAATAATAAATAAATAAATAAAATCTTTAAATAAAAAAGAACTATGAACTAAGACTGGAAATTCTTATCATCAGACCCCAGTATGTGTGATGGGCTTTATGTTTTTTTTTAAACTAGAGATGGTTAGAGTTATCTTTTATGAATACCAAATTTTGCATTTTTATTCCAGATGACAGTTAAAATCATTTATGAATTCATACACAAACTGTATTTTATACGACAATTCTCCATATACAGGGAAGACCCAATCTATTCATACTTGTCAGGATCAACACCAGAACCAAGCCCAAAGTTATTTGGGCTTGTCAGGGGTACTTTACCTGACAAATACTTCACTTTAGCCATCAGGAAGACAGCTTTCTGAAGACCAGGGACAGTTCTTATGATGGTCTCCAGGACTGAGGTACAGCATCTGAGAACTGGAGAAAGAGGCTGCCCAGGATCTGCAGGCTAACAAAACAAACCAGAATATCACTTAGTAAGTGCATATTAATATTCAGCCAAAAGCAAACACACATTAATTTTAATGTGACCAGAAAACTGAAATATTTTTCTTTTCTTTTTCCACCCCCCTTCCTTCCTTCCTTCCTTCCTTCCTTCCTTCCTTCCTTCCTTCCTTCCTTCCTTCCCTCCCTCCCTCCCTCCCTCCCTCCCTCCCTTCTTTCTTTCTTTCTTTCTTTCTTTCTTTCTTTCTTTGTTTTGAGAGAAACAGAGAGAGAGGAAGAGGCAGAGAGAGAGAGAGAGAATGGGCATGTCAGGGCCATTTCAGGCACTGTGAAAGAACTCCAGACATATGTGCTCCCTTGTGGGAAAACATGGCATTGAGTGCTTGTGTCCCTTGCGTCTGGCTAAACGTGGGAACTGGAGAATCAAACGGGTGTTCTTAGGCTTGGCAGGCCTCTCTCCAGCCATATTTTTTTGAAAGATAGTGAGAGAGAGAGAATTTGCACACCAGGGCCTCAGTCACTGCAATCAAACTCCAGACACTTGCACCACCTAGTGGGTATGTGCAACCTTGTGCTTGCCTCACCTTTGTGCATCTGGCTTACATGGGATCTGGAGAGTAGAACATGGGTCCTTAGGCTTTGCATGCAAATATCTTAACCGCTAAGCCATTTCTCCAGCCCCCAAATATTTTTCTATGATTTCTCCCATTCCTTTTACTTCAGATCACCTTTGCTTTAACTGAATAATACAAAATTATTTTATACACACACACACACATACACACACACATATATATATATACATATACATATATATACATATATGTATATATATACAGAGTAAGAAAATAATGACTTATGTTCAGTTAAATAACTTTGAAATAACTATATATTTAATATTTTGATAGCATATGAAAAACTTTTTATTCAAAATTTTATCAAAGAAACACTATACTGCTTAAGGGCAACATAGCTGAGATAGTTTCTTTCTTAAAGCCATAGACACAGCTGCCCTGTGATTACTCAACTTAATTACTTTCACTATTTTCAAAGGTCTATAAAATCAACTTGAGTATTTTTGTTGTTGTTTATGAGACATGGTTTCATGGTCCAGAATGGCTTCAAATTTGTTATGTACCAAGGATGACCTTGAACTCCTGATTCTCCTGGAAGTGCTAGGATTACAGGTGAGTGTCATTATTCCTGGAAAGTTTTTAAAGAATTAAGATTTTTCTTCTTCACTAGTATAGTAAATATCTCATACATTCACATTCCCTGCTGTGCCTCACATGTTATAGGCCTCAAAGGTCCTTTTTTTTTTCCTTTTACTTATAGTGAATATGACAACTGAAATAGTTCTAAAACATTTCTGTTCAGTTTTATTTTTTAATTCATTTATTAGTGATGAGAGAGAGAACACGAGAAGAACGAGAGAGAGAGAACAAGAGAGTCAGGGCCTCCTGCCACTGCAAACAAACTCCAAACACATGTGCCACTTTATGTATCTGGCTTATGTACATACTAGAGAAGTGAAGCAGGGCCAGCAGGCTTTGCAAACAAGTATCTCTAAGCAACCCCACTTTTCAGTTTTCTTATTCTTATCATGACAATCTACCAACCCAACCTTGCCTTAGAAATGTGACATTAGGCTTCAAGAAACAGAAGTTCACTCTCCTGCCTTGCCTGACCCATGTTCTTCCCTTTACCTGGCAAGGACCCTTCCACCCCTCTCACTTTAGGTACAAATGCTGAACTGGCCTGTGTTGTCTTATAGGAAATCACTCCTGTAATGAGTCACTGCTACTGACATGAAAGTGCCACTTTCTCACCTATGCTGAGATACAAAAAATGTGCAAAAAGATATTCAAACATAAGTACTCTTGCCTAACATTTCCTCACTTTTAAAAATTTTGACAGTGCTTACTGTATAGTAGTTTGTTAGTGCTCTCTTTCTTGTTTTTAGTGCTAGTTCTTTGATAGCCAAGGATCTTTATATATTTTAAAGATCAAAAATTTTTACTTGTTTGAACAGAAATACATACAAAGTAAATTTTAAAAAGTGTTTCATCTTTACCAGAAAGGTAGTGAATGTATAAATGATGGTGAGCATATGAAAATGTCCTTTGCAAACCTAAGAATTACTGGGAAACAACTTCTTTTTTATGTATTTGGTTGTGTTTGAGACAGGGTCTATGAGGCAAGTCCAGGCTGTCCTCAAACTCATGATCCTCCTGCCTCTGCTTCCTAAGAGCTGGAATTACAGATGTGAGCCACTTCACCTGGCTAAAACCAGCTATCATTTTTATTATAATGTCTGTGTACAATCAATCAAAAATTAAAACCAACTTCATAGACAAGCATTAAGATTACACTGGTGCAGTTAAAAACTGAAAGAGAATCATGTGGGCTGGAGTGATTGTTTAGTGGTTAGGGCACTTGCCTGCAAAGCCTATGGACCCAAGTTAGATTCCCCAGAACCCACGTAAACTAGATGTACATGGTGGCACATGAGTTTGGAGTTCAATTGCAGTGGCTGGAGGCCTTGGCACACCCATTGTCTCTACATATACCTGCTTCTTTCTCTCTCTCAATAACTAAGGAAAAATAAAAACAAGAAAGAAAATTATGTGTGAAGAAATAATGAATTAGGAACAGAGTAGAGACGATCTGCCTTCCTGACATGTGCCCATGAGAACAGCATTGTAAATACTGACTAGGTTATAACATGCTGATATAAATTGCATTACAGGAAAAATAGGAATTGAAAATAGGAGTAGAAAAAAATATGTAATTGGACCAGGGGACCCACATATCCAGTTATACATGCTTTCTTTGTCTACCTAGTTTATTCTCAGCTCAGCTGCTGAAGAAGTCCTTTGAAATGCTGTTGTAAAACACTGATTGATCATGATGACAGTCTTCTGGAGACTCCTTACAGATCTCAGGACTGAAGCCAGACAAACTGCAATGGTGGCTGAGGCTTGGCCTGTTCGGGCCTCCTGGGTAATAGGTGACGTTTTCCTTATGATTCTCTTCCTCACCCAGTGTCCTTGTGTCCCTTTGCACATCGCACCACTGTGTTTTCATGTCTCTTTCAAGCTTACTCTCTTAAGAAGGTCTACCCTAACTCCTTGAGCCTAAGATTTTTATCATCTCAATCCTGTTCTGTCAGTTTTTAAAAGTTCTAAAATTCTAGAAAATGGCATGTTAAAAAAAAAAAAAAAAGCGTTCCCTAGGAAAGATCATTTTCCTTATTTCCACTATTACTAAGGGCCTAAACCTATAGATCAGGGAGAATGCTAACAACCTTGATTTTTGGCCATGAAGTCTTGGAATGCCTGTTCTGAAAAGCCTGTGCAAAAATATGAGCTGACCACAATGAACTTGTGCATATCTGCTTTCTGTAGCTCACAATGAAGACCTGATTAATGGATTCCTATCCATTTGGACAGAACTCTGATGGTGCCACACAAGATTTGTATTGTCAGCTGTACTCAAAACTTATAAATTCTAAGACCATCATGATGGCCTCAGATCTAAATAAAGCAGATCACAGCTGGCAATAAGGTTCCATGCAGAGTAGATGACAAATTCCAAAAGGAATATGATAATCTGGGATTGCAGGATAAATAGGATGACATAAAATGTCAAATACCAAGTCCTAAGGTTGACTCCAGAGGTATGCAGAGTAGATCATGACTATTTGTTAATTGTTTTTGTTTGTTTTTAAATATTTTACTTATCTATCTGAGAGATGGGGGAGGGGAACAGAGTGGGAAAACCAGGGTCTCTAGCCACTGCAAATGAACTCTTGACCCATTTGCCACTTTGTGTATCTGGCTTTACGTGGTCATTGGGGAAATCAAACCTGGATCCTTTGGCTTTGCTACGAAGTGTCTTAACCACTAAGCCAATTCTCTAACCCAATTCAATAACTGTTAATGCAGGAAAGATCAAAAAAGGTAATGAAGGGATTCATATATACACATTCAAATAACCATAGATGGCCATCCCAAAAAGGGGAAAAGTGGGTCTGCTTTAGTTCTTTCAGCTCAAAACTGTATTTTGTATTGTAAACTTCAATAAAAGATATTCTGGCTGGTGTTAGGGAGATGAGGCAGATGATAAAGTGCTTGATCTACAAGCATAAGAACTCAGAACCTACAAAAGTGCTGTGACAGTCACCTGTGATCCCATTGCTCAAGAGATGGAGACAGAAAATCCCCTGCTAAACTGGCAGGCTAGATTAGGCCAGTTGCTGAGCTAGGCCTGCCTCAGTAAATAAAGTGGAGATATCAGTCTCTGGCCTCTAGTCCTGCCACACAAACACATATGTACACACACACACACACACACACACATACACACACACACATACAAAACACAGATAGTCTCATGTTCACAACTAGGTTTATCAAAACTATGTCATGAAAATAAACTGTGTGGCTGGGGGGAACACCTCAGTGAGTAAAGCACTTGTGGGTCAAGCCTGACACCCTGAGTTTGGATCCCTAAAAATCACATAAAGCCAAATGCAGTAATGTGAGTGTTTATCTTCCTAGCTAACCACAGGAGACAGTAGAATCACAGAAGCTCACAGGCCATCAAACCTGGTATATGCAAACAACACGAGACTATGCCTGATAAGATGGAAGATGAGGATCCACAGTCAAGGTTGTCCTCCGAAATCCACATGTAAACCGAAGATGTATGCATGCAAGACACACACACACACACACACACACACACACACACACACACACACACGTGCGCACTAAAAAAAAAAAAAAAACAAATAGAGCACAACAGAGCACTTTCATAGTGTACCCAAGATGATGGGATTACCCAGAGTTGTAAAACAAAGGTTGAAGATCTGTAAAGCTGGAGGGGAAACATGAAAATTATATTTCCAAAATCTAAAGATCTATTTTGAAAGTAAAAATGACCCTTCAAGAGCAGAGGGAGGCCTAATCAGTGTCCTTTTATACCTAAAGCAGAGTTTGATTTAACACAGGAAAGGCAGTATAATCAGTTCTACAAAATAAATCCAGTTTTGAATTTATTCAGAGGTTCCATAGCACTTGGTGTGTAACAGATAAGATTTAAATATACAGCAAGCATGAGAATCAGATACCTTTTAATACTCCTAAACTCAGGATTTTAAGATTTTAAAAATTATAAATTGGGTTGGAGAGATGGCTCAGTGGTCAAGTGATTGCTGAACAAGTATGGGAATCTGAGTTTGGGTTCACAGAACCCATGTAAAATGTTGGATCTGGTGGTATGTGCCTGAAATCCCAGAGCTGGAAATGCAGAAATGGAATCCATGGGGTCCATGGTTAGGTAGTCTACTAGACAAAACTGTGAAACTCAAGCGGGGCGTGGTGGCACATGTCTTTAATCCCAGCTCTCAGGAGGCAGAGGTAGGAGGACCACCATGAGTTCAAGGCCACTCTGAGACTACCTAGTGAATTCCAGGTCAGCCTGGGCTAGAGTGAGACCCCACCTCAAAAAAAAAAAAAAAAAAAAAAAAAAACTTGTGAAACAGTGAGCACCTTGTCTTAATAAGGTAGAAAGTGATGGAAGAAAACACGTCAAGTTCTGGCATCCACATGCCCACAGGTGTGTATACCTACACATACATGTGTACCTACACAGACAAACACAGATACACACACACACATCTACCACATGCACATGCCAGAGAGAGAGAGAGAGAAAATAAGGCCTGGAGAGATGGCTTAATGGTTAAGGCACTTGTCTGTGAAGCCTAAGGATCCAGGTTCAATTCCATGGTACCTATGGAAGCCAGATGCACAAGGTAGTACATGTATCTGCAGTTTGTGTGCAGTGGCTAGAGACCCTGGTGGGTCCATTTTCTCTCTCTTTCTATCTATGTTAAGTCTTTCTCTCAAACAATAAATAAATAAAAAAGAATAAAAGTTATAAAATAGAGCTGGAGAGATGGCTTAGTGCTTAAGCACTTGCTTATGAAGCCTAAGGACACTGGTTCGAGGTTCAATTCCCCAGAATCCACGTAAGCCAGATGCACAAGGGGGCACACGCATTTGGAGTTTGTTTGCAGTGTCTGGAGGCCCTGATGAGCCCATTCTCTGTCTCTCTGCCTCTTTCTCTCTCTGTCGCACTCAAATAAATAAATAAAGAAAATAAAGAAAATAATTTTTTTAAAGTTACAAAATAGTATTTACAAAGCAATACTTACATTATTTGGTAGCAATCATCCTATAAGCACTTTGATTTAAGATGATTTCAGCTAACATAGTTACAAATACTACCACAGGTGCTGACACGGTCTATGCATCAAGGATAATTTACTCCTATTTTATAACACAGAAATGCATCCTTGAAGATAAGTCCCAGAATGGCTTACTTGAACTGGAAAGATATTCAGATACTCTGTGATAACTTCTAGCAAGAAATCAGGATTTAGCTTCTCAAAATATTCTACGCCAAGAGGTAAATCTTCCAAATGTGAAAAATGAGTGTCCACAATATCCTTTAACAAACTTGTAATTTCTTCTTGTTGTCTGTTTTTTTTCATAGCAAGAACCGCTTGTAAATACATTAATTCCTAAAAAATAAGTAGTTTTCACAGGTTAGCCCATTTGACTACAACTCCATTTACTTTTGTCCAGATATAAAATTCATATGATGCACTGTCTGTATGCCACTGTTCAAACTTGAACAATAGCTTGAGAGGAAAAAGTTTAGCGTTTACTTGTATGGAACTAAGTAAAAAATGTCATTTCATATTAATGTTGATGTACATTGATCCTTTTAAGCCACTATTAAAGAACACTGATTTAAAATTTTATGTTTTACAAACAGCCACTACCCCCTCTCTGATAAAATACATACCGCAGATCTCCCCATGGACTGCTGGAACTCACTGAAGAATTCGAGCTGCTGGTCTGCATCTTGGAACTGCCCTTCCATTAGCTGGCACCGGATCAGTCCTGAAGCCCAGCAAGACAAAATAAGCAAGGTTCACTGCACTTCAGGCACGTTTTACTTCAACTAACATAAGCATTTTCCCTATAATAATATTTCCGTTTTAGACTAACAAAACAATTTAAAAACCAAAAGAATAAAAGTAAATAGGTAGACATGAGCTATTAAAAATCATTTACTACAGAATTCATAACTTATCGGAGCAACCTCATAAAGTAGTTTTGAAGTAAAAATGTTATTTTTAAAGGTAATATTTTTTTTCTGTTGTGTACATTGAAGAACAGTTTAATTTTAGGCAAACATGAAACACATAGTTCCTGCTTTTATGACAGGTACTTAAAGCAATTGGCACTTGGATACTTTAGAAGCATTACCAGAAACAGCCACTGTACACCATACCGATCACTGCCGAAATGCTGGTCTCATTAAGCGTCATGGCAGTCTTGTACCAGTTCCACGCTTCTTTAGCTTTTCCTTGGATAATCATTTGGTATCCAAGCTCTGTTGCAATTTCTGGTAGCTGCGGGGATAAACTAAAAGCTTTTTCTAGGAATGTTTGAATTTTTTGAAGAATAACTTGACTACGTCCGCACTAAAACAGGAAAAAGAAACAAAAACCCTTTAAGTATAGAGTACAGTCCAATTTCTATACAAAATGAAAGATTTTTTTAAATTCTATTTTATGCATGTGTGTATGTGTCTGTGCATATGTGTATACATATTATTTTGCATGTGCACAGGTAGATGCATATGCACATATCTGAGTGTACATGTGCAGCATCCAGAGGACAACCTCAGGTGTTATCCTCGGGAAAGCCTTTGTGACAAGGCCACCCATTGGCCTGGAGTACACCAATCAGGCTAGATTGGCTGGCCAGCCAGCTTTGAGGCACACCTGTGTCCATCTCACAGAAGCACAGCAGTACATTTGCTATTTCACATGGCGTCTGGGCTCAAACTCAGGCCCTCATGCTTGCAAGGTAAGCATTTTACTGACAGCTAGCTCCCCAGTCTCCATTTTTTTCTTTACATACTGCTTGTACATCTTAGATAGAAGAAAAGGGAATACAAATTATTTAAGCAAAAGTTTCTCTAATTTCTATCTAAGTAATGCACCAATAATTTATTACCAATCCAAACTCATACACTCTAATACTGCTTTTACAAACTGCTCTCCTAAAAAGTATTCATGTTTTTTGTTTCATTAAAAATTACATAGAAAAAAATCATTATTTTAAAGTTTTTACACACACATACATAAATAAAAACCAGGAGTAGGAATTCCTGTCCTCTTAAAGATAAATCATGCTATTAGAACATTTTTAAAAATCATAGGTCATACCTTAAATCTTCCTCGAAATTTTTTAATTAAAAAAATAGTGTCTGGAGAGGTGGCTTAGTAGATAAACCACTTGCTATGCAAGTGAAGTACCTCAGTTTGGATCCCCAGACACCAAGTACAAAAACCAGAAACAGGGGCTGGGGAATGGCTTAGCGGTTAAGACATTTGTCTACAAAGCTTAAGGTCCCTGGTTCGATTCCCTAGGACCCACATAAGCCAGATGAACAAGAGGGCACATGCATCTGGAGTATGTTTACAGTGGCTGGAGGTCCCAGCATGCCCATTCTCTGTTTCTCTCTATCTACCTCTTTCTCTCTCTCTCACTAAATAAACGAATAAAATATTTTTTAAAAAAGAAACAGAAACAGAAAAACCCATAAGCTGTGGTGGGATTCTATAATTCTAGCATGTTTACAGCAAGATGTGAGGTTGGAGAATATCCCAGAAGCTCTCAGACCAGCTGGTCTTGAAGAACAGGAGATAGAAACTGGGCATCTGAGGGTAACAGGGCCCCCATAGTGAACCTGTGTGTGTATGTGTGTGTGTTCCTCTTTAAAAGCAGAGAAACACCCTTGACTCTGCAGAAGGAAATCTGATTTTCCTTATCTCTTTTTCCTTAAAGGATCCTTGTAGCCACCACTGTGCTAGAGGCCAGGCATGTCACAAGGCTCAGGTCTTACCTCCTTTCCTTTTCCCTCAGAACCTGACATATAAGATTACTTTCTACAGAAACTTGTTTAGTATGGGCTTCCTGTATCCCCTCCTTCCTAAACAAGTTCCTCCTCCTACAATAGGCTCCCGACCATTACAGTTACTGGGCAGACTACCAGCTTGGGACCACTTCTGCTATACAAGAGCTCTGCCTTCATTTCTACTCTCAAGTGATATAATAAAATTATTCTAAAAGAGCCCTGGTCTATGGATTTTATTCTTCAAACTGATAGGACAAGGTCCTGGAAGTTTCTCAGTGGAAGTTTCATGGGACCATGATCATCTTACACCCTAAGTCCTGAGTTAAAAGCTCAACTGAGATCAGAGAAGGGCTCCAAAACTCTCAAAGACACCCCAAATTCCTTTATCAGTCTTGAAAATGAAGCCATGAATGGTGAACAATGAGACATTGTTGTAGTTCCCTTTGTGTTTCTGGGACAAAGCACCTGACCAAAAGCAGCTGATGGGAAGAAAGTTTTCATTTTGGCTTACAGTCTTGAGGGGAAGCTAGCTACATGATAGCAGGGCAAAGCATGGGACACACAGAGGCTAGAAATTACTTCTACTACAGCAGGTAGAAAACAGCAGGAGAGTGAGCTGAATTCTAGCAAGGGGGATGTGGTGGTTTGATTTAGGTGTCCCCCATAAACTTATGTGTTCTGAATGCTTAGGTCCCCAGCTGGTGGCAGTTTGACAAATGAAACCTCCTGGAGGCAGTGTATTGTTGGGAGTGGGCTTATAGATAGGATAGCCAGCTTCCCTTTGCCAGTGTTTGGCACACTCACCTGTTACTGTTGTTCATTAGATGTTGGCCAGGAGGTGATGTCCACCCTCTGCTCATGCCATCGCTTTCCCCTGCCACCATGGAGCTTCCCCCTGAGTCTATAAGCCAAAAAAAGCCTTTTTCTCCCATGAACTGCTCTTGGTCGGGTGTTTTATGCCAGCAACGCTAAGCTGATTGCAACAGTAAAATTGGTACCAAGAGTGGGGTCACTGCTTCTAGAAATCTGACTGTGTGGCTTTTGGTCTTTTGGAACTGATATGCAGGAGGAATGTGGACAAATTTGAAACCTTGGCCTAAGAGATGCCTTGCAGTGCCTCAAGTACAGCTTGATCGACCATTCTGGACAGAGTTGAAAGGCCTGAACGCAATAAGAACTATGGGCTGTGAGGTCTGGCTTGTGAGGTTGAGAAATAGCTTTGCATGGACTGGGCTAAAAACAGTTTATGTGAAAGGCTTGCTGCATTCTGCTTGCCTGTCCTGGGAACTCGTGCAGGGTTGCATTGCGTAGAAATGGACTGGTATGAGCAGAAGAATATGGCACAGAAAAAAAAAAAAAAAACATAATTTTTTAGCCCAAACTGCTGCCTGTTCATCTGCAATAATTGTTTTAGAGATTACAACCACTGAGATTGGGCCAGCTGATCTGCATTGGGACAACAGGACGAATGCAGAGTCTTTTGAAAGGGCCTGAATGCTAAAGGAATATCCTGTTCTTCCAAGTCTGCTTTATTGTCCCCTGGATTAACAAATTGGCAGCCCACCTGTTATTATGGAGTAAAACAAGTGCAGAAAAGAGAGGGTCACTGAATTTGTAACACAGCTTTGTATTTCGGAAATGACCATGAGTAGGTTTGTTGGATTACCTGTGAGGACGCCCAGTAGAGCCTTGAGGAGAAACTGAGGATTGCAGTGGAGACACAATGGAGATGCCAGGACTATGGGATGGCTGCCAAGGAGAGCTGCTGGCACTAGATAAAGTTTTCTGGGACTCTGAGTAACCTAACTGGAGTGGTAGAACTGGAACTCTAGAGACTTGCAACTGATTAGAACTGACTTGGAGACTCATCACTGGTTGGAGTTGTTGGACTTGGAGCTACAGAGTTGAATGTTTACCTTGTTTAAATCTTGTATTGGTTGAATATTTCTTTGCTTATGCTCAATGCCATCTTTTGCAATGTGAATGTTTTTTCTTTTATTGTTTTTATTTTTGGTATTATGCCTCAGTTAAAAGACCTTGGAATATTGGGATGTTTGAACATCATTAGGATTGATAAAAACCATGGGGATTTTTAAAGTTGGACTGAATGTGTTGCACTTTACATCATGTATAATTATCAGTTTATGGGGGCCAGGGGCAGAATGTGGTGGTTTGATTCAGGAGTTCCCCATAAACTTATGTATTCTGAATGCTAGGTCCTCAGCTGGTGGCAATCTGACAATTGAAGCCTCCTGGAGATAGTGTATTGTTGGGGGTTGGCTTATGAGTGTTATAGCAAGCTTCCCCTTGCCAGTGTTTGGCACACTTTCCTGTTGTTGTTGTCCATCTGATGTTGGACAGGAGGTGATGTCCAATCTCTGCTTATTTGTTTTTCCCTAGAGTCTATAAGCCAAAATAAACCCTTTTCTCCCACAAGTTGTTCTTGGTTGGGTTTTTTCTGCCAGCAACATTAAGCTGACTGCAACAGAAGAGGTGGTTATATCACCATTAACCCCACCCCCAGAAACACACCTCTTCAGCAAGATTCTACCTCCCAAACTGCCACAGGCTGGCGACCAAGCACTGAGAACACATGAGTTTGTGGGAAACATGTGATTCAAACCACCACAGACACTTGATCCCAAATCAGATAGAAGGTAAGGATTAACCCAGAAAATTGTTTTCTGACCTCCAAACATACACTGTGGCATGTGCCTGCCCACTTTCACACATGAACATGCACAAGCACATCATTCATACACACACACACACACACACACACACACACACACCCCAAAAAAGGCAATGTTGTAAAATCATGTAACCAATGACTATGTCTATATTTAAGAGTAAAATATTTTCCTAAACATTTGAATAAATTAAAATGATTATTTTAACTTTAAAAGACATGATGAAATGTACCTGGCAGTAAGGCAAATGAAAATGGTTAAGTACTGAGGCAGTTTAGAGGTGACAGGGACTTAAAAGTAAAAGTGTGGAATGTTCTTGAGCCTGTCCTTATAGCCTGCACTTTGCCAGAGGTCAGATAAAGCTCTGGCTTCTCCTTTTCTCTTTCTGCCTAAAAGAGTTCCCTAGATCTTTTTTTTTCCTTAAATTCAGGCTGAGTTCCTCAGTCCCCTAGAAAGGAGTTCTCCTTTTCTAGAATAGTCTTCTTTCTTGGATTCTTAGCAGGATTAAACTTTATCTCCAAGCAGAAATATGGTGTCAGAGTTGCAGTTTCATCCTCAGAACTTAGAAAAGACCTCAGTCTGGGACCCTATGAACTACCCAGTCCCTCCCTGTTGTTTGTTTGTTTGTTTTTAATTTAATTTAATTTTATGAGAGAGGCGGAGAGAGGGAATGGACATGCCAGGACCTTCAGCCTGCTATGAACAAACTCCAGAGGCTTGTGCCCCCTTGTGCACATATGTGACACTGTGCATTGCATCACTATGTGTCTGACTATGTGGGACCTGGAGATTTGAACCTAACTTCTTGGGCTCTCCCCCCCTGAAGAACACATCCTGAATAACAGAACATTCTTACCCAATTACACCTACTGGACCAGGAAGTTTATTGTTTTCTATGGCTCTGGGAGGCTCACTGTTTTTGCTTAGCTGTAACTTCTGGTAACTGACCCTGACCCCTGGATTTGATGTTATCAAGTAACTGTATCTGGCCTACATCTGGTATGGTGTGATTGTGGCTTTTGGCTTTATATACCCTATCCCACTTCCTTCGGGGTTGAGAGTCCTCAACAGATGTGGTAGTTTGAATATATGTCCCCTAATATATTCAATGTTTTATTACTTTATAGTTTGCATCTGCAATCACCTTCCTAGAGGCAATGTCACTGGGGGCTGGTCTTAAGGTGTTAATGGTGGGTTTGAGATTCCATTGTAAAGATATGCAAATGTGCCTAGCAGGAGTTCCTGAAGTGTGCTGTGTGACCTTTTGGCTGTAGTTTTGCTCTGTTTGCTGTGGTGGCTGGTTGGCTTTTTCTCTCTCTGCTTGGCCCTGTGGAGAGCAGGTGGCTTCTTCTGCCACTATGGAACTTCCCCTGGATCTGTAAACTTCAATAAATAATATCCCTTCCTCCATAACTGTGCCTGGTCTGGAAGTTCATCTCAGCCCTGTCTGCAACAGTAAAGTGGTACCAGAAGTGGGGGTGAAATGAACCTGACCGTGTGGATATTCGTCTTTTGGAACTTTTGTTTTTGGAGGAATGGGCATGGACTTGGTGCTTGCAACTGAAGATGCCTTCTGGAGTGGTAAGCCAAGTTTTATGGACTATTCTGATGAGAGTTTGAGAATGCTAAGTGCAGACAGTATTGAACTTCGAGGCTTGGCTTATGAGCTTTCTAAGGGGAAGGAAAGACTGCAGAGGACTGTTGGAACTGGGCTACTGGCATAAGGGATGGCTACGTTCCGCTATCCAGGCCCAGAAAGTTTGATCAAGGTTAAATTTGTAATGGACTGATGTGCTTGGCTAAAGATATCGGACTGAGATTTTAAGATTTTGAGTTGGAAAACCTGAAGCAAGCTAAAAGTAGAGGCACTGAGACTGGTTAAGCTGCTATTGTTGACACATTAGCAATCTTAAGGAAGGTGGGAGGAAGGTGGCCTGACTTGATTTACATTAAAACAATGGAGAGGATGCCTGAGGAAAGACTGTTAAAAATGCAAATTCTTGGAAAGAGCTGACTGGAGAAGGAACCTGCTTTTCAAGGCTGTGGTTTATTTCATCCCTGGATTAAGAATATGGCTGTGTCCTGCACACCTGGTATTAGTTTTGGAAATATAAAAAATGCATAGAATGGTCATGAGTTGCACACGGTTCCAGGAGCCGCTGCTGAGATGCGGCATGAGGCAGGGCATGAAGACCCTCAGGAATAGGCTGGAAGAGCCTTTGGAAGATGGACCGTGGGTTGCATGGAAACCTGAAGATGTTTTGGATATACCAGGACTGTGCAAAAGGACTACCATGGAGTGCAGTGTTGAACTGAGATGAAAGTTTTCCCTGGCAACTCTGCCCAGCTGGAGGGGCGGAATTGGAAAACTGGAGACTGTCAGTCTCTGGTTATATTGAACTTGAACTGCAGAAGTTTGATGACGGCTGATGGTGGTTGAGTTTGCATTGTTTTAGTTTCTCCTTGCTATGCCTTATACCAGTTAAAAATGTTTACTCTGTGCCTTGACATGTTGAAAGTATTTAACTTGTTTGATTTTACAGGACTCATATCTTAAGTTGATCAAGACTGTGAGAACCTTTGAAATTGGACTGAGTACAATTTACAATGTGTGATAGTTATAAATCTATTGGGGGCCAGAAACTAAATATATTGGGGGCCAGGGGCGGAATGTGGTAGTTTGAATATATGTCCCCCAATATATTCAATGTTTTATTACTTTATAGTTTGCATCTGCAATCACCTTCCTAGAGGCAATGTCACTGGGGGCTGGTCTTAAGGTGTTAATGGTGGGTTTGAGATTCCATTGTAAAGATATGCAAATGTGCCTAGCAGGAGTTCCTGAAGTGTGCTGTGTGACCTTTTGGCTGTAGTTTTGCTCTGTTT
The DNA here is from genome assembly GCA_036365145.1 of Orientallactaga sibirica. Lineage (NCBI taxonomy): Eukaryota > Metazoa > Chordata > Mammalia > Rodentia > Dipodidae > Orientallactaga > Orientallactaga sibirica. The sequence continues at coordinate 51,144,460 of JAEOAD010000004.1, read as the reverse complement.
GCTGTGGTGGCTGGTTGGCTTTTTCTCTCTCTGCTTGGCCCTGTGGAGAGCAGGTGGCTTCTTCTGCCACTATGGAACTTCCCTTGGATCTGTAAACTTCAATAAATAATATCCCTTCCTCCATAACTGTGCCTGGTCTGGAAGTTCATCTCAGCGAACCTGAAGCTGTCTGCAACAGTAAAGTGGTACCAGAAGTGGGGTGAGATGAACCTGACCGTGGGATATTCACTTTTGGAACTTTTGTTTTGGAGGAATGGGCATGGACTTGGTGCTTGCAACTGAAGATGCCTTCTGGATGGTAAGCCAAGTTTTATGGACTATTCTGATGAGAGTTTGAGAATGCTAAGTGCAGACAGTATATTACTTCGAGGCTTGGCTTATGAGCTTTCTAAGGGGAAGGAAAGACTGCAGAGGACTGTGTGGAACTGGGCTACTGGCATAAGGGATGGCTACGTTCTCTGCTATCCAGGCCCAGAAAGTTTGATCAAGGTTAAATTTGTAATGGACTGATGTGCTTGGCTAAAGATATCGGACTGAGATTTTAAGATTTTGAGTTAACCTGAAGCAAGCTAAAAGTAGAGGCACTGAGACTGGTTAAGCTGCTATTGTTGACACATTAGCAATCTTAAGGAAGGTGGGAGGAAGGTGGCCTGACTTGATTTACATTAAAACAATGGAGAGGATGCCTGAGGAAAGACTGTTAAAAATGCAAATTCTGGAAAGAGCTGACTGGAGAAGGAACCTGCTTTTCAAGGCTGTGGTTTATTTCATCCCTGGATTAAGAATATGGCTGTGTCCTGCACACCTGGTATTAGTTTTGGAAATATAAAAATGCATAGAATGGTCATGAGTTGCACACGGTTCCAGGAGCCGCTGCTGAGATGCGGCATGAGGCAGGGCATGAAGACCCTCAGGAATAGGCTGGAAGAGCCTTTGGAAGATGGACCGTGGGTTTGCATGGAAACCTGAAGATGTTTTGGATATACCAGGACTGTGCAAAAGGACTACCATGGAGTGCAGTGTTGAACTGGGATGAAAGTTTTCCTGGCAACTCTGCCCAGCTGGAGGGGCGGAATTGGAAAACCTGGAGACTGTCAGTCTCTGGTTATATTAACTTGAGCTGCAGAAGTTTGATGACTGCTGATGGTGGTTGAGTTTGCATTGTTTTAGTTTCTCCTTGCTATGCCTTATACCAGTTAAAAATGTTTACTCTGTGCCTTTACATGTTGAAAGTATTTAACTTGTTTGATTTTACAGGACTCATATCTTAAGTTGATCAAGACTGTGAGAACCTTTGAAATTGGACTGAGTACAAACAATGTGTGATAGTTATAAATCTATTGGGGGCCAGAAACTAAATATATTGGGGGGCCAGGGGCGGAATGTGGTAGTTTGAATATATGTCCCCAATATATTCAATGTTTTATTACTTTATAGTTTGCATCTGCAATCACCTTCCTAGAGGCAATGTCACTGGGGGCTGGTCTTAAGGTGTTAATGGTGGGTTTGAGATTCCATTGTAAAGATATGCAAATGTGCCTAGCAGGAGTTCCTGAAGTGTGCTGTGTGACCTTTTGGCTGTAGTTTTGCTCTGTTTGCTGTGGTGGCTGGTTGGCTTTTTCTCTTTGGCCCTGTGGAGAGCAGGTGGCTTCTTCTGCCACTATGGAACTTCCCTGGATCTGTAAACTTCAATAAATAATATCCCTTCCTCCATAACTGTGCCTGGTCTGGAAGTTCATCTCAGCGAACCTGAAGCTGTCTGCAACAACAGACATTAGCCCACTCTTGGCCGCCAGCAATAAAGGACTCTTAATTTGCTTAAGGAGTGTGGTGATCTGTAATTCTCTTCACTATAACACTAAGGCTATTTCTTTTCTGGAAACTCTTTCCTGACATACAGGAACTTGTCCTTCCTTCTCTTACACGCTATGCATAATTTAATTAAAATCTCTATCTACTTGACCCTCTAGTCTATTAATTTCAATTCTTTGAACTCATAAGACAGGAACCTGGAGACCACTGACTCAGTGTAAATTTTATGTGACCATAACACCATAACACCTGTGTTAAAACCTAACCGAGAGCAAAGAAAGGCTCCATCCCTCAAAGACACCCCAAAGTTCTCATATCATATTGGTAAAATGGCTGGGAACATGGCTTCACTCTTTTTTTTTTTTTTTGGTTTTTTCAGGGTAGGGTCTCTCTCTAGCCCAGGGTGGCCTTGAATTCACAATGATCCTCCTATCTCTGCCTCCCAGGTGTTGGGATTAAAGTCGTGAACTAGCAAACCTGGCTTGCACTCAATTTTTATACCAGTAGCTTCCTTTATTCAGACTTTTGAATTTTTCTTCCTCTAAATTTCACACATCTGACAGTGTTTGTTTTTAAATAAGATGATTCAGTTTGTTTAAGTGATTTAGCAAATAATACCCTTATTTTCTTCAAGTTAATTTTTGATATTATCTTTTCCTTTATTTTGCAAGTTCAATCCACTTTATAAACCTGTTTGGCCCTAAGAGGCCCCGGTGGCCCTTGGCCTACTCCCGCCTGAGGCCTAGTGGTTGACTGAGCCCTGTCCTTGGAGCTCAGCACCTAAGAGCCTCCGCCCCAGCTACTGCTGATGTGGTGAAATAATATTGGCCCTTCATCCTTTTCCCTCTTTTCTCAAAAACACCTTCCCATTACCATAAACTGAGTTCATGCTAGTCCCCTTGTGAGGCCCCCGGTGTTTTGGGGAGTGAGCCAGCCTGACTAGAGTTTAGCGACCTGCTCTACCTGCCAGTGGAAAGAAAAAAAAAAAGATCAGCTTCATCCAGCACTTGGGAGGCATTTTATAATGATTTTATGATGAGACTATATAGTGATAACAGAAAGAAAGAAAGAAAGAAAGAAAAAAAAAAAAAAAGATACTTGTAGATACTGGTACATTCTGCTGAAGGCTACTGTAATCCTATGAAAAAGTTGAGCATTCTGTGGTTCCATAACATCTAGTGCATTTCCTAACTTTTCCAGCTTGACAATTGCCTAAAACAGAAGCAACCACTATTAATTTTAAAACACACTAAGTGCACACATACACTCATACAATATACTACTGCTGATATATTAAGAGGCCTTTGTTTTTACAAATTCCTCATTTCCAATGGAATTTTACAATGTAAAACACATTAAAATTATTTTTGATAATTCTGATTACACATAGAATTCTTGATTTCTTGAATATCTTGTCAATATTTATCATTGAATAGAAGCTTTTGGATAGGTAAAGATATCCACTGAATTTAAGAAATGTACATACCAAGCCTCCTAACAATAAATTCATAACACCATGAATGATAACGTATTTACAAACGATGTTACAAGATATCAACCTTTGAATTGCTTAAATATGTAAGTATATATTTAAAGATACTTAGTTTAAGTAACTTTTTTCAGTGCTGAGAAGAGAACCCAGGGGTTTGCACGTCAGGTAAACTTCCTACCACTGAGTTGTAACCCTAACCCCAAGCAGTATATGAAAAAAGTTACTAAAGATTTGCTTCGTAAGATTCTACTAATATCTACTACAGTATTAGAAAATGTCACAGTAACTAAGTTAAGCACACAGACTTGATTGTATTTTGGCACTCTGTTACCAGGATCTAGTTAATGTATTCACTATTTATAGGAACAATGTACATTATCATTAGGATTTCATCCTAAATCCATTTAACTTATACAAACACAGATTGTGGAAGTGTAATTTCTATTTTGTGTATGTACTTTCATATTTAGCATCACTGATTACACTAATCAATGTTATGGCTCAATAATTTTATACAATATACACATATTATAATGACTTAAACATATTTGAGGGAATTTTCACTACATAAAACATTTTCTTTAGTAGCTGATACAAGAAGCTAACATCTTTGCAATGGTGAATTTCTGGTAATCAAACAGTATGATACCCATTCCAAAAAGAACTTCAAGCTGGGCATGGTGGTACATGCCTTTAATCCCAGCACTTGGAAGGCAGAAGTAGGAGGATCATCATGAGTTCAAGGCCAGCCTGAGACTACAGAGTGAGTTCCAGGTCATCCTGGGCTAGAGTGAGACCCTACCTTGACAAAAAAACAAAACAAAACAAAAAAAAAAAAACCCACACACACAAAAAATACCCAAAAAGAACTTCAAGACTCTACTTTTAAAACATTATTGAAAAAATTAGTTCCAAGTGTGTGTGTGGATGTGTCGGGGTGTGTGTGTGTGTGTGTGTGTATGGACATGCCAGGGTCTTTTGCCACTGTAAATGAATGCCAGACACATGCACGATTTTGGTGCATTCAGCTTTATGTGGATGCTGGGGAACTGAATGCGGGGCTTGTCAGGCTTTGCAAGAAAGTGCCTTTAACAACTGAGCCATCTCCCCAGCCCCAAGAACTTCAAGACTCTAACAGACATGTACATATGCATATTTATGTGTGAGACAATGTCTCCTGACACAGCAAACTTAAACCATACAACGTAGCTTACCTTCTCTATATCCCCCTCCCTACATATGTAGTAAAGAGTCTGCATTCTCAGCGCTTCCACATTTTGATTATCCTGAAGCAGCAACCTGCAGGGAAGAACTTCAGTTAATGCTCAGAGCAACTTGAGTGTTTTCTTTTATTAAAGGGCTTGAAAAGTCAGGACTATCCAGCACTCAAATAAGTACCAATGCTAGGATAATGAGATCTGAATTATTTAAAAAGGAACCTAAAATTTAACTTTTAATGTTTTAAAATATTAGTAGAGATCATGCTCATCTCATTATATCTCATGGCGATCCTACCTAGAGTATTAGCCAACCACAGATGACAGTGTATTGAAAGCTAACTAGGCTGACTTATTAAAGTGATTCCAGGAGTGCCACAGTGAATCAAACACTTAAGAATCTATTAATTTTATTCATAATATTGAAATAGACTCCTATGTGAGAAAAGACAAATAAATTATAAAAACATCCTATTAATAATGGAAAAAAAGAAAAAGTGTAACTGTAGGAAGATATATGTGAATGTGTGATCTCCAATGAAGGTCACTTTGAAAGGATCTGAACAAAAGGGGTCACAGGCTAGTTTTATCAGAAAAGTTGGGGGCAAAGGAATTACTGGTTATTCTTTATCCTTCTCTGAATATGTGCCTTCCACCATGTAACTGAGTACTTCCCCATACGGAAGTTGATGTGCGCTTTCAGGCTCCTTCACGAGGCACTTTTTAGGGCATTTTTCTAACATCCACTAGTAGAATGTTGGTGGGAGCGAGGATGTTCCCAGACCTTATCTTTCAGGCACAGCATATCTCCACCCATGTGCTTCTGTCTTTGTTACCACCTTGCAGAGAGTTTCATCTGTGTAGGTGCTGCTTATCAGCATGAAGAACACCCTTGGGGACGGCCAGAGCCCCACTGTTACGAGGTGCCATTCTCAATCGCTTTTGTCTGAAACTTGGAGCAAAGAATCAGCAATACCTGCCTAACATCAACAAGAGCTGGTATACAACCTACATTAAAGTAAGGATGCTAACTGCCATGTTCCCCAAGATCTGTGGTTTGTTTTTCACCAATTGCTGCCTGATAAAATAATGCTCAATTTCGGCTAAAAATACCCTCCTCCAAACTATAGCTCTGATGCTGGATAAATGAATTGACAGGATCGTGCCTTATTGTATCCAGCTGCAAAGTGGAAATACTAATAGAAAAACCTTCCTTCAGTGTCAGCACTGTGAGCACTTTACAACAGGTCACCCATACTGTTGCTGCCATGCTAGCGACACAAGCCGAGCATCATGGGATTATCCTCACCTAGTCTCTCTCTTCCTAAACACACCCAGATTCTGGTCACTTCGCAAAGCACAGCCAAGACAACTGTCTTGGTCCTTGCCACCAGCACTCCTTTTAGGTTAGGGCAACAGCTTGAAAAGGTCTCTCTGCCGTTGCTTCCCTCCCCATGCATTGTTCTTAACCGAGATGTGATACTACAAACTATAATCCAGACCACAGTACTGTTCCTCCAAAGCTTATAATTTCATATTGCACATCCTGCACCAGCTGCCTCCCCACTACTTCTCATAACCTCATCTCTCTTCCTCCTTCCTATTCCTCAAACAGATGAAAGTCCTCTAACCTCAGGATCTTTTCACTTCCTTTTCCTTCTTTCTGCCAAGTCCTTTCTCGGATGTCTGTGCGGTTTGCTCCCCAACGTTCCCAGGACTTTAGTCAACACCATCTTCTCAGTGAGGCTTTTCCTGAGGCCCTTCCACATCCACTTTCACTTCCTGCTTTAACCTTTCTCCTTAGTGCTTATGGCGACCTCACCACACAACTTAAAATATCTGTGCTGCTTACAGCTGAAGTCCTCTCACTTTAATCAGGCTTCCTGAGGGCTGTTGATTAAAAGAGTGTCTATCTTTGCCAGGCATGGTGGTGCACGCCTTTAATCCCAGCACTTGGGAGACAGAGGTAGGAGGATCACCATGAGTTTGAGGCCACTCTGAGACTACATAGTGAATTCCAGATCAGCCTGAGCTAGAGCAAGACCCTACCTCAAAAAAAAAAAAAAAAAAAAAAAAAGAATGAGTCTATCTTAGAATAGATATTCAGATATTGATGAAAATCAAATTCTAATACAATTTTAAGTGTTTCTTCAATTTTATGCTATTTATGTTTGGTCTGAAAAAAATTCAATTCTATGCTGACTTAAGACAATCTTATGACACGCAAAACAAGTGACTTTTGATTTTTCTCATGTATAACCAGATCCAAAGAGACTTGCAATATCATGTTTTAATGAACCTCTGTGCTGTCTCAATTGCTTGGTCCCAGTCCTGCAAGGCTAGCTGCAATTTCATTTTTTTTTCAAAGGCAGGAAGAAAGCCTGGGAAGTTCAGGATGATGTGGTTCACAGTCTCCAAAGCACCTGAATAGTCCTGGCGCATCTCAAGACACTGTACCTACAGGGAAGACAAAGAATGACATCAGAGATATGGCCTTATGTACCAAGTGACAACAGTGATATGGCCTTATGTACCGAGGTTCTCTTGAGGACAGTCTGGGCTACAAAGTGAGTTACATGTCAGACTAGGCTTCTAGAGAATGCAGTGTTTAATGTTTTATAACTTCTTGATAAGGAGACCATCCCATTTTTAAAACAACAAAAAAGTTTTTATCGAAATTCCATTTTGGGGCTGGAGAGATTGCTTAGTGGTTAAGGTGCTTGCCTGCGAAGCCCAAGGACCCAGTTTCAATTCCCCAGTATCCACATAATCCAGATGCACAAGGTGGTGTATGCATCTGGAGTTCATTTACAGAGTCTGGAAGCCCTGGTGTACCCATTCTCTCTATATATATATGCCTCTTCCTCTTTTTCTCTTTCTCCCTTCCTCTCAAATAATTAAATTAAATTAAATATCTTTAAATTCCATTCTAAAACATCACAGAAGTATAAAGTATTTTTTTCGGGCTGGGGAAATGGCTTAGCAGCTAAGGTGTTTGCCTGGAAAGCCCAAGGACCCCAGTTCAATTCCCCAGGATCCACGTAAGCCAGATGCACAAGGTGGTGCATGCATCTGGAGTTCATTTACAGTGGCTGGAAGCCCTGGTGTACCTATTCTCTCTCTATATATATGCCTCTTCCTCTTTCTCCCTCCCTCTCAAATAATTAAATTAAATTAAATATCTTTAAATTCCATTCTAAAACATCACAGAAGTATAAAAGTATTTTTTTTGGGGGCTGGGGAAATGGCTTAGCAGCTAAGGTGTTTGCCTGGAAAGTCTAAGGACCCCAGTTCAATTCCCCAGGATCCACATAAGCCAGATGCACAAGGGGGCAAACATGTCTGGAGTTTTTTTGCAGTGGCTGAAGGCCCTGACATGCCCATTCTCTCTCTCTGCCTCTTCCTCTCTCTTTCTCAAATAAATAAATAAAATAAAAATTAAAAAAAAGAATACCCCCAAAAGTACTTTTTTCATAAGCAATTTTGCTTTAAAATATACTTTTAGCTACATGTTTAATATGATTCATAAAGAAAGTTTTTAATTTTGTTCTTATTTTTCATATATTTGCAAGCAGGGGGAAAAGGAAATGGCGAGAGAGAGAAAGGAGAAAAATAAAAATAAACCCAAAACATCCATAAATGAGTAAATCATGCACATCTATTCAATAAAAATTTAGATACTCATTAAAAGTGATTACATATATATGAAAATCTATATTTATTATCGTGAACATGTGTCACAAAGGTAGCTTGGCTTTTTACAGCAGTGATATTGATCTTCTCATTCAAATGTTACTATATTTTCTGAATCTTACTTTACAATGTCTATGTATTGCTATTTTAAAAAGCTATAAATTTATTTAGCATATTATGTGAATTCATAGATCAGATTATTTTCTTTCATTTTATCCTTTAGCTTCTAGATTTCCTTTAAGAACAAGTTTTGCTCCAGGATATATCAATTACAAATAAACCTTCAGTCTCAAAAGAGGTATAATAAAACTGTGATATGTAATTGAAACTAGTTAGAAATCATATTCCCAAATAATTACAGGAAAGTATCATTACCCAGAAAGTTGCTATGCCAAAAGAATTGATATTTAAGTTTTCAAACAATTTACAACAACAGCAAAGTAACTAGTACAGATAATTTTTTAATGTTACATTTCACTTGAAATCTACCTATATTGCTAGTACAAATGAATAAAATCATCCTGCAGACAATTATATGTCTAGATCAACTCCCCTCTTCTCTAGACCACCACATCCCATAGGAATATCAAGTAATATCTTCAACCAAAGTAAGTCTGTGCATTTACTTCCCAGTTGGAATTAGACTCATGCAGCCCTTCAGCTGAATTAACTGAACAATAAGTACAATGGGCCTGCTATGGTTTGCTATTTTTGTGCATTCCAAAAATTCATATTGAAACCTAAGCCCCAATGTTGGGAAGAGGGCCTAATGGGAGGCGATCAGATCACACAAGTGTAATGCCTCTATAAATAGGGCCTGGGCAATTGGGTCAATCTCTTCTGTCTGCTGAGGATTAATGCTTCTCTAGTCTGGAAAATGCAAAGTTCAAAGAGCCATCTTGGAACAGAGACAAGGCCCTTATCTGGGGCCTTAACCATGGACTTTATGAATTATCTAGTTCAGAAATACTTTTTATGGTTGTTCTTGGTTTCTAATACAGGATATTGCTACATAACAGAGATTGACTTCAAACTTGTAGCAATCCTCTGGCCTCACCCTCCTAAGTGCTGATATTACAGGCATAGGCCATTGTGACAGGTCAGTTTCAGGTACTGCTGTCATAGCAACATAAAGCAGACTATTCCAGGGTTAATTCAGGAAAAGAGACCACTTGTATCAAGTGAAAGGGTTATAACCCTTTGTCTGACAAGCTCATTTCCAACACAAGGCCATGCCACAGCTCACTTGTCTCCTTGCCCATTTGATTTTATACCATCTCATACATACTTGATTGTCCAGTTCCTTGAATAAATGTAAGCACTATAATAACACCTACTGTTTTAATCATGTCATCACTGCTACCTAGTGTGGTGCCTTGCACATGCTAGACATATGGTAAATGTTTACTGAGGAAAGTCTCAATAAGCATAAAACCCACCCAGAAATCAGGCACTTTAGTGGGGACTTCATTTCTCTAGATGTGTCCCACACAAACACAAGTCCCTCCGATTGCAGAGGGAAAGGTTTCAGCTTTAATTAACTCAGTTACAAATGAACTGTACCAGGAAAAGTTTCAGCTTTTATGATCTTTTACAATAAAACTAATTATTAGATTTCAAGGTACAAGCTATAAAACATGATTTACCTTAATTCCAACTCACCTTACCCAGCAGAGCAAAAATATCATTTCCATCTTGTAATCCTTCTTCAAAACACCTTAGTGCTTTTTTAGCATAAGGTTCTTTTCCTCTTGCAGTATCTAGCCATGCTCTCAAAATCTGCCCCTGTAAAAGGATAAATTCAATTTCAGTTTTGTTTTAGAAATGAGAAATGAATGCTGACAAAGCAGGTCCACTTAATGACACTGTTCTGGTAATTAAAAACAAGAAGAATTCTATCATATAATATTAAATTCTATGTAGACAAATTGCTTTTGAGCCCTTGACAGTTCAGTCTTAGAAACTAGCATGAGACTTTTAGCTTTCGAAGTTACTTCTAAGCGGGATGTAAACACTAAGAAGTGTTCCACTACCTCTAAAAAGAGCCTTCTCTGAAGCTTGGCTAGTAAATTACTATTAGTCTTGGGTTTTTTTTTGAGGTAGGGTCTCACTCTAGGCCAGGCTGATCTGGAACTCACTATGTAGTGTCAGGCTAGCCTCAAACTCACAGCGATCCTCCTACCTTGATCTCCTGAGTGCTGGGATTAAGGCATATACCCTCATGCCTGGCAGAGAGAGAGAGAGAGGGGGCGGGGGGGAAACACCAGAACCCCTAGCCACTGCAAAGGAACTCCAGATGTATGCATCACTTTGTGCATTTGGCCTTCGTGTGGGTACTAGGGAATCAAACTCAGGTCTTGGGCTTTGCAGGTAAGCACTTTAAACACTGAGCCATCTCTCTAGCCCGCAAATTACTATTAATAGTCATTGACAAGTAATTTAATAATTTAATAGATAGGAATGTGTTGCCCAGATAAACCAGGAGAGGAAAACAGAACCTATTTTCTTTCATGTGTAAGAAAGACCTAAATAACTGGGCACAGCTGTTTCACACCTCTGTGATAGCCTCGCAGATTTCACATGTAAAGATAAAGTTCTGTAATAAAAAATGTCTATCAAATTAAATATCAATATTTGTACCTTACTGTCAAGATCCTTTAATTTGTCCCAATTTAACTCTCTAAACTTTACTTCCTCCATTTTCATTTATGTTTCCAATTAAATATGAGTTCTCAAAAAGTACCCCAAAATCTACTGATTATTTCCAACCTTGTAAGTAACTACTTTCCTTTTTTATAAGGTTTAACTATTGAATCTGCCTTTTAAGTTTTAGCTCAAATATCACCTCTTTTCTGAACATTTCTCCTTGGCTTGGGAGAAGGCCAAGGAGTGAAAGGCACTTTCTTGCAAGGCTTCCCAAATCAGATGTGATTCCCAGTACCTGCATAAAGCGTGACTCACAGTGTTCCATGTGTCTGGAGTTTGTGTGCAGTGGTGAGAGGCCCTGTAAGCCCAGACATTCTCTCTCATAAATAAATAAATAAAACATTTTCCTTCATTCTCTTAACTTTACAGTTGTAACCTTCCATAAATAATGTTGAGTACAAATATTGTTACTGACTATTTTCTTGTGCACTTTAATCACATCTCTCTCATACCAGTTCAGTCATTTCATAAACTGGGTATGTGCTCTGTTCTAATGATTGTTCATTATGTCTATAACATATGTTCAAAAGGGGTATTTGCTTGCATGTTTAACTATATATTATACTCAAAAACAACCAAATGAGCTCAAGTTGAAAAAATAAGCAACCTTTGAAAATCCCTACTTTACAATACAGGAAGCATGAAAATAAAGCTGTTATTTGCTGAAGAGAAAGTAGATAATAAAGAATAAACAAAAGATGCATCTGAATTTCATTTGCAGTGGCAAGAGGCCCTAGTGTACCCACACCCTCTTTATCTCTTACTTTCTCTCTACATGCAAATAAATAAATAAAAATATTAAAAATAAAAAAATAACTTAAGATTAGTAAGATTTTACTAATACTATTTCAGAATAAGAAAAGCATCACCTCATTGCTATCACTTGCAATTTTCAACATTCTGTCAATGTATTCTCTCGCCTTTTCGAGGCGACCAATGTGCCATAAAAACAAGCCTGCATGGTACAGGGTCTTCTGCCCAGCTTCTTTCCGTTGCTCCTTCATTTTGGTATCTAATTCCATGATGGCTTCTCTGTCTGGGAAGAGAAAACAGTATTGCATGTAAATTGCATTCCAGATCAAGTGTAAGGATAGGTCAGATAGTTAAAAGGGTAGAGAATTAGTTATTCTCTCCAGAGTAGAACTGTTTACCAGAAATAAAATGCAAGCCATACATGCAACAGAAATACTTCTAGTCGTTACTAAAAGAAATGAACAAAATTTATTTTAATTACATCCTATTTGACCCAATAAATCCAAATTGTCAAGACAGAACTGATATAAAATGAATAGGCTTGTTCTTATTCTCTTTTACTCTGTCAGTGTTATATGGGGCTTATTTTACATTCACAGTACATACATCGTCATTAAGATACTGTTTCCCTCAGAAATATGTACAGATTTCCTGAAACTTAGAGTTGAAAAGCAGATTCATACACTCAGCTTGCTCCATATAGAAGATTTTTTGATAACTGAATCAAGTATCAACTTTAAATTTTAAAAAGCTAATTAAAATTACAATTAAAACTTCAGCCGGGCATGGTGGTGCATGCCTTTAATCTCAGCACTCGGGAGGCAGAGGTAGGAGGATCACCATGAGTTCAAGGCCACCCTGAGACTACATAGTGAATTCCAGGTCAGCCTGGACTAGAGTGAGACCATACCTCAAAAAAAAAAAAAAAAAAAAAAAAAAAAAAACTTCAGTCCCTCAATCAAATTAGCCACCTTGCAAGTGTTCAAAAGCTATATGCATGATACAGAGCAGCTGTTCAGCATGTCATTTCAAGACAAATAAACTATATATCATTTTTTAAAAGTTTATTTGAGAAAGAGTAAGAGCGAATGAACGTGTGAAAGCATGGACACACGAGGGCCTTCTGCCACTGAAAACAAACTCCAGACACATGCACCACTTTACGCATGTGACTTTACATAAGTACTAGGAAACTGAACCAGAGACATCAAACTTTACAAGCATGCTCCTTTAACCACTGAGCAGTCTCTCCAGCATATATATATATATATATATATATATATATATATATATATATATGTATATATGTATATATGTATATATGTATATATGTATATGTATGTATGTATGTATGTATATGCTAAGCAGGGTCAGCCTAGGCTGGCTTAGAACTCATTTTGTAACCCAGACTGGCCTTGAACTTACAGCAATCCTCCTACCTCAGCCTTCCAAGTGCTGGAATTAAAGGCATGCACTAGCATGCCCAGATATATTACTGTAGTTTAATTAGAGGCCCTTGCATGCCTATTCTCTCTCTCTCTCTGTGACTCTCTCTTTCTCCCCACATCTAGCAAATAAATAAAATAAAATTTAACTTTAAAAATAATCAAAATTAATGCAATTAATAGGGCTAGAGTCAAGGATAGTTCCCAAGTTATGAATCAGTAATTATAATTCTTTAATATCTTCTAAATGTATTTGGCACAATGCTTTGCAGAAAACAAACACATCACTGTTAGAGTAGTTAACCTGCTAAGGCATGGTTTAAGTAACTTTTTTTTTTTTGGAAAGACACAGAGAGAGTGAGAGAGAGAGAGAGGGAGACAGATAGAGAATGGGTGCACCAGCAGCCTCTCAGCTGCTATGAACAAACTCCAGATGCATGCACCCCCTTGTGGGCAAGTGTGGCATTGAGCCCTTGCGTCACTGCATCTGGCCTGGAGATTGGAACCGGGTTCTTAGGCTTAGCAGGCAGGCGCCTTAACCGCTAAGCCATCTCTCCAGCCCTAAGTAACTGTTTATTAATCTGTGTATATGTGCTTAAAACGAAGGAGGCACACGATACTCTGTTTAAGATGAGATAATTCTAATATTTAAGAACATTCTAGAGCAGGTAGTTACTATGCAAGTATTAGAGATGGGATCTCATATTTACAATACTAACTTCCTGGAGATACATTATGCATTTCTTTATTCCCTAGAATTTGGATATTCTTCTGCTGCAGCCATAAGTTGCACTCTTCACTAACACAATACACAGCAACTTTTAGCTGCTGACTTTTGAATGAGGTTCCGTCTATCTAGTCATATGCCAAAACTACTCTGTATAAAAATGTACTGAAGATCTTCCAAGGGCTGGCCCCCATAGCAAGTATAAAGGTATTCAAGAAATTAATAGAAGAGATAAACTACTAATTTACCGCATATTTTCACATGACAAGCTGTACAGTCACCTGAGGCAAAACCTTCTTTGAATGCAACTGTTTTTCGTTATTTTGTTTGAATAACAATCGCTAATACACATTCAACTTTAAGTTAACTCAAGAAGTCTGTATACACTAGTTAAATTTGGGCTACAGAAGGTATGGAACATGCAAGCAATATATTAGATGGGTGTTTCCTATGCTTGATGAATTATCTTGTCAGGAAGGCAAACCATGACATAAATAAACAACAAATACAGTAAGATCAGATTAATATTGAGAAAACTCATATGAACTGCCTGTGGGAGCCCCTCCTGAACAGTGCATGTAGATACTATACCTGGGTTGGGACTCAATTTGTGGACATACATCAGTGCGATGAGAGAACAAAGTGACACATCCTGCTTATTTTTAATAGCCTCAAATTCCCGAAGTGCTTCTTGAGCTTTACCTGCAAATCAAGATTATGTGAAAAATTATTCTGAATTAGTGCAAAGCAAGAATTTAGAGCTTGTGGAACATGCTTCATTATTAGCACATACCTTCCATCAGTATCCCATAGGCATGATAAAACCGGAAGAAGGGATCATTGGCAAACTTCTTCATTCCTTCACGGGCAACAAGGGACGCCTGGTGGAAATACTTCTCTTGACAATAATAATTGACCAGTGTCTAAAAGGGAATGACAACTAGATGTGAAGGGACTCTGGTGTTCTGAAACACTTCAAGCAGGTGTCAAGCTAAAATCCTGAATAATCCAGGACCCAGTGAGCGCAATCTTCTGAATTTCTTGAAATATTATTAAATGCTAACAATAATGAGGATGGCAGAACAGAATGAACACAGAATTACTGAATTACGTCAATATTTTCTAACAATTTCGATCTATTTCCCCCCTAAGCATTTTGTTAATAGTACTGAAATCACAGTACTTTAACTTTTCTTCTCCTTTGGCAATATTTTCTTAAAGTTTTTAGAAAAGAGAAAACTATGAATTATAAAAAAATAAGGGGCTTCCACTGGTATACTGGATTTCCTTATAAAAAACATTCTCTCTGCACAATTATTACTATTCTAGCATTTTACAAGAGACAACAGATTAAACAGCAATTAATTGTCAAATGTTGTGTCTGTTTTATGAGTTCTACAACAAACACACCAGTAAGAGTAATTGAGCTATTTTTTTTTTTTTTTTTTTTTTTTTACTGGAAATGGCTCTTTTCAGGTATTTTGATTCACAAGACAATCTCTCAGAACATACTAAGGTATGACTAATTGTGTCTGGGCATTTCAACCACTTTATTTTGAGACTGTGTCTGAGATTTAACTGCCCAGCCTAATCAAAGAGGGAAGACAAACTTTCTCCATCGTCATGACATACCTGACTCCCTCCCTACATACACAAACTTCAGCCATCTTCTGCCTTCAGGGTCTGATTACACCTGGTTCAGTATCAGTGAGAAGTTATCTTGAAAGCGCTGACCACAGGGATGAAGACACAGGTGTGCAGACAGATATTTTCCAGTCTTCTTTCTGGAGGGTGAATCTTTGGCCTTCCCTAGCTCACAGCCAGGTACTCTGTAATTTCTACTGCCCCCTCCTGTGGGTACTACTCCCCATTCTTCTCTGTTGTGTTTTTGGAAAGCGTGACTCACATTCTACTTCCCAGACATACACAACACACCTCACTCAAGTGTAGTTATTTGCCAGTGTTCCATGCCTGAAGTTCACAAATTACCTCAGAAGACCACAACTAAGGATGCTTTTAATGTCATCCTACTTGACTTTTGTGACAAGCTCAATGTTACTTATAGAATAAAGTCCTCCTGAAAGCCAGTAACACAGTATTACAGAAAGGCACAGATTTAAAGGTCTAAATATCTGCCTTCAAATATTTGATTCATGTTACAGCACTTTAGTTTGCTCTTTTGTGGGGCTGGTAGCACAATAGACGTATAGATAGTGTGAGGATTGCTTGATGATCTGTAGTAGTTACTTCCTTGTTGCTGGGACAAAACACCTGACGTGAAGCAGCTTAGGGAAGAGAAGGATTTATTTCAGCTTATTTTGAGAGAAATCTATTGTGGCAGGCAAAGTATGGCAGAGAAGAAAGCAGGCTTACATCTTCCTATGAGCAGCAGGAAGGGACCAACAAGACTGAACAAACATAATAAGTGGGCTGGGCTATAAAATCCCAAGGCCCACCCCCAGTGACATACCACCTCCAGCAAGGATCCATCTCCCAAAGGCTCCACCAGCTGGGAACTAGGAAGACTTAATCACTTGAGGTTATGGGGGCATTTTATATTCAAGCCACCATGTAAAAAGACCTAGTATGAAAAAGGAATAAATCTCTTCCCAATCTCCTCTCTTCATTCAGACTTTCATTTGCAACCTGACCCAACAAATCAATCATGATCTTCCTTTCCATGTACCTAGCCACCAATCTAACCAGTCTTTAAATTCATCTGTGGTCTCTAGTCTGGGTATTAGCCACTTTGGTTGTTCAGGTTGGGCTGTTTATTAGTTCAACAGACATGCTTTCTTTTGGTTTTGGAGACACTATTACACTATGTAGACTAGGATGACTTTAAGCTTGTCCTTTTCCTGCCTCTGCCTTCTGGGTGTGGGGATTACAGACAGGTACCATGACATCCAGCAAACATTTGCTGACTGCTTGCTCACTAGTGCCTGGCACTGAGCAGGGATCTGAGAATATAAAAGTAAGAATGATCACTTACATGGAAAAAAAAAAAAAAAGCTTACATATTTTTTCAGATGAGGCTGTGAGTCACAATGCAGTACTGTAAGAAACACCATGCGGTTCTGTATACAGCGTTTTGGGTATGTACAATACCTTACACAGCCTTGATAACTGAGGGTGGGGCTAGGGAAGGATGGAAAATAAAACTAAACAAGCTATTCCTAAGAAGCATGTTTGAGCCTACTCATTCATGTGACTTGCAAACCCACAACTCCCCTCCACACACAAAACACCCTCCATAGTTCCCATCCAATTCATGATGGAGGGATAGAAGGGGTTTGCAAGGCAAACAGAAAGAGTATGCACAGTAGTACCTGGGATAGGTGTAGTGAAGGTTTGGGACAAAAACCATTCCACACTCTAGAGACAGGTGGCAAACCTCAGTGAGCCAGGCTGTAACTGGCTGGCTATTTGTTTTTGTAAGGCCAGTAAGCCAGGAATGGTTGAGGTAGATGGCCAAGGAAAAATACTCCAGTTAAATATCAGTGTTCATAAATAAAGTTTTATTGGCATACATGCATGTTCTTCAGAGCACTACCTAGCAACTTCCTAGCTACATAGTGGACATGACAGAAACCTGATGGCTCATCATGCCTAAAACATGTGCATCTGGTCTTTGTAGAGAAAGTTTGCCATTCCCTGTTCTAGAACCTTAAAGGAGGTAAGAGTACATGACTCATGAGGCTGTAAATGAAGGCAGTGACAAGGACCTCATACTCAGGTCACGGACCTGCTCCTGCACGCTGAAGAGCTGTATAAAAGTTTAAGTATTTTTAAGAAAGAACTCATTTGGACAATATGAAGGATAAGTTCAAGGGCATAAAAACGTTAAGCGGGGGCTGGAGAGATGGCTTAGTGGTTAAGGGGCTCGCCTGAAAAACTGGAGGACCCAGGTTCGATTCCCCAGTGCACACATAAGCCAGCTGCACAAGGTGATGCATGTCTCTGGAGTTCATTTGCAGTAGCTGGAGGCTCTGGTGCACCCATTCTCTCTCTCTCTCAACTTAATTTAAATTAAATTAAATTTTAAGAAGACTTTAGCAGTGGGGGCATCTGAAAGATAATGCAGAAATTCATTCAAAGAAACCAAACTCGGTAGTCATTTCTAACTTCCTTAAATGCCAAGTTCTCCCCATTCCACTTGTCAGCATTTAACTGCTTATGGTTTCACCCGTAAACAAGTACAAACTGAGATTAGAAGAGTTTATTACAATATCTTCAGTACTCGGTAAATAATGCCCCCAAGACCCCCTGTTGAGTGAATTGAGTTTTTGATTCGCTTCCCCCCCCCGTCCCCGGCATTACACTGTCAGATTGGGTGGCTGTCCATCCACGCATCAGTTCGGATCACTGCCAGCTCTCACTTCTAAGAGGCATCCAGGAAGAGGTTCCCAAATACTGAATGAATCGATGAGCAAACGGATACAGAAGAGCATCACCCACAAAAGAAACTTTATTTACATTTTCAAACCCGAGGACCGTTGTTCACTATGTGAGTTCATGCATCAGTGATGATTGAAGGAAGACTACAGACGCTTCCCTTTGGAAAGACTCCTTCACTGGTCTATGGGGGGCGCACGGGACATTATATGGCTAAGTCCCTACAGATCGCACCTGGACGAAGAGCATATCAGGTGACCCAAGCTTTCCCGGCCAATAAAATAAAATAAAATAAAATAAAATAAAATAAAAAGGCCAAAGTCAACACAACGCGGAGGGTGTGGAGCCGCCTTCACCGCAAGCAAAGCAAGCAAGCAAGCAGGCAGGCAGGCAGGGCGGCGCGAGGATCCCCGCCCAGGCCCACCGCGCCCGCCACGAGCCCGTAGGGCAAGGTTGGTTCTCTGCTCGCGGAGCCCACCGCCAGCTCTGCTCACCTTCAGCTCCCGCGAGTCCATGGCCGCACAGGTCCAGGCGCCGGCCCGGCCTCGCGCAGGGAACACCGCAGCTCGGGGCTCCGCGATCAGGGTCTCCAGCCGCCGCTCAGGCCCCACACCAGCCAGCGGTCAGGGACGGTGGGCGGGGCTGGAGGGGCGGGCCCGGGTCACCATTGGCTGGTGGCACGAGAGGGCGGGCCCTGGCTGCGGGAGTGTGGGGGGCGCGGGGCAGGCGCGGCGGGGGACCCCGAGGGAGGACCGCGAGGGCTGCTGAGGTGGGACCCTGCCAGAGGCCCGGAGCGGCGGCACGGTGGGGTAATGCAAACAGTGGTCAGACAGGAAATATGGTGCCAGGAGGAGCTCTGGTGGGCGGACCTGGGGATATGGGATTAAAGAATAAAGATGAGAGAGGAAGTCGGAAGAAGAGCTAGTCTTCACTGCAAACAAAGGAAAGACTCCATGTTTTCAACATTTTTATGGAAGCCGATTTGCGCAATGCGGCTGGTGCAGGCTTGACCCGAGCTGGGAAACTCTAAACTTTCACATGTATCATCGTACGACGGCCACAAGGTGGCGAAGAAAAGCTCACCGGTTAGCAGAAATGTACCAAGCTTCTTGGGCCAGTTTTAAGTCTTTATAGGCATTGCTGCAATTTCATGTTTGTTATCTGAATGCTTCTTAAATTAGTGCATTTCTACCTTCCCTACTCATTAATGAAAGGGACAGAACAGTTAAACATAACTGTGTATGTAATGATATTGCCAAATTTAAGCCATAAAATTAATTCCTGTACAAACTTGTATTATTTATCCTCCAGACAACTGCCAGGTACATATAAATTCCTTTAGATCCAGAGTACTATAAGTACTATAGTGAGGTAAGAAATATTGTACTTATGCTTAAAGAGGCTTTTATTTAATTATGTGTGTGCGCGTAGTATGTGTGGTGTGTGCATGTGTTCTGCAGATGCACATGTCCCATGCGCATGTAGAGGCCAGAGGAGAACATTGTGTTTCCTCTCATCCGATTGTGTCCTTGAGACAAACTTTCTCAGTGAACCTGACATTAAACTCAGGGTGAATCTGGCCCTCATGCTTTCTTGGCATCTCCCTAGACTTAAACTAGTGCATAAGGTCAAGATCTAAGTGATTTGGGTAGCATTTACATGGATACCAAATTTCCAACCCAGGATTGTCTTAGTAATAATGGGGTCTAATTACCTTTTTCACATTTTAATTTGTTAAGGAGTTGTTATAACTGAGATCTAATTTGCCCCCAAGGCCCATGGTCCTGTTGGGAGCTGGTGGAATCTTTGGGAGGTAGGGCTCAGTGGAAATTAGGTATTGGAACCCTGCCTTCATCCCCTTTCCATTTGCTTCCTGCCAGCCCCAAGGTGACCATGTCTCTTCCACATTATGCTCTACCAGATGTCCTATGCCAGCACAGGCCCAAAGTAAGTCCACCTGACTATGGACTGACTGAAATCTCTAAATTTCTGAACCTAAATCAACTTTCCCTTCTTATCAGTTGTTTCCCTGGGGTGCTTGTCACAGAGACAGGAATCTGGCTGGGTTGTATAATGACAGTCTTTAGAGAAAGGGTAGCTCCTCTAGGCTTTAAAGCAAAGGAGTATTTCTTTGAAAGTACACTGTACCTGTGGGGGTATGAAATGATATGTGAATTTGGGGTGTCTCTGAGAACAACAGAGCATCCCTCAGATGTTGGTTGGGCTTTTAATCCAGGAGTTAGGGAGCCAGAAGCTTATAAAACTGCCACTGAGTCAGTGGCCTCCAAGTTCTTGTCTTGTGAATTTGACAAATGAGATCCCCTACCCAGGGTGAATTTTAGAAATATTTTATTATACAGCTTAGGAGAAGGAACAAAGACAGAGCTTCTGTACAGCAGGAGGGGTCCCCCAAAACGGGATACCATTAAAGAACATAAGGCAGAAAGCACCCAAATTTGGGAGGAGTCCTGAGAAGGCAATCTGCATGGTGACTTGGATAAGGGTTTCTTATAGGAATAAGAATTTACTAGATGGGGAGGGGGGGAGTTGGTCAGTTCCAATGCCAGGTGTCTAGGATTCTTGCTCCTTACTCATATCTTATGTCAGGTTTCTACAAAAGGAGAACTCCTTTATGGAAAAAGTGATAAAAAAAAGAAAGAAAGAAAAGAGCGCCTGCCTGCTAAGCCTAAGAATACCGGTTCCAATCTCCAGGTCCCACGTTTAGCCAGATGCAGTGAGGCAAGCACGCAATGCCGCCCTTGCCCATAAGGGGGTGTACGCATCTGGAGTTCGTTCACAGCGGCTGAGAGGCTGCTGGTGCCCATTCTCTATCTGTCTTCCTCTCCCTCTCTCTCTGCAAAAAAAAAAAAAAAAAAAAAGAATCCAAAGTAGAGCATTGACCACACACTCTTCACCATGAGAGTTTCATGATGGCTACACACATCAGTTTATGTGCTCCACAAATAGTCTTTGCCTAGCCTAAGAAGGTGGCATGTAAGTAGAACATTTAGTTTGCACATCAATACAAGAATATAGAAAGTCATTATTTTCTATATAATTGAAGAGGATGTGTACATGAATTGGGAATAGCAATAGTTTTAAGACCAAAATTTTAATGACTTTTGAAGAAAATTAGTGAGCCAGGTACCCAAACTATTGGTAAAGGAAAAGTTCTCAAGATGTGTCCCTGATTATAGCAAGGCCTAGAATAAGCTATTACTTTCCAAATATCAATTCAGGTAACATCAAGACATGGTAGTTGCCAAGGAAACTGAGAGTTTAATTCTACTTTATGAATGAATTGGAGAATAAGACATGAGTGTCTTGATAACACAGCCTCATGGAACAAAATTTTTAAAAAAGGAGAAATAAAATAGCCTTCTTTTAGAGATTTTAAGAATTTGATGATCTTGTACAAAATTGACATATTTTTATTTTTAAATTTTATTTATTTATTTATATTTATTTATTTATTTATTTGAGAGAGAGAGAGAGAGAATGGGCATGCCAGGGCCTCTAGCCACTGCAAAGGAAATTCAGACACATGTGCCACCATGTGCATCTGGTTTTTCTAGGGAGTCAAATCTGGGTCCTTTGGCTTCGCAGGCAAGGGCTTTAACCACTAAGCCCTACCTCCAGCTCAAAATTGGTGTCTTTTATCTTCAGAAAGTTACTAAAATCAACATAAAACAACAAGATTAATTTCTTAGGAGAAATCTTTGTATGTTTTCTTAAAAGTCTATAAAACTAATGTGAGGGTTATGTGATTTACCATGTTAGTTATAAGTTTATAATTTCATGCTGCCCCAAATTATTTTTAACCTTAGAAAAGCAGTTTTGAAACTGAAATGGAACTTGAAAATTTACATCTTCTGAACTCTTAATTTTTCAAATGAGAACCCAGTGTATGAGGAAGTAACAATTGGATCCTCCATCAGAAGAACACTATTGCTCGCTTTTGGAAAAGTGATTGAGAAACAGGAGCTTAGGAGTTTTAAAAGGTTCTGTCAAAATTTTTGAATTACTATTACATGTACTAACTAATGAAAATACATAAAATAATTTTGTAGTACTGTTTAGCTTAGGTTTCTCATGATCTACTATGTAAATTTTGTTGTCTTAATTTAAAAATTTTTTTTATTATTTTTTATTTATTTTTGGAGAGAGACACAGAGAGAGAGACAGACAGAGAGAGAGGGAGAGGGAGACAGATAGAGATGGGCACGCCAGCAGTCTCTCAGCTGCTGTGAAGGAAATCCAGATGTTTGTGCCCCCTTGTGGGCAAGTGCGGCATTGGGCCCTTCCATCATATTGCATCTGGCTAAACAGGGGACCTGGAGATTGGAACTGCTGGAGATTGGAACCAGCATTCTTAGGCTTAGCAGGCAGGCGCCTTAACCACTAAGCCATCTCTCCAGCCCTGTCTTGATTTTTATCACAACAATCCTGTTTTGCTATTGTAATGAAAAAATAGACATAATTTCTGTTAGAGATACCTGTTGCACTCTCGTTCAGTGTTTTAAAATAAAACCTCCATTATTGAATAAAATTAACTTCTGAACTATCATTATTCATAGGCAATTAACCTAAGTTATGTTTCTCAATTATTAATTCATAAGGTAATTATGAATAGCATCAAATGTGGTAATTGCATTTGCCTTATGTATGAATTGGATGTTATGTGTTTCCAAGCTTTATCCACTGAAATCTTAATCCCCAGGAGATAAGGTGATTACTGGCAAAGAATGGGGCTGAATTGTTTTCAGGTCAAATGTTTTGTGGAAGATAAAACTTCCAACCTATGAAATTAGATTTTGGATAAGGAAATTCCAAAGCTTTAAAGTCCAAATACTGGAGAACAGCCTGAACCCTAAATGCTTTTGGTAAAATTTGACAAGAGACAATACCTTAAAGATCAAATTGTTGGGCTGGAAAGATGGCTTAGTGGATAAGGTGCATGCCTTAAGGACCCAGGTTTGATTCTCTAGGTCCCACGTAAGCCAGATGCATACGATAGTGCATGTATCTGGAGTTCGTTAGCAGTGGCTAGAGGCCCTGGTATGCCCATTCTCACTCTCTCAAATAAATAAATAAATAAATAAATAAATAAATAAATTAATTAATAAATTAATCTTTTCAAAAAAGATCAAATTGTTAAGCAAAAATGAACCAGAACTTGAAGATCTGGGAAATTTTCAGGTTGTGCATATTAAAATGATTGAGAAAGCCTGTTAAGAAGAAATCTCTAGGGTCTAGCCAAGTGATCATTTGATCAGGAAACTTGAAGCTAAATATTTTTGTTATTTTTGGGGGGTATGTTTTTGTGTACATACAGGGTATGGGTACACATATGTTGAAGGGCATGTGGAAGGCCAGAGGGTGATATTGTGTGTCTTCCTCCATCTCTCTATATCTTATTTTATTAAAAGAAAGCCGTACTTGAACCCAGACCCATCAATTTGCCTGATTAGCTAGCCCGCACAGCCCAAGTATACCATGTCTTTTCCTCTTCTGGTATGGCAAATTCCTCCATATTGAAATACTCACTCCTGAAGGGAGGAGGGTTGCTCAAGAGACTCAATAGGTCAAGTCTGGTAGAGCTGAAGCTTAAAAGGTCCCAAGACCAATCTCCAAGGTTATAGGAACAGTAAACTACTGATGAGGGTCAGCCTCTGACCAGTGTTGTGCAGTGTGTGAATTGAAACATTTCCTCCTGAGAGGAGAAGGGAAACTTAGGAGTCTCCCTGAGGTCAGCAAGTCTGGGAAAAGGTTGCAAGCCTCTCTAAGGTTAGGTAAAAGGTAAACAACTTGGGGAGAAACTTTCTGACTTGCCTGCCAGTTGAATAGTGTGCTGGGGACTCTGACCAGCTGACCAGTGCATTCATCCAGAGATGAAGCTTATGTGAGTGGTCACTCCTGCGTGTGGCCTTTTTGGTGATGCCTTTGAGTCATCCATGCTCCTATAAGCAACCCCTAACTCTGATCTGAGAGTAACCGTAATAAACTCATTGGTTCACCAAAACTAGTTTTAGTGCAGTCATGTTTTGGTCTGCTGTGTGTCCCATGTCTGGAATGAATAGACATGTGTCTGAAATCTCTCCAGGAATGATTTCACCTGACCAGAGCTCTGGGAATGGAGGTGGGCTGCTGTGCTTGCTTGGCATTGACTTTTGTGCTGGGAAATCCAAACTCAGGTTCTCATGTTTGTAGGGCAAGTACTTTACCAACTTCACTCATCTTCCCACTCTCTAAATATCGTTTTGATTATTAACATGAGCCTTGATTACCTGTATCATGCACTGCACTTGTCTTCCTGTGGACTGATGTGAGTTCTCCTTCAGTAGCACAAGAGCCAAGACAGTCTCTCCAGTTGGGATTGGAAAGACTGAGGGGAGGGGGTCATACCTCCTCATCCATAATATCAAGGGCTGTGACCTAATGAACAGGTTAATCTCCTCATGGATTCATAGTATAAAGGCATTTTTGGAAAATGGTGAAAGTTATGACATAGGGCCCAGTTGTAAACAGGACATCCCTGGGGACAACTCCTGGTGTTTTGTGTGTGTGTGTGTGGGGGTCATATCATGTCCTAGCCTCTTCCTGTATTCTCCCCTCCTGCTGCTTCCCAGCTGCCATTGTGTGAACTCCTCTGCTCCTTTACTTTCTCTGCCACCATACTAGAACCCTCCCAAACTGAGAAAAAGTACATCTTTCCTCCTTTAGTGAGCAGAGCACCAAAGCCTAACATATATATCTTTCTTCTTCTTTCTCCCTTTTGGACTGGAAATGCCCACCACTGCAATTTAGAAGCATGTAAAATGTTTTGTTCTTAGTTTATAGTTGGAGAGCGTTTACCTCAGGATATATCCTACCTTGAGTCTCACCTGGATCTGGGTTCAACAGTATTAAAAGTGAGATTTTGAACTTAGATATTAAAGTTGAGGCTATTGGTCTGAGATGGATATAATTTGTATGTAAGAAGCACATGAACGGGGGAGTTTACACAATAGTGTTTTATTATAACTTTACAATATTTATATGTTGAAATCATAACCCTCAATGTGGTGTATTTGAAAGTGAGAGTTTGAGAGAAACATCATAAATGATATGAAGGACATTATGAAAGATAATGAGTTTGAGACCAGCCTGGGCTACATGACAAGACTGTGTCTCAAAAAACCAAAAGACCAAGAAGATTTTTTTTTTTTCCTTTTTGGTTTTTGAGGTAAGGTCTTGCTGTAGCCTAGGAATTCATTCTGTAGTCTTAGTCTTAGGCTGGCTTGAACTCAGGATGATCCTCCTACCTCTGCTTTCCAAGTGCTGGGACTAAAGGTGTGTGCCACCATGCCCGGCCTTGTTGATTAAATCTATGCACTGGAATATTTTTCACCATTTAAAAAGAAGGAAATTGATTTAGGTGACCTATGTAAAAAATATGTTAAAAAAAGATACATTACTTGAAATGTCAAGATGTGGGTAAGCATACAAATATTGTTTTATTTATTATAAAAATGTTTGATATATGTACATAAAATATCTTGTCAATTATTCAAGAATGTTTTAGGTGATGAATAAGATAATAGTACTTTGTATTTTCCTGTACTATTTTAGTTTTTTCCATAAATAATAGACATGTTTTGTTTTGTAGCTCAACCTGGTACAAAAGCCTATGAATTTTGATACCATTCCCAAAATCAGTGCTTTATTTTTATGTTTCTTATAAGATGTTAGCTGTCAAAAAAGTATGAGGACCTGAATTCAATCTCCAGTAACCATGTACTGGGTATGGTGATACACGCCTGTAATCCCAGCACTGGGGACACAGCAGACACAGGCACACTTCTAGCCTAATTAGAGGACAACAGGCCAATAATAGACCTTATCTCATAAAAAGGTGGGTAGAATTCTTGAAGATGACATCCAAGATTGTCCTCTGCCCTCTACATGTACCAGCACACACACAAACATAAATACACACACACACACACACACACACACACACACACACAGACTAAGCTGCAGAAAAATGAAACAAACACTGTTCATTAATCTTTCTTTTCTGGCCAAGGGCACATTCATTCTTCTGGTATCACAACCAAGTTAGTACAACTCTGAAAACAAAGGAAGGCTCCTTTTCCCTCAGAAATTCACACATACTTATGAGGATTGTCAGTTTTACCATCTGGTCTACTCCTGTCACCTGTCTGTGTTTGAGAATTCTGAACTTGACCTTGTTGTGTTTCTTTCAGTTACAGTTTCTCTGACTATGAAAGTCACTTAGATAAAGACCCCAAGCTGACCCAAGGCAAATTATTATTTCTTGCCGACTTTCTTAGTTATTTCATCAGTTTGTATCAACCATACAGGAGCAGACAACATGTCAAAATGCACAGAGAAGATTTTCAAAGAGAAACTATTTACAAAGGTGTCATCAAGTTTCAGAAGTCATGGGAAACAGGGAAATATACCCAGGCCTAAGAAAACAAGGAGAGAGGGAGCGTAATCAAATTTCAAAGAAGGTAGCTCTAGCTGTAGAACTAGTGATATGCCAGTTCAGTGAGGAGGATTGCCAGAGCAAACCAGCAAAGAGCAAACTAGAGAATAAAGACATTCCTATCGCATTCTTTTCCATTGATGTCCCCAGGGACTTCCCATTGCCGAAACCAAGGGGAGGAAGAGGTTAGGGAATTCACTGATGCAACACCAAGAGGTCACCTTCCTCTGGAGAAGGATGGAGAGAGGTTGTGGGGGAGCCACGAGCATCCTAATTGTACACAGTAACTCTGAATTTCTTGATGAGTGACCATCTCCATTGCCCTGGTTTGCATACCTCTTTCTCCTACGATACCAGCTCATGCTTTGTTCATACAGAGGTCACATCTTGCTGCTGAGAGTTCCTGCAAGGTTGTGCTCTGCAGTCTCATTTCTCCTCTAGTGTTTCATTTTTGTTTTTTTTTTTTTTTTGCCTGTACTGTGTGTGTGCGTGTAGCTCTCTTAACTCAACTTGTAGAATAACAATATCTCCATATTATTAACAAATGCTGTTTCTAAAAAGTAACTGGGCAAACAATAAAATAAAAAATGTAATCTTTATTAGCTTTGCACATTTTTAATGTTGAGAAGCATCACTTAGGGTAATTGTAGCATTTTCCAGCATGCAGTTCACGAATACAAGTCTAAGTATTTTTAAGAAAAGAGCCTATGGTTTGCATCTGTAAGAAACACAAGATGTACTGATGTAATTGACTATATACGTAAGTTTACTACCCTCCAATTTTGAGGGAAAAAAATTAATCGCACATTTATATTTAAAACAATCTAGAGAAGCATGACTAAAGAAATGAAGAAACAAACAAACAAAAAGGAAAACAACATGAAATTGAAAACTAGACATTACTGTTATCAGTCAGTAGAGACACTATCAGAAATAGAAATAAAATGTTATCCCCTTTCCAATTGCAAAGCAGAATTTGGATGTGAAGTTGTGAATCTATTTTGCCCCTGAAAATTATGAAATAATCTAAAATTAGCAAATATATTAAAAAAGCAGAGATCTACCACTACCCAGCCTTGTTTTCATTTCTTATTTTGCAAATATCTTCCATGAAAAATTACTATGGACAGAAAGTAAGAAAAGTGATCATGATATCAACCTGAAGATAATTTCCTCTTCATATTTATGTACATAATGCTGAAAAATAAAATGAGGTGACTTTTTACAGTATTTATATTTGCTTATAAAATTCTAAACATATTTTAACAAGGAAAGCAGTGTTTTTTTCCCAAACATGTCTATACAGTCTTGCTATACACCATATGTTATCCACTTAAAATTTAAAAATAACCCAAAAGATTTTTAAGGTGCTGAAAACTATTGCCTGGTGACTTAAAGAAATGAGATATGTTGAACAATTTCCTTGACTTAACCATTGACCTATGGTTTCTCGTGAGTGAGATTCTGAGCAGTGGAGAAACTAGATAGAGCAGCATGGTATATAAACATGCACCCAGGGCATCCAGACTATCTATAATGGTACAGAATACATTATATTGCCTGTGTAAAGCTTGCACTCTACATTTCTTGTGGTACATATTTGATGCAATAAATACTGTGCTTAGGTCATTATTTGTTTGCTCAAACGTGCACCACAGGGTAAAATGACTATTTACACAATAAATAGCATTTCATGAACACATACAGCGTCAACCTCACTAAGAGCTGAAGATGGCTGAACAAAGTGCAGGACTAACTAAACAGGAATTGATAAAGGGTTCTTTTGGTCAATTCAGTCTCCTAGGGGTGGGTGTGGTGAACAATATTTATTAGATTTTTTTTAAAAATATAATCAACAAAAAGATAACATTTATGATTTCAGACCTTCCAATGAAGTTTGCACCGGCTATGATCTAAAGGCTAATCCCACAGTGGTCTAGTTGGATTAGGTTTGACAAACCAAGATCACCAAAGCCTGTTATCCAATGGTTACCCCATTATGCCTCCCAGAAAGATAGAGGAAATTAGACGACCATTTCCCTTGTGTCTTTGTTTCCCCCACAGCTCCTTGCCATGCAAGATCTCTACGTGCAGCATGCCCTCATGCAAAACCTCATCTTTGTGCAGGTGGGGACAGCCATGTGGTTATCACAGACCCCAGGAGGCTTATCTGGAAAAGAGGTCCATTAGTCTATTTCCCAACAGAAAGCCTGTTTACAAAAATAGTCACATATAACAACATATGGATTAACAAAAAGATGAGTCCACTAACAGAGTTTGTAAAAATGTGACAAATGTGGCAGTTGAAATGCAAACAGTGGATACAGTTACTACACTAAAGTGTGTCATGTTAACCCCCAAATGATAGCTTTGCACCCCTATACTGGTCCCTACAGTCTGCATAGCCATTTTGTCTCTTAACTTCAGCAGTGTCAGCTGGTAGTGAGAACAGTAACCTCCTGTCAAGGTCATCTCCCCTTTACACAGTCACACAGTTTGCCGACAAGGCGGGGGTCACTGTCTTATTGTAGGCACTGACCTTAAGTAGATTTGTGTAAAAACAGTCAGTTTGGCATTGACCTCCTAAAGGAGTCCTGTTGACAAAAATACCTCACCTTCATAGGCTGTAAACAATTTGTCACCCAATGACTTTTTTTAAATTTTTTATTTCCCTTTGGCTTTTTCATCTTTTCCTTCTTGCTCATGTTTTTCCACGATTGGCTTTGTCACCCTATCATAGGAGGGTGGACAAGCTGCAGTGGACATGGTCAGGTCAGTTTTTTCTGTCATAGAGTTTTCATTTATTCTGTCAATGATCATGTCTTCTTTTACAAGAAGATTGGCGCCGCCCTTGAGTTTGTTCTTATTATAAGTAAATGAAGCTTGCTTTACAGTTCGCTTCAAAAGGTGGCGCCTGTAAGCACGCTGGATGATCACCGCAGACACCTCCTCTTGTTTCCTTTTTAAAGTGGTGGTGATTGGCTGATAGGAGACCTTGGAAGGATTCGAAGCCATGAATCGCTCTTCCATCTGGATACGTAGGGCATCCATCTCCCCACTCTCACCCAGAACGCGCTTTGTAAAAGCAAATAAGATGTCCAGGCAGTGGATCCGGTCTCCACTGACCATGGGCAGGTCCATGGCGATGAGCTGGAGTTTGTTAGGCTGTGGTAAATTGAGAGGAGGTTCAAGAGCTGCTGCAAACTGGGAGAGTTTCTCAAATTCCATGAACTGGGTGGCATCGGGATCGAACTTCTCCCAGACCTCGTAGAACATCTCGAAGTCATCCTCACTCAGCGGCTCTGCGCTTTCCTCGGTGGCCACACTGAAGTTCTCCAGAATGACAGCAATGTACATGTTCACCACGACCAGAAAGGATATGATGATGTAGCTGACGAAAAAGAAAATCCCCACAGAGGGGTTCCCACAGTCTCCCTTCACGGAGCTTCCTGGGTTAACTTTATTAGGGTCACAGTCAGGGGGTTTACTATTGAGAATAGGTGCCAGCAACCCATCCCAGCCTGCAGAGGTGGTAATCTGGAACAGGCAGATCATGCTGTTGCCGAAGGTCTCAAAGTTGAACATGTCATCAATTCCAACTTCCCTCTTAACATAGGCAAAGTTGGACATGCCAAAGATGGCATAGATGAACATGACGAGGAAGAGCAGGAGGCCAATGTTGAACAAGGCAGGGAGGGACATCATCAAGGCAAAGAGCAGCGTGCGGATGCCCTTGGCTCCTTTGATCAGACGGAGGATTCGGCCAATCCTGGCAAGACGGATCACTCGGAACAGGGTAGGGGACACAAAATACTTTTCTATCAGCTCGGCCAGAAACATGCCTGTGGAAAACAATGAGAGTACATACCAACTATTGAAGAAGTATTCTTTTAAAATAATTTGTGGTTTTGTTTTAAAGACTTTAGGGCAAAATTCAGAGTAATGAGATTTGATTATATAATCGTAGATAACACACTTTATAATAATCCCTCAGTATCTGGAGGGATTGGTTTCAGGACACATGTCCTTATACTGGGATACCAAAACCACAGACACACAAGTTTTTTTCATAACACAACATAGTATCTGCATATAATCTGCACACAATCTCCAGTACACTTTAAATCATCTTGGAAGCACTTGTAATAACTCACAATAAAAGTTGCTACAGGCTGGAGAGATGGCTTAGCAGTTAAGGCACATGCCCATGAAGCCTAAGAACCCTGGTTGGGTACTCCAGATCCCACGTAAGCCAGATGCATATGGTGGCACATGTGTCTGGAGTTTGTTTGCAGTGGCTAGAGGTCCTGGCATGCCCGTTCTCACTCTTTCTCTCTCTCCCCCTCTCTGTCTCTAATAAATAAATAAATAAAAATAAAATCTTTTAAAAATAGTTGCTACACCCTATCATACAATATGTAATGGGAAGAAAAAAGTCTCTGTATCTTCTGTAGAGGTGCAATTTTTTTTGACCTGTGATTGGTTGAATTTTTAGATGAAGAACCTACAGATATGGAAGACTGAATGTGTATGGATTTATCTATAACTATTGAAAATAAAGCCTCATTTGACATTCAGTAATAAATTAAAACAAGAGAGTTACAGTTTCTTTTTTTTTCTTTTAGAGAGGTTAATGACTATAGTTAGCTTAATTAAGATCTCAAGTTATAATTTAAAATAATAGGTTAAATATATACAAATCAACAATGGAAGTACATTATATAGGTACAATTACTTTGCTCTGAGGTTGACAAACTCAGAGTCTGCATTTGACATGTCATCAATTCAAAACATTTGCAGCTTCAGATGATATTTTCATTCTCCTATAAATCTAATCCTTCCTTGAGCTTCCACTATACTATGCTTACGTAATTGTATGCTCTTGTAAACTTATGAAGGATCTAAAATTGATGCTCTTTTTATTTATCTCCCTGTGGCTTATATTGGCATCTCAACTCTTTCTTTAACCTTCTTTCTCTTTGTGCCTTTTAAACAAAGATTGTATTGAATGTAGTTCAAGAAACACAATGCCTCAATGCCTTTGAGTTAGAAGGCGTCATTCTGAAAATGATAAGCAAAGTCAAGCCAGGCAAAGAAAGAGACAGGTAGAGAGAGAGAGAGAGAGATTTGAATATAATTTTGTCCCCTAGTCACATGGTTATAAGCATGGATTAGTGTTGGAATTGAGGTCATATAACATATAAGTTTGATTTAAGGTCAATTTTTTCAGAGTAAGGAATAACATGAAAATTTACTCAACAGCAACACCCATATTAAATGGGGAAACCCCAAGCATATTTTCTTATTTAGGAATGAATACTTCAGGGCTTCACAGGGCCTTCACTTATCTTCAGCTGTGTGATGAATTATCCTTGTGAGGTATCTTGTACATCCCAGTCTTTGAAGGCTAGGACTGAAGAAATGATGTTCCCTGCTACCTCCCTTCTCTTGTGCATGATTTGTAAAATAGACAAACAAAAGCTCTTTTTCATACAAACTGGAGAACCATATGGCACTAATAAAGTTTTTACTGTATTTGCTTCTTGCCCTTATTTTTGTTTCAATTCCCTTTTCCTTACCTCATAACCACTTTCTGCTTGCTGAGGACACCATCACCTCAGCTGTATCTCTGATGCATTGTCTCTCAGGCTATCAAGTAAAGTCCTAGTCCTCTCCTCAATAGAATCATCTAGATATGGTATCAGCTACTGTGGTAGTTTGAATATATGTCCCCCAATATATTCAGTATTTTATTAGTTACAGTTTGCATCTGCAATCACCTTGCTAGAGGCAATGTCACTGGGGGCTGGTCTTAAGGTGTTGATGGTGGGTTTGAGATTCCATTGTAAAGATATGCAAAGTGTGCCTAGCAGGAGTTCCTGAAGTGTGCTGTGTGACTCTTTGGCTGTAGTTTTGCTCTGTGTGCTGTGTGGCTGGATGGTTTTTCTCTCTTCCTTGGATCTGTGAAGGCAGGCCAGCTTCTTCTGCCATTATGGAACTTCCCCTGGATCTGTAAGCTTCAATAAATAATATCCCTTCCTCCATAACTGTGCCTGGTCTGGAAGTTCATCTCAGTGAACCTGAAGCTGTCTGCTACAGTAAAGTGGTACCCAGGAGTGTGGGGTGAGATGAACCAGATCATGTGGATGTTCATCTTTTGGAACCTTTGTTTTGGAGGAATGGGCATTGACTTGATTCTTGCAACTGAAGATGCCTTCTGGAGTGGTAAGCCAAGTTTTATGGACTATTCTGATGAGAGTTTGAGATTGCTAACTGCAGACAGTATTGGACTTCGAGGCTTGGCTTATGAGCTTTCTAAGGGGAAGGAAAGACTGCAGAGGACTTTGTTGGAACTAGGATACTGGCATAAGGGATGGCTACGCTCCACTATCCAGACCCAGAAAGTTGATCAAGGTTAAATTTGTAATGGACTGATGTGCTTGGCTAAAGATACTGGACTGAAAGATTTAAGATTTTAAGTTGAAAAACATCAAGCAAGTTAAAATTAGAGGCACCGAGACTGGTTTTAGATTATTGGAACTGCTATTGTCAACACATTAGCAAACTTAAGGAAGGTGGAAGGAAGGTGGCCTGATTGCTTTACATTAAAACAATGGAGAAGATGCCTGAGGAGAGACTGTTAGAAATGCAAACTCTTGGAAAGAGTGGACTGGAGAAGGAACCTGCTTTTCAAGGCTATGATTTATTTCATCCCTGGATTAAGAATATGGCTGTGTCCTGCACACCTGGTATTCATTTTGGAAGCATGAAAAATGCATGGAGTGGTCATGAATTGCACATGGTTCCAGGAGCCGCTGCTGAGATGAGGCATGAGGCAGGGCATGAAGACCCTCAGGAATAGGCTGAAAGAGCCTTTGGAAGATGGACCATGGTTTGTATGGAGACCTGAAGATGTTTTGGATATACCAGGACTGTGCAAGGGCTACCATGGATTGCACTGTTGGCATGGGATCGAAGTTTTCCCTGGCGACTCTGTCCAGCTGGAAGGGCAGAATTAGGAAACCTAATACAACCAGTCAGTCTCTGGTTATATTGAACTTGAACTGCAGAAATTTGATGACTGCTGATGGTGGTTGAGTTTGCATTGTTCTAGTTTCTCCTTGCTATGCCTTATACCAGTTAAAAATGTTTACTCTGTGCCTTTAAATGTTGAAAGTATTTAACTTGTTTGATTTTACAGGACTCACTATCTTAAGTTGGTCAAGACTGTGAGAACCTTTGAAATTGGACTGAATACAATTTACAATGTGTGATAGTTATAAATCTATTGGGGGCCAGGAGCTAAATCTATTGGGGGCCAGGAGCGGAATATTGTAGTTTGAATATATGTCCCCCAATATATTCAATATTTTATTAGTTATAGTTTGTATCTGCAATCACCTTGCTAGAGGCAATGTCACTGGGGGCTGGTCTTAAGGTGTTAATGGTGGGTTTGAGATTCCATTGTAAAGATATGCAAAGTGTGCCTAGCAGGAGTTCCTGAAGTGTGCTGTTTGACTCTTTGGCTGCAGTTTTGCTCTGTATGCTGTGTTGCTGATTGGTTTTTCTCTCTTGCTTGGAACTGTGAAGGCAGGCCAGCTTCTTCTGCCATTATGGAACTTCCCCTGGATCTGTAAGCTTCAATAAATATTATCCCTTCCTCCATAACTGTGCCTGGTCTGGAAGTTCATCTCAGTGAACCTGAAGCTGTCTTCTACAGCTACTCAATCTCAACAACTTGAAATATACTTTTCCATCACTGATAGCACAGATATAGCTTGATAAAAGACATTTTGCTATACTGACAAACAATACACTTAGTGTGTAAAGTAAATAAAATGGGAAACTGATGTTCAATCAGGAGCATAATTTTGGAAGCAAAATAAGCACATCTAAAGGAAATGCATCCAAACATTCCCTCTGATTGTTGAGAGGATGTGCATTATAAATTTGACTTCTTCAAGTTGCACTGTTAAGCTAAATTTAAGAGAATTTACATATATCTTACCTACAATGGAGAGAATGACGACCACAAAATCAAAAATATTCCATCCAATGGTGAAATAATAATGGCGGAGGGAGATGAGCTTCAGCACACACTCTCCCGTGAACAACACGATGAACACCAGGTTGATGCGTGACAAAACGCTAGTCACATAGTCACTCTGGTCATCTGTTTCCACCATCATTGTAACCATGTTAAGACAGATGAGAATCATAATACTTATGTCAAAAACTTGTCTCGTTACAAAGTCAAAGACCATTCCTTGAAATTTGTTCTGTGGAGAAACAGAAACACTTTGAGCAATGGAAGAGTTTTCTCATGTATAGTAGCATATACATAAGAACTTCCTATATTAATTGACTTTCAGGAATTGTACACAGTAACTCATTGGCTCCAACTTTGTAATAGATGACTTATAGCTTGATGATATTAAAAATTTCATTATCTAATTTGCTTTTTACCAGTGTGTATTCCTTAGAAGAACAATCCCTTGACTGAAGCATTTCTCATAAGAAAATATATACTGGGGCCTGGGGAGATTGCTCCATGGTTAAACATGCTTGTTTGGCAAAGCCTGCTGGCCTGGGATTTATTTCCTAGTATCTACATAAAGCCACATGCAAAAAGTGGTGGAAGCATTTGACATTTGTTTGCAGTAGCAAGAGACCCTGGTGTGTCCTTATGCAAATATACATGCACACAAATTATTTTTAAAAGAAAATGCATACTGTATATATTGATTAGACACAACATATTTCAGCATATCAAGATAATGAGATGGTAGGAAACCTGTCTTATTTGGCATTACCAAACTTTGCAGTTAGTCCAAATGGCCATTGTAAAACACAGTGAGCTTTAACATTTAAATCACTTTATTACTAAAGAAATAATAAAGGGAACTGGAATTTCTAGGCCACATCTGAAATATTATACATGTTATTCCCACATATGTCCTAACATAGAGCCTTTCAGACAGTGTCAGA
Source organism: Orientallactaga sibirica (assembly GCA_036365145.1). Classification (NCBI taxonomy): domain Eukaryota; kingdom Metazoa; phylum Chordata; class Mammalia; order Rodentia; family Dipodidae; genus Orientallactaga; species Orientallactaga sibirica. The sequence continues at coordinate 51,108,738 of JAEOAD010000004.1, read as the reverse complement.
GACAAGATGGTGACCCTGCATAGGAATGGTCAGACCAGAAAGATAGTCCTTGTTCTGACAGGAAGAAAGAAGGAAGGAAGGAAGGAAGGAAGGAAGGAAGGAAGGAAGGAAGGAAGGAAAAGAAAGAAAATAAAGAAAGAAAGAAAGAAAGAAAGAAAGAAAGAAAGAAAGAAAGAAAGAAAGAAAAGAGGAAATAAAAGAAAAAAAGCCAAATTCATGTGCTTGGTCATTGATCTATAATTTTGCTCTGCAGCTCTCCTTCTGTCAGACACCACAGGCCACCACTGCTTAGTTCCTTGGGCTATCAAAGATTCCAGAGAGGGGCTGGAGAGATGGCTTAGCAGTTAAGGAATTTGCCTGTAAAGCCAAAGGATCCTGGTTTGATTCTCCAGGACCCATGTAAACCAGATGAACAAGGGGGCACATGCATCTGGATTTCATTTGCAGTGGTTGGATGTCCTAGCATGCCCATTCTCTCCCCCCTTTTCTCTCTCTCAAATAAATAAATAAAATAAAATAAAAAAGATTCCAAAGACATTTATTGTCATAGAGTTTGCTAATGCATCAGTTCTACTGCCAGTGTTAAGTCTCAGTGAAAGACAATACACATATTTCCCATTCTCAAGAAGGCCATGTTTGCTAACACAATGCAAATGATCAGTAGTATTTCATTCTCTGTGTAGCCCAGGAATCATGTGAAGCTCAAAGACCACTGTTATATTCTCTATATGTCCTAGGAGTCATGTGAAGCTCATTTTGATAAAAGTCATTCGTATAGGTTAAGTCTCTTCATTTTCAAAGTTATGGAGTTCATCACAGAAACATGAGAACCATTGTTTATCATGAAGAATTGCAATTATGGACTCCGACTTCTACAAACATTGATTAATTTGTAAATTTATAGCCACACATAGGGATATTAGATACTGTAATTCTCTTCTTCTCCAAAATGCTCCATGCCTCTAGTTAAACAACAACAATACATGAAAGTAAGATAGTATTTCACTTAACACTTAGCCTCATATCTACTTGAAAGTTCAAGGATGGTGTCCCCATCTGAGATTAACTCACTCCCTGGCAACTACTCATGGACAGGTGACAAGTTCTTGTACAAGTCACATTCTCTGTGGCATTTGATGATGAAATTTGAATTCTAGTTGTGCAATTCTATTTCTTTTGAAAACAAAGTTGCGTTTCCTACATCTTAAAAAATACTATTACTATAAAAGTAGGAATTAATGATAGTTTAAAGTTTTGCTCCTTTAAATGTTAGCTAATTACTCTTCTGTAAGAAAACTCATGCAAGTTTTTAGTTTTGTATATTTTCTCATATCAGTTTATATTTCTTACTCCTGGTCGAGGTATAGGCTTTTGTGGCTTTTTCGATCCTAACTTTTTCATGGCATTATAGTATTTCTTCTGCTCTTCTGTCATAAAGATGTCTTGACCTCCAAAGTATAGAAAAGAAAAAATCAAATCTGGTTAAAACTGTGTCCATTTGTGCATATTTTTCAATGTTACAATAAGAAAGAAACAGTTAAAACAAAAGAAAATATAATTTCATCCAATTTTCATAATTGTTCCCAGGATTTTGAAAAAAGTGCACTGTATAGATTATAATCTTATTTAATTACCAGAATTGTTATAACATCATTGTCATATTGAGGAAAAATTCCAGAAGCTCTTAAGAGGCAAGATCATATATATAGTAAGTGGTGAAATATGACTCATTTGGCACTAAATATTTACTTCCCCGCACATTACAACTATTTTCTCATTCAGATGCAGCAAAGAGTTAAAGAAATGTTTATTGAAAGACAATTTGGAGTTAGTCATAGTCTTGTTAACTGCAAGGGTTTGTAGGGAAGGGTTGAGAAAAAAACCAGAGGAGTTGATAGAAGAGCTATGGAAGAGCTGTACATTATAAGTATGGCAGAAATAGAACAGGGCTGGAGGTCCAGAGACTGGAAACACCCTGCTAAGCAAAGTGGAGCAGCCTGATGTGTACAAGGATACCTTTAGTAATAGGAATATGACTGGAATTAGGGACAATGATGTTTTATAGCATGAAAAGTCTTCATTAGCTAGTAAGGAAATACACTGAGCAAGTGAGAGGAAGAGCAAACAGTACATTAAGGGAGACACAAGAGTGGCTGAGAAGTATTTCAAACACCAACAAAGCTATTAGTAATAAAGACTTAGAAATTAAAATTAATGCAGTTTTCATCTGTTAAAACCCAAATATTAAAATTCAAAAAATGTTTGTTGCTAATGAGGGACCAGTGACAAGGACACAATTATTTTGTCACATGGCTGTATTACTTTGGGAAGGAAAAATGCTTTGGTCTGGAAATGTATCCTAAGGAAAGAATTAGATACTGCACTTGTTTTTACAGAAATGTTTTTGACAAAGTACTACTAAAATTATTAAATGTTAGGAACCAATGCAATTATTAACTGAAAATGGCTAAGTTATGATAAATTTCTATTAAAACTAACAAAACGAGAAAGGCAATGGGGAGAGGGGACAAGAGAAGATAATAGGAGGGAACTATGACCAAAATAAATTTTATACAAGGACAAGAATTATCAATAAAAATATATAATGTTTAAATGGGAATTTAAAATTGTAGATTAAAATAACAGTATTTCTTAGTGTGCACCTATAATTTAAGCACTTGTATGGTTGAGGAAGGAGGACTGCTGCTATATTGAAGCCAGCTTGGCTACATAGTGAGTTTCAGACCAGTCTGGTTACAGAGTATGCATAGAATCAATTTGGACAGAAAAACATTAAATGTGAACCATAATTAGTTCCAAGTAATGATATGTATTTTACATGCATTCTATAATATACATATGTAACTGGAACATAAGAGATGTTTTGTAAATGATACTAATAACTAAAACAAAAATGTCTAACTTACAACCAAAAGTGACAGCTTATAGTTAAATATCTAGAAATAGTACAAGTTACCATAGGAACTAGGGATAGAAAAAGAGTATGAAAAGAAACAAGAAAAGCAGCTTACTTCTAGTACCTAAACTCTTGCAAAGACACTGCAAATTCAAACATTTTGCTTAACACACATTCATGAGATCTGCTGTGATATCTTAGTATAGTAGTGCACTCAGATCAAATCCATCCTCCTTTCATCAACCCGTCTACCTGTCTTGCCAGTCTTTAACAATCTTCTAGCTGACAATGCATTGTAAACAGTGGGATGGGTTAAGGATAAGACATATGGGATATGGTATACGACATATGCTGTCTGAATTCAAGTACTTATTTGTTGGGAAACACATCAAATATTATTTTGTTCTATTTTAATGTGATAGAAAACATTAGAAATACTTATCTTCTTTTTTTGCTGGTTGAAATTATCTATGATGACACCAATAAATAGGTTCAAGGTGAAGAAGGACCCAAAGATTATGAAGATGACAAAGTAAAGATACATGTACAGACTTTCTTCATATTTAGGCTGGAGTTCCACCTACCAAAGGAGAATGTTTTATAAAATATTGCATGTTTAAGCTGGGTATGGTGGCACATGCCTTTAATCTAAGCACTTGGGAGATAGAGGTAGATGATCACCATGAGTTTGAGGCTAGCCTGAGACTATATAGTGAATTCCAGGTCAGCCTGGGGCTAAAGTGAGACCTTACCTTGAAAAAACAATGCATACATACATACATGTTTAGTGCTAAAAATATGATGTTGACTGCAGATGCTTCTTCATAATAAAATAACTTTTTTAGTAATAATTCAATGTTTTTGTATTCTTTATGACTACCTGTATGACTACCTCTAAAGAAAGCTTTATAACTGGCAATTAGGGACATTTTCATGTGAAAAATATGGTCATTATGACATTCTAAAATATATTTTGGGGTGTGTGTGTGTGTGTGTGTGTGTTAGTATGTATGTAGTGTGTTTGTGTGTTTTGCGAACACATGTGTGTGCAGATGGAAAGTGCCCTGTACAAACATATGCAGAGGCCAGAGGGGGATGTCAGGTGTCCTCTCTGGTTCTTTCACCTCATTTACTTGAGAAGGGGGTCTCTTATTTACCACTTTTCAGGTAGCCTGACTGACCAGTGATCCTCAGGATTCTTTGCTCTCCAACCCCTTTAGCATGAGGATTATAGGTGCGCATGACCACACCTGGCTTTTATGTGGATATTGCAAATGAATTTAGGTTGTCCTCATTGTTAAGCAGCAAGTGCCCTTACCCACTGAGCCATATCCCAGGCTCCTAAAATCCATTTTCATCTTTATCAACACAATACCTCCCAATTTGGATAGCAATGTGAGAAATTTGAACATATTTTTTAGGTTTTTTTTTTTTTTTTTTTTTGAGATAGTGTCTTCCTCTACCTCAGGCTGACCTGGAATTCCCTCTGTAGTCTCAGGCTGGCCTTGAACTTATGGTGATCCTCCTACCTCTGCCTCCCGAGTGCTGGGCTCAAAGGCATGTGCCACCACGCCTGGGCTAGATTTGAACAATTTTTTTTTTTTTTTTTTTTTTTTTTTTTGACAATTTTTAATGTTTTTGTTGAATTTGAATAATTTAAAAATCATTAGTGATCTGGGTGGATATTTCCCTCCCCTCCCCATTCCACCAGTCTCTTCCTGTATTACTGTGGTGGTTTGATTCAGGTGTCCCCAAAGGTAACAAGATCATAATCGAGGCCAATTTCTGTCTGCATGAGGTCATATCCTTCCTTTGTCTCCATTCCAGCCGATGGCAATTTAGAAAAATCATTAAAGCCTCTTCTGTATTACTGTGGTGGTTTGATTGTGTCCCCATAAACTTAAGTGTTCTGTGCTAGTCTCTCCATGGCAATTTAGTAATTATAGCCAGCTTCCCTTGCCAGTGTTTGGCACACTCTCCTGTTGCTGTTGTCCAACCTATGTTGACCAGAGAGTGATGTCCACCCTCTGCTCATGCCATCGTTTTTCCTGCCATCATGGAGCTTCCCCCTCGAGCCTGTAAGCCAAAATAAACCTCTTTTTTTCCCACAAGCTGCTCTTAGTCGGGTGATTTCTGCCAGCATTGCGAACCTGACTGCAACAATTACGTTCTCTCTGTCTTGGTCTGTCTCTCTGCTTGTAAATAAATAAATAAATAAATAAATAAATAAATAAATAAATTTTTAAAATCTGATATGCAGCACAACTGAAGCCACTTATGGGGAATGTACTTCGGGAAAGATAAAAATCACACTTGATCAGGTCAGCTCAAAGACTCTAGAACAGTGTTTATTATAATTATAAATGATAGATTCAACAGAGGATTTCTGAAATGTCAGGTATAGGCTTACATAAAACTTATGATGATTTTATTATATAGAATTTGAGCCTGGCATGGTGGCACATATCTATATTCCTAGCACTTGCCCTTGGGGGATGGAAGCAGGAGACAGGTGTTCAAGGTCATCATGAGCTATATTGTGAATTTTAGGCCAATCTGAGTTAGACGATATCTTGGTCCCCAAAACAAAATTTTACAAAGCTTTAAGGAACAAAGTTAGAATGAGCCTACGTTTTTAGAAATCAGAAAGAGTTGGAATTAAAGTAGCTCTTTACTTTGGTGGTATGCACTTGAAGGAACCCATTAGCTAAAGAAGGGATAACAGCATTGGTAAGGTCTCTATCAATTTATGCATGCTAGTTATTTGAGAGAATAGATCTGAAAGAGACCATAATAAATGCTTAACATTTACTGGACAACATATTCAACTTCCCATGTGTGCATTAAGGAAGAGTACCACATATTTCAACTACTAACAGCAGACATTTAATTTTCACATTTGTTTCTGCATACCAAAATCATTATTGATTTTTAGATGAAAAAGGAATGAAATTGGAAGATAACCATGTATAAGAAAAATGTTTATTCAGTACTAAATATATGAATTTTGCATTTATTTTTTTTAATTTTCCAAGTAAATTGGTTTGGTTGATCTTATTGAGATATTCTAGATCAACATTACTGCATCTGAATACTAACATGAGAATATTTTTCCCCATTATGATTTTAGCCCACAGAGAGTCCTTTCACTTGGCTTGTTAAGCTCATTTAAGCATCTGTTCAATATTATCAAAAAGAGTCAGGACATATGAATACTTACATTCCTGGAATCCACAGCTGCATACATTATATCCATCCAACCCTTAAATGTAGCCTAGAGAAAAGAACAGGCATGTTTGTCTGTGTAGTAAAAATTCAGAACTAATGCTTAGGAATATTTTTACTGTATATCTTAAAAACTATTTTTAAAGACATTAAAAAAAACATCGCCTAGATTTTGGCCCAAGACAGAAAATAAATAAAATGATATTCTGTTAGTTGATACCTAACTTCCACACACCTCTAAATGCTTTAGAATAGAGGGATTCATGACATTTAATAGAGCATTGCAATTTGGTAGAGCATTTTCAGAATTCTTAGAAATGTAAACACACTTGGAAATATCTAAAGCACAAAAAGTATAGATTATATATGAGAATCATCTGCTGAAATCTACCTGCCCTGGGACAAAAATTAGAGTTTTAGAACATTCTTTATTACAACAACTTAAGGGCATGCAGGTGTATATAAATGTTGTAGCAATCTTTTAAAGAATTTTAAAGCTAAACACTAAGAAATAACCCAATAGTCCATTTTCTTTTCTGTAATCCTTGCAGAGAATGAATTAGTGTAAATGAGAAAGTTGGGATAAAGTAAAATAAACACTTATCATTCAAATGTTGAAAAAGGACCCTTATCTAATGACTTAGGGTAATTTGCTTCTTGTCTTAGAAAATGAATTTTGAGCCCCAAGTGGACCTGCAATGAATATTCCTTAGCCAGCAAGGAAGCCTAGCATAGATTTTGGAATCTGTCCTTGATTTTGAAACACTTAACTCTTACTGATAGTGAGTGAAGAAAGTCAAATGAGACTCTGTGTGTAGTGGAAAAAGAAATTAATCCTTCTTAGGCAGAAAACAGAAATACTTTTTCCAAAAAAGAGAGAAATGTTGAATGTGTCAATGACTCAGGTCAATGAGAACACATCTACCCCACACTTCATACAGTAGTGAAGACAAAGAGTGACTCAACGAACCATTGCCACAGAATGGCTAATCACCAAAGGTGATTCTGTATAAAGTCTAAAGTTTCTTAATAGCTTCACACAGTACATTCACTTTCCACTCTCAGAATCACTGAGCATGTTCAAGAAGTGTGATTATTAGTAAAGGACTAGAATAAATGCTAATGGTACTACCAAGTGTATAGTACATAATTTATCATTCTTGCTATATTCTTTAAGTCCTTAAGTTTACAAACTATCAGAGTATGTTTGAAATGTCCAGGAGGAAAGGAAAGTTTCCAAAAGTGAGGCAGGAAGATTAACCCAGTAGCATGGTAAAGACCCCATGAAAACAGAAAGAGGCTCTGCTCAGTGCAGGTCAGTTTGTCTCTGGTTGAAGCATTGAAAACATACTGCTTCCTGGCAATAGAAATAAACATACTCTCAGGACCCTGAATAGCGCAAAGGTAAATGCTGAACCATCATTAAAAAAATCTGAGATTGAGGAGCCAAATAGGGCAATATTGTTGCTGCTTTCATTTTTTTAAAAGCCTGATTTTTAAAAAGCGTGGTCATTACTTTGCTGCAGCTATAGCCTAAAGGGCTGAATGAAAATGTTTAAAGGGTTCCTATCTTTAAATAGATAATTTATTTATTATTTGTTTAATAATTATTAAGAGTATTTTATTAAACAATATATAGTGTGTGTATGTGTGTGTGTGTGTGTGTGTGTGTGTGTGTGTGTGTGTGTGTATGCCAGGGTCTCTTGCCACTGAAAACAAACTCCAGACACATGTGCCACTTTTTACATCTGGCTTTATGTGAATGCTGGAGAATTGATCCTGGGTTGGCAGGCTTTGCAACAAGTGCCTTTAACCATGGATCCATAGCCCCAACCCCAATTTTTATCTTTTGAAAAAACAAATTGTGAACTATTAGAGAAGTAATAGGATATTTGGGATAGAACAGACACCGTCAATGGTAATGAAAGTTCATTTGCTATGCAACAAGATTTACTAATGTTTTATTCATATGGCCAGGGACTTAAGTAAGTATTGTTTCTATTTCCCGATGGAAATGTAATCCTCAAGCCAAACTTTTATTGCCCATTTCTCAGTGTGGAGTTATATAAGTAAGCAGCAATAATTTTATCTATGATTTACCACACAAGCAGGTGTGTTAACTGTGAGTGTATGTGCAACACTGTGTGTGTGCTTGACAAAGGGTGACTCATCTGTGAAACAAGCTTTCAAAAAAGTAATAGCAGGATTATTGATTTAATAATCAATTTTTTCATATGGTAAGTAAAAGGAATTTGGAGGGGAAAGGAAGAAGTCATTGCAGGAGTAGGGGGGAGGAAAAATACTTTGGGAAAGAACTGCAATACCTGGCCCTTATTGACCATGTCTATGCATCACAATTAGGAAAATGTACATATAAGCTTTTTACTTTGCTAACTAAGAAAGGTAATGACTATTTTGCTATTATTCCAAGCAATTAAAGTTTTGAAAAAGCACGTTCACTTACAACTTGCAGCAGAGAGAGGTACCCGAACCCCACATTGTCAAAATTGACTTTCACGTTCTTCCACCGGGCCGTCTCATTTCTCTCTATGAGCTTTAAGCAGTCTGAGTGATTGTTCACCTCACTGATCTCAAATATGTCACCAGTCGTGGTGTTAATACAGTGGTAGAACTTTCCAGCAAACAAATTTACGCCCATGATGCTGAAAATTAGCCAGAATATAAGACACACAAGAAGCACGTTCATGATGGAAGGAATTGCTCCTAAAAGGGCATTCACCACCACCTAATACACAAATGGAGAAAAAGAAAAGTCAGAATTCTTATTGGTTAAAAAAGGACATATGATTTGCTCATACAGTAAAGTTCACTATTAATAAAAAAGAAAAAGACATTCCCCTAGTGATTTTTCATCTTTATATTTTTCCTAACAAGACTATTTATTCTAGTCATTTAAAAGCAAAGTAAAAAGAAATCTTAAAACAAAATCCATTCTTTCTTAAACAATACAGTTAGGAAAACAAATATAGGCACTGTGCAAAGAAATGAAAACACAAGTTTAAGAAAGGGGAAGGTCTAAAGGAAAAAAGCGAAATCAGAGGAATTTGCTGCTGGATGAAGTCAGAATGTGTTGTTGAATAAAAAAAGAGAAGTAGGAACTCCTATGCAGAAGATGAACTCATTTTTAAAAAAGCAATATATTGTAGAACATAGCTAAAGCATTTGGGCATGAATTTGTCTGACCAAAATATACTTTTAAAATAACTTAAAATTCAGATATATAAATATAAAGATATTGTTAAATACCTAATATATTTGGCCTTAATTATTCATGCATTGCTATGACTATAATTTTTGCATAAGAAGCAAGACAATTTAGCATTATGTATTTCATTAGATCATCACATCGTTTATTTCAAGCTCCAGTCGTGTTAGTTGTTTCATTTACTGAGTTTAATCCAATAAACTTATTTTAAATGAAACATAATAGAGATCAGTTTCTTAGGAAAAGAAGAAAAGGAGGGATGCCATACATACTTCTCAAATCTGATGTGATTACATGAAGTTCTGGGCTAAATTATCAGTAAATTATTATCTAATTTTCTGTAATAGAAAATTTTTTACCCCTTCTTAACTTTTTCTTTCCTGGACCACAACAAAAAAATGGGAACTTTCATATTTGGCAGCACTGTAGTCCTGGCTTTCTCCTCCATAGTTCTCACTGGAGCTGAACATGAGTAACTAAAAGACAAGATAAAGATAGACCCTCAAATGCTCACAAGGGGCAGGCAGGTGATGTTCAAACTTGAACATGAATAGCTGAAATTACTTCTACCTATGCGCACCTGTTATTCTTATGGATTTGATTCAACGCAAGTGACAGGCATTACAACATCTTCTATTTGTCTTTTGATGCCAGTATGATGTTAGGAAAATAGGAGTCTGGTTGCCTGTCTGACAAAAAGGTATGAGAGTCAATTCCTTATACTTCAGAGCCCTATTTTAAGTCTATAAAGAACTGGGAACCTTCAGGGAAAACAAAACAGTGTGTTAAGTGGGACAAAGGAAATAATGAAACCAGTAATGATAAGATGGGGAATGGACATGAAAAATTAATACACATTTGAGTTATTCAGGCAGAACCAGAAAATGGGGCCAATGTGGCCCACAAAATTAACAAAGAGCTACTATCTTATATCTTATCTCATTTTACTGTCTGCTTTAATGAAGTTGGCTGCATAAATCCTTTTTTACATGGCATTTTAAATGCACACACACAGTTATAATTTGGGGGGGGGTGAGATTTGAAAGCTGAAATCAGTTACTGATTTTCCTCTTATTTTGAACACTGTGTTTATCACCCATATGAAAGTGCCATCTACTGAATACTGTGTTTACTACCATATGAGAGTGCCAGCTACTGAATACTATGTGTTCCATTCATATGAAAGAGTCATCTACTGATTGCTGTGTGTACCTTCCATTTGAAAGTGCCATCTACTGAATACTGTTTATCATCCATATGAAAAGGCCATCTACTGAATACTGTGTGAACTGTACATATGGAAGTGCCATTTACAAAACACTCTGTTTACCATCCACATGAAAGTGCCATCAACTGAAGACTGTGTACCGTCCATATGAAAGTGCCATTTACTGAATACTGTATCATCCATATGAAGATGTCATCTACTGAATAATGTGTTTACTGTCCATATTATTTTTAATCTTTTTAAAATTTTTATTTTATTTATTTCAGAGAGATAGAAAGTTTGAGAGAGAGAAGGGGAGGGAGGGAGAGAATGGGTACATCAGGGCTTTCAGCCACTGTAAATGAACTCCAGACTCATGCACCACCTTGTGCATCTGGCTTATGTGGGTTTTAGGGAATCAAACCTGGGTCCTTTGGCTTTGCAGGCTAATACCTTAAGTGGCAAGCCATCTCTCCAGCCTTACCATCCATATGAAAATACCACCTACTGAATACTTTATTTACCATCTATATGAAAGTACTATCTACTGAATATTTTATTTACCATCCATATGAAAGTGCCATCTACTGAATACTGTGTACTGTCCATATGAAAGTGTCATCTACTAATTACTGTGTGTACCATTGATATGAAAGTGCCATCCACTGAATACTGTTTACAGTCCATATGAACGTGCCATCTACTGTGTATGTACAGAGCACATAGTAAGTTGTGCGTTTTCCTTTAACACTACAATTTAGCATGTAAGCAAATGCCGATTATATATCTACAGGTCTTATGCTTTTTTCTTCAAACCCTTTCCTACAGTGGCCACTTTTCAGTCCTTTCAGTGGGTCTCCCTCCTGGCTCACCAGAGACTTTGCATCTTATCTCCTGTCCAATTCTCCTTCTTTCAATATGGGTGAAATGTACTGGTCTTGATCAAGTTCCATTTTAAGATTGCTTACTGGCTTGCGATTAGAAATTTTTTTACTCACTTTGACATTCATCCTTCCACAAGCTATATTTCTATTTTCAATATCCCTAGCCATGCATTTTATTTCACTCTGTGGCAGGCACAATGTGTTTAATATTTGCTTTTTTGAAATGTCTCTCTTCTCAATGATTTAATTCAAATAGCTCTTCTTTCATGGAACCTATCTTTACCTACCAGCTCAGCTTCCTTAAAAAAGATGAGAGCTTTATACTCTGAATTCAAGAATCAGAGGTTTTAGTATTGGACAGAACTATAGAAACAATTTACTGTTGTACTTTCATTTGGCAAATGACATAATAAAGATCAGAGAGAAGACTAGAAAAGTATCTAATACTTTTTCTAGCCTACTCATTAATTGTCCTAGAGGTTTCATCCATTTATATGGCTCTCCTATCATTTGGCATTAGAGTGAATTGTATGCCTATGTTGCTGACAGATTTCTAAGCATTATAAAATATAAACTGAAAACTGTATTTGTGAATCAGCCAAGGCCTTCAGTGTCTTGAATGTAGTAGAGAGCTTTGAGTATGGCAATAAAAAAATAATTGACTGACTGAAAAAATAAATGAAGTAAAACTAATGATGTAAGTTTTGGTTAACCACAAAAAGAGCATAGTTTTTATATAATTTCTAGATATAGAAGAGAATAATTAAAGAATTGTTGTATAAAAACAAATGTAAGAGATTTCCTTTGAAACAGGCAGGAACTGGTTTGGGGCTAAAATTGGTTCTCTTTGCTGAATTTATCATGAAGGACAGTATTATGCAAGAGTTCAGGTCAGGAAAAAAAATTTCAAAGTTGGCATAGATTTGGCCCAGTGAAAAATTTATTTTACTAAGACAAAATAGCTTTATCTTGAACAACATTTGGCAGGATACTAGGATTTTACTATTCAAAGATCCATTTGAAGTTAAGATTTCATTAAATCACACAGCAAAAAGTCATATTAGGGTTGTCTTATCCCAAGAGCCCCAATCCATCCCTTGGTTCAGTAGAGAGGGTGTATTAGCTCTTTTCAGTCTCCAGGGAGTTTCAGTAATTGGCTCCCTTGTGGAGAATGTACTGGGGAAAATGGTCTAAATAAATTGGACAGAACAAATTGAGGTTTCAGGCTGCATTAAGGGAGATGTCTAAGAAAGGTGTTATCTTAATGAATGAATAGTAGAACTTATTTCTTCTCACAAGCATTTTTCAAAGAATCACCATAAAGAATTTCCCTATTGTAGCACAACCATCTTTCACTGATTCTTTATGGTTAATACTCTGAAGTCAACACAAAACCACAATTTAAGCATGGTACCTAATGTTAGGAATGTGAAAATTTTCATATTGAATGATTTCTTTTTTACTTTCAAGTCAATGTTAACCAAGGAGTCTTTTTTCCCAAGGCATATAGGACAACTATACACATAACATTTAGAAAAATAGACAAAATAGAAACCATGCATTTTTAAGTATGAAGAGTTAAAGAAAATATTTTTAAATCTACCAAACCAATTTGTGTTGTGGGGATTGATTAACACAATTATTTTTGGAAGATAAAAATGTACCACTTATCTAAAGAAAATTCCATTTTCCCCTCAACAATAAAAATTATCTTTCTTACACACTATTCCTAAGCTTTAAAAGTAAGTAAATATATAGAATTGCTTACATTTTTGTGTTCACTGTGATGTCTTCTAATAGCCTACAAAGTTAACTGAGACTTATTCTAATAAATAGGTGTGTGAATTTCTTTCTGACTCAAAGCTTGTGATTTTACTTTATTTCTAGGTGAATATCCTATTCTGTCTAACTCAAATGAATTGATTCTTTGATATTAACTTTTTCCCATTTAAAACACAAGTGTGTGTGTATTCATCTTTCTTATTATATTTTTGCCTTGCTATGTTTTTCAGATAACAATTTTTATGCAACAAAACACGAGAATGGTCACAATTAATGACAATATTATGATACCTGGTATATTATACCTAACACCTGCTCACATACTGCAACAATCCAGTGGTGGGTGGCTAGCTCTTTTCAGAACCTAGAGCGATGCAAAAAAAGGCAACGGATGTGTGCCTCCAACAGTATCATCAACTTGAAAAGCTAAAATGTTTTTATAAAGCATCCTATACCGGGGTCTCCCACCCTCACCAATCAAAAATTCTCCCCATCAATGGACAACTCAGTATGCACATAGCTAAATCACATAGATGAAACTTAATAAAGATGTCAACAAGTGGGATTAAAACCCACAGAAAGTAAACTCTCAAAGGTATTATTTTTTTTCCAAAGAAATTTAAGACAATTGAAATTTGTGGATTAGGAAGTAAATACTGTATTGTTCCTACTGTGGTGCAATCGTACCCTTCCCAGTCCCTCCCTCATCCCACTACACATCAGTCACAGTGCAAGGATTAAAGGTAGCAAAAGGGGTAATACAGTACCCATAATAAAGGGCTGAGGGGAGGAACCAGCGCTCCACCCCATCCAAGTTGGAGCAAGATTATCCTATATAAAATAGAAATATATAGTTTATTATTAGTTAGAAATCTGATATGACAGAACATTTGGTGTTACTTTTTGTACATGATGCTATCTGTCTGTTTGCCTCTCAATTAAGACTTGAGTTCTTTTGAAAAGGTATTTAAGATTTCTTAGATTAGGAAATTAAAAAATACAAATTTAAATACAAATTTTATTTTATCCTATTTTATTACCACATCGATTGACTCAGTTCAGTTTCACAGGTTGAAAAATTTGGACTGGAAATTTGAAATACAATAAATGTTCAAAAGCTGTCAGCCAGAAATGTGCATAAAACATGCAAAACTTAAAGTGCAACGTGATGATAACTTTTATTACTTTCTAACTTCTTATCAAGCACTATAGAACATGCTTTATTCAATAGTGTTGCATAAAAGCACATGCTTAGAAAAAGTGACAGAAAAACAAAAATAAAACGAGTGCTTGATTTATACTTTGACATAGCTACTGCAATTTTATGCTGCTAAGGAGAGTTAAATGAGAGTTTCTCAATATATTCTAATCTCACTTTCCAATTACAATCATCATTATTGCTTCAACCTCATCAACATCCATGATTACGTTTTTACAAAGTAAAAGAATTGAAATTCTGGAAATACAAAACTAGAATCAATCATAAGGTTATTTTGACTCTATAATGCCAAACAGCTGTCAAAGAGTTATCATTTTAGCATGATGTCCACGATATCACTATGAGGGACCATATTCATCAATCTGGAAAGATAAATGATTAATTTTATGACTTGTAAGCATCTATAAAGAGTTTATGTTTCAAAAATCCAACCTTGCCTTAAGATCTATAGATAGATAGATAGATTAGACCCACTTTGTTATGGAAATAAAATGTTATATACAGAAATATGTGACCCTTTCCCTCATGGATTTGATAAACATTTAGAAAATAAAACTTGAACTGTTTATTGCATATGTGTATTCATATGTGTAGTGTGGTTCAGATGTCAGAGGCCTTCTAACACATACCTATTAATTTCGGCAACTTATTTTTGTGGAATGCAATGAAAATAATGTTTTCCTTGAGAGCTGTGACTGTATTTTGGAACAAATAAAAATGTTATTTTAATTCGAAAACACATTTAGCTTTTACATACTCTAGAAAGAATCTCTGATAACATTTTAATGAAAGTGTTAGTGGCTCTGTCTGAAATAAAAGATTAATTGGGACTGGGGAAATGGCTTAGTGGTTAAGGTGTTTGCCTGTGAAACCTAAGAACCACAGTTTGAGTCCCCAGGACCCACATAAGCCAGATGCACAAGGGGGTGCATGCGTCTGGA
This sequence comes from Orientallactaga sibirica, assembly GCA_036365145.1. Lineage (NCBI taxonomy): Eukaryota > Metazoa > Chordata > Mammalia > Rodentia > Dipodidae > Orientallactaga > Orientallactaga sibirica. Next base: position 51,093,337 of record JAEOAD010000004.1, on the reverse strand, counting down.
GTTTGTTTGCAGTGGCTAGATACTGTGGCATGCCCATTCTCTCTTTCTCTCTATCTGCCTCTTTCTCTCTCTGTCAAATAAATGATAAATAAATAAATAAATAAATAAATAAATAAAATAAAATAAAGAGTAATTGTATTATATTGTGCTTAATTGGTTTATATAAAGAAAAACTTTTCATAGATATTAGGAAAACTTAAAACCAGCTGTAGGATCTTAAAAAAATGACATTTATGATGAATTTTTAATTTAGAAGAGAATATAAGAGTATATAATCCCCAAGATGAAAATAGGAGTGTATATTATTGCTGATTTCTCTAAGTGTAACTGCACTTTACGTAGTAATATAGAAATGCTTTCAGCTGGACTCACACATCTCAACAGCTTTGTTCAGATAAAAGAAATTTTGGGTCTTAAATAAGAGAATTGGATTGGGAAGATGGCTTGGAGGCCAAAGGTCCTTGCTTGGAAAGACTGTTGGTCTGGGTTCAGTTACCAAGCTACCCATGTAAGCCAGATATAAGAAGTGGCAGAAGCATCTGATGCTCACTTGTAGGGACAGGAAGCCTTTGCATGATCATGTAGATACACACACATGCAAATAAATAAATAAATAAATAATTTTTTAAAAAAACAGAATTAAGTTTATATTGTACTCCTTATGTAAATGAACGTTTCGTGCTTTAGAAAAATCACAGAAAATAATAAGCCAATAATGGCAAAATTTTAACCTATGAAAAATCATTGAGGAGGATTTAATGTACCCCTGAAGAATTACAATATTTTATCTGACTCAGAGAAATAAAATTTAAGTAGGTTAATATGAATCACCTATGATAATGAAGCAAAAACTATATTTTTGTCACAAATGCTTTCCTTTAGTGGCATAAAATGTGATATATATATATATATATATATATATATATATATGTATATATATATAAAATATTTAAATTAGAACCATGATTGTGTATATTAAAATTAATATAGTGAGAAATTGAGACTATATTAGGTATAATTACTTTAAAAGTGTAAGTTCAGTCAATATTTAACATCTTTCCTGGCATATATTTAACTAATGCAAACTTTGGCATTATAAAGACAAAATTTTGATAACTTTATACTTCTACAAATTATGATTTGTATTTTTTTCATTAAAATTCTTTAAGTCCCAATGGGTCATAATAGAATTACCTGACACAGAATTTACTTTAGAGCTTATTATATCACTACACATGGTACTTTTATATTGCATCTGCTTTTTTTGTATGTAGGGTTACAAGGAAACTCCCAATACAGGTTAGGAAATATAGTTATTTTAATTAGCAAAGCAGATAAATGATATCATATCATTTTTCAGAGAGGCCTATATTCTCTTGCATATCACCAAGAAGTAAATATGCAACAGAGAAAAGGACAAAGTAGCAATTTTGCAAGGATTTGCCATTCTTTTTGCATGCAAATGTTTTCTTTTCATTAAATTCCATTGAGTTTAGTTTTGGCTATGTACAATACTTGGGGTCGTTCATTTCCTTACCCTCATCCCTTCAAATCGTGATAAGGCTCTCAGAGGTCTCAGAGCTCTTAGTGTCCTCAGGGACTTGATGGCTCCAAGTTCTGAGTAACCCAAGGCATTTGCTGTTAAACTGACCAAAGAAACCTGCATAAACATAAACAATACCTAATTAACATTGTTGTCATTCAATTTGCATTTACTATGTAATTCAGCAAATATAATTTTTATTTATAACTATTCAGAGATGGATGGTTGGACATTTTTCTTTCTTTCTTTCTTTTTTTTTTTTTTTTTTTTCATTTTTTGGTTTTTCAAGGCAGGCTCTCACTCTAGCCCAGGCTGACCTAGAATTCACTATGTAGTCTCAGGGTGGCTTTGAACTCATGGCGATCCTCTTACCTTTGCCTCCCGAATGCTGGGATTAAAGGCACGCACCACACCTGGCCAGTTCAATCTTTCAATTTAATTCAATGATTTTGAAGACATTAATTAGAAACCTCCTCAACAAACACCTTCCATGTTACATAATCTATTACTAGTTTAATTACTGTAAGAGATCAGCAAATAGTTGGGGTTGTACTTCAGTTGTAAAGTATGTGCTTAGCATGTGCAAGGGCCTTGGTTAAATTCTAACACCTGAATCACAATAAAGTAATAATTCCAGGTGGAGGGAAATGCCATTTTTGGTTTGTCTAATATAGTGCTTTTCACTTGCTTAATATTTATTTTTCTATAAATAAGTCAAAAAGTCATTCTATAATGAAATGTCTTCAATATTTAACATAGTAATTTATAGCTTCTGCCACAATATGTGGCCACAATTGTGAATATTTATCAAACAAATAGCATTTATTTCATATGAATAAGAAAGACTAATTGAAAAACTTTAGGTATCTAGTTCTCCACATGAAGAAATTGCAGGATTACAGGATTAGTTTCTTTGGTGTGAAAGATGCCAGTATTGGACAGTTTCACATACACTGGATACAACTTTTTAAAAAAAAAATTAAGCAGACTAAATTGCCTTATATTTAATGCATTTGTTCAATATTTGAGATGTCTTTAATTTTTGACACTTATCGTCATTAAATAATTAAGACAATACATTAAAAATAAAAATACTACCATGTAACTATATAACTATAAAATTGCTTTCATAAAATCTTTCAGAAATGACTATTAAAAATCATCTTGCAATGATAAATAAAAAATAAGTAAAATCATCACTCCTCCACTGAAAAGCTTAGAAATACAACAAGCAAAATAACAAAGACTTAAGTTTAGAAATTTTTACAGTGCTAACAAGGCTAAAAGGTGGATTTTAAATCTAGTATGAAAACATGAGTTATAAAAATCTGAGATTATCTTCTAATTTTGTACTTTTACAATGTTTTATATGATAAGGGAAATTATTATTTTAATGTTTCCCTCAGTTCAGTCATTTAAACCTCACGTTATGTTTTTCCAGTAGGTCAGGTCAGAGTCCAGGAGCTATGCAGCACAATTGTCTCATGTCTAGAAACACCTCCTGCAATCCTTTGGTGGGGAACCATTGCCTAATTATGACATTTTAGACAAGGTTTTATAATGCTAAAAATGCTTAATTGATAACATGAAACATGAGATTTAACTTTGACACATAGTGAAGTCAGTTACTTGTTTTAGGATAAATGAAATGTTATTCATTGGGTATTCAAATTGTATAAAAGGTTCTTTGGTATATCATGGCCTGCCAAAAATCTAGTCTGTTTCTAGGAAAACTCTCTCCCATACCTTAAAGCAGGTATGCCTTTCCCAACCTTCTGCACATCCTTATTCCTATGCTTTAAATTCTTTATGTGGATAAAAGAAATTTTGAAAACTACAATAATGCCCACTATCTTCATTATTTATTATCTCTAATATTGTGCAATATCACCATTTTATGGACTCAGGGGTGGGGCAAATAACTTAGTGGCATACAATATTTTGTGAGTGGAGGGAGAGATACAAGATAGCTTCTATCTGATATACATCATGAGCAATTTTAACATCGTGCCTTTGAAGATTCATAGTTCATCATTTCCCTTGCACTTCCAATATGGTATTTTTCAATTATTATTTTTTCTGCTACAGCTCATCTAGCCAAGGCCCCCTTTAATCATTATGAAATTAGTTCATGATTTGCAAATACTACTCTATCAGTTGGTAAGTGGTTTAGAACTAAGCAGCATATTCTGTCATCACAACAGAATGGTCAATGTCACTTTTGTAGAATTAGAATATAATCAGGGAAAGCTACCTTAAACAGAAGCCAAAACATGGAAGATACGTACATCAACAATTAAGAAGTCCAGCCAACACCAGGCATTGGTGAAATATGTCTGATAGCCATATGCCACCCATTTCAGAAGCATTTCCAGAATGAAAATATAAGTAAAAACCTTGTCAGCATATTCCAGCATAGTTTTAATTGTCTTTCGTTGATCAATATATATGTCTTCAAATGCCTATAAAAAGGAAGTTACACATTTTAGCTTTCACATATTACTACATTTTATAAGCTACCATTTTTCTGACCATATTTCTATATTTTAGTTCCGTGGGTCAGTCATACATAGGCAGAGGAGTTACAGGTGTTCTATTACTCTCAAAGGTCGTTTAAGTCTGGAGAAAAGGGCTGGAGAGATGGCTTAGTGGTTAAGGCACTTGCCTGCAAAGCCAAAGGACCCATGTTTGATTCCCCAGGACGACATAAGCCAAGATGTACAAGGTAGTGCATGTGTTTGGAGTTTGTTCACAGGGCTAGATTCCCTGGCGTGCCCTTCCTTCCTTCCTTCCTTCCTTCCTTCCTTCCTTCCTTCCTTCCTTCCTTCCTTCCTTCCTTCCTTCCTTTCTTCCTTTCTCTCTTTCTATCTCTCTTTCTTTCTTCTTTGTTTCTCTGTCTCTCTCTCCTTTCTCTCTCTCTCAAATAAATAAATATTTTTTTAAATCAGAAGATAGTATAGTTTCATGAATTAATTGTTTTTCCTCCAGGAAATAGTTCTTGGCATCATAATCAAATGCAGCTTCTCCAAGTACAAGTTGTATATTCATTTTGCTTTATTTCTCTTGTTTCCTGGGCTGTGAGTATAGCTCATTGCTTAATATGTGTGAAGCCCTGTGTTTGGTTTTTGGCAGCATGAGAAAAAAAATCTCATTTCTTTTGCTTTCTTCTGTTGGCTTTTGTTTTTAACAAAAGAAAAATAAAGAAGTAAAAAAATGAAGAGCCGGGCATGGTGGCACACACCTTTAACTCCAGCACTCAGGAGGCAGAGGTAGGAGGATCACCATGAGTTTGAGGCCACCCTGAGAGTACATAGTGAATTCCAGGTCAGTCTGGACTAGAGTGAGACTCTACCTCGAAAAACCAAAAAAAAAAAAAAAAAAAAAAAAAGTATTTTTTTCTGGCATATCTTTGTGTGATGTATATGCACGTGTGTATGATATGTGTACAGGTATGTGTGCAAATGCATGTGTGTGTGTGTGCACACACATGTGTATGCCACAACAGAATAAGGTGTTATTCTCAGGTATGCTGATGACCTTTTTTTTTTTTTTGATAAAGGGTTTCTCATTGGCCTGGAGTTTACTGAATAGGCTAGTCTGGCTGGCCAGTAAGTCCAAGGCTCTGCCTGTCTTTACTTCCTTAGCACTGTGATTACAGACATGCACCACCATGGCCAGCATTTATGTGGGTGTTGGGAATTGAACTGAGGTCTTCATGTTTGTGTGGCAAATTCTGTGTTGACCAAGCTATTCCCCAGCCCTAAATCTTATATTTTTATAAACATAAATTGTGATTGATTAACATAGTGTCCAATTTGATTATCTGGTTATCTGCTTCATTTTGGTTTAGAGTAGTCATCAGTTTCATTTTTGTTTATAGTGGTTATGTCTTTCATTTTTGCTTACTCATTTTATTGATAATTATATTTCTCAACAGAGATGTAGTATTGTAATAATGGTAACATGATATTACTTTCTTTTAGATCCTATGGATTGATCTAATATATACTTTTGCTTGACATCATCTAAGAGACATTTCTTTCAATGCTAATGAACAGTTTTCATCTAAATGGTTTGTAGAAGAAATTTATTTTCTCATACAGTTCTTTAGGAAAATATGCCTATGTTAAGATTATAAATTTGAGTTAAAGAAACTTGTAAGCGGGGCTGGAGAGTTGGCTTAGTGGTTAAGGTGCTTCCCTGCAAACCCAAAGGATCCAGGTTCAATTCCCCAGGACTCATGTAAGCCAGATGCACAAGGGGGTGCATGTGTTTGGAGTTCGTTTGCAGTGGCTGGAGGCCTTGGTGCACCCATTCTCTCCCTCTGTCTCTCTTTCTCTCTGCCAATTTCTCTCATAAATAAATAAATAAATAAATAAATAAATAAATAAATAAATAAAAGAAACTTGTAAGCAATTGTCTGTCAATCAAGCAAACTCTATATGTCTATGAAAATTATCATCTATCTATCTGTCTTTATATATCTATCTATCCATCCATCATTTATCTTATGACATGTGTCCTTATGTCTATAATTCCAAAATGCTATCAATATATTTATATTTTTATAAATGATTTTCACATAAATGTAAATTGAGTCTGATAAAATGAACCCTTTCACAAAAGCAGAAGCCAATCCTTAATAAATCAGACAAGCTGCCCACTGCTTATTGTTACCAACATTCATTGTTTCCTGAGTAGCCGAAAAATAGTGAACTCAATTAAAAAATGAGAAGTAGTTCCTAAAGACTTACTGGGTGCTCATAAAGAGATGACAATACCATTCAGAAATAAACTTTATCAGAACCAAGAGGATGTATAACCCCAATCATAAGACTTTCATGAACAACACCGTAGATCCCTTGCCTTTTTTTTTTTTTTTTTTTCTTTGAGGTAAGGTTTTGCTCTAGCCAGGGCTGACCAGGAATTCACTATGTAGTCTCAGGGTGGCCTCAAACTCACGGCGATCTTCCTACCTGTGCCTCCCAAGTGCTAGGATTAAAGGCATGCGCCACCATGCCTGGCTCCATGTGTTTTTTTATTAAGTAAAAGGTAATTGACTATAGTATTAATTTACTTTATAATTAGTAAGCTGGGGGAGCAATTTTCACATATACTTAATAACAAATGAACATTTATAAATGTTCACCTAGTAAAAGTAAATTCAGAAATTCACAGTTATATACATGCCTGTACTTAAGAAGATGAAAGGTAAAGTTCTTAAAAAATACACTGAAAACTAAGGCAAGGAAATATAAAGAATTAATAAGTCATTGGTAGGAGGAGACCGTAAGAAGGAACATTGTGGCACTTTGGCTGCTAGTCACTCACCAGAGCACCACTACTAAGGAGAATCATGAAGACAATGAAGGTCTCAAACCAGTTATGCTCAACTATGCGGAAACACGTTCTCCTCAGGTTCCACCACTGCTTTCCTCTTCCTTCTTCCACACTGATCTGGCAGCACTTGAATCTTTGCACACAGCCTGTGAGGAGAAGGTTCAAACAGGAGCAGATGAAATGGCTCTGTTCCTCCCATCATGCCCTTGTCAAGCCCATTTCATCTTTTCTCAGCTGTCCCTGTCCTAACTTGTGGGAACTACTCTTTAAGCTTAGCAGAGCAAGTGCATATTTATTACCAGTGTAGAGTTATGAAGACCACTCAGCCTCTTTCAGTGGTTCCTTGACTAATGACATTTACATTTTTTCTCCTTTAAGTGTTATTGAAAATGATAAAAGTTTATAAATTAAAAATCATATCAAGAAGTTTACCTTTACATATTACTCTGTTGAAGATACTCTAGCAAAGGGCTCCAAAATGAAATTAATGGGAAATGCAAACTTCTCTATAAGAGATCACATAGTAATAACATAAATCTCCCTGAACAATGGTGTTTGTGAGAATGTGAGGTTTCTAGATGTACTTATATGATTTTCAAAATTAATTTACTTCACTACTATGTGACTTGCATGGACCTGTTTTGCTTTGTCTTTGATGTTTTCTTACTTTTTAAAGTTTTATTTATTTGTTTCATATATATATATATATATATAGAGAGAGAGAGAGAGAGAGAGAGAATGTATATGCCAGGGCCTCCAGCCGCTGCAAATGAACTCCAGACACATAAACTTGTTCATCTGGCTTATGTGAGTCCTGTGGAATCAAACCTAGGTCTTTTGGCTTTGCAGGCAAGTGCCTTAACTGTTAAGTCATCTCTCCAGTCAGAAGAAACCAGAACTCACAAAAGGGTATGTAAAATCAGATTGCTATGTTGTGTGTTACAAATGACCACTGACCTTGGTGCCATAGAACATCAGAATTAAGCCCATAGATATGTGTAGCAAGTTTCTCAACACCATGGAGGATAATAAAAATAAAAAAATAAAAAGTTGCAAAACATGTACTTGTCTCAGGCACCTTACATTTTGCTTTTTAAGAAAAGATTTAAACAGCTGGGTGTAGTGGTGCATCTTTTTAATCCCAGCACACTGGGCTATAGCCAGACCCTGCCACAAAAACAAAAACAGAAACAAAAAAACAGCAAAACAAAAGAAAAAAACTAAAATCAAAAAATAAAAGATTTAAATGCAGAAGGGAAAACAAAAAGGAAAGGGGGCAAAGGCAAGGATGTTGGAAGAAACAAACTAGAAAGGGTAGCTAGGAGAAGGGAAGAAGGGAAAAAAGAGAAAAAAGATAAGGAATGAAGGTAAAGGACAGAAGGAAGACAGGAGTGATGTTAAAAGAGATTATTTTCATAAGACTTATCATGTGAATGAAATGGAATGTTTATTAGAAAGGATCAGTAGAACAAGAGCCTTCTCCCTCATGGAGGTAGATTTGAGATAGATTTAGAGAGAGGTACATAATTTACTTAGGGAACAAAGGAAGACTCATGGTATTTTAAACCTTTTAGAATAAGAATACTAAATAGAAAATGCACGACTATATGTAGATTTCCCAAACTCAAATTCCCCAAAATATAAAATCATAGAAAATTCTAGGTATAAAGGGAAAGATTTCTCATGTCTGCTGTCCATATTACAGCAGGTTCAAGTAGGTACTGCATAGGTATGAGGGATTCAGGGAAGCACTTCTTATTTCTTCCAGTATATATCAAAAATTATGTTTTCATTAAAAAACACGCATTTTCCAAAGGATGAAGTTGCCAAGTGGCTAAGGTGATGGATTGCTAAAAATGACTTAAAATTTGCAATTTATAGTTTTGCTGGCCAGAAAATTGCACCCGAGGCAAATTCTGTCTATAAGAATTGGACTAATGTTTAAGATGTCAACTGATTGTAAAATCATTCTTTCAAAAAGTATGTTAATTATGAGTTTTGGTGACATCAAAGTGCTTTTTTTACACTCAACATGATAGGAAAAGATAACTAAAGTACAGCACTGGATTTTAAGTGTTTGGGGGTCTGCCAACATGCTAAAGGTAATTGACAAATCTACTACCAAGCTGTATTCTTTAAGCCACTGTCTTTGAGTGGACAACAGCTTAGGAGCCCCCGCTCCACAGATGGAAGATTAACACACACGTTTTCATCTTTACCTTCAGTAAAACAGGCTTCAGGTTCAAGGGCTTCTTCGGGTTCTACCACAGGCTGTTCTTCTGCGGGTGCCCCGATGTCCACAGTGCTGCCTTCTGAGGAGCTACTGCTTTCATTCAGTTTCTGCACACGAGAGGGCATAGAAAGTAAATCCCTTCCATCCCTTTAATGAGTAGCACATGAAGAAAAAGTTACCACTGCGCATTTATTTTGTATTATCTTTTAGGTAAGACAGTTAATTTAGAGCAAAAAGATATTCAGAAGAAGAAATCAAAACTCTCAACAGGACATAAAAATCAGATTGCCATGTTGTATGTTACAAATGGCCATTGACAACAGGAACCTCAGTGTCATAGAACATCCCAATCAGTTTGTTCTAGGAGGTTAGTATTATGGCTTTTGTTTTATAGATGGCTAAACTAAAACTCAGACACGTTAGATAATTTTTCTAATATCAGGTAACTGGTCAGTGAGAAAGCCAAGAATTGAGATAGTGACTTCTGAACCCAAAGCCCATGTTTTGCCCTTTATAGTACAGTGCTTTCTGAAACACAACACACAAACAAAATTTGCATTCATACAATTATAATTTTTCTATCAAGTAACAGATCAATAGCCCTGGGGCTGGAGAGATGGCTTAGTGGCTAAGGTGCTTGCCTGTGAAGCTAAAGGACCTAGGTTTGATTCCCTATCACCCAGATAAGTCAGATGCACATGGTGGCACATGCATCTGGAGTTCACTTGCAGTGGCTAGAGGTCCTGGTGTGCCATTCTGTCTCTCTTTAAATAAATCAAACAATAAAGAAAGAAGGAAAGGGAGAAAGAAATTATTTATAAAGTAGCCCAAAGAAAAATATCTCATTAAGCCTAACAAAGGAACATAAGCTATAGTCCAGTGTTGAAGTGAAAACAAAAAATAAAAACCAAAATTAAACACCATTCACACTACAAACCGATAATGTAGCTTTATATTATGCTCAGTACATATGCAGTAACTTCATATAAATCACTGGTGAATTTTACCAGACCTTCATGGAAGAACTAACACCACTGCTTCTCAAGCTTTTCCATAAAATAGAAAAGGAAGGAATTCTACTGAACTCCTTCTAGGAAGGCAGCATCACCCAGATACCAAAACCAGACAAAGACAGAACAAAAGAGAAGAAAATTACAGACTAACCTCTCTCATGAACATGATGCAAAAATTCTCAACAGAATATTGGCAAACAGAATACAAGAATATATCAAAAAGATCATTCATCCTGACCAAGTAAGCTTCAGATGCAGGGATGGTTCAATATATGCCAATTGATGCATGTAATACACTACATAAATGGACTGAAGGACAAAAATCATGTGATCATCTCAATAGATGCAGAAAAGGCATTTGACAAGATACAGCATCCCTTTATGGCAAACTGGGAATACAAGGAACATATCTCAACATAATAAAGGGTATTAATGACAAACCTACAGCCAACATAATACTAAATGAGGAAAATGAGGAACAAGAGAAGTGTGTCTGCAGTCTCTACCCTTATTTAATATAATACTGGAAGTCTTAGCTATAGAAAAAGACAAGACACTCATAAAAGGGATACAAATTGGAAAGGAAGAGATCAAAGTTTCATTATTTACAGATGATATGATTCTATACATAAAGGATCCTAAAGACTCTACTAGCAAACTGTTAGAGCTGATAAACAATTTTAGCAATGTAGCAGTATACAAAATAAATACACAGAAGTCAGTAGCTTTTCTATATACTAACAACAAACATGTGGAGCATGAAATCTGGGGATCACTCCCATTCATAACTGGCTCAAAATAAATAAATAAATAAATAAATAAATAAATAAATAAATAAATAAATAAATAAATAAAGTACCTTGGAATAAACCTAACCAAGGAAGTGAAATATCTCTACAATGACAACTGTAAAACATGCAAGCGAGAAATTGCAGAAGACACTGGGAAATGGAAAGACATCCCATGTTCTTGGATTGGAAGAATCAATGTGAAAATGTCAATCTTACCAAAAGCAATGTACACATTTAATGCAATCCCCATTAAAATTTCAATGGCATTCTTCACAGAAATAAAAAAATACTAAAATTCATTTGGAAGCACAACAAAACTCAGTTAAAACAATTTTGAGCAACAAAAATAAGGCTGGTAGTATCACTATACCTGATTTTAAGCAATATTACAAAGCCATAGTAACAAAAACAGCATGGAACTGGCACAAAGACAGACATGTTAATCAATGGAACAGAATAGAGGACCCAGATGTTAATCCAAGAAGCTATAGCCATCTGATTTTGACAAAATGCCAAAACTATTCATTGCAGAATGAAGAGAAAAGAAGAGACAGCCTCTTCAACAAGTGGTGCTGAGAAAACTGGATATCTATCTATATGTAGAAGGATGAAAATAGATTTGTGTCTTTCTCCATGCACAAGAATCAAGTCCAAATGGATCAGGGATCTTAATATCAGACCTGAAACTCTGAAACTGCTAGAGGAAAAGGTAGGGAAACCATTCAACATACTGGCATAGGCAGTGACTTTCTGAATATAACTCCAGTTGCTTGGAAAATAAAACCACTAATCAACCAGTGGGATCTCATGAAGTTGCAAAGCTTTCATATAGCAAAGGACACTGTGAATAAAGAGACAACCTACAAAATGGGAGAAAATCTTTGTCAGTTATACATCTGACAGAGGATTAATATCTATAATATACAATGAACTCAAAAAACTAAACAATAAGAAATCAAACGACCTAATTAAAAAATGGGCTATGGAACTAAACAGAGAGTTCTCAAAAGAAGAAATATGGATGGCATATATACATCAAATATGTGTCCTACATCATTAGCCATCAGGTAAATGCAAATTAAAACTACTTTGAGATTCCATATCACTCCTGTCAGTATGGATATCACCAAGAAAATAAATGACAATAAATGTTGGTGAGGATGCGGAAAAGGGGAACCAATCTACCCTGTTGGTGGGAATGTAGTCTGGTTCAGCCATTGTGGAAATCAGTGTGGAGGTTCCTGAGACAGCTAAAAGGAGATTTGCCATATGATCCACCTATAGCACTCTGAGGCCTATATCGTAAGGACTCTTCTCACTACCTTAGAGATAACTTGCACAACCATGTTTATTGCTGCTCTATACACAATAACTAGGAAATAGAACCAGCCTAGATGTCCCTCAACAGGTGAATGGATAATAAAGATGTGGTACATTTACACAATGGAGTTCTATTCAGCAATAAAGAAAAGTGAAATCATGAAATTTTCAGGGAATTGGATGGATCTGGAAAGGATTATATTAAGTGAGGTAACACAGGCCCAGAAAACCAAAGGTCACATATTTTCTCTCATATGTGGATCCTAGTTACAAATGTTCAGACTTGTGTGTGAGGGAATGAAAATTGGTAGCAGAAGCTAGTAAGCTAGAAAAGGGGTATAAGAGAGGGAGACAGGTGGACTTAAGGGGATGGTACTGTATTTATGTAAGTATATGGTCATATTACTGTGGATGGGATGGCCTAAATGAGGTCAGAGCAGCCATATGGGTGACAGAAGCCATCAGTGGTGAAAGCAGCGGACACTGCAGGCCTCAAGTTTGACCAGCCAGGCCAAATGAGCCAAGGGGTGCAATAGTGGCATGTCTTATGGTGAAACCAACTGCTCTCTAATTGGACAGGAGACCTGCTTTATGGGAGTGATTACATGCCTAATACTGAAAACCTTACCAAAAGCCTATGGTGGGGGAGGTCATGAGCATTAGGAATGTCACGCCTGCTCTTGTCTTGGTAAATGCATATATTGTGCTGATCAAACTTTCCTATAAGCACTTTACTTAATGTTCATACCCATATATTAATGCTACTGTACTTTTGGTTAGAGAAGCTTCTCTTTTCAGATGGTGGTGACCACTGGGATGACCGAAAGGCACCATAGTGCTGAGAAGACATGACAGAGGCATGTTCAGCATTGAAACATCCCTATCACACCTTCCAAGACTCAGGATCCATTGCAGAAGAAGAGGCTGAAAGAATGTGAGAGCCAGAGGAACAATAGGACTGCTTACAATGCAATCAACCAGACAGAAATTGGCCTTGATATCCATGACCTCCCAGTGCCTACCACTATCTTCACAAGACCATCATAATAGGAGGAAAAGATGATGACAACAAAATAAAAGACTAATGGAGAGAGGCAGGGGATATGATGGAGAATAGATTTGTGTAGAGGAAAGTGGGGGGAGGGGCAGGAATTATCATGGTTTATTGTCTGTAAGTATGGAAGCTGTCATTAAAAAGGAAAAAAAAAATTTAAAAATCTATGGTTAAATTACATCTAAATGCTAAGTTTATATATATGCTTTCTGATTTTAGATAAAGCCTTCATCTATTAGAATAAAAACTTATTTTAATAAATAGATGTTTAAAATTGTGAATAAAATTTGAACTATTATTAAATTTATTATGCTTATTTTTTATTTAATCTTCAAGAATACTGGTCAAAAAAACAAATAATGGTGATAGCTTGTCAAAACTTATCAAAATGTTTGTCTTCCTTAAGACACTACCGTTTAGTTTTTTTAAGTCTATCTGAATGCCCTATAACCATTAAGTATATATATATATATATATATATATATATATATATATATATATATACATAATATATTTTATACATATATGTCATCTTCAATAAGAGAGTTCTAAAGCTATTTCGAATTTATAACTAAAATTTCAGAATGACAACTTTTCAACATGACCTACTGGGGGATGAAGATGACATGAAAGGCTTCTGCCTGCAGAGCCAGGCCTCTATGGAGTACTTCTCACCAACTCCTGCTGCAGAATTTAAGGGACGGACTTTGAGATTCTATTTCCTTCTTCAAACATTGGAGTGCACATTGAAATGGACTTCAGAAATGCTGGGTGACTCTGATCTCCAATTGCATCAACAATTAAGTACTCAAGCTAACTAAACTTCTATCTTATTTTTATATTTTAGATATCCTTTTATATTTAAACTTTTACAAAAATTGTCTAAGATATTTAAATTTTTCTTTGGTATATTTTAAGAGATGAAGATAATGCTAATGTTGGTTTTAGTATAGCTACAAATGGGATAATATTATGTTCTTTAATTAGTTATGTTTTTGTTATGACTATTTGCTTATCCAGACTGCTGCTACCTTACCTGAACCAAGATTTTATATTTAAAGGGATTCAAGTTTCTCTAATCATTCAGTATAATTTGGATACAAAACAAGCTCCTATTTTTAATTTTAAAAAACTTTTATTTTAACCATCTAAAAGAGCCCCATTCTGGGGTACCACTGCTTTTAAATGCAAATTCTTAGAACAAAAATAAATAGGCATTTTCCTCTCTCTCTCTCTCTCTCTCTCTCTCTCTCTCTCTATATATATATATATATATATATATATATATATATATATATATATATATTTGTTTTGGTCTAGCCAATTAGATTACTGTGTTTACCAATGTTAGAGAAAAATAATTAAAGGATGTCAGAGGAGCTATGATGTATTCAAATTCTAACAACTTTAATATAATTTTAATTTCACTTACTATTAGAGATATCCAAAGATTTGTGTTAACTCTTTGTATCCAAATCATACAAAAGGCATCAATCTCTATACATAACAATATTAATAGTGTTTAACTTGAGAGCTGGTGTGGTAGTTGGAATTTATGTCCTCCAATATATTCAGTGTTTTACTAGTTATAGTTTGCATCTTCAATCACCTTGCTAGAGGCAAGGTCACTGGGGGCCAGTCTTAAGGTGTGGTGATGGTTTGAGATTCCAGTGTAAAGATATGCAAATGTGCCTAGCAGGAGTTCCTGAAGTGTGCTGTGTGACCTTTTGGCTGTAGTTTTTGCTCTGTGTGCCATGGTGGCTGGTTGGCTTTTCTCTCTCTTGCCTGGTCCTGTGGAGAGCAGGCCGCTTCTTCTGCCATTATGGAACTTCCCCTGGATCTGTAAGCTTCAATAAATAATATCCCTTCCTCCATAACTGTGCCTGGTCTGGAAGTTCATCTCAGCGAACCTGAAGCTGTCTGCTACAGCTGGTATTTCTTAAGTCAATATTTAAGGTGTCCTATAATACAGTTCATTAAGATTAATAGTGACTCCTATTAGAGTCCCATTTTCCTTTTCTGACTCTAAAACAATAAATAACATTTAGTTATGTCGACAAATGCTAGAAATTCTAATTTATAACATATCTTACTTTTCACCTTTATTCTAGTCACTAAAATATTTCATCAAGAAAAAGAGAGAGAGAGAGAGAGAGAATTGTTGTAAAGTATTATATTGTTATCTGATTTCTTCTATGACTGTTTACTTCCACATGGGGACTTGATACAATATTATGATAAAAGTACAGATAAAAGTACAAAACTAATATCTCCTAGAATTACAGCTAGCCACTTCATAAAAGTTCATAAATATAAAAATAAGCTGGCCAATGAAAAATTAGAATTAAAAGATAAATTAGTTTAAGTAGTATAAACTTCAAATAAAATAAAGTATTTCATAAAATATAAATAACTGTAAACACAGGGAAACATATGGTCAATCTAATTTTAAATATATAATGTCTAGTTGGTTAAAAATGTCTACTTCCCTGATCTGCTGCCTTAAGATTGTTAGGCCTGACTTATTCATGATCATATTTAACTTTAAATATAACATTCCCATTATATGTCATATGTACATGTTATATCAGACACAGAGGACAGAAAGAAATTACACTTGGATCATGATGGCTAATAAATTTGACAGAATCCAAGTGTTTCTTCTTTAATGGCTTTAGCAGCAACTCCTCTCTCCTGAAGATGGGTTTCATGCCTACTACTCAGCCTCATCTGTACTAGACCCTAGGAATGAGCCTTCCTAGCTACGTGGGACATGTTAAATAGACATTTGGCTTCTGCATGCACAAAATGTGATGGTTGACCAACAGGGGGAACTGTGTACTAAAGTTCCCAGAAAACAGCTCTATCTGCTGCACCAAAAAAAAAAAAAAAATGGACTGATAAAGCTCTTTCTGATCACAGAGGATGGAATTAGACCAAAGCCTAACTCTTCTGCCTTTTAGCCCCTCAAGCCATTTGTTTCCCACCTCTGTGTCTTAACTAACATCCTGGTGACTATCGGGATCAGGTGCTAAATTTGAATATATGTCCCCTATATTCAATGTTTTAAATAGTTTGATCTTCAATCACCTTGGTAGAGGCAACAGGGGAACTGTCTTAAGGTGTGTGATGGTTTGAGATTCCATTGTAAAGATATGCAAATGTGCCTAGCAGGAGTTCCTGAAGTGTGCTGTGTGACCTTTTGGCTGTAGTTTTGCTCTGTGTGCTGTGGTGGCTGGTTGGCTTTTGCTCTCTGTTTGGCCCTTAGTCCGTTTTCCTGCCTTTATGGAACTTCCCTGGATCTGTAGCCAATTAATGCCCTTCCTCCATAACTGTGCCTGGTCTGGAACATCCTCAGTGAACCTGATCTGTTGATCAAGGTGTAATCCTTTTTGGAATGCAAGAACAGACCTCAGCTTCCACCAATAGCATCTGAGGCCTATGATGGAGATTTTCTCCTCTTTACTATGGTCAGGCCTGTATTTGAAAAGTGCTTTGATTTATGACTTTCTTTTGTTCAGGTGCTATAAAACCTTCATGAAATTGTTAACACATTGGAACATGGAATTTGGGGCAATCTAAATCTGTGTTCCCAGGCCATGGTCACTCATCTTTGGTTCTAGAATAAAGTATATTTCATCTCCTTTGTGGTGAGAGCTGTGTCTTTTACACTGACATGTTTTATACAAAGTATGCTAATTTCCAAGAAATGTTAGCTTTTTTGGTAGAGATCTATATAGAGTTTAAACCAATAGGCATTTTGTAAAATAGAAAAGAAAATCAAAATAAGACAAATAAAGTGACTTAAGGATTTATAAGCTAATACAAAGGAAACAAGAGTTTTGATTGCCATACCTAATAAGGAAATATGTATGTTTGTGGTGTGTGTGTGTGTGTGTGTGTGTGTGTGTGTGTGTGTGCACGTGTGCAAGTGTATGCACAGCCATGTGAAATCACAGGCCAATTTTGGTGTCTTTTGTAATAACTCTCTACCTTATTGTTGAGACAGGGTCTCTCACTTTGGTTGTGTTAGATTATCTAGCCATCAAGCCCTAGGGATCCTTCATCTTTTCAGCATTGAGATTGTTGGATCAGCGTTGAGGCTGAACCAACTAGAGCCACATGGCAATAAAGAGAGAGAATATATGACCTCAACACAGTCTGGTCTTTATTGGAGAGCAAGTGAACAGCAGCCAGCCCCATTCCGAGGGTTTGATACTGCTGTCCTCAGAGCAGCTGAGCTGGAAGGGAAGAGCAGGGCAGAGAATAGGGGAAGGGAGAGGGGAAAGTGATGTAACTGGGCCATTTCCTTTGCTGACTTGTTTTCCCAGGTAGGACTCTTAGGTTTTGACTAGTTCTTTGATGATAGCAGTTTGCATGTCTCCTGTGCCATAGGTGACCCTATCAGGTTGTGGTGTAGGAAGTTATTTGCAAGCCAAAAGAATTTCCTCTCTGTGAAAACCTGTTTCAGGGCCAGCAAGTCCCAGTAAATTCTGTGCCTCTAATGATTGCTGGGACCCAAGACTTACTAATTCTTGCAGACATTACAGGAGTGCACCACCCACCTGTTTTTTTTTTTTATGTGGGTGCTGGGGATCTGAGTGCAATGTCCTCATGCTTGCACAGCAAGCACCTTACTACCTAAACCATCCCTCCACTGATTAGTAAATTTAATACATTAAATTATATGAATGGAGCAAATAAATCAGCTACATAATAAGTACATTACAGTACATGGACAGCCACTAAGAATTTCAAAGATGAAAGTATATAAACACAAGAAGCACCAAAATAAAGCTTAAGCTTTGAATCTTTCAAAATATTTTTATTTTACTTTATTTTATTTTGCTTTTGGTTTTTCGATGTATGGTCTCGCTTTAGCCCAGGTTGACCTGGAATTCACTCCATAGTCTCAGGGTGGCCTCAAACTCACAGTGATCCTCCTACCTCTGCCTACTGAGTGTTGGGATTAAAGGCATGAGTCAACACACCTGGCTTTTTTCTTTCTTTTTGTTTTTACTTTATTTTTTTCCCTTTTTGTCAAAATGTTTTAAAATTATTTTTATTTTTGTTTTGTGTGTGTGTGTGTGCGCATGCGCAGAGGTACCATGCTTGTGGGTTTCTCCCTTTTTTTTTTTTTTTTTTTTTATGGAACGCTTCATGAATTTGCATGTCATCCTTGCGCGGGGGCCATGCTAATCTTCTCTGTATCGTTCCAATTTCTTTTTTAGTATATATGCTGCTGAAGCGAGCACTCTCCCTTGTTTTTTAACTACTGAGTTCACCAGCTTAGCTGAACCAGAAGGAAACTCATTCTCTTGTCTTGCTGTAGGCATGCTGGGATGATAAATGTCCACTGCAGTGGTTGGCTTTATGTGCATGCTGAGGATCTAAACTCAGATGCTTCTGCCTGCACAATAAGCTCTTTATTCACTGGTCATCTCTTACCAATTCTATATAAAATTCTACATCCTTAATCACCAGTGTTGTTTTACTTTTTTCCTCCTTCTCTTTCTTCTTCCCTGTTTAACAGATGCATTAGATCTGGAAGAATTTGTTTAGAAAAATGAGAAAAACATTTTGAAATTCCTATTGAATTAAAATATGGGACAATGGGGCTCGTGAGATGGCTCAGTCTGAGTTCAACTACCTAGTACTCACACATAGCACCAAGCTAATGCACAGAAATATTACTTTAGGAAACCTTAAAATTGTCACCAATGCCATTGATACATGCGGAGTTATCACAAATGGTTAGACAATATTTTTTGGGTAGGAAAAAAGAAGAGGTTATTTCAGAAGCTTCATCTATGATGAGAAAAACAGAGTAAGAGGAAGGACTCTACTCTTCCAACTTTAATAAGTTCCTTGTCTTTTATTCTTTTGGGATTAAAACCAATATATTTGAAAAGCCTCAAGACCAGTGAGATGGGACATGGGGCATTTGGGGTTGAGATGGGAAGTGAGGACAAGAAGGATGTATCATCAGCTTGAAACTTCAAATATCAATTATTAGCTCCCACGTCATTCTTATATTTCAACTTTCTCTTCTATCTTGCCCTTTCTAGGGGAAGCCAGGTGTTGTTCTCAATATACCTTTATGCCCTTATGAACATTAACATAGTGTGTGTGTGTGTGTGTGTGTGTGTGTGTGTGTGTGAATTGTTTGCTTATCTTTTTCTTCCATTGGGCTAGGAACCTATGAGGGAAAATACACAGTCTTTATAGTTCCAATGATATTTCAAGTCCTAGTATTTATGCTTGGCACATATTAATATCTGTGGTACTTGAAAAGGTAAATATAGCAGTTATGCCTATTTTAAATGACACTACTGTCTTGCAAACTCTTACCATTTATCAAGTGAGCACAGTGTTACCTGGCTTAATCCTTGCAAATAACCATGGGTAGAAAGGACTGTTTTTTTTAAAAATCAACTTTTAAAAATTTTATTTGTGTGTGTGTGAGAGAGAGAGAGAGAGAAGGAGGAGGAGGAGGAGGGAGGAGAGAGAAAGAGAGAGAACATGGGTGAGCCAGGGCCTTCAGCCACTGCAAACTAACTACACATGCATCACCTTGTGCATCTGGCTTATCTGGTTCCTGGGAAATTGAAGCTGGGTCCTTTGGCTTTGCAGACAAGCTCCTTAACCACTAAGCCATCTCTCCGGCTTAAGGACTGTTTTACAAGTTGGAAACCGAAGGATAAATGAGGTGAAGGTAATTATTTAATATCCATGACTTGTATTTAAAACCCAAGTTTGGCCCTCAACACAGTATCATTAGCCCTTGCATTATAGTTATTTCTCTTTCTCTAGCAAATGGATACTTATTTTTAAAAATGTTATAATTCAGAGTTAAAAATCATTATCAAAATATTAGACTCTATGCTCAACTTAGGAAAATGAATTTAGCAGTGAAAACTAACAATTTAATTTGTAATTTTGAATTATAGCTTAGAAATATGAAATGAAAATTTGTATTATTTTCTGTTCCCATTTTAACCTTTTGCAACCTGTTGGCTTGGTATATGATGAATAGACTTCTTTATTTCCTCTACATCTAATCAAAAGTACAAATGCTCAGGCTGGACAAACTTTATGCAGAATTCAGAGCATATTAGAACTGCTGCTTCTCCCTCTCACCCATCCTGGGAAAGGGTTTGACTAATACCTGATGTAGCAGTTATTAGGGACAATTTAATATTTAGTAAATATAAATCCACTGGATATCTTTTTAAACATACAATTTGGTGAAGAAATCATCTGAGATATAGAAGTAATATGGGAACTAATGAGCTAATATTTGAGATTTCCTGCAGTGCAAAGATCTCATAAACTAGTGATACAACCACGGAAAGACTTCCTAATGATTTTGAAGTTTCTTCCAGATAACATTAAACCCAGAAAAGTATGTTCTGAACCCACAGATTTAAGTAATAGTTCTGGAAGAGAAGTGCTCTGTAATTAAATCTCTCATGAGTCAGGCTGGAGAGATGGCTTAGCGGTTAAGAACGCTGGTTCCAGTCTCCAGTGGTTCCAATCTCCAGGTCCCACGTTTAGCCAGATGCAAAGTGACGCAAGGGCACAATGCTGCACTTGACCACAAAGGGGCGCACACATCTGGATTTTGTTTGCAGAGGCTGACAGGCTGCTGGTGAGCCAATCTCTGTCTTCCTCTCCCTCTCTCTCTCTCTCTCTCTCTGTGTCTCTCTCCAAAAAAAAAAAAAAAAAAAAAATGTCATGAGTTAATGCTGGATAGAGAAGCTGACCAGCCTAGCCTAGGTGACATGACTGAGGTGTTCATTCCTGGTTATGCCAATAAGCTATACCCACTGAGGACAGAAGGCTCATTGGATCAGACCAAATCTATAGCTGACACCTGTACCTCATTCTTTAACTAAAAATAAACATTCATTTCAATGAAATGTCAAAGAAAGTACATCTTAAATATTCTAAAAATATTTTGTAGCTGGGTATGGTGGCTCATGCCTTTAATCTCAGCACTTAGGATGTGGATGCAAGAATATTGTGAATTTCTGACCAATCTTGACTAAATAGTAAAACTCTGTCTCAAAAAATCCAAGAGCTAGGGATGTACCTCTGCAGCGGAATGCTTTCCTAGCATGCTCTAAGTCTTGGGTTTGATCCCAAATTGACAGGCGTAACAAGCCAGAAGAATATTTTATGTGTTATTAAAAGCAAAATCTTTGGAGCAGACCATTGGAACTCTAGTTCAGGATGTGTGACTTTTACAAGTACTTCTTTGTGAAAGTACATTTATAGTAAAGTGCTTCCACATGACGACCTGAGTTTCCGTCCCAGCATCTATGTAATCTAAGGGCTGGGGAAGCAGAGACAGGAGGATTGTTGGGGCTTGCTGGTCTGATACTGTAGCTAAATTTTTATGCTCCAGGTTCAGTGACAAGCCTTCGTTTAAAAAGAAGTTGGGACTTGAGAGATGGATCAGTGGGTAAGAGCCCTGAGTAAACATGAGGGCCCAAGGGGCCTGAGAATGCCTGAGCTTGATTTCTTAGCTCCCACATAAACACAAGTCTGTAATCACAGTCTTGTAGGCTCTAGAGACCAGAGAATAGCTGGTGTTCATGAAAACCAGCTCTGGACTGGAAAGTCTGTCTCAAGGAACTATATGGAATACTGATGGAGTGGGGCCGGACATTCTCTTCTGCGGCCTCTGCATACATAGGCCACGCACAACATGCACATACTCACTCCACACATTACATACTCCACAAATAAGGTGATGATTGAGGTAGACACCTGACTTTGATCTCTGGCATCTACATGTATATAAACAAATATGCAAAAAAGATAAAAGGAGACAGTACATGAAAAAATATACAAAGATTTGACTATGTCAAATCCTAAACAAATGATATTCTCTATTTTCATGGGCTGAATTACAAGACTCATTGTTTTAGAGCTGGCTCATTGCCAAAACAAGTGTACTTATATGGCTTTAGTAATGGTGTTTCTGTTCCAAAAATATATAATTTTAATTCAAATAAAACTATTTAAAATGAAATAGAGTAGTAATTTTGTAGACATAATCATAGGCTTTTAAGCATCTTAAATTTTCAAGCAGCTTTTTCTCATAAAATTCTTAAGCATCATGGAAAAATTGTCCTTGTTTAATGAAATAGGAAACTGAGTTATGTAGAATTAGTAGTAGTCTATTGTAAAATCAAGGCTACTATACTCTTAGTGTATTATGTATACAAATCAACCAAAATTAAACACGTACTGAGCACCTGCTATGTACTCAGCATTATGTTAAGTGTTTCAAAGGATAAGTTTCAATAAAACATGATCAATAATCAAAGAGCCTTACTTTCAAATTGGAGTGATGTGATTTTACATTATATTTTGCATAGTTTTAGCAGTTTTACAGCTTTTAAAAATACTCTTAAAATTTGTCCAGATGATCATTCTTTACCAGCTTACAGTGGAGATCTGTATTTCTGGCAGGTTATTATTCTTAGTATTTCAATAAGTCAAGAAACTTTCTGCGGGTTTAACATAGTTCTGCAAGTTATTTGAATGTACTTTGTGGATTCAGGGTTCTTTGGACTTAAAGAGGTGAGGAAATGTGATCCCTGGTAGGTATTTTCTTACTGTAGAGAGCAAGAAGGGAAAGGTATGGGGGACAGTTCCCAGGTGTAGTCCAGAGTGGGGCAGTGATGTGTGAAGGCATCCTAGATGGAGGCTGCAAGACAAACTGGACTTGTGTGCTGCTGTCTCTTCTCCCCAGCCTGTGAATGACCCTTGACTTTCCTCCTTCACTAGGCTCATCTCCTGTGATTTTGTACCTGAGCAATGCCAAACTACTAATTATTGTCTTCGTTTATGCCCTAGGCTTTTGCATATTTACTCTTCTGATTGGAATGTCCACCGGAAATAGTTTTCATAAGCCTTTGAAGGAGCATACCATATTAAAAACATAATAAAAGTAATGTGGAAATCATATAGAAATAAAAAAATTTCTTTGTCCTTCTACCCTCCTCTTCTTCCACTTCCTCCTGTATTTCTGTTCCCTTTTTTTCTTCCTTTTACATTCTCACCTCTCATCCATCCCTCTCTCCCCTCTCACAGAGTAATGCTAAGTAGCCCAGACCAGCCTTGAGGTTGACATGTAGAGCAGGCTGCCGCAAACTTGAATTCCTCCTGTCTCAGTCTCCTAAGTGCTGGTATTATAGGTGTGCTCCACCATGCCGGGATTAATTTTTCTTAATTATTCTTAAATATACAAACTTTAAACAGCCTATGTATTTTATTAATTTCTTTATTTTCTCTTACCATATTTAGTATAATTTAACTACCATAATTCTGTAAGAAAAAATTATAATCTCTCTTTTGCCCTATTTTTAAATCCTAGTATGACAAAGGTAAAAAGATAGAAGAACTCTTTGTAAAGTTAGTATCTTAAAAGTACAGCATTTTTGTATTTTGGAAACATTTTTGTTACACTCATATGAAGTTAACAGTCTCTTACTATTATCTACCAGATTTTTTAAAAAGAGAGGATTAATGTGAAACCCACAGGGAGTGTGGGCCAAAAATACTCTTAACAGTGTTTGCAATCTGTGTATCTTCTTATTCCTTTGAGGAAAAGTGAAGCATGTTTTTGACATTTACTAGATGTTTTCATGTATCTCTAGGTCATTTTGAAATTGAAGTTTCTTCTACTTATTATTAATCTTTCCATGCCACTTCTGTCTTTTAAATTTGTGCACATTATATAGTAGAAATCTATGATTCTAAGGTGTTTTGCTTCATACCATGTTTTAAGAAGTAATGCTCACAATTCTTTTGGTGATTTCCTGTTCTTTGTTTGGGTCTTTTTCTTTTCAAATTCAAATGTTTTATATGCTCAGGTAAAGGACATGTATAATGACAAAATTAGTTATTTCTAAGCTAGAAACTTTTGAAACTCAGGAAATTGCTCTGTTTAACTGCTCTCAACTAAGAAAATGTATAAAAAAGATGAAAATAATGTGTGCTGTTTTTTCCAAGTGCTTTTCCATTTTGCAGTGAGGTGGAGTTTGATAGTGATTCTGTGTAGTGTTTAAGTGTTGCTTATTTTTATTTACATGTAAAGAAAGCAGATTTAAATGTGTGTGTGGCCAAAACAGTGTCATTTAAAAGGAAAAGAAAGTTTATGTAGAATGAATGTTAATGGTGCTTATTTTTAAAATGTCATTCAAGTTTATAGTATTACTTGTTGCCTCTTTACAGAATTGAATAGAGAAACAAGGCTAGAACACATCTGCATCCCGAAGAGCCTTTTATATCTTCACATTATATGATGACAAAGTTTATTATGGTTTCTAAAGTTGTGAAATTGACTTTAATGGTCCAAATGATGAACCTGTTATTAATAAAGGATAGAATTAATCATGAGACTTCTTATTAAGATGCAACATTGCAGCTGTCAGTTGGAGAATATATTATAAAGTTTTCAGACAGTATATCAGAAACAATGTTTTATGTGTACTAAAAAATGTAATTTTGCTGTTAAATCTGTACTTTTTATTTAAAATGTTTATAACTTTGCTTTTAGAATTTTTTTTAAATATTTTATTTTTATTTATTTATTCATTTGAGAGAGATACAGAAATAGGCAGGTAGAGAGAGAGAGAATGGGCGCGCCAGGGCCTCTAGCCATTGCAAATAAACTCCAGATGCATGCGCCCCCTTATGCATCTGGCTTACGTGGGTCCTGGAGAATCAAGCCTCGAACTGGGATCCTTACGCTTCACAGGCAAGCGTTTAACCACTAAGCCATCTCTCCAGCCCATGCTTTTAGAATTTTTATAAACCATTTGAAAATTACATACTTAATTTAATAAAATATTTCAGTTACCAAAAAAAAAAAAAAAAACCCTTACCACTAAACCCAGGTAAGTATATGAAACGATTTATTGCAGAAGTCAAAGGGCAAACAGAAAAACCAAAAAAGAATAGATAGTCAAACACATATAATTCTTATAAGAAAATTTACTGGAAAAGTATCAGGCATGCTTCTGATAACTTTGAAAACTTACTAAATACTTTATGTCAGGCATTGTTCTATGCATAACACATTTATTATTTTATTTAATAGTCCAATATGCAATGAACAACTTTCTCCCTACTTTTTTTTGGGGGGGGAGAGAAACAAAGAGAGACAGAGAGAGAGGGAGAGGAAGACAGATAGAGATGGGCGCACCACCAGCCTGTCAGTCTCTGCGAACGAAATTCAGATGTGTGCGCCCCTTGTTGTCAAGGGCGGCATTGTGCCCTTGCGTCACTTTGCATCTGGCTAAACGTGGGACCTGGAGATTGGAACCGCTGGAGATTGGAACCAGGGTTTTTAGGCTTAGGAGGCAGGCACCTTAACCGCTAAGCCATCTCTCCAGCCCAACTTTCTCCCTGCTTTTGAGAAGAGGATACTGAAGACTAGATAATCAGGTAAGTTTATATAGGAAGTAGCTAAAATGAAATTACTTTACCCAATATCAGGCTCAAGCATAACATTTTTAAAAACCAAGAATACTTTAAGTATGCCTATCTAAAATATTGCTGAAGGGATAAACAACAAATAAAAGACACTTATAAACATAACCCAAAGAGTTTATATAATATCTGAGTTATTATAACTATCCATACTAAATGAAAGTCATGACTAAAATTCAGGAAAAAACATGAAACTTTTCAAATGGAAGAGAGCTATTATTAGAAGGTGACAAGGAACAATAGGTTTTGAATTTTGCTGTACAGAAATAATACAGGAACTAATGAGCTACTAGTTGAGTGTTCTAACTGTTCAAAGACCTCATAAACTAGTGAAGTGACCATGCAAGCATTCCTGATGATTTCATGCCAATATCATGCTCTTTAGGTTATTATATGCTGCTCCCACAACACACGACCCACAATCCCCATGGGGTTGACCTGCATCCCCAACGAGGAAGGCCTTTTGGAAAAGGGGCAGGGAGGAGGGAAAGGATGTGTTGTTTACATACTAAGTATGTCCATATCTAATAACAATAATTTTAAAAAGCTGAAATTCAGGTAAATCAGATACCCAACTGTGCAGATCTATTTTTATCTCCCTTGATTTTTAGAGTCTTACCTCTTTGCTTTCTTCTAGATCCGATTCACTGCTAAAATCCTCTGTGTTTAAATTTTCAAAGTCTGACTCTCCCACTGCAATTGGCACAGTCACGGTCAGACTGGGGTTGTTTATGAATGACATGTAATCACTTTCATCAATGATGTACTTTTCAACACTGCTGCCAGTACCAATGCCACTTGTGGTTCCGTTCACATCTCTGAGATAGTCCAGATCTTTCCCAAGTTCTGCTGTGTGGTTGGACATACAATTTTCTTTTCTGTTATTCAGATCATCGAGTGGCTTAATTTCATCTAAAATCTTTTGCTTCCTAACGAATGACTGCTGAATGAACTCGTATATTCTTCTTTTTACATAAGCTATTCCCTTGTGCATCCTCTCCACAGCAATCTGAAGATTGTTCATTTCGTTGTCATCATCCGTGGCTGCAAGGTTGTCTGCACTAAAGGAGCTCAGGAGCAAGGCCAGAAAGAGGTTCAGGACCTGAAAACAATGATCACACTCACCAGTTTATCCCAAGTTAAAGAAGGGCATATCATTTAACATGGTAAGTGTGCAGGAAGCTGCACCTTCTGGAACTGTATGTGAAGAAACACTGCAGCATAGCTGCACCATAGTTATTAGAAAATGATAGAAGTGTAGATAAGATAGAAGTGTAGCTCAGTGTTTAGAACCCAGGCCAGGGCTGGAGAGATAGCTCAGCAGTTATAGATGCTTACATGCAAAGCCTGATTGCCTGGGTTTAGTTCTCCGGTACCTATATAAAGCCAGATACACAAAGTGGTACAAACTGGAATTGTTTGCAGTGCCAGGAAGCCCTGGTGTGCCCATATTTTTCTCTCTCTCTCTTTCTCTCTCAAATCCACAAAAATATTAAGAAAAGAATACAGGCTGTACATGTATGAGGCCCATGAGCTCAATACTTAGCACTGAAAAATACTGAATGCTCTAAATTTGTGATCTGGTTCTATAGCTATTTATCCTAAAGCAAAAGTATTCATTCTACTGTGCTTAAGTATTTACATTCATAAAATAAAGAAACTGATTGAACTGACCTAGGTATCATTCAATATAACATTGAATGAACAAAAAAAAATAGGTTTACTTGTATACTGTATAACAACTCTGAACTTAAAATCATTGATATTTGTAATTATACATTGAAATGCATTTTGTAGTTTCTTAGTAGCTATATTAAGTTGAGTGTTAATTGATAAAGCACCATTATGTTTAAGTTTTTAAACTTAACATTAAGTTTAAGAATAAAGGCTTATGGTTTAAAATACACACTGATGCTTGTCTTTGCCTATTGCATTTCTCATACTCCACTGTTAACTAGAACAGTTTATAAGTAATTACTAGTATTGGCCAACCAGTATATTTACCTTTTACAAAATGTATTTTTTAAATTTTTAAATTATTTTTTAAATTTATTTTTGGAGAGAAACACAGAGAGAGAGAGAGAGACAGAGAGTGAGAGGGAGACAGATAGAGATGGGCGCGCCAGCAGTCTCTCAGCTGCTGTGAACGAAATCCAGATGTGTGTGCCTCCTTGTGGTCAAGTGCGGCATTGTGCCCTTGCGTCACTTTGCATCCGGCTAAACATGGGACCTGGAGATTGGAACCGCTGGAGATTGGAACCAGCGTTCTTAGGCTTAGGAGGCAGGCGCCTTAACCACTAAGCCATCTCTCCAGCCCTTACAAAATATTTTTGTATTATTAACAGTGACATTCACATTTAAGAGAGAGGATTACTCCATTAGAAAAATCTCAAATCACGAGTGGTAACATTAGCCATCCTATGTCTTGACTGTAGACACCAGAGAAGTGGCCAGCCCAGGGTGGCTAATGCCTCTTCCTTAAGACACAGAGAAACTGTCACATGTCACAAATTGGCAAGAGAATTGCAAAATCATTAGTATCACCTGCAAGCATAGGACACTGAAAATAATTATTTAAAAAGTGTTATTATTTTTTTTAACCAAATAGTTACCATCTTATTATGCTATGTGATGGTTTGGATGAGAATGTAAGTCCTCAATAGCTTCAGGGATTTTTGATTAAGGTTAAGTTTCCTACTTAAGACTCCAGCAGCCTGATGGAAGAGGTATCACTGAGGGCGGATCTTGTATTCCACCATCCTCAGGGTATAGGGAGAAATTTGGAGCTCTGGCTGTTCATGTTTGTTGGATGTTGGTGGTGTCTCTCTGCTATGCATCTATAGAAGTGAGCAGCTTCTTCCACCATGATGATACTTCCCCTGAATTCTCTTAGCAAGTAGTAAACCCTTTCCTCTTACAAGCTGCTTCTGGTTGGTGTTTGTCTCAGCAAGGAGAAAGTAATTGTTGCATGCTATTAATATATTTCTGAAGTGCATGTCTTAATGGCTACGTACCACAAGGTTTCCAATCACCATGACCATCATGAAGACAGTAAGGCACATGGCCTGGCCAGCAACCTCCATGCAGTCCCACATGGTCTCTATCCACTCCCCACACAGCACGCGGAACACGATCAGGAAGGAGTGGAAGAAGTCGTTCATGTGCCAGCGTGGGAGTTTGCAGTCACTGGCGATTTTGCAAACACAATCTTTGTAGCTCTTACCAAAGAGCTGCATGCCGACCACTGCAAAGATGAAGACGATGATGGCCAACACCAAGGTTAGATTTCCCAGAGCGCCCACGGAATTGCCAATGATCTTAATTAGCATGTTTAATGTTGGCCAAGATTTTGCCAACTTGAAAACTCGAAGCTAGAAAGTAAAAAACAAAAATCATTGTAATTTTTACTAGCATTAAATGCATTGGAATTTACTAACGAGAGATTAAAATTGAGTCTCTTAGATACAGGGATGTAGTTGGGTGGTAGAACATTTTCCTGGAATACATGAGGCCCTGGCTTCTATTGCTAGCACTGAAGTCCCCTAAAAAAAGAAGAAGAAGAAGAAGAAGAAGGAGGAGAAGGAGAAGGAGAAGGAAAGGAAAGAAAGAAAAGAAAAAGAGCATCATACAACATTTTTCATGTCTTTATTGTCACAGGCTTAATATTTGGACTACTTAGGAAGAAACTAGTATTTTATATTTTCACCATGTAGATAATCTTTTCTGAAAATAGATTTTAAATGATTTTTCCCCTTACTTTGTTTTATGAAAGTGGTTCTGAGACCTACCAGGCCTTACACTATAATATTGACTCTGATTCTAAATGATTTCAGCTGAAATGTTAATTTGTCAGATGTTTTCTAAGTAATAGCATATTGAGACCCAATATAAGTTGAAAAACATATTTACTCATTAATGTAACCCCAGGTATTGATACAGATCAATACACTTGGAATATTTTTGGAGACTATAGTTCTTTCCTTGATTTGCAAGGAAATGTATATGAATTAATGTATACATTTTAAAAACTTTAAAAAATTTTTTTGATGGTATATATATCCTAGAGCTAAAAATAAGGATTGCATGCACATCTTGTGTTTGTCTTCTACTGCTATAAAGGGCTTTTTATATTTTTAAGTTATTACTAAATATGGAGCATTTCAATTAAAGACTTCATAGGTTTGGAAATCTGAATTGCACTAGTCATTAGAAATGATAATCACAATGGTGGCTGAATAAAATATTAAACTTTTCATGACTGTCTTTGTTTGGGGATATAGTTTAAAGGTAGAGCATTTGACTATCATGTGTAGCTCCTGGATTTTATTCTATCATGAAAAATATAATAATTGATAATAGTAAAATTCACATGACTATGCTTTTCAGAGGAAAGGTTTTTTTTATTTATTTGCAAGCAGGAAGAGATAAAAGGAGGGGGGGAAGAGATACGGGGAGGGGAAGGAGAGAGAGAGAGAGAAAGAGAGAGAAAGGAGAATGGGCATGCCCAGGCCACTTGCTATTGCAAATGAACTCCAAATGCATGTGCCAATTTGAGCACCTGGCTTTATGTGAGTACTGGGGAATCAAACCTTTACGAGCTTCATAAGGCTTTATAAGCAAGAGCCTTTCATCACTGACCACCTCTTCAGCCCAAGAAATATTAAAAAAAAAAATAACTGGGGATATGTTTTCCCCACTAAGTAATAGTTTTTGATAATGCAGTTACACAAAAAACTTAAAAGGCTAATGGTTGTATAGTGAAGTCCATGACAATACAATGTAAGAATACTGATGTTGGAAAAGGTTTTATGATTATTGCTCTCTTGTTTTGATTTTACCAATCGGAATGAACGAAGAACAGATAATCCTTCCACATTGGCGAGGCCAAGTTCTACCAGGCTAAGTGTCACAATGAAACCATCAAAGATATTCCAGCCTTCTTGGAAATAATAGTAAGGATCCATGGCAATGATTTTCAGAAACATTTCTGCTGTAAAGATCCCAGTGAAAACCTAAGATCAAAACAAAATTACTCTAATTCTATCAGATAATGATCAATAAAATGACATTATATTGACTGTTAGAATAAAAGATTCATGATACTCTTTTAGTAATGATCCTATTTATAACTTATATTTGCAGAGTAATTTAGAGCTGAAATGCCTGTCATATATACATTAGTTGATATTATTCTCACACAAGCTCCAATAACTGAATAATGTAAATATCATGATTATTTCTCTACCAGTCACAAAACAATTGTCTCAAAGTATGTGAAATGACTTACCCAACATCAACTAGAAAATGGGAAAATTAAGATTTAAGGGCACATTTACACTTTTTGTTTGTTTGTTTGTTTGTTTGTTTGTTTTTGGTTTTTCAAGGTAGGGTCTCACTCTAGCTCAAGCTGACCTGGAATTCACTATGTAGTCTCAGGGTGGCCTTGAACTCATGGCAATCCTCCTACCTCTGCCTCCCGAGTGCTGGGATTAAAGGTGTGTGCCACCATGCCTGGCCTACACATTTACACTTTTGATAGTATTCTTCCAGTATAATAAATTGCCTTTTCTTATAGATTTCACATGACACAGATTTTTTTTCACAAACCTGAACTCATTTTTTCAAATCAGGTAGTTACTCAATGTTATTATCCTCCATTATAATATACACATGACTATCATTACTATTAGTTATACACATGAAAAATATATTCATGTGTGTCCCTGGTCTGGGTTCCCTGTGCCTAACTGTGTGGGTGGGCAGCATGGACCCTTCTATCTGCTGTCTTCAAGGAACCCACCTCACCACTAAAGACAGACACTTCCACTGGATGAAAGGTTGGAAAATGATAATCCAATCAAATGGAAACAAAAAGCAAGTGGGTGTTGCTATATTAATATCTGACAAAATAAACTTAAAACCAAAAGTAATCAAAAAGGACAAAAACTGCACCACAGTTTATAAAACAAAATCTACTTGACAATAAAACAGAAATAAACACCAACACCATCAGAGTTGGAGACTTCAATACTTCACTATCATCAATATACAGATCATCTAAGCAGAAAACAGGGAAATAGTAGAGCTCAAAAACATCATAGATCAACTAGACCTAACAGACATCTATAGAACTTTCTACCCCAACTCTACAAAATACAAATTCTCAGCACCCCACAGAACCTTCTCCAAAATTGACCATATATTAGGCTAGAATGTGTGCCTCCATAAAGTCAGGAAAATTGCAGTAACTTCCTGCATAATATCAGATCACAATGCTTTAAAGCTAGAAATTAACAACAAAAGACACGTCAAGAACTCCACCAGCTCCTGGAGACTAAACAACACACTATTAAACAATGAATGGGTCATGGAAGAAATCAAAAAAGAATTGAAGACCCAGACCTTAGATCAAATAACTATAGCTGCTTGATCTTTGAAAAAGGTGCCAATAATGTAGATTGGAGAAAAGACAGTATCTTCAGGAGATGATGTTGGAAAAATTGGAAGCTCATATGTAGAAAAATGAAAGTAGACCCACTCATTTTACCATACACAAAAATCAAGTCCAAATGGATTAAAGACCTGAAACTCTTCAACTACTGGAAAAAAAAATAAGTGGTACTCTCTACTATATAGGACTGGGAAAAGACTTCCTGAACAAAACCCCAGTAGCCCAGGAATTTAAACAAGCACTCAACCAATGGGATCTCATGAAGTTAAAAAGCTTTTGCACAGACAAACACACCATAAACAGAGCCAATAGATTACCCACTGAATGGGAGAAAATCTTCACCAGCTATACCACTGACAGAAACCTAATATCTAGAATCTACAAATAACTCAAAAAACTAAACAATAAAAAATCAACCAACCCACTTCAAGAGTGGGGTAGATAACTGAATAGGGAGTTCTCAGAGGTAAAGAAAAACAAAGTTATGAAATTTGCTGGAAAATGGATGGCTCTGGAAAGAATTACAAATGGATAACATACACTTATGAAAATGTTCAACATCCCTAACCACTAGGGAAATGCAAATTAAAACCACTATGAGATTCTACCTTACCCCAGTAAGGATAGCAAACACTAAAAATCAAATGAAAACAAATGTTGGTGAGTATGTGGAGAAACAGGAACCCTCATTCACTGTTGGTGTGAATATAAGCTGGTACAACCACAATGGAAATCCATATGCAGACTCCTGAAAAAATTGAATACAGAGTTACCAACAGACCCTGTTATTCCTTTACTGGGCATTTACCCTGAAAACTCTATCTTACTTCAGAGATATTTGCTCAACCATGTTTATAGCTGCTCAATTTATAATAGCTGAAAACTGGAATCAACCCAGGTGCTCACCATTGCACAAATGGGTAACCAACATGTGGTATATCTACCCAATGGAATTCTACTCAGCAGTAAGAAAAAATGACACAGTGAAATTTATAGAAAAATGGTTGAACTTAGAACATCTCATACTAAGTGAACTCACACAATCACAAGAAAGACATGTTGCATGGTCTCACTCATCTGTGGTTCCTAACCTGGATAAGCCCGAGTTGCTGTCATACCTGAATGGCATCTTGAAGTTTGGACAACAGGGAGAGTAGGGCTAGGGGATGGGGAGAGATGGTGGGGGACACAAAACTGAACCTAAATTGAACTGGTACCATAGAATCCTATATCCTGGAAGTCAGACTAAAAGGTGGAACCCTCAAGAGGATCTTAGGGGCAGCACCTGAATCGAAGAGCCCTGGAGAGGGACAGATGAAGCCTAACATTGAATTTCTCCTGTTTCTCTTTCTTTTCTGTCTTTTTCTTTTCTCTTGGTGCTGGCCTATAATTCCCTGTACCAGAACATGGCTAACACCCACAATGAGATGTTGACTGGAGTGACCTAAAAGGTCTCCCAAAACAAACAAGACAGACTTCTGTCAGAGCACGTGATTACCCACCAGAGGTTAATGGTAAGACCCTATTGCTGAAGACACCATACACTGTCAGCATGGACCATTGAAGGATCTGGTTGGAATCCATATGAGAGCCAGAACCTAGAAAATTAGCCCATCTAGTGCTGGAAGGTGCTACATGAGTTATTAAGGGAAAGTGGCCAATATCTGTCTGAGCAACTCAAAGTCAAGGTACTCAGAAGCAAACATGATGTGATACTCACACAAATGCAATAGTGGCACACAGCCATGATACTAACTAACTGCTCTTGGATTGGCTAACAGAACTGCTCATTGGAAAGAAAACCATATCTGGAACTGTAAAAACAAGTCAGAATTATATCCAGATAAAGATTCTGGTTTCCATTGTCAAACTCCTACTAATCTTGGGCTATAAGAGGGTCTATACCCTTTAAATTCTCTCTAAATTAATAACGGTTATCCCATTTAACTAGTGCTGACTTCACTCTCCATTGGAAAAGTCTGCTTATCTTTTTCAGATGGGAGCTGGACCTGCGGAGATAAAAACGACCCAGTGCACTTCACTCTGTCTCCAGCTGAAACCACAGAGGAATTGGGGAAATGAGCAAGAGTGCTTCTTTCTTGGTGAATCTGATATCAGCACAAGGGTGCAGGAGATTGACATTGAGGACACCCTACCAAAGCAGAGATACAGAGGCTCCTAAGTGCCCGTCATTGAAGTAGACTTAAAATACACCCAAAATGGCTCAGGGAATTTTGCAGAAGGGGCAGAAAGATTGTTACAGCCAAAAGTTGGGACATTTTGCACAGAGACAATGCCTCTCCTCCATGATTTCTGCCCCCACAATGCATGACCCACAATTGCCATGGAGTTGACCTGCATGCCCAATGAGGAGAGCCTCTTCAGAAAAGGAGCAGGGATAAGGAAAATGATGATATCAATGTGTGTGGTTTACATACAAAGTATGTCCATATCTCATAGAAATAAATTTTTAAAAAATTCATGTAATACAAATGATAAAGCCTTAACACTATAACTAACACATTACAAGATATCAAACATATTTTTCATTTTTATTTGTAAAAATCATAAACCTCAAACCAAATATTATAGTAAATATATGAATTTATTTAGATGTTTCTTTCATTAAGTAAAAATTAATATTTCTAAGAAGAGTCAACTTGCAAACCTTTTAATAATTTATGTTTTGAAGGACAAAAAAGAAAGAATTAAGTGGCAACTCTCAACAAGCACGGGCCTGCTAATTCCATTATATATAAAATATACTGTGAATTTTAAAAGTTTCATAGTTTTGATATAGAGTAGACAAAACAGTTGATAGATTTTTGTTTTGTTTTGTTTTGTTTTTGGAGGTAGGGTCTCACTCTGGCTCAGGCTGACATGGAATTCACTCTGTAGTCTCAGGGTGGCCTTGAACTCACAGCAATCCTCCTACCTCTGCCTCCCAAGTGCTGGGATTAAAGGCGTGCACCATCATGCCCGGCTTTAGATCTTTTTTAGATCCTAGAAGCAGAAAAGCTGGAGATATTTTTAAATAGCTAAACTATTTCTTGCAATGATAATGAGTAACGCGACTGATTTGCATTGGCCTTCTATAGTGAGGAAATTTGTGATGCTATCATTTAAAAACACAATCTTAAATTATGAGTTATTTCTGCATTTTGAAAAATTGGAAACTATCACTGTTGACTTTGAGGTATGATTGTATGTCTATAGCTACTCCTCTATTTCTGCTTATGCATAGATATTAATGACCATTACATTTGTCAAAGAGTAAAATGCAGCCAACTAAATACAGCTATGGTGTTTAGGGTAGGATTTGTGGTTGAAAAAGTGTTATATGTGATTAATTGTAAACAGTTTCTCAAGCAGGAAATTTGAATACTGAACACATTTACCTTCCAATATGCTTACCAAGTTTCCTACTGTAAGCACATGGTTGAAATGCTCCGTCATGGGGTAGTGCTCCATGGCCATGAACAGCGTGTTTAAGACAATGCAGATGGTGATGGCCAGGTCCACAAATGGGTCCATCACGACCAGGTTGACAATATGCTTTACTTTTAACCAGTATGGAGAACAGTCCCAAATTAAGAATATGTTGGAAAATTTATACCAACAGGGTGGGCATTTCTGCCTGGATTCTTCAAGTTCTAGATTTAAAGATATAAGAATGACACTAAAAATTTATTTTAGACACACAAATATTTACATTAGATCCACTAAACATATTATTAATACTTGGCACATTTCCACTTGAAACAATGTCAAATTCTTTTGTACTTGAAAATAATACAGGGTTTACTCTAGAATCCTAAAGATATTTCATCAGACATGAGCATAGAACCAAGATAGAAAATAGTTTCTTTCTCTTCCTTATTGACATGATGTCTCAGCACACAGTAGGTGGTCTTTTAAATGAAGTATCCATTGGCTCAGGGTTTGGGGTACTGTACATCAATGGCTACATCATTGTAAGGGTTAGGGTAGGCATTGATCTAATAAAAAATCATCTTTTTAATTTGTTTTTACTTAGTGATAATGACTTACTCCTTCCTCCAAACTTTCAGAGTTTAAGTATGACACTGGAAGATGCAGTGCTACTGTGGCTCATGACTGTGCGGAAGAGAGAGCTGGTATGACTAATGGGACTAGAACCCAGAAGAGAAACACTTTCTGCATTCTCAAAGAGTTCCTACATATACTAAGAAATGAAGGCTTCAGAGTCCAGTACCATTGAATTTAAAGTTTTCAAAGCTTTTTGAATACATGAGCGCATATAATAGTTAGACCAATTGTTTTTCTTATTGGAGTTGATGCATAGAGATATTTGCTTCAAGTAAGACAATAATAGTTTTATTGGAATAATGGACAAATAAACACCATTGCCACAGACCTTCTACTGTGTTTGTCAGGATGCTGGCTATACTCATTGCTCTTTGTCTTTGGGACGGGTCTTCTAGAAAGTCCATTGAAACATGGAAAGAACTTGACCTTCTCTTTCTCATTTCAGTTTCAGTGGTTGTTCCCTGTAAAGGAAACACTAATGCATTAAATGATTAACTTGAGCCATGAGATAAGCACAAAAAGAAATGGTGACAGTGATGGTAATTAGACACATGCATCATGCATTTTCATGTGTAACTGGTGATGGCAGATATTGCTGACTTATTGTCTCATT
Source organism: Orientallactaga sibirica (assembly GCA_036365145.1). Classification (NCBI taxonomy): domain Eukaryota; kingdom Metazoa; phylum Chordata; class Mammalia; order Rodentia; family Dipodidae; genus Orientallactaga; species Orientallactaga sibirica. The sequence goes on along the minus strand of JAEOAD010000004.1, from coordinate 51,056,401 downwards.
AACCTGGAATGTTCAAACTGTTAACCATTCAGTCATACAGGGAAATTTGATTTTTTTTTCATCCTTCCATTTATTAATTTTATGGGATATGATCTGATTATGGTGCAGTTAGCAAACCTTTGCACAGATAAATTTAAGACTTTTTAAATTTATAAACTACTAGTGAAAGCCTAATGACTTGAAAAGTCATAGGTAACCAAGCCATTTCATGTTTGAGAGGATAGCCATTGAATTTTAAGGAAATGGCAACAATTACAACACTCTTAGCTGCCATCTAATTTTGTAGACATAATACACAGATGGTCATTAACAACACAAAGTGTATTTTAAAAAAACCAAAAACCACACACACGTGGCTGCATGGACAACAGTTTCCTCCGGGGTACCGAAGCAATAAGTCATCTGGTGTCACTTAGTCATGCCTCATCATGCTGATATATTTCCACATGAGCGAACAGTTTAAAAAGAGGCAGCCTTTGTTTGGAAATACCTCATTTGGATATACATTCACAAACACATAACACACATTTGTACACAGAAAATTATTTTATCTGTTGATATCAATAATTTGTTTGTGTCTTTATGTATACTAGTTTTGAAAAGACCTATATCAGCATTTTTTAGTAAGATAAATATGAGTGCTAGAAATAGTAAAGAAATAAAGAAGCTATCTATGTATGCACAGTGTTTTTGAAGATCTGAACTACAGCACAGATATGTCGAGAATCTGGTGGAAAGATTTACTATATACCCTTTAAACTTAGAGAGAAGGATTATTTATTCACAATTAAACCAGGACCTTTAAGGATGTTCGGGTACCTAGTGTGGGCACATAGCAAATCCTCCAACTATAAGCAGTAATTATTATTTCTAATTAATCCTTAGCATGTTCAATCAGTAAAGCATTCAGATTTGTGCAAGAGAGTGCTGAGGTTCTCAGGTTTAGTCAGTTAGTCTAGTAAAGGTATTACAAGATGCAGGTGCATTCGCAGCTTGACCAACCAGGATTCATTCTCCAGAGTTCCATTCTGTAGAAACACTGGCTGGTACAGCAATCATGGGCCAGCAATGCCTAAGCTATTTAAAACTTTCTTACATTGTCATCAGTAGCTGGCTTATCTATTATCACCTCTGGCAGAAGCTGTCCAACAGGCGATGTAGGAACGGAAGGTCCACCAACCAAGGAAACCACACCATTGCAATCCACCGTGCTGTGCATCTTCCCATTGGCCGGAAACACTGCCAACATCCGGGATGACCTGCTGGTTTGACTTAGGTTACTGTTGCGACGCTCTCCATGTCTTCGAGGCACAAACAGGGAGTCTCTGCGACTCTCGTTATCCTCAAAGGTGCTGTGTTCGTCATCAGCAAAGTCATTCTCGGATCCTACATCCTTTGCTCGCCCTCGGAAGCTGAAAAGGCTTGTTCTGCTATTTCGCCTTGGAGAAAACAGGGAGCCACGGATGCTCAGCAAAGACTAGAAGTTTAGAACAAACAATAAAAAGTAAAGATGTAACCAAGTAGCCCTTTGAAATCATTTTGCAATATTAAATTGAAGGAAACATTGTTCATAAGAGGATGTGGAACATTTCTTTTGATTAAGTTCCAAAATTAAAGGCATTGGGATCAAATAGAATTAATTTGTAAAGTGAAGTTTCCAGCCATCCATAATGAAACATGGAGGTCTAAAGATTACGACCCAACAAATAAACAACTTTCCCAAACCACTGTCTCTCCACTTTAAACAAACTTACTTAAGTATCACAAGTATTTGGCTAAAGATGTTGTCAGTTTCTGTTCCATCTATAGTGTTTTTAAACCTTGAAGTTAAAAACTCCGAAATTCTTTTTATTTATTTATTTATTTATTTTTTTTTTCTGAGGCAGGGTCTCACTCTAGCCCAGGCTGACCTCGAACTCACTCTATAGTCCCAGGCTGGCCTTGAACTCAGTGATCCTACTACCTCTGCTAAAACTCTGAAATTCTAAAGTGTATCATGACTAATATTTTACAGAAGCATGCTAGTTTGTAAAGACATTAAGGGAAAAATCAGCATAAAATTCATAAAACAACCACAACTACATTGCTCATTAGCTTTGTTGCTGCTGTTGCTAAAGAATCAAGGAGCAGAACATTGTCTTTTAAAAAAAAAATCTCTTTGGCTTTTTGAGGCAAGGTCTCTAGCCTAGGCAGACCTAGAGTTCCTTCTGTAACCCAGGGTGGCCTTGAATTCAGAGGATCCCTACTACCTCATAGGAGTTCTGAAATTAAAACCATGAGCCACCATGTCTAGCTTAAATGTCTTTAGTTACAATTACCAAATGACAGAATCAGAATGAAAATCCAGGTCTCCTGACTTTCAACCCAGTATTATTTCAACTGGACCAAGTAGCAGACATATACATACATATACATATACATATACATATACATATACATATACATATACATATACATACACATACATATACATATACATATACCAGAGAAGCTTTCATGTGATTGAGGAAAGGATAGTTTTTACTGAAACAAAAATGGCAGTCACTTCCGTACTGAACATTCCACATCCATTTTAATTCTCACTCTTTTCAGCATTCTGTTTCCACAGGCGCAGCAGTGCTTACCTGGTGTGGGGACGAATACCTCTTTTCATATGTCAGCCGGTTCCCTTCAATGGAGAAGCGAAAGCCTTTCCTCCTGATGCTGTCCTCGGATTCAGATTTATGGAACTCATCTTCATCCTTTTCTTCCCCACCAGATTGTTCTTTCTGTTTTCTTTTCTTTCTTCGATTTCGTCTTTCCTTGGCACTCTTGGAACTCAGCTTTGAGGCTTCAGATGAGCTGTCAGAGAGCCTGCCTGCTGCACTGGGCTCTCTGGAATGTTCTGAGGCAGTTGCGGCTGATGCCTGCTACATGGAAAAAAAATAGCTTTAGCATGGCACTAGAGAAGTTTTTAATTCTCAAGTGTTTGCATGGCATTTCTAAAAGACATTTAGCTGACTGAACTTGGTACCACACAGAAGATACTCTGCAAGCATAGGGGGATGATCTAGCTAATGAACACTTTCAGAGATGAGCTAGCTTTCTCCATGGTAACATTTGTTAGGCCTGTGCTATGCTTCATGGAGCACATATTCAAAAAGATGCACTGGGGAATGACAAGTACATAAAATAACATAACTTGGTGGACTTGATTTACTCTCAGAATTGGTATTTAATTATTGTCATTTCTCCAAAGAAACAAACTGGAGCATGGAAGAAAAGTTGAGTCATTTAAGCTCCTTTCCCAAAAACAGAAGAATGAGATAATGAGCTGAAGCCATCTCTCCACAACTGAAACTGTTCTATACCCTCCAACGATGATCAATCAAATTTCTGAATGGCTATAAAATCCCTTGCTCAGGACTTTGTGATACTCTTTCCACAAGAGGGGAGAGCACTGATAATTTTTTGCAAAGCTGAATGAGATTTTCAGTGCTCCACAACTGCCCCCCACCGTCTTCCCCACAACACTGACTCAGTGGCCATGATGGTGTGGAAGAAAACAACGTGGAGCACAACTTGTTCTGTTACTAAATTGGCATTTTTCAATCATTATCCTAATATCCTAATATATTATCCTCAGTACAGACCAGCAGCAAAAAAAATACCTTATGGAATTTTTTTATAAAGAAAAAAGTGCCGGGCGTGGTGGTGCACACCTTTAATCCCAGCACTCAGGAGGCAGAGGTAGGAGGATCACCGAGAGTTCGAGGCCACCCTAAGACTCCTGAGACTACATAGTGAATTCCAGGTCAGCCTGAGCCAGAGTGAGACCCTACCTTGAAAAACCAAAAAAAAAAAAAAAAAAAAAAAAAAAAGTGAGTTTCTATGGGACTGAGTTCACAACTCACTATACTTGCTTACATCTCACTATACAAACAAGTAACCCTTTTGATTACCTAACCTCCATGTTGGTGATATCTGTATGCCCATTAGACACTGCTGAAACAGAGAGTGTTTGCTCTCGTAATTACAAAGGCAGTTAACTAAGCACACCCCAAGGTAATGTATTTTGGGTTAAAGAAAACAAAAGACGATTTAAGTATTGTATGAACATCTTTTATATAAAAGCTAACCATTTTTTGTAAAAAGAAATGCTTCCCTTATGGTTTTATTTTAATGCTAATCTAGTATACTCATTCCATGTAAGTTTTAAAAAAAACATAAAACAATCCCCACAGGGGATATCAAGATGGCTCAGTGGATAAAGTGCTTGCTGTGTAACTCTGAACACCTGTGTTTGGTTCCCCAGAGTGTAAGAAAAGCTGAAAACTGTGGAAGGTTTTGGCATGCATGGTCTCGAACTTACAAACACGCACATGCACACAAACACACACACATATACACAACCCACATCATACACATACAACACTAAATTAACTTTAAAAAAATCCAACCAAAGAGTCCCCAAAGGTCACATTTTCATTTTTATTCTGAGAATCTTAAGGTGCTTAAGTAACATAAGAAAATTTTCCTGTGGCTGGTATTATGAACATGTCTGGATAATTACATCAACTAGAGCTGAATAGGTGATCAAAGTAAGGAAATCTCTTCTGATTTCTCATACTACCTCAGCTACTGTGAAACAATGCCACCTTTCACTTTCTTCTCAAAACAATGAAAAGGTTGGTTCCAAAAGAAGAAAGCAAAAAGATAAAATTTGTACTGTGAGCTGAGATAGGTTGGAAAAGGTAATTTACCTGAGCTGCTTCTTGTTGCTTTTTAAGCTGCTCGAGCATCTGCTGAAATTCAGCCTCTTTCTGCTCAGCCTCTTCCAGTGTGGCCTGATTCTGCTCCTCATAGGCCATGGCCACCACAGCCAGGATCAAGTTTATAAGGTAAAATGAGCCCAAAAAGATGACCAGCACAAAAAAGATCATGTATGTTTTCCCAGCAGCACGTAATGTCTGGAAGTAAAAAAAGAAATCAGAAAGATTTTCAATATCATTTCAATAATTGATGACTTTACCATTCAACCTACTTGTGTGTTGCAGAACTCTGATAAGTTAATCATTGAGTTCTTTCACTATTTTTTAAAGCCTCTATCTCTTCTTTCTTCTTTAATCTATGCATTCATATTCATAGCAAGGAATTCTTGGATTCACCAAGAATAAAAATGTTGACGAAAAATGACGGAGTCCTCCATCAAAAAGCTGAGCCTTTTATCAAAGTAAAAGAAGAGACCAAAGTTATTTCTATATCTGCTTTTTTCCCCTTCTCCCCCCACCAAGGGTTAATGTTTGGAGGAGGGCAGGGCTGAGGGGAAGTGTGCCTTCTGTTTATGAGAATCTTTACCTCAGAAGGGAAAGAAATAAGGTTTGAATCAAGGAGAACGTGGAGAGAATTATTATTCTTGGTATTTTTCTGCTTAATATGTATTTATACCAGTAGATAGAGGAACTCAAATTTTTGGGTTTCAAGTTCTGCTCTCTCTGTTATATTATGCTGTGGTTTGTGTTTTATGACTCAGTTTGTATCCTTATATACTTCTACTTAAATGCAGTAGGTATCTCTTCAGATTCTCACCAGTTGGTAAAGATTTTCCCAGAAGTCCTGAGTCATCAGCCGAAACAGGGACAAAAATGCCCAACTGAAGGTATCAAAGCTTGTATAACCATAGTTAGGGTTTCTACCAGCTTTTACACACATATATCCTTCTGGACACTGGCTGTAAATGGGGAAAAAGAAAGTATGACAAGACATTCTGCTGCCTTTTTAATTCTGGCAGAAGCCTATATTTATAAGATGATCTACCCACTGTTTTAAAGGACACTAGTATGTTATGTAATGAATACATTTCAGAACATTTCACTTAATATTGGCCTACTAGCCAGTTGATGCCATTGTTTCTAGTAACACTTCACAAGGCTATTTTCTGTCTAGAACTAGCATTTTAACAGGTGACTAATTCATTTCCCCTCATTGTGGATTCTCCCAAGTTGATTCATAGCTTGATATATTTACTTGAGGGAAATAGCATTATGGATATGAGTATTAGTTATTGCTTTACAGAAAAATACTTACCTAGTATTTAAATACTCTCATAGTTTACATATGTATAATATATATATTTATTTATTACTGAAAGATTAGTAGGAATAAAGTTAGTTGTTGTAATCAGTCTATTTCTACAAAAGGGAAAAGGTTCACATATGCATGTGTACATACACAAACATACACAAATTGGTGGCTTACCCTGCATCAGAGCTATTTCCACATAGTAGTGCATCTAAAAACCCCTCCAGGAAATAATGATACCCTGTTTGGAAGAGAGAAAATCACATGACAAGCACTGTGAAGAACACTAACATGAAACTAGGAAAGTCGGGTCCTACTTTTTGGTTCATTAAATAATTTTAAGCACATCCTATAATACTCTCAGAGACAGGAATATTTTTCACTTTGCTTTTCAAATACTTCTCCCTTCAGATACTTAATGGTGCCATTTTTTTCTTCATTGTAATGTAAAATTAATAACTATAGGTACTCAGAGCATTTTAGACAGGTATCAATATTTTCTCCCTAGTCTCCTGAAATAAAACTTTTCACTCAAGGGTCTATGATCAAAATATTATGCACATGTTTGAAATTGTCAATAAAAATTTTCTTCAGTAGAAAAAGATAAGAATAATGTGTATTTCTTTGCTTTCTCAAAACAACTATACCTATACATACAGTGTGTGTATGGTAAAAGATCCATAAATTTCATTAACTGCTATAATAAATAAATTAAAAATATTTTATTTATTTATGGGACACAGAGAATATAGAGAAAGAGGAAAACACAGAGAGTAAGGGCAATAATGGCCTTCTTCCACTGTAAACAAACACCAGACACATGCTCCTCTTTGTGCATCAGGCTGTACATGGGTATTCAGGAATCAAACTCAGGCTGTCAGGCTTTGAAAACAAGCATCTTTAATGGACTTAGCCATATCTCTAGCCCCATTAAATAAACTTTTAGCAATCTTAAATAGTTAACTGAAATAATGATAGTGAGTGTTGTTTTGTGTAAAAGCTTCCTCTTTCTAACCACCTCTTTATGCCCTTTTCAGTTGCCACTTGTAGTATCACTCGGCAGAGAAGACCCACCATCTCAGCACCACCAGTGACATGTATGCATGCATATTATTCTTAGACTCATCATCTATCATAACCATTTATTTAAGATATTATTCCTCCTGGAAATACAGCAATTCCCTCTCGATTAGTACCATTGGGATTTGGAAGCCTTTCACTGGATGGATGACTGGATGGAGTGAAATAATTATTGTTGATTATATAAGAAGAAAGGCTTTCTAGTACCAAATTGTCAGATGAATTTATTCCACAAATAATCTTGTAAAGGATAGACTTTCATAAAAGGAATTATCACTCTTATTTTCAAATATCCTGACATTTTTAAACATGGAAAATTAGGCATAATGTTTGTAATTTTTTATTTATTTGCAAGGAGAGACAGAAAGAGAGAGAGAGAAATGAATTAATGAATATGGGCACTCCTGGGCCTCTAGCTGCTGCAAATGCACTCCAGATGCATACACCACTCTGCACATATGGCTCTAAGTGTGTACTGGGGAATTGAACCCATGTTGTTAGGCTTTGCAGGTAAGTGCCTTAAACACTGAGCCACCCCTCCAGTCCAGCATGGGGTTTTTAACATTTCAGCTTAAATTAGTGTAAAAGGACTTTGATAGTTTCTGGTTAAGTCCTTGATGCCTGCATTTATAAATGAAATTCCCTTCTTAAGGTGAACAATCTGAAGCTTTTATTGTAAAAACATATAACTTTAAACTGAAGAACATGTAGTTTATCAGTCAAGTTTAGTTGAAATAAATTTAATTTTTCATCACTTTCAAGGATGAGTCATTTTATTTATATTTGCATTTGATATAACATACTCTTTTTCATGAAGTGTAGTATTATTAGAGATGATAATCATAGATTTTTAGAATTAAAAATAACCAGATATTCTTTCTTTTGAATATAAGGAAAAGGATGCCTGATAACTTTTCACTAAAGAAAAGAAAACCTGTTATATCATCACAGCCAGCATCAGATCTTAAATAAAAACTCAATCAACACCAGATTACAGGGGATTTGTGTCAGCAAAGACTTACTGAAGCTACATGGAGTGAATAAGGCATGTTTGTGTTCTGTGCTGACACTGTTCTTAGTTATTTTACTCAATCTGGAATCTGACTACTGTTTATAGATTATCAGTTTGCATATACCTGAACGTCACAAAGAAGAAACACTAAAGCAAAGCATTTTCCAGGTCTGTACTTAAAAGGAGACAACAATGGTACGTCTCCACTCTTTTTTGATGCTATCACTGCTCTGAGAACTATCAGATCATAAGTCACTTTCTGTGACAATTCCTATTTATTTCCTAATACCAGTGGCTGAAATTTATTCTTTATTTTCTTCAGAGCATTACTCATGGTCCTACAATCCTAATGTTATGGTGATGTGACAGCTTACCCAGCATGTGAGTTTTGTGCCCTTGCCATTCTTATCAGCACATTTCCTATCCTGGTGCATCCTGCTCTAACTCTGGGTGCTTTTGAAATACTGCTACTGAAAAAATAGTAAAATTAAAGAAAATATTTTACTTATTTTTCTTGCAACTTTAAAAAGAGAATGGCTTCCTTCCAGAATAGACTATTTCAGTATTCAAACATTTGGTCTAAATATTTGAGATAAAGATAAACCAATTCCTATAACCTCATTGATTTATCAGTCATTTTCTATTACTCTCTTCTGAAGTTTAATTGACTGTAAGGTTTGATATTGCTTTTAAAATGGAATGCATTTATCTGTAGGTTTTACTCGATTTCCACAAAATAACAAAGCACTCCTATATGCATGTTAAAGACATACATTTTCACTATTATTTCCCTCTGCCTTGCACAAGTCTGACTTTCTGTAGTTCATATTAAAAAGGTTGCCTTGCTTAGCACTTTGGAATTTACAAAAGGTTTTTTTTTTTTTTTACAAATTTTATAACCTTGGTTTATCTCAGTTGCTATGCAAGCAATATTATGAAGGATAATCCTGGAAAAATTCTCCCTAGCTAAATTCCTTATTCTCCCACAAGATGACCCAATAGAAAGTTAAACATTACTATATGCAAACCATTGTTAAGGTGCTTAATAAAATTCTTCCTTAAAATTATTGCCAGGAAAAAGTGATCCATTATTTAAAATTTTGGGAGAGACTAGGCACAGTGGTAGTACAGCACCTGCGCAGCATATATAAGCTCCTTGGTTCAATTACCAACCCATTGTAAAAAGAAAACAAAAAGAAAAAATATCAAGTAGAAAGAAATGTTACATAAAACATATTTTAAACATTTTTAAATTGTTTTATTAGATAATTTTCTGAGCGATTACAACCCTCTTATGATCACTTTTAATTTGTCCTTGCATAGATGAAAGGCAGATATGATCATCAATGAAAAGACCAAGTGTATATAAGCCAGGTGTGATGCTCACACTTTTAATTCTACCTGTAAGAAGTAGATGGATCACTATGAGTTTGAGGCCAGCCTGGGCTAGAGTGAGCCCCTGCTTCAAAAATCAGAATAAATATATATAATAATAATTCTTACTTGGATCTTGAATATATGATTTCCAGTCAAACTCAAACTCAGTTCGATTTATAACTGTGCCATTGGTATCCACATAAGTTACATTCCTCTCTGTACTGTGTTCCTCCAAGGAGGCGTTGGTGGGAGGCCACTGCACACATTTATTCCTCAGGTTGCCCATGAAGAGCTGCAGCCCGATGAGAGCAAACACGCTCAGACAGAACACGGTCAGGATCATGACGTCAGACAGCTTCTTCACGGACTGGATCAGGGCGCCCACAATGGTCTTCAGGCCTGCAGGAAGGAAAGGAGGGAGGGAGGAAAAAAAGGCAGAAAGAAAGAGGCTAATTACTATGAAGACTTAACACATCTGAAATAGCAAAGCCTGCACACAGTTCTCTTGAAAACACTAAGTTCATATATAAGTTAGAACATGCTAGCAATGACACTGAGGGGCCCACACTGAAGATCTGATGGCGCCACCCTCTACAGTGCAACACTCAATGAAATGCTGCTCTACCTCCTCTGATGAGGAAAGAAATGGGAGGTCCATGAGCTTTGCAAAGTGTATATTAAAGATAGGAGCTTGGGTTTCTCCGCCTTGAGGTTAAAGTTTATCCACACTTTAATTAGGGTCAGTTGACAAATTTACAAGAAGTTACCTCAGGAAATGGTTTCAATTCCTATCTATAAGCAAGAGAGCTTTGGCTATAGAACTAGAGGTAGAGTACAATTTCAATTTAAGGTTAGTCATGCAGCCCCATGCTCTTTTTTTAGCTTATTCTTAGTCTTTTGTTAGTGCCAGACTTCAAAGACTTATTTTGTTGAACATAGGTGTCAACAGATATAATGAGTGAGAAACTAAAGACTGATACATCCAACAAAGAACAAATCTTACATGGTAAAACTAACATCTCAAAGTACATGCAAATCACATAGACTGTACATTACAGTGTCTCTTGCAAGCAACCATTAAAGACAAAGGCTGATAAGACTTGTGTTGGACAATTAGAACCATTTGTGTGAAATGCCCTGTCTTATAATTCTTGGCTGTAATTCTGAATGTCAAGCAAAAAGGCTTGGAAAAGCACACTAGGTTACATCACGTTTTATGCTATATGCTTACATATAGCTCTCACCTGGAATGACTGAAATGGTTTTCAGTGCTCGGAGAACTCTGAATGTTCTCAATGCAGAGACATTGCCCAGGTCCACAAACTCTGTCACATATCTGTAATAGGGGGGTTCATACATAAACAGTGACAACATACAAAGAAATAGTTGCCCATACAAAGAGTTATGCTTTGTTCACTACTTGCTTGGAATTACTGAAATTGTTTTCAAAGATCTTAAGCCTATGAAAGTGTGAGAAGCTGACAAATAATCTAGGTTTATGTACCTGTAGAATGAAATAAGTTATTCAAGATTTAAGGAAGATTTATTGTATTTATTCGAGATGTTTATAAAGTCTTTATTGCGGATTTTACACTTTTTCAATTTTTAAAAATTTATTTGCAAGCAGAAGGAGATAGAGAGAAGAGAGAGAGAGAGAGAATGGGTGCACCAGGGCCTCCAGCCACTGCAAATGAACTCCAGGTGCATGGGCCACTATGTGCTTCTGTCTGTATGTGGGTGCTGGGGGATCGAACCCTGGTCCTTTGGCTTTGCTGGCAGGCACCTTAACTGCTAAGCCATCCCTCTAGCTCTCTTGCTTATTTTCAATGATAGTGTGTCAAATTAAAAAAAAATCAAGTTCACCACAGAAGCCTTATTTTCATAATTTAATACCATTAGCTAAGTGAAAATTTCATAAAGTGTGCACTCTCACTGCCATTTTGTTTTGTTTATTTTTTGTGGTATTAAGGATTGAACCCAGTATCTCATGTGTGCTAGGTACATGGTCTACCACTGAGTTACATCCTGGCCCAGTTTCTGCTTTGGAAAGCAACACGATGTGTGTGAGGTGGGAGAATAAATAAAAGAGAAAATAAGTCTTAATTTTGGTTCGTGGATTTCAGTTAGGGAAAAATAATACATGAAATCACCCAATAGACATTTAACTACAATAAGTCAGATTGTTCCATTGTCTTTGAAAACATAAGCTTTTCTTAGAATAATTTTTAAATAAAGGTTAGTTAAATTTAAACCAAGATTTTTATGGAACCCAATGATGCTTCTGCCATTGTTTTTTATTTTAGTCTCAAGCTCCTCCAACCACCTCTCCCACCAAAAAAATAAATAAACCCCACAAGTCCCACAGTGCTTTCCTTTGAACTGTGGCTGGAGAGCATGGAGAAGAATTGGCACATCCTGATCAGAGATGAAGTTATGCAATTAAAACAAGACAGGTAACATCTCTGCTTCTGCATAGATCAGGGCTTCCTCTCTTCCCTCTTGTCCTCTGATCTTGCACCCCATGATGGTTGATGTCAATGAGGTAGCCCCAAAAGGAAAGATGGGGCAGTGGCATTGGTTCACCATCCTCCACCTTCTATTTTCCCTACCCCCATGGCTTTTCATTACTTTCAGGCTCACTTCACTTTACTATTAGGAAAAAAAACCAAAAGACAGAAATACATGCATATTGACGTATGTAGATAAGAGGGTTTATGTTGGTAAATAAGAACTAAACAAGTCCATAAAGAAAAAAAGACAAAAAAGAAAAGGTTAGACAAGAAACATAGGTAGAGTATGTGTGCTTATATACCTTGGGGATCAATTAGTTCATGCAATAACAGTGTGTTAAATTCAAAATACGTCAGAAATGCTAACTTTCTTGTTATCTTGATCTCCATAGTGCTTTGAATACTTTGGTTCATGGATCTAGTCTAATATTCTACCCGTCTAATACAAGAAACTATTGAAATACATCACCATACTTAAGACGAGTGTAAATTTGTGAAACTAGTGGAAATTTTGTTGCTACGCATTTTCAAAATAACTTCCTTAGACATATTATGAATATCAAGATATATATTATATAAATATTATATTAAGGCACATTTGTATATGTAGTTTAGAAGACTGGCACATATAAAATTTGCAGGTATATGTTTATTGCATATGAAATTATAGTTACACTAGTCAACCTATTACTGGAACACTGAAATGCCACTTACACCCTCCATGATGTGACATGACAACCCAGATCTTAATTCTACAAACCACACCCATGCCTTCTGCCACTAGAGCAAGCCCATTTGAAAGTATAAGTGTGAACAGAAAACCAACTGTGTTGTTTTTGAAGTTTTGTAAAAGGCACTTACGCAAATGTAATGACAGTGAAATCGAGCCAGTTCCATGGATCACGAAGGAAAGTAAAATCTTCTAAACAGAAGCCCCTTGCTATAATTTTTATAAGTGACTCAAAAGTATATATTCCTGTGAAGGTGTACCTAGAAACAAGCATCCAGAAAGAATGTATGGAGTAATTATTTTCTTTCAGAGCATAACAATATCTTAGCACTCTGTCAGGGGGCTAAATGGATAGCACAGAAGTTTGTTTATCATGGAAATAAACCACAGGCCTAAATTTGAATTTGACTACATTAAAGTTGTTTTTAAAGTGTAGTGTGAATACTGTAAAAGAAAATATGTCATATACAGTCAGTCTTGCTACTATCTGAAATGGCTTGGTACTGACAGGAATGAATACAGCCTCCTGAAATGAGTTTAATGATTGAGTATCCAGTCAACAGAGTTACAGAAGCATGGGACTGTTTTCCTTTAGAAGGAAGAAAATCTGAATTTCTTTGAAGTTTTAAGAATGAGAAGACATAGACAAATCAACAATGCTTACATTTCCCTTTCTTCAGTATAAATTAATGTACTTGAAAAATGACTTCAATGAAATCAGAAGTAATATTTGCAGGGTTATAAGTGGTGAAGTTTTATGTGAGAATGAAATTTCATAATAATTCAAAAATTTAAAATGTTTCCAAAATTCATGTCTTGTATTCTGAAAATGATGGTTGAGGGAAGTATAAAATCACAATGATGAGAAAGTGAAGAACAGTGGTTCTCATGTGCTAACTTGAATACTTTCAGAACCCTTTGTGCATGAAGCTTATTATTATTAGTTTTTTTTCTGCAGAATCCTCCCATTTCCTCACTCCTCTCCTGGGAGACACTGATGGAAGGGGCCATGGGAATATTTTGTGGGTATAAGGGTCAGCAGCTGGGCAGCTGCAGAATTCTAGGCATTACAACATAGTATGAGCAGGTTCAACAGCCAGGATTGGACCCACCTCTGTGCTAAGTATCATAAATTCTGCCTCGCCTCCCATGAGGCTCTCCATAGAACAGAGAGATACACAAAAAAAATCGTAATGCTTCCAGCATTTGAAAACACAACCCTAACTTTAACTTCAGCTAGTTTAGGCTGTAATCAATTGAATTTTCCAGTTGTACAAATGGATTTTTTTTTTTTTTTTTTTTGAGGTAGGGTCTCACTCTAGCCCCAGCTGACCTGGAATTCAGGCTGGCCTAGAACTCATGGTGCTCCTCCTACCTCTGCCTCCAGGGTGCTGGGATTAAAGGCGTGTGCCACCACGCCTGGCTTACAACAGGAAATTTTGAACTCTTTTTAATAGAGATGGAAACAAGGAATTCACTCTCATTTTCTTGCAGCATTTACAACTTGCCCTTTCTTATTCTTAACTGAGTCAATCTGCAATTTAACTGGAACTAAAATCTACCATATATATTGGCTATTTTCTGCTATTACTTTTTAATATATATATATTTTTTGAAGCACTGTGGATTGTAAAGACAAAGTGTTGAATATCCGTGATGTTGAACTTCTGGTAGTGACGTGAGAGATTCAAGACCTCAGCCCTGGACCCAATGAGTACTGTCATGTTGCTGTATCATTATGCCTAGAAGTGGTTTACTAAATAAGTTCGTTCAGTTTTATTTCAAGGATACGTTTAGACATAGTATCAAAGTCCCAAATACACAAATATATTAATGTTTATATATACTTAAATATTATAAAAATAAGTTGAACTTACTCTACATTCTTTGTCCATTCTGGAGGGTTACTCATTGTCATAAACACACAGTTCGTCAAAATGGTGCACATAATTAGCATGCTGAATAATGTAGGTTGTTGTTAAGGAACACAGGACAGAAAAAAAATCTCATGCTATTTTACATAAAAATAACACTTAAAAACCTAACTATAGTTCAGCCTGGATTCAGTGATAAAAATACAACATCTAATCTCTTCAAATTTAAATTTCTTCATGTATAAAATGTGCATATTAATATGGCCTTCACAGAATAGTTTATCAATTAAATAAGATAGAGTGTGTGGAGGTACAGGAGATAGGCTGCTGCTTGTGCAACGGTGTTAAAGCAGTGTCGTTACCTCCCAAGGAACTATGGTGGGAAGACTGCTCTTGCTCCATCTGGAGTTGCACAATTTGGGGGCAGAAAAAAAAAAAAAAGCTTAAACTAATTTGGGCAGGCAGACAAAAAAAGTGATGAGGAAGGGTACAAATTTCAATCTCAAGTGTCTTCATTAATTGTTACAGCTTAATGCATGAAAATAATCTGTAATCAAAGTAAAACATGATGTTGGATTGCTCAGTTTTAACTGAATTCACACAGGTCAGCAGCACTGGGTAAGAATAGAAGGTAGTCATAGTCTTGAAAGACAAGCCTTGTCACAGCATGAATGCCATAGAAATCACACATAGTCATGATGTGTGGCCTGTCCATCTGCTCTGAGCATTGCACCTCCCTGTGCCAACAGTTAGCTACACAATGGAGATAGCTATGTGCAAATATCATCATTTTGGTGTGCTAGCTGGTTAAACAGGTTAATATCTGTGAAATGCTTGCAACAGTGTCTTTGTGTAAGTATGTATGCTGTAATTAAGTAGTTAAAAGAAATGAAAACACAATAGATTTGTCTCTTGAAAGTGGCCTTAAGCTAAAACTTGTGGGTATAATTTAGAAATAAGGGCTAAGTGCTACAGAGCCTAGGAACTAGAACACATGTTTTCTACCTTCAGATCCAATATTCTTTCTGCTACAGTTTACTGCCGAAACAAAAATTTTCCATTAAGTGAAAAAGAAAGTTTTCTTCAAATGACCACATGATGGCATTAGAAATATAAACTAAGATAGGAAAATTTTAAGTATAAAAACCCTGACTATAGGATATTTATGTTTTAGAGCTTTTAATTAAAAAAATAGTGTATTGGGCTTCCAAGGAATCACTTGCTCTCAAACTCAAAGATGGACTGGCTTTCACCAGGAGGTTTGTTGTTGCTATTTTGGTTTTTCTTTTTGTTTTCTTTTCTTTTCTTTTTTTTTCTTTTTTCTTTTTCTTTTTTGCTGTTGTGCTGGGGATTGAACCCAGGCTTCTTTCACATTTAAATTCTTTTAAAGTTATTTTTTCACTTATTAATTAATTCATTCATTCATTTAATTTGTGGTGCTGGTAAATAAATGAAACCAAGAACCTTGAACTTTCTAGGCAAATACTGCTCTGCTGAGCAATATCCCTAGCTCAGACTTTTAGATTTTAGGATTTCTACTTTACTTTTTTTTTCAAGGTATGGTCTTGTTGTAGCCCACGCTCACCTGGAATTCACTATGTATTCTCAGGGTGGCCTTGAAATCACGGTGATCTTCCTACCTCTCCCTCCCTTTTGAGTGCTGGGATTAAAGGTGTGCACCACCATTCCCAGATGGATTTCTACTTTTAAATCTGGAAGTATGACCTTATGCTTATTATAATCGTATTTCTGTACTTATCATCAACAGAGCCTTCAAATGAAACACATACATTACTTTTTTTTTTTTTTTTTTTTTTACTGATAAATAACGTACTTGAACTTAGTTGCAGAAACCTTTCAACCTCAATAGGATTCACAAAGCCAAATCTTCAATCTTCTAGAAATATAACTTTAGCTTCTTTCATTAACGTCTCGAGTCTTTAATAAGCAATTAGTTATGCATGGCAGAATGGTAATTCAGTGACTTAAGTGTGAAATTCAGCCAATACTGCTGTACTTCCTTTACAAAACTCATTAAGAACATTCAAAGTAAGTAAGTATTATTGGCTGAAGCCTCTTGACAGTCTCCTATGGAAAATATGCTTACATGTTTGGTTTAAGGTACATTAAAGTGCTTTATATTGTAGCTAATGACTAACCTTTATTTTGAAAGTAGATTTTTTTAGTGATATTATTACTCATTGAAAATTCTATGGATCTCTTTGTGAAGATGGTAATGATTAATGTGACCACTTACAATAGATTTGTAGGATTACACAAGGGCAAGCATTTTTAGAAAGGTAATCATTATGCATATATATGGCTATGTATGCATTTATATAATGCTAAAGAAAAAAAGGTTTGTATGCGAGCATTGGATATACTAATGAACATGATTAAACCTGTAGACTATGTACATGTCTCAACTTAATTTTATACTTAATGACAAAACACTTATAGATTATGCGCACATAGTTAATATTGATCACTTTTTAAAAAGGATATGAATGTACCAAAATCTTAATAGCTATTTTCCTAAGAGGATTGAAGGGAGTTAAAATGTACAGGGCAGAGGTGGCACTGAACCGGAAGATGGCCTTCCCTTTATTCAATACTATAAAAGTCTGTAAGATAGGAACACAATACAGAAGTACAAAAGTGTGAAACATTTATGCTTTACCATGTATCTTCTATAGATGTTATAAGAGTAATTCCAATGCACAAGAGAGCAGAACAATCATAACTTCTGGTATGCACAACGAAGACCACTTCTCCCTGGGTCCTTTCTAAAACCAAGAGGAAATCAAGTGATCCCACTCACCTGCCAGCAGACACTTACCTGTAGCCTGAAAGTATTCTTCACATTTAACCAGGAGAATTTATTTATTTTCTTAATATTTTAAATCTGAGCTAAAGGGGAGTTTTAAAATGGTGCACACTGCATTTTCTTTCTTTCTAAAACCTTAAGATGCTATTCCTTTTATAATGTTTTCAGTTTGCCCAAGTGAAATATCTTGAAAATTAATTCAGTGGAATGCAAATTCATTCAATAGAACTGACTGTTTTTAAAATAAATATTGCTTTACCATTTGTTTATAAAGTAAACATTTTCACTCTATTGGTAATAGAAAATAAAAGCAGGCACCATCAACCCAACCCCAGTGAGATGGATATAATCCAGTTATTGATTTCTGGAGGCCAGGTTCCCTGGAGAGTATCAGTTGGCCAAGAGTGCTAAATTCTGTATTGAGATTTTGAGTCAGCTGACACATTGAATCCTAATCTAAGTTATCTCATGTTTTTTTTTTTTTTCTTTCCTTTTTGCTTGGAAGCAAAGCTCTATGTCCTGAAGAATCGCAGACCCATGAATGTGAATGGAGTCCAATCCAAAAATTAGACTTACTTCATAGTCTTTTTCAGTCTGCTGACTGAATAATGAAGTGCCATGTATTGTAGAATGTGTAAGAGATAGTGCTTCCATCTAGTCTATGGTGGGAGGAAGCGTTTTTCCTTTGTGGGTAATGTACTAAGGAGGCAGGATTATGAAGGGTTTTTTGGGGGGGCTGGGGGGAAGTGTGCTGAGAATCTCTAGCCCAAGTCCTCATATAACTTATGTTACCTCTGAGCATTTTGATATAATTCCATCCATTCGTTCATACTTCCATTGATTTCATTATGACTAGCTAACTATAATTTGGTATTTATTTTCTACTAACACTCTTTTCTAGATTTATTCTCTATATTTAATTTTGGGTCACTAATGGATTTCTCATGTCTCTTTTTTTCCCCTTCATCTTTGAGACGTTCAAGTAGAATAATCCCCAAACACTCACCAAATTGCACTTCCTATCTAGTATGGGAGAAGGGCTCTATATGAGCTATGAAACTGTCTCCCAACTAGTGCTGGTCTGCTAGTCACTTCTAGGCTGTCACAAGGTAAATTCAAATACTAAGAGTAAAACCTAATTTTAGAAACTTGTAAGGCAACTTGCAAATCAACCGTGTTTGTTGAATCTGAGGCAAATGCCTTTGCCCTAGGGAATACGGGTACACAAGGGCAAAGTGAGCTGGCAGAGCTGAATGTGACCCACTTTTCAAATCTTCTGCCATATTTCCTGTGGTGGTTTGAAAGGAAAATGTCTCCCATAAATTCATGGGTTCGAACTCTTGGTCCCCTGCTGGCGGTGCTGTTTGACAAGGTTGCAGAACCATTAGAAAGTATAATCCTACTGGAGGAAGTGGGTCAATAAGAGTGGCGTTGAGATCTTAGCCTGGCCCCATCATCATGTCAACTCTGTGACCAACTCTGGTTTGGCCCTCCTGTACCTTGCATATGCCCCCTCCACCATGATGAATTCTACTGTCTGGAACTATAAGCCAAAATAAACTTTTTCCTTCTGTTATTTGCTTCTGGTTAGGTATTTGTTCACAGCAATGAGAAGGAAAAAAAAAATGTGCCCAGAAAAATCTGGTAGAAATAAGGGGAGATAGAATAGGAAGGCTGGTGAAAATATAACACATAATAATTTCTCCAACTAACAAGTTGACCTCATTTCAATTTCATGGGCTAGAGGGTGAGGAGGCCCAAGAAGGTTGATGACAGGTCATTGGACAGGAAAATTCTCAGGCTCATCCTAGGGAAACTCCTTGGCTGCAAGCTCACTATAAGCCATTAGCAAAAGGAGCAAATTAAGAAAATAAAAGAGGGTGGAGGGAGTAGTGCAAAACAATAGTGAAGGATGGAGAGGTCAATGAATTGTGGAAGAGAAAGGAAACTTTGTTCTTAGAAAAAATGAGACATGGCTCAGAAACTTAACCCATCCAAGAGGGACTCCAAAGTGGGAGCACAGAGAGCTGGAATTGATTAGTGAATTTAATGAAAGGACTGCACGTCAATGCTGATAAGTAGCTGTACACGTAAAAGTCCTTTGACAGATGAATTAATATTGACATGAAAATTAGAGAAAATGGACATAATTCTTAGCTGTTAAACCTCAAATAGTTTTGAACCAACTTTAGCATGTGTACAATATGTTTATTTATCCAAATCAAAAAAGGTGCAGCTTATTTCACCATGCATCTCTAGTTTGTTGCAGTGGCCAGAGGCCCTGCTCTTCCCATTCTCTCCTCTTTCTCCCTCTCTCTCAAATAAATACATAATTAAAATATATATTAAAAATAATTCAAAATTTAATAGAATTTTGTGTGCAATGTGTCAATGCTTGTATTTAGGTTGCTAATTAGAACTAATGAGGTTTTATTGCACAACAATATTTATTGTTTAATTTTTTTTTCCGTCTTTTCAAGGTAGGGTCTCCCTCTAGTCCAGGCTGACCTGGAATTCACTATGTAGTCTCAAGGGGGCCTCAAACTTGCAATAATCCTCCTGCCTCTGCCTCTGGAGTGCTGGGATTAAAGGTGTGCACCACCATGCCCAGTTGTTCTTTAATTTTTTTTATGACATTCTTTCTATAGCCGCCCAGGATGTTGACAATAATACCAACATTACATATCAATTTTCATAGAATTTTTTCTGTGCTTTTTAAAAGTTTAAACATACACACCCAAATACAAGCTTTACACATACACACCCACACACACACACACACGACTCTAAAGTGTTTATGGGTTTACTTTCACAGTCTTATAATAAAGACAAAGTATTCAGCCTTGTATAACAGTCCAATATGTAGAGCTTGAAATGTTATCATTTTTATGTAAGGAAGTTCATTTTGCAAGTTCAAGTCCACTTTTGCCAATGGCTCTGAAGTTTAGTTCCTCATCAATCTATATTCATCCTCATATTTTCTTACATAGCTGTGAAGTCAATCGTTCAGTTTATGACTGTTATGAATTAATGAAAGGATGCTTGTCCCCCAAAACACCCAGAAACATGCTTCTCCAAATAGTGATATTGAAAAGACACAGAAAAGAGTAGAGAATCTGAAGGGAACTGTGCTGACTTAGAACAAATAGATAACTCTAGAGTTATCAAGTATATGTGTGTGCGCACATATGTGTATATAACAGCCTTACCCATTTTACACATAAGAAAGATTTCTAAATGGAAAAATCCAAAGACTATATATCATAAGCCATATAAACAAATTTAATACATTTAAGTAAGTACAGACTGAAGAACTGTTCAGTTGAATATTTGTTTTGACTTTCAAAAGACTGTTTTAGGTAAGATATACTGTACTATCATGCCACTGTGTAAATCTATTTAGGCCAGCACTACTCAAGACAATTTTAATACAAAAGAAAAAGAAAACCTAAAGTTGACAGTAGCTTGAAATGACTTTTCACACCAAAGCTGATATGGACACCAACATGACTGGCTCTACTGGGGAGTATGAAAAGTGAATCGTTTAACAGAAGTGAGACACACCTGTGGCTATTTTTGAAATTTGCCCCTTAGTTCATTGATTCCAAGTGAAAAACAAATGCTTAAATGGGAGTACTACAAAGGACTAAAACTATAAGTCTTCATGATGTCATTTTTACATGTCAAGAATTTTCCATTTCAACATAAGTTTCAAAACAAAGCATTAAATTCAAAACTAAATTTTAATGTATAAATGTTGATGGACAGATATATTGGCAGGTATGTGACATTCTAATATTGGAGTTTCTTCTGGCATGTCACTTATATATTTTTTATGTAGAGTTACCGAAGCACAGCATCATTTCTTGAGCACTTATATAACAAGTAGCTAAGTTATCTGAGCAAGGCAGACACCTGGCTGGATAGTAGCATGGACCTTATTTTAGGTTCCATTGTTGATTTCAACTCAAAAAGTAAGTCTTCAAACTATATTTGCAAATTTCTGTGCTACAGCCTGAAAAGAAAACAGACATTCAAATCCTGGCTTTAAGACATTTGCAAATAAGGGATTACTTCTAGCAACAAAGCTAAATCTAGAGAATTGGTGGAGGTTTATACAGACCAACACTGTCTACGAGAAATGTAGTCTAAAATACAAACCTGAACTACAGATGATGATTTCACATGTTTAAAGTGAGAAGCCAAAGAAACATGTGAAATTAAAAGTTATTAAAGGCTAGTAATATGCCTGGGCTAGAGTAAGACCCCATCTCGAAAAAAACAAACAAATAAACAGGATAATAATGTTTTCTTTAACCCAACATACCTGAAATATTGACATTTGGGAATGAAATCAATACTAAAAATTATTGAGGCATTTCACATAATTTTTGTTACTACACACTAGTCTTTTGAAATATTGACATTTGGGAATGAAATCATATTAAAAATTATTGAGGTGTTTTACATCATTTTTCTTACTAAATTCTTGTCTTCCCAATGCAACATCATCATATCTCAGGATCTCAGCAGCCAGACTGGCTCATGTCTACTGTGCTGAGCAGACTGACCCAAACCTGACCCAAACCTGTTCAGCAGGACACACTTTTCAGCAGTCCTTGCCAGACAGACACCTTTCTGGTTTTAAAGGAACTGCAAGAAGGTGGCTACCCAGGGGAAAAACTCACAACCATCTCTGGTTAATCAACAGTTTAAAGACCTGGAAAACATCATTAGAGACATATAAGTTGGGTTCATTTTGTGTTAAGAAGAATGACTCTGGACTTGGATCTTATAATGAAGCTGGCTTTGCTCCTTATTGGTCTGCGTGGGACTCAGTTCATTTGAGAAATGGAAACAAATGGACTTAGCTAAAAGATAAGTTATGACTCCAGTTCAGCGCATCAGATTTGGATCTCTAGCATTCTGTACCTAAAAAAAGGAAAAAAAAATACCGAGGTGACTCTGCAATAGCATAGCTATAAATCTGTTTTTATTCAGTAGTGGCTAATTGCTAGTAGTTGCCTGAATTTTCAATGGTGATATTAAACATGTGGCTTGCAGTCTTTCTCCTTGAGCAACTTCATAGTCACCAGAGAAATAATTATGTATTAGTGGAATGGCAGAAAATATTGCTCATGAAACTATACTTCTATGAATGTAGTAATCTTTGCCTGGATCTGGACTTAGAGAAAGTGACTTGTCAAGGATGAATGCTGGATTTCATAAACCACATTTCTTCCAGTGTTCTTCCTAAATAGATATCCATTGGTTTATCATTTTATTTTAATCTAAAGCCCACATTGCTTAAAGTACACTGTCACAACACGAGTTCTAACTTAATTTTCATCTAAACTTCAGGAAAATGACAGATAACAGGATTGACTCCAAGTTTATCACATTTCCCTTCTCTAGCAGTAGATCTACAGGCAAAGGGAAGGATTGACAGGTGTCCGTGAACACTGATAATGAAGGAGAAACAGAAGAAAGCTCGCTTCTTCTAGGCAAGTTCAGTTAGGGACAGGAGCCCAAAGAGGAAATGAGAAGATGCCACCAGTCCTTAGCAGGAATGGAATTCTCGGCTGGTCCAGTTCCATCCACAATGAGGCTGCAGCGCCCCCTGCTGCCTGCACAGTTTAGCACACTATCTAAGTAGGCTGGCCTTTGGGGCTAGCCCCCTTGAATGGGCAAACCGGTCAGTTCTTCTCCGTACATATCTGAATCTAATGAAAGAATGCATTTTCAATGGACTACAAAGTCTTGCCCATGCTCTGCCCTGTGATCTCTGGCTAGGAAGGGGAAAGCACTGTTTCTTGGCTTGGGTCGTTTTCTACTTGCCTCTGCTTTATATTTTGGGGTAACTTCTCTCTTTAATTGCATGTATGATTTTCCTCTGATCTCTGTGCCTACCACGTGTATATTTCCTTTACACTCCAGATCTACCATGTGGGTACTTCCTTTAAACTCTGGCCTGCTTTGTGTGTAATTTCTCTAAA
The DNA here is from genome assembly GCA_036365145.1 of Orientallactaga sibirica. Lineage (NCBI taxonomy): Eukaryota > Metazoa > Chordata > Mammalia > Rodentia > Dipodidae > Orientallactaga > Orientallactaga sibirica. The sequence goes on along the minus strand of JAEOAD010000004.1, from coordinate 51,032,935 downwards.
TTTGGGGTAGCCATGGGTATAACTCTCTTTACTCCTCATTTCTTAACTGAATTTCCTGGTCTCTGCTTTGGTATTTTCCCTCTACTATTCTTCCTTAAGCCATCACCACTCACCCTCAGCTTTCTTCCATGGGAAGGCTTAAAGGGATGCTGTGCCTTCCACTCACTTGCACGTTTCTTCTGAATCCCTCTACATGGATAGAACTTAGGCATATATGTAGGGAGACTTAGAAAAAACACATAGGGCATCTTCCCTGTGCTTTCTTGAGAAGGGAAGTTAAGAAAAGGCAAATGATGGAGTTCAAAGAAAAATAAGAGGGAAAATATCAAAGCAGAGGCCAAGGAATTCAAGGAGAAATGAGTAATGAAGACAGTTACACTCATAGATACCCCTTGTCTAAGGAAACTACACAAGTAGCAGGCCTAGAGCTGGTGAAAGCACCCAGTGGTGAGTCAGAAATTCAGAGACCAAAGGAAAAATCATGGATATAATTAAAGTGAGAAGTTTCCCCAAATTATAAAGCAGAGGCAAGCAGAAAAGTTCCCCCAGACAAAGAAATAGTGTTATGCCTCTCACCCAGGCTAGATGAGGCCCTGTGGCCCTGTGGCCCAAGCAAGGAGAGGCAGGGCTGGGTAGCAAAGCCAGAAAATCAGAATGAAGCTGAGTGGAGCAGGGTGAAGCTAGCAACAGGAAGAAGACAGCAGCGTTATAGGCAAGGGGAAGACCAGATTGGTTGGTAGATTTGGATTTGGATCCCAGAACCAGCCCAACAGAGCCAGCATCTAGACTGTGGACAGCAGGAGTCACTGTAGATCATCCTTGATTAGTCATGAGTTCCACTTCTGCCAAGAGTTTTGTTCATGTGTCAAGGTGGCATGTCATGTGGGGTGGCATCTGGTTCTCTCTGGGCCTTCATTTCTAACTTCTATTACTGAAAAGAATTTAGCTTTCTCCTATCCTCCTTTATCCTGAACCCCAAACCCTGCATCAATATGAATAAATAAAAAAGTAGCTTTGTAGTTTGAATATATGTCCCCCATAGACTCAGGTGTTTTATTAAAACTTGTAACTTGGGTCTCTGGTCTCTGGCTGGAGGAGGTGTTACTGGGGGCAGATCCTGGGACAGATCTGATTTTAGCCCAAAGGTGTATGTATACAGCAGTCTGAGCTCTCGTGGGGTCCCTGCTGCTTGCTTTTTTTTTTTTTTTTTTTTTTTGTATTGCTGGCTGATGGTGGTTTCTCTCTGCTTGGATTTATGAATAGGAGCTAGCTACTTCCTCTGGATCTGTAAACTTGAAATAAATCCCTTCTTCCCAGAAACATGACATTGTCTACTACAGTAGTATAGCCAGATACAGTTTCACTCTTGTAAATCTGGCACTAAGGAATCAGAATCTAAGGCAGGAGAGGATTCCATGAGTTCTAGGGCAGCCTGGGCTATAGAGTGAGGCTTTGTCTCCAAAGACAAACCTAACAAATAAAAAGCAGCATGCATGACAAGTGGACTAAATATATCCTATTGCCTCAAATTTGAAGTCACGGGCAACTTTCAGCTTACATATCACATGTTCCAAAAATGTATTTGGAATTCAATCCCTTTGAAGTGTGAACGTATTTTCAAATAAAGGGGTAAATAGATCTTTCTTTTTCTTCAAGTCTCAAAGACTATGCACTCACCATTTCCCACCCTAGCTGCAGGGATGAAATCCAGGGCCTGACAAATACTAAGCAGGCCGTCTCCCAGTAAGCCCACTACGTGTGATTTTAAAGGAAGTATACTTATGAACAAATGGAACTTGGAGCTACGTCACTGTGTAAATCCGTTGTTGCTGTGAAAACGGCTGCAGCAGGCCTTGAACCTGGGCTCAGGTATGCCTAACTCCCCCATACAACTCTGGCAGTCAGTCCAGGAACTGCTCCAGCTTTACCCGGGAACAGGACACCTTCCCTGTGTCGTGGCTGCCGGCCTCTCTAGAGGGCCTAAAGGAGAGCAGACCAGGAGCCTCCAGGCAAGGAGAGAGATGCTACAGTTTTGGGTGTGAAGCACAGAATAGATGCTCAAGAGATTTGTATTAGTGTACCTCGTTGGAGGCATTTCTCATTCTAGACCCAATCCCTAGTATCTAATTCCTCCCTTCCCCCACAACTCTGCCTCACCAAGAGCTCTTTAAATGGTCTCTTCTACTTCCCTACCCTTGTTCTTATATCTATGGCTTGAAGCAAATAATTCTTTTTGAGGCTCATGCGGGAAAGAAAATTTGTCTTACAAAATCTCTACCTGAAATGAGCATGACATGTAGCATTTAACTGTCTATTTATTTACAATTTATCTATCCTTCCATCTACTCATTTCCAAGTTTTATCTAGTTTCTCCCATTTTACTATGGAAACTCAATCTAAAGAGTGACTTGCTTATCTGCAGCTCACCTACCTGCACTATACAGCCTTTATCTAGTAATGCACATAGTCTTTAATCCCTGGGTTACAGGCTAAAATGACTAGAGGCTGGGACTGGCTATAGGTACCTGAAAGTCATTGATGTTACATTTATAAATTTTAGGCAATTAAACAATCGTCTGTGCTCCCAATAAAATAGATCTGTGGGCTCAATGCCTCAGAATTAACGAGAGGGAGAAGAGGGATGGAGAGAGAACCGTAACTCTTAAAAGGAGAGCAGTTTGAGCAGAATTGCTTGTCTCTGTGTTTTGGCTGGGGAGAACAAGTAAAATCGCTTTCCTCTATGAATTTAGCTGGGTTGAAGAGGGAGTTGGGCTGTGGAGAGATAAGCCCATGGGAGCACCTTGGGAAAAAGCAGTCACATTGAAATATAACATCTGGATGTGAAATATATCTTCAGCCCTGTATCATCAGTGCATACTGTGGGTGGAGTACATTATTATAGGCTTAATTTTCTTTGACTGAAAGTGCATTTGAATCCTGACTGGGTTACAAACTTGCTGTAAAAGAACTGTACATGAGCTATTGCTCTATCTTGAAGAAAGGACTATTGCATCAAACATAGGATTGTTTTGAGGTGAAATGAAATGATGTGTCCATTATCCTAGTTTGGATTGTAAATTTTAAAAAGGCTCAAATATTTAAAAAATGTGTCTTGTATGTTTAATATACACATGGAGTAACATTCTGTCTCTCAAAGCAGAGCCAATTTTCATATTGGAGTTTTCAGGTTCAATATCTTTCCTCAATACTTTGTACACGAGGTAGTGATGTCATCAGCTTTCTCCAGTATGAAAACTAAACATTGTGCATCACAAAACAGATCTGTCCATTAGGCTCCAGCCACATTATCAAAGTACTATAGACAAAACTTCTGAAAAGACTCCCAAGTTAGGTTTCTTTTCTCAAGGATTAAATCTGTTCTCCTTTGAGGATATATATTTGGCAAAGTAGACCATATCAGTCTTTACCCAAAGGCTTATAGACAATTCATATCACTTTGAAAATAAACCTGCAACTCTTTAAGATGCACTAAAAGTTTCTTTTATTCAGCCCCATACCCACCTCCCTAAGCCTCCTCCTTTGACCATAGCCCGGTTCTATTAAACATTTTTGTATGTTTTTCCTTTTCACTGAAACACTTGTTCCTCTCCCCACTTTGACTCTTCAAATAAACACTTAAATGCCATTTTTTGTTACAGAAGCACACAATTTAAGTTTCTCAACTGATTCTCTGAATAGGGGTGTCTAGCATTTGCTTAGAATCTGGTGGGAAATGTAGCTTTTGGATGCTCTTAGGAGCTGACTCAGGCCATAAAGTCTGCAAGATTTGTTGTTTCCAAGGCAGGGGTTTGGGAAACACTCCCACTCTTTGCCGCAGAGCGTGCAAAGTGACATGAGTATAGGACCTAAGGGCAGCCAGAAGCTCATTTAGATTTTATCACTCACTGACTTTTCTATGGAATCACAAACCCAGGGGAGCAAAACAATGGCAGCAATGGGCTGGGGAACCTCTTGGATCTGCTTTTAAACCTAATCTCTTATTTAATAGTTTTGTGAATTATTATTACTATTGTTATTATTATTATTATTTTTTGGTTTTTCGAGGTAGGGTCTCACTCTGGCCTAGGTTGATCTGAAATTCAGTATGTAGTCTCAGGGTGGCCTCGAACTCACAGTGACCCTCCTACCTCTGCCTCCCGAGTGCTGAGATTAAAGGTATGCACCACCATACCTGGCTAGTTTTGCAATCTTAAGCAATCTATTTACCCTCAGTTTCATCGTTTTCCCCATTTACATATGTAGGTATGTGTGGTGTGCATGAACATGTATGTGTGTGTTCATAGGCATACGTGTGTGTGTGTGTGTGTGTGTGTGTGTGTGTGTGTGTGTGTGTGTGTAGGCCAGAAGGCATATTCTTTAGTTGCTATCTGTGGTAGTTTGAATATATGGCCCCCAATATATTCAGTGTTTTATTAGGTTTATAGTTTGCATCTGCAATCACCTTGCTAGAGGCAATGTCACTGGGGGCTGGTCTTAAGGTGTGGTGGTGGGTTTGAGATTCCATTGTAAAGATATGCAAAGTGTGCCTAGCAGGAGTTCCTGAAGTGTGCTGTGTGACTTTTTGGCTGTAGTTTTGCTCTGTGTGCTGTGTGCCTGGTTGGATTTTTTCTCTCTCTCTCTTGCCTGGTCCTGTGAAGACAGGCCGCTTCTTCTGTCATTATGGAACTTCCCCTGGATCTGTAAGCTTCAATAAATATCCCTTCCTCCATAACTGTGCCTGGTCTGGAAGTTCATCTCAGTGAACCTGAAGCTGTCTGCTACAGTATCCATCCTGTTTATTAAGACAGGATCTCTCACCAAACCAGCTGGCCCTGGAGACCCTACCGCTTGTATCCCCCGAGGGCTGGGAATACAGATGTATGACACGGTCCCCGGAATACATGTGGGTATCGGGAATCCAAACTCAGATCTTTATGCTTTCATGGCAAGTATTTTACCCAGCTACTCAATTTCATTATTTTTGTCTAAAGACAATAGCTATCTTCGAAGACATCTGAGTTGAACAAGAACTTTAAATATCCTGGTGCATCATATATAGAGTAGGTCATGATAGTGTTTGCCTAGCTGGCAGAACTTTCTTTCTCTAGCAATCCTTTTCTTCACTGCAGAGGAAAACTCTGCCCCACTTTCCTTGTGGCCTGGTTAGGGATATGATCCTTACATGGCCCCAAAAGGCCATCGTGTATCCTTGGTAACACTTTTGATTCAGAAGAGACCATGCCATTAGAAGTAATTCTAGGACTTTTGTTAGATCTTGTGAAGTACAAGCTCATTTTCTTGTTGGTACTAGGCTGTAGACTAAGCTTATGTCTCCTGATGGTTATTTCTGCTCTTTTGTGGGTGAACCAGCCTATAAATGAAACCAACATAGGTAAAAGCAGAGATAGAACTGCTGGTGTCTTGTTAAGTACTGAATATTTTGATATTCAAACCAGATTTGGTTTATAAATTTTCTCTTTCTGAAGGTACTTTTTGTTTGGGCTTTAATCACTTTTCGTTTGAAGGGTCTCTTACTAATATGTTATGCATCTAGTAGATGTTTGCAATCATTTCCTTTACCTTGAGGCTGGTTTTGAGACAAAGAAGTGGCAAAGAGGAATGAGGCATGAGGAAGAAATAATGGATGGAGTGAAGAAAGATGTGGAAGGCAATTGCAGTGTCTTGGGATACAAGGAGGTAACTGGGTAGCTGTTCTCTGGTAGCTGATGAAACCCAGAAATTAGAGTGTCTACCTGACATAGAATAATAACCTTTTATCTATCAGCTACTTTTCTGTTTTTTTTTCCCATTAGTTTTGTAAGAAAACATTTCAATTAAAAACAAAGCAACCCTCCATCTCCATATATTGACAAATGTTCTTGTAGCTGTGATGAACCAGGCATGAATTGATGATCCTCATGCAGGGCTTCTCATTTAGCCTCAGCAGAAGCACTAGAGAGAATCAGCTGTTTTTAAATTGTTCAGGAGACAATCAAGGACAGAGTACAGTTCTTTAATGAATACATTTCTATGTTCCACAATTAACCAACTTCTATTTTTCACTACAGATCAAAAATATCTCATTCTATTTCTACTAAAATGCCACATTGTCAAAGAGACATTTTTTCCCTAAGAAACTAATGAGTCATGTGTAGTTTTAAGATTATGAGAAGGGAGAAATGTTTTGTAACAAAGAATAGGCAAAGAAATTATACAGTGTTAACTCAAGTTATGAAACCGCGAGTAACAATTCCTACAAGGAAACCAACAAACCGGTTGACTATTCACAAACTAAGATGTCCCGGTCACACGAATCAAGAAAATAAGCAAACAAAAGGAACTCAACTTGGAATCATATTCTAAAGATCCATCACTCTCCCCCTCCACCCAGTATAAGCAAGCATGGAATGAGAAATTATAAGAATATAGTAAAATGGTACAGGCACTATTTTCTTTCCTGGTTCTCACTTCAGAGCTCTGAAGATTTAAACCATCTGAAGGACTAGCAGGCTGTGAATGCTGCCATGCACCAGGAATGTGCATGGCATGACTGCCATTTTATTCAGTTTCTACCACTGATCCCCTCATTGTGGTTTAAATTACTTTAATGACTTTAGTGGAACATTTGATTATTACATAATTTGCATATCTGAAACTGGGGCAAAGAGGATAAAAATATGTGGGCATTTGTCATCATCAAATAACCTCAGCACTGATAGTTCTTCAAACTTTCTGACATGGTCTTTATAAAAGCTCACAGAGAGCTTTAGTGTATAAGGTGGGTTCTATTCACATGAATTCCCTGCCTATATGTGGCTGCACTGTAACCTGAACTGTAAAATAAAGGATGCATTCTACAACCATTTCATGGTCAATGCTATCGTTTTAATGTAAGCCCTTCTAATACTCATAGAAATTCAACTGCCATTGGTACAATATGAAGGGGAGTGACATTTAAGAGGTAGGGAAGGCATGAGGACTTCCTTTCCTGAGTGGAATTAGTTCCAATAAGGGAGACTTCCGGCTATTCTTGCTCACTCTTGCCTTATGGTCTTCCGCCAGGTGACGATGCAGCAAGAAGGCCCTCCCCAGGTGCTAGAACCTCGAGCTTGGATTTGATAGATCTGGAGCTGGATTGGCTCCAGAACTGTGAGCCAACAAATTTTTGACCATTGTAAATTTCCCAAACTCAAGTATTGCTTTGTAGCATCCTAAACAAACTAACACAGTCAACTTGATTTATTCATTCAGTACGTTACTTATCATGCATTGATAGGATTGGCATATTAACTACAACCCTAGGGTCTATACTTGCACTTCACAAAATACTTTGGAAAAAAAAATCATTCCCACAGTATCTGCAATCCAAGAAAATTTCATCCCTAATAATATATATACCGTTAGACCCCCTTGGCTGTGCCAAAGAACATTGTGTGTGTATGGGTGTGCCATTGTTTTAATGATAACCACTCTAACAATCAGAGATCTTCATCACTAAGTTAGTCACCAGATAGTCAAAAAAATATTATTTTTTAAAGGTTGAGGGATTTTTTTGTATGTGTGTATATGATATGTAGGTAAGTATATGTATGCATGCTCATGTGTATGAGTATGGATATGAGCATGCCATGGCTTGTGCATGACATGCCGAAGACAACTTTCAGGTGTTGGTCCTCATCTTCCACCTCATTGGATATAGAGTCTCTGTTATCCACAGCTCTGTTCACCAGGCTAGCTGGCCTGAGCTTATGGTGGATTCTCCTATCTCCAAATCCCTTCTCATAAATCCACTACAGTGTCTGGCTTTATGTGAGTTCTAGGAATTCTGACTTAGGTACTCAGGCTTGCATGGCAAGCACTTTATCCATTGAGCCATCTTGCCAGACCAAGGTTGAAATTTTAATAAGTAAATTTAATCAGAGAAAATTTGTTCAGTCGTTATGACTATCCTTCAATATTGAAATATTACATTATGGTAAGGAATTTAAGAATAGCAAAACAGTACACAACTTTTAGAGAGTTTAAAAATATAATGTAAAACAATATAAAAAAGGAAATACCAAGAATGTGGCTCAATCAAGCCTGGATGTGGTGGTACCGTCCTGTAACCGGCTGAGGCAGGACAACAGAGGATTTCAGGTTTGAGGCCATCCCGAACAACATAGGGAGACCCCAACTCAAACAAACAAGTAAATAATCAAGCAGAGCACACACCATGTTCGTTTTAATACTTTCAATCCTGCAAAAAGTTTCATTTGCATTGCTGGAAAATGCCTTGCTTGGTGTCAGCTCAATGTGAAAGTAGAGGATGAACCTTACCTTGGGGAAAACTTCTTCCTGATAACAATATTTCCCTTATCGGGTTGTTCTACTTGCACAAAGTGATTCATTCCAAAATGTCAGAATGCTTTGCCTTCCTCACACAAATGTGCATTTAAAGATAAGGATAGATGATGTTAAAGGCAAGTTTAGACAGAAGTCTAATGAAGTTATCTGGTCACAAGTCATATTTTCTGTTTTTCTTTTACTCTGAATTTTAAAATTATACATATTTTTCAAAGGTTTACACAATTTTTTTCTATTTACCTTTATAACCTTTTTATATATAATTCATTATAATCTATAATTGACTGCTTGAGGGGGACTTTTCTTTAAGAAAATATCTTATCAATCTGAAAACACTCTTATTTAAAAGAAAAATTTAATTGGATGGTCTGGTTTCCACATGAAGAATTACTACCCCTGTCAACATGCATTAGTTTTTTTTTTTTTCTGAAAACATTCATTTATAGTTTTAAAATAAGGACACAGGATAGATTTTCTCCCTGTATCCTGCCAGGGTAGCCTCATGGTGGCTTTTGTAATTTTTATATGGTGGTTTCTACCAAATAATGGAAATTCCTCATCTGAGGGGAGGGAAGTCTCCTAAAGATGGAGTCCACTAACCTGCACAGTAAAAGACCCTGAAAATACCATATGTGTTTGTCCAGTGGCTAGAAATAAAGTGACATATGGCATAGTATGATTGAATTTTGATATGGAACACATGCAGTCCCTCCTTTAACAACAAAATAATTCTGAGTAGGTTAAAACACTTAACTGGATTGTCTACATGCTCACATTCTTTATAGAAACAAAGCCCTCATGTCTTAGTTTGAGCTTTGGATTTTCAAATGCAATTTTATCCTAATTTCCAAAGACCCACTTTAATGATAAAGTGTGGATTTTCTCATTCCTTTTTCACAAATGGCAATTACAATAATTTTTCTTATGAACTAAGAGTTGATAATATAGTGTGAGAAAGAAAACCCAAGTACAAGAAAATAAATCCATGGAAAATGATTCATTGTCTTTTCCTTTGTTGTAAGCTGGGCAAACCAATATCTTACGGTGGGGGGCGGGGATGTGTTAAACTAGCTCTATCCAAAAAAAAAGTATGTGATGTTTTTCTGAGGCACCACCTCTGAAATAATAGTATTCAGCTAGGATTGGTTCATATAATAAAATCAACATACTTTTGCATATACCTGACAAGAGTGACTATATATATCTGGGCTATGAGCAGAGTTCTGTGTTTGGGGATATTTTAAGACTCTTGTCCAGTGAAAAAATTTTTTCCAATGGATAATTGTATTTGCTTATGTAATTACAATATTTGTTTCCTACACTCCCACCAAGAACTTAGAAATGTGTTGAGTCTGGTTGAAAATAAAGACAATAAATATTGTAAATTAACTAAAGTCACAAGTTCAAACACAGTTATTATCTATGCTTTTCTTCTCTGGTTTTGTGAAATCATTGTGATAATAAAATTTGGAGGGACTTAATACAAAATATTCATTTCAAGCTCAGACAAAGAAAATATATTTATTCAAAATAATCCTTTAGAATATGAAAATTTTGTTAACTCTTACCAATATAATACATATCTACACAAAGATCAAATAATTATTGAAATTTTAGTTTATGTAGTTATGTTCCATATAGGGAAAAATTTCATCAGGAAAATATTTTTACATGATAAAAAATTATAAACTCTGAAATAAAATATTGTTTCACAAGAATTTCATATACATATGTTTTGAAGTCTATAAATCATGAGGTTTTATGATTTCAAGATACAGAGTACATTTTTGTACATATACATATACAAAATTGGATAGTACATGTAATCTGTGGGAAAGTTTTTTTTTTTTTTAATTTGTTAAATTATCTGCCTACAACTTGCATTTATTTTTAGATATCCTTCCTGGGGCATTTGGGGCAGCTCCATATGGTATAATATAATTTATTTACTTCTCATGAATATGCATAAAACACCCACAAATGTGCTTCATTTCTTAAGCAGAAGGATGGTTAAGGCTGTGCTAATTTAGTATGTGATGCTGCTGTAACAGTGCAATGACTACAGTGTGCAATTAATAGCAAAATATGCCTGATAAAAACACTCACTTTTTTATTAATGTAGTAGGGGTCCAGGTCCTCCAGGGGCTCCGACACCATCTCTGGAGGAATGTCTCCATAGATAAATGGAAGATTTTTTCCAGCTTCCAAGTCACTATTTGGCTTTGGGCCATTTTCATCGTCATCTTTTTTGTCTGGTTTGGGATTCTTAGCCTTCTCTTCTGCAATGCGTCTTTCAATAGCCGCAAGAGATTCTCTGGTGAAGAAGCTGAAGCTGTCAGGTCCTGGTGGTACAAGCACTGTTTGCTCCATCTTGTCATCCTGCACATTTTAATTACTATTTACTCTGCATGTGAAACTCCTAAAAACAGAAGAAGAAGGAGGAGGAGGAGGAAAAGAAGAACAAACGAAGGAGAAGAAGAAAGAAAAGGAGAAAACAAAGACATATTAAGGAAATCAAAACATGTTAGCATCTTTAAAAACGTATCATGAAACATGATCTAGAGGGTTTAACTTTTCATTTCCTCCTTAAATTGAAGTGAAATTTCTTAATAAAACTTCAGAAAAAATCAGAGCATTCCTGTGCTGTTTGGCTAAGCATCCCATATACATATTAACTGTGTGCTTATGGATGCATTGATGTGTTACAAGTTTCAAAAGTGGTTCAATATAGCCTCATCAACATACATTAAACTGGCTGCCACTGTGCCATTGATGGAGTCAGAGATCTGCTCATATGATGAAGACTGTGCCCACAGAGATATAAGACAGATCGAGCTCAATCAATTCAACAAGGATGAAGTAGAACACACTCTAGGCCTATTGAGTGAGTACTGGACATGCTATCAGAAGAGTTTGCTGCAGTCTTAATGACCCATATTGCTCTCCTAACTGGGCCTTTGATTATTCTTATATTTGAGGTGAGTGGACGTATGACAAAGCTGCTTGCTCCATGCATTAACTGTGGTAAAGTCGCTCACCTGAACACATAGACAATGGTAGTCCAGTGTTGGACAAGTGCTATTTATGTAACTATGAATTGGAGAAAAAGTAGGCTGAAAAGAAAGCTGCAGGTGAATGAGACAACAGAATTCTGTTTGATAAAAATGATTCAAATAAAGATAGTGGCATAAACTCAATAGGGGCCAATGTGCTTTTCTTCACTAAAGCAATAATGATATTCTTGCTGATTCTACAGTCCTACAGTGCAAAACATATTACAAGGACCTGAGGCAAAACTCAGCTCTATATAGCAGAGTCAGACCTGACCCCAATGCCAAAGGCCAAATCCCACATGTATTGTTTTAGGGTATATTTAATATGAGCTCAAATTTCACAAATATAACTGCCAGAATTTCAGAGCCTGGGCTCTGCTTGGACACAAATATCATTTGGACACTACATTAACTCTTTAAGGTCAGCAAGCTATGAAACAGTGATAGCTTTGCTGTGTGTGAATTGCAGTTACAATCATAATTATTTGATTAGGAGTCCTACAAGGTCCTCAGATTTCACTGAAGCAGGTTCCCATTTCTGTGAGGCTTATGGTGATATTTTTCAGTGGATGACCAGAAACAAGGGAGGATCAGAGTCTAAATTTGCAACTTCAGTCTACTAAATAAACTTTCAAATTTCTTTCAATCTACCTACAATCCGCTTAGAGCCTAGAAGAATGGGCTGTTTCATCTAAAAGCTCCAGTTTCCTATGAGGAACCCAGAAAATACTAGAATTCACTTATTTGGAAATGTATGTTTTGGGATCGCAAACATGGTTGATTTCCTCAAACAGGACTATTCTAATATAGATATTTGTTGTTTTTATTTTCAAGTAATTAATTTTAATAGGAAATACCCATATATAATACAAATGTAAAAGAAAATGCAGTGTGTTTTCCTTCCATGTTCTTTCTTCTTGTTGGAAAAAATGTACTGCTCTGGTGCAGGATGTTGATAATAAGGGTTGTGAGTGGACAGGGCAGAATACAAAGGAACTTTGTTTTTAACTCACTTTTACTGTTAGCCTAAAATTGTTATGAAAAATAATTGTACCTAAAAGGGAAAGATACAATGGAAAAACTTTCTCTTAAATACAACATGAGCATTTCAAAAGGTCTCAAATACAGAAAAAAAAAAAAAATAAAAGTAGATGAAAAGGCATATCCTATTCTTGAAGAGGAATTGAAAATCTTTTGATTTTGATTTGGGCTGGTGATATAGCTCAGTGAACACAATGCTTTCTGTGTAAGCATGAGAACAGGAATTTGGATCTTCAGTCCCCATTGAAACATCAGGTGGGGCTGGTAGCCGGCAGAGGCAGTAGATCCCTGGTAGAAGCTGGCTAGTTAGACCAGCCAAATCAGCGAGCTCTGGGGTTCGAGTGGTATACCCTGCCTCAGTAAGGAAAGTGGAGAATGATCAAGGAATATATGTGAGGTCAGTCTCTGGTTTTCATGTGCATGCACACGCCTGCACACACGTGAGCTCACATACATGTGAACATGCATGAACACTATACACATATGACAAAAGATACAATATTTTATTAAGTTGATAAATTTAAGAATGATTACAATCATTTGAAGTTAGGTAAAAGATAAATTTATTTAAAATTTCATATGTAAGTATTATAAATAAAATTCACCAAAAATTCAAAAAATTATTTTGGTTTCAAATTCTTCATTCATATGAGAACTGTTAGAAGAATTGAAAATTTTCAAAAACTTTCCACCTAATTTGCTTATTAACTTGAGTTTGTGTCATTTATTACTTGATATTTATGGTGATTTCCTTTTCCTAATATAGGTTTACATGTTTAAATATGACTTTCCACAAACATTGAAGAGAATCCTAGGTTAATGTTAGTGATAGACTCTTAATCTTTGTTTAAAAATCTATGAAATGTAATATGCCTCAATGAAATTTGTCTTATTTCTTATCACACTCAGACCATCTATCTGTACTTGTTTCAGTTTGACTTGAAAGTAATGAGCCAAGAAAGGTGGAGTAAACTGCATTTTAATGTGTTTCTATTTATTCTTATAGGTTCCGTCCTTTTCATCCTATAAGTCCTATCTTTGATTTTTTTATGTTTTTTTTTTTTTTTCTGTAGTTACTGAATCAGGATATCACTATGTGACTCTGGCTGGCCTGGAACTTACAGTGTGGCCTTGCTGTCGGTGAACTTTCATTCCTTCAGTATCTGTCTCCCAAACGCTGGGATGGCAGTAGTGCACACACATCCAGTTTTGTTCCATTAATTCTAATGCTAACTGTATTCATTAGGTGTGTAGAGAATGCTTAAAATCAGACACAAGGAGTGGACCAAACACTGTACTTAATGATATGGATATGTTTTGAGAAATATTTCATTAGTATGAAAAAAATGCCATAATGAGACTTAATTATCTATATGTCTATGCTAAAAGTTAAAATTAATTAAAAAATAATAATTGTAGCACTGAGAACCCCACTTTATAAAACTCTGAACTTAATTTTAATTATTTGTTTGAGCAAGAGTGAACATTTACTTGCATCCTCATCCAGTGGTACTTGTAGCATTTTTTAAACCATAGTTTGCTTATATTAATAAGAATTTTTGCGTATAATATAATTTCAATCAAAGCCTCTTTGATTGGGAGAAATTTAATTCTGTTATTTAATTTATAATCATGTATTTACTGTTTATTATTAATTGAAAATATTATCACATGAATTTGGGGGTTTGTTGTCTTTGATGGCTTGGATTATGGACACTTTTGTTACAGTATAAAATGAGATTTATTTTATGAATGTTCTGCTATACTTAAAAATGGGAAAAATGTCATTGGATGATTTTCTTTCTGTGAAAATATCATATAGTACTTAAACAGATGTAGGTGGTATAGATGAATCACTAAACATTATTTCAAGAGACAGTAAATACCAGACATGGGATGCTACTGTCAGCACAATATGAGTCGTATTTCTACTATGAATATTTCTTGGTAATACACTATAAAATAGTAATGAAAACTAGAACAGAAAAGCCATAAACCAAGTATTATATATACAGCAATATACAGAGTTTAATAGCTGCTGCGTTTATAGGACTGGTAGTAGAGTAGGGTTGTGGATACTGTCATAACACAGTCATGATTAATGTGTTGTGCGATGAGTTCAAGACAACAGTAGATGGTAAAGATTTCTCTGTTCTGTTGTGTGGGGCTGGTACCGTGCATGGTGTCTGTCCTTTACCAAGATGTCACTGTGAATCACCTGACTGACTCTTCAGACAGCCTTTGATTTCTTTCCCTGCAAAAATAAACTTGATAGCACATAATGATATCTACTTTCTCTTTGCATTTAATCTGTATGTGTCTGTGACCACTTAGTTTCATTTTTTCTGTTTCATAGTTTTTAAAATTTATTTAATATGCATATGTTTAGATTTTGTATATAGGTGTATTTTAAACATATATTACTTGTGGATAAGTTACCTCTTTCAAAAGAATGCAATAATAGAGTTCATTTTTCATCAAGTTGTGTGCATGAAATATAACTAATTACCTCAAACCTTCCTATTCTCCAGAAATGGGCCACTTAGTGATGCCCTTCATGAAAATCCCATAGGTCATTAACTGGTGGTACTGAGTGGATAATCAAATAACCAAAAAGATAAAAAACAAGTGCTACTGACAAATACTTTACTTCAGATCTATTACTATAATTATAAAGTGGTCCAGATATATCAATTGTACATGGAATCAATTTATCTGCATAGAACTTAGAATCAAATGCTATCTAAGTTAAATTACATAATACCAATTATATAATAAACCAATTTTAAAAATTATGACTTATTCTATGTTACTTTTGAAGTATCTAAAATATCATTAAATAACATTTTTTCAGTAATACATCTTTACACACATATATAATGTAATGTAAATTTTTTACATGTAATTTTACATTTAATGTAAATTTTGAAATATCTAAAAATATCATTAAATATTAATTTTTCAGTAATACATCTTTACACAAATGTATAATGTAATGTACATGTATAATATAAATACACATGTATTTGTACATGGGATTTGCTCTTTTATAAATTAGTCATGGTTTGACTTCTTCAGAAAACACCACTGTCCAAGCATGAGTATTTGAGCATGTCCAAAAGTCTACTTAATACTGAAGTTTGCTTAATAGGCCTTGAGGCTTTCCTGTAAGGTTAAACCTCCAAACAAAACTCTATGAGGCATGAAGATGATCTTTTCTAACTTTCTTGTCTTAGTCCTCTGCTGTATTTTTCTTTGTTCAGAACCAGGGTGAGAAGAGATCTCCTATCTAATGCCCTTTGCCCTAACTAATACCTCGTATGTCCCCAGCTCTGCATTCTGATATAGTGGATTTAGTTGAGAAATGACACAACTCAGTGACTCTCATGAGACTTTCTTTGTTTAACAATCTCCTTACAAGTCATTTCCCTTGCCTACTTTCCTGCCCAACTGGATGAAAGCTCTCTCATTTTCTCCTCCCTGCTCCCATTGACATATTGACCCATTAGAATAATATTTTTTATTTTGATTTGAGTGATCCTACTAGTCACTTACAAGAAAAAAGCATTAACTAATTTATGTGTTAACTAAATATATAGATTTTTGTTTCCTCTAATTACACCTTTTTTTAAAATTAAGCTTATGATTTTAAAACACCAGTTACTTAAATCAGGTAGAAATAAGTCTGCAAAAACAAAACCTAAACATGTGTAAATGCACAGATTCTCTGAAATTCTGTTTGGTCAGTGACTCCTTCATTAAGCTATGGCAGCCAAGCAATCCTTATCTTCAATCGGAGTGAGAACACTACAGCCAGCTTTATGGAAGTTCCCAAGTTCTATGTCATGCTCTGAGATTTGCCCTTCAATGTTTTCCGTCAAAGGTTAAGATGGCTGTATGAATGACATGTTTCTGGAAAAGTTTTTCCATTCACATAGTTCTGTCCTATTGCTGTGGCTCCCTCAGACAAAGTAAACTCCAGATAGATCTGATTGAAATAATTACAACATCCTTCATTCCAATCACAGTTAAGTAAAGAAACTCCAGGGGGACAGACAACACCTGACTGGTCTCATGGTACCAGCTGAGCAGTGGGAATGAGTTCTTGCTAGACAAGGTAGTGTTGTTAAGCAGGTTTTCCAGCTCCATGTGCAAGCCCTCTGTTTTCTAGACTCGAGTCATTATTCACTAAACCTGTGCAAGGCAAATCGTTCCCCCCCGTGAACACTTTGCCTGTCATACAGATTGCATTTCTCTTTCTTCTCACTTGCTAAAAGCACACCATTTATAGCCTGAGTTGTCATGGAAGGGGCTTCTCCATCTATAGCAGCCAAAGCATATTCTAACTGGACACGTTTACCAGATGGGCTGAATGTAGTCAGGGAAAAGCTGTAGCTGAAGGTCAAGTTGCAAATTTGTTTGGTGGTTTCTCAGGCTATGGTCTCTAGTCCAGGCTGACCTAGAATTCACTATATAGTCTCAAGGTGGCTTCGAATTCACTTGTCCAGGCTGACCTGGAATTCACTATGCCGTCTCAGTGATCATGATCATCCTACCACTGCCTCCCAAGTGCTGGGGTTAAAGACATGTGCCACCATGCCAGGCTCAAGTTGCAACATTTATGTTTTTACAGAAATTAACACAATAAGGCTGGGGAGATGGTTCAGTGGTTAAAAGTGCTTGCTTGTAATATCTGCCAGCCTGGGTTCAGTTCTGTAGCAGCCATGTAAAACCAGATGCAGAAAGTGGTGAAAGCATCTGGTGTTCATTTACAGCCACAAGGGATACTGGGAGGCCCATACATGCATACACAGACATATAAATAAGTGAACAAATAAATAAATAAATAAAATATTTAAAAAATAACATGATAATCCTTAACCATCATTAGGATCTATAAAGTTGGATTACATAACCAGTCTTAGTTTACCTCTATCTGTGAACTTCTGAAAGGTTAAGTAAACTGCGTTTTTTTTTTTTTTTTTTTAAATCAGGCATATATTATGAGATGTGTCACTTCTACCACATCTGCTGGGGTCCATGAGACTTTACAGATGAAGTGGTGACATGAGTACTTCTCTCACTGCTAGCCTGACAACCAGCTCCAAGGAGATGGAGATAGACACCGTGGTCACTGAACACTCATCAAGACAGAAATCCAGAGGCTACAGAGGACTCAACACTAAATCGGATTGCTATCATACCTGCCAAGGCTCAGGGAATGTTGTGGAAGAGAGGAAGGAATGAATGTAAGAACCACAGGGTGGGGAGTACTTTCCTCCCAATACACACACACACACACACACACACACACACACACACACACAGAGAGAGAGAGAGAGAGAGAGAGAGAGAGAGAGACAAAGAGAGAGATTGACCGAAGCCTTCACGACCCCAACAGCAAACACCAATAACCCCACTGAGGAGGGCCCTCAGTAGAATGGAGGCAGGGGAGAGGAGATATAATAGTATAACCTTAAAAAAAAATAAACATCAGGCATAGATCAGGGAATCATAAAGTCAAGAAATAACACATAGTTTATAAAAGTTACACATCATGGAACCCATTTTCCTCATTCAGTAGAAAACAAACTGAATGATAGAAAACTGGCATTCTTGGCTTAGAATTTTTATGCTTCTGACATCCAAAAATAAATACATCATTTGCCCAAAGTCACAGAGCTTATTAATAGCAGCACTGGAAGCAGACATTTTTGTGTTCTGGATAGGCATGATGGCACGTGTTTAATCCCAGGTCTCTGGGGCTGGAGGTGGGAGGATATTAATTATTGACTAAAATGTTCAGGAGACAAAATTAAAACTAAATTTTTAAACCTATTACTTTGAGTAAATCTTATATAATCTCAATTAGGCAATGGGTTTGGAGCAACAATCAATGAATATAAAAAGGAGAAAATAGTACATAGACTCATTGAAAACATTTCCCATAACTTGCAGGACTGCACATATCCTTCTGTAACCCAAAAGCTTCTACAAGTGACTTACAGAGAGTTCTACTCAGTTATAAGATAGAATCCTATACTAAATGCTGTTTTATCTTTATTCTGTGGTAAATTTTATTTAGTAAAAATAATTCATTTGGTTTAATCTTTTGGATTGATGATATTTCCAGACTTTTCCTTTTACTATGTTGTCACTTGTTTTCCCAACTCAGGCAACCATGGCACAGTAGTACACGGCCTATCTTTTAATACTTCAGTAAAAGGATGACAGTACTAATGTGTGTTTGGATCAAGAGACTTGGCCATTAGAGAATGGTGGCATAGTTTAGAGAAATATAAATTTGTGTGTGCTATATATTTTTCATTATCATTTTAAGGAAATTATGTGTTCTTTAATTCAAAGTCACACTGGAGAGATGGCTCAGTGTTTAAGGCATTTGTGTACAAAGCCTAAGGACCCAGGTTTGCTTCCTGTACCAATGTAAATCCAGATGCAAAGGTGGCTTATGCATCTTGAGTTTGTTTGTACCCATTCTCTCTCTCTCTCTTAAATAAATAAAGTCAATGCTTTTTTACATAAGAATCTTGAATGCTTCGAAAATATGAGGTCAGATTTCCCATGTAGAGGAGAGAATTGTATGGATAAGTGGTGAGAGACCTCAGATGGGGAAGGTAATAGGTGTGCCCTAGACCAGTGATGCCAGTGTAGAGTCAGCTTGGAGGCAGGATCCTGGGCAGAGCAGACTTCAGCCTTGCCAAAGATGCCAATATCCTAGGTATAGAGAGTGGCCAAGCTTATAAACTTGAAGAAGTGAAGTGAGAAGCTTAGAGTGGGGTTGAAGTATGGCTCATACCCAACCATTTGTTCAAAGAAGGAGAATTACTCTTTCTGCCCATTACAGTGACCTGCTCCTTCTGGCTTCTGTCATTTTGACCAAGTTACATGCTTTGCTGATGCATGTGATGTGACCTATAGTCCCCAACCAAGCTTTCAGTGAAAGTGAGGCTCTCCTAGTCCCCTTCCCAGAGAATGCTGTGTCAAGCAGAGCTACACTTTCAGCCAGATCCTGGAATAAGATGTGGAATGGAGCCCTCAGAGGGCTGTGTGAAGAGCACAGTATCATGAGCAATCATTAAAATTAGCACCAAGGATCCCACACCAGATGGAACTTAGGATCTCTTCTACTGTATTCAGGAGATTTGAGGGAGTTCCTTCAAAAAACTCAGATTAGTTCATGTCAAGAATTCATAATGATATTAGTGATTTAGGCTAAATTCTTTTAGTAAAGAAGAGTTCCAGGGGATTGGAGAGATGGCTCAGTGATTAAAGGCACTTGCTTGAAGCCGGACAGCTGGGGTTCAATTCCTCAGTACCCACATAAAGCTAGATACACTAAGTGGAGCATTCATCTGCAGTTCATTTGCAGGGGCAGGAAGCCCTGTCATACCCATGCTCATTCCCTCTATCTGCCTCTTTCTCTCTGTCTGTATCTTAAATAAATAAATAAAATATTTAAAGTAAGAAAGCCTGGTGTGGTGGTACATTCCTTTAATCCCAGTACTTGGGAGACAAAGGTAGGAGTATTACTGTGAATTTGAGGCAAGCCTGAGACTACATAGTGAATTCCTGGTCAGCCTGGGCTAGAGTGAGACCTTACTTCAAAAAAATCAGGAAAGAAGAAGAAGGAGGAGGAGGAGAAGGAGAAGGAGAAGGAGAAGGAGAAGGAGAAATAGAAGAAGAAGGAGAAGAAGGAGTGTTCCATTTAAATAACTTATTCTGGTGGGCAACTGAGCTGGCCACAGAGATTGGGAAGATTCAGTAGAGGGTGTTGGCAGTCTTATATGGACTTTGCAGTCCTGTTTGTCTGGGAATGATACAGACACCACTTAAAAGCAGGTTTTGTACATTGAAGTTTACTTGGAGAGGACAAAGCTAGTTGTGTTCCCTCTTTCCTTTCTTTCCCCATGTCTCACTCCATAGAAAGGAGTCAATTCCATTTTATTTGAAAACTACTGCTTAAAAGTGTATTACTATGAACTCCACAAAGACATAGGCAGAATAAATGTCATTGGCTTTGTTGCATTTTCAGGCAATGTAGGTTATTTTTGGCAATGGTGTCAGTAAAGGAGGGAATTATGTAGCTATAAGTAGCAGCCTGAGGAAATACTGCTACAGTCAGCATTTGTCTCAATTGCTGGGAGACAATAATGGAGAGAATAAAAAGAGAAACAAAATTACAAAAGATCACTTGATATCATTCCCATGGATAGATCAAGAAGCTCTCATTAGCATTTGAACACAACATTCTGGGGAAATGCTTACACTCTCACTTTGCAAATGTTTACATATCATACATATCAGATCATATCTTGATAATCATTTCCTTGAAATAATACAGTATTTTTTAAAAATATTTATTGACAACAAAACATACTTACATACCAAATACATACCAAAGGTGCGTATTTTTCCCTCCCCTCCCCCCTTCCCCTTTAGAACAAATAATACAGTATTTTTAAGCTGTGTGAAAACACTGTTGGAACTCATGGCTTGAGTGTCTGTGTTCCTAGGAAACAGAGTACACTCTTGTGGTTGAAACTTTACTGAAATTTTAGGCATTAGTGATCGTGAGAATTCTGAGTTTAATTTTTTCATAACTTTCACTTTTCACTCTGCTTGTTGCTGGGACACTTCAGGACATAAAATGATTCAAGAAGTCCTTGAGCTACTATAGCCAGAAGGATATTTAAATGGCATGGCGTACGAGATATCCCAAAGTGCAGGATTGTGCTTGGGTGTAGGAATACCTCCTTAACTGGTATTCTTTAGTCAGATAGCTCTGAAAACAAAGGGAATTTCCCAGCATCATGAAACCTTGAGACCCCAAATACCCTGGGCTATAGAAAGTCAGCTGATAAACATTCTATGTATAAAATCTGAGAACTACCCAATTCTTGTAAAAAAAAATCCTATCTCTAATTATTACTCTTGTCCAAAGGAATCATACTAAAGGAACTTAGTGAAAATAGGTCATGGAAAATGAGATAACTTCTCAGTTCAAAAACTCACTAAGAGCTAGGCATGATGGTGCACACCCTTAATCCCAGCACTTGGGAGGCAGAAGTAGGAGGATTGCCATGAGTTTGAGGCCACACTGAGAATACAGAGTGAATTCCAGGTCATCTGGGCTAGAGTGAGACCCTACCTTGAAAAACAAAAACAAAAAAAACAAAACAAAAAAATCTCACTAAGTTAAGATGTTCTACATGTCATTTATCATTGATGATATAGACTAAATTTATTAGATAAAACTCGAAAATGTAATGTATAATTGCCCATTCTATCTCCCTTTTGTAGTATACTGGTCTGGTTTAAGGAGCTCCTTCATGGATGGTTACAGTTTCCTGTACGCCCAGCAGCTAATTGTTATCACTGATTCATATAAGGTCACGCGACCAGATGCCAAAAACATCTGTCACAGCAGATGTGACATTGAGCAAAATCTATTCCTGTCTTGATGTATGTCACATGGTATACTCAGTTTTGTTCATTCTGTAACTATTCATTTACTATGATAACTGCATTTCCCATGCAATGGGCAGGGCTGTGAAGACTATGGAGTTGGGAAGTGGAAAGGATTAATATTGAAAATGCTGCAAAGTAAGAAAATTTCTTTTGCAAGCTTCTTCATGCTTTAGACCACTTGAAACCTAACTGGGGGATTTAGGTAATTAGCCCTAGAGTATGGGGAAATGGAGATTAATCACTGAAGAACTGACTGATTTTCTCTCTCTCTCTCTCTCTCTCTCTCTGTGTGATGTATGCAGGAGTGTGTGCAAATGCATATACCCCGTGTTCACATATGCAGAGGCCAGAGGAAGATGACAGGTTTCCTCTTCTATTACTCTTCTACCTTATTTTCCTAAGACAGAAACTGTTGCTGGACCTTGAACTCAGCATTTTTGTGTTAGACTGGTTAACCAATGACTCTCTTATCTTCACCACACTCAACACTGGGCTTAGAGGCATGTGCAGTATCACCTTGCTTTTTACTTGGGTGCTGGGGATCAAACTCATGCTTATACAACATTCTTACCCACTGAGCTATCTCCCCAGACCCAGAAGGGTTGAAAATCTCTCTCAGCCTCAAAAGTCTGTGTGTTTGTGTGTGTGTGTGTGTGTGTGTGTGTGTGTGTGTGAGAGAGAGAGAGAGAGAGAGAGAGAGAGAGAGAGAGAGAGAGAGAGAGGACAATCTTCCTCAATTATTATTACTAAGTTATATAAAAATAATCCAACAACCATCAAGTTACATGCACATGGATTAAACAAAAACTCTTACAGAAAAAAATATAGTTCTTTTTTGATCCATGCCTATTCTTTGGTTCAATATGTTTTCTAACATTTCTTAGCTGCAGAAACAGTTTTATTTTTATTATGCTCAAGAACAGGTGGCAGCTGAGATAGTAAATATTTTTGCTCTGTTAAATCCTTACAAATAATTTAAAAACTATTATAACATTCAACAATATCCACACTCAAACTATTTTTCCTTCTGCTTAAATTCCAAACATATCCTAAGTGCTCCCTTACCCTCTCCCCTAGCACACCTTTAATCCCAGCATTTGGAGGCAGTGGTAGGAGGATCACCATGAGTTCCAGGCCACCCTGAGAATACAGACTGAATTCCAGGTCAGCCTGAGCTAAAGTGTGACCCTACCTCAACCTCCCCTCTCCCCCAAATTATTCTCTTCAGCTTACCAGAAATTCAGTTAGTTAACACTTGCTGTTTAGGTTAATAGGCATTGCCTTTTAAAAGGCATTTATCTCTTGGAAATATATGAGTTTTTCATGCATTATGGTGAACTAAAGAGGTTGCTTACTTCTTAATATCTAACTCATTTCTTATTATTAATGTGGGTCATTCCATCAGACTAAAGGTTTAGGAGATTTTTAAAGTTTATTTTTAGAAAATTACTTTTATTATTATGAACGTTACAGTCTGAACATATAGCACATTAGTCATCTTTCCATTGAATTACAGTAATATTTCCCTTCTCCTCTGCCCTCATCCAATTGTGGGCCCTTCCTCAGAGAGATTGTTGGTGTTCACTGTATGGTCATGAATGCACCAAGCAGTCTCAGTAGGGGGTTAGGGGACTGGTGATAAAATGTTAATTAAGAGGAAGGATACTATAAAAGCGAAAGTGAGTATAGAGAGAAGAGGGAGAGAGAAAGAGAGAGAGGGAGAAAGAAGAGAGATGGAAGCGGGAAAAGATTAAGGTTGGTCTTCATGATGTTCTCTCCAGTTTCCTGTGGTTCGGGTGTTCCTTCTGCCGGCCTGCTGAAGGATCAGTGTTTTAGCCTGTTGTTCAGAATAAAGGGTTTTATAGTAACATTTCCTTTTGGGTCCCTATTTGTATCCCCCCACTGTTGTCCTCCTTCCCACCCTCTTGCACCCTTCCACCCTTACCCTCCCTCCATCCCACCCTCCCTATTGTCTGGTCCTCAGAGTGTTTATTAGGTTTGGCAGCGTCTCAGGTGGATTCAGGTTAGGAGCGACAGATAAACGAGACCATGTGATGATTATCTTTCTGTGATTGAGTGAGCTCACTGAGGATGATCTGTTCCATGTTTGACCATTTTTTTTCAAATTTCCTTATTTCATCTTTCCTTACTGCTATGTAGAATTCCATAGTATAGATATACCATATCTTTGTTATCCATTCATCTAATGATGGACATCTGGATTGATTCCAGCTCTTTGTTATTATGAATTGAGCAGCTAAACATGGTTAAGCAAATGTCTCTGATCTGAGGCTTGGAGCCTTTAGGGTAAATGTCCAGTAAGGGAATAACTGGATCTGTTGGTAGGTCTATATTTATCCTTTTTAGGAGTCTCCAGATAGCTTTCCATAATGGTTGAACCATTTTACATTCCCACCAACAGTGAAAGCTTGTTCCTATTTCTCCACAGCCTCGCCAACATTTGTTTTCCTTGTTTTTTTTAATGTTAGCCATCCTTACTGGGGTAAGGTGGAATCTCATAGTTGTTTTAATTTGCATTTCCCTGATGATTAGGGATGTTGAACATTTTCTTAAATGTGTGTTTGCTATTTGTATTTCTTCCTCTGAGAACTCCCTGTGCAGTTCTCTGCTCCATTTTGTGAGTGGGTTGTTTGATGATTTATTGTTTAGGCTTTGGAGTTCTTTGTAGATTCTAGAAATTGGGCCTCTGTTGAAAATTTTCTCCCATTCTGTGGGTAATCTGCTGGCTTTAGTTATAGTGTATTTGTCAATGAAAAAGCATTTCAGCTTCATGAGATCCCAATGATTGAGTGATTGTTTAATTTCCTATCTCCATTGGAGAATTTGCTTATCTTTTTCAGATAGACAACGAACCTGAAGTGAGGATCAGCAAATCTCACCTCACCAGGGCCCCAGCTGAAACCATAGAGTAATGCGGGGAAAGAGCAAGAGTACAGCTTTCTTGGCAATCACGATACCAGAAAAAGGCTGAAGGAGACAAACACAGAGAACATCCAACTCCTACTAAGCCAGATATCCAAAGACACAGAGGCTCCACAAACCTAACCACTGAAGTAAAACTAAAATGATCCCAACATGTCTCTGGGAAATTCACAGAAGAGGGGGAGGAAAGAGTGTTAAAGCCACAGGTTGGGTCATTATGCACAGAGACTTGACCTATCCCCCATAATTTTGACTACCCCCACAGTGCAAGACCCACATTCCCCATTGATGTGGGTTTCTTTGGAGGGAGGAGGACAGGGAGAAGAAAATGGAGTCACCAATATGAACTTAAAATTAGAATAATATAAAAAAATAATAAATTATTTAAAAAGAATGACAATAATAAACACCAAATAAAATAAAATAAAAATATTGAGTCAAAGATAAATTAAACTATTTTGTGTTTGTTGTAGAGGAAGATTATTATTTGTAAAGGGTAAAATGTATATGGTAAATTTGTGTGTTGGTGACTGGATCAGACAGCCCATATTAGGGGTTATCTCTCTAGGTGAAAAGTTGCTGATCTAGATAGTGGAGACAGATTTTCTCTTATCTAGACAATATGGAAATGAGTACCCGGGATGAAGGGCTTAGTCTTTAACCTTGGACAGACCTTTGGCTTCCTTGGTCCTGTGTCTGAGCATTAGGAGAAACATGAGGATAGGAAACATCCATGTGAGCTACCAGCAATATGGCTAATAATAAACTTCCAAAGTCTCAAATATAAAACCTGAAAGATCGTCTTTCCTTCCTTCTTTCCTTCCTTCCTTCTTCTTCCTCTTCCTCCTTTTATTCAGCATTTTCAAGTCTTTTTTATATTTGCATTTGTGTTGCCTAGGAAGGTACACTGATCCCGTTAAAACTCAAATCAACACAGCTGTGAAATCATGTGACCTGGTGTAAAAGATAGAATGAGAAAAAAATACTAGACTATTCCAAAGAAAGAAAGATCCTTAGAAATCCATAAAAGTAGTCAAAGGATACCTTAAAAGTGCAGGGGGAAAAAGACGTTATCAATACGATAGGAGGCAAACAGCCTGAGCTGTACATCTCAGGGGAGGGGGTGGTGGTGAGCAGAAGCCACATTCTAAAGGTAAAGCAGGCAATAGATGGCCAGTCCTCCCGTCAAGAAAAGCCCGCAACCCTCACAAGCCTCAAACACAGCTGTTGCCTTTGGTGAGAGAGTGATTCTTGTAGCTGGAGAGAAATCCCATTGGATCACTCTGGATGCATAAGAAGGCAAGACTCAGGCAAGAAGGTGCATGTAGAAAGACAACCTTGCCTTTGGTGTTTGGACATAGATCTTTTTTTTTTTTTTTTTTTTTTTCCAAGGTAGAGGATATGGTCTCGCTCGAGTCTAGGCTGAACTGGATTTCACTATGTAGTCTCAGAGTGGCCTAAAGTCATGGGGATATTCCTTCTTCTGCCTCCCTAGTACTGGGATTAATGGCGTGTACCACCAAGCTGGCTCACAGATCTTGTAAACTGAGAATAAACCTGGAATCTGATACTCTGAGATATCTGAGGTCAGTGTGTTGATCAACCTCTGGAGCCACTTATGTGCGCTTCCCTCGTTAGAGCCCTAGAATTCTGAAGTTGCATCAATGAGCTTGAAATCTACAGTTATATCTCACCAAGAGGTAATTAATACACAGATCTTGAAAGTATGAAGATAGGTGGTCTACCTGCACAGGTCTCAGTGTTATGGTTGCTTGTCATACTCCCACTGCACTTGGAAGATGTTTGCCCCAACCCCCCAGCCATAGAACAATGACTACCTCGGGGGATACAATGTGGATAATCTCCGGAGGATGTGAGAACATGCCCATACACTGCAAAGCTAAGTATGGATAACAGAGTACTCTAATAAACACAAAAGGAAAGCTACCAAAATGAAGACACTCTGGTGAACATCAGACACGTGGGCAGTAGAGACTCAGCAACAGCATAAATCACAATAAAAACAAGAGTCCACAAATTCAACAAAATCTCCCCCAAGGAAAGAAACTAGAGGAAGCTATACCAATAATTCATTCTCCCACCCTTTCTGTCACTTAAGAGTCATGTTTTTTTTTTTTTTTTACTTTACCAGACTTTCAGCAATAGCTTTTTAGTTTTTATTCCTCTATATACATTCATCTAATGTTGTGTATGTGTATTTTTCATTAGGGGGCAATCTTCTCTTTTTTTCTTCCATTTTTTTTTACCCCATGTATATATATTTTTTTCATTTCCACTCCTTCTAGTACACTATTAGCAGTATTTTGAATTTGCCTTATTTTTGTTGCATGTGCATATGTCTGTGTTGTGCCTGTGCATGCATGTTCATATATGTGTATGGATGTGTGTGCAGGTGTGCCTGCATGATATTCTATAGTCCTATCTTCTTCTGCTTTATTGTGATTGGTAACACACTGGTGGGACTTAATCAACTCTAGGTATATTTCTATTTCTTGTATTATGAGTTGTTGGTGCTATTACAGTAGTTTGGTTTTTTTTTTGACTCAAATTTAAGATTGAAACTTTAAGAATAAGCTTCAGCCAGGTGTGGTGGCACCTAACTATAATCACAGAACTTGGAAGGTGGAGGCAAGAAGAGCAGGAATTTAAGGACAGCCTTGCATACCTAGTGAGTTTCAAGCCAGCTTGAGTTACATGAGATCCTGTTTAAAACAAAAATCAAATAAAAGAAGAGCAAGATGTTAAATGAGAAGATCTTCAAACAAAACTGGAAGATCTATCAAAACTAACTGATACACAAATTGCAACACAAGAAATAAGAAGGTGAGGTAACATGACTCCTAAACATTATCATAATATAAAAAGTAATCTAAAGGTTCAACACAGTCCCCATCAAAATTACAATCACATTATTCACTGAACTGGGAAAAAATCATAAAATTGACAGGGAGGCACAAAAGACCAAGTAGCCAAAATAATCATAAGCAGAAAGAGCAATATTGGAGATATAACAATATCCAACCTCAAATTTTATTACAGTCATTTTTAACAAAAACAACATAACACCAGCACAAAACACACATAGACTATTAGAACAGAATAGAAGACCCACAAATAACTCACAGAGCTGTAGCCATGTAATTTTTGACAAAGCTGTCAAAAACATACATTAGAGAAAAAAAGACAGTCTCTTTAACAAATAGTGCTGAGAAAATTGGATATCCCACATGTAGAAATAAAAAAAAACTAAAACTAGATTCATATATCTCATAGTCCATTCAAAATGGATCAAAGATCTTAATGTAAGACCAAAACTTTGAAACTAGTAGAGGAAAACATAAGCAAAACACTTCAAGAAGTAGGTCTAGGTCAGATCTTTCTGAAAATCATTCCAACAGCAGAGAAATTTATCCCCAAAATTGACTAATGGGATTACATGCCATTAAAATCCCTCTGCACAGCAAAGAGAATAATCAGGAATATGAAGGGATAGCCTACAGAATATTAGGAAAATATGTTTGCTAAATACATATCAGGTGGGGAATTGATATTTAGAAAACTTAAAGAATCACAAAGATTAAATAATAGATCATGAAAGAACAAATGCAGATGGCCAATAAATACTTGTAAAATTCTCCATTATCCTGAGTCATCAGAGAAATATACATTAAAACTACTTTAAGATTCCATCTCACCCCAGTTTGAAGGGGTATCATCAAGAAAACAAATGACAATAAATAGTGGATACTGGCAATGTAAATTGGTGTTGCCACCATGGAAATCTGCATGGATATTTCTCAAAAATTAAAAATAGAACTACTAAATGTTCCAGCAATACCAATCTTGGGCATATACCAAAAGAACTCTAAGGCAGCATACTTCAGTGACACTTGCATATCCGTATTTACTGCTATAGTATTCACAGTAGCTAGGCAACTGAGTTAGCTAGATGCCCATCAATGAGTGAATGGATAAAGAAAATACAATGAACTTTTCACTCAGGTGTAAAGAGATTTGAAATGATGACATTTCCAGGAGAATGGATGGAGCTGGAGGACACTGTGTCCTCCAGCAAATAAGCCAGATTAAGAAAGACAAATAATTTCTATTTTACCACATATACATAAACTACCTTTAAAAATATTATACACACATATTTGGAGAGAGAAGGAGAATGTGTGTGCTTGTATGACAAAAGTAGCTAGAGGATAATGAGAGTGAACAAAGAGAGATTAAGAGGGAGAGGAAGTAGGAGATGTAAATTTGTGATATTAGAGTATAAAGAGGGCATTTGAGGGGAGAAAAAGAACCAATGAAATGAAGGGGATACAAAGGAGGTCAGAACAAATTAGAACAAAGCATAATGACACACATACATGAAAATTCCATAATTAAACCTATTACATTGTTAATTTCAAATCTAATAAAATTCTTTGTTGAAAAGAGGAATATTAGTGGGTGGATGAACATAAGTATTTAGGAACATATGTTGAGGTTATCTCATCTTAATCTACAAATTGACTAAAAATAATCTTTGTTAAAGTTATTGAAGCCAACTGATAATTTTTTGAGGTAATATGTTGAAAAAGAGAAACAAAGAAGCAAGATAAATCAAATTAATTTCTTGAAGGCCTCATACTGTGCAAATAATGGCTAAATGATTTGGTTTCTATCTTTAACATAAAGCTCAAGTAGAAGGTTCTGCAAACCCAACTCTTGGCATGGTTAATAGCGTTTTGTGCACTTGCTATTCTCGTCAAAAACTTAGTGTGTTGGTTGATTCAGGTGTCCCCCATAAACTTAGGTGTTCTGAATTCTAGGTTCCTAGCTGATGGAGATTTGGGAATTAACACCTCCAGGAGGCAGTGTATTATTGGGGACGGGCTTGTGAGTGTTATAGCCAGTTTCCCCATGGCAGTGTTTGGCACACTCTCCTGTTCCCATTGTCCACCTGATGTTGGCCAGGAGGTGATATGCACCCTCTGTTCATGCCATAGTTTTCCCCGCCATCATGAAACTTCCCCCTGAGTCTATAAGCCAAAATAAACCTTTTTTTTTTTCCTCAAGCTGCTCTTGGTCAGGTGATTTCTGCCAGCAATGTGAACCAGACTGCAACAACTGGGTAGAGGTAGAATATATTTCCACATAAATAGCAAGGAAAGAATGAGATTAAATTAGACCACCAAGGATATAATGGATATATTGGACAGATATGACAGCAAAGAGAAATGTACTCCTAAGCATTTACATGAGTTATAAACATCTAAACTTGTGAGAGATATAGTAACTATATTTTTCCTTCAGAGTTAGAAGTGATATAAAATATTCCTAGTGAAAGTATAAAGAAAAGTAGAAATTTGGCAACAACATTAACTCTCCTTAAACAGAAGCCAGAACATCAGACCCATTTAACACAGTTCGCAGTCTTTATTGTTTTTGCCATGCACTGAACATGAGACAGATATTTTCTTATAAAATGTAACTAGTGTGTTATATTTAATCATCATTATTAACCATATAAGGGTAGTCCTACAGAGCGATATATATGCTTAATAGCCTCAACAAATTCCCACTGAATAATTTTAATTAAAGCCTATTTAGGACCGGAGTGG
The DNA here is from genome assembly GCA_036365145.1 of Orientallactaga sibirica. Lineage (NCBI taxonomy): Eukaryota > Metazoa > Chordata > Mammalia > Rodentia > Dipodidae > Orientallactaga > Orientallactaga sibirica. Next base: position 51,002,430 of record JAEOAD010000004.1, on the reverse strand, counting down.
TTAAGGCCCGTGCAAAGCCTAAGGACTTAGGTTCAATTCTCCAGAACCCATGTAAGTCAGTTACACATGGTGGTGCCTGTGCTTGGAGTTTGCTGGCAGTGGTTGGAGGCCCTGGCATGTCCATTCTCTCCCTCTTTTTCTCTCTCTCTGCCTCTTTCTCTCATAAATTAAATAAATAAATAAATAATAAAGCCTATTTAAGGAAGACTCAAAAAAGAACAAAAAAAGTAAACTGACATGATTGCTTTACATCATCTGTTGGTCTGTGCATGTTGCTGTTTGTTGCTCCTAAATAAGCCAAGGCTTAAATTTTCATCTTTCTAAAATAAAACAATTTACTAAAATGATTTAAAACCACAATTATATTCTATTTCAATTACAAGCATTTTATTTAACCACAATCTACATGAAACAGACATCAGCATAGAATGAAATCACATGCCATGTGTTTTTTATGGAGAAATGCCCTGCATAACTGATTTAGTGCTCAAAGTTATGCAACGCCCAGGTTTGCAGCAGCATCCTAATGCAGTGTGGGGACACAGGGAGGCTACAAATAAAAGTCATTGTTTTCTGGACCTGCTCTCATTTTCACCTGACACAAGAGAGACTTTTCATTTTCAAAAGTTACGCACTAGATACAAGGAAAAGAATTTAGCTCAAGAAATAATTTTTAAAACATTCAGATAGGTGAAGATACAGCAATTTCAAATCATTTAACTTCTCTAACAAGTATAGTGAGCAGTCCTTGTAAGAAAAACTTGGATGCTACTGAATTGAGTAAAGAAAATTCTGACACGTTTATTATATGCTTCAGTCAGTTTGAGGTGCATTTCAAGCTTTGTAACAGTGCTATAAAAGCATCAAGGATTAAGCAGTACTGTTTGAGCCCAAGAAGTGAGCTGCAGAGAAAGGGCTGACTGCCTTCTCCCTCTGCAGGCATTACTCAGCACTTTTTCATGAACTGATTTATCTTGTTAGCAGTACAAGCAAATGACCATTTTGCTCCTGCTCTATCATATTTTTCTGCCAAAAAGGAATGGAAGAGAAGACATCAGCACTGAGAAAAGGAGCAGGTAATGAAACTTGCCAACAATATAAACCAAATTTCCTATCATGCTCTATTTTTTTTTTCAAGGTAGGGTGTCACTCTAGCCCAGGCTGACCTGGAATTCACCATGTACTCTCAGAGTGGACTTGAACGTGTGGCGATCCACCTTCCTGTGCCTCCTAAGTGCTCTATTTTTCATCTTCCAACTGTCCTGTAATCATAATCCTTTTACATGATATAATGAACCCAAACATGTGCCACCTAGCGATCAGCAAAAGCTTGCATGAATATTAATAACAGTGTAAAAACTAAAGGCAAGACCCTAATTTTTCTACCATGCATTCTAACCTGCATGTTATTATCAAATCAAGGGAGTTCACCCACCATTTGGGAGGCCAAAGATAGGAGGATCACTGTAAGGTTGAAGCCAGCCTGAGACTACACAGTGAATTCCAGAACAGCCTGGGCTAGAGCAAGACCCTACTTGAAACCCTCACAAAAAGACTATATATATATATATGGTGGGAGGAGGGAGATGAATATCAGCACTTCAGGGCCTTTAGCACTACAAATGAAGTCCAGATTCATGTGCCACTTTCTTCATCTGACTTTACATGGGTACTGGTAAATCAAACTTGGGATATTAGATTTTGCAAGCAAGTGCCTTAACTATTGATCCATCTCTTCAGCCCCTATTTTTAATTAAATTAAGACTTTTTTTTTTTTTGGGTTTTTTGAGGTAGAGTCTCACTGTAGCCCAGGCTGACCTGGAATTCACTATGTAGTCTAAGTGTGGCCTCAAACTCACAGTGATCCTCTGCCTCCTGAGTGCTAGGATTAAAGGCGTGCGCCACCACACCTGGAAAATTAAACCTTTTTTTCTGTGCTGGAGAGTGACCACAGGGCCTTGCTAGGGAAACACTGTGTTGCATTCTGTCCATAAATGCACACATTTTTTTTTTGTGTGTGGAAAACTGAACTAATATAATATAGCACATTCAGTTTTGTGTCATATTAAACGTGAGGATATAAACCATTACATTCATATAAGAGAGATGATAAGGACCAGACTCCATTTTAAAGCTATCTGCCATGGTGATTCAGACTTAGAATTCATACTTAATGACTTAATGAATAGAAAGATTTTGAGAAGTACGTGTAGAATCATGGACTAGACAAAGTATCCTTCACAGATGTGAAAAAGAAGTTTTGGTTTTGGGTATCAATCCATGCAAGTATGTTTGTTCAAGAAGCATCATGTTTCAATTAATTTAAAAATTGGAAGGAAACATTTCTGACCTCAAGTGTTTTTCCTCAACCTTGAAATCTTCATTGTGAGAGTACTGAAACTAGAATATCTAGGCTTCAAAATTTAGTTCTAGTCATTAATATTTGTTTTACTTCACCCTGCTTTAGTTTATATAAATAATAAAATTTAGGTGCCTGTTAAGACTTTAAAAAAAAACTGTCATCCCATCTGTATCTTGTACAAAGATAAACTCAGATAACTATGTTCCTACCATGTGACTCTCCTAATCCCTTTCCATGGCCATAGTGTGGTAAATTATGGAGATGATGATCATGGAGTACCAATCCATAAGCTTAATTAATGGAGAAAATAAGGCTTTCTGGACAATGGTAAATTAGGGTAAGTGAGGCAGAATGTCATGGGAACATGAATTCTGATTGATTCAGAGTTGAGTTTGGGAAGCTGAGTTGGAAGTGTGGCCATGAACAAGCAGAGGACACCAAGCAAAATAGCAAAAGAGAGAACAGCAAAATAATGAGTAACCATGCAACTACTGAGAAAGAGTGTGGTATTTTAAAAATTTGATTGCTAATTTCTCAGTCCCAGTTCAATCTTTCCATTTCAGCTATAATTTGGCTTTTAGGATTTCTAGTTGTGTTCCTGTCTAAGTATCCCATTTACTTATACTAGTTGATGATGTTTCCATTTCTTGAAGACAAATGCTCTCAGAATATAAACACAGTGTGAGAAAATAATTTCCTTTTTTTTGTTTGTTATTTTATTTACTTGTAATTTATTTATTTATTCAAATCAGCTAACCTGGAAGTCACTTTGTAGTTATTATAGACTGGCCTTAAACTTCTGAATAATAGGATGAAGAATGAGCAAACACACCTCATTAGGCTCTTAAATTTTGAATTTTTTTAAAAAATTATTTATTTATTTGCAAGCAGAAAGATAGGAAGAAGAGAGACAGAGAGAGAAAATGGGAACCCAAGGCCTCCAGCCACTGCAAAAGAACTCCAGATACATGCACCACTGTGCATCTGGCTTTATGTCGGTACTGGGGCCTGAATTTTTATTTTTATTTTTTGAGAACTAGATTCGTAAGAATTTGGGCTTCTTAGATTATAAAGAAGAAAGCCAAGCTCCACCAAAGTGAAATATCATAGATAATGGAATAAATTTACCTGGTCAGATAGTATAAGTTTGAGATCTGAATATGGGTCTAATGTTTCATATTTTAACATTCTTTTTGGTTGTTGTTTGTTTGTTTGTTTGTTTGTTTGTTTTTGGTTTTTCGAGGTAGGGCTTCTTTTCCAGGCTGGCCTGGAATTCACTATATAGTCTCAGGGTGTCCTTGAACTCACAGTGATCCCCCCTACCTCTGCCTGCTGAGTGCTGGGGTTAAAGGCATGCACCACCACACCCAGCTACACTCTTGTTTTAAAACTAGACATTTGTCCCTGGAGATGTAGATTAATATAGAGTGCTTGCCTAGAATGTCCAAAGTAGTGACCAAACAAAATGAAAAAAAAAAAAAATGAAACTATAGATTCAGCAAGGAAACTATTAGGAAAATTTGTGAACGTGACACATAAAATTGATCATCTCATGTTTTATCATAAAAGCAGAGTTTTAAAAGCCTATAGATCAAATCTTCCTCAAAAAAGGGCCTTTAACATGATTTCAATTGGGCCAATACATAGTTGGACTATTAGGGTTCTATGTTATAAAAGATCATTCAATTCAAAAGTTGACTAGAAATAAAAACAGCCATAGTTAGTATACTTTAAACGTAAAAAATGGAATGACTTGGAGGGTGACTCATGAGGAGAATGACATAGTGATAATCGGTTACAAAAGTAATCATTTACTTGAGTGGTTGAAAATGTAATTTTAAGTAATCAACTTAGACTCCAAAGAACATCTGCCCAACAGAATAAGCTTTGGCTTGATTGGCAGCAAGTTGTGTTCAAAATGTTTGATTGAGGGGTGGAGAGATGGCTTAGGGGTTAGGGCGCTTACCTGCAAAGTCAAAGGACCCAGGTTTAATTTCCCAGGACCCAAGTAAGCCAGAGGCATAAGGAGTAGTATGTATCTGGAATTCATTTGCAGTGGCTAAAGGCCCATTTTCTCTATCTGGATTGTTCTCTCTCTCTTAAATAAATAAAAAAAGTAAATAAAAATTTTAACTAAAAAAATTTAGATTGTCATATTTATTTTCCACAATTTTAGATGTTATTATATAATCTCTTGGCAGAAATAAGGAATTACATTCTGAACATTACACTTCAGAATTTAAAGAATCTTTGAATAAAAATATGCAGTATTTTAAGAGTTTGAAAGTAGGTTCACATGCAGAAAATAAATTGGGAATGACAAAAATATCAAACATCTATTTGGCTACCACACTGCTAGAATTTTTACTTTCTAATAATTCATTTAGACACTATACAAATCCTAGAAGTGAACCAAACACAGAAGATCACTACATACTAAGTACCAAATAAATTATTAAGCTATAACTACAGCCAGCTACATGCCAGAAGGCAAGGGTCTATTGCAGACCTGTAGTGTGCTCTCATTTAACTTTGAACTTTCCTGCTTACAGATCTATCTGTAACCTGCCAGGCCCTGCCACCTTTCCTATCATCTGTTAGGAAGCACAAAAGACAGTCAGAACCAAACAAAAATGAGCTTCAGCACCTAGCAACATCTACATCACCACTCCCTTTCGTTTGTTTTAGTTTCTTATTATTTAGTTTTGTATTGCATTCAGTTTTGTAAGTTTGAGCAAATCATTTTGGATATGGAGAAGAAATTAAACTCTACTTTGCTGCACTTTGTGTCCATGTCTGCTGCTTCATCTTTCCATGGAACACAGAGAATCAAAAAAAAAAAAAAAAAAAAAAAGGAATGGCAGAACCCAGTACCTCTAATAGTCCCTTGATGGTTCCCCCTTAGCCCACCTCAGGATGGTGCTGGGTAGAAAGGGCATCTGGGTTATAACCTCCAAGTAGGGAAAACCCCAGCCTCTCAAAAGAGGCTCTATTAGCCAGGTTAGTCCATCAAGAAATGAAAAGAAATTCTAATGTTTCTACAGAGATAAGCATTCAATCGCATTCACTTTGGAGACACACTTGCATATCTTGAATGCACCAATAAGGTCTCCCATTGGTTTTCTCATTTCCAAGCTTAATTTTTTTTTCAGTCCTTTAATCTCTACTTTTATTATAACAAGTGTGTAATCTCTACGTCTACCTAGGTAGACTCTAGTTATTCTAAATAGAATCATGATAGAACTAGTTGCAAAGAGATGGTGGTGCCCATTGTATACCTTTCCCTGGGAACAAATTACTGTCAATTTTAGTAATTTTAAATAATACTTTTATCTTTTTCATATGTGTGTGTGTGTGTGTGTGTGTGTGTGTGTGTGTGTGTGTGTGGGAGAGAGAGAGAGAGAGAGAGAGAGAGAGAGAGAGAGAGGTGGGTTTGATACAGGATCTTGTGATATTTTCCAGCCTGGCATGTAGCTCGCTATGTAGTACTAGCTACCCTTGAACTTTGATCCCCCTGCCTCACCCTCTTTAGAGTTGGGATCTTAGGTATGTGTCCCACCACACTAGGCTTAGTCTGGGTCATTATACAAATTAACTTTGCATTTAAAAATAGATAAATGAAGCCACAAAATTCATCTCTGCATATAAAATATTCTATGATTCTCCTATTCTTCCTGCTATTAATCAGAAATAACATATTATTGATTTTTTGAAAAAGAATAAAACACAAGGGACTGGCGATTCCATCAAATTAATTACTAATTAGCTTTTCAATGGTATTGCTATTTGTACAGTTGCTTCCTGATTCAACATATATTACAGACTGAGCTTTATACTAGAGTGTTTTCCTGCCTTGATGGGTGTAGTAGTTTGAATAGATGGCCCCCAATATATTCAGTGTTTTATTAGTTTGTTGTTTGCATCTGCAGCCACCTGGCTGGAGGCAGTGTCACTGGGCGGATCTCAGGGTCCAGCCCTAAGGTGTGATGGTGGCTTTGAGATTTCAATCTAAAGATATGCAAAGTGTGCCTAGCTGGAGTTCCTGAAGTGTGCTGTCCTGTGTGGCTTTTGGCTTGTGGCTTCTCTCTCTGTGTTTGGTCCTGTGAAAGCAGGCCAGCTTCTTCTGCCATTATGGAACTTCCCCTAGATCTGTAAGCTTCAATAAATATCCCTTCCTCCAAAACCGTGCCTGGTCTGGAAGTTCATCTCAGCGAACCTGAAGCTGTCTGCTACAATGGACCTTTATAAAGTTTCATGTTTTTCTCTTTCCTATTTGCACATTTCCTTGAGACTAGTCATTTGTAACATATCACTTGAGCAAGTCATATAAACATGGGAATTATGAGATACTTCTATTCACTAAAATTGGATGAAAGGTACTATTTTATTTTATTTATCAATCATTATGAATATACAACTTATTTATACCTTTACTTCTTTGGATTTTAGGGAATTTTCATACTCTATAAAATATCAAAAGGAATACTCTGGGCATGGTGGCACATGCCTTTAATCCCAGCACTTGGGAGGCAGAGGTAGGAGGATCTCGTGAGTTTGAGGTCACCTTGAGACTACACAGTTAATTCCAGGTCAGCCTGGGCCAAAGTGAGACCCTACGTAAAACAAAAAACAAACAAACAAACAAAAAAGGAATACATTGAAGCTCAAAATTAGAATTATGATATGCTTAAATAACATTCTGGCTGGATAATCATTAACCTGGCACAACCATTGAACTAAGAAAATGCTGTCTAAGATTGAAATCAGTCACATAAGAAATATTTACATTTTCACGTATGACATATGTTAAAATGACTGCATTGCATTAATGCATTTTTAGCAAAAATAAGTTTCTGTAAGATTTAAGAGTTACATTAAGTCATATATTTGTCAATATAAGGTGAAATTTGAAAACTAAATATATTGTTTTCACTACAAAAAATACACAATACTTTGTATCATTTAGCTAAAAGATATTTTGTTAGATTCAGAAACGAATTGAGAACATATTTTATTTTCTTTTTTAAAACATATTGTATTTATTTACTTATTTGAGGGAGACAAAGGCAGATAGAAAGACAGAGAGAGAGAGAGAGAGAAAGGGAGAGGGAAAGAAAGGGCGTGACAGGGCCTTTAGCCACTGTAAACAAATTCTATATGCACATACCACCTTGAGCACATAGCTTTATGTGGGTACTGGGGAATCAAACCTGGGTCCTTCAGCTTTACCAAGTAAGCACGTTAACCACTAATTCATCCCTCTAGCCCCCTATTTTCTTAAGTACAGGAAGAATTACTTATACAATGTACTATTTAAGCATATTTTAACACATATTTTAATAACACTCTACAAATAAAGTTTCAGTTATGATTATTTAAAGCTGTCTAATTTGTGGACATTGAATGACAGGTTTCAATCCTATTCAAGAATAGATAATTCTTCAGCAGCTTGCCAGGTTCCTTGGTTGGCCTATGCTAATGTGAACCAGTGCTTCTTCTCTGAAGGAACAGTCTGTTAGGAGAGACACAGGATACCAAGGCTGTAACATTGTATAAGTGTAACAATAAGTTTACTATTAAAGACAGATGTAGAGAAGAGGGTAGGATCAAGTGTTTCAGGATAGTGCAAGGGTAAGTGTTACCAAGAAGCTGCATCAGTAGGTGAGAGTGGAAATGGGTTTATAAAATCCAGGAAATGCACTAGGAAGCAAAGAAAAGGTCTCAGGGTATGTGAGGCATGTAATATTATTATAATGTTTTGATTATTTGGAATAAAATAGCCAAACAGAATACTAATAGCATTTAAAGGCATCTAGCTGGTGCCCAGCCATTACTTTATATACTTGACACACATAAAATTAGTCTTTATCACATAAGTTGCAAATATATATTATGATCTCTATGATAAAACTTTTATCAAAGTGATAGCATGAACAGCCAGAGCAGGTCCACAGTTACGATTTACCTTTTTCTGGCCCTACAGTCTTTTCTTCCCTATCATGTTACCTAGGAATTTTTCTCTGTTCATGGCATAGTGCCTGGTACTATGCTTATAAAGATCTGCAGAATGAAAGAATGAGTGAGTCATTTGAAATAGAACTCCCTTTATTTAATGTTATTGGGATATTTATGGATAGTAGGGAAAGAATGGAAGAGAGAACTAGACTTGCCCAAATTCTAAAGATAATGATGGACCTAGTTTTGGTTGAAGAGAAAGTTTTTATTTTTTAATTTCCTTCAAGCTCTGTATTTATCCTTGAACTCAAAATCCATTTGACTTAGCTTCCTGAGACACTGGGAATATTTTCAGTTTAACATTTAAGTGCTAATCTTTGCAGAAGGCAAAACACATACTCTCTGATAGGAAATCAAGGACAAGGTGAAAAAGAGATAGTTATGAATATTCAATATTACATAATAAGGCAGGTATATAAGAGTTCATTGAACTGTCAGGACACTGGCCCTTGGACACCTTAACAAACAAAAAGTGCTGAAAGGTAATACAATGTGGCGGCATGAAAGGTAAATGGACGATAAGAAATGGACACACTGAGTAAACTCTTTTAAGAAGCTTTATTGTGGGTAGAAGAATGAGATGCTATTGGACCCAGAAGGGGAAAGAAAGTTTTAGTAGGAAGAGAAGGATATCTTATAAAGTACTAGAAGGGAAAAGATAGGAAAATAATCAAGATCCTAGAGAAGAATGTGGCTATGAAGACAAGAGTACTGAGGGTTTATACAGAAGGAAAAATAGTTCAAAACTCAGAGACACTTCATCTCACTTCCCCAACTCTCTTTCTTCATCTATAAAGCATGGCTTATACACGATAGAGCTTAGTAAGTATACTTAACATTTTCTAATATAATATGTGTATAAAAAGTATATGACAATTGTGATCCATTCTTGAATAAATAAAATAAAGATACAAAATGATTCTTATAGCAAATTGGACTGGTTGCCTTGGGTTGGGAGTAGGAATAGAGATTGAACACATTCGGTTTCTTTGCAGCATGATGGAAGTGTTCTGACATGATGTATGATGGCTGCACAAGTCTTGACTATATTAGAAGTACTAAACTAAAAGCAGAGCTAATACAAGATAATCATATAATTACTAATAATTATTGATTATTTTCCTTTTTGTTTTTGAATCAGAATGTCTTGATTATTTTTACTTTTTTATTCTTCCAAAACTTTTAAGAAGTTGTGAATTTTATAAAAGTAAGAGGGGAGATAGCTTTTGACTGGAAGATATATTTTTTTGAAATAAAGAAAAAAATAATTTTCTTCTTTGGATGTCAATTATTACACTTCATTTGTTAGGAGAAAAACTAATTTTATCCAAAATTTAAGTTGGAAATACTGAATCCTTTTTGATCAATAGGATATATTACTTAATTCACATTAAGAAACTAGTACAGGGCTACTGATGCAAATGTGAGGATCTAAGTTCAGTTCCACAGCACCTCCATAAATGTCAGGTAGTTATGGCAACCATCTATGACCCCAGAGCTCAGGAGGCAGAAGCAGGGGATTCTGGGAGAAGCTGATTTGTTAGATTAACAAATCAACATGGTATATGGGTTCAACTGAGAGACCTTGCCTCAGTAAATAAAGATGAGAGTGTCTGAGGAAGATACTTCACATCAACCTGTGGCCTCTGTACCACCATACAGGATGTGAACACACACATGCAAGTAGAGATGCATAGATAATAGTGATCTTCCTGAGGTCAGTGATACTGGAACTTGGAGATGACATGTAGTATGTTCATGGTCTCAAAGGTGGGATGAATCCATCTCTGGAATGTTAATAGGCTCGTTTTACTATAATAACTACTACGGATTTGGTCCTCATTCTGCTTCCTGGTGCAAAGTTCCCAGAACCTGTGTACATTTCAAAAGGCTAGTTGGGATTGGAGCTTCTTTTTGTGATATTGTTTGGTATTAAGCCCCATTTCCAACACAAGAACTTCTATCCTTGACATCTCTAGAGCAACAGAGTGTGTTTTTGTATGGTACAAAGGTGTCTGGAGGCTGAGAAATCTTAGAGAGCTTCTACCTTGTGGTGAGTCACCACAAAGAGAAAGGCAAGACTAGAAGGTCAGAATTTTAAGCCACACCCTTTAGCTACAGGAAAGGAGAGGCTGGAGCTTGACTTAATAACCAGTGATCAATGATTTAATCAATCTTGCTTATGTAATGCAACCTCCATAAAACCCCTAGACAATGGGTTAATGGAATTACCCTCCCCCTCACCTTGCCCCATGCATTTCTTCCATTGGAATGTTCTTGTTTAAGGCTGTTTCGTTTTCATAAACCAGAAACACTGTTTATTCTGTGATTTGTTCTAGCAAATTGTTGACTTTAGGGGAAGGTTGTGGGAACCCTCAGAAGTGCTGAGGCCTGAGATTTGCGCTTGTGGCGGTTTTGTAGGACTGAGCCATTAACTTGTGGGGTTGGAGGATAACTCCAAGCAAATTACAAGAGAGCTACAGGTCACTCAAACTGGAGTCACAGAATTGACTTGTCAGGGGGAAAAAGATCAAAAGGAATGCTTTAAAAATAGCAGCACATAACGTGTATTTGTGGAGACTTTCAACGCTGAATAGCTGATACTCATAGTGGGTACTTGTTAATTGAGTGACTGATAAATGAAAAAAACGAATGATGGAAAATTATTTCTTACTGTGTTAACTTTGTTTTTGTGTCTCTCTCCTTTCATTTTTTATTTTTCACATTTTTTTATTAAGTAGAAACTTTGCATAGATACATTATGTGTGGGTACCATCATTTCCTTCCTCCCTGGCCCCACTTCATTGAGAGCCCTCCTTAGTGGGATATTCACCATGGAACTGTGAGTTATGAGTTGTGAAAGCAGCAGTCAGTCATTGTGTGCTTGTGTGGTTGGGGGGGGAATGTGTTAACTTTCTAAATGTTCTACTCTAGGGCCCGGATAACTATGGATATTACTACAATAGCTGAAAGAATGTTATTGGGTCAATATTTCCTTTCATATATTTATTAAAATGAGTAACAAAATTATATACTAATTATAAAAATATTATAAATTATACATATTATATATAAATAATACTGAATAATAGATTTCCTTTAATTTTAAATAATTTCAGAGAGTCCTACATACATTAAATTTTATATGCCAACCAGTCAACTGTCGCGTTGGATAGGAAATTCTTCACCTCAGAATGGCCAAGAGGAGGAAGAGATTCAGGCTGGTTGACTAGATGGCTCAGCTTACCAACGACCGACATTGGGTTGTGTCTGTGAGGGTAATGTACCACCCTCAGAGGTAGCTGTGGAGATGGTTGTAGCTGTGGAATGGTGTAGACACCCTGAGGCAGCACTCGTCAGAAGAAAAGCCACTTTTTTTCTCCATGTGGGAACTTTTCTTCCAGAAGCATTGCAGCAGAGTGGCCTCATATTTCATTAATGAGCTCTGGAGCCCAGTTCTAATTCAACCTTTGGCCAGAGCAATAGAGTCACAAACCAATCATCCCCCAGAATTAGAATGAGAACAGTAAAGATCCCCTGAACCTTGGATGTTCTTGGAAGAGGAACACTTGCACAGAATATAGGTCTGCTACAGTATGTTACCACTACTGACCTTAGGAAAGGAAAGCAAGGCCATTTCAAACTACCTTGAAAATAGCATTATTTTTAAAGCCTTAAAATATAGATTATCCTTTGAGAATTAGAGGTATATTACTATAAGTATATGTTTAATAAATAAAATAATTATATTCATGCAATCTTAATAACTATTTTCTTTCTTTTTTAGTTGGAAGAAGTTTATTAAAATTGAAACTGATTTATTAAAATTGAAACGGATTGAGTTATGCATCTATAGGTCATTATGAAATGGCAATGGACGAGCCTCACAGAACTTTCTCTGCAATAGTTTTCACTGACACTCTTCAGTCCAGAGCTCCCCTCTGAGGTCAGGCCACTGGTCAGAGACCCATGCCCCAAAGATCAAGAACCATTTTCACTAGTGCTGTCGTTTGGATACCAAACCCAAGTTAATTACAGTTATATCTTTATTCACTCTCTTTTTCTTAAGTTGTGGCAAACCTTTTAACTACAAATTCTGAAAAATAAGTGACAACTTTAAAACTGTGCCTTTACGACCTTCTTTCCAAATCTCATTTTTCAGCATGTCATTAAAGACAGATTTTAATGGATATTTTATATCCCTTGAAAATTCTATATTGAGAAGTCAAAGAATAACATTGTTTGCTGCTGGAAAGCAGTGAAAATATCAGACATCAAGTAAATACAGTTGTTTGCAGATAGGGTTTTAAGAGTTAATAGAGAATGATGTCTCTATTTCTAAAAGTAGGAAGAGTTGGAGGATTTTAAAGTACTAGCCCCATAACATGTCTTTTGAACAAATGGCCACGGAGAAGAGGGAGAATAAAGGCAGTGATCCAGTGCACAGCCTCTTTTCTGGGTGAGGTCAGGAGGGAGGTTCCAAGGGTGGGAGCACAGGCCTGCTGACCGACCCTGCAATCCTTGATTCCTTTCCTTTGGTTTTAAGTTTGCTTGACTTTCTTGTCTGAGCTACTTTGTTGGGGTCCTATGTCCTTATCAACTGTTAAGTTTGGAGCTCTGTTTAGCCAACAATGAACTTATGACTAGTATAAGGATGTATTTTAGCGTGATACGTTTATCTCAATTATAGTGATCCAACCAGAAAGAAACATTTCTATGAGTAAATGAATACTTACACAAATTTAAAACTATGAATTAATATTATAGATCCATTAATACTGTGTTTTAATTATTTCTGATAACAAAGAAAATAATATATAATGTATGACAGTGTAGAAAATATCATAAATTTCCCATTATTCAAAAATAATAATGTAAAGTATTAAAATAATAACTCTGTTATTGCTTGTTTGTTTTAAGACAAAATTTCTTCTGAGTAGTTTAGGCTTGGGTGATAATCACTATATAGTTTAGCCTAGGCTGGCCTCAAACTTACAGTGATCTTTCTACCTCAGCCTCCTAAGTGCCAGGATTACAGGTAGTTGTGTACCATCATGTCAGACTCAACAGTGGACACATAGTGTGCATGCTAGGACTGAATGGAAGGTAGAAGTCAGGTTCCAATTAGGGCCAAAGTGGGAGAATGGGGATTTGGACAACACAATAGAAAATTCTTACATCCATTCAGGTAAGGAAAAATGGAATTCAAATAAGTGCATTAGAAACTATTTTATTTTACAGTTTGCAGATTTACTTTGAAACATTTATTCACTTTTATCAAAGTTGAATGAATTGAATTGATATATATAAACTCATTATATAGTTATAGAACTTACTGACAATTTTTTTTCTACCAAGTATACATGAGAAATGATGCATCACAGTCTTATTCCAGCATGAACCAGTCCAACACATAGTGGTGTCATAGAAGCAGATGAATTGTCAAATTTATCCTTATACTTTTTTGATTTCAGGTTTGCTTTATATTGCTAATATTATTATATTTTGTGATACTTGGGATGGGATCCAGAGCTTTATAGCACATGCTAGGAAAATGATGTACCTCAAAAGCGGTTGCCTGGACCACCAGAATCTGTATTATTAATATTGAGGAATCACAAAATCTTTAGTTTTTATGATTCAAATTCAGTGTTACCAGAACTTAAAATAGAGTTCAAAAAAATTAAATGTTAAAAATTTACAAATGACAAGTATAAATGAATAATATATCAATAAACTAAATTTTATGTAAGAACCATATTTGAAATAGTCAAATAAATATACTTATATATTTAAAATATTTAATGGCATGAGTAGTATAATTTTATAAATTTGAAAATATTTACTGACTTAATGTCTGGATTCTTGTCTGCTTCTGCACTAAATACTTTATAATTTATATTTACATAAAGGATATAAAAATTATATTATAAAGAAAGATAGTTTAGTAGCTTTTTAGCATAATTGTAATATTTCCCCTGGATGGACTACCAATATTAAAAAAAGGAATCTGAATTCAAACAACTTCCCTTTGGAAATTCTTCAAATTGCACTCTTCCCTTCCTTCACAGAAGTTGATCTACATTTCTCTACTGTCCTAATTATTGGTGTGCAATCTTCCAGAGCCCCAAGTCATCTGAAACCTGACCCACTCAGGCCTAGGTGGCTCTGCAATTGGGATCTATAGACGTGAAACCAGTCTATGCTTCTTTGGTTTTGTACCAACAAAGTGACTTACGTAGCCCAAAATACCACTGCCTTTTTTTTTTTTTTTTAAATGGCATATCACATTCCATGGGAATATCAAAACTGCTGTCTGGTAGAATTTGTCAACTCTCAAAGTAACACTTTCCAGGATTTTAAAATCCACTGCATTCCTTAGACTTTTTAAATAAAAATATTTCTGTGACAGAATTCTAGATTTTTCTCACCTGTAAGTATATAACTTGACACCTCAAGCCCAGTGTTCTTTTCTTAGTTTACTTTCTTTAACATTTAAATTGTACTATTTAAATTGTATTGGGCGGTTAAAGACATTTGCTTGCTTGCTTAAATTGTAATATTTAATTAAAATAATCTAGATACTGTTATCTAAGACAAGGCCTTAATGATCTATTCCTCTTCCTGCTCCAGCTTGACAGATTATTTCACATCTTAAAAGGGAACATGCCCCATCATTACCATCACTCCTCCTTCCTGCCACTCCTGGCTCACCTCTCATTACTCCTGTCTCCCTCCATTCATTCGCAAAACTTGACCTTGACGATTTACTCAGTTTGCTTCTATATATATTTTTTTATTTTTTATTTATTACAGGTAATTCTCCATTTCTTTTAGTATCATCAATCTTTCAGCATGAGGTCAATGCATGGCCAATAATAGAGACTCAATAAATGCAAGATTAATTACCTGACAATTTTCTGACATCTAAAGGGAGACATTAGGTTATTATAAAACTCAGTTTCCAGAATATCACCAGCTTGATGTTTCAAATCTAATTTTGTATTTGGCCCCCTTCCTCAAACTTCTATTGCTACAAAATTTTCAAATGAAACTTGGGCTGCAGAGCTGGATCAGTGATTAAGTGTACTGCATAAGCATCAGGGCTTGAGACCATCTAGTTCAAATCTCCACAACCCAGCAAGCACGAGGGCTTGAGACTATCCTAGTTCAAATCTCTATAACCTAGCAAGCATGAGGGCCTGAGACCACCCTTGTTCAAATCTCTATAATCCAGCAAGTATGAGGGCCTGAGACCACCCTTGTTCAAATTTCTATAACCCAGCAAGCACGAGGGCTTGAAACCACCCTAGCTCAAATCTCTATAACCCAGTTGGGGTTGCTTGGCCACATGCACCTATAAACCCAATTCTACAGGGGAGCAGAGATCCAGGAATGGATCCCATTGTGCAAACATGTATGTGTGCACGCGCACACACACACACACATATACACACACATGAAAAGCAAATCCTAAACTTTACTATTAATCATTTGTAGCCTAATCTAATTAACATTTCAAGATGTAAAATAATAAAGTACTTGGCTATTTTCTTATTCGCTTTATAGTGAGTCTACAATTTTAATTAGAGATATGAGTATCTGCCAAAATTGACTTATCAAATTTTATTTGAAAAATAATGTGTCCTGACATCTTTATTTTTTTCATTATTTGTTTTAAAATACTGGGCAACAAACACAGGATCACACACATACTAGGCAGGTGCTCTACCAGTGAGCTATATCCCCAACCCCTATTCCAATTTAAAATACAACATACGCTTATTTTGAAAATTTTTTTTACAAAATAATACTAAAAATTTTGAAAAAAGTAAGCCATTATCAAGAAAACCTACAAAACCGCTAAATTATTAATACTGAGGTTTGTTATATAAAATTTTGTTATTTCATCTCTATTTGTATTTAATATCATCAATGATGAAAAATTACTACTTTCATTAAAAGATAAATGAAGACATTCTAATATTTAAAAAATTATAAGGAGTCAGGAATGGTGGCGCACGCCTTTAATTCAAGCACTTGAGAGGCAGACACAAGAGAATTGCCATGAGTTTGAGGCCAGCCTGAGACTACATAGTGAATTCCAGGTCAGTCTTGGCTAGAGCGAGACTTTGAAAATGTATATATATTAAAAAAAATATATATATATATACATATATATATATATATATACATATATATATATATATATAAAAAATAGAACTCAAAGTTTCACAAAGTAGATGTAATCATCTTTTTCTCAAGGCAAAAATGAATGTTTGCATGTTATAGTTTTATGTACTAGTTTTTCTGAGCAATTATGAATCAAATTAAATATTTTTGAAACATTATGTTTAATGGCACTATATAGAACATGATTTACTTAGAATCATGTAGATAGACTATTTTCAATTTTTTGGATGAAATTATTTTTCCTAAAAAGTTTGGTGAGATTGGTAGTTACGATTCAAACTTGATCAGATGTTCATGTCTTAGATATTTATTTATTTGTTTTTTTCTTTGTTTATTTGAGATGATAGATAGATAGATGATACATAGATAGTAAATAATATGGGTATTCCAAGGCTTCTTGCCACTGGAAAAAGTCCAGACACATGCACAACTTTGTATACCTGGTTTTACATGGGTCCTGGGGAATCAAACCCAGACAGGCAGGCTTTGCAATCATCTTTAATTGCTGAGTCATTTCACTAGCCCTACTGCTTAGATTTTCAGTGTAAAATATACATCTCCCCACCTCCAGCCACTGAAAATGAACTTTAGATATGTGTGCCACTTTGTGCATCTGTCTCTACATGGGTACTGGGGAATTAAACCCAGCTTGTTAGGCTTTGCAGGAAAGCACCTTAACCACTGAGCAATTTCTCTAACTCAGGCTCCTGTCTTGAAACCCAAAAAACATGCAGGCATTCCTTCTCTGACCTTGGACCCTGTGTTCCACTGATTTTCCAGGCTTTGACAGGGATGAGAGCATTCTGAAACGCTGTAAGAATGCAAATATGGCTAGCCATGGTGGTGTACACCTTTAATCCCGTCACTCAGGAGGCGAGGCCAGCCTGAGACTCCACAATGAATTCCAAGTCAGCCTGGGCTAGAACGAGACCCTACCTCAAAAAACAAAAGGCTGCAGACTGACTTTTTGCCTATGGTAGCAGGGCCATTGAAGCTCCAAGTCCGAGGTAGTGTGTGGTACATACCAGCCTTTCCAGCTCCATTACTTCTCCAGAAATCCTGGAAGCGAGGGTCACTGGGTCTGTATACAAGCCAAGCTTGCTGTGGCCTTTCCCTAGCTTCTAATAGATGTCCATGGTTCAGAACACTGGAACTGCTCCCCAACGGAAGCCAGGCTCCTCCAGCAGCAAAGCTCCATGCTACTGTAGAGTTGGCTCCCCCAGCATCCTTTCCAGCTGGACCTCTAGGTGCTGCCTTTTTTGGCCATATCAGTATATGTCCTCAGAATCATTATCCGATACATGCCCTTTATATCTCCAGGGTGACTTTTTCCTCTCAACATCTTTACTGAGAAACTTACACACCATACAATTCACAGTTGACCCTATATAATTCAATGACTGTTCAGAGTTCAACAGCATCAGCACAGTTGTAGAACATTTTTAGGGCTGGAGAGATGGTGCAGTGGTTAAGTCGCTTGCCTGCAATGCCTAAAGTTCAATTACCTGGGTTCAGTTACCCAGTGCCTACATAAAACCAGATGCACAAAGTGGCACATGCACCTGGAATTTGCTTGCTAGAGGCCTTGGCATGTTTCTCTCCCCACCCCCTGCAAAAATATATTTAGAATATTTTTATTACCCCAAAAAGAAACTTGGAACTGCTCTGACATAACCCCAGCACTAAACAATCCAGTTTGTGTCTCTAGACATGCATCCATTCTGGACTTGCCACAAAATGGAATCAGAGTTTTTCACAGTTTCATGGCTATTTCATATTCTTCCTCATACCCCATCCCTTCCCCAGAGCTCTCGCTCTTCTCTTGGACTTTGCTCATCATGAATGTTAAGAGTTCTGTAAGCTGAGTGATGTCTGCTATCAGTCAAAAACACAAAAATCATAAAGAAAAAAATATATACATCTCCTAAAACAAAGGCCCAAAACTTTTGAAAGCAGTAAGCTGATTTAGATAACAGAACCATGGAATCACCACAAAGTCCAACATCTGGGCTATCTTCTCACAGCTTTTCTTGTTCCTGCCATTTCGGAGCTGCAACATCTTTCTAAGACATTACAGTTATAATTAATGAACGCGATTCAGGTTCCGTTGTCTATGGAAGCACTTTGAAATTATTTTGTTTATAAATTTCTTCATGAGTTGTTAAATTTTACAACCACATTTATCCATTTTGTCATTGAAATAAAAAAGAACCTTAATTTAAAAAAATTAAAAATATTTTAAGTAATTTTCAAGTAGAGAGACACAGAGAGATGGAGAAAGAGAGAGAGAATATGTTGGGAGTGCTAGGGCCTCTAGCCACTGCAAACGAACTCCAAATGCATGTACTTTGTGCATCTGGCTTTACTTGGTTACTGGGGAATAAATCCCAAGTCACTAGGCTTTTCAGGCAAGTGCCTTAACATGCTGAGCCTTCTCACCAGCCTAAGAACCCTAAACTGTATCATAGGTAATGGATAAACATGACAGCATAGGCACAGCAGTGCAATCAGTATTGTCACTTTGCTTCTGTCCAGTTTGCTATTCATCATGCTCCTTTAAGTATAATGCTGATTAATTAGTTTCCTCATTAGGATATTAATATCTTCCTAAGCAATCCCTGATTATCCAAAATGGAGAAGGACCATTAATATAATAACTTAATCAATTTTATTGACAACATAAATACCTGTTTAATCTCTTTGCTTATTATTTTAGTAGTCTCAGGTATAGCCAAAGACAACCATCACAGACAAAGTTGTGTCTACCTCTAAAGTTCATCTGTACAGGTCCAACCCTCACTAATTTAGTATCTGTCTACATCTGGGGACGGGAGTTTAAAGAAGTAATTCAGTTGCATGTGACTTTTAGATTAGACACAATCTGATTTGTGTCCTTATATGAAGAAATCTGGACACAAAAGCAGATAGCAGGGGATATGTAAGGACACAGTGAAAAGATGATATCAGCAAACCAAGTAGAAAGGCCTCAGAAGGAACTCCATCTCTCAACACCTTGATTTCAATATTTAAGCCTCCAGAATGGTAAGAAATATATTTTAAAATTTAAACCATCCAACATGCAGTATTTAGTAATTACAGCCCAAGGCAACTAAAGAAACGGCCCACCCTGCTTGCAAAGGACACCTCCACATCAAGGTCAACAGTTTACTCCTGGTGATATTTGAGGAATATCAGAGGAACAGGATATTACAAAGAACATGCCTAGTGTTTGTAGAAACTCAGCACAGGATGTACAGTGTGATGGAGAGGTTTCCTAGAAATAACTACTGATCTTTTCCCAGAAACATTAGGTTCATTAAAGTGCTTTTCATCATTATCACCTTAGCTTTCTTGTGTGTCACCAATGAATATGCTTTCAACAAGAAGAAAAATTTTGATATGAACTTAAAATGTGAATAACAGTTAAAGCCGGGCGTGGTGGCACACACCTTTAATCCTAGCACTCTGGAGGCAGAGGTAGGAGGATTGCCAAGAGTTTGAGGCCACCCTGAGACTACATAGTGAATTCCAGGCCAACCTGGGCTACAGTGAGACCCTACTCGAAAAACCAAAAGAAAAAAAAGTGAATAACAGTTAAAGAACATGGGACAATTTTTTCAAACTTTAATGTTACGTGAATTCTCAAGACTTTTGTGACTTTTTATTAAATATATTGATAAATTTACATGCAAGGAGAGAGAGAAAGAGAGAGAGAGAATAGCCATAGCAGGGCCTCTAGCCCCTGCAAATGAACTCCAGCTGCATGCACCATGTTGTATGTATATCTGGGTTTACATGGGTATTGGGAAATCAAAGTAATTTTTAAAATATTTTTATTTGTTTATTTGAAAGAGAGAGAGAGAGAAAGAGGTAGAGAGAAAATGTGCCACCAGGACCTCCAGCCGCTGCA
Organism: Orientallactaga sibirica; assembly: GCA_036365145.1. Classification (NCBI taxonomy): domain Eukaryota; kingdom Metazoa; phylum Chordata; class Mammalia; order Rodentia; family Dipodidae; genus Orientallactaga; species Orientallactaga sibirica. Next base: position 50,981,950 of record JAEOAD010000004.1, on the reverse strand, counting down.
AACAAATTCCAGATGCATGAGCGCTCTTATGCATCTGGCTAATGTGGGCACTGCAGAACCAATCCTGGGTCCTTTTGGTTTTCAGGTAAGCATCTTAACCACTAAACTATCTCTCTAGTCAGAGAATAGTCTTTTCAGCAAATAATTCTGGGCTCACTAGAGGCCAGAAAGCAAAAGCAAGAAAATTCAGCCTGAATTCATATTGCATACAAGAAGCCCAATCTAACTCAGCCATTGCCGTAAATGCAAGAGCTATATGTATAAAACACACAAGAAAAAAAATTGTTTTAAGTTTTTACAGCAGGTTTCTGACTATGATACCAAAGACACAAGTGACAAAAATAAGTAAGTAAGTAAGTAAGTAAGTAAGTAAGTAAGTAAGAAGTAAGTAAGTAAGTAAGTAAGTAGATAAGGTCAAAGTTAGGACCAAGGTTATACAGAGCAAAAGAGAGACAATGTGAGGGGGCAAGCATGCCTGATCAATACTAAGTATAAAAACAATGAGTCTATTCTGTGCTGGAAATCTAAGAGAACTATAGTGTCTGTAGGCAACTGAGCAAGAGTAAAGAAGAAACAAATAGTCAGGAAATATAAAATAATGCCCCATCATTATTGTTTTAGAATGTAGATTGTGTTTGAATAAAAATATAACAGTGGGCTGGAGAGATGGCTTAGCGGCTAAGGCGCTTCCCTGTGAAACCTAAGGAACCAGGTTCGATTTTCCAGGTCCCACATGAGCCAGATGTACAAGGTGGCACATGCATCTGGAATTCATTTGCAGTGGCTATAGGCCCTGGTGCACCCATTCTCTCTCTCTTTTTCTCCCTCTCTCAGTTTCTAATAAATAAATTTTAAAAAATTAAAAAAAATTAAAAACAAATAACAGCAATCATTTCAGCATAGATAAAGTTAAGGCTGAGCTTTGTGTTTTAGCAAGTTATTTAAAACTCACATGTCTGTGTAACACCTCTAATCAGTTACTGTGTCCTGGCCACAACAGGAAATTAAACTCTTCATTTCCATCCTTAATGTCGCCCTGCCTTAATTTTTCTTCAATTTTGTCATTTCAGGAAGAAAGCCTTAAATATAAGAAGATCTGACTAGGTGACCAGGGTTGTTTTTACCTGATAGTTTGTATCGCCCTAACCATTGACTTCAGGGTTTTTCATCAAACTATATATGTCTGTGCATGCTTTACACATTTTTGAGCCAATATGCTTGCATTCTAGGAATGATCATAGTGTTTCAGAGACTTTACAAGTTGCTTTTTAAAAATCAACTTTTGGGCTGGAGAGATGGCTTAGTAGATAAGGCATTTGGCTGCAAAACCAAAGGACCCAGGTTCAATTCCCCAGGACTCATGTAAGCCAGATGCACAAGGTAGCACATGCATCCAGAGTTCATTTGCAGTGTCTGGAGGCCCTGGTGCCCACATTTTCTCCCCACCTCCCTCTTTCTGCCTCTTTCTCAAATAAATAACTAAATAAATAAATATCAAAAAACTATTTAAAAATCAACTTTTCATGAATATGACTAATTTAAGCTTTTCAACCTAGAAATTTGCCAGTATGAAAGGTAAGATTATATTTACTTGACACAAATCCACAGCTCTGGGTGGTCATCTGTATGGCCCCATATCCCTCCATTTCTCCCATCTCCTGCCATTTTTCTTTTTTAAAAAATATTTTATTATTTTTTATTTATTTATTTGACAGACAAAGGGGGGTGAGAATGAATGGGTGTGCCAAGGCCTCCAGCCCCTGCAAACGAACTCCAGACGCATGTACCCTCTTGTGTATCTGGCTAATGTGGGTCCTAGGGAATCAAATCTGGGTCTTTTGGCTTTGCATGCAAATGCCTTAACCACTAAGCCATCCCTCTAACCCTCCTTCCATTTTTCTATATGAAGCATGTGCCTTTCCTTTCTGCTTATAAGTGACATGCTGTCTTTTGGGAACTCTGTATTTTCTTCCCTCTGTCTTAAATGTTCTTTCTCACTGACATGATATGCAGTGTTCATTCTATTCTTCATCTTCTTTAGATTTCTACTTTAAAAACCATTTTCTTGGGGCTGGAGAGATGGCTTACGGTTAAGACACTTGCCTGCAAAGCCAAATTACCCAGGTTCAATTTCCCAAGACCCACGTAAGCAAAATTCATAAGGTGGCATATGTATCTGGAGTTCGTTTGCAGTGACTGGGGACCCTGGCACACACATTCTCGCTCTCTGTCTCCCCTCACTTTATGTGCCTCTCTCTCAAATAAATAAATAAAAACCACTCTCTCCACCTCCTTTCCTTCTGAATGCATATCACATCTGCTCTCTTGCAAAAATATATTGTCTTTTTCAAAGGAGTTGGACATTCCTTTATGCATTGCTTCCCTACTTCTGACTCCATTCTACTGAAGCACCATGTGGGCAGGAATTCTGTTTTACTCTCCATATTCTTACAATCATTTCCAGTGCATAGCATAGAAACTATCTTACAGCACTGGAGGGTACTTTTTCTTTTCTCCTCCACCTTCTGTTGTCCCTTCTTTCTACTTATTTATTTCATTTTATCTTATTTTTTTCAAGGGAGGGTCTCACTCTAGCCTAGGCTGACCTGGAACTTACTCTGTAGCTCCAGGCTGGACTAAAATTCACAGCAATCCTCCTATCTCAACCTCCCCAGGGCTGAGGCTAAAGGTTTCTGCTACCTCCCTGGACTCTCTTTTTTTCTTTTCTTTTTTAATGCATGAAGCAGATGTGGGGGAGTTTCCTAAATCAAAGCATTCTCTGAAAATATGGCATGTAAGAAAGTTGCAGCCAGCGTGCACAGTGCAACTCAGTAGTAGCTCTACCATCACGCAGGTGGTGACAAGAGTGTAGAACACAGAAGCAATGAATGAGGGGGCTCTCTGGTTCTAGTTTGTTTTGTTACTCATTCAACTGTGTAATAATGGACAAACTAACTTGATCACATGGCCTTCATTTTTTTCTGTCATATTAACAGTACCTATTGCCTACCTCACAGGAATCAAAAAGATAACATCTGTGGAGTGCTGCTGTAAAAGTGCCAGGCACAAAATAAATACTATTCGACTTTTTAAAGTAAAACAATCACAGAATCTAGGGACACAGATGAAAGAGAAAAAAAAAAAGCTATACTAGGAATAATTTGGGGCAGATTGCAGAAACCTAGTTTTTTTGTTTTTGTTTTTTTTCTGACACAACTGCACTGAGAATGTCTCCTTTCCAACCCCCACCTTAGTGAAACCTAAATTGAGTTGTAAGATATACTTAACTGACTATTCTGAATTTCAAAGGGAAGGGACTATTTCAATGAACACAGCCCCTGACCCTGTGGGTGACAAATACTGGTCCTTCAATTGCTGATTTCCCTTTTGCTCCTCTTCCCTGAGATCTTTTTCTTACCTTTCTGCTCCAGAGGTAGCCAAGAAACTTGCTCTTGGTAAGTGCAAGGAAGAAATGGCGGGCTCTGCTTCTCCAACTAACCTTGAGGAAAATCATACTTTGGGTGGGTCCCTAGGGTCAAATTAGGAGGGCAGTTTGCATGGCAGGCATTACCACCATAGCCCCTAAGATGACCCAGAGGAAATACCAACCAATCCTTACCCTTCCTTCCTTGTATGCAACACTCAGAGAAGGTGCTCTTATGTTTGCTCTCGGAGTCTTGGGGTTCCATGACAGTATCCTCTCCACAGAGGTGGAATATTTCTTACTGAGTCCTCTGTGGATTCCTGAGTTTCTGGTCCCTGTGTTGTGGTCTTCAATCTGCCCACTTGCTTTTGGTATCTTTGGATAGGAAGGCAGAATGCTGGCTAGTCTGCCCAGTGACTTCTTGGATACTGTGTAATTAACTTGTCTTTCAATTGTGCCTTCCCAGGCCCCATAGATTGAGAAACCCCCTCTGCCTTGTCTTAAAGGAAAATTGCCATAATAAATGAGTCTCCAGATAGCAAATCTCCCAGTAAGAGGGGGTCATGTAAATGGAGACTATTAAGTATTGGCAGCAAAAACCAATGTGTTTTTCCTACCAGTATGAGCACGCTCTGGATTTACAAGCCTTCAAACTTCAAAATACACATTAGAAAAAATAAATTAAAACAATTGACGGGAATGGGGAACAAAAGCCATCAAAGTGGCGATGAGTTTAATAGGAACCAATCTTACTGTCAAGTCCATGTGACATAACCAGCCACTCGAGCTCTGTCCTGGCGGTTTATAATGCTACCTCACCCTCTCCATGAAATTGTTTTCCCGTAAATCTCTGTGGCCATCCGTTCCTGTCTACACATTATGTTCTTAAAATAGACACCATCTAAAAATCTCTTCAAGGAGCTCTGTGGAGGAAGGCCTAAATTATTGCAACACGCCACCAGAGAAGACAGAAGCAGTACTTAATAGCAGTTACAAAAGCAAACACAACAGAGGGGAGTTTGCAAGGAGTTGTTCACCACAGTGATTCTGCTTCTGAAATGCACAACAGCTGAGGGAAAGTGCCAGACGCCCGCCTGGCAAAAAAAAAAGAAAAGAAAAAGTGCGGAAGCTCCCAGTTGCATCACCCTGGCGTGCCAGGTAATGCAGCAAATAGGAAAGGTGAGCTACCCCCTGCTCTGGGCAGGAGGAAGCAAGGCAGAAGCACCAACCTCAGCATGGAATTTTCCTATTTCTGTTTGGCACCATCCTCTCGGGATGATTTGAAGTGCTTTCTGGAGAAATATGTTCTGTTACTACACTAGCGCATTGAACAAGCCCTGTGAACCTGCAGCTCCAGGGGAAGAGAAACCACATTTGATAGGTGCGATAGCAACAGCGTTTGGCAATTTGCAAGTTTGCTACTGCACCTCAGCAAGATTTAGTCACGTGCACATAGGAACAGAAAGCATATCCGGCCTTGACTTAATTGTTTCATCGGACACAGGGATAAAACACCTACCCTCCACCAGTCTGTCTGGACTGATTTGCTGAAAGGAGTGACAAGAGCTGTTCAGTAAATGTCACAAGGGAGGGGAGGTCTTTACACACATACTTCAAACAGACAGGAGACAGAGAGAATCACTGTTAACAAAGACCTTTGAAAAAGCCTCATACCCATCCAGAAACATTACTTCCGATGTTGTCCACTGAGCCAGATGGTTGCCAGTATGAACTAGCAGCACCTGCAGTATCATTGCTGCCTGTGACCTCTGTTTGCTTAAAAGTAAGTCAGTCCTTCCTGTTAGGCATGGCATGGATTAAAGGACTCTCTCCCACTTCCCTCAAGTTCCTTTACAAGTGTGGTTTGAGCAGGAGTCAATGGTAGACAAAGCCATTTGTCCCCTTCTTGCCCAAGTCAGGAGGCATTTCTTCTCAACATCCCAGCCTCTGCCTGAGGAAGCTGACTCCCCTGCAGTACCAGCCTCCCACAGCAGCCACTACCTTCCTGCTTCCAGTGCACTTAAAACTGAGATCTCATTTTTGCACCATCTTTAGGAACAGGATGACCTCTATTCACAGACAGCTAGTCCAGATGCAAAACACCAATGATGGAGGGGGCTTCACAAGGAGATGTTGAATAGGATGAAGGCAAGCAGAGACAAGAACTGGCTGGATTCCAAATTATTTCAGGCCAAAGAACCTCATCTTGTATCAAAATGCTGAACTGCCAAACAAACCGAATTTCAGTTCCAGAAAGGTTGGCAGAGGAGGGGGAGGGGCTGGAGGAGAAGAGGAGGAGGAATGTGGGAGGAGGGGGACAGTGGGTCGAAATTCACATACAAAAATGGACTTCCTGCTCCGTGCACTGTATTTCCCTGGGCCCCCTTTACCAAAGGTACAGCAAGAACGAATACACCCAAGATGGCAAGAAAATAAATCCACAGCTTACCTGATTAAAAGGAAAATTATCCATCTGCAGTGAGAAGCCTCATCTCCCACGTACAAGATGATGAGGTGGATAAGGTCCCTTCAGTTGCAATGGTTGAGATTCCTTCTTGCTAAGGGTGACCAAGTATTCACAGGGGCTGCAGTCTCACAGGGACAGAACACACAAACACACGCGCGCACACACGCATACATACACACAGGCACCAGAAACCTCTGCAGTATCCTCTCGGCTTCATCCTCGCCTCACTCTATGGTACCTAACACAAATCAGCAAATAGCTTGTTAAAAAAAAAAAAAAAAAAAAAAAAAAAAGTCGAAGCAGCACCTTACCTCACATTGCCATCTAGTGGTCACATTCTAAATGGGCTCTCACAGTTCAGATCTGTGTCTTCTTTCTCAATCAATCAATCTCTCTCTCTCTCTTTCTCCCTCCCTCTGTCCCTCATTTGTTGTATTCCTTTTGGCTTTATTGCTTCCACTTGTTTCAATTTCCTTCCCCTTTCTCTCTCTGTCATAAAGCTATTAACTTTACGATAAAAATATTCAAAACTAGACAGTTGTTTTCAAATAAAAAACTGTTTTATTTGGAAATGTTACTTCATTCTTATCATAAATTTCTGTTATCTTTACATATTATAGAATTCAAAAGTGAAATTAGTTTTTTTCTCCTTTCAGGAGAGAACTGGGCAATCGTTTCATTACGTACTTATGGCTTTAGTTTCGGGATCTACTGGAATGTGTTCACTTTTAGCAGTGGGTTTTAACAGTGCTTTCTGTAGTACAATGAGCAGCTAAGACTGAACAGACATGCTTTACTTGTTCAACACTAAAGGACCATGCACATTTAAACAACTGAACTTCTTTATGGAACTATATTTTCCTCATGTTTAACTGTAATTGTTTAATAGGTTATCTTCACACTATAACTTTGTATAGTTTTAGTGTCTTTTACTACAATACATCTCCCCATCTTACTCGTATCATATAACACATAGTTATAATAATACCTTTAAGTAAGCAACTATATGTGGAATCCAACTAAGTATTCTTTATCATGTTTTTTAAAATATTATTTTTATTCATTTATTTATTTATTTGACAGAGAGAGAGAGAGAGAGAGAGAGAGAGAGAGAGAGAGAGAGAAAACGGGTGTGCCAGGGCCTCTGGCAACTGCAAATGAACTCAAATGTGTGTGCCCCCTTGTGCATCTGGCTAACGTGGGTCCTGGGGAGTCAAACCTAGGTCCTTTGGCTTTGCAGGCAAATGCCTTAACAACTAAGCCATCCATCCAGCCCTCTCTATCATGTTTTAAAATACAATAAAGAATCCAGGCCAAACTATTTATAGCTTGAGAGTAGAGCTTTCTATGTTCTATATTGTATTCTGAAACTGAGTTAGCCTTTTACACTTGTTCATGCATAAGTTGACAACTAATTATGTACATACCAGTCATGTGAGGTACTTATTTCATGTGATTATTTACTATGCCAGTTAACACACTACTATTGATAAGGGCCATATTTAGTTTTTCTCTTCCTTACTATAAAACAGTATTCTATTCCTTAGTATATAACTATTAATATTATTATAGCTATTCTCTTTGTACAACTGAGACTTTTTGAACCTTGTTCAGATTTATTCAAGGCCACATAGCTTGCAGAGCTATAAAAGTAAGACTTTTGCTCCAATAATTCTCTGTTCTTTGCAGCATATGAAATAATCCAGCTTTCTTTCTCTTTTCTAGAATAATAGAGTATAATTTTCCTTTCTTTGCATACAAAACTCACTAGTCCTGAGCTATGGATTCAATAGGGATATCTTATGAGTTCATATTTGTGTTTTTAAAAGGAAGAAATTGGCTAAGATTTTGGGACTGGGGCTTCTAAGCTCAGAGGGTCATGCTCAAGACCCTGGCTTCAATCCTCAGTAATGAAAAATGAGAATCTTGGCACGGTGGTATACACATATTTTCCTTCAGTAGGGATGCTAAAGCAAAAATATTCCAAGTAGGAGTTAAAGATTCACATGGATCAACAAGATCTAAGCCTGTGCTACACAGTGAGAACCTGACTGAAAACAAACAACAGGCAAAAACAAAACAAACAAACAAACAAAAACAGATTGACTAGGCTAATTTCCTGTTCCTGCTCAAAAGATCGGCTTTCACAAAAGCCAATCTGGCTAGCATGAACACATTAATCTTAAATCATTCAGCGTCTGAGACATGGTGCCCTGGTGCAGTCCGAGTTCTGCTGAAAGAAGACGGAGAGACAGGTGAGTAATATTTGGTGAATAGTTATCAGGAAGCTAGAGCTGAAAAGAAAGTAAGAAATATTTCAACTATAGGACTAACAAATCATTATGAATAGTCCTTAGGGTTTAGATATGTGGGCATAAAAATAATCACATCTCGAGCCAGGCCTGGTGGTGCATGCCTTTAATCCCAGCACTCAGGAGGCAGAGGTAGGACGATCCCAGTGAGTTAGAGGCCACCCTGGGACTACAGAGTGAAATGCAGGTCAGCCTGGGCTAGAGGGAGACCCTACCAAAGAAAACCAAAAAATAAAAAATAAAAAACATCCTTCAAAATACACATTAGTATCTTCTAATTGCATATTCCAGAGGTTAGTATTTCACATCTGCTCTTCATAGTTCTACCACCAGCTTTCCTTCCTGATTCCCAGAGTGAACTTGACCCTTATCAGGTATCAGGCACCACCTACCCAGTCAAAGGACATGTGACTTTACCAGCTGTGGTCAGCCTTCCCTCATCTTTGTAGACTCAGGACCAGATGGGATAGAATGCCAAGAAAAATAAGTCCCACAGCTGGAAATGAAGAGGGAAGGGCAAGACAAGGCCGAGGAGCCTCCCAGGTTCAATGGCTTTTTTTGTTTCCAGGCTAGTGCCTTAGAAGATCAGATACTTTCCTGATTTGTGGGACCACAGTAGACCAAAATAAAGCACATTTTGGCTTTACTAAAGTAGCTTCCTATTTTTGGGGGATCCAAAACCAGTTCACAGGGCTGGAAAGATAAGCATGATGCCCCGAGTTCAGATCCCAGAACCCACATAAAGCTCGAAGCAGTCATGCATATCCTAGTGTTCCTACAGCAAGAAGGAGGTGGAGGCAGGACAATCCTGGGAAGCTCCCCAGGCCAGGTAGGTTAGTAGATGCAGTGGTGAACAAGGTGTATGTCAAGTACCAACACCCGAGGTTGTCCTCTGACCTCAACATTTGTTCTGTAGCATGCACATGCTGACACACACACACACACACACACACACACACACACCACACACCACAAAGATAAAAAGAAAAGAATAACGGTTCACTTCCTACAAGAAAGCTTCAAGTATGCTTCAAGTACAGCAGTGATCAAATTTTGCTCATATCCTTGGCATCTGACACTGCATTTATTCATGTCTTCAAGTATCTGCTACATGGAAGGCACTTTTCCAGGCTCAGGTCAAAAGAGCAAACAAATTGAACCAAAACCTTTCCTTTGTGGAGTTTCTATTGACACATCAGTCAGATAGAAAGGAATACAATTCACATCACTCTTCCTTCCATCTCTATCTTTGTTAGGACTTTCATGTCTCACTCAACCTTTCACATACCTATCCATGCTAGACTGCACAAATGCTTTAAATGACTAGGTTTTTCTCTCTAATAATGTCTTTTTATATGCTCATTAAGTAGGATCTTTTTTCTTTTGATAATAATGAAATAAAACTATAATTCCTTTTATGGAATGTGATAACTTATTAGGTTGAAATCATTAAGTGTGGAGAATAAATGACTTCCCATTCTGATTCTGAAAATCAGGCCAACATCCCACCCTTGTACAATGAGGACTTTTAATAAATAGCTTGTCACTATATAACAGGCATGTAATACATCAGAGTTGAAGAAGTGTAACAACATTGGTCACTTTAAAGATTCTTTAATTGAGGCCTGATGAAAAAAAGAAAAAAAAGTAAAGTTTTTAAATTGGCATAGAATACACTTAAAATCACATATTTATTCACTTTAACTACATATTTATTCTTAAGTGGAAAAATACATATAAAGAAATGAAACTTTATCCTACTTATATGACAATTGTACGTGTCTGTCTCTCTGGACTTGTGCTAAAAGTTTCATGTGAATATCTTATTCACATTCAGATTATAAACTCCCTATTGAATCAATTTCTACATTTTTTAACCTTTTGTGATAGGTTTCCTTTATAAAGATAAAACTTAGTTTCTTTCTCAATGCTGTGTTTCTAACTTTAATAAATGAGAAGGTAATTTCTCAATCTCCCTACCCTTAAGGTTAGCCATTCCAAGAGACTCTGCAATGTGATATTGTCTCAAAAGAGGGAACACATTTACTGGCCACTTTTAATGTGTAATGCTACTTTCATCTGTGATTATAGGGACTTTTGTGATGATTAATAATGATTGTCAACTTGACAGGGTCTAGAATCACCTAGGAGACAAAACTCTGGCATGTTTCTAAGGATGTTTCTAGATTGTGTTGAACTGGGAATAGTCACTGTAAATATAGGCATCACCACTTCATGGGCTGGGGTCCTAGACTGAATAAAAAGGAGAAAGTGAGCTTAGTACGAATGAGCTTAGTACGAGTGTTCATCATTCTGTGTTTTCTGTCTCTGATGCCATATGACCCACTGAATCCTGCTCCTGCTGCCATGCCTTCCCCACCATAATGCACTGTACCCTCAAGCCGTAAGGCAAAATAAATCATTCTTTTCTTAAATTACTTCTGTCTCAGTGACTAGAAAAACAACTCATGCACAAAACTGGTACTGAGAAGTAGAGTTGTTGCTGTGATGAATCTGACCATGTGATTCTTAAGCCTTTAGAACTTGTTTGTGGGATGAATGTGAAAATATTTGGTACTTTTGGGCTAGGAAACCCCTTAAATTCTGTAAACAGAGCTTAAGCTTAATGGGTTATTCTGGCTGGAGTTTGAAAGACCAGAATGCTAAGAAATATGTGAACAATGAGGGTCAAGTTCATGAGATTTCAGAGGGGAACAGGACTCTATCAAGGCCTGGGTATATTCTGGCAAAGAACTTCACTTCATTCCACCTGTTTATTGAGAGCTTTTCTTGAGGTTGAATTTAGAAGTCATGGGCTAATTTGTTTGGTGGAAATATTTTTAAGATGAAATAGCATTCAGGCTGTGACATGCTTACTACTCACTGCTCTTATTCAAATCTACTCTGTTCAAGAGAGCAGAAAGCTAGTGAAATTTGACCACAGAAAGAAGTGTGAGCAAGCTTAAATTTGCAAACGAGGGTGCAGAGAAACAGCCATAATTGTTTAGGAGATTAGCACCATTAAAGAGAAACATCATACCCTGCAATGGGACAATTGTAAAGGTGACCTGAGGGTAAGACCCCCACTTATTGTAGGCTCCAACTTCTGAATATGAAAAGTCATTTGAAAGAAGGGAGCCTGAACTGAGAATGCCTTGAGGGGGTTCCTTGATCAAAAGAACTGCCTAAGGAAGTATTTTCCCCAGGGTCAGTACACAGGGACTGCTTCTACTATGGCACAAGAGAGTCAAACTACATCTTGAGCTGGAAACAAAACAGAGCATCATTGTGGTGCTGGGTTTGCAGGCAGATGAAAGAGTAATGTGGTCATGGATGCTTGAATCATAGAGTTTTTGAGATGCCATTGCATAAAGCTTTGAAAGTGAAGCCTAACTTGCAAAATGTTGCAGATGCCAGAACCCTGGGACATCCCTCAAAGATAGCTTCAGGCATAGACAGAGTTAGACTGAGAGAGGATATGTGTGCTGCTGGCAGCAGAACTGAAAGGGCAGACCTATCCAAACCTTTTAGAAACTACATGATTCTGTCATGATATCCTATTGCTTAATAGAGCTACAAGATCTGACTGATGCATGTTTTTTTGGGTTTCAGTCTTGCTTCGGTCCAATCTTACCTTGCAATTCCCTAATCCTTCCCTTTGGAATTGAAATATTTATACTGGGCTATTATTTATTGGAAGTATGTAACTTATTTTTGATTTTATAGGTGCTTACACTTAAGAGGTTGTCTTGCGTCTCAAAAGAAATCACACTTACACTTTTGAAAGCAAGCGTCTTTAATTGATGAGCCATCTCCCCTGCCCACACTCGTACTTTTGAACAGCATTAGGACTATGAAAGACTATGGGAATTTTTGAATTTGATATGTATGCATTTTGCATTATGAGATGATCTTGAGCCTATAGGTATAAGAGGTGAATAGTTATGGCTTAAAGACGATACATGTGGAAGTTAAGTTGAAAAGGCATGGAGCTGTGATGGTTGATATTAACTTTCAAATCTAGAATCACCAGCAGACAAAAGTCTGGGTATATCTGTGAGGGGGTTTCTACATAAGTTAATGAACGTGAAAAGACCCTAAATGTAGGCAGCCCTGTTCTAAAAGCTAGGATCACAGGCTGGACAACAAGAGAAAAGTGAATTGAGCAGCAGTATGCAACCCTCTTCCCTGAGTATGGATGCAATGTGATCAGCTGCTCATGCTTCTGTTAGTCTGTTTTCCTCACCAAGATGGACTTTGCCCTCAAACTGTGAGTGAACATAAGTCCTTCCTTCTTTAGTTACTTATTTTCAGGTATTTTGTCATAGTAGCCCCCAAAATGTCACTAAAATAGACTTGATAGTGTAGCTAAGGGCTATTTCCTTTCTTTGTGACATTGTAACTGGGGAAGAGAATGAAACTATATAATGTCCTTTAGTATTTGAATGATTTTGTCTCTGGCATGAGAATTAGCCTTTGCTCCATCAATTGCTAGCAGCAGAACACTGCTGAATGCCAAGAGGAGGGAAGGGAAACAACAATGGAATGACATTTCCATCAGTAAAATGTGCTTGTTAAAGGAAGTAATATACTCAAGTGGAACAACTGTCCTAGGTAGTTTTTCCTGTCAGTTTTAAGGCAAACAGGAAAGTCTCTTGTGATTGGAATAGCAAAAGTGTTCAAAGAGTTATCTTAACCTCAGAAGGCAAAAGAATTACAATGAAACATCTAAATACTATTTAATATTTTCTTGCTTATAAAATGAAAGAAATTTGTGACCAAAAATAATCTTCCTGATGTCCATTTACTGGTGTTCTGAACCATTTATTCAGTTGCATTATATAAAGGGAATTTATCAATCACCTCCATGCCTGATGAGAAGAAGGAAGTGATTTTTGATTATTGGCTAAAACTTTTCTCAGATCATGCATTGCTGAGTTCTGAATTTCCATGTTTAGAGTTATGTGGCATTTGAGTCTTAAGGCAGACAATATTTCTAGATCCCCCCATAATTTATTTAGGAAGGCACAGAAACTGGGTTTCTCTTCACTCCTCTTACAGAGGAAAGGGAGAGGGTGATGGTGAGTGGAGGCAAACTTCAGAGTATTTCAGAGCAGAGGGCGCTGATGTCACACACTCTCTGGGTGGCAGCAAGTGCTCTGACAGATTACAACATAGAGCAGTATTCAGACCCAGTCTGCTTTCAAAGCCACATGACAATTGTATTACCTAGAATGCAATCCTAGTGTTTCCCCTTTGTGATTAGTAAGTAAAACCCAGCAAAGACCAGTGATGATATGATTCTACACTAACAAAAGTTCATTTTGTCCAGACTTTTCATTGGTAGAAGTTATTTTTCCCACTTTTTTTTTTGTTTCTGTCATTGCTACTTCTGATAAATATACTATTGGAGAAAGACATGCTAGAACATTTTTTTTTGCTCCTACCCAAATATAAACTAACACAGTACCCTTAGTAGCCACTGTTTCAGAATTACAAACATCTTCCTAGCAGAAAATAATGGCATTATATCTTTAGTTTTGAAATTAGTTTATCCTTTTGAAAACAAGTCAAAAATAAGTGTTCAATTTGCTGTTATTAGATATGTGGCATAGACAGCCATCAATGATGGAGAAGAAGTAATGGTATTCACAAACCAAAATATAGTTCCATGCAGGAACAAGAATAAGACCCAAGCCTAACTTCTCAAAGAGAAATTAAATACATGAATGTGAACCTTCTGATGAGATCATTATAGAAACATAGTTTCAAATTATCTTTCATTTACAAAATTATTTTTATTTGCTTTATAGAATATTATCATTATTCCACTGTATTCATGAAAGTTACACTTCAAAATCACATTAGAGCATTTTTTTTTCAAAATTAGATCTTTTATTATTTGGGAATTTGGGTTTGTTTTGATCTGTTATTCTTCAACTAATGTGCAAGAGTATATTATCAATATTTACACAAACCTATAATTCTTTTTTAATATTTGATTTTTATTTACTTATTTGAGAGAGGGAAAGAGGGAGAGTGAGTGAGAGAGGTAGAAAGACAATGAGCACGCCAGGGCTTCCAAGCCACTGTAAATGAACTCCAGATGCATGCACCACCTTGTGCATCTGGCTTATGTGAGTACTGGGGAATCAAACCGAAGTCCTTTGGCTTTGCAGGCAAGGCCTTTAACAGTTAAGCCATCTCTCCAGCCCCAAACAATAATTCTTTGTATTAACACACTTCTTACATTTTTCATACCAAGCTAGGAACCTTCATGCTTTCAGGATGTTTCCTCCTTGGAATGCTCTGCTTGGAGGAATGTCTCTCCATTGGACATGATCCATTCTACTCTCTGTCTATGCACCCATACAAAGCCAGACTCTACTCTAGCATCTCTTTAAGAGCAAGAAATGGGGCTGGAGAGATGGCTTAGCAGTTAAGGCACCTGCCTGCTAAGCCTAAGAATGCCTGTTTGATTCTCCAGGTCCCATGTTTAGCCAGACACAAAGTGACACAAGGGTGCAATGCTACACTTGCCCACAAGGGGGTGCATATGTCTGGAGTTCATTCACAGTGGCTGGCGTGCCCATTCTCTATCTCTCTCTCTGACTCTCTCCAAAAAAAAAAAGAGCAAGATATGTATATTTTATGTACCCCAAACATATTTCAGTATCTGTAGTTAAATCAAGGTCATTTCTAAAGAAGAACCAGTGACATCTGCTGAGTATTAAAGAATCAAGCCTCATGAATGAAACTTGTGAAATCTACTACTAGGGCAAAAAAAAAAAAAAAAAACTTTGTAAATTTCATTTTACAAATTCAAACGTCAATTGACTAGCTAGGGAGAAGGTTCAGTGGATAAAGCACTCACTGCTCAAGCCTAGTTACCCAGGTTTGCTGCTTCGCCAACACCATGTAAAAACCCAGAAGCTGTGGTAGGCTTCTTAATTCCAGAGGTCGAGACGGGAGAATTTTCCAGAAACTTATCACAGCCAGTGCAGCAAAAACCAGCAAGACAATATCTAGAGAGAGAAGCCCTGCCTCACTAAGGAGTTGTCCTCTGCCCTTCAATGAGTGCTATGGCACACACACAGATGGTAACTAAAAATGCCAACGACATAAGTTGTGATTAGCACTTTATGGTAATCATTTTTGCTGGCATTGAGGAATTATGGAGCTGGGAAGTTCTCAAATACCATCCAGAAAAGAATTATCTTTTTTTTTTTCTTTTGGAGAGAGACACACACAGAGAGAGAGAGAGAGAGAGAGAGAGAGAGGGAGAGGAAGACAGATATAGAATGGGCACACCAGCAGCCTCTCAGCTGCTGTGAACAAACTCCAGATGTGTGCACCCCCTTGTGGTCAAGTGAGGCATTGCGCCCTTGCGTCACTTTGCATCTGGCTAAATGTGGGACCTGGAGATTGGAACCGGTGTTCTTTAGGCTTAGCAGGCAAGCACCTTAACGGCTAAGCCATCTCTCCAGCCCAGAATTCTGATTTTGAATGAGAAAAAAGTGGGGCTGGGGAGATTGTTTAGTGGTTAGGACACTTGCCTGCAAGGCCAAAGAATCCAGGTTCACTTCCCAGGACCCACGTAAAGCCAGATAGATGTACAAGGTGGCACATGTGTCTGGAGTTTGTTTGCAGTGCTTAGAGGTCCTGGCATGCTCTCTTTCTTTCAAATAAATAAAGTAAATAAATAAATAAGTAACATTAGGAAAAAAAGTGTTGTTAGTGTTACTTGCCCAAAGTTATATAGATAGTTTTATACTGTAAAAGTCCATTCAAGTTAATTTGATCATTTAACAATGAAAGAAATTAATATTGACCAGGTATATCAGCCCATAAGAAGCAAAATGGAAGTGAGTGAAGTATTTCTAGATACACCACAATTGATTTTCACTCATGTTTTGACAGAGATGAATGTGACGGAGGGTAGGACTGCAGTTACTGTTTAAGGTGATGGGCTAACCAACATTGGTTTTAGAAAAGAAAAAAACAAAGTGACCGTCCTTCAGTCTAGCTTCACATGCTGTTCTTAAATATTAATCACAAAGTACCCAAACTGAAGGTCATGGGAATACGCATTCACAGCTTTCACTCAATTTCAAAGAAAACTGGCCCCAGGAGACAGCTAGGAAACAAAACTGTCTCAAAGTTCTATGATGTCATTGAAGTGCCAAAATATAATCTAAAAGTATACCTTACACTTCTTTAAGATAATCATTTTCAAAAAATTTTTTGAGACAAAGTTCGTTATGTTGTAGAGGTTAACATCAAACTCCTGGGCTTAAGAGATCCTCCACCTTCAATGTTTCAGGTAGCTCTAGACATGCGTCACCACACTCAGTGGGAAATAAAATTTAGTATTTCCCATGACTGAGCTGCGCACCCCTCCTGTAAACAGATCATGTTTTGTTTTGGCTTCTGAGACAAGATCAAAGTACATCACTGTATTTAGAATACTATGCCCAGGTCTATTGTCACAGGAGGATAGAGAATGAAACACAATTAGAAGTAAATAAACGCTATGAGCAGTCACACAGAACTATGTTGGGTTCTGTTCTGTCTTTACGTATGCTCTTTTCTATCCTATGAAGTCATTTATACATATTGCTTGGGCTGCTATCTGACGTATTACACTCAGTGACTCTTCCTCCTGGTGAAGATAAATCAAATAAAACTATGACTAAAGGATATGCCATTTATTGCTCATTAGAATTGAAATATTAGTTTTCTATTTTAATGTATTATAAACTAATACTTGAATACATAATGTTTGAATATATATGACAGAGATTCAGTTGAAAATTTTAATGCATACAGTGTTTTTTTACACTAAGGGGAATAGCTGGTATTTATGAAGACAACTCTATTTACAGACTAAAACTGAACTTTGCCATAACTTAGCATAAGCAAATATGTAGTTTCTGTTCCCCTAAAGGATTACTGCCAACATCTTTGTCTTTTTTTGTGTGTTAAGGGAAAAAGCAGTCTGGGAAGATTGCTCAGCAGTGAAAGGTACTTGCTTGCAAAGCCAGCCATCCAGGGTTCAATTACCCAGTTCCAGATGCACAGAGTGGCACTTGTATTATGAGTTCATTTGCAGTGGCAAGAGTCCCTGGTGCACCCTCTTCCTTTCTCTCTATCTATTTGAAAACAAGTAACATATACTAAAAAAACCAAAGAAATGAGATGAAGCCACTGATCACCGGGAACATAGCAAAGACTTCCATTTAGGGTTAGGTGATACCATATCTCATAGGGAAAATAGACTTCTCAAGTATTCCTGTGCAATTCCAAATTTTAGAAATCAATCACATATATTTTCTATTATTTTCCTTTGGGACAAGCCAAATAATGGGCAGTGGACATTAGGACCCACTTTAAGGATTCCAATTCTTGGGGAAATGGGCAAGGGACTTGGAGAAAGATGCATGAAAGGCTGAATAATAACGGCCCTTTTTCTCACTTTGCTGGAAGTCTTGGGTCCATGTTCCAATTTGTTACTTCTGGAGTCTCCCCTATTTATATCACATATTCATGTTGCAATATTTTTACCATAGCTAGAGCGACTGGAGTGCAGTTGGGAGCAAGATACTACATGGATGCATTCCTGTATTTATATAATTGTTCATCCACAACTCCAAGAACAGAAGATTGCTCTGCTCAGTATGGGTTGCTGAAATGACAGGCACACTGTGTTTCAATGCTTTTTATACACTTGAGACATGAGGAAGCTCACAGACTGATGAACTTGTTTCTATGTTTCATGTTATTCTGAGTCTTTTTGAAAGTTTCTGACATGCTGGCCTGCTCTCATGATATTAAAATTCATTAAAGTGAACTCTGAGTGAGAGAGCACCCTGAATAAACCAGGTATGTACTCTGCATTGACACATCCTTAATGAGCCCATATGGGATATAACCGTTTGCATTTCTTCAAGTAAATAAATACAGAATGTGGATTTCCTTGTGATTTAATAAGTGCCAAAGCCTGGTGACCCTTTCGGCTTTCTCGTGGTAGCTGTTTCTGATATCATGTGTGTGGGCTCTACACGAAAGGGATTGGTGTTCTGTCCCTGTTTTTCTCACCCTTCCCTGCTCTCATCTCTAAGGTAGCAGCCGCTTTGTATGTCTGCCTTCAGCTCAGTCTCTTTGCGCCATCCCAACCATCACAGCGGCTCTTCCGTGAGGCATCTACTGCCCCAAAGTTTCATTCCTGACTCAGTTCCTGCCAAGATATAGATGGCAAAATTCAAAAGAGGGTTGAATGAAAATAGTTCACTGGAGGAAGTGTTTGCTAGCAACCAGGAAGTACCAAATAGGAAGTACCAAATAGTACAAAGGCCCCTCCAGGCAAGAGCTGCCATTTTAAGTAAGAAAAGAAGATGCGTACCAGATTCCACTGAAGATGGGAACTCTGAAAGACCCCAGCGGGAGGTTTATCCAAAGACCATGTAGCTACTCTTTAGGTCAGAAGGAAAAGTCATGGGGGATGATCCCCAGTATATGCTCACGTCTACCTTAGGCTGAACCCAAAGAAGCCAATGCGAATCACCTCATGACAAATGGCTTTGGGGAGCTAAGAATTTTATCCTGACCTACACTTTCTCTTCATTCTAGGCCACATTGCACCATGCACACCACTTGCTTCCTCCTGGCCTCATCCTTTGCATCTACATCTCCTGCCAACAGCCCCTCTTCCAGGACTCCCACTCTGTCTGCGTTCTGGAAATACTACTCCTTCCAGTTGCCTCTTAGTCCTCCATACTCTAGCAAGATTTTGGGGGATCTACCATTTTGTTTTAGCACTCTTCAGTGTGATGTCTGTATAACTCGCTGTATCCTGTGACATTGACCCAGTGTGAGACAGATTCTAAGAAATAAACAAAATACTGACATTCAAACATTTTCTTCCTTGAGTCAATTCTAATAATGATTTCAGAGAAATGGTATTTATTGTTAGTTATTTATTGAGGATGTGGTATATACAGGGAACATTAAGCCTCACAACAATTTCATGAATTAGATATGACCATCACGGTGACACAGATGATAGAGGACACGAGCAGTTTGGCCAAGGCTACACAGTAAGAAGGAGATTAAATATAGTTTACAAACCAAGAAAATATCTCTATAATAATCAGCCTAAGGCCATACCACACTTGTTTTCTATGTAACTCTTTGCAGTATCACGTTATTAAAATGATGTCGGCAAGTCTCTAGGAATCCAAGTTCAAAGGCAAAAAAAGCAAAAATAAAGGGAAATGACACAGCCGTTCCTCACTGGTCTGGATTACCTCATTTTACACTCTGCAGAGGACAGGGAGGAAAGACATTTCCACATGGGGCCGAGCCAAGGGGATCTAGATATATACTCTCTGCAGCCAGAGTTCTGTCACATGTGATGTTGGGGGTGTGAGCCAGGGTGGAAATGTGGCAGATGGCCATTCTTTCTTACTTGGTTTGAACTCTTCAGTCTTCCAAAGACGCTTGGAAATACTCTCACTAAGTCAACAAGTAAATTAAACTCCAGAGAAAAGGAGAGGAGGGAGGACATGTGCTTCAGTGAGACAGTGCTTCAGTCTCTAAGAATCTCATTTTGTTAAGAATGAGCAAACTCACTGATCATGGACATTTGACAGAATTACTCTGGCAATACTTTCTGCTGAAAACATCCTACTGAATGAACTAATCTATTTATTTTTTTCTTCTCTGCTCATTTTCTGAAACTGAGTGCTTCTTGGGTATTTGTGAAGACCCAGATCACACACAACCTGATGCTAAGTGGTAGAACCTTGCTCGTTTCTCAGAATGTGGGAGTGGGCAACAGTATCATCATGGTTTGGAAGATTGTTGAAAAGGTGGACTTTGGGCTTCATCCAAAAACTGTCAAATCAGAACGTGCATTTCCACAAGATTTCCCGTGTGACTCCTGCAGACTCTGAAGTTTGAGAACCTGGGCTGTGCAGTTGCTGTTGGCCATGTATTTCACGGATCACCAGCACTGCTTTGGAAATAGTGTTTTAGTTTTCTTTGAGGCAGTATCTTACTGCAGCCCAGGCTGAAATACAACTCATTCTGTAGCCCAGGCTGGTCTTAAACAATGGTGATGCTCTTCCCTCAGCCTCCTGAATGCTGGGATTAAAAGTGTGAACCACTATGTCTGGAAAAATTATTTTTTAATGTCAGTTGTTGTATTTACCTTCATGTTGCTCAGATAAAACAGCCAACCAAAAGCAGCTGATGGGAGGAAAGACTTTATTTGGCTTACAGTCTGAGGGGAAGCTTCATAATGGCAGGGGAAAGCATGGCATGAGCAGAGGTTGGACACCACATCTGCCATAGCAGGTGGAATACCATAGCACACCTGATAGTGACAAATGCTAAAGCCATGTTCACAAGGAAATCACGAGAAGATAAAGCCAAAAATGTATGTTCTTCCTTTCCAGTAGATACAGGAACTCATTGACTTCATGCCATACTGACTGATCATAGTAGCAGAGTTCTCATTGCCTAAATTGCTATAAGACTAAGGTTAGACATGGTACATATGGGAAGAGGAGGACTGGCAGTGAGGAAGACAATGTTCAGCAAATTTGATAGACAACCCAAAACAATTTCTCATTCTAGTTATACTGACAAATACAAAGTTATTTCTAATCTTTTTACTAGAAATCATACATTTGAAAACAAAACACTAGTACTATTGCTCCCATTTTCTCCGATTCCAACATTGGATGTCTATAATAATTTTCTCAGGAAATCTCATATGAAAGATTGATACTCTTTACTTCCCTATCATTTCCAGTTGAGACAGTCTCAACAGAACATTCCCAACTTTTAAGAAGTGTTATTTCTTTTATTTTTATTTATTGGATATAAAAATATCATCAAAAAAGTGTGATATCATCATGTCAGAGAAAGTAGGATTTCCAGCACCACGCTGAATGGAAGTGACATGAGTGGGCATCCGTTTCTTGTTCTGGTCCATGTCCATTGGTGGACATTAAGTTAGATTCATGTCTATGGACACGTGTTTGTGTCTATCTAGCTTATGGATTCCTACCATGCTTATGTGCTCTGGAAAGTGGCTGGATTGAATTGCTGAATTGTTTGAGGTCATAGTTCATTGGAAGACAGCATTGGCATTCTGATGCTCTAGCATACAACATGAATAATTTGAAAGGGCAAGAGCTATCATATAGTAGAATCTAGACATAAAAATGAATTTGAATCCACCATTCTTTCAACCTCTATGATTTATAGTTTCATGTGTTTATTGTGACACCAAATGTCTTCTACTAAGGGTGCAAGACTAAACTAAAAGTCCGTAAGATCTTGACTTCTTCAATAAGCTTGAGCATTTATATCTGGACATAAGAGCTATAGAGGGCAGAAGAGGAAAGTTTGGAGCGCTCACAGGCATGGCTTGAAGGACAGAGCTAGAAGTGATTAAAACAAGAAGGAGAGAAGAAGCCCATAACTTTGGTGGAATATAATAAACCTAAAAGTTACTCATTTAGATAAATCTTTGACAGAATAGTGGCAGATAAGAATTCGGGTTCTTAGAAGAATGGTATAGTAATATACATGAAACCTTGACTTTAGAACATAATGGATAATGCAAAACATCAAGGCCCCAAGAAGCTGCAGAAAGATGTTAAATTTCCAGACTGTGGGGCTGGTAGGCACTTGAGTGAATTATATCTGCACCTAAACCTAAAGATAAAGGTCAATACTTTTGTCATAAAAGCAAGAGATTTATTTATTTTTATTTAAGTTTTAACCTGCCATAAGAATAAATAGCACATTTATTGTCTGGTTTTATATAACAGAATTGTTCATTGGGAAGTTAACCTATATAAGGGCAATTGAATTCAGAAGGGAGAATTTCGTCCTTAGGAGACATTTGTCTATGTCTAGAAATCTTCCTGGTTGTCATAACTTGAGGTTGCTTTGTGGGTAGAGGCCAGCAATGGTGGTCATTATTCAACTATCACAAGAGAGACCTACAGCAAAGGGGGCTGAGGTGAAACTCTAACTTAAGCAACCACTTTACAGATGAGAAAGTGAACATCAAAGAGGGCTGGTGCTGTGTGCCAAGTGACATACTGAGCAGACTCGAAAGATAAGTTCTCTAGTATTTTCCCATCATGTACTTCTAAGAGCTAAAGTTCTTGAGGGAACTGTTGGAAAACAGATGTTCTCATGGGTATGTGCAGTAAATAATTGACCCAAAACTTTAAAACATAGTACTGCCAGCATTAGTATATCTAGACAAGGAAGAAAATAGAGCTACACATATCTGGAAATAATAATTTTTTTTTATATTTAAGCCAACTCCTGGCCAGCATAATGGCTATTACACTTTCATGAGTCTAACCTTCACCTGGGCTCTTATAAGAACACAGATTGTTAGAACAAATCCCTGGAGGCTCTGACTCAGTCAGTCTGGAGTAAGGCCTGGAAGTCTGCATTCCTAACAGGTCCACTCATCAGGAGACCATATCAAATATCCACCATCCTAGAGCCTGATGGGTTACTCAGTAAATGTTAACCCAATATTACAAGGATTTGAAACCTGTAATCTCCCATCCAATACAATCACATTTTAACATAGAGTGAACTAGTATTCACAACAAATACAGTGATAATTCACGAGAATTATATAATCACACAGACAGCAAAACCAAACTACATTTAGATTTCATTTAATTCAAATTCATCACCACAAAAATGAGGAAATCAATGTTTTTAAGGTTATTACCAGTAGTAAGAATCCCTTTACCAATAAACAATAGAGGCATATTAAACAAAAATGACCTATATATAATTTGAAAACTGTTATACTAAGTATATATGTATATATAGACATTTACATTTAAAGCATGTAAGTATATTAAGTATACAGTCCCCATTTTTCACATCACATTTATAAGGAATAGTCCAAATGCCAAACTGAGTAAACCTTATTCTGTTGAAACTCCTATGCCAATCTGTACCTATGGGGAAAATGCCTATTGACATCAGTAGTATAAAAGCAGACCTTGAGGGAACCATAACTGTCTCTTCAAATTATTTTGAAAACCGTGTACATGTTCAAGGAATTACAGATAGTGTGAATACAGCCTATGCATACCATGGAAAAACAAAGTGCTACTGTGCATCATGTTAGTAGAGTGAAAAGTGTGGCTAAGTCAATTCACTTCAGTAACATTCATTTGCAGTCCTTTGCCTTCATTAATTAAGCACTAAATGTCATATAGTTCATATCTACCTGTTCTTCTAGGGATTGTTCTATAGTCAACCTGCCTCCTAGTTGCCCCCCTTTGGAGTCACCTAAGCAAAGGACTGCTGAGTCAACTTCCTGGTTAGCTCTTTGAACTCACAGAGACAGTTGACACGCTTTTTTATTTCCTTAACTCACAGCATCCAGTCCAAGGCACAGAACTTTGTCTGCCAAGGACACAAAGAAAGCCAAATACTCGAGATGCGCTCGGTTTGCCTTCATCCCTTCAAATCCATCTATCTTTTAAATTAGGTGCCATCTGCTGTGTCATCATCTCAGGTTAAATCTTATGAAAAATTCCTGCCACTATCACATTGCTGCCGCAAATCTCAGCCTGCTACTTCTCCAGGATTTTCTACAGCATTAAATAAGAGCTTGCTATTTCAACTAATTCCTGCAGCATCGCACGGGGAGAAAAAGATTCTAAAAGAGAACCAGTGTTCTTCCATTTTCAACTTTTACTCAGACTGACTAATTTCACTTTAAGCCTGGGCTCATTCCCCCAGCACTCCTAAGAACAGAACCATTTGAGGCAATGCAGTTAACCCAGCCTCATTCAATGCTGTGAATGGAGTTTATGCTGCAGTATTCACCTAGAAACCAAGTAGGCATGATTGATTATCTGATGAAGTCACACAGCTACTAGGTTACTCGAGCTTCATTCTCATCACAAACAGGCGCCACAGAAGACAGGCACAGGCAGACATACAGCTCATTTACCAGGGAAGCAAATTAGCAGTCAGCGTCAAGGACAGCAGCAGCCAGACACTGCAGTAAATCTCATCGAGCTTGTGGACACATTTAATCATGCTCGCCTCCCACTCCTCGAATCTAATGGACCACAACTGAGCTTAAACATCAAATCAACACTCGCTCCTTGGTAGTTAGAAACGATGCTTGATAAGCACGTTTTAAGTCATGATGTTTTATTTCTTAGGTGTCTTAAAGCTAGGCTCACTGGAAGTCTTTCTATGTTTAGTCAAGCATGCTGAAGAACTGGAATCTCTTAGTAATACCTCCCTGCACCTCTCAGCCTGGCTGACAGGCACCTGCCAACACTATAGGATAAAAACACTGAATCATGCAAAAATATTTACCCCCAAAAGATGTAGCCAAAGCTCAGCTTCCTTCAGCCTCCATATCCCCTGAAGTGTTAATCTGAAGAAACAGTTCCATGAGTTTCCACAGGCCAGCAGTGAGTCTCCTACACTTGACCTAGACAGACTTACATAACGAAGCATCAGTACTGGGGAGCTCGCTGCATGTCATCACCAGCAAAAAAATAAGAAGGGTTGGCTGCAGCAAGCAGGCAGGCAGGCTGGGAATTTGCGTGGAAATCATAAACTCTTTCTTGTCTTTCTCTTTTGAAATGTTTTGGAAAGAGAGTTAAGAATAGCTCAGAAACTGGGCTCATTGTGTGAGTGGGAAGGATGACCAGAAGCATAAAAGCTAAATCTTCCAGCAAGTGCAACACACCTCTTTTGGTGTTGCAGCAAACGTAACAGGAGGAACTTCTGTCGGTAAAGCCCTGAACCATGACACCTAAAGGGAATGGTAAATCAAGGTAATTACACAAAGGCTGCTTCCAGGAGCTTTTGTCAACCTTTAACTCATTGTGGTGAGTAGAGGGGAATGCGTGTGTGCGTGATGAGACCATAGGTGGGGTGTAAGTTGTTTTGCAGGGTGAAAACCAAAATTTGTAATAGCCTTACTGTGCTTTGATAGCAGTTTTATTCTGTCAGTTGAACATACTGAGACTTCTGAAAATTTCATGCAAGGAATAAGAAAGCCAGGTATTTATCTATGTGGTTTTCAGATAAGTGTCAGATGTGTTAATTAGTTAATTTTATTGCCTTCTAATAAATACTATCTAAATCTTACCATAGATTTTTTGCATATAGTAACTTGACAAATGCAGCAAAGGGAATGTGGTTCTTTTTCAACTTTTGTTGAACTCACTCCTAGATACCTAAGAGGTACATTAAGCAGCAAACTAAAAACAATGTACTCTCCGTCTAATTCCATTCAATTACCTCAAATGTGCGTAACATAAAATTATGCCCCTGAAACCTAGAAATAAGAATTCACTCCTCCATTCTTATTCTGAGTGCAGTGATATGGTGTTATTAATATAAGATTGCATCATATAATTTAATTATATATAAATGTGTGGTTTTTATATGGAATGTGGGCTAAGATGTATGGTTTTTGAAGCAACTGAAATAGAGAAGAAGCCATGCATCAGTTAAAAATACTCTTAATGTTCTGTTCTTAGCTGGGAAGCTTGTCTGCTAATGTATCACACCAAAACCAGAGTGAGGAAATCAGAGAATGTAGGTCTACAAAAGAACACAGTGCTCTACTTCCTTCCCACTACTTAGCTCATAGGAAACAGATCAAAAGCAGTTGTGTGATGTGTGTCCAATGGTTTTCTTCAAATTCACATAGCATTTTGCTACTGTAGAACAGCATTTTTTTTTTTGATACTGGAATAAAGGTTCAACGCACAGATATTTTATTTTATTTTATTTTATCAAAGAAACCACAAGCCCCATGGGGATGACCTGTATCCCCAACGAGGAGGGCCCCTTCAGAAAACTGGCACCAAATGTTTGCTTTTTTTTTTTTTTTTTTTTTTTTTTTGCCATCATCTGGTTTTGGAAAACCAAGTTCTGTAGTGGATAGAATGAGAGAATGTTTCTCATCTGTTCTCTCAAATGTAAAGAAGACATTGTTGGAGCACTGAATTATATTTTCAAATCATGAACTTGTTTTTCTGAGCATTAAGCGATGTAGAGCGTGAGGGAATCTCAGATCCTTTTACTGTGTCACTGTGGGTTGAGGCATTAGGCTCCTCCATGTCCTGGAGACCCAATGTATGTGCATTGAACAACCCATAGGAAGATAGGAACTGGAAAATAGAATAGCTTTAAAAAACATTCCATTTACTTTGGGTTGCCGGCTCTGTGGGTTCTAAGCTTGCTGTTCTCCATTAGGACAGTGTTTCCTGGGCCTCAGCAAATGTTTGTTGAAAGAATAAAATGTAGGCTGACCCAGTATTCATCATGTGTTCACCTATGGGAATTGCAGCTACTGTGGCTTATAGATCTCTCTGCTACAGTCACTTTAAATTGTCTACAAAAGTATTAATGAATATATTTTGATTTGTTAATTGCCTGCATGAATGGATGTCTACAAAATAACTGTGAACATTTTCTTACAATTTTTAAAAGAGTATTCTATTAAATTAACTTGGTATAAGTTGGGCTGCTCATAAGAGATAATCCAGTATTCACTAGCATAATCAAACAAAGTTGTGCTTTTCTAGGGTGGCTTTATGTCTGTAGGTACAACTTCAAGAGCCAATCACATAATCCTTAGGGGCCTCAGACCACATTTTTTTTCCTCCTCACAACTATTCTCAGCTCATGTCTCTCATCTTTCTACTTGTTTTGTTTCATTTTGTAGTGCTGGAGCTTAAAACCAGAGGTGTACACATGATAAGCACTTCACCACTGAGCTGTCCTCAGCCTTCTCTCTGCTGTCTCCAGGCCTCAAGATGGCTGCCTAGCCACCAGCATCCTCACTATACTCTGGCAGGAGGAGAGGGAAAAAAAAAAAGCTATAAGGCATTGAACAGTTGAATTGGTTCTTTCTCTGAGACCTTTCCCAGAAGGGCAGCTAGAGATTGACTTATAGCTTATAGCTCTTAATTATTGAAAAACAAACAAACAAACAAACAAAAAACAACCTTTTTACAGGGGCTCCAAGAATCCTTTGTGTTTTAGCCATGTCCATTGTAACTTCCAAGTAAAGCATAGGTTCTGTTTTTAAGACAAATGGGCCATTCCTCTCCTGCATATTCTCCCTTATTATATAGTCTTGATTACTGGTAAAATCCTAAGGCACTCAGCATGACCAGTCAGCTTAAGCAAGTTTATATTCTGAAATCACAAAATGGCTTTTCATTTTTATAGATTATTTGTATGGGAAAAACTCCTACTTTTGCAATTAATATTGCTGGAGGAATGGATTGATTTATAACTAAACAGCAGGGCTAGAGAGATGGCTCAGTGATTAAAGGGAATTGCTTGCAAAGCCTGATGTCTTGGACTTGATTCCTCAGTGCCCATGTAAAGCCAGACACACTAAGTGGCAGGAGACCCTGGTGCATCCACACTCAGTTTAACTCTCTGTCTGCCTTTGTCTTTCTCTGTCTCAAAAAAAATAAATAAATAAAACAACACAGTAGTCATATAGATGCAAAAATTAGCTGTTGGTGACAAACTGCAGAATATAAAGAGAAAATTCCATGACCTGTTGGACCTTATGTTATGCTTCTCAAATAAAGTTGTTTATACATTAAGTGGCTCCTGAGCTACATCTGTCTCACTCAGGATGTCTAGAACTAGACATACTCTTTCACTGGGAAGTAGCCACTTTGCTCCTCTTGGATGCCATGGAAGGCTGAGGGATGTGGTCCTTCCCTAACATAGAAGGCCATCCCTAGAAAGGAGCAAGTGTTTGGAGGGGGGGTCACCAAGGTGTCTTCAGAGTTGAAGCATCTTTGAAGGGTATATCATCTTTTTACAAATTATTGTATTTTGAGGTCAGTTTAGAGAATCGACAAGAGTCCATCTGTGTGGGCTGAGGGAGGTGAGCCTGATCATCTGTGTAGGTGGTAGTATTGTTTACATTTTGAATTTCCATTTTCTTCTTTTCACAGAAAACAGAGAAACTTGAATATATACATTTTCAGAGTTTTGAGTAGTATAATTATGATTCATCCTCTGTTACCTTAACTAGGTGAGAAACATGGCCCACTCTGATGAGGGCTTTCCCAGATCTGGTCATTGTTGAAGTTCTGAGTATCTGGGGTTTATCATTTCTACTATTTGGATGGAACTTGTAGAATGAAAAGGACGCAGAAAGAGGAAGAAAAGAGAGAAGGATGGAGGGAAAATGGAAGGAGAGAGAGTAAGCAAAAGAGTAAAAGCGAAAGTACATGCATGAGAGAGATAGAGAGAGAGAGAGAGAGAGAGAGAGAGAGAGAGAAGACTGGTGTAGAATGAGTTCTGAGACAATTCGAAAGCTCATTTGAAATGGTGCTATAGCTCACTGGTTCATGCACCAGAGTGTCAGATTTATCACTTTGCTATTCCACATTTTGTGGTCTTGAATTCCATTTGGTACTTGCTGGGAAAAAAATCCAAAGTGTATGTGTTTTACTTTGTCTAGGAAGAAGTTCCTTACAAAGTTGTTTTCCATTTTTATCAGATATATTCCTTCATAAAGCACAAATATACCAGAACTTCTAAGTTTTGAAATAATGGGAAATTAAATAGGCTAGGGCATGCTAGAGGATAGGTTCAAATTTTTTTTGTGTGTGTGTGTTTTGTGCTATTTTCTCTTCCCAAGTTGGTTTTCCAAGTGGAACCACCAGAGCTTGCAGGCTGTGGTCATTGCCCAGGGCATCAGATTATCTTTAATGCACAGCACAATTGCCCTCTTCTGTCCCCACATGGTTAACCTTAGGATAGGAGCTCCCTTCTAGAACTAGTCCTTTTTTGTTTGGTTGGGTTTTTTTTTTAACAGAACAAGGACACTAGGAGTTTACTTTCACATCTGCTAATTTTGTTAAGTGTCCAATCTATGTGAATTGCTTACAGATATGAGAATTCTTTATGTAAGTTCATTCATTTCCCCTGGCCTTATAATTTTGTTCTCAGTCCTTTCCTGGAGTGAAAGGGCTATTACGCCAACATTCATCCATGATACCAATGGGGCTTAAGGATTGGTTCTCTTAAACAGCCTTTCCTGTGCCCTCCTGTGGGATGTGAATACTGGTCACCAGATTCTCCTGTGGCCTGAAAAGCCCCAGTGCCCTTCCATTTTACCATGTTGAATATTTTTGCTTGCAAATCACTAGTCATATCTTTTCATAACTAAAACAAGGCTTTATATTCATCATCTTTGAATTTCTAGTAGTTGAAGCAGAGCACAGAACACACTGGAAAAACACAGATCCAGTAAAGGTTTATTGTAATAAAAACTTGTAGTTACTAAGAATGAAGATGAGTTCCTTGTATTTTAGATAGGAAAATATATGCAGATATGTTCATATATTTAGACAGGGGCTCTCCACACATATCCTAGGCAGACCTTGAAATCACTGTGTAGTCCAAGATGATCTTAACTCATAATCCTCCTGCCTCAGACTTCTGATGGCTGGGATTAGAGGCATGTGCTACCACGCTTGGCTGTCCAAATATAGATTTATTAAACAGAAAATATTAGCCGTAATGGTGTATTCTAGAAAAAGATGCCTTGCCTTGTTTGATACTCCCAATTTTTCCATTGAAAATATTAAATCCTAAAATTGTCTTTATACTGTTTTCCCAAAAAAAAGGACTTTAAAAATCCAATTTCTGTCAATGGCTTGATTTTTATTTAAATTGTAAGCTGGGTTTGTAGCACTTAAGTGTAATCCCAGCTCATGGGAAGTTAGGAGATCTTTGGTGATATACTGATTTTTAAGGAAAGCTTTGACTACATAATACCCTTCTCATAAAGTAATTGTATATGTAATGTGGCTATGGGAGCAGATTTGTAATTGTTCTCTATATTTTGTTAAATCATATGCAAGAATCAAACATTTCCCTCTGTTGAGAAGTTGGACTTTGGTAGTTCATTTTAAAAAAATCCTGTAAATTACAGAGATGACATTTTTAGACTTTATGTCACCATTCTTTAAACTCAATTTCCCCCCGACTCTCATATTTGGTTTATAACTTTACTGTTATAACAACCTGATAATAGGTATTAAAAATATCTCACCACCAGATGAACAAAGTGGTGCATGCATCTGGAATTTTTATGCAGCAACTAGAGTCACTGGCATGCCCATTCTCTCAGTCTGTTTCTCTTCTCTCTGTGCTTGCAAATAAAATAAAAATAATAAAACAAAATAAAAACTATAGCTTACACCCTACCCCACATCACTTATTAAAACAAACAAAAGAGTACATGAGACTCCTTCCATTAAAAAGTCATCAGCCATTTTGAGTCAGAGTTCAAAATTAGGCTATTAGGCTTTGAAGATAGCTTAGGAAGTTCAGGATTCAAGTAGCATGCCTCACATTGTCATGTGGAGATCTGTGAGGACCCAGACTGCAGACCATCTCCCTATGTTCAAGGCCAGATTTCTCTTAATGGTGGAGATTTAAATCAAGACTGTATTTTCTGAACTGAGTAATGTGGACTGATCCATTTCTGCTTGCCTTTTTGCCTGTGCTTTTTCCTCCTTTCTCACTTCCAACATTTCATTTGGAGAAAATATGAGGAAAAATTAGTTAATTAGCCTGGGGAAACATACCTAGTTGGCAGTAGGACTTGACCAACAAATATGGCTTCATAACTAGAGTCAAATGAATACTCAGCATGACTAAAACGATCAGTCAAATGTTCTTTTGTAGATCCTTCTAGGTTATGAATGAAGTATATTTAAACTTTTTAGAAAAGTCTGGAGGGCTGAAGAGATGGCTTAGTGGTTAAGGCGCCTGCCTCCTACGTCTAAGAACTCCGGTTCCAATCTCCAGGTCCCATGTTTAGCCAGATGCAGTGACGCAAGGGCGCAATGCCACACTTGGCCACAAGGGGTGCACGTATCTGGATTTCATTCACAGCAGCTGAGAGACTGCTGGCCCGCCCATTCTCTATCTGTCTCCCTCTCCCTCTCTGTCTGTCTCTCTCTGTGTCTCTCTCCAAAAATAAATAAAATAATAAAAAAAATTTAATAAAAAGAAAAAGTCTGGAACATGTTCTACATAGAGATTTATATGCTGAGAAATTTTCATTTGGTCCATTGATAAATGAAAAAGGTACTGAAAATGTTGTATTAATGACAGAGAAGTTCTAATTATCATTTAGACTTGAATTAACATATTCAGTCCTTTGTAAACCATTCATTTATTTGCCTCTTAAATGCCTGGATTTTGAACACTTCATGTGAGGTAGACAAAACCATGGCTGACTTGATTCCATGTCTCTGAGGATAGAGCCCAGGGTGCATCCAGCTCACAGAAGTCTATGCTTTTTTGCTTCCTGTCACACTGTGGATTGCTGGTGAACAACTATTGGGCTGCATGGATGTACAGTGAAAAATTATCACACTCTACTCCAAACTGCAACACAGAGTCCTGCTGTCACTCAGGCTCCCTCTGGGAATTTTGAGAGTGATGCTCATGATTATAAATTTGGGCTCAGTTTTGCAAAATCTAGTCATGAAGAGATTTTCAGAAGAGATATGCTCTAATATTAGTGTAAGTAGCAATTAGTCCCAAAATGATTTTTATTTTGGAGATGACAATCTTAGAAGTTAATATTCAACTAGCTGAACAGCTGCAAATATCTTTAGATTTCAAAGCATTGCATTTTTTGAAGAGAAGAGTCAATAGTACTCCAAATGCAAGCACATTAGGCATCTATATAAAACTATTCTGTTAGCACACTTAACTGTGTGAAAATTTGTTTCTAATTTCAATATTGAGACACATTGTATCAGATACTTCTGTGATGCTGGGACAAAAAAAAAAAAAAAAAAAAAAACACATTTCCAGGAGAAGCTTTGGAAAGAAAGGGTGCATTGTTGGCTTAGAGTTTTGAGAGGATGCTTCACCCTAGCATGGAAAGTGTGGAAGAACAGACAGCAGACATCACATCTTCTCATCAGCAGGGAGAAAGTAGAGAATTCAAGAACACCCAATGGGATTAGACTGCAGAACACCAAGGCCTATTCACAATGACACACTTCCTCCAGCAGGATTCCACCTTCAGATGTTTCTGCAAACTTTCCAAACAGCACCACTATCTGGGGATTAAATATTCAAGTGCAGGAGGCTAAAAAAGCTATTT
Organism: Orientallactaga sibirica; assembly: GCA_036365145.1. NCBI lineage: Eukaryota > Metazoa > Chordata > Mammalia > Rodentia > Dipodidae > Orientallactaga > Orientallactaga sibirica. Next base: position 50,949,536 of record JAEOAD010000004.1, on the reverse strand, counting down.
AACATTCTGACTACCACATTATGCATCTGACCCTAGTAGACTCATGGCCATCCCATGATGTAAAATGCGTTCAGTCCAACTTCAAAAGTCCCCATAGGTCTTATTAGGCCCAACACTGTTCAAAAGTCCAAAGTTTAAAGTCTCATCTGAAACTCAAAACTGTGTATTAACTGTGAGCTCTATAAAATCAAAACACAAGTTACATACTTCCAAAAAAATAATGGAACAGAATAAACAATCCTATTTCAAAAGGGAGGAATGGGGGCATAGCAAGGAAATATTGTATCAGTGCAATACAAAAATCCAACAGGGCAAACACTAAATCTTAGTTTCATGTTTGGTATCTGGGCCTCATGATAACTTATCCTGGGATCCGAAATTTTGGGTAGTACTATCCCTCCACTTGTTCATCCCACAGCTCCTCTCCTGGGAAGGATCCTCCCAGATCCTATAGCAATTCCTGGCATATACCCCACAGTGCTGGCATCTCTAGCATTCCAGGGTCTCTACTGTTTCATCTTCACAGCCCCATAAAGCAACAGCTCATGGCCTCTGTACAGGGACTTCAACCCAGCCCCATGTTGCTTAATCCCAAGAGCTCTCTATAAACTCAGCACAATCTGTGACCTCCATCTTTAATCTTTCACTTTTACAAAACCAGTACCACATGGAAAACATTGTCCAATTTTTTTTTGTTAGGTAGGGATAAAACCTGACCTTGAACAATAGCTACAGCAGTCACTGCTGACTCTCCTTTGATAACAGGGGTCCCTTGCAGTCTCCTTTCAGGCCTTTACCCTTCAAAAGAATTTGCATACTTGGGCTGGGGAGATTATTCAGTGGTTAAAAGTGTTTGCTTGAAAAGTTTGCCAGCATGGGTTCAATTCCCCAGTACCCATGTAAAGCTAAATGTCCCATGGTGATACATGCATCTGGAGATTTTTGCAGTGGCAAGTGACCCTGCCACATCTGTACACACTCTCACTCACTCTCTCTAATAAAAAATAGTTTTTTTTTTTTTTTTTTTAAACTAGCATTCTCACTAGCTCAAGCCTTCAAAGTCTTGGTTCTTGCCCTCAGATATTTTTCTTATTTTCATAGTGCAGTGAAGCTTGCTTATCCTTAATGGCAGTAATCTCTTTAGCAATTACAGCTAAAGGTTGCAGCCTCAGGGCCTAGGATTTTAAATGTCTTTAAATTTCTTCCTGTGCCAAGCTTTATATTTTTCATATCCTTTCCTGGGTATTTCTTTCTCTTTCATAGTTGATCGAAATTAAATCAGCAAAAAAAAAAAAAAAAAAAGAAAAGAAAAAAGAAAGGAAGAAAGAAAGAAGAAAGAAAGAAAGAAAGAAAGAAAGAAAGAAAGAAAGGAAGGAAGGAAGAAAGAGAAAATCCAATCACACACATAGTTCTTTATGGGCTTGAAGAAATTTCCTCCCCAAATATACTAGTACATTACTTGTAAATTCAATTTTGCTCACATTGTCAGAACGTGGGCAGAATGCAGCAAGTTTCTTTGCCAGAATATCACAATGAACTACCTAGAGTCCTGATAAAGTACCTTTACACTTCTGAAACCTCATAGGCCAAACCTCCATTGTCTGCATTTCTTTCTGTCTTCTTAACTTTCAAACTCCCATCATACTGGCCCTTTAAGTCCTGCTGATAGCATTATAAGGTTTCTCTTCTCCAAAGTTCCAAATCTTACCACATTCCTCCCACAAACCAGTTCCAAAAGACTGAGAACCATATGGTCAGACTTAGCCCAGGAATGGCTCAGTTCTCTATACAAATGTTCTTTATGTTACTTCCTCATTGTTGGGAACAAAACATCCAACAGAAGTATTTTATTTTAAGTTCACAGTTTCAAAGGCAAACTTCATCATGGTAGGGAAAGCATGGCAGGAACAAAGAGCTTATGTCACATCACATCAACATGGAGTAAGTAAAGAAAGCAAGAATACTCAGGAGGCTTGATTATAAAATCTTAAGGCCCCAATAAAATACTTCCTCTAGAAAGACTCCACTATTTTTAAGTACCATACTCTTTCTAAGTAGTACCGCCAACTGAGGAACAAATACTCAAATGCATGATCCTAGGAGGGGTGTTTTTCACCATATACATTATCAGTCACCCAGTCATAGGATTCAGAGGCTGAAGGAAACCCCAATTTTGCGATTGTCACACATAGCTAACTTGACAAATAAAGAAGATAAAACTGTAATATTTTTAAAACACCTTCACACACAATCATCTGTTAGTAATGTTTATCCTCCTATCTTAGCCTCACAAGTGCTAGGATTAAAGGTGTGGGCTGCCACACCTGACCAACAGTCTTTAAAAATAATATGTTAGGGCTGGAGAAATGGCTTATCAGTTAAAGCATTTGCCTGTGAAGCCAAAGGACCCAGGTTCAATTCCCCAGGACCCACGTCAGCCAAATGCACAAAGGTCACACGCATCTGGAGTTCGTTTGCAGAGGCTAGAAGCCCTGGTGCACCCATTTTCTCTCTGTCTGTCTCTCCTCTATCTCTCTGTCTATCTCTGCTTGAAAATCAATAAAAATAGTAATAATATGTTAGTGGTCTGATATTGAATTCTGATCTTGGAACTTATCTGTTCCAAGAAAGTTAGGAGAGCTAGAAGTTTATCATATTCGTTGAGGAAGACCACTTTCAGCATATGTGCTGACCAATAATCCATGACTGAGTGCACTATCAAAGTAACTTTGCTTCTGGTATACTGAGTTCTATACATATGTTTAGCCTATATAACAGAAAGGGGTTTCTACTGCTACCCTCCATCTCCATGTCCCTCATCTTCTAGAAGTATGTGGATTATTCCTTTTTGAATGTCTGTGTGCTGGGAAGCATATGACTATCTATACAGTATGATCAGGGTTCCCGAATGGAATTATAAAATGAGTTGTAGTTTCAAAAAGAATAAAACTGATCCCCCCTTTGGTCATGTGAGGAACCTTGGAAAACAATTGAATTTGGACAGAGAAATAGATATTGAAACCATACAGGAGAAGATGAAGTTAATCTTCTTTGCAGAAAAAAAAAAGAAAGGAAAAGAAATTTTTAAAAGGGGGATAAATCCATTTATGTGGAGCTGAGGGCTTGTGCATTGTTGTGATGAGTCATGGAACCACTGCCAAGCTTCCGTCATGAAAATATTCTCCAGGAGAATTCATCAGGTTCTACTGCCTATTAATTTCTGTTGATGCATTCTATTTGGAATCTCTAATGACAGAGGACACTTGTTTATTGTTTTTATAATGAAAGTTAAAAGACAAAGTTCATTAAAGAAATGATTTATGTATGATACTTAAGAACTAAGCAATGTCATTGCTTTAAGAAAAGTATGAGTGTTTATCTGTAATATGAGTTTGCAATGTGTCCTTGGAATTTATAAATACATGGATTGACATTTTTATTTAGTACATATTGATTGATGATGTTTTGGCATTTCATATTTATTATTTATCAAGAAATTATGCAAGAAAGCAAGGTGGTGTATTGGCACATTTTCTGAATTTGGAATAACAATTACTTGGTCTAATCTTTAGACTCTTCTTGTGTGACCTTGACTGTATTTCCTGTCTGCAAATGTGTGTAATCATGCAAAAAATAAAATAAAAATGAAGGTAAATTTAAGTGCATTTAAAAGAAACTGTATTCCTTTTTCACTTTTATCCTTAAAAAGTCTGTGTGATAAATGGACTCTACACAAGTCAAATCATTTTTGTTTCCTTAGGCAGTGAAAGTATTGTTACAGAACTGCAAATCAGATGATAGCCCAGTGAAATCTTTTCCTTTTTATAAATTGGCATACAAGGAATGAGGTATTATTATGACATTCTATAAACAGATTTTGTTTGTTTCCTCTCCCTCTGTTCCCTTCCATCCATCTCCCTTCTTGCCCTTAGTTAGGGTGCCCCTTCCCACAGCCTCCTTTCTGCCCTCTTGTTAGCAGAGTCCTTTTGCCTTCTTTGCCTACTTCTCAACAACTCTTGTTGTCCTCTCATGGTCCTATCTAATTTCCTAGTCTATCTGCACTCTCACAGCCCTATTTCTATACATAAAACATTAAAATTTAGGATCTACAAATAGATAAGAGAACATGATTTTTTTCTTTCTGTAGCCAAGTTAAATTTTAATACCAAGACCAAGGTTCTAAGAAAATGTAATGAGATAAAGAAGATGAGGCTGTCTTCTTTCTGCTTCCAGTGAAGGAATGCAAGGAATCCTGAAATATGTACAATTAAGGTTGATCACAGCACAAAGCTTTTCATTTCAAAAGCTTATCACAGTTGGTTTAAGTGCCCTTTAATAAAAGTTAGCAATGTATGCAACCCTCAGTCACCCCCAACTGGTAAATGGACCCTATCCTATGATGAACACGTATTGTCTCCCACAGGAGACCACATGCTGAGGATGGCTGTCCACTTAGGAGTAAACTAAAAAGTCCCTGTTAATGTTATCATCTCTTCTCAATGCCCCAACAGGCAGACTGTACTATCAATCTCTGAGCTAATGTGAGTTGGAGGGGTCACTTACAAGATAAGCTAGCTCAGACAATTCACTAAACATTGCCAGCACATCTCTATCAGCAGCAGACTTCTTACAACACCTACAAGAAAGTGTATGATGGGCTCTGCATTTTCACAGTTTCTCAGAGCTGAAAAACTCAGGCATTTTCATAAGCCTGGTTCCTATACAGGCTTGTAATTCTAGCTACACATAAATAAATAACAACAGTGCTAATAGTACATACACATTGTGTTGGGAGGTAAATTTCCCCAAATGCCTACTGGTTATACATTTTTAATTTCCTCAGAATAAATCGAAGCTTTCTTTACACAGTGGTTAATGAAAGAGCACACCCTTTTATTCTATCTTCCGTTTGACTAGGTAAATAGATAGACTACATCAATATAAGAGATTGAATCTCTTCCTCAAAGTAGATGTGAATGTTCTGTTTTCTAGTATCAGTTTTTAACAGTTGAAGGTTAGTATATTATATTAACCAAAAATAAGAGTATGATTATAAAAGAAGTATGATCTTAGGAAGTTTTCATTGCATACTGATTTGTATCTAGCTGCTGACACACTTGCATAGTGTCAGTCACAGCACACAGCAGGTCCAGACTGAGACCCTAGCTCCATCAACTAGAAATGAGACTTCTGAAATACATTTTTTGAGTTTGTGCTCTCATCTGTTAAATGGGGATAACAGTTTTGAAATAGTATGATTGCAATAAAATAATGAATGAAAAAGATAATATCCTTAGTATATCAAAGATGTTTTAAAAACTTTTTACAACTCCTCTCTTCCTTAAATTAAAAGGATGATGTGAAAATTTAATCATTTTTTTTCATTGAAAAATATTTTGACTTTATCCTAGGACACCTATTGTTTTCACTCTATAAATGTCAGTAGAATATCTTCATTTCTTTGCTATTATTATTACCTAAATATGCCAACTGATTTCTTTATTTCTTTATATATATTATAATATATTAATATAGTAATTAATTAATATATAATATATATTCATGTTAGTAATCACATGTATGTCTCTGTTAATTTTACTTTATTATATATTTATTTTATTGTATATTAATTTTACAGTGGGTAACTTTCATTTGTGGCATTTTCAGATATGGATGTGATATACTTTTCTTGTAATTACAGACTTTGTTACTCTTTCCTATTTCTTTCTTCTGCTCTCCCTCTTCTTTATTAAATTATTTTGCTTCCACTTTAATGTTTTACTGGTTTTTTCTAGATCCCATACAGGACAGAAAATATCCCATATCTGTGGTACCTTTCTCGGTGCAGTAAAGTACCTGGCAAAAGCAACTCAGGGAAGAAGGGTTTATTTCAGCGTACAGTCTGAGGAGGCAGAGTCCACTGTGGCAGGGAAGGCATGGCAGCAGGGGCCTGAAGCAGCCGGTCACATGGAGTCCATGGTCAGGAAGCAGAAAGTGATGAATGCCAGTGCTCACCTAGTGTTCTCCTTTTGATTTCATCTGGGAACCAATCCTATGGGAATGGGATGATGCTACCTATACTTAGGGTGGGTCTTCCCACCCAATTGGCATAATCTAGACATTGCTTCACAGAAGGGCAAAAAGATTTGTGCTTAGGGGATTCCATTTCCTGCCAAGTTGACAAATGAGTTTCATCAACACACCTTCTGAGTTTGGCTTATTTTGTTTACCACGATAGTTTTGAATTCCATCCATTTTCCCACAAACAACTTGTTTTCATTCTTGTTTAGGCTGAACAAGACACAATTATGTATATATGCCACCATTTCTTTATCTAGTTCTGCATTGACAAGCATCTAAACTGATTCTGTAACTAGGCTATTATAAAAAGTGTTGTGATAAGCATGGCTATTCAGGTTTGCCCACTGTGTGATGACATTGAAAGTTCTGGAAAAATATACTCACCAGGGGTTTATAGCTAGATAATATTATAGTTCTATTATTAGTTTAGCTGAGGAAATGTTACACTCATTTCCACCATGGCTGCACTAACTTATTTTCCCAACAGCAATGGATATGAGTTGATTTTCCCCGTACAATCTCTGTACCATTTGCTGCTTTTTGCTTTCTTGATGATAACAATTTAGACTGGGGTGAGATGGAATCTCAGTGCAGGGTTGATTTTCATTTCCCTGATGGCTGAAGATGTTGAACATTTTGTTATGTATTTATTGGCCAATTATACTTCTTTTGACAAGTATCTGTTTGGTTCAGTTGCTCATTTATTTATTGAATGATGGAGTCCTTTGGTGTTAACTTTTTTCTTATGTGAATAAGAAAATAAGATGTGAATTCATTAATGGTTAGATAACTGGTGATGATTCCCTTCCATTGAGTAGGATATCATTTCACTCTGCTGATTGTATCCTTGCTTTACAGAAGTTTTCTAATTTGATGCAATCACTTCTTGGCCTTTTGGCAAAGATCAAGAGTCTGTCAATTCTTGCTATTCTTTCCTGAACTAGTGAAGTCCTCTTCGGAAAGAAGTTGCTTATGCCCACATCTAGAAGGGTTTTCCTTGCATTTTTCTTAGAAGTCTCAATTTCATCTCTTACATTAAGATCTTTGATTCATTTTGAATTGATGTCTGAATAGGGAGCTAGTTTCAATATTCTGACTGTGGAATCCAGTTTCCTCATATCAAATGTTAAGAGCTTCTCTTTTCACCCACACAGGTTTTAGTACCTTTGTTGCAAAATGGCTTTAGAGGTATTGGTTTATTTCTGGGTTTTCTACTCTGTTCTGATGCAGTTGGATGCTTTTATGTTTTTTGCCAACACCATGTTGATTTTGTTTCTATGGATCTGTACTATAATTTCAAATCAGGTGTTGGGAAAGTTATTACTTCTTGCTCAAGATTTTTTTTGACTGTTTAGGTTTTGGTGCATACATGCTTATTTTAGGATGTCTCTCTTATTTTTGTGAAGATGTCATTAGTTTTTTGATGAGGATTGCATTCACTGTATAGATCACTTAAAGTAATATGGCTATTTTAATATTAGTTCTGCTGATCCTTGAACATGGGAAGTCTTTTTACAACCCAGTGCCATTAATTTCTTTCTTTACTGTTTCCTTATTTTTTTCGTAGAGTTCTTTCACATCTGTTGTAATCAGTTTCATGATGCTCAGATGAACATCCAAACCAGACACAGTTTATGAGAGGAAGGAATTTATTTGCCCTTATAGATCCAAGGAGGTTCCATCAATGGTGGAAGGAGCTGGCTCCTATCCAAGCAGCCAGCAAACACATATCCTTGAGGGCTGTATCTTACTATGGGTCTCAGGTGTATCACTTTCTTTGGGGCAGAGGCAAACAAATGCCATGCCCAGCCCAGATAAGGACTAAAGTTATGATTCAGTCAAATGTAGCTTGACAAACCTAGCATTAGTGTTACTAATAGGAATATGGGTGAACGATGCTCAAAGGATTTTGAGTCAGGGATTACATTCAGAAGTGTAGGTGAATCAAAGATGGTTGCATCATCTACCACAACATGTGTCCCTGGAACTTCCTGTACAACTTGCCGGCAGCTTAGACAATGGAAGAGATGGCTTTCCCTAGCAGTAGCTTACTCCTTTTCTATGTTGGGGGGGGGGTTCATGAATCCTGTAAGTTTTGTTTACTTTCTGAGTCTTATGAGCCACCCTCCTTCCTCCAGAAGGACAGGTTTTAATTCAGAGGAAATTGTTACACAATAACCTCATTCTTACGCTATGTTTCCTAGTTACCATAAAGTGAAAAGCCTCTGCCACATGTTGCTGCTTCCAGGAGTCTTCTACAAGTCTAGAAATATGTCACAAGACCATAAACAGGAACTTCTGAAGCTGTGAGACAAGAGAAATAACTCCTCCTTTAAATTTGTTGTCTCATGTATTTTGGTTACAAGTCATAGTGATGAAGATTCTGACTAACATAGATAGTTGGTACTAGAACAATAGGGCTGTTGCTGTTTAAACCTTTACCATTTGGTTCTTTAGCCTCTGGAACTGGCTTGTAAGAAAAATCAGAGAAGCTGGAGATGTGAGATAGAAAGTTCTAGAATATTGTAAGCTAAGCTTAACAAGATTCTGTTGGGGTATAATAAAGATAGAATGCTACTGTAGAAATGCAGAGTAAAGCCAAACGTGGTGTTATAGGATTCAACCCAGAAGTGGGGAGGCTGACGAAAGAGGATAGTGTGAGCTCAAGGCCAGTCTGGAGCGACAGCGGGAGTTCTAGATGAGCCTGGGCTAGAGTGAGACCCTACCTGTGGGGGAGAGAATGAAAACAATGCAGACAGTAATGAGTGTCCACATGAGATTTCAGATAGGAACAGAAGCTCTACTGAGAATTACAGTAGAAGTTACTCATGTTACATTATGACAAAGAATTTCTCTATATTTTGTTCATATCCTGAGGTATGGGAAGTTGTGCCTAAAAATGATGACTAATTAATTTGATGGAGGAAATTTCAAGTCAGTCTATATTTAGGCTGTCCTATAATAATAGCTAGGTGCTTTTAGCCAAGTTTACAGTGAGAATTGTGATTAAAGAGAAAAGAAAAGCAGAGTAAATGAACTTGAAGAACTTTTTTCTTTCTTTCTTTCTTTCTTTCTTTCTTTCTTTCTTTCTTTCTTTCTTTTTTAACTTTGTAAATATAGCTTTATGTGGGTACTTGGGAATCCAAACAAGGTCTTTAGGCTTTGCAAGTAGATTCCTCTAACTGCTGAACCATGTCTCCAGCAACCCTCTAACTTTATTTATATACATCCACATTACCATGGTCATAATCCCTTCCCACCATCTCTGTTTTCCCTATCCCAAATTTTCCCTCCACTTAATCTCTCTTTTATTTTGATGTCATCGTTTTTTTTTCTATTATGTAGGTCATGTGTATGTGGCCTCAGCTATTTGTGAGGCAGTGGTTTCTAAAGAGATTATTACCATTGAAAAGAGGCCAAGTACCTTGCATCAGAACAGTAAGAAAGATACCTAGAAGATATCTCAGGAATTGGCCATTCCCAGTCATCACAAGCTCAAGGTTATGAAAGACTAAATTCATTTGGAAGACTTTTCTTTGCGAGAAGACAGAGTCACCTATCAAGTGGTTTTTGATGCAGGATTTTTGGGTACTGGGAGGGATTATAAAGGACATCCCAGTCCTGTGGACCTCAATTTTTGGATCCTTATCCAATTTGGCAAAACATTAAAAAATGGACTCTGAGAAGAGAAACTTGTGAATTATGAGGTTTATATGAGGGGGAGTAGTAGGATCCAGGGGAAGTCTAGCTGGAAGACTCAAGCCAGGAGAGATTTCTCATTTCCTTACTGTAAAGGGAGAGGGGAAATGGATAAAATCTTCTTCACACAGAAATATCTTTGAAAATGCCTCTGGAGGAGGCACATACACACACATGCATGGAAGTCAAAACACGAGATTCCAAGCTAAAAGACTCAGAAGAGGCACAAACATGCACAAGTGGGAAGCTAAGTAAGCCTTCATTTCCACATGGAAGAAAACTAAGAGATTGGATAGTACAGTTTCAGAGCTTAGAGAAAAATCATAACACAGGAAACACCCCCAAACAAGACAGGAAAATGTCTGGGCAAGAAGAAATCTCACACCCTTTTCAAGGGAGAAGAGATCACCAAAGCAAGGACCACAAGATCAAGACAGCAGGAGAATAAATAGCTGAAAGAGTTATATATGAGCCAGGACCATTTATATGGGTCAGACACCCAGTTAGGTTGAGCCTTGTGTGGTTGAAAAGAAGCTAGAAGTTGAACTGATTTATTGAGTTACTATAAGGGTTAATTGTTGAGGAGCTAAAACTTATCTTTGTCAGCAGATGGGAAAATATCAAAGAAAGAACTGTCCAGAAAGGGCCCAAAGGGACAGTAAGAAGGAAAGACAGTTTAGTCTAAAACAAAATAAAATAAAGTTTATTGTTAGGGTAACTAACTGACTACAGACCATTAGGCTGAATACAGAAATGATTAATATGTAAATTGTCACATCTTGTTTGTCCACTTACCCCTCCCCTTGACTATGAAAACTATAAATTGGAAATAAAATCTCAGATCAGGTTCAAAGCTTGTTCAGAGGGCTACCTCATGCTCTTTGGCTCCTAGGTAACAAATTCCTCTTCTTTCGCTCATACTGGCATTGGAGTGACCTTTCCAGAGAATTTCTTTATCTCTGCAGGCACCAGCAAGATCTTCCTTCGCCACGACCCCTGTTGGTTATGAAGGGCTGCTGCTTCTGTTTCCTAGCCTGCCAAAGATTGCTGGAATTGGGAAGTGTGTATTCTCAACATGATTATGGGGTCCAGGTCCAAGTGTCCCAAGGACACCGTGAAACCCCAGACTAGATTCCTGAGTGAAAGGAGACAAGAATGAGTCAGACGTCTGAACCGGGTAAAAATTCTCCTGGGAAAGTGGGATTGTGACCAGTCAGGTCTGGAGGAGCCAGCACAGACTGATTCTTCAAGAGGAATCCCTGAGCCTCGATGCTGTTCCAAGGTACTGGCCCTCTTTTTGTCAGGTGGACCAATAGTATTCTGATCAGGACTGATTGTATTCTGGCCTCAGTAACTAGACAGATAAGGACTGATGTTTCTCCAGTCTCTGTAACTAGCTCAAGCTGGGTTATGAATTGGATTAGATAAGAAAAATTGTTTAAATTCCTAATAAACATGTGAATAAATAAATAAATAACTATGTGAGGGGAAGATGGCAACCTGGAGTCTATATAAAAAGTACACTTGATATGAATGTATGCACAAGTATGCATGTGGCTCACAGCCTTAAGGCTGCAGAACGATTTCTGTCCTCAGAAGTGCATGCTCAGGAAGGCTTTGTCTTTGTGTGTGTGCTGCAGCACTAACACAGTTGGCAATTCATTGTGGGGGAAGTCCTCCACCAAGCTTACCGTCGTAGACTGCATGGTCAAAAACAAAGCATACATTAGAAGGAATATTCAGGAGATTAAAATACTAAGATGTTACCAGTAATATTAATAAATCATGAAGCAATTTATTTTAAAAACAATTCTTTGATATAAACATAATTTTAATATTTATTGAATAGAAAAATTGCACTTGTGAGCTGAAAGTGTTTAATTTTAATTAATAATTTAATCCTGCCTGAATATTTGATACTATAGGCATAAAGCACCTTCAACATATCTCAAAGTTGATCTGACTTTATAATCATCAATTCTGAGAATGCTATTTTACATAAACATAGTATAAAATAGCAAAAGTAAGCCGGGCATGGTGGCGCATGCCTTTAATCCCAGCACTTGGGAGGCAGAGGTAGGAGGATCACCGTGAGTTCAAGGCCACCCTGAGACCACATAGTTAATTCCAGGTCTGCCTGGACCAGAGTGAAACCCTACCTCCAAAAACAAAACAAAACAAACAAAACAAAAAAAAAGCAAAAATATTGTTAGAGCTGTTTCAGAAGTTATTAAAAATTCTTCTAATTCCAAACCAAAATTCATTTTAACTATTTTAATGAAACTTGAGTTAAGGACTAGATTATTAATTTTTAAACTAAACATGCTAATATCAGACAAGCCAAGGATATATTAAATCATACTTATGTGCTAATGAATAACAGTAGGAAAATATTGTAAGTCTTTGTTTTCTATAATTAAACCATTATACTTATTTTGTGACAGCATTAGTGAACCATGGTGTTCTCGGATTAAATATTATTTCTTGGTCCACTACGAAAGTGTTTCTGAATGATAGTTGAGTCCATGGCATTAGGAAGGCCTATTTCCTTCCCAATATTGCTGCCTCCATCCTATCTGAAAGGGGTCTGAGTAGATCAAAAGGTGAAGGAAAAAAAGAACCTCAAAATAACTTGTTGCTTCTCAGATCCTTTTAAATATTTTTATTTATTTATTTTCATATGCATGTGCAGGTATGTATTTGTGTGCCAGGGCCCCCTACTACTGAAAATGAATGTGCATCTAGCTTTACTTGGGTAGCTGGCAAATTGAACTTGGGCCAGAAGGCTTTATAAACATGTGCCTTTAACCACTGAGACATCTTCCCAGCTTGTGTGTCTGACCTTGAGTGGTAACATTTTATCACATCTTATATGCATATCCTTTTTATATCATTGGCACTTCTGATTTTCAGGTCTTCAAACTCAGTCTGAAATACATAGTCAGCTGTGCTCAAAATCCAGCATGTAGAAGGCAGATTGTGAGACATTCAACTTTAATGATTTCATGAACTCATTAATCATAATATATTTCTCGAGATAGAAGATAGATAAACAGAGATTCCTTTTTCTGTGCAAAAGATCTATAATAAAATATATAATATAGTCTATAACCTATAAAACATATATTATAATATATATAATAATAATTTATAACAACATAATAATGGAGACAACAATTAGCATGGGTAGGCTGAATTTATCTCAAGATGCAGTGCAGGAACATGGAGACATGGACACACTATATAATAGATACTGGTCCCAGTTCAGATTCCTGCTTCAGTTTTCAAATCCTCCCCTGCTGTCAATGACAGTACAAACCATCTCACATCTTCCTGATTTCTGAAGAAGTTCCAGAGGCCAACTGGAGCAAGGTTCTCATGAAGAAATGCTGAGCTATCCCACCTATCTTCTTCAAAGTCGTAGGCAGTGAGACAGGCACTCACTGGTCAGAGAGACTGCGTCATGCGGGCCAGCTGCAGTGAGTGGTGAGGGGGACCAGAGGGACTAGTGGGCAACCTGAAATCGTGGTAATCAGCAGACTCCCAACTGTGCACTTCCTCTGTGTCTGCCCAGTGGAAGTCCACTAAGACCTAATTGTACTGGAGCCCCATAATTCTAGCCTGATATTACCCCAGGAGCTGAAGCATGGTTAGGTGGCTGTCATCTTGACAAGAAGTCCAGCTTAGCCAATTTATATAACACTAGGTAAGGATTATCTCATCCTTGGCTCACCTGTTAGTAGGGGATAGAAAGATAGTTTTTTTTTTTTTTGTTTTTTTTTTTGCTTTTCTGAGGCAGGGTCTCACTGTAGCTGAGGCTGACCTGGAATTCACTGTGTAGTCTCAGGATGGCCTCAAACTCTCAGCAATCCTCCTACCTCTGCCTCCCAAGTGCTGGGATTAAAGGTGTGCACCACCATGCCTGGATAGTTATTTTTTTTAAATTTTTTTTGAAATCTAACATTTCCAGATTTTTGTTTGCATAAAAATATAACAATGAGAGAACATCATAGGAAAGGGTATTGGGAGGCTTCAAGGTGTGATGGGACAGTATGATGGCATCTTTAAGTGCTTCATATTGGATTGGGGTTGTGAGATCTTCCATCTCAGGGGGTCTGAGTAAGAGACCTGTATCTGAACTCATTATCTACATGATATCACATGAATCTGGATAACATGTTGGATGATGGTCTGGATTAACTGAGTTAATAGATGGTTTAGTCAGGGGCCTGTGGATATCAAAATTCAAAACTATCATTAAAGGGGTGACTATAGATATCTGCCAGGAGACCCAGGAGGAATGTTGCAACAATTTTGAATTGAATCTGCTGAAATGAAATGCATACTCATAACATTGTAAAGCAGAAAAGGTTCAGTCATACTGAGCCCTATAATACAAAATACTGATTTTACCCATTAAATTAAATTAAATCTCATGTATACATCTAGCCTAAAAAGAAGTATGCCAGTAAGAACTATACCCCAGTCTCAGCTGGTCACAGAGCTGTCAAACCATACACAGAGAAAGATAATCAGTTGGCTCTTTTAAAAGCTAATATAGTCCAAGAGAATTTTGGCTCTGGTCCTGTAAGATTTAAAGCTCCATAATTGCTAGAGTCAGTTGGGGAGGTTTGAATAGTATAGATGTAGCTTTCCCTTTTGTGATGAATCACAGTTTGTGCTCTTGGCAAATACTGTCATTGTTGATTTTTGCTAAGAAGCTTACTTCTAGGGTTTGTTACAGATTATTCTAACTAGGCAATAAGGCAGTTCTTCAGGGGAGAAAGAAAAGTAACAGTCCTAAGAAAGAAACTGCTTATCCAGTTACTATCTGCCATACTTTCCACTATAGATGCACCAAAAGTATCCTCACTATAGTAGACAGCCTCAGGTCACCTCCAGACCAGGTGCAGTTATGGAGGAAGGAATAGGTATTTGATGCTTACAGATCCAGGGGAAGTTCCATAATGGCAGAAGAAGCTGGCCTACTTTCACAGGTCCAAATAGAGAAAAAGCCACAAGCCAAAAGTCACACGACACAACACACTTCAGGAACTCCAGGTGCAAATAGGCACTGTGCATATCTTTAGAATGGAATTTCAAATCCACCACTATATAGGGCTGGACCCTAAGATCCATCCAGTGACATCCCCTCCACCAGGTGGCTGCGGATCCAAACTACAAACTAATAAAACACTGAATATTTTTTTTTGGGGGGGATCTATTTGAACTACCACACTCATGCTATGTGTCTGATTATGGCAGCCAAGACTGAATAGAAAGGAGACTATAGAAAGAAAAACAGAAATATTATTAACCTTCATATTTATATTAGTGTCATGAGCCTGGGATGTGTTAATTTAATTACCACACTTTATTCATTCTTCAGACATGTTAATTAGGTCAGGTTTTCTTTTCTCCTGTCCTTTTAACTGTAGCCTAGCCCCTTGGCAGCTCACCTGCTATGACACTTGGCCCATGGGCAGGGCTTGGGCCAGCCATTCTCCTTTTCAGTCAGTTGGCTAACTCCAAGCTAGGGCTTCCAAGGGCTGCTTGGGTCCTGTTGTGGGTATCAACACAGATAGCAATGAGGAGACTGCCAGTCTGGCTGAGTGATGACTTCTTCAACTTTTTGTGGGTTTTTATACTCTTTTTCTCCAGTCCATGTCCATAGTTCTGATAACCACATTAGGGTGAGCTCATTTACATATCAGTGCATAGCTGGCTATGGCCATGGTCTCTAGTTGCCACAGTGATGACATTGCTAGCCAAGTGCCTTATTTTATCTACACTAACTAGTTTACTAACTGGTGCTCCTATCATCCCACCTCCTGATGCCTCAAGCATATAGGGGAGAAGGGGCATCACAAATCACAAATCATTGCAAACAGAATTCACTGAAAATCACACATCATTCAAGGGCAGGCAACTACAAATCATAGTAAGTCTCAATGAGTAATATAGGTAGCATATTTCAACATGTGGTAATGCACAAAAGACTGTTGATACAATTTCCATGTCAAATAAGCAGATAGTTGAAACAAACAAAATTATGCAAATTGTCTTGCAAGACATCTAAGACAATATTCCTCTAATGTCCTAACAGGGATAATGGGGTTCTTTTCCATTGGTTCCATGGACTCCTGGAGAAGTCAAGCATTCTCAGGGCAGAATCAGGGTCATGTACAATTATATGCTGAATGGCTGCAGGATACATATAACGTCTATTGGAAACATACAATGCAACCAAAAATCTGACTAAAACTATAATATGGTGTTCATGCCTATAAGTAGCTATATGCAGATACAAATCACTATGTAAGATATGACATAAAAATGCTACAAACAGCATATTATCATCATCTCTCCTGATTCCCATGAGAACAGACCAATGGTGGGTGCAAAAGTGGCATTGGGAGGGTGGTATCCACCCCATCAGTTTTTGTACAATCTTTTTTTTTAATAATTATTTTTTTATTGACAACATCTATACTTACATACAAAAAGTGCATGGCATTTCCCTCCCCTTCCCCCATTCCCCTTTAGAACTCCACTCTCTATCATATCCCCTCCCTCTCTCCATTAGTCTCTCTTTTAATTTGATGTCATCATCTTTTTCTTCTATTTTGAGGGTCTTGTGGAGGTATTGCTAGGCACTGCAAGGTCATGGATATCGAGGCTAATTTCTTTCTGGGCAGTTGCATTGTAAGAAGTCATACCCTTCCTTTGGCTCTTCCATTCTATCTGCCCCCTCTTCCACAATGGTCCCTGAGCCTTGGAGGGTGTGACAGAGGTGTTTCAGGGCTGGGCATTCCTCTATCGCTTCTTCTCAGCATTATGATGCCTTTTGGGTCATCCCAGTGGTCATCGCCATCTGAAAAGAGAAGCTTCTCTGACCAGAAGTGAGAGTAGCATTAATATGTGAATATGAACATTAAGTGTAGTATTTTCAGGGCAGCTTGGTGGGAATAGTATATACATTTAGTCAGACGAGAGCAGGCTTTATACCCCTAAGGCTCATGACCTTACCTACCATAGACTTTTGCTTAGGTTTTTCAGTACCAGGTATGTATTCCCTCCCGTAGAGAGGGCCTTCAGTCCAATTATGGAGCAGTTGGTTACCCCAAGAGTAGACATGCCACTATTGCACCCATTCAGTCCTTGAGCCTGTCTGGCCAAATTTGAATATTCAGCGTCCACTGTTTTCACTGCTGATGACTTTTGTCTCCCATACTCTGCATGCAGTGCAGCTTTTTCCAGCTTTCAGTTGGCTGGTCTACAGGGAGAAGGTTTTCTGCTCAGCACCAGCTTGCTTTCTCAGTGACCTTGCCTCTCAGGCAAGAGATGTCTTCAGCAATAGGGTCTTACTATCTGTTTCTCAAGGGAAACCAAGGGCTTTGGCAAAAGCCTTTAATGTTTTGGAGGCTACTGGGACCTCCTTGGCCAACAACTCACTGGAAGGTATCCCATCCCAGGTACTGAAAATTTTCTAGTAACAGTCTACAGCTTCTAGATGTGCCATTATTCAAAAAAGTAATTTTACATAAGTCTTATTCACAATATCTTGAAATTAGATTGACCCTCCCCCTGCCCTTCTTTTATGCATTCTCTACCCATGGCCTCACTTAGGCCATTCCCCTCCCTGTAATCAGTTCTTCCACTTACGCATGTGCAATACCATACACTTGAGTCCTTCCCTTTCCTCCCTCCCTTATAGCCTTTTACCAGCTTACTGGTTTCTGTGGTTTTCATAGTCCATGCACTTTTTCCAACATTCACAGAAGAATTGAGATCCGAGATGAGTGGGACAAAATCTGCATTTGGAGAGTACATCATGTTAACTTTGGCCTTCAGAAAGGTTGTCCATCAGCTGTGAGTTCTTCTTTTCAATAGTGCCCCATAAGAATCTCCTGCAAATGACAATCATAATTTTCAAATATACTATAAGCATAACTATGCAAGCACATGCATACAACAGCTTCTTGAGCCAATGCATAGGATTCCAAGTCCAAATATATGAAACATCTAATCAATCTTGCTCAATGTGTCCAGAAAGGTGCTGTGGCCAGTGCCTCTGACCTTGTGTTCCTAAGCCAGGGTGGCACTTTGCAGAACATCAACAAGAGGGCTGACATGGTTGACCTGTTTGTCAGAGGTGTTAAAGTAATTATGGATGATCTGTCCGTGCTTGCAAACTGTTTCTCATTATGCTGTATTATATCTGTTAACTTCTCTATGGCTTCCTCATAGTGTTTGGCACAATGGTTATGGCAGAGATGTATGTCATGTTGCTTGAAGCCAATTCTGCAATTAACCTGTAGGTGTTAGATGCTAAGTGACAGCCTTCTGGCAGATTCCATTACAAGGTTTCGTATTTCTAGCTGGCAGTAATCAAAGGGGGTTGTGAGGTTTAAAGGCTTTATACCACATACTGAAAAGATGAAATTTCCTAGATTGTCCACTCTATAATAGAAAGTCATAAGAGACACTGGAAATTTGTAATTCTGTGAGCAGGGGTTTGGTTGCCATATAGGTGTTAGCGCCTAAGTGGATAGTGTCATCTATAGGGTAGTAAGCTGGGTCATTAGAGATGTTTGCCCACAAATAAGATTGTGTTGGTTGGACGAAGCTGTCTCCCCATTATCGTGGCAGAGGTACTGTCACATATGCTAGAACTTCTCTGTCAATAAAAATTTGTAAATAATGGATCACACATATGCCAGTTTCACAAAATGATGACTTCCTCCCATCTAAGATGGGACTTAAATGTTCCAGTTTCTGCACCAATGCCAGTTTCAAATAATGTGGACGACTCAATTTCTAACCTATTCATTAGAAGTTGACACTACACATTGTCAGGAGGTCCTGGTGTTGTCCTTGAGCGTGTTCAACATCAGTTATGTTGTTGTGGTGGTTTGATTCTGGTGTCCCCCATAAACTTAAGTGTTCTGAAAGCTAGGTTCCTAGCTGATGGAGTTTTGGGAATTAACATCTCTTGGAGGCAGTGTATTGTTCCAGGCAGGCTTATGGGTTTCATAGCCAGTTCCCCTTTCCAGTGTTTGGCACACTCTCCTGTTCTTGTTGTCCAACAAATGTTGGCCAGAGGGTGATGCCCACCCTCTTCTCACGCCATCATTTTCCTCTGCCATCATGGAGCTTCCTCTAAAGTCTGTGAGCCAAAATAAACCTCTTTTTCCCCACAAGCTGCTCTTGATTGGGTGATTTCTACCAGCAATGAGAACCTGACTGCAACAATTGCTTTCTGCATATCTGTCATGTACTTTTTCATAGATTCATTAAGTTGGTCTATTTCTGTTTGCATCTGGGAGATGAGTGCATGAGTTGTATGCAGAGCATCTGGTAATGCTGTTATAGCTTGTGCTTGTTGCTGGGATAGGTGCCTTATATCCTTGATGTTGGTTTGGATTGGTACAAGCGTGGCAGGTGCAATACTGGTGCCTAATGCTGCCCCATCCAAGAATGCTCCAGCTACCAGGGAACAAAGAATGCTGACAGGAACTTTGTGTCTGCTCCATATTTACATGTAAATGTTTGATCTGTATCTTCATTGTCCCAACTGAACATGTATATCTTTATTTCGCTGTGCATCCTCCACTGGATGTACTGTGGGTGACAGAATTGATCAGTCTGGTGTGGAGGTTTATTTTCCTTATATGGAATATATAGATGGCTGAAGTGGAAGTAACTTGTCTCCAGAGTTCCTTCATAGATGTTGGTGTCATTAGTATCTTCCAAATTTGCTCTCACCAATGGGCTATGCTGTATAGTTGCTTTGCAAAACTCATCACAATAGGAGTAATACACATGTCTCCAACATGTTGGCACCAAGCACATTTTGCCCAAAAGTATCTCCTTGAGTAAATAAGGTTTAATGCAAAGTGGTAGTGATTCCAATATTCTGGTATCTGATGCTCGGGGCCTTGATACTTGGGATTTGGCTTTGTCAATGTAGGTGGTAGTCTCAGGGTTGTTGTTATAGATACTTTTGTAGTAGGAATGGCAACATTATCAATAGAAGTGGCAATTCTATAATATTATTATATCAATATTATAATAGAAGTGGCAATATCAAAGCTGCATGAGGCCCAGGGTACATAATATATAATTATCCTGAGCCAGTGTATTTGTCTATTATGCAGATGAGGTGGTTGGTTCTATGGGGGCAGAAGGTGCAATGTCCCACCATGGGTATCAGTAGAGCTAAGAAGCAAAGAATCCCCACAATGCATAGAAATTTCCCAATAGTAATCATGGCGAGTGTCTTCCAGTCACATCCTTGAGTTTAGTCATCCATAAATTGCCTTTTCCTCCTGTTGTCCAGATGGTGTTACTATAACCAGGCACGACAATTTCCTGTGGGGAAATTTGTCAGCATTTCATCATGTCATTTTGTGGGGTATTCTTGGGACATTTCCTTCTGGTGTATCAGGGATATCCCATACATTTTCCCATGCACTTCCTCCAAAGAACTTGCTCTCAGGTGTCTATACTGTGAGTTTACCTCAAAACAAGCAATTCCAGGCTGACCTGGAATTCATTCTGTATCTCAGGGTGGCCTTGAACTTTAGAGTGATTCTCCTCCCAAGTGCTGGGATTAAAGACATGTGCCACCATGCCCGGCAAGGGATGTTTTAAATCAGAATTGCAGCTTATGATTTTTTTTTAATTTTTATTTTTTATTGACAACTTCTATACTTACAGAAAATAAATCATGATATTTGCTCTCCTCCCCCATTGCCTTTCAGAACTCCACTCTCCATCATATCCACTCCCTCTCTCCAGTATGTTTTTTTTAATTATTTTTTTATTGACTTTTATACTTACATATTAAAAAAAAAAACACCTGATATTTCCCTCCCCTCCCCCCATTCCACTTTAGAACTCCTTTTCCAGGTAGGGTCTCGCTCTAGCTCAGGCTGACCTGGAATTAACTATGTAGCCTCAGGGTGGCCTTGAACTCATGGCAATCCTCCTTCCTCTGCCTCCCGAGTGCTGGGATTAAAGTCATGCACCACCACCCCCGGCTTCCAGTATGTTTTAAGAGTTATTGAAGTATTCAATGTCACCTGCTGCAGTAGGGTTGTAAGGTAAGTGGAAGTCCCATAAAATGTCCATGGTTGCAGCCTAACACTGCACCACAGCACCAGTAAAATGAGACCTTTGATCTGATGTGGTAACAACTAAGGTCCCATGTTGCACAATCCACATCTCACAAGCCTTTGCAGATCCCAGGCCAGTGCACATGTGTACAATTGTGCAGCAGTATTGATTGTTGAACAAGGATAGGGTCCAATAAAATCAATCTGGATGGCATAGTTAAGTTTGCTAGATTTTGCTATAGAACTGGGTGGGTTTCTTCAAAATCTTGGTTCCATGCCAGGACAGTCTGGGCATTCCATCAGTACTTTCTTAGATAGTTGCCAGATTACAGGTAAATTAGGTCTATACACCCACAAGAACATGGCATGTGTAATACTATGTCCCAAGGACTCATGTAGTTTTAACAGTTCCTCGGTGCTCATAGCGATATGTCAGGGTTGGGCATTATGTGCCACCACTTAGGACATGCAATGATCATATGCATTCCTTCTTTCTTAGAATGCTGCATCATTCTTCAACTTGATTACCATTATTTATACCAAATGATCAGCCTTGCTATTATGTAAGACTGTAACATCTTGTCTTGCTGTGTGGGCATGTACATACATAATTAAAATTTTAATATCATTGGCTATCTCATCAATTTCCATCCAATCAGACTTGGACCAAATGTCCTTTCCATTAATCTTCCAATCTGTTTCCCACTTAGCTGACCAGAGGACAATGCCACTGCATAGGCACCATGACTCTGAGTAAAGTCTTATTAATTTATGTCCCTCCTTTACAGATTGTCTAGTAGCCAATAGAGCAGTGTGTACTTCCACGTACTGCGCTGACATCACCACTCCCTCCTCTGTTAGAATATACCCGTCTCTAGCTGGGGATTTCCAACACAGACTGCGCCCCACCCCCATATTCACTGAGGAACCATCCATAAATCATGCATTAGCCTGTGCAGGATCCCACTTGGCTGTCCCCCATGATCCTGTAGATGCCACTTTATGGGGAAGGGTGCTCACAAATGTGGGTTTTGGTACAAGTGGTAGCTTTGCTATCTCTTCTACCCAACTTGGCATCAACCCCTTAGCTAACACCTTGCGGTCGTTAATGAACTCCTGAAGGTACCATTTCCATTGCAGTACCTTAGGTTCAGTTTTTGTTCCTACCAGGGCTTCACCTGGCATATGCGCCCATTCAAGCCGGGGCACTGGGGTTCTGACTATTAGTCACTGATGCTGGACGTTAGGGCTAAGTGTCCTCAGTGCTTTGTACAGTGTCTACACTAACTTCTCAAACTATGAGAATCTGTCTTCTGAAAATGGAAACCTGTTGCAATAGAATGCCACTGGTCATCTGGTTCCTTTTGGTGTTTTAGCAAAGATGCTCCAAATACCATAATTTCTCATAAAGAGTAGGTCCATGCACACCTCATTGTCAGGTTGTATGACATATAACTGGCTAAATTCTGCTATGTATGTACGTGCTTGGTCAAAAGCCTGCTGTTGCTGTTCTCCCCATTGGAACTCAGCAGCCTTCCAGCTGACCTCACATAGTGGTTTTAATATTAGTTGCAAATATGGTATGTAGAGGTGCCAATATCCAAACAACCCAAATAGGTGTTGCATTTGTGTCTTGTTCTCAGGTGGTCTTAAATTAGCTCTTTTATTAATAATACTGGAAGGGACCTTAGGCCCTTCATGTGTCCAGATTGCTCCTAAGAAGTTAATGCTAGTATCTGGGGGGGGTACCTTTTCATCATTAATAGTCTATCCATCCCCCTTTAAAGTCTTTACTGGGGCATCCAATACTTCCTGCACTTTCTTCTTGGTATGATCATGAACAATTGTCATCTACATAAGATAGCATCAGGATATCAGGTGAATGTTTCACCTTATCCAGTCTCCATTGCAGACTGACACGCACACCCATTGGGCCATTGGGACATCCCTGTGGCACTCCAGTAAACTGGTACTGCTTATTTTGCCATGTTAATGTAGCATATTCTCTACTATTAGGGGGCAGGGATATGCAGAAGAACATATTTGATATATCCATGGTTGCAAAGTATTGACCATTAAATGTTCTGAGTCTATTAAAATTTTCTTCTACTTCTGGTAAGTTATCTGGCATGGCTGGCGTTTTAGTAATCAAATTTCTATAGTCCACTCTAAATCTGTATTGTCTGTTGGGCTCTCCCTTACTGGATATACTGGGCTATTATATGAAAATGACTGGGTACATTCCCTAATTATTCTGCTAAAAGTTTCTCCACATTTTTAGTAATTTCATCATGTCCTGCCTTAAGGGGATACTGCTTAGTGAAGAATGGTGGAACCTTTGGTAGCTCTACTGGTGATAGATTAACTGTGCCCAGTAGGGTGCTGGCTGCCTTCAGCCTCCATAGGGTATCCATTGTGGGAACACAATGTTACTCATATCCATTCCTAATATATCTACAGGGGCTGCCATAAAGAGCATCACATGGTATAGTTCTATCAAATATTTTAAATTTTATAGTTTCAATTGGTGCTGTAGCACTGGTCTGGTGGACTCCTTTAATTTCTATTTCCCGCCTTGTTTTCCTAGCAGGCAACTGGGTCACTATAGGGACTTGACTGCCTGCTTCCACTAGAAAGGTAAGGCAATAGTCCTTGCCTCTTATCCTGCAGCACAGCTGTGCATATGGGTGAACTTGTCTGGCTAGGTTACCCAACTACTGGTCTCAGGAGTGTCCAGGGCCCTGGCCTCCTGGGTCCCCTTGATACCACGGGCCAGTTTTCTTCACAAGGACACCTTTCTTCAAATGGTCTTATGTTCTGAAACGTCCCCTGGGGGTGATTTCTCCCCCAGGGGCCTTGCCAGGTTTTTCTCGCCTGGCAGACAAAGGGCACCGATGGCACACTTTGCACGGCTGGCCAATGGCAAGCCTCACAGTGCTGTGAAGTAGGTGTCACCCCAGCCACCAGCCATGCTCCTTGAGTCACCAGGGTGTACCTGGGGCTTTCTTCCTTCGTAGCTGTTAAGGTAACAACCTTGTTAGACTCCAACTCTCCAGTTTGTTTAAAGACTTCAGTGGCTGCTGCTCTGGTGGGGCTAGTACTTAACGCACTGCCCAAAGTCATCCTCATGCTGAGGACTCCTTTGATAACTATTTTCTGCATCCCTGGTAAGCCGGGAGTGGCTTGGGGAGTGCTTATTCCCATATTATACATTTTATACAATATCCCTGAGTTACGACATAGCTTGATAGCCTCCTGCATGGTTCTGCATTGTCCCTCTGCCTCAAAAGTGGCTAAGTTCAATGTGGGGAAGGCATGGATCCATGACAACGCTACCCAAGCAAATAAGGAATGCAGATCACCAGTGCGTGCTTCCGGGATGGTACGAAGGCTTTTGTAAATATGTGGATTCTCCGCTATGCTGGCTAAGCTATGCATTTCCTCTGAGGTCAGCATTAACGTGTCACCTCCTTTCCGCAAATTCTAGTTACATAAGTTACATCCTTTTCTGCCCTTTGAGCAAATTCTTGTCTATATGTTTGCAATTCTGCTCTAGTTAAAGTTCTGGTTTCCGCTGGTTGTTCTATTTCTATTCCTGGTCCTCTAGAGGCTTTATGGGGGGTATTGACTGCCTTCTGGGTTGAAAATGGTAGGCTAGCCACAGTGGATTTGTTCCCTTCCCATTCTTTAAGTGCATCTTCCAAGAACGGGTTATTTTTACATCTCTCCAATACTTGTCTGGCCAGTCTTTTTCCTTTCATCCTGTCTTCTTCAATAACATTTATAATTTTACACAAAATGGCGGGTATTTCCTTTTTCTCTGCTCCAGCTATGATTGATTCTATTTCTGGTTTGTGGTAGAATGTGTATTTTGGTTCCTTTCTCATACCTAGGTAGTTTTTCCTGTACTATCCTCTGTTTTCCTCCATTCTGACTGTAGTTTGAGCTCCTCCCTTTCAGTTCATCTCTGCTACCATTCCTTGAGGTGGTACATTTTGTGGCGAGTTGAAACAAAACTTTCACATATTTCTTTCTTAAATACCAATTAAGAGAACTGGCACTCTGTATGTCTCCGGTTAATTAGTCCAATTTTCTTTTAGCCAATCCAAATATTCTTTTGGCTACCTGGCTTCCCATGTGGGGTTGGCTTGTACATGGATACGTGGGCCTGCTGCAGCTACCAGATCTTAAGACAGCAAATTGCATGGCAACTGCCACTGGTGCCTTTGTAGGAGTCAGGACACCCTCTAGGTGGCGCCCATGCGCTTTAGATTCCTCCAGGTCCCATGGCTGCACCAGGTGCAACCGCGCGTCACAGTGGCGTCCTGTTGGAAAATTGCCTTTCCAAATGGTTGTTCTGGTCGGAATTAATTTTAATTTTATGTCACAGGACCAACTAATTTAGAAATTTTGGGGAAAATCTGGAGGCCTTTCTGTTACCTAGGAATCTTGCTGACTACACAGCTGTCACGTGGATTACATAGTTGAGAGGTGGAAATCTTAATTTAATTACCACATTTTATTCACTCTTCCCACAAGTTAATTAGATCAAGTTCTCTTTTCTCCTATTCTCTCAACTGTAGCCCAGCCCCTTGGCAGCTCACCAGCTGACACTTGGTCCGTGGGTGGCGTCTGGGCCAGCCATTCCCTTCTCCATCCTTAGGCCAACTGCACCCAGGGCTCCCAGGAGCTACTGGGGTTCAGTGGTGGGTATCAACGCGGAGTGTAGATGTGGAGTCTGCCTCTCTGGGTTGTGACGGCTTCTTCAACTTTTGTGGGTCTTTATACTCTTTTTCTCCAGTCCTTATCCATAGTTCTGATAATCACCTTAGGGTTAGCTCACTTGCATATCAGTGGACAGAGGGCTGTGGCCATGGTCTCTAGTTGCCATGGTGATATCATCATTGCTAGGCGAGTGCCTCATTTTGTCTATACTAATTAGTTTACTAACTGGTGCTCCTAACAATTAGCCATCATGATCTGGGTCATGTAGGTATGTATACATACATATATTTTTCTCCCCTCTGTATCTGACACATGTAACATAATATGAGTAATAGATATAAGTTTGAATATAATAACTAACATAGGTTATCGGCTTTGGGATTGGGTTGTGTATTCAGCTGTAGAAACGACACACATGACCCAAGGTCTCTCCGGTTCTGGAGGAATGGTGGTGGAAGTGAGGGGAAGAAGTCCCAGCACCCCCAGGGAGAATTCCTGCCTGCTGATGCAGGATTTGGGGGTTCAGGAAGGGGCTGTGAACTCCAAATTTTGAGTAATTATCCAACTTCAGCAAAGAACTGATAAAATGGATGTCAAGAAGGGTAAATTATGAATTAGTTTATTGTAGGAGGATTTAAGTGCCAGGAAGGAGGCTAGCTGAAAGACTCAAGCCAGAGGAGCATACTCCTCCACGCCTGAATGGAAAGGAAGACGGGAGACAGCGAGAATATCCATCAAAGAAAAATCTCTGGGGGTTAAAACGACTCTGGAGGAGATACACACACACATGTGGAAGGCAAAGCATACGAACCCAAAGATCCCATTTACATAAAAAATCTGAGGGGATTAAGGAATGGTGAAGGACTCAGAGATCAAAAAAAAAAAAAAGATCATACATGTTACAAAGTGAGAAAGCCCCCCCCCCCCACCCCCGAAGCAAGACATGTAGAAGGCAAGCAGGAAAACACCCAGGCAGATGGAAGTGTCATGTGTCACTCCCCTCCCCCAACCTTTCCAGCCAGGCGTGGAAGAAAATGCAGTCTTGCACTCTACACAATGGTGTTCGGGTGAAATCACAGGAAGAAAAGAGGGCTTCCCCACATGGTTAGGATCCTTTATAGGGACCAGGCATCCAATGAGGGTGAGCCTCTTATCAGACTCAGGTGTGTGAAGAAAGATCTGATTGGTTTGTGAACCTAAGTGGCCAACTCAGGAGAGGCAAGCCCAGCCAGGTGAGCTGAGCTGAGCCGAGGAAGAAGCAGAAGTTCGTGCTGGGGAGTGTTGCTTGCAGCCATCTTGGTAGGATTGAATCAGGTGAGTTTTAGTTCTGCTGGGGCAGATGAAGTGGCACCCTTGTGCTTTTGTTCCTGACTGCCTATAAGAAGTTATCTTTCTCTTACTTTCCCGTCACTACCATGTGGCTGTTGTTCACCAGCCCATGGAGAAACAACCTAAGAAAGAAAGAACAGACTACTCCACGGCGTTTTTTTTACGCCCAATGGAAAAAGTCCCTTTTTAAGCTCCAGGAAAAGAATTAGCTTCATCTGGGAAAGTGCGTCACGTTGGAAATCCTCAAGGTGGAGCTCAAGAGGCAAGAAACAGAGAACCTCTGGTCTCCAAAGAGTAGGGAA
This sequence comes from Orientallactaga sibirica, assembly GCA_036365145.1. Taxonomy (NCBI): domain Eukaryota; kingdom Metazoa; phylum Chordata; class Mammalia; order Rodentia; family Dipodidae; genus Orientallactaga; species Orientallactaga sibirica. The sequence continues at coordinate 50,922,280 of JAEOAD010000004.1, read as the reverse complement.
GGTTTTTCTTACTGTGATCAGAGACCAAGCAGGAGGGTGGCAGAAAACTCTGAAAATGTAGTTTGGAGCAGAAGAGGCATAGCAGAAGAACAAGAAGGGTATAGTTGAAGCACTTGCTTTACTGACCCCATAGTTCCTGGAATCAATCCTTCCAAAGGGATACATCACCCGAATCAGCAGTGAGTGTGATGTGGATATTTGGGGTGCCCTTGAGAGCAACAGAACCTTTCCCAGCTCTTGAGTGGGCAATAACTGAGGAGCTAGGGTGCTGGACATTCGTGGTCACACAAAGCTTCTACTAAATTATTGTCTTCTAGGTTCTTGTCATAAATTTTTGTGAAAGAAGATCCACAGATTAGAAGAAAAAGTTTATAAATTTTATTATAGAGATTATAGAGGTTAAGAGGAAGAAAGAATACAGAGCTCCTGCCCAAGAAATTATAGTAGAATTCCCAGTTCCCAGACGGGGGAAAGCCCACCTAGAGACACAGACTGGGGTCTTTTATGGGATGGTATGGTGCTGACCTGTCTAGTCCAGTCCCAGCAAGGTTTCTAGGTAGAGGGTCAGGTTTTCTGGGAAAAGAGACAATCTTTCCAGGAATCTTAATCCCTGAAGAAAGGAAATGATCCTTCTTATCTCTCCTTTAGAGAAAAAGGACTAAGGAAGGACTCAGGTTAAGAATAGCCATCTAGAGAGGGAACTCTTTTAAACAGAAAGAGAAAAAAGGGGGAAATAACTGATTCTCCCTTAAAGGCTCAAAGACATTTCTTGCTTTCGGCCTCTTTTAGTTTATTTTCAGTGTCCCTGTTAACCCAAACTGCCTCAAGTGTTTGACAGGGGATCCAAAGACTCCAACTATCATGACTACCTGATTTACAAAAGAAGGGGTCCGGATTTGCGAGCAGAAAAAGCAACAACAAAGACAGAGTAATGAGGTCTCTAACTAGTCCAGAAATCTTTATAAGAAACAGGGGCACTAACTACCAGGTGGCTGAGATGCCAGAGAAACTGCGGCCACCAGCAAATCTTACTGGGAAGAGGAATGCTTGGCAGTCATCCCTAGAAGCTTGGGAGGCCACAGTAAGATTTTTTTTTAAGTGTCCCCAAAGACTATAAAATAGAACTATGTATGCCTTCCTTCATTACCCTGCTGAGTCACTATGGAAATATTTTCCTTAAAAAAAAAAGGGTTTTATGCTATAAACATCCCCATAAAACTTTATTTTTTTTTTTCCCAGTGGCAGAAAGTGATCAATAAAGAACTAGTAAAATTGCTAGCTTTTACCTTATGTTGGCTTAAGGTCTGCAGATGGAGGTAAAAACACTGTAATGTGTCCACAAGTTCAATATTGCTACTTCCTGCCCATGTTTAAAATTGGACTTGAGCACTTTAATGTCTTCCAATAACAATATTCATGTTAAACAGTGATCTTGGAGAGTGCAAAGTGTTTCATCTTTCTATCTGGAGTCTTCAATGCTGTTTATTTTACAGAAAGGAAATTATTAGATATTTTCTGTGTATACAGCATGAAAGCTTTAAATGTATTTGTTAGTAGGGTATAACATTACATATTTTAACTGTTTCAATTTTTGTTTCTGAGTATAAAGGAGGTGGTTTAACTTTTAACTTAATAAAAATTAAAAACTTCAATCCTATTTTTTAGCCCCTTTATCCAAGTCCTTTGGTCTAAGAAGAAAAATAATTGGATATATATTAAATTACTACTCATAAGAAATCAACAGTTAAGACTCATTTTTAGAAATTCACTTCCAATTATTTAAAAATAGATTCAATGATTTCTGACTCACCAGTTTAGTGATGCTTGTTCTTTTTTTTTTTTTGAAGTCCTCTAGTTTCCTCTGAAATTAGGAGAGATTTATGGCTTTTTGTATTTGTTAAAAATATCAAATAAGGGTCACTGTTTATTAGTGCTTCCATCTACAAAAAAATGCATCCCTTTAGAATTTTGGGTAAGATCGCATGTGACAAAATAAAATTGCAATCGTCTAGTTTATTATATTCATTGGTAAATTTAAATATCTTCCTTCATTATGAGTCACATGTTAAAGCAGTATTTTCGAAATGTGTAACTTAGCTTACTTCCTTCCAAAGGAAACTTTCTTTTATAATATTTTTTTTTTTTCCAAAACACACAAGCTAATGAGGCCCAACTGCTAGTGGTAGAGCAACTGGAATAATCCTGCCAAGTGAGCTTTTCCCTCAGAACTCTAGGGTAATTACAGTGGTGAAAAGTAATGCCAACACAAAATCAACCATTTGTTTTTGTATAGCATACAGTTTGTATCTGATGCTTCTTCTTGTGATATATGTATGTTGTGTGTGTATGTATGCATGTGTTTATGTGAGTCTGAACATGCATGTGAGTGTGAAAGTCAGAGGAAAATTTGGGGTGTCAGTTCTCACTTTCACTATTTTTTGAGGTAGGGTCTCTCATTATCCTTGTTATTCAGCACTGTGTTAACAAGGTTAGTTGGCCTGTGAGCTTCCAGGAAATTCTCCTGTCTCTGTCTCTCATTCCTCCTTTATCATGCTTAGATGATAGAAGTCTGTTACAGCTGCTGGCTTTTATAGAGAGTCTCAGATTGAAACTCATGTACTCATGTTTGTGTGGTGAGTGGTTTTTCCGCTGAGTCAACTCTCCAGCTCTTATGTTTTTAAATACTAAGGTATTTATTCTTTTCAAGAATATGACCAGTTAGCAAATATTTTATAGATTTGTGAATATATCCAGAAACGAAATGAAGAAATATGTGGAAGGGCTACATTTTTATGACCTCCGCATTTCCTTGGAGATGCCTAATGAATAATTTGGTAACCTACCTTATACAGTGCCTGTGTACCCCAAGTCCTGCATGTGTAACTGGAATGTCACTTAGCTTAGAAAAGTCTGAGTAGTGACAGGTGATGTTAGGTACAACATTACTCAGTGTAGCAGTTACTTTCTCATTTCTAGGACAAAACCCTCAACCAGAAGCAGCTTATGGAAGGAAAGGATTTATTTCCTGCTTATAGTTTCAAGGGGAAGTTTCATCATGGTGGGAAAGCATGGTAGTAGCGGACAGCAGGTATCACATCATCTTCACATGAGCATGGAGGAAGTAGAGATCATTAGCTTGGTGTGACAAGTGATGCTGAATTATAGTGACACACTTCTTCCAGCAAGGTTCCTCCTCCTGAGGCTCCACAATCTTCCTGAACAGTACCACCAGCTGCAGATTAAGCATTCAAACACATGAGATGATGTGGGACATTTGATATTGAAATTCTAACATTCTTTCTTGTTTTTTTTTGTCTTGTCCTATCTCCATTTTGAAATGTGTGCCTTCTTTACACAAAATGCCTCATCAATGTGAACTAGTTACTCATTAGAATGTGACTTCCGTAAGTACCCAACTGGAGACTGAGAATAAGAGTCTCAACTGGTCTCTCACCCCATCTGCATTCATAGTGACCCAGCTGGGCTTCTTGTCCAGAGCTCATATCTATTCCATGGGCCAGTTTTGCCTCAAGAATTAAATCTCAATATAACACTGCAATTTTAATTAACTCCCTCATGCTATCTATATTCAGTCCATCTGCTTCCTTTTAAACTCATTGTAGAATTTCCTCACAGAGTGAACCTTGATCTTTACAATCTCACAGTTATATGTATCAGTTCTTCTAGTTGCTTTTTGCTTAGGAACCTACTTTTCATTATTTCTCTTTCAGTAAATGTGATAACATTGGACAAATCACCTCACCTATGACAAGTCCTTTCCTTGGACCTTTAGAGACTTGTTTGTACCTCTTTTATTGAATCTTTTTTTTTTAGACTTCCTAGGAATTATAAATTACAAAATAACCTTAGGTTCTAACATTTTATTCATTTTTAATTAGTGTACAAAGTAACAGGTTTTGTTCTAGCATTTTCATACATGGTTTTCCTCTATTTCTCTACCTCTATCCTCTTCTATACCCTTCCACTTTCTTACCATATGTGTTCTATTACCATCTTCACTCATCTCCCTCTGTTTGCTCTTCTCATGAACCCCTTTTTACCTTCCTAGCCTCTCACGCATTAACTATCACATAAATACAAATCTATAAAAATTAGAAGCTAGAGTGATCCAATATCTTTTGCTTAAGTTAGCCAGAGTTCTGCTGCTTGTCACTTAAGAATTCTACCTGAAATACAGTGCTTTCTTGAGTGCAACTTTATATTTCTCATGGAATTTAATAAGCATAATTATTTCAGAATGTGTCTCTTTGGGTAAGAACATTTCAAGGATGGTGTCACCAAGGAACTTGATACTTTATTAGATTTTAGTCTGAATTAAAGAGAAAAAAGTGAATAAACACATCATATTTCCCGGTCATACTATTAGTGCTTGTTTAGATGTCTGTGAAGAACAAATTTCTGTATCATATTAGGAGATAGATATAAAGCCATAAGAGATAATCTCCATATTGAAGGGCATTTTAATTTTACAGCCTAAAAAGGCATATTAGACATAACCACAGATAAACAAAAACACAAGTGTAAAGTCAAAATCAAACCACAATACTAACATTCCATATGGCAATCATGATTGATTGCAGAGTGACGAATGGAGATAATGTGTGTAACAATCTCAGAGGCATTTATAATGCCTGTGTGCTGAAACAATCTGAGAACATCCTTGAGGAGATTGGATTGAACAGACTCAAGAAGAATGGGGTGTTCTGTAAGTGTCCTTTAGCCTTGCAGAGTTATACTATGAGAAGAGGACATCTGTGGAAGACACAGCCTCAAAACTCTCCCAAACCAGGCTCTGACCCATTGATACTTCCATATTCTATTCCTTTAGTTTGCAGCTAATCACCTGACTTGGCAACATTGGACAAATCACCTCACCTAGTCATTTGATCATAACTCTCCGAGATTTTGATCTCCCTACTTTTCTTGTAAGTTGAGAATTGCCACCTTCCTGCAATACTGATTTGGGAGTGTCCCCTTGGAAACGCCATTCTTCCAATTGATTTCTCTCATGATGTAAAACTGCCCTTTTTAGCAGCACCTCCTGGGTGCATGTGTTTCTCTCCTTTGCAGTCTCCAAGGTTGCATTCAAATAGCTGTGAAGGCCTGGATGGACAGAGGGAAGCATATTCAAGAGTGACTGAGCACTGAGAAAGTAATGTAAGGCACAGAGTATAGATGCAGGAGAGGACATCCAGAGGTGTGGCTCTGGCTGATTGGGGTGACAAGGCTAGATGTGGCAACTGTGGAACACTAAAATAATAGAGCCAATTGAAAGTAGTTTATAATAGCACAGCACCAGAATAATAAAAAAAATCCAGAACACACTGAATATCTTTCATTAGTACCATATGTATAAATACCAAGCTTTATGGAGATTAATTTGTGAACATTATGGTTACTGGATTGTAAAAAGGAAAGTCTTACAACAATGTAGACATGAACAGATGAGAATCTTGGCTAGGATAGTGACAGACAATAACCAGTAAACCAATATGTGACTGTGAGAGGCATTTGATATCATTAAGATCCTCAAATGATTTAATTGTCCTGTGCTTACACAGATAGATTATCCATGATGACTAGCATATTCCAGATTGAGTCATGGCACTAACAAAGATGACTGTTGAGACATAATCTATTTCTTTAAAATTCTGTTCCTTTGTCCTTTCTAATTTGAATGGTTGTTCTTTCTTTCTCTTGCCTCAGAGCTCTGGGTTGAGTCACTAGTAGTATGTTACACAGAAGTTGTGAATATGTATGTCCTTGTCCAGTTCTAGATCTTTATGTGTGATTACCTTATAACATTTAGAGGAAATATTTTCACAAAGTTTCTCTTTTGGTATAAAGTTAGCTGTGGGTCAGTTCCATATTGTCCTTATTGTGCACAAGCATTTCCTCTATACATGATTTGTTGGGATTTGTATTGCTTAGAAGTGTATAATTTCGTCATCTCATATGTTTTTTTCTTCTTTGTGTTGATATGATCAACCCATGCTGATTGTTTATACATGCTGCACCCTCCTAGCCACCATTGCATCATGGTCTGATGCATTCTGACAGTTAATTTGGCTGTGTTTGCAGATGGCATGATCTTATATGTAGAATATTTCACATATTCTTCTAAAATCTACTATAATTAGTAAATGGATTCAGTACAGTTGCATGGTACAAAATCAACATAAAGATAAATATTATTTCTATATACTAACTTTACAAATCATCAAGAAAAATAGTTCTACTACAAATGAAATCTATAAATTTGACCTTGGAGGTAAAAGGTCCATACAAAGAAAAATCACAAAACGTTAATGAAATTACTTGAAGAAGGCACAAAAATGAAAATAAATTCCATGTTCATAGATTAGAAGAGTTAATATTGTTAGAATTCTCAATACTTAAAGAGTCTATAGATCCAATGCAGTGACTAACAATATAACAATGATGAACTTCACATAAAGAAAAGAATCCTACAAATCATATAGAACCACCAAAGGTGCTGAATAGCCGCAGCAATTCTGAAGTGTCGTGCCAAAGCCACTACACTGCCTAACTTCAGAGTATAGGCTAGAGTGTGCTAGTTCCTTTGTCTCTGTGACAGAGTTCCTGACAGAAACCATGTAAGGGAGGAAGGACACATTTAGTTTATGGTCCAGGGCATACAGTCCATTACAGTGGAGAAGGCTGGGGGCTGAGACAGCATAGTGTGAGGAAGCTGCTTCCATCATGGACAGATATCAAAAAGTAGAGAGAACTCGGGTAGGAACTGGACAGAGTTGTAGCTAATAAATCCTGGTCACCAGAAATCTACTGTTTTTAGGTAGTGGATGCCATGCCCCACTACCTAAAAGTTCCACAACTTCACTAGCTGGGGAACAAGTGTTCAAATGCATGAGTGGGGCACCTTTTGTATTCAAACCATAATATGGAAATGTAATGAGCAAATCAGTATGATGCTGATATATATGTTGTAGTCAGGTTTGCATTGATGACAGAAGTCACCTGACCAAGAGCAGCTGGTGGAAAAAAAAAAAAAGGTTTATTTTGTCTTACAGACTTGAGGGGAAGCTCCATGATGGCAGGGGGAAACGATGGCATGAGCAGAGGGTGGACATCACCCCCTGGCCAATATCAGGTGGACTTTAGCAATAGCAATAGGAGAGTGTGTGTCATACACTGGAAAAGGGAAACTGGCTATAATACCCATAAGCCTGCCCCCAACAATACTTTGCCCCCAGGAGGCCTTAATTCCCAAATTGCCATCAGCTGTGGAACTAGCATTCAGAACACCTAAGTTTATGGAGGACACCTGAATCAAACCACCACAATATATGAAATAGAGATCCTAGAAATAAATCCATATATTTATAACCAAATGATTTCCTAAAAGTGGTAAGAGTGTACATTGGGAAAAGAATGGGTTTTGGGAAAATATATATCCATGTGCATGAATCAAATTTGATCCCCATCTCTTACCATATGCAAAAATTAACTTCCAGTAGATTATACTTAAATGTAATACTGGAACTAGGAAATTACCAAAAGCAATCGTTGAGGAAATCTTTCATGATATTAGTCTGGGCAAAGAGTTTTTGGATATGACCTTAAAAATAAAAGCAAAAACAGCAAATGAGATTACATTAAACTAAAATGTTTCAGTATAGAAAATGAATAGTAATCAGAATGAAAATAATTTGTAAGCTGGGAATATTTTCAAATTATATACCTGACAAAATTAATATACACAAGTTAATAAAGAACAAAACAATGACAACAAAATAAGTAAACTTATCAGAAGAAACAAAAATTATGAGAGAGGAGCAACAGATTGCAAGAAAGTATAAGATGGTAATAGATGATAATATACTGTGTTCTTTGTTTGTTTTTTTTCTAGGTAGGGTTTCACTGTAGCCCAGGCTGACCTGGAATTCACTATGTAGTCTCAGAGTGGCCTCGAACTCATGGAGATCCTCCTATCTCTGCCTCCTGAGTGCTGGGATTAAAGGTGTACGCTACCACGCCAGCTTATACTGTGTTCTTAAATAATGTAAGAGAGTGAATATTATGTGCTCTTATCACAAAAACAATAAGAAATAATTATTCCAAATGCATTTATACACCTGAACAAGATAGTATGCATGATAGAAACATAAAACGCCATCTGTCAATTAAAAAAAAAAAAAACTCTTAGGATATACAGATGTGGACCAATCAGTACTTTATTACCCAGTAGCAGTAATTCATGTTGTAAAGTCTATTTGCTGAAAGTTACACACATACAGGAATAATTTTTCCATACACACATATTTTTGCATACATATTATTTAAGAACTTATTATAAACCTGGTCTTGTTGGAGGACATTTTGGTATTATTTTAGCATGATCAAGGACACATAGTTTTCAAATATTTTCAGAAATATGATAGTAATCCTTGTAGGATGTGCTATACCTAGTCACTTTGTAGTTTGGATGAACATTTCTCATGATCCATTGAGTTTTCAGAGTCTAGTCAAATAAAATGCTACTGTCATGTCAGAAACACATGTTCTATGTGCTTTTCATTCTCATTGCTCTTGAGTACATAGCATGTAGATTAGCTTTGAACAGTAGGGACGGATCTGGGTCTGCTCCTCCTTGCTCTTCCATCATGCCTTGCAATCCATGCACCCCACCACGTTACATGCATACTTGTGGCCAGCAAGTATTTGGGCTGAAGTTAATCTTTCAATTTTTCTAAAATAAAGTACAATATATATTTTTATTGCTGACAAAGTAACTCATAATTAGGCTTTAAAAATTCACACATAAGGCCTGGAGAGATGGCTTAGTGGTTAAGGTACATGCCTGCAAAGCCAAAGGACCAAGTTCAATTCCCCAGGACTCATGTAAACCAGATGCACAAGGTGGTGCATGTGTCTGGAGTTCGTTTTCAGTGGCTGGAACCCCGGGAACACACATTCTCTCTCTCTCTCTGTTCAAATAAGTAAAAAAGGAAATTAAAAAATTCACACAAAAGAATTTAATAAAAGCATAAAGGTAAGTGAATATACTAAATTGTCATCTAGAGATATTACTATATTAATATGTTTCTGACTATTTTTATAAATTACACATACATAAATTTCTAAGAATTTTAAAGAGTTGAGAAATAATTAATATGTAGAAACATTTTCAAGTCTTTTTCTCAATACCTGATAAGCAATAGTTTCCATGCATGCATGCAAGCATTCTAATTGTGATTATAGGAACATTGCTTGGGCATATAGGTGAGGCAGCTTACACTGGAAATTTGAATCTCATGGGCAAGGTATTCCCCTTTCTGGATCACAAGCCAATCCAGAAAATGTTTGTGATTGAGGTTTCTATACACCTTTTATTTAGGAGTGTCTTCCCTGTTAGAATTGACATTTGGGAGCAGGACCACCTGATGGTTTTGTTTTTGCTACTGTTCAGAAGCAGCACATAAAATCCAGCCTTAGTCTTCTGTTGGCTGTAGTGAAATGAATGGCACAGCTTCTATGCACAGCACGGGATCAGTGCTCTTCCTGCTGAGAGATGGATTGACGATAGCTGAGAAAGTGGATAGATGTCTGCAAGACTAACCAGCTGTAGCCCTGAAGCTGACATCAGACAGCTTTAAGGAATAAATGCTTTCAGACTAAATGAAATGTTTCTCACAAGACCATATAAAAATATGAACATCAAAATTTGTTTATCAGCATAAGAAAAGCAACTAGTAGGAGATGCATCCGAATGCATTGAATTTTATTTTGCTTGTGTGTGTTTTTGTGCACATTATGTGTTGTGTATGTGGTTTATGCACATATATGTGCCCTTACAGTGCCTCATACTCTGTTCCCTATTGGGACTGTGCTACAGGTGTGCATGACCGTGCCCAGCTATTTTATGTGGGATCTGGAGATTTGACCTTAGACAATGTCAGGCCCCCATAAGCTCTTATGCTTATGCAGGAAGCACATCTAACTGCCAAGCCATCTCCCCAGCCCCGCAATATATTGTGTATCCCAATGAATTTTTCCCTCTTTTTTGTCACCATGTGCATCAGTCAAAGTTTGTAGAGGCAAAGAACCAATATAATGAATTGGAATTAAAAAGGGAACTTTTTAAGGGATTAGCTCATGGCAGTCCAACAATAGCTATCTACAAGGTTTGAGAGTCAGTATTACGCAGTCTACATAGCTAGCTGCCTCAGAAGTCCCAATACAGCAGACCTGAAGGCTTCTTGGAGAGTTACTGGTTTTCAGTCCAAGTTGGAAGGCTGAGGAACTTGTCTGTGGATTGCTGTAGCAGTAGCTTCAGGTTCACTGAGATGAACTTCCAGACCAGGCACAGTTATGGAGGAAGGGATATTTATTAAAGCTTTTAGATCCAGGGGAAGTTCCATAATGGGACAAAAAGCTGGCCTGCCTTCACAGGACCAAGCAGAGAGACAAAAAACCAACCAGCCACACAACACAGTACAACACACCTCAGGAACTCCAACTAGGCACTCTTTGCATATCTTTAGATTGAAATCCTAAACCCACCACCACACCTTAAGATCTGCCCAGTGACACTGCCTCCAGCAAGGTGGCTGCAGATGCAAACTATAAACTAATAAAACACTGAATATATTGGGGGCCATCTATTCAAACGACCACAATTGCTAACCAGATCAAATCGACAACAGAACTTAACCATCACAGGATGTTTTTCAAATTTCTACAAAGAAACATTTAGCACTTTTTTAATCTGTAGAATTTTTACTGTCTACTGAGAAAACATAGTGTATGTCTCCACAGTGCCCAAATACAGCAGGATCTTCAGACTTCCAAAATTACTAGTGTGATGAGTCTGGATTGCTGAAACGTGTTTGAGAAAGCTTCTAGGGCTGGCCAGACTGTAAAGGCATGGTGTGTGATTAATGGCTAAGGAACATTTAATGCAAAGTCATCCATGGTTGCTTGACTACACCAGATCAACCACAAGAGATACAACAGATGAAACAGGCCTGAAGGACAGATGGCAGTTCCCAGAGCCCTCTTCCCTCCTAAAACACCCTCCAAGAATACTACCTGGGAGCAGATTCAGCACCCTACGACTTCCCAGGGGTCCAGAGCTGTGCACTGGCTTTCTTTTATACGTTTGGAGGCCAAGTCACAATTCCAGACAATACTAGCAATCACAGCATTCTTTGCCTGTTCTCTCTCTCTCGTAAGTGAATAAATAAATAAATTAATTAATTAATCTTAAAAAAAAACACTTCTAGGAAAAAAAGCAAGTCAAGCATGTCTAACATTTATCAGTGAAAAACCAACCTTTTTTTTCTTTTTTTCGGACTCACATTAGACCGATTTCTTGGTGGAACCTGAAACCTTCCTTCATTTTTAATTTTGAAGTCTTTATTCCATTGCCCAGCAGATGGAGACATTAGATCAGAATTTTTAAAGTGTGGAGGCCAAAATGGAACAATTTCTCTCTTTACTAAATGATTACTGTAAGTGATCTTTTGGAAGAGGAGTCATCCATCATCTTGCTCTTAATGTCATGTAAAGACAAATAGCATAATATTGTAACATTAGGTAATTGGCACTTGGTATGGCCATAGAAGGCTCATTGCTTCTGTATTCAGTGGGGGAACTCTAGGAAAGACTCCAGTAAGGGATAACAAGTTGTTACATGTTGATATCATAGCGTTACAATACTCTAGGGTATCCTGGACCAAGGGCAAGCTAATCAAGCAAAGAGAATTTGAGCTATTTTTTGACAACCTCATTTTTCTTTCCTCCTCCTCCTCCTTCTCTCCTTCTTTTTGAGAAGGTATCCTGCTCTCTAGCTAAGACTGGCCAATAACTCACTATATAGTTCAGGCCAGTATCAAGTACTAGCAAGTGTTCTGCCTCAGCTCCCATTTCCACCCCAAGTATTAGAATTGTGGGAGTGAACCATACTGCTCAGCTTTCTTATTGAAATTCACACACACACACACACACACACACACACACACACACACACAAGGTAACCTGAGCCTATTTTGAAACAAAGAGATATTATAATATTTGTTTTATTCCAAGGAGAGCATGCACAAACACCATTGTCATAATAGTCATTGAAACCAATTATTTTCTGTGACTTTAACCTTTCCTGAATATTTTCTCAGTCCTTTTATTTACTGTTCATGATAATCTATATTTACCCAGGATAGGGGCAAGCTCACAGTTTAGTTAAATAGTAGAGACAGAAACCTAAAACATGAACTTCATACCACATGGTGAAGGTTCAGTGTACCGAATGCCTCAACTGGTATGCTACTGCCCAGCACACACTTGAAACTGGACAGGTCAGCTTCAGGGAGGGCAGCAGAGTGTGTGTAGAGAAGGGTGCCCATGGGCATAGGAATCCTGAGCAATTTCCGTTGCTATGACACGGTGTGCACTAGAATCACCTTCAGTCATTTCTTCTGTCACTGCCTTTTCTTTCAGCATCTGTTCCCACAGATGTGTAGAACACGCATATATGGATGTTAAAAAAAAGAGGCTCACCAGATGTGGTGGCACACGCCTTTAATCCCAGCATTCGGGAGGCAAAGGTAGGAGGATTGCCGTGAGTTCGAGGCTACCCTGAGATTACATAGTGAATTCCAGGTCAGCCTGGGCTAGAGTGAGACTCCTACCTTGAAAAACTGGAAAAAAAACTGGAAAAAAAAAAAAAAAAAAGGCTCTAGTGAAGAAGGGAAGAAACAGGAGTACAGACAGTTTGAAAAGTTTAGTAGCATACTGCACTCTGACTTTGTACTTTTTAGGATTTCGAATTCCAACTAATTGTATATACCAATTATACAACCAATTGTATCCACTAACTGTTGATGACAGAAATAAAATTTAATATTGAGGATATTAAAAAAATAGCCTTGATCTTAAGAAGCAGCCCAACCATTAACAAAACTCTGGTTTGTTGTGTTTGTTTGTTTTGATGGCCACTGGTGGCTCTTTTTTGAGTACTACTTGCAAAAAAGAAACAAAAGATGCATTTCCTTACAGTTGGATACATCTGGGTTTGAACTCTGGCCTTAAATCTTCTGTGATATGTGCCAGAGTAATTTACCTAAGAATACCTCCTTATTTCTGACATGTGACTAATAAATCAATTTCACAGCATTGAACTAAGATAGGAGAGACTGAACATGAAAAGCTCTACTTTCCTGTGGGTACAGGATAGATGTATGGGGGTCAGCTGGTGAGGGACAGCCTCCATCCTTAGCACCCACCAACTTCAAGTGGATTGCTTGATGTATTTGTATGACAGAAATTATCAAATTACAAATAAAAGCTTTATTGCTTAGCATGTTTGCAGCCTCAGGTTCAATATCCAGTATTGGAACAAAAACTTAATAAATATGCAAATAACACTTTTCCCTTCAGGAGACTTGGGTACTAAATAGTTACCAGCATACCACTGCTAGTCACGTCTCTTGTGAGCACCTGGTCAGGGGCTGAGTTTAGATGGGCATTTACTTTTATTACAAAATAGCAAAGCAGGCACTGAAAAGATGGCTGCATGCTTTCAGCACAAGTATGAGTACCCAGGTTGGGAACCCTAGTGTAGCAGACAGCTTCAGGTTCACTGAGATAAACTTCCAGACCAGGTACAGTTATAGAGGAAGGATTTTTTATTGAAGCTTACAGATCCAGGGGGGAAGTTCCATAATGGGAGAAGAAACTGGCCTGCCTTACAGGACCAAGCACAGAGAGCAAAGCCATAAGCCAAAAGCCACACAGCACAGCATGCTTCAGGAACTATAGCTAGGCACACTTTGCATATCTTTAGATCGAAATCTCAAACCCACCACCACACCTTAAGATCCGCCCAGTAACACTGCCTCCAGCCAGGTGGATGCAGATGCAAATTACAAACTAATAAAACATTGAATATATTGGGTGCCATATATTCAAATTACCACAGCCAGCATACTTATAAAAATCTGGACATTGTGGCTGGCGTTAATAATCCTAGTCTCACCTATGGGCCAGAAAGGAGGCAGAGACATGAGAATCTTCCAGGCCACAGGCCAGCTAGCCAGGTGAGAAACTAGTGATAAATAACTTGAGACCCTGCCTCAAAGGAGGTGGAAGGTGAGGACCCATGCCAAACAGTTGTTCTCTCATCTCTACACTAGGCATCAAGGTACATGCCTGCTGGTATTAACAAATACAAAGTAGAAAAATAATAATAATAAAAAACCCACAAAGCATAGCCCAGATAGATGTGATGTTCAAAAGAGGGCCCAGGAAAGCTCTTCCATAGATTGCTCTCTCATCAAGTAACCAGCATGTTCTCTTAGGACTTCTGTTGTCAATTTATACTTATGGAAAAGGCAATATTCAACTGTGTGTGGGCATCAACATTTTCATGGGATGAGTCCATCAGAGGTTTTCCTCTCAAATCAAAGCTGGCTGAGTCCAGAGTTCTGCAAAACTCCAGGTTTGTGATGAACATGTGCTGTAATGGAAAATCAACAGGGGAGCCAAAAGATGAGGTAAGTGGTGACTGTAACACTAGGTAGTTTAGGGCTGTATTTTCAAGGATGGAAAAACTACTTATTGATGGAGTAAATGCTTATATAAGAAACAAAAATGAAAAGCCAAGCCTTCTTTAATATTAGGAAAACTGTAAATATTATGTACATTAGTTTATTTGCAGACTAAGGTAGCTTAAAAAGAGAATAAATTCTCTGAGCAGTAAGAACACTCTGTACACTTACTGTAAGTAGGGAAAAGAAGACCGATTAAATGTCTCTGTGTTATTAGCAAAATACACTATCAGTGCAGTAGAAAACATTGTTTAATTAGATTACAGAAAATTACTCCCATATAAAAGAATTAAAATATTATCTAAATTGTACAAACACAATTTTAAAGCTTAATGAATCTCCTTGATTTTTTATTTCCCTTCTGGTATCTTGGCCATTTCTAGTTTTCTCTGGGAGCCTTCAGGAAAAACAAAAAGAAACAAAATTATTTTCAAAGGCCAACTTTTGCTACAGGCAAAGTTCCATGAGACTCCTGGGAAATCATTTAGTGTCCATGTGGTGCCCAACAGCTAGATAATCAGGTGTTTTGAAAAAAAAAGTCTGGTATAAAATATTAGTGGGGAAAATTTAATAAATTTTCTTCTGAATGCAAGTCTAATTTTATAGAAATTACAGGAAATTTTCATGAGTAAAAGCAAAGAAGCAAGTAAGAAAATGATCAGATGACATCACAGTTGTACTGCCTGGGGATGGTGGCTGAGCTTCTGTAACTAGAAAGCTGTATGCCACTATTTGAGGTATAATAAATACACACTGCAGTGAGAAACCTGTGCATATCAAATGTACATATTTGCATTTTGGATAAAAAACATAGAGTAAGATATAAAGCATTCATACATTCCAAAATTTTCTCCCTTTCCCCTATATCAGTAACTACCCCAAAGTTACCACTTCTGACTTCTAGCACCTTAAATAAATTTTGCCTGTTATTAAATTTTATAATTCACTTTATACAATGCACAATGTTCAGGCTAATTTCTGTTCGCTATTCTGTTTATGAAATTTTGCATGTTATTGGATACATAAATAAATTGTTCTTATTCCTGCACAATATTTTGTTGGATACCTACACTACAATGTTATAATCTTGATGCAGACTTAGGTCATTTCTTATGGGAGACTATTGTGAATCAAGCATCTATGAAGGTTATCATGCGGGTTTTTTATGCCTGTGAACATTCATTTTCACATATATTTATTATGGTTAATTTTATTAGTGATCTTATTTCTTTATGTAGTTTAAGTTACTGTGTAGTGCAATACTCCCTGTAGCATTATTGCTTACATTACAGAAAGGTTAGCAATAGATTCTTTCAGCTTTCACATATTCAAAATGTGTCCATTTATCCTAAAAATTTAACCATTGGTTTCCAGAGTACAGAAGTCTTGGCTGAGAATCTTAGTCTTTCAGGGCTTTAGCACACTCCTCCACTGCCTTCTCACTGACCCCCGACACATGTAATGTTAAATAGGCTGTCAATATTTCTAAGGATTCCTTGCATGCAATGAGTATTCTCTTTCTGTTTTAGGATGCTGACCTAATCTTTTGTTTTTGACAGTCTGATAATGGTGAGTTTAGGTTTGTCTGAATTTATGCTATGTACACTTCATTGAGCTTCTGGAATGTGTAGACTCATGTTATTCACCAAATTTAAGAACTGTTTATCTATTATTGTAATGTTTGGAAGCTATTTATTGTTACACCTGGTGATTTTTGACAAATGCCTGCTGCTCTGGTCAGTTTTCTTCATTCCTTTTATCTACCTATTCCTTAAATTAGACAATCCAAATTGACCTCATTTCAATATCACAGTTTCCTTTGAACCGGTTAAAATCTGAAGTGGGGGCACTCTAATAATAACAATAATTTAATTTTTATAATCTAATAATAATTTATTGCTATTCTTTTGTAAAAATATATTTTATTTATTTATTTATTTAGGAGAGAGAAAGAAGCAGAAAGACACAGAGAGAGAATGGGCTCACGAGGGCCTCCAGGCACTGCAAACGAACTACAGGTGCATGTGCCTCCTTGTGCATCTGGCTTTTGTGGGTCCTGGAGAATCAAACCAGGATCTTTTGGCTTTGCAAGCAAACACCTTAACCACTAAGCCATCTCTACAGCCCTATTGGTATTCTTTATGTGATGTGAGCTCTTTAAACATGATTTCACTAGTTTAGTGAGCATATTTAAGATAGGATTTTAGGATATACTTTTACTTAATGACTGAAACCTAGAATTAAGAATATATTTCAAATATTGTGTATTATATAAATAATCTGACATTACCTGCATACATTTGCCAATGGCTATTTCTTGTTTTATTATTTATTTAACTAATTAATTAAAAAAGATTTATTTGTGCTGGAGAGATGGCTTAGTGGTTAAGGCGCCTGCCTGCTAAGCCTAAGAACCCGGTTTCAATCTCCAGGTCCCACGTTTAGCCAGATGCAAAGTGACGCAAGGGTGTAATGCTGCACTTGCCCACAAGGGGGCACACGCATCTGGATTTCGTTCACAGCAGCTGAGAGACTGCTGGTGCTCCCATTCTCTATCTGTCTCCCTCTCCCTCTCTCTCTGTCTGTCTCTGTGTCTCTCTCCAAAAATAAAAAAAAAATAAAAAAATAAAGATTGATTTGAGAGAATGAGGCAGAGATGGACAACAAGAGAAAGAGAGAAAGAAAAAGAATGGGCATTTCAGGGCATCCAGCCACTGAAAATGAACTTCAGACACATGTGCCACCTTATGCATCTGGCTTACATGGGTCCTGGGGAATCGAATCTGGGTTCTTTGGCTTTGCAGGCAAGCACCTTAACCACTAAGCCATCTCTCCAGCCCCCAACTTTTTTTTTTGAGAGAGAGAGACACAGACACAGACACAGAGAAACAGAGAGAGGAAGAGGCAGAGAGAGAGAGAGAGAATGGGCATGCCAGCAGCCTCTCAGCTGCTGTGAATGAACTCTAGACACATGTGTCCCCTTGTGGGCAAGCATGGCATTGTGCTCTTGCGGTACTTGCATCTGGCTAAATGTGGGACCTGGAGAATCCAACAGGCATTCCTAGGCTTGGCAGGCAGGCGCTTTAACTACCAAGCCATCTCTCTGGTCCCAGCCCTTTTGTTTTATTGTTCTATGTGTATGTGTATTTGCTCTATTTTCCTTTTTCAATATTTTATTTATTTACTTATTTGAGAGAGAGAGAGAGAGAGAGAGAATGGATACATCAGGGCATCTAGCCACTGCAGATGAACTCCAGATGCATGTGCCACCTTGTGCAACTGGCTTATGTGGGTACTAGGGAATTGAACCTGGGTGGTTAGGCTTCACAGTCAAGTACCTTTACCCCTAAGCTATCTCTCAGACCATGCCACAGTTAATTGTTGGAAATGTGGTCATTTCAAATAATACAGTGTAGTAGCTTGTGAAATCAGCTTTTTCCTTCCCCACTGGGTTCTCATGGGCCTTTCTGTTTTGATGATTGTTGCTGCTGTTGCTGCTTGCTTTTTCAGTGACTTTCTGTGACAAATTAGTTTTCTCTCTTCCTTGACATGTGTGAACACTGATGTTTCTTTAGAAACCTAGGACCAGTGGGTCTCTCAGACTTTGTGAAGGGGCTTTGCCTGCTCTCTAGGAGATGGCCTTAAGAGTCAGGCATGCAGTTCATAAGTCTCCATTTTCTGTTTAGATAGTGCTTCAAGTTCAAGTGAGCTTAGAACACATGCACAGTTTAGCCCACTGCTTACATTTGGACTTATTAATTCCTAGAAGTATGTTGTAGCATTATAAAGTCCAGTATGGTGTAATGGTTAATCTCTGATTGTCAACTTGACAGGGTTTAGAATCACCATGGAAACAAATCTTTCATCATGTCTGTGTGGGGTTTTCTAGATTAGTTTAGTTGAGGTTGGAGGACCCAACCTAACTGTGGGCAGCACCATCCCATGGACTGGGTTCCTGGACTGTATAAAAAGGATAAAGTTTGGGTGAGAGAAATGGCTCAGCAGTCAAAAGCACTTGCTTGCAAAAATAGCCCAGATTTGATTCCCCAGTACCCATGTAAAGCCAGATGTGCAATGTGACACATGCATTTGGAGTTTTTTTGCAGTAGCAAGAGGCCCTGGAATGCCCATTCCCTCTCCCTCATTCTCATTCAATTTCTCTCTCTCTCTCTTGAAAATAAATAAATAAAACATTTAAAACAAAACCGGAGCAAGCTACTTGAGCATTTGGTATTTATCACATATATGCCTCCTTTTTAATTCTTTAAAATTATTTATTTATTTATTTGAGAGTGACAGACAGAAAAGAGACAGAGATAGAGAAGGAGAATGGGTGCACTAGGGCCTCCAGCCACTGAAAACGAACTTCAGATGCATGTGCCATCTTGTGCATCTAGCTTACATGGGTCCTGGGGCAACAAGCCTCGAACCAGGGTCCTTAGGCTTCACAAACAAGCACTGAACCACTAAGACATCTCTACAGTCTCTATATACCTCCTTTTGATGTGATAGTGTGTAGCCATCTTGCTCTTGCCATGTTTCCCCTCCATGATGGACTCCACCCTCTGTAATTGTAAGCTGAAATAAACTTTTCCTCCTTTAAACTAATTTTGTCAGGTACTTTGTCTCAGGAACCAAAAATTTACTAATATGCATGGCCATCTCACTCCCTAGCTTTTCTTAAAAAAATTAATCACCTTATTTGTTCTCATTCGTATCACTTCCTCTCATAGCTGCATTGTGAACTCTTTGAAAACACTCCCAGAATAAGTCTGTCTGGCTTGACCAAGCTTGTGAGTCAGGCCAAAAAGACAACCTTGCAAATATGTTTTCCAAGGAATGACCAGACAGATCAAAGTTAGTTCCAAATCCGTCTGTCCTTCCCAAGGGTTGTAGGCTACAGGATTTCACTGTTATACTGGTTTCCAAGGCTGCTGTGGTTCTTTATTTTTCTTACTGAGAGTCATTCATTTTCCTTGATTAAATTCACCTTTAACTAGCTTCCAGAGTTCTGAAATGTTACCGGAATCATTTTTTTTGGCATAATTTCTATTGACAATAGGAAAGAATGTTCTCAGAGTCCTTATTTTAATATTTTCAGAGATTTCTTGACGTCCATATTTATTAAAACTTTGGTCAAAACTGCCAAAGTGAAATGACTAATGCTATATCACTGTCATCAGAATGAAATAGTTGAGAATAAAAAGCTTCTAAGTGATATTTCCCCCAGAAAAACAGGTGATGAAATCTTGAAAAGGATGCCTAGACAGAGTACTTCAGAATTAGAGAAATAGCACAAGTGAGGCCCTGGGAAGTCTGTAGCTGCCAAGTTCCCAAGTAGAATTTCCACTCACTTACCAGCAAATTCATTTAAATCAAAGTTTTCTTGGTAACCTCCCTGCTGGAGATGAAATTGTATCTAGAGAAAGTTGAGGAAGGAAAATCTCAAGATGGATATTCACATATAAGGAAACAAAACACATTCAATCACAATAAAAAGCTGATTTGAAATACTGTAGATCTAAATAAAACATATTTTTCTTTTATATAATTTATTTAATTATCTTAAAGTACAAGTTAAAACAAAGTACAAAACTCCCATTGAAATGTGACCCTACCTCTCTTGCTGTAAGATAAAAAAAAAAAAAAGTCATTTATACTTGCACAGGCAACACCACTAGCAGCTGTTCTCAACTGGAGATTTTTGTTCCCAAGAAAAAGGAGAAAATCTTTCCTGACTAAGTCATGAGAAAAAGAGATGTTGTTAATATCTAGATATCTAGTATATGATTAGGTATCCCACAATGTACCAGAACAAAGAATTAACCAACTGCAGTGTCAGCAATGCCAATATCAAGAATCCTTTTCTGGGATGGAGAGATTGCTTAGTGGTTAAGGCTGCGAAGCCTAAAGACCCAAGTATGATTCCCCAGAATCCATGTAAGCTAGGTGCACAGGTGGTACATGTGTCTGGAGCTCAATTGCATGGCTAGAGGCCCTGGTGCACCAATTCTCTCCCTCTCTCTCTCTCTCTCTCATAAAAATGAAGTTAAAAAGAATCCTCTTTTTATAGAAACATAAATTTGCTTTTAATATAAAATTATTATTTCTACCTGATGTTATTTTCTTTTACTTTGTACTTTCATTTAGATCTACTGAGGACACTTACTTGTTAACTTAGTCCTTGTAATTATGTCAGTTATATTTACTCATTCTATAAATAGTCCAAGTAAACATTCATCCTATTGTGTGAAAAATGTATAATTTCTTCCAGGAAAGAAAGTATGAGCACCTGGGCTTTTTAAGTGTGATAGTGTGAGAATCACTTGTATCAATTTGATCAAATCATGTGTATAAATTTGATCAAAGTATATATAAAGGAAGAGTTGTAGACATAATTAATGAAAATATTCCCCAAACTTTCCCAGATCACAGCTTAATAGAAAAGCTACCATAGTCTTTTACAAAAAAAAAAAAAAATCGTCCATTTTTGCTTAGTAACTTTCTGTTTATTCACATAGTAGCAGCACCCTGATTAATTCTTATACTTAAAGATTGCTATTTACAAATATACTATTTGATCCTATTCATTTCATCTTTAAAACTTTCACTTGCCTCAAAGTCTGTGTGTACTCATAGTGTTATGCATATGTAGTCTCATTGTAATGCTCCATTATTTCTCATAAATGTCATTATTCTTTGGAAATTTTCTCATTGTTATTTTGGTTAATATAAGCATTCACTGTATTTTTGTTTAAAAATCATTCACCCTGAAGGAAGTCTTTTGAGACTGAAGCACACAGAACAAGATAAAGAGGCTATGTGAATAGCAAGAGAATCAGTCATGGTATAGGGCTCACAGGCTGAGTAGAATTTGTTTATTGGTACAATAGTGTAGAGCATAGAAAATACTTGTTATGGGTTTTAGAATTTCTCATAAAAGCAATGAAGACAAATTACAGAGTTTCAAGCAGGGAAATGACAAAGATTTTCAAGCTATTTATATTTTCAGAAATAACACACTTGTATAAATGTTTTTCTAGCTACTGTGCTGAGAAAGGGTTTAGAAGTGTCACAAGAATTAGGTTAAGGGGCTAGAGAGATGGCTTAGTGGTTAAGGCGCCTGCCTCCTAAGCCTAAGAATGCTGGTTCCAATCTCCAGCAGTTCCAATCTCCAGGTCCCACTTTTAGCCAGATGCAGTGACGCAAGGGTGCAATGCCGCACTTGACCACAAGGGGGTGCACACATCTGGATTTTCTTTCACAGCAGCTGAGAAGCTGCTGGCGTGCCCATCTCTGTCTTCTTCTCCCTTTCTCCCTGTCTCTCCCCCCCCAAAAAAAAATGGAATAAGGTCAATGTATTGTATTCTAAAGAGGTGAGGGAAACATGACAAATTGGATTGGGGTGTCAGAGTATTACAGGCTAACAAGGGAAGTTAGAGGTAGACTAAGGATTTACATTTCAATTAGCTAGTAAAATGAACAGTCTTAGTGAATGAATACAGAGAGGGAAGGAAAGTTATGAGCATGGACAAGTCAGCAGATGATATATATGTGGATTTGTGTGTTTACACATGCATTAGGTCTTATCAGAAGAGATAAACCAGAGATAACTTTTCTCCTGTGAAGATACAGTAAGAATAAAGCCATCTATAAGCCAGGAAAGGAACAACATTTGGGTGCCAGAGAGTTTGATCAAGGTTAAATTTATAATGGACTAATGTGCTTGGCTAAAAATATGGAACTGAGAAATCTAAGATTTTAAAATTGGAGAAATTTAAACAAGTTTAAAGTTTACAGGCACGGAGATTGGTTTTAAGTTACTGAAGCTGCTATTGTCAAACACACTAGCAATCTTAATGAAGAAGACCCAACTACTTTACATTGAAACAATGGAAAGGATGCCTGAGGAAAGACTGAATGGTAGAGATGCAAACTCTTTTGAAAAGAGTTAACTGAAAGGAAGGAACCTGCTCTTCAAGGTCACAATTTATTTTGACCCTTAATTAACAACATTGGCTATGTCCTGCACACCTGATGTTGGTTTTGGTAGCATGAAAAAATGTGTGGATGTGTCATGAAGTGAACATGGTTCAAGGAACCACTGCTGAGATGCAGCAAGGGTGTGATGACCCTGATAGGTCAGTGAAGCTGTTTTAAGATGGAGTGTGGTTTTCAGTGGCACCCAAGGGTGTTTAGATATAACATGGCTAGGGCTACCATGGAGCGCTGTTGGCTTGACATGAAAGTTATGCCTGGCTACTCAGTCCAGAGGCAGAATTGGAAAATCTGAAGACTGTCAGTCACTGGTTATGACATTGGACTTGAACTTCAGATGTTTGATGTTTGCTTCATGGTTATTGAGTTTGTATTGGTCAAGTCTCTCCATGTTATGCTCTATAGCAGTTGGAAATGTTTACTCTGTGCCCTTAAATTTTGAAAGTCTGTAACTTGTTTTGATTTTACAGGACTGACAGCTAAGAGACATCTCAAATCTCAGATGAAATTTGGGACTTTGCAACTTTCTTAAGTTGGTAAAGGCCATGGGACTTTTGAAGTTGGACTGAAAACAATATACAATGTGAGATGGTTTTCAATCTCTTGGGGGCCAAGGATGGAATGTGGTGGTTTGAATGGATGTCCCCTGTGGTAGTTTGAATATATGTCCCCCAATATATTCAGTATTTTATTAGTTACAGTTTGCATCTGCAATCACCTTGCTAAAGGCACTGTCACTGGGGGCTGGTCTTACGGTGTTGGTGGTGGGTTTGAGATTCCATTGTAAAGATATGCAAAGTGTGCCTAATGGGAGTTCCTGAAGTGTGCTGGGCTTTTGGCTGTAGTTTTTGCTCTGTGTGCTGTATGCCTGGTTGGTTTTTCTCTCTCTTGCCTGGTCCTGTGAGAGCAGGCCTCTTCTCCTGCCATTATGGAACTTCCCCTGGATCTGTAAGCTTCAATAAATATTATCCCTTCCTCCATAACTGTGCCTGGTCTGGAAGTTCATCTCAGCGAACCCGAAGCTGTCTGCTACATCCCCTAAGAGATTCAGGTATTTATTAAAGCTTGTAATTTAGTTCTCTAGCTGCCTGGCTGGAGGAGGTGTTACTGTGGGCAGATCCTTGGGTCCAGCTCTAAGGCATTACTGGGGGACATCTGAATTCCAGCCTCACAGTATGCAGTGTGCTTGAGCTCTGCCTGGGGTTCCTGCAGTGTGCTTGCTTATGGTGCTGGTGGTGGCATTTCTCTCTGTATGGGCCTGTGAAAGGGGGCCATCTTGTGCCATTATGCAACTTCCCCTGGATCTGTAAGTTTCAGTAAATCCATTACTCCTCATAAACTGTGCCTGGTTTCGACGTTCATCCCAGCAATGTGAAGCTGACTATGACAGACCCTATTGCTGAAGATCCCACACACTGGATGAAGGACTCAGGAAATCAGGCTGTAACAGAGTGAAAGCTGCTTCCCCACTGACTTGTGCGCACAGTACCAAAAGGTGGTATGTATGCCATGAAGGCTGCTGGAGTAGAAAAGTCATCAATGGTCATACCGACCTATGTACCTTATTTGAAAGATATGCCCATTGGTGCAAAAGTAGCATGACTATAATGGGGGTAATCAGCTGTTTATTTACTGGTCTTTAGACCCTCTCCTCAGAAGGGAAATCATGCCTGATAATGTAAACTTGGTTCAAAGGCTATATCTGGTGACATCATAGATCCTATGAGATCATCTATTGAAGCTGTTTTGCTAAACTGACATGTTGTCAAAATGCCTTCCAAATGTTTTTGTTTGTATTATTAGTATTAATAGACGAGTGCTGCTATTGGCCTTGGTCAAAGCTTCTCTTTGCCATGAGTGGTAGTTAATGCAGAGACTTATAACTGGTCAAAATACTAAGAACACTGATATGTTAATGCTCATACCTAAACAGGACAACTATGTCCAAATCCCAGGGAACACCGTGTAAGAGGAGATAGGATAGTAAAGCCAAAGGAGGGAGAGGAGTGCTGGGAAGTGCTATCTTCTGCAATGATCCTTGCAATCATGAAGTCACAGCAAATTTGATTCCCTGCACAAGTCCTGCAGAACATGGTCCATCATCATTCCATCACAGGTAGTAAAGGGGCTCATGAGACTTCTGTCTACTTGAGGAGTTAATGGCAGTTTGTTGCTGGGGGAGAAAGAGTCATTTTCCTCAGTGGTGTAGCCAGTGGTAAATGCCCAGACTTCAGCAAATACCCTCCCCACGCAAATCCATGTTCATGTGAGCAACCCTAATTAAAGTCAGTGGGTTACAAAAATAGACATGAAAGGAACATGCGTAACACTTGGGAAGAAGGGATTCAGCAGCAGTGAGAGGATGCCAGTACATTACATACATGGCTAATTGTTAAATTAAAATGTCAGAAATAGAAAGATTAAGATCGATGACATCATGTGAATCTCTTGTGAGATCAGTGCGACAACCTCTCTCTCTGGCTTCCCTTCCTTTCTGTTTTTTGTCTATGAGCCATTGTAATGTAATAAAAGTTAACTTTTTAAAGAGGCATTTGCTCATCTTCATCAATGTATATCCAGCATACTGTAGTACAAGTGAGTGTATGTGTCCTCAGATTCCTCATAACAAATTATCACAAATTCAGCAGCTTACAACAACACAAATTTATTGCTCTTTATTATCTTTTGTAAGGCCAGAACCTAGCTTTAGTTAGTTGTGTCTTCTGAGTGGAGACATAAGTCTCCCTTTTGTCTTTCTCTGTTCTGTTAGATAAAGTGAATATATTATATTTGGCTTATGTCTGTCCTTGTACGAGCAAGATGTTCTTTCTCATGTAAGAACTGCCTGCTCTTGAGGCTACCTCATATGCTAGAGAAAGCACATAGTAAAATATGTTAATGGGCCAAAGCATAGATAAGATATTTTAAGATATTCAGAGAATAAATTTTCAGATTTAACACCTGAGGGGGTAGTCATAAGTTTTAAAAAATAATTTTTTCTTTAAATTAGCACATGGAATCCAGGGTAAAAGATTTTATAATTTAATGAATAATGATTCCTAATGATAAATTTAAGTAAATTCTACATCATATAAATCACTGCAAATAGAAATGAACTATTACAGTATTTTAGAGAATTATATTTCAGAAGAGGAATATTACAAGTAAATTGAAGATATTTTGTTTTTATAGGAGTAAGATAAAAAATTAGGAAATGACAGCAAATATTCCATTTGCAACAAGAGTAGTTTTTTTTTGAGAGAGAGACAGAGAGAGAGAGACAGAGAGAGAGGGAGAGGAAAACAGATAGAAATGGGCGCACCAGCAGCCTCTCAGCTGCTGCAAACAAAATCCAGATGTGTGCGCCCCCTTGTGGTCAAGTGCGGCATTGTGCCCTCGCATCACTTTTCATCTGGCTAAACATGGGACCTGGAGATTGGAACCCCTGGAGATTGGAACCAGCGTTCTTAGGCTTAGGAGGCAGGCTCCTTAACTGCTAAGCCATCTCTCCAGCCCAAGAGTAGTTTTTTTTTTTTCTCAGTTTTCCTAGATTTTCAAAATTGCTAACAAGTTCTTAAACTTTCCATATAATTATGGTCCATTGTTTATTATGACAGGTTGCTTATAAAATACTAAGGGACATTCAAACTATAGTATATAACATAGACATTCCAGATGGCTCTCAAATTTCTTAAAAATAGCTTTTTTATAGACAGATCAATTGTTCATATAAATACAATTCTTAGAGCAGTAGATAATAAAGTGAAGTGAAGCATGTTTGCTCTCTCACTGGCCTATAACTATCACCTATTCATATTTCCTTTCCTGTATTCATGGAATGCTCTTTCAGCAAAGGCCCCTTCTGCTCTAGCTGGTATGTATCATCTCCTTCCCTTGAGAGAGATTGCCATTGACTCATATCCCACTTTGCTTGAATAACATGGAAGAATTTACCTTTCTGCTGTAGAAAATTTCTGTGCACATGAGCTGGTGATACAGATTATAGAAGCACTTAATGTTTATAATTTTATTTTTCAGAGTGACTATGACAACTATCATTACAAAGGTCCCTAGGGACATTTTATAACTCTTTACATGCCATTATGTTAATACCAATAGTTAAAATAGCATACCAACATTGTTGCCACTGTGTTTACTGTATAGTACTTGAAAACCATCAAAATAATTTAAATGCTCACAGCTCAAATAAAATAGAGATTTATATTAACTATTTAGCTAAATATGAGGAAAACTACCCTAATGTTTTTTGTTGGAACAAGTCAAACTTTTGTAAATTCATGTGTCTTAATTTTCTCACATTGGTTGAATTCAAACTCATAAAAGTAGTTAATTTTTAAATATTTTGTGTGCATTCCATATCACTAAATATTTTTCTTCCCAGTAAGAAGCATGAGACCCTTCTGTGTACTACATTTATAGTTACTCATATGAAATAGATGATACATTGTCATTTTTAACATTTATGTGGATTGCACTGTGGCCAGGTTTCTCACCATCCTCAGTAGTAAACAGTGTGCCATCTACTTCCACTCTTGATCCTGCTGTGTTGCTGAGCATTGCTCCAATTGCTTCAGGGTGATTTTCTGATTCCAGTCTTAAAATACATAATAAAATACTACTTGCCTGTATTTTACAGGTAGGAAACCTGAGGCCCTTACAGGTTAAGGAGACTTGGAGGATCAGTCTTATTTAGGAACACAAACTCTTTCGGTGCTAGAACAGCAAGAACATGATTCTGTAGTGAAAATTTTGCATATGATTACTTTATGTCTCAATTTCTTCCTCCTACACAAACCTGCTGAGGGTTTTAATGAATTTCTTTGGAAATTTATATTCATTACCCTCATCATTTTTCTTCAGGAAAGCTTCTTACCAAAGACATTTGAAGCTGTCCATGTTGGAAAAGAAGAAAGAAAATGAGAAAAAGAAACAATAAGATTACCAGTTGTTATTAGAGATGCAGTGGATTTACCTTCATAAATAATATTCTCACTGAAAGAAAAACATACAAATATGATTTTATTTATTTTTAATGACATTTATTTTGGATTCTATCAACAATGTCCAAGTATAACTATAATATAATTTTTGACAAACTCAAGCATTTTGAGCATTCATAGGTCTATGAAATTTGTAAGAATTCTATATAAATGGTATTATTATATTCATGGCTATTTATTTATTTTTTTCTTGAAGCAATTCTTGATTGTTTTCCTCAAGAAACTAATCACATAGTGAACCAGATATAGTTTAAAAAAAATTAGTAGCTTCTATATTTAAGTTCTAAACCCAGGCTAATTCCTGACCATCCTAATTTAGGTAGCCCTCTTTTCATTACTCCCACTGACAGTTTCTGAACTTGCTAGTAACTTGTATGTGCATTTTTATTCTCAATCTTTTAAATAAAACTATAAAATTCTACAAAATCATACTAAACATTTTTTGTTGCAATTTGTGACAATTAGTATTTAGAAGTAGCCCATAAATCACTTAAAATCTTTTATTAAGTAGATAAGAGACAAAAGAGTAAAATAAGATTATCTCACTGTTATCCAATTATACACCTGGATT
Organism: Orientallactaga sibirica; assembly: GCA_036365145.1. Taxonomy (NCBI): domain Eukaryota; kingdom Metazoa; phylum Chordata; class Mammalia; order Rodentia; family Dipodidae; genus Orientallactaga; species Orientallactaga sibirica. The sequence goes on along the minus strand of JAEOAD010000004.1, from coordinate 50,894,081 downwards.
TGTATTTAAATCCAATTTCTTCCGTTTTATCCTAATCAATATTTTTTCCAAATATTCACCTAGTATTAGGTAAACTAATTTTAATCATTTTGCAACTATTATCATGATAGTGTCTTCAGACAGATGATATTTTATTATCACTATAATCTACATGAAAAAGAAGGCTAATTTTACTTTTGGCTTTGCTTAATGATCTCTTTGTTTCAAACATTATTTTTAACTGATAAAATGTTGTAAGTAGTCACTTTGGGGCAAAGCATATATGTATAAAACATGTTATACTTAAAAAATTATAGTTTGGCATGAAAGAGTTTAGCATGAAGTAGAAAAAAGAGCAACTTTGTAATTCTCTCTCTTTTTTAAATGCTAAGAAAAAATTGAGTTAAGGAACCTGTTGTCAATATATTTTGTAAATTTTACATAAAAATAAGGCGGTGTAAAAACATTTATAGTTAATTACAGATAAGCCTGACTACCAAACATCTTTTCATACTGTATCATATAAAAATTCACAATGCAGTTATATGTTAATGAGTACAAAATAATAAAGATAAACTGAATTCAAGTTTAAGGGAATATTAACTTCTTACCCAAATGCATTAAAATGTAGTATGTTTTGTGTTCCTTAATCAAATGATTGAAGCCTGATGTTACCAGCTAGGAGGTATGTAATGCAGTGTTCTGTATACTCTAGGCAAACACTGCATAGTATCTTCCGTAATAAATTAAAAAGTGGTTCAAGTAACCCAAGAAGAATGATTAAACACACATGTGAAGAACCTTTGGCTCTAGATTTAACTTCCTAGATACAGTAGTACGAATGTGTAGAAGTGAGACTCTCTTGGCCTGATGTAAAATGTATCACAATTTGAAAGCATTCAGAATATAAAGTTCTGCATAAATGTCTATTTGTCTTGTTATTTTTCTCACAGTTGGGTTTCTTAGTGTTTCCCTATCTCTTTTGTCTGTTTCCCTATCTCTTAATCTCTCTAGAAATATTTAAACCTTTCTTTGTAACTGGGCAGAAAACATGGAATATATGTTTAATTACTTATCATATAAATATTACTTGTATTTTTAATTTATGAAGCAGACTGATGAAATATATTTTACATATTTGCTTCAAAATATCTTTTGAAATGTTGTAAAAGAAACCACATTCTTCTTATGTAGCTCATTTTATGCCTATCTGTGGGTAACTGGTTGGATGAAAGATTTCATGTTCCTGGAATAGACTCATGGGAAAATGCATGAAGGTCATTCATTTTTAATAAGGGCTTTTAAATAAACTAGATTCCCAAGCCTTTCTGAGATGGTTACATCCAGAGCAAACTGAGTGTGCTTTTAAAATTATGAGTCCAGGCTACTTTATTGATCAATGCAATAAAACCTACTAGATTAGATTATAAAGGACATTTTATAGATGAAAGAATACATGCCCAAAAGAATTCTTTCCACAGGCAGAAAAGCAAGTTAATGACAAGAAATTTAGCAGACAAGAATCACAATTTGAATGCCATTTCACCCATATTAAACACCTGGTAAGCAAGTATTAAAAGCCTGCAGTTTATTGTAACTTGGATGGGGGCCAGACACATTTAAGACCTTATATGAATGATGTAGTCAATATTGTACCCAAGTCATCTGCTTAAACAAATATTATGGTGTCAAAAGGCCAACTGCACATCAGGAAACATTTCACTGAAGGGTAATATCCCATTTTCTTAAAGCTAAATGTTAACCAAAGCTACATAAGAAGATAAATGTGATAAAAGATATTCAGAGCTGGGTCATTATCATCAGTATCATTGGGTGAGTGTAATGTTAGACTGAATTAATAATACTAACGAGAGCTTTTATTTATTGCTTTTTTCTCTTAAGTACTTTCATTGTTTCTCTTTTGAGAAATTTACTTTGAATAAATTTTGAAAATCTGTGGTTGTTGTTTGGACAAAATGGGACATAAAATGACAGTTAAGGGCTGGAGAGATGGCTTAGTGGTTAAGGCGCCTGCTTCCTAAGCCTAAGAACGCTGCTTCCAATCTCTGGTGGTTCCAAACTCCAGATGCAAAGTGACACAGAGGCACAATGCCACACTTGACCACAAGAGGGCATACGCATCTGGATTTTGTTCGCAGCAGCTGAGAGGCTGCTGGCACTCCCATCTCTGTCTTCCTCTCCCTCTTTCTCTGTCTCTCTCTGTCTCTCTCAAAAAAAAAAAAAAAAAAAAAAAAAGGACAGGTAAGGTAAGATAGTAGGATGAGGTGGGAGGATTAATAGAGCCCAGGACCATACAGCTCACTCAGTCTTAACACAAGAAAAGCAAAACAAACAAACAACAGAACTCAATAGTCTGTGAAGCACAATCAAGATAAGTCTATAATTAAAGATGAATGTGCATCTAGGTAAATGAAAGGTTTCTCATGAAAGATATAGCCTATTTGTTTTTAGTCCTATGACATTTTATAGGTACATATAAATTGGTTCTGATGCAATGTAGAATAAATTTAAGCACCTCAAAATATAAAATATTCTCTGTACATGAATGCAGATTCTAGCTCCCTAGTAATAAATGTTTTGACAAACCATTCTTTACTAATGCCCATAACTTCTATCAGGAGTTTCATTGCAAACCCAAAGCAAAATACTTTCACTGATTTCTAAATAATAGATATTTCTCTCTCTCTCTCTCTCTCTCTCTCTCTCTGTGTGTGTGTGTGTATCTGATGTTTATATTTACATTGGATGCATGACTAATTACAATCTAGTGAAAAGATAACAAGGCAGATGTGAAAATTTTCTACATGGTTTTTCTGATTTATTAAAAAATTAAATTTACTTTGTTTGCTGTAATCTGTAATCCTTATAGAGTTATTCTCACAATTCTTATAGAATCATTCACCAATGCAAAAATAGCCAAATGTGAGCACTGCTCTCTCACCTTAGTGAGTCAGAGCTAGCGGATACACTGCCTTTGAGAATGCTTTGATAAAAAGAGTTTGGCATAGACCTCCTTATTAGAGTCTTATTAACACAAACAAATCACTTTCATAGGCTGTAAACAATATATCAAGAATGAAGCTCTACTTTTTGCTTTCTTTTCCATCTTTCCCTTTGTCTTCCTTTTCTATTTTGTCTGTCTCATATTTCTCTTGGTCTGGTCTTGTTACACTGTCATATGAAGGTGGAGAGACTGTGGAGGGAGTTGCATCTGTTTTTTCTGGACTTGAGTTCTCATTAACATTACCAAAAACTATATCTTCTTTATTGGGCAATTCATCATCTCTGTCTCCATCTTTTATGTATACACTTGATATATTTTTGACATTTTGCCTTAAGCGGTAACGTCTGTAAGCACGCTGAATGATAGTAGCAGATACATCTTCTTGTTTTCTTTTTAGTGTTGTTGTGATGGGTTCATAGGACACTTTAGAAGGATTTGCAGACATAAACCTTTCTTCCATCTGTGAACGAAGAGAGTCCATCTCCCCACTCTCACCCAGAACCCGCTTTGTAAAAGCAAATAAGATGTCCAGGCAGTGGATCCGGTCTCCACTGACCATGGGCAGGTCCATGGCGATGAGCTGGACTTTGTTCGGCTTTGCGATGAGAAGAGGAGGATCCAGGGCAGCCGCGAAGTCTGAGAGTTTGGAGAACTCTATGAACTGGGTGGCATCGGGATCGAACTTCTCCCAGACCTCGTAGAACATCTCGAAGTCATCCTCACTCAGCGGCTCTGTGCTTTCCTCAGTTGCCACACTGAAGTTCTCCAGGATGACAGCAATGTACATGTTCACCACGACCAGAAAGGATATGATGATGTAGCTGACGAAATAGAAAATCCCCACAGAGGGGTTCCCACAGTCTCCTTCAACGGAACTTCCTGGATGAACTTTTTTGGGATCACAGTCAGGAGGTGCGCTATTGAGAATAGGTGCCAACAATCCATCCCAGCCTGCAGAGGTGGTAATCTGGAACAGGCAGATCATGCTGTTGCCAAAGGTCTCGAAGTTGAACATGTCATTAATTCCAGCTTCCTTTTTAACATAAGCAAAGTTGGACATGCCAAAGATGGCATAGATGAACATGACCAGGAAGAGCAGAAGGCCAATGTTGAACAAGGCAGGGAGGGACATCATCAAGGCAAAGAGCAGCGTGCGGATGCCCTTGGCTCCTTTGATCAGACGTAGGATTCGGCCAATCCTGGCAAGGCGGATCACTCGGAACAGGGTAGGGGACACAAAATACTTTTCTATCATCTCAGCCAGAAACATACCTATATAAAAGGGGGAGGATAAAAAAGGAAATATTACATATTCATGTTACAAAATATCATGACCCTAAATAGCTTTATCTTCCACCTTATCTCATGAATTTAGAACCATTACTTTGTTTTGAATTCAACTTAACAATTAACTAATTGTCACATTCCCCCTCCTCCACCCCTTTACTAAGTTCATGAACTCCTGTTTTGTTGTATGATGTTTGTAATCTTTCTTTTGTTTTTCTCCAGGTACAAGTCGCCGATTGTGATGGTTTGAATGTAAATTGCCTACTGTGGCTTCATATATTTGAATCTTTAGTTTGTGGCATGTTTGGGAAAGTTGTGGAACCTTTGGGAGGGAGAGCCTTGCTGAAGAAAAACGTGTCACTGGGGGTGGACTTTGGAATGCATAGCCAAACCTTACTTTCAGCACTCAGCTGGTTCTTTCTACTTCTTCCCTGCTTATGTGAAGATGTGAGCCAGCTTCCTGCTCCTGCTGTGCTTTCCCTACCATGATGCAACTTTCACTTGAAACTGTAAGCTGACATAAAGCCTTTCCTCCACTTAGCTGATTCTTGTCAGGTGTTTCTTCCCAGCCACAAGAAAGTAACTACTACAGTGGCTGGCTAATTTGCCTGCATCAGCCTTCTTAGCTCTGAGATTAGAGGCATGCACAACCATGGCCAATTAAGCCTCTTTTAAAAAATGCAGTGATAATGTCTACTTAGGTAGAAAAACTCAACACTGTAAAATGCTAACCACATACGAGGATTTATTAATCACCAGTCATCACCACCATTCAATATTTTCTTAAGTACCACTCCTCGTATTTTTCTATGCAAGGGCATACACATGTACAAGTATCATGTCATAAGATTTTGTAACTTTTCTTTATAATAATGTGTTTTAGTCACTTAATCTTATGTCATACACAAATTTACATGCCAATGACAATTCTTATAGCTGTGTAGTGTGTGTGCTGTCTAAATAATTATAAGTAGATGAATAGTTTTTAAAGTTAGTTGCAGTTTATTTTTAGCCAAAATAAATGTTTAAATAGTACATTTTCCTAATTGTATCAGCATCCATTCTGATAATACATAAATAGAAGAACATATAAAATGTTCACTATATATATTATTAAACTTATATCCAAGAAAGCCCAGATCAATTAAGATACTTCATAGCAGCATATGCCCCTACCTATGCTGATCGGTAGTGAACACTATCCTTCTTTACAGTATTTACCAGAAATTATTTATGACATTTAAATCCATCTATTATTCTGAATAATTTCCATTTTTGAAAAATAATCTACAAATTACTTGTTTATAGATATTGTATATCCTTACTGGTTATTTCTGCCTTTTCCTCCTTGTGGCCAAATAAGAATTTTGCTTATTTCTTTAATTAGGATGTTCACTCTATTCTTTTTGCTGTACTCAGACATTAATTTTTTAAAATTATTTATTTGAAAGAGAAAAAGGTGGGAGTAGAGGGAGAGAATGGGCATGCCAGGGCCTCCAGACAGTGCAAATGAATTCCAGATGCATGTGCTACCTTGTGTATCTGGCTTATGTGGGTCTTGGGGAATCAAACCTGGGTCTTTAGGTTTTGCAGGCAAGCACCTTAACTGCTAAGCCATCTACCTTTCCAGGCCTACACAGAAATTTTTATTGGAAGTATTCATGCTTTGTTAGACTGCAGTGTTACATGAAACTTCTTATGCATTTTTTGGTCTTTTAACCTCTTTTGGTGTGTGCTTAGTTTTCTCCTATTGAGTAGTTAATTTATATGTAGTTATATCTATTATTTTTTTCTTCATTACCTAAATTTTGTGTCATGAATAAAAAGGACTACTCAAATTCATACTTATAAGTATATCTCCAGGGCTGGTGATGGGTTTCAGTGTGAGAACACTGGCTTACATGCTCAAGACCCTACATTAGCTCATTCTTACAAAAACAATGTTAAAACCTACTTTGAAGTATTTTCTATTGATGCTATTTTTAAAAAATATTTTATATTTATTTACTTATTTGACAGAGAGAGAGAGAGAGAGGGAGAGAGAGAGAGAAAGAGGGAGAGAGAGAGGCCCTCTAGCCACTGCAAACAAACTCCGGATGCATGTGCCCCCTTGTGCACCTGGCTAACGTGGGTCCTGGGGAATTGAACCTGGTTCTTTAGCTTTGCAGGCAAACACCTTAACCACTAAGCCATCCCTTCAGCCCTACTAATGCTATTTTTTAAAACACTAATTTTTGATTCATGTGGTCTTCTCATTAGTAGTTCTCTATATACTGAAGTTTAGTTTTGGATTATCTATTTCAATTATTAAACATTTATTTTAAACACTTAAAATTATCATCAGTGTTTTGACAGTCATAATATCAAGCAATAAAGAAATCATACCTTATTATTTTAATTATTTTTCAGACAAATTATATTTCTTTATTTATTTACATGAGTGTGTGTGTGTGTGTGTGTGTGTGTGTGTGTGTACAGGCAAGTCAGGCCCTCCTGCCTCTACAAAAAAAAAACACTAGAAAATTGCATTACTTTTGCATATGACTTATGTGGTTAGTTTGAGAATTGAACCCAGGCTGGCAGGCTTTGCAAGCATGCACCTTTCATCACTGAGCCATCCTTCTGCAGATGAATTTTCAACTGTTTAGACTTATATCTCCAGTTGACAAGCTATTTCATTGAACTTATAATAATTCATAATTTCAATGACAGCTCTACCTAAGCACAAGATAAGTCTTTAGATTATTTCAGCATTTTTTGCACTTGATTTTTTCATAGAAATTGTATTATATATTTTATGTTAAAGTTCTTACCATATTTTTAGCCTTATTTTTATTATAACTACGAATAAAGTTTCTTTCAAATATGTTTTTTCTTATTTTGTCCATATTTCAAACAGTTACTAATATTTTCATATGAAATTTAAAAATTTCATCTTTCTAGCCGGGCGTGGTGGCGCACGCCTTTAATCCCAGCCCTCGGGAGGCAGAGGTAGGAGGATCGCCGAGAGTTCGAGGCCATCCTGAGACTACATAGCTAATTCCAGGTCAGCCTGGACCAGAGTGAGACCCTACCCTGAAAAACCAAAAAAAAGAAAAAAATTTCATCTTTCTTAACTATGACTGAATTTGTCAGTTGATTCTTCTCTGTTTTAATTTTAAATTAATTTAATTTTTTTGAGATAGCCTCTATTCAGGTAGCCCAGAATCATCTAGAACTTCTAAATCATCCTGTCTCATCCTCCTTAGCTCTGGGCTTGGAGGTGTGTGCCATCATACCCAGCTCTTTCATTTTTGAAGAATGCCATGGATACGGTGAGGACATGCCTCTTTGTTTTCTTCTCTAAATGCACTGGTCAGCATTGTTGAAAATACAGGTGATACAAGAATATGTTGTTTTAATTTGAATTTTTTCCCTACTATATTTCATGTTATTAGGTATGGATTCCTACCTTAATTCCAGTTTGTTTTATATATATATGTATCAGTTATGGTCATAATATTATTTTTAAAATTGTTTTTATACCATGTGGGACTCAGTATTATGGTTCTAGTTTATATGACCTTTAACTTTTGGGGGTTGTTTGATTACTCTTCCATCTTAAAATAAATAGAACTTTAAAATCTTGGATATGTGTGAAGATAGTGAACAAGAATGGACTATGAGAATAAAAGGAAAAGAAATATAAAATCATGCAGTATGGTTCACAGACATGAGTGACTTAGTTGTGTAATAGCTGTATTTTATAGACTGGGTAAGCATTAAGCTTTAAGAAATAAAGCTGGCATTTTTGTGGGACTCTGAATTGAGGAAGATTTTTCTGAGTCCCAAATATTCTAGCATTGTGTACTTTAATGAAAAGGTAGGTGCTAAATTTGGAAGTAATTTTAGGTTCTACCCTGGTTTATAAGCTACATCTATGAACAAACACATTAGCCAGATTTGTAGAGCCTACTCTGGAATCTAATATCAACAGATATTATGTCCCTCTAAGAGATAAGAACTGTTGCCTCTCAGGCCTGTGGCATGAGCCCATCCAGAAATTCTTAAATCAAATAATTTCTTTTCTTTCTTAATTCTTCCATTATTCTAATTTATTCAAAAGTAAAATTACACTCAAAGATTAGACACTTCTTTTAGAATATGTGAAGTTTAATTTATGCAAACTAAAATTTGATTAGTTAAATGTCCTTACCTACAATGGAGAGGATCACAACCACAAAATCAAAAATGTTCCATCCCACTGTGAAGTAATAATGCCGGAGGGATATGAGCTTCAGCACACACTCTCCAGTGAAAAGGATGATGAACACCACGTTTATCCAATACAAAACATTAGTCATGTAGTCACTCTGTCCCTCCTTTTCCACCATCATGGTTACCATGTTAAGGCAGATAAGAACCATGATGGTAATATCAAAAGCTTGATTTGTTACTAAGTCAAATATACATCCTTGTAATTTGTTCTGAAAGAAAAATACACAAGAAATAGAGTAAAATTTCCAAGTTTTATATATAAGTTAAAATATGCATTACTGGAACAATCAAAATAATTTTAAAATTAACATGCTTAGGAATATATATGCCTGTGTACATGTGTGTGCAGAAATTTACCCCTGGTCGAGGAATTGGTTTTTGTGGCTTCTTAGACCCCAGCTTTTTCATTGCATTGTAGTATTTCTTTTGTTCTTCTGTCATAAAGATGTCTTGACCTCCAAGGTAAAGAAATAAAAATAGATCTAGTTAAAAGCAGAATCAGCATGTAGCTTTTTTCTCCAGATCCACAAATGAAGTTAAAATATATAAAAGAAGAAATGAAATCCATTTTGCTTCATTTCTAGTAGCTATACATAAAATCTACTAAAGAAGATTACCTATATATAAGCATGAGTCCTCATATATAATGTAACATATATCTGTAAAATATAGCCATTATATATAATGATTGGCTCAATTACATTTTGATGATGCTAATATGTACTCATTTAGACTTTGTGCTGACATTTTATCTGCTACTTTACTTATATTTATTCTAAATAAAAACAAGTTTTCTCTTAAATAAATATTTATAAAATTGTTTTATAAAAGTAATAAAATTATCGTCTTTCATAATTTGGCTAATATTTTGGATTCTAATAAGGAGTAAGGACCTCAAACAATACCTAAAATTGTATTAGTTTTATGTTCATTGTATTTATTAATGTGTCACTGAATAATGTATTAATTGTACTTGTTTTCATAATCTCCATTCCTGTAATGGAGGAAAATAAACACATAGTAATATATATGTAATACATATTTCTTTATCAATATCTATATGCCTATGTACATGTGGATCGATGTCAAGAAACTCTGCCTTCTTAATCCCACCCTCTCCCCTAATTTCAACACAAATACATGACTGGATAGCAACACTGTACATGATAAAGTTCTACGTACACAGAAAGTCAGTCATCAGGCTTGAGGGAAATGAAAGACTTTACAACTGATTATGTTAAAAAAGAAACATAATCTGGGCTAGAGATATGGCTTTGTGGTTAAGGCTCTTGCCTACAAAGTCAGTGGACCCAGGTTCAATTCACCAGGATCTACGTAAAGCCAGATGCACAGGGTGGCACCTTCATATGGAATTGTTTGCAATGATTGGAGGCCCTGGCATGCCCATTCTCTCTCTCTCTCTCTCTCTCTCTCTCTCTCTCTCTCTCTCTCTCCTCTCGTCTCTCTGCCTCTTTTTCTCTCTCTCAAAAAAAAAACTTAAATTAAAAATAAAAACAGAAACATAATCACTAAAATTCCCTAGAAAACTAATATATGGATGAGTATTTTAATCCTTTCTACAGTGGAAAGGCTACATCTCAAAAAGGAGGGCTAGATGTTTTGGTTATTCCTTAATGGTCTGTTAATTTCTTAAAGTATCTATAATTTTTACAGATGTTTGCACATTCAATTTTGGTCTATAATATCACTTTTTAAAAGTAATAATATAATTTCAAATGATCCATGTAGTTAAAGATCCATTTCTGAGAACTTAAAGTTCTGAATCTCTTATTTCACTTGACCCTGGAGTGGAAGATAACATGTTTATGACTCTCTGTAGTTGTCTCAGATTAAGTGACATTCAGATTCATGTCAGGCTGCATTTCTTTCTTGTTAAAGACAAAGAGTGCAAGAGTGAGTATGGATGCACCAGGGCCTCTTACTACTGCAAATGAACTACAGATACATGAACGTTTTGTGCATCTGGCTTTAAGTGGGTAATGGGGAATTGAACCCAGGCGGGTAGGCTTTGTACTCAAAGGCTTAATCACTGAACAATCTCTGCCTCCCAGGATCATTTCCCATTTGTTCAATATCTAATAGTCATCTGACTTCCTTTTTATTATAAAGTTCTCATTCATCTTTCTGACAGTTGATTCACAGTCCTTAGGTGATTTTGGTGTTTATCTGATCTATTGATGTGAGGCCTGAGATAGAGACTTTATGCCAATATCAAGGGAAACCCAGGTACTTCAATGATTATAAGTGTCAGCAGACTATCTATTCTGTCCAAAACTTATCTAATGTAGGTAAGAACATATTGAGGAAAGAATTCTAAAAGTTAAAGTAGTGTACTTTGTTTTCTACTGATTGTTAGTATGCTGAAGGGTGGGTTTTAGTCAAAAGGATTGTCTCAAATATTCCAATACATAAGTTTGTGCTGTTTTGTTCCACTATGTATTTTATAGTCCTTGTGCAAAATGGTCTATGAAATTCTACTAGTCAGGCAGGCTTGCCTTTCAGTATGTCAGTATATGACAAAGCTGTAGTGTACATTAGTTAAGACTGCCATTCTAGATTATCTTTGTTCAAATATCATATTTCTGACCCTTAGACAAGTTTTTTTTTATCTCCCAGAGCACAGATCATGTCATTTTTATAGAGCAAAAATGGCATCCATTTGCTGACAGGGTCAGTTGAAATGATACATGCCCCATGCTAGCATAATGCATGGCAAACAGTCCATAAATTTAATTAGTATAGGTTGAACATCTCTAATCAGAAAATCTAAAATGTTCCAAAATCTGAAAAATTTTAAGCATTATCATGAAACAAAAGGGGAGAATTTTACCCCTGACCTAATGCTTTGTGTATTAGTCAAAAAGCAGGCACACCAAAATGTTTCACAAATTTATTTCCATCCTATGTGTACAATTTGTACATGAAACAGAAGTGATTTTTTTGTGTAGACTTGAGTCCCATTTCCTAAATATCTATATATATATATATATATATGTCAAAAAGTCCAAGAAAATCTGAAATCTGAAACACTTTGGGTCTTATTAAAGCATTCTCGACTGTTATAACACAGATAGTGGCTGTTAGCCTTCCTCATAAGGATATATTATGGAAAGAGGTTGCTATTAGAATTTATTCTTCAGTGGCTAGGGCTACATTAGGCATCAATATAAATATAGTACACAATTTTCCTTCTGTAATTTGAACCTATTAATAATTTATGTTCTTATTTTCAGTAGTGTGATTTATGTTTCACTATAGAAATTCAATTACATTCACATTGATGCAGTTTGGGCCTAACAGTCCCCTCCACCAAAGGGGAAGCAAGTGAGTATTCTTTAGCTTGTAAGGGAGAATCTGGTCTTTCCACTTCATTAGATATAAAAAAATAATATCAGAAAGCTCTACTGGGCATGGGTAACACATGCCTTTAATTCCAGTACTCAGGAGGCTGAGCTAGGAGGATCTCTGTGAGTTTGAAGCCAACCTGAGAGACTACATAATAAATTACAGGTCAGCCTGGACTGGATCTAAACCCTACCTCAAAAAAATAGATCAGAAGTGTCTAGCCTTTTATTATCTCTTCTCTAGAGGACTTCTTTCCTGGGAGCAATTACCACCCCCTTACCACCCCCTTATGGGACGATTAAGATTCCCTGAAAGGGGCTAGGGAAATAGTTTCACGGTTAAGGCATTAGCCTAGAAACCTAAGGATCCCAGTTCGATTCCCCAGGACTCACGTAAGCCAGATTTACAAGGGGGCACATGTGTTTGGAGTTCATTTGCAGTGGGTGGAGGCCCTGGCACACCCATTCTCTCTTTCTGTCTGTATCTTCCTCTCTTTCTCTCAAATAAATAAAATAAAATAAAAATAAATAAATTAAAGGTTTCCAGAAAGATTGCCCTTTCCCAGAAAAAACCCAATTATAGACTCCTGATGTCAGGACTGAACTAACCTCAACACATCTAGGTGGCTCCCATCAAAGACCCCAACTGGGTCTGTAGGCGAGCTTTTCCTGTTTTCCAGGAATCCCACTCTAGTTGGGCAGAAACCTTGCATTTCTTTCATTTTCTTTAACTCGATACTACCCCTCTCCTCAGCTATAATAAAATCTTTCTAAACTTTACCCTCTGTTCTTTGGATTTCATGTCAAAGTTCATAAAGACAATGATTTGGAAGGCCACTGCCTCAAAGAGCTTTGTGCTGCTGTTGATCTCCTCTGACGCTAGATCCCGAGTTACTGCCCACTCAAGAGCCAAGATAAGGCTGCAGTGCTCTCAAAGACACCCCATATCAACATGAACTTACTAAAGATGAAGAGAATAAATGTACTGACATAGATGGTGGGAAGCTGGTAAAAATATTTAAATAGGATTGGTTATTGCAAAGGAGAGTAGGAGCTATAAGCTAAAATTAAATTAAGTATAAAGGCATGAAGAAGCAACACTGCATCATGGAAAAAACGATGTGGACTTTGCACCACAGAGCCCACTTCCTGTACTTGTAAGAGTGAATCCTGTGCACTAATCACATTTCAGCACAGATGCATGGTCTAACTTAGACGAGATCATTTTCTCTAGTAATCCACTCCTCAATCTACAAGGGTCTCTTTTACCTATATGTGGTGCCTGAGCCAGAGTAACTCAGTTAATTGACAAAAACACAAGGGGGAAACTCTATTCCCTTGCAAATCACAAGCAGTAACACTGATAAAAATACCTTGATTGAATATACTGCCTAATCCCCATTGTCATAGTGAACTAAATTGGAGGCTCTAGGTGTGACAAAGCTTGCAGGTAATCCAGAATCTGAATTAACCTTGGTCATTCTGTACCTCACTAATAAAGCAGTGTTAATTAATGCTCAGTTTCATAGTCTTTGGGTAAAGAACTCTGGGGCAGCTAGTTTCTAGCTATCAGATTGCATACAAGTAGCATGACCTTTCTAAGAATTTACCTAGGGAAATTTATAATTATACATGTGAAGGTCAGACATAACAGAGTTCTAATAAACATCCGTGTCTTGCTTACATACTATCCCTTGCTCAAAATACCTCAATGATACCTTTGGTTCTACTGAAGAGTATCCAATGTGGTTTTCATATAGACTTTCCAGAAGACCAAAGCATCACATTTTTAAAAATTATTCTGTCTAAAAGCTAAAATCCTTACAAACTGGATGTTTTGTCATTTCTCCTGAAGGGCTGCCTCCTCCTGTTTCAGCCCTAGACATGATCATACATTTCCATCCCCTTAATGTGGCTTTTATATCCTTTGACCTACCAGTTGCTGCATGTTTTCTTCCTACCAGGCCTTTTGAGATGTCTCATACTCATACATTGTCCAAATGTATGTTTTCCAATGTAGGGTCTCGCTCTAGCCCAGGCTGACCTGGCATTTGTTATATAATCTCATGGTGGCCTCGAATTCATGACAACCCTCCTATCTCTGTCTCCCAAATGTTGGGATTAAAGGCCTTACTTGTATATATTTTTATTGCTAATGTTTCTCATTCTACTGATCACTAAAACAAATGTGTAATAATTAAAGATGTAGCATAGTAGATGGCGTGAAATAATAGACAAACACTTAAGACACGGGGCCATACCACCAATTACTCTCATTGTGCTTTTTCCCTTCCCTCATTTTTTTCTTTTTATTATTTATTCCTTAACCTTTCCCTCTCTCTCTTCTCCTCCTCCCTTCCTCCTCTTTCCCTAACTCTCTTCCTTCTTTCTTCACTCTTTTCTTTCTCTCTTTATCCACTCTTTCTTTCTTCCTTCCTCTCTTCCCTTTTATTTTTTCTCCCTCCCTCCCTCCCTCCCTCCCTCCTTTGTTTCCTTTTATTTTTTTCTTTCTTGTGCTGGGGACCAAACTTAGGGCTCTGTGTTTATTAGATAAACATACAATTACTATGCTAAAGTCTCACTCTCTTTTTCTCTTTTCTAAGGGAAGGGATTGCAATAATAATAATACCATTATAGTTGATCTTACAGGTTGAATTCTGTCTCCACCAAATATATATTGAAAACCTATTCCTGGAACCTCAGAATATGAGAGCATTTGGAGATACTCTGGTTGCTTAATATTATTTAATTAGGGTGAGGTTATACTGGAGTAAGGTGGGTCCTTAATCCTGTGTAACTGGTGTCGTTTAGAAGAGAGGAAAGGTGAACAGAGAGAACAGGAATTGTATGGCCACAAGATAAGGAAGGCCTAGGGCTAACAGAGCTGGGTCATATCAGAAAGGCTCCTTGGCAGGAGGCTTAAAAAAGAACTCAGTTCTCCCAATACTGTGACTTTGACTTCTAAGTTGCTTTTGTTTTAAGACATTGTATTTTGGTATGATGTGAAGATTAATAGAGTAAAAAATCTTATAAGAGTGTTTGACTTTAAGCATTCATCAAATTTCAATTTTTATTAGTTACATCTTTTCTTATGTTGTGATATAAATTCCCTGAACTCAGGAGCCATGCCATAAGTTATTCTCACTCAAGTGCTACCCACCACATGTACCACTCAGCACAGGGTTCACAGGAAAATAAAGTAACACTTCTGAGGTTCTATATATATATATATATCTATATATATATAGAACCTCAGAAGTGTGACTTTATTTATATATATATATATATATATATATATATATATATATATGGAACCTCAGAAGTGTTACTTTATATATATATATATATAGAGAGAGAGAGAGACAGAGAGAGAGACAGAGAGAGAGACAGAGACAGAGAATAAATTTGCTCACTGCTTTGAATTAATGATTTTTCTTTATTATTCAATCTTCTAAAGTCAACATCAAAAACAAAAACAGAATACTTAATATGGTTTAAAAAGTATAATTTTGGAAATTTTCTGCACAAAAACGAGTAAGACTGGGGCTGGAGAGATGGCTTAGCGGTTAAGGCACCTGCCTACTAATCTTAAGAACCCAGTTCCAATCTCCAGGTCCCACGTTTAGCCACATGCAGTGACGCAAGGGCGCAATGCCACATTTGCCCACAAGGGGGTGCACACATCTAGATTTCGTTCACAGCAGCTGAGAGACTGCTGGCGCACTCATCTCTATCTGTCTCCCTCTCCCTCTCCCTCTCCCTCTGTCTGTCTCTCTCTGTGTCTCTCTCCAAAAATAAAAAAAAAAAAAAATTAAAAATTTAAAAATGAGTAAGACTGAACACATATGTAATTGCATAGTAGCCAAATATTTGAAAGCTAGAGGGTCATAAAATAATTACTTCCAACTATATCAAATTAAACTTTATATTCTTAGGGAAATAATAATCAATTTCTTTTCAGTGCAATGAAGAGAACACTTGAAATACTTATCTTCTTTTTCTGTTGGTTGAAATTATCTATGATGACACCAATGAATAAGTTCAAAGTGAAGAATGACCCAAAGATGATAAAGACAACAAAATAAATATACATGTAGAGGCTGTATTCATATTTGGGCTGCTCATCTACCTACAAATGAGAAAAATATCATCATCTTCATTCTCAATAGGTTTGACAAGGTATCTAAGAGTGTTATACTAGACATAGTGGGTATTTCAGGAACCTCAGCATTGTTGAGGCCTACTAGTTCCTAAATTTTATTCAATAACAAGGAAGTATTTAATAGATTCTTACTATGTATACAAACATAATCTTTACATGATTTACAAAGGATCTAATCATATGTAGTACTTGATCTCAGACTCAGAGGACATGTTAATAATTAAATGAGAGAAAAGATATCATTTATTCTCCCCAAACCATATAGGAAATATTATGTTTACATAAACTTTGCTTCTTTTTATATTGAATTTCATACTTTTTCATTGGATTTCATAACAACACAAACTAGCACATACTTCTTAAGCTTCTTGAGCATGGATTTTATTTCCTATAAGGTCTAGTAAGGTGTGTTAAATTTAAAAACAGTAGAAACTATGAGTAAAAGTTATTTTATGCTTATTTTGACAAACTAATATTTAGTGAAGTGCTGCATTTGAATTTTCTTGCCAAATCCTCACAACTATCCTATGAGAGAGATTCAGAGAAGAGAAGCAATTTCCCCAAAGTCAGTTGCAAAACTTGTACAATGTGGTAGTCCCAGAATTTGCATTAGGCAATGTCTCCCAATGCTGCTTTCATAAGCACTGGGTTCCTAGAAAGTAGAAGTTTTAAACTGTTTGTACATTCAAGGGCTCCAGGGAGATGCTTTACAAACACCACTAATCTAAACTAAGAAAACAATTTAAATCATAAGGCTTAGTGTTAGATTAATCAGTACTTACATTAACAGAATCAACTGCTGCATACATAATATCCATCCACCCCTTAAATGTTGCCTGTAAATATAATATTTATGTAAGTTGAATGTGTGACTCATACTTTAAAGTTACTTTTAAAGTGACATCAAATAGTTCTCCTGTATTTCAGAACACCAACTTAATATAAAGATACTATTTTTTTAGAGAGGCCATTCTAAATTATTTTCAAGTTGTTACAATAACCCATGAATACTGCATTTGAACTTGGACTTTCCCAAAGTGGAAGATAATTTTATTAAGGCAGGGAAAAATTTTTACAATTTTTCAAGGACTCTCCGTGCCATTAGGAAGTTCTTTTCATTCCCTTGAAGAGTAAACATAGAAATCCGCAATTACTATTTTTGAGCAATGTTCAGATGTTGCAATGGAGGACGTTCAAAATATCTGAAATAGTTGGCTCAATCCCTCTCAAAAAACCCAGCAAGCTTGCATGTCTGATCCATGTTTCCAGGGTTCATGCTTAAAGAAAGACCAGCAACACTCATGTCAGACATGCATTATGTTGTTGTCAGCAGCTTTCAGATGATGTAATACATCTCCAGGGTGAAAAAGACAGAATAAACATACTGATTTATACTGCTATAACTTGCAACCCAATTGACTCTCAATGTAGGAAAAGAATTGCAAGTACAACTTAAGACAGTCAATCCTGTGGCAGAAAGTGAATGGCGTTTCAAATAAAAGAAACCTTACATGATATATAAAAAAAAAATCAACTCTACTTAAAATGCCACATGGTACTTTTACTTCAAGTTAACAGATTATTAAATATTTTATTTGCAAGGAGAGAGAGAGAGAGAGAGAGATAGAAAATGGGTGCTCCAGGGCCTTTAGCTGCTATAAATGAACTCCAGATACATGTGCCACTTTGTGCATCTGGCTTTATGTGGGTACTGAGGAATTGAACCCAAGTTGTTAGGCCTTGCTGATATGTCCCTTAACCACTGAGTCATTTCCCCAGCCCAACAGATTACGTAAGCAATGACTTGCATCCTTTATTCTGTATATATCAAAATACCAAGCATTTATGAAAAGAGCCACTTACCACTTGAAGCAGAGACAGGTAGCCAAGTCCAACATTATCAAAGTTCACTTTAAGGTTCTTCCATCGCACATTTTCACTGACATTCATAAGGGCAAAACACTCAGAACGATTTTCAACCCGAGTTTTTGGAAATCGTGTTCCATCTGTGGTGTTAATACACTCATAGAACTTGCCAGCAAACAAATTTACTCCCATGATGCTAAATATGAGCCAGAATATGAGACACACAAGCAGCACATTCATGATGGAAGGGATGGCTCCAATGAGGGCATTTACCACTACCTAGTGTCCAGAGGAAAGAAGAGACTGATTAGCATCAGTGGGAAAGGTCAAACAGACAGCATCTATGAAGCATTAGAGAAATGATGATGTCAGACATAGAGTCAACCAGCTGACATTGATAAGTAGAATGCCTGCTACCTATGCTAAGTATGTGTCAAGGAAGAGACGAGGAGACAGAAACCCTGCAATTAATGGGTTTGTACATTTTATGATTAACAAAAAACTACTAGCAAAACACAAGGCAAATGACAGTTCAAATAAATGAAAACAAACAAACAAACAAACGAACAAACAAAAAACCCAGCAAAGCAAAAACCTGATATTGACATGATGGAGTCATAAAATCTGTATAGTCTAGAAAAGAGAGAAACAAACATGAACAATAAAAAATAACTACAATGCCTATTAATATCTCACAACCCTGGAATCACCACCATTAAAAGCTCCCCTCCCTCATATAGTGAAACTGCCAGTAGATAACAGGTGGAGTTAACATTAGTCTTTTAGCGTTTGAACTCTTGAGATTTGGGTGGTTCTTCAAAATGAGATCGATGTTCTTGAATTTATTTTTTTTTTAACTTTAAAAATAGTTTTTATGTAAGAGCTTAGCCAAATATAGATAGTACTGGCTTCAGCTAAAACAAAAATGAGGCAGAGCCTATCTTTAACACTTCCTTTCTCTGCTTTGCAGCATTTTCTTTAAGTTGATCCAGTATCTCACTGCTTCAGGTTTCCTTCATGACAACTTCTGTCAGTTTTCACTTCCCTGAGTTTCTTTGTTTTTAATATTTTTAACATATATTTTTATTTATTTACTTGAGAGAAAGAGGCAGAGAGAGAGAGAGAGAGGTAGAGAATGGGCACACCAGGGCATCCAGCCACTGCAAACAAACTCCAGATGCATGTGCCCCCTTGTGCATCTGGCTTACGTGGGTCCTGGAGAATAGAACCGGGGTCCTTTGGCTTTGCAGGCAAATGCCTTAATTGCTAAGCCATCTCTCCAGCTCTCCCCCTACCTCTCTATTTACCCCTTAGTTCTAGTCTACATTTGTATATGAATGAGATAAAGGTTAATTTGTTAGAAAATAGAATAGCATGTCCACTTCTATTTTAGAATATTTTACATGCTCTCAAGACACATTGGGGATCACTGACTATATATAAGATAGTTTAGAATACACATTAGAAAAATATATTCTTTTTTTTTTTTTTTAAGAGGAGGGGAAGAATTGGCACGCCAGGGTCTCCAGCCACTGAAATTGAACTCCAGACATTTACACAGCCTTGTGAGTATGTGCCATCTTTGCATTTGCATCACTTTGAGTGTATGGTTTACATGGGATCTGGATAGTCAAACATGGGTCCTTTGGCTTCACAGACAAGTACCTTAAGCACTAAGCCATTTCTCCAGCCCAGAAAAATATATTCTTAAGTCTATTATGCAATGTGGTTTATATAATCTCTATTGCAGCTATTTAGCTCTGCCATTGTAGCCACATAGCATGGCATGGGCATGACTGTGTTCTAATGAAACTTTTTTCATAAAAATAGTCAATCAGCTCATGAGTGGTGTTTTTTTTAACCCTCCGTCAGAACAATGATGGTTACTCTAGACCTCTAGAGTCTCCACAAGAACATGGAATGATGAATGAATGGAATGAAAAGCTTGATGGTGGCACTTTTTTTCCCCTGAAAAGATGGCATACTTCAACCAGGGCATATATTGTAGATGATGTCCAAAAACCTTAAGATGAACATGACTAGTGAAGGCATTCACAATGGCCAGCTCTTCATGGTGCCCACATTCCTGTCCACAATTTCTCCTCACTGTGTTTCCCACCTGAGAACACGATCCCCAAAGCCTTGCGTGATCAACTCTGTTCCTTTCTAACACAATGCCTCTGTGCCTGGAAGGACTTCCTGCTGTGGCTTGAGGCTTTTCACTGCCAGTTCTTTGACTTCTACAGGCAGCCTCCACTCTGTAGAATTCCCTGCACCATTGTGTGCTTACTGTTCTTTTTTTTTCCCCAAGAAGGTAGCACAAAATGCTGTTTCCCTGTTCTGTGACAATTTGCTCTATTTACTTTGAGAGAATTGGGTCTATTCACTGTTATAGCCCATGCTCCCTATAGCACAAAGGCTACTTTACAGTTCATGCTAAGAATGCATAATGGCAGAATGATGGATCTATCCCCCTGGTGGGGAAGACAATAGACTTAAAAGCTATATGGCTCTAAGGAACTATTTTCAAAATGCCCTCAAATGTATTATTTTGCTTATCCACCCAAACAACCCTTTTCATGGTAAGCATAAACATATTTTTCCTCCACATATATTAAAACACTTTCCTGAATCCAATTCATCTGTATTATAAATGTGAAAAAAAGAGTATAAAATTATAGAGTGGATTAATTGTCAAAGGAAGTGGTCTTCTAGGGACAAGCATGTACTATGCTTATGAAAACCCAGAATATAGTGCTCAAATTCAAGACCAATCATAAGTCTGAATACAGTGCAATATTCTACTAATGCTCATAAAACTAAGTTAAGGTAAAAAATCATCAGCCAGGCATGGTGGCACACACCTTTAACCCTAGCACTTGGGAGGCAGAGGAATGAGGATTGCTGTGAGTTCAAGGTCACCCTGAGACTACATAATGAGTTCTAGGTCAGCCTTGGCTAGAGTAAGACTCTACCTTGAAAAAACAAAACAAAAAAAAAAAATCATAATACCACCTAGATGCATAAAATGAGATGGATTTTTTTCTGACAGTATTTGAGTTTTTCTTATGAAATATTTTTAAATAATTGTGATCTCTCATGTTCTTGGCAGCAATATTAACTGCATGCATTCAACAATGAAAGGTTACATTATACTTCAGTTAGAAGGGCTAAAAGTAAGGATTTGCCAGGATCTATGAGGGCTGGATAATATTCATAATAAGATGTGTACTGAGGCCCAGGAGGTAGGTGTGTGTGTGTGTGTGTGTGTGTGTGTGTGTGTGTGTGTTTGCTGGAGACAGAAGAAGCTCATTCCATATGCATGCTAAGCATGTGATCTTTTTTTATTTTTATTTTATTTTTTTAATTTTAGAGGGAGAGAGAGAATTGTCATGCCAGGGCCTCAGCCACTGCAATCGAACTCCAGATGCTTGAACCACCTAGTGGGCATGTGAAGGCATTGCATTTGCCTCACCTTTGTGTGTTTGGCTAATGTGAGATCTGGACAGTAGAACATGGGTCTGTAGGTTTTGCAGGCAAGCAACTTAACCACACTAAGCAACCTCTGTAGCCCAGCATGTGCTTTTTTTTTTTGTCTAAACTATATTCCTAGCTCTTGATATTTTGAGACAGGGTCTTACTAGATAGCCTAGCCTCAAACTCATAATCCTTCTGCCTCTGGTTCTGGGGCAGCTAAGCACTCTTGGCTTGGAATTTGCATTTCTAATAAATTCTCAAGTGATGCATGTAACTGCTCAGCAACCACACATAGAGAAGTGAGCTAGACAAATCTCCATGATAAGTTGCTCCAAAACTATAGATGGAGAGGTACTCACAGAAAGAAATAAGAAAAACACAATAGGATGAAGGGTTTGGCATATTTGGTCATAGAGAAGGGTCTGTATTGTGATGGACAGCTAAGGAAAATTCAAATAAAGATGTGTTAATGGTACAACAACTGCTATATTGATGGTGATGTGTTGAGATCAAAACTGTAGTGAGAAGCACTACAGGCAGAGAACAACTGAGGAATGAAGGATCAGGTATAGATCTGAACAGGAAGAAACTCAAAAAGAGTAGCAACAGATAATGTCATGGACTAATTGCAGAAAACACAAACATTGTCTCCTACACATATTATCAAGAACTTGCTCATTTCATGCAGCCATTAAAGCTAGGATTTTGACACACTGCTATATTCTCACTTTGTTTGCCTCTACTAAATGCCTCTCTTTATGGGGTATTGGGAAGTTACTGTAAATGAACTAGACTCTTAGAAGTTCAATTTTCTTTAAATGTAATTTGACATAATTCTACTACTTTTGAGTATGAAAATGTGATAGCTAATGTTTCTTTACTTTCCTGTCCTTTTTTATGTTCCCTAAGTATTGGGAAAGTTCCTTAATCAAATATATTTGAAACACCTAATATAGGCAAATCCTTGATATGTGTATGAGAGGTGGAGTCAGCACTAACTGCTATCTGTCACTTCAGTTTCTAGCATTGGAAAGATTTCCACATAAAAAGAGGAAGGAGGACGGGCTGGAGAGATGGCTTAGTGGTTAAAGCGCCTGCCTCCTAAGCCTAAGAATGCTGGTTCCAATCTCCAGGTCCCACATTTAGCCAGATGCAAAAGTGACACAAGGGTGCAATGCCACACTTGACCACAGGGAGGCGCACACCTCTGGATTTCATTTGCAGCAGCTGAGAGGCTCCTGGTGCACCCATTCTCTATCTGTCTTCCTCTGCCTCTCTCTCTGTCTCTCTCCAAAAACAAACAAACAAACAAACAAAAAGAGATAGGAGACATATTTAGGTCATTTGAATATATATATACTATTGATTTATTCCTATGTTAAATAATATGCACCTTGAAACACCATGTGCATAACTGCATATGTATGCATAAGTATATTCAACCAATACATGCATAAATATGTACTTGTACATGTGTATATATGAACAGTCTATGAGTATAACATACTTATTTTAGAACAATTTCACACCATATTTAGATAATGAAAGTATTAGGTTAGGAAACAATATTTTCTTACCCTCATTCCCTCAAATCTAGACAAGGCTCTTAGAGGTCTTAGAGCTCGTAGTGTCCGAAGAGATTTAATGGGGCCAAGATCTGAGTAGCCAAGAGTATTTGCTACTAAAGTCACCAAAGATACCTAAAAAGGACATTTTCATTAATTATTGTAGTAAAATGATAAAAACATAAACAGAAAACAAAGCTCACTAAAAAAAAAAAAAAAAAAAAACAAACCTAACAAGAAAAATGTATTTTTTCTACAAAGTTATTATACAGTTCACTCCCAAATAGGTAAGGTAGAGGCTTTTGATAGAAAACAGATTTCAAGGAAGGTTAAACAAAAGAAGAAATATTTGAACTAAGAGATTACTTAATATATCTAATAAAAATGACACACATGATATTCATATTTTAAACGTGAAAATTTAATCAGAACTATCATCAAAATTCAATTGAACTACGTTTCTAACTGTGACTCTGGAGCTGAAATAAAAATGTAGGGGCCGGGCGTGGTGGCGCACACCTTTAATCCCAGCACTTGGGAGGCAGAGGTAGGAGGATCGCTGAGAGTTCGAGGCCACCCTGAAACTACATAGTGAATTCCAGGTCAGCCTGAGCCAGAGTGAGACCATACCTCGAAAAACCAAAAAAAAAAAAAAAAAATGTAGGAGCAAAAAGCTAACTGAATCTAAGCCAGCATATAATTCTTACTCAGAAGCCATGGCTTTAATATGGGAAACTTTTTCTAACAAGATTGCTTCTAACCTGTAGTTTGTCAAGATTGGTATCAAAATCTACATGTTACTCATTTACAGAAAGCTTTTCAGTTATGTTGAAAAAAAAAAGTGACTTGATAATCTCACCCACATCACACTAAACCTAAACATATAAAAACTTTGTCATTATTTATGCCAGCCATACTGGTCATCTTATAGGAAATTTTTGCCTTTCATGGACTATCTCAAAAGAAGGAACATTGGATGGAAAAACAAATCGATATACATTTTAGTAACAGAACAATTAATTCCTTATGACCAAGGATTTAGGTCTGTAAATGCATTCATTCAGAGAAGTTCCATTTAAAATATTCATTTATTGTACACTGTGTAGCAGTTGACAGTGTCTAAGAACAGTATCTTGGATGTGCTCAATGTGATGAGCAAGAGACTCAGTGTTTCTAGGGAAGAGTTGATATGGGTCAATTTCCTATATTTATATTTTAGGGAGTTAAAAATGTATTGCTCAAAAATTCACTGCTGCTGTTTTCTGATACAGATAAACAATCACACAAAGTAGGAGGTGTCATAGTAGTTGTTTCATGGAGTTACTTTAGAATATCTCACAAAATGTAGTATTATTGTTTTCTTTTTACCTCTCTATAACTAGTAGAATCAATTGCTCCTCTGGTAACTCTTATCCTTTTTAAAAAAGATTTTATTTTTATTTATTCATTAGAGACAGGGTCGAGGGAGAGACAAAGAGTGAGAATGGGCACACCAGGGCCTCTAGCCACTGCAAACAAACTCCAGACACATGTGCCACCATGTGCATCTGGTTAACATGGGACCTGGAGAATCGTACTGGGGTCCTTAGGCTTTGCAAGCATGTGCCTTAATTGCTAAGCCATCTCTACAGCCCCTCCTCTGGTAACTCTTAACTAAGTTCTTCATGACCATTCTTTTTTACTTAACAACACTTAAAATAGGTATGCTTTCTTTCTAATAATAATGATAAAAAAAACAACAACAACTAGAATAATCCATAAAGAAATTGTAGAACTGTGGAGATAGAAACTGAGGACACTCAAAACTCATCAAAGCAGAAGTCTAGAGGCTGCAGAGAACTCACCACTAGACTTACAATACACCAACAAAGCTCAGGGGGTATTTTAGAAGAAGGGGAGGAAAGATTTTAAGAGCCACAGGGCAGGAAGGAGTAGCCCCATGCATTGCCTCTCTCCTCCTCGAGAGAGTGACTGATACATTCATGATCCCATGTGGAGTACCAATCACCCCACTGAGGAGGGTCCAAGGTGAAATGAACATGAAAGAGAGGGGATATAAGAGGATAAACTGAGGGGAATGTGACCAACATATGATTTGTTCATACACTAAAGTTCAGAATAATAATTAACAAAAAATAGTATAAGTGTTCTTCAAACTAGTAGTGAGTGTTATGATTGGAGCATATGAATATTTTTGAGAAAAACTACAGTATAATATATAACCAAAATATGTATGTAAACATCAATATATATGCATATGCATTTTTTCATACATTTGTATGCATACAAAAACATGTCCATACTAGTGAAATAGATTTGATCAAATAATTTTATTTTATTTTTAAAAATATTATTTATTTATTTATTTATTTGACAGAGAAAGAGGGAGAGAGAGAAAGAATGGGCGTGCCGAGGCCTCCAGCCACTGCAAATGAATTCCAGATGCAGGGGCCCCTTGTGCATCTGGCTAACATGGGTTCTGGGGAATCAAACCTGGGTCCTTTGCCTTTGCAGGCAAATGCCTTAACTGCTAAGCCATCCCTCCAGCCCATTGTTTTTTTTTTTTTTTTTTTTGATGTACTGTCTTGCTCTAGCCCAGGATGACCTGAAATTCACTATGTAGTCTCAAGCTGGCCTCGAATTCACAGTAATCCTCCTACCTCTTCCTCCCAAGTGCTGGGATTAAAGATATGCAACACCACACCCAGTTTTTGACCAAATAAATCTGAATTAATCAAAAGGCCTACAGATGCCTGCAGGGTCTACACTCTACACAGGAAATCAGGTCTGTGATTGTGAGTGAAACTTGGATAATCAGCAACTGAATAACCAGTAAAGCTCATTACAATGAGTTTTTATTCAGTTCCAAACCCAGGGCTTCTGAGTTAGCAGGTCTGGGAATTCTGAGAATTTGCATCTCTAGGGACTGCCCTCCTTCAACTGCCAGTGCTTCTTATTCAAGGATCACTCTTGGAGAACAAGTAATCTAAAAAAGTTTCTTGAGCTTTATAAAATACTATTTAGTACCCTCCCTTTAATCTACATCCCTAGATTTGGATCTCCATCAGCAAGAATAGCCTGTGGACCTTTAGTCTCAGTGTAAGGAATTGTGAAACATTATATGTATGTATATATTGCACATACACACATATCTTTATGTTTTCATAACACTATGTGACACTACAAATTAAAGTTACACATTTCCCTTAGTAAAACATTATCATAAAAGGGTGCTTAGAATATCGAGTTGACATTTTCCAACATAAAATGACATAATTTCTATTATTAAACAGACATTTCTTTATTAAAAATATTCATCTCCAATACAAATGAATCTACAATACTGCAAAAGGAGTTTTTGTTTAATTTGAAGTTATAATTTGTTATTTGTGGTCATTCTTTTAATTTTATCTATGGACTGTTAGTTTGTTAATTATATTAACTTATATTCTCAAGTATTGTGATGCAAATCCTTAGTTCTGCATTTGTACATGTGTTGGCAGCATGAAATGTTGAATGTTACCCTAATTAGTCAAGGCTTCAGAGACAAAACAGTTCTCTAAAAGCTGTGACTGACCATGGGCTACTCTCCTAACCACAAAGACTCGCTATCAATCTCAGGGGTTTAGTCAAAGACTAAAGAGGAAGCCCCTACCCCAAAAAGATTGGAGATCAAGGTCATGAGTTAATTTAAGAAAGCCTCTTAAAGTAATATATGCTCAGTAATACATTATTAAATTTTGTCATTAAGTATAAAATACAGTAGACTGAAAAAAAAAAAACATGAATGGATAAGAATGGGTGTTATGCCATTAACTTCTGTTTCAGGTTTTGCCATTCCTTGTTGTACAGTCTTCTTTCTACTACAATGAGAACCCTAAAAAAATCAAGTGCTCCTTTCCTTCCTTCCTTTCCTTCTCCTCCTCCCTCTTCCTCTCCTTTCCGTCTCTCCTTCCCTCCTTGTTTCTCTCCTTTTCTTCTGTTCCTCCTCCTGTTCCTTCCTTTTTGATGTTGGTGGGTAGTAGGTAAGCACGCTATCATTTGATTTCTAACCTTAAAAATATGTTTTCTTAAAAAAAATGTATAAAATGAAGTATTTATGCATTTTCATCATACAAGAACTGAACAGTCCTTTGAATTTATAATTTTAAATTGTTAATGAGAACTCCTTTGGTCTCCTTGCCTTCTAGAGATGAAGGACAGTTGCATGTTTGATATGAGGGTCAAAAGTGATACATTTTGCTTTTCCATGTTATTATGACAGAGCTGAGCATTTAGAATCTCCTTAATTTTCCTTCTTCCTAACATACAGTTATCATAAATCCTATCATTTTTGTATAAATTCCAGATAATATGTCAGATGACTTGATACACACCATCTTTTATCTCCTAATATTATAGCATGAAAATGAAATTCTCTCTCTTTAAAACATACGTTTGCCTTTTTTCATTCCTTTCGCCAAAGGAATACCTAGTTTTCATTTTTTGTTAATTTAACAGGAAGGATATTAAGATACATAACAATTTAAAAATAAAATTGGTGATGGCCCAGGTTCAATTCTCCAGTACCCATGTAACCCAGATGTGCAAAGTGGTGCATGCATCTGGAGTTTATTTTCAGTGGCAAGATGCCCTGATGTGCCCATTCTCTCTCTTCTTCTTCCTCTCTCTCTTTCCCTCTCTTTCTCTCTGTGTTTGCAAATAAGTAAATATTTAAAACATAAAATTTCCTTTGATTTTGAAAACCATATGCTAGAGCAGATTAAAACACTAGAATAGTATTATGGAAAATTGACAGTTGTTGAAGGATTTCTGTCCTAGTACTCATAATTCTACTTGTTATACTCATAGTGCTGACAACATAATCGTCTTGGTCAAAAAGTACCTTAAGATAAATATATGAAACATTGTCAATCACTTTTCAGAATATTGAGAAAGAATAAATCTTTTAAAATTTATTCCTAAGTACCTACATCAACAATTAAGAAGTCCAGCCAACACCAGGCATTGGTGAAGTATGTTTTATAACCATAGGCTACCCATTTCAGAAGCATTTCCAGAATGAAGATGTAGGTGAAGATCTTGTCAGCGTAGTCCAGGATTGTCTTAATGGTCTTCTTCTTTTCAATGTATATGTCTTCAAAAGCCTGTGGAAATAATATTCAAAGTTCAATTTATGCACAACTGAAAGTGGTGATTTGGAAGAGAAGCAGGAAATGCATATCTGATGTTGAGAACACTGAAAATAGTACTGCTGGAAGCTGGCTATCTCTCTTCTCATTTAAACCTCCTACATAACATTTCTTTCTAACCTTCTTGCCCATTGCTACCATAGGCAATGTGAGAAGGAAAAAGAATGGAAATACCTGTGATCAAATGGAAAAATCATGATATTTGAAACCTGTCACCTACTTATCCTTTCATCTATTCAAATGGAAAGATACTTCCAGGTCTCATTCTAGGGCTGGTTCCTTTTACAAACCTTATCAATTCTTACACTCCCCATCACACCCACCTATAGAATCTAGAATTCTCCTGTTCCTCTACATATTGTACATCCTGCTGCCTGGTATTATGTCAAGAACATGAGTGGCAAAGAGAGGTTTGGTAAATGAATGACTGCAATAGCCTAACAGGGCTACAGAACTAAGGGGACTTTTCTTCCCCTTTGAATTATTTACTCATGTTTTATCATTCATCAAAAGCTCTCTTTTTGCAATCATTGTTAAACTCATTCCATGCATATGGCACTTATACTCCCCAAGAATTTTAAGTAAGGAAGAATGACATTATGGTCATAGCCAGAAGTCTTGTGGGAAATAATTTAAATGGACTTAAAAATCTGAGCTCACTGAAAATGATTACTGATGAAAATGGTTCTAAATCATTAGACTTTTCTCTTTCATGTTGGAGCCCTACTTATCATTGGAAGAAATAAAAGCTAAATTACCTATATCTTTAGTGGCTAATGCTGTGTGATCTGCCCATGATCATGGACGTGTGCCATTTTCATTTTTTTCCTAAATCTATTGCCATCACTTTTATAATTATCCTTACCATTTCCTCATGTTTTTGATATAATATTGAATAAATCAGAGAAGTTGGGGCAGATAGAATAGACAGACAGATCTAAGATGCACAAAATGGCTTCTAGCAGCTAGTCAAGGATTTGAATCTGGGGGTTTGAAGTGTAAAGTGAAGCTTCTAGCTTCTAGCCCTCAAGACTGTCCTGTTCCTTTCTCTAAGTCCTAATCTACAGGAATCACACATATCTACTCAAGAGAATCTCTGATTTTAAAATACAACAAGGTAGAGGACTAATTGAAAGAAATTTGGTCTTGAAATTGGGGTAAAGGCTCACAGCAGGCCAGCAGCAATTGCCAATGATGAGAATCAGAAACTCTGCTGGAGTGCCCCTTGCTCTGACTGGTCCCAGAGCCCAGGCACAGGACTCAGTTTCCGGGTCTCAGATTTCAGGGTCAAGTTGTTAACATGGGAGGAAGGAAGTGAGGAAGTCATACAAGATCTTCCTGATTTGGGACTAGGCTTTACTACTACTCATTTAGTTTTGTTCTTTTGGGGTGAAAGATGAGGCAATTTTGAAGTTACGCTTTACTTGAGCTAAAACTCTGTCATTTACTGTCGTTCAAACATTAAGCAACACTTTAAAGCACTTTAAAATGATGAAAATATACTTCTACAGAACTGTTTGAAAATTTAATGAGAAAAATGTATACAAAGGTTATGTTACACAATAATATGGACTAAATGATAGCTGTTATGTTTATTTATTTTGCAGTTATTTAAAATAAAACTATGTTGAGCCGGGCATGGTGGCGCACGCCTTTAATCCCAGCACTCGGGAGGCAGAGGTAGGAGGATCGCCGAGAGTTTAAGGCCACCCTGAGACTACATAGTTAATTCCAGGTCAGCCTGGACCAGAGTGAGACCCTACCTCGCAAAACCAAAAAAATAATAATAATAATAAATAAAATAAAATAAAACTATGTTATTTGGTACCAACTTGCTGAAATCTTTTCCCCCTTCTTCCTCATGTGATTTACTGGAATTCATTTGAGAATCTCTCGCAAAATGTCACCCTCCTCTTTAAGCATTCTGAGCAAGCAAAACTTTTATTTTATATTTAATCCTTTGATCAGTCTTAGTTACATATATGACTCCTCACAGAATAAATTTTATAAACTTATTAATTATTTAGAATACAAAATATAACAGATGATCTCATGTTTCTTTTTGGCACAATACCAGATAGGGAAAACAGCTTGTTTTATTTCTTGCTTTGGAAAGATTAGACTAGAGAGCCAATCCCAGGTGGGGCCTGACAGACATAGCATAGTCTCACTAGGTATGCTGAGAATGCAAGGACGTTCCTGACCACCCTTCACCCTGGCCATTTCTCATGCTTGTGTTTGTGCCTGGCATTCTTGCAGGATGAAGTTGGGTCTCTCTTTGGGAGAAAAAGCAGGGCTGCTTACAGCTTGGGTAGGAAGATGGTCTTCTTCAGCTCACTGTTCTCGCTGGGATGTTCTCACTGGATGTCTCCCAGTGTGCATCATTCAACCAGGCAATATTGTACCCCATTGGACCTGGACAACCAGTGCCAGTATGTTACAGTTCATGCAACCTTCTGCACCGTGAGTAATGAAGTCCTTTGTCTCTGGCCTATGCTTCTCATATGCTCAGCAAACATTCACGAAAGAAGCTGGTTAGCATTCTAGCCTCAGAGCAGATAGACTCAGACCCTGGACCCCGGACGTCTGTTTATGAGACAACATACAAACTTGTTGAGCATTCCATTTTTAATATAATGTAATATCTGCCTGAATCTTAGTTCATCATACCTTCTAATGGTTCATTGCCTTCAGTCAGCAGGAAAGACAATTATGAAAAGCTTCATGGAGGTTGCACCTTATTCTTGGTATATTTTAACCTTCATAGAACATGTTGGGTATATACACAAGTTAGAAAATGGTCTCATTTTGCCTGAAGACTACTTTGTATTTTCCTTCACAAAACTGCTGTTTTTTTTTTTTTTTTTTTTGTGTGTGTGTGTGTGTTGACACTTCATATCTGTATCATCTCTCTGACTACCTGTGATTGTTCTTCTTCTCACAGCATTCTATACAGTTTAGCAACTTTCAATTACTAAACATCTCATGGTGTTTTATGGTTCCTTACCTTTGCACACTTGTTCTCTTCAGTGTAACTTTCATTCTTTCTACACCTTGCAGTACACCCTCTACTATTCCAAAATCCCAAATGGATAGTTGTTTTCTTTACCATAGAAATAATGTATATGCTTCACTTGCAAATGCAGTCCAAGTCCACAATGACTATTTGTAGTTCTCTTTTCCATATTATCTTCTAAGCTCCTTGAAATAGTGTCTAGATCTTAATTATCTTTGGATCCATGGAAATAAGAATAATGTCTGGCCGGTAGGAGTACTCAAGGAATATTCCATGAGCACTACTAAAAATCTGCTTTTAGGAGATGGGTCATCTCCACCTCGTCTCCCCAGGTCCAGAAGTCATTATAGGGGAAGCAGTGACAACAACACTGCTGTCATGCCTAGCCTGAATACAAATTCCAGGAAAATGGTGACAGACACTATGGTGTCTCATAACAATAGAGATCCAGAGTCTACCAAGAAAGCAACACTAAATCAGATCTCTACCTCCAAGGCTCAGGGGGTATCACAGAAGAGGTGGCAGAAAGATTGTAGGAGTCTCAGGGTGGGTGGGGATAGCTTGAGACACCAAGTTTTCCCCATTCCTTCAGAGACTGTCTGAGACTTCTTGGTCCCCAC
This sequence comes from Orientallactaga sibirica, assembly GCA_036365145.1. NCBI lineage: Eukaryota > Metazoa > Chordata > Mammalia > Rodentia > Dipodidae > Orientallactaga > Orientallactaga sibirica. Next base: position 50,862,270 of record JAEOAD010000004.1, on the reverse strand, counting down.
AATGAATATCAATAACTCCACTGAAGAACCTCAGCATAATTGGGGTGGGGGAGAGGGAGTCTATGTGTGCAACTTTTGTATAAAAACCAATAAATTAAAGATAGTATTTAAAAAGATTTGGTTTTGATAATAAGAGACACTAGTTCTTCAATAGTTCTTTCATGTGTTTGAAAACTTGAACCTCAAATAGTGGTGCTGTTTGGGAAGTTTGTGGAATTTTTAGCAGTCGGAACATTGTTAGAGGTAGTGTGTCACTGGGTTGGGCCTTGAGGTTGTATAGCTTGGCCCACTCCTGTTCTACCTCTCTGCTTCCTATGCTGCAGTGTGACTCCAAATTCCTGCTCCTGAAGTTCTACCACGTTGAACCTTCTCCCGAAAACTGTAAGCCAAATTAAAGTATTTCCATCCTTAAGTTGCTTCTGACCAGATATCTTATCACAACAATGTGTAAGTAAGTCATTTAACCCAAGTGTCTGGTTACTTACCAGAGCCCCACTGCTGAGCAGGATCATGAGGACGATGAAGCTCTCAAACCAACTGTGCTCAACTATCCTGTAGCAGGTTTTCCTGATGTTCCACCAGAATTTTCCTTTCCCTGACTCGATGTTAACTTGGCAGCAAGGGAATCTTCTTACACAACCTGGCAAGAATGACATGCTGAGAGAGGCTTAAAATATATTAACAATGGACAACTAACTGTCTTCCACAACCAAATAATTTTGAGCCCCTAAACTTGCAGGATACCATCTGCTTTCATCTTCTAGCTTCCATGGTATTTTAACATTTGCCATTTACATTTTTAAAAATTATTTATTTATTTGAAAGGGGGTGGAGGCAGATAGAGAACTAGACAAAACAATCCAAGAGTTCATATGGAAACACAAAAGACCACAAATAGACAAAGTTGTGCCAAGAGAAGGACATATCATCAATACGTGACCCCAAATTATACTACAAAAGATAATCTGAGATTAGTGCAAAAATAGACATATAACCAATGGAACAGAATATAGGACACAGAAATAAGCCCACTCAGCTTTCGTCACCTCATTTTTGACAAATTGTCAAAAACATTATGCAAAGAGAGCCTCTTTACAAGTGCTGCTACCAAAACTAGATTTCTACCTGCAGAAGAATGAAATCATGTCCAGATCATTAACCTTGTAGAAAAATGAAGTCAAAGTGAATCAGAATCCTTAACTTTAAATTCAAATACTGAAACTGCTTGAGTGAACATGAGTCAAGATATAAGCATAGGCAAGAACTTCCTTATCAGGACCCTAGTAGCATTGGAAATAGCCCCCAGAATTACTAGATATGACTGTGAAATCAGAAAATTTCTACATGGCAAATGAAACCGTCAACAAAATGAACAGCTAGCCTACAGAAATGGAGATAAAGTTTGCCAGCTATACATCAGATAAGTGTCTAATAGCCAAAATTTATGAAGAACTGTAAAAATTATACATCAGAAATAAAACCCCAGCAAATCACCAAAGGGATTTATGAAATTAACAGACAGTTTACAAAAGAAACACAACTAGCCAGTAAGTATTGAAATACTGTTCAACATCCCTAGCCATCAGGGAAATGCAAGTTCAAAGCACTTTGAGATACCATCTCACACTAGTCAGAATAGCTGTCATCAAGAAAACTAACCATGTGCGCAAGGATATGGGGAAAGAGGAACCCTTATTTGCTGCTGGTGGCAGTGCAAACTAGTACAATCATTACAGAAATCAGGACAGAAGTTTCTTTAACAATTGGAAATACAACTACTTAAGTATACCAGTCCTGGGCATATATCCAAAAGGTTCCATTTTCATAGCAAGGAAATGAAACCAGCATAGATGCCCACCATGTGAAAGGACAATGGATATATACAACATATACACAATAGATTTTTTTTTTTTTTTTTTTTGGTTTTGTGAGGTAGGGTCTCACTCTGGCCCAGGCTGACCTGGAATTAACTATCTAGTCTCAGGGTGGCCTCGAACACTCAGCAATCCTCCTACCTCTGCCTTCCGAGTGCTGGGATTAAAGGCGTGCGCCACCACGCCCGGCCACAATAGAATTTTAAGCAACATTAAAAAAAAATAAATTATGACATTAACATGAAAATGAGTGGATCTGGAAAAACATGTATAATTGAGTTGATCCAAAGTCAGAAGGAGCTAAGCCACTTGTTCCCTCTAATATGCAGATCCTATCTTGTATTAATTATTTGTATGCATATAAAGTGTGTGTGGGGCAAACAAAGCTCAAAATCTAGAAAGGTGTCTAAGAAAGTGTACAAAGAGGTGACAAAGAAGTTGCAGGAAGGATGAAAGTACACTGTGACATAAAAGCAGAAAGGAAGGGTGGCAGATATAAGGGAGGGAAGGAGGAATAGGAAGATATTGGAGAGAAGAATCATTTAAAATAAATTGTTATTTGAAAATTGCATAATGAAATCTATGAACTCTAAGAATTACATACAATAAAAAGTTAAAAGTATTTAAGAAACACTATATTAAACAAAATTAGGAAAATTAATGGAAGGTTCTGGACTTAGGGTAAAAAAGACATATATTATCATTGCAAAGAGACAAATGAGGCTGTTTTATGCACTACATGTTAAAAAGTTCTGAACTGATATTCCTAGCTTTAAGATATATTTCTAGGAAACATTGAAGAAAATCATACATTAAAATGTAAGCTGATTCATTCCACCAGGCATTTACAATGCATTTAAATAGATCCCAGGGACTTTTTTTTTTTTTTTTTTTACTTAACCAAAAGCAAAAGCAAATTACCTGGTTTTGGTTAAGTCAAAAAATATGGAAATAATTGATTATAATAGCTAAAACAACAGAAATGACCAATATGTAGATGTCATTTTAGAAGAATGGAAATAATGCATCTGACCTGGCCTGTTTATGGAGAAGATAAATTCAGAAGAAGCTTCCTGGAAGAGGCAGGGATTGAACTGAATCAGGATATCAGACCAAGCAAGTGTTTAGGAGGGATGCCAGGAAGAATGTAGCAGAGTTACATGGGGGATTGCAAGGAGTACACAGTTTTTATCAATGTGATATACATTAAGCAACATAGGTGAAAGATAAACTTAGAGAAATTGAACAGATGAGGGCAAGAATTAGGTCTCCAAGTGGTACAGGTAGAGGAATAAGTGAAGGGCTGTCAGCAGGAGGTATACAAATTGCAGTTTAACGAGATATCTGCAACAGTGTGTGGAGATGGTTTGGAAGATGGAAGAGAAATGGTGAGATGAGAAGGAAGACCCAAAGTCAGGAAAACACCCAGGCTCTGATATAGTATCTGTGTCAAGAGGAAAACTAGTTAGAAACTAAAGCAGTAATAGATTCAAGACATCTGTCAGGTGACAGCAGCTGGATTTGGTGACTCATGACTGATATCAGGAACGAAATGAAGGCTATTAGTGAAGGAACTACCTTGGGAGGTGATCAGCTTGAGATGCTTGTGGAAGTTCTAAACATAGGTGTATGGAGGTGTCAATATGAAAGTCATGGAAAACACCTGGCTAGCAAAGTGTATGTAGAAACCATTAGCCTGTAAAAACATCAGGTGAAGTCAGGACTGTTTTAGGAGGTCACAAACAACATATTGAGGGCAGGAGAAAAAAGGTCAAGACTAGAACAATGTGCAACAACAGCATAAAGGGATAGATTTCAATGATGTGCTGAAACCAGGAGTTTTTGCTCATCTGTTATTAAATGCAGCCATTATTAGAAATTAAATTCCATAAACTGAGAAGTCAATAATTACTTTCAAAAGGTAATGTGTAGTAATAATTTATCCTTTCTAATTACTGTACTCTATTTCATCCTTATCTACACTCTTGAGGTGATACATGCATCTGTAGGGTTGGTGGACAGATGTCACAGAATTGACTTCTGTGTATCTTCTGATACTACCCACAGCAAAGTCATAGCAAGGATTGATAACAGCTTGATGGGAGCCTCAAAACTATGACAATCAAGGGCTGTTGATTTTTTAAAGAGTACATATAAGAAAGAGATGGAAGAGCCAAGCGTGATGATGCACACCTTTAATCCCAGCACTCGGGAAGCTGAGGTAGAGGATCAACATGAATTCATGACCACCCTGAGACTACAGAGTCAATTCCAAGTCAGCGTGGACTACCTCAAAAAAAAATGTGAAAGAAAGATATAGAAGAAGCAATAAAAACACAGCAAAATCACATCATGCTCAGAGCCATTACACTGTGGATAGCACAAACAAGCTCCATTCAATGCGTTACAAAAAAAACCTGCTCAGGTCATTAATGGCCCAGGTGAGATTCTTACACATGGCTTTGCTTCATTCACATTTTCTTTACTGATGCAAATGAAAATGCCATCCTGTCTTCATATTAGAACTAAAGTTTCTCATCAACTACAATTGCAGTTTGCTTGTAAATACAAAGGTTTAGCAAAATTCAACAACAGCAATGTATAAAAATCAGTTACCTATCTTGCATCTATGTAAAGAAATTACATGTAATATTATTTGTAAATTGTGTGTTACACCTTGTTAATATCAGAAAAGTTCATAATAAAATTTTGTATGTGTACATACATTATTTTAGACAACCAGTTTTTAAGCATTTATCTGTACACTACTGGGACAGATTGAAGCAAAGAAAACATTTGAAGGAGAAGGAGGCAGAGTAGGAGGAGGAGCAATTCACATAGAGCCAATAGGCTGCAGTGAAAGAGAGGCAGGTGCCAAGGAAAAAAAGGTGAACAGGAGAGATTCAGAAAGATCACTGTTGAAAACTTAAAATTAATTTAAATATTTAAGCTGATTGAAAAATAAACCACCAGAGTTACTTTGAAGATCAAGGTGAATTGAAAAAGTGTAAAACAAATCTAGATCTGAAAATACTCATTTTAGATGAAGGTAGGAAACAGGAGAACAAGAATGGGCATCACATTTTGAAACCTATTTTTTAAAAATGTTTTTGTTTATTTTTATTTATTTGAGAGTGACAAACAGAAAGAGAAAGAAGGAGAGAGAGAGAGAGAGAGGGAGGGAAGGAGGGAGGGAGAGATTGGGCACACCAGGGCCTCCAGCCACTGCAAACGAACTCCAGATGCATGTGCCACTTTGCGCATCTGACTTATGTGGGTCCTGGGGAATTGAGCCTTGAACCAGGGTCCTTGGGCTTCACAGGCAAGCGCTTAACTGCTAAGCCATCTCTGCAGGCCCTGAAACTTATTTTTGAAGTTTGCATTTTAGGTACTTAAAGACAATGTGATTATTCTTTTGCAGCAAATGCTATGTTTTAGGATTAGAGAGCTACTCACTGCTGCAGCCCTAGCCATGCGAAGCCGTGGCTTAATTGCTAGAATGGCTAACCAATTTCATTAAAATGTCTTGAGTTTTTCAAGGAAAAACTTCAGGTAGCCATAATCTGTCTGACATGAAACAACAAAACTAGAATCTTCTAGATGGGCTACACTCATATCCTGTCTTCTTATAGCTTCTTCATGTTTCTGAGATGAAATCAGGGTATTGATCCAGCAGATAGAAGGCACTTCCTAGCACTTTAGTTTCAAACTTGGTAGAAATGCTGCAAGCTGTTTTTCTTCCATATCTCTGATGTTTTTGCTATCATGCATATTTTATGTGCTCCTGGACTCTGCAGCTTCTAAGTTCTACAAAGGCGAACACAGCCAGTCACTGAGTGTCCTTCTTCCTGCTCACAGAGCTCTCTACAGTCCTGTGCACTCTTAATATGCACTGACTTTTAACACGTGGGTCCTGGAGACTTATTATTTTCTAGGCATTTAATCATAATCCAAGTGGCTACATCTCTGCACATTCAAACTTTTACATAAATATTAAAAGAAAAAAATGCCTTCATTTATCCAGTGGCAAGGGCAGTTAAGCTAATCTTAAATCTGCAAGATTTGCCATCATTGTGGACAAAATGACTACTTTATGTTTCAAATACATTTGAATATTTGATAAAATGACATAGAAACATGGTGAAGAGTGGAAATAAAATAATAATGCATGGGTAACCTATTTTTTAAAGAAAAAAAGCTAGAAAATTTGAGATGGGAAATTTTTGAATCAAATTGATGCTTGAGACTTTGAAGTTCAAACCAAACTTGAATACAATGATCACGTGCAGAACAGAATCTACTTCAAATAGAAACTTTCAGGGAAGATAATTATCTTCAATTAAGATTATGCTTGCTGAGCTATATTTTGTCAGTCTTAAAATTGAAGAACACATTTTTATGACTGAAGAAAAAAATATTTTGCATTGCAATTAGAAAATTAAGTAACCTTTTTGGTTTCTGTGTATGTGTGGTTGTGGGTGTGTGGTGTGCACCCTGTGTACACATGTGTGGAGGTCAGAGGAGTATGCAGATAACCCTTCTATTATTCCTCTTCTTCTTTTTCTTGAGACAAGGTCTCTTAATTCACCTACAGCTGTCTGTTTTTGGCTTTAATTCACCTACAGCTGTCTGTTTTTGGCTTGACTGGGCTTTTGGAGTTCCTGGGCCCAGCCAGCCTTTTCAGAGGTGTTGGGGACTGACCTGAGGTCCTCAGGCTTGTGTAACAAGTGCTGTTTCCCACTGGGTAATCTTTTCAGCACAGAAAAGTAAGTAAGCTTTCTATGTGAAGGGATGCTTCATAAATACTGTCCTCATGGATTACCATACCTTAGAGAATTTCTCTCTTATTTGAGGCAGGAGTGCTCATTCTCTGACTTTTATGCAAAGACTTATCTCAAGAGATTTCCAGTCTTGCTGGATAGCTGCATTATCACACCTCTTCAAAATGACTATTCATTAAATGTAAACATAATGGAGAGCTTCTCAAGCATTCTAATGAGTCCCAGTGGGCAAATGCTGTGTCTTTTGGGTGTTTTCACTAATTTGTTCTCATGATGCATTACATAAAGTCTAGGCTGGATTTCATCATGCTAGACCAATGACCTCAAAGAGAAAAGAAACTCTGACTTCTACCAAGACAGATTGCCCAAGAATACAATATCATGTTCAGTACAATTAATGTAAAATTGATAAGGAAACACATTTCTTTATACTGCTTCTTTGAAATGTCATAATTTAAAACCAATGTTTTTTATTTAATCTTTTTTTCTGCCAAAAGAAAGAAAGTAAAGGCAGAATGGAGCTCATTTGCTAAAGTTAAATTAAAGTTAGAATTGGCTATTAGTTCTTTTTATAGGAAGCCAATGAATGCATAACATTAGTAGAGAATATAAATTGGTTCTATTTACTGAATTAACTAAAAATGCACTATTTTAATAAAAGAGGTTTTCTGGGGCTGGAGAAATGGCTTAGCAGTTAAGGCATTTGCCTGCAAAGCCTAAGGACCCCAGTTTGACTCCCCAGGACCCACATAAGCCATATAAACGAGGGGGTGCATGTGTCTAGAGTTCCTTTGCAATATGGGTGGAGACCCTGGAGTGCCCATTCTCTCTTCCTCTCTCTCTCTCTCATAAATAAATAAATAAAATATTTTTAAAAAGGGAGTATCCTTTTTTTAGCTCAAATTCTCATTATGTAATTAATTTGTGTAATGCCAAAGGAATAAAATTTGAAACCAAGTGGAACCTAAAAGTCATGTTATGCTCACAATTGTATAGGTTTCCAAGATAACAGGAAAGTGAAAAATTGTATAAAACCTAAAGAACTCTGGGATTAAAAGCCATGGAACAGAACAAAATGAAACAGGGAAGGAAAGGGAAAAAGAGCTTGAGGATGCAATACAATCAATAAAATACGTAGTTGAGTGAAGTTACAGAGCTAACAAGGATCCATGGTTGTGAGGCAACAAACACCATCATTTCAGCTCTTGTCTTCACAGAAAGCACTACCCTCACTGAGCGTCCTTCATACTTCCTTTGGTTTTACTGTTGCCTTGTTGCCTTTATGGTAAGAAAAATCTCTACAGGCCAAATGTTACTCTGAATGGATACTGGTTTCAGCTTAGCTCTTGTAGGCCAATCATGAGTTTGTAAGAGTCATTTCCAATGTAAGTGGACAAGTACACAATTTCTGTCCTGTTAAGCCTACTTGCTTCAATTTTCAGGGTTAATAGTATGGTTATTGTTTGTGAGGCCCTATATATGGAATTATCTGATCCCTTTCTTTTGAATATCCAGTCAACAGCAAATCCCTTTAGTTTAGCAGCAAGATTTAGTACTCAGAATCTTACACTGTCACTATCCCCAACTCTGCTCTATTAGTCTAGGGCCCCATCACCTCGATTCTTGTAGGAACCTCCAAGAAATCTCCAAGCTTCCACCACTGTTATCCATCCTTCCGCTCTCAAGACTGTGTCATGAGACTTTATTATCAGATCCTTACATAACCCCTCAGAGCTCATATGGTTCAGCATCTCTTATTTCTGTGATCTTAACTTTTTCACTCCTCTTAGCTCTCAATCTGTTCTATCTATATTGATATATTAATTTTCCTCAAAGTATATGCATATTTCCACCTTAGGGCAGTGTCTTTGTTACTCTGCCTAAAAAATACTTCCTTCATATGTTCATATAGCCTACCACAGTTTTCTTCAAGTCTCTGATCAAGTCACCTTTATCTAAAGGCCTTCACCAACCATACCAGTTATATGATAGGTTAGTATCTTACCCTGTATTTACCCTTTCCTTGTGCTTTCTCCATGCTTATGTGTTTAGGTGGATAACATATGTTGTTTTATTCACTGTTCTATCTTATTACAGTGCCAGGAACTGAACATGGAACAAACAAGGTATTTGATAATTATTTGTTAATTGGATGAAAAAATAAGTGAACAAGAGGTTCCAAGGTTGTGCAAATAGGTTGGTATACTCCCTTTATCAGGCTGAACCATTTAACTCAACAGGTCTGTAGACAATATAAAGTATCTAGTGAAATACATCTATGTGATGTAATAAAGAGATATTTTTTCAGCCAAGTTTCAGTGGTACAGGCCCAGATTGATTTGGAAATGTGTTTTAAAAATATACCTTCTATACTGGTCTCAATTTATAAATGATGAACAAAACCTCAAAATAATCAAAAATATTCTCATTTCTATCTTGTAGGATTAAAAATAACTTTATTACTTCTAAGTAAGATAGCACCTAAAGTTAGAAATTTCAAATATTAAATTTTATTTACATTTCAACATTTTCTAGGTTATTTTCTGGTTTGAGACTTAATGTTTGGGCTCAGTTCTTTCCAGTTACACTGAAATGTGAAGTAGGGATCATTCATAAAGTGGCCACAGGACATCTTAACAGTATTTGCACAAATTTAATTTTACTAGGTTTCTAATCAAGTTTTTAAGAAGCAGGCCACATATTAGAGTTAAAATCCTTTAATTTGTTTTTGAGGCAAACATTTTTGCAGCTCAGGTTGGCCTCAAACTTAGTAGATAGCTGAGAATAACCTTGAACTCCTGACACTCTTACCTCTTCAACTCTAGAGTGATGGGATTACAGGCATTCAAGAACATGTCTGACAGACTGAAGCTTGTAAATGCTTTTAACCAGAATACTTCTATTCCATGGGATATTTTTAGTGAACACAAACATATTGATTGAGCATAATTCTCTTTTCATATAAAAGAAATTTAATGTGTATTTAAAGAAAATCCAGGTACTTATTGGAGTTTGTAGATACCTTTATTTTTACAGTACTTTGCTTGATGCATGCGAGTCTTAGATACTTGAAGAAATCTTGGAGATTAAAAGCAAGTCAATGATTTATGCAAAAAATAATGTTTTGGATAGTAGATTTTGAGTCAGTAGCATCAGTGTGACAACAATTTCTATCTAAGATTATGAACAAAATTAGAAGATAAAGGGAGATTGTGATACTTAGTTCATAATCATTCTTTCCTCAACATTTCTACACTATGAATGCTATTGTTAACCCAATTTTACTTCTCAAGTTTTCAGATATTAAACATATGCTCATTTGCAGAGAATGTCAATAGTAATATAATTAAGACTCATGTTTACCAGGCTCAAAGCTTGTACTGTCCATTATTATATCACACTGTAGCCTTCTCCTCAGTTTGTATTTTTATAGAGATAATATAATACTTGTTTAGATCATACTATGCATGTCTCTATGTCACATTAATGTTTCTACTTTGAGTAAAGTCTCTAGAAAATTCTAGGAGTAGTAAGTGGTGCAGTATGGCAGAAAGTAAAAAGAGGTGAAAGGGGTACTGTTAGAAACAAATTGACAGGCCAAATGTAAAGGGCATTGCATACCAGGTTATATGCATCATATTCTAATCCTATTGCTCAAGAGTTCTCAACTTTTAAAATGCTCTTTAGGACTTAGACCCTACCTTAATGTTTCTAGTGAAACCAGAAGTGGAGAGAGTTTCAAAGTATTTTGGATGAACAATCACGATGTTATAAAATGCAATAAAGACTAAAAAAAGCTGTAGTTATAGCCGGGCATGGTGGCGCATCCCTTTAATCCCAGCACTCGGGAGGCAGAGGTAGGAGGATCGCTTTGAGTTCAAGGCCACCCTGAGACTCCATAGTGAATTCCAGGTCAGCCTGGACTAGATAGAGACCCTACCTCAAAATACCAAAAACAAAACAAAAAGCTGTAGTTATGCAAGGAAGATCACACATTTTAAACTTACTGAATGAGATGCTTTAAGCAATAGGCATAGATAACCAATGGTGCCCTGTTAGGCCAATTATCTCTCAAGAGTGAGGATAGGACCAAGATACTGATTTTAAGATGCAATAATACATAAATGCTTATTTAAGCCACGCATGTGCTAGAAACCTCTCACATCTTCAGAATAAGAGAATGCAACCAAGGATCAAAAGTGGTGAGTCATGAAATCACTTATGACATACTTATAAGTGGAGAACATATTTATTTTAGAGCTTTTAGTCTAGTAAAAGAGACATGGTAGAATGAGATAGCAGTATTATCCTACTTATCAGATATTAGTAAAATTTTAATAAAAATACAATAATGTCTTCTGCCCCATTAACCTGTGTTTTAATGGTTTAATTATATCAGGACTATGAATTAAGAATAATGAATGAGAAGTATTAATGCTTTACACTGGCAGAGAACTTTGTGGAAATATGCACTCTCATTGGAAATTCCTGTTACTAGAGTGTCACAGGCATGGGAACTTTAGAAATAAGAGTCATGCCTGGAGTAGCATGGAATATAGACTTTGGACACTTTGCTTAATAACTCCCAATAGCATTACATACTAAGACAAAACCCCAAACATTAATCAATGTTGAGGGCTAAAATTTCCCTTACCATCTGTAAAACAGGCTTCAGGCTCATCTGAATTCACGGGTTCAACCTCTGCTTCTTCTCCTTCTCCTGCCACAGGGTTATCAACCGTGCTGCACTCCGAGGAGCTTGACCGGGTCATTCTCTACAAAGGAATTCACCACCCACACCAAACAGATCATTCAGGGTTCATTCAAATACCATAGTCCAGCCTCATTTGATAGCCAGTCATGCAAACTGTTATAAAAAAAAATTAACAGTATGATGGCCATCAAGATGTATAAACATATACTGAAGTCAAGTAAGCTTGCAGCACATCTATAACTGATTGTTCTATCTACACATCCTGTGAAAAATACATGTAACTTCAATGTGTTAGTAAGTAAACATTTGGATAAAATTAGCAAGCTACAATATTTTGAGGCTAACTGTAATTTGGAAATTTATTGGATGTATCTAATATTAACTAATGCACATAAAATTTTATATTAACATTAGTTTGGGAAAACGAAGATGTGAACCAAAACGCATTTCAAATTGCCAAGGCTGGATGTTTAAAAAGTCAAATCTCATTGTTGGCAGCTGGCAGAAGTTTGTAGTTGAGATTTTAAAAATATACAACCCGATTCAAGTATATTTTTATTATCTCTTAGGTTGTAGACTATGTAGCAGGATGATATAGATAGAATGTCTTTTAAGCAAGACCAAATAAAATCAAATACTATGCTGGAATCAAAATGTTAAAGACCACCCATTCTATACTATATATCATATATTAATACTACCCTTTTAAATATAAAATTGTATAATATGAAAGAGATCATAAAGCAATATTTTCAATGTGAAGAGTGGCTACTGGGGGAGCACCACATGCAGTCTGAAACAAAAATTCAATGAAATTAACCAAGGAAGACTTACATATGAGAGCAATGAGTTCATTCATATTATGATCACACAATGGATCATAACACAGACGAGTTTCTTTTTCCCAAACTTAATGATCAGATGATGCTTACAGACATTCACACATACACAGAAGGTTTTTGGTGAAATACATACAGTGCTTGTAACAAAACTCAGCCAAGTTTTGCTACTCTTGGCGTATAGAAGGAGAGAGCATCAATTCAATGGAAATGTCCATTTTCATTATCATTTGCTAAACCACATGCAACCATGGAAAGCTATTAGTTATTATTATATATACTTGTCTTATCAAGAGTATAACTTAAGTTTCAGAGAAAAGTTTAAGCAAATGAGAAAATGCTAATTTCTGTCAATTCTTTAGTCTATGAAATTTTTATTAATATCATATGCTCAATCTAAAGCATTACTTTTTATAGATTTAGAATCTCTTTTTATGAGTACTACAATATATTCTCAGTGTCATAATTATTATATAACATACAGCAGTATAAACAGCATTGAAAATGTATTGTAGATATGTAGTGATTTAGTGAAGTCCTTTTATACCTAGAGAACTATAAACTCTATTAAATAAATTTGTGCAGTCTATGTTGTGATAGATGTGTTATTCCTACTAGCTTGAGGCCTTTTGATAGTTATGAAGGATGGAAATATAAAATTTCACTTAATGATGGTTTATAGAAACTGACTGCACTTATCTAAAATATTTTTAAGTAAGGTATGTATAAATTAACTATAAGTAAATATTTTATAAGACTTAAGGCTTTAAAATATATACTATTCCAGGGAATATTACTTCCCTGGAGAAACTTGTAACTATTAGTATTTTATATTGTGACAAGTTCCACAAAACCAAATTGTAGTACAATATCTAAAAATAACAGTTATTTGGCGCTCTCAGTTCTTGACATCTCCACTGCAGCAAACTGTCAGTGAATGTCTGAAATACAAGCCTGTTTTTGTGGAGATGAGGCCACACCCTGCAAACTTGAAATAGAAATCCTTGGCCTGCATTTTGAGGCAAAGAGTGGGAAGGATTGTGGAGAGAAATAATACAAAGAACTTGTTTGCTAATAGCCCAGACATGAACAATAGAAATAGAAAACATGATTTCTCTCTGTTGGTAACAAGTTTTAAATCAAAAAAGGATTCTCATTTGAAGAATTATGATAGGCTAAATTAATGGAAACATATTCAAAATCATTGTTTTGGCTTTCCCATTGCTTAAAATAGAATTGATAAAGATCTGGTCCATGTTAGATTAAGAACAAGTACATATTCAGACACTTTAATGTAGTGTGTTTTGTTATTGAAACCTTATTTTATATATATATATTTTAGGACAGTTTTTGTTTTTTCGAGGTTGGGTTTCACTCTAAGCAATGCTGACCTGGAATTTACTAGGTAGTCTCAGGGCAGCCTCGAACTCATGAACTCATGGTGATCTTCCTACTTTAGCCACCTGAGTGCTGGGATTAAAGGCATGTGTCACCATGCCCAGCTTCCTTTATGACAGTTTTGTCATTTAAATTCAGTTTGGCCCAGAAATGAACGATACACAACATCATTGTCTACTCGAACAGAAATTGTCAGATTATTTGACAGAGAAGTTATAATTAATTAATATCACAAGTCAAATGATTGTGATATTTAATGTATTCTTGGAAACACATTAAGTATTCATATAGTGAACACTTCTGTATAAAATTAAGTACAAATAATGTGCATGGTTAAATATAGAGAATTTTGTTCTAATCTATTCAGCTTTTGTAACATATTACCTTACAAAGTCCTAAAATGTATTTAAATAGGAAGGTTAATGTGTATAATAAACATTTTCTCTTGAGTTGAAATTCACTTAAACACACAGTCATTTTTAGATTTAATTATTGAAATATTTTGTTTATTTTTACTATGCAGAAAATATTATGTTAACAATGCGTCCTATTTTTCATAATTTGACCATTTTTGTTTAATTTTCTTGGCAGTGTTAGAAATAATAAATGATTATAAATACTTTAGTAAAATAAAAACTTTAGTGTAAAGACATTTCATTGTTATAGATAGGCCAAGTTATAATTTTCTTATGGGTTAACTTTCATTTCTTTTGCATTTGCATGTGTTTCTGTGTGTGGACATGTATCCATATATGTTCGTATGTATACACTGTATGTGTGTAGGATGGGTGAGCCTGAACATGTGTGTGAGTGTGAGTAGAAACCAGAGAATAACCATGAGTGTCATCCTTAGACATTCAAGCCACCCCTTCTTGAGACAGCATCTCTCACAGGCCAGGATCTTACTGGATAAGCTAGAATGGCTGCCCAGGGAGCTGCCTGTCTCCACCTGTCTAGCACTGCAATTGCAGTTAAGAGCTAATAAACGTTGCATTTTATGTTCCAGAGATTAAACTCAGCTGTTCATAATTGTGAGGCAAGTACTTTACTGAAGGAACTCTCTCCCCAGTATTGGGTTTAAGCTTTAATATAAACTGTATTTTTATCTATCATTATTTATATGTTCGTCATATAAGAAGTTTTCCTATATAACTGCAATAAAATATGTGTAATCTCAGGATCAAGAACATAGACTGATTATGTTAACATTAGCAAGTGCCATAGTAAGCCTGTGTTTCCCTTTAATATGATTTTGAGTATAAGTACTTCCTACTATTCTGGTCTTTTTTTCTATAAACGTAATACAAGCCTCAAAATTATTATACATTTAAATTTAATAGTGCACAGTTAAACATTAAAATTATCTCCATTGCCTCCTTCATCCACCTTCCTTGAGATTGGCAGTATACTAAACATATGCATATTTATTCTTTTTTTACATCTTTTTATATTTTTCAATGTGCAATCATAAAACTTAGAACTTAGTAGCTGTAACACAACCTTTATCATCACTGTGAACTGAACTTGTCTACCTAAGAAGCCCCTTTTTTATTGAAACCATAATAAAATTAAAAACTATAATATTTCATGATTTTCTTTCAGATTGCCTTCAAGTGTGATGTCCACATCATGTGTGATTGAAAACACTGTTAAATACATCACATTAGAAATGGCTCTGTTTATCACTCACAAATTTATTACTGACTTTTTTTCTGACATAGCCCTTGAAACTGAAAGGCTATTTCACGTTAGATTGGATAGTAGTAAATGCTAGTTTTGATCATTTCTTGTGCCAGGAAGTGTAAAGTGTGACTAACAACAACACTCTGACACTCAAAAGAAGAAAATGATGTAGTATATACACTGTAGAAAACACAGAACTCCAGCAGGGAAAATGGCTCAGTGGTTATGAGCACTTGCAGCTTACGCGTGAGAGCTTGCCACATTCATCTTCCAAAAACCCACTTAAAACGTTAGATGTGGCCATGCCTGCCTATAACCCTGATTCCCAAAGGGGTGACGACTTGAGAACCTCTGGGGCTTGCTGATGAACTGTCACTGTGATTGAGGGAAAGGTGCAAGGCAAAACACCAATGACTGAGGTCTCCTCTGGCCTCCCATGAATGTTTATCTGCATACATATGTGCATCACATATCTACACAAACTTGCATGCATGTGCACAAACAAACCACTAACCCCACACAGAATTCATCAGAAACCATTTCTAAAGAATACAGCTGACACTGAAAATAGCCCAAAGATTTTGCCATTAAAGTACATACTGCAAAATTATTTGCCTTACCCAGGAAAAAGAAGATGTTCCTATTTGGTCAGAGCCAAGGAGGTTCTTTCCCCTGACACATGTTGGAGAGCAAGAAGGTAGAGGTAAGGAAGTCAAAGAGGAACAGGAAGTAGAGAAGAAAAACCAAAGGAGGTATGAGTTGACAACTACGCCCCATCATGTAGCAATCAGCAAGACCTGCATTTTATTAGTTTTAAGCAGTGCCCTTCATTTTTCAACTAGCAGCCTAATCGCATAATCCATATTTGTAATGGTCTTCCTGAACAGTTAAGAAGTAAAATAGCAATGCTGCAAAGAAAGGATCCCAGGACATTTGGAGAAAAATTACAGTTTCCTGTTTGTAGGAGTAATGAGATTCCAGTGTTTCCTGAATTCACCATTTTATTTTGTGATAGACAGCTTGAAATTAATTCTTCTTTGTTGTAGAATCAGAGTAAATTTTATCTGTCCTTTAAGATCTTTTTTTTTTTTTTTTTTTTTTTTTTTTTTTTTTTTGTAATTGTTCCTTCTAGAGAAAAGCCAGCATGGGTTTCTCTAGAGTCTTTTTAAAAGAAAACTTTTTCAAAGGCTTTTTAAAAAGCTTACTTATGATGGTACTACTTGGGCTGTTCATCCTAAATACAATGGCATTTAGATTCATTTTGTGTGTGTGGTGTGCAGGAAGTATGTGCATGTATGTGCATGTGGAGGCCAAAGATCAACACTGGGGCATTGTTCAATCACTCTTGACCGTACATTTTTCAGACAGCATCTCTCACTGAGCCCAGAGTACACCTTTTGTCTAGGGGAGTCTCTTGTCGCTACCTTCCCAGGATTGAGATTAGAGGCCACCACCCCAAGCATTTTCTGTGGTTGCCAAGGATCTGAACTCAGGTCCTCATGCTTGTGACCAGAAACACTTTACCCACGGAGTGTCTCTCCAGGCCTTTGACTTTTCTTTGACTTATGTTTTCTTCAACCTTCTTCTGACCTGTCAGAAATTTGCCAAGATTTAATAAAAACTGAAGCTTCAAGACAAGCACTATTCCATATATTCTTAATTAATGGACAAAAAAAAAATCAGTAGACTTGTCTAGATTTCCATGTTACTTCCACTAACTTAGCAGAACACTTTTAGTATACTTTTTTAAATTACAGTAAAATGTTGGTTCGTATTTTAATTATGAGCAACTTTTGCTCTTTTTCAAATAAAGGATAAGAACACACATATATATTTTTTTCTAGTGTCTTTTTTGTCTTACCAGAGAAGCTTTGTGTAGGCTCTAGGGAAATAGTTGTTAATTCATAAGGAGATGCCCTTAGCCATCCCTCCCCCTTACAAGGTCAATATGGCATGGAGTTTTAGATGCTAGAGCAATAATGAGTCCAGTGGCCAGTGATTTCATTTGGTTCTTGATTTTTCTAGACTCTTCTACCTAAGGTATTTTCTATCTAATAATATGCCAACTGCTGTAACTAAATGGCAAGAACACAGAGAAGCAACAGTGTTTGACAACATAGGAGTTTGAAGGTGATCTATTTCTTGTCAGCCTTTTCTGGTGTAGTCTTGGAGTTTCCTTCTAACTAAAAGGGAAAGAGCCTTCACCATGAAGCAGCATCCACGTGCATGGCTTCTGGGCTGTGTCACAGAACTGCTCCACGGACTGTTTGAAGAGCACTGATTGTTAAATAGCTAAACTACAATGGCTCAAATCAAAAGCATTCTAAAAACTTTAGAAACAAACATTGCTGCTACTGCATGTCCTGAAAATCATTAACATGTGGGTAATTTAGAATTTCATGTAAACAATGATGAATGCAGAAAATGAGTTCCAAGTGTAGTTTCTAAGACCTAATCTTGTGTTTTATTTAATTTGTAATTTTAAAGCAAATTGGAAAGAAAAACCAAACTGTCACCATCTTTGAATCTTTTCATTGTCCTCTAAATAAAGGGTGGCCAGAAGAATAATTATCAGCTTTTTCAGTGTACGTTTTCAAATATTTAAAACATATTATAAAATATATATTTTACATGGATGAAACATGTCTCTGCTAACCTTTGTGTAGGCAGCTTTTGTCAAATCCTAATATATAAGTGACCCAAAAGCCTCAATCTCAAACTTCTAAAGGTGATTAATTCCTTCACCAAAGTGTCAGCATACAAAATCAACACACAAAAATCAGTAGCCTTTTTTTTTTTTTTTTTAATGTGGGTACTGGAGAACTGAACCTAGGTCTTAGGCTTCACAGGCAAGCACCTTAACCTCTATTTCATCTCTCCAGACCATGCAAAGGACAAATATACAGAGAAAGAAATCAGTGAGGCTGGCCCATTTTCAATAGCCACAAAAAATTAAATACCTTGGAATAACACTACCAAAAATGTGAAAGACCTATATAATGAAAACATAAAAACACTCAAGAAAGAAACTGAGGAGGACTTAGAAGCTGGAAAGACTTCCGATGATCCTGGATAGGTAGAATTAATATTTTGAAAATGGCAATTCTACCAAAAGCAATAAACAGATTTAATGCAATACCAATAAAAATTCTACCATCATTCTTCACTGAGATAGAAAATATGATCTCAAAATTCAAATGAAATGGCAGCAGGCCTTGGATATCCAAACATATCCTCCACAAAAGAAACACCTTTGGAGGTATCACCACAACTAATCTAAAGCTATGCTACAAATATTAACAAAAACAGCATAGGACAGGCATAAAAATAGAAATATAGACGAATGGAACAGATTTGAAAACCCAGACCTTAGGGCAAGTCATTACAGCTACTTGATCATTGATAAAGGTGCCAATAACATAGACTGGAGAAAAGACAGCATCTTCAACAAATGGTGCTGAACAAACTGTATAACCACATGTAGAAAAATGAAACTAGACCCACTCATCTCACTATTCACAAAAATCAACTCCAAATGATTAAAGACCTCAATATAAAACCTGAAATACTTCAAGTAATAGAAGAAAAAGTAGAAGGAGCTCTCAGCAATATAGGAATGGGAAAGGACTTCCTAAACAATACCACAGTAGCCCAGGAAATTAAGCACTCTCTCAAGCAATGCCATCTCATGAAGCCAAAAGCTCTTCCACAGACAAATGTGCCATAAGCAGAGTCAATAGATTATCCACAGAATAGGAGAAATTTTTTGCCAGCTGTACCACTGACAAAGGCCTAACATCTGGAATCTACAAAGAACTCAAATACCATATTTCAAACCATTCCTCACAAATTAACTTTGCAAATTTTATTTTATTGAAGAAATGGTAATTTCTTAACAGAGACTCAGGTTTTCTAATATTTTGGTAAAAGTAACAACAGTCATTTATGCATTTCCAACATATATAAGTATACATATACAATATCCATATGTTTAGATGAATAGATCTGAAAGTATATTTCTGAAAACAGCCTTCTCAAATGTTATATGTTTCTATCTATCTATCTATCTATCTATCTATCTATCTATCTATCTATCTGCTTATTTAGGATCTATTAGAAGGAAGTTCATATTGTGAAATAGTTCTCTTCCAGAATATTCCCTATACATCACTAACAATCTGAAATAGAAAAATATTTATTTGAGGGCATTTTAATATTAACTTCAAGTACATTGAGCCCTAAAAGTATTGTTGTTTTTTATTACATTGTAAATAGTTAGCATTATTGTCCTAAAGTATGATAACTTCAAGATAAAGCTTTGCTTTCCTCATTGCACAATGGATAACAAATAATACAAACACTTCAACAATGACAGAGAAATTTAAAATATGAACTGGATTATAAAAAAGGCAAGATTCTTAGTATTGGTTTTTCTCTACAAGTAAATACAGGTAAGTATTAGAATTCAATCATTCAAAAAGCTATACTAAAATCAAAACAAAGTATTACTCTATTCTCTGCAGTTGATCCTACTTTTATGAAATATTAAATAAAGTATCCCACATTAGAGTTCCCAATTTTAGAAAAAGTGTTTTTATCTTACTGACACGGAGTTGGTGCTCACTTTATAATGTCTCCTTTAAACATAGTGCACAGAGGCTACTCTATGTGTGTAATCAGAAACCTGTACTCATCTGTGAGTAATCTTACTTCTGTTATCAAACACTTACATTTTAAACATTTTAAACACTTACTACTTATGCATAGGCAGAGGTTATTAACATTTACTTAGTATTGATTTATGAGCAAATATAATCAAATTTAAATTATTAAATTGGTTAGAAAAATAAGGCCCTAGTAATCACTGTTCTAAAATCATTTCAAAATGCACTCAAAGTTTTGTTGTGAAAGTTAGGAACTTTGGCTCAGTCACAAACTTTCTAGATGGGTACTAAGAAAAGCAGGTGAATGCTATATGAATTTTACTTTCCTTATCTGTGAATATAGGGCTACAAAAACAAGAAATCCTTTCCAGCCTTCAAGATTTTATGTTTATAACTAAAATTTCTCTCCCTCAAAATTAATGTTTAAAAGAGTTTTAATCTATTCAATTTAATGTTGATAAATGTTTTCATATTAAATCTTGATTCAATGGGTTTTTTACTGTATCTTACTTTTATAATCCATCCAATAAAATTATATAGGTCATGCATTTGAAATCAATCATCTAAGGACATGAGAGATAGACCAAAGAAGTCATCAAGAAAGTCACAAAACGATGGAATCACCCCAGTGACATGCTGTGATGTCCGTTGGTCATGAAACAATTGTATATACTGCTACTTTCTTGCAATGGGTCAGGCAGATTTTATAGCTGAACAGCATGCAAGACATTGAAAAATATCATATATGTATGACTTTTTTAGGTAACCTGTATGAAAGTGGTCACATATGTCTCTGCCTGGATAAAGCACAGAGCTGCATCGTTGATTGATCCACTGTGATTCTACCCCTGTGAGAAGTGAGAAAGTTAGCTTCCACAGTTTGGAAAAGCAGTAGTTGAAACAGGCAACTGTGACCTAAATAGTGTGTAACATCAAGTACCTGCAATTAGAAATTTATTAACTGTTTGAAAATAAATGCTACACTGTTAAGTACTACATTTAAAAGACAGTAAAATAATTATATATCATTCAACATAGATTTAAAAATAGCCAGTTATGTAATTCTACTATTTAGCAAATGAATTTAAAGACTATAATATGCTAAGCAAAGTTTATGCTGTTTACCCTTCAATACAATCAACATTCATAAATAAGTAATATAAAATGGGAATCAGGTGATAGTATATAGCTTAAGAAGGTATAGTCTATGGTTAGTATTTTGTCATCTACTTTTAGCTATCATGTTTGTTTAATTTTGACTGTTCAAACATCATTGCAGGAAAGTGACAGTTCCAAATTTATCAAAACATAAATAAGAAATGTTAATTTAAATATATCAAACAAATATTTCCTTGTTTTTAGGCAAGTGAACACACTAAAGATGAAGGACTTTTTCAGAGTTTGGAACCAACCTGTAAAAAAGAATTGATCTAAGTAAAATTCTACAGAGAGGAACAATGCTTTTAAGGAATCATAAAAGATAGGATATAACTGGAATGAATAAACTGAAAATTTGCCAAGTCTAGTGCATATCTAGAAAAGATAATTAAAGATGATTATATTTTTTTAAAGTTCAATAACAAGAAAAATATCTAAACTTTACTTTTGATGAAGGGAGGTAATTGTCTTTCTGAGGAAAAAAACTGATAAAAGTCTAATATATCTATTATATTTATAAAACTATAATATAATATAATATAATATAATATAATATAATATAATATAATCTGGAATAACAATGTAGTTAATAACATTATAGTAAAAGGATGATAACCATACACAGTTAAACTTTTTTAAAATTAATAAAATGAATGTATCCAGTAACACACTTAGGACTTTTTTCAAAGCTGATGGTTTCAAACTTAGATATGGATGAGATGAATCCGTGCAGGGGTAAATGGAAGAGTGAATCAGTGAACACTGAGTGCTTGTTCCTCTGCCTAAGATTTCCTTCTGCACCATTCTTGCTAAGTGAATGTATCTCCATGCTTTAGGGTGTGGCTCAGTTCTATCTCTTTTCATTTAGGAGATTCTGAATGGAATGTTAAAGACCTTGATGATAAGGAACAACTATTATATAATAAAATTCTTAACATCAACTAGTTTTTGCTATTTACCTTTAAGTACATGACATCTTCATGTGTTAATTTGAAAACCAAAATATTTATAAGGGGCCAAGCATGTTTAATGATTATAATTTAGGAAATAAAAGCTCTATATCTATAATTATGCTAAATTTGCTAGGTATATAGTCATAGAAAATTTCAATCTAGTTTCTACTATACTAAAATGAATATACAAAATGAATGAAATAATTATAGCTAATTACCTAGTATTTGGCAAATTAAATAATGAGGATAATACTTGTAGTATTAAGTTCATGTTTGACTTTTTTTGCCTTCATGTTACATTGAAATGCATAAGGCTACTTTATAGAGATGAAAACTGGTTGAATGTTTGCAGATTTTACTGTTCAACTTCATATAATCCTATTTTTTGTATATTTTTCCTAATTCAATGAATAAAATTAACTTGTATTTCTGGGCAATTTTATATTGCATGATTACAAAATAAGACATTATAATAGAATATATTTTCCCCAATTTATGTATAATATGTTGTCTGTTATAACATATTAGCACCGTATTAACTCTTTTGATTTTATAAGTTTATTTAGTTTTTGACAGGGAGAGGGAGTGGCAGATAAGAGAGAGAGAATGGACATGCCAGAGAATCTAGCCACTGTAAATGAACTCCATATGCTTGAGGCACCTTGTGCATTTGGCTTATGTGGGTTCTGGGGAATCCAACCTGGGTCCTTAGCCTTCACAGGCAAAAACCTTAACTGCTAAGCCATCTCTCCAGCCCCTTTTGATGAGTTTATAAAGGAATAATAAATATTCCATAAGGATATTACTTTTCATAGAGGAGCAATACCAGAAATAGCAAAACTATTAAAAATATAGTAAAAATAATAAAAATATAGTAAAAATAATAAAAATATAAGATCCTTTAAATTTTACTGAGAGAGTTCAACTCTTATTTGAAATGACAACATATGTAGTAAAATATCCTGACACTTCCATCCCAATTTTTAATTAGTGAAGGCCATGTCTCACTGTCCTTGTCAATAAGAAGTAACTAAGGTTATCTGAAAAACAAAAAAAAAAAAGCTTTCTTCAGGCAAATGTGACAAGTGCCACCTGTACATATGTCTATTTCTTCTCTTTTCTTCCTGGAAATTGGTTATAAAGTATATTATATTAGTCATCTCTGGTCATAGTATTAAGACTGAGGAAAGCCATACTCTGCACCTGGAAGAAAGAAAACAGAACCCTGACTTATGCAGGACCAAAATATAAACAAAATGCAAAAGTTGCATAGATGAGGACTGTTCATATACACTTGAAGATAGATTTTTTTCAAATACCAAGGCTCTGAATAGAAGTGCCTTAGTGTTGATGTAAGTATACTCCACAGCTTTCCGTACATCATGAAAAGTAAATAATATAGTAATAAAACATTAAGTCTATTTAACACATTTCTCTGAGAGGACATGATACTGGAAGAAAAGCAACATATCTTAGTGAAAAATAAATGAAGCTAAATTAAAGTTTTCCTATCATTATATAATAGGTCAGGGAGAGAAAGGACCTTAAGTTTAGTGATTCTTTTTTCTTTTTCTTTCTTTTTCTTTCTTTTTTTTTGGAGAGAGACACACAGAGAGAGAAACAGAGAGAGAGGGAGAGGAAGACAGATAGACATGGTCGTGCCAGCAGCCTCTCAGCTGCTGCAAACGAAATCCAGATGTGTGCACCCCCTTGTAGTCAAGTGCGGAATTGCACCCTTGTGTCACTTTGCATCTGGTTAAACGTGGGTCCTGGAGATTGGAACCACTGGAGATTGGAACCGCTGGAGATTGGAACCAGCATTGTGAGGTTTAGGAGGCAGGCGCCTTAACTGCTAAGCCATCTCTCCAGCCCAAGTTTAGTGATTCTTTTGAGTCACATTACCAGTTTCATTGTGAAGTCAACAAAGACAGAACAGGCCTTAATGTCATTAAGAACCTGACAGCTCCCTACACATGAGCACATGTATCCAGCAGTGACCACAAGGGCTGGAAGAGGTTGACATATTTGTCAATAATTTCTGTAAAAATAGAGGTGCTTTATTATCAGGCACTATTATACTTTATTCAAATAGATGTGCACATAAATGTATATACAAACTATAAATATTTGTAAGCAATGCTAAATGAATGAAGATGAAAGGGCTGTGTTGTGAAAGAAATATATTTGAGAAGTAAAAATCAGTTTATAATACATAAGGGAATAAAGCAGTTTTAAGAAAACAAATTTAAGCACACAAATGATGATAAAGAATTATTATTAAGGTAGACTATAACCTAATAAATTAGCATGAAAATGGGTAATAAGTCCAATTAGGAGTAGAATTTTAGGATCCCAAATGAATCAGCAAATGTACAATTCCATTGTAAAAAAAAAAAAAAAACTGATTCTGAATTGCTGTAGTTCAGAGGAGTAACAGAAAACAATGACATTTGTACTCACTCTCTTGTCTTTCTATGGCCTGTAAAATTATGATGAAAGTTTGGAGTTCAAATCTGAAAAGGACCCAAGCATGTCCACAACACGTGGCATCTTTTCCCTTAGTCTTTAAAAGCCCCAGTTAGCTACAATATAGACCCATTATATCTACTCTCTAGGATTGTTTTGAAGAGAAAATATATGCCAGGTGAATCAATAATGCTAGTATATATATTTTTTCATTTGTGTGTGTGTGTGTGTGTGTGTTTTATCATGTACTCCTGTGAGTCCTCTTGTTTCCTAGAGCTACTGTGGAATTGTAGATGCTATAGGACATTGTCCAATACCCATCACAATTGAGCTACTCAACTCATTGTTGTAGCTTCTAGAAGTACTGTCTGCTGAAGGTTCAATGTCAAGTTCCTCTGTGGGAGCTGCCTTGTCCAAAGTTGAGTTCCCATTGATGGAAGGGTAGAAGGGCAACCTGCAAATGGTCACTGGTCTGGTGTTGGCCTGACCATTTTCTTCAACTTGAGACCATTCCAGAGAGCATTTTCAGTATTAGAAATGTTATAGGCTCAGCCAAGACATCTGTAGCTATTGCAGCACTCAACAGCTCCCTCTACCCAATAATGGTGCATCCCTTATTTCTTGTAGCTGTCAGGTGTTATTTCTAAGAACATTATCCTTTAAGTCTCCTACATACAGATTTATCTCTATGAATAATCCCATGATGAACATAATGTATCACAAACAATTCTAACCTCCCTGCCACTCTAACCTCTCTTTCCTTTAGATTGAATCATTTGGATATACCTCAAGCAGCTCAGAAAACTAAGAAACAAAAGATATTTCTAGTCCTAACTCTGGTACTTTTGATGTGTCCTCATTTGGAAGTAGGGTCTTTGAAGATATGTAATCATGTTAAGATGGGGACATTATTTTGGATCTAACCCAATACAACTGCTTTGGTTGGTAGTTTGAATGCATTGCCCCCACAGACTCAAGTGTTTCAGTCAACCTTATAACTTGGGTCTCCAGCTGCCTGGATGGAGGAGGTGTCACTGGGGGGTGGATCCTGGAGTCCAGCCCTAAGGTATCTTTAGGGACGGATCAGATTCCAGCCTAAAGGTATGCAGTGTATGCAGAAGGGTTTGAGTTTTGACTGATCCTACTTGCTGCTAGTTCCCTTCTTGCTGCTTTTAGTTTTTGCTGTTGTTCCCCCCCCCCCGGAAAACAATTTCTTCCACCACTGATGGAAGCTTGAAATAAATCCCTTCCTCCCCTAAACTATGCCTGGTTTGGATGTTTGTCCTAGTAATGTGGAACTGACTACAGCAGCTACCTTAAAGGAATCCAGATATTCAGAGGGAAGACCACACAAGAACAGTGAAGAGGGCAGCATGCACCTGCAAGTTGTAAGGATTGTCAGCAATGACCAGAAACTTGGAAGAATCAAGGGAAGAGTCTTCCATCAAGTCTTCAGAGACAGGGTGGCCCTCCAGCCTCAAGGACTTTGACAGAAACGTTTCTGTTGTTTTGAGCCATGAAGTTTGTTTCTTAAGTTCTAGAAAACCAATATACACTTAAGATAGTGCATGACTGAATATCTCCTCATCCTGGGCTTTTTATATTTTAACGTGAAAGTTAAGCCAGATATTCCTCTTCTTTTTCTTTTCTTTTTTTCTTTTCTTTTTTCTTTTCTTTTTTTTTTCTTTTTTTGCTGCTGAGTGATTGTTTATGGTTTTCTCCCTCAGCTATTAAGCACCATGCCAGAAACATAGGTGCAATAAATACTTAAGGAGTGAATGTGTACATTTCATGCTTCATTTGAGGCTAAGGGAAGAAGTCTGTAAGTCTGTTCGTGTTCACAGGATGCTTACAGGGCTCATTGGCCCTCA
Source organism: Orientallactaga sibirica (assembly GCA_036365145.1). Taxonomy (NCBI): domain Eukaryota; kingdom Metazoa; phylum Chordata; class Mammalia; order Rodentia; family Dipodidae; genus Orientallactaga; species Orientallactaga sibirica. Next base: position 50,835,869 of record JAEOAD010000004.1, on the reverse strand, counting down.
GGAGGAGGCTGACTATGGGCCATCAATCCAGGGTCTACATTATGAGAAGCAGTGACAGTTTTATTTTCTCTAGTACACTTGAAATGTCAATATATCTTTTCTGACTCAGTGAAGTACTGCATCCTCAGAGAAATGTGTCAGTGGTTTACTCAGAACTGTCTAGGAGATTTTACAAAACACTTTATTTGAACTCATTATTTGGCCATTTTCTAGAAAGATGTTTTCACTGTAAAGTGTTTTGACTTGTCTCTAGAATATTCACTTCACAGTCTGAACAAGGTAAACTGTCTATGTGAGGGCTGATGTAAGAAAAGAACTGACATGTCTCCATGAGGAATACTGGGAAATAGAAGGTGAGACCATTAAGAGATGAGTTTTAAAAGGGGAGAGGGGAAAGAGGAAGAAGTGTCAAGAGTTATGGATGGTTTGTCTCTGCTCAAAATGCAGGTCCTTGAACAGGGAACTGATGAAATATATAGTAGCATGGAACTGAATTCTTCTTCTGGGATAATTAATATCTGCTTTTTGGGTTCATCAAACCTCATTAGGAATGTGATGATCACTATTTCAAAGGTATTTAAGGATGCAAAATGAAGAATGCTACCAAGGAAAAAAATAAGCAACTTGAGAATCTGGAAATTGAAGTAGGAGCTGAAGATTGTGGAAACTAGAGCAAGGAAGGGTTGTATGAAAAAATGAGACTTACTTTAGATGAAGAAAAATTGCATTTCTTACTACCTTAATTAAAAATGAAGATAAAAAGTCAAACATCATAGCAGGAATATTTTAACACGAGAAAGTTGAAACAAGACCCTAGATGTAGAGATTCACAGAGATTCACAATTTACCACAGCTTAGTATTTTGGAGCTATCTAAAACTTCATAACATAGACCTTGAACCTTCATTGTGTAGTTTCAGTATATTGTTGAGTATGATTGAACATAGTCAAAGATGACAGACTTCAAGATAGTTAACAGAAAATTTCTCATGCAGAAAAGGGCAAGTTATCAGAACATAATTTCATGTCAATGCCACTAATCTGCATATAAGTATCTATTACTATATGACAAAATATTTTCAAGGCAGGGTCTTACTCTAGCCCAGGCTGACCTGGAACACATTCTGTAGTCCCAGTCCCAGGTTTGTCTTGAATTCACAGTGATCCTCCTACCTCTGCTTCCCAAGTGCTGGGATTAAAGGTGCATGCCACCACAACCTGGCTGGCAGCAACCTGTACTTTTTTGTGTATGTGTGTGGGAGAGGGATAGAAAGTGCATGATAGATAGATACATAGATAGATTGATAATAGAGAGATGGAGAGAGAGATAAGGTCTTGTCATATGATCCAAGGTAGGCCATGAACTGATGATAATCCTTTGACAGCCTCCTAAGTGTTGTCGTTATAGGCATGTGCTACCATGCCTGGCAAGAACTGAATTCTTAGTTGATAGCACTGAATATGAATTCATTGATAAAACAGCTCATGTTTTGATGGCTTACTGTCTCTAATGCTATGCTTAATGATTTAAAAATACTAGCTCATGAATTTGTTACTAAATATCCCAAGGCTGCCATACACTCTTGTATTCTGTGTTGAATACAGAAGTGCAATAGATGGGCTGGAGAGATTGCATAGTGGTTAAGGCACATGCCTGTGAAGCCTAAGGACTCAGGCTCGATTCTCCAGGTCCCACATAAACCAGATGCACATGATGGCACATACATCTGGAGTTAGTTTGCAGTGGCTAGAGGCCCTCGAGTGCCCATTTTCACTGTCTCCCTCTCTTTGTTTCTACTAAACAAATAAATAAAAATAAAAGAAGTGCAATAGAAGAAGAATGCATATTTTTGAGCATACATATAAGAATATGCTGTTCAGAAGAAAGAAACAAATGACAAACAAGGAGATTACAGTGCTAATGTCACCTGGTCTTTGGACAACTCAGATTATAGGGAACAAAATTATCATTTTTAATAAAATACTCATGGAGTGGGTGGTAAAGTAACTTTATGGTTAGTAAAATAATCTGTTTAAAATATGTACCAAAATGCTACCAAGTATTTAAAAATGAATTAATCAAAGATGACTGGTCCTTAAGATATTATGACCTTTTAAAAAACACAGTGAGTATGCTGGCTGTTTAGACAGATGGGTCTGTAACTCAGGGGAAACTAATTGGGTACTAACACAATGGAAATTTATATTTTTAGACAAGACAGGAATAGGGTGGCAGAAATACCACTGAACTATGAATTTCAAGAGTGGAACTTCTGCTTTATAAGTGCAGATAACATCATTTCCTGTTAATAAATCTGCTGTTTTAGTTAGAAAATAAAGTTATAAATTTAAAGATCAATAAGGTTCTGATTAAAATGTTATAACTCTGTACTGTACACTAAGAATAAGGACTTGAGCCAAGCGTGGTGGCGCACACCTTTAATACCAGCACTCCGGAGGCAGAGGTAGGAGGATCGCTATGAGTTTGAGGCCACCCTGAGACTACATAGTTAAGATCCAGGTTAGCCTGGGTTACAGTGAGACCCTACCTCAAAAAAAAAAAAAATAAAATAAAATAAATAAAATAAAACAAAATAAAACAAAATAAAAGAATAAGGATTAAGGTCAACCACTGACTTTAAGCCACAGAAAATGAGACCAAGTGAAAAATCAATCTTCCCCACACGTTAATAAGTGAATTCACAAGTCTTTGATTGACCTTCCCCACATTGTAAATCTGTTTAACACCTAGAATTTCAGGGTTATTTTAGAAAGTAATTTTCTGCCAGGCAATTGAGACCTTTCAACTTTAATCTTTGTTCCCCCCAAAATAGATCAGTGAGGTAGTTCCTTTTTCTGTCTGAGATTAAAGTCAGATGCATGCTGCTGAAAAATTGTTTATGCAATTGGATTTTCTAATTTAAACTGAAAGCACATTTTGTGAGAATTACTTCTTCAATAGAGAGGATTTAAAAATGTACAAAGGATTTTCTTCCTTACTTGGACATTGGAAGGATTTTTTTTTAACTTGGAGACATATGTTCATAATATATCTACTTAATTATTTATTCTCTTGGTAAGTAGGTATTGAACATTTTCTATACACATGACAATAGATCTATTTAGGTAGATATGTATGCACTCATATGGTTCTGTAGGAGTCATGATTATTCCATATAACCTTTTTTTTTTTCTGGTTTTTCATTTATCAGTTTTTTCAAGGTAGGGTCTCACTATAGCCCAGGCTGACCTGGAATTCACTATGTAATCTCTGGGTGTCCTCAAACTCATTGCAATCCTCCTACCTTGGCCTCCCGAACACTGGGATTAAAGGCATGTGCCACCACACCCAACCCATTAATCTTTTTGAAATCCAATATAAATTTATGGAAGACAAGTCTGAATAGGGTTAAACAAATAACAGGTACTTTAGTATCTACTGAAAAATTTCTAACATGACATACATAAAGGAAAATTTTTTCAGAGAAGAGCAATAGAAAGTCATTTTCAAATGATAATTAGTGATAATATTCACCTATGATTATTGAATATCATAGAAATAAAAATATAATTTAGCACATATCTTGACTTACATAGAAATATATAGACTAAATAGGGGAAAGAAGATATGAAAACACTTTGAAAGAAGTTCCTGTTCCCAGTGAATTTATAGTGCTATTTGATGTAGGCTATAATGTCACCAAAATGAACATTTAATTCTAAATCAAATCATAAATACAGGAGTCAGTGTATAATTATGCAAGATTGAAAATGAGAGGAGATTTTACCCACTTCTGCAGAGATTAGGATGAATGTAATATGTGACTGTTTGGAGCAATTTTCACATAACAAAAGCTTAGAGTTAAGTACTAATAATTTTATAGTTGAAGAATTCACATACTGCATCTTTAAAAATATATATTCTATTTATTTATTTGACAGAGAGAAAGAGGGAGAGAGAGAGGAGAGAACAAGTACGCAAGGGCCTCCAGGCACTGCAAATGAACTCCAGATGTATGCACACCCTTGTGCATCTGGCTTATGTAGGGCCTGGAAAGTCAAACCAGGATCCTTTGACTTTGGAGGCAAACGCTTTAACAGCCAAGCCATCTTTCCAGCCTTACACACTGCATCTTTAAAGATACAGGATTTTGGCCATAGAGGAAAATCATAACCAAAGGCACACAGGTGGAATGTGTTTGTGGCTTAGAAGGAAATCTATTTGGCAGAGGTCATGAATTCCCAAGTGAGCAGGGGGAAACACAGTTGGTCAAGGCTGTTTGGGGCACTTTTGAGAAGGCTTTACAGTGTGTTTTAGGAGATTTCAGAACTATGTATGACTCTATCAAGGGGTAAAATTATTACGCTTGAGTTGTACTTAATTTAATAAATAAAAACATAAACTCAAGTAGATGGAGGATGGATAGGGAGACTAGCTGTGACTCCACTTGCAATGGATAGTCAGGTAATGAGTGCAAACGTAATGGCAATGGTGAGGACAGGTGGATTCCATGGACTGTGGAAGGACACTGTGTGACATCATGACTGCTGACCACCATGGGATGAAGGATGGGAAGATGCAAATATAGCTAAGCAAGCTCAATTACTAAGAATAGAAGAAAGCTTTATCAAATGACCCATCGGGAAGTTCTTTTAGTCAACATATACAAACTCTTAGACAGAGTTGAGGATAACAGGCACCTGAAAATTGGATTCATCGCTTACAAGTTATTAGTATGCAGCAATAGATATAAGACAACCTTACCTCTTTGCTGTAATCACTATCCGAATCACTGCTAAGTTCCTCAGTATTCATATTTTCCAAATCAGACTCTCCAGGTGCAATTGGCACTGTCACCGTTAGGCTGGGGTTATGAATAAATGATTGATAGTCACTCTCTTCCATCAAGGTTTTGTCTATACTGCTTCCAAACACACTGGCTTTGTCTCTCTCCTTGTGGAAGCTGTGATCTTTTCTCATCTCAGCAAGTGTACGGTTTGAGATATAGTTTTCCTTTTTGTGGTCTGGATGTCCTGTTTTTGCTGCATCCTTGGAATTCTTTGGCTTTTTGGAAAATGCTTTCTGAATAAATTCACGTAAGGTCTGTTTCACATAATTTATTCCCCTTTTAATTCTGGCTACTGCAATCTGGAGGTTGTTTGCATCAGTGTCTTCATCAATTGCAGTAAGATTGTCTGAGCTAAATGAACTCAATAGTAAGGCCAGAAACAGGTTCAGAACCTGTAGCAGGGTAGACATGGGGTGGAGAGAAATAGGGAGAGAATATAAAAGCAAGAAGCCCACTTTGTTAAATACAGGCTATAATACAAACTCACAACGAAGAAAAAGGAAGCATGTATTCACACACAGATAAGTACACAAGAGAATGGTGGAAGAGAGGCTGAATGTGTCGACTCTATCTCCATGTAAGAACCTAAGCACTCTGGGCAGCAGCAGGCCAGCCATGCTCATGAAAAATTACCATACAGAGCAGAAATGGGTTCCACATTATTAGCAATGTGACATCAGTCAGTTCATTTCTGTTCACTTCTATAATACAAATTCCTTGGTCAAATCCCCTTGGAAGATTCTAGAAAGCTATCCCACACTTCCCTGTGGTTATGATTTGCTAACTGTGAGAAACAAAGAGAAGAAAAGATTGAACTGTTGTCTATTGTGCTGAGTCATTCAGGTTAAGGTAATAGTTCACTTTCCCCATGACATAAACATTAGATATTACAATAAGTGCAACAGATAATACTTGGTTGCTCCTGTAATAAAACATTCTGTCTAGAGTACCTTCTTGAAATTTAATGTGTCTTCTTAAGTGCACTAAGCCTAACGAGCTTAACTTATGTAATACAATGAAATGGACGACCATGTCACTTCCCATAACTTTGGTCCTGGAAGAAGTTACCAAGAGGTCAGCACAATTTATACTCTTAAAAAAAGTCCTACTTGAAAGCAATACCATTTCTGTCTTTCTAAATTAAGGATCCAGATAAATCTCAGGTATCAAACAAGAATTTTCACAAAAGGCAGAAAGCATGTAAAATGTATTTACTACTTAATAAAACTTGTTTTATAGAGGAAATATAATCAAGTTACAATTTGATATGTCTCTTCATGGCCAAAATTATGTACCTTATTTTTAAAAATCAAAATTGCACTGGAGATTTTGGTTATGCCCAAATAAAATTTGTCAGATGTGAAAGTATAAGAAAGTAAGTTAACATTATGTGTGATAGAACATTCTACAAGAGGAACCTAGGTAATCTGGGATGGTAAACTGGGAAAGTCAACATTATTGCATTGAGAAATACCCAGGAGATTAGTCAAGCACAGCTCCAGGTGTTGCTGTGAGGGTATATATAGAGGGGCAGACTAAAGGGAAAAGACCTGCCTTCAATGCCATCCCATATGCTGGGAGCCTGGATGGAACAGAAAGAGCAAAAGGAGAAACCCTGCAGCCCAGACATTTCACTTTCTGCCTCCTGGCTGTCATGCTGTGTGGGCTGCTTGGCTCCATCATGGCATCCCTGACATGTGGGACTGAAACTGCTAGAATGGAACCAAAATAAAGATTTCCTCCCTTAAATTGTTTTGCTCAAGTATTTGTTATAGGGATGCAAAGTCTATCACGGATTACAGAAAACAATTTTGGTACTCACTGGGATACTTAAAGTATTTTATGTTAATTGTAATATTTTATTATGAGCATATGTTAGTACATGTTTGTGTTTCAATAGGAATAAGGAAGGCCTAGGGCCTTTTTCACTGCATTAGCCTTTTGGAAAGTCAGCAGGAATCATCCAAATAGCGTGCTTATGCTATGTTACTTCTTATTGAGAATAGATGATATAATCATGTACTTTGCAACAAAAATTATTTAAAAAAAATACTACCCACAGTAGTTGCTAGTGCCTCCATAAAACCTGCTCTGTACTGACTGAGTCCATCAACATTTTTCAGTGAAGGATGGTGGAGGACAAAAGGAATGAGACAACAAAACAGAGGAAGGACTACTTGGAGAGAGAAGGGTCTTCAGTGGAATGGGAGCTGGGGACAAAATAGGACAATGGGAACAGAATATGAACAGATTATGGTAGGTTCCTATATTAAGGTTCTTAGAAAAAAACATTTTTATCATAACTTAATAAATATCACAAATGAAAATAAGGTTAATTTAGTTTCTATTCCTGTACTGAGAAATCACAGAAATATTCATTAAAATATATAAATCACAGTGTCTTTATCTCATTTGAAGACAATGGTTTTCATCAGTTTTTTTTTATGCAGACCTGAACTGACATAAACATATTTTTCTGTTTCCCTCTCAAATTATTACTTCTTAACCATTTTAATTAATGAAAGTTAAACTAACCTAAGGTATAAATTGAAAAAAAATCATGTGGAACATTTTTAGAAAAATTAGGTCAGTTTAGTAGATGCACACAACTATATACTGGTATAGTTTCTTTCTTTTTTTTTTTTTTTTTTTTTTTGGTTTTTCTTTGTTTTTTCGAGGAAGGGTCTCCCTCTAGCTCAGACTGAGCTGGAATTCACTAGGTAGTCTCAGGGTGACCTTGAACTCAGGATGATCCTCTTACCTCTGCCTTCCAAGTGCTGGGATTAAAGGGGTGCACCACCACGCCTGGCCAGAAATATATTTTTCATGCAAAATCTTCATTAGTGATAGCTCCTTATTCAAGAATTGGTTATCAACTTTATGATTTAAAGTTATTTTTATTTACTATCATAAATCAATAATTAATGAATGCCTATATGAGTCCTATCTAGATTAAGTGTTCATTAATGTATCACACTTGTTTCTAGTATAAGCCTATGTTGAATTTCAAAGAAAAATATTTGTACTCATGCACAAATATTATATTGTGTATTTTTTTTTTTTTTTTGGATTTGTCATTTTTCAGTTTTTCAAGGTAGGGTCTCACTCTAGACCAGGCTGACTGGGAATTCACTATGTAGTCTCAGGGTGGCCTCGAACTCATGGTGATCCTCCTACCTTTGCCTCCTGAATGCTGGGAGTAAAGGCGTGCGCCACCACGCCTGGCTATTATGTATTCTTTAAGGACCTGTTTCAAAACTTTCCTAAAGTCCATCTTAGAATTTTTCTTTCTTTTCTGTATGATAAGCAGTTACCTTTAATCTCATTTCTTATACTTATCACTTTTTCCTTGTCTAATGATTTTTTTGTGTGTTTTTTTCTGTTCTAATTGACTTCAGACATAATCATAGGCAGCTTTTGTCTTCTTACATAATTAATATACAAACAATCCCTAAATATATTTCTTTTAAAAGAGAATGCATTTAAATATGGAATACTTTGATGAGAGCCCAGGGGATAATTGCATTTTGCATATGCTTTAGTAATCAATATTGAAATTACTTTTGGCATTGGCTTTAGTGTGACACTTTCACAATTTGTTCCTTTAACTGTTTTAAGTCAAAAACTTTCAGTGGGGTCTGGAGAAATGGCCTAGTGGTTAAGGTGCTTGCCTCCAAAGCCCAAGGACTCAGGTTCTATTCCCCAGTACCCATCTAAGCCAGATGTACAAGGTGGTGTATGTGTGTGGAGTTCCGTTTGTAGTGGCTAGAGGCCCTGATGCACCCATTCTCTCTTTTTCTATCTCTCTCCCCCCAACCCCACCTCTTTCTTTGTCTGTCTTCCCCCCAACACACACACTCTCTCTGCCTCTCTTTCTGAAATAAATAAATGAAATATTTTTAAAAATTCTATGGACTAGAGAGATGGCTTAGCAATTAAGGTGCTTTTCTTACAAACTCTAAAGACTCAGGGTTGAGATCCCAGGACCCATGTAAGCCAGATGCACAATGTGGTGCATGTGTCTGGAGTTTGTTTGCAGTGGTTGAAGGCTCTGGTACACCAATTCTCATTCTTTCTCCCTCTCTCTCTCTTTGCCCCTCTTTCCATCTCTCTCAAACAAATAAATAAAACTAAAATTAAAAAACTTAAGAGAAAGTATTCAAATAAATCTTGCTATAGGAAACTTAATGGAAATGGTTATACACTCTAGCAGCCCCATCATTAATGAGTTTGATACAGGATAAGTATAAAGTCAAAAGAAGAAAGCAAAGTATGTACTTTGTTGCATATTAGAACTCTTTATAAGCTGATATAAAACTAGAAATTATTTTGCTACAAGGGGATGATAAGGAATTACGGATGACATTTAATGATGAGTATTTTTTTATGGAGTAAAAATGCAGAATCCTGAATTTTCACAGTATAATTCACAACGTATGTTTTTGGAATGCTCTCATCAGTATGTGACCTGATGAATATATATTTTATTTTCTGTTTTCTTTTTTTCTGAGGTAGGGTCTTACTCTAGGCCAAGCTGACCTGGAATTCACTATGTAGTCTCAGGATGGCTTCAAACTCATAGCAATTCTACCTCTGCCTCTCAAGTGCTGGGATCAAAGGTGTGCACCTCCATGCCTGGCTTGAATGTAGATTTCTATTCTGACCTCTTAATCCCTTTTTCCATGGGAACTACAGCGACAAAAATATTTAGCAGTTTTGTTCCCATGCTAATGTGACAAGAAAATATTTACCAGGTAGCTTTCATTGCATTGTATCTTCTGAGATACCTACTGAATGATGCTCAGTGAATTAGTAAGATGGTGGATTTGAAAAATTGAGTTGAGTGGTACATGGTAGTGCATTTTACCTTAATTTTCCCTTGCATATAAGTTTGAAACAGTTAAACCAAAGGAAGTTATTTAACCACACAGTTAAACTAAGAAAGAAACAGAAAGTAGAAGCCAAGAATATGCTAAATGGAATTCTACGGGGAGTGTTATACAAAAGAGAAGCACACTTTTCTGTAAAGGGCTGGGTAAATATCTGATGCTTTAGCCACTGGGCATCAAAGTAGCCACACAGACAATGTCAATGAATATGTCTATTTTTCATTAAAACTGGTTATGGACACTACAATTTGATATTATATAATATACATGTGTCATCAAATATTCTTCTTCTTTGATTCTTAACCATTTAAATTAAAAAAAAAAATTCTTGGTTCACAGCATCATAATGAAGCAAGCACTGGTTGAGATTCAGCCTATGGGCCACAGTGTGTTGATTCCTGCCATGGACACCAATCTGTGACTACATGGAGCTGAAACCAGTCTTCTGATGTGTTTCAGTCCATTGTAACCTCACCTTTATTGTTAGCTTGATCATGTCTTATACTAGTATGCCTTAATATCTGAAGAGATTTCATATCTTTTAAAAATATTTATTTGGAAGCGAGAGAGAGAATGGATATATCAGGGCCTCTAGCTGCTACAGTTGAACTCCAGATGCATGTGCCTTTTGTGGAACTGAGGAATCAAACCTGAGACCCTCAGGCTTTGCATGCAAGTGCTTTTAACTGCTGAGAGACATCTCTCCAGCTCTGAGATCACATATCTTTAGGACGTCACTATCAAAATAAGAGAATAAAGTAGAACTTCTGCATTAAAATGAAGACAGAGTTTTGGAAAGTATAAATATAGGTTATCTGGCCAGAGAAATTCAGACATTATTTTGTTTTCATCTCTCTTTACCTTTGTATTAAAATGTTAGTATTTATTATAAGAAATAATTCTAGATAAATTGGATTTTAATATTGCAAAAATAAAAGGTCATATTATAAAACAATATCAGGAAAAAAATTAAGTATATGGCATCTGTTACATACCACAAGGTTTCCAATCACCATGACCATCATGTAAACAATAAGGCACATGGCCTGGCCAGCGACCTCCATGCAGTCCCACATGGTCTCTATCCACTCCCCACACAGCACGCGGAACACGATCAGGAAGGAGTGGAAGAAGTCGTTCATGTGCCAGCGTGGGAGTTTGCAGTCCTCGTTGATCTTGCACACGCATTCTTTGTAGCTCTTGCCAAACAGCTGCATGCCGACCACGGCAAAGATGAAGACGATGATGGCCAACACCAAGGTGAGGTTGCCCAGAGCGCCCACGGAATTGCCGATGATCTTAATTAGCATGTTCAGTGTGGGCCAGGACTTTGCTAATTTGAAGACTCGGAGCTAAAAAAATATAAAGTTCTATATAAATCATTATGAAATATTTTCAAAGTTTCCGATCTGGATTGTTGTTCTTTATTTAAAGCAGACCCCCATGTCCTCTATTATTGTTATTATCTGGCTAAAGTGAATTATCATTAAATATTATCATATTTTTCATTAAATATTCATAGTTATCTTTTAAATATTTGGAACATTGTAACATTAATAGTAGTTTCTTATGGATTTATTTATTGCTTTCCAACTTAGTTTAATTTTTAATTTTACTTTCTGATACTGTCTAATATTTTTATATCAGAATTTGTCTCTATGCGAGTGATTTAATCTTTAATTTTTAAATCTATAAAGCTATGAACACATTCTACTAAATATTAACACTTGATAGTGTCTTGGATTTAACCCCCCAAAGTGTAAAGTAATAATAATAATATAAAGCCAATATAGAAATATCCTTTCAATATAATGGTGAGGCGAGGTTATATTTACCAATCTGAATGATCGCAGCACTGACAATCCTTCCACATCTGACAGAAAAAGTTCTACTAAACTCAAAGTCACAATAAGGCTGTCAAAAATATTCCAGCCTACTTGGAAATACTCATATGGATCCATAGCAATCAATTTTAACACCATTTCAGCTGCAAAGATTCCTGTGAATATCTAAATGAAAAACACATTTTATTTCTGTTATTATTAGAAAATATAGAATTTATTTAACTGTGATAATTATTCTTACCTTAGTATTTACTATATTCTAGACGATGTGTTAGACACTTCACAAATGGATATTATTGCCTAATGCAATCTCATAAGCAAATTTCAGCTAGCTATCCCTACAGGTCTTATAAACATAAAAATCTTAAAATGCTCTAATTGCCTATCATTTTTTATTATCACGAGATAGCATTTAAGAGGATCATATTAAAATTCCAAATAAATAAATCTCTGATAATTAACAAATAACTCTTTGACCTCCACCCAAATATGCTATTAGTTGTTTTAAAAAATGTAAAGATGGATATTGAGAGTTTGATCTAGTCTTTTCTATTCTGACTTCTTTCTCAGAGTCATGAAGAACATGTTGACTCATGCTTTAACAATTTATTAGTAGAAGAAAAAAAGTATTTGACGCAGCAGTTAGCTAGAGTCAGATTACTAAAGCTTTGACAGAAAAAGTGCATTGAAAAGCATGATTAATTCATGACACAGGTATCAAAGACTCCCATCAAGAAGTAAAAGTCAAAACCATGCTCAACAGTGAAAACATTGCTTATGACTCATTTGAGTCTCCTTTGACTCAAGGACCTTAGCCAAATAAAGATGGATTAAAGGGCAATGGTGAGATAATTTTTTAACATAATGTTCCAAGAAGCCATTAGCAAGAAGCTTATGAACTTGGGGTTATGGTGGTAGGGAGAAGACATTGTGAGTCCTTATAAGGACTGAACCACATAATCTAGACATCCTAAACAGATTTGCCTTTTTCTAAAGATGAATAGAATGAATAATGAATGCTAACTCAGAGAGTTGAAATGTTTAACTCTTGAAGAAAGTTCACAATATTTTCTCAACGTCATAACTCATAACAGATTGAATTAGGATTTAAACCGAGGCCTTAGATTATAAAGTCTCAGACACTTCCACCACTGCCATAACAAAACAATTGATTTTCTAAAAACATATGTACTGTTTAATCACTTGGCTTGTGCAATATAATTTTAAAATGTATAAAATCTATCCAAATTTCAAAGTGTTGACAGACATGCTGGCAGACAAGAACCACCAATGATTTCTAAAATGATGACATGTATGCAAATAGTATTGTTATTTGTAGAACTCAACACCACTGAAAAATTATTTAAAAATTCTATCTAACACCAGAAACTTGACTTTATACCTTTAATCATGTGGTAAGTTCTGGATATGCATAGTTACTCCCCAGTGATCCATCTACTTAGGAAAAGAAAAGGAAATGCCAATGTAGATAGTGAAAGAGAGAAGCTGTGAGGTCATGATTAGGAGAGACTCACCAGATTGCCCACAGCAAGTACGTTTTTGAATTCTTCTGTCATGGGGTGATGCTCCATGGCCATAAATAGTGTGTTTAGAACTATGCAAATGGTGATTGCAAGATCTACAAAAGGATCCATTACAATAAAGTAGATAAACTTTTTGAACTTTATCCAGTATGGAGAACAATTCCAGATTAAAAATGTGTGTGCAAATCTGTACCACCAAGGTGGACATTTCTGCCTGGACTCCTCAAGTTCTGGGGAGAAAAAACAAAACAAAACAAAAGCACAGAAAGCATGAAGTCGCTCATTTGTTTGTTGTAGTTCTTAGCAGATACAAATCTGCAAATCACTCTGTACAAACAGGGCTTGTGGTTAAAACCTCCCATCAAATGTTTTTTGAAAGTATAGAATTTTAGATAAAAAGTTTTCTATCGCATGTTTGTTGTTGAAATTAAGTAGAGAGGGAGTCAGTGAAATTAATGACTGAAAATAGACTCAGAAGAGAAAAAGAGAGTATTTCTTCAAAATAAAAATGGTTATTTTCTACCAATATACATATTTCCCCTGTATTTTTAAGCAGAGGACCATAGTAAAATAGTTATGTTCTGTCTAGAAAAGGCTTTTGCAGGCATACAGGTTAAAACAAGCCCAGACCAAAAGACTAGAAATCATTTAAGAAACACTCTTGAAATACAATTTTACCTCAGTAGCCCTTCTACTTTTCAGCATAACTTTACAGGGTTGATAAAATTATTGAGTCCATGGTGGGAGTGTGAGAATGCAGGATCAGCCTATGGACAAGGGTGAACATGGAGCCAACTGTGGGACACAGAAGGAACCAGAACATTTTTAAAGTTGTCACCTTTTGACATTTTGCTCATTAGAGGAGAGAAATTAGGACAGCGGATTTTTTTAAGATTGTGCAACAAGACAGTCACACAACTCTGAGTAATGTAGCTTTCTGCATCAATTGCCATAAGTAATTAACTTTGAAATGCAATTTAACCCAACACTCTTTAGTCACAAATAAAATAATCTATTTTTTAGCATATAAAATGAGCCCATCCATTTCATTTTCTTTTGTAATCTTTATTCTTGCTAAAAAACAATATGCGGTGGCTGGAGAGATGGCTTAGCGGTTAAGGCGCCTGCCCACTAAGCCTAAGAACTCTGGTTCCAATCTCCAGCGGTTCCAATCTCCAGGTCCCACGTTTAGCCAGATGCAAAGTGACACAAGGGTGCAATGCCGCACTTGACCACAAGGGGGCACACACATCTGGATTTCGTTCGCAGCAGCTGAGAGGCTGCTGGCACACCCATCTCTGTCTGTCTCCTTCTCCCTCTCTCTCTGTCTCTCTCTCTCTAAAATAAAAATAAATTATAAAAAATTTTTAAAAATATATGTGTTTTAAAACATTCCTAAGAATTTCATGTACCTGTTTAAAGGTTACCAGAAGTTATAATGACTTTATTTAAGCATCTGTAATACCTTCCACAGTGTTGGTTAGAATACTCGCTCTACTCATTGCTCTTTGTCTGAGGTGTGGATCATTCAGCATGTCCTCTGACAGGAAATAAGAACTGGAAAATCTTTTCTTCCGTATTTGATTGGTTGTTACCTAACAAATGAGGATGATTAAGTTAAAGTTTTAAGAATAGAATTCAAATTATATATATATATATATATATATATATATATATATGATAAAAATCTTGCTTGAGTGGCTATAGGAAACGATCAAAAGTAAAGATTCGATTGCTAAGATCAAATTTCAGCTTGGCTGCTTTTAAGTGCATACCAGAGGAGAGTTACTTAGTTGTGTTTCATTATGGGTAAAATGAGGTTAATGATAGAACTGGCCTTATACTCTTATTTGAGGGTTAGTGGAATGAGTTCTTCACAATACAATGCAAAATAGCTGTTCTTCTTTTATAACACTATTGTGATCTCCCCATATACTCATAACTTATTTAAGTATCTACCAAGGAACAGTCTTACATGAAAACATCTAGACAAGAATTAAAGGGTTGTGTGTCCAAAGGGGTAGAGCTGAAATTTCTGGAATAACCTTAGATAATTATTATTTGTTGAGGAGTCAACATTTATGAAAGTTACTATGACAGTTACTTCTGATTGTCAGGAAAGAAACTGGTGAGTAAATAATGATAAATAACTGATGGAAACTCTGGATACTGAAGACTATGAGTTCCATCTGAAAGAGGTGACCACTGTTCAGCTAAAAACCACTGGCCTGCAGGAATAAGAACTCCAGAATTCCAGGCATACTCATCTTTTAAGTGAAAATGTCCTTCATTTAAAGCATGGAAGCTAATTTAAATTTAATACACTACACTGGTTCATTGCAGGCCAATAACTCACCCAGTCATTACCACACAAACATGTACATGCAAACAACTATACAGCTTGACATCTGTCATCTACCTGCTTGCATGTGTTATGCAGTGGATAGATATTTTATAAGTTGACATCCATGTATATAAAAATAAAATCATAGGGTTGCAAAATTGTATAGTTGCATTGGTATTGTTTACATATCAAAATATCATACAGGCATAAATATATTATCATATATGTGAATATGCACATATACATGTACATACATATACACATAGCTGTGACTTCTTATGGAGATCTGTTTTCTCTACTATACTCTCTAATTTACACATTTACCAGAAGCAGATTAAGAATTTGTTCCATTATACAAACAAATCCTTTTCCAAAATATTCATGACTCAGATACAGAGATTATATGAGTTGTCTGTAATATGCAATTTTACATAAGCTGTATATTACATATATTACAATGAATGCATTGCTAATACTTTTAGTTTTAGCGACTTTCTGTAAATTTGGGTGTTTTGGTTTTTCTCTGGTGAAATATCAACACATTAAAACACTTCATTTAAAAATTCTGCAATAAGCTTTAAATCTGACATAAGTTACATAATACTTTACAAATTATATCATTGAAAAGTAAAACAATTACAATCACATAGAAATTTAGCATGCTAATTCATAAGGATATATAACTTGGCAGAAGGGATGCATGCAGCTGTATCATGCAAGCATAGAGGTCACAAATTACCTCAGAGCACATGCATTCCTTCAGCTGAAAAATGTGTGTGTGGCCATGGTTTTGATGGAATTTTACTCTCATTTGAACCACTACAGAGCCTGCTAATATGAATTTATGAATAGGTAGCATGTATTGGAAACTTCCTGGATTAGTTAGCCTTTGCTGTTATTTAGTAATGTAGTTAATATCATAAATGGGGTAAAGATATGTCCCAAAAACTTCACGATCCAGAAAGTTCTCATTTTCAAGCAGAATTAGACACTTTACTCAGCTTCTAATAACCCCCATTCTAATTTATATGCAAGATCAGAAGCCTACTCTCTACTGCACAGACATTGGGGATGAGGTTAAGAGCACATCCTCAACCTCTATAAATGTCAGAGCTGCTCATAAGCTAGAGTTAAATGTTGGCAAACTGTTTTACTTCTCTCATTTGTAAACAGTAATACTGGACAGATCATTCTGTAGGGAGATTAAAAAGCTTAAATAGTTGTTGGTACTATTATTGTTCTTAACTCTTAACTCGATACACTTTGCAATAAGCATATATTTATAAGTTACTTGGGAAAGATAGCAGTAGATAGCACAGAATCTGTTTCTTTACAGAAGTGGGATTTACTGTCAACTATTTAATAAGATCAGCATTCTCACTGAATTTTCTCATGCTGGTATAGGTAGCTTTTTAATAAAATTTTCACTAAAGGGATGATTCCCAAATCTTTAATCATAACATTAATATATAAATACCTTTCTCCTAAAGTGGGTTATAAAATATCTTTGAATTGGGCAACTGCCACACCTTGTATGAGGATTAAGCTAATGAATAAAACGTGTGTTTCTACATGTGTGAATTGCAAAATGCAGAGCCATTCACTGGCCAGAGAGCAGGGCCTTCAGCAGAGAGGCCCACTAATGCAGGAGTACGAGCCCATCCATGCCTGAGCTATGGAAAACATCCTTACGCTCTCATCTGAAGTTGCCTTATCTATTATCACCTCTGGCAGGAGCTGTCCATTGGGGAGCATGAGGGCTGAGGGTCCATCAACCAGCGACACCACACCATTGCAGTCCACTGCACTGTGCATCTTCCCATTCACCGGCAGCACTGGGGGAGACCTACTGGCCTGGCTGATGTTACTGCTGCGCCTCTCCCGGGGTCTGTGGGGCACAAACAGTGAACCCCGTCTGCTCTCGTTGTCTCCAAAAATGCTGTGCTCATCATCAGCAAATTCAGTCTCAGATCCTAAATCTTTTCCTCGACCCTTGAAACTGAAAAGACTCGTTCTGCTGCTGCGCCTTGCAGAAAAAAAGGAGCCACGGATGCTGAGTGGTGACTGTGGAGAGAGAGAGAAAAAAGGATGGCATGTTTATGTTTTGGAGCTCGTAGAAACAGCAGCAAACTTCAAGCAGCTCCGCCAAGACTGGGTCAGGGGATCCTGTGCTTGTTTAAAATAAATATGCTTTAAAGCAAAGCAAATCAAGAAAAATACAATCTAACAAATGAAGCCTGAAATCCACCCTTCCAAACCAGGAAAATGACCTGTACAAATCTGTGCCATTCATTTTGTAGCACAGACTATCATTTAAAAGCTAATTCAATGTTGAAACATGTTATTTGGCCTTTTCATTTATCACTTCCTAAATTTCACAAGAAATCAAGACTTTCTTGAGTTCAAAGACTATCCCAAAACTCTTTTAGTTAAGCTGCTTGTAATCCCCATGTACGCACTCACCCTAGTGAGTGTGTTTTAAGGAACTTTTTAAAAACACAGAACTTAGAGTAATGGAATATTAGAACTTAGAAAAAACAGTTCATGACAAAGTGTGTGTGGGAGGGGATTCCCCTTTAGTTTGTCTAGGACAAACTGTTTCTATATGTGGTTCCTATAAAGGCAAATTGTTTGGAAGCATCAAATCTGATAAACTTTAGTGCTGGCTACATAAAGGATGAGTGACAGGCACTGTGGACAATGGAAAATGAACATGAAAAAATCTCTGGCTTAAAATCATTTTCACTGGACTGGAGAGATGGCTTATCAGTTAAGGTGTTTGCCTACAAAGCCAAAGAATCCTGGTTCGATTCTTCAGGACCTACATAAGCCAGATATACAAGGGGATGCATGTGTTTGGAGTCTGCTTGCAGTGGCTGGAGGCCCTAGTGTGCCCATTCTCTCCCTCCCTCCCTCCCTTTCTCTCTCTCTGCCTCTTTCTCTCTTTCAAATAAACAAATAAAATATATTTAAAAAATCATTTTCATTAATGTCACATATGTTCACATTTTGCTTCTCCTTCTAGATTATGAAACCTTAGCAGGTAGGGATGGACTTTGTCTTTAATTTCTGTTTATCTAGTAGTTTTGCAACCCTACATGGTTGGTCTTGGAAACTCTCAATGTCAGTAAAGAGGAGGAAGGTAGTAATTCTGGGAGAGGCATACATGAGGCAGAGAATGGAGAGCACACAGGAACATTTGTAGGAGGGGAGAGTCACCTGAGCTAAAGGGAACAAATGGTGCTTCTAGGACAGGAAAACATTATGAGACAATTCTTTCAGTTCTAAGTGAGTGTTCTGAGTTGGGGATGCAGCTCACTTGGTAGTGTGCTTGCTTAAAGCTCTAGTCCTGGAGCTACATAAACTGGGTGTTGTAACATATACCTGTAATCCCTGTACTTACAAGGCAGTGACAGGAAGATCAGAAACTCAATGTCAATTCCAGATACATAGCAAGTTAAGGCCAGGTGGGCTTCATGTGACCCTGCCTTACAAAGAAGAGGAAGAGGAGAAGAAGAAGGAGGCGAATAAAGAAATTTTAAAAAACGAATGAATGAAAAGTGTCTACTAAGTAATAAAGGCAAGTTAGGCAAGAAAGCCTATAGTAGAGATGGCACTCGAGTTAGGCAGACTGCAGGCTCAGGAACACAAAAATAGGATGAGAAACAACCATAGACAGTTGCAGGCATGGATAAAATGTGAATCTTGTTCTTAGTGTTTATTCAACAGGGGGTTTTCCTGCTTTTCCCTTTGTTTTCAATCTGGACAGAGTTATAACTAGATTTTTATCTTTACTATGATGGGTGGGGAGTATGCATTGTGTGACAGTGGAAAATGTGAAGAAGCAATGACTCAGAATGTAGGGCTGCAGCCAGGGAGACCTGAGATGTGGACTGTCACTGGAGAAAGCAAGAAAGGAAGAGAAATTCCATGTGAGCAGAATTTATAGACTATGAAAGTATAAATCAGTATTTGTCTGTGGCTGGGGAAGGATGTAAGAGGTATCTACTTAGTTCCAAACTGGGGACCTGATACTCTGTTGACATCATTGCTTATATGAGTGAATAAAGAAGGAAAGCTAGTATAAGGTTAAGGTTTTTTTTTTTTTCAATTAATAAGGTATTAAAATGCAGACTAAATAAAACTATAAAATTAATCTGCATGGTGAACGGTCTCTTCATTTCTACTGTGGTTTTGAAGAACATTGTATTGTAGAACTTTTGTTTATTAAAGAAGACATGACAATTCTGAAACTTTAAACTGTTTTGAAAGTGAACAATTTAAATTAAAAAATGTGCACCACATCTCTTCTTTTAATAAATGGCAAGATGCAGTATTTTAACTGAAACATGCCAATGAAAGCCTTGCATTGTGCTCCTGGAGTCATGACCCCAGAATCAAACCTTGCACTTCTTTTCTCATGATGGTGAGGCCATGAGGCAGTGCCCACTGGTACCTGGTTAGGGGTGGACAGTCTCTTCTCATGAGCACGTCTGTGCCCTTCAACACCCAGGCGGAAGTTCCTTCTCCGGATGCTTTCATCTGATTCTGACTTCGACAGCTTCTCTTCATCGCCCTTTTCCTCCCCACTGGAGAGCTTCTTTTGGTTCTTTTTCTTGTGTCTGTTTCTTCTCTCCTTAGCACTTTTTGAGCTCAGTTTGGAGGTTTCTGAAGAACTCTCTGAGAGGCCCATAATTCTGCTTCGTCCAATACTTGTGTATTCAGCAGCTGCTGCCGCAATTGCCTGTTGGACCAACACATTCCCAGCATATAAGTTGTTCTCAAATTTTGGGAAATCTTATTACAGGGCACCCATTTCCCATCCATTTAATAGCATTTCTTGTACATAAACTGGTACAGGTTTCATTGCACAGTAACCAGAAAGCAAACAAGGCGTATATTTGCTTCTTCCCACATACTGTAATGATGCTCCATGATCTTTAAAATTCAATGGTTACTTGTTGTTATTGATCTGCTTACAGTAGAACAAATTTAAGTATTATCAGTCAGGTACTCCATCACTTAATGATACTGAGTTATCTGAAAATGGAAATGAATTATTGAACACAATAGTATCTTAATCATAACGTCAGGGATTATTACCTTAAAAGTAACTATGTTAAGCCCAAGTAAGTGGCTTGGGAAATTTCTAAGTGGTTAAAAGCCCTTGCTACATAAGCCTGACGACCAGAGTCCAGATACCCAAAGCCACATAAAGCTGCACACAAGTGGCACAAGATTCTGTGATTCCAATGTGCTCATAGCAATGGGAAGTAGACTCAAGGGAATTCCAAAGCTCACACGCCAGCTAGTCCAAAATTGTCCTCTGACTTCCATATGTATGCTGTGGCATGTACATTCACATACACACCCACCCATATGCACACACACACCCATACATACATACCCACCCACACACACACACAACAAAAGTGAGACTCAAGGGTTTTAAACCTATGTTATGCCTGGGAGAACCCAGTTCCTTTATCACCTCATCACAAAATAATAATTTTTGAACTCAAAAAACGAATCTTATAAAAATTGGAAAATAATATGTAAATTAAAAGCTGAAAAAAATCACTATCTTACCCATAAAATATGCATGGTTAATATTTCTTTCAGTATTTTAGATAGTGTGTAATTTTAAATTGTGTTATATCCTATCATTCAAAGTCTAATTTTGTTAATATTTTTTCCTCAAAATTATCTTAAAACACCTAATTTTATGCTTCACTACATCATATGTTTTTGCATCTCAGTGTCTTTGCATCACATATTACTACCTTGTGCTCATAATGTTAGAAACACTGAAGAGGTTTAACTAGATCAAATCTCCGAAAACTTTCTAAAATTTATGCTGGCTATTTAAACTTATGTTTCTCTCAGTGTAAATCTTTCTCAGCCTTTTCTACTAAAATGTACCTTTGGAGAAAGGATTATCAGGGATCTGTGACACCCTTCAGAAGTCACAATCAATAGTATGATTCTTTTATTTTTAGGAATTATCTTAAAAATCTAAAATAAAAGAATGATGCAAATTTTGCTTTCTACTTCACAGACTAAAAATTAATATTGAAATAATTGCCGTACAATTATTTCTCTGAGGAAACGAATCATTTATGCTTTGATACTTTTTATGATTCTAACATTGAAACATTCATAATGACAGGTATTGAGCAACAACCTTAAAACATTTTCCATGAAACTGGGAGTTGGTTATGTAGAAAGTGTCAGCTCTAGCTCTGTCCACAGCTGGTTCCTTCAACCACACTAAATGAAGATGCAATTTATACAGAAGAGCTCTCATTAGGAAAAATCAACCTGGGAGAGGTTGAGTACAGGTCACAGGTCTCTTTTGTTACCTTTTGCATTTCTACTTGTAGAGAGAATTTTAAATCAAACAACAATACCTCAGCTTCTTCCTGCTCTTTCTTGAGCCGGTCTAGCATCTGTTGAAATTCTAACTCTTTCTGTTTTGCTTCTTCGATGTTGGCCTGGTTCTGCTCCTCATAGGCCATGGCCACCACAGCCAGGATCAAATTTATCAGATAAAAGGAGCCCAGGAAAATCACAACTACAAAGAAAATCATGTAGGTTTTGCCAGCAGCACGCAGAGTCTAGGAAAAATGGAAATTGTTTTTCTATCAAGACAAAGGATTTTAGTGCTTTTATCTGTATGAAGAATATAAGGTCATGTTAACTGGATATTTTCTATAACATTATTTTATATAAAGTATAAAAAATAATTTATGGAAAACCATCAGTATTTAAAACAAACACATTTTTTCAGCACAGAGGATAGAGTAATGTAATAAACCTGTAGTAAGATCTGATTTTTCATTATTATTAAAATAACATAATGAGCCTTGATTTTTCAATGTGCTGAAAATTACTAATGATAATTTGTAATGAGAAGCACCTATGTTGTCTTTTTTTAGATTTTTAAAATTTTTTATTTTTCATTTATTTATCCAAGACAGAGTGATAGAGCACGAGAGAATGGGCATGCCAGAGCCTCTAGCCACTGCAAACGAACTCCAGATGCATGCGCCACCATGTGCATCTGGCTTACGTGGGAACTGAAGATTCAAACCAGGATCCTTAAGCTTTGTAGGCATGCGCCTTAAGGGCTAAACCATTTCTCCAGCTCCACCTATGTTGTTTTTTAAAGTTTTGAAACAGTTCACTTTTACTGCTACCATCTTTACTTAACATTGAGTATTACTGCTAGTTTTAAATCATGATACAAGACCTTGTGGAATGAATCTATTAACATTGCTAGTAACAATTGTAAAATACACTGAACATTTATGTGAATTTTAAATTAACCCAAATTATTAATACTATACAGATTAATACTCTAGGGATATTAAATAAAAGTTATCAAATCTCTTATGCCTAGCTATTCGATTCCCTTTTCTATCACTTTGAGGTTACCATTGTTTTCTCTTGAGTAAATTCCTAATAGTAGAATTGTTAAGTCAATAAATAAATTCACTTTAATTTTCATTGAAATTTCCATGTTACTTTCCTCAATAATTTGAGAAAACCTCTCTCTTTGTGCATCAGTTAAAATATATCTTTTGGGGCTAGAGAAATGGTTTAGCGGTTAAGGCACTGGCCTGTGAAGCCTAAAGACCCATGTTTGACTTTCCAGATTTCATATAAGCCAGATGCAGAAAGGTGAGGCAAGGCAAGGACACACATGCCCACTAGGTGGCACAAGTGTCTGGAGTTCAATTTCAGTAGTTGAGGCCCTGGCATGCCAATTTTCTCTCCATCTCTCTCTAAAAGTAATTAAAAAAAATACATCGCTTTTCAGTTTCCCATTTTAAAAATTATGTGTCACCATTGTTTTCATTTGCATGCCTTTAATTTTGGATAGGGATGATTTCTTTTTGCATATTTATGAAGTTGGAGCTTGGTTGGTGGTGCATGCCGGTGGTCCCAGCTATGCTAAAGGGTGAACTGGGAATGTCACTTGAGTCCAGGCATTCTAGAACAGCTATGGTAGCATACACATAATGGTTCTTCCCTACCAAAATTATTTTCATTACTTTTCTTTTTCTGTGAAGAGCACTTTTCTACAATATTAATGTTCATTCACAATATTCTCAGAAATTATGTATAAAACAAGACAAAGAAAGACCTGTGGCAATTCTGAGAAAAAGGATTCACTGTTATGTGTATCAACATTCCTTTTGGAACACAGCCATAGCTCAAGAGGTTCACATTAGAGGAGATGGTCACATGGACAAACAGGGACAGAACAAGAGACTGATACTACAAACTGAAAAAGATCCAGAGTTATGGAAGGCCAGAAGAGGAAGAAATTGACTTGGGAGAAGCAATTTTAGATAAATCATTTGAATATTTAACTGTGAATAGGAATTCAAAAGTAAAACATGATAAGCTCATAATCCTAGTGGTGTCACAAGGTCAGGGTAACCCCAGTGTGTATGAAAGCCACGGGGATACAGAAGCAGCTTGAGCAAACACTAGGCAATGTTTTCTGCTCTTTCTTGGGACCAACTGGGATGATATTGATTTAAAGGGAAAGACCTAGGAATCAAATTTTCTCAGAAAGTATAAAAAATCTATTTGTTATTTAAGACTATCTTCTCTAATATTGGTGGAGAAAGCTCTTTCTAACTTTAGTAATAATAATAAAGTTTCCCATATTCCCAATTGAATTAAAATAAAAATTCATAATGCAGCAAAGAACGTACACTGGACCTTAATGTTATTAAAAATATCTACTTCTCTCAACACTCACTTGTTGGTAAAGGTTTTCCCAGTAATCTTGGGTCATAAGCCGAAATAAGGCTAAGAAGGCCCAGCTGAAAGTGTCGAAGCTTGTGTATCCATAATCAGGGTTTCTGCCACCTTTCACACAGGTATATCCTTCTGGGCACTGACTAGAGATAAGAAAGAATATTACTAGTCAGAATGTTATCAGAACACAAGCTAAGGAGCAGTACAGGAACACTATAAACTCAAGGTTTCTTTTGTATAGGTCAGTACTGGAAATGACCGAGAGAACAAATTTGGAGAGAGAAAAAAATGGGGTTTAGATGTCACTCTATTTACTAGTTGATGATCTTACAAAACTACTTAAATCCTCAAACAGTTCCTTCTATGATAACAGCATAGTAACACCTCCAAAGGATAATAGTAATATTAAATTGAAAAAACACAATGTGTTCGGTTCCTTTAACTTCCTGCACTAGCGTCTAATCAGTGATAGATGCTATTAGCAGCATTATCACAGTCATCTCTGACCAAGAAGTCTTGATATGGAGGTCTCTACCAAAATTGCTTTTCTGTAAATTACTTTTGGTATGAATTAGAACAGAGAATTATCATGGCACAGCATTTGTAAAAACTCATAAAATTTGAAAGATTGGCATTTTTCCTTTAAAAATGAGTGAGGTGGTTTTTATGATGGTATTGGATAAACACACAGTTCCAAAGCTTTGGGGACAGGCAATATTGTTGATTTTTAAGTTCCCAAGAGATAATCAAGAGCTATTAACACAGGACAAAGAGCCAGAATGACATGGGCATTTGTATAAACATGAGGTTTTAACATGTCTTTGTACAAGTTCATAGGATACTTTGCACAGAGTGCCTAAAACAGTACACTCAGCTACCTAGGAGTCACATTTAACTGGATACATTTAACTGAGTAGAACTTTGGGGTGGAAAGAAATGCTGATTTTGTTATTCTTCTTTCCCAGAGGAAGAAAGGTCTCTAACAATACAACCAAAGTTCAGTGGGGTTTCCATGAGTAACTGTGATATCTCAAGATATGTATCTGGTTTTAATTAAGTACTACTGCAAGGTGTCACTTTCTAGAGTGTGCACTAACTGGAAATGCTTTCAAGTCTGGATTCACTGTTAGACAGAATGAGAAAGTTAATTCCATGAAATATGTGAAAGCGTTGCAGCTTAGCAGCAAACTAACTGAGCACATTTTTTCCTTTATTTTGTAGACTTTCTACTAAAAACAAAGCAAATGTTACATACCCTGAATCTGTGCTGAAACCACAAAGGAGAGCATCTTTGGTTCCCTCCAAGTAATAAAAATATTCTGTTTAGAAAGAATTTAAACAATATATCATTATAGAGTGCAACCTTTATGGGTGATAAAGCAGGTCAGTTAATGAATACAGACATAGACACAGAAATCTAGGCCTGATCATAGGCAATGAGCATTAATTTATTCACTATATTTTCATATATTGTTAATCAAACACCAACTGGTAACATTTTATGGTCCAGGCAGTAAATGAATAATGATATACAAGACAAACAAGACCACTAAGGTTGTGGAGTTTCCTTTAAGTCTGCTAAGCATGAAAGTGGGATGTGGAAAAAGACATTAAAATGAAAATATAAATGCATGGTAATTTCAGAAAATTATTGTTTCAGACTGGATCTTCAATGTTTCCCTGAAAGCTAATGTGTTGAAGTTATGATCTCTAATGCATCATGTTCAGAGTTAGGGCCTTTGGGAAATGACTGATTCACGATGGCTTTGCCCCATGAATGGATTTAGCCATGTATGGATACATAGTTTCATGAGATACTGAGAGATTCCAGACACTTCATGAGAAGTTTGGACCTGGTGGAAGCAATAGGTCACTGGTTTATTTAGTTATTGGTCTCTCTCTCTCTCTTTCTCTGTTTGTCTCTGTTTTGGCATGTCTTTCTCTCCTTCTGCAGACCTTAGCAAGCAGTTTACCCTACCATACTGTCCCTGCTAAGGTGCTCTGCCTCACCACAGGACCAGAATCAAAAAAGCTAAGTTATTATGAACTGAAACTTCTGAAACTCAAGCCAAATGGACAGCCCCTAGTGAAAAACTTTTGAGCAGGAATAAGAACAGGAACCAAGACTCCAAGCAAGAGTATTTGGAATGTGGAAGGACCATCAAGGTGGCCTGTGGGACCACAGAGTGAGTAGGGTACTGTGGTCAAGATAAGCAGGCTCACATCATATGCATGCAAGTTATACATCAGAATTTTATTTTCAAGTGTGATTATAAGTAATGCAGTGTGAAGCACAGGTATCACTGATATTTGGATGCCATTGTGGCTGATTTGTAAACAGTGTATTAATAGCACAGCAGATGTGGAAACAGAGAGACACGTTAAGTGGTTATAGTAAGAAGTGGAATGATGAGAATAGTTAAGGATTTGGAGTGAAGGATATGGAAATGAGTGGGCAAAAGTTGTTGAAGGCAATATGTGGGACATGCATGGGATAGAAGGCATAGGGAGGTGGTGGTGACAATTCCTGAGATGAGGTGTCTGGGGGAGCACCAGGAGTTCCATTTAAACCATCCTTAGCTTGACACATGAATAGGACTTCATAAGTCCACGTGGACATCTCAAAGATATCTCAGCTTTAGTTAGTTAGTGGTGAATTTTCCCTATAAACCTTTCCCCCATCCACTGCTCCAGACAGAAACAGAAGACATCCTACTGTTTTGTGTCACACTGAAAAGTTATGCCATGAGAAAACATATGCTTATGGGAATTCGCATTCATAATTTACTAATTTACATCTTTCTGGTTTAAGAGAAGGCTCATCTTTGCTTACTTCCTAGTATACAATGAAAACAATTCTATATCCCAGAATATGAGGAATATAATATGTATGCCCCATTTTATTTTATTTATTTGTTATTATAGGGATGGGGAAGTCTCACACTCCCTAGTTGCTAACATTACAGGTACCCACAGCTGTGAAGTTAAGCTGTGCTTTTGATAAAGAAAGGCTTTAAGATTTGGAGATGCATTGTTCTGTTGAAGCAGTAAGACTATATAATCTGTGTCCTGCACTAGAATAACAAGTTGTTTCACAAAAGAAAGAGGAATAGTATCAGACAAAGAGCTGGAGGACTGTTAATAAGGTCATAGATATCCAGAAAGTAAATTATAAGAATGAAATTTTGTGTGTAGCTAAGCTGGGTAAACATATAAGCGAATTAATTTTAACCTAAAGGTCAAACATGTACTGACAATTAGAATTTTGTCCTCTCTGTAAAAGGAAAAGTAGGCTTTCTTGAAATTTTGTTTGCTCTTAATAAAACATTATGAAAAGTTTTATCTCTATCTTTTATGTAATTGGCCTAGATAACAAAAATTCTGTGTTTTACCAAGATATTTATCGGTGGTTTATGCTGATGTTTTGTTTCCTTTGGTTATTTATGGATTCAGAGAAGCACATCCTCTATTAAAATAGTTAAAGTCTTTCTATAAATGTACAACTTTTAAATTCGTTTTTCACTTTTTATATTATCATCCTATTTTTCAAGTGGCTTGCCATCCTGTTTCATTAAATGTTTTAAAACTTTTGGTATTTGGGGAAAAATTCAAAATAACATACTACATTAAAACTTTACTTTGTGTGTGTGTGTGCATGCACATGCGCAAGGATAAGTGTGTAGGACAGAGGACAACCTTGGTTGTCATTTCTCTCAGGCACCATTTCCTTTTGTTGTGAAACAGGGTCTCTAACTGGACTGGAACTCTCCATGAATGTAGAATGGTTTACCATTGACTCTGAAGGATTTACCTGTCTCTGTTTTCCCAGCACTGGCCTTACCCAGCTCTATTTTTTTAATATTTTATTTTTATTTATTTATTTATTTATTTGACAGAGAAAGAGGGAAAGAAAGAGAGAGAATGAAGAGAGAGAATGCCCCTCCCCCCAGGGCCTCCAGGTATTGCAAATGAACTCCAAACACGTGTGCCCCCTTGTGCATCTGGCTAACGTGGATCCTGGGGTATATAACCTGGGTCCTTTGGCTTTGCAGGCAAATGCCTTAACTGCCAAGGCATCTCTCCAGCCCTTACCCAGCTTTTAAAATGTGGGTTCTGGGGATTAAACTCTGGTTTTCAGGTTAGAAAACCAAGTACTATACCAACAGAAGTATCTTCCTGGGTCCATAAATCTTAATTTATTTCTATTTGTTTGTGTGTGCATGTGTGTAGTGTGCATACATGTGTATATTTATTTGCACATATGTGGGCATATGTGTGTGTGCATGTGTAATAGAGAGCTTTAGGTTCACTGAGATGAACTTCCAAGTCAAGCAAAGTTATGGAGGAAGGGATATTTATTGAAGCTTACAGATCCAGGGGAAGTTCCACAATGGCAGAAGGAGCTGGTCTGCTTTCACAGGCCCAAACACAGAAAAGCCACAAGCCAAAAGCCACACAGCACAGCAAACCTCAGGAACTCTAGCTAGGCACACTTTGCATATCTTTACATTGAAATCCTAAACCCACCACCACACCTTAAGATCAACCCAATGACATCGCCTCCAGCCAGGTGGCTGCAGATGCAAACTACAAAGGATTAAAACACTGAATATATTGGGGCCATCTATTCAAAATACCACAGCATGTGAAGCTCAGAAGTCAAGGATGGGTATCTTCTTCAATTGATTTCAATCTTATTTTGGAAGCAGGGTCTCTCATAGAACACATAGTCACTAGTTCAGCTAGACTAACTAGCCAGAAGGTTCAAGGAATCCCCATATCTGCCTTTTCAGTGAGGATGTGAACTGTCGTGTCCCATTATATTAGTGCTTGGGATCAGAACTCAGGGCTTGCGCTTGCACAGCAAGTACTTTATCAAACTATCAATCTTCCCAGTCCCCTAAATATTCCTCTTGATGTTAAGTTAGTTTGGGATTTACTTTTAGATGGCACCATGGGTCATATTAACAGGAAATATTCTGTTATTCAAAGGCATACATTAAATTAGATGGACTTAATTTATAAATTACAAAAGTACTGCCAAGTAGAAGGTAAGGCTCAGCTTTCTTTGAGTAATGTTTGAATGGATGTTTTATTAATGAGTTCTAGAAATGGTATACAATTCTTAGGTATCTAAGCATTTCTCATTCTATTGATTAGACAGTATCATAACTGTTGAAATCTAATGAAGAAGTTGTATTCTTTCATAAAACTCATCCCAGCATCAAGCAGGAGAATTAATTAAACAGCAAAGAAATACTTTGTTTGATTTTCATACTAAGTCAGCCTACACTTAATTGTTAAAGCATGCCTTTGGACCAAGTCAAATAACAGAGAAACAACCTATTCAACAAATATTTTTCTGTGCCTAATTTGGATAAAGCAATGTTTAAAAATATGTAAAGCCACTATCAACTGTGGGCATACAGATGGTCTGGATAGCTTACTGCTTCTTCTTTAGCCCTTAAAGCTTCCTGTCTCTAAAGCTCTGTATTCTTTGGCTTGTCATAGAGCAGAAAAAAATAATAAAAATATGTAACAAGCTCCCGAGTTGACTCTTTAAAATTGCTAGAACATTTTAAAGCTAATGTTTGGTTTGTGAAATCCATATATCTGATAAGACAACAAAACCCTGTGGTGATATACCTCTTGGATCTGCTGTGGAACAACCTATTCAATGTATTTCCTTCATGAGGAATTTCTAGAGAAATATCCACTGATAAAAGTTACAAAAGAGTTAAATGAGATACTGTATACAATGACAATAGGCAAAGCTCACTGCACAAAGTGGTATGCCTTTGTTAAAGGTATTATCTATAAATAAGTCATATGGAAACCTACTTTTCTGGACAATGGAACACTCAGGAGCAACAGATTGTTACTAGAAAATTTTCATTGCCAAGTATGGGATACCTTCCAGTGAGTTGTTGGCTCCAGGGAGGTCATGGATACCCTAAAATATTATAGGCCATTGCCGAGGCCCTTGGTTTTCTACCAGGAATAGATGGTAAGACCCTATTGCTAAAGACTCTACATACTTGGGCTGCAAAGTCACTGAGAAATCCTGCTGGGGCTGAGCTGAAAGCCTCCTCCATGTGGACCAGCTGACAGAAAGCTGGAAAAAGCTACGCTGCATGCAGCACAATGGGAGAGAGAGAAATCACCAGTGAAGATTTTCAACAGAGAACACTGCAAGCTTTAAATTTGGCCAGCCAGGTCAAATAAGCCAACAGGTAAAATAGTGGCATGTCTGTTGTGGGAGAAATCAGCCACTCACTACATGGACTAGAGGCCTGCTCCATGGGAGGGAACACATCCCTGATACTGAAAACCTACAACAGGGGTGGTCATGATTCATAGGGGTGTAACATCTGTTGGTGTCTGACTAAATGTATATACTATGCTCACCAAACTGCCCAGTAAGGACTTCACTTAATGTCCATACCCATAATTAATGCTACTCTCACTTTTGGCTAGAGAAACTTCTCTTTTCAGATGATGGTGACCTTGAGATGACTCAGAAAGCACCATTGTGCTGAGAAGGGACAGAAGAGTGCTCAGCACTGAAACATCTCTAATATACCTTTCAAGGCTCAGGGTCCATTGCAGAACAGGGGGAGGAAAGAATGTAAGAGCCAAAGGAAGAGTATGACACCTTACAATGTACTCCTCCAGACACAAAATGGCCTGGATACCCATGACCTCACAGTGCCTGATACTACCTACACAAGACCATCATAGTAGGAGGAAAATATCATGACATCAAAATGAAAAATGAGACTGATTGAGAGGGAGAGGGGATATGATGGAGAGTGTAGTTTCAAAGGGGAAAGTGCGGCGAGGGAGGGAAGTACCATGGGATATTGTCTACAATTAAGGCAGTTGTCAATAAAAAAGTAACTAATTTCAAAAAAAGGTATTACCATTGGTCTCCATAGGAATGTGATCTAATAATCATAGCCATTATTTTAAGTATAAATATCATGGTTATAATTATAATCTAAGCACAAACTATAATTACATTATAAATATGTCACATGTATAAGTGTTAGTATTATTATATAGTCAAAGTATATATACATATATAGTTGTAATGGTTAATATTATGAGTATTATGAGTTATATTGTTCCTTGGCACATTGACCTTTTTTTTTTTTTTTTTTTTTTTTTTTTGCTTATAGAACTTGATAAGCAAATAACCTATATTCCTGTCAGAGGGACTAGAGAACTATGAAGGAGGCAGGTTTATAAAAATCACTTGTAATATAATTAAAAACTCACTGCAGCTGCTTGTTTTCTATATTCACTTAATTTTGAAATAATTAAAATGAAAGCTTGTTGTCATTAGAGAGATCCTTTTCTCATTATTTGGACCTGTTATTGGCTACGGGGACATTCTTACTTCTCAAGTCTTCTTCACTCTCCGCCTTCTGTATTATGCTGTCTACTGTTTCATTTCCCAATCCATTCCTCAAGCATTTATTCTTCAGGTTGCCCATGAAGAGCTGCAGCCCGATGAGAGCAAACACGCTCAGACAAAACACGGTCAGGATCATGACATCAGACAACTTCTTCACGGACTGGATCAGGGCACCCACAATGGTCTTCAAGCCTGGGAACAGAGGAAAGGAGCATTCATACTGACATAAAGCTTCTGGTTGAGAAACACATCACAACAAAAGCTTTCCTAGAAATGCATGCACTATGTTAATAATCCTAAGAAATTTAATTCAGAGAAGCATACCATCTCAGAATGGTGGATTCACCACATTCTCTCTACACCTTGCTTCTATAAACTACATAATATGATTAAAACTAGTTACTATTTCCAATCAGTGAATACTTTGGTTGATTGTGCTACAAGTAGGTGTAAACATAATTCTTATAATCACCAATTCAGTAAATGCTTGTCAGACAAACCACTTCTCTATAATGGCTCCAAAACAAATATGAAACTGAACTGGACATACATTGGCAATGAATACTAAATCAATCTTCAAATTAGAAATGGTTTGTTGAAAGAGATATAAAGGCATGCAATATTCCATGCTGATATTTTTGACTTATTTTCTTGATAAAAATAAAATTAGTTCTAATTAATTGAAATTTTCCTTCCTGGATAAGGAAGAGGAAAACAAGCCCTTAGGCAGGAGAGAAAATTTCAAGTGGAGATGCTAGCCACATGGTCATCTTCCTCCTCCAAGTCCCATGCAATTGATTAAACTCAAGGGCTGACTTTTAATAGTTATTGTGAAAAAATCAGAAAGAATTGAATTTAACTGAAATTATAGAAGAGAACATCTGTCTTGCCTCCACAAGATCAAAGTCAGCCCTTGTGTTTAACCCCACTCTCACCTGGAATGACTGAAATGGTTTTCAGTGCTCGGAGAACTCTGAATGTTCTCAATGCTGAGACATTGCCCAGGTCCACAAACTCTGTCACATATCTGTAATAGGGGAGTCCATACACAAACACAGTGACAACACACACACAGACAAAGTACAACTGCCAGCTGGGGTTATGAGTGGCCTAATGCTCCACACTGATTACTTCTTACCTGGAATTACAGAAATAGTTTTCAAAGCTCTCAAGACTCTGAAAGTTCGAAGAGCTGAAACATTGCCTAGGTTTACAAATTCTGTTAAATACCTGTAGAATTAAATCAGAGTTATTCAGAATTTTGGTAGAGTCTATAATACTTACCTGTGCCATTAGTAAAGGCATTTTCTAGGTTTGGAACTTCTTTTTAAAATATGTAGTGCTGTACTCTTTTTTTTTTAAATCTTAAGTAATTTAAGTTTCATTGTTTTGACTCATTTGATGCAATCAAAATACAAATATATATATATATATTATTACTATGGTTCATATTCTTAAATAAATAACCAAATATTTAAATGCCTCTATTATTCAGTTTTCTTTTACTACAGTAATGTAGTTTTTCAATCCCCTATAAAATATTAAAAGCATTGTGCTAAGTGAAAAAAGTCAGACACACAAAATGTATACCCCATGATTCCATTCATTAAAAAAAAAAAAAAATAACCAGATGCTTTCATAAAGAAAAAAAAAAAAAAAACAAACAAACAAACAAACAAAAAAACAAGACACTGCTTTCCAAGAGGTTCAGGAAATTGGGAATGTAAATGACTATTAATGAGTGAAAGCTTTCGTTTGGGAAAAAAACATTCTCAAATTAGTGATGGTTGTACAATTTTGTGAATACAGTAAAAACCAGTGAATTACATACTTTAATATGGTAGGTATGTGAATGTAGGAGAGAGAGAAAAGAGAACCCCATGTTGCTCTAGTGCTTTTTCATCAGCAGGAAGCAGGCTATACTACAACATCATATGTGAGTCAACAGGAGGGGACCTGATTGACAAGTTGGGTGGCATTAGGGAACTGGTGACTAGAAATTAATCTTAACAATTTTCTTAATTGTCTGAAGGTATAAATAAAACATGAATTAATTTTATAATTTAAGATAATAAAAATATCTAGGTTTAAGATTTTAAGAACAAGTTTTTGACAAAAACATTTGCAAAAATAGCAATAAAAATAAAAGAACACTGAAGGTAGACTGTGGATACATATGCAATAAACTATCTGGTGCATTAATGTTAGGCCTAGTATGTTATGATAACTCATGTGAAAACACTTCATTTAATGTTTTCATATACTTATGAGCAGTGTAATAGTATAGGTTAATACATAGTATAGGTGAATAAAAAAAAAAGCAAGGTCTTAAACTTGAAGGAGTGTGTATGTATGCCTCTCATACATTGTGTAGAAGAACTTTGAAAAAGGATGTATCAGGCTGAAGAGATGCCTTAGCAGTTAAGGTGCTTGCCTGCAAAGCCAAAGGACCCAGGTTCAACTCCCCAGGACCCATGTAAGCCAGATGCACAAGGTGACGTGTACATCTGGAGCTTGTTTGCAGTGGCTGAAGGTCCTGATGTGTCCATTCTCCCCTATCTGCCTTTTTTTTTCTCTCTCTCTCAAACAGATAAAATAAAATAAAAAAGTTAAAAAAAAAAAAAGGATATACCTAATTCATACCATATGTATACATTTCAACTCAAGTGCTGAGCAGAGGGAAAGATAATCTTTATATTATGTTTCACACTTTTGTGTGGGAGATACTCTTTTTGGGAAATTTAATATTTTCCTGTAATTGATTATCTTTCATACCACCTTCATTTTCTTTTAAATGAAATTGTAATATACTAAAAAAATTCAGACCCCATGTGTCATTCTTACTAGAATACTTCTATGTTGATATTTCCATGAATTTGCTAGTCAAGAAAGAAAGAAAGAAAGAAAGAAAGAAAGAAAGAAAGAAAGAAAGAAAGAAAGAAAGAAAGAAAAAAAACACAACAGAATACTTACGCAAAAACAATGACAACAAAATCCAGCCAGTTCCATGGGTCACGAAGAAATGTGAATTCTCCTATGCAGAAGCCTCTTGCCAGGATTTTTATGAGTGATTCAAAAGTATATATCCCAGTGAAAGTGTACCTAAACACAAACATTCACTGGGATATCAGTTGTAACAGGAATACAGCCTCATGGAAATAATTACAACTTATTCTCCCTGATTCATCAAAGGGAGGCACTTACAGGAAGGTTCTGTTAGTGTACAGCCCCACTCCAAATGTTGGAATTTACTACACTGACGGACTTTTCAGGACATCTTAAAATGTTCATCTCAGACACACTCACAGAAAGTTCAGACTGAGAATCTGGGTCTGAAATCCTCCTAGAGAATTCCTAGATTGTTACTAACAGCAATCTGGGTAATAAAAGAGCTTTGTGATATGTTTAAAAACAAGGAAGGATATGATGCATTCCCCTTCAAAAATCATTGAAGATCTAATTGTTCAGATCTATCCCCAGTGGATTAAGAGCACAGCAGAAAACAAGAACTGAGAGAAAAGCAATTGCGAGGCATGGGAAGATAAACTACAGTGTTTATACCCGAAGCTAACTTCCTGATAGGAAAAGATGCAAATGGCAATCTAAAGCACAATAAATATACTCTGGTACACACTCACTCTACATTTTTGGTCCAGTCCGGAGGGTGGCTCAGGGTCATGAAGATGCAGTTGGTCAGGATAGTACACATTATAAGCATACTGAACAAGGTAGCTCAGAGTCAAGGAACGAGAACAGGGACTGTCAACAATATAAGTAATTTTATTCACTACTTTACTGGCTCTTTGAACAAATGCAATAAAAGGAATATATTCTAAAATGTTACTAATGCCATTTTCTCATTCTCTGCTGAGTCTACACTAGTTTCTGTCGAAATCCATAAACCAAAACCGAGCCTTTAAAATGCAAAGGAGCCAGTATTTAGAATTGTACCCAACAGTAAAAATTTAGAGTACAGCTTCCGGTAAGCATTTTGAGAAGGATATGAATGCACTAAAATCTTAATAGATATTCTTCTTAGAGGACTGAAGGGAGACAGCATGTACAAAGCAGGTGCAGCATTGAACCGGAAGATTGCTTTCCCTTTGTTTAGTACTATAAAAGTCTGCAAGAGGAAGAGAAAAGAGGATGAAGCCCAAAATCCAAATGTTCAGACCCCACATCACTACCCACAGTTTACGCCTCCTCATGTTTGGGCCCTACTAAAGATATGTGGTCTTCGGATGACGCACTGCAGATCCAACTCTGATACAGCTAACAGCCACTCTGACCATGAACTCATGTTCAATTGTTTTTCATAATTTAAGTATTGAACTGCTTTTGTTTCAAATTCTTAAAATTTTATTTTCTCTTATTTTTTCTTATTTTTGACACCTTCCATTAATGAATTGTATACTTTTTTTTTTTTTTTTTTTTTTTTTTTTTTTTTTTTTTTTTTTTTTGGTTTTTCGAGGTAGGATCTCACTCTGGCCAAGGCTGACCTGGAATTAACTATGTAGTCTCAGGGTGGCCTGAACTCTCGGCGATCCTCCTACCCCTGCCTCCCGAGTGCTGGGATTAAAGGTGTGCACCACCACGCCCGGCTTATGAATTGTAAACTTTTTTTCATTTATTTATTTTGCAAGCAAAGTTTGAGAGAGAGAGACAGACAGAGACAGAGAATGGGCATGCCAGGGCCTCCAGGCACTGTAAACGAACTCCAGATGCCTGCACCACATTGTGCATCTGGCTTCTCATGGGTACTGGGAAACCATACACTGGTTGTTAGGTCTGCAGGCAAGCACCTTAACCACTGGGCCAACTGTCCAGCTCCCATTGTGTTATATTTTAAGTACATGTTGAGAAAAGCTTCCAAAATATTGTGTTCTCTCCACAATATTTCTACAGTGGTGATAATGGAAATTGATTTAAAATATAACTTCTTTCTCTTCTGCCACATTGAATTTTAAGCAAACTGGCTAGAAACAAGTTAATTCTTATTTTTACCACAACACTTTGAGAATTTTAAAACATACTAGCCATTGCCAGGGTATTTGTAAGTGAGATTTTTCAAGACATGTTTTCTATGTTTTTTTTTTTTTTTTTTTAAATAAATTTAAGGAATAGCAGAGTTGGAAGTATCCTTCCAATCACTCAGTACAATTCCTACATTTTAGTTGTTTGTAGTACTATAATAAACACTATAATACATAACAAATAATGTACTATAACTCTACCATGCTATAATACTATAATGGTTTAAAAATTATTTACTTGCTAATATCCCTGACATTTTTTTAGAATAATGCGAGTAGAACTAAATATTATTAAATATTTTACTTTGCCCAGTGCATGTGTGACATCACCAATGACTGGAATTTACTTAAACAAAAAAATAGTCACCACAAATCATAAGACAACTCAAAGACTTTGCTGGCAATCAGGAAGACAAGGTGAAGCCACCTCACGGTGTTAGCAGTCAGCAAGCAAAGTACTTGACTGCTTACGGGATGTTGCCTTTGTCTTCTGCTATATTATATGAGTTTTATATAAGTTTATAAACAGGCTTAGATCACTAAGCCATTTTTTTCTTAACAAATTAGGGAGTTAAGTTCAGGAGTTGGTGATTTAATTTATACATAGAAGTATTTTTTCAAGAAAACAAACCAGAATCTTCTTTTTACTCAATTCCTCTTCTATTATCCTGTTCCCTTAGCTATGCTACTTTTGTCTAAATGTAATTTGACATAAAATCTACTTTAAATTTAAAGTAATTTAAAATTTTAATTTTAATTTAAATTTTAAAATTAATACCTAGCCCCTAAGAATAACTTAAATATGTCTTACAGATGGAGGAGAGAGAGAGTCGATTGTCTACCATGTCACACCTCCACCTTATCTACCCAGTCTCAGAAGTCCTCATGGCTACCCTGAAAACAGTCCCAGGGAAATAGCAACAGACACTGTGGTCACTCAGACCTCATCCAGAGGCTACAGAAAACGCAACACTGAATCAGAGTCCAATCTTGCCCACAAGGCTCTGCAAACAATGCAGGAAAAGGAGATGAAAAGATTCTAAGAGCTTCAGGGTGTGTGGGAATAGCCAGAAGCACTGCGCCTCCTCCCTTCTCCTCCTGACACCCCCCCCCCCAGACAGTCAGAGGCCTCTTGGTCCCCAAGACAAGACCCTCAGCATGATTACAGTGGGGGAAAGAGGATCTAAGAGTACAACCATATTATAAAAAAAGCAATAGGTATTAAAAATAAATCTCAACAAGCTGTGCTTTTAACAATTCATGTCTGTTCTTTCTACAAACGTACAAGATATTATGCCATAAAATGCAATGGGTGAAGTCTAAACTAGCATAAAAATCAAATATAGCCTTAGCCAGATCAAGTTAACTTTTAGTTAAAACTTTATAGAAAATTTCTTTGGTGTTTTAACATTTAAATTAGCAGTTTTTATTTACATTAAAACTTCTAAGGAATTTTGAAATTTGTACATACAAGAGTTAATTATAATCATGACTATGAAATTTGGGGATCAGTATGCCACATCCCAAAGGGCAAAACAATGTGTTGAACATCTTAAAAAGCTTAATTGAATCAATCTAGCCTTACCAATGCCGCAACCAATCTTAATGAAATATGATATATATATATATATATATATATATATATATATATATACACACAAACACACACATATATTATGAACATCTCAATATGTATTCCATTTAATATTATGTTCATAATGTGAAGACTATTTATGTTCATAAATGTGAATTCATTTAACTCAATTTATAATATATATATTGTGTGGAAGGAAGCCTACAGAGGCCTACCCCAGATGTGCCCATTACTCACCTTTTTGTCTGCATAGTAGGGGTCCAGGTCCTCCAGGGGCTCTGACACCATCCCTGGAGGAATGTCCCCATAGATGAAGGGCAGCTGTTTGCCAGCTTCCAAATCACTGCTTGGCTTGGGGCCTTCTTCTTCATCATCCTTCTTTTCTTCTTTGGGTTCCTTTGCTTTTTCTTCAGAAATACGTTGTTCAATGAGGGCAAGAGACTGCTTTGTGAAGTAGACAAAGCTCTGAGGTCCCGGGGGAGGCAGTGTTGCCATCTTCTCATCCTGTAGATTTTATTTCCTCTTCTGCTCCTTACACAAGAGGCCTATGCAGAAACAAAGACATGAAAGCTTACATATATGGTTTGTAGGGAAGGCACATTAAAGACTGATGGTGGGCTGGGGGTATAGCTCAGTGGTACATCACAGGCCCAGCATGCACAAGGTTCTGGCTTCAAGGCACTAAGAAGAAATCATAAAATCCCAAGTTCAATCATAAGAGGCAATGTGTTCATAAATTATTAAATGCTACTATTTGTTAAACAATATATACCACTTTTTCCATGATTTGTATTTTTTATTATAAAAGTCTAACCCATATCTAATGCAGCTCAAAAGTGAAAATAACAGTTTCCTGAAGAAAAAATAGTTCCCTTTACTTTTCATATGAATTAATATTTGGTTTATGTTCCCCTAAGACCCAAAAATCCATATGTCATCTCATGGTGAACAGATTGACAAAGACATTTTACATATAGAGGGAGGGTAAATTAAGAGGACATGTCATGTTATACTCTTTTATTTGAAAGTTCAATATAAATACAAATATAAATTACAGTAGTTAAAAGAGGAGTTATACGAATGTAAAATTAGAATAATATAAATAAAAAATAAATTATAAAAAAGAAAAATTAATAAATAAAAAAATTAAATTAAATTTTAAAAAGAGGAGTTATATAAAGATATCAAGGGAGAAATTGTTGAAACAATTTTCCCCCAGGTTTCTCTCATTCAAATATCAAATTAAATAACAGTGATTATTTTTCATGAGACATGAGGGCAACCACAAATAGAATCTATTACCAAATATTTATGTGCTAAAAAAGAGATGATAAACCATATCTTTAAAAGACAAAAATGTTGAAATATAGTGACATTTGAGATTTAGAAACAAATTCAACTTTTCTGAAAACTGTTAGCTGAAATAAACCTTTTTATTCCATAAACTGCTTCCGGTCAGGTGTTGTGTTTTCTCCCAGCATGGAGAAGGTAACCACTACAAACGCAGACACCTATCTCTAGCTTCACTGTCAATACTCTCCTCTTCCCTTCCCTCCACCTACCCCCACTTATGCTATCATGGGCACCCTAATGATGCAGCACCTGAATGACTAAAGGAAATACTAGCAGAGGAGATGGTAGGGAAGGCTAAGGTACTGATGCTTGTAGTTCCATAAGCCATGCATATATATATATATATATATATTAATATTTTATTTTTATTTATTTATGTATTTATTTGACAGAGAGAAAGAGGGAGAGAGAGAGAGAGAAAAATGGGCACTCCAGGGCCTCCAGCCACTGCAAACGAACTCCAGATGTGTGCTCCCCCTTGTGCAGCTGGCTAACGTGGGTTCTGAGGAATCAAGCCTGGGTCCTTTGGCTTTGCAGGCAAACACCTTAATTGCTAAGCCATCCCTCCAGCCCATAAGCAATATTTTTATGATGAAAAAAAAAAAAAAGACTGAGAGATTTGCATGGTGGGTTCACTACTAACTAGCTCTGTGAACATCAGTATTGTAAATATGAAACTTGTCTTTGACTAAAGAATGTGGAAGCACATCAAATCTTACCAGTTAATTTATAAAATGTCTTGTTATACACTACAAAATCATCCCTAGGATTAATGTTGATTTGTCAGAGGCTTAGCTTGCTTTTATAATTCCCATTATTTTACCTTTGTTATTTTGAACTTTATATAAAGGTGAAATATAATTTTAATTAGACAAAGTTATGTGGTTCAGGAACTGTCATTAAGATTTTGGCTCCATTTTAAAATTGAGTCAATATATCTGAACTCAAAAGGAAATGAATTTCAACACTTGGGGCTCACCTTCTGAGAAGCATTTAAGTATCACTAATGGAGTCTCTGAACACAGTACAAGAATGACTCCTCAACCAGAGAAATATCACAAACCTCCAGAGAGTTTTAGGGACTTTAGTGCCTGGAATGGCTCTGAACATAATGTTACATAATAATACAATAACTTCTCAGGAGTCAAATACTAGGGGCAGCCTTCAGGAACTTTCTTTAGGGACTCCTTTAGTTTCCAGGGCTGCATGTAAACCCCCCATTTAAGGAACACCTATGGGAAGTTTCTTCCTGGATGTTGGTAGTCCAGATTATGACTTTCCCAGAAAATATAGTAGTGATCCCACACACAATTCTTACCCTAATGATTGAAAGAGGAAAACCTGAACTGTGCCCATTTTCCTATCAATGGCCTCAATTACCCTTTTGGCCAGTAGTCTATACCCAATGGTGGAAATCTAAACTATAATTACCAAATGATTTATTGATGTCAGAGTGCCAACTCTATTGTTGTTCAAGTATAATATATCCATATTATGGCCATATAATTTAAAATGCAAATTTTTCTTTTGTAATGAATATCAGCAAAGTGTTTTATATATTAAAATCAATATTTTAAAATGAATTTATTCTTTTTAAAAATATTTTATTTATTTATTTGAAAGAGAGAGAGAGGGGAAGAGGCAGACAGAGAAAAGCAGAGAATGGGCATTCCAGGGCCTCTAGCCACTGCAAATGAACTCCAGATGCATGTGCCCCTGGCTTACGTGGGTCCTGGGGAATTGAACCAGGGTCCTTAGGCTTTGCAGGCAAACGTTTTAACCACTAAGCCATTTCCCCAACCCGAATTTATTCTTTTTTAAAAAATATTTAATTTATTTTTAGAGAGAGAGAGCACCAGGGCCTCTTGCCACAGCAAATGAACTCCAGATACATTCATCACTTTGTGCATCTGGCTTTAAATGGGTACTGGGAAATCAAACCTGGACCAGCAGGCTTTGCAAGTGTCTTTAACAATTGAGCAATTTGTCTGGCCCAAGGATTTCTTTTAAAAATATTTCCTATTTAACAAGTTTTAATTAACAACTTTCAATATTTCATTTGTGTGTGTATGTGCATGTCTGTATGTTTTCACGTGTGTGCATGTGTTTCAATACTTCATTTGGGTGTGTGTGTGCATGTCTGTATGTGTTCATGTGTGTATATGCGTTTCAATATTTCATTTGTGTGTGTATTGCACGTCTGTATGTGCTCATGTGTGTGCATGGGGAGCCCACAGGAAAACCTTGAGTTTTGTTCCTCAGGCTTGGTCTACCATTTAGAGACAGGTTATCTCACTGTCCTGCAGGTCCCAAGTAGGGGAGAATGGCTGGCCAGCAAGCCCCAGGAATCTACCTCTCTTTGCACTCCCTAGTACTGTGATTACAAAAGTGTGCCACAATGCTTGATTTAAAAGCACACAAACAACAAACAACCCCATCTATATGAGCATCAAACTCATGTCCCATGCTTGCAAGGCAGCACTTTACCAACTGAGTTATCACCCCAACCTTTCTTTCAATATTTCTTTTTCTATAATTATGAATATATGACAGGATTAGGACATGATAGTTCCTTTATTTCAATGAGTAAGAAAATAGTTATTAGTTCACAAATGCATCATAATCTAATGTTGTTTTTATTCCATCATTGAGTCTCTTAACCCGTGGTAACCTAAGTTTTATTTATATTAAATTCAAACTGGTCAAATAAACAATATTATTAATTTTTTAGAGTTGGGTCAAATCCAAAGTATTAGTGAAACAATGTAAAGATGAATAATATACAACATATCGCTGAAGCTCAGTGTGGTAGTTGAATGCATATCCCCCACTCACTCACATGTTAAAAGTAACTTGTATCTCCATGGCATGGCTGGAGGAGGTGTCACTGGGGGCGGATCCTGGAGTCAAGCCCAAAGGTGTCACTGGGAGTGTATCAGAATTCCACGTCCAAAGGTGTAAGAGAGAAGTTTGAGCTCTGGTGTTTACACTTGCTGCTTTTTGGTATTTTCTGGCTGTTTGCTTCTATCTGCTCGCATGTATGGAAACACGTTCTCCCAACATTGTTGGAACCCCCCATGCATCTGTAAGCTTGAAATAATTCCTTTCCTCCCACAAACTGTGTCGGGTTTGGAGTTCATCGCAAGCAATGTGAAACTGTCTCGAGTACTCAGTGTTGACAAATGAAAAACTGCTTCAAAAATATGACCTCTCTGGTAACATGGTGATGTTCTTTCCCCACAGGTGAATTTTGACTAAGGTATCATTTATTTTTAAAGCATTTTAAAAACAATATGAAAATTTCTTAAATATCTTAATAAACTATAGTCAATATCAGTGATGCTAATCCACATGGGTACATAACATTGATATGATGAGATGGTTTGTTCACTGTTTGTTTGGTCCTCCCACAGAACTCTTCACTTAGATCTGATCATGATAAAAACATCATAGAGGAATTGGGGAAATGAGAAAGAGCACTGCTTTCTCTTGAACCTGTTATCAGCACAAGGTGAAGGAGATAGACACTGAGGACACTCAACACCTACTAAACCAGAGATCCAGGGATCCAGAGGCTCCTAAGAGCCCATCACTGAGGTAGACCTAAAACAACCCAACATGGCTCAGGGAATTTCACAGAAGAGCAGGAAGAAAGATTGTTAGAGCCACAAGTTGGGACATTATGCACAGAGATATTGCCTCTTTCCCATAACGAATGCAATCCCCACAAGGCATGACCTACAACTTCCATGGGGATAACCAGCATCCCCCAGGAGGAGGCTCCCTTTGGAGGGGGGCAGGCATGAGGGTAAGGATGGTACCCTCAACAAGTGCTGTTTTCCATATCGAGTATGCCCATAACTAATAAAAAAACTAAAAACAAAAAAATGAGCCAATCCCCATTCAAGGACACTATATAAAGTACTTGATTTGCATTGCCTCAGATTGATAAAATCCATAAAATCAAGGAAAGCTTGAGGAAGTGTTACAGTCTAGATGCTAAGATAAACTGAATACCAAAATGCCAATAGTTAGTGATAATAAAGCTGTAATATGATTCCACTAATTATGATTAATGTACCATAATAATGAATGTTGTTAATAGTAGTGGAAATTATGTCCAGATTATATAGGGACTTGCTTACTATCTGTACATTTTTATGCACTTTTCCCCAAAATGGAAGAGTTTGTTTAAACAAAAATAAAGAAGTTGTAACTCCAGTAATCCTATATATGTATAACTACAGTAATTTATAAAAACTTAAGAATGTTCCAGTGATCCCGGGGTAGTGGCACATGCTTATAAGCCCATCTATAAGGGTGGAGCAGGAGGCTCATGAGTTCCAGATGAATGAAGGACATACAACAAGTTTAGGGCAGCCTGAACTACATGAGATCCTGTCCTATGACAACAACAAACACAACAAAAAAGTCCATGTGACTTTGAATTTACTAACTATATACGATCAAGTTAATTAATGCATATATTGCATTTATTTAATAGGTAACAAATAATTAACTTATATTTGAAAAGCTGTA
This sequence comes from Orientallactaga sibirica, assembly GCA_036365145.1. Lineage (NCBI taxonomy): Eukaryota > Metazoa > Chordata > Mammalia > Rodentia > Dipodidae > Orientallactaga > Orientallactaga sibirica. The sequence continues at coordinate 50,791,685 of JAEOAD010000004.1, read as the reverse complement.
ATTAATTTGGATTATAATTAATACATTAAATTATATTTTATGTTATACAATAGCATTTATTTGATCAATAAGAGATCCATTAGAAATGCTGATCAATTTTTTAAGTCATTATGCTTGGGAAGATAATTTTCTATAAATGCATCCTCTAGGGTCAGAAATAAGCTTACAGCTTATAAGCAGAACTAGACTGGAGTCACATTGTCTGAATCTTAATCATATTGAGAGTCATTATGACTCAGTAGGCTAAAATATACATTGTAAGGGATTCTGTGTTTTATTCTTTGGAATAAAAACAATTTAACTCATTTGATAATAGTAAACATTTAATACATTAAGTTGCTAAATCAGAGCTTTATTACATAGCCATTTTAATGATACTGGGAACTGTGAAGTCACAGAGTAGATATAAATCCATTTGACTCAGGAATTGTCATTTTACAGTCAGCTGTTAACATTATCAGAGCAATGACAGACATCTAGTCTCTGAATGTCAAGAATATACTAATTACCAAAAAGCCCCCTTTGTCAATGTGGAATTTAAAAAGTCTTTCCAATATTTGTTGACACCCTATAATGTTTTGAATGTAAAATGTCCCCTACAGCCTCCTGTTTTATCATTTCCTACTTCATCCCCAGCTGTTGGAGCCTTCCTGGAGCAGACATGTGGCTGAGATGAACCTTGAGATTTATCAGTCAGGCGCACTGGGTGTGCACAGTGGATTCACTCTGGAGGCTTCTGCCCTGCCTCTGATGCATGAAGACATGAGTTGGTTGCCATGCTTATCTCCAGCGTGGTGAAATTCTGCCTTTAAATTGTAAGTCTGAAATAAACACTTTCCTTCTGTGAGCTGCTTCTGACTTGGTCTTTTGTCCCAACAATGAGAAGATAACTATTACACCCCCACTTCACATCATTTCTATCCACAACAGCTAAAATCCAATGACAAAACCACCATGACGGAAGGCAAGACATGCAACATTCCTTTTTATGAACACTTATAATATATGAAATAAAAACCTTTTAGACAGATTTTGAAGCACTTCTATATTCCACCAAAGGAAAAAGCCAGGTCCTTCATATTCCAAGCCATGGCACCTGAAGGGAATATCAAGATTATAATATTTTTTTCTCTTTATTTATGCTTCCTGTTTTACCTGATGGAAAAGAAAGCAACGGCTATACAAGTGGTTCATCCATTCACTCTAAGATGTTTGTTTGAGTTATGTGTGAGTAAATCACCAATAACATCTTTATGGCAGGTACAATGAGAGAGAGTTTTGGAGTTTGACAACTTGGTGAAACCATCGTGTACCCAAAATATTAGGCATAACTGCTATTAACTTGAATTTCTTTCTTTTTTTGTCTTTCCTTCTTTAATTCCTTCCTTCATTCTTTCTATTTATACAATTTGTTTCAATTTGTCTTACCGAGTCTGGCCTGTTTTGATTACTTGTAACAACTTCCATTGTGTACCTTTTCCTAAAATGTCATTTTTTGGGTATTTTTAATGGCTGCTTAGAATTCCATTTTGTATATGTCACATTTTTTAATCCATTTTGGTTAATTCATTTTCTTTGCTCTTTACATACTATAATTATTAACATATATATGAAAGTAAGATTATAAAATATCATATTCAGTTTTAAATAAGATAAAACTGGAGTGTTCAAAAAAGCTGTGATTAGGTAAAAATTTAGATATGAAGCACAGAGATGACAAAGACTAATCTGAACCCAGCTCCTTGAGTTGTGATTAATTAATGCATATCTCTTCCATTTTTTTCTGATCTGAACACCTGATAACATCTGATGCCATCCTTGGGGTCTATACACACACACACACACACACACACACACACACACACACACACACATATATATATATATATATATATATATATATATATATATATATATTTTTTTTGGTCCAGAACAAACAATCATTACTTAAAAGACCAAAATAGAAGGCATAAAGCATATATGGAAACTGTTGGGGACAGTCTTAATGTATGTTCATTTTATTGTTGAGAGCTTCATGGAGTAATTGCCCACAAATCCAAAGAATGTGGTGTTACCTTTTCTTTTTAAGGAAGTATATTAGACAACATTTTGATCACTATGTTCCTCAAGATATGACACAAGTAAAATTTACTTTGTACAAGCTATCCTTTGTGGATGCATAGCAATGTGACAATAAACACAAGCATGAACACAAACTCAACTCACACTTAAACCACTAGTATTTAGAATTATTACACCTTGCATCAATTGAGTCTTAGAGCCTGGGACTGTTTGGATAACACAAGATTCTCAATTTCAGGCCAAAGACTGGAAGGACTTTGGGTTATATCCAAGTATTGATTTGCATTATATTTAACATGTATTGAAAGGTCTGTGAACCTCTTGACTAACATTTTAATTTGCTGTCTTGAAATGTCTGTTCTTTTTATGAAAATGCATACAATATAATCAACTCAGAGATCTGGAAGGTCCAACAGATCCCATCATTTTTGAAAATTATACAAATTTTCCTATTTCCAGTTGTTCTCCATCAGATGTTTTATGTTGCTTTTGCCCAGCCTACCATCAGTAAAGCCTATGGTTGTAATCTGGTATATTAGAGAATTAGTTGATAGCCAAACCATCTGATTTGTTATTTTAAATTTAAAATTAACCTAAACCTAGCCTAAAATTTTGCCATACTTATGTTTGGAGTAAGGAACCTAAAATTTAGCCAGTTATTTTTTAAATCAATTCTACACGCAAGTCTCTGTTTCCTTAGTACACTACTTTAGTTTGTTTCTAACCTCACACAATTTTTTTTTTTAATGGCATCAGAAATTAAAGGTCCAATACAATCTAACTTTGTTATCAGAAAATGGTTAGCTTTACTATGAATTTTTCTAATATATTACACTAGGAAGTTAATTTCAGCCATAGTAGCTCTTCCTTGCCCCCTTGGGCTGATAAATTTTAATCATCCCTCACACTTTCTCAGTGTTAGAAGGACCATTCCCCATGGAAAATGAATACTCCCCCAATGAAGGATAAACACCTCTATGCTGCCATTTAACTATTGTCCACAAATAACCAGGAAGTTTTTCTAAAGCCAACATTCAAATTATATGTCTCTGAGGGCAGTGTCAGGAGCAAAGTATACTTGTCATTTGATTTCAAAGTCATTTTGGTTTGTGACGCTTCAGACAATAAGATGAAAATATTCTAGAGTGAAGGAGTTCTCTGTGTTTAATCCAAGCTGGTTATGTGGTTTGGTTTACTTATGAAGCATTCAGTGGACTACATATTTAAGTTCAATTTTTTCTGCATTATAATATATAAAAAGGAGTAAAAACATGAATGAAATAGGGAGAATTATTAGGACTTATTTCAAAAACCTCTACTCCACAAAGCAGGAGAATATGGGGGAAATGGACGAATTCCTGGACACATACCACCTACCAAAGCTAAGCCCAGAGCAGAGCAATCTTCTAAACAAGATTGAAGAGGTAATCAAACACCTCCTCAAAAAGAAGAGTCCAGGACCAGATGGTTTCTCAGCTGAATTGTACCAAACCTTCACAGAAAAACTGAAACCAATTTTTCTTGAACTGTGCCACACAATCAGAGAACAGGGAGAGATCCCCAACTCCTTCTATGAAGATAGTATCACCCTAATTCCAAAACCAGGGAGAGATGCCACAAGAAAGGAAAATTATAGGCCCATTTCCCCAATGAACATAGACGCAAAGATCTTGAACAAAATCCTTGCAAACCGAATTCAACAGTACATCAAAAGCATTATCCACCTTGATCAAGTAGGCTTCATCCCTGGAACTCAGGGGTGGTTCAACATACAGAAATCTGTCAATGTAATACACCACATAAATAAGCTTAAACACATAAACCACATGATCATTTCATTAGATGCAGAAAAGGCCTTTAACAAAATACAACATCACATCATGATGTAAACATTGGAGAGAATGGGCATGGATGGCCCATATCTCAATATAATAAAGGCTATATAAAGAGCTCCTAAAGCCCAAGTAATTCTAAATGGGGAGAGAATGAAGGAATTCCCATTGAGATCAGGAACAAGGCAGGGGTGTCCACTCTCACCTCTGCTCTTCAACATGGTGCTAGAAGTATTAGCTCAAGCAATAAGACAGGAGAAAGAAATCAAAGGGATACAAATTGGAAAGGAAAAAGTTAAGTTAGCCTTATTTGCAGATGACATGATTCTATACATAAGTGACCCAAGAACCTCCATCTCAAAACTCTTAAAGGTGATCAGTGCCTTCAGCAAAGTAGCAGGATATAAGATTGATGCACAGAAATCAGTAGCCTTTCTGTATGCAAAAGACAAATATATAGAAAAAGAAATAACTAAAAAATTGTCCCATTTTCAATACCAACAAAGAAAATAAAATGCCTTGGAATAACATTAACCAAGGAAGTGAAAGACCAATACAATGAAAACATAAAAACACTCAAGAATGAAATTGAGGAGGTCCTATGAAAATGGAAAGACTTCCCATGCTCCTGGATAGGTAGAATTAACATTGTGAAAATGGCAATCTTACCAAAAGCACTATGTAGATTTAATGCAATGCCGATAAAAATCCCAACTTCTTTCTTCACTGAGATAGAAAAAACTATCTCAAAATTCATATGGAAAGGCAGAAGGCTTCGGATATCCATCCATATCCTCAGCAAAAGAAACACCTCTGGAGGCATCACCATACCTGATCTAAAGCTAAACTACAAAGCCATTGTAATAAAAACAACATGGTACTGGCATAAAAACAGAAATATAGACCAATGGAACAGAATAGAAGACCCGGACTTTGGGTCAAGTAACTACAGCTACTTCATATTTGACAAAGGCCCTCCCAGTGCAGACTGGCAAAAAGATAGCATCTTCAACAAATGGTGCTGGACAAATTGGACAACCATATGTAGGAAAAGGAAACTTGATCCACACATCTCACCATGCACAAAAATCAAGTCCAGATGGATCAAAGACCTTAATATAAAACCAGAAACTCTGCTACTACTGGAAGAAAATATTTTATTTTGGTCAGTGTATATTTATTACACAAAATGACAGATTTTATTATGATATCATATAACTTTGCTCATAGTCATCCCCTATTACTCTCTCTAGTTCTCTCTTCCCAATTCTGCGTGTCCCTTTGTTCTTCTCAAATATTCCCCCTTCTATTTTCATGTCGTGTGTGTGTGTGTGTGTGTGTGTGTGTGTGTGTGTGTGTGAAAACATACCATATTTTTCTGAGTTTGGCCTGTTTTGCTTAAAATGATGATTCATAGTTGTATCCTTAGTTCTACAAATAACATAATTTCATTCTTTATGGCTGAATAAAACTTAATTTTAGGTGTGTTATATATGCATTCATCTAGATGCTAATGGATACCTCAGTAGAATCCATAACCTAGCTATTGTGAATAGCGCAACAATAAACATGGATGAGCAGGTGATGCGGTGTGCTAATACAGTTTCTTTTGGGTAAATATCCAGGAAGGGAACAGGTAGATCATATGATCATTCTATTGTTCAGTTTATGGAGAGCCTCCATACTCATATACATAGTTGCTGCAGTGGTCAGTTTTCTTAAACCATAACAACAACAACAAAAAAAAACCCTTTTCACGTACATCAACTGACATGTCAGCATTTATTACTGCTGTAAAACATACAATACACTAATGAATATTCTTCTGGAAGAAGGCAAAGAGCTTAAACAGAAGTACACCAAATGATGAAGAACATTAAATTGGTAAACATTTATGTGTATTTAAAACTGTGTTTTGAAAAGATGAATGGATTCCAGTGTGTACTTTCTTGACCCCTTTATCATTGTGTGTACATACAAACTACATATCACTTTATGTTATCCTGCCTTTGAATTACTTCTAAAACATTGCTAAAGTAATTTCTGACAACTAAAAAAAAAAAAAAAAAAAACAAAGGAAATTTTCTCTGTTGTGTAAAACACTGTCCACAATTTAATTTGATGTAATATTCAGTAGAAAAGTGAATATTTTTGAAATATTCTTATTTTGAAAGAGCTTTTACCAACTAAAAATAATTTTAAAATATTTTACATGAATATTCATCTGTTAAATAATCACATTATTATTGTTGTAAAATTTTTAAATCCCATCATAATAGCTAATAAATTTAATACAGGAAGTAGGCTTTGAGGGTTTTAATGAATCTAGAAAGACCAAAACAAAAAGACCCATGAACTGGCCGACCCATATTGTGCTCCTTGCCAAGATAAGACAGTAGTAACATCACCCATTAAAAGTTATACAAATAATGATTACATGTGTTTGCTCATATGATACTGGCACCCCTTTAGCATGTTGTTCTATTTTATTTAAGCTTCAACAAACAGTTATTTCTGTCTTTATTATTTTAATTTTTTATATTTTTAAAATTTTATTTATTTATTAGAAAGAGAGAGAGAGAGAGAGAGAGAGCACCCGGGCCTCTACCATTACAAATGAACTCCATATGGATGTGCCACCTTGTGCATCTGGCTTATGTGGGATCTGGAGAATTGAACCTGTATCCTCAGGCTGTGCAGACAAGTGCCTTAACTGCTAAGCCATCTCTCCAGCCTCTAGGTTGTTTTTTTCATTTGTTTTTTTTTTTTTTTTTTTTTTTGGTTTATAAACTCCATATGCATGTACCACCTTAGGCATCTTACATGGTTCCTGGGGAATTGTATATATTTTTAATTTATTATTTATAGACAACTTTATATGTATATCTATAATGTATTTTGGTTATAATCCCTCCCATTATCTTCTCTGGATCCCCATCCCCATCCTACTTCCACTGAACAACTTCTTCCCAGTGAGTCCCTCTTCTACTTGGATGTCTTCTTTTTTTCTCCTTGTGTATGGGTGTGATCCACTGAGTTTAGTTAGGGTTACTGGCACAACATGGATGGAGGATTATTTACTAGAGCTGGAGTCCTACCAATGGCTACACCATGGCATAAAGTGTCTGCTGCTTCCTGGGCCCATTAATTGCTATAACCCCTTACAGAGGGATGAGAGTCTCATGCCTTCCTCCATCATCCATGATGGGATGTTGATGGGCTCGGTATTGTGTGAGTCCTGTGGAGGTTACTATAGTCACAGTGATGTCATGAATGCAACGAACGCCCAGACCATGACTGGATGACAGATATTATAATACACATTTTATTGTGTGTGTTTTAGGTGCAAACCAAGATATTTTAGAATGCATATATTTTAGAAAGTTGTTATAGTACCTGAAACTAACATGTTATTTATATCTTACTGTTCTTCTTCCGTGTGTGTGTGTGTGTGTGTGTGTGTGTGTGTGTGTGTATGTGTGTGTTTATTTTAGGATATATTTTCAGTGGAAAAAAAAACAGCACATATATTCTTTAAATGACTGCTAAGTGCCAAACTCAATGCCAGATTCAGGAGACACAAATCCAAACAGGCTCTCTTAGTCCTGTCCTCTGGGTCTGGCAGTCTACTGGGAACTGTGGGCAGGTAAACAATCTCATCCATTCTGCCATCAGGGAGCAGAGCAAGCACCCAGGAAAGGTACCTCACCTGGATTCAGGAAGAAAGATCTGGGCCTGGACTGGGGGTTGGGGAGGGAATAGATATGTCAGTTTAGCTGGGCTGCAACCCTTCTCATTTCTTCCTCCTGTGACCATTCATGAGATTGTTTAGAGTCTGGTATGGTCCTAGAACTATTTTTCATCATTGTTTCAGTTTGCCCTTCATTTAATTGTCCCCAGTATTGCAATTTCCCAAACAAAAGAACATTTCATCATTGGCCTTGTTCTTCCATGGAATGTGAAATATAAAGCTTCATAGAGTTTTTAATTTATGTCTACATTTTTATAATCCAGTTGGAAATATAAAAGCTTTGCACAAAGATTGCATTTTATTTGTAAAAGCTAAATCAAAACTTAGTGCATGTGGATAATATCAAATGAAGTTCCTGCTGTCTATAGATTTTTTTTTTTTTAAACTATAGCTTTAGAAGATAGGCTTTGGCCTTGCTAAGTAAGATTGGTTCTGCTGGGTGTGGTGGCACATGCCTTTAATTCCAGCACTCAGGAGGCAGAGGTAGGAGGATCACTATGAGTTGGATACCCCCCTGAGACTACATAGTGAATTCCAGGTCAGCCTGAGCTAGAGTGAGACCCTACCTTGGAAAACTCAAAAAAAAAAAAGGTTTTCTTGTTCCTTTTTCTCTCCCTCAACACTCTCATATCCTATTCCTTTCCCATTCCCATTCCACTCTAATGTATATACTATGCATATTTTGTTTTTTTGAAAATCACATATTTTTAGTTTCATTTTATAAAATTTAAAAGGAAAACAAAGTACTGGGTATGTATAAATTCTCTGTGTCTCTGTGTCTCTGTCTGTATATCTCTCCCCCTCTCTCTTTATCCTTCTCTCCCCTTCTCTGCCAAGTATTGAGGTTTTTTTTTTTTTTTTTTTTTTTTTTTTTTTTTTGGTTTTTCGAGGTAGGGTCTCATTCTAGCCCAGGCTGACCTGGAATTCACTCTGTATTCTCAGGGTGGCCTCAAACTCAGGGTGATCCTCCTACCTCTGCCTCCCGAGTGCTGGGATTAAAGGCGTGCGCCACCACGCCCGGCGAGCATTGAGGTTTTAAACACCTGTGTTGCCATAGACATATCCCATCTGTATTTTTCATCACTGCAAGAGATGTCATGTAAATTAACAGCCTTTTTTTGAACTCTTAGTGGAAACTTCATGCTGCCATCTCACCTTCTAGTCCTCAAAGATAGATCTCATCTTAAAACTATTAATTATATACAAAAAGTAGTATCTGTTAAAATATAAAATAGAATTAAGTGAACTGTCAACTTAAAAAAATAGTACCACAAATACAACAAACGCCCAAATAATATTAATTTACTTCCTATCATACCACTTGAATATCAAATGGTCGAACTTGTAACAGATCATACTCAGCGAACTCACACAATCACAGAAAGACAATTGTCACATGGTATCACTCATTTTTGCTTTTATTCACTTTGATTGATCACCTCTTCACTTAGCAATAATGTGATGGAAAGAACAGAAAGAATGTAGTCTTTCCTCTCATATTACAGAATGCAGTGTGGGCATACTTACTCTCAGAGTTAAGTAAGCTTGAGTTTCTCATTACTGTTGATGGTATATAAAATTTCACTATCCCTCCTTTATCTTTTCTGCTGATTTCTTTCTCTTATTGTTTGCCTAGCAGATGTTCTGGGTGCATACTGTATTGTAATCTGCTATCAATTTGAAATTTTCCATTTATTATTATTATGTATTATAGTATTTATTTAATAATCTTATAATATTATTTAATAGACTACTCCTGATTGCTCTTCCCACAAAGATTTAGCACAGAATGAACAAGTATATCTCTTTTCTCTTTTACTATGGTTGACTCATTTATATATGATTATTTATTCTTGCATTTATCAATTTCCTCAAAAATGACTAAATGTATTATTTAAGTTATGAAAAAATGTGTCTTTATTATATCTTTTCATTCCAACTGTGAAATTATCCTTTAAAATATTACATAGCTCTACATGTTCTATATTAGAATTTAAAATATTCCATTTGTTTTTGTGTATTCTTATTTAAATTAGTTCTAGTTGCCATAAAGCTTTATATTGCTATTGTAAATGATGATCTGCTTTCACAGGAATATGCATTTTGGATGGAGACTTATAGTGATTTGATTTAATATTCAATAACTTTAATTCTCATGTTTAATAGTTTCTCAGTTGTTCTTTCTGTATAAGGGAAAATATCTATGGAAAATAATTTTATACTTTCTGTTTTATTGTTTTCCTCTAGTATCAATAAAGAATATGAGAACTACTTTGTGTCAGCAGGTAAGATCTGGGAATCAATGATAAAGTGACATGCCATACTTTCAAGTTTAGCTTTTACTTAAATGAAACCCACTACTTAGTGGATTACCTGTTGTGTTCATCCTTTGATTTGATTTGATCTTTCATTCCTGCATCCAGTTAGAGAGTAGGCATAGTTGGATCTAAGTTTCTTTGAATTCTATGAACTAGACTTGGAACTTGATTAGTTATTAAGCACCATAAACTACGTCATATTTTGGAGATAAATGCCAGCCACTGCCACTATATGGAGCTTAGATCAGAACATGAAAGGCACATGAGTTGAGGTAAAATGCTGTCCTTGCACCAAATACAAGGTTTATTCATTTTCAACCATTCACTCTATGTGATGGTGCAATCTTAGTGGATCTGATATCAGCTTTGCTTTTGAAATCTAAAAGCACATTAGATATGGATGCATGCATGTGTCTATATCTTTCATACATTCACGTGTCATCCAATTCTCCTTCTTATCTGGGGAGAAGTGCAATTTTTATGGGGCAGTGATGGGAATCTTAAGAATCTCACTATATATACTATATATACTTTCCTGAATTTATTTAAATAGACTCTTTTATCCTTTGTTTGAACTTGGAACTAGTGAAGTCAAGATGAATGTGGGTTATTTTGACTCAAAGTCTGTGTGCAGCCAGTCCCCTAGAGCCACACTGTCAAGCAGACCAGGCCCAGTGTGGGTGTGGAATAGCTCATCCAGCCCCCTAACACTTTCCAATAGTTGAGAGGATCTAATACCTCAAATACATCTCTGTTTGGGTTGAGACAGCCAGTGTTTGTTTATTGCCCTTGCTGGAGACCAATGTCTTTGCTTAATATAAGAAACTACTTTGTATTGTGTGGGAATTAAAATCAGATCCAGCTAGTGTTGGAAATGGTGGTTTTCCTACACAATTAAAACATTTTATCTTGGGCTGGAGAGATGGCTTAGCAGTTAAGTTGCTTTCCTGTGAAGCCCAAGGACTCAGGTTTGATTCCACAGTACCCATGTAAGTCAGATGCACATGGTGGCGAAGTTGGTTTGCAGTGGCTAGAGGCCCTGGTGCACCCATTCTCTCTCTCTTTCTCAAATAAATAAATAAATAAATAATATTTAAAAATCATTTCATCTGAATGATTTGATAACTTACCTCAGAAGTGGATTTTTTTTTTTTTTTTTTTTTTTTTGGAGAGAGACATAGAGAGAAACAGAGCGAGAGGGAGAGGAAGACAGATAGATGGTGGTGCCAGCAACCTCTCAGCTGCTGTGAACGAAATCCAGATGCCTGCACCCCCTTGTGGTCAAGTGCAGCATTACGCCCTTGAGTCACTTTGCATCTGGCTAAACATGGGACCTGGAGATTGGAATGGGCATTCTTGCGCTTTGCAGGCAGGTGCCTTAACCGCTAAGCCATCTCTCCAGCCCAGAAGCGGATATCTTGAAGAAAAATAATGTATCCTATAAATGTTGATTCCATTTCAATATTGTTCCTGCTGTATTACTTCTTAGTTTATTACTTAGAATGATTTTGCTTTTAATCTCTACTAAATATTTCTGTGTTAACAGCCAGCAATCCAACACTTCTATTAAATAGTAAATCTCTTTCATAAAATCCCTTTGTCTTTCTTAGTATTTTTTTCATTCTTTAAAAATGGAATCATGGGCATATGTTTTTTAAAAAAGAAAATCAAAGTCCATTCTATTTATTTATTCATTAAGATGGGGGTTTCATGTAGTCCAATATCACCTTCAATTCACAATTAAGCCAAGGATGGCACCAAAGTCATAATCTTCCAAGTTCATCCTCCAAAGGCCTGAGATTGCAGGTGTGAACCACCATGCCCACCTCCAAGCCAATTCTGTATGGACAGGACCATATGTCTTCAATGATCATACACACAAAAAACAAATTTTAATATTGTAAAATACTTTAAACTCTTTTAAATTACATTTTCATTTCATTTCAAATAAGAATATTTTTAGCTTTTGTCTTTAGAAAATCTGGTTCTTATAAGGATATTATTATTTGTTAAAATGTTATTTATATAAACACTGATGGTGAAATGAGTAATAATAATGCATAATTAATTTTGGCCTGGACTAGTTCTTCTTTTTAATAATTATTTTTCATTTAATTATTTGAAAGAAAGAGACAGAAAGGGACAGAGTGAGAGAATGTTCATGCTCAACTGATTTCATTCTTTTGTTCATTGAACATTTATTAATTAGACAATAATTGTAAACTTGTTTTTTTTGTACTTTGAGGTTTTTATTATAACATAAGAAAAGATTATATTAAACTTTTGAGGTTGGTCTTTTTTTATTAGCTATGTATATAGTATATATACAGCCATGATGGTACCATTGTTAGCCTTCTCCCTGTCCATGTATTGACATGTACATGACAGCTCTGACACTTGTTGTTTTGGTGAAGTACATAATGCCATATTTCATGAAATAACTTGTTTTCTGATTTTAATTTTGTTATATCTCTACATCATATTTCATGAAATAAGTTGTTTTCTGATTTCTGTTTTAAGTTATAACTCTTGATTTACAACTTTTTAAAATATTTTATTTATTTGAAAGAGAGAGAGAAAGTGGCAGAGAGAGAGAAAGAGTATACACGTTCAGGGCTTCTAGCCACTACAAAAGAACTCTGGATGATGCATCACTTTGAGCATCTGGCTTACTCGAGTACTGGTGAATAGAACTTGGGTCCTTAGGCTTTGCAGGCAAGTGCCTTAACCACTAATTGATCTCTACATCCCTATGACTTTTAAAAATATTGTTCACTGATGAAAAAGAACATTATTGTGAACTTGTATTCTTTTCTTCTTTAACTAAATATGATTATTCCACTTATTCCATGCGTGAACAGTGCTTGATAAAAATCTATATAAATGAAAAATTCTTCTGGGGTAAGAGTCACTTCAAAGTATAGTCAGGACAAATGCCATAATTATCATCTATCATAAGGCACTTTCCCTCCTTTCTTCCTAGGTAATGCTGTTCCTTTTAAAGCAATCTTGTCACTTAAGAAATACAATTTCCATTGTTTTTTTCTTAATATTTTCACTAGTTCCCCTTTAATAAAGGGATACTTCAGCCATAATTCTTTAACTTGTAAGGCTCTATGGTGGAAAGTGTACTAAAACGGTATAAATAAGACATATATATATATATATATATATATATATATATATATATATATGCTTCATTAAATGAGTTATTTAAAAGTGGACAAGACATTGTGAGATATTTTTCTTCAAAATAAAGTACGATTTTAGAATCAGTTGGGAATTCTTTCAATTATATTACTTTTAAAAAAGTCAAAATAGTTAAAATGTGAGAGAATGTAAAATGGTAATTACAGACAAAATTAAAAAAAAAAAAAACATTCCTTGATAGTTAAGGCTGAACCCAATAAATTCTGAGATAATAGAAAAACTGTATAATAAATATTTCATTGTCAATATAATAGGCATGGAATGGATTAAGTGTGCCCCTTAAAAATTCATGTGTTTTAACCCCTGTTGTGATGAATTCAGCAGGTGAAAACCCAATTTTACTGTGGTCTTTGGAGGTGAAGCCTCTAGGAAGCTCAAGTATCAGGTGTGGCATCAGGATGAAGACCTATAATTAAATACTAATGGCTATATAGACAAAAACAGAGACCAGTGTAAACATACACATGCATCCCCTCTCCCTTCGCACATGCCAACATAAGTATCAACAGATTCAGCCCCTCAACCTTGTGCCAAAAGTAGGGGCCAAAATGATCTTATATTCTTTACAAGTTACCTAGCCTCATATATTTTGCTACAGTAACAAAAATAGATAAGACATCACATGCTGCATGAGTAGCACTGCACTGAGTATAAGAGAAGTGTCTATAGAGTGAGTAGTGCTTAGCTTCCACTTTAAATACACATTGTATTTTAAGTACACACCACAAAAGTCATACTTACATTGTTGCCATGAAGGACAAAGATAATCTGCCCAGAATACCATCTCACCTGAGGGCCTATGACATTCAGCACTTTCCGGGTTCTGAAGAACTCACCTGCTCTTTTGACTATAACTAACTCACTAAGAGACTGAAAAAGTTTGCTCCTGTTTCGGATGATGCATATGGAAGGGAGTTATAATAGCTTTGTAAGCAAGACATTTTCATGAGAAAATATTACCTATGTGAATGAGTTGGTTTTTTTCAAATTGTCATCAATTGTGTTCATGTCTGAGCCATTAAAAGGTGAAATGTTAGACTCGTAACACTGTTTGTGACAGCAAATGGAACTATTAATTTCTCCTTATTGTATTAAGTTGTTCTATGGTACTTGAAGATGAATGTAAAATCTTGAATAAAATTACTTGTAGCAGCTCTCATTTGAGTTTAATATCTGGTGATGACTTACAAAGTTGAAGGTGACTTCTGCTCTGATTATTTTATCTTCATCTGATTTCTCTTAATGAAAACACTATTTTTCTCTCCCTGTACCCCATTTTTTTTTTTAAAAACAGGTTAATGAACTCATTTATCTGATGTTTGCTATTCATCATGGTGGCTTGTTTCTATTTCCTACTCTTTTCAATATTCAATGAAAAATCATACTGCACAGATCCATTTTTCATAAAAGCCTTCATGAAATTCACAAAGCATTTTAGCATTTTGATATTTACATATGCATAAATAAAAACAGATCCAGTAACCGAGAGAGGGATGGACAAAACTGAGTTTGATAATTTCACAGTCTTAGTCAAAACTAAACGCAAGCTAGAGCTGAACTATTAAAACAGGTTAAAACTTTTGGACTAACAATGAATTGAACTGAAAATATGAGGCACAAATAGGTTTCAACTTTCTATTTGCCAGCAAGATAGAGCTATGCTTATAATGGAAAAGCTCCTGTTAGAAAGGAGAGCATTATGTTTCCCAAGGTTATAAAAGCAGAGTAACACATGGTTCTATAATGTGTTAGAAACACAGTCATCTGAGTGAGGCATTTTCTGATTGGCTGATCTGAAGCATGGACGCTGTCACTGATTGGTTGACCTTTAGCGTTAGGGGTTCAACACTAGTAGACGTTTAGAAGCTGGAGATGGTTGACCTGCATTTACTAGCTCGCAGAAGTACAGCATGTGGAATGAGGCTTTCATCGACTGACTTGTTTTCAAACCATGACCACTGGAATAAGTCTTACTGATTGGCTGATTTTTTTTTAGTATAAGAACCCTGACCCAAACTAATGTTGATTTATTGTTTACCTACTGATACTTTCCCCCTTTGAACATATAAAAAAAGTCCTTTTAATTCCTAATTATTTCTAAAACTAACCTAGTATGTTCTGGTTATGCCTTAGGCCAACATGTAGGAGAAACAGATACATATTTGTAGAAGTGTGTGTTGCTACTATTGAATGCCATTTAAATAAATACTAGTAAGGCAGAAAAATATATCTATCACATTTTTGTAATTTATTGAAATAATATGAAAGCACAGAAAATTTAGGATACATTGAAAAGTAAATGCAGTGTGTGGGCTAAAATAATCACAGCACATCTTGTGTCATGTGTAAATGAGCATCTAATAGCTTTTCTCTATAGGAACAATGGTGAGAGAGAAAGAAGGGTGCCTTCTATGGTTAGCTGTTGGTAGAGGAGAGAAAGGATGCTGAAGGTCCAACAGCAATGCTGTTTCTGTCTTAAGCAAGAACTATAGGGCTTCAGAAGTCAACTGTGTTGACTGAGAAAGCAAGCTTAGAACATATCTAGATCTGAAGGCTTTTTCTGCTTAACATTGCCTGGGTTCTAAAGGATTTCCTTTTTTCTTCTTCTTCTTTTACTCTAACTACTTTGTTTACATTATTAAATGGCTTTGATTACATTATGGATTTTTCTTGGTTTTACTGTAACCACCCCAAAAGAATGCTATTTTCAGTTTTTCCTCTCCTGAGGGGGATACTCATGAGATTTACAAAGGCAGGTGTTAACTGTTTTCACTTACAAATATTTTATTGCCATTAGGAAATTAAGCTCTAAGCTTTGGTGGTTCTGTCATAGAATATAGGTGCTGAGTGGTAGACCTAGGAAATCAACTGCAATTCACTTGGGAAATATTGGGCATTTCCATTACTTTCAAGAAACAATTTCCTTGACAAAATAAGTAGAAAGTCTTACAAGAAGATTACTATGAGGATGTTGAAATGGAAAGTAATGGAATCAACTTTTTTTTTCAAGGAAAGTCCTTTTCATTAGTTTAAATGATGAATTTACAGCAGAAACCTCAGTCACTAATCAAACAGCATTTCCGGATGCATGGGGATATGCAGAGATAGCATGTGGTTGTATGGAGGGGGCCAGGTAGAAACAATGACAGTTGGATGTTAGATGCCCAGAATGAGATGAGTTTGGAGGACTATTTCCAGTTACCTTAACTTATTAATTAAGTAAATATTCCCATGATGTTTGAAGATAGGAACCATATGAGGGTGAGGCTAAAAATTAGGAGGCAAACAATGAATCCAATTGTTACATACTATGTTTGAAGTTCCAGACAGGAATAAATTAGTCATGTTGCTCTGGAGTTTGGATTGAAAAAAGTGACCTTAGAGTCACCAACATACAAAGATCAATTTGACATAAAACAGGAAAAATTCTAGTCCCAAAGTATAATACTCTTTAAGAAAGACCTGAACATAAACAGGACATGATGGTGCATACCTGTGAACCCAGTAGTAGAAAGGGAAATAGAGGAGGATTGTGAGTAGTATAGCCTGGATGGCATGGAAACACCCTATTTCAAAATTAGGCAAACAAAAACAAGTGACTCTGAGATACAGTGCTTCTTAGCAAGTGCAAGGCTCTATGTTCAATCCACAATACTACACACACACACACACACACACACACACACACACACACACACATGGATGGAAGGAAGGAAGGAAGGAAGGAAGGAAGGAAGGAAGGAAGGAAGGAAGGAAGGAAGGAAGGAAGGAGGAAGAAAGTAGGGAGGGAAGTAAGGAACAAGAAGGGAAGGAAAAAGGGAGAGAGAAGAACTTGAACATAAATGACCATAATATAAAGCATGTTAGTTTGAATGGGAGGATATTAAAAGTATATTTGAAACATGAGAAAATAAATTCTGGTCTAGGAAGTATAAAAAGATGAGTCAGAATTGAATGGAGTATAATGAGATGAAGATTTCTTAAGGCTTAAGTTTTACTGGCTAGGCTACCTCCTTTGGCATCCAGTTTCCAGTACTAAAGAGGTATATTATCTTAAATTATTTAACTGTATGACTCAGTTTACTTAACTGAAAAAGAGTACCAAATGAGACTACAGATTTAAATGAATTTATGTATATAAATCCACTAAAAGTGTACTTAACCAATAAGATCTCAGCAAGCACATTTTATCATCATCATCATCATCATCTACTAACAAGGCAGAGGAATCAAATGAATGCAAGGATTAATGACCCATGAAGAGTCTGAAGCATTTGGAGTATAAACAGAGCTTGCTGATAGAGTATTTGTTTCAAGCATTTTCTTTCAATCAGAGTCTTTTCCAAAATTTTTTAGGAATCCACACAATAAAGACCACTCATCTGAAGATATGGAGATGAGCTTCTCATTGAACAGGCTTGGAATCACCCTTCAAAAAGCTATTTATTGGGCTAGCAAGATTGCTTAGTGGTTAACGTGCTTGCCTGCAGGTTGAGTTCTCCAGGACCACGTAAGCCTGATGCACATGGTGGCACATGCATCTGGAGTTCATTTGCAGTGGCTGGAGGCCCTGACCCACCTATTCTGTTTCTCTCTCTTCTGTCTTTCCCTCTTCCCCTTTCTCAAATAAATAAATAAACAAACAAATAAATAAAATATATTATAAGCCCATATGAGTTGTGCCAATTCTCTATGACAAGGACATAGTTACTTATATAAGCCACTACATTATGAGGGGTGGATTATGGTGATATCAACAGACACCAACTCAGATAAGTCTATAAATCTGTGCTCATTTTTTTCCCATAATCTTTGATCTGCAAATTATACTAAAAGTTACTGCTACAAACCACCCACTGGATGTGTGTACAACAGTACTTTGCTTACACCAACTTTTGGCTTCACCTGTCTATAAAATTATGATCTTTTAAAAGTTTTTATCTGAAATACTTTTAGTCAGAAAATCAGTAAAAATGGTTCAAGAATTTTCTTACAACTCTACCCAACTTCCAATAATGTTAACACTAATACAACCACAGCATAATTATCAGATTCAGGAAATTAGTACTACACTATTATTCAAACCAGGCATGAACTTCACCAACTTTCCACCACACTCAATTCTTCAATCTTGTTATTTTCCTTTTGTATGAAACAGTTTTTTAGTCTTTCCTCCCATGATCTTGATATTTTTGAAGACTATTAATTTTGTGAAATACTCCTTTAACTTGTGTTTATCCAATGATTTTTCATGATCAGAATAAAGTTTTGAATTTTTGATAGGAATATTGCAAAGCGATGTATCCTCAGTGCATTATATAAAGTGGCTCATAAAGTTTTATAAGTCTGATTGCTGGAGATTTTGATGGTAATAACTTGTTTAATTGGGACATGCCAAGTTCCCTTCACTATCTACGTTACTAGATTTTCCTATGTTGTTATTTATCTTGGAGAAGATAGTCTAAGACTATCATCAGCTTCTCCTCAGATATTTTCCCCATCATTTTAACTTTACCAGTTCATTTTTCCTGTACTATTGATTATTGCGGTGTTTGGTTACTCACTCTCCTCTAGATCCCAGAAGTAACTGTTACATAAGCAATGTGCCTTAATAATATATTTGCCACCTATGAAATTACCTATTACCCAGGAAACAGATTAAGAAATGAGCTGAAAATTGGATTGTCAGGAAGGATGGAAAAGAGTAAGGTTAATATTTTCCTCTAAGGGACTAGAAACTCCTTGCAATTTAAAGCATGTTGTGACATATAAAACCAAGTGTAGAATAACAGGCTGAAGAAGAAAAGAAAGATTCAAAGCTAAATTCCAGAAAAGAGCTGAGAGAGCCATATTAATTGATTTTTCCTTTTAGTGGCTCTTTTATGTCAGTAGTTCCTATCTTTCTAGGAATCAGCAGGAATTCCTGGAGTAAATCAGACTTTGAAAGATAGTAATGTTTTGCATTTGGTCTGCTTTTGTCTCTCTGCCTCTCCTCAGACCACTGCAATCACAGTTACCTCTTCCTATTAAAATGTTTCCTTGAGACCCTGTTCTCTTCATAGGAAACACTCAGCTCCATATATTAGTCTTATAATGTCTGACATCTATATCAGACAAGGTTGTAACCAAGTCTATGCTGAACAAACTATTGATGGCATTAAAAACATATTAAAGAGAAAAGGGGATATAGTTTTGTACCCATATTATTTGAACAAACTATTGATGGCATTAAAAACATATTAAAGAGAAAAAGGGATATAGTTTTGTACCCATATTATTTGCATGCTACATCATGTACATGTAGGTTTAAATGGGTTTCTTATGATCAACAATGGAAACACTATATAATCCTAAAGGAAAATATATTATAAATCCTGAAAGAATGCATTATAAGTCCACACCTGCAATCTATTGCCAAGTTTCTGGCAAGATTTTTCCTTTCTATGAAGAAGCTTAAAAAGAAAAACCTAGCTGACCTGATTAAAAACAGCCATAAAATATTTATGCTCTAATGTTTATTTTCAATGAGCAAAGTGCAAAACACAGTACCACTTAGTCAATAAAAACACCCTGATGGAGCAGAAAGAGTGCTGGACAAACCTCAAGTCATCTGTACTCAGGGCCTGGCTCTTCCTCTCATTACCTAGGAGACCCCAGGCAGGTGACCTTGCATCCCCTGGTGTGAGTTACCTCACATGGAAAAAGTAAAATTTTGATGATGATCTTTGAAGTGCTTTCTTGGTCCAAGATGTTCATTTAAATCAACCTGCTTTTTAAAATGGTTCATATAACAGACTTTATTTTCAATAAATATCTTTATAAATGATTAATAAAATTTTGGTATTATTTGGTAATATGACTTCTATTTAAAAAGTTTAAGAGCACACATAAACTTGGCCTCTTACCTAGCATAGAAGCAAATCTGCTTGTGCGAGAATTCCTCTTTAAAGAGACTTCTGGGTAATCTGTCTCCCATTAATTAGATGTGGTTTGTTCCCAAAAGGTTCTTGTACTAGACATTTACTCACCAACATAGCAGTGACAGAGTTGAGTTGGTGGAACCTTAATAGGATAGGACTTAGTGAAAGGTAACTAGATGATTGGGACGTTGCATTGGAAAGGATTAATGTACCTCAGAGGGTCCCACCTAGTTCCTACAAGATTAAGTTATCATATAGTACTTTACTTGTAATCACAACACTGGGGATCACAAGTTTCAGTCTCATCTGGACTATATAACAAGACTTTTGCCCAAAAGGAAAAAAGATAAACAAGCATCAGCAGCAACAACAAATGAGTTATCATAAAAGAACAAGCTTAGAAGCTGGGGCGATGGTTCAGAAGTTAAAAGATCTGGCTGCTTAAGTATGTGGGTCTCCTGGGCTGGAGACAGAACCCATGAAAAAGATGGGCATAGTCACACACATCTGTAACCCTAAATGTTTTCCTCTGGCCTCCATAAATAGGAATATGGGGCACTTGCGTCAGCAAATACACACACACACACACACACACACACACACACACACACACACACACCCCATACATACTCTACACATGATTTCAAAAAGAAAAAAAAAAAGAGCAAACTTGATCCCTGCATCCAAGGCTTCATTTCTGACCAGAGCTCTTTGGCAAATAACCATTTCCATTGAGATTTCCTGACACAAGCGAGTGGGCCCTCACCAAGGGGGCCTCATCAGAGGCTGAACAGATGAGAGCAGCCAATCAGCCTCCAAAATGTAAGCTACAGAGACATGATTTCTTTTTAAAGTATTTAGCTATAAGGATTCAGTTCTAGCAACAACAACCAGACTAATTTTCTGCCTAATTAGAAAACGACATCATCCAGTTTTCCTCTTGAGCAGAACAGCAACTACTTCTGGTGACACAAGTGTGAGAAGAATTACATATAATCCCATGCAGATGCCTAAAGGGAGAAGGTAAAATTTCCTTCTACTTTCTACTACCCTTAATTTAGGAATTAGCTGTCTAAAAACAATCTTGGACCACAACGTGCCCCTCAGCTTAGAGAATACACAACAGATCAGATTGAAAGATAGTCTGTGTACTCAGTGGCACTGGGCCACCCCCACCTATAGTCCTGTATGCCTACTTTCAATTTTCATATAAAAATTTTGAGAATTTAAGATACAATCCTCAGATCTCTATCATTACTAACTGAATCTACCTCCAAGTAACAGCTGAGTAATACTGAACAATTTTCAAGTTAACTGATATTTATGTGGACTGTGGCAAGTGAAACTTAACTTTGAATATAGGCATTCTTAAGAGCATTGCATACAACATGGAAACCCATTTGAAACACTTTCTTTATAGTTATCAAAGTTGATTTCATAGTCCCAATTGTGAAAGGCTATCTTACTATTTAATATGTACCACCTGGGTTGATTCTCTCAAAGAGCAGAGGTGTTATGTGGTAGAGAGGCTATAAAAATAATACTATGCTTGAGCAACTTCAAGACTCTCCAAAAGCAGGGAACAACTATAACTTTGGTGATGTACAGAGAAGGCACAGGAAAATATCAGTTGTGCATGTATAAGACACCGATGGTTGATACATCTGAATCCAGAGACAGTTTCAGTTTTTGAGGCAAAGTGTTACTTTTGTAGCCCAGGCAGGCACCAACCTTACCATCCTCTTCCTTCTACAGCTTGCAGATACTTGATTTAGAGGTCTTTACCATCTCCCCCTTCAAGAGGTAGTTTTTGAATGAGACTCTAACAAGATACAATAACAATATACTGTCTAAGATCCAAATGATGTGTATGCAAATGTGTATATTAAAGGAAATAATTCTTCCTAATTGACATTTTCCATCAATATCTTTCAAATCTATTTTACAGCATGTAAATGAAAAGAACAATCAAATGCTTTATGACTATATCAATCACTTCCTACTGAGGTTTAAAAGCTATTAATCATCTTGACTTAATATGCAAATCTCAGTCTGAATTTTTCAAAGTGCACATTCTGAAAGGAATAGCATGCAATAAAGCCATGAGAAATTTTAAGCAACATCTAACTTTTAAGATCAGTAAATACTTTTAAAGGAAAATACTAGTGACTTAAAAGCTGTTCTGATTTCCCATGTGTAAATATAAGGTAGGTCATCAAATATCTCTGTGTCATTATTCTCTCTCAAGCATGAATGATCTTGGTTTACACTCACTTTATTTGAAGGTTAATATTTTGAATTTTAGTGTTTTATAGGCAATAACAATTATAATTCTATAATGGAAACACATGCAATTTCTTTTATTTATTTTAATTTTTTAAATTTATGTATTTATTTGAGAGTGACAGGCAGAGAGAGAGAATGAGTGCATCAGGGCCTCCAGCCCCTGCAAACAAACTCCAGATTCATACGCCACCTTGTGCACCTGGTTTACGTGGGTCCTGGAGAATCAAGCCTCGAACTGGGAATTAGGCTTCACGGGAAAGCCCTTAACCACTAAGCTATTGCTCCAGCCCCAATTAATTTTTTATTTGTAAATCTACTTATAAATGAAGGAAAAAGGTTGATTATTTTTCTAGAAAAATTTCTTCTCAAGACATCCTGAACATAATTTTTAAATTCCTAGATTATGTCTGTGTTAGTAGACGGCTTTCCCATAGGAAATGAGTCTTTTCAGCACTACATTAGACATCAGAGAGTTTGTGTCATATCACAAATAATGCTTGCTGGCATTCTCTATTCTAGTCTAGTCATTTACATTGGTATGCATGTGGTATCATGTACACACTCATCATCAAAAGTTTCTAGCCTTAAAGCTCTGCTCTCCTATGAGTATGCTCAGAGGAGATAAACACCAAGCCTTTCAATGCAGTCACAAATAGCCTGAGCTGTCTTCTGGAGGGTGAGACCCTTTGCTCACTGTTACATATATCACATTAGGAGATTGATGGCTATATGCTTAAAAGCTCACATTGGCAAGTACATGGCTTAGAATATATACCTGTAATGAAGGTCTTGGCATGTGAGTCATTGAAGTTCTTTCCCAATGACTCATTTGGCTTTATTCAGCAGACCTGAGTTTAGAAATTTAATCACATACTAGTTTATCTGGTGAGCTGTCCTTGTAATTAAATAAAACAATCCCCAGAAACGTAATTGAGGAATGTCTGCCAATCAGGAACCAAGAAGCCACACTTGGTCTCTTTGTTTAAGCTGAATTTCTGGCACATTGTTCTTTAAAAATCAAATTTAACATGACAGGCAAGTTGTTCTTAACTTCCTTAAGGGTATGAACAAGCAGTCACAACCCTCTGATGTCTAATGTAGTGCTGAAAAGACTCATTTCCTATGGGAAAGCCTTCTACAAACACTGACATAATCTAGCAATTTAATTTTTTTAACTTATGTCTCTCCCATTTTAATTAACATATGCAGAATATGTCATTATATTTTGCTTTGGAAATACATCTTAAGTGATTTTGCATTTTATAACAGTAATTGGCACTTAGGTTGATAACCATGCAAAACAAGGTGTTTGCTATTCATACATGTGATGGAAGGAAATTTTGTTAAGAAAATGTGTATTTTACATTCATGAATAACAAAAACTCATACCTACATGAAATATGGTATATAATACCAGCTTATTATTTTAATAGGACTTTATAAGACAGCAATGCTCTGACACAGAAAATGAACAGACTATGCCTTGAACATTCATCTTTATTCCTTAAAAAGTTCGTTTTTGGCCAACAAAGCCATTTTAAGAAGTCAAGTTGTGAGCTTTGAATTCCAGTGGCTCTCATTTCACAATTCTTAAAATGAAAGAACTGGTAACAACAGATTAAAACTACAGGTTAAAAAGTAAAACAGCACCAAGGAAAAAATTTGTTTAAGACTCTAACAAAGGATTCCTTTTAAGGTAAGAAACTATGCCTGCTTTGTGAATAAAATCTTAGTTCACGGTTGTTGTGGGGAAAAATAAAAACTCCAATTACAAGTCTAGAAGGTTTCTTATAATTAGGGCTATTGAATTACTTTTGCTTAGGATACAATGCAGAAGAATGGGAAAAGGGGAGAAAGGACAGGAACTGCGGCTTCATTTATGTACTATTTTCCTGATCATTTTTTACTAATAGCTTGTGTCTCATGGAAGCCAAACCATAATCACTTCATCAATAACATTAAACCTGTAATTTCATTCAGGAAATGTGAGGAAGGGTTAGTTCTGAACTTTGAGAAGACTAGGAATTCTTTTACTGCCTGGTAAGCATACTTGAGGATAATGTGGTCAATGACTAGGAAATGTCACAGACATTCCTGTGTATGCCATAAATATTTAATGAAACATCTACTGAGTAATGAATGTATGCACCATATTGTTCCAAAGTCTTTTACCTCACTGGGAAACTATGGCATCCTTCAAGTAAAATTGAAGAAAAGTACACAAATAATATGAACATGTATGGAAGACTATATGACACACATAATATGTTGCCTTTAAAGTGATGTAAAATTATGGAGTAATTTCTATATTTTTTGCAAGAAACACGTGTGATTTCAATAAAACTTTAAAATGATCTATTCAATGAATGACATAGAGATATTCTGATTCACTGACTTTTTTATAAGCTTGTCCATTTGTTACCATTCTATCCTTCCTGTGGGTGATTAATGAAGTTAGTTTCCCTACCGTGCCTTTAAATTGATCATAATTACATGCTCATGCTAATAATTCTTATCATCAAATGTCTCACACTTCATTGCTTGAATTATACTGTCACTCATTTACTTTTTAAAAAATGAATGTGTTAGAGTTAGTAAGGATTTTCTACTTACTGTTTAGAGTCACCAGCTATTTTAATCTCTAATCTTTACCAAGAAGATAAAATTGAGAATGTCCCAATAAAATACTACTACATATAAACACACAACAATTTTAAAGACAACAACTATAAATTAAACTTCAGTAGTACCCTGCTTAGGTGTGAACACTCAACTTTGGACATCAAAGAATACCCTCCACATATGCTGCTCAAATCCAGTTCAGTTCACATAATGCATCCATAACCAAAGTAGTAATTATATCCCTTGTATATTAACACTAGAAAAGTCATCTTAGAATAGAGAAAACACTAGGTTTTAGAACTCACATTTTTCAAACTCAAATTATTGAAATGTCTTCTCCTGAATAACCTTTGCATAACCTATAAAATTAAATAATGCAGTGTAAATGAAAAAATATTATTCATATAAATGTTTGCAAGGCTATTTTGTATAGTTAAAATAAAAAAGCACATAGGTTTGTCATACATTTTCCTAGGCTCATAGAAGAAAAATCAAATCATACCTCTACACAGCTGAAAATGAGTGAGAGGAAGTCTTTTGCTTCGGGGAAAGCAATGCAGTTTTAGGAACTGGGTGTGAATGATAGCATGTCTTTGCATCTCTACACTTCAGTTTCTTCATCTAAAATGTGAAGATAGTAATGTTCATCCTCCTTATATGATTGTGTACATTACAACAGATAATGTTTATTAACAAGCTTTTCATTGTAGATATTTCATAATGTAAAATGCTTAAAGAAGATGGGCATAAGAAATGCCCTACACACAGTAAACCTGAAAATGCTGAGTGTTAATCTTATACTCATGTAAAATAATGAGCTAGGGTCTCAGAAAATTGCCTAGAAGGGGCTGGAGAGATGGCTTAGCGGTTAAGGTGCCTTCCTGCGAAGCCTAAGAATGCTCGTTTGAATCTCCAGGTCCCACATTTAACCAGATGCAAAAGTGACGCAAGCATGCAAGCAAGGGGGTGCAGGCATCTGGAGTTCGTTCACAGCAGCTGAGAGGCTGCTGGCACTCCATTCTCTCTCTGTTTCGCTATCCCTGTCTTTCTCAAATTAAAAAAAAAAAAAAATTGCCTAGAAGCAGAACACATGTTTCCATTGAGAGATGCCAAGTGTTCTTATAGGGATCCATCCCAATGTGTTAGCTGCAGGTTTATACTAGTTCAGTGAGCCAAACTAAAGTGGTTCAGACAGTGCTTAGCTAAAGAAATTACTAACCATACTACACAAGTCAGAGCGAAACACATTGGCTTAAAGCTAATAATAGACTATGAAAATATATCAACTGTCACCAGGAGTTAACACAAGTATGAAATAAAGAATTCATAAAGTAGAGCCTTTGAGATACATCTTTTAAAAATGTGTTCTACATTAGTTTAGAGAAGCTTCCTTCTAGAAATCTGTCATTGGAATCATTCAGTCTTATAGGATTCCTGCCATCCATCAAAAGTAGCCAGAGAATAACTAGTAAAAGTCATCTCAGCTTCATAAAGAATCATCACAGGGCTGGAGAGATGGCTTAGTCGTTAAGTTGCTTGTCTGCGAAGCCTAAGGACACCAGTTCAATTCTCCAGATCCCATGTAAGCCAGATGTACAAGGTGGCACATGTGTCTGGAGTTTGTTTGCAGTGGCTAGATGCTCTGGTGAGCCCATTCTCTCTCTCTCTCTCTCTCTCTCTCTATCTCTCTTTCTCTCTCTCTCTGTCTTTCCGTCCCTACTTTTCTCCCTGCCTCAAATAAAAATAAATATTAAAAAAGTTAAAAAAAAAAAAAAAGAATCATCACAGTAGCTATTCACCATTGTGAGTTAGAACTGGAGGGGATGGCAAAGGCTGCAGCTATGATGTTTTTCCTCTCTACCACATCTCAGTTATTTTGAATCTCTTTGTAGTGATCCATTTTATGTGTGTTTTCTCGAAGGCCACGTAAAATTATTTGTGTAAACAAGAAAAACAAATCAAAATAATCAACTCAGAGATGGAAATCTCCACCACTGATGTCACAGATGCACCTTTGGATGAGAAAGTCCAAACTATGTGGGAGGAGAAGGTCACTAAACATAAAATTTCCTGCCTTGGGCTGGAGCGATGGCTTAGCGGTTAAACGCTTGCCTATGAAGCCTAAGGACCCCGGTTCGAGACTCAATTCTCCAGGACCCACGTAAGCCAGACGCAAAAGGGGGTGCATGCATCTGGAGTTCATTTGCAGTGGCTGGAGGCCCTGGTGCACCCATTCTCTCTCTCTCTCTCTCTCTCTCTCTCTCTCTCTCTCTCTCTCTCTCTCTCTCTCCCCTGCCTATTTCTGTATCTCTCTCTCAAATAAATAAAGTAAAATAAAAAAATATTAAAAAAAAAATTTCCTGCCTTGGATAGGAAAAAGAAGTTCAGGTCCGAAAGCATTTGAGTTACGTCCTTTATTATCTTGGCAAGTGATGTTTTCTCAAGGCACCAAAAGGGAGCTTTGACCACATCTCAGGCCTCATCAAATGATGAATTACATTTAAGTTGATTTTATTGTGAATATGCCCTTATTACTCCAGAAGCCTGAAGACCACAGTCTCCCAGGAAGAGAGGCATTCAGTGGCCTAAATAGACTTGTTAGCTAATCATGAATGTGGGAGAAGAGTTAGCAAACCTCTACCATGGAATACAGGCCTTGGTTTCATGGTTTGTAAAGTTCCTCCATGAACACTACTTGAAAGACATGTTTAGAATCTTTTATGAAGACCATCGACTCTCTTGTGGTACGCATGGCTTACACAACAGACCAGCGAAAAAGAGCCATTACAACTCTGTGAAAGCTGTGAGGAACAAATACATTTCTTAGATAGGTGGGTTTGGTGGTGTTCTAGAAGAAAATCAGTATTTACAAATCAACTACAATGTGATAAATACCAGGTTAATGTATTTTTTTCAGAGTTGGCATTGTGTGTGTGTGTGTGTGTGTGTGTGCGTGTAGAAGCCAGAGGACATTGTTCTTCAGGACTTCTGTCTACCTTTTACTTTTTTCTTTCTTTCTTTCTTTTCTTTTTCTTTTTTTGTAAGATCTGGAATTCACCAATTAGGAGAGATTGACTGGCCAAAACCCCAAGAACGCTCCGGTCTCTGTTTCCCCAGTCCTGGGCTTATAAACCTATGCCACCATACTCGACTTTTTTAACATGAATTTTAGGAATCAAACCTAGGGCTTCATGCTTGCAAAGCAAGCATTTTACTGACTGGACCACTTCTTCAACCCACATTATCATCTTTATTCAATTCATCAAATTCAGACACACTCATTGTCTACTGCTGGACAGAAAACAAAAACAGGCTTCAATCTCTGTTCTGCCTCTTTTGAAACCTTAATCATTCTGAAATCAGTTGGTTCTTGAAAAAGGAACAGGACTAAGGAAAAAGAGAACATCGGTTGACTTGAAACAAGCAATAGGAAATACAATGAAAAATACTTGTTTCAAAATCAACAAAACACACACACACACAATTGCCAAAATAGCTCATAGAATATTGATTCCCTTCCTTAGCTTCTAGTATTTCATGTTGACATCATTACGAATGAGCAGGGTCTCATAGACTGTACCCTTGTTTGTTTGAGACAGGGTCTCCCTATGTAGCCTAGGGTGACTTTGAACTTACGATTGCCTTGACTCAGTCTTGTGTGAGTGCTGGCATTACAGTGAGCTACACACCTATGCCACTGGATATACTTTCATCTGCGACCACATCTCCCTGGCCATGAAAAGTGAGTAGTGTCTATCCTGTGTGCTTTTATTTGAATGTCAATGGAATATCTATCTTTGTTAGGCATTGTATCTTGTTAGACACAAATAGGCTGTTTGAGCATAGGCATTAAAAATCATTTATCCTACATTATTGAAAAATCATGGGATCGCAGCATCTGCCCTGAGTCTTAAGATTATTGTGCACTTAAACAGCTACTACATATGACATCCTAAAGTTCTGTATCCTGAGATCTGCTGCTGAGATTTACAGAAGGAAGCATTTTGTGTTATCTCTATTGAAAACACCAGCAAGGGAGAGTGCACTGCCCTAGGATATTGGTAAGGAGTATCTCATATTCCTACTCCTCTGTGCTTTTAGATTAGCCTGCTATGTATGGCCTACTGAGAAAAGCAGTTTGTCTTATTGCTTTTGAAAGAGAAAATTCACAAGGAATAACAAGGAAGGTAGGGTCACAGATATCCTCCCACATACTTTCTCTCCGCATCTAGTCAGTTTCTCAAAAGGTGCATGGGCTTTGTCAAGGGATATAAAAAAAATTGAATATTTCACTGTGAAAATCTTATTAAAGTCTAATCTTAATTCCAAAATTTAATAGCAAAGATCATAGTATTTCCATAGAGCTGTTTTTCTTTGCCACAATGAGTCCAGCATGAATTGGCATTTCTCACAGATCATTTAAGTCTTGCTTCAGGAAAGCTGAAGACATTGTATTCATCTCAAAAACATATAAGATTTACTAATATGTTAATGCCTTAAAACAATTCCATCACATGCAAAAATATGCAATAGAAAATTTATTAGACACTTTAAAGTTTATATTGCTTGAGCCATATCATGACGTGGCCTCCAGGGGCAGAGCGCCTAATGAATGCTTTCTCAAGATGGAAAAAAAAATTATCATCACCTGTTTGTGAAAGATATTGTTCAGCTGCTACCATGCCAACAAAGCCAGGCACATTAGTGACCTAAGGGACTACAGAGATGCCTACTATTGTTTAACACCAAAAGGAGTTAGAAGCTTACTAACCATGATGCAGGTGCAGAGAAACCTAGCATTGTTCTGTCTATCGTCTGAGTTCATTTGAGACTCTGGCTCACTGAAAAGGCATGTGATATGTAAGAGTACATAACAAAGCATATAATTTCTGGTAGTAGATGAAAAGGCCAGGGAGGTAAAATTCTGACATAAACATATTAGACAAATGATCTGTGCACTATAATTTCTTGTTGCTATTTTGACAGTACTGGGAATCAAACCCAGGACTTGTCTATGCTAGAAAGCTTTCTATCCATGGTCTATATTCCCAGCCCTTGGGCAACAGATTAAAGACAACCATTCATATCACTTCAACTTAATACTAAATAGAACCCAGTATGCTTGCAAAGCTGGGTATTTCAAAAGAAATATGGAATAGGGTATCAGAACTAGAACTGTATCATGCATGTCTGTAATTTTTTAATAATATTTATTTACTTATTTATAAGAGAGAGAGAATGGGTGCACCAGGGCTTCCAGCCACTGCAAATGAACTTCAGACACAAGCACCCCCTTGTGCATCTGGCTTATGAGTCTTGGGAACTCAAACTGGGGTCCTTAGGCTTTGCAGGCAAACGCCTTAACCGCTAAGTCATTTCCCCAGCCCCATGTCTGTAATTTTTCTCCACATTGATTTGCTGTGATCCTTTTTACATAAAGTGTTTTTTCTTTTATATGGTGATGGTTGTGTTAAAGAGAACATAGATATCTTAGTATTTAGACTAAATTTAAGTCTCTAGGCAGTGTTCCATCACTCTCTTCATCTTTCTGGCCCATGCCCAACTCCTCCTTCTTATTCTCCCCTATGATCTAAACATTTCTGGAGTATTCTGTTATTTATACTCACATCTATAAGTTCTGGCTCAAAATAGAAAATAATTTAATCATGCAAATTAACCTTATATAAATACAGATGAAAATAATGTTAAGTTACTGTGCCAAGTCATTGCTCTTAGAAAACTCTTGACATCCAGGGGATAATTTTTCTTGCAGGTGATCTCTCTGGGAAGTTAGCTTCCTAGTAAGTGGCACACCTCATTCGCAAGTTGTGTTTGTTTCTCCTGGCTTAGTAAAGTGCTATTTAACAGGACCCCTGATTGAGAAGAAAATCTTGATCTCTGTGTTATTTAGAATGTCTCTCAACTGAGTGTTTCATAATTGACTAATGCTGAAAACACACCTGTGACTCTGTTACTACTATTCCATCATTCTCCCTGAGTTATAAACACATTAAGGCTTTATGTGAAGTAATCAATAAATGACAACACCATAAATAATTCCAGGAATTAGTATCTGAAATTTCTTCTCCACCCTCTTCTTCATATGCCCCAGAACTGAAGGGGGTGGACACATTCTAATCTAGAGCTTATGTACTGGAATCATAAAATCACAGGGAAGGATGAACACCTAAGAAAACCAAGATAGCATTGCCAAATATAATTCATTGCTTCATGCTGATTGAAATCTCAAGTATGAAGCTAAACAATGAAATTTTCAACTTTGCTTAAGTAATGTCCATAGGGAACAAACTGTATTCCTGTACCAAGATGGTATAGCATATATTTGAAGAAGAGATATTAGTCACTCTTCTGTTGGTAATCTGTGACTGTCAGGAAGGATGGGGTCAAAGGATAGCACATGCAGTCAACCACGAGCCAGTTAAGATGAGCTAATCTCCCTCCTTTGTTCATGTGTAATTGTATATTGACTGCCATACAGATTATTTCCTACAAACTGAGAATCCTCAGTAGTGAAAAAAAAGAAAACGGCTGACTTTTAGCTTAGATATGCCCTTGAAGCTCATATACTTCTAGATCTTCACTCATTTATTATGCTACTTACCAATGGCCAGTTCTAGAAATGACAGATATCATCCGTTCTCTGGGCACCCAAGCAGATTACTATTGTTTAGTCAATAAATTCTGTTCAGTGTCCTTTCTAAGTTATCCTCAAACCCATGCCTTCTGTTTTCTGTATCTATTCTCTTATCGGTACTTCACGGTGTCTCCTCATCTCTAGGTTTCTGTTCTCTTTTACTCTTATCCACTAGATACATTTTGCTGGCAGAGTGGCAATTAAAAATTTATCATGCTGCTTCTGTGTTTAAAAGTCACCAGTGGTCTCCACACAGCTTTGAGAAAAACCCACAAATGCTTTTCTTAGTGGCCCCAACCCCACTCTGCTACATACCCCCACCAGCCTATCTGTGCTAGTATGCTAGACCCTGGAAAAAATGGCTATGCTCCAATAGGGATTGTGAACATTATTCAGAGATGGTCAGTCCTGAGGTTCTTTCATCCATAACCATTTCCTTTATCTCCAAAGCAGTTGTTTTCATTATGACCCAATATAACTGCCTCCCTCTCAGCCTCTGAGCATCTTATTCAGCTTCTCACTTCATAAAGCATGCACACAGCAAGTACTCAGGAAGGACTTACTCATGGGTTTCTTTCTCCCTTCAGTTCTTACTTCAGAAATAAGGGAAAGAGAAGGTAAGAATTCAAAACTGAACACTCTAATGAAATAAAATTTTAAGAAGTCACACAATTCAGAAATTCATGTTTTTGCTCTTGGATTTTTATTGCTTAATGCGTAATTTCACTAGTTTCAATTTCTGTATTGAATTATATGCTTTAATCAATCTACTGTGTACTTTTTCTTCATCTTACAATTAAAATATAAAAGCATTTTTAGTTGTAAGAGAAAGTCAAAATGTTACTAATTCTACAAATTAAAATATTCTCACTACATTATAAATTAGGGTTTGATTTTACTAAAAACCATGTACAGAAAGGAGACAGTACACTGTAGGAGTCTACAGTTACAATTCCCACAGCAAGATTTCAGGCTGGCATGATGGCACCTGCCTGTAACCATACACTTAAGAAGCTCAGATAGCAGGATAGAGCAATGGTTTGAGGCTAGCCTGGGCTAAATGCATAGTGAGATACTGTTTCAAAAAAAAAAAAAAAGAGAGAAAAGGTAACATATCTGATCTACTATATCTTTCAATCAAAGTCTTTTTAAAAATTGTATTTATTTATTTATTTAAGAACAACAGACAGAGAAAGAGGCAGATAGAGAATGGGCGCACCAGGGCCTCCAGCCCCTGCAGAGGAACTCCAGATGCATGTGCCACCTTGTGCATCTGGCTTACGTGGGGTCCTGGGGAATCGAGCCTTGAACCTGGGTCCTTAGGCTTCACAGGCAAGCACTTAACCACTAAGCCATCTCTCCAGGCCCCAAAGTCTTTTATTATTATTATTATTATTATTATTATTGGTTCCTGATCTTTAGATAATGAGCTATACTGTAAACTAAAGTATCTCTGGGTACAAAATAATTCATAGAATGAATAGTTTTAGGTAGGATATCTATAACAAATAAAATTCTATGATTCTATTTTTTTCTGGATGTAAATATGCCAAATGAGTTGATCCTTTATTATTTAGAGAAATCACCAAAAAAGTTAATGAAGGCTTATCATTTCCCACCATACCTGGGCTATAGGTATCTGCCATCTTCCTTTTCCTGTGCAATACCCTCATAGCTTGGTCTCAGGAAATGAAATATTATTACTTGCAACTCAAAAGTACAAAACACAGGAAATTCAGAGGTTAATAGTCCAGCCTCTCCTATCTGATAACCTTCAAAATGAAGAGATTCAATAACATGGGGCAAAGTTTTGATTTAGATCAAAGGAATTATTGTGTATAGGAGTGTGTTTCAAGAACTCACAAATGAAATATTTTGAATGACAGTTACTTTCAATCACCTTTTTGGCATTATCTAAGACACATCTAC
This sequence comes from Orientallactaga sibirica, assembly GCA_036365145.1. Lineage (NCBI taxonomy): Eukaryota > Metazoa > Chordata > Mammalia > Rodentia > Dipodidae > Orientallactaga > Orientallactaga sibirica. The sequence goes on along the minus strand of JAEOAD010000004.1, from coordinate 50,758,080 downwards.
TTGAGATCCCTGGACCCTGTCTGTAAATTGGGGTTTGAAACTATATTTTATTAAGGCACTTTTAACATCATGCAATCTTCTGGATGAAGATGATCAATATCTTTTGACAGTCATTTGCTGATGGTTACTAGGGGAAAATAAAAGGTTATTTATAGCTGAAATAACAGTCTAAGTGCTGGTATTACATCATGGGTGGGTCAGTAGTTAGTAGTAATATAGGATGGGTAGCATATATTGAAAGAAAATGTAACTGAGAGTAAGCAAAGATTTTCTGGAATTGTAACATCAAAGTAAATGCTAATTTGATGGTGAAATTTCTTTTAACTGAACATGTTCTAAACATTACTTTTAAAAAACATTTCTTTAAAAGAATGGTTTATCTACTGGGCGTGGTAGTGTACACCTTTAATCCCAGCACTCGGGAGGCAGAAGTAGGAGAATTGCCGTGAGTTCAAGGCCACCCTGAGTCTATATAGTTAATTCCAGGTCAGCCTAGGCCAGAGTGAGACCCTACCTCGAAACACATTAAAAAAAAAAGACCTGGAGAGATGGTTTAGTGGTTAAGCGCTTGCCTTAGAAGCTTAAGAACCCCAGTTCGAGGCTTGATTTCCCAGGACCCATGTAAGCCAGATGCACAAGGGGGTGCATGCATCTGGAGCTCAGTTGCAGTGGCTGGAGGCCCTGGCATGCCCATTCTCTCTATCTATCTATCTATCTATCTATCTATCTATCTATCTATCTATCTATCTATCTGCCTCTTTCTCTGTCTGTCTGTCGCTCTCAAATATGTAAACAAATAAAAATTTTAAAAAAAGGTTTATCTGGAAAGCTATTAGTTATTTTCAAGCACCTACTTGCCCTTTTATAAGTAAATGCTTAAGACATGTATTTCTAACATTTAAAAAAAAAACAATTTTTAAGTACAATGGCTTTCAGGACAAGAATTTAACAACATGGTTTGGAATATGAAGTACTTAAAACATAAAGAACAATAATGCAAATCTGAGTGTGGTAGCAAACATCTGTAATCCCAGAGTTTGGAAGGTTGGGGACCAGCCTCCGTGACAAACCAAGTCTAAAGCCAGTCTGGGCTGTGAAACTCTGGCTCAGAAAAACAAAACAAAAAGAATTTAAAGCAAATACCAATAGGTTACAGTGGTGAATAAGTCAGAAAATTTTCCTTTAAAATGTTTATCAACACACAATTACTACTACTTTATGGTTCACAGAAAATCAGGAACTGTGTATCCCTCTTCATGAGAAATGGCTTCTAGAATCTGGGCTGAGGAACTGAGGGCTGACATGTCAAAGGTAAAAACATGTTTCTTTTTCAAGCAGATAGATGCCCTCCTGCAATATCTTCATGACTCTCTTGCCAATGGCTGATTCATATTTAATCACTTTATCTAATGGATGTGATTTCTCAAGTCACAGCTTCCCATTAGGGAAGCTCTTGCTCTTGTTCAGCTGAGCACTCTCATTACATTTCCTGACTGTGGTTTCAGAGAAGCAGAGCTGGTGAAGAATTCCCTGGCTGATCCATCTGTCATTGCTGTGGACAAAAAAATACAAGATCATCCAAGTCATTAGGCTGGGAGTTGGGCAGGAAGAATTTGCAGATTCTCCACATCCAAACCTTCAGAGACAGGTGTCCATAACCCATTACCCATTTGGCTCACTGTCATAATCAGAGGACAGCGTTTCCTTGGATGTCTTATCATTCTTAATTAGCACAAGAACCAATCTCATTCTAAAGTTAGGGATGACCACACTGAAGCCTGTTAACATGTTTGAGTATTTTCATATGCTTAATAATGCATATTTGAATAAAAGCTTAAATCCTGTATATCCAGTATAGTGCATTACAACAATTAGTGTTATAAAATATAGTGAAAAAACAGTATACAAGTTATGCTACAACAAAAATATTTTTTCCTTATTGTCTTTCATTTTCTTTATACTCTCAAGAAACTAATACAATGTAGAAAAATTGGAAATAATACCATGGACTTGAAATATTGGTAAATTTTCTACCATAATTTGAATTAAATGTAAAATTCACATAACTTTTCTTTTTTATGTTTACAGATAAAATTATAAATAATATCATTTTTTAAATATAAATATATTGTGGGACAGTTATATGTAGTTAATGAACATTTGCTGGTGATGATATAACCACTATCTTAATTTTTTTTAAAGATCATACGATGCCATTAACTCTGGTTGCCCTCTTAGACAATTTCTTAAACTTATTGCTCCTATCGAATTTCAATTATGTGTCTTTTGACCCACATGTCCTCATCTCCTCCTAACCACCCACTTACATAACAATCTTTCTATACTGACCATCCATGGGATTAACTTTAAAAAAAGATTGTGTGTGTGTGTGTGTGTGTGTGTGTGTGTGTGTATACCAGGACTTCTTGCTGTTGCAAAATAACACCAGATGCTTATGGCTCTTTCTATATCCAGCTTACAATGGTTGCTGGTCATTGGGCTTTGCAAACAAATCACATTAACTGTAGATACATCTTCTCAGCCTTTTGTTTTTGATTTCTATATTGATTTTCTATATTTGATTTCTGTATTACTGAAGTCATGTAGGACTTGTCTTTTATTTTGCTTAATATGCTCACTAGATTCATTCATATATATTACAAAGATGAGCTCTTAATTTTTAAGTTTGAATAGTATTCCACTATGTATATGTTGCATGTATAATACTTTATTAAAATTTTTATTTATTTACTTATTTTATTATTGTTCTGGGTTTTTGTGTGTATTTTAAGCAAGTAATCTACCCTCAGTCTATAACTCTTAGTAAATTTAAAACAATACAGGCTGGAGAGATGACTTAGTGGTTAAGGTGCTTGCCTGCAAAGCCTAAGGACCCAGATTTGATTCCCTATTACCCATGTAAGCCAGATACACAAGGTGTCACATGTGTCTGGAATTTGTCTGCAGTGGCTAGAGACCCTGGCATGCCTATTCTCTCCCCTCCTCTCTAAAACAAATAAAGTGCTTTTAAAAATAAAATACTATAGCAAATTAATGATGGTAATAAACTGAAAAAATAACTACTAGAAAGCAGATTTCAGGAGAATTGAAACTAAGAAACTAAACATTTCACTAGCAAACATCTTAACTTCTATATGAGAGCATGGAAACATCTTTAAATTTGATTTTCTCAATCACAGATTATTAACAGTTATACCATAACTTGTTTTCATTAAGTACATCTTTATGTAATACATTAATTAAAATATTTTGATTCAAGGTTGGAGAGTTATATCAGTGGATAAGTAAAGGACTTGCTATGCAAATGTGAAGACCTGGGTTTGGATCCACAAAACCCACGTAAACCCAGATGCAATAGCACACATCTGTTAGCCCACATTCCTACACTGGGATGGAACTAATGATGAGAATCTGCAGGAGCTCATGGGCCAGCTAGCCTGGTGTCAACAGCATAGCAAAGAACAACAAAGAGGACCTGTCTCCACCAAGGTAGCAGGTGAGAACCACTACCAAAGATTATCCTCTGATCTCCACATACATACTGTTGTGGCATGGGTGCAACTGCACACACACAGACACACACACACACACACACACACGCATACACAAATGCATACATAGACATATAAATTATACATACAAACACATAAAGCTTAACAACATAATCGACAAAGTTGTTAATTTTTTATTTAAAGTAGCATTGTAGAATATCTACCTATCAGTAGATGTTTTATAACATTTAGTTGGGTAATAACAAGGAAGACTGCATTGATTTTGTAATGTTTGTTCAATGAACAAGAGACCTTGTTTCTACAACGGGAAATATGGTAGTCTTCTATAATTTAAAAAAAATCACTTATAGGACTGAAAAATGGCTTAGCAGTTAAGGTGCTTTCCTGTGATGCCTAAGGACTCATGTTTGACTCCCCAGGTCCTATTTAAGCTGGACACACAAGTTAACGCAAGCACACAAGGTTGCACCTGTGCAAAAGATGGCATACATGTCTCATTTAAAAAAAAAAAAAAAAACACTTGTAGTTGACTAGTTTTTATAGGACCATAGGTGATATCTTTAATCGGTTTGCTCAGGAGGCTTTTCCTACCTTATATCTTCTCTCTCTACTTGCAAACTGAATTCCAGCAGCATCACTCATTTCATTTCTCCATGGGCAGTCAGCCAGGGCCCCTGCACCTCCATGGTGCTCTCCATACAAACAGGGTCAGTTGTCCTGACCACAATTTTACTTGTATTTAATGCTCGAACCTTACTTTCTCCCTTCTTTCCTTCACTTAATAAATTCAGCTCTTCATCAGCGTCTTCCTTTCTCATCTCTCCTATCTGCTTTGAGTTCCCAACAAGGCCCTCTTAAAGATATTTATCATAGCTCCTATAATAGTTCATTTCTTTCACCAATCTTTCACCTTCCATTAGATTCCAACTTCCTTAAACAGGAAATTTGCCTTGGGCATTTTTATCACAAATATACATACACCATGAGATTGTAAAGTGTTCAGAGAATGACCGTAAAATACTTCTTTTAAGCCCTGTACTTCAAAGGATGTTTCTGGTTATGTTGTCTTTAAGATAACATCAAAGGACTGAGAGAGGGCTCAATGGTTAAGAACACTTCCTGTACAAGCAGCGCATGATGAGGCTGCTCAAGTTTGATCCTCAGAGCCCACATAAGCAACTGGGAGGGACCGTACAATCATCATGGGTCAGGACCATTTGTAATGTATTGTGACACAGAGTATACCAGCAATTATGCTGTGATTAAAACTTAATGATTCCTTATTTTTTTCCACTTTCAACCCTGTTTGATAATACATAAACAAAGCTTTTAAGATAGAATTTGAATGCAGATGTCTTCCCAGGAGGCAATTTTTTTTTAGACAGAGTCTCATTGTGCTGCCCAGTGCCAGCCTTGAAGTCACTATCCTCCTGTCTCTGTCATGCTTTAGTACCATCAAGAAATATCCCCTTGAAATTGTGAAACAACCCCTTTACTCCCATAAGGTGTTTCTGGTTGGGTGTTTTGTCCCTTGATGAGAAAAACTGCTACAATGTGTGTCTACCTCTTCCCAAAACATCAGAATGATTTTAGAAAACTAGAAATAATAATAGTTGTGCCATGTAGAGTGATCGTTGTATTTCCTGATGACTCCATATAACTAGCTCTGTAGCATCATGTAGATTCCTCACAAATTAAATAGAGAAATTATTTAAATTATAAAGTTATGATGTAGAAGCATTTTCTGTAAACTGCTTAAGTGAAGAAAAATGCAACACAATGTTTTATCCATCACACACACACACACACACACACACACACACATATATTGTTTTAAATGATAAACTGAGACTTAGTAAATAAAAGTAAAAAATATCTAAAATCTTAAGTGGAATATATCAGCTATTTATTTTGTATTTTTTACTTACTTCTACTTAATTTGTTTGCTATAATTTAAAATATGCATTTGCACTAAAATAAGAAGTAAACCATACATTAACTTGGTGTCTCTGAACAGAGACTGATACTTATGAAGGTGAAACAGGAGATTGGAGACTTCAAGGCTGGCCTGGGCAGCATAGTGAGACCATGTTAAAAAAAAAAAAAAAAATGTGTCCAAAAGAGGAGATCTACATTCAAATTCTACCTTAATGCTTTGTTTAGCTATTAAAAAACAGGGCGGAAAATGAAAAAAAAAAGTGACCACTACATTTTAATCACAGCATAACTCCTGGTATAATATCAGTCACAATGCATAATAAATGGTTTCTGACCCATGATGATATGTTATGATTTTTTTTAACTTTTTGATGGTGCAAAGTGACATGTATTTAGTAGAAACCTTATTTTGAACTTTCCTGCTTTCCTGAGCTCCAGACATGTGGTACCCTACTCTTATATGATGCTTTGCAGGGGCAGTGAGCTACCGTCCCAGCCAGCCAATCAGGATGGAAAACTAGTGATGTTGCATGATGTGCTGGGATAATAACCTACGTTATTCAGAATGTCAGAGGCACTGAATGCTTTTCAGGTTCGAGAGAGATGAACTTCCAGACCAGGCACTTAGGATGCTTTCCAGATCCAGGGAAGTTCCATAAAGGCATGTTGATCTTAAAAGGCAAAAGAGAACCTCATCTTAAGTTGAACCCTTCAGCATCTGTATAAATCTTTACAATGGAATCTGCCACCTTAAGACCAGCCCCATTTTGATTTGCTGCAACCAGTTCTCTCCCATATTCAAACTACGCAGATGTTCTCTGTGTTTGGTAAAACAACCTCATCTTAAGGAAATTCTGTATAAATTAAAACTAATATTTTCTGACCATATTTTATTAGTTTGGTAGTATTAAAACTGATTCCACTGAACTATTACCAAGTATTAATCCCTCCTTTATTTTCATTCTTTTTCTTTTGTGTGTATATGCATGTTCATATGTGTGTGGGATGTGCACTCACATGTGTGCATGGAGTCCAGAGATTTACATCTGATGACATCCTCTATTGCTTTCCACCTTATTCTTTGAGACAGAGTCTCTCCCTAAACTTGGAACTCAGCAATGAGGCTAAATTAGCTAGCCAGAAATTCACTCTCTAACACTAGGAGTGCCCTTCTCTACCTCTCCAGTGCTGAGATTAGAGGTGTATGCCACCATACACAGCCTTTTCCTTCAGAACTGAAGATCCAACACAAGTCTGCATGCTTATGTGGGAAGAACTATAACTGTTAGGCAACATCCATAGACAATTTTATTTCAGACAGGTTCTCCTGTGAATCAGGTTGGCCATGTACTCTATATAGTTAAGGATGACCTTGATCTGGTCCTCCTTCCTCTGCCTCCCTATGACTGGGATTACAGTTGTGCTCCACCATGTTCAGTTAGCTCTTTTTCAAGTTTTCATGTTAAGACAATATCTCACTAAGTTTTCCAGGCTGTACTTTAACTCACTCTGTAATCTGGGCTAGCATAGATTGGGCTTCTATTGCCTCCTTCTTGTCAGTAGCTAGGATTGCAAGCTCAGAAACTGTCAGTTGAGGGTATTTTAAAGATTGAACCATGATTACTGCAAAATCAAGACTTCGCTACTTTCTACCAGCAGTTGGCAATATAAGTCACATGCAGCCATTTGGGTCCTTGCCAACTCAAGGTTCACTAGTAGGTGTACTGCATGGAACATGTGTGCATTATGCTGGTGAAAATTATTAAATTAATGAGGCTTAGTCAATACAAACATGCCAACAGTGTTGGCAGACTTAATATATAAAGGTGTTGGAATATGAAGGAAACCAAAAAATAAATAAATGAATAAGAAAATAAGTATGACAAGTTGATAGTGGCTAATCCTTCAGTAGAAACAGTTACTCGGGATAGTATGATAGTATGGTCAGGATTATATAGCAAGTCGAAATGCTGAAAAAATATATATATATGGCTGGAGGGATGGCTTAGCAGTTAAGGCATTTGCCAGCAAAACCAAAGGACTACATTTTGATTCCTCAGGACCCATGTTAACCAGATGCACAAGAGGGCGTATGCATCTGGAGTTCGTTTGCAGTGGCTGGAGGCCCTGGTGTGTCCATTCTTTCTCTCTCTCTCCCTCTGTCAAATACATATTATATATATGGTTTGATTTTTAAAATTTTATTTTGTTTTTTTTTAAAATTTTATTTATTTTTGGAGAGAGACACAGAGAGAGACAGACAGAAAGAGAGGGAGAGGAAGACAGATAGAGAATGGGTGGGCCAGCAGTCTCTCAGCTGCTGTGAACGAAATCCAGATGAGTGCACCCCCTTGTGGGCAAGTGAGGCATTGTGCCCTTGCGTCACTTTGCATCTGGCTAAATGTGGGACCTGGAGATTGGAACCCGGGTTCCTAGGCTTAGCAGGCAGGTGCCTAAACCGCTAAGCCATCTCTCCAGCCCTTATTTTGGTTTTTTGAAGTAGGTTCTCACTCTAGCCTGGGCTGACCTGGAATTCCCTATGTAGTCTCAGGGTGACCTCGAACTCACAGCAATCCTACCTCTGCTTCCTGAGTGCTAGGATTAAAAGTGTGCACCACCACACCCGGCTTGTTTGGTTTTTTTTGAGGTATGATGTTGCTCTAGCCCAGACTGACCTGGAATTCATTATGTAGTCTCAGACTGGCCTCAAAGTCACAGTAATCTTCCTGCTTCTGCTTCCCAAATGCTGGGATTAAAGGCGTGGGCCACCATTTCTTGCTAGAACTTTTTAAATAGCAATGTATGTTCCAGAAGATAGTGCTAACGTAGGCAAGGTATTGCGACAAGAAGATGAAACCCAACTCTGTGACAACTGCTGACAAAACAATGCTGGCATTGGAGAACTATTTCAATAAAGTCAAGGCCATATCAAATCATATTCAATATCAAAACAAGTACTATAAAGCCTGGCTGCATAACTTTTTTTTGGTAATATCTATAGTTTACATCTTCTCATTATATAGGTGGTGTAGACATCCTTTCAAGATATGTAACAGCAGCAGAAAGGGGTAATTTGGTTTTAAGATTCTCAAGGGACAGTTTATTGAGAGTATTCATCAAAGGTTGGTACAGCACTATGGAATAAAACATGAACACACAAGGAAACCTTCTGCATCATATTCTATCCATAGGAAGTTGAATTTCTCATGTTTCTACTTCTCTGCTTCCTCCCTGAACTAGAGTCTTTCACTGTGTCAAAGTATCTATTAAATCTGACCTTTATCTGGAATACACTAAAATCCACATGTCTTCTTTGTATTATTGCCCAAAAACATATATTCCTTTGTTTTTGCTTCTAAAATATTGAAAAAAAATTACCATGGTTACTTTGAAAAAAAAAATATTTAGGGCCATTGTGATTGGGACCTGATTGGGAGCATACAAAAGATAAACACATGAAAAAAATCTTATAAATTTAAAGTTGCCATAAATAAATGCCTAAGTAACTTCCAAGAGAGTAAAAGAGAGCACATACAGATGAATGAGGAACTAAAACTAGGCTGTGAAAATGGAACTTAATAAAGATAGGAATCCTGAAGAAAAAAACAAACTGAATGTGAAGCTGGAAATGAAAAATAAGTCAAACAGAAACCCCCATGGACAGCCTCACCAAAGGCATGGGAGCAAGTGGGAAACAGAGTATCAGACCTCGAAGACAGGGAAAAAGAATTAGATTGATTAGTCAAAACCAATGAGAAATTCAAATACACATGACAGAGATGTGAAAAAACTTGAAAAGACCACATATTTGAATAAAGGCCATAGAAAAAAGAGAAGAAATTCAGGTTAATGGCATAGAAATTTGTTTAATAAAATTGTTGATGAAAATGTCCCCTAAATTGAGTATATTATACCTATCCAAATATGAGGCATACATAACAGCAAATAGACAGAAAAAGAAAATCCACAGGTCATACGATAGTCAAAACAATAAGCACGTAGAAGACACCGAAAGCTTAAAGAGAGAAAGATCTAGTCATATGTAAATGCAGATATACCAGAATAATAGGCTATTTTTGAAAGGAAATTCTAAAATCCCGAAGGCCTTGGATTGGCCACAACTGCCAACCCAAACTACAATATCCAGTCACATTATCTCTTGCAACAGAAGGAGAAAGAAACTCTTTCCAGGATAAAGCCAGGTAAAAGGAATATATGAGCACCAAGTCAGCCCTACAGAGGATACTGGATGGAGCCCTTTGCAAGAAAGAGAGTAATAAACATGTTCAAGAGACTATGGAAAGAAGAAGTACAAAAACCAACAACCAATGCTGGAACAGCTGTCAAGAAAATCAAGTCCAATAAAAAATAAACCTCATAAACTCATTAACATGACAGGAACTAATTCACACCTTTCAATGATAACTTCTCATATTAATGGACTCAATTCCCTGATCAAAGACACAAACCACTTCCAGTCAAGATGCCATCTGCCTAACCATGCCTCACCTCGCGGGAAGGAAAGGCAAGACATTTAGGGTTTTTTTTGTTTGTTTGTTTGTTTGTTTTTGACTGTCTGTAGATTGGACCTCCAGTGGGAGGGTGTGGAGGAGCAAAGTAGGGACTCTGCTGATTCCCATGCTCTCAGGTAGCCCACCAGTTCCCCAGTCCCCTCAAGCAGCAGTCAGAGCCACAGTACCAGCTGCAGGTTCCTCCTGCACTAACTGCAGGCTTAGTGGACCCAGGCCAGCAGGTTAACATTCATCCCTCCCCGCCCTGACCTAGGCTTTCCTGCCCCTGCAGAGCTCCACACATTAACCCCACTCACCATCACTGACATGGCCTCCCACTCTCCCCTTTCCCGTGTGCTGGCCCAGGCCAACAGATTAGTGTTTGACCTGCCCCACCCCAACCTAGGCTTTCCTGCCCCCACAGAGCTCCATGTGTGAAAGCCATCCCACTCATCACACCCCCACCCATGTGTGAACATAGCCCAGCAGGCTAGCATTCACCCTGACCCAACCAGCACCAATCTGGCATGAAAGCCATCCCACTCACTGCCATGCCCCTGTGCATGGACCCTGGTCAAGGGTAAACTACAGCTTCCTCCTAAATTTAATAAGATTCCTTCACTGTAATAGGCAGACCACAATGCAAAAGGAATAACATGAAAAATCAAATGCAAGTAAATCCAACAAGATTGCCCAGTCCCACAATTAATGTCTCTAATCAAAATATAGAAGAGACAATGGGGTCATAACCCCAAATTAAAGACACAAGAAATGCAACCCTGGACAGGAAAACAGCAGAACTTGCAGAAAATCAACAAAGGGCCAATAATTGTATGAATGCTGTTCTCGCTAGATTAGACCTAATAGAAAAGAACCAGGAAGGGCTCCAAAGGCAGTTAAATGACCTGAAGGAGAGCAGAAAAAGAGAGTTCCTCAATAACCAGCTACCTAAGCTCAATGAAGACATAAATAAATGTAAGGATGAATTCTAAAAAGCAATAATAAAATCAGAAAATGATGTGAAAGGGGAACTTGACGGAGGGATGGAAACTACATAAAAAAGCAGTAGAAAATACAAACCAAATTAAACAAGAACAAAACTCTATAGAAGTTCTCAAGAATAGAGTCAGCCATGTGGAGGACAGAAACTCACAACTGGAAGACAAAACAGAAGAAACAGTTTGTGAGTCCAAAAGTTTCAATAAGTTCAAAAACTTTTGTGAACAGAACATGAGGGAACTATTGGATACCCTTAAACATCCCAACATTCGGATCATGGGGATACCAGAAGGGGAGTAAATTCAGACCAAAGGCATGGAGAACTTATTCAACAAAATTATAGAAGAAAACTTTCCCACTCTCTCAAAAGAAAGTCCCATCAAGTTACAAGAAGCTAACAGAACTCCAAACAGACTGGACAAAAGGATAAATTCTCTAATACATATTATCATTAAGACTCTAAATATCAATAACAAACAGAAACTCCCAAAAGCAGCTAGGGAAAAACAACACATTACATATAAAGGAAACCCCATCAGAATTACTTCAGACTTCTCAATGGAAATACTGAAAGCAAGAAGGGCCTGGAATGGAACACTGCAAAGTCTAAGAAATTATGGCTTTCAACCCAAACTCCTCTACCCAGCAAAAGTATCCCTCATAATAGATGGTGAAAGAAAAACTTTCCATGATAAATCTCAGCTTTATAACTATATGAACACAATGCCAAACCTAAAGAGAGTACTTCACTGAATTCGCCACACAAAAGAATCAAACAACCAGCCTCAAGTGCCTACAAGAAGCAGATCAAAATAACCAAACTCAGAGAAGGCACAAAAACTACAAAGTCCAAAAAAACACCAAACCACATAAACCACCACAACATGGCAGGAATTGAATCAACAAGTGGTCATGACAATTGTAAACACATTTGCATCAAACACAAGTGCACTTAATTTTATAAAAAAACCTACTGAAGTCAGATATAAATCACAAGACAGCAATAGTAGGTGACTTAAATGCCCCACTGCCACCAATAGACGGTCATCTTAACAGAAAAGAACAGAGAAATGATGGAGTCAATTGACATAATACATAAAATGGACCTAGCAAACATTTACAGAACAATCCATCTAAACACTACAAAATACATGTTCTTCTCAGCAGCCTGTGAAACTTTCTTAAAGAGAACACATATTAGGATGGAAACTAAGTCAACAAATTCAGGAAATTTGAAAAAAAAAAAAACAACCACTTGTTTTATCTGACCACAATGCACATTGATAGGGCTATCATTAAAGATGATAAGAACTGGGGTAGAGCTCAAATGGTAGAGCACTTGCCTAGCATGTACAAGTTTCTAGGTTCTATCATTCACATCACAAAGATTTAAAAAAAAAAAAAGAAGAAGAAGAAGAAGAAGAAGAAGAAGAACATCAGGCTGGAAAGATGACTCAGTAGATAAAGTTCCTGCTTTGCATCTTTCACTACCTGAGTTCAGATTTCTACATCTCACATAAAAGCTGTGGTAGGTGTGGTCATCTTGGTGCATGTGCATGTGCCCACAAGAACACCACACACACACACACACACATTCCATTGTAGACGCTCCTCAGTGGGGTTGCAGATATTCCCTGTAGGGTTGTGGTTTATGCATTGTGGGAGCAGCGGTCAGTTATTTTGGGGATAATGGAATGCCTCTAGACATGATATCTCAACCCGTGGCTCTTACAATCTTTCTGCCCCCTCTTCCACAAAATTCTCTGAGCTGTGGTGGGTGAGTTTTTAGTCTACTTCACTGATGAGCTCTTAGGAGCCTCTGAATCTCTGCCTTGGTTGGTGTTGAGTACCCTCAGGGTCTGTCTCCTTCTGCCTGATGATGATTATCAGGTTCACCATAGAAGCTGCACTAATGCTCATCTCCCCAGTTCCTCTGTGGTTTAAGTTGTGGCTTTTGCCACTACTTTTGATAGCCCACCAGAACTAGGTGGTAAGATATTATTGCTAAAGATACCACATGCTTTGATTGCAGGACCCTGAAAATTAAAACTGGAACTGAGCTGGAAGCCTCCTTCCTTTCTGTTGGCTAGCTGCCATAATACTGCAATATTCTATATGGCTTCTGGGAGACAAAAGTTATGAACAGTTTTAACCATCAGCGGTTTCTGTGAGCTACACAACTGGCCAGCCAGGCAAGATGTGCCCTCTGGTGCAATAGTGGCATGACTGTTACGGGGATAACCAACTGCTTTCTGATTAGAGTTGTGGTGGTTTGAATCAGATGTCCCCATAAACTCATGAGATTTAAACGCTTGGTCCCCAGCTGGTGGCAGTTTGGGTGGTGGAACTTTGCTGAAGGAAGTGTGTTGTAGGTTGCACGTTTAGGGGTGTTATAACCACCTCCCCTTTGTCGAAGCTCAGCTTACTCTCCTGCTGCTGCTGTCCACCTGCTATGGTGGAGGTGATGTCTAGGCTTTGCTCATGCCATGATTTCCCCCGCCATCATGGAGTGTCCCCTAAAGACTGTAAGACAAAATCAAAACTTTCCTTTTACCAGCTGCTTTTGTCGAGTGTTTTGTACCAGCAAGAGAAGGTAAGTACAATACAGACATAGCACACTGGACAGTTGATTTAAAAACAGTGTTCAGGGCACTGAAGAGATGGATTAGCCACTAAAGGATTAGCCTAAAAAGCCTGACACATGATTTCAATTCCCCAGTACCCATGTAAAGATGCACAGAGTAGTACAGGTGTCTGGGGTTCATTTGCAGCTGCTGGAGGTCTTGGTGTGCCCATCTCTATCTCTGCTTGCAAATAAATAAAATATTTTTAAAATGGTGTTCATATGGTATTTTTTTTTTTAATTTTTATAAGACAGAGCACGAAAGAGAGAGAGAGAGAGATTGGCATGCCAGGGCCTCCAACCACTGCAATCGAACTCCAGATGCCTGTGCCATCTTGTGTGAATGTGTGACTTTATGCACATGTGCCATTGTGTGCATCTGGTTGAGTCCTAGGGAGGTGAACCTGTAGCCTTAGGTTTCACAGACAAGTGACTTAACTGCTAAGCCATCTCTCCATCCCTCATATGCTATATTTTCATGACATTACAAAAGCTAACTTTGTGATGCTGAATTTCTTTAGTCACCATTTTTCATTTACTAGTATCCAGACAATGGGAAGTAAATGCCTGAGGAACTAACTTCTACAAAGACTAACACAACAAGAACTGTGGTGGGTATAAATAAACTCCAGCGCACAGTCTTGGGTTCTCAGTGGCAAGCTTTTCTGAAAAAAATAAACCTCTAATTAAACTTGGTAAAAAATTGGTATTTTTATAAAGACTTAAAAGAAAAACAGAAGAAGGTATTATTTTGTTCAAATGAACCTAACAGGATTACAAAGGGCAGACATCTTTGTTTTTCTCAACACTTAAGGAAAAAAGATAATATTTCATTTTCCTTAATTGGCTCATGTGTTTACTCACTCAAGCATAATCGAATGCCAACTATTGCTAGGGTCTGTGGAGATTTTAACCATAGCAAGGAAGAATGTATGTTTCACTTAATCATGCCATTCAATAACTCACTGGTTAAACAAGGAACCAAGAGATCCTCACAAAGCAACCCAACCACAAAATTTTCACTAACAGAACTGGTCAGAAAGATGAATGAACCCCATCAGAGAGTGTGAGAGATGAGTTTATGACTGGGAATCTCCCCAGGCTTCCAATCATTTAAATGTTTACCCTACCTTACAACAAATAAAACGAAATGACATGGATGCAACTGAAAGGGAAGTAATACTTTTAGACTAAAAACCAGAACTTTTGGAAGTAATGAGTGAGGGGAAGTCAGAGATTTAAAGAATATGCAATGACTGTAGAATTTTAGAAAAACCCTGCAAATCAATGAGAGTCATAAGTGAGAACAACTATAAAACTAAGAGAACATGTAGAAAACTCCACTTAATTTGGTAATAATTTCTCAGATGTGACAATATTATTGGTCAGGAAATAACAATTCATAAATTTGTTTAATTAGAATTTAAACTTTTCTTCATTGCACTATCTGAAAGTAAAAAGGCAACTTGTCAAAGGGAAAAGATATATGCAAATTTGATAAAAAATAATATAAGCAATATAAAAGGACACCCTCCTACAACTGAACAACATTAAAAGAAAATTTTCAATTGAAAGTGCGCAAAGTTGGGATGGAGAGATGGCTTAGCATTTAAGGTGAATGCCTGCAAAGCCTAAGGACCCAGGTTTGATTCTCCAGGTCTCACTTAAGCCAGATGCACACAGTGGTGCATATGTCTGGAGTTCATGTACAGTGGCTAAAGGCCCTGGTGCACCCACTCTCACTCTTTCTCTCTCTCTCCCCACTGTCTCTAATAAGTAAATAAATTAAAAATAAAATCTAAAAAAAAAAATGTGAGCAAAGTATCTGAAACAATGTTCCTCCAAAGAATAGAAACAAGAATTGAGCTGGAGAGATGGCTCAGTAGTTAAATGCACTTCATGCACAAGCATGATAAGGGTTTGTGGGGACCTGAAACCATCCATGTTCAAATCTCCAGAACCCATGTTAAGTATGTTGTAAACCCAGTACCATAGTTGGGTCAAAGGTCCAGGAATCACCAGAGCTTATGACATTATGGCAAACTCTGACATCAATAAGAGTCTCAGGCTCAAACAAGACTGGATGAAGGGCAATAGAGTGGGACATCTAACATTCTGCTGCTACCACCACAGGTAAGTGCACCCCATGACAAGCATGCACACAGGGCACCACAAGGCCACATGCATGTGATTATACCACATGCATACTACACATAAACACACACACACACACACACACACACACACACACACACTACATTATACACACAGAGCAACAAAAAATATTTTTAAACAATGATCAACAAGAACATGGGAAGAGCTGAACATGCCTAGTCTTTAGGGAAATCTAAACCAAATCATCAAGAGGAAACTACTTCCTTCCAACTAGGATGACTATTGTGAGAGCGAACAGAATTTGGAACACTTATTTTTTGCTTATGGAAATGTAAAAAAAAGTGCAGCTTTTGTGGATAACAGTGTAATAGCTCTTCAAAAAGGAAAACTTAAACCTGCAATAGGGGTAGTCATGAGCCCTAGGGGTGTAATGTCTGTTGGTGTCTGGCTAAATGTATATACTATGCTCACCAAACTGCCCAGTAAGCACGTCTCTTAATGTCCATACTCATGTATTAATGCTACTCTCACTTTTGGTTAGAGAAGCTTCTCTTTTCAGATGGTTGTGACCTTGGGATGACTCAGAAGGCAGTGTGGTGCTGAGAAGAAGGGCAGAGGTGTGCTCAGCACTGAAACATCTCTAATATACCTTCCAAGGCTCAGGGTCTGTTGCGGAAGAGGTGGTGGAAAGAATGTAAGAGCCAAAGGAAGGGTAGTACTCCTTACAACATGCTCCTCCAGACACAAAATGGCCTGGATATCCATGACCTTGCAGTGCCTGACACTACCTACACAAGACTCATAATAGGAAGAAAAGATGATGACATCAAAATGAAAACAGAGACTGATTGAGAGGGGGAGGGGACATGATGGAGAGTGGAGCTTCAAAGGGGAGAGTGGGGGGAGGAAGGGAAGTACCATGGGATATTGTCTACAATTAATGAAGTTGTTAATTAAAAAAAAAAAAGAAAACTTAAAATTACAACATGACTACGAATTTCACTTATAGGTATATATCAAAGAACTTAAGGCACATTCAGATATGTGGACATGTTCAGAAGTGTGTCCACAGATGTTTGTAGCAATATTTTTTCACAATAGCCTAAAACTGGAAACAACCCAAATGCCCATCAACAGGGATGAATCAGCAAAATGTGCTATGTACATACAACTGAACATTACCCAAGCTTGAAAGTGAATGGGATTCTGAGACATGCTACCACACAGATGAACCTTGAAAACATGCTAAAGAAACTAACACAGACATACAAAGCAATTATTGTATGGTTCCACCTATAGGAGTTACCTAGAATAATGGCAAAATGGTGGTTAACAAGTGCTGAAGTGACTGCTTAATGGCACCAGGTGTGGAGGACAGGGAAGAACGAACAGGAAGTGACCATTTGATTGTACAGAATTAGTTTGGAATGCTGAGCAAGGTCTGAAGATGGATAATAGTTAATGACGTTGAATAATGTGCATTCAATGCTGCTTCACTGTGAAATTAGCAGTGATTATAATGGTAAATTTAATGATACATGTATACATTAATAGACATGTCTGTGTAATCTTTACTATGAGAAAGATACCTGTCATCCCTGAGGAGATGCAGGTGTGTATTCTTGGTTTATCTGTGCTGGGAAGTAGACTGTCATAAAAAAATTAGTCCAAATATCATTGTGCTGTCACCTCTTAGTGTCCAGGATTTGAACAAAGATTACCACAATGCTAACCTTTGTCATAGTGCACAATAACATACAAGAGTCCATTGCACATGAGAAAAGATGGTAAAAATTTGTATATGAATCACCAAAAGTATCAAAATAATTTGACAGTCAGAAATTCACCAAACATTTGATCTGACTATGGACAGAAATCCAGCAAGGACCAAGGGATTCAGCTAAAATAAGGCATTGCCATCGCTTCCTAAGGTCAAGGTAGCACTACCTGATCAAAGAAAGGCAGTGATTAGTAATCATAATAAAAATCTATAATTTTTAGTTGGCTCTCTTCCCATGAGCCACTCTAGCTTTCTTGCAAGTAGGTGAAAGGTCAAACATGATTTAGGGGTTTTGTACTTGATGCTTCCTGTAAGGAGGCCAACTCTCCAGCTGCTTAATGAGTCCTCTCACGCCCTCACTCACGCCCTCACCTCCCTAGTGCTTTGGCTCAGATGTTATTTCTCAAGGATTTCTGACCACCTGTTATGGTCTGATTTGGGCTATTGGACAAACACTTGACCAGAAGCAGCTTATGGGAGAAAAGAGTTTATTTCAGGCTTACAAATTCTAGGGAAAACACCATCAATAGCAAGAAGCTGGCTCACTTCCATGGATCCAAGCAGAAAGACATCACCCAACAGCCAGAGCTCAAACTGCTCCACACACATTTGGGTTGGACTTAAGACCCACCCCCAGTGACACACATCTTCATCAGTAGGACTATTTCCACTGGAGACACAAGTTGTGAGCTTGACTCTATGGTACCATACATTCACACTACCACACCACCTCTGTTAAATAATCTGTCCTCCAGTTCTCTGTCCTGTCTTGTTCTCCTTCATGACATTTATGATAATATGATTGTGAGGTATGTGTGTATTTTTTTTCTTTCTCAATATCGCCATCAATTCTGGTATTTTACTTATGGCTGTGTCTACCATGCCCACAAGAATGCCCATGTAGCATCTCAGCATAAACTTCCTCAAGGAAGAAAGATATGCAATAAAGAAAGATGGAGCGAAAGGATTATTTTAAACTCGGGGAGGGGGGAGAATGCTAAGAATTGCAATGCTGAAACTTCTGTGGGCTGCCCTGAGGAAATGGGGCATCTGCTCTCTACTAGCTTTGGGATCCCTGCCAGGGCTACCTTTCCCACAAACCTCAGTGGCACCAGTGGCAGTCTGGATGCCAACTCCTGACCTGCTCATTTTGGAGGCCAATCAGATGAGGCTTAATGATGGTTCATAGACCAAGACAAGTAAATTGGAGCCTTATCTCTTTTCCCATACCCCTTTAGTCTACCTCTTTAGCATCTTCTGACCAATGCCTCACTTTTAGGAAAGGATTTAAGTTTCAGTTTTTTCAATTCACCAACTTCTGTACATGTTAAAATATACTGTATGTCTGTACAAAGAAAGTTAAATGGTATGCATAATTGGTGAGGACAACGGGAGTGAAGATGGAGAAGGGAGCACTGTTCCTGTTCTGTGTTAGAGATACGAAGCATGAGTCAGTTCCTCGGGATTTTACAAGGAAAAGGGCTAAGCATAGTTCCAAGTGACTGTCAATCTTTTGCTCTGATTCTTAGAAAGTAACTTTTAGTGAAAAAAAGATTGTCAAGTAAAAATTGAGCACACACATTTTTAAAATAAATATATATTATCCGTTAACAATTACATGAAGAACAACATGTAAAGCTTACTAAGGGATGTTCTTAGGAACAAGGTATGGTCATCTTTTAAAAATGATTGTATTATAATTGTTATGAAAAAAGCAATACATATTTAATGTGCATTTTACAGTCTCCATTTTACAATAGCATCACCATTTACAATAACATTTTACATTTTATATCTCCACTTTAACATACTATCACTATACTCAAAAGTTTTCTTCTATTACTTTATACTCCCATTCCTTCATTTTTTTTGGTGTGAATATACTCTCTCAATGAATTTTATTTTATTTTATTTTTGTGCCAAAGTCTCAGTATATTGCCCAGTCTAGTCTCAATTTTTAGAGTCTGAAGACAAATTCATGTTTCAGATTCTTGAGTAGCTTGAAGACCAGCATGTACCACTACATCCTGATCAAAAGGATTATGGGTTTGATTGCTTGTTTGTTTCCATACTGTAGATCAAACATAGGGTGTCATAAATGTTACATAACCAGTGTACCACTGAGTCCCATCCCAACAGGCTCTCAAACCATTTTTAACATGCAACACCATATTGTTAAACACACACACACACACACACACACACACACACGTGTGTGTGTGTATATATGTGTGTGTGTGTGTGTATATATATATATGATTAATGTGGTGGATATCTAGAACTTTACAGCTTATATAAGTAATTTTATATATTGAAAAAGAACACATCATTTCCCTCCTTCATTCTCCAGTAACCACCTTTCTATTTTAGGAATCTATTAATTTTCATCATTTTAGATATGACATGTACATGGAATCATGTAGTATTTGTCTTGTGCTTGAATTATTTCACTTACATGTCTTTGAAGCTCATACATATTGACAAAAATAGTAGGATTTTCTTCTTTTTCAACTGAATATATTTTTGTATGTATATATCCCATCTCCTTTATCCACTTACCTCAATGATTTTTTTCAATACTGTGCTATTGTGATAAATTTTTTTTATGAATAGAAGACTATGGATATCTCTTGATATCTTTATTTCAATTTCTTTGGATATGTATCCAGGATTGAGAGTACTGAATTATGATAGTTCTATTTTAAATATTTTTTCTTCCTTAGTTGCTCTCTGCTTTATTGTAATTATTATTATTTTGGGTTTTTGAGGTATAGTCTCACTCTAGCCCAGGAAACAAGCTTTCTTACTGAAACTAGCATTCAATGACTCAGCTAGGTCAGCTAGCCCACAAGTCCCAGGGATCCTCCTGTCTCTATCTTCTTCCTTGAGGAGGCTTTATATAGTAACTTCAATTTCAAAGTGGCTACATCATTTTAATTCCTTCTAACAGTATACAAAGGTTTTAATTTCTCCATAACTTCACCTATATTTTGTTGTGGTCACTTTACCATATGTGACACGATATTTCTTTTTGGTTTTTTTAAATATTTTTTTTTTTTTTTATGAGAGAGGCAGAGTATTGGTGATCCAAGGGCCTCCAGCCACTGCAAACAAGCTCCACCTTGTAAGCATGTGTGACCTTGTGCACGTGTCACCTTGTACGTCTGGCTTACTTGGATTGTGAGGAGTCAAACCTGGGTCTTTAGGCTTCAAAGGCAAGTGCCTTAACTGCTAAGCCATCACTCTAGCTCTTTAATAATATTTTCATTTATTTAATGCAACAGAGACACAAAGAAAATGAGGGTACACCAGGGTCCCCTGTTGCTATAAACAAACTCTAGACACATGTGTCACATTGTGCATCTGGCTTTTAGTGTATACAGGGGAATCAAACTTGGGCTGTCAGGATGTGCAAGACAATGCCTTTAACCACTCAGCCATGTCTCCAGGCTTCTGGTTTTGATAAAACCTTAATAGTTGAGCAGATAAGCTACTCACCCCATAATTACTCTAAAAGATTGAGCTATATCACTGAATTCAAAAGTCCAGTTCCTCTTTTAAAAATATTTTTGGGGCTGGAGAGATGGCTTAGCGGTTAAGGCGCCTACCTGCTAAGCGCAAGAACCTGGTTCCAATCTCCAGGTCCCACGTTTAGCCAGATGCAAAGTGACGCAAGGGCGCAATGCCGCACTTGCCCACGAGGGGGCGCACACATCTGGATTTCGTTTGCAGCAGCTGAGACTGCTGGCGCACCCATTCTCTGTCTCCTTCTCCCTCTCTGTCTGTCTCTCTCTGTGTCTCTCTCCAAAAATAAATAAAATAACTAAAAATAAATCTTTAAAAAATATTTTTGGAGACAACTACTCACTACAAGGCCCCAGTTGACCTTGAACTCTAGTAATAATAGCAAAATAAAATAATGTGTACATACAATTATTATACCCATAATGTAGAATCAATTAATTGTCTACAAATACTTCAAAAACCCTGAAGGGTAATCTTCTTCAACCACTAGTATTAACAAAACATATTAAATGACATAAATAATTGACTCTTTTAGAATAAGTCCTATGATTTCAGCTACATTTGAATGTATCAGTTTTATAATACTATAAGTATTTACACTTTGTTAATGAAAAGTCTAAATTCCTAATTTTCAGGACACAAACCATTTCCCTCTTCCCTTGTCCTCATGATCATTCTGCTTCTTTACTTTTCCATCACTTATTACCCAGTATCTCCTTTGTGTGCCTTCATTCCAAATTCCTCTCCATGGGAACTTTTCTATCAACATTTCATATACATAGCCCCTTTCTTAACATAAGTCTTCTTTATTTTCTTCTATCTTTAAGTCAGGCCTATGTTGATAAATTTCCTTTTTTTCTGGTTTCATTATTTCATATTAAAGCAAAGAAAATAGTCTAATCATAGCAAAATCAAGTCAGAGTGCTACAGTGGTACCCCAGACCAGGAAATTAGGGTTTCTCAACTTCTAAGATAACATAAAAACACTTTAAAGGTACAGATATTCTTTTCAAATTTCAATCTAAATTGTCACTTTGGATTAACTCAAATACATGCTCCAAGAATCAATATGTAAAATGAAAATTTACATGAAACTCAAAATTTCAGTTTTTCTCTAGTGTTGTAAGTACATGCCTTGCTCTATTAAATTGCAAATGTAGACTATTATAGCTGTTATGGTTTGAAAAGCTCTTATGGAAATAATCAGGTTAATCACTGTGGTACTTTGAATGAATGCCCCCCAAATAGACTCAGGTGTTTAACTAAAACTTGGATTTCCAGCCACCTAGCAGAAAGTGTCACTGGGTGGATCCTGGGGTCCTCCAGCCTTAAGTGTGTGTTTGGAAAAGATCTGTTTCCAGCCTAAAGCTATGGAGAGTAGGCTGAGCTCTGCCTGGGTCCAGCTGTTTACTGCCTGTTCCCTACTGTTTTGCTGTCCAGTTTGAGCTTGCTTGTAGTTATGCTTGGCTGCTGGTGACTTTTCTTTCTGCTTGGATCTGTGAAAGGGGGCCAGCCTCTATCACCATAATAGCACTTCCCCTGGATCTGTAAGCCTCAATAAAACCCTTCCTCCCATAAACTGTGTCTAGGTAGGAAGTTAGTCCCAGCAACATGAAGCACAATAACCAGTAAGTGTATCTCTGTGAGGTAGGGTAAATATATTACTGGATATATGATGCTTTTTGCTTGTATATATTTGTATGGTTTATATGTATACATGTCCATGTATGTGAGCTCACATGTATGTTCATGTGCATGTTTGTGTAGATGCATGTGGAGACCTTTGGTTATGATTCTTGGGTTTGACATCCACTTGATTTTGAGTCAGGGTCTCTCATTGGCCTGGCTCCACATGATTTGGCTTTTCTGGTTACTCAGCTAGCCCCAGAAGTCCACTTGGTTCTGTCTTCCAGTGCTGGGATTACAGAAACAGGCCACCATACCTGGCATTTATATTGCTACTGGGGATCAATGCCAGGTCTCATATTTGTGAAGCCAGCACTTTACTGACCAAACTAGCTCTCTAGCACTGTGTTTGTTCCTTCAAAAATGCAGAGTTATCTTAATGGTAAGGAAATTAATCTAGTAAGTTTGATTGGCATATGTAAGTGAGAAATTTCCAAATACATGTTTTTTAAAATATATTTTATTTATTTATTTGAGAGAGAGAAAGAGGTACAGACAGAGAGAGAGAGGGAGAGAGAAAAAATGGGCATGCCAGGGCCTCCAGCCACTGCAAACAAACTCCAGATGCATGCGCCCACTTGTGCATCTGGCTTACATGGGTCCTGGAGAATCGAACCAGGATCCTTTGGCTTTGCAGACAAATGCTTTAACCACTAAGCTATCTCCCCAGTCCCAATACATGCTTTTAAAAAGTTTCCATATAAAAATAATTATCATGGGGCTGGAGAGATGGCTTAGTGATTAAGGCACTTGCCTGTGAAGTCTAAGGATCCTGGTTCAATTCTCCAGGTCCCATGTAAGCCAGATGCACAAGGTGGCATATGCATCTGGAGTTCGTTTCCAGTGGCTAGAGGCCCTGGTGTGCCCATTCTCTCTCTCGGTCTCTCTCTCTCTCTCTGTGTCTCTCTAATAAATAAATAAATAAAAATAAATATTAAAAAACAAAATAAATTAAAAGATAACAATTATCATGGATGAATGTGATGGCACACACCTGAAATCTTAATACCTGTAGGAGTAGCATGGGCCACAGGGCAAGATTCTGTATATGGTAGTTACAAGATGCTCTAGGAGAACATCTGGCAGATCTGCCCACCACTGAATAGCTCTCCATTGGTGTAGATAGAGCAGGTTCTGAAGCATGAAGAAAATATATATGCTTCTATGGCATTTAGATAAATCTTTTGGCAATTAACTTCAGCTTAATATTTTAACTACTGAATGTTAAATAGTGTTCAAAATTAAATGGTCTTAAATTTGCTAGGAAAGCTGGGCATGGTGGCTCACACCTGCAATTCCAGCAGTCTGGAGGCTGAGGCAGGTACATTGCTATGAGTTTAAGGGCAGACTGGTAAATGTAGTGAGTCTCTGGCAGCATGGATTATAAGAGTGAGAACTTGTGTCTAGAAAAAATAGTTTTTTTTTTTTTTAGTATATATTGGAATAGAATTAAAAGTACAAGGATAAGCTTAAAATAGAATGCTACCTGCATTCAAAAATGTAATCATAAAACATTTTAATTCTAATATACTGCTACCAAAATGTAGTCTGCCCATCATGAATTGTTCAATCTCTCTCTATATATCACATATATATATACATATATATGTATATATACACGTAATTTGTACAATAGCCCTTAAAAGTAGATATTACTAAGTTTTCAGAGCATGAAACTGCCTCTAAGATGTGGGCACCACAAAAATCTAGAAAATAAGTGGGGTGTTAGGAGCACACTTTTAATCCTAGCACTTGAGAAGCAGAGGTAGAAGGACTGCTATGAGTTCAAGGCCAGCCTGAGACTACAGAATGAATGCCAGGTCAGTGTGGGCTACACCAAGATCCTACCTCGAAAAAGACATCTAGAATAAAAAGTCTTTTATCACTACACTGACTTGAAACAAATTTATTTTATGTGTTTTTACCATCTTATTTTTATAAAGATATTGGAATATATATTGTTTATAGTAAGAATGTAATAAGAATTTTTTAAGACCCCATATGGCCACACCATGAAAGTCATGAGCTCATGAAATCATAAGAACCTTGACACCAGGTAGTCCCTGACGATGGTATTTTCTTCTCCCAACCTGAATCATGATGAGCAAAGTGTATATAAAGTAATAAAACAATTTATGTAACTGGCTGTGGTAACATATTCCTATAATCCTACCACTCAGGAGGTAGAAGTAGAAAAGGATAGTTCTAGGATAGCCTAATTTAAATAGCAAGACCTTGTCTCGAAAAATGTATTATGGGGCTGGAGAGATGGCTTAATGGTTAAGGCACATGCCTGTAAAGCCTAAGGACCCTGGTTTGATTCTCCATGTCCCACATAAGCCAGATGCACAAGGGGATACACACATCTGGCTGTCATTCATTTGCAGTGGCTAGAGGCCCTGGTGCACCCATTCTCATTCTCCCCCTCTCTCTTTTCCTCCCTCTGTCTCTAATAAATAAACAAAAATAAAATTTTTAAAAACTGTATTATGTTGAGAGAGAAACAAATTCTTAAGTTTGCTTAATCTCAATTTGCTCCATGGAAGAAGTATCAATTTAAAAAAATTGCACCTTGAAGGAATATTAATTGTATACCATTATTCAGGGAAAGTTAATAAATATTCTAACAACAAAGTATTCTATATCTTTTTACAATGTATTTTTATTTAGTAAATTAACCTATCTCAAGACTGAAATAAAATATTACTCACTGAGCTTGAAAGAATATTGATATAATAGAATTTAAATGAATTCGTAAAATATGATAAACATTTTGTTGTCATGGAATTGTATATTTGTACATTTTTCAGTTTGAATTTCTGAATTATTAACTCAAAAAGGTCATATTTTACCCTAACTACTTTGGGTTTTCAATGCATCAGTTATGAGCAATTGGCAATACTGTCAGGCACTACATCCAGTAAAATCATCCTCATTTTTAAAAAAAATATTTATTTGATGAGGGAGACAGGGAGAAAAGGAGGGAGAGAGAGAGAGAGAGAGATAGACAGAGAGAAGAACCAAGGCCTTTGGCCAGTGTAAGTGAAATCCAGACACATACAACACCAATTTGTGCATTTCACTTTACACGGGTACTGGTGAATCCAACCTAACAGTCAGGTTTTGCAAGCAGGCATTGCTAACTGCTGAGCCCTCTCTCCAGCTCCCGACCCTTTAGAAAAAAACCAAAAAAACATTTCTTTCATTTATTTGTATGTGCATGCATGTGGTTCAGAAATTGAACCTGGGCCAGTAGGCTTTAATAAAAGCATCTTTAACCACTGAGCTATATCCAGCCATTTTTTGGTTTTGAGGTAGGGTCTCACTGTAGCCCAGGCTGACCTGGAATTCACTATGTAGTCTCAAGCTAGGCTCAAACTCACAGCGATCCTCCTACTTCAGCCTTCCAAATGTTGGGATTAAACACATGCACCACCATACCCAGCCCTATATCCAGTCTTCTTTTTTTTTTTTTTTAAGATCACCAGTTGACCTATGGAATTTTGTTGGGCATGGAACATATACAAAGTGTCATTAAGTTCTCTACTGAAATGTCTTTTTACTGTATCATGATGCATCTGTCTAATATTATTCTTTCTTTACAAATTCAATTCTTGTTGGATATGAAATTCAAGTAGGTAAGGGAATATATATCAATTGTATATAAGAGGAGATGTAGGAGAGAAAAATGTGGAAAACACATTCATTAGAGAGTGGATGCTAGTGTAAATGTTCCAGGACACTCTGTTTCTCCAAGTGGACAATCATAGGTACAACGTGAGTTTTATTGTATATTTTGACAGAGTCAGAAAACCCTGTAAAAAATTCCAAGAAAGTATTTTAAGAGAATGATTCATCAGCTATAACACAGCAAAAATAAATATATAAATAAAAAGTAAAATAAACTATAAAACAGGTAGCAATGAAATTGCAATGATGTCTTTTACCAACAATACATCATATTTGGGGCTCCTTGTTATATGTCACTTTTAATATTTAAAACAACTCCATTTCCTGTATTAAAGAAGCAAGAAAAACATTTTTATATAAAATTCATTGTAATTTTAAAGAAAGAAGAAAAACTATCACCGTGGGGCTGAAAAGGTATAAGAGAATCCAGCTCTATCCATAATGCCATCTTATGTTGCTGGCACTTTTCAAGGTATTCCCTCCTCCTTCCCTCTTTATCGTGGTCTGGCATTTATCCTTACCACCCATAAGCATTTCAGTCTTCCACATTTCTTTCCTCTTTTATCTGCCAAGGACTGATGGCTTTCCCTGTTGCTTAAGGCCATTTTCTTCCAACAATACAGAAGAGAAAGTAAAACCTCAATGAAGAAATTCCATTTTGCAGGATTGCAAAATCCCAAACTGTTCTCTCATATTCCACAAAAATAATGCTCTCCCATGACTCCTCATATAAAATATTTTGTAAAATTATGTAAAATCAGCACTTGGGAGGCAGAGGTAGGAGGATCACCGTGAGTTTGAGGCCACCCTGAGAATACATAGTGAATTCCAGGTCAGCCTGGGCTAGAGCAAGACCTTACCTCAAAAAAACAAAAAACAAACAAAAAAATATGTAAAATTCTTTTATTGTTTGGTTTTGTTTGAGGTAGGGTCTTACTGTAGCTGACCTGGAATTTACTATGGAGTCTCAAGGCTGGCCTTGAACTCACAGTGATCCTCCTACCTCTGTCTCCAAGTGCTGAGATTAAAGGTATGCTCCATTTTTTTTTTTTTTATCACCTGGCCATCTTGAGTGATGATCTAATTCTACATAGTTCTGACACTGTCACACCAGTCCCATATAAGAATAAATTAGGTAATGTGTGAAGTTTAAAGGGAGGAACTTCTTTAGATAATACAGATAATCCACCACCCTCTACTATGCTAACAAGGTACCATCTGGGTTGCAAATTCCACAAAATATTTAGTGAAAACTCATGAAATAATGTAGTCCTGTATGATGAAAAAGAAAAGTAACTATGCAACCAAAACCAAGACAGCAACTTAAAAAAAACTACAGGAGCTGGATGTGGAGGTTCACACCTATAATCCCAGTACTCAGAAGGGAGACTGAGATAGGAAACTTATTGTGAGTTCATAGCCACTGTGGGCCAGAGTGTTTCAGGCTATCCTGGGATATAGTGAAAGTCTGTCTCCCAAAATCAACCATACAGGGAGTGCCATTTACTACACAAAAGTAAATATCATTAATCAGAGCTAGTCATCCAAGGCTAAATTCTCAAGGAAACAAAGTAGTAGAGAGGCTTATTGTTATACAAAATGTGTGTGTGTGTGTGTGTGTGTGTGTGTGTGTTCTACATGTGCATGTGTTGTGTGTGTAAACATTGAAGCCCTCATTTCCACCCTCATAGTAAGTCTTTATAACCCACCTCTCTCTGAGCCTTCCTTAATGAATGCTTTGGATTCATGAGATAACTGATAACTGGCTCTTGTAGCTGGAGTGGACACCAACTCAGCTCATCTAAACCCTGAATTTCTGCCTCAGGAACCTCTCACTAGACTCTGATGACATGATTTCATTTAGGTCTCTGAACGTATTACAAAGCACTACTCGGTGATTTCAGTGACCCTCAAATCCATAGTTATAGAGAAGAACTTAAACCTAATGTCATCATTATAGACTAGGATTCACTCATACCCTATTCATATTACTTTATGTACTCTAATTTTTCCTTAAAATATATTTAAATCCAGTTGTGGCCACTGCCTTCCTAAGAATACATTATAATCTATTTATCTTTGAACACATTATTGTCTACCCTGCTGAAAGATGGGGATACATCTTAGGATATTTTAATTGTTCCATTTCAAAATCAAAGCCCAAACTTACACCATAACATGTGTGTACTCAGCAAATTAAAATACTGAATCATAAGACATATAAATTTGGGGATTAATGGATATATATATATATATATATATATATATATATATATATATATATACACACACACACACACACATTTATCTCATTATTTATCTAAATATATACTGGTTAATGCCAACACTGTTCTGGATCCTGGGTAAACAGGAAAGATGTCTGCCTTCCTTTGAAGGATTTGGTGTTCAAGTCTGCAAAATCCTTGCATAGTATAATCACTCCAGAGAAAATACAAAGTACCAAGACCAAGACGAAATGGGCACTACCTGCTTTCACAAGGTGAAATGATCTACTGCTCAGGGACCATTGAGGACAAGGTGGAAGAAAGAAGGTAAGAGCCAAAAAAAGGGGTGGAGTACTTTGGAATGCTGTCTTCCAGATGCAAAGTAGCCATTGCACTCAAGACCTCACAGAGGCTGCAATGACCTACACAAGACCTGGATAATATAAGGGCAAAATGGTTAACATCAAAATAGAGGAGGGACTAGTTGGAACAAACAAGAAATTCAGTGGGGGAAGGATAGGGAATAGGGGACAAAGGAGAGTGGTAGGAGGGGCTTATGATCAAGGTATATTGTGTATATGAATGAAGGTTGTCAATAAAATGTTAAAAATAAGAGTCATAGGAAAACTTAAAGGAAACAATGATCTTTTGGAGAGTGAGACCATTGAACTAAGGTGTGAAGTTTGTGAAAGAGTTGGCCATGGAAGGAATGTGGGGAGGGGAGGAGAAGGTAGCCCAAACATTGAGGACAGGAATTGAGAAGTCCTTAGGGAGTTATATTCCTTTCTGTGTTCCAGGTACTAGAAGACCTGAGTGGCAAGAGCAGAAAATGGCCAGAAGATGGATTCTATTGAGGACGGAAATGAGGGAAATATCAGAAAGTAAACTCCTGCCAACAGAGGACTTTGTTGCCACTACGAATCAATCTCGGTGTTTATGCACATTTTGGATTTTTATGCAGTCACAAGGCAGTGGGCCTTTTTGGGGCCAGACACAAATGGTATGTCTTTGAATGGAGAGTGAACTGTAAAGAGCAAATTATAGAATGGGAATAACCAGTGTGAGTTCTGCAGTAGAAGTTCAAGGAATTATGATGGTGATATGAAGTAGCTTGATGACTATGAAGATGTTGTAAAGAAGGTGAGTGTGATCCATGAGGAAGTATAATGAGAAAGGAGATATGTTTGGGTTAGGAGACTGACAGGTCTCTATAGGCTGGACAGGATTGAAATGGAGCCATGAAGAAAAGAGAGTAAGTGACTTTGAAACTTGGTGAAAGGGATCACTTATGAAGATTTGAAGACAGGATCTCAGGTAGAGTTTTAGGGAAAATCACAAATTAATTCCATTGTGACATCTAGGCTGACCCTTTACCTTAATAAACATTAGCTCCTTTAAAGTATCATGATTTGTTTCAGAACAATACTATCTATACAAAAACTTCTGTCACTTTAAAGTCATTTGCATATCTAACAGGAATACAAATTAGATTAATATGAATTGTATTGTCTTTGAAAATGCAAATTTTCATTGTTCTTTTGCTGTCATGGAGAAGTGAATTGTTAAAAAAAAAAAAAAAGCAGCACAGTTCTCCACTGAATTTCTTACTTTTATTATTTTTATTATTTTTTTTTTTTTTTTTGGCTGCCACAACTCAGCTCAGCAACAGGTAGCAAAAACAGAGAAGTGTTATCACAGGATCCTGTGACTACATTCTACTTTCAGCCCTGAGGTGTCAGGATGCCTCTGGCAGAGAACCAGATCTGACTCAGCTTTCTTTGGTCTGAAGCACCAGGTAAATTGTCAACCCAGCTCTGCACATAGAAATCATGACACATTTTACACCCAGCCTGAGTCAAAATAATTAGATATTAGGTTCCTTCCAAAAGGAAACCTCCCTTGAAATCACTGTGCTTATTTAAAAATGTTGTTTGCAGATTGCATAGAAACAAAGTTTGATTGATGTGAAAACAAAAATACTGAAAATGTATTTCCATTGCCAAAATAGAATGAAAAAGAAGCATTCCCTTATGCATGGGAGGAGGATCTAGGACAGAGCATTAGCAGTGTTTCTGAATAGAATCGAACCCTCCCCCCACTCCCCCTCACACTGATTTAACACTTAGTAGCTAAAACTCTATCATTTGTTTACAAGTTTATGTTGATTTGGTCTTTGTCTTTTTTGAAATGAGATTTTATAAAGTTTCTTATGAAAATTGCTCTTACCTTAGAGAATATAATACTTTACTATAAATGCTAGAACTTAAAAAAAAATTTTACTATGCAATAAAGTTTTCACCTGATAATCTTGTTTTGATCTTTTGCCTCATACAAAGAACAAAAAGGGCTTTAAAAAAAAATTGTCACAGCGCACGGTACTTTCAGATGCAGTCGTACAAAAACAAAATGATCTAAACCTGATCTGAATTTCACTATGAAGTGCTAATCGTCTTGAGCAAAATGAACTGCGTTGAGATTGCGGCCGAGCCACCCGACCCATTGCCAGCAGCCGTGAGCGCTTAGAGAACGCCTGCCTATTTGGGCTCCCACAGGGCCAGACAACTAAACTGATCCTGAGCTCTGGCTCTGCCCATGCAGATTACACCACATGGGTTTTGCTAGTAAAGAAATATGAGCTGATCCCAGTACTAAAACCCATTTAACAACTCTGATGGAGTACACAGAAAGAGCAAACCCTAAGGTTGGTTTCCTTTCCACGTTTTCAGAACCTGGCAGCAAACTCACGCCCTAAGACCTGGCAGATGAGCAGCCTAGCTATGGAAATAGTGGTCTTCCGGCTGGTCCTCTAAGGAACCACCCGCCAGCTTTTCCTCCCTGGGCGCTCCAAATGTCCTAAGACACACTCCAGTGCCCAAGTCCTCTCCCAGTGAAAATGGACACAGGTGGGTGTGGCAGCTGAGGCGGATACGGAGGTAACGAGTAGCATCCCTGTCCGCCACCCTAGAGGAGCCAGAGAAAAGGCACTCACCTGTGACCTGGCACGCGGGTCATGCCCACCCAGCGGGTGCACCTGCAGGATCTGGCCCAGGGGAGAAGCCGGCGCGGGGAACACGCCCTCTCTCCCCGGCCTCCTTCCCGCGGCCTCCTCCTTTTCTCCGGGATGCTGTAGCTCAGAGAGATGCCAGCCGCGGGCACCCAGTCTAGCCCAGCCCGGCGAGCTGTGCCCTGGGGATTGGAAAGCCGGCAGCCGCCCCTGGAGCGCCAACGAGGCGTGCGCAGACACTGCGCCCCTCCGGCCAAGACGCGCCCAGGGAGGCTGCAACCCCGCCCAGCTCTGTCTCGGGCGCCGCTCCCGGGGCGCCCCGGTCCCCACCCCTCGTCCCTCCTCCTACTCCCGCAGGTCGCTCAGGGCGGGGAAAGCGCGAGCAGACGCGGCGGGGCTGGCGATGCCTTGTCCTCTGCACCGTGCCCTAGGGGAAGGCTCGGGAGGGGGGTCGCGCACCCACTATCACCTCACTGGGTGGGGCGTGGGCGTATGCGCCTGTGTGTCCAGCAGCCGGGAGAGCCCTAGCGCACTTCACCCCGCCTCCCCACTCGCCCCTTCCTCCCTCGCTGCTCAGCAGAATCCACTAAGGTTTCCGAGAAGCCACTTTGTGTGGCTTGGTGGCGAAAACCCCAGCAAACTCTGAGGAGGAAAAGGAGGAGGAAGAGGAGGAGAGCTATGGAAAAGGGTCGGCCAGGGCTGGGTGTGGAGCCAAATTGCTTCCTTGGTCCTGGCTCTCCAAGCTGGCCAGGAATTAACTCCTTTCCTGGGGTTTTGTTCGGGGAAGACTTGGGCGGGGTCACTTCAGACTGAGCTCTAGGCAGTGTGTTTTCTTTGTTTTTTATAATCGACCTGGTTGCATCCTTCCAGGCAGGCAACATGTCTTTGCTTTTGAAGGTGGAGTGAGAGCCAGAAGTTGTCATCGGTGGAGAGGAACACGGGTGGGGGTGGGGGAGGGGAAGAAGCAGATTTTCCCACACTTGGGACTCTCTCATCTCCAGAAACAATCATCCGCAGGGACTGTAAATCTAGGACTGGAAGTGAGAAAAAAAAATTGTTATTGTGTGTGTGTGTGTGTGTGTGTGCGTATTGTGCCTGCATTGTGTGTTTGTATGTTCTATAGCAACCGTGGTGAAAGCACAACAAACAGGACAGAGTAACAGTGATGGAAGAGAAAGAGGAAATACTCCACACAGAGGTGGCCCTGGGCCTGGGTGGGTTTCAGGACTGGGCCTTAAGTAAGGGCAGAGCGCTGCTGGATAAACACTAGTGAGAGGCTCTTACATCTATCTGCCTTGCTCCATCCCCCACTTTCACTGCCATGGAAATGATGATCCCATCTCCTACCTTCCCCTGCTTTCTGAGCTTCTGAGATTTGCCCAGGGTATTTAGACTTTATATCCTTGACCTGTAAAATGTGCTGTTCAGGGTAGTAAGCTTTCAGTTTTAGAGGTGGTTCTGGGGAGTAGTTATTTGAGGATTTCTCAAAATCATTTGCCAGACCAGCTGTCTCTTGCGTGGGATTTCATGTATAGCAAGAGTTCAGTTGTTAGAGAAATGAAGACAGGCCTTTGATTAGACAATCAATGCACATTTTTATGTCTTGCAACTTTATTTTTTAGAGCCGTTTTAAGTTCGCAGCAAAATTTGAAATGAAGATTTATAGATTTCCTAAGTATCTCTTGTGTCCAGACCTGCGTAGCATCCCCCCTCCGTATCAACATCCTTCACCAGGGAGGAGCATTTGTTAAACCTGATGAACCTACATTACTCATCATTCAAAGCCTTGTCCATGGTTCACAGTAGGCTCACTTTTGTTGGTGAACAGGATGTGGACTGGGAAATGTATAAGGACACATATCTGTCATTATGTCATCATACAGAGTAGCTTTGCAAACCAAAAATATCTTCTGCGCTCCATGTAATCCAGCCCTACCCATAGCCCTTTGCAACTAGGATCTTTTCAATGTTCCCATGATTTGGCCTTTCTCAGACTGTCCTATAATTGGAATAATACAATAAATAACTCTATCCATGTTGACTTATTTCATTTAAAAAGATCTACTTGTTTTTTTTTTTGTTTGTTTGTTTCTAATGACTTCCCATGGCCTCATACATCATTTCTTTATAATGCTGAAGAACACTCCACTACCTGGAGTCACCACAGTTTACTCACTCACTTTCTAAAGGACATCTTTATTATGTCGAAGCTTTGGTGATTTTGAATTCAAGATTCTATGAACATTTGTTAGAACTTCAGAAACATTATTGCTGGATTGCATCAAGAGGGTGATTAATTTTGCGAGAAACTGACAAACCATTCCACTGTGGCTAGACCATGTTTGTAGTTCCTCTAGCAGCTCCTCTTGCCTAGCATTCCTGTCAGCATTGGGTGCTGTCAGTGCTCTGCATTTTTGACTGTTCAAAAAGGTATGGAGTAACATCTCATACGTATTGTTGATTGATACCAGAGATATTGTTTTGACTTGCACCTCCCCAATGACATATGCTATAGCATAGTGCATCTTCCTAATGCTTATGGAAATTACTATATCTTCGGTGGAGTGTTTGGAAAATTCTTTGGACTCATTTTAAAATTAGGTTGTTTTAGCCTTGGTGCATTTTAGAAGTTCTCTGCATTTTAGCCATCATTCCCTGAACAGATATCTTTAAGACTTTTGCCAATATTTCTTTCAGGCTCTAGGCTTGTTGTCGCCTTCTCAATAGCATTGCTATTTGCAGAAGAGATTAATATAAAATACAAACAAGGCCTTTCTTCCTTCCTTCCTTTCTTCCTTCCTTCCTCCCTCCCTCTTTCTCTCTCTCTTTCTTTCTTTCTTTCTTTCTTTCTTTCTTTCTTTCTTTCTTTCTTTCTTTCTTTCTTTCTTTCTTTCTTTCTACCAGGGATTGTGATTTGTGCTGAATATAATGTATCATCACATGGGCTGTAGATATATCTCAGTATTAGATAACTTGTTTACCATATGTGAGGTACTGGACCCCAAAGTCATTACTATGTCATCTGAATTTCTTTTGTTTCATCTTGCAAGAATTGTGTAGCATTTTTACATTCACATCTATGATCCATGCTGAGTTTATTTTTGTGACCATGTTCTTGCCCCCTTGCTGAGGACCCTGCAGCTAGTGTCACATGTCACACAGATAATGAAGAGCCACACAATCAGTCCTTTCTCTCACTGTTCTCTAATCTGCATTCCAAGAAGGAATGATGGGCATGTAACTTAGAACAATTAGAACTGACAGAATTTAAAGCTCTGTTGTTTATTTCCTTCCAGGTAAAAACAAATTAGAACATAAAACTCTAGCTGATTAAGACGACTAAGGGAAAAAAATGAGTAGTTCTTCCAAAATTATAAACTTACAAATATGCTAAAGATTTTAGCAATAAATCCCATACCACAAAAGAAGGGGCAGAGGAGTGCTCAGCACTGAAACATCTCTAACAAACTTTCCAAGGCTCAGGGTCCATTGCGGAAGAGGTGGCAGAAAGAATGTAAGAGCTAAAGGAAGGTAGGACTCCTTACAATGTGCTCTTCCAGACACAAAATGGCCTGGATATCCATGACCTCACGGTGCCTGAAACTACCTACAAAGTACCATCGAAATTAAAAGAGACTGATTAAGAGGGGGAGGGTATATGATGGAGAGTGGACTTTCAAAGGGGAAAGTGGGGAAGGGAGGAAAGTACCATGGGATATTGTCAACAATTAAGAAAGCTGTTAATAAAAATATAAATAAATAAATAAATAAATAAAACCACCAACAACACACACACACACACACACAAACAAACAAATTTTGAGCCAGAACTTGAACTTATAAGCACCCATATAAGGCCTAATACAACATAACATACATTTGTAATCACAATATACCTATGGCAATGGAAAGTGGAGTGAGGAGAATACAAAACCTTATAGGCCACCTAGATTAGCCCTTCCAGTGCAAAACAGCAATAAGAAATTACGTCTCAAAGAAAGTTGAAGGAGAAGATCAATACCCAAAACCACGAGGTTGTCTTCTGACATCAACATGTTTGAAGTGACATATATATGCACACACACACACACACACACACACACACACACACACACACAGAAAATCAAAGCAAATTGGAAAAGAAACCAAATTATTACATATATAGGATGCATGGCATGTAAAGTGAAGTCTTTGGATTTCCTATTCAGTGAAATAATACATAATAATGTCAAAAATAGATTGAAGATCAACTGGCAAATGATAGTAACATGGAATTAGAGGAAATTAGAGTCAGCTTTAATGAACCCTATGTCACTATCCAGAAAATATCAGTTAAGATAGTGACAGAATATTGGGGTGGATAATCCAATGATTTAATGATGTGCAGCAATTTAAAAATATCAATGTTGGAGCTGGAGAAATGGCTCAGTGGTTAAGATACTGGCCTGATAAGCCTAATGACCCAGGTTCAGTTCTGCAGTACCCACATAAAGCAATATGCACAAAGTGGTACATGTATCTGAAGTTCATTTGCAGTGGGTAGAGGCCCTGATGCACACATTCTCTCTCCTGCTCTCTCTCTCTCTCTCTCTCTCTCTCTCTCTCTGTCACTCTTCCTGTCTGAATCTATTTGTAAATAAATAAATAAAATATTTTAAAAGGTATCAATGCTATTTTTGTCATAAATATTATATTAATATTAGCTGGGCATAGTGGAACATGATTTTAATCCCGGTACTCAGGAGGCTACCCTGAGACTACATAGTGAATTACAAGTCAGCCTAGGCTAGAACAAGACCCTATCTCAAAATAAATGAAAACAAATATTAATATTGATTGGACAGAAAAGTGCTTACTATCTGAGGACAATAAAGAGATTTTGTATCACTTCATTTGTCTCTAAGATAACACAGATATAAAATATCAGCCACCTTTTTGTAAATATTGTCTACTTTAAGCATCCATTTACAGAAATCACTGTAAATGTCAGCTTCTTACAGTTATTGACGCACAAAACTTTCTTAGTGAGTCTCAGAAATAGGTTATAGAACTGTGTTGATGAGCTCTCTGGAGAAGCATCATGAATATTATCCTTTTTTCATCAGTTGTCTTTATCTTCCAACTATTTATTTATATTCCCTGCATTTATATAATCTATCATTTAAGTCTCTAGAACATTCTACATTTCTTTTAGTTTATGCTGTCTGTGCCTTTATTGCTCTTTCAGCAGCCTTGATATTTTTGTCGGATTGAACCTAGAGAAAGGCTCTGTGAATCTCCTTAGAACATTACACGGATCGTCCTCTTCGCACTGAGTGAGGCACTTCATGTAGATGTGTCAAGAATGCCTTTGAGAACATTCAAGGCAGATTTGAAATGTAAGAGTCAGAGGTAACCTAGCTGACTATACAAAGACCAATAAGTTCCTAAGAAGACTCACAAATGACTGTCTATAAGTCAGAAATCTACATTTCTGTTTTTCCACAATTACCACTTCAACTTTCAGGTTTACTGAATTTTCATGGAAGAATGACAGACAGCTATTAAATCAATTTTAAAACAATACAGCATTGAGATCTTTTTTCTAATAAATATTATTACCAGAGTATGTTTACTTTCCAATATTTTTTTCATATGGCAATTGTTTTGTGCTTATATATACATACCAGAAACTAGTGTTCAAAAATATAATAAGGTGATTTCATGCAGTAATGTTTATAAGACAGGTTATATCAAGTTCTATGAGGACTAACAGACATAAATTTAGATGTTAAAAATGGAGAAGTAATGTACTAATCAGGTAAAGGAAAGGAACTAAATAAGAGTGTTTTGTACTAGATTATTATTATTTTTTAGAAAACTCATGTGAACAATAAATGTTCTGTGGTTATCAGTAGAGTAAATGCTCAGTAAGCATACTTATCACTTATGTACCAAGAATTCTTTCCATGAGACCAAACATCCATGGATAGGTCCCTCACCCAACAGACTTTTGCTAATCATAATATGTATTCTATGAAGTATTTCTGATTAAAAAAAAAAAAAAAACTCTTGACAGGTCAAAAGATGGACCCTCAGTATTAAAGGTTGCTCACTTGTCAGATTATCAGCCAGATTTGGATACCCTAGTACACATGTAAAGCCAGATGTAAAGTGGCACATGCATTTGTAATTCCAAGGCACCTGTGGCAATGGGAGGCAGAGCCAGGAGAATCCA
The DNA here is from genome assembly GCA_036365145.1 of Orientallactaga sibirica. NCBI lineage: Eukaryota > Metazoa > Chordata > Mammalia > Rodentia > Dipodidae > Orientallactaga > Orientallactaga sibirica. The sequence continues at coordinate 50,720,234 of JAEOAD010000004.1, read as the reverse complement.
GAAGCTCACAGGCCAGCTAGACTGGCACCTAAGCAGTGTCAAAAACAAGAGAGATTTTGTTTTAGGCAAGGTAGAAGGATAGAAGTATCTAGAGTTTGTTCTCAGACCTTCATATGTATGCATGCAGACACCCATACATACAAATATCATGAACATCCACACATACATGCACACACATAATAAAAATGATTATTGATGTGCCCATTTTGAACAAAGAAGTCTTAAAAAGTGGGAAACTATATGAACCACTAGTTTTCAGAGAGTATGTAATGTCATGCCTGAGACTGATCACTACAGAAAATAAATTAGGTGAGCCTACGATCACCACATAATCACTGCCAGAGGGTACTTTTCAGAGTGAAACACAGAAGTAGAGACCAGCAATTTCCCTGACCCAAGAAGAGATGAAGCTGAGCTGAAGACATGAGGCAGCTAGAACTATGAGGGTGGAATACCAGTGAGAAGGAGTAGAATAGTTGGGCCATATAGTATTTTTCTTTTAGGAGAAACCGCCACTCTGATTCCACTGTGGATGCAGCGCTTTAAACCACCCCACACACTAGTAGTGAACAAGGGTTCTTATTTCCCAAATCTTTATCAGTTTTTGTTGTCCTTTGTGGTCTTGATGATAGATATTTGACTGAGTTGAGATGGAATCTCAAAGTAATTTTAACTTCCATTTCTCTAATGACCAAGAATGCTGAACACTTTACAAAAAAAAAAAATACATGATTGCCATTTTGATGCTTATCCATTCAGTTCGTTAGGTAATTTATTGAATGATGCTTTTGGCTCTTTCTTTCTTTCTTTCTTTCTTTCTTTCTTTCTTTCTTTCTTTCTTTCTTTCTTTCTTTCTTTCTTTCTTTCTTTCTTTCTTTCTTTCCCTTCCTTCCTACCTTTCTTCCTCTCTCTCCCTCTTGTTTCTTTCTTTTATTCTCTTCTTTCTTTCTTTCTTTCTTTCTTTCTTTCTTTCTTTCTTTCTTTCTTTTTCTTTTCTTTTTTCTTTCTTTTCTTTTCTTTTCTTTTTTCTTTTCTTTTCTTTTCTTTTCTTTTTATGTTTAGCTTTATACATAGCCCAGATAATAAACTCCATTCTAAAACATAGTTGACAAAGATTTTTTCCCATCTTGTAAACTGTTCATACTGTCAGTACCATACTTTTCTATGCAGTAGCTTTTAAATTTCATATAATATAATTTGTCAATTCTTAGGGTTATTTTTGTGTTGTTAGTCCTTTGTTGAGAAAGTTCTTGCTAATACCTATACTGGAAGTTTCATTGCTTTGAATTTAAGTTTAAGGATGTGGATCCAATTTGAATGAATTTTGTTCAAGGTGTGAGATATAAATCTTGTTTCATTTATTCTGCAGATGGAGATCCAATTTTGCCAGCCTCATTTGTTGAATACACTGGATTTTGTCCCCAGTATATATGTTTTTACACTTTAGTGCAAAATTAGGAGTCCATAGCTGACTACTGGGTCCTTTATTATGTTTCATTAGTCTACATGTCTATTTTTGTACCAAAACCACACTTTCTTTGTCACCATGGTTCTGTAATGTAGTTTGAAGTCAAGTATTGTTATATCTTTTTTAAATATTTAAATATTTATTTATTTATTTATTTATTTATTTATGAGAGTGTGAGAGAGAAAGAGGCAGACAAAAACAGAGAAAGAGAGAGAGCGAGAGAGAGAGAGAGAGAAATTGGTGCACCAGGGCCTCCAGCTACTGCAAATGTACTCGAGATGCATGCTCCACCTTGTGCATCTGGTTTACATGGGTCCTGGGGAATCAAGTCGAGGTCTTTTGCCTTTGCAGGCAAACAACTTAACTGCTAAGCTATCTCTGCAGCCCATATGGTTATATCTTTATTATGCTTAGGATTGCTCTGGCTATCTGTAATCTTTTGCATTTCCATATGAAATTTTGGAGTTTTTTTATGCTTTGTGAGAAATTTTGATGGGTATTACATTGAATTTGTAGAATGCTTTTGACAGGGAAGCCATTTTCACCATTGTGGTGGTTTGATCCAGGTGTCCCCCATAAACTGTTCTGAATGCTAGGTTCCCAATTGATAGAATTGGGAATTAACGCCTCCTAGAGGCAGTGTATTGTTGAGGGCAGGCTTATGGGTGTTATAGCCAGTTTCCCCTTGCTAGTGTTTGGCACACTCTCCTGTTGCTGTTATCCACCTGATGTTGGCCAGGGAGTGATGTCCACCCTCTGCTCATGCCATTGTTTCTCCTGCCATCATGGAGCTTCCCCCTCGAGCCTGTAAGCCAAAATGATTTTATTTTTTCCCACAAGCTGCTCTTGGTTGGCTGATTTCTACCAGCAATGTGAACTTGACTGCAACAGTAATAACCATATTGTGTTGGTACCTAGAAGTGAGGTTGTTCTTGCTAAAAACTTGACTGTGGCCTTTGGCCTTCTGAAACTGATTTGCAAGAGGAATATGAAAGGATTTGAAGAATTGGCCTAAGAAACACCTTACAGTGCTAAAAGCAGAGTTTGCAAATTATTTCTGGTTAGAGTTGAAAGACCTATGTGCAATAAAAACTGTGGACTGAGAGGTTTGTCTTATGAGGGGAAGAAAGAGATTTCACTGGGCTAGCAGCATTTTGTGGGAGAGGCTTACTGAATCATCCTATGTTCTGAAAATATGTGCATTGTTGCATTGCATAGAAATGGACTGACCTGGTGTAAGCAGATGGATATGGCACAAAGAAAGGAAAGTTTCAAGCTGGAGATAGTGCCCACTGAGCTGCAATAGTTTGAGATTAGTTCAGCTGGTCTGCATTGGGCAATAGAAACAATGTGATTCTTTTGAAAGTGGGGGCAGAGTTTTGAGTTACCTCAGTGTCTATTGCCATCTCCTAGGAAGAAGTTCTCAGGCTAGCAGGAAGAGCAACACTCATATTTAATCTGTCACTCTCTCTGTAATGTTCCCTTCCACAAAGGAAGGTGGAACACAATAGATATCTTCTATCAAGAATAGAGATACAACTTTACTATTAGTTCTTAGAGAGAAACATATTACAGGAAACAGATCACATAAAAGATGACTTGGGGCTGGAGAGATGGCGTAGCAGTTGAAGCATATGCCTGTGAAGCCTAAGAACCCAGGTTTGATTCTCCAAGTCCCATGTAAGCCAGATGCAAATGGTGATGCATGCATCTGGAGTTCATTTGCAGTGGCTAGAGGGCCTGGTGTGCCCATTCTCTTTCTCTGTCTCTCTCACCCTCTCTCTGTCTTAAATAAATAAATAAATAAATAAATAAATTTTTTTTTAAAAAAGATGATTTCAATAAATATCTTAGATAACTGAGACACAAAGAACTAACTACAACTTCCAATTGAGCCCCAGAGTTAGTGAGCACAATGAATTAGACAACACAAAAGGCTTCTGGTATCAGGAGCCTTATCTGGAAAGAATCACAAGGGACCAGGGAGACAAGAACCCCTTTGCATGCTTTCACAGTCATTGAAAATGTCAATCTAAATGGTAAGTCGAATCCAATTGAGTGAAAACAAAGATTTTATATATGACACAGTGAGGATAGTCACCTGGGGATAACAAATTCTAAGTGCCAAGAATAAAGGCATATTTCTGACCTGAAATAATATCCAGGGTGTGAGGTTATACAGATTAAAAACAAGTCAGCAAAAGAAATTAGAGGAAGAAGATGTGGAGGAGGAGGGGGCAGCTATACAATAGAAGGTAAGTTTGCACTGGTCAACAAAAAGAGTCTAATTTTTGATCACATGATATCTGTTATCTCTCACAGATAAGACCTATGATAAGGAGTAGGGAGGCATTTTCCAGTGTGTTTATTACTCTAATGGCATGGGCACATTGTGTGAGGAAATATGTTGAAGCAATTAAAGATGAGCAATTAAAGATAACTAGATCATGAAAAATTGGAATGCAGGAGGCATAACTGCTGGTTGCCCCACAACTGAAATGCACCAGACCTGACAGCCCCTTTCTTTATTTATATCTTCAGGTCACAAAAAGTTAGCTTAATAGCCTTGAGACAGACAGCACTTCACTACATAAATAGAGTACATGTTCCAGTGAGCTGATCTGAGCAGGATGGTTCTGTAGATACCAAAGTACCAAAGAAAGCAGACAGCATAACCCAAGACAGATGGGTGGGTTCAAGTCTCTTTCCTCCTATGACAAAGGCAGAGGGGAACGGACAAAGGAAAAGAAAATAATAACTCATCCATTAAGGTCAGGTACTTCAGTATTTAGTCAGAATGAACTTAATTACCATGTCACTTGAAACTGGTCTGTTTGGGAGATTTGGCTATTATTTTTCTTTTTCTTTTTCTTTTTTTCTTTTTTTTTGGGGGGGGGTTGAGGTAGGGTCTCACTCTAGCTCAGGCTGACTTGGAATTCACTATGTAGTCTCAGGATGGCTTCAAACTCACTGCAATCCTCCTACCTCTGCCTCCCGAGTGCTGGGATTAAAGGCATGCACCACCATGCCCAGCTAAAAGGCTATTATTTTTATAATCCTCATTTCACACAGGTCACACAAATGGCTGAGTTGAGCTGGGTGATAGTGATGGAAGCTCTATTGTATATGATTCCATCTTTTCTTTTAACTGGTCCACTGGGGCCTCCTGCACCTCAATCCCAAAATGTTAACCTGTTATACTATTTATTTCACAGTACAAGAGATTCTATTAAAAATCTTACTGAACCTAATAAATTCACACAACAGCTCTTACTATGATCCCATTTTTTTTTCATGTAAGAGTCCTACAACAGGAAAGGTTAGAAACTCACTCTGGAACACAGGTATCCCCATAAATAACTTGATTCTGGAGCATGTACTTATCACCAGGTTACTATAGGGAAGTGCCTATTCCATAAAGTCACATGGCATTCAAATTTTCTGGCCAGGCCATTTGCCTGAAGATAAATTTTAATATATGTAGAAGACAAAAATAAATCCCCAATACATACACCTATTAGTATGTCATTTATTCACAAATAACCCTTGTAACCACAGTGAGGCATGTCTGAAAAGTCAGAATATACACTTGCATAGCAAGTGAATCCAAAGGTTGTTTCCTGTACTAGTTACTAGTGTGTCTTTGGCATTACAAGTTCCTCCTACACAAATGGGAAACTGTATGCTAAATTAATTCTTGGTATGTTCATCTTTAGCACTTTGGTTTCTAAGTCAAAATAAAATCAAATAAAAATTTGTTGAAACATATTACTTGATAGAAGTAGAGAGACATGCTCAAGGGAAACTTTGTAGTTGAACACAGGACACTGGATAAAATATAAAGTTGCCTAATAGCACTTGACCTCCATTTTTTCCTTCTCAATACAAATTCTAGTATTCAATAAACTCTATATAACAGGACTTTGAATGATAGTGTTCAAAGCTCGCCTCTCATTTTCTGATATATATTTAATCTACTGCCACCTGGTGGTCACAAAGTAGAATGCTTAAAAAAGTAACCTTATGTAGCATGAATCATAAGCAACGGCAGACATGTTTTTTCTGTTCAGACTTGAGATTAACTTTTAGATGAGCTGAAAGCAATTACTTAGTTGACAAGAGAAGTTTTCTAGAAGTTAATTTAAAATAGTATATTTCACAGATATGATTTACTTCCTCTCCCCTGTCTCCTTGAGATGTTTCCATCAGTTTGTAATTATTGTATCATTATTATATGGAATCTTCTGTTTTCTTTAAACATTTTCATAAAAAACAGGGTGTGTGTGTGACACATGATGCAAGAAAACTTTCCTTGACTCACATAATCATAAATGATATAATCATTATACTCTCTCTAGCATGTATATTTTCTCATTATTTTCCTGTTATAATCTTAAAACCTATTCCTTAATTCTCCCCTTACTTTTCCTACTTCTACTAGTTTCTGCTCTTGAAAAAAAGAAGAAAAGAAAGTGAAATCTGGTGATAAGTAAAGGTAGATGAGGGGGAAGATGATAATCCTTGTATCTTTTAATAAAATTCAGAAATTAATACGATGTAAGTCTGTGGAACCCTTTTGGACCACAGAGATGTGTTAGATTCCTATCCTCTATTATGCCCTGAGGTGCCCCTCATCAAAGTATGCATCACATTTTATTGTAATTGCTTGCCTGAGTGCCAAAGACTTCCCAGAAAAAGAAATGATGCTTGAGCTGGACCAGAGAAGTTGTTTCAAGAATTAGGTGGTTGGAGTTGGAGGAAGGAGAAATTCAAGGCAGAAGGAATATAGTGTGTGATGACAAAGTCCTTTGTGAAACCTTAGACCACTTCCATTTCACTAAAGATGAAAGGAAAGATGCAAGTAGGAAATGGGGGGAAAGGAACTCAGAGAGATGAAGTGATACTGTAATAGAAAGTCTTGAATGTATCCTGCTGAGCTGTTTGTATTTGATCAGAAAGGAAGATATATGACATGTTTTAAAAATATACATTGTCTCTGTCAGCTAGGATTTTTTAAGAAGCATCATTCCTGGTTTTTTTTTTTTTTTTTTTTTTTTTTTTTTTTAAAGAAGAAATTTGGAGGGCTGGAAAGATGGCTTAGTGGTTAAGGCTCTTGCCAAAGAACCTAAGTTTGATTGCCCAGGACCCACATAATCCAGATGCACAAGGGGGTACACATATCTGGAGTTTGTTTGCAGTGGCTGGAGGCCATAGTGCACCCATTCTCTCTCTCTCTCTCTCTCTCTTCTCTCTCTCTGCCTATTTCTGTATATCTGTCTCAGATAAATAAATAAATAAAAATAAAAATATATTTAAAAAAGAAGAAGAAGAAATTCAGGCTGGAGAGATGGCTTAGCAGTTAAGGTTCGATTCTCCAGGTCCCATGTAAGCCAGATGCACATGGTAGCGCATGTGTCTAGAGTTCGTTTGCAGTGGCTAGAGGCCCTGGCATGCCCAATCTCAATCCCTCTCTTTCTCTCTATCTCTCTCTGGCTGTCCATCTCTCTCTTTCTAATAAATAAATAAAAATAAATCTTAAAAAAGAAGACATTAATCCATGTCTGTGAGTATACATCTATAACCCTAATACATAGGAGGCTGAGGCAGGAGGGCCATGAGCTTAAGACCAGTCTGGGCTACAGAGAGAGTTCCAGGCCAACCAGGGCTATGAGATCCTGTCTCGAAGAGACAAAAATAAAATTATTCTGTCAAAAATACTGTGAGGAAAAAGCAAAGACCTCCAAAAATGAATGAAGTGAAAATGAAGGAGTATGGGAAGAACCAGAAGAGTGAGCATAATTGCAAAGAATGAAGAAGAACTTATCTGGATACATGTAGGAGGGGAGACTGACATACAAGTTAGATTTTTTACTATGTATTATTAAGTAGAAACTGTATGGGCACATCATATGTTGGTGCTATCATTTTCCTCCTCCCTGCTCCCACTACACTAAGGACCCTCCTTCGTGGGATTGCTGGTCTTCACTCTGGACAAATCAGTTTTCGGTGGCTGAGGTAGCTCAGTGGGTAAGAGTACACTCAGTGCAAGCATGAAGACTTGAGTTTGATCCCCAGCGCTTACATAAAATGTTAGGCATGGCTGCACACACTTATAACCCCAGTACTGAGGAAGGATGGAGATAGCATGTTCTCTGAAGCTTGTTGGTCAGTGAGCATGACATAATAGAAAGTAGTCAAAGAAGACTAAGGTGATGGCCACCGGTGCCTCGGAGCTTTTCATGACTGATTCAGTCATATATATGTGTGTGTGTGTGTGTGTGTGTGTGTGTGTGTGTGTAGCTCAAGAGTTTGCAACTCAAGTATAAGGTGCTGAGAATGCCTGAGTTTGATATCCCAGAACCCATGTAAACAACTGGGCATGGTCATGAAAATCTGTGACCTCAGTCCTGAATGAGGTGGACACTGGAGAATTACTAGAGTTTGGACAGATGTCAGTCATATTCCCCCAGTGGCTTGTGGAGCACCCTCAAACAGGAATATAGACCAATGGAATAGAGTAGAAGACCCAGAGTTTGGGATAAGGAACTAAAGCTACTTGATATTTGACAAAGGCCCTACCAATGCAGAATGAAGAAAAGACAGCATCTTTAACAAATGGTGCTCGACAACCATATGTAGGAAAATGAAATTCGATCCACACATCTCACCATGCACAAAAATCAAGTCCAAATGGATCAAAGACCTTAATATAAAACTGGAAACTCTGCTACTACTGGAAGAAAAAATAGGAAGAACCTTCTACGACATAGGAGTGGGAAAAGACATCCTGAACAAAACCCCAGCAGCTCAGGAAATTAAACAATCACTCAACCATTGGGATCTCATGAAGTTGAAAAGCTTTATCACTGACAAATATACCATAACCAAAGCCAGCAGATTGCACACAGAATGGGAGAAAATTTTTGCCAGCTATACAACTGACCAAGGCCTAATTTCTAGAATTTACAAAAAGCTCCAAAGCCTAAACAATAAATCATCAAACAACCCACTCACAAAATGGGGCAGAGAACTGCATAGGGAGTTCTCAGAGAAAGAAATAGAAATGGCAAACATACACTTAAGAAAATGATCAACATCCCTAATCATCAGGGAAATGCAAATTAAAACAACTATGAGGTTCCACCTTACCCCAGTAAGGATGGCTAACATTAAAAAACAAATAAACAAATAAACAAACAAACAAACAGAAAAAAAACAATGACAACAAATGCTGGTGAGGCCATGGAGAAATAGCAACAAGATTCCACTGTTGTTGGGAATGTAAAATGTTTCAACCATTATGGAAAGCTATATGGAGACTTCTGAAAAGGATGACCATAGACCTACCAACAGATCCAGTTATTCCCTCACTGGGCATTTATCCTAAAGGCTCCAAGCCTCAGGTCAGAGCGATTTGCTCAACCATGTTTATAGTAATCTTATGTTTTTAATCAGCTCTGTAACTGAACATCTAACATATTGTGTGTAATGGAATGAATGTTCAAAGTACTAGTAAATAAAACAATATTGTATAACATATTGTCACAAAAATCTGGAGTATAATAATTAGTGCATATTGTCCCATTCAAGAATGTACTGGAGGATAAATATATATTTATCTTGATCTGGCCTGGATTTCTACTCTTGCCTAGAAGTTAACTGATTGTGACTAATCATGAATAATATATAGACTGGCAAATGTGTAAGGGCTCCTATGTCCCAGGCTCAGAATGGTATTGAGGAGCTGTAGAGATGGTTTAGCATTTAAGGCACTTACGTGCAAAGCTTAAGGACCCACGTTTGATTCCCCAGTACCCGTGTAAGCCAGATGCACAAGGTGACACATGCATCTGAAGTTTGTTTTCAGTGGCTAGAGGCCCTGGAGTGCCCATTCTCTCTCTCTTTATCTTCTTTGTCTTCCACTTATAAACAAACAAACAAACAAACAAACAAACAAACAAACAAATAAACAGACTGGTATTGAAGGCTACCCATTTGTTATGGCCATAAGGATAAAGCAAGTCACATAGCAACACTCGGTCTCAAAGGTGGGGGAGAAAATGGAACCTACCTCACTCTTGAGTGAGATGAACTGCAGCAACAATAGGCAAAGGGCATTGCCAGAAGCAATGAGAAACTGGGACAAGAACTGCAGTCTACCACTTAAGTATTTTTGAAAGTCATATTAACTCTTTTCAGGAAAAAAATATGGGATACAAGTAAATAGCTATGAAAATATAAGTTTTTACATTTTCAAGAGAACGAAGTATGGAAACATTACTTGTTTTGCTTAGAAGCATTATAGTGTCGAGTTATATAGGTTTGAATCATGTTTAGCAACATATAAGCCTAAGAACTGTCTAAAATCATCCTAATAAAAATACATACTTAACAAAGTTTTTGCAAAGATTATGGGAGATAAGAAGAGTTCTCCACATAATGCTACATTTATATAAAACACCAAATAAATGGTTGATACTATTATTGGTTATTTGTGGGAGTGAGTGTAGGAGTAGAAGACACAACTTTCAAACAACCACAATATTTTCTAGAAAGAGGCAGAGAGAAAGAGTGAGAGAATGGTCACTCCAGGGCCTCCAGCCACTGCAAACAAACTCTAGATGCATGCGCTCCCTTGTGTATCTGGCTTACGTGGGGCCTAGAGAGTCAAACCAGGATCCTTTGGCTTTGCAGGCAAACACCTTAACCGCTAAGTCATCTCTTCAGCCCCAGCCACAGTATTTTTCATAAGATGGTGTGTATTAATGATTCTTTACATCTAATGCAAAGAATTCAGTGTGGATTTATTTAATTTCTGAAGATTTTTGTCAATATTTTGGTTACTACAAAATAACCCACAAATTATAGTTCCTTATATGTTTATCACACTATGTAGGCTGTACAAAATGAAATCTTAATCAGGGTTAACATAAGACAAGTTTATCCCTTGGGCTGGAGAGACTGCTTAATGGTTAAGGCTCTTATATGTGGAAACCTAAAGACCCAAGGTCAATTCCCCAGTACCCACATAAGCCAGATGCAAAACGGGGTGCATGCATCTGGAGTTTGTTTGCAGTGGCTTGAGCCCCTGGTGTGCCCATTCTCTCTTTCTATCTGCCTCTCTACCTCTCTCTCAAATAAATAAATAATTAAATTACACATTTTTAAAGAAAAGTTTATTCCCAGAAAGTAAGATAGTACATGATTTATTAAATATCAAAAATGTTAATAATCAATGATAACTATCCGATTGCTCCTACTTCATTACATCATAAGTTCAACAAGAGTCCAGCATGGGATCTATCTCATTACTTAAAATGTATTACTTCAGAGACACTTCTTAATTTAAATGCATTTGATGGCTGGCCAAAGAACACTGACTACTTCTGAAAAGTATTTCTGAAATTATAACGTAAATCAGTGAAGGAGTATGTAAGCGGTTACTACTTGGAACACTGTTTTCCAATACATTGGCGTAAGTCACTCTTTGCCATTATGGGATTACGTTACACAAACAAGCAAAAATGGAAGGAAGACAAGCAGAAAGGAAGGGAAGGAGGGAGGGTGGGAGAGAGAGAGGGAATAAAGAAGGGAGAGAGAAAGGAAGGAAAGAAAGGGAAAAATGAGGAAGATACAGAGAGGATAAGTTGAATGTCGGGAGCCATTTTGCTCTTGATTTAACTTCTGTTTGACAGTGGGCTAAAGATCAGCAAGATGTTTTGTCAAGCAAGAGATCAGATGCCTGTTGGGATTACAGGAATTGGGAAGGGAGTGTCCTTTGACCTTGAAGACAAAGATTTGACTGTTTATGATGTAGTTTTTCCAAGAAATCCTGTGTGAATATGTACCTTTTGTTCTGCTTGCATTCTTGTGCTCTGAGAAGAAAGTATAAAAGGGCTGAACTAAATAAAGTCAGGCTTCGGAATTGGTATTGACCCATAGCCCTCCCAGTTCATCTTTTGTCTCTCTTGTCTTTCTTTTTCCTTAATCCTCACTCCCCACTCAGGTGGGCTCGGCAATCGAATTTATGGAAGCTGGAAAGAAAAAAAATATAGAAGGAAGGACAGCTATTCTTTATTATCTAGATAATAGATTAATTTTTTTCATTATTATCTTTGCTATACTTAGACTTATTTATATAATTTTAGGATTAGGTGGCCTAGTTCCAACAATAGCAATATGAAAAAACATTAATTGGAATTATCATATTATGTTTATTATGTTAATTTTAGTATACTTCATAAGGTCTTACTATGTGGTTGTTTGAATCAGATGCTTCCCATAAACTCATGTGTTTTCAATGTTTGATTCCCAGCTGGTGACAATTTAGGAGGTGGAGCCTTGCTGGAGGAGGTATGACTAAAAGTGGATTTAGGAGTGTTCTAACCAGGTTCCCCTTGCCAGACCTCAGCTATTGCTGCTGTTTTCCACCTGCTGTGCAGTGGTGATGTCCAACCTCTGCTCATGCCATGCTTTCCCCTGCCATCATGAAGCTTTCCTTCAAGACTTAAGCCAAAATAAAAATTTTCTGCCCACAGGCTGCTTTTGGCCGGGTGTTTTATCCTAGAAACCCAAAGGTAACTACAACAGGGTGGTTTTGAACTTATGTTCCTCCCTCCTCCACATCCCTGCTGCTGGGATTACAGGAATGGGTCTCTATCCTCATGGTCTTGCTCACTTTTATAATCAGAATTGCTTTGACTCATTTCATGAACTAGATTGATGTCATGTCTCTTGTACCCAATATTGCACTGCCTGCTTTGTGCTGAGCTATTCATTATAACTTGTCTAGATGCCCATTTCTATATCATAGGTATAGAACTCTGTCACTAAAACATGATTTTATGTCTTTATGTGATATATAGTTCTTTAATCTACTTTCCTTTTTCATTGTGATATTGAAAGCATGTCTTGTGAAATGGCGAACCACATTAAAGATGGTGCCACTTTTATTTGTTCAGCATTTTGATTAGCGTGTTGCTCTGAGGTTGGTAGACACTATTTGTTTAAAGTTGGTTTGCTCATACTTGATAAATAACTGAAAATTAATATTTCCTTTCTATTAAAATGGTTTCCTCTCTCTTTTTAAATTTTATTTATTTACTTATTTGTAAACAAAGAGAGAGAGAGAAGAGAGGCAGATAGAGAGAGAATGGGCATGGCAGGGCCTCCAGCCACTGTAAATAAACTCCAGATGCAAGTGCCCCTTGTGCATCTGGCCTACATGGGTCCTGGAGAATCGAACCAGGATCCTTTGGCTTTGCAGGCAAATGCCTTAACCCCTAAACTATTTCTTCAGCCCTGGCTTCCTCTCTTTTAGTATTCTGATGAAGTATTATTCTGATGTTATTTTCAATGAGGAGCTGCCTTTATATTTCAGAGATGTACCTTAATTGAATATAATGTATCTTTCTCGAGTATTTCCTCAGTTAAATTTTAAATAATTTATTTAATAATTTTCTTTGATATGTAAATTCAGGGCTTTGTTTCACTGTCCTCTTGATTTGTCAGTTTCAATGTCTTATCATAAAATGGGTTGGAGAGGCATTCCTCAGTTTTCAGAATGAATACATTGCCCTTTCTTGAAATGTTAGCAAAATTCACCCTGTGGTTTTGGTGGCCTTTTTTGATCCATAATCTAAGTTTCAGATGGCCAGGTTTGTTTACTTAATGATTTCATTCAACACTTGGCATTTCTTATTGTTACCTTTGTGGTTATAAATTTATTCTTGTTAACTTCCTTATTTTTGAGTCATCATACAAAGTAATGGGCTTCATTGTGACATTTTCATGTATATATCATTAGTCTTTATTTTTATATACTAATTCAAGTTAGATAATACCTAGGCATTAATATTTACATTAGTGTGATATATTTAATACAATGGAATATCTTATGTTGTAGGCAATTATTTGCTATGTTATTGAAATTTATTGAGATTTTACCCAGTGTTTCAAAATCTCATCAGCAATATAGTGGAGTAGATGGGATGTGTCTTGATATTACCCTATATCAAGTCAACCAAATGTAATTTGAAAAACTATGCATGAGGGCTGGAGAGATGACTTAGTGGTTAAGGCACCTGCCTGCCAAGCCTAAGAACTCCTGTTCTATCTCCAGGTCCCACGTTTAGCCAGATGTAAAGTGATGCAAGGGCGCAATACCGCACTTTCCCACAAGGTGGTGCACAAGTCTGGAATTCATTCACAGAGGCTGAGAGGCCACTGGCGCGCCCATTCTCTCTCTCTGCCTCTTCCTCTCTGTCTCTCTCTATATATCTCTCTCAAATAACAAAAAAACAACAACAAAAACTATGCATGAATGATACTAGAAATTCTAAGAACAGACATAAATGTTTTCTTATATATAAAATTTCATTGTATATGGCATTATGGTTTTCAAGGAATTTTATATATGTACACACTGTACATTGAGTGTATTCTTTTCTAAACACCCCACCCTAACGTCTCTCCTTCTCCCTCCCATTAGTCCCCTTGTTCTTAGGCAGTTCCACTTTTTCTTTTATGTAACATATCCATGAATAATTTTATACTTCTATATATAATCTAGGAACTACAAGTAAGAGAAAACTTGTTATACAAAGACTGGCTTAATTCACTTAATATGATGATCTCCCATTGCATCTATTTTTTTTTTGCAAATAACATAAATTCATTCTTTTTATGGCTGAAAAATTCCATTTTGTGTATGTACCATATTTTTAAATATTAGAAACCTAGGTTGGTTCTGTAATTTAGCTATTTGAAAAGATTGCAGTCAGATTTGCGGTGCTGGCAGAAAACACCTGACCAAGAGTAGCTTGTGGCAGGAAAGTGTTTATTTTGGCTTATGGACTTGAGGGGACTCTCCATGATGACAGTCAACAATGATGGCATGAGCAGAGGGTGGACATCACCTCCTGGCCAACATCAGGTGGACAACTGCAGCAGGAGAGTGTGACAAATACTGGCAAGGGAAAGCTGGTTATGACACCCATAAGCCCACCCCCAACAATACACTGCTTCCAGGAGCATCCAACTCCCAAATTGCCACCAGTGTATCAGAGTTCCATGTTGTGCACATTCTTATCAGCATTGGTTGGTGTTTATTTTCTCAATAACAACCATTGTGATTGAGGGGAAAGAAAATCTCAGTGTAGTTTTTATTTGTGTTTCTGCGATGACTAGTGACATTTACATATTTTTTCATGCATTTATAACTATTTGTGTTTCACCTTTTTAGAATTGTTTGTTTACTTCTTTAGCTCATTTACTGTTGAGCTGTTTGATATTTTGTGTTTATTTTTTTGAGTTCCTTGTGTATTGTAGACATTAATACTCTGTCAGATGTATAGATAACAAAGATTTTTTCTCTCATTCTGTCAGCTGCTACTTCAGTCCATTGTTTTCTTTAATATGAGATGATTTTAAACTAAGTAACATCCCATTCATCATTATTATTATTTCTTGAGAAGCTGTAATCCTATTCAGAAAATCCTTGTCCTATGTCTATATCTTTTAGGTTGTTCTCTAGTTTTTATTCCTCTCAGTTTTCCATTAAAGTGTTCAATGCATTTGGAGTTGAGGTGAAATATAGTTTAAAAGACTAACAGTGAATATTGGAACTGAAGAATTTTATACATGAATCTCAACATCCCATTGTAACACTTCTGTGACCCAGAGCATAAAAATAAGTCCTATTGAAGATCAATAGGACACTAGAGATTATCCACGGAAGACCATGGATAGACACAATGACCTTGAACAAAAATAAAGCTGGAGGCACACTCCGCTTGATAAAGAAACATTGAGCAACAACAATATGAAAATGGCTCACATTAAGGTCAGTGGGCAAAACAAATAATTTCACACACTTATACTCATCTAATTTTTGGTAACTGAGCACACAGTGAAGAGATAACAGTCTCTTCAAAAAAAAATGGTGCTGGGAAAACTGGGTAGCCATATAAAGATGAATGAAATTGGATTATTTTTCCTTTATATTAAGACAAGAGTTCAGGTGGTCCAGGATAACTTTTAACTTCCGCTGTAGCAAGGATAACCTTGAACTTCTGATCCTTCTGCCTTCACCAACTGAGTGCTATAATTAAAGGTATGTATCACCATGCTTGGTTTATGTTGTGCTGGAGGTAAAACACAGGGCTTCAGGCTTGCTAGTCAAGCATTCTGAGCTGTATCTGAGCTATATCACCAGCTGCAAAATCTGATCCTATCACTCACAAAAACTACTCCAGATGGATTCAAAACTGAAACTTAGTTTCTGGGACTATATAAAATTACCAGAAGAAAACAGGCCAAGGGATGCATTTGACTGGGCAGGGATGGCTTACTGTGCTGCCAAAAGGATAGGCAACAAAAAATATGAAACAGACAAGTGAGATTGAACAAACTAGGTCTCTTCAGAGCACATATACATCTACCAATATAGCATAGAGCATATCAGGAATCTATATACTCAGAATGTGGAAGATATATGTGCACACCTTTGCTCATAGCAGCACTCTTGACAACAGCCGGGTCACAGTAAAACTTGGCAGTGGACAAACACATTGAAAAGGAAATTGAAATAGGAAGTTTGACACATAACTGTTGTGGGGAAAATAAAATGTGCCCCATGCTCATAGGCTGAAGGCTTGCTCCCAAGATCTCTGTGCTATTGCGGCAGAAGCCAGAGGAGGCAGAGTATAAGTGGAGGAAGTACAACCCCGGGCCAAATGCCTTTGAAGGTCATACTTAGTTTCAACCCCTCCTATCTTCTCTCTGCTTGCTATATGCCATAAGGTTAGCTTCCTTCCATGATGTCCCGCCTCACCACAGGCACTGTGGCAAAGGATTCAGCAAAACTTGAACTGAACCTGCTGAAACTGGGAGCTCATCTCTCAGGCATCTGTTATACCGATGAAAAAAACTGACACACAGAATGGCATTATGGAGCCTCCAAAAAGCGTGAACTCATGGCTTGAGAGTGCCTCAGTAGATAAAGTGCTTGCTGTGCAAGCATGAGGACTTGAGTTTTTATCCCCAGTAAATGTGTAAAAGCAGGCTATGGCTGCACACAGTTGTAAGCCCAGTGCTTGGGAGGCAGCAACACAGTAAATGCCTGGGGTAAATGAGCTAGCTAGACCTGCTAAATCAGTGAGCCCTGGGTTCAGTGAGAGGTTCTATCTTAATAAATAAGGTGGAGAATGACTGAGGAAGACATACCGTGATGACGTCTGCCCTCCACACACATGTGCACGCATGTATACACAGCTACACACACAAACATGCATATACACATGCACACTAAACATACATATGCAGGTCAAATAAAAAGAAATTCTTACTATTTTCCACTGCACTAATTAGCCTAGACAACATTATGTTAAAGAAATAAGCCAGGCATGGAAAGCCACATATGATGTCATTTACATGTAATTTTAAGATGAAGTTAGGCACAGCTGGATATGTCTGCAATCCCATTTGAGAAAAACATTATGAGTTTCAAATAAGGCTGGGCAATATCGTGAGAACATCTCAAAAAGTTTTTTTTTTTTTTTTTTTTTTTTTTTGAGGGTCTCACTCTGGTCCAGGCTGACCTGGAATTCACTATGTAGTCTCAGGGTGGCCTCAAGCTCTCGGCGATGGTCCTACCTCTGCATCCCGAGTGCTGGGATTAAAGGTGTGCGCCACCACACCCGCCTCTCAAAAAGGTTTTAATGAACTTAAATATAATAGTTGATTTTTAAAATAGTTTCTGTCTACATAGTATAAGCTGGCCACAAATTTGTAATCCTCCTGCCTCAGGATTCCAAGTCCTGGTATTACAGGCAAATGCCTGGAAAACAGTTGGATTCTTCGAAGCAGAAAGTAATATGAGGACTACCTAGGGCTAAATATTAGAAATGAGAAAGGTTGGTTAAAAACAGAATGTCCCAAGTACACAGAGTAACTTAAGTTTAGAGCATGAGTATAAGCCATTTGGACTGGGGAGATGGTTCAGTTGATAAAGTGCTTGCCTCAAACGTGAAGACCTGAGTTTGATCCCCAGAACCCATGTTAAGAAAAAGAAGATGAAGGAAAGATGGAGAAGGGGATGTAGGAGGAGGAATAAGAGAAACCACAATAGCCGGGTGTGGTGGCATGTTTATAATACCAGCAAAGGAGGCAGAGCCAGGTGAATCCCTAGGACATGCACAACAGTCCGTCTGCCTAATTGGCAAGTTCAAGCCAGTGAGAGGTTGCATCTCAAAGAAAGATCCACATCGTCCAAGGAAGACCTGAAATTGTCCTCTGGTCTCAACACCTGTGTGGACACACACACACACACACACACACACACACACACATCCCATTTTGTATTCTTACAATTTTGCCCATAATTAAGTTATATTATACAAGGACCTTTAATTTTAATGACTTCTATCTTGATAATTTTATTGTATTTATAGCCTTTTCCTAAATATTGTAGCTATTTTATATAGGGTAATATATTTTTTTTTTTTTTACTTTTTATTTTTTATTATTTTTTTTGAGAGAGAGACAGACAGAGAGAGAGAGGAGAGGGAGGGAGGGAGAGTGGCGCGCCAGCAGTGTCTCAGCTGCTGCGAATGAAATCTAGATGTGTGTGCTCCCTTGTGGTCAAGTGCGGCATTGCGCCCTTGCGTCACTTTCCATCTGGCTAAACGTGGGACCTGGAGATTGGAACCACTGGAGATTGGAACCAGTGTTCTTAGGCTTAGGAGGCAGGCGCCTTAACCCCTAAGCTATCTCTCCAGCCCTAGGGTAATTCTTTTGTCTGCAAATAAAGTCAGAGTTACTGCACCTTCCCTTTTGATTTCTCTTTCAACCTCTGGGTTGTTTGATTTGGCTGACACTTTTTCTTTAAATGGAGGCTTTCCCAAAGAAAGTCTACTCAAGGGTACTGAGTATATGTTTTGAGATGGTAGAAATCATGCTTGTGAAATTCTTTCTTCACAAACAATTTGCTCAGCCTTGCTTTATGACCTAGCTTACTGTACCTCAGGGAGAACTCAAGTGTACCTGGAGGACCCTGCTGTCCTCAGGAATGTTGTCACACATAAGCCAAGTGGCTGGCTGTTCACATGCTCTATGTGATTTCTACATACCCTTCTGTTCCTCCTGTTCACAACTGCAGTGGTGTAAACACCTCGCCTCATGCTTGTGGCTCCTCTGTTTTCCTTTCAGTTTCATCATTTTTCTCTATGTGATTTGAAGTTGTTCTGCAACCGTATTCATTAGGACTGCTGTTTCTTAAAAGTTTGATCAAAGCCTACTCTTCTCTGGCTAAATGTATATATTATTCCCACCAAAAGGCCCTGAAAGCACTAGGATTAATGTTCATATCCATATACTAATGCTACTCTCACTTCTGGTTAGACAAGCTTCTCTGTTCAGATGGTGATGACCACTGGGATAACCCAAAAGGCAACATAGTGCTGAGAAGAAGGGACGGAGAAGTGTCCAGCATTGAAACATCTCTATCACACCCTCTAAGGCTCAGGGTCCATTGAGGAAGCGATGGTGGAAAGAATGTAAGAGCCAAAGGAAGGGTACCATTCCTTACAATGGAACTGTCCAGACAGAAACTGGCCTCGATATCCATGACCTTGCAGTGCCTAACAATACCTTCACAAGACCCTCATAATAGGAGTAAAAGATGATGACATCAAATTAAAAGAGAGACTTATGGAGAGAGGGAGGGGATATGATGGAGAGTGGAGTTCTGAAGGGGAATGGGGGAGGGGAAGGAAATATCATGGTTTATTATCTATAATTATAGAAGTTGTCAATAAAAGAAAATAAAAAATTAAAGAAAAGTTTGATTCCTTCCCTACGTTAAATTTACTTCCTTATCTCTGGCAATGTCCCTTTCTATAAAATTTTACTTTTAATGCAGGAAGCTTACCTTTTTCAGTAATATTGGCATAGTGCATTTTGTACCTTTGTGCTGTTAATATAATTTAATTTTAAATTCCAATTTACATATTTTTTTCTTGAGACAGAGATAAGTACATAGCTCCAGGATGGTCTTGAATTCACAATCCTTCTGCCCCCTCCTCCCAACTGCTGATATTAAAGTGTGTGCCATATCTAGTTACATGTTTGTCTTTTAAATTGAGTGGGTCATTTACATCTATGATATTAACATTGTATGGGGATATAATGTATAATTTAAATTTACCATTTCACTATTAGTTTTCCATTTGTCCTACCTATTCCTTTCCAATTTTGTTTCTCAATTTTTTTCTCCTTAAAAATTTATTTGTAGGCTGGCAAGATGGCTTACTGGATAAAGGCACTTGCTTACAAAGCCGTGCAGCCCAATTTGATTCCCCAGTACTCATGAAGCTAGATGCCCAAAGTGGTACATGCATCTAGAATTCGTTTGTAGTCAAGAGGCCCTGGCATGCTTATTTTCTCTCTCAGTCTCTCTGATTATTTAAAATTTGTTGCTTGAAAGATCTTATTATGACCTGTCTAGTGACACACCAGCTTCTCTTTGTTTAATATTTTTATTACACTAGAATTTACATATATTTATTTAATTTTCCATGGACTGACAGAAAATAATATCTTGCTACTTTAGTACTTATAAAATACCAAATGTGCTTCAGTATATATGGTTCCATTCCTCCGAGTTTTTGTGCTGCATTAACAAACAGTGAAATATGAGCATTGTAAACATTATTCCAGGCTGTTAACCTCGTTTTACATAATCACTTTTAAATATACAAGAATATATGTTTAATTTTTACCCACCTGCTTACAGTTTCTATTATTTCATTCTGTTTTCATCCACTTTCAGGCAGCACTGTGTACTTTCCTCCTGAAGATTTTCTGACTTGTTCTGGAATACAGTACCATGGGTCTAAAAGTATTCACCATTATTTTGGAAATATTACAAGTGTTCTAGATTGCAGCTATTTGCTAAGAGGTCACTGACATATTTCCCCTTTAAAGTTTTTTTTTTTCTTTTTCTGTTAAACTTGTACATTTTTGATCCCTACAGCTTCCAGCTCATTGATCTCTTCGGTAATGTGTAATGTGTATCAAAACCCATGAAGTCTAGATTTCATTGCAGAGGATTTTTTCATCACTGGGTTTTTTACTGGTGTCTAAAATATTTTTAATTTTTTACCAAGTATTCCAGTGTTCCTCTAATCCATGCCCATAATTACACTACCTGCAATATCCATTTTGCACTCCAATTTATATACTCTATCATTTATATTTTGAATAAAATTGTTTCCCTTTACCTTTAGGTAAAAACTATATTTCCTGTTTCTTCTCTACTTTGAATGAAGATTTTTGTTGAATGCTGGTTAATGCACTATATTTTGGACACTGCATTTTATTCCATTCTTCAGTATGGGATGTGTTCATGTTATTTTCAGATTGACCTTATACTGAACAGTGTTCAAGTAATGTCCAGAGAAGTTTTTAACACAAAATTTAGTTGTCTCCAGTTCTTTCTATCATTCATAGTGTTCTGGGCCTACTATCCAATGTCTGAAAGTATTTCTTCCATACATCTATTCCATTTTCTGGTTGATATAGTGATAAAGTAAATTCAATAATAGTTGATCCTTCATGAATAAAACAAAAGACCTTGGCATTATCTTTAAAGAAACTTAAATAAATTCTATTCCCCCAATGATTACAACACACACATATGACAACTGGGCATTTAATTTTTTGTCTCTTTCATATTAGCATATTTAATTTTTGCATTAAGCCACAAAGAGTGAGCAAGCAATAAGAACTGGAGAACACAACCATAACAGAATAGTGCTAAGAACAAAAGCTTTCACATGTATTCTGCAACATGGGATGTAGTACCCAGGAAAAAGGCTCTATTATTCACCTCAAAGATAAAATAAGCACATAAGGTTAATATTACAGAAGAAATATTGATAACCATCATTACTGAGATAAACCAGTACAAAACAAAGCTAAGCATAGACACCGGCATTGCAATGCAGACAAACTAATGCCTTAAGTGCTTTGTACTTAATAATTCATAGTGTAGTTAGGATAGCATGCCACATTTCCATTGTTTTGCTGAAGATTTGTATAAGGCTTAAGAGGCTTGTATCTGTAGTATGTGACCTAACCATGGGGAGTACCTGACCAATAGCTGCAATTAAGTGTAGACAATTTTGCTGACTATTTAGGCTAATTGAGGTGAACGTAAAAGGCTGTGATATTTAAAGTCAAAGCATACTCTTTAATTGCAAAAGAGGCTCATTTCTCTTTTATCTTAAATAATAAAAGGTAATGTGATTGTACTGACCTCATAATAGCTATTTCAGGAAGGTGGTTGGAGCCACTTGATAGCTCTTGTCCTTAGTGTTAAGAAAATGGATGAAAGTGCATGCATGTCCTCCAAGCTGCGCCATCTACCTGAGCACTCTAACAGTTATTACCCAGTCATGAAGTGGGTGTATGATAGTTTTTTGTCCTCTCACACACTCTGCAGTAGAAGAATTGCTCTGAATTCTCATTCTTGAGTCTCTAAAATGTTTTAGATCTCTCTTAGTATTGCTTTCTTGGATACTGCTCTGACAGACATCATTTTTTTTTGCAGAAAAATTATGCAGGTCAATGTCAGCTAATGCACATGCAATCGATGCTTTGCAAAGCTTTTAATAACACTTTCTTCCTGCATAGAGCAATCACTAATGAAGGTATCCAGTTTCTTCCCTCAGAGTTTACTTGGGAATAGCATTAAGTGGAGAGAGCTTGGAATGGCCACCTGTTTATGGCTGTGCATTATTACAAAGACAATTCTTGTGTGCATCAAATGTTGCTGCCATAGAGATGCATGCAGACTCCAGCTTTTGGTCATATTTGTTTATTTTTGTCATAAATTAGACATGTCTTGATGATGATAGCAGCTAGAAAAGAAATCTTTAAGCCAGGCATGATGGTACATGCCTATAACCTTGGCACTCTAGAGATTGGGGTAGAATCATGAGTTAGAGGCAAGTCTGGGCTACATGGTAAGGCTTTGTCTAAAAAAAAAAAAAGAAGGACTGGCGATTTAGCTCAGTGGTAGAGGGTAGAGTACTTGTCTGGCATGAGTAATGCCCTGAGTTGCATATCTAGTCCTAAAACATAGAACAGAAGAGAAGGAAGTTATATATATATATATATATATGACTTGTTTGCTGTTTTATTACTCCATTAATAGAACTTAAGAAGCAGGATAGCTCTATTTCTGCTATATTAGCCCACTGTGAGCATTAAGATTTAATGGCCTGGAGCAGGAGAGACAGCTCCGTGGGTAAAGTGCTTGTCTTGTAAGCATGGGGACCTGAGTTCCATCTCCAGAACCCATGTAAATGCCAGTAATGATGTGAATCTGGGGAAGTGAAGAAGATGGATTCTTGGAGCATACTGGACACTAGTTTCGTATATAATTAGTGAGCTCCAGGTCAATGAGAGACCAGAGTTCCTGTTTCAAAAAGAGATGGAAGGCAGACTCAGGAAGTTCTTGTGGTCTCCTCACACATATGACCACACAATCATCTACACACATATGCATGCATACCATATACAGATATAATGTGAGTTTAGAGTCATTGGTGAGCTCCAGGCCAATGAGAAACCTGAGTTCCCATCTCCAAGAGAGTTGGAAGGCATACCCAAAGATATCTTCTGGCTTCCACACACATGTGCATGCACACCTTACACAAATACAATGCCAGTTTAGAGTAATTGGTGAGATCCAGGCCAATGAGAGACCTGAGTTCCTAAATCTGTATGTGGTGGTGCACACCTTTAATTCTAGACTTAGGGAGGAAGAAGTAAGAGGAGTGCAGAGAGATTGAGGTCACACTGAGTCTACATAGTGAATTCCAGGTCAGCCTAGCCTATACTGAGATCCTACCTCAAATAAAAAAGATATTCCCATCTCAAAGAGAGCTGGAAGGTATATCCAAAGTTATTCTCTGGCCTCCACACACTTGTGCAAGCACACCATACACATATACATGTGCCGCTCAAAAGTCTTAATATCTGATGCTGAGGAGATGGCTCAGCAGTTAAAGCTGTTTACTTGCAAAGCCTTCTGGCCTGGATTCAATTTCCCAGTATGAACATAAAGCCAGATGCACAGAGAAGCACATACATCTGGAGTTTATTTGTGGCAGCTTGAGGCTTTGGCATGGCCATTCTCTTTCTTTCTCTTTCTCTCTTTCTCATATCCTTCTATAATAGCATGAAATATTTAATAGTAAATTAATTATAGGGGTTGAGATAATTATGCATAAATTATAAATAACACAAATATATTGGAAGATATCCTGTTTATGGGTTTAAAAATTAAATTTCTAAGGGCTGTAGAGATGGCTTAGTGGTTAAGACACTTGCCTGCAAAGCCAAAGGACCTTGGTTTGATTCCCCAGTACCCATGTAAACCAGATGCACAAGGTGGCGCATGCATCTGGAGTTCGTTTGCAGTGGCTAGAAGCCCTGGCACACCCCTTCTCTCTCTCTCTCTCTCTCTCTGCCTCTTTCCCTCTCTCAAATAAGTAAAAATAATAAAAAGTAAATGTCTAAATAATTTTAATCATATTAATATGAACATATTCTCAAAAACCTATCCAAAAATCTTGAGAAATATTCTTCAAAGCAATCTTAAATAAAGATTAAAAATGGAGGCATTATGATAACTTCAAAGTGTACTACAAAGCATTAGTAGTGAAAATAACTGAAGAAAAGCATTGAAATTAAAAAATAAATATCCAATGAAACAGAATAGAGTACCCCAAGTAAATCTATGAGTTCATAGTCAATAGGGTTTTGACAAAGTTACCAAGCACACACATGAGCAAATGGCAATTTCGATAGAAAACAGTGTCAGAAAGACAAACTATCCTAAAGCAGAAGTGTGAACTTGGATCCTTATAACACATCATATGTAAACGTAATAGAATAGAATGACAAATACATATGGTTTCTCTTACTGTGAAATCTGACAAGGTTGACTTGTTAGCATTAACAAGCAGAATGGTAGTGAGAAGAGGCTGCTGAGACGAGGCCTAGATAGGGTAAATGGAAATATTGATGGAATGCAGAATTTCAGTCAGAAATAAGAATAAACTAGAGACATACCACATAAAACTTTGACCATAGGGCTGGAGAAATGCCTTAGTGGTTAAGGCATTTGCCTTTGAAGTCAAAGGATCCCAGTTCTATTCTCTAGGACCTACATAAGCTAGATGCACAAGGGGCGCATGCATCTGGAATTCATTTGCAGTGGCTAGAGGCCCTGGCGTGCCCATTCACTCTCTGTCTGCCACTCTTCTATCTCTCTCTCTGCTTGCAAATAAATAAAAATTAAAAAAAAAACTTTGACCATAATAAATGATAATGTACATATCTAAATTTCTATATTAAACTTTAAATGTTCTCATTATAAAAATAAAAATGAGAACTGGGCATGGTGGCACATGCCTTTAATCCCAGCACTAGGGAGGCAGAGGTAGGAGGATTGCCGTGAGTTTGAGGCCAGCCTAAGATTACAAAGTGAATGCCAGGTCAGTCTGCACTAGCGTGAGACCCTGCTTCGAAAACCCAAAAATAAATAAATAAATAAATAAATAAATAAATAAATAAAAAAAAGAAGAATTTATTAATTAGCTTGATTTATTTCATATATAAAACATCATATTGTACCCTTAAATATATACAATTATTCATCAATTTAAATTAAAAAAAATTATCAATCTTCCCCCCCCAAAAGCTGGGCATGATGGCACATGCCTTTAATGCTGGCACTTGGGAGGTTGAGGTAGGAAGATGGCTGTGAGTATGAGGCCACCCTGAGACTACATAGTGAATTCCAGGTCACCTGGGTTACAGTAAGACCCTGCCTCTAAAAACAATAAAATAAAATAAAATAAAAATTTCAATATAACTTATTTTGTGATATTCCTTAATATGAGACAATATATTTTATTTTATTTTACCCATTTCCATACCCCTCCTCCACTCATCAACCCTTTGGCAAAAGACTGTCTTCTTTCTTGTTTTGTTTTATTTTTTTGAGATAGGGTTTTGCTCTAGCCCAGGCTGAGTTGGGACACACTCTATAGTCCCAGGCTGGCCTTGAACTCACAGCAATCCTCCTACCTCTGCCTCCTGAGTGTGGGGATTAAAGGCATGTGCCACCATACCTGACCAAGACTGGCTTCTTTCTAAACTCATGTATGTGTCGAGCAAAACAGGAAAATACCTTCTAAGGATTGTGGTATTTGTTTTCAAATAACCTAATTTTTTTTGAAAACATAAAACATTTAAGTAAATTCCAAGACTGAAAAAAAAAAAAAAACCTGTAAAAATAGAGAAGGGATATAACCTTTCCTTCATCAGAAGAAAGCAAAGGTTCTCTGTGTTAGAAGTGGAGGGCTTGTTTTAATGGCAGGGTCCTGAGGTAGAAAGAAAAGTCTGCCAGTTCTCTCCATGTTTATTTTACCCATCCCTTTATATTCACACATTCTTTCCTACTCACTGAATCCTCACCTATCCATTATATCATTCTGAGCAGCTCTCCTTTGGCTCAGAAGTTGCACGACAATATTCGGCAAAGCCTAATTATACACTACATACCTGTAATATTTTCTCTCTCTCCTCTCTTCCCCTCTCCCTTTTTCCTTTTAATAAACATAAATATGATTAAAGATTACTCTGAGGAAAATGACTGCAGTTGATAGTATTTGAAATGTGTTTTAGGACTACTTAAAGGTCAAAAGTGTATGCAATAGAGATAAACTATTACTACTGGGAAAACTGATATTCCAGAAGAAAATCTGAAGCACTTTTAGCTCAAAGAGATTATAAAAGACATAGGTAAAGCTTAAGGAAAAAAATAATCAAAGGATTTTCTTCTAGGACTAAAAAGAAGAGGTGAGTAGACATGGCTGTGAGAAACATTGCTTACCTAAATTATGGCCAGAAGGAAAGAGCTGACTAAGCAAAGTGATCTAGGGTAAGTAAGCCCCTGATCTGGGGTGAGCTGGCATGTGATTTTGGCGATTGGGGTAGGAAGCACAAGATCTGGGGAAAGAGAGCCATGTGATGGGGGTATGATTAGTGGTGAACAAGCACGTGAGGCAGTGCTTCCATCTGGTCAGACCCAATCAAGCTAGAATTCAAAACAGCTGATTGAGGCAGCTCTGTGAAGATGCCTGTAAGACCTCAGAGTAATGGGGCACCTATCCCTACAGCTAACTATTTATGGTTACATCCACCATTCCTACAAATTGCACTTATTCCTCAGATAAGTATTATTGAACAGAACTTTGTAAGTTTACACAAATATAAGAAATGTGTACTATTATATAATTTCCAGGTAGTCATTTATTGAATTCTGGAATCATGAACAGTACAATTTGGAAAACAAATTATTATTAAATTCAACTTTTAATTTCAAATACATTGTAAGTAATTTGCTAATGAATTTAAGCTTGAACAGCCACACATGTCTACCAGTGTAAATGTAGATTTTTGTTTCTTAAGAATTAACATGCATTAGAATCACCTAGAGGTAGGGTTTGTGCCCTACCCTCATATTTTCTGATCATGCGTTTGGGTCTCTGAATTTATATATGTGAGAGGTTTCCAGAAACATTATTATTATTATTATTATTTTAGAAAATCAAAGATACATAAAAATCTTGAATCTAGCTCCAAAGAAATGAAACATTGTGTAGCCCCAAAGAAATGAAACATTATGTAGCAGGGAATATTGATTCAACAATCATTAATTACTCATATAAAGTCATGGAAGCCAAATGAAGAAGGAAAATACATTTTTCTTTCTTGTTTTAAAAATATTTATTTATTTGCAAGGAGAGGGAGGGGAAGAGGAACAGAAAGGGAGAGAGGGAAGGAAGGAGAGAGGAAAACTTGACAAGTTGATCTTAAATTGATACAGTGTCAATGCCACTGTGTTGCATAAAGGTACATTCTCTAATTAAATATGCCTTCCTTTTTAGTTTCAGTGTCCTACTTTAGTAACTTGTCCTTTCAAATCCAGAAGTCATTATGTCTTCCTGTATATGCATTTTAATTATCCCACTATTAGTAACTTACCCGGATTGTCAGGAAGGTTCAGTTATCAGTCTCAGATTTATCCTAACATGTGAATATCTTCTGAATTTGCCCCTAGCATTCCGTAAGTGTTGAATTGCAAATCTCTATAGTTTTGTCCTTTGTAACTCCTGTTTTTGAAAACATTGTCTCCACTAATAAATTCCCTTCACTAAGTGGGTGTGGGGGAAAAAAAGAGAATAAAGAAAGGAAAAGGAAGGTAAGGGATACAAAGGAAACCTTCATTGCCTGTGGAACTATCTGGTGATTCAGGGTCCTATCCTCATCACATACAAGTTCTATGCCATGCAAAAGCTCTTGCAACTCTCTACGCTTACTATTTTTAGTTCTGTAAATAAAGAGTAATCACTGCTTTAAACATGAAAAATATTTTACCACAAAGCTAGGTCAAACAGTCAGATCAATGAATAGTAGCTATTGATGTTATCTTTTAAATTATTTTAGTGACTATTTATTAATAGAGCAGAAATTAAAATGTTAAAGGAGAAATTGTTAATTAGTACTTTACTAATAAATTTAATCTAGGCCAGGCATAGTGTCACATGCCTTTAATTTCAGCATTTGGGAGGCAGTGGTAGGAGGATCACGATGAGTTTGAGGCCAGCTTGAGAACTACATAGTGAATTTTAAACCAGCTTGGGTTAGAACAAGACTACTTCGAAAAACCGAAAAAAAAAATCAGAATTGTTTTCCAAATAGTACATTCTAATAATATTAATGTATGTATTATATATGTAACTATATATAATATATGAAAATTATAATTATACATGCATATATAATTATAATTTCAATAAGAAGTATTCTTTTAATATTTTGTCCTTTCATAGGCACCATGGTAAACTTACTAATATTTACTTTGCAATAGTGAAGTGATCAAATGGGAGCCTGAGTATTTCAGTCTTGAGTTGTGAGTCTGAATGAATAAATGATTCAATAAATGTTATTTTTCAATTGTTCTATACAAAGTTGAAAACCTAACTTCTAAAATTACAAAAGAATATACAAAGTTGAGTGTGCTTAACAGATTGTATTTATTATTTTCTATAGTATCTCAAAAGTAGAATATATAGTAATAGTCTGTTAAAAAATAAATCCTTCTGCAGTTTAGAATAGTTATTAGCCACAAATGTTTATAAGTAAAAGCAACATTTTTTAAAGTAAAATCTGTTTTTGTCTTCATGGAAATTTAGAAGCAAATTATGATTCAGTTTAAGCATCTGCATCAATTTCCATGCAAAGGCATCCCCAAGAAATAGAATACCAAGAAGCCTGGGTAAAGCACCAGCTGTCACTATGTCCCCCTTAACCCTGATCCCTCTCTGGTTCCCAATTCATAACAGAGCAGTAGAGGTGAAAGGGAAGGGACATTATATATAACACCAGAGCCCTGAATCACATTTACTTAGGAGATCCTCCAACGGCATCTTGGTAAAGTTATTAAATTTCTGAGGAGCAGAAATACATAATATAATACTTAAGGCTCAAGTACATGCTTTCATAATAAAATACAATTTTTGATGTATAAATGATATAAGTGTCATACAATATATTTAAAGCTTGTCATTTAAGTCAACAGTACACACAATTTTCTTTTTAATCCTTTAGGACGTTTGTAGGCACAGTGAAATCAGTTTTCATACAAATGGAGTAGATATCAGGATTCTCAAACCATATGGAGCAAATTGATTATACTTTAAGAATAAATCAAAAACAACTACTTGTGATAATTTTAAAAGTAATTACAAGAGTGAAAATTAAATTTAATATTTTAAAGATTCCCAAATACAAAACATTTATAAAAGTACTTATATATGGTGAGATTTATAAAAGCAAAATACTTGAAAAAGATATGATCAAGAGAAACTATTTAGCATATGCTAATCTTGTAAAATAGCTACTTACATTTTTTTATTTGAGAGAGACCATATGCATATATATATATATATATATATATATATATATATATATATATAGAGAGAGAGAGAGAGAGAGAGAGAGAGAGAGAGGAGAATGGACATGCCAGAGGCCTCTCAGCCGGGGAGCAAACGCCACATGGGTGCGTTCCCTTGTGGGCAAATGCGGCATTGTGCCTTGCATCATTTTTTGCATCTGGCTAAACGTGGGATCTGGAGATTGGAACCAGCGTTCTTAGGCTTGGCAGGCAGGCACCTTAACCGCCAAGCCATCTCTTTAGCCCTGCTACTTATATTTTTTTAAATCTCTTAATTCACAGTCTTTATAGTGTGGATGATAATTTTATTTAATTCATAAGTGACATAAAGTACAATGAAAAGTACTTTGAAGTGACTCATTTACCAATTAAAAGTCAACACGAACAATCTCTAGACATACTGGTAGTCCTCAACTTATCTAATTCATACTGTAGCATGCATCTGTTATAGAGATAAATGGTAAAAATCTTCTATATAGATACATGGTAAAAATAGAGATGTTGATAATAAGATAAAGCTTGTATGTATTAACATATAACCTATTATAATTTTAGTAAATGTATACTTTTCAAAAATGTATAAATATGAAGAAAATTGAAAAAAAATGAGGCCATATGCTTTTTGTTTTATGAATCCAACATTTTTGCTGGCTGGAGCTTAAATAGAGCTGACCAGAGAGATGACACACCCAGAGTGTGAGAGTCATGAAGAAAAGCTCTCACTGTCAGAAACACAGTAACAACACTCAAGTCAAGAAGTAAAGAAAGACGAAAAATATACATAGGGCTTCGATCAATCTTTTTCAAATGTGGTTTAAAGTGGCCCAAGACTCTGTGATTGAACTCAAAGGCACTTTCTACATACTGTATTTTCCCTTCCACCAATTTAGCATTTGCTTTTTCAAGTTTATGACTACATGTAATATTTCTCTATGTATGAAACATTACCTAATATCAAAAATGTGCTCACATATTTAAGTGTTGATCGAGCACATTAAATTGCACATGAAATTCACAATGAAGTCTCTTTTGTGGCTAATCTTTACAATCTCCCCCTACTATCCTCAACCATGGGTATACTATATAAGCCACATAGAGAAAACCATATCAGGTTTTCAAATGGCACTTTGCTTCAACTAACTTCAGCAGTATTAAAGGAGTGTGTTTCCTGATTGGTTAGATTGAACATAAAAATGGGAGGAGTGATTTTGACATGGAGACTTGTGAACATCCAAATTTACTTCTATCAGTAAAAATTGATCATTATTTCTACTTTCTGATCATTGCCCTTGTATCATACTTAAGCTTTTAACATTGTGGGGATATATGAAGAATGTAGGGGTAGGAAGTAGTGTCAGATCTGGCTTTGAATAGCTGACTTTTCCTTAGGATTATCAAGTTGGATCACCTCTTTAGAAGCATGAGCAACTCTGTCATCTTCTAATATATGAATATCTGGTGAATTTTTGTCATTTTGCCTCAAGCGGTAACTTTTATAAGCACGCTGAATGATGGTGGCAGAAACTGCCTCTTGCTTGCGTTTCAGAGTACTTGTGATTGGTTCATATGTGATTTTGAAAGGGTTAGCTGACATATACCCTGATTCTATCTCTGAGAGAAGTTTCTCTACCCTCGCATCTTTCCCCATCACTCTTTTTGTAAAGGCAAGTAAGATGTCAAGGCAATGAATTCTGTCTCCAACTGCCATAGGTAGATCCATAGCCACGAGCTGGCCCCTGTTTGGCTTGGCCATGAAGAGTGGAGGGTCGAGAGCAGCTGCAAAATCTGACAGCTTGCTAGAGTCTATGTACTGGGTCCTATCAGGATCAAACCTCTTCCAAACCTGAAAGAATTTCCTAAAATCATCTTCACTCAAGCTCCTGGCTTTTTTCTTAGAAGAAATACTTAGAAACTCCATGATCACAGCAATGTACATATTGACAATGATTAGCCATGATATAAGGATATAACTCACAAAATAGAAAATCCCCACCGAAGGGTTACCACAATCTCCTCTAACTTGAGTCCCAGGGTTAACTTTATCAGGATCACAGTCAGACCATTGAGTGCTAAAAATTGCATCCAGCATCCCATCCCAACCAGCAAATATCATCACTTGAAAAAGACAAAGCATGCTGCTTCCAAAGGTTTCAAAGTTGGACACATCATTAATTCCTGCCTCTTTTCTGACATAGGCAAAGTTGTACATTCCGAAGATAGCATAGGTAAACATGACCAGGAGGATGAGGAGACTGATGTTCAGCAGCGCTGGCAGTGACAGCATCAAAGGCAGCATCAGGTCATGGAACACCTTTGGTCCTTTCCCAGGCCGCAGGGTGTGGATGATCCGAGAGAGAAGAATCAGTGGCACAAGAGAAGGAGGCACCAGGTAGTATCCTATTGTCATAGGCAGCAGCAGTCCTTGGTGTGGGACAAGATAAAAGAGGCAGTAAAATGAACCAAACTCAACTATTCTTAGAGGAATATGTTATTTTTCACTTAATCATTTTTCTATATTTTATTAATTCTTTATTAATCTGTCTCATTTTGTTAATCCCACCTTCCTTTAATAGCATATTGGAAGTTTGCTGTAGCTCAGTAATAATTGTATAAACAACCAGGTTGTCTACCAAAATTAATGCAGGAGGCACCCTTACTTAACTCTAAACAAATTGATCTGTTCCCTCACCACTAAAATTTGAAATTACTATTTGTTTGACTCTATCCTGATGACATTGTTTCCTTTGTAACATTGTAAGTTGCAAGTTTCAGGCAGCTTATTCTCCTCTCCTCCTGTTTTGGGGGAGGGGGATAGTATATGTATCTGTCTTTCTTCCCAATGATATCTTTCGAGATGTTACTGTCCCACCATCTTCATTAAGAAATAAGAAACATTTCTGACTCTCTGTGGATTATGCTGTTCAATTACATTGTTTCCTACCATTCCTTGACTTTGATCTACACATTTCACCTAATTTATAATCCACTGAAAACTTTAGTAATTGGCTCACTGTCTCCTATTTCCCCTCAGTGTCTATCATCACTAAGCCATTAGAAGACTAGCCTTCCAGTCTTTCAATACTTCAACTTTAGTAACCTTTTTCATGTCTGCCAAACATGTGTATATATGTAGATGCCAAATAGTGTGGTATTCCTTTTGAGAATAAAACAAGCTTCACTATTCATTTTACTTCTTAACAGACTCTATCTCTATAGACCTTGTAACAGTTTGCATGACTAAATCAAACTTTACCTGTAATGGAGAAAATGACCACCATAAAATCATAAACATTCCAGACAATGGTGAAATAGTAGCAGTGGAAGGCGATGAGCTTCAGTATACACTCCAAGGTATACAGCGTCACAAAAAAGGAATTCATCCAATGCAGAGCGGTTTCCATTTGTGGGCTCTGTTCATCACTTTGTATCATAATGGTCATGGCTTGGAAACAGATAAGGACTATGATGATGACATTAAAAATGTGACTCGTTACCAGGTCAAAAATGAGTCCTTGGAATTTGTTCTGTGGGCGAAGAAAATAGTTGCAATACTTATTAATAGAGTACTTACTCATATATTCGATCTTTAGAACCTGCAAGTTCCCTCTTAAGAAAACTAGGAAAATAAGGTTGGATCTACAATTGCAGTGTACATACAATAAAACATAACTGAAAAAAGGAAGAAAAAATAAAAATAAACATTAAATTATGTATAAAGGTTTATATTCTATAATTATTGTCAAAATCATTTGTTAAGATTTCTGTTTGTTTGCTTTTAGAGAAAGGGTTTCATGTAGCCCAGCCTGACCTCAAATTCACTATGTCCTTGAGAATGGCCTTATACTCCTGATCCTCTTACCTCCACCTTTCTATTGCTGGGATTATAGGTGTGCTCTATCATGCATTACATATTTTCAAAGAATTACAAAGCATATTTCTATTTATAAAGGAGTATAAATAGAGGAGATTTTTAAATTTTTTGTTTATTTTTATTTATTTGTTTGAGAGCAACAGACAAAGAGAGAAAGGGGACTAGAGAGAGAATGGGCACACCAGGGCCTCCAACCACTGCAAATGAACTCAGATGCATGTGCCACCTTGTGCATCTGGCTTACATGAGTACTGGGGAATTGAGCCTTGTACTGGGTCCTTAGGCTTCACAGGCACATGCTTAACCATTAAGCAATCTCTCTAGCCCAAGGAAACATTTTTTTCTGGTTAGAGAAACCTCTTTTCAGATGGAGGTGATCACTGGGATGACCCAAAAGGCAACATAGTGCTGAGAAGAAGGGATAGAGGAGTGTCCAGCACTGAAACATCTCTATCACACCCTCGAAAGCTCAGGGTCCATTGCTGAAGAGGGGGCGGAAAGAATGTAAGAGCCAAAGGAAGGCTATGACTCCTTACTAAGCAACTATCCTCACAGAAATTGGCCTCGATATCCATGACCTTGCAGTGCCTAGCAATACCTTCACAAGACCCTTATAATAGGAGAAAAAGATGATAATATCAAATTAAAAGAGAGACTAATGGAGAGAGGGAGAGGATATGATGGAGAGTGGAGTTCTGAAGGGGAATGGGGGGAAGGAAGGGAAATATCATGGTTTATTGTCTGTAAGTATATTGTCTGTCAATAAACAAAAAGAAAAAATATTCACAATAATTTCAATATGTTCTTACTCCAGGCCGAGGTACTGGTCTTGGCGAGTCTTCATACATCAGTCGCTTCAGAGCACGGTACTGTTTTTTCTGTTTTATTGTTATAAAGATATTTGAACCTCCCTGGTAAAAAATTTTTTTAAAAATAGTATGAAAATCACATTTAATCCAAAATTTTCCCTCTTTATACATTTTAGAGAACTTGGCAATCACTGACTTAATTCTTTACAAACTCATGTTGGGAATGTCTGGGTCTTTCTATACAAAAATTCACACAAAATGCAAGATATACAGGATGTTCAACAATCTTTCTCCACTTTTCTATTTCCTGTCTGCTGAAGTCTTCCTTCTGCTAGAGCAGGACAAGAAGCAAGGGGGATATAATGAAAACTTTACTAGGAGGATCTAAACTCAATAGATATATGTAACATTTGAGAATTTTAACTTGCTGGAATAAATAAAATTGGTCAAATATGGATCTTCTGTGTTCAGATATTGCCACATTTTAAAACTATCGACAGATTCTTTCATTATTCCAAAAGTATCTGGTGTAGATATCTTCACAGACTTTCAGTTACTTTTGTATTATGGTGCTAACTCCTGTATCTCATACAAATATATCAAGTGAATAATTTTCTTTTAATATAGGAAATAATAACTATAATACCCTAAACCAGATCATGATTACAAAACCCGACAAGAATCACCAATATGTATCCCGAAAGCAATTCCTAAAATGTCATTCCATAAGGATGATACTCCCAAGGGGCAGAATCACCCAATCAAATCAAACTTGATTTTTGATGTTTTCACTGAGTTCTCTACTTCTTCCTGACTTCAAGTAGTGTCCATCTGATGTTCATCACACCATTACTTACAGAAAACATTCAGCAGTGTAAGTGACTTTTAACACCCACATTTGTATAAATAGATTTTGAATATTTCAAATACAAAGATGAAAATTTGACAGTGTGCAAGACCATCAATTAGCGTTCTTATTTGTAAAATAAGTAAAAATGACATTAACCTAAATCCCAAGACACTTTCTTGAAGCAAAGCAGGTTTAAAAAGCTATCTGTTTTTTCTCAAGCTTGTAGGAAAAAAGGATATTTATACTTATCTTTATTTTCTGTTTGTTGAAATTAGTAATAATAACACCAATCATCATACTCAGAGGGAGAAATAATCCAAAGATAATGAAATTGACAAAGTAAATATATATGTAGAGGTTGTATTCAAAAACAGGCTGCATATTTACCTAAAATTGAATTTAAAAGTAAGTAAATATTGATTTTGAAACATAAAATTTATGATGAAAGTTATGACCAGAAAATCTAATGATGTTAACTTGAAATAAATATTTTTTTGTGAAAGGATATTATTTTTTAAAATTTGACTCATAATTTTATTTATTTGATCTAATGAGCGCTACAAAAGATGATATTTCTTTGAGATGAACGCTGGTATCTCAATCATTGCATATATGACATGAAGGATTATATTGGCTGTGAAATATAAAGTCTGAAATATATTTAATCTCTGTATGTTGTTTGTTCTGTACCTGAAGTATAAAAGTGATTTTGCTTAGATAGTATCCGTGCTATTAAGATAGACATGTACTTACACCAACGGAATCTATTGCTGAGTTCATAATTGTGATCCATCCATTAAATGTTGCCTGTTAAAATAAGATATATCTAGTTTGTATAGAAAATCATTTCACAGTAAATAAGAACTGAAAGTCAACTTACTATTAGTACTGTAAAACTCTCAGTAATAAGGCTTGTCATCCTTCAATATACTGTGTAATTATAGTACTTAACATTTTCATTATCAACTTATGTTACTTATCCTACCTAATTTATTTAAAAATAACAAAATACTTAGCACATTTTATACATAAAAAGAAAGTGAAAAAAAACAGTAAATTGATAAAGCAACACATGCTTCTAAGTATCACAATTTTACTTGTTACTCTTATACATATGCCTTCTTTTTGAGTACATAAGAAAATATGTGCTATACAATGGTCCAATAAATATTTATCTCTTAATGTATCAAGTAACATAAACACAGTAGTAATTCCAGATGCACTAAAGGATCGTGATCCTATGACATGGCAAGTGATGGAGGAAACAGGGTTCTCTAATATCTGCTGATTCCACTTGTCAGTCAGTCTAACTAAACCTTGCTTCTCCCACAGGGACAGGGAATATAGCTCACTTTGTCTTTCTAAAGGAGTTTAGGACACCATTCACCCCACAGCAGTTATATATTGATTGTTAGTAACCTATTTTCTAAGCAAGTGTATTCATCATCCATATCTTGACCTTCACATTCAAACTACGCTGTGCAGGAACATATAACTGATTTTTTTAAGGTTAAAAAGAGTACTTACTACTTGAAGCAGAGCAAGGAAACCATTTCCAACATTATCAAAGTTCAGTTTTGCATTCTCCCATGGCATGGATTCATTAAAAACAAGGCTTTCACATTGACTCTTATTCATAACCTCAAAAACAGGAAACCTTTCTCCACTAGTTGGGTCAATGCATTCATAGAAGGTGCCAGCAAATAAGTAGACTCCCATGATACTGAATAGCAGCCAGATCAACAGGCAGAACAGAAACACACCCAAAGAGGGTAAAGTTGTTTTGATCAATGCTCTCACAACCACCTGGGTTATAAGAAAACAAATATGCAAGCTTCAGATAAGAAATGTGAAGCTCTTTTAGATTCCAATTGCATTGAAAGTACCAATACATATAATACCACTTTGAAGTAAACACAAATAGCAATATCTAAAGTTTTATTCATGCATACTTAAGTATCAGAGGAATAGAAATAGCAATTCAGTTTTATTTATTAATTTATCAGAGAGAGAGAGAGAAAGATATGGACAGAGAGAGAGGCATGGAGAGAGAGAGAGGGAGAGAGAGAGAGAGAGAGAGAGAGAATGAGAGTGCCATTGGATATAGGGTCTGGAGACTATAGTATAAGTCAACAAAGTCATTAAATTGGTCAAGAAACAGTGACTGGGCAAGTATAGCTCCCAAAGTCTGAACCTTCCTCACTGAACCACAATAAGCCACGGATAGGCTACAAGAAGATGACTGTACACACTCTAGCTGAATACCAGAAATGCTAATTATTACTGTTTTCATTTCCTCAACTTCTTCTAACATTAAAATCAGAACTTTATTATTATTGGCTGCCCTGAGGTGTGTGGAAAATATGATGTGGCTACATAGAATATAGCTAGTTTCTAAGAGTCCTTTCAGTCTCTACCATTTTTCTCCCTGTTTTGGCATTTATACTTTTGATTTCCCAGAGGTACCATCAATTCTTGTATCTCCTCCCCCCTCTCCCAATCTAATCATTTTTTATTTATTTATTTATTTATTTATTTATTTATTTATTTATTTGCAAGCAGAGAGAGAAAGATAGAAGAGAGTCAGACAGAGAGAATGGGCATGCCAGGGCCTCTAGCCACTGCAAACCAACTCCAGATTCATGTGCCCCTTGTGCATCTGGCTTACGTGGGTCCTGGAGAATCGAACCAGGATCCTTTGGATTTGCAGGCAAATGCCTTAACCACTAAACCATTTCTCCAGCCCCCCAATCTAATCATTTTTCTTTCAACCATTATTTGGTACTTATATTTTGCCTGCACGTTTTTGTGTATATGTCATAGTTTTCTACTTTAAGAAGCCCAGTAATGATTTTTGTGTGAAAATATTCCTCCTAATCTCTACCTATATGAAAACAAAAATATCAGGTAGGACTGACATAAATTTGTACCTGAAATTTAAAACATTAATTTTGTAAGCTTGTAGCTCAGTGATAAAACTGCAGTCACGATTGACCTACAGAGCTTCCGGAACTGAACTGAGGAAGAGGATGGATCTTACCTTGACCTAATGCTATGGCTACCATTCTCTGGACTTCAGTGTCTCTTTGCCATTCTAATGAAGGTATGGCATCAAATGATACAGGACTAAATTTGTAACAACTTGTTTATTTGCATATTTTTGCACTTTATTTCCAGCATATTAGGGAAATATTTTGCTACTGCTTCATGATATTTTTATATATGTGTGAGTGTCCATGTGCATGTGTGTGTTCATGTTCACACCAGTGTGTAGATACCTGTGTATATGTGCATACGTTATATGAAAGCCAGAAGACAAACTCCAGTAATATTCCTCAGGCTCCTTTCCTGTTTTTTTGTTTTGTTTTAATTTTATTATTTGCAAACAGAGAGAGATACGGAGAAGACATATAGACAGAATGGGCACATCAGGCCTCCACCCACTGTAAATGAACTCCAGATGAATGTATCACCTTGTGCATCTGGTTTTATGTAGGCACAGGCAAATTGAACCCATGTTGTTAGGCTTTGTAAGCAAGTGCCTTAACCGTTAAGCCAACTCTCCAGCTCTATTCATTTTTTTTTAAGGTAAGGTATTTTACTGGACCGGAAGTTGCCAAATAGGCTAGACTGGCTCCACTACTAAGATTAGTAGAACACACCACCAAGTCTGACCTTTTTGTTTAACGTGGTTTCTAGGAATCAAGTGCAGGTTCTTATGCTTCCAAAATAAACACTTTACAACTGGCCTGTCTTCCCAACCTTACCATCTTATAATATTGGTTACAATGCAGTAATTTATTTTAGCTGCATGCATTTGAAGTTTCACATGTTTTCAACCAATAGGCTCTGTGTAGATTTTACCCTGTAGTTTTATTTATGTTTTTCTTTTTCTAAAAAAATTATTTATTTATTTATTTATTTATTTATTTATTTATTTATTTATTGGGGCAAATGGAGACAATGAGTATGTCAGGGCCTCCAGTCACCGTGAACAAACTCCAGATGAGTTTGTTTGTGCCACCTTGTGCACCTGGCTTATGTGGGTACTGAGGAATCAAACCTGGGTCCTTAAGTTTCATGGGCAAGTACCTTAACTGCTAAGCCATCTCTTCAGCCCTTACTCTATAGTTTTTAATCCAATATGCTATGAAGTTCCCTTGGAAATTTGTTTCTTTTGTCATTTTTCACCTGCACATATTAGAGACATCTTCAATGTTTTTCTCTGTCTTAGCTTATTTTTATTTATTTATTTTTGTTTAATTGTACTGGCTAGCATCACCATGTCATGAACCTCATGATGTGGTTAATGAAATATGTTTCATAGGTTATAATGCAAATTAAAATTACTATTTTAGCATATTGCTGTATAGATGTATTACTATATTTGTCATATAATAAATGTATTTCCCCCAAATCCAACATATTAAATGCATCTGGAATAGAGTTTCTTCAGGAATAAGACCTGTTATAAAACACAGGATCTGGGGAGATGGCTCATCAGGTAAGGGCACTTGCTGCACACACGTGAGGACCTGAGTTCAATCCTCAGTGCCCATGTAAAAAACTGGAACAAGCCCAGCCTTGAGTGCTGGAGATCAGAGGATTGCTGTAGATCACTAGTCAACAAGTCTGACTGAAAAATGACAACTGCAGGGTTAGTGAAACACTGTCTCTGGGAAACAGGGTGAATGATCAATGGAAAAAAACATTCAATGTTCTCCTCTGCCCTCCACAGGCATGCATACAGAGTGTTCACATCTATACACACACACACATGAATGCACTATACACACATATTTCATACACAACAGTAAAGTCAACTTCAGATTCATATGTATTATAATATCAATCACATGCTTATTCCATATATTAAATTATAGTCAATGTACTTTTTTCATTACTTACATGTATACATTAATGATACGTATTAAAGTATTGCTGTTGAAATTTTTGTAAAGTATATTTATAAATTATTTACATTTCTGTTATATTTATAAAAATTACTCAAGAGCCGGGTGTGGTGGTGCATGCCTTTAATCCCAGCACTTGGGAGGCAGAGGTAGGAGAATCACCATGAGTTCAAGGCCACCCTGAGACTCCATACTGAATTCCAGGTGAGCCCGAGCTAGAGTGAGACCCAACTTCGAAAAACAAAACAAAACAAAACAAAAAACAAAACAAAAAAAAAACACTCAAGGTTTGAAATTAACTATACTTGGATATGAAAATAAAAACAAACTGTTCACTAAGTGGAAAGAATTTAAGTGTACAGAATCTTATAGCAGTTTAAACATTACATGCAAAGTAAAAGCTACAGACATACATTGATCCAACTATAACATTGCTTACGTGACATTAAGAAATATTAGCACAGACAGGATGTTAAATATCTGCATAAAGAATAAATGGCAAATCCTACACATGCATGATATGAAATGAAAAATACAATTAGATTTTTCTTTTTATGCATATGATTGAGGCCTATATATGTATCCTATGTACATTTATACTGCTTGTGGTGATCACAGACTGTACTGGACATTTTGTGAAGTGGAATCTATTGATTTTACATTGGTTTGAAAAGCCTTTAACGTGAGAGTGATAGAGAAAAGATGGGTAAGAATTAACAGTGTGTGATATGGGATTTTAATATCAATTGATTTATTTTGAAATTCAATTTTTTTCAATGAATACATATAATAACATTTTCTTTGTAATTTTTAAAGGTGACTTACTGAAGTTGCATTACCTTACAGCTGGATTAGTTAAATGGAGACAATGTCATAAATATTCATACACATATATTTGGACTAGAAAGATATTTTTTAATTATATTTTACCTCTCAATTATTAGTTTTTGTGTATTTATATTTAATACTTGACAGTAAGAATCTAAAATCTTAAGAATCATAGCCATTCTTCTCTATTAGCATGCACTGGAAAATAAAGTATTTGTCATGTTAAGGCTGTTAAAGACGACAACAAAATTTGGTACTTAATGGAAATTTAGTAATCCCCCCAAAAAATGTATAGTTAAGTCTTAAAAAGTTTGCCTTACCTTCATTCTTTCAAATTGAGAAAGAACTCTGAGTGCTCGAAGGAACTTAATGGAAGTCAGTGGCTTTAATTCTTCCCGAGTTTTGCCTATTAGGCTAAGACAGAACACCTATACATATTTTTAGAAGAAAAATTAATATAAACATATAGATTGAAATATGTAAAATATTTACTATAAACAAGATACACATTACAGAAGATACACATTTTCTACTGGTAATGATTTTAATAGAAATATTTCCATATTTTTATCCTATGATCATGATTAATATTTATGTCTTTTTTACTTTGAAATAAGAGTAATGATTACTTTCATGATAATTTGCAATTTGGCAATGATATACAATGTTTTTCTTACAACAAAGTTTAGAATATATTCATATTCATCTCTGTACAATTACAGTTAAGACAATATATGAAATAGGTGATCAGAGGTCAGGTATCAAGAAGGATATGAGTATAGTTTTAAAAAGAGAATCAACTATAAGTCTATGATTAAAGTGACTTTTACTGTAAATTTATATTCATAAAATGAAAAGGTTCAATAAATATTAATTAAAATTAAGCAAGGCTAATAAAGCTATGATTAACCTTATATTCTGTCTTCATATTTTCTGTACTATCAAGTTAACATATATGAAAACTTTGTTACAATTTTGTACTTAGGAGATAATCTTAAAGTAGGCTTTAGTGTATAAGGTTCATTCGCCTAACACATAGAGATACACACACAAGAACAATGACTAGAGTATTTTAATTTGCAACAACTAATTTAAAAGACAAAGTTTACCTATTGCAAGTTATTAGTTATAGACAAAAACATTTATAATAATATATAATAGAGAGACATTTGTTCATTCAGCATAAATTCTTATTAGCACTTGGTATGTGGTAGATAGGTTGACTTTCAGAGCTTTAATTATAAACTCTGTAGCTTTTGCCCTGAGAGAGATGTAATGAGCTGATGTGACTGTACAATGATCACTATGGTTGCTATGTGGAAAATAACATATATGTGCAGAAGTTTAGAATTTTCTGTAATTACATCAATAAGAAGTCCTGATAGCCTAGATTATGGGAAAGACTGTAGTAAATAGTCAAAGTGTGGATTTATAAGGTAAAAGATAAACCAATAAATGTAAATATTTTAGGGTGGAAATATTTTCATAATCTCATGCAACCTACTATCTCACTACCAGTGAGCTCACAGTGGAGCCATTATAGTTATCCAATTGCAGTGTTGAGCATTTCAAGTTTTAATGATAAGACATGACAAGATAGACATTATAGATAAAGAAAAAAATGATGCTCTGATGGTACTAAAATTGTATGAAAGGAAAAAAAATAGAAAATGAAAGGCTAAGGATAAGAAAGAAATTAAATCAAATAACTTTAAATCATTTACTTTAAAATACATACAATAACAATCATGAAGTCCAGCTTATACCAGCCATTTGCAAAATAGGCTTTAAAGCCATATGCCATCCACTTTAGAAGCATTTCCAGAATGAAGATGTAAGTGAAGATCATGTCAGCATATTCTAATAAGATTTTAATAGTTTTTCGCTGATCAATATATATATCTTCAAAAGCCTGTGCATAAAAAATTGAAAGATTAAGAAATACAACATTTCTAGGAACACAACATACAGGAGAATAAATCACAACTCAGTTTAGACAAAATATACAACTGAAAATGAAAACATTTCATAATGATAGAAGTCAATGTCAGAAGTACACATCTGTGTGCACAAAATTGTGTTGTGAACATATATTTTTTACAAAAATGAGATACAATGAAACAAAATGAGTTATGTCGGGA
Source organism: Orientallactaga sibirica (assembly GCA_036365145.1). Lineage (NCBI taxonomy): Eukaryota > Metazoa > Chordata > Mammalia > Rodentia > Dipodidae > Orientallactaga > Orientallactaga sibirica. The sequence continues at coordinate 50,677,258 of JAEOAD010000004.1, read as the reverse complement.
GCATTTTGCACAATCTTTTTTATAGATCATAGCACAATAGAGAAAAGTCCTCCATCAAAGTACTAACCAGAAATGACTTGCTTAGCTTCTGCGTTCAGTGGGATGGCAACATCCCAGGAAGCCATCTATACTACATTAACAAGCGTATACCAGCTGGGGCCAAATGAAACTATTGCAAACTACATGTCACATGTGTTGTATGGCAAACTTCCTCTGCACTGAAAGGTATAAACAACTATTGCCAGCTTCATCAAAAGCAGCTGGATCAACTCATGAGAGAAGGCATGGGGAGGGTCATTGGATGCCCCCTCCTGATGTTCAGGTGCATCTTTGCTCCAGCTGTATACAATAAGTGCAAGAAGTGTTGTGAAGTCAAGGGAGAAAGAGTATACAGAGGGCAAAAGATCAAGGACAATGATCTGCTTTGGTGTCTCTGGAGTTTCCATGCTCTGTAAGTAAGCCTCACTCTGAGGCAGAGGGCTGAGCATCCACAAGGGTAATCCTGATATACTGAGCCCCACTGAAGGGCTTACCTGTGCTCTTATATTCCTGGACAGGGACAGGGACCTTCTGGAAGTAGCCACAGGGAAGTTGGCATTCAGGGTATTAAGAGCATTCAGGGTGGTGTGACTACTCTGAAGTCCACACTCTGTAAGTACGCCCTTAAGCTGAGACTGTGGAAGGGGCATCCAAGGAATAATGTTGACATAATCCATCAAAGTGGCTGCTTTTGAGTCACCCCATTTTTATAAATCAACCCCCTCCATGCTCTGTAAGTGAACCCCAATAAACTCATTTGGTTCACCAAACTGGTATTGGTCTAATCGTACTTTGATCTATCATCTGAGCCTGGGTGAAGATGTGTGCTTGTGTCTCCCCAGGAGAAAGTTTCCCACTACACATGGCACATACTGCATATTGTATATTGCTATTGGTACTGAAGTTGTGCTTCAAAAAGCCTCTTTATTCCCCCAGTCTACCTATTCCACGTAACTGAGTGCTACTAAATAATTCACCATTGAAACTATCTGGAGAGCGGTCTCTGTTACACAGGAAGCACTTCATCCAGAAGGTAATGCATTCACCCCTACAGTGACACCTATCAGTCACTGGGTGAATGACATGCAGATTCAAAAGTCAACAACCTTTTCATTAGGGGCTAAATCCTGGGGTATCTTGGACTCCAGAGCTTCCAGTAAGTTCCAAAGAAATCCTATCTTGCTTGAGAACCATAAAGATTTCTTCAATGAGGAAGGCATCGCAATGAGTTGTGGGTAAGGAGGCTAAAGAGGCCCCTAAAACAATACAGGCTTTTGTCATTGTTTTTTGTTGCCCGTCTAAGCTACATGCTAGGTCCTTACTGCTGAAGACACAAACATTTTCGTTGCAGGATGCAGAGGAACTAAGTTGCAACAGCTAGAATCTACCTCCCTGTTGCCTAGCTCTCTTGGTGTCAGAAGGTGTTATGCAAGTTGCTGGGAGAGAAAAGCCATCAATAGTCCTACCCTGCTGTGGATGCTATATATTCTGTAAATAGCCTTCCAGGCAAGCTATGCCCATTGGTGCAACAGTGGAATGAATTCTTGGCAGAGTGCTGAGAATAAGACATAACTGTGTACGTACTCTCAAACATGACATCATTGCGACTCTTCCAAGGCTCTGTGAAACTGGTGGAAGAAGGGTGTAAAGAATGCAAGAGCAAGAGGATGGGGATGAGGGCTACAAAATGCCGTCTTCTGGATATGACATAGTTGTTCCACACATGAACTCCCAGACACTGTGGTTCCCAGCACAAGTTTGAACCTGTCAATACTTCACCATCAATGGATTATAGTTACATGAGGCCTCCCAGAATGGCTAATGGCAGCAAATGGTTGCTGGAAATGGGGGAGTCAGGTTCATCAGTGTTCAAGTGGCTAGAGAATTACTAATTGATATTGTTGGGGAAATAAACAAATCACATACCAGAGGACATGATTCGTATGTATAATATTGTAACATGTACTAGAAGGAAGGAGGGAAATATGGTTGGGAGTGAATTTTCAAGAGCTACTTATTGCTTTTCTAGATAAGTGTATTATCAGCGTCTGATAAAAAAACAACACATAGTCTCAGAATTCTTTAAAACTGACATCTGAAGTCAGTTTCACTGGAAAGAAATCAGTGTCTGAAGACTTCATTCTCTTGTGAGGCTCCAAAGGTAGAATCCATTCCCTTTCTTTTTTAGTCTTTAAAGAATGACTACATTATTTGATCTGGTGGCATCTCTCTTTCTCTTTCCAATTTCTGATTCTGCTCTCATATGACTAACCTGCTGACTCAGATGCCTGCATCTCTTCTGTAAGGATCACAGTGATTACTTCACCTCCACCTGGACATCTAGCATCAGCTCCCCAGGCCAAGATCCCTAACTTCATCATCTTCAGAGCACCCTTCTGCCATTTAAGTTAGTATAGATACATTCTAGGGGCTATCATATACACATATTTGTGTTCCATTATTCTGTCTATTATAAGCTAGACCAGTGAAAATGGAATATAAAGCTATGTCAGAGGGAGAATATGCACTGCTATGTAATCATTCTCCAGTACCACAAGAAGCTTGTAGCAGCTTCACCTATTTTCTTGATTACATTATGTAAATCAGACCTTATAAATAAACAAGAAATGGAAAGTTCTTTAGATGCTGTGGAAAAAAGTAAGAAACCATACCAGATCGAAAGACAAAGTTTTCAGGCTCAACGGAAAAATCTCATCTTTAAAATACTGGTACAGTCACTTGACTTTTATTTAATTTTTTTCAAATGAGCCTGGTACCAGAAAGTGCTCTAATGTCAGTCAACTGTGTTCCATGAACCCTGTCCATTTGAGCCATATGAAGATGTTATGATACTAGGAGAATCTGTGATTGAGAAAGGAACAGAATGGAAGCATCTGGTCATCCTGCTGCGCATGCCTGTGCTTTCTATTCTGTCTTCTGCATGATTAGTAGATTTGGAGGCATTTGCTTTCTGAATAGGGCACTTGAAAACCCCAATATGTGTTCATGACAATTCAAACTAAGATGTTCTCTATTCAGTTTTGAGCTTCTTGTCTAAAATTCCAGCAACAAGTTACTAATATGAAAAAAAAATGAGTTATTAGACAAGCAGAGATGATTGTCCCCTGTCATCATGGCCCTGGGAATGCTATGACAGAGTGAGAGAAAAACATAAATCAGCACATACTATATGAATCTATTTTGATTAAGCTCAAATATGGGTAAAACTAATCTTAAATCCTCTTACTTGCAATCATGTGGAGAGGGAAAGTTACTGAGAAGGTTCTGGGAATCTGGCAGTGATCCGGTTGTTAATCAAGAGACAACCACACAAATACATTCCTTTTGTGAAGACCATTCATGCTGGCCAGTTTATAATATGTGTGAACTAAATGTCAGTACAAAGTTGATTTCAGAAATGCAGACATTGCCAGTCTGCATCCTAACCACAACTTCATTTTCTCCATTCTTATGATTAACTATGATTATCTTTTTTCTGATCTTCATTATTCAAATAAAAATTCAGTATACATTTTAAGTTTTCTCCTTTCTCACATACCACATACTTGATAGTAGACCTGTATTTTTACTCTGTAATATTTCTTGGAGCACTGTACTAATTTTAAAAATTATTTTCAAAAGTAGCACAGTATTCCATTGGGTTATTGTACCATAGCATATCCAGATACTTACCCATTATAGATCATTCCTCCCACCAAATCTTTGTTATTACAGATAATATTTCACTGAATAACCTTATACATGCAGTTAGGATATGTATACAGATTTTAAGATAATTTTTCATATTTAAATTAAGGCATTTAAATATAAAATCACTTATAATTAAAAGGCTTTAAAAATACACAATGTTTCTCTTTTCTTATTGAATAATAACCAGAGTATCAGCATACCATAGCAATTTCTATGTACAACTATTAAATTGATTTATAAATAAGACTTCATTCAAATCTAAGAATCGAGTATCTACTTTTCATTCCCTTTTTCCATCAAACTCTTGCATTATGCAGTTGTGTTTTTCATTTAATTCTGACATCTGAATTTAATATTACAATTAAATATTATGTTTTTACCATTGACCCAGTATAAATATAAAATTAGTATAATACAAATAATAACACCAACATTCAATTTAATATTGAGTGATTCCTAAATATACTTTCTGAGAAAGTGTAGCATAGAATCTGTAACATTGAAATCACAGAATATGAAACCTGGTGCTATTGTAGGCATTCTAAGCAAAGGACTCTGGCAGGGTCTCTTTGTCAGCAGAACTAGAGCCAACTTGTTTGTCTGAAGGTGTGACTCACACTTAATGTACACTCACCAGTGTGCCTGTGCTGAACAGAGTAATAAGTCCAATGAAACACTTAAACCAAGTGTTTTCTACTATCTTGCAGCAGGTTTTCCTCATATTCTGCCAAATTTTTCCTTTCCTAGATCCTCTACTAATTTGACCAGATGAAGATCTTCGTCCATGACCTGTAGAAAATAAAATTGTTAGACTCTAAAACCTAGAAGTCATGAAAAATAAACATGTTAAACATTGTATAGTTTTTTTTTAACAATGAGTTATTTACTGACATGGGTGGCTCTGATTTACAAACATCTTATGTTTTACCACTTCCAAAGTGACTGTAGTCAGTAAGGAACAAAAGAAAAGCTTAATTTGTAGGTTTGGAGGAGGAGAAGAAAAGAATCAATGACTTATAACAATATCCTTCAATCTGCAGAACAGTGGGAGAATAGAACTAATCCCTGCCAGCAAAAGTCACACACACACACATACAATGACTTGAGAATATTACTGTTTTCAGGAGAGTTTAATATACCTGGTACTTGCAATTATTGATACATTTGCCCTGTCCATAGAACAGTCAATAGTTTAATTACAAATTCTATTTTCTTTATTAAATATTGTTACTTATTTCATAGAGAGAGACACACAGAGGGAGAAAGTTTAAGTGTGCCAGGGTCTCCTGTCATTGCAAACTCTAAACACACACACCACTTTGTACATCTGGCTTTACAGGGGTACCGGGGAATATAACCAGGAACATCAAGCTTTACAAACAAGCTCCTTTCACCACTGAGTCATACTTCTGGCCCCAAGAATGTTATATTTTTATATATTGCTTACAAATTCATACTCTGGAGATTTACTTGGCATAACAAGCATTCCTGGCTAAAATAAAAAATACTTATTTTAGTCAATCACATTTATTTTATTTTAATTTTCAGGTGGTATGGAGACTAAGAAAATAGATGGAGGGCTGGAGAGATGGCTTAGCAGTTAAGGTGCCTGCCTCCTAAGCGTAAGAACGCCATTTCCAATCTCCAGGTCCCACGTTTAGCCAGATGCAAAGTGACGCAAGTGTGCAATGCCACACTTGACCACAAGGGGGTGCTTGCATCTGGATTTCATTTGCAGCAGCTGAGAGGCTGCTGGTGCACCCATTCTCTATCTGTCTTCCTCTCCCTCTATCTGTCTTTCTCTGTCTCTCTCTCTAAAAAAAAAAAAACAGATGGAGCACTGAACTCAAGTTGTTTCTAGAGAAAGGTTTGTAATTACCACATTAGACTGTGAGAACAAAGCTCTTTCTCTCTTTCTTTCTTTCTTTCTTTCTTTCTTTCTTTCTTTCTTTCTGTCTGTCTTTCTTTCTGTCTTTCCTTCCTTCCTTTTTTCTTTCTTTCTTCTTTCTTATTTTCTTTCATTCATTCATTCATTCATTCATTCATTCATTTTTTTGTTTTTTTGAGGTAGGGTCTCACTGTAGCTCAGGCTGGCCTGGAATTCACTATGTAGTCTCAGGGTGGCCTTGAACTCATGGTGACCCTTCTACCTCTGCCTCCCAAGTGCTGGGATTAAAGGTGTGCACAATGCCATGCTCTTCCCTCTTTGTAAAGTTGACCTTTATCTACATTGGGATATAGATTGGTAGATGTTCACACATCTCAATATGTGTGCAATCTTGGCAAAATTATTAATCTCAGTAAGACTAATGGTAAATGCAGCAGACTATTTTTGGTCTGGAGAAGTTTAGTGTGTTTTTTTAAATAAATAAATAAACAGTAAGTAATGTTTACCTACCATTCTTCAGATGCTTTGACCTTTCACGTTCATAGACCATGTCTTCTTCTTCAGAAATAGCAATGTCTACGGTGCTACACTCAGATGAGCTAGACTGTTTTATCTTCTAGAAAAAAAGTCACGCCCAAAATTTTGTAATGAAGGTTTTAATTTTCTTGTAGTTAAGTAAGAAATAAGGCATAAAGAAGAATATTAGCAGGTTTAAAAGACTTTAAATAAATTCATGATTTTTGTAGAATGCATTAAGTTATTTTCTAAAGTCATTTTGAAATGCTTAAGTTAACATGACTTTAGATTACAATTAACATTTATTTAAAATTCTTTGTTCAAAAGATATGTACACTGCCTGTAACTTTTGAAAATATTTGAGTTTAAGCATTTTCCTAAGGCCATTCTCAACTCACAAGTACTATTTTAATTAGACAGGATCAAAATGGTTTTTGATGTTCAAGATAAGTCGTCAATAATACAGTTCAATTTCATAGTAAAATTTGGTCTAGACATTCTTATGCTCATCATCATTGGAGCAAATGGATGTGAGCTTACTGAGCACTACACATACATGAATATCCAAATTGCAAATCGTTTTTATTTTGGTTGATGATTATTAAGTGACTAGAATATGTCACATTGATATATTGTTACATTGTATTTTAAAAATGTAATATATATTTCTCTATTTTAATTATACATACATATATGTATACAAGGTATAATACAAGGTTAGAAGTCCATAAAAATGCTATACTGTTGATTATATTACATGTGGTTTTCATGTTTAATTCTTTGGTATATTTAGATTAACACATATTATTCATGGGTGACATAATTGAGAAAAATACATAATTTAAAATGTATAAGTATACATATAAATAAATGAATCAGTCTTCTGTGAGTAGTAGCCAACTTACAAATAACTGTGCAGCATTAATGACAACTTCTAAAATTTCAACACTTGCAGTGATTTTACATTACATTTTAACTATGTATTTTTATCCTTCAGATTTTTAGTGATATTGTAAGTTTCCATGGATTCCCAGTGTAATGTGCTATAGTAAAGGTCAATTTTATCCAGAGGTGCCAAACCAGAAGTGCTCTTAGGGAGGGAAGTTTGGTCCCAGTCAAATTGGAGACCTGGAAAGAGACATATCCTATCTTTCCCTAGGGCCTTTGTGAGATCTAAAAAGATTACTGATTGAGGCTTCAAGCAAGAATCCCATAGTGCAAAATGCTGGAGGAATAGCTTTCTGTGGACTGTTACCTTCTGCTAAGTTATTAAGATGCTTGTAAATGTGTATACATTTTAGACAATACATGAACAACAATATATGGCTTTTTAAATATGTGACTCTGACTTCTTTTTAAGCCAATATTTAATAAAGCTACTAATGTTCACTATTATGACTACTGTTTTTAAAATAATTTCAGTTCCTCCTAATTGTATAGTTTATATTTTAGTAATAAATAGTCCCACAGTTCTCTTCCATAGATCATTTCCATATTTTATTCTCATAGTTTATCCCCACGATTTTTTCTTTGTAGTTAATTCCCATGAGAAATCAACTAGCTAGAATTTTAGTTTAGCAAGAAAGAAATAACCCTCCCTTTTTCTAATCCAATCTCACACTTTGAAGATGATAAACAATTTGAATAATCCTGCCAATCATTCACATTGATTTTCCAAACTTTATAATCTTTAGTATGTTTATCATCACCCTAATTTCCCTTATTCATTTACAGAACTTCACAATTAGACTATTTATTATCTCTAGAGTGCTAACTATATATCAGATGAATTATTCATCTCTTGCTATATATTTTCTTTCTCCTCTCCTTCCCAAGAAATGAAATTTTATCCTTATTTACAAATTAGGAAACTAAAGCTGAGAATTTTATGGAATTTTATCCAGAGCATGAAATCACTAGTTAGCATTCATGGAGCTAGGACTGAATGGGGATCAAGCTCTTCTTTTCAGTGCTGATTGACTTTTTAATGAATGAAACTATAAATCAAGTCTGAGTAATCAGGATGAGAAGACAACTTACCTCTCCACTGTCTCCATTGCCTAACATGCTCTGAATCTCTTTCTTATCCAGATTTTCTATATCAGATTCTCCTGAAGCAATAGGAACAGTTTCTGATATGCTGGGGCTTGGGATTAGTGACTGGCTTTCAGTTTCAGTCACGGGAGTTTTCTCTGTTCCACTGCTCTTTTCATTCTCCTTGAGAAAAACTTGAGTGTTGCTCAAGTCAGAAAGTGTATGGCCAGACATATTCTCAGTTGCATATGTATCATTTGCATGGTCCCGGGCTTCCTTTGGAGCATTTTCCTTTCTGCATAGTGTTTCATGAAGCCCTTTCTTTATCCTGGTCATTGCAAGCTGGATATTTCTTACTTCATTATTCTTTTCTGTTGTTGCTTCCTTGGATGAACTAAATGAGCTCACCAATGCCACAAACAGATAAAGCATCTTTGAAAATAAAGGAAAATAAAATGATGCTAAATGTACCTCATTTTGTTTTCTTTTATACAACAAAACAATCCTCTAAAATATTTGATTCTAGCACTGAAATCTGAATGTGTGAATTATAGTGCTGTGCAGTTCTTATTACCATTATTCAACATGATGTGTTAGGTGTTGTGCCAGATTTTATATCGACATCTAATTTTGTGATGTGATGTGATGTGTGTGTGTGTGTGTGTGTGTGTGTGTGTGTGTATGTGTGTGTGTGATGATAGAGACCTAACACCCAATGGGCAGGCAATTTACCACTATGACTAATTTTGAATTATTTGTTTATTTTTCACATGCAAAAGGCAAGGCTTACAGATATCTAATATTACCATAGAGCCAGACTCTTTGTCTCAAAGTGAGATCATGACTTTCTGTTAAGACAGCTGGCTTTATACATTCCAAGCAAGCAGACTTCTAACTCACCATATCATTAGCCTTGAAACAATTTTCACTTCAAACCTTTTCTAGGAAGACAATGATTCTTGAGGCACTAACCCAGGGATCTGTCCATGGTCCTGAAGCCCACACGGGCTACTTAATGAACATGCAAGCCCTAGGTAGATTAATTTTATTCTCTCTTGTAATACATTTGGACAGATAAGAAACTTATAGAATAATCATTCTAAATAAGTTACTTTAAGGTAAATGTTTCACATTTACCTTATTATCTTTGAGATATATGATTGGCCTTATTATCTTTGAGATAAATTATCAAAGCCTTTTTAGTTTATAGGAAAACAGATTTTAATTTTCTTTGGTAACTGTTATGTTTGGATAATATTTTTCAAGTATTGAATTAAAAATTCACATTTATCACTCCATGAAACTCAAAGAAAAATTTATTTCCTCTATATATTTGAGCTTTTGATAATTTTTGCCTACTATTTTATTTATATTTTTATATATTTATTATAGAGATAGTAAGAGCTAGAATGTGTGTGTGTGTGTGTGTGTGTGTGTGTGTGTGTGTGTGTGCAAGAGAATTCATGTGCCAGGGCCTCAGCCACTGCAATTGAACTCCAAACACTTGTGCTACCCAGTGGGTATGTGCAACCTTGTGCTGGCCCCATCTTTGTGTGTGTGGCTTATGTGGAATCTGGAGAGTCTAACATAGGTCTTTAGGCTTTGCAGTCAAGCACCTAAAGTGCTCAGCCATCTCTCCAGCCCTGAATACTATTTTAAACATAAAATTTCCAGTTGTATGTATTCTGCTTAACTTTGCAATGTGTTTAAATTTAAATAATACTTTACTATCCATATGAATGATTTCTTCATATATAAGTGATTTATATTTGAAAATAAACTTGCCAACTGCCTATATTTATATTAAATGTATAGTTTTTCTCCTTGGGATAAGTAACAGGGGTACAGAGAAAGCTAAGAACAGGAGGTTAGGTCAGAGTTCCTTTTTTATCCAGTCTACATAGAGACTGTCAAAAAATTGACAATGCTGGATGACTACATTGGGAAAAGTTTAAAAATTTGCAATAATCATACCTCATATAAACCTCATTGGCTATGATAATGCCACTGCACAAAGCTTGAGTTTCTTGACTGTAATTGTCATGTGAGAGTAAACATGCTATTTCTTAATTAAAGAAGGAGTACACTGATAGGGAAGAGTAGGTAATACACAATAAATCTGTTTAAAAAATAATTCACAAATTGAAATTTTTATTTTTGTTCTGTAATCTACAACCTAAATTTCTCATATATAATCACATAAATACAATCATATATCCACTGGTGTTCACATAGAGTGCTAAAGGCAGAAAATTATTTCAATTTAAAAGTTCAAAATGCTGTAGAATGGTGGTACAAGGAAGGAAATTTTAACCCTCCAGCCAATTGCTTTTTCAGAAGTTTCATAATTTAAGATATCCTTATCTTTTATGGAAGTAAAAAGGAAAATTTTCACATTAGTGGCATATAAATGATCAACATTATGGAGGATGGCTTACTTCCAATTTTCACAATTTTTCACAAAAATGAGGAAAGTCAGGGGGTTTACTGTGTATACTTAAAGAAAGTTTTTTGTATTCATGGTGTTATAGACAGGTTTAAATGAATTATTCATTGTTTTTGATTGAAAGAAAAAAAGTATATACATGTATTTCCTGAAATTTACTATCACTCTCTTTAAAAAATCCACATATGGGGTGGAGAAATGCCTTGGTGGTTAAGGCGCCTGCCCGCTAAGCCTAAGAATGTCAGTTCCAATCTCCAGGTCCCACATTTAGCCAGGTGCAAAGTGACACAAGGATGCAATGCCTCACTTGCCCATAAAGGGGTACACACATCTGGAGTACATTCACAGTGGCTGAGAGGCTGTTGGCGTGCCCATTCTCTATCTGTATTCCTTTCCCTCTCTGTCTCTCTCCAAAAAAAAAACCCATCCACATATGGCCAGGCATAGTGGCACATACCTTTAATTTCAGAATTTGTGAGGCCAAAGTAGGAGGATTGCCATGAGTTCAAGGTCAGCCTGAGACTACATAATGAATTCCAGATCAGCCTGAGCTAGAGAGACACCCTACTTTGACCAAAAATAAAAAGCCAAAAAAAAAAATCCACATTAATTATTAAGTAGAACTGAGCACTTATGTATACATCAAATAGTATAAAAAAGAAAAATATCATTCAAAATATAGATATTTTCTTAATATGAATCCAATAACAAACATTCATTAAGACTATGATGTTGAGCCAGCCATTGTGGTGCACAACTTTAATCCCAGCAATTATGTGGCTAAGATAGGAGGATCACTGTGAGTTCAAGATCAACCTGGGACTACAGAGTGAGTTCCAGATCATCCAGGGCTAGAGTGACACCCTGCTTCCAAAAAATAAATAAATAAATATCTTGTGAAAGTGAGCTGTTGGTTAGGAAGACCCATAAGGTCTTCAAAACAATGAAGTCCATTGCCAAAGCATTGGGTGACATGCTAGAGCTAAATGATAAGATCCTATGGAAAAGGTAGTGCAGGCCATGCAAAAAGGACATTGAGAGAGCATTCTGGAACCTAAAAGCAAGATAACTCCCTGTTGGCTTGCCATTATAGTGCTGGAAAGTGCTATGCAAGCTGCTGGGAGATAATAGCTACTAACAGTGTGAAAACTGCAATCTTCCAAATCAACCAGCCAGACAAAATGAACACACCTGTGAAATAGTGGTACACAGTCTATGCAGGTGTTAATGTCTCTTTGATTGGATATGAGGCCCACTCAGTAGGAGAGAACTCATACTTGATACTGAGAACCAAGTTAGAATCGCATGAAAAGAAAGACCATAGACTCCAGAGAGAATCTCCCACTGGCCTTGGGCCATCTACATCAGAAAGTTTATTTTTTTCTTTATTTCTTTTTGCTTTGATTTTTCAAGGTAGGGTCTCACTCTAGCCCAGGCTGACCTGGAATTCACTCTGTAGTCTCAGGGTGGACTTGAACTCATGGCAATCCTCCTACCTCTGCCTCCCGAGTGCCAGTGCCAGGATTAAAGGCGTGCACCACCACACCTGACTAGAAAGTTTCTTAACTAACTATATTTACTCTCTTTACTTCATTCTGGTCTCATTCTTGGTTGAAGAATCTGATTTTCTTTATAGATAACAGGGAAAATCAGGGAGAACCAAGATCTATCCATAGGACAAGAAAATATAGGCACTATCTAGCATGAAACAAGTTACCGCTATCATATCCCCCATGGCCCAGGACACAATCCAGGGGTAGTGGTGATTAAAATGTGGGTGCTGCTCTCACTGGTAGCTTGACAACTAGCTCCAAGAAGATGGTGATAGACATTGAGGATACTCAAAATGCCCCAAAGTAGAAATTCCAAGGTTGCAGAGAATTTATCATTAAAGTAGTCTTATATTATACTTGCCAAGACTTGGGGGAACATTGTGGAAGAGGAATAGGAAAGATTGTGAGAACCACAAGGTGGGAAGGAGCAACCTGTGGCATTATCCTTGAAATTGATTGATGCATCATGACTCCACAGGGAACACCAATAACTCCACTGAGGAGGGTGCTAAGTGTATTGGGGGCAAGAGAGAGAAGATGTAAGAGTATAACTTGATGGAAATATGACCAGCATCCTATAGGGTCATACAATTACATTCATAATTAATCAAAATAAAGAAGAGTTTCAGTGGAGGGAGGAAATGAAGGATGCAAAGGGATTATGATCATGGTATATTGCTCATTTTCATAGAAGTTGTCAATTAAAAGTATTTTAGGAGCTGGAGAGATGGTTCAGTGGTTAAGGCACTTGCCTGCAATGCCCAACAATCCAGGTTTGATTCCCCAGTACCCACATAAAACCAGAAGCACAAAGTGGTTCATGAATCTGGAGTTCATTTGCAGTGACTAGAGGCCCTGGTGTATCTATTCTCTTGCTCTCTCTTGCTCTTTCTCTTCTTTCTCTCTCTCTCATAATAAATAAATAAAATATATTTAAAAATTTAGAAAAAGAATATGATGTATACACAAGCACTTTTTAAATATCTTCTTATGTCTTAACATTTAAAAATTGATTTTTAAGGCTGGAGAGATGGCTTAGCGGTTAAGGCACCTGCCTCCTAAGACTAAGAATGCCGGTTCCAATTACCAGGTCCCACGTTTAGCCAGATGCAAAATGATGCCAGGGTGCAATGCCTCACTTGACCACAAGGGAGTGCAGGCATCTGGATTTCATTCACAGTGGCTGAGAGGCTGCTGGCGTGCCCATCTCTATCTGTCTTCCTCTCACTCTCACTCTCCTTCTCCCTCCCTCCCTCTCTCTCTCTCTCTCTCTCTGTGTGTGTGTCTCTCTCCCAAAATAATTGATTTTTTAAAATTAATGCCTTAATATTTTAAAACACTGAAAAATACATATATCATGTATATGAAATGACACATTTATGATCATTTTTAAAAGATTTAATTTAAAAGTTTTCTATTCATTTTATTTGCATGTGTCTGTCCCTTACTTTTGGATATATACAATGGCATGTCCCTTTCTTCATTTGGCTTACGGTAAAATAGGAAAAATGAACATTTCCATCAACAAATAAACCCAATGCTAATATAACAAATGTATAGCTGTATCATTTCCAAAATAAAATAAAAACAATGAAAAAGAGCAAACATAAAATTTACTGTGGCCTGTCTTTTCTTTATTTCTTTGTTCTTGTCTTTTGGGAAATGGAATTCATCTTGAAACAAAGACTATTGAGTTTTTATTTTGGGTAAGAAATGTTTTGTGTTTTTAACAAGCCAGTTTTTTTCTTATAAGCAGTAAAGGCTCATTATTTAATTCATGTAATACCAGTTCCATTATAAGAATATTTAAAAGGGAAGCTTTCCCTCTCAGACAATGCAAACAATTATTTAGTTCACTGTTTTACAATCTTTGCCACTGTATTTAGTCAACTGAAATTAAAAAAAAAAATCTGATGTTCCTGACATGTCCATATATCAATAATTCCAGATCTCTGAGAGTGCCATCAGGTCATTGGCATGCTACACATAATCCTCAGATAATTCAGGTATGCAGGTAGCTTTGGCAGCTAATGTCATATTTAAGTGCTTCTTCAATTTTAATGTGCACACATATCCTCTGGAGATATTGTTACTGTATAATGTTCCTGTATGTTTTTCAATGTAGGGACTCACTTTAGTCCAGGCTGACCTAGAATTCACTATGGAGTTGCTGACCTTAAGCTTATGGAAATTCTTCTATATTTGCCTCCTGAGTGCTTAGATTAAAGGCATGTTCCATTATTCCAGGCATCTTAAATTAATATTATCAATGTACTTAAATAAACATATATTTTATTTCATATAAAACTGTTAATGATATAACATAAAGTTATTTACAGTGAAACTTCAAATCTAGTGTATATTTTACATTTACTGCATATCTCAAATTGGCTCAGCAATAATTCAATGGATATCAGCCACCAAAATGATGTGCCCACCATATTGGACAACCAAACCCAATTATAGCACATTACCCACCAATCCACTTTCTACAAATGCCACAAATTTCTACAAATTCTACATTAAACCAAGTTTTGTCAGGAAAAATATGAATACACAGAATACTCACCAATAAATTCCCAATACAAATGACCATCATGTAAAAAGATATGCACCAGGGTTGGCCTGCTACCTCCATGCAGTCCCATAAGGTCTCTATCCACTCTCCACAGAGAATTCGGAACATGTTCAGATAGGAGTGGAAGAAGTCACTCATGTGCCAGCGTGGGAGTTGACAGTCTTTGTCAATACGACAGGCACAAGCTCTGTAACTCTCACCAAACAGTTTCATGCCAAACACAGCAGAAAAGTAGACAAACATGAATAATAGCAGGACCAAGTCTTTCAGGGTTACCAGTGAGTTAGCTAGAGTCCGCAGCAGAGCCTCAAATGTCGGCCAATATTTCCCTAACTTGAAAATTCGTATCTTAATAAGATACAAAAATTCAAAAAAGATAACAAGAAGGTGAGTATTTTATAATACAAGCTTTTATTACAATTAAACATATACACATATATGGCTTTTAAGATAATATTTTTGAACAGTTAACAATCCACTGAATATTTCTTTTATATACATTCTAAGGGCACCTTACAAATGCTAGTAATATATACACTAAACATATACATATTGTCTGACCTACTTGTTAATTTCTACTCAATATTGTACTCTTATCATTGCTATAGTTTTGTGTTTAGTATCTGGTAGGAAAAATTATCCATTTTTGCTTTGCTTTTTTCTATAATATATTGGGTATCTTTCCACAGTGTTTATACAAAGAATACATTGGTAAATGTTTTCAGGTTAGGATCCTAGAAATGAATCCATTTTAAAAATGACTTATCAATATTCCAAGTTTAGTCTAATTATACTCCTTCTTGTGGGCAAATATGATAAAATATGATATAGGCATGTATAAATGTCATAAGATAAACAATTATTTTGTATTCTGACTACAAGATTTTAAAAATCCCTTCTTTTCATCAAATGTTTGATTTGTATTTATTTGTGCAGCATGAAATTTCTTTAATATTTTTTCCCATTATATCTCAGTGTCACTTTCTTCTTAGTCATCTAAATCTATTCTACTACCTTATGAAACACATTCTACATTTTCCAGTTGTTCTTAACCCACAAATTTGACATTGGAATCCTTTATATACTCAATAGAAAAGAGGATGGTTGAGGATTTAAGCCAGGATTCTGAAGAAGTTGCCTTCTAGAACAAATTGTTTAGGTCAGATCAAAATTACTTACTAGTCATTGATTTTTTCTGCAGATCATCACCACAATGTCAAAACATATCACCTATGAAACATTTGCTTTTTCCACAACTACAATTGCAATATATTATGTCTTTGCTTAATATTCCACTGTCATAACCTTTTCATACTAACATTCCACTGATTACATTGGTCTTTTAAGATATATTTTTTTCTACCCTATATTTAGTTCTGACTTGAATTACTCCATCAAATATCTGCGTTTGATTTCTGAGTCCCTTCCTTATCTTGCTTTTAAAACATCCAGTCACATTGGCTGAGTGCTGTTTCTTGTAACTATATTTCAACTTTCCTGCATTTTTGATCTTATTTATATCAATGCTTTACTCAAATAGCTGCACTGAAAACTGCCTACTTTTTCAATAAACCCTTTATAAGTTAATCCACTGGTATCAGGAATGTTCTAGTGAATACACCTTAAGTTCTAATTGTCTCATTTTATGGCTAGAAAAGTTTGATAAATAAAAATTAGTTCTGAAATTTTACTTACCATCCTGAATAACCGAAAAAGAACCAGTCCTTGAAGATTTGCCAGAAAAATTTCTGCTAATCCAAGGAACACAATTACACTATCAAAAATGTTCCAGTTTATTTGAAAATACTCATATGGGTGTGAGGCAATTATTTTCAAAATCATTTCTGCTGTAAAAATTCCAGTGAAAACCTGGAAACAAACAAAACACATGGGTGAGAATGATCACACTGGGCATATCAATCTTCAGACATAGATATGTATATATATGTATAAACATCTCATGCTCACATACTTTATTGTCTGCATTCAGTATCAGGTTAGTCATGGAGTCTATATGATGATAGTCATATACTTTACTTAACTTTCTACTGACAGGTCTTGTGTATTGAATGTGGCTATTTAATAAAAGTCATCCATTAAAAAAATAAGAAAATATTTCAATGGAAAGCAATGCATTTAAAAAAGCTACCTTTGAAATATGGAGTACACATTTAATTTAAAAAAATAAATAACTTTTCAACTCAGGAAAGTATTTTAAAATGAATGTATGGGCCAGAAAATTTCTAGAATAAATCCATTAAAATATTCTTTTCAAAACTTCCTGACAGAAATAACTATGTACTGTTTCAGGATCTAGGAAATGTATAATTTGAATTGGATAGCAGTTTGAATGTTTGTATCACTTCCTTGCTACTAAACAAACAAAATACACTAAGAAATTTAAGCAATATACATTTGTCATTCATTTGTTTGAATGTTGACTTGTTCTTAAACTCATGAAAAAAAATCTCTTTTGTCTTTTGCATTGTTATATGAAAAGTTATAGGCAAAACTCCAGAAGACATTGTCAAAGTGATGATCTCTAATCTAAAGAACAAACTAGGCCAGGTGCTGATGTAGTCAGGATTCAGATTTCAGAATTAACTTCTGATTCTGCTACTCCACTTCTATCCTACTCGAATATATCAATTAGTTCTACCAAAAGAGTGTGTAGTTGGGGAGGATGAAGCAATAAATAATTTCAATTTAATTTCACTGTCAAACAAAGTCTCAAATATAAATTATGGAATTTTGAACTCCAGCTGTATAACTGCCAATGAAGCAATATTCACATGACAGACAGTCAGGGGTTGGGTAAACATGACATGAACTCACATTATAAAAAATAATACAATTTATGTATATTGTAACATAGTGGAGTTATTAAATACTTGGGAAAAATGGATAAATAAGCTGTAAATGAAAGTAAATGTTTAATGAGAGTCTTACCAGATTTGCAATGCTGAGGAGACATATAGTCTCTTGACTCATTGGAAAATGTTCCAGAGCCAAGAAGCATACATTTAACAGTATGCTTGTGACAAGGAAAAGATCAGTAAAAGGGTTTGTTACAAATCTATGAACAAACACATTCAGTTTTGTCCAACAGGGACAGCAATTCCAGATCAATAAGATTTTAGCCAATTTATAACAGCACAATGGGCATTTCTTGCTGGATGTTCTAAGCTCTACAATAAAAACATTTAAAAAAGTTAAGCATTAGAAAATTATTGAAATCCTTAGTAATAGAAAATTTTAACTTTTACTTGCAAAGGGAGATTTGAAATAGCCTTCTGATTTTAATAAACAAGTAGAAATATTATATGCTAATAAAAAGCATAATTAAGTAAGTGACCTATATTTTATTCATGTTTGCTAGTTAGACAAATAAACTGAAAAGGAGACAGATAAAAATAAAGGAGTCAGATGAAAAATGTAAAAGAATCTATCAAGGAACAAACATGGAACTTAATTTCTAGATTAATATATTTTACAATGTAATGTCTTTTAATAATGTTCATAATAAAGCACTGTTATATGTATAAACAAAAATGAAGATGAGTCTAGAAAGGACCTTGAGATATGAGGATTATACTGATAATGTTTGAATAACACTGGATTTAGGAAAAAGACCTATATGTATTCAAAAAAACATATGTAACATTTGATTTCCTTACAAATATGAATACAAATTTCTTGCTTGTTTTCAATAATTTGAACCCTCAAAGTTCCCTTATATTCTTTTTTTAAATTTGTCATGAATTTCCTAAGAAATTGGCGTGTAAGTTAAAAAGTTAAAAACCTTGTTATTGAAGAGTCAGTGCTATATTCAAATTTCTGTTTTCAGGCAGAATACTTCATTGATTTTAATGTTATAGAAAATTCCTTAGTACCTTATAACACAATTTTCCTATGTTTAAGACATTTTTTCTTCTGAAATCTTTATATATTGCTGATCCTAATGTTCTCATCCTATTCATTATTCTCAACTAAGATTCTGAAGAAACTGAATAATTTCTTTATGAGTAAAGCTTCGGAAATCAGACTTCTACAGTCAGTATCTTTATAGTTTTTACCTTCTTCACGTTTGAGAGTATCCTCTTCTAATACATGCAATGATGCTTCCAGGGAAGTTGGTGACCTTTTTTTCATTTCTATTTGTGTGGTTTTTGTCTGCAAAGAAGATTAATAAGCTAAATACGTCTAGCTGCACCTTCCTTTACAATGCCAAGACGATAACTATAAGAAGGGACATAATCTTTCTAAACATGTTAATTACTTACCTCCAGAGTTCATTCTTCATCCTACTATGCTACTCTCTATATTGTGGGCAGTATTAAGCTGATTTAAAATTATTTTGAAAATGAAAAAAGATTATTTTGAAAATGAATGTTAAAACCTGCATCTAGTCCAATTTCATACTATGAGCTGAATAATAAAATGAGAAAGAAACAGGGAATACCAGTGTTATTATTTATATTTGAGACATCATTCAATAAGTAGTTTAGGATTATTATGACATGTCCCATGACAAATATTGCTTAAAATACAAATGATTTAGATAAAGAATGATGAAATGCATCTTGAAGAATATTGGGTAATGGAAGAAATTTAGAAGGGCTGCTATGATACAATATGCATGAGACTAATTGAGTACAGCTGAGTGGCTTTATAAAGTAATCATATCTTTATATTTTTATGTCTCTTAAGTAATGTGTTTTGGCTCAGGCAAACCCAACAGACTGGCATTTTTTGATAGAGAGAGACAGAGAGAGAATATGGGTGTGCTAGGAACTTTAGCCTGCAGCAAACAAACTCCACATGCTTGCACTCCCTTGTGCACATGTGAGACATTGTGCACTTGCATTACTGTGCATCTGGCTAGGTGGGACCTGAAGATTTGAACATAAGTGCTAAGGCTTTGCAGGCAAGCACCTTAACCACTAAGTAATCTCTCTAGCCTACAGACTGGCCTTTTTTAATGAGAGACAGAGTGAGAGCAAGAGCATGTATTTGCACACATTACAGAGAGTGAGAGAGAGACAGAATTGGTGCAGCCAGGACATCCATCCACTATAATTGAACTCCAGATGTGTGTGACACTTTGTGAACATGTGTGACCATGTGTATGTGTCACTTTGTGCATCTGGCTTATGTGGGATCTGGGGAGTCAATCATGGGTCTTCAGGCTTCATAAGCATGTACCTTAACTGCTTGCTTAGCCCTCTCTCCAGCCCTTAAGTAATATTACTAATATTTTACTTATGTATTTGAGAGAAAGAGAGAGAGAGAGAGAGAGAAGAAAAAGCAAACATGTGTGCCAGGGCCTCTCCCACAACAAATGAACTCTAGATGCATGTGGCACTTTATGCATCTGGCTTTACCTGGGTGCTGGAGAATCATACTCAGGTCCTTAAGTTTTGCAGCCAAGTACCTAACTGCTAATCCATGCCTCCTGCCTTTACATAATGTTTTAAACAAATGCTCTGCTTTGTTCATATTTTAACAGGATTACAAAGCATTCTTGTATTGGAACGATACTTAAGAATCCTAGGCTTTAAAAAGATATTTCAAATCCACACAGTTATAATAACCATAAGAATCAAAGATGCTCCTAGTTATTATGTGTAAAATTGTATTAATATCTATCCTCTAACATCATGACAAAGGTGGATGATACTATAGGATGGTGATTCTAAATTGTATTTTTATTGAACACACAGAAAGAATGATATTTTCATGTTGTTAAATTATATATTTAGGTAAAATTTTCCTTTAATAACCTTCAAACCATCATGGAAGATCTTACTTCCCAAGCACCAATATGAGAAGCAGTTGTAGCTCCAAAAAAACCCAGACATAGCACATGGTTGGCAAATTCTGCTATAGTAATGTGAAGTGGTAAAATGAATATCAAAAGAATTACCATATTCATCTCAGTATTAGTCAGGTCTTTTCAAATATCATGAACACTAGAACCAGACAAAGTTAGAACCAACCACATTGCACAATGAGTTTCACCAGGAAAATGATATGTAGGATTACATTCTCTGGTTTTGTATTAAGTTGAAAAAAAAAAGATTTAGGATGAGATGCTAGTTATTTAAAGTATGTGTATTTAAGAAAATATTTTTGTTTAATAACTAACTTAAATGATTACAAATTTCATAGAGACAAAATCCAACAGAAGTAAAAATTTTTAATATTAGATAAGAATTTCCCAGATGTTTATCTTCATAAAAATAATACTTTTGGGTAAAGTGCAAAATATCTCAAGTAATGTCTTCATGTATAGGAGTTACTTATCAATCTGCTTTTCATAGTAAGTATTTGCTTGAATCAAACCAAAGAGAAATTCAGTAAAGATAATTATCTGGTTAGGAGAGTGAGGAATTGGTAGGATTCCCACCACATTGTATTTGTTTTGTAGGTATATTAATTGTTTTATAATTTCAATTATTTTTCTTTAAATAATTTTTTAAAAATAGAGTTATTTATACTATAGAATTTTCTACATGTTTGATTTAGCAAATTATCTTCTTTGACTGCAACTTAATGTATGCATCTCTTTCATATTGTCCCTGTGTAAAAGGGAGATGGATCAATAACCTGTTAGACTTAGCTCAGATTTTGGCAATAAGATAAAGTACACAGTGCTATTGTTTCTAGTTATAACACCAGAAAAATGTGATTTCCTATTGTCCTAGAGTTACAGTTCTGTATTTACAATAGTTTCATAGTTTATCTCCCTATTAGACAAAGAGCTTCATAAAAATAGATTTTGTATTTGCTTTTATTAAATTTATCTGAAGTGTTTAGGTAATTATCAATATGTTTCAATTCATTCATAAATGTTACAAAGATATTAACTTGCTGATTAACTATAGTATTAAAATCTACTACTAGGCTACAGCATTCCATTCTCTTCCTGCATTTTCACTAATAGTGAATAATACAAAGGAAAGTTTCTCTTGATGAATGTGTAATTGCTGGAATACTGTTCTAGCATTGGGCCAGAAGAAAAACTTGAAGTTCTGAATGATAAGTTCTCTTCTTCAGTGGTGAGAAACAAGAGTCTGGTGTGTGTAGATAAAACAGAAACACCTAGATAAGAATTAAACTTGAGAATTAATGAGGACATATCACATGACTGACACATAATTGCTACTCACCTTATGTGCTGCTATAATTACTATCATTTGGGCTGGGGAAATGGCTTAGCAGTTAAGGTGCTTGCTTGCAAAGCCTAAGGACCCCAGTTGGATTCCCCAGGACCCACTTAAGCCAGATGCACAAGGGATGCATGCATCTGGAGTTCGTTTGCAGTGGCTGGAGGCCCTGGTGTGCTCATTCTCTCTTTCTCTCTATCTGCTTTTTCCATAAATAAAATAAATAAATAAATAAATAATTTAAAAACATTTTAAAATTATTATTTAATTTGTGCAAAATTGTAGCCAAAGTCATGAGAATTTTATACTGATGGACTTTTCTCCATTTAAGGTATTGTGTATTTTTGTGTTTTCATGTTTTTGTTCCCTAAAAATAACCATTAAATTGGTATAACATTTATTAGATGCGAATTACATTTGATGTGGAACTTACAACTGCACAGTATTTTGCATGCACATGTTTCATTTGAACATGTTACTCAACTATAAGGCAAAGAATGTACATTACATACATTTTACTTGAAGGCTACAGTTTAATAAGGTTAATAGAGTTGGCAAATATACATCTATTACATGGTTAGAGTAGACTGAAATCCATATTTATATAATTGCAGCATTGCTTTTAGCCAACATGAACCTCAGCTTTCCTATAATGTGAGAATTTGGTGCATGTATGCCATCTTTAACCAGATCTGTCACTAAAGAGTCCTCAGCAGGCTCCATCTTGGATTTTTCTCTCCCAGTGTGAAATACAAAGAAAATGTGAAATACAAACAAAGTGAAAAAAAAAATGTAAAAGGGTTTTATTCTCATTTCCCAGAAAAAATGTAAGACAAAATGTTCTACAATTCTTTCAAGAAAAAAGTCCTTACAATTGAAACTTTTAATTAAAACCAGGAAGGCTTTTTTAGATCCAAATTAGCAAAATGAGATAAAATATTGGGAAGTATCCAATTTCTTCATAATCAGAGCTAATAGAACATTTCATTTTGGGATAAGAGAGGTATTGTTATGGTGTTGGGGACATTCATATGTAGTCACCAGCCCTTGAGATTCTAAATGCCACTTCAAAACAAATTACACATTCAACATGTCATTTGGTCTCTAATCGTTAAATGTGAAGGGCTTATTTGTGGAGACAGAAAGTTTTTGTAGTTTCATTTTTTGTGACTCACTCATCAGTGATAATAACCTCTTTTTGTACATGTTTACTTCTTACAGTCCATAATTGCTTCTTGCTCAATGGTGTGCATATTATGGACTCAGGATCTACCAAGGCATTAAGTACACTCCTCCATCTTGTTACTCCAGCCCCATTTTATAGTACAATGATTTTTTTCAGAGTTTCTTTTTGGATGATGACTTAATGAAATGGCTGTGTGTATGTCTGAGTTAGCCTTTTCCTGCTTTTTAACTCAGAAGGGACACTTGGTATTAATGAATCTCTTAGCCACCTTTCCTACAATTTCTATTGAGTGTGAGACTGTATGCCAGCCCTCAAGTTTTCCACACCTGTTTCATCTTCTTTATATGGAAGGAGTACCAGCTGGGTCTCCTATCTAACTTTAGCCCTCTGTCTTAAATTTAGATCCTTTATCATCATCTAGGAAAAACAGTTCAAGAAGTATGATAGCCTGAAATAAAAGAAAGCTACTTCTGGTACCATTCTCTACCCCGCTATCCTTTACAGCACACTTATGGCACACTTCATGGTTTTAAAAACAATTTTCTATAACACAGTTAGCATTACACCTTCAGATTTGTGACCTAAATTTTTATATGACATTATCCGTCTGAAAAAAGAATATTTATATATAACTCTGGGAAATTTAAAATTATAGTGAACTATTACCAGTTTTTACTAGTCATGGATTTAATCATCCTATGGATAAAATAATTGCATACATCATGATATACCATATATTTACTCTTGAATAGATGAGAAAACTAATTTTTATTATTTTTACAACTTTAGTACCTTTACCTATTCTCTCAGTTCATTATAACTTCTAAACTGTAGGACATTCATCATGTTAGAGTTGAATATATTTTACAAAGTTAATGCTGCTGTTATTCCTGAAGCAAGATTGAATTAATAAATTACACCTGCGCTAGAACAAACCAAGTTCTAAAAATGCAATACATCCACAGTTTATTAGCAATACAAATTTGAATAAAAATTATACATACTTAACATTTAGGCCTATTGGTCACTTATCACAACAGATGTAAAAAGGTGAAGATCATGTTCCCCACACAGACACAACAGTTTATTAGAAAGGAAAGCACTCCAACCTTTTGAAAAAATATTTCTAATATCGTGAATCAAAAATGCATAAAAAAACCTGATACCTCAGCTGCTTCATTTCCTTCCTCATGTTCTTTTACAGTCTGTTGAAACTGGGATTCAGTCTTCCTCAGTTTTTCTGTAGCTCTCTGCCTTTCTTCTTCGTAGACCATAGCAACTATGCCCAAGAATAAACTTGCCATGTAAAAGGCAAACCAGAAACTTACAGCAACAAAAAATACCATATAGACTTTTCCAGAAGCATAAAGGATCTATGGAGAGGTGGGACACAGGAGAAAGATGGAAATATTATTTATTTATTTTTATTTTATATATTCTCCCATTTTAAGATGAAAATTAATTTTTCTGTTGAAAATAATTTAGTCATAAATGGAATGAACTCTCAAGATGGTTTAATAGGAAATTCCAAAATTCAATCAGAAACAATTTTTTTTTGAGAGAGAGACAGAGAGAGAAAGAGAGAAAGAGAGAAAGAGAGAATGGGCATGCCAGCAGTCTCTTAAACACTGTGAACTAACTCCAGACACAGATGCATGTGCCCCCTTGTGGGCAAATGCGGCATTGTGCCCTTGCTTCACTTTTTGTGTCTGGCTAAATGTGGGACCTGGAGATTGGAACTGGCATTCTTAGGCTTGGCAGGCAGGCACCTTAACTCCCAAGCCATCTCTCCAGCCCCAGATACAATTTTTATTAACTTAGAATGTTAGATTAAAAAAAATTAATATCCTCTATTAATCCATTGAGACAGCTATTTAGGATTTCATAATGTTTTACCACTGAATTAGCTGTTATTTTCAGTGATACATTCAGCTACCAGGAATGGGCATATTGTATGCATTGCAGGCCATGCACACAAACACCTTGTATTTGTTCTTTCATTGTATAATATTTTATGTTGTTTAAATGGACAGAAGAAATAACTCTCATGAGCTTAGATCCAGGAGGAGATTACTTTTTCCATTGTATGACTATAGGGCAGCCTTATTTTCTTGAGACAGGTTATCACTATGTAGCTGAAGCTAGTTAGTTTCAAATGTGTCCCCCTCCAATACTGCTTCAGTCTTTCAAATGATGGGAATAATGGTTTGTACCACCATGACCAGCCTGAAAGTATATATTCTTGCTATTATGAAAAAAAAAAAATCTCCTTCAGTGTGAGCTGGTGCCTTATTTTACAAGTTTTGATGAAGATACAATGAAATAGTGCATATGGAGATCTTATCACAAAGCAGATACACAGTAAATGACAACTATGTTGTTAAGCTGTTCCATTAGGGTTGGCATACTTTACTCATATCTGTACCCATAATACATCAAGAAGTACGTGGTCCAAACAAATATTAATGAAATATTTGAATATAATATTCTCTAAAACATGAGCTTCACTGCTCAGAAATAGCTGAAAAATTTCTCCAGCTATGATAAATCTAATTTAGGCAAATCCTTAGAGTAAAATCTCTAAAAAAAAACAAATCAAATCCTACACAATAAAAATACAGATCACAGAAATGAATGCATTGGTAGACTCCAAGTCCAAATACTCTCTAACTTGGTTCCACTTTCACTGTCAGAAGAAAGGGTTCACCTTTAAAATAATGTTAATAACTAGACCACTGTATACTTTTGAGTCCATAGGAAAAGTAAGACTTTGATTAGTATACAAATTGATGTAGCCTAAAGTTTTGGTTTTATTTGTGTTTACTAAATTAAAATAGGCATAAAACGTTCTAAGTTGTTTATCTGCTGCAAGTGAGAAAACTCTCTTAACATATAATTTAAAATATCACATCTCCAGATATTAGAGCATACTATGGGGTTTAAGGGCAAAGTGTCTTATGCTCTGAAAGGAGCTTGGGGGAGTTCAAGAGGTTAACTAAGACTAGAAATAAAGAAAACCTGAATTTTGGTATAGATCAAAAAACAGAAATAAGAAACTATGAGGAAAATTCAAGTAGGAAATGATCTTTTCTTGTTGGGCCATCTAGAAAATGAATCTGGAGAAGTATACAGAGCCTAGACCGTAACAGGCATTGTTTCATACATATGGAATTT
This sequence comes from Orientallactaga sibirica, assembly GCA_036365145.1. Lineage (NCBI taxonomy): Eukaryota > Metazoa > Chordata > Mammalia > Rodentia > Dipodidae > Orientallactaga > Orientallactaga sibirica. Next base: position 50,650,964 of record JAEOAD010000004.1, on the reverse strand, counting down.
CAGCTAAACTCCACAGAAAAGTAAAAAGAATTTTTAGCAAGATAAGTTAGCAAAATGTAATACAGATAAATAGTTCTTCATGCTACGGATGAAACACTGATACTTGTCACAAATTCTATCAAATAACCATGTAAATGCTAACATGACAAAGTTAGAAAAGCAGATTGCATAAATAAAAATACATTTCTTGTATAGTTTTATATTTTATCAAAAACACAATTGTGGAGGCTGGAGAAATGGCTTAGCTGTTAAGGTGCTTGCCTGCAGAGCCAAAAGACCCAGGTTCAATTCCCTAGTACCCACTTAAAGCAAGATGCACATGGTGGCACATGCATCTGGTGTTTGTTTGCAGAGGCTAGAGGCCCTGACACACCCATACTCTCTCTTTCTCTCCCTCTCAAATAATTAAGTGAATAAAGTATTTAAAATACACAATTTTGGGCTGGAGAGATGGCAAGGTGGTTAAGGCACTTGGTGTGAAGACTAAGAACCCAATACCCACCTAAGCCAGATGCACTAGCTGGCGTATGTATCCGGAGCTCATTTACAATGTTTAAAGCTCTGGCGTGCTCTCTCTCTCTCTCTGCCTCTTTCTCTCTTTCTCTCAAATAAATAATTCAAAAAAACACACAATTTCACTACTTATTTTAGTTAATAAGATATTTTTAAACATTGTGCATAAAATATATTACATTATTCTATCACTTTAATTATGTGTACATACACACACAAATATATCACAATTTATCTAGTTACAATTAAAATAAGCATAATATGTGTGTATATGTGTGTGTGTTTTAAAAAAGAATATTCTCTCAACTACAGAATCTTTTAGAATGTAGAGTTTTATTTTTATCTAATGTCCTTTGATATTGACTAGCCTACTTTGATAATAATTTGTGTTTTATGGGCATTGAAGGAAAACCCAAATCTTCATAGTAATGATAATTACATCAGTTTTAGAAACAGAGGTACACATAATTAGCTATTAAAAGAAATTCTCAGAAATTGGATTTCACTTTTGATAACAGTGAGATCTTCATGACTGGGAAATTATTTAACATAAAATCAGAATAAAAAGAAGTAGAACTTTATTTGCATTTAAGAAATTATTACTTCATAAATAGTAATCATTCTTTCAGAACATTTTGACTAAGGAATTACTAACTAGAAATGCTCTTTACACATAACAAATGAGTTACCATCACAAGTTTCAAGCAAGGCAGTGAATTCTTGCAAGTACACTTATAAATTTGGGAAAGTTACCCAATCCAAGTAAATTTAAAATTCTCATATTAAAAAGTAGGTACACAGACAGTCTTTTCAACTTACTATGGCGTTATATCTATCTCAATAAATTCATTCTTTACTAAAACGTTATTGCCACTTCAAAATGCATTTAGTAACCTTACCTACCAAACATCATAGGTTTAGCAAGACAACATACCCTAGCCAACAGAAAGGGTGGGTTGTTTCTTCTGAGGAATGTGTATCTGGTCAGCACTGAGGCTGTTTATGCCTAGTATGAATAATGTGTAGGGATATTTCCCTGTGAAGGGAAATATCATAATTAAAACCTGAAGTGTGATTTGTATTGAAACTGTATCACTTTGGCACTACTGAAAACTGAAAACTCTTAAGTAAAACCATTGCACTGATTCTAAATAAGAGATCACACAATTACACAGAAACCAAAGGCCTGCAATGTACACTTGGACATTTAGTAATTATGATTTTTTTTTTTTTTTGCTTCTGTTCTCAAATTCTTCTCCCCCAAAAGTTAGCAAATTGATTACATTTGGGTGATGTTTTGGAAGGGAGGGCAAGGTAATATTTTAAAATTGCAGTGCAACTTATCTCTGTTCTTACCTGGTGATAAAGTGCTTCTGGGTAATCCTGGGTCATTAATCGAAATAGGGCAAGAAAGGCCCAGCCAAAATTGTCAAAATTTGTGAAGCCATGGTCAGGATTTGTGCCATCTTTTACACAGACATATCCTTCAGGACACTGGCTAAAGGAGACAAAGCATGGAAGGTCTTAGTAATGATAATTACACACACACTAGGTCAGATTGAAGATGATGAGGGTTGATTATACACAAATACCTGATTAAATGAATTAACCTGTGAATTTCATTTCTTAAGAGAAAAAGAAACAAAGAAGAATATACATCTATATAACCATATCATCTATGTCATCTATCATGTATCTATGTCTATCTATCACTCATCTATCTAACATCTATCTATCTCTAATTTTCCCTTGAACAACTACATCTGCCCTATGTACAAGGTAATTAATATTTTCTCCGAAACTATATCCAAAACACTAAACATGACCTAAGACCTAGATTCAAGTTACTACATGAACAATGGCCCTAAAAATAACCAAAGTATCTTTTATATTTATTGATAGAGAGAGATACAGAAATAGGCAGGGAGAGAGAGAGAGAGAGAGAGAGAGAGAGAGAGAGAATGGGTGCACCAGGGCCTCCAGCCACTGCAAACAAACTCCAGATGTGTGCGCCCCCTAGTACATCTGGCTTATGTGGGTCTTGGGAGTCGAACCTGGGTCCTTTGGCTTTGCAGGCAAGCACCTTAACTGCTAAGCCATCTCTCCATCCCAAAACCAAAGGTTTTTGCATGCATGTAATGTGATGTGCTGTATGGGCTATGCATGCACATTTCCTATGTGATGTCCTATGCATTTGCCTGCAGCGGGTAATGCTCTTCTATGATGGGTAGGGGACATAAGAAGGGGAATCTTTGGATATCCTCTCTCTTGGTCTACACTAGTTCTCATTTGAGCCAGAGTCTCCTACTAATCCTGGGGCATGCTTTTTTTTTTTTTTTTTAAAGCTCTGGAAATATTCTGGTCTTTGCTTCCCATAGGACTGGGGTTAAAGGTGTGGGCAGTCATTCCCTTCTTTCTATGGAGATTAACTTGAGTGATCTCTAAGGTCTTCTAGGGCTTTCATGTTTGCACAATAAGTGCCCTTACCTGCTGTGCTATCTATCTAGTCCGCACAAAGGGTTTTTATTTTTTTGTAAGCATTAATTTATTCATTCATTTGACAAAATGATATATATTTAAAAGCAACAAAATGTATACATTGTTGAATGGTGAAATAGAAGCATATCTCACATATCTAGATACTTATAATTTTTGTGGTGAGAACACAAAATCTTCTATCTTGCCAATTTCAAGAATATAGTGTATTGTTATTAATTTTAATTTCCCTGTTCAAAATTGAATCAGAATGACTAAAGGTGTGGCTCATGGTAGAACACTTGTCTAGAATGGTTAAGTCTCTAGGAGTGACCCTCAGAATAGCAAAAATAAAATATAAGTAAATTACTGACCAATGTGAATAGCTGAATGTCACAGTAAAACTATAACTGTCAAAATAACACTGATTAGGGCTAGAGAAATGGCTTAGCGGTTAAGGCGCCTGCCTGCCTCCAGGTTCCACATTTAGCCAGAAACAACTGACACAAGAATGCAATGCTGCACTTGCCCACAAGGGGGAAGACATGTCTGGAGTTCGTTCACAGCAGCTGAAATGGCCCTGGAGCACCCATTCTCTATCTCTGCCTCTTCCTCTCTCTCTCCCTCTCTCTGTTTCTTTCTCTCTCTCTCAAAAAATAGCACTGATAAAAAATATGTATTTCTGGGCTGGAGACATGGCTTAGCGGTTAAGCACTTGCCTGTGAAGCTTAAGGACCCCTGTTCAAGGCTTGATTCCCCAGTACCCACAAAAGCCAGATGCACAAGGAAGTGCATGCATCTGGAGTTCGTTTGCAGTCACCGGAGGCCCAGGCATGCCCATTCTCTCTCTCTCCATGCCTATTTCTGTATCTCTCCCTCAAATAAATAATAAAGTGAAAATAAATATTAAAAACACTTAAAAAACAATATTTTGATAGCTTTTTTGTTTATTTGAGGTAGGGTTTCAGTCTAGCGCAGGCTGACCTGGAATGTAGTCTCAGGGTGGCCTTGAACTCACAGAGATCCTCCTACCTCTGCCTCCCAAGTGCTGGGATTAAAGGTGTGTACCACCATGCCCGGCTCTCAATAGCTTTTAATTTTCAAATGATTTCACATCAGTTAGTTTACTTAGTTCCTATTACGTAAATGTGAGCAAACGTGTTTTACATCAATAATTGAAAAACAGTTCTTACATTTAGGGAGAAAGATAAATTACATGCTTTTTTTCCCCTGTCCTTCAAGGGAGTTCTGAAACGTTTATTTATGGAGGGTATGAGTCATGGGCTTATACTAGTATTCCGACAGAACACATTTCCTTCTTTCTACACCTTCATAAAGTTCCCTCCCACATTATTTTGGGATTGATCATGTCATGTGTCTTAGACATATAATGAAACAAGGAGCAATTTTAAAAAGACACTTGTGAATTGAGGCTTGCTTAACTGCTAAACTACAGATTCCCAGCAAATGAATGCTTTTTATATTAATCCTACTAATTTTAGGAAGTAATTTCCTCTGCTGAAAACTGGTATACCAGGTGAAACGTGGAATGCTTTTTTTCTTCTTGCCTTGAAGTATAACAATGTGTTCTGTATAATCATAGCCAGATATATTTAAAATACATTCATGGTTGTGGTGATGAGAATTAGGTGTCCCCCATAAACTCATGTGTTCTGAATGCTTGATCCCAAGGTGATGTGAGTTTGGAAACTGGATCCTTACTGGGGGCAGTATATTGTTGGGGGTAGGTTTATGGGTGTTATAGCCAGCTTCCGCTTGCCAGAGTTTGGGGCACTCTCCTGCTGCTGTTGTTCACCTGATATTGGCCAGGAGGTAAAGTTCAGCCTCTGCTCATGCCACATTTTCCCTTATTGCCATGGAGCTTTCCCTGGAGTCTGTAAGACAAAGAAACCCTTTCCTACCACCAGCTGCTTTTGGTAGGGTGCTTTGTGCCAGCAATGTGAAGTTAATTGCAACAAAGGTCATACTGGAATTGGGGGTATACATGATGTGTTAACTGAAGCAAGGCATTGCAGATATAAATATATAAGCTCGCACTTGAGATATGAAGATAGGAAGGAAGGTACTCATAAGCCGGGCCAAAAGGTTTGTGCTGAGTAAGTAAAGACATGTCTACATCAGTCAAATTTAAATAAGATAAACAACTACAGTGTATCCTCCCTAGTGAATTTAATCAGTGGTGCCAGAACCCTAGGAAAAAAAAAAAAGCCTATGCAAGGACATCAGAGTATCTCGATTAAACAAAGCAAAACATGGCAGTCACTAAGTCCTTTATACCTGAGCAGAGCCTTATTTTCATTTTTACTTATTCTATTAGAAATTATAAGGCAGTAATACTGATAGTTTTTTTATCTCACTGAATAATGAACTATAGAAATATAGATAAATAATTAATATAAATATAAATAAAGAAATACAGAGAGAAAAGAGACAGACAGAAAGATAGAATGGATGTGCCAGGGCCTCCAGCTTCTGCAAATGAACTCCAGATGTATGTGCCACTTTGTGCATCTGGCTTTATGTGGGTACTAGGAATTTGAATCCAGGTCATTAGGCAAGCTCCTTCACTACTAAGCCATCTCGCCAGCCCCTCATTAATAGTTTTTAAGAGGACATGATTGTATCAATATAAACTAAAACTATAAAAGAAGCAAGACATAAAATACAGGAAATAATATCGTATTGTTTAAACATTTCTCTTCCTTAAGAGCTTCCGACCAAAGAACAGATTCTACTCTCTTTTTGGTAATCCTTCCTAATGCTGGGACTCACTGAAAACAAAAGCTCAGATCCTTGCTGAAGTTTCAGTTCTGCAATTTTTGTGTTTCTTGGCCTCAAAACAATCCTGGTGGTGGTTTTCTATTCCTTTTCTGTAACACTGGACTGCACAGTTCTTTCTGCTATGCTCCAAATTCATATATTTGCATTCTAACTCCCACAGGGATTAAAACTTTTGGTTATGGATTAGATCAGAGAGAGGCCTCATGTTTGTGATGATTGATCTTATGGAAGAAGCCTGACAGAGCCTCACCCCATCTGCTATATGCGGACACAGCAAGAGAGCACCATCTATGATCCAAAAGACCAGATCTCGCCAGACTACAAATTAGCTAGTTCCTGGACCCAAGTTTTCAAACCTGCCTAACTAAGAAGTAAATGTCTGTTGTTTATAAGCCTCACAGTCTATTGATTCTTATTTTAAAACCTCTAAAAAGACTAAGCCAACTTCTCAGCATGGACTTGAATGTAAGTGAGATCACATAATCCACTGAGACTAGCAGTAAGAGGAATCAGCAATCAATGAGCACCACCAGTGTGACAGTAACTTGGTAGAAGAAAACACTCACACCACTTACCCAGCATCTGTTCTGTTGCCGCAGAGGAGAGCATATCTTTCTCCATCCAAGTAGTAAAAGTTTTCTCTTTCTGAAAAATAGGGAAAGAAATGAAGGACTGTCGTGGCTGCTGAGTCAGGAAGTCTAATTGGATCTGCACACAACATGACCTCCACAGCTGAGAAGAAAGCAGCAAGATCTTTATGCTTTTACCTGTCTACCACCTGATACCTGTGCCAAAGGCTCTTGGGAATGAGGATTCCTCATTAATGTGGGACTGTAATGCACGGCAAGGCAGAAAAATGTACACTTCAAAATAGGAGTCCAGGAAGAGCAATGAAACAGCCAGACATGACAGTATCTTTGTAGGAAAAAAAGAAAGAAAGAAAGAAAGAAAGAAAGAAAGAAAGAAAGAAAGAAAGAAAGAAAGAAAGAAAGAAAGAAAAAAAGAAAAGAAAGAGAAAGAAGAGAAAGAAATAAAGAAAGGGAAGAAAGAAAAAAGAAAGAAAGAAAGAAAGAAAGAAAGGAAGGAAGGAAGAAAGAAAGAAAGAAAGAAAGAAAGAAAGAAAGAAAGAAAGAAAGAAAGGAACTCCCAATACTACTTTACTTCCAAAGGTTATACCAGAGTACTTGTCTCTGGTTTAACTTATGCTTGTCCTACCAGGACATGATTCCTTTGTACTGAGCATCCAACAACAGCTGTTTCCTGATTTTAGTTGCAACCATTGTTAAAACAAACCATGGCCTACAATCTACCAGACATCTGCTGTCAGTAAATATAAGCAGGATGTAAATTATGTACTTACAGATATCAGGTACTATGGCTGAGTACATGCTTAATTAGGAAAGCAACGTTTTAGAGTCTGGATTCAAATCATACAGACTAAAACCATTGGTGTGTGTGTGTGTGTGTGTGTGTGTGTGTGTGTGTGTGTGTGTAAATCACTTCAACTACTCTCAGCTAATATCACTTTAACCTCAAATAAAATTACTTTATTTAGTCATCCCAAATAATTCTAGAATAATTGTGTAGTCATAATGATTAACTATCATTGATCAAGCATTTTGAGTGGCAATCAAAATCCAAACTGGGGGCTGGAGAGATGTCTCAATGGTTAAGGCACTTGCCTGCAAAGCCTAATGACCCAGGTTCAATTCTCTAGTACCCATGTAAAGCCAGAAGCACAAGGTTGTTTGTGCATCTGGAGTTTGTTTTCTGTGGCTACAGGCCCTAGTACACTCATTTATTCATTCTCTCTTTCTCTCTTTGCAAATACATAAGCAAAAAAAAAAAAAATAAAAATCCAAGTGAAATTTGGTATTAGTAAGACTGGATAGTCCCAAGTATTCTTATTCTGCATATAGCAAGAACTATGGTATATCAGTTCATTTAAAATTAGTTTTATAAATGTAATTGTTTAGTAATTCTTTTTTAGCATTTTATTTATTTGCATGTAGAGAACGAGATAGAGAGACACAGAGAGAAAATGGCCACAGCAGCGCCTCTAGTGATTGCAAACAAACTCTAGATATATGCATGACTTTGTGCATCTGGCTTTATCTGGTGACTGGGAGTCAAATCTAGGTCATTAGGCTTTGCAGAAAAGTGGGCCAGTTTCTTCTGCCATTATGGAACTTCCTCTGGATCTGTAAGTTTTAAATAAATACCTTCTTCCTCCCATAAACTTTGGTCAGGAAGTTCATCCCAGCAACCAGTGAGGCTGTCTGCTACAGTGACTCTTACCTGAAATGTAATACAGGTGCGTGGTTCTGTTGTGCAAGGTTTCATTTTCATTTTCCTGGGGCCATCTCAGACACTTGTGCTTCAGATTGCCCATGAAGAGCCCCATGCCAAGTAGAGAAAATGTGCCCAGAAAAAACAAAGCTAGGAATATGGCACCCATGAGTCTCTTCAAACACTGGGTGAGGGTCCTTACCACAGATGTCAGACCTGGAAGAGAAAGGTGTGTTTTTAAAACAATTTATTTATTTATTTACTTGCTTACTTATTTACTTATGAGAGTGTGAGAGAAAGAGGCAGAGACAGAGAGGGAGATAAAGGGGAGTGTCAAAGAAAATGGGTATGCCAGGGCCTGTAGCCACTGCAAAGGAACTCTAGATGCATGTGCCACCTTGTGCATCTGCCTTAGGTGGGTTCTGGTGAATCAAACTTGGGTCCTTAGGCTTCGCAGGCAAGTGCCTTGATTGCTAAGCCATCTATCTAGCCCAAGGGTGTGGTTTTGATTAAAAAAATAAATCTTACGAAAGCAGCAGTTGTAGCCAAGGTCTCCCATGACAAACTGTGGTTCCACTGAAAAGGTTCTGTCAATCTAATTCCTGTTACCTGGGTCCAACTTCAAGGTTCTCCTCTTTTATTGTTAATTTACAACACTGGATGAAATGATTCAGACATAATTTTAAATTAAAGTTTGTCCTTACTGTTTTAACAGCCTTTCTTCCCTGTTTGTCATACCAACCAGCAGGACTGATTAGATAAGCACAAACAGTTATAAATCAAAATAGATTAAAACTTATCATTGATAGAGTGAGATTCCCATTGTCTGCTTTATTCTTGAAAATATTAAAAAATCCCAATTATGGAGCTCTTACAATAAAACTTGGAATAAAAATTAATGATCAGGGGCTGGAGATATAGCTTAGCGGTTAAGGCACCGTCCTGCTAAGTCTAAGAACGCCTGTTTGAGTTTCCAGGTCCCACGTTTAGCTAGAAGCAAAGTGATACAAGGGTGCAATGCCGCACTGACTCGCAAGGGAGTGAACGTGTCTGGAGTTTATTCACAGTGGCTGAGAGGCTGCTGGCATGTCATCATTCTCTCTCTCTCTCGCTCTATCTCTGACTCTCTCCAAAAAAAGAAAATAATAATTAATGATCAATAGTGTTAATAACAGAGCTTTGATGCTGTAAATTGTGTTCATATCAAAATTCTTACTCATTGAAAACTTGAGCTTTAAAGGTCAACTTTTTTCTAATAAATGACATATGCTAAATTCTAAAATAAAGTGGAGGAAAAATAATAATGTCATTGTACCTCTTAGATGAAACTATTATTTGTTATATAAGCTGCCTCCCTCCTTCAATTTCTTCCTTTTATTCTTTCCTTCTTTGCTGGTCTGTTTGTATGTAAGTTGTTAACTGCTGAGCTGAATATAGCAATTTGCTAGTAAGTGTACTTACTCTCTCTCTCTCTCTCTCTCTCTCTCTCTATGTTTATCCTTTCTAAATAAAGTAAACATATTTCTTTAATATTCTCAGTAAAGTAAACAGCTTTGGGATTTTGTCAAATTTTAGCAGTTATTTTAATCCACCATATAAATCTCAACAGAAAAATATGATTGGTCATTAGGGGTTTAGAATATCTAGGTCCTAGATTTAATACTCAGGACTGAACAAAGCAACCCATATGAGCTCCACTTCTGCCATATACAATATGACAGTAACTAATTAGCTTCCTCACATTTCCTTATCTATTTCTCAGTTTTGGTTAGGACTTTTAATACATCATAACTTTAAATTATTTTGCATGTGCTATAGACATAATCGGTTCTTAATGTCTAGGATAGTAACATTCAAATTCTTAGAAAGTCCTTTCAGAAAGGTTAAATTCATTCAAGGAGGAGATGGACTGAACTTGGATGAATATTCCTGATTAAAGAGAACAAAGTACTACTCTCCAAGGGGTGTATACACTGGCTGATCCACCCAATAACTCATCTAAATTCATTTAGATGTTAATGAAAAATACAGGGTTCTTATAAAAGTGGTACCTATTTCAGTTTTCTTAAACTCAAATAAAATGCATCTCTATTTCAAGAATGAGCTGAAGGGGAGTGGACCAGTGCTAATCCATATGAGTTCATTTAGACTTTAATGAAAATTATCAGTATTTTATAATGTTGACAGCTATTTCAGTTTTCTAAAGCACAGATAAGATGTACTTTTAGTTCAAGAATGACCTCCAGTTTATAATATTCTCATTCAGTTCCATAACTTACTAACAACAGTAATTTATAATTTATTTTCTGTAAATCTCATGTTGATTATTTTAATTTTCAGATATTTTTGGTCTTATTTGGAAATGGTACACATGTAAGTTTCCAAACTCACATAGGTGAGGATATTTTCTGTTGACATAATGTATAATGACAGATGGATGTACAATCTTAGTGTCACAACCTGTTCACACTTTCCAAAGTTCTGAAACTTTTCTGCCTATGATGCTTTTATAGCCAAGAAGTCTCAGCACCATTTTTTATAAGATATATTCCTCTGCCTTAAGGTTTAGATAATATTTGCAATCTTTAATACTTTATAAAATTTTATAATTCCCTAAGTGTATCCTTTAGTTTTTCTACTACAAGTAATGGCTTTTCCATTTTTTTAAAAAAGCCCATTTATTATTTGACAGAAAGAGAGAATGAGAATGAATGAATATGGGCACACCAGGGCTTCTTTCTACATGTAGTTGAACTCCAGACATATGTGCCACTTTTTATATCTGGGTTTATCAGGATAGTGCAGAATTGAACCTGGGCCAGCAAGCTTTGCAAACAAGCACCTTAAGTGCTTAACTATTTCCCTAACCCATTTTGTTTTTCATTTTAGAAGGCTTCCTCAAGATAGAAAGTTTAAAAACAAATTTTAATACAATTTTGGACAATTTGTCTTGTAAATTTGTAATGGCTTCTTTTTCAGAATCACCAATTGTACATAAAATGAAATTTATGTTTTCTCTTTTTCATTAATCCACCTCATTTTCAGTGAATACAGAACATTTTTTAGTTTTCCTTTATGCAAAACATTGATTTTGTTCTATTCACTGGTAACAATACATTCTATTCTTCCTGTTGCCACTTAAAATTCACTTAGTATATTATAATTTGTATCAGTTTTTCATCTTAAAGCTATGTGTACACATCTATTTTTTTCTTGTTTCCATCTTCTGTTTGAGAGAAGCTAGGCTTTCTTCCATTAAGACTACAAAAGTGATTATTTCTTTTGCTTGTCCGCCTCCTTATGCATGGTTTTAGAAGAGAGTGGTACTGTCTTTCGCTTACATGTAGGCTTCTCTTTATGTATTGTGAACTCTTTTCTTTAGTCCATATTGCTGGTATGTGTTCTTAGTCTCCTTGGAGGAGGAAAACATACTTCCTAGTATCCTGTGTGCTCCTCTTTATTAACTAAAATTCACCAAATTCTCTCATTCCCCCTCACCTCCGATTACAATGCATATAATGTAGTTGTATGTTCTTATAATTGTTGGGGAGTAGGGAGATTGTTATGCAGTGGTTATTTCTACCAGAGTGAGTCTATTTGTTTTTGTTTTTGTTTTCCATTGGATTTATCAAAATTGCTATGACAAGGCCATTGGTGATAAACATGTTTATTAAGCTATAATTCCTAACATTTAGAATACATCAGCTCGATGTGTGCAAATCAATGTTTTCAAACCCCACTGGTTATGAACCCATCACCTCAGGCTCTAGCCTCATATCTGCTTTGCTCAGCCTAGAGTCCATGTTCATAATGTGTTTATGTCTGATCTTCACTGTGCCAGCCATGAATCTTACCAATAGACATCATGTTCTGGTAACAGTACACTTACCTCTGGGTCCTTCATATAATGATGTCTTCATAGCTTCTGACTTCAAGGTCTTTAAAAAACAACCTCTAAAGGAAGTTGTTTTCACCTGAACAACACATTGCAATGTCTAGGCGAGCATCTGCCTCCATATGTTCTGGCCAGGAGGCCATGATCTAGTCATCCACTATATTTGTGAAAATGCTCTGAACTTTATAGCACATGCAGATTGCATTATATAAAGGAATGGAGAGCAAGGGGGCTTTGTACTGCAAATTAGTTTGTACAACTGGTTTCTTCTCATGTGTATGTATGTGGCAGGGGCAAGTGTTCATGAGTGTATGTGTGTGGGTGTACATGTGTATGCATGCAGGTAGAGACCAGAGGTTAGGGTTGGGTGTGTTTCTCAGTTGTTCACCTTATTTTTGGAGACAGGGTCTTCCTCTGAACCTAGAGAAACTGATTAAAGTAGATAACTAGTTGGAAAACCCTAAGGATCCTCCTGTCTCCACCTCCCCAGCACTGGGATTACAGGAGTGCACCACCACGTCTGGCTATTACATAGATGCTGCAGGTCTAGCCTCAGGCCCATTGAGCCATCTCCCCAAACCTTAACTAGTTACCTGAGGCAAATGAAGAAAACAAGATACACTGTACATCTATCTCTACTTTCCCTCTCAGGACTCTAAATAAAATTATATTCGTTGTTATATAATACATAATGATCATTAAAAATAAAACGTAATTGTTTAAACTGCATTTTGTACCATAAGTATTGAGCCTAAACAATGCAAATAATAGTTAAAATGTAAAATTGTCTTGCCCTTATTGGACTGATAAATGGATTTGATGATTCATTGGTTTCAAAGAGGAAACATCTTTCAATTTGACACCTCTGAGCACAACAGTAGAGTTCAAATTAGCACACACAGCACAGTGAGGGACAGAACTCGATGCCATCTCTTACCTTGGTTTAAAGGAATAATTTTCAAAATTCTCAACGTTCTTACAATTTTAAGCAGTAGTATGGAGCTTAGAGGTGAATACCTTGTTATAATCCTGTAGAAGTAAATTTGGAATTATTTTGAAGTCATACTGAATCTATGCTACTTGTCTTTTTTGTTGTTGTTGTTCTCATATACCCATGCATGTCCCTTTCTCACGTAATTCCTTGTGAAAGTAATTTTATTATTGATTGGAAGACAAAAATTGCTCCTGAGACAAGCAGCCAGGTAAACATTAATCTCTATGCCCTAGTTAGGAATTTATAACAGTAATTCTTTAAAATTTTTTTTTTATTATTTTATTTATTTTTGGAGAGAGACAGACAGAGAGGGAGAGGGAGACAGATAGAGATGGGCATGCCAGCAGTCTCTCAGCTGCTGTGAACAAAATCCAGATGTGTGCGCCCCCTTGTGGGCAAGTGCGGCCTTGCGTCACTTTGCATCTGGCTAAACGTGGGACCTGGAGATTGGAACCGCTGGAGAGTGGAACCAGTGTCCTTAGGCTTAGGAGGCAGGTGCCTTAACTGCTAAGCCATCTCTTCAGCCCTATAACAGTAATTCTTAATACTCTAAATTCCATGTGGAATTTTCTACATTAGGTTCAAACAATTTTTGATATATTAAAAGAGACAATTAAGATAAAATAAACTAGTAGCTGGGAGTTATTTTTTTCAGAAAGGAAGTTAATCTTAGGTATTTATACTCTATAACAGGGGTGATGACAATGAAAGGTGGTGGTGATGGTGGTGAACAGTGATAGCAGTAAAAGACAGGATGCATGATGGATAAGGGGGCTTACTCTGGAGCTGAATACCCTCAGATAAATGGGACATCCATCCTTTCTGTCTAGCTCACAGGGGGGAACATATTTAATATTTATTGCCATAAGTAGCTCAGTTTCCAAGTGAGGATGCTATTCTTTTTTCAGAGGACTTTGGGGGGAATTAAATGTAATAATATGTTCAAAGTTCATTGAAGTAGATATGACATATTATAGTCTCCCTAAGTGCCAGATAGGCTTAGTAAACAGCTAGCAGGTAGCAACAAGAGCAACAGAAATAATAGAAATCATTATGATAATAGTAGTGATAACATTTATAATGACATTAGCTATTATTTTTTTCCTTACCATTTGGCAGACACTGATTATATTCTTTGTCAAAATTATTATTTAGAAAAACTGACAGACTTTAAATAGAATGTTTTAAAATACTTTAACAGAAATTTTGTGATATTAATAGCTTGCATATGAACAAACTAAAATACAATAAATAGGATTGAGAAGATAGACACAAAGTAATTAGTATTGTATTTAGCACTTAAGAAAATGTATCAGTGTTTAAATACTTTTTTGCATATTTAGCATAGTTACTGATCTCAAGTCATGTAGCTAAATGAGTGTTGATTGAGGACTGAGTATAAAAAATGCTGGAATCTTCACCTGAGTCCTATGGGTGTTCTATACTCTAGAATAACCACAAAATGACTTACAGTGCACAATTCCAAACCAGGATAATTTTCCTCAAGATAGAAAACAACATATTCCTTTCACTTGTAATTCATATTTTGAAGACTATCCCATAGAAAACTACCTAAGGGTCTCACCAAGATTATGACTGATTAATTATTATTTAAACAGAAAGTTTGTGAGGGGAAATCTTTGTAGGTAACTTTATTTTTTAAATTAAGTATATACTTTCTATGGACACATCTTAGCCAAAAATTAAGATGTTTGTAACTTGAAATACAAAAAATACTCACTCAAACAAAGTTATACTGAAATCGAGCCAGTTCCATAGATCCCTGAAGAATGAAAAAGTTCCTGCCCACATACCTCTTGCAGTGATTTTTACAAGTATTTCAAATGTATAAACTCCAAGCAAAGTATTTCTGTAGAAAAAATTGTTCATATAAATATTAAAAGGGATCAAAATTTCTACTGTAATATGTTTGTCATACCTTATTTGGTATTTGAAAATACATTGTCAGAAAAGTAAAAACACATGTGTTGGATAGAAATCAAACTAGTTGTGACCATTGAGCCCAGTTCTTTCCATAGGGAGTGTATGATGCCTGTCTGCTAGCACTAGTCAAGAAATTTGAAGACCAGCTTCCTTCATATGTTATTGTACTTTTTATATTACTTGGATAAATTAAGTAAATATAAAATAGTGCACAATAATTAAGGAAAATGCATATAGCAATTTAATATATTGACTTATATATTGATTTTACACACACATATACACACATAATGATTTTTGTTTTGGTAAATCAATATCATAGTTAACTTCCAAAGTCATCTAGTTTTAAGAATTAAGTTAAAGCTCAGAAAATAATTTCAAGAAAGTATTATTCCCTATAACATTTAATAAGTCTTTAAATCAATATCATCTACTACAAATCAAACCACATAGATCACTCAGACAAGAGAAGGAAAGAATATAAAAGTAACAAATTTTTAATGAATGGAAAAGAATAAGACTCTGAGAAAGAAATCAGGTGTGGGATTGTAATAGTAGAGGTCAGGAATGCTGGAATGTTATGTTAGTCATTAATAATGAAAATCCCACTTGTATGAAACAGTGCAATGGAAATCTAACAAAAGACTCAAAGTATTCATATTATGTTAACTTACCTACTAAGAAACAGGTATTTACAATTAAATTGAGGGTCAGGAATGGTGCACAGCTATTGCTTAAGCCCTCAGAAGGAGAGCCAGGAGGATCCTGAGATCAAGGAGAACATGCAACATAGCAAGACTATGATGCAATTAAAAAAAAAAACTAAAAATAGTGAAAGGGTAAGAAATCCTAATGTTGATAAAATGACATATCATTATATCTATTTTTCTTTGGAAAATTCACTCATGGTGCTATATGAATACTACAACATATACCACAAATATGCCATTATGTACGCAATATAAATATTAAAATGTACAAATTTTAATCTATCACATATTATGTAATTGCTAATAATTTAATAAAATACAGATTACTAAAAATAACATAGAGTATATTATGTTTAATAAGATCACATAACTTACTCTACTGCTAGTATCCATTGTGGTAGGTCATTCATGGACATAAGTATGCAGTCAGTGAGGACGCTAATTAAAATTAGCAGCCTGAAAAAGGTAGATTCCAGTCAAGGAATAATGGTTAATAAATAAATAACATTAGAAGAGATCCATTTCTAGGAATTGAATTTATAGATACTAGGGACAAACTATAAATGTTGAAGCTATATAATTCTAAAAAAAATCACTACTATTTTATAAACGGAGTAACTAATAAAGTATACTGCTGGTTTAAATACAGCTTGGCATAAGATATCAATGAGAAAGACAGAAGTTCTCCAGTAACAGCTGAATAATAAAATGCTTAGATTTTTGTATTTGCACAGTTTAAAACATAGCTCATTCTCTCTCTATTTGCCACTCTCTCTCTCTATTAACTAAATGAAGTACTTTCAAAAAAAGAGGGAAGGTGGAGAATGCTCAGTGGTTAAGGTGCTTACCTGCAAATCCTAAGAACCCATGTTTGATTCCCTAATACTCACATAAAACCAGATACACAAGGTGCTGCATGTGTCTGGAGTTTGGTTGCAGTGGCTAGAGGCCCTGGCATGCTCATTCTCTCTCCCAAGCTAATAAATTAAATTAAAATGTTAAAACACACACACACACACACACACACACACACACACACACACACACACACACAGAGTCAGGGAATGGCATGATATATTAGCAGTTAAGGAGCTTGCATGCAAAGCCTAAGTATCTAAATTTGATTCCTCAGTATACATGTAAGCCAGATGCACAAGGTGGCACATGTATCTGGATTTCATTTGCAGTGGCTGAAGTCCCTGGCATGCCCATTCTCTCTCTCTGACTCTCTCTCTGCCTCTTTCTCCTACTCTCTCTAATGGATAAATAAATAAATATTTAAAAGAACACAGTCAGTGGTCATTAAAAAAGGATATGGATGCACCAAAACCTTTATGGTTGTTCCTCTGATGGGGTTGAAAGGAGACAATGTACACAGGGTGGAGGTGGCATTGAATCTGAATATTATTCTGTTTTTGTTTAATATCATGAAAGTCTGCAAGAAGAAAATACAAAGGCTTAAGAACTATGCAACATGTGACACCAGACCATTAGTTTAGATTCTGCTATACTTTTCATGTTGTTATATATACTTACAGATTAAGTAAAAATAAATTGTTTTTATTATTTTCCACTCATATTTAGGCTTATCTGTTTTTTTAAGGTGAATTTGTTTCACCAGTCTTATTCCTAAGAAATCCATTTACCATACATGACATCACCAGGTCTCCCACAGAACTAAGTTAGAAGGAAGAACAGCACATTCAGAAATATCCCACTGATCATTCACAACTATCCATGAGATTATTATTATTCTTTTGATATACTCAAGAGCCTATTTAGAGAAAACTTAATGTAATATATTGGTATAGTAGAGATTTTAATTTTAATAAATATAATGAAATATCTGAAATTGAAATTAAGTAACAAGCTTCTATGTGGATATGTTTATATATATAAGTCTGAGTACGTGTGTTTTATGTATATGTAATGAATATGTATGCATCTTTTTATTTTTATGTATCTACTTATTGAAAGTATATACAAATTTACTATATACATTTATTACATATTTATTTACTATATATACATTCACTATTTATTTCTGTTAAAAAAAGTATTCATTGGGGGGACATAAGAATACTATAAATTGTTTGGGAATGTATCTCAGTGGTAGGCAACTTATTCAGCCTGCATTTGGCCCTGGCTTTGACCCCCAGCACTGTCAAAAACATAACAAATCATAAATGTTAAACACATTATGGGTTAAAGTGGTATTATAACATAATGTGAAGTAAATAATATTAAGAGATAAAAGCATTATAATAAACCATAATTATATTTTATATGTAATATATTCTCTTTCTATTGTGGATTGAATATAGGGCTTTGCACATGTAAACAAGACCTTTACTAAATTATATTCCTAACCCTTATTTTATTCAAACATAGTTTTTGAAATAGGGTCTTATTAAGTTTCCCAGGCAGGCCTTGCATTTGTGATCCTTCTGCCTTCACCTCTTGAATAGCCAGAATTACAGGCCTGGGTTAACAAAAATCACATATACTATGATAGTCTATTATATCATAAATAATGATTCTTACATAAGTACTTACTGGTTTTTATATGTGTAGAAAAAATTACTTGATTTAAATGTATATTTTTGGATGTTTTATATATGTATGTTCTAATTAGAAATCACACCATGACACATTCAAAATGTGTTGAACATGCTCAACATGTGAAAATTCTTTGTCTGCTCTTGTAGTTATTTTCCCCTATTTTAAATGCAAGGAGAAAAATAAAATAAATAGATCCAAAGAAAATAAATATGATTATTTAAAGTATGCTTTCCATGGTATTTTACAGAACAATTTCAGGCTTCAAGGAAGATGTGCTATTGTGAAAGAATGAACAATTTTAAATGCAATGATTTTTCAAATTTTAAGGGCTAAGATTGTTTTAGTAATTTTATAATTCTTTCCATGCTGTCCTTAAGAGAATAAGTTGAACACAACTCAACTATTTAAAGAACATTTCATTGAAAAGTTACACTTTTTACATGAAGCTGTCTTTGTCATTTTATATCAGGTGTTCCATATTCATATAGACCATGAGGGACTCTGAGCTTCATTTTTTTTTCAACATCTTCAGTTTTACCTGACACTGTGACAAAAAAAAATGAATACCTAGAAATATGCATGTTACTTTTCTCCTAAATAAACAATCAACCATGAAAAAAGTAACTGATACAGTCTTCTTAATTTTCTGAAAGCTGGTTATTATTAAATAAAAGAGAGTTGAAAGAACCTGTGGCCTTGTCTTCAGTAGCAAAGCTCCCTGCCTACCATTGTGAGTCATAGCATAGAGTACTCACACTACTGTCGTGTTACAGATCTAAGGTTCCTACCCTGATCAACTCTTATGACTTAAGTTGAGTGCTGGAATAATTCAGATGAAGACTTAATTTAAAATATAATGAAAATGTTTGCATGATTGTGCAGTTCATATTCTTTTACCATATAGGATATTACATGACTGGAAAGATTGCTCAGTGGTTAAGGTGCTTTCCTGCAAAGCTGCACTACCAAGGTTCAATTCTCCAGTACCCATATAAAGCAAAATAACATAGTGGCACATGCATCTGGAATTTGTTTACAACAGCTAGAAGCCCTGGTGAACCCATTTTCTCTTTCTCTTTTTCTCTCTCCTTCTCTCCCTCCTCCCTTCCTCCATCCTTCTTTCTTTCCTTGGAAATAAATAACTTTTAAAAATATGTTTTAAAATATTACAGAGTAGTAGCTATGCAATGAAAAATACTTTGCCTTTCATCCATAGACTTTCCTTTGATTAGATATCACCATTAGAAAATATCAGTGAGTATTATATACAAGTATTAAATTACATTTGTCTACCATTAGGCTAATCCTCATCTTTCCCAAACTTAATATGCTTTATTTTATTTTATTTTATTTTATTTTATTTTATTTTATTTTATTTTATTTTATTTTATTTTGTCACTGATACCAAGCTATAATCCTTGATCCTACTCATTTCCCAAATCCTGCTCTCTATTTCCAGATTTGTGCTTTGTTTCTCCTGAGACAGTTACTATTATGATCAGGCTTCTGGACTACAAGTATCTCTCTCTCTCTCTTTCTCTCTCTTTCTCCAGACCTTTTCTCCTTCCTCCCACCTCTTCTGTTCCTCTTTATTATTTCCTTTTTACTGATCCAACCTTTTCACATTTAGAAAACTTATGGATTAGCTTTATTTGAGTGCCTTATGCTCCCCGTCAGTCTTCTGACCACCACATTGAATTCATGTTGACATCTCCTTCATCACATCTTCTTTCCTACAACTGGCAGCACAGCTAAGTTTCCAGTAATAGCACTGGTGAGCCCTTCTTTTCCCCATTCTAAAATCAGTCTTGGCTCTTCTCTGCCTTATGTGTTTTCTGCCTTTATTAAAATTGATGTATTCTGAAATCTATAACACAAATATGTATTTTAAATGAAAACTCCTTTACTTCATCAGTCCACACAGAAGCCTGTCTTTCCTACTGAAATAGTTCACATAGGTTGAGTTTTGTGCTTGTTCTGGGATTGTGCATACAATCAAGTCTTTGTGCAGAGGAGACAAGTGTGCACATATGACTGTATGAATGACTAAATGGTAAAATCCAGGTTGGCTCTACTTTTCTAACTTTAAAGTAAGTTGATAACTAAGCTTTTGAAATTATTGTCCATATTATAGACATTTGATGGTTACATTAAAATTGATAACCACAGAAAACTAATTAGCATACTTCCATAAAATGAATAATTTATATTAATAAGAGTACATATCTTCACAAGTAACCAAAATATACAATCATATATTATATCTACCTTGAATACAACCTTAAAAATGTCTGCCCCCAAATAAAATACATTGTACAGGGATGTAGTTCACTGGTTAAAGGTGCATGTTTGCCTAAAATTCAACAGGTACTTGAAACAATCCCCAAACAAAATAATTGTGCACTCTCTCCTTCTCTATTGTTCATTCTTTAAATTTCCTGCAATACTGTAATTATAACATAGTTGCAATTATTACAATCAATCCTTACATTTCTCTTCACATAGTAGTATGGGTCTACATCTTCCAAGGGTTCAGACACCATTCCACGAGGAAGGTTTCCATAAGTAAATGGAAGCTCTTTTCCAACTTCCAAATCTGGGCTTGGTTTTAAGTCTTCCTCTTTGTGTTCTTCACTGTGCTTTTTAGCCATGTGCTGTTTTATTAGCTCAAGAGACTCTCTTGTGAAAGGGACAAGACCCTTTGTTTCTGGAGAAGCCAACATTTCCAAATTTGTACCTGGAAGAAATTAAGTTCCTTTAATTTTATTAAAAATTTGTATATAATAATAGTAAATTAGATGACAAAATGTTAGGATATAAGAAGTGAGATGTCAGAAAACTGAATGAGTACATTTAATGAACATACTCCTGAATTGTGTAGATATCTAAGATGTTCTGATTTTTATTGTACATCATAACTCCTTTGTACTTTCATTTAGTGTTCCCTTGAATGCTTTTAATTTTACTGAACTTTACCTTTCAACTTATTTCCTCCAGTAAAGGAATTCTAAGGTTGATGGAGATCTTTGCTTCTTTCTGGTCAAATGCAATTATTTTATATGCACTGTATATGACTATTGTTTAGTCTTGCCCATATTAATAATTCCCATTGTCCCTGAGCCCTATTCTTCTTGTTTTTGTATTTCCAATTACTTTCTGTAATTAAATCTGAGTAGAACTCTTATCATTATTTTCATTTGGTGGCATTGGGGAAAAACCCAGAGCCTTAACCATGGTTGGTAATTATTCTACCAATGAAATATAATCCCTGCCATGTGTCAAATTTTAATTCCCAATACCTTAAAGTTCTACCTTCCTACTCTATTTTATGAATGCACAGGAGTTGTTTTACCCTCTGAATATGAATATTCACCAAGTTCATATCTGGAAACAGTATCTTGTCCTAGACGCTTATGCAAGAATTTACCAATGGCAGAAATTTAACAGGCAAAACCAAGACCCATTAACTTTCTCCATGACTACAATTATGTCTTAGTTTCTTAGCCATTTTAAAAACAAAGCACATATTCATTCCCTTGATAGCTCATCATTACATTTTTCTCTGTGTCATCAATCTTTCTCTGTGTGACATAGTTTTCTAGAAACAATTTTACATAGTATTCCTTTTTTTATGATTTTTATTTATTTATTTATTAGAGAGAGAGAAGGGAGAGAGAGAGAGAGAGAGAGAGAGAGAGAGAGAGAGAGAATGGGCATGCCTCTAGCCACTGCAAACAAACTCCAGATGCATGCACCATCATGTGTATCTGGTTTACATGGGACCTGGAGAATCGAATCTGGGTCCTTAGGCTTCACAGACATGCACCTTAACTACTAAGCCATCTCTCCTGCCCCTTCCTTAGTATTCTTGAACCTGTTTTTCCAGTAAGAAAATTGAATTATTCCCTGAGCTGAATAAAGATCAATTGATATATGTGGGCAGGGTACTCAGTATAGTAAATGGAACATAATAGTTGTAAAATAAATATAAATCCTATTTGTGATAAGATTTGAGATGTTAGAATAGTAAAATAAATCTAATAGAATATGTGATAGCAATGCATATAAGCCTTGGAAAGTTAAAGTAACTCATCTACACAGGTAAAATAGGAAAGATAAATGGTTTTGTGGAGAGAAAACTCTCAAGGAGTTTTATCTAATAGTAATTAGAATACAAATAAATAATGTTTATGTTTGCCAAGATTACTAATGTAACTTTGCTTTTATTGACAGAAGGTGAAGGTGAAGGAGAAGTCTTTCTCTACTCTGTGCATGTGCATGGGACACCAAATGGGACCAGAATATAAACAAAATGAAATGAATACAAATGAAATCATACAGAGAATAGTTAAAGTAACAGAGGATGTGTCATAGTGACACAGAAGCGATCCACCATGGGGCATTATTGTCAATGTCTGAATTGTTGTGTCATGGAAGAGAAATTGAGCTTCCCTGTTGTTCAAACAGGAAGAACTAAATCAATGAGCTAATATCAAAATAGACTTGGCTCAAGATCATAGTTGTCTCGTCAAAAAAGTGAATGAGTTGATTTGGACATTAAAGCTTCATTTTAAGTTGCTATAAGAAGCACAGAAATATTGATATTGGGTGAGATGATTGCAATGAATCCAAATATTGATAAGTAATATCAGTGCTTTGCAATTTGGGGACAATCTAATGTTCATATCTTGTGATTGAATTTGTTGCACAGAATCACATGATATAAAGGTTTGGGATACAATGTCAGCTAGATCTGTACAGCATTAAATTAACACAATCAAATATATCTGCAGGGGCTGCACAGATGGCTCAGTGGGTAAATACACTTTGTGCATAAGCATGAATGCCTGAGGAGGCCTTAATATCCTAATACCCACATAAACAGCTTGGATATTTCCACTTACACATTTGTAATCCCAGTCCTGAAGGCAGTAGAGACCTGAGAATCACAAGATTTGTGAAAAATGGGATGCTCCAGGATCATTTAGATACCCCATCTCAAGGAAACACATATCAGTGAGAGATGAATGGGCACATTCTCCTCTGGCCTCTGCAGGCATGAGTGAGGTGCCACATCTGCACACACATGTGCATACACACACAAACTTCACAACACGCATAGTATGAACACACAAAAAGATTAAAAAACAAATAATATTTTGCTGAGATGTGATCTCACATTGTTCCCCAGACTAGCCTGAACTCACAATCCTACAACCTCTGTGTATAGGTATGTACCATAACCCCCGAATAAAAAGAATTATTATACTCATTATATTTGGAAGCATTTATGATGGATAATCAGCATCACTAAGCTTATGTGTGTTAATAGCATTGTTCTCATAAAGGTGCTTTCAGTAATGGAAATAGTTTAAGTATGCTTCATTGAACCCTGAAAATTCAGTTTTCCAGCCTGTTTTCTTATTGTATAGTCCCCAAATCATTTCTTTTCTGTGTAAATATTAGTAAAATAGTCCATGACTCATTTTGTTACCCACTAGCTATAAGACAACAGTAATCTTTCTAAGTTGTTCCATGTTTGTAAAGTTTAGAATCCTTCATATCTCTGTGATGCTGTGAGATGATAAATGAGACAGTCTGGAAACCATGGGCCACTGTATAGACTGCACCAGAAATCATTTTCTCTTCCCTCCCAGTCACTTATCCCAGACAACGTTTGGAATGATTTCTTTGATGGCGAATAAAACTGTGCTGTTTTGTTGACTAGAAGAATGAATGGATGACAGGCATTTGGCATCGTTGGCCTTCCACAGCGATGCAAGCATTTATCAAATGGAACTGGCATGGAGCTGATGTCTAGATGGGTGAGTGCAGGCTGAATTATTAATCATTGAAACATAATTCAGTAAAAGCATTTCTGTGGGGAAATTTTTAAAATGGGGCTCAAGTACTATAGTTTCCAATGAGCTACCTTAATATAGACACCAGGCCTGGAAAACAAAGATTAATAGTTAATCCATCCATTAGCCTGCCTTTCTAAAGAAACTGACTAGCTAAAGTAAACTTTTGTCCGTAATTATATCACATTCAATTCAGACTTGTACTCTTAACAAGCACCAGTTGTAACAATATTTTATATCTGTGACTGAATTGAAAATCATTTCTTTTAGATAGTCACTGAATGTTTAAACCATCAGAAGTATGGAGTGAATTATACAAAAATATTCTCCCTAAATTTCAAATTTAATAAGGTACCAAAATTTATAAGAATGGTGTGACAATTGTAATTTTGGCCAGTCTTAAGGAGGGACTGCCATTTCTGTTTCAAATTATGTTTTCTCCCACATTGTCCCTGTGATGACATATACACAGATGAGGAGACAGAGCTGATGTAATCCCTGACTGCTCCACTGTTGAGAGCTGTGTGTTCAGTGGAGATCAATGCTCACTGGGTTGTGCTTCAACCTAAATTGGGGGGCCAAAAAGGTGATTCACCAGTTAAAGGTGTTGCCTACAAAGGCTGCCAGGTTGGTTTCCAGTCCCCAGCAATCCACAAGAAGTTAGACAGTCATTCATTTGCTGTATCAAGAGACCTTTGTGTACACACACACACACACACACACACACACACACAAATGAATAAATATTGTTAAAACTCTGAATTTGGATGCTCTTAATGGAAACCACAAGCTAATACTTACAAATGAAACATTTTAGGCTAATGTAAATCATTAATACTTCAGTATGACTACTTTTATCTATTTTTTTAGAGAGAGAGAGGTATAGTGAACCAGGTTCTCAGCCACTGAAATAGAACTCCAGACACTTGTGCTGCCTAATGGGCATGTGTGACCCTGTACTTGCCTCACCTTTGTGTGTCTTGGCTAACATGGGATCTATAGAGTGGAATATGGGTCCTTAGACTTTGCAGGCAAGTGCCTTAACTGCTAAGCCATCTCTCCAACCCTATGACTACTTTTAAATATATTTTATTTATTTATTTATTTATTTGAGAGAGAGAGAAAGAGAGAGGGAGATAGGTAGACAGAGAGTGTGTGTGTGAGAGAGAATGGGCACACAAGGGCCTCTAGCCACTGCAAACGAACTCCAGATGCATGCACCACCTTGTGCATCTGGCTTACGTGGGACCTGGGGAATCAAACCAGGGTCCTTTGGCTTTGCAGGCAAATGCCTTAACCACTAAGCCATCTTCTCCACCCCGTTATGACTACTTTTAAAATGACAAAAACTCAGAAACACATTTGACTCATTACCAGGTAAGTGCCCAATGAGCATGTCTATAATTTTTTTGTTCAATTAGTGCCCAATTAAAGATAAGAAAAGATAGTAGTCATCAATTTGGATCACACAAGCTACTGTAACATGGCAAGCCACTGTCTGGACTTAGGAAATTTGTTACTGTGGATATTCGAACTGTTTTGCTGGACTTGGAGACTTCCTGGACACTGAAAATTGAAAGTATTGAACTTCGAGGCTTGGCTTATGAGCTTTCTAAGAAAAAGAAGGCCAGATTATTCAGAGAATGACTTTTCTGACCTGACATTCGTCTAACCATGACTACATGACTTTGGCCAATCAACTAGAACAGTTCGAGATTATAAATTTGGATCAAAGGATACAATGATGTTCAGGCAATGACTTTCAGTGATTTTAGGGGGAACAACAGAGATGGAGCTAGGGAAAGTTTCCAAGCTGCATGTTGGCAGCTTAACGTGGAGGTGATTTTGCCACTTGATAATTGGTTATGCTCTGGGGTAAGACTTAGTTTTTAATTTACCACATATATTTCCCAATGCTGCTTTTGTTATTGTCTTGAAGCCCAATTAGAAGCATTAGTTTAATATATAAGTAACATAGAGGAATGAGTAACTTGTTTCAGCTTATGTATAGGTTATTCAATTAGTGATACAAGAAAGTTTGTGGACAATTTTTTCATGCAGTACTTTTAGAGTTAAGAATAAGCACTGGGGCTGGAGAGATGGCTTAGCAGTTAAGGCGCCTGCCTGCTAAGCTAAGAACGCTGGTTCCAATCTCTAGCTGTTCCAATCTCCAGGTCCCACGTTTAGCCAGATGCAAAGTGATGCAAGGGCGCAATGCGGCACGTGCCCACAAGGGGGTGCACACATCTGGATTTCATTCACAGCAGCTGAAAGACTGCTGGCACGCCCATCTATCTGTCTCCCTCTCCCTCTCTGTCTGTCTCTCTCTCTATGTCTCTCTCCAAAAATAATTTTAAAAATTTTAAAAAAAGAATAAGCACTGTCTTTCTGTCAGTGATTTAATGAGTTGGCGTAACCTACCAGCCATTTTTCCTCTTTTCTTTATCACAATTTCCATCAAAGATTTTACTCACACAGATTTGGTTTTGCTTTTATTGGACAGCATTTTGAAATTTGAGTATTCATAGTTTTATCTGTTTTTTTTTTTTTTTTTTTATTGTTTTGGGAGCAAATATGGCCAGATGCAGAACGGAAGAGTTCCTATTAACTTGGGCTTTTTCTCTTTTTGCATCCAAATACATTTCTAGTGGCTTAATTACTAAAATGCAAATAAAATTTAAATGTGAAAAATAAATAAGGATTATACAAATAAACACCCATGTATTTATTTATAAACATATATATTAGTAACCATAAGTTAACAAAGCAAAGCACTAGTACTGGTGAACAGACAGAAAGACATTCTGATAAAATCTTCCAGCATAACATTTCTAGATAGAAAGGTGGTGATACTGAAATTAAAATAGGCACATAACCCCTTTAGTACACATGCCACGTAGTGTGTTCACAGGGTTTTGACAACAGTATAATTATTGTAGATAAGAAGAATAGCACTCTTTATGTGCCTCAACTGCAACCACCAAAATCTAGTATATCCTTAAAAGGGATCCTGAAAATTTGTTTGCTTGTACAACCACATATATTTGTTTAAATAACATGCATGCAGAATTACTGAAAAATAGAAATAAGTGGTAACTAGGAAATGATGTGCTTCCTAATATTCTTTTAAATGTTTAGTTGATTTCTAGCTATATATACAGTCAGGGATTCTGAGGTATATAAGATGTATGAAATTAGAAAGAAATACTAGCTCAAAGATTAGAAAAGGGAAATATAATTTTAAAAAAATATTTCGAGTTTGAGATACATCCAAAGCATTCCAAATCAGAAATTCAGAAGTGAATTGTAAATACCGATCTGAAGACAATTAAAATGTATGAGTGCACACATGTTTTATATACACCTATGTCTATGTATATAAATGTATACACATGAATATGGGTTATATAGAACAATCACTGAAACCAAGACATAATGAAGATTATGTGTATTTGCAGAATGATTGAAATTCTTAACAAAATTATTTCAAATGTATTCCACTATAAAATGCCTACCCATCATTTAATAATTGTGACTTAAAGAGTAATCTAGAAAGTAAAAGTTTTAATGTATTATCCTTAATGTATAATTTAAGTCATATAGTTAAATATTAGCAAGGTATAACATAGTAAAAATCTTGAATGAAGTTATAGAATTATAACATATGTGCTAGGAAACAATAAAGACTATTGGAAGCTTATCAATAGCAAATTCAATATTACAAAATTTTATAACAATATCACTAAGGCTGAAAAAAATATAAAACTACAATTCTACATACTGCCAAGATGCTCTTCAATAATTCAGGCAGAATGAAGATAATTTTATATGCTTAAGATAGTTAGATAATTAAGATGAGATGAAGACAAGAGATAGGAAATAAATAATAAAATGTAAAAAAACAACAAAAAAAAAAAACTGGCTTGCTTACCAAAATTGAAGAGTCCCTCAGGAGAATAGACTGAAAAAAATAACTGTGGTGTTTTAAATATATATATATGATAGAATATAATTTAGCAATTAAATGAATGAACTGCAGCCCAATGCAGTGGCTCACACTTAAAATTTTAGCTACCCAAAGGCTGAGGTGGGATGACCATGTGATCGAGGCTAAGGTGGACTACAGAATGTGTTCCATTTAGTTTGAGCTAAAGTAAAACTCTGCTTCAATTTACAAAAACAAACAAACAACAACAACAACAACAACAAAAAAACAATGAATAAGAGCTGGAGAGATGGCTTAGCAGTTAAGGTGCTTGCCTGTGAAACCTAAGGACCCAGGTTTGATTCCCCAGTACCCAGGTAAACCAGATGTGCATGATGACTGGAGGTCCTGGAGCACCCATTCTCTCTCTCTTTCTGCTTCTTTCTCTCTATATTTCCCTCAACTAAATAAATAAAAATAAATGAGTGGTGATTCATTATAAAAACAATGAATACTATATATATAGAGAGAGAGTCCAAAACTCACCATGAGTAAACAATATCTTACTTCAAAAATTCCATACTATTTAACTGAACATACAACACAAATCTCTAAGAGAAAGAGAAAGACCTTAATCATGGAGAGACAGCACTGATGGCAATGTACAACCGTCCATTGGAAATTGGGAACACACAGGTGTATATACTGAGCAAGCTTAATAGATTGATATGTCTAACATTTGTCCATTTTATGTTGTTTTACCTTTGGAAATCCTTAAACAAATACCAAATTCTACTTTAATGTTACATTAAGGTGAAAGTGTTTATGAGTCAGATATACTGCTATTTGCAGATTATTTTTTAATTTTATTTATTTATTTGAAAGTAGAAATATATAGACAGAGAGGAGAGAGAGAGTAAGTATGGGCATGTGAGGGCCTCTAGCCACTGCAAACAAACTCGGGATGCAGGTGTCACCCTATGAATCTGGCCTATGGGGGCACTGGGGAATGGAACTCAGGTCATTGGGGCTTT
This sequence comes from Orientallactaga sibirica, assembly GCA_036365145.1. Taxonomy (NCBI): domain Eukaryota; kingdom Metazoa; phylum Chordata; class Mammalia; order Rodentia; family Dipodidae; genus Orientallactaga; species Orientallactaga sibirica. The sequence continues at coordinate 50,621,960 of JAEOAD010000004.1, read as the reverse complement.
GAAGGCAAGCACCTCAATCACTGACCCATCTCATCATCCCTGCAAATTATTTTGGAAGCTCTAAAAATAACAATTGATGCATTATTTGAAAAATGAGTAGATGCTTCCAGGTGTGGTGGCACATGCCTTTAACCACAGCACTTGGGATGCAGAGGTAGGAGGATCATTTTGAGTTCAAGGCCAGACTGAGACTACATAGTGAATTCCAGGTCAGCCTGGACTGGAACAAGATCCTACCCGGACAAAACACACAAAAAAAGCGGGGATGGGTGCTGGGGAGATGGTTCAGCGATTAAAGTGCTTGCCTGAAAATATGTAGATGGAGAAATGAATGAACCAGTTGACACAAAGTGATCATTTAAATATCCAGACATCAGGTACACAGGTGTTGATTGCACATTTACAAATATTTGGCAGAAAGGTTTAGCTCTGGTACTACTATTTCTAATTAGCATATAGTCATTGTAATGTGTTTCATGAAGTTTACTGTCATTTAACTCTGCCCTTAGGTAAGGCAGAGTTAACCTTAACCTCTGGATGTTAACGCATTGGTGGCTTGGTTTCCTTCAATGACAAAGAAGGGATTTTAAGAATACCTACATGCTAGAGTAATACTAATTTAGAATGAGGTAAGAAATGCAAAGATTAGGAACAATGCCTGCCAAGTAGTATACATTCAGTAAACATTAATTGTTATTTTAAATGCATTAAGCATAGTGTTTTGTTAAGTATTTTATTTATTTGAGTGAGAAAGAGAGAAAGCAGCAGACAGAGAGAGCAAGGGTAAACAAGCACACCAGGTCCTCCTGCCTCTGAAAACAAACTCCAGACACTTGTGCCACTTTGTGTAGCTACCTTTACATGGATCCTAGGAATTGAACCTAGGCGATGAGGTTTTGCAAGAAAGTGCCTTTAACCCCTGAGCCATCTCTTCAGTCTAAAGCTCAGTATTTTTATACCTAATAGCTTTTTAAATTTTTCTTTGCATGTGGATGTGTGGTGTTGTGTATTGTGTGTGGTGTGGTGTATTGTGTGTGGTGTTTGCATGTGTGTATGTACAGATACATGTGGGTGCCAAATGCATGCAGAGGCCAGGGAAGAACTTTCTCTTTTCATTCCTTTTCTCCATTGTTCATCTGTACTTCCTTGAGACAGACATTCTCCCTCACCCTGGAACTGCTATGTTTTGGGTTGATTTTTTGTTCTCCCTAGTCAAGGAGCCCCAGTGATTCTCAAATCTCTGTCTCCCACACACCTGGTGCTCTGATCTTGGGTTACTATCATGAATGGCCACACCCAGCTGTTTACCTGGAGCCTGGGTCTTACTCTGGCCCTCTCAGACGCTCATACTTAAGCTTAAATGCTCTCAACCACTGAGTCATCTCCCCAGATGCTTAGTAATTTTTGCAAACTGAGACAGTTGTTTACTTCCTGGCATTTATAAGCAACATGTACACAATAAAGTTTTATTTCTAACTTATAACCCAAAACAATTAATTATAATGATGGTGATAATTTGTTATGACCAACTGCAATGCAGTGGTGCTCTCGAACAATTTTCAAAACTCCATGAGCTCTTCTTTCTACATTTTCTTCTAATGTATTTGTATTTCTTTTGTAACCAGGCTTTCTTAATTTATTTGCACTATTTTCAAATTGTTTGCTTCTGCTTTCTCATTTAATAATTGTTTCAACTTACTACACTTGAACATGGTAACAGGCTGTGTAAGGCAACCTTAAAGACCCAATAACAAAAAAAAAAAATCAGTTGTCTTGTCAAAGGTCAGCTGTTCAGAACCTCTTTCCTCCTGCTGCTACCTGCACTCAAGGTTCTACTCTCATCATGTCCTGGTATAGCCTAAAGGGTTAATATTGATGGATTATGGATGACTCCTGGGCACATAAAGCATTGCGTGCATCTTTCTAGGTTCCCAGATTCTAGTCAGATTTAGGGGAAGCACATGGCATTTCTTTTATTGTAAGTGATCCAAATTTGTCCACAATTATTACCTAATGACTTCAAGTCTCAAGAGTAGAACTATTTCTATGTGGGTAGAGTGAAAGGAGACAGCTGGTGAGATCTAACATTTGACAGGAAAATTCCTATGTGTTTGTGAAGACGCAAGCTCTAGTGTCTGAAATTGTCTCACCTCATTGGTTAATAGTTGTTATTCCTGGATACTTCTTGTATTTTCACTTCCTTAGTGTGGCTATAACTTTTCTAACCCTTTTTCTTGCTCCTGAGATTATTTTTTCCAACATAAATGACTTTATATTTATGACTCTCATCTTTGAATCTTTCAATCTTTGAAATTGTATTTTCCTCGTAGCACAAATATTGGCTAAGGCTTCCCACTATAACTGTCCAGTCTAGGATGAACATGTTCTGGGTCCAAGCTGTGCTGCTGGCAGATTGCTTAAATCTGTCCTTCCTCCCTTCCTTTTTTTTTTTTCTGAGTCTTTCTTCTGACCTTTTGGAACACATTATTGGGATATCTCATTTGGTAGTGAAAATTTGAGTAAAAATAAATGCTCTAAAATCACTGTATAAAATTACCTTCAGGACACACAAATAAAGTATCTATGAAGCATAAAGGAATTTAAAGTTCATACTTGAGTGCTGTAAAGTTATTGCATTATGTATATGCAAATATTCCAAAATAAAAAGTATCTGAAATCTGAAAAAAATAAACTTTGCCATAATATAGTTATATTCACATTAAAGAAAAAGAAAAACTTCTTCGAGGTAGGTTCTCACTATATAGCCAAGGTTGTCCTTGAACTTGTGATCCATGTGCCTTAGAACTAGAGTACTAATATGCAGGTATGTGTCACCAAGACTGGCCACTTGTTTTTGGTCATTATATATGGTGACTTTAAAAATTTTGCAGGTCCATTAAAGTGGTATTCCATTTAAAAAACAAGACTGTTTGATATGTGTATGTGTGAATGTGTGCATGAATGCATGCATGTGTAAGTTTAACCATGCTGTCATAGTTTTTATATAACTTTATTTGTTGATTATATGCACAATACTTGTACATATTTATGAGTCACAATATGGTGTTTTGATTTATGTACATTGGATTTTTTGGAGCAAATATAAGGTGCTACATGCTATCATAAAACAGTGCAAGAAATACTAGCTAAACTCTTGTCATAAAGAGTATTTGCTTTCCCTGAAAATGCTCCTCACAGTGACAGAACTGAAATAATATTCAATGTCTGCTCCCACCTCCTCCTCCTCCTCCTTTTAGGGAAATCTATGAAAGTATAATTATTGACCTTGGGAAGCAGAAGCCTATGAGGAAAGATGATTGATGCTAATAAAATTTTGAAGAGCATATATAAAATTAGCATAATCAATACTTTTAATAGTGAAATAAGTTCTGTGGAGATATAAATCATACTAAGTGAACTTTGATAGATAAACATAGGAAGGCATATGCTATGTACTTTCATAAAGTTCATATGAGAATTTAAATTAGTGTAAATATTTTTCTTTTGGGTAATGTGTAAAAAATATAACAATGCATACTTACAAAAATTATTATGTATGTTTGAAACGTCATATTTGCTAATATATTTATAATAACATACTTGTACTGGCAAAATGTCTTCCCTAAAGGGATAACATGATAAATTCTCATGAATTGCTATCATGAAATACAAGTCATTAATTAAGAGGCCTGATCTGTGTGCAAAAAGATTCACAAATCAATTACTAAAATGAAAAATATAAGAAATATATAAATATATAAAACTTGCATTATTTACCTCTTAAATAAAGTTTTAACATATTCAAATTGATAATTAACACTATATGCCTCTATCATGTTCATTATATTACAAAGTTTATTGTACATTATACAATGGTTAAATCAAGCTCGTTAACAAATAGATTACTTCACATGTTATTTTTATGGTGATATCACATAACATGAATTCTATTTTAAGTTTTTCAAGCATATTTTGTCATTAACTATTGTCACTTTGCTACACAATATATTTCTTAAAATATATTTTTCTATCTGGGAGTGTTGGCTCATAACTGTAATCCCAGCACTTGATAGGCTAAGGCAGGAGGATCACTGTGAGTCTGAAGTCAATCTGTACTTGAGTGTGAGACCCTGTGTAAAAATAATATTTATCCTTTGTAACTGTAATTATATATTTTCCAAAATCCCCCTGTTCTCATACTCATCGCTATGCCAGCCTATAATCACCATTATGGTGTTCAATGATTTAATAAGATTATCCACATGATGACATTGTACTGTATACACAGTGTTTACTGAGTTAATATGTTTATCTACACAGAGTGATATGTTACTCTGAGCATAGTGTTTCTCTCCTTGGAGAACGTAAACTCCTATGCTACATGATGTTTGCCTGAGGTATACATTGTGGGCTAATTGCATCAAGGTAATTATCATACTCATCATCTTTCATACGTACTATTTACTTATAGTAAGAATAGCTAGCAAGTACTATTTTAGTAATTTTGGAATATGTTCTGCAATATTGTTACTATGTTTTGGAAAAATCTCTGAAATATTCTTACTGTACTTTGTACACTTGGATCAATATCACCACTCCTTCACCTGTCCAATTCCCCACTCTAGCTTCTAGTAACCACCATTCTACTCTCAATTTCTTTGAGTTTGATGATTTTTAGATTCCATATATAAATTATTTCACTCCATGCAGTTGGTCCTCCTCGTTCATGGGTTCTGCACCTCAAGATTCAACAAACAACAGATCAAATTTGTCCACTACAAAACATTGCATCTTTATTTAGCATGTAAATATTTTCCTGTCATTAGTCTACAAATTATGCAGTATATCATGAAGTGACATTATCTTCTGTGTTAAAAATAATCTAAAGATGATTTGATATATACATAAGAATATGTACATAATTCAAATACTACATGATTTCATATAAAAGACTCAAATATTTGAAGACATTAGTATCCACTAGGATCCTAGAACCAATATTCTATGCATACTAAAGGTGAATACATTTGATTTCTATTCCTTGAGAAATTCATATAATTTACTCAGATTTCTCCAGGTTATCAAAAATAGTATATGCATAAAGAAATTGAAATCAATATCTTAAGCAATTATTGGTATGTTCATGTGCACTGTGCCATTATTACAATGATGATGATACAGAAGTGACTTGTATCAATCAACAGAAGAATGGATAAAGGAAATGTAGTCTAAATACACAATGGAATGCTGCTGCCATTTTGTTTTGATTATAGTTCTTAAAATTTTTATTTCAGAATTTCCTATGTATTTTTAATACATTTTAATTTTTTTACTTGAGACAGAGAGAGTGCACACATGAGAGAGAGAAGAAGAGAGAGAGAGAAAGAAAAAAGAAAGAAAGAAAGAAAGAAAGAAAGAAAGAAAGAAAGAAAGAAAGACAGGCAGCAGGGCATGGTGGCTTTAATCCCAGCACTTGGGAGGCAGAGGTGGAGGATCACCGAGAGTTAGAGGCCACCCTGAGACTACAGCGTGAATTCCAGGTCAGCCTGGGCTAGAGTGAGACCCTACCTCGAAAAACCAAAAGTAAAAAAAAAAAAGAAGAAAAAAAAAAAAAAAGAAAGAGAGAGAAAGAAATGGAGAGAGAATTGGCACACCAGGTCCTCTAGCCCCTGTAATAGAACTCCAAATGTGTGTACCGTCTTGTGTGCATGTGCAACCTTGCACTTTTGTGTCATTTTGTTCATCTGGCTTATGTGGGATCTGGAGAGTCAAACATGGGTCTTTAGGCTTTGGAAGGCATGTACACTATCCACTAAACCATCTCTCTAGCCCTCTAAGTATTTTTTTTTTAAAAAGAGGCATTAGCTAATGAACAAAAGAATGCTAACAAAAATCCAAACATCAAAATCCCATCTCTTCCTAAATATATAATTATTTTCCGAGAACTGAATGCCAAATGAAGTCTCACAAAAGAAAGAAATACTTTCTAAAACAGTCAGGATCTGGGGTCTTTGCGGGTACGTGTTTTGTTCTAAGGGAGGAAAGGGTTCATGCCACTCACATTCATAACTGCAGAGTCAATTTAGTTACAAGAGCAGATATGGGGAAAGATCTTGGTGAGATCAGTGGCTAAACTCAAAAAAATCCAATTGGAAGAATGAGTCCACTGGAATGCCTTCAGGAAACGATCTCTTTTTAGGCATGTCCACTTGAGTTTCTCTATGATGACTTCATGGCTCACTAGAAGAGTCTTTGTTTCTATGGATATGATGAAAACTCCCATGCTGTGCTTGTTTACCAAAACAAGTATGTTGAAGACAAGCCAAAATCCTTTCAGAGCTGACTATTCTTACAACCCTAGTCAGTCAGACCCTAGGCTGGAATAATCTGGCCAGAGGCCATTTACCAGCTCAAAGAGGAGGAATGCATTCTATTCCCTATTAGAGAAATAGAATGAGATCTTGTGATAAATGTGACTTGTGTACTCTCCAGCAATCCTATGACCTTGTTTGGGCTCTATAATTTCAGATGCCACTAGATCTACAAAATATTCTTTCTAAAATTTAGAATTGGTACAATTACTGGAATCCCAAAGGTTTCATAGAACTGACTGTTTACTTCCCTTTTTAAAAACTCTTTTGTACATGATTTCCTAAGCATCCAAAAGCTACTCTAGCTTTTAAAAAGTGAAACTAAATGTAATAGATGCCCATGTCCTTCTCAGTCTGCAAAGAGCAACTAAAAAAAGTATCTCTGAAACATATTGGTGTGAGCATGAGTTAGTTTTATCTTGCTTTAAATTGGACAAAAATAGATGCATAGGGCTGTGGGGCCAAGAGAAGAGAGACAATATGGACCCAAGCCAAAGTTCTATCCTATAATCAGGTGCTTAGACCGCATGGACTCTTGTAACTGAGAATGAAAGGCTGCTAAGCTGGAAGCCTCATCTTGTATTTAAACAAAAGAGGTGGCATATTCCACTGGGCACAATGCACTCATTCAGTGACTATAACTTCCAAGTCAGCATCATTTTATGATGCTCAAAATTAAAAGCAAATGTACAAGTTGTAAACCTTAAAATTTTGAATTTTCATGAGTGGGAACCCAGCTTCAGCTTCTCCATCAAGGTCTTTGATGCTGATATGATGAGACTTGTAAGCTATCCTCTATTTATTGCCAGCCAGCTCTGGCTGTTTGTTCAGATAGGAATACTGCACAGACAACAGGTATATCCAAGGACTAGGGATAATAGGGAAGAGTGTAACATGATTGGGCCTAGTTTCTTAAAAATCAGGGACTGAACAATATATGTAAATCAAAATCTTAGCTGGGTCATGATATATACATCAGCTAAAAACATCTATACAGCCCCCAGAAGAAAGCATATTTTTTCGACATCAAAGGCTCCATATTTTGCTGTTGAAGAAGTGAGATTTTACTTAAGTGGTAGTGTATCACTCACACTAACAAGAGGAAAAAGCATGAAGACAAGGGACAATGAGCTCGGTTGCTCCAAGTTTTTCCCACATTAGGACATTAGACTACATTGCTGGGAGCCACTGGGTTTGGGCAAGGACTGCAAATGTTCTTAAATTGACCAGTATTGACATTGGCTATTGGACAGAGAGGTCACGGGCTCTAGAAAATCAGCAATATTTATACCATATATGTTGAAGACGCACTTTAAGACTTAAGGCTGTAGGTAGTGGGTTGTGGCTGCACTAGCATAATTCTTACCTAAGTAAAGTATTGGGCAAAATTGTACATTTCAATTCTAATATATTTAGATATATACTCATCACACTTGGACAAAACCAATCACACTATATAAATTACCTTTAGCACATAAGGTTTGGGGGACAGAGTGCCCAATACCAGAGTTTGATTCTTCTGCAGTTCTCTAGGTGACACTGATGTGTAGGAATCATCTTAGAACCTGGCCATGTCATTTGAGATTGATCAGAACCTAATTCCAGAGCCTTATGCCCAAGTTCCGATAATTATTCTGTCACTTTGAACACACTGTTGGCAAAAGAGGACCTTTTGGGGGACTGCAAAATTGTAATAAATCTCTTGGTCAAGGGTACTAACTTTGATTACTTCCATATTACTAAGCATTACAGATAAATTCATCAATATCTGCAAGATTTGCTGGTTTATCCCTGGAAGTGACATCACACACCTGAAACGAAATTGAAATGTGAAAGTAGAAAAATGCAACACATATATAAACAATGTTGAGTGGTGTTGAACTATCAGTGGCTAGCTGCAGCATGCAATTTCACAAGGGTGGAGGCTTACAGAGTACACCTGATGAGTGACAGGAGATGAGTTGGAATTTCACTTCCTCAGGTCACTCTAGAGAGGCTACTCATTATTCTTCCCATACTACATTAGAATTTGAATGGCAGCAACTTAGTGAAGCTCTTAAAAAAAACAGAATAATTCTCTGTACATGCAACAGTTATAAAAAAGATTGTCTTCAAAAATCATGCAGGTAATAATCTCTGTTAATTAATGCTTAACAAATTTTTTCATGTGCTGTTTCCAGGGAAAGAAAGCCAAGCTCATTCATGTTAAATAATTTGCTTTGTGGCACAAACATGGGAGTCAGGTTTTGTCATTTTAAACGTCAATGGGTTCAACATTGGACTTCCAGGTCAATTATTGATTAGCCATATAACTTCATCAAATTATTATTATTTATAGTGTGATACTAGCAAAGGAATCATAAGCATCTAAAGAGAATGCAAGGGAAAAATTACTCCTTTAGGATTCATCTTCTTTACTTATAAATTTAGCAGCTGATGACCATCCCAAAGGCTGAGGGCCCTAAACCAGTCTCCTGAAAGTGCTCACAAAATAAGTTTTCCTACCCAGCACTCAAGTGGACTCTCTGAAAGTGACCCATCAGTAAACAATTCCACGTGGATGCAGCATGCATACTGATGTGACAACGTCCTAAGCATTACAGGCATCTTATCTATAGTTGCATGATCACCTGTAAAAGAGAGCAATCCTCTAGAAAGGCTGTGTTTGCTTGAGTAAACAGCTTCACAGACAGATACCACGTAAAGCCCTGCTGATCTGAACACTCCTCAACTGCCCTGCTCGTTAAACTGTGCATGCCATTTCCCATGGCATTCCTCCTCTACCTTAGCACTGAGAGTAACATGAGCGCCATCACTTTGAAGTAGAGTTCAATCTGCAGACCCCTCATCCCACCTACTAATCATGCTAGGCAACATAAAAGTCACCGCAGCCTAGGGTTTCTGGAAATTTTACACTAAAGAACATCTTTGTTTCAGCTGTCTTCCTGGGAGGAGATAACTAACCACACACGCAATGCCAAGCAGACACCCACCTTAATGCTTTTAGGTCAGTTCCACTATCTTAGCATTTCTCTGCTGGAGACCTTGAGAGTGTGCATGGGGTGGGGCAGGTGGGGTAGGAAGGAAAATCTAGCTACAGCTACCAGCTGTCCCCATCTTGCCAGTGGACACTGCAGAAGAAGAAGGGGGAAAAAAAGCACTTACTTTCTCCCAAGTGACAGGTCTTCAAAGTGCTTGAGGGAGCCCTGAAAGCAAGGCTCCTGGGAGTCCTTTGCTTCTCCTGGGCTTCTGTTTCGCTCCGTTTGCTGAGGAAGTGTCTGCCCTCAGTAGTCTCGTTCAGGTCAGTCACTGGGGCGGCTCCAAAGCCACTGACCCAGAGACCCCCCTCCTGATAGATGCCCAGCAGAGCCACGCCCTCGCGAGCTGAGATGTGCTTGTCTCGCTCACAAGCTCTCCTCCCTCCCCTGTTGGCAACACCGTTCTTTCCTCCACGCACATCCCCAGGCCAGTGTGTGACTTCAGAAGGCAGATCGGGCGTGGGCGGGTGATATTGACAGAAACCCGCTGCAGAGGCAATAACAGAGGCAGCTGTGGCTTCTCCTCCTCCTTCCCCTGGGAGAGAGGCCAGCCAGAGGACCAGGGATGGGGGCTTTGTGACGAGAGGCACTGGGGCAAGAAGGAATGGAGGGGCTAGAATAAAGCCTGAGGAAAAAGTAGGGGTAGGGTGCAAAATAGCCAAAAGAAAGGGGAGGAGGGCGGGAAATTCAGATGCTTTCTTAAAGTGAAGGACTTTTTCTGTCCCCTGGCTTTACTGGCTCACAGAACACACAGGTCAGATTGTCAGCCTGCAGCATCCAAGCCCGGCCCTGGCTGCAGAATGGTGTTATGTGTAGGTGTGTGGCTGCTTAGGAAAGAACTGATGGATTGAAGTTGCTGCAGTTTTATGTATTTTTGCTCTTTTTCTGGAGGTTTGAACATGAGGTACAGAGGAAAAGGTAATCCATATTCTGGATAACTAGGATGTCTGTAGTGTAGTATGGTGTGTGTAGGGCAGATGTGTTGGACATTTTTTCCTATATGAGATTTGGAAAATATTGCTGTCATATTCTATTCATTCTATAGAAGTACTTGGTTCACACACCACAGCATTTACCCCCAAATACTTCAGTACTAACATATACTTGAGTAATAACATTTTAAAGAGTTTAACCCAATATTAAGATCACAGTGAGAAAACAACTAACAATTTTGAAGAGTCCAACATCCACTTGATTTCTTTTTGATAGCCAATGTCTGCATCTCAGCTTCTTCCTACATTTGTAGAATCAATGCATTTCTTCACATATCCACCATTCCCTTGGAATAATCTGATATGCCAGCCCAATAAAAATCCCATGCACCTTTTGATACATTTGAGCAAAATTAGCAATATCAGGTATCTTAGAGCTTAAATAAGATATTTGAAATAAATGAAGTGCAGCTTGCTACAGTGTGCACTGAACTGGCAACTGATCCCAACAAAAACAATGAGAAGTCATATAGACTGGAACATAGGACTGAGTCTACATTGTAAAGTTGTATGCATTGGAACAAAGAACTAAGTCGATATTATTAAGTCATATAGAATGGAACAAAGAACTGAGTGTATATGATAAAGTCATATAGAATGGAACAAAGAACTGAGTGTATATGATAAAGTCATATAGAATGGAAAAGGAAACCGAGTTTATATTACAAAGTCATACAGAATGGAAACAAAGGAACAGAGTCTATATTACAATATCTTATAGATTGGAAATAAAAGAACTTAGTGTGTATTATAAACTCATATAGATTGAGAAAGGGAACCGAATTTATGTCATAACATCATATAGGATGGAAAAGGGAACTAACTGAGTCTATATTATAAAGTCACATAGACTGGAAACAAAAGAACTGAGTCTATATTATAAGTTGAAGATTTTGTGATTGTTGTTGCTCTAGAACAAATGTTGGCCAACAGTGTTAGATAACATCACTAAATAAATATCTGAAATATTTTTGTAATTATTATGCTCCTGGGAATGAAGTAGGGTTTCTTGCAATTTTTCTCAAAAAGAAGTGTGGAGTGGGTGGCATGTTTTATTTTTCCTTATGAATCTTGTTATTAAAATCTCCTAAGCTGTTTTTACCTAAGCATATATTCAAAAGATATAAGCTCTGGTCCTACACACTGTTCTTAACAAGAGAAATCTGCTCTATAACAATACCCTTGGAATAGGAAGGCCCCTAGGAGCAGCACTTTTCTTGTATCCGCTTAACTAGGCATTGCTTATTCTAATGGCAAACAGGACAGGATCAGGGATATGGCTGATTCACATTTTTTTAAAGATATTTATTTATTTATTTATTTATTTATTTATTTATTTATTTATTTATTTGAGGCAGAGAGAGGGAAAGAGAGAGAAAGAGAGTGAGAATGGGTGCACCAGGACCTCTAGCCGCTGCAAATGAATCACAGATGTGTGCACCCCCTTGTGCATCTGGCTTACGTGGGACCAGGAGAATCGAACCAGGAACCTTAGGCTTCCCAGGCATGTTCCTTAACTGCTAAGCCATAGCTCCAGCCTGGATTCATGTTTTTATATTTGATGCATATTACTACATCCAGAGTTTATAAACCCTGCTTAAAAAAACACATTAGATTAAATAATGTTTATCTCAAACTCAAACAAGTCTACTCTTCCTTCGTGAATATGCCCTTGAGCTGAGCCATCCATTCTTCTTTTTATATCATCACCTGACTGTGTGGGCTGTTATTTATTTATGAAGGATTTATATCATTGTTGACATTCTTCCCCTCCATCCAAACTCTTGCTGTCATTCTTGACAACCTTCTCATCCACTTGGATGCCAAAAACAATTTGCAAAGAGCATCCAATAACCTAACAGTAAATTTTGTTCCTGAGATGTTATCCCTGTTTCCATACCACCTCGGCTTTAATTCCCAGTGGGACACTTAGAATTTTGTTGTAGATAACTATTGTTTTGGGTTCTCTCTAACAATTAATTTGTGAAGTTAAATATGAATGGCTTATTTGTGTGCTTTCTGTCACAGTCTACTAGCTATACATGTTGTATGACAGTTGAATATAATTATTCCCTACTGTAGAGTAGTGTTCACAAAGAGGTGGTGATATGATAGTATCTCTAGTAGCTTTGGGAAAGGATGAACTCTAAGCAAGAACTCAGCCAGCAATGCTTGCTGGAGGAAAGTGGTGATTCCTAGGAAGAGATGACAGAGCACAAGTGAGATGGAAGGTGTTAGAATAGTCCACTGATCCGCTTTCACACCACTCCGGCTGCTGTACTTATCCACTCTAATGCTGGCTAGCACTCTAATGCTTGAATATTTCTAGTCATTGCCAATATTTCATACAAAGCATAAATCTTCCCAGACATACATGGCAAAAATCAGAAAGGCAAACTTGTCTCCAGGCACTTCAAAGGAGCTCAGGGAAATGAAGCACTCAGTAACTTTTCCTCTAAATCCATTCTAATGGTGGTGGGGGGGAGATGACATCTTAATATTGCATTGTTTAAAAGCCTGGGCAAACATATGGAGATATATATGTGAATACAAATTAGGACAATGTTGTGGAAAGGTGTATGGAAGTTCTGAAAATTTAAAAATAATAAACATTTTCAGGATGGAGAAATGGTTTAATGGTTAAGGCATTTGTCTGTGAAGCCAAAGGACCCAGGTTCAATTCCCCAGGACCCACTTAAGCCAGATGCACAGGGGGCACATGCATCTGGAGTTTGTTTGCAGTGGCTATAGGCCCTAATGTGCTGATTCTCTGTCTGTCTGTCTGTCTCTATCTCTCTGCTTGCAAATAAATAAATAAATAATTTAAAAATAAATAAATAAAATAATAAACATTTTCACTTGGGGGTAAATATACAGAGGAATTGAAACTGATAGAGTAAAGGAATGTATTTACTTCCATGATTTATTAACATTATTCACAGGTTGCTGCTATTTCTTAGGTCCAGCAACATACCAATAGATATAGAAAACAAAGAATATTTACACAACAGAAAATGAACTATGCAACCTTGAAAAAGAAAGAAGATCAAACATTCACAATAATATAGGTGGTTGCCTGTAAGGGTATAAGAAATAAGTCATTCCCAGAATGACAAATGCTACAATGATGTTATTCACATGTAGTAGTCACAATAGTCACTATCATAGAAATAGACAATATAAAGTCAGTATTCAGGGATGAAGACATGGCTCAGCAGTCAAAGGTGCTTGCTTACAAAGCCTGATGGCCTCGTTTTGATTCCCCATGTTAAAGCTAGATTCAAAAAGTAGCACACATGGGCTGGAGAGATGGCTTAGCAGTTAAGACGCCTGCCTTCTAAGCCTAAGAACGCTGGTTCCAATCTCCAGCGGTTCCAATCTCCAGGTCCCACATTTAGCCAGATGCAGTGATGCAAGGGCGCGATGCTGCACCTGCCCACAAGGGGGCAGACACATCTGGATTTCGTTCACAGCAGCTGAGAGACTGCTGGCGCGCCCATCTCTGTCTCCCTCTCCCTCTCTCTCTGTGTGTCTCTCTCTGTGTCTCTCTCCAAAAATAAAAAAAAAATAAAAAAAATAAAAAGTGGCACATGTATGTGAAGTTCATTTGCAATAGCAGGAGTCCCATATTCTTCCTCTCTCAACTAAATAATTTTTTTTAAGTTTTCAGAGGCTTTAGAAGTGGGAGAAAGAGAAAAGGAAGATCTTGGTCAAAGTGTGCAAAGCATTTCCTTTAGATTGGAAGAGTAAGTTAAAAGTGACTTATTAAACTGAATGATGATCTAGTTAATAACATTGGATTGTGTATATGAAAATTACTAAAATATATCTTTAATTTTCTCATCACAAAAATAAATTGGTGAGGTGATAGATTGTAGTTTGATCACATTCTGTATGGCACAATGCAGGTTAGGCCCTAGCCAGGCCACCTGCTAGTAGGAACCAGGAAGCAGCTTCTGTGGATGTGGCATTCTGCACAGGCCTGGCGTGACAACAGCTCAGCCCCATGCCTGCTGGCAATCTGCTGTGAGATGATCTGCCCAGAGACAGGCTGTCATTGATCACAAGAAGGGAACCACCCCATACAATCATTGGCCAGCCAAACCCCTTAAAAACCCCTGCACTTCCTTGAATAAATGAGTCTGCAGCAGCTCGCCCTCTGTGTTCTTTCACCCAACTCCAGGTGTCTGTGTCTTGACTCTGTGCCTCTCACACCTGCCCAGCAGAGACCCAGCCCAGGAGGAACCCAACAACATTCTTTTCTACAACGTATGAAAATAGAAAAACATCACAATGTGCCACATAAGCATACTGATTATTTGTCAATTAACAATGCTCAATATAAAGAAGCTGTTTCTGAGTATGAATTTAGAAGTTGGCCATTGAAGGTGGCCCACATGTTCTACCTTCTCTATAGAAAATTGATGTGCCAACTATTCCAGTAGACAGGTAGTTTGGGGCAGTATATTTTCCTTGCAGCTTATGGAGGGGGGCTATTTATTCTAACCTCAGAGATGTTAGGTACTTTCTTTACCATTGCTACAGAATAACAAGAAGCACCTGCTGCTTTTGCATTGCTGTCAGTTCCAGATTATTGTTTTAAGGAACAATAAAACATGAATCATATATGAGAAATATATCTGCCTGAATATTTCAATTTTGTAATTTTCATATTAATGTATGATTTTTTGGAGAGAATCAGAGAGAGAGAAGAGAGAGAGAGAAAATGGACATGACAGTGGCCTCTCAGCCACTGTGAATGAACTCCAGACACATGTGCCCCCTTGTGGGCAAGTGCAGCATTGCACCCTTGCATCACTGCATCTCGCTAAATGTTGAACCTGGAGAATGGAATGGGCGTTCTTAGGCTTAGCAGGCAGGCACCTTAACCACTAAGCCATCTCACCAGACCTTAATGTATATTTTAAGTTATGTTTTATTTTGTAGTGTGGGGAATTGACCCAGAGCCTCACACATGCTAGGCAAAAGCTCCACCACCGAGATATATTTCCCTAGCCCAGAATTATGAGATTCTGAAGACTTTATGTTTCTATTATTATTATTATTATTATTATTATTATTATTATTTAGTTTTTCGAGGTAGGGTCTCACTCCAGCCCAAGCTGATCTGGAATTAACTATGTAGTCTCAGGGTAGCCTCGAACTCATGGTTATCCTCCTACCTCTGCCTCCCGAGTGCTGTGTTTCTATTATTTTTGCAAATGTTAATTGCTTTTTTTCAGACATTACTAGAAAAGAAACATGTCAGTAGGAAATAGAATACCTCAGTATTGGTGGTCTTTATCAATTGTGTGAAGATAGAGCTGCAAAGCCAGAACCATTGTTTTTCCTATGTCCATAGCATTCTCCCTATAATTCTACTTATACATTTGAGCTCCTTGGAATTGCCCCATGGAAATCTTGTCACCATCTTCACCTTGATGTTCATATCTATAAGACATTGGACATGATCAAGAAATAAACCTGAAAATTAGCTTGAAAGTCACAAAACAAAAGCAGCAGCCTATATCTCAGACTCTCAGAAGTGAAAGGACAGGTCATTGATAGCAGCAGCCATTCGAACTCTTTCATAAAAGATGAGGCAAAAGCCTTTCAGAACTTTATTGCTTGAAGATTTCTAAGCTGATTTGAGTTTCTCAGAGCACCTGAGGTATATAAATAATAACACATTGCCCCAGTTTAAACTTCCAAAACTCTTCCAGACACAAGCATGATCACTAAAGAATATTAGAAAATACAAATTAAATAGCTCAAATCTGGGGAAAAAATCCAACACTTGTCAAAATTCATGTAGGGTAAGCTGAACTGCTTTGTGCCATCTCCATATTGTAATATTGTCACAGCTCTCACAATTAGACAGTAAACACCAGGCAAGTCTGCAGTTTATTTTCAAAACATCTTCTAGCCTTAGATCATTACACTTGCAAGTTCATGTTCAACAATCAGCTTTCAAGTAATTCCCAGATGAGTGTGGAAGAACATCCCAAAATATTTTCAAGTGGAAAAACAGAAAGTATGATTACAAAATTCCATTTTAGTGTTACCTATGTGGAAGTCCCATTTCTGTTTGCATTATGGAAAACATCTGAAATGTTTATGCCATCTGCAAAAGTCAGATTTGACTGTTGTAATCAAACCCTCAACAGTGACCCAAATATCAACAGGAGTTTCTCTCAAACTTAGTCATTCAGATGTTAACAGTCCACAGCAACAACATTCCAAGGAATTCTGCTCCTTTGACCTTCTTGAATTGCTGTCCTTAGTGATCTATCCTAGTGTGCATGTTTTATGATGACTTTAAAACATTTATATGATACATGATGTAACGGGGCAAAGACAAATCGAGATTTATTTTACATTTTCTCAGGTTCATATCTTGACATGTAGAATCCAACATAATAGGAACAACTACCTGCAGAGGATCTTAAAGAATGAGGATTTTCTTTTTTTGTTATTTGTGGCCTGTTTTGTGACCCTAGAACAGAGGTACTTCTTAATGCAGGCAAAGGTGGCAACACATTCTGTAGGATGACTGGCGCCACCTGCCTTCTGTCTGCATCTTCAGATGGTGCTCTACTTGCACTGGATTCTCTGGCCAAGAACCAAGTTGGGGGGGGGGATGTGATTTCAAGGATGATGAACATAGCAAATAACACTCAAATTTAAAATAAAACATTCCTGCTCACCAAAGTTGTGACTGTCAGCATGTTCAAATAGATGCATACAGTAAGAAATTTTACTATTTACCTTAAACTCATTAGGTTTTACCCTTATTTCTTTCATTTCTTCCACTTTAGTTTTGGTGTAATAGTAAGATAGACCCTGGAAAAGTTTTCTCAAACATTTTTTTCTCTACAAAATCTTTCAGGGCTTTCACCTATTTCAGAAACAGGACAAAATCATTCCAGAATCCCCTCTATTAACATTGCAGCTGAGATAGAGACAAAGCTTTGAGTGTATCCAACTAGTTCTCCAGTGAAACAATGGAACATCTCTAACAACAAAACATGATATATTACAGAGTGATTGCCAGGTCAGCCTGGGCTAAAGTGAGACTCCACCTCAATGCCCCTACCAAAAAAAAAAAAAAAAAAAAAAAAGAAAGAAAGAAAGAAAAAAAAAGAAAGAAAGAAAGGGGAAAAAAAGCAAAGAAACATGATATAGGAAGTGGAACTGTACTATGGCAGATAATAAATGGTTCAATTTTTTTTTTTTTTTTTGAGGTAGGGTCTCACTCCGGCCCAGGCTGACCTGGAATTAACTATGTAGTCTCAGGGTGGCCTCGAACTTATGGCGAGCCTCCTACCTCTGCCTCCCGAGTGCTGGGATTAAAGGTATGCGCCAACACACCCGGCTCATAAATGGTTCATTTTTTTTTTTTTTATCCATGGAAAATAATACTATTAAGATTGCAGTTAATTATCTCTTCAGAGAGAATAGGTCTTTGAAAGACCCAGTCACAGTACAGCTGGGTTAGAATGGGTGCTGACAACAGAAACTTGTCTGAAAAAAATCTTTAGGCCATTGGAATCCAATTCAAGCCTACCCTGTCACCTCTCTTCATAGAAAACTTAAAATGAAAACTATATTTTTAGAACATTTGCATTATAAAGTGTTTGATAATCTCAGTGATGGATGAAGGTTATACTCTAAACTGGAACATTGAGAAAAGCTTTTTATCATACATGCAAAGTTTCCTTCCCTGGCTCTGCTCTTTGTCACACTCAGCCCTGAGAATTTTCCCAAGTGCTTCTCTAAGGTACCTGACCCATACCATAGAGTAGAGACCATGAGACTGTCATTGGTGTAGAAAATAAGAAAGTTTGATTACCAGACTTCCCTGGTACATAGACCCCTAATCCACAAGAATTGCTTCCCCAGCCTCTAACATGTCCATGAATACACAGAGGAATAAATTCTTTTCCTGCTGATCATCAAACAAGAGTCATAGGTTGGGGGTGCTGGAGAGATGACATAGAGGTTAAGGCACTTGCCTGCAAAGCCTAAGGACCCAGGTTCGATTCCCCAGTACCCATGTATGCCATATGCACAAGGTGGCGCATTCATCTGGAGTTTGTTAGCAGTGGCTAGAGGTCCTGGTGAATCTATTCTCTCTCTGTGCCTATTTCTCTTTCTCTTTAATAAATAATATATTTTTTTAAAGACTCACAGTTTGTTTGAGGAATGCCATCAGCACTGCAAAGTAGTGTTGGAAAAAGCAAAAAGAGTACAAGTCAGAAGAAAGTTTAAATTCATAATTAATGTTGTATACAGGCAGTATATCTATGCAATGAATTTATAATACCTATTTTAAAGAGACAATGTGGAATGTTTCTTTTTTCTAGTGATTTCATTGTTATATGGAGCTTAAAATCTGCCAACTCAGAGAAGTAGGGAGAAGGATGCCGGTTGTAAGGAGCTGACACACAAGGAACATGATCTTTGGGGAAAGGTTAAACAAAGGTTTCAAAACATTAGTTAACAAGTAATATGGCTGAATAGTTCATGAGCTGCAAGTCTGGTCCCAGGTATGGCAGTTCTGAGAGGTGGTGGATAATATATGAGGTGGAGCCTTGTATGAATAATTACATCATTAGTGCAAATGTGCTCAGAAGGGATTAATGCTTGTTTCTTTAGAGAGGGTTACATTTCACAGAACTGGATTTGTTTTAATGAGAGTGACTTGTAAAGCAACACCCTATGTTTTTGGTCACTGCATGTACCTGGTAGCAGGTGTGTGCAGAGACCAAATACATAGGAGTGTTGCTCTCTAAGGAAATAAGCATTAACTCCTTCTGCACATGTTTCCATCAACGATTAAAAAGAAAGTCTAAAAAGCAGGAGTTTCCATAAGCTGCCTTAGGAAATCACATTGAAATATAATGAGATAAGCAGGATGAGGTTCTCAAGCAGAAGGGGAACATAAAGTGACTCTTGGTTGCCTCCTCAATCCTTTACAATTATAAAACTTCTAAAACTAATGTCCATTATCTAATAGGAAAATATGCTGTTAGTATAGAAAAGACTCAGATGGATGCTAAACAAGTATATGGAAACATGATTAGAAACAGTATTTGTGTGGTCTCAAAGAATCTAGCAATAAGATAGGAATTCATAGCAACATATAATAATAACATGTAATAATAATATATATAATATAATAATAATATAATAATAACATATGCCTCCAAGAACCAATGTAATTAAATAAAAGCTCACATAGCCAGTAGTAAGACATGTGGATGCCATGTTCTTCCTCAGGATGCAGGTAATGGATATCAAAGGTACACCAGGAGTCTTTTATTGAATATGTATAAATCAACCTCTTCAAACATGTCAGTCAAGGCCAGATAGAGGAATATACACAAAACAATGAGTAAGTGTTCTTCATGGTGTTGAGGTCCTATGAAATACAGAGAAAGAGGGACATTGGAAACAAGATATAAGGTGGAGCTTGAGAATGGGTCCGGAACTATGGGGCTGGAGTGACTGCTCAGCAGTTAAAGGAACTTGTGTTCAAAGCTTAATGACCCAGGTTCCATGAATCCAGATAGATGCACAAAGTGGCACATGTGTCTCCTGTGCTGTGGGTAAAGGCCCATTCTCTCTGTCTCTCTACCCTCTCCAGCCCATCTTCTCTCTGTCTGCTTCTGCTTGCAAAAATAAATAAATAAATAATAGCTTAAAAAACGAATGGATCCTGCACAAGAGAAATCACATTGGTGAAAACCAGTGGTATTTTAATAAAACCTGTAGATTAAGACAAGAGTAAGGGATTTGGCTACAAATAAGACCAGATGTCCTAACACCAGCATTTGAATCCACAGGACAATGGAGAAGTATGTTCAGATTTCTAGAGAAAAATGATTTTCAATATAGTATTCTGCATAGAATCAAGCTATCAATCAACACAAGAAAACACAAATCATTTTCAGACATGGGAGTTCTCAAAAATTGATTTGGCATGCACTTAAAAATCTCCCATGCATTCTTACTTAAGACATTACTAAGAGATGTGATATATACAAGAAGGAAGTGATATAAAGAAATACCTGGGGACTGAGGATTCAGCTCAGTGCCAGAGCAGGAGTGCTTTCTTTTCAAGCAAGTGCAAAGCTGAGTTGGATGCCCAGCATCAGAAGAACAAAGAGTCTGTCACTCCATAAGCAGGCTCCACCTAGGAAACAAAAACTACTTACTAGGGATGGAATGGAAGTGGCAGATATGTTCCAGGTCCTGGAAGCACACAGGTAGGGCAGCATGTTGATATCACATATTATATGTGCATTAAACATTTAGTAACTTTTCAAATATTTTATCAAATGCAGGTGTAAGGAGCTGGAGACATTGCTTAGTGGTTAAGGCACTTGCCTGCAAAGCCTAAGAGTCCAGGTTCAATTTCCAGGACCCACGTAAAGCAAAATGCACAAAGTGGCACATGTGTCTGGAATTTATTTGCAGTAGCTAGAGGCCCTGGTACACCCATTTTCTCTGTTGATCTCTCTTCTATCTCTCTCTGCTTACAAATAAATAAATGAATAATATTTTAAAATGTATATGTAAGGAAATCATTCTAAGTATCTCTTTGACTTGAATTACCATAATTATGAACACAGCAGTTGAGTTTAAAGTTTCCTGCAGTCACATGGGCAGAATATTTGCATGGAAAAGGAGTAAAATAGGTGCAGTGTTCAGAGATAACAATTAAACTTGATAAGTACTGAGAGAACAGCAGTAGGATATTACTTGTAAAACAGGTAGAATATTACAAATAAAATAGTATAAGGTGGTTATTGGAAACAGAATTCAAGACGATGAGAGAATCTGATGTAAGTCCTACCAGATGAACTTTGTCAATTATGCTTATATTTCATCTTAATAAAGTACAAAATATATTTATTAAATTAAAGCATAATTTTCCAACAATTATCAACCAAAATGAAGATACATAAATGTTCCACCTCTTACCCTGATTGTAGCTTTGTCTTCTTAAGCCACCAAAATTAGGATAGATTTATAATTATAATTTTATAGAACATTATCCAACAAAAGACTACTTTCTATCTTTCAGCTGAGACAGGGAATACATTTTGAGTGTATCAATAGTGAATTTGGACTAAAAGGTTCCATGAGGAGGCGAGTGGTGCAGTTTGCACAGGAAATTTCATCCAGGGTAAAAAAACTGTTAATCATCTATATTCATCATCCTGACATGTTTATGAGCACAGAGTAAATCAGATTTTTTTCAGCATATTGTATCAAAGAATTAGCAATCACTTGTGAGTCAAGTACTTCTTAAGTAATATCTCAAGCTGTTTCATCTCACATTTTATTTTTCCTTCACTTGTTTATCCTTCATTTAAAAAAATCATAAAATTCTTTGCTGCCCCCTATTTGCACACTTAGGTTAGGGGCTTTCATACGACTTATGGTAGTTACACTACTAAGAGTATTATTTTTTGTTTAACGTATATGTTACTCCTAGAATGTAATACCCAAGGAGTCATGACATGCCTCTTTCTTGACATCATGTCTCAGTGTTTAGAAGCACATGTGTGCTTGTTTACTTTGGTTGATGGGTTGTAAAGAGCTAAAATGGTGAAACTTTAGAAACTCACAAAGCTTTGCATGGATTAAGTCACCTGTAAAACACTAAAATGCCTCTAACTCTAAAGGTACTGGAAAGATTAAAGGGGGTAATAGGTCTTTGATATGGTAATTAATAAATGTTATAGTTTAGTATTTTGAGGGTTTATTACAGGACAATAATAACAAATTAACTTTCAAAATCTAATTTAAAATAAAATCGAGATGGACAGGTAAAAGAAATTGTGCCATATTATAGCCAAACTGGCTTCTAGGTATTGTGATCACTTACTGTAAAGTACAATGAGGACTTTTTATACACTGAAGGAAGGTGGGAAATAAATTATGCATCATGAGTAGCAAAGAAAAGCAGGACTCCCAAATGTACTAAATATTTTAAAATCACTAGACTTGCATCTTGGTCTTTCTAAAGAGCTCTGGCCTTTGTATGAGTAAGCATATGTAAGACTATGAAAAAAAATACTTAACACAATCAGTGTGTAGATGTTTAATACAGATATAATTTTATACATAAAGGTTATACTTAACAATGATATATGAAAAAACTGGGAGAAATCAAGATGAAATATGGAGCTTTATTAGCATTATTGCAGTATTTCTTAGTGATTATTCAATATTTCTCCCTACCGATCTACTTTATATCCGTTTGCTGAATGTAGCGGACAGCTTCAGGTTCGCTGAGATGAACTTCCAGACCAGGCACAGTTATGGAGGAAGGGATATTATTTATTGAATCTTATAGATTCAGGGGAAGTTCCATAATGGCAGGAGAAGGGGCCTGCTATCACAGGACCAGGCAAGAGAGAGAAAAAAAATCCAACCATGCACACAGCACACAGAGCAAAACTATAGCCAAAGCCACAGCAAACTTCAGGAATTCCTACTAGGCACACTTTGCATATCTTTACAATGGACTCTCAAACCATCACCACACCTTAAGACCAGCCCCCAGTGACATTGCCTCTAGCAAGGTGATTGCAGATGCAAACTATAAACTAATAAAACATTGAATATATTGGGGTACATATATTCAAACTACCACACTGAATAAGATTGCTATACATGTAGAAAGACACAAATGCCCAAATGTAGAAATTTGTGAACCAGTCTAATGTTTTATTCTTAGACACTGTAGTGAAATAAACTTTTGGTCTTCTGGTGGGCTCTCATCCTCTTTCTTTTGTCTACCACCTTCTTAAGCAAATGCCTTCTGCGGGACATTTACTTCATCCTGCTGACTCTTTCATCTTATAGTATTGGCTTTTAACTTTCGCTCCCCCAGACAAGTTTTTACCAAGGCCATCAATAAGAACATTGTCCTTGAAGAAAATGCCTCACACAGGGAACACAGGCAAGACTTGAGGTCATAAAAGGTGCCATATTAGTTAGACTTTCTTTAAGTTTTATTTTCAAAAATGTCATACAGCTTATGCTGAAAAATTAGAAATGTCTCTATGCTAATTAATTGATATGCATGATCATATCTTAATATCCAAGACTTCATTTTCTAAATGTATCTTTGCCCTTGGAAAAACCGTGATAGTCTGATTGAATTCCAAAAAGTCAGGAGAACTTGTATAAAGCATAAAAGAAACTCTGCAGGCTATTCCTCTGTTGTATTTATTATTTCTTCCTTGAATCTTTTTCTTTGTGATTGCTGACACACTTTCAGTGGCACTTCTTTTCGGAAGATTGGCTTTTATTTTAGCATTTATTCTGTGGTTTTTAAAAGAACATTTTGTAATTATGGAAATGCTCCAAACGTGTCTGACTAATGCAGTAATTAGCAACCAAATGTAGATACTGAGCATTTATAGCAAGCGAAACTGAACTCACTGCAGTTGAAATGCCTAAAACCTAGGGAAATTATTTTATGAATGAATATCCTCAACACACCCTTCAAATTTTTGCATATAGTACACAGTCGTTAATTGTAACTGATTGAAAGTTTCAACATAAGGTTTTTTTTTTTTTCCCCCTGAGCAAAAATTCGTTTAAGTTGTATTATAGATAAGAAAATACCCTGCTGCCCCCTGGTGTTCAAATGTAGCTTTGCATGCTACCAAGTCATCCTCCCACTCCCACAGAGGTTTAGTCAAGCCTTTTTTCCTGCACCAAGAGTGTGTTGCACAGAATTTTGGCTGAGAAATGAGAGCCAAAATTTGAATCCTAGCTGTAACTTATTAAGGATTAATTACTGTACTTAGCATTTTGTGCTTATTCAATTAGTATATTTGAAATTATTCCAGTCTAAATTTAATAGTCTGGGGCTATAGATGTAGCTTCATGGGAGGACATTTCTCTAGCATGAACAAGGCTCTGGGTTTAATGCGCAACACTGAACAAAAAGAACACTTATTAATAAAGAGTGGCATGGTGGCACATACTTATAATTCTAGACCTAGGGAAACTGTTGAAGCAGAAGAAGTTGAGTTCAAGGCCAACTTGAACTAGATGCTGTATCAAAAAGAAAAAGAAGAAGAAGAATGAGGAGGAGGAGGAGGAGGAGGAGGAGAAAAAGGAGGGGAAAAAAGCAAACAAGCAGACAAAAAAGTCTCTATCAGCTCTTTTATTCTTTCCTTCCATTTCTGTTACTTTCTTCCCCTTCCCTCCCCACCTCTCTTCCTTTTCCAACTTCTCTCTTCTCTCAGGAAGGCTGCTGCTCAGTCTATCATCACTTGGTTAAATAGAGGCCAGGGGAAGTAGATGATGTACTTCCCATCTGAATCCAATCCGAAGAAAGGAGATGAGCAATGTCTCAGAAGGTGTCCATCTCTTTGTTCTATTCTCAGGAAGAATTCTTGCTCAGCTTTCCACATTTGGATGAGGGTTCCTTGTTCAGGAGGGCCATCTGCTTTGTCAGTCTGCACATCCAAATGTTAGTCTCATCCAAAAACACCCTCACAGACACATCTAGAATAATGTTTTAACCAAATATCTGGGCACCCCATAAGACCAACCCACTTGACATGTAAGATTAGCAACCATATTCACTTTATAAAAGTGTATCTTTGAAAGTGTGTACATCTAGGGCTGGGGAAATGGCTTAGCCATTTAGGCACTGGCCTGCAAAGCCAAAGGACCTAGGTTCAATTCCCCAGGACCCACATAAGCCAGATGCACAAGGAGGCACATGTATCTGGAGTTCATTTGCAGTGGTGGAGGCCCTGGAATTCCCATTCTCTCTCTCGCTTTCTCTCTCTATCTCTATTTCTGCCACTCTCTCTCTCTCTGTTTCTTGAATAAATTTTTTTAAAAAAAAATTTGTACATCTATTTGATTTGTCTTTTTTCCCAAATTATAGCAGAAGGAATTTCAAAACCTAAAATTCTGAGTTGTATCTACTTTGTCTTATTGCACAATTGAAGTATTTCATAAGTGACATTTCAGTTAGAAGAGATCCAATGATAAATCTGTTACATGTTATAAAAATATTAGATTTATCTTTTAAAAATGTATTTATTTATTTATTTTCAAGCAAAGAGATCTAGAAAGAAGAGAGGCAGACAGAGAGAATGTGCATTCCACGGTCTCCAGCTGCTGCATGAACTCCAGATGCATGCACTACATTGTGCCTCTTGCTTTCCTTGGGTACTGGGGAATTGAACTGAGATAGACTTTGCAGGCAAGCACCTTAACCACTTATCAATCTCTCCAGCCCACATTTACCTTTTACCTTTTAATTCCTGTTCTACTTTAATTCCCCAATGACACAGCAGCTAGTTTTCATTGTTACTTCTATGTGTACATATTAGCTAAGTACCTACTTTGTATCTTGTATTGTTCCAGGCACAAGGCAACCACCTGTGCTAGTCTAAGACACGATGCAGTTAAAGATGACTTGCAGTGATGTGGGGTCTAGCATTACTATAACAGACATGATGCCTTGTGGATGATTCAGATGAACTCCAAAAGTGATCACTCAGCACTCAGCAAAAAGAAAAAAAAAAAAAAAAAAAAACTAAAGAAACTTTATCATAAGACACAGAGTAAGAGAGTTATATTTCTAGAAGCCATATTTGTTAAAAAATTAAAAAAAAAACACACAAACAAGGAAGGACTCTTTAGAGTGGTTCTCTTCCTAATCAAATACTTAAACTTTGCCTAATGCAGTCATGGGGAAAGGTAAGGAAAGAGATGGAAATATGTAAGTTGATATGGAGGACATTAGATTGTTTAAAACCACTTTAGTAAGAAATAAAAGCATGGATATTAGACTGTTTAAAACTCACTTCAACAAGAATAATAGCACCAAAGTGCTTCAGGGAAAGAAACACATTTTGAAATTCCAAGCAGACTAAAATGAAGTTATGTTAAATCAATGCTCAAACTTTGTTTCAATAAGATAAATTTTGAGAATTCAAAATGCAAGAAAATCTTTGCTAAACTCTGGGAAGGAGTATGTAAAATGCTTTGTTATGAAGCTTAAGCAGGGTGGAATGCGGAGCACAACATATTTTGAGACAGAATTAGACATAGTTCCAAATCTTATTTAAAAAAAACTCACTTTAGAAAATTCATATTTTGTATTTCACTAATAATTGAGAATTTATCTCTTAGACCGCTAAAATTTCAAATCTTAAAACTGCTACAATGCTCTAACTGTAACAAAAAGAACTTTCTACACATAATCGATGATAATTGCATTTTGGCTTCCACACTGAGTCATTAAGAATGAATGCCGGGGTTTGTAATGGTACAAAAAGTGGTCTTGCTGCAATGATAATGATTTCCAATAATCGCTAAGCAAGGAAGAAAAACTGAAAAAATGCATTCAGACGATGAAGATAAAGTAAAATGTGTGTGTGTGTGTGTGTGTGTACATGCGCGCTCTAGCAGTTTCTAAGTCTTGGGGACCTTGAAACTGAAGAGTGTTACTGCCTGAGAACTCACTGTTGTACCTGGATAATAATGGCACCATTTTGTCTAAAATCAAGTCTTTAAAAATCTCACTTACCATTTAAATGTTTTTATCATTAACATCACATACAATACATATTCAAACTCAAGCTAAAATCTATGGTAGGTGCTCACGCTATGGAGAGTTACTAAACCAGAGGTGTAATGGAGTATGGGAATAATACAGTGAGTTGTTCTCTCAAAGGCTATTGGCTTATGTTTGCTAACCTAAATTCTTGGATTCTTTCCTCAGTCCTCACCTAGTTCCGGCATTCCATTTTCATCTTAGATCTAAATTGTCTTCACTTGGTTTGAACTTTCAAGGACTCTTGACAATGACACGAGTCTTATTTACTAATAAACAATTCAGCTTATGCTTGGCAGACATTTAGCACTACTGAACTAGAAGGAACTCATTCCTTTCCCATTTGCTGGAAAGTATCTTAGGCCATAAAAACTAGGCCTCTGATCTCAGGAAGATGCATTCTTACTTTTTTTTTTTCCAACAATGCCTTTCCAATTACATAGTTTCGAAATCCAGTCAGCTCAATCACCCAGGGGACTCTTACAAGAGAAATGAATGTATTCAAAGGCTGCTCACAAGAAATAAAAATACTGAATGTCTGGACTTTGGTTTGAAAGTTGTTGTTGACACTACTGGGGAGCATATGTTATCTGCTAAAGTAAAATCTCCTGAGGAAAAGGCATTCTTATCCCATCATTTGTGGTAACATGTGTCAAACAGACTCTAGAGCCCATGCTTCTAACATGGGCTAACAAGGTAACCCACCAACCTTTACATTCGAAGCTTAAGGCCATCACTTGGCTACAGTTTGCATTTCAATAGTCTAAAGAATTTAGCAAAACTGTATGGTACTCAGGCAGTAAGGGGCCAATGATTTATGTCTTACTACAGTAGAAGTCAGAAACTTAAACACACTAAGAACAGTGCTGTGCCGTTCAACACAGAATGATTAAAATAACAAAGGGATTTCATGCATATGAGCTTGAGCTATTTGTTTGCTAGCAGTTGGAGGAAGTAGCTTTTTAGTTCTTTATTCTCCCTCCCCCTACAAGCCACATCCTGCATCAGGCATCGCTGTCCAGCACCAGCCAAGCCAAGCCAAGCACCTCTGAGGGACTCTTCCAAATAATCACTTTTCCTAATGTAGCTGCTTTGGCCAAGCATTGACATTTTAAAATCTTCTGCCAAGAGTCGGAAGAAGACATCACTCTTCACAGGCCCACTGGGAATGCAGAGTGGAGAGTGTTGAAAAGAACTCCTTCCATGCCTTCTTGAGAGCCATGAGTGGCAAGTCAAATTGAGTCCATTTCCTAAATATGATTAAATGAGGCGCCAGAAGGAAAAAGACATTCCTTATGCCAATTACATAGAGTCCGGCATTGCTGCAACTTCGATGTAAAAGACCAGTGTTGAAACAACTTATAAAACCAACTTGTGTGTTGATCATTTTTGTTGCTTACGCACTCACTCTTTACTTGTCTGATTTCTGAATTGATTTTGCAGAAAATACTTTTGTAACCATGTAAAAGGAATCCAGTATCAATCACTGAATTAATTTTTTATAATGTATCAAAAGTTCAAATAATACTAAGAAATCAATGAGTGTATGCAAGTATTATAAAAACAAGAAACAAAAATGTGTTTGGGTAAAGATTTTGATAAAGGTTAGCATAAACATGGTCCTTGCTAACAAATTCAGAATTTCTGTCTTCTTTAAAAATAATTCCTATGTTGAGGATGGGTGAAGGCAGACACCAAACATTAAAAGGGTAGTACTATGGCATATGTATTTTAAAGGTAGCGTGTTATTCTAAGTGTTCTTAAGTATGGAATTCAAAATCTGAAAATAACTTCACACTTTCTTCACTGATAACAAGACTATAAATATCTAATATATTTCCATAGTTTTAGAGGTAGGGTGGCTATATTAATATGTTTTGCACTTCAGTTTATGACTTTTTAAATTTTTACTAGACAGGATCTCACTATGCAGTCCAGACTGGCCTTGAACTTGAGAACCTTCTGGCACAGCCTTCTGAGGTCTGGGGTTACAGATGTGTGGCACCAAGCTCTACCTAGCTCCAGTGGCTGTCACTTCAGGTGTTCCCTATCTCACTTGTATTTTCTAAACCAATTATTTGGCCCCAGCTTCTGTTCGTCCACCAACTCTCTCTAGCCTTTTCCTCCTCTGCAGCCCAGTATAAGATAGTCACATCTTTGTGCCCCTGAGAAAGTTCCCAGCAGCAGTATGTGCCATATACGGCTTCACTGTCTAGAACTGAAACAGTCAGACTAATCACCAACTTATGCAGGATTGTTGCTCTCCTGGGACAAAACAGGAAGTGACTTCTGACGTATCCAGGGGTAGCTGAGATAGATTCACACTGCTTCACCCCAGTTTGAACTATTTGTAGTGCAGTAATTCCACAGAACTTCTGTGAGAACACTCAGAGACACAAAAGCAAGTCACTCTTGCAACATAGCTGTGGCCACCTTGGTTTTGCACGTGTATGAGTACCTGAAGGTTTATTTCTCATGCTTTCCTGGTGATTTTAATCCCCTAGACTTGCTCCCATGAGCTTGGAATCACCAGTAAAATTCAGGCACATTAAGCTTTAATTTCAGGATCTATTTTCTATGTATTCTTGCTTAAGTCAATGTGACTAGCTTGGTCACATTTAATATTTAATGTATTTCCGTCCTAATGTAAATTTCAATGGATGTAAGAGCTTGCACAGTTCCCATTAGAAAAGGCTGTTAAAGTAATATGGAAGCAAACTTCATAAAGAATCTTAAGAAGTCAGAAGCTGACCCATTAGGAAGGATGGCATGTCCATCACAGTTCCCTCCAGGCACCTCAGTGTTCATTCAGGGAAATCTGGAATTGTGGTTAATAGAATCTCCTAGGGTGGGGTTAGGATGCCTTGGAAGTCAAGGGAAAGAAAATTATGATAATAGGCAAAATTAAGTTGGAAAAAT
The DNA here is from genome assembly GCA_036365145.1 of Orientallactaga sibirica. Taxonomy (NCBI): domain Eukaryota; kingdom Metazoa; phylum Chordata; class Mammalia; order Rodentia; family Dipodidae; genus Orientallactaga; species Orientallactaga sibirica. The sequence continues at coordinate 50,592,028 of JAEOAD010000004.1, read as the reverse complement.
AAGGAAGAAAAATCTGTGAATGGTTCAGAATTCAAGTGATTGTTGTGTGTAAAGGGAGTGGAGTGTAACACAAATTGCTTTACTGAAACACACCATCTTGAAATTGTCAAATAGACCCACTTATTAATGGCGTGCTTTCCTTTTTTGCACAGTGAATTTCATTTACTAACATTTGCTGAAAGCTTTTGCATCTGTAATCATGAGGCACTTGGTATGGAATTTATATTTTTATAAAAGTGTCCTTTCATATATTAATTAGATTCATGGTAATGATAATCTCATAAAAATGTGTTTTTATTTTTATTTTTTGGCTTTGACTGAAAATCAAGATAGAGGCTCACTGTAGCTTAGACTGTCCTGGAATTCATACAATTGGAAAAAATAGGGAGGGTGGGGCAGGAGGAGAAGATAAGGGGGGGCACAAAACTGGACCCAAGTGGAAATGGCACCATAACATCCTATATCCTGAAAGACAGACTAAAAGGTTAAACTTTCATCAAGTCCTTAGAGGCAACACCTGATTCACAGGGCCCTGGAGAGGGTTATGATGAAGACTAAACTTAAGCTTCTCCTGCTTCTCTCTCTCTCTCTTTTTCTCTCTCTCCCTCTTCTCTCTCTTCTCTCTTCCTCTTCTATATTACCTGTGTTTTGTCCTTCTTTTCCTTTGGCACTGAAGTGTAATTCCCAGAACCAGCATGTGGTTAACATCCACAACGAGCTGTTGATCAGAGACACCTACAAGGTTTCCCAAAAGAAGACAGATTTCTGTCAGAGTTCTTGATGACCTACCAAAGGTTAATGGTAAGACCCTACTGCTGAAGACACCATATGCTGTTGGTATGGAACATGGAGTGACCTGGTTGGAATCTGGAAGGGAGTCAGTCCCCAGACAGTTAGCTTGTCTACTTCCAGAAGGTGCTACATGAGTGACTGGGGGAAAGTGACCAACAATTGTTCAAACAATTGTGATCTAAGCTTCTCAGCAGCAAACAACCTGACATGATGCTCACACAAGGACAATAGTGGCACACAGCCATGATGGATAACCAACTGTTCTTGATTTGGCTAACAGATCTGCTCAGTGGAATAGAACCCATAGCTGGAACTGGGAAACAAGTCAGAACCATATCCAAATAATGACCCCACTCTCCAATATCAAGTTCCCACCAATCATGGGCTACAAGAGGGCCTAGACCTATGAAATTCTCTCTAAAATAATAATGCTTATCCCATTTAACTGGTGCTGACTTCTCTCTGTGTTGGAGAATTTGCTTCTCTTTTTCAGATGGACACAGAACCTGAGAAGAGAATCAGCCCATTGTACCTCACCAGGGCCCAAGCTGAAACCATAGAGTTATTGGGGAAATGAGCAGGAGTGCTGCTTTCTTGGTGAACCTGGTACCAACACAAGGGTGAAGGAGATGGGCACAGAGAATACGCAACTCCTAAGAAACCAGATAATCCAAAGACACAGAGGCTCCCTAGACCTCATCACTGAAGTAGACCTAAAACCATCCCAACTCAGAGAAATTTGCGGAAGAGGGGACAGAAAGATTGTTCGAGCCACAGGTTGGGACATTATGCATAGAGACATTGACTCTTCCCCATAACTGAGCTATCCTCACAATGCATGACCCATATTCTTCAATGAGGAGAGTCCCTTCAGAGGGGGGAGGACAGGGAGGAGGCTAATGATGGTACCAGCATGACTGTATACATAATATATACATAACTAATAAAAAAGTTTCATTAATAAAAATCATCTTGGCCATGAGTTTTCTTTGAAGAAAAAAAAAGCCATTCTTTTTTTTTAAAAAATTAAGATTTTATTATTTATTTGTTAGGGACAGAGAGAGAGTGTGTGAGAATGGGCATGCCAGGGCCTCTAGCCATGGAGAATGAACTCCAGATGCTTGTGCCACCATGTGCATTTGGTTTATGTGGGACCTGGAGAGTAGAACCTGGATCCTTAAGCTTCACAGGCAAGCACCTTAACCACTAAGCCAGCCTTGTACTTGGTATTTTCTCTGGAAGCAATTGCTTAATAGTCCTTCAGTTATTAAAATTGGTGTAGAAATACTCACTTTCTCCATTTGTTCCCAGGACATATTCAGAAAATTGTGTTTTTCCAAAACTTGGTAATTTTTATCTAAATGTTTAATTTGTTAAAACAATGTTATTCCTTCACCTTACTCTTGCATAGTGATGCAACATTAAAATTCTTAATTTAGTAAAATCTTCAATTTCTTAATTGGTTTTAATAGTTTTCTGTTTTCAACTTCTTTTAAGAACTAAATTCGTTTTGCTGAGTCCTCTACTGTTCATGTGTTTCCATTCTGTTGTTTTTGCATCTTGCCCTTATTACTTACTTTGTTCTTTTTATTTGGTTTTGAGTTGCTGATATTTTCCTATCTTCTCAAGATAGACTCTTTAATTATGAATGTTCAGCCTTTCTTCCATATCACAGTATGCATTTTAGCTCATAAATCTCACTTAGCTCTCCGGCTGCACTCTACCCATTCCCGTCCTGTTTCCATTTTCAATTACTTCAAAATAGCATCTTGTTTCTCTAATAATTTGTTTATCCAGTAGGCTAGTTAGCAGTCTGTTGTTCAATAACTAATACTTAGATATTTTTCTTTTCTATTGTTATTTACTATCAACTTAATTCCATTGTACTCAGAAAAATATTCTGAATTATTTTCAAGCCTTTGGTTTTATGGCTCAAGAATGTCCATTTTGTTAAATGCCCCTTGTAACCTCAGAGGAAAATGTATTCTATTGATGTTGGGTAGTGTGTCCTTTATCTCAAGTAGGTCATTTTGCATAATGGGATCACTCAAATATGCTATATGATTCCTGATTTCTAGTCACCTTATGTGAGTGATGATTGTGGATTTGTGGTTTCTGATTTAATTTTGTCAATATTTGTACTCGACATGTTGAAATATAGTGTAGTTATATGAAAAGAAGTATATTGCTAGATCATCTTATTAATTATGTTTGAATTTACTATTATATAATTTTTAGTGATGCACCTCTCTCTAATCTTTTGATATAATTATACTATAGTTACAAATCCTTTTATTGGTTTATTGTTTGGTGTTGCTTTACTCTTATTTTCATAATATTTAGGGTATGTTTGATATAATGAGAAAGTAGATTTATTTCATCCAGACTGAAAATCATCACTAGTGTATTTAGGCCTAGATTAGCTTGCTTGTTTTTCTATCTTCCCCTTTAGTTCCTATATCCCTTATGCTATACTTCTTGATTGATGAATTAATCAAAGACAAGTTTAATAATTTCTATTTTTGTTCAATTACCTTGTGTACTTGTTGAAGTTATCTTCTCATTGCTGGGACAAACACCCAGCCAGAAGCTTCTAGGAGGAAAGGATTTAATTCAGGCTTATAGATTCCAGGAAAAGCTTCATTTTGGTGGAAGAACCAGGCTCACTTCATACATCCAAGGCAGAAAGAGAGAGTAGGGAATAGTCAGCCCCATCCAGCATGAGGCGACTAGGGACACACGTAGTAGGGTTAGACTCAAGATTAGCATCCAGTGACACACCTTCTTCAGCAGGGCTTCACCTGATAGAGACTAAGTGGGAAGCTTAATCAAAAATAACAGTCTAGGGCTAGAGAGATGGCTTAGCACTTAAGGTGCCTGCCTCCTAAGCCTAAAGAACACGGGTTCCAATCTCCAGCAGTTCCAATCTCCAGGTCGCCGTTTAGCCAGATGCAAAGTGATGCAAGGGCGCAATGCTTCACTTGACCACAAGTAGGAGCACGCATCTGGATTTCATTTGCAGCAGCTGAGAGGCTGCTGGTGCGCCCATCTCTATCTGCCTTCCTCTCCCTCTCTCTCTATCTCTCTCTGTGTCTCTCTCCAAAAAAAAAAAAAAGTCTATGGGGCCATTTACATTCAAACTACCACAGTGCCATATATTAGGTGATTATAGGTAAAAAATAACTTTCCTAAGATTACAACTTGAATCCTTGACTGATCATCTCTGATTTAATCCTTTTGGATTGTACACATATTGCATGACAATTTGTTTCTGTTTAATGTATTCTCTTTTGAGCTATTATCATCTATTTGAGTTTTACAGATTATTGTTACTGTTTCAATAATCAGTATTTAAGATTAACTAACACATTTACAGAACATGTTTAGATGTGCCAGTGTTACACATTCCAAAACATTTTATTCAGTAAAAACATGAGAACTAGAAGGAAATTATCAATTTAATGGTATTAACTGGCTCAAAGAAGTTCAACTCCAGAAAATATTAAGTCAAAACAACTTCAATTATGTAGTGTTGAGATTTCTATGAAGAAGTATAAAATCTTCCCCATCCTCTCCCTGCACCTTGTGCTTGCCAGGAGCTCCAGGGTGCCTCTCCAGGTAGTGGATCTTCCTATGCTTGGGCCATTTCACAATTCTGAGTCATGTCTGATGATGGAGAACTGCAAGACAATCCTCAGCACCTCTGGTGTGAAGGAGCACTACCGTTTATAGCACTGGAGGCAAAGATCCTTTATCAGCAGTGTTCAAAATCAGATGGGGAGAGAAATCTCTGGCTGGTCTTTTTCTTTCCTTTTACTTCATTTCTCTGTGGTTGAGAATATGGAGATGATTTTATTCCTGGACTGTTTTCCCTTTGGAACAATAAGAGAGTTGAGATTTTCAGGTGAGCCCCTGCCTGAGAGCCATCTTCCATCTTCCAGCAGATAGCCGACCACAGAGAAAGAGAGAAAACTGCAATATGCTTGTTAAATCGTTTTTGTAATTTCAAGAATTAATAATTAAGGTCTGTGATGTGTAGCATTATTAGACTGATTTCTTTTCCCCCTCCTGTTTTCTCTGCTTCTACTTATTATTTGTTGCTTTGCTTGTGGAGGAGTCACTGTTCATTTGGCCTGCCTGTGATCACATGATGGAGAAAAACCTTTCTTTGGTTCTGAGGTTTTGTTTCCACTATTCCCTTCAATGAACTTTGTACATCCTTGCCATTCTATGGTAGTACAAATCATGAATAAAGATGCTTGCTGTTTTGAATATATTGGGAATACTAATAGGGATTCATTTCCAGTTGTTCCAATTATATCTCCGTTAAGACAAAAGTATTAAAAAAGGCTGTGTTTGGCTGTTTTTTTTTTTGTTGTTGTTGTTTTGTTTTCTTTTATAGCACAGAAAGATTTCAGACAATGAATAAAATAATGAAACATATCGAGAGCACTTAATGATCCCCATTTTTTAAAAATTTATTTATTTATTTATTTATTTATTTATTTATTTATTTATTTATTTGAAGGAAAGAGGGAGATAGAGAGAGATAGAGAGAAAGAATGGGCACACCAGGGTCTCCAGCCACTGCAAATAAACTCCAGGTGCATGTGCCCCCTTGTGCATCTGGCTTTTGTGGATCCTGGAGAGTTGAACCGGGATTCTTTGGCTTTTTAGGCAAGTGCCTTAACCGCTAAGCCATCTCTCCAGCGCCATGATCCCCATTTTTAATATGATTTCTGATTTCATTTTTTCCTCTGGACTATACTTGGCCTTCTACAAGTGTCACTAGATTACAGAAACATCCTGTCTTATTTCCGATGGGGAGCTGCAGTGCTTTGGAAGTTCCAGATCTGCACATTGTAGGGGTGTCTGGATGGAGTATAACAGTTCAAGAAGGTACTTCCATCTTAGTCCTAGAGAACACATCCATGGAATACGTGCCCACACCCCACCCTGCTTTATGCTTGACTCAGCAAAGCATTTTGCCATTGATACAAGTAGTTTTGGTTTTGTATTTAAAACTCTTTTTGATGGTTGCTTGCATGTACATTCCTGGCAACAGACTGTCTTTATGACCTTACTCCTAGGTTAAAGCAGCTGCACTGTTTTTTGTTTGTTTGTTTGTTTGTTTGTTTGTTTGTTTGTTTTGCTTACCTGGATAAAATAACCTACAATAGAGATATTCTTTGGTTATTTTTTGCAATTTGTCAATTTTAAACAAAATAATCTTATAGTAATACAGAATTGTGATTTGTTAATTTTAAATTGAAATATTCAAATCTGGTTTAAAAACTATATATGAAGAATCACATCTTTAAAAAAAAGGAAATGTAAAAACTAATAAAATTAGGCCCAAATTAAAAGATAATCTTGGCTTTATTAACAAAAATAAATGAACACCAATTAAAATTAACAAGACTAAAATGTAAGAGAAAAGGAAGAATGAAATTAAAATAAGGATGAATGACACTTTCAATTTCAGAAATATGTAAAATCCAGTGGGCCTCATGTACAGGTACTTGGAAAAACCATAACAGTGTGAAGTCCAGAGTGATATATGTATAGCTATAAGTGAATTAAACAGAAATATATAAACAGAATAAATATTAGAGAAGGTATTAAATTTTTTAAAAATATATTTTATTTTTACTTACTTATTGCATTGCACCCTTGTGGCACTTTGCATCTAGCTAAAGGTGGGACCTGGAGATTGGACCCGTCGTTCTTTAGGCTTAGGAGGCAGGTGATTTAACCACTAAGCCACCTTTCAAGCCCATCTTTTTTTTTTTTTTTTTTGGGAAAGACAGAGAGGAAGAGACAAAGAGAGAGAGAGAATGGGTGTGCCAGAGCCATTTCAGCCTCTGAACGAACTCCAGATGCATCCACCCCCTTGTGGGCAAGTGCAACATTGTGCTCTTGCCTCACTTTTTGAGTCTGGCTAAACGTGGGAACTGGAGATTCGAACAGGCATTCTTAGGCTTGGCAGGCAGGCACCTTAGCTGCTAAGCCATCTCTCCAGCCCAGGCCCAGTTTTTAAGTAAGATTTTAGCATACCTATAGAGAATGACATAATTTTTATGTCATGTAGCATAAAAAAATAATAGAAAAATTGAGACATATTTTCACTTTATTCTATAATGAAACACAGTAAAGCAATAATACACATACATATATGAATATACTGTTATGCAAAGAAAGTAGCATAGGCGATATTTAGTTGCCACTAAATAAAATTTGTATTCAATTTTCTATTCCATTCAATTCAAAGCTGAAGCATTTAATACATCTATTTAATCTTATATCCCACTTTATTGTCTTATTTGGTGGAAATATATTTTAAGTAAACACAAATAAAATTTGTTTCTTGGGGCTAGAGAGATGCTTAGCGGTTAAGGCGCCTGCCTCCTAAGCCTAAGAACGCTGGTTCAATCTCCAGCGGTTCCAATCTCCAGGTCCCACGTTTAGACAGATGCAAAGTGACGCAGGGGCACAATGCTGCACTTGATCACAAGGGGGCGAACACATCTGGATTTTGTCCACAGCAGCTGAGAGACTGCTGGCGTGCCCATTCTCTATCTGTTTCCCTCTACCCTCTTTCTCTGTCTGTCTCTCTCTGTGTCTCTAAAAATAAAAATAAAAAAAAAATAGTAAAAAATTGTTTCTTGACCACTGTCTAATGCAAATCTTTCAAGCTTTGTCAACAAAATATCAACAGAATGAAGTAATGAATGAAAACACAGATTAGTCAATAAATTATCCAGCCAAATGGTACATACATAGCATCAACAAGGGGAACTGATAAGTGGCATGGGTTAGAAAGAATAATTTGTAGAGCAGATTATAGAAACAGTATTGATAAAAACAGGGCACTTCAAAGATTGCATAGAAGCTGATTGGTGTTAACTTGAACATAATTGTGTAAGTAATTAGATGCTTTTCACAGAACTTATTAAACATGACTTTCTTAACTGTTTTTTTCCCCCCTCAGGTTTCCATTTTCTTATCTGTGAGAGGACAGATAAGGCAGATAGTGGTAAATGGAATGTAATTTTTATCTGTAACTTATTTAAGTATTTCATAGTCCAAATTAAGACATTACTGTCTTGGAAAAGAATGGCTTCTGTCGTAACAGAAAATTTTCCTCATTTAGCATCTCAGTAATTAAAATAACCTCTTCAATTGACATTTTAGTGATAAGAAAGGAATTTAAATGGATTGTTCTCTTTCTTAATCTGCCTTTCTCTGTCTTATACCATATTGAATTTAGACTCAACTTTCTAAGTAGTACTATGTAGACAAAATCATGTCCTCCCTCTCCCTCAACAGTCTTTAAATATTTACTATCAACCCTTTTAGCAGTTACCCTCTTGTTGCCTGGACAAAACACTTGACCAGAAGCAGCTAATGGGAGGAAATGATTTATTTTGGCTTATAGTTTGAAGGAGAAGTTACATCATAGTTGGGGAAAGTATGGCTTAGAAGTGGGCTTACATCATTACATTATTACAAGAAGAAAATAGTCTTAGTATTGGACTTAAGCTGGGTTACAATACTCCAAAGCTTATCTCCAGAAACACATTTCCTCCAGAAAGACACCACCCTCCAAAGGCTCCAAACCTTCCTAGGTTGCCACCAGCAGGGGACCAAGTAGTCTAAACACATGGCTATGGGGGGGGGTGGCATTTCACATTCAAAACCCCACAGTACTCAAATCTTCTTTTCCAGTTTATCTGACAAAATGAGCTTTGCAGATGTGATTAAATAAAGACTCTTGAGACAGGCCAAACATAATAAGAAGGGACCTCATAATACAAAATTAAGGCTGTCCATCAAAGAGAGAGAGAGAGAGCATGTAGGTCATGTCACCATGTTGTCTATAGCAATGAAGGGAGGGACGTGAGCCAAGAATGTAATGGATCACTACTGGCTGGAAAAATCAATGAAATTGGTTCTTCCCTAGAGACTTAGAAAGGATGCTGTAGCGTAGACAGTTCTGGCATAAAGCCCTAGTAACGATAGGAGACTCATGCCTCTATTGCAGGGCCATAACTTTTTTTTTTTTCATCTTGGAAATTGCAAAGAAACAAAGAAGTAGTATTGACTGCTCTAAAAAAGTCAACTATTTTGCAATTGCTGAAGCAAGAAATAATTAAAGCACTTTTGGAAGATGGTAAAATGAAAGAAATCTGGTTTCACTTTGCTTTTTTCACTGACTTGAAGTGGGAGAAGGGGGCAAATAGATGCATTTACATCTAGACTTGTTGATTTAGATATTCACTTTATAAAATAACCAGTTATTCATTTTATTCTGTAAGACTATAAAAAGAAAGAGAATAGTCCTAGAAAATAAAAAATATAAGCCTATATAGTTTTAGTATATAAACCTTTCTGCACAAAAGATATTGTAGAGTCATATCATTCAAGTTGATTGTCTCTAGAAAATTAGGAGCAAGGTTAGCTGGGCATGGTAATTCTAGCACATGGGAGACTGTAGCAAGAAAACCAAGAGTTTTAGGCAATCTTGAGCTAAAGAGTTAAGCCCTGTCCTAAAAATAACAAAATGGGGATTGGAAATGTAGTTCAGTCATTGAAAGTGTGTGTTTGCAAGCCTGCTAACCCAGGTTCAATCCTCCATAGGGCTGTAATAATGTGGTCTGTGCATCTAAGAATCCTGCAGCATTGGGAAGATTGTGGGCCAGCTTGTCTGCCATACACTCGTCTCACAAGAAGGTAGGGGGAGAGGATGGATACCTTGAAGTTGTCCTCTGACCAAATGTGCATTGTACCTGCATAGCTACAAACACACACATATACACGCTGACACACACACATAAATGTAATTTAAACAAAGCAAGATCTACATTTTCCTCTTTGTTCACTGTTCCCTTTAATCTCTGTTCTAAACTAACATTTCCACTTCAAATTGTTTATTTTCTGCCTCTATGCTAATTTGTTATGTATTACACATATATTCTACTTATCCACTGGCCATGTCCTTTCCAAATATGATTGAAGTTATATTTAAATAACCATGATATAACCTTGGAATAATCCTATACCTAAGTAGAACCCATTGCAAAAAACTATATTTCTTTTCTATTATTACTAATGATGGCACGTCCACAAACTGGTAACAATTCAAAAGCATATTCTCACTATACTTATAATGTTGTGGGATTAACAAATTTCATACATCAAAATACTGTAAGAAAGAACTGTCTACTTCAGATGTTCCTCTTACAGCTGTGACACTAACAGTGGAGTGTTCTCATGGCCTACTTTGGCTTTCCCACCAGCTGCAGAGTGAAAATGGACAGGCTGCAATCTCATCTGATGATGGCAGCAAAGGAATTCTCTCTGTATTTTTTGATTGTTTAAAGCATAGGCTTTTGGAGCGTCTTCAATGGATGGTTTAAGAAAAAATATCTATAACCTAGGATCTAAAAGAGGGAGAAGATATTCACTTAAAATACCGCATAAAATTAGACTTCTCTCCTCATCACATTCACTTACTGTTTTGCCATATATTCCAGTTAAAGAGTGTGCCTTTGTGCTTGAGTTAAATGCTTCTACAAAAATGGATGAAAATAGGTGCATACTATTCCTTTATGTGATTGGTCACATCAGTCATCATTTTGAAGTTGAACTTTATTACATCAAACCATTCGAAATGGTGGCTACAACTGACCCTGGTAATTCATCCCACGAGTCTTTGTTTTTTTCATATGGTCTCATTAGGTTAAGTTCTGGCCCATTTTGTGATCATACTCTAATTTGTCTTCTTAATTTCAACCTAGGAAATCATCTAAGAAGACTTTGCAACCGATTTTAAAATCGGGTAGTGAGGAACTGAGCTTTACTGTAGACCTGCCCTGCCTTTGGGTATTCTCTAGGCAGATGGCAATAGTTCAGAAACAGACATTTATTATAATTTCTATAGTTCCTATAATCAAGAGATTTGAGTGAATTTATTTATTTACTGTCTTCATCTGGGGGAACTCAACCTAGTCAAAAGGCCAGTAAATATGAAAATAGGCTTAGAATTGTTACTAATCAAGCTGGATTCAGGATTATTATAGGATGTTGTTTCTTTAATTTATTAATAGCAGTATTTAAGTCTAACCTAGACTTAAACATGGTCCTTGAACTTCTCTCTCTCTCTGTCTCTCTCTCCCTCTCCCTTGGGATGGACAACAAACATGGCTTACAAAGCCTAAAGCTGTGTGCAGAAGGCATCTGAGCTCTGCTTAACATCTGTGCAGATACATGAGACACCCAAACAACTATACCTGGGTGGTCAGGAATACTTACAGCAACACAAGATTGGACAGAAGATCAAAGCACTTAGGAAGATGGAATGATGGAAACAATAACTAGTATTTGATTTAGGTTTATGTGGCAATCAGGCTTTAAAATTATCTTGGTTTGTACTCTCTAATCAGACACAAATAGAGTTTTGTTAAAAGTAATATTTCTTAATTAAATGTACTTTATAAAATTATTTTTATCTATGGTAATTATCTTTAGTTCATTGGATTTATTTTTCTAGTTACTTATAGTAAATCATAATCCTTTTTAAACCTCTTTTAATCAATAATGGAGTGATTTAACAGTACAATTTTTCTCAGTTTTGTTTTTTTTGTATTCCACAATTTTGATATAAATTATTCTCCCTTATCCTTTCATCTTTAATTTTTGTTTCAGTGTTATTTAATTTGTAGTTGTTTGAATGTGTTTCTTTTAAGACTGAATAAATTTTGTTATAACTAGTTGTGACATTTTAATTCTGTTATCTATTTTCCTTTATACTTTGAGAATGTGATAAGGAAACATCTTACTTTATGGTTTCAGTATACTTCAGGCTGAGAATGTAGCTCAATAGTAGAGGTGCTTGGCTCCTATGTAGAAGGGTCTCATTTAAACCTCCAGCTTTTTCCCTCGCACAGGACACTCATTTTAGCTAACTGCATGGTCATTTTTTGTAACTGTTCCATATAAATAAAATAAAGCTTATTCCCTATTTAATAAAATTAAGATTCTCTCTCAATCTATCACCAGAGTTATCTAATCCAATGTATTGATTGCATTATTCATTGACTATCTATTTTTGCCTTGTGTTTCCTCTACTGTTTCAATACAATTCCAACATGGCCAGGTTGAAGTCTTCCACTTGAGCCTAGAGAAAGCAACCATGTGACCTCATTCATGCATGAGCATGATACTCTTACATGTGTGTAACCTCCTTTCTTTTCAGGCATCATTTCCATCCTGGAATTACATAAATATTCTTATCATATTTTTATTTCCACCAAACTAGAGTTTCTGTTTTCTATAAGTTTTCCCAGTTTTAGAACAAACACATGATTAACAATTATATTTGTAATCATATGGCTAATTACTTAGTTCTAAGAATGGATCTTTGTGTATGGCTACTTAATGACCAATAACTAAGAAACAGTAGTATTTCTGACCTGACCTGCTTTAATGCCTCATCTTTCAGTTTACCCCAGTGCATTTTCTTTTCCTAGACGTGATCCCAAAATGAGACGCTAGATGGGGCTAACATCACACTCAAAACTTCTCATACAAAGTTTCGGTTTTCAAAAACTCAAATTTATGATGCTTTTCCTGAGTCATATATAGAGACCACAGTTCATAGTGATTTTTCAAAGTGTGCTTTATATGTCTTGCTGTAAAAACTTGTGCACACCTGAAGAAAAGAAAGAAGCTGAAAGAGGCAAAAGCGTACCTGTCCCCACTGCTAAGGGATTACAGGCCAGCAGTTCCGACTCTGTGGCGTGAACACTAACTTGGCATGGAGTTTGGGATTCTCTTAGTGGTTTCCAAACCTTCATGGAGAGTATGAAGTAGAAGTTTTCTAAATTAAAATGTGATTTTTTTTAAAACTGGAAAAAACGTACATGTGGCACTTTCAGAACTAGTCCAAATTTCAGAAGACTGAAAGTTCATTGGTTTATTCATTCCTTATCTAACAAGTACAGAGGGCAAAAATTCAGCATTATTCACATTTTTGGAGGGAATCTTTGAGAACATTTTCCCTACATGAAATAATCCTTATATCTCCCTTTAAAAGTTAAAATTTATTCTTCCATTAATATATCTTTAATTAACTTGCCATTTGACTTTTGTTCTAAGTGAGAAAAAAGTGCTTGCTGGAAGAAAAGGCTATGGAAAGTGTAGGAAACCCCAGGAAGACAGACTGTATTAAGCTATCTATCCTATTTTGAAGTAAAATAGAGATACTGGTAATTTAAAAAAAAAAATGAATTCAACAGACATTAACAACAGAAAAGAGTAAAATGTATGAGTTTAACACTTTCGAAGATAACCAGCTGCTGAGGCAGCTTAGGAATAACAGCCTCCACTTGCCACCCAAACTGGAAGTGAAAAATGTCACTAAGCCTATAGGGGGAAATCTATATCATTCCACTTCATGTCAGAAATGTCAGAAGAGTCAGGAGAGTCTGGCTTTTTCTTATCTCTCCTTTCACTTTATGAGATGATCAAACCTTCTGAGAAGACCCTTCCTGGAAGATTAAGATTTCTAGGCAGATTGCCCTTTTCCAGAAATCCTCACCTCAGAGAGCTGCCATCTGGACTGGACTGAGAGTTCAGGCCCCACTCCCACCAAAGACCTCCACTTGGGTCTCAGGGTGGGATTTCCCAGAAATCCTTCCTGCTACACTAGAGCCCTGTATTCTTTCCTTCTCTTAATGTTAAGCGCTATAATCCCTATAATAAAATCTCTCTAAATCTTATCCTCTGTGAAGGCTTTGTGTACCTGTGATCTTCCCAGCCTTTGCCTCACTTCCTGAGTTATAGCTCAGCCAATAGCAGAGATAAGACTCAAAAGCCCTCAATGACACCCAGAATTTCTGTTTCACTATTTTAAAAACAGGGGAGGGAAAATGGAAAGCAAAAGTTATAAATAAAATGTACAAAGGAACTCAGAAAACAGCATTTGCATTAGGCAGCTTAGGCAACCATAATAAAATACCATAGACTAGGTGGCTTAACAGGAATTTATTTCTCTCAGTTCTGGAGGCTGAAACTCCCAGATCAAGGTGTGTGTCAGCTTGCTCTCCTAGGGAGTACGCCTTCAGGAATGCAGAGATCTTGCTGTGTCTTCATCTGACAGAGGTAGAGAAAAGGGGGGTAGAGTTCTGATAAATGCACAAATTCTATAAGAAAGCTCCACCCTTTTGACTTGCTCATCTTCCAAAGGTATTATCTCCAAGCAGTAGTGCGCTACTATGGAGCAAGGCTTCAACATTTGAATTCGAGGGAGGAATAGGAGGGGCGGATTCAGTGCAAATAAATGCTGTAAACTTTTTAGAAGTAATACTTTCTTTTTTCTAGTGGGGTGTAGTTTGTAAAACGAACTCTACTCACCAATAGAAGACTAGGAACCCTAATGTAATATATAATATATATATATATTCAAAAATATACATATATATGTATATATATTTAGTACTTACTTTTTTCTGTTTTGTATATTTTTATATATTTGACAGAGAAAGAAAGAATGGGCATGCCAAGAACCCTGGACACATGAGCCACTTGATGTGGGTACTGGGAAATTAAACCTAGCCCAGCAGGCTTTGCAAGCAGGTACCTTTAACCACTGAACAATCTCCCTAGCCCCTATATTTAGTATAACATATAATTATACACTATATTAAACTATATGATAAATATATATGTGATATATATTGTATGATAAATTATGCATAATACATAAAATCTACTAGTAAATAAGTAGATGTTTAGAAGTATCTATAAAATTTTAAAGCAGCAGTACTAACTAAATCCACTCAATGTCATAAAGTAAAATAATTATGAGAAAAAAATCAAGAATTAAAATAGTATAAACAGAGACTGCCTTAGCAAAACTGTAATCTTACTAAAGAAAGGATTTTTATATTAAGTTGATTAAAATATTGGAACAGAAAAAATGTTGCCTTGCATCCATGGCTGAACAATATAACAATAATTCTACAAAATTAAGAACTTCCCCCCAATAAGCTCAGAAATCCAACACAGTCTTTGAAAAGATTATATTGAAAAACGTGATCTAACTGAACCAATTTTTTCATTTAAATATTGCCACTGAAGACTGATCATCTGTGGCTTGCTAAATTCACTTTAAGATGATAAATGACAATATTGGGCAGACAATAAAACTTTCTGTAAAGGCATTTAGTAAAACCAACATGATCTTTATGCATAAGGAGATGAGAAGATAAAGGCAACAGGAACTTTAAAGATCAATACATTAATTTATGGAACTCAGAGCTTCAGAAAAAATACTCTAAAGGAGAAAAAAATAAGTGTGGGTCTTCTTATAGCCAAAACAGAAGCAGTTTCTAAATACCCTAAATATGAAGCATGAAGAATTTGCATATGAGCAGCAAGAAGAAATTCAGAACATTTGTGGATGATGGATAGAAAAAAAAAAATTCTCAAGACCAGAAGCAGAAAGGATAGCAGAAAAGAAGACAGTGTTGTGAGGCCAGCAACAGTAAGATTTCCTGTTCAGTACAGGATACACTTTAGGAATGTGCAAGCTATTGGTTGAATTGAAAGCTAACAAGAGATGGTTATCTGAAGCATAGAAATAACTGACACAAATCAAGAAAAAGAAACAAACTCCTTTGTAGGTGGAGGGAGGCAACCAAACGTACAAACTACTATAAACTACTTCAGTGACTAAGCAGTGTGCAAAGAAACTCTTATTCATATAATCATGGAAATGCAAATTGAAACACTGAGACACTGCTCTTGTCAGAAAGACTATAATTTAAAGATCATGACATCAAACTGAAGAGCGACTGATTGAGAGGGGGAGGGGATATGATGGAGAGTGAAGTTTCAAAGGGGAAAGTGGGGGGGGAGGGAGAGAAATAACATGGGATATTGTCTACAATTAAAGAAGTTGGCAATAATAATAATAAATAAATAAAAGGTTAGAAATATAAAGCATTTGTGAATGTGGACAGCAGAAAGTATTTTGAAAGTATTCTCTTCTGAATTAGTACTAATATGTCCATAAATCTATGAGTGTGTGTATGCACCCATTATAAGTCCAGGAAATATCTATTTATCAATGAAGAATTTCTTTTTGTGTATATTCTCACATCATTATTTATTTGAAAGAGAAGGAGGAAGATAAAGAGAGAATGTGTGTGTGTATGGGTGCACAGGGCCTTTTGCCACTGCAAACAAATTCGATACATGCACTACTTTGTGCATCTGGCTTTACTGAGTACTGAGAAATCAAACCCAAGCCAGCAGACTTTGCAAGTGAGTGCCATTAATCACTGAGCCATCTTTTCATCCCAAGTTTCTTTTTGTTTTTAATTATTGGTGTTGAGAATTTAACCAAGGCTTTTGTACATAATTAAAGAATAAGAATATTGATTGTGATGATTTTTAAATTAATTTATCTTTTGTTTATTTTATGAATGTGTTTTGATCATATTCTCCATTGCCTGCTCTTGTCTTCTCCCACTTCCACTGAAACCTTCTTTTTTCCTAAAGTCTCTGTGGTAGCTTCAGTTAGATTTCCCGCATAAACTTATGTACTTTGAATGCTTGGTTCTCAGCCTGTGGCACTTTGAGAGGTAGAGTCTTGCGGGAGGATTTGTGTTGCTGGGGGTTGACCTTGAGATTTATTAGCCTCTAGCTTCCCAGTGTTAGTTTGATCCTCACCTTCCTGCTGCTAAATTAAACTTTTCCTCCCATAAACTGCTTCTGGTCAGGTGTTTATCCCAGTAACAAGAAAATAACTAAAATAGAAAATTGGTACCAGTGGAACAGGATCATTGATGATAGAAACCTGATTGTGTGGCTTTTGGCATTTTGGAACTGATTTGCAGAATGAATGTAGAAGAATTTTGAGAAGGTGACCTCACATACATGCCTTGCAATGCTGTACACAGAGTTTGATGGGCCATTATAGTCATAGTTGAAAGACATAAATGCAATGAGAACTGTGAACTATGAGTTTTGGTTTATGAGGGGAAGAAACAGCTTTGTCCAGACTGGGCTAGAGGTAGTTTCTGTGAGATGTTAGCTGTATTATTCCTGTTTTCTAAGAACTTGTACAGGGTTGTGTTGCTTAGCAATGGACTGGTATGAATAGAAGAGTATGGCACAGAAAGAAATCAAAGTTTTGGGCTGGAGACCGCTCCTATTCAGTTGCATTTGTTTGAGAGATTGCAATCATTGATACTGGTTGCCTGTCCTGCCCTGGAACAACACCAAGGAATGTGGACTCTTTTGAAAGTAGGGAATCTGAATGCGGGAGTGTCCTGATATTTAAAGTCAGTTTTATTCCCTTCTGGCTTAACAAATTTGGTAGCCTACCTGATACCGTGGGAGTATCACAAATGCTCAAAAGGAGAAAGGTCATTGGATGTGTAACATGGGTTGTTGTTTTGGAAATGGCCTCTGGGCAATGTGAGGCAGAACTCCTTGTGCAGAGACATGATGCCCTCATGAGAATGAACCATGGGTTGCAGTGGAATTTTTAGGACTTTTTTGTGATGCCAGAACTGTGGAACAGATACCAAGGAAAGCTGCTAATTCAGGGTGGAGTCTTCTCAGGCTGTCAGCAACCCAGCTGGAGGGCAGTATTGGAACTCCAGAGACTTCATCTCTGGTTACAGAAGTCAGACCTGGAGCTACAGGATTTGATGTTTGCTCTATTTTTTTAGATCTCATATTTGTTCAGTCTTTCTTTGTTATATCCAATGCCATATTTTTTTCAGTGTGCATCATTTTATCTATCATCTATCTATCTATCTATCTATCTATCATCATCTATTTATTTATTTATTTACTTATTACTTTTTGTTTTATAGGCTAACAGTTCAGAGATCTTGGACTATGGGGATGTATGAATAGTGTTAGAATTGATAAAAACTACTGAGACTTTTAAAATTGGATTGACTGCATTGCATTTTACATCATGAGCAGTCATTGGTTTATGGGGGTCAGGAACAGAATGTGGTGATTTGAATTAGGCAAATCCCAAAACATATGGGCTTTGAATGCTTGATTCTCAGCTCCTGAGAATGTGGGAGGTGGAACCATGCTGGAGAAGATGTGTTGCTGTGGTGGACCTTGAGGTTTATTAGCCCCTAAGTTGCTAGTATTAGTCACCTCATTCTCCTGCTGCTGTTGACCACCTGACGTTGGCAAAGAGGTGATGTCTAGTTTTTACCACCTTTTCCCTTCCATCATGGAGCATTTCCTCCTTAAGACTGGAAGGCAAAATAAATCCTTTGCCCATATAAGCTGCTTCTGTTCAGGTGTTTGTCTCAGCAACGTGAAGATAACTACTACAGCCCCCCCCCTTCAAATTTTATGTCTTTTCAAATTATTTTATTTTTGGCAATTTGATACATGCATGCATGTTTTGATCATATTCAACCCCCTGGTTCCTTCTTTTGTCTCCTTCCCACACTTCCTGAACCCCTTCTTCCTAACTAGTCCCACTATTACCTTGATGGTTTTAGTTAGGATTGCTCACATGAGTGGAGGTATGGGTTATTAAACAGAGCATGGGTAATCTACCAGTGGCTACATCACTGAAGAAAATATTTCTCCTTGCCCTAGTAATGATTAACTGCCAATAGCTCCAAAGGAAAAAGTGGAACCTTATGAATGGTGGAATGTTGTTGATGGTTCCACTCTTATGCAGGACTTTTACAAGTAACCATAGCTGTTGTGAGTTTGTAAGTGCAACCACCATCAACCACCGTGGTATATATAGAAGATAGCACTTCCCATCCCATAGCTCCTACATTCTTTCTAGTATCTCTCTCTCTCTCTTTTTTAATTTCTTTTAATTTACTTGCAAGCAGAGAGAGAGGCATAGAAGAGAGGCAGACAGAGAGAGAATGGGCATGCCATGGCCTCTAGTCACTGCAAACCAAACTCCTGATGTATGTGCCCCTTGTGCATCTGGCTTATGTGGGTCCTGGAGAATCGAACCAGGATCCTTTGGCTTTGCAGGCAAATGCCTTAACCACTAAGCCATCTCTCCAGTCCTGTTTTTTTGTTTGTTTGTTTGTTTGTTTGTTTTTTTTTTTTTTCAAGGTAGGGTCTCACTCTAGCTCAGGCTGACCTGGAATTCACTCTTTATTGTCAGGATAGCCTTGAACTCATGGCGAGCCTCCCTCCTCTGCCTCCCGAGAGCTGGGATTAAACCTTGGAGGGAGCATATATAGACGTAATGATCACGTTGGTTCTTTTTCTGTGTATGTGTGTGTGTGTGTGTGTGTGTGTGTACTTGTGATGAACTCAAAATACATATATCCACAAATACAATGTATATTTAATAAAGTTATTCTTAATGGCATAGATCAAGCATATTAGCTTTGAGATGAGAGAAATGGCAATACCAATTATGAAAGAAACAGGAAAACAAAAAAATCACTGCAAGAGCCCGATGATGGTAAAACACTGGCTTTTTCCTGCAAAGCCAAAGGATCCCGGTTCAACTCTCCAGGACCCACATAAACCAGATGCACAAGGTGGCACATGCATCTGGAGTTTGTTTGCAGTGGCTGGAGGCCCTGGCATTACCCATTCTCTCTCTTTCTCTCAAATAAATAAATGAATAAAATATATTTAAAAAATGACCAATTGGGTCTGGCAAGATTGTTCAGTGGATCATGGTGCCTGTTTGCCAAGCTTGCCAGTCTGGGTTCAATTCCCCAGTTCCCACATAAAGCCAGAAGCATAGAGTGGCATTTGTTTGGAGCAAGAAAATGTCCTAGCATTCCCATACTTTATCTTTCTCTAATATATATATATATATATGATTTATATATTTATATTAAAATAATTAAATAATATATTAAATTTATATATATATATATAAATTTTGATTATTGGGTACTGTTTTACAAGATAGAGGTTAAATAGGAATAAGAAGCTCTGGAATGTTAACGCACAGTAGGATGGCTGAAGGTACCCATAATATAGGACACTGTAATTTCAATATTATAGGATGTACATGTGAATCAAAACATCAAATATCGACAATTGTGCGGTTTTCTGCATAAGTTAAAAATAAAATTTAAATTTAATTTAAATTAATTAAATTAATTTAATTCTTTGAAAGCTACAATAGTTATAACTTAAAAAAAATTTCACTGATGATGGGTTCAATGCTTAACATTTATAAGTAGCAGTTTTCAAAACAACCTTCTCTTGTGTTTTGTGGTTTTATTTTCCTTATGTGAGAATCTGCTATTTATTTATTAAGGCCTTTTAATATATTTTATTTATTATTTATTTTCAAGGAAAGAGAGAGGGAAAGAGAGAGAAAGAGAGAACCTCCCACCACCGCAAACCAAGTCCAGAAGCCAATGATACCCTGTGCATCTTGCTTTACATGGGTACTGGGAAACTGAACCCAGGCCTTCAGGTTTTGCAAGCAAACGCCTTTAAATGCTGAGCCATCTCTCTACCCCAGGGTCATTTAAATTTATTGCTTTACTCTACAATTGAAGTGGTGATCTTTTGAATTTGTTGTCTCCTTATTCTTATTTTTGTGTCCTACAAAGCTTCTTTGTGTTTCTGCTTGGATGAGCCTGGGTTTCGTATTCACCTCTATAGGCACATGGAATCTGTGATGTTCTCTATCTATTCTACTTCTTGCTGGAGGAAAAGCTTAATGTTTTGACACATTTTCTGTTTTCATAGAATTTTTTTTTTTTTTGAGGATTGCTATGCTTTTCTTTTTTATTTCCAGATTATTTCCTAGGAAAAACAGTTGTTTGATGTACACAGCCTGTCTCAAGGAGTGAACTTTAGTCCTCATTTTCTTTTTCATTAAAAGCAATACAAAAATAAATTACTAAAAAGATTAAGGGAGATTATTGTAATTTAAGATAAATTATTTTTTCAACAGTCTTAAACATATGTAACTGTATTGAAGTTTCCAAGTGGTATTTTGAATCTTTTTCTAGACTCATGAAAATTATTTTTAATCTTCTAGTTGCTGGTCAAAAAATTTTAAAGTTTAAAGTGACATAATTATAGATTTTAAAAGCATTAAGACAATTTTCTCCTTTGATGACATACTTGCAAGCATAATTACAAAGAATATTGCTTAATAGATTTACTTAGTGACTTGGTCAAACTTGTTTAAGCATATCTATTTTGTAAAAATAAAACTTGACAATCAAATGTAGTTGTTTTCTGAGTTATTACCTTAGACTGCTGTCTTGAGTAGAAAGGGCAATTTTACATCAACCACTGACAAATGATAAAATTCCAAAATTGCATTGGAAAGAACATAGCATTTATAATTCCACAAAGATAATTTCATCATAGAAAGCTAAACCTAACTCAAGATTATATAAATGAGTTTACTCAAATGTGTTTATAGCTACTTTCTGTGTGGATTTTGTAAAATTGTTATGGCAACAGTGATTTCTATGAATCTTTCTTTTAAGATATTTATCAAAGGTATTTATAAATTAACTTGTGTCTGATATGCTTAGGAAATACTAAGGAAATCTTTTTGATTAACAATGATATGGTTTATTATTTTAGTTATTTATAATTTATTATTTACATTGTTTATTATTACTTTATTAAAAGAAATAATGTTGATGTTAAGAAGGTCCAAATGTCATTGTTTTATTCTCTACAAGACAAAAAAAAATTGATCAGTACATTAAACTAAAGTGCATTATCCTTTAATTCCAAATTTCTTCATTCTATTAATTTAGCAAATGTGTAGAGACAAATTTTCTATCGTATCTTTTACATTCTTTCAGTTATTTTTAAATCTACCATCATAAAACCATAATCGCATACTCATATTGATGGCTAGAAACAAGCCTCAAACAATATTATGGAAATTAAGTGTGCAAAGATTATGAATTAGGGGATCAGAATGACCTGAATGTATATTTATTTAAATGTATATTTAAATGACTGAATGGGTGCAATAGTGTCATGTCTGCTGTGGGGGAAACCAACTGCTCTCTAATTGGACTGAATGTCTGCTCTATGGGAGGAATACATGCCTGGTACTGAAAAACCTAATCAAAAGACTATTGCACAGGAGGTCATGAGCCTTAGGGGTATAAAGCCTGCTCTTGTCTGGCTAATGTATACATTATTCCCACAAAGCTGCCCTGAAAGCACTACACTTAATATTCATATTCTTATATTAATACTATTCTCACTTCTGGTTAGAGAAGCTTCTCTTTTCTGATGGTGGTGACCACTGGGATGATCCAAAAGGCAACATAATGGTGAGAAGAAGGGATGGAGGAGTGTCCAGCACTGAAATATATATCACACCCTCCAAGGCTCAGGGTCCATTGCAGAAAAGGTGGTGGAAAGAATGTACGAGCGAAAGGAAGGGTACAATTCCTTACAATGCAACTGTCCAGACAGAAATTGCCCTTGATATCCATGACCTCGCAGTGTCTGGCAATACCTTCACAAGAACCTCATAATAGGAAAAAAAAGATGATGACATCAAAATGAAAGAGAAACTAATGGAGAGAGAGGGGATATGATGGAGAGTGGAGTTCTAAAGGGGAATGGGGGAGGGGTGGGAAATATCATGGTTTATTGTCTGTAACTATAGAAGTTGTCAATAAAAAAAGAAGAAAAAATTCCCTCACAAAGACATTAATATGTTAGAAAAAATGTAATTTTGCAAACACTTCTGATACTGTAGAAACTACATTTATCTGTTAATTCATTTAATTCCCTTATTCTTCTTGGATGGACAAGGGCACATAACATTTACCTTCATCCTAATATAGTTATACAAATTGTTCTTAAAATTGCAGTCAAGTGTATTCTTCTGTTCAAACAGGTCATACTTTGTACATATATATTTTTATTTTAAATTTATTTAATTTATTTATTTGAGTAAGAGAGAGAATGGACACACCAGGGTATCTTCTCACTGCATAGAAACTCTAGATGCATGAGCCACTTTGTGCATCTGGCTTTATGTGGGGCTTGTGAATCAAACCCAGGATGTCAGACTTTGCAAGCAAACACTTTTAACTGCGGAGACATCTCACCAGCCCTGTACATATGTTTTTAAATGTATTTTATTCAATAATATTTGGGAAAAATATTAGGCTTAATATCTCAATAATGCATCATAATATATATTACTCTTCTACAAAAAAAGGTAAGTAGCATATAATACTAAAGATGAATAAAAGGTATCACTCACTATTAGGCCATAAATCAATGGTACTTTCTAGGATTTCTATGTAGAAAAAAAAGATGTCATTTAAAGATAAGGAATCCACCAGAAATAGTTTAGATTCTTACCATTAGCTACTTTTAATGTGGGAATGATAAAATAAATATAAGAACTGGTTTTAAGAGAAAATGTCATTTAAATTTTTTAAAGTGTAAATCTCAAGATCTGTGCTGATATGAAATATATATTTTTTAGGGTGGAAACTTTTTTCTGGAATCAAATGCCATTATTTAAGTTCAGGTCAGCCAACACTTTCTAAATTCTCTCTATATTTAAGATTATGTGCTCTGTCTTGAGGATAAACAATTAACAAGTGTTAGAATGTAGGCCTTTAAGGATTTTAAAGTACAATAGGTGAATAAGATAGGAATTGACAAAATGACAATTTCAGTATTGCTTTCAGAAGGATATGTATGAAGCATGTAATTGAAATCAGATGATGAGTGTTGTCTTAGCATTACAGTCTATTCAAGTTTCTCTACTAATGTTATGGATTCCAGGTTTCTGATGCTTGGAAATTGAATGTGAACCTATCTTTGGGTCACTCTGCCAAGGTGAAGAATTGGCCATAGATTTCTTCTCTATGAAGGGACAAAGATTTCTGCCCAATGATTGAGGTTTAAATATTATATGAATGATTATTCAAAAGACAAAGGCATTTTTTTGTGTATATACAGCTTGTCCCAACAATGCATCTGGAACACAGCTTGGTAGACAATTACGACTTTGTGCCTGATACTGTGAATGGGTCTCTTTCCAATATAGTTCCCACTGGGGTTCCATGCTTGTGATGGATCGCAAACAATGCCCTGATGAAAATTAGAAAACCAATTAATCCTGTGCTTTAAATTTAATCTCACTCAGAATCACAGGACATGGAGAAGACATAGACAAATGATTTGACAGAATGTAACATATGTTGTTTCCAGTTCAATTCCCAAGAGCTCTCACTCCCATATGAAACCTCCTGAGCCTTGTCTTCATGGACCACATTTCTGACAGAATTCTGAGTTTCTAAAGCATCACTCATAAATAATGCTCTGCTTACAGCATTCTTATTCTTTCTAGCTTACTTCTCCAAGCTTATCAAAATTCTTCCCATAAACTAGCCTCAAAGATTGTCCAACCTCATGGTCAGGTTCAGGTTCACATCGAGTAACAACCACTCCTGATAAGTTCTCTAAACTAGCTAGGCATTTTGTCACTCACCAACCTACCTGAGAAAACCACATCCAGGAAGGACTTACTTGTTTTAGCTCATAATTCTAGATGTGCTCATATTGAATTGGAGGCCTCTTATATGCTAAGGAAGTGGTTTCACTGAGCAAAAGCCACATTTCTGTAATGTAAAAATATTTTAAGCAAAAAATACACTGATAAAGTTAGAAAAAATATTAGCCATAGTTGAAAAAAGACTAATGAACTTTAAGATACAGCAAAAGAAACTATCAAATTAAAATCAGAGAACAGTATTTCAAATGAATAAACAAAGCTTAAGCGGAGATACACACACTGATATGTATATATATGAGTGTGTGTGTGTGTGTGTGTGTGTGTGTGTGTGTATACCCTTTTTCTTTTTGTACTGCTGATGGTGATATCAATATATCTGGCATGGTAGCCAATTGTTCTATGTAGAATGAATGCATGGTAGAACAAGTAGTTAAGAAACATAAAACAGACATTTTTATGTCTGCATTCTTCATGTGAATAATCTGTCCCCAAAATATTGGCAAGTTGAGTAAAACTGCTATCCAAATGTACTAACAGTAGTGCAATTGTATCTCAAGAGAAGAGAGCTAAACAAATACCAAGGATAATAATGCTTAAAATGTTGCAAGCTGTTTGTGCTGGAGAGATTACTCAGCACTTAAGGCACTTACCCCCAAAGCCTAATGACCCCGGTTTGAGTCCCAGTACCCACATAAAGCTAGGTGCACAAAGTGGCGCATGCATCTGGAGTTCATTTGCAGTGGCTGGAGACCTGGGAATACTCATTCTCTCTCTCTCTCTCTACGTACATACATATATGTGTGTGTGTGTGTGTGTGTGTGTGTGTGTGTGTGTGTGTGTACTGCTGTCTCTCTTTGCATGTAAATAAAATATTTTAAAAAATTATAGAAAAGAATGTTTCAAATATCTGGTGAGAATTTTAAACCAACACATGAGAGAAGTTCAGTGAAAACAAAGCACATGAAAGCTTAAGGAAACAACAGTAGAATGTGTTATAATAAAATATTTTGATAGTAAAATATACATTATAGACAGGACAACAGTAATAAGAGTGGCAGCAGATTTCTTACTGGAAATAATGCAAGCTCAAAGTTAGCCAGAAATATCTTTAAAGTATTAATAAAAATATCATCAGTTATGGTGGTATACCTTATTAATCTCAGCACTTGAGAGGCAGAGGTAGGAGGATCACTCTGAATTTGAGGCCACCCTGAGACTCAATAATAAATTCCTAATAAGCCTGGGCTAACAGTAAGAGCCTACTTCAAAACAAAGAAACAAAAAGAATAAAATGCCAATGTAAAAATGATATAGCCAGTGAAAATATCTTTCAAATATAAGAACACTTTTTCATGAATACAAAGCTTATTGATAACAGATTAATAATGTAAAACATGTATGTGAAGGTAAACCACATTTTCCTTTCACTGCTTGTCAGAGACTTTGTGAACTGAAGCTCAGTAGTCTTTACCACACCATTCATTTGCTATTTCTTTAGTTTTATTTGATAATTGCTCGGCAGGCTTTGTGAAAATTATAGAAGGAAGCAAGATTTATTTGTATTTTAATGAAAATGGTCTGCTAGAACAACTGTAGGATTTTGCTGTAGCA
The DNA here is from genome assembly GCA_036365145.1 of Orientallactaga sibirica. NCBI lineage: Eukaryota > Metazoa > Chordata > Mammalia > Rodentia > Dipodidae > Orientallactaga > Orientallactaga sibirica. Next base: position 50,566,101 of record JAEOAD010000004.1, on the reverse strand, counting down.
AAAATTAGATGAAGTGAATGAATTATTTTTATGTAATTAGCCAAATGTTTTGAGGAGATTATTAAATTTGCCAATATTGCTATAGAAAATTATAGTTGATTCAGGAGTCGTGGTGAATACCTTAATTCCTGTTATCCAAGCACTTAGGAGGTGAGGCAGAAAAATTGTGAGTGAAATATATAGAATAATGGGTGGAGGAAAGGAAGAATGAAGGAAAGGTAGAGCTAGCTATTAAAATTTACATTTTTGTAGATTACAATCAAGAACAAAGAAAAATATTTTTATTACCATAAAATAAATCCATAATACTTTTTCCATCCTTGCTCTGAAATAAGGCTTCTTTCTTTCTTTCTTTCTTTCTTTCTTTCTTTCTTTCTTTCTTTCTTTTTTTCTTTCCCTTCCTTCCTTCCTTCCTTCCTTCCTTCCTTCCTTCCTTCCTTCCTTCCTTCCTTCCTTCCTTCCTTCCTTCCTTCCTTCCTTCCTTCCTTCCTTCTTTCTTTCTTTCTTTTAGACAGAGACAGAGAGAGAGACAGAGAGACAGAGAGAACGTGTGCACCAAGGCCTCTCAGCCTCTGTGAACAAACTCCACTCATGTTTGCCCCCTTGTGGCACATATATGACATTGAGTGCTTGTGTCACTTTTGTGTCTAGCTAAATGTGGGACCTGGAGTTTCGAACAGGAGTTATTAGGCTTTGCAGGCAGGCACCTTAACTGTTAAGCCATCTCTCCAGCCCTGAAGTAAAGTTTCTTTGGGAAGATTAACTCAATAAATATAATAAATAACAAAGAACAAGAATGCATTTTCAGAAACTGGAAAAGTTACGATTTCAACCTTACTTGCTCTTAAGAAAGACAAAAATAAATATATGACATAACCAATATCATCATAACCAATATGACCAAACAAAGCCTCACATTTAATTTAAAAATACATGAGATTTTATTGTTATTTCCAAGGGTAAAGATGACATAAAAATTTGCATATTTTATACACTAAACCTGGGCTGAGACAATTACATGTGGTTCTATGTTGGGCTTTTATTATGTAAAAATTTATGTGTACAAATACAATTTATATAACATATAATTATATTTCATAACTATGAAAAGTATTTTAACATAAAATGGAATGAAAATTTGTAAACTATAAATAAAATTACTATAGAATAATAAATGGTGTCAAGGCTCTTTGCAAAATATCAAGAATAGGAAGAATTTCTTATCAAAGAAGATAAAGGAGAGTAGGGAGAAAGACAGGGAGACAGAGAAAGATGCAAACACTATTCTTTATTTGGTGTTGTTAGCTTGTGTGGAAGGAAATTGAGACCAATTTCTAGTATTAAGATAGCTACATTGAAAGATACTGAAAACTATTACACACTAAAGGTTTGAATATAAAATCACTGTTAATAATCTTTGAGATATGATTGAAAATAGGCAGTGTGCCTGAAGGCATACTCCTGTTGAATATTGACTTTTTTTTGGGAAAAAAATGGAAAAATTAGAAAAATTAGATGGAAAACTATGACTTCAGTTTTGTAGGTTTTTTTTTTTTTTTTTTTGAGGTAGGGTCTCATTCTATCTCAGGTTGACCTGGGATTCACTCTGTAGTCTCAGGATGGTCTCAAACTCATGATGATTAGCTTACCTCTGCCTCCTGAGTTCAGGGAATAAAGGTGTACACCACACAACTTGAATGAATTCTTTTAATTGATTATTTTAACTTCTTCAGAAGTTATATTAATGTCTGAATTATTATTAAGAACATCTCATTAAAATTTTTCTGGATTTTTCAGTTGAAAAATAAATCAATGTAACAATAAGACAAAATATGATTGCTAGATCTCTGTAACAATAAACCAATGTGAACCAAGATAAGATGACTTAAAAAGTAATATCAATTTTGGATCCATTAAGTCAGAGGGGTTTTAGTTCTACTTAAGATACCAAAAATATTATGGACAATTTTTAATTTTGAGGTAACCAAAGGGAAACCCACATTAAATACAAAATCATGCTTAACTGTAGAATTACTGAATAACAGTAGATGTCAAAAGTCCTAAAGAAAAAAAAAAAGTCCTAAAGAGCCCTGACACCCAGAGTGATGAGGGGTCCACACCTGACTAACAACCCCCAAAGCAGTCCAGGACATAACTTCTGGGTCTGGTCAAGAAAGACAGAAGAAGAAGCCTGCCACAAACAAAAACAATGACTTGCACACTAGAGGCCCACAGAGTTGTTCATCAAGTTGGGAGAAGTGATTCTAGTCTTGAACACACACCAATGAGAAAACAATTTGCATGATCTAGCAGTTGTTTCTGCTATTCCACCTCAAATGTCCTTGCATGGTAAATGGTTAGTTGATAATATTTCAAAATAGTACAGGGGAGGATCCTGCTATTTTTTTTTTTTTCAGATATTGAGCAAAACCTCTAAAATCTGAAACCCAACAGGTTTTATGTCATACAGAAACTTAAAATCAGTAAAAATTTCAAGGTCCATTAAACTTAGTTAAACCTCATTAAGTGAGGTTGAACATTCCTCACACTCTTAAACTAAGCTGAGAAGAACCATACATTTAAAAATTCCTGTTATGCCTTTAGGCTTAAAATAGTAGATAAGACTTGCTTGTATTGAAAGCTAATTAACCTGGGATCATTTAACATCCTTTCTTCATGGTTGATGGAACACTTGCATTGTTTAATCAATATGGACTCTATTAGATAGTTTTAAATATTGTTGAAGTTTGTTACCCTTCATTAATCCAATTAATCATCATAAAGACAGTAAACAGAGTTTTACTATTGTTCAATTTTTAAGAAAATTCTAGTATAAAATTCATTAAGCTTATGAGTAGCTAAGATTAATTCCTAGCTTATTCAACGTTATTGACTGAAACCGTCCTTGTTTGGAGATGAAGATCCTGAATCACTGAATGTATAAGTATTTTATAAGCAACCTCTGTCCATTGTCAGAAAGATGGGTTTCAAATCTATAGCAACCTGTATTCAATGTCAGAAAGATGGGTTTCAAATCTAGGCTGAAGCTCTCAAATAGTGGTAGAGTGATTGCCAAGGCCCTGAGTTCTATAGCGACCTGTATCCAATGTCAGAGAGATGGGTTTCAAATCTGGGTTGAAACCCTCACTTAGTGGTAGAGTGCTTGCCAAGTCCTTGTGCTCTTTACCCAGAACAAAAAAAAAAAAAAAAAATCAGATGTATAACTATGAACAAATGAATAAAAGTGAATGGTTAACTGTGAGATAAAGTAATTCTATGTAAGGAACTATTTATGACTAAAGAAAAGAGAAAGCTGAGCAAAGGGTAGTTGATGAAACCCACAGTTCTCTTTTTCTGGGTTGACCTCCTCTATGTTTTGGGCACATGAAGTTATTTATGCATCTTAGTACTGTATGACCTAATATTTAATCACTTCCATATTTTCCTTAGGAAATAAAGTTTATTTCCCCTTATTTCCTTTTGAAATGTACCAGTTCCAACAAGGTGTTGTGAAATGCTTGAAAAATGATTTCAAATAGTCACAGTTATTTACTCTTTAAAAGGCAATGTTCATATGTCCAACTCAATCGTGCAACAATTGAATAGCCAGGTCATAAAATACAGAGTACTTGAGTGAGGTTGCTTACAATCCATGTCCAACCTCTGCAAAGTTTTAGGAGCCATCCAAGAACTAAGGCCCTTAGGCCAGATCCTTGCTATCTGATTTCTTGCCCAGTACTACTTATATCTCTGCCTCTACTACAGCAATTACTATGTAGCATGATAGGTAGTAAGACCCAATCAACACCTGAACTTATTCCATGTCTGTCATGAAGTCCTTTCTGTCTAGACCCCAGTGCCACAGTGCCAGTCACAAAGAATAGGCTGAAATGGGGTGTATGTCTTCTCCAAGTATCCTACGAACATAAACAAACATAAATCTTCTCTCAGAGGATATAGGTTGCCTCTCATAGGAGAAAGGATAGTCCAACATACACCTTTTTCTTAGCAACTGCATGGTGTGGCTGACCCCTGAACATTCATTGCAAGGTCCATCTCACATTTTCATGCATATTTGTGCTTTGTGCCTCAGATCTGTGTTGTAGCTCTCACACAGTGGTAGAGTGCTTGCCAAGGCCCTGGGTTCTACATCCAGAACTGAAAAAAAAAATGCAGACTTTATAACTATGAACAAATGAAGAGAGCTGAGTTTTGCAAAATGTGTCACCAAGTTCACTTAGCCTATTATCAGCAAAATGAAACAGCCTGTTGTTCTGAGGAATAATAAGGCAATCGAGCCCTGCCAGACTATGTGGTAAGCCAGAGCAGAGGAACTGAGGGACATGAGACAGTCAGGCTCTGCCACTCTCTTTTTTGATAGGAAATTTAAATAAATCAAAACAGGTATGTCAAAATGTCTTCATTTTTTCCACTACAATTTTTATCTCTAGTTCAGTCATAATTGGTAAAGATCACCTGACTAGGATTGCAGCAGTATAAAATTATTAATTACACAAAGATGTTTGGATTTCATAAAAGCCAAAAAAGTAAATTGATGTTAGATGCAATAAGACTCACCATCCCCTGCTATTTACAAGTATTTAGTAATAGCATTGGTTTCTCCCAGTGCTCTAGAGAAGATTATTGCTTTAAGTCCTGGTATCTGTGTGGAATATGACTTTCATTTAGACTGTAATGACCCTGACTTCATAGCACAACCCTAGAACTTCTTTCATTTGCTAACAATATACTCTAGAATCAAAGAAAGTACTAAAGTTATGAGTTATGGTTTAGATATAGAAGCTTTCCAAAGGCTCTTGTGTTGAAGACTTGATCCCCTCATAGCTGAACAGGTATTAAGAAATGGATTTAGGTGGTAGAAGTTTGTGAGAGGGATGTGACCATGAAAGGTGTAGCTCATTCCCAGATCCTTGTCTTGTTTTGTTTCCCAGCTAAAATGAAGTAAGCAGATTTGCTCTGCTGTGCCCTTCAGCGATGATGCCCTGCCTCACTGTAAGCCAAGAAACAATGGAGCAAGTGGGCCATGAACTCAAACCCCTGAAATTATGAATACAAACAAATCTTTCCTCCTTCCAAGTTGCTCCGGTTACTTCAGTGAGGTATTTTATCATCTGTATTAGTCAGGGTTCTCTAGAGGAATAGAGCCTATAGAATGAATTGTATTAAAAGGGAATTTATTGGATTATTTTACAGCAGTCCAGCAATAGAATTTTGCATATCTGAGAGTCAAGGAACCAGGTAGCTGCTCAGTCCACAAGGCTCGATGCCTCAGCAATCCCACTCCAGCTGACCCCCAAGCCACGAATTTTGACTAGTAAACCATCAATCATCAAAGAGTTTTAGATATTTTTGGAATTGGTTTCAGTTAAGAATCAACTTATGTAAATGCTTAGATCTAAATATTTACATCTCAGGAAGGTTTACTTTTCTAATGTTCCGTTTATCAAATTTGTGCAATCGCTTTGATAAGCATTATTTTTCCCATACCAGGTCTTTTATTTTCTTGTTTGGGTTATTTGAGGATGAAAACACCTTTTTGTTTCATCTGAGACCATAAGAGGTGGTAAGGTTGAGCCTGCAAGAATCAGGTATTTACTGAGGCCACTACCCAGTGTGGATGATTAGGATAAGACAGTTGAGGAGGGTTGATTATATCATGAAAGAAAGCTCTGGATAACTTAGGGACTCAAGAGTTAAGGCCCCTGTATGCTAGGTTTCAAAGTCTCTATTGTGCATTAATGTTAGTGAAGACACCTGGAGAACCCTACCTTTAACTGACCAGTAGCTGTGTCACCTATGATCAGATTCAGCTTTGTCCTCTGGTGGCAAAGGAGATAAAGAGACTTCACAATTCCATGGCGGTGGCAGCTTCCTCATTCTATCTCTGACCCAGACTTCCAGGGGGCATTCTACAACCTTCTCTTCTGATTTCCCTAGCTGGCATCCTCTGAGTGAGATGTTAAAGCAGCTGTCCCATGCGAGTCTGAGATCCCTTTTGTAACATAAGAGATGCTGCAACGTACACTTTCTATGCAAATGTCCTGACACCAAATGTCAAGAGGGATAAGTTTCAAATTCAGAGAACAGTCTTTTAACCAACTTTCCATAACATACAAACTGAGGAACCTGCATCATCAGCTCATTCCAAGCATAGTAATGAACACAGACATGCTGATTCATGCAGATCTAGTGAGGCACTTGTGGTGAGTGTCTGTGAGAATCTTGGATCTTGAACCTACAGTCTACACAAGGGAGGAACTGATTGAGGGTCAAGCAATGACTATGTCATTAGTACAATTTGAGTGTCAAGCCTGTGATCAGTTCTACCTGTCTCTGAAATAACTGAGCCATAAACTTCATTTTCATTCTAGTACTTGGACCTATGAATTCTCTAAGCTCCTAATCAGCACCAGTAAATGTTTGATTACAGGAGGATTCATACTACAAAGTTAAGACTGTCTTAAGATTTTTTTTTCCTCTTTAAATTTCAGTAGCAGATTCTGCCTGACTCCTTCATTCTCCCAAATCCTTTTTAGTGATAGTAGACATGCATAACTCCAGGATCCACACTGTGCATAAAGACTTTAGTCTGGTTAGTTGCGCTGATACTTTCATAATGGCAATACCCCTATATATGATGCCACACTGAATGTTAAAATTCTTGATTTTCTAGATGTCATTATTCATTCAATTATATAAATCATCAATCTTAAGACAGTCCTACTCAGATTCTCTTTCCTGCCTCAAAATGTGAACAAATTAGCACTTAGGAATAATATCCAATAAATTAAACTCTTTTTTGTTCATATCACTTAAAAAGACATGTTATTAAATAAATTCATGGGTAAAAAATTTTGTTTGTACACATATTTGCCTTCAATATCATGCTCCATTCAGCCGTTGAGCATGAGTCTCCTATCAAACTTAGAAAACTTGACTTAACTAATAGCTGAGAAAGTTATAATTAGTGTATCAATTATTCATATATAAATGTTTCCAGGCTACAAAGAACATGTATATAATTTATCACATAAGCAGGGCAATTTCTTCATAAGACAAATATGCTTAGCAAATTATTTTCTCATAAAGCAAAGGTAAAATTAAGCTGAACTCTTACTGAAATATTATAAAAAATGTGAATTATGAGGTCCCAAATTAGTTTTTCCCATATCCTTAAAAACAGTATCTAATAGTTCACAATCATGCAATGTTTAATATCCATGTATTTGCATATAAATTACTCTTTAAGATACCTTTAATATCTATATGCAAAGACTGCTGAAAATGTAGTGAATGTTAAAACCAGCAATAAAATACCTCTATGGTTTGAAAAATTGCTTCTCCTAAGACTACATCAATGAATTCCATATTAAATTTTCTTAGTTTATGCTTTCCAATGTCATTTTTTCTAATACTCATGTCACAGGCACAGCAGTCAGACTGCAAATCAAACTCTGTTTATTTTGCTTCCAGTCACTAACATTAAAGGGAAACTTTTGGAGTCAGAATTCACCTGCCAATTGTATAGATGGTTTATGTGTAAGCCTAGCATCCTTCCTTTATTGTTATGGCTCTAATATTGACAACAAAGGCCATGCCTTTCCATATTCAAACAAATAATGAGAATGAATAATTGCTTTACAAGAAGAAAAGTCTCTTTTATGGAAAACTTAGTCCCTACCTCCATTTGGGGTGAGAACATTGAACAAAACTCAGTATGGTGGACTGACTTGAATCTACCTTGAAAATACATATCAAAGTCTTAACTCTTGGAACCTGTGAATATAGCCTAATTTCGAAATACGTTATTTGTGGGTGTAATCAAGGTAAGACAAGATTGCATTGTGTTAAGAGGTCCTTAATACTTACAAGTCATGTCTTTACAAAAAGAGGAGAACCACAAAAGTCAAGAATTCTATGTGACAATAGAAGAAGAGATATGATAGATTCATTTATAAACTAGGAAGTGCCAAAGGACACCACTTTTATTTAAGACAAAGGAGACATTTATTATTAAAATACATGCATGAGCCATTTGAAAAAGGTTCTGAGTGAATATATTAGGATCTGATAGCATTTCTTCCTGGAGAGAGCATCTCTGACAAAATGATACAAAATCATGTACATTTTTGGTGAAGATATGAAACTCAATTCATTGCATAGAAAATGAGATCTTACACATCACAGAAATCAATACATACCAGTGTTAGAATAAAAGTGGAAGTAATATTCAATAAAATAAATTGAATCACTACTTAATAGGTGGCATAGCAATAACACTGATATTATATCATTATAAAGAATATTTATTGGCTAAGAATAAACTTCCCCCAAAATTTAATCATGTGGAATAACACATTTTATCTAACTCTTTATGAAATGTTACTGAGGTCTTATCACAACTTTAGTCACTTAGGCAAAAACCCTGACTATAGATAATGAGCTACTCGTACACATTTAATTAAAGAGAACCCATAACTATAATTTTCATCTGGATTGTGAAACAATTTTTATCATATTTATCCATCCTGGTATTATCCAAAATAACGAAAAAAGACCACATGTTAATTCATAAAATTATTAGGTTACTTTTTTATTGTTTCTGTGTGTGTCCCCATGTGTACATATTTCTCCTCTCTTTCCTCCTTCGTTTGAGACAGGATCTCTCTTGCCACTGCTGCTTGTGAGCTCCCTGGCTCTCCTGACTCTGCCACCCTTTACTTTACTTTGGGATTACAGGTGCTTGTTCTACTTTGTGTCTGAGCTTTCTGTGGGCAATGCGAGTGACTGCACTCTTGTTGGCAGGCAACTCTACAAGCAAGCACCTTTAACTGGTGAGCCACGTCCCCAGCCCCTATTAAGGTTATTCTTAAATGCAAGCTTATTTGTAACTAGGAACACAATTTTGATCTTTTAATTGAATGAATCATATAATAAAAATACAAGTCTATCCTAACCATAGTGTTTCAAATAGCCTCTACCTTTGGTATATTTTATTCCTTTTAATAAAGCTTTTGGATCCAATGCAGTTAAATTCTGTGAACAATAAACCAGCAGTGAGTATACAGACAGTGGAGACCATTAAAAGAAAATAGAGATGTAATAAAACCCCCAAATCTATTGTATCATCAATTCAACTGTGAAAAATTCATTCCAAACTTGATGATTTTCTTTGACACAGTGTTGGTCAAAGCTATCATCTGCCTGTACAATTTCCAGGGCAGTGAGGCTGTGGAGGCCAGTCATGATGATGCCAAAGCTGAGGCTGGGGCAGAGACAAAGCTGTTTTACAGAACATTGAATAAAGTGGCACGCTAAAGGAACCACTCCTAGTCTTTAAATAAATAAGTAAATTTTGACCAAAGTAAACCCTTCCACCCTATAAAAATACTGTCTACCAACCATTACACATTTGCTCTAATAAATGACAGCATATAGGCTATAGAAAGATCAGTCCATGTTTTGATGGAAATTTTATTTGTTACAGCCAAAGCTAAAAATAACCAAAATGGGTACTGTTCAATGAATGAATAAGTTTCTATCACAGTAATACTTACTTAGGTTTGTGTAAATGCCAGAAATTATCAAATTGTGTAGTTAAATATGCAGTTTGTAATGACTCAATTATATATCAATGAAACTGCAGTGGATTTAATGTGCTCAAATCTTAGCAAAGACTAACTGAACTTTTGTGCTCCACACACACTGTACTTCCAGCCCTCTGTGAGGAAGTGTGTTCCCCCGTCCATCACGTACAATTCTTTTTTGCTGGGTGAACAGAGGTATCATCATAACATGTATACACAAATATAAATATAATAAAAAATTATGCTACTGAGAAGAACTAAAAGATACTATTCGTTATCCATTAATGTGTGGCAATGATTAGTGTTAATGCTTATTTGGAGAAATGGCTATTGTTATCCTCTGCCAATTATAATAACATTATTCAAATAATGAGAAGAGCCATCCAAGTTCTGCAAACCAGACTCATAAAATGATTAGCAAATTATAGAAATGCTAATGGTAGTTTTATACATACTAGTAAAATACTGAGGAATAAGTCTATAAAAATGTTCCCCACAGCCTCATGTGTTTGTGATTAAACATCATAATTTATCCACACACAGTGGTGCTACTGGAGAAGTTTGTGGAGCCTTTGGAAGGTGCAACATTGCTGGAGGAGGTGTGTCTTTGGGGGCAAGCCTTGGAATTTTATTGCCCAGCCCCACTTGTCACTTGAAGCTCACGCTATTACCTTCCTTCTTTTCCTTCCTTCCTTCCTTCCTTCCTTCCTTCCTTCCTTCCTTCCTTCCTTCCTTCCTTCCTTCTTTCCTTCTTCCATCCCTTCCTCCTTCCCTCCTTCCTTTCTTCCTTCTTCCCTCCCTTCCTCCTTTCCTCCTTCCCACCCCTTCCTTCCTTCCTTCCTTCCTTCCTTCCTTCCTTCCTTCCTTCCTTCCTTCCTTCTTCTGTGCAGAGGTTCCCAGCTATCTGCTTCATCTGTGCAGTCCCCCTCCCATTACTATGATGAAACTTCCCCTTGATACTGTAAGCCAGAATAAACCCTTTCCTTCTATAAGCTACTTGTAGTTATGTGTTTTGTCCCAATAAGAAGAAGGTAACTGCTACACCAATTTAAACAAATTATTCATACAATGCAATAATAGGTCAACAAAAATGTGGTATTTGAGAAAAATAGATAATTCTTGTCCACTTCAAGGATGTCTCCTAATACAAATGAATCTATATATAAGGAAATGTTTTTCAGAATTTTTTAATTAGAAAATTTAGATTTGCCACACATTTACATAAATAATGAAATAATGTTTAGCCAGAGTATAGAATAGTAAGCCATAATTGAACTAATGTATTTCATTAATTTACATTAATGAATTCTTTCACATTGTATCTTCTTGGAAGATGGCCACAATATAATCCAACACACATATGGACATAGGTGTGTATAATTCGTTCATTTGTATAAATAAATCTCCTATCCTATTTTATGCAATTTTATGTGGGAAAGGGGGAAAGCCTACCCACTGACAGAACCACATAATGCTCATCTATTAATAACTGCAGGACTCCTGGGATTAGGCACACAGGAGCAGTGTGAGATGTTCTGCTTTTAACCTCATCTCTATCAAAATTTGAAAACTTTTAGGACATGCACCAGTATGCAGAATTGAAATTACAGAAAAATTAATGAATAAGTAGTATGGCATTTGTGCAATTTTGTTATAAGAAAAAAAGCACAAAATAAAGCATTGTGTATTAGATGACTTCATTTCTGAAATAAGTTAAACATCTATATGTCAGTTAATTTGCAATAGGGTTTTATATGCTTATAAAATCTCTCTGAGTAACAGCTACTTTAGATGGTTCTGTTCAAGATGGTTTTCAGCACTCAATGTGAAACTGAGCCCATATTTGGGGCATACTTGGTATATTTTCATAGAAGCGCAATGGATCTTTGAATACCTGCTTAGAAGTGGTGTAAATCTCTCCTTCCTATATTTCAATAGTCAAAAGAGTCCAATGGCCAAATATGACAATGGAGCAAGAAAATGCTCTGTAGTTCAGCATTATATCCAATGAGCTATGAATAGGAAAATGCATTCCTTTTATTCAAAGGTATATATCAACTGCTTTAAACAACAAAACAAAGTGTAACATTTTAAATATTATATAACTATCTAAAACAAAATTAACACAGGCTATATGTATATCATGAACTTAAAGGTATTTCAGCATTTTATATTGTATATTTTTATTACTTAGCATTTTCTTTATTTAGTGTTCATTAATATCAGAATGTATCAGTTTTTCTGACTATTCTAATGGTAATGATACCTTCCATCACAACTTTCCCCACTCCTTTACTGGCTTGTTTTTCTTCCTTGCATTCCTGTCATCTGGAAGGCTGCTTGTTGCTGTTTAGCTGTTTGTTTATTCCTCTCTCTTTGCAGCTAGAATTTTAGTGCATAAGTGTGAAACATTTCTCTGTTTTGTTCATTGCTCCACTGAGGATAGATTTTGTCACGTAACAGGCACATGATAAATATTTCTAAATAAAAGAAACATAACAATGAATGACATTTAAAATTGATATAATCAGTCAGGAGGCAAACTCATCTATGTTGAATTGACTCAAGGCACAGAATGATTGTAAAATAAATAGTGCTATTTTTCTCATCTAATTTGTATCTCAAAGCACAAGGCAGATTTTCTCAATGCAATGGTCCCTTTCTTTGGTTTCTTAAAAGAAATACTTAAAAAAAATATTTTATTTCTTCATTTATTTGAGAGAGAGAGAGAGAGAGAGGAAAAGGCAGATAGATGAGAGAGAGAGAGAGAGAGAGAGAAAGAGGGAGGGAGAGAATGGGTATGCCAGGGCCTCCAGCCACCGCAAATGAACTCCAGATGCATATGCCCCATTTTGCCTCTGGCTCAAGTGGGTCCTGGGGAATCAAACTGGAGTCCTTAGGCTTCACAGGCAAATGCCTTAATCACTAAGCCATTTTCCCAGCCCCCAAAGAAATACTTTTATAACTGTATAAAAGTGGGGTGGTTCACTAACACTTTTCTAAAGCCTTTTGTCTCTCTCTTTCCTCCTCTCAGTTGCTGGCTTTCCTTTGTCTTAACTGAGTCAAGGAGCAACATATGGTGCAGAAGATCCACCTTTGTAGATAGACATAAATATATCTATAGCACTAGCTCATTACTTCTTGGGCACTTTGGGATCATGGTAGACATCCTGGGCAAAGGAAAGAGTTCATACAATACTTTCATTAAAAAAACAAAAAAGTAAATAAACTTAAACAAAATGGGATCGATGTCAAACTATTGAAGAGATGAGTCAAAGTCTAAACATTTGAATTAGAAAGTGCTAGGAAATCAGGGCTCTGCACCCATACAATGTCCCAGGATAGAGGTAAGCTACCTCAGGAGAAAGGCTGAAGAAAATAGGAGATAAAAACTGGCAGTTAAGGTTTAAGGACACTGAAAGTGAATAGACTTGTTGTCTGGACTAAAACAAGAAATGTCCTTGAGTTTAAAATGGAGAATCCAGACCCTATTGCTGAAGACCTCACTTGCCTGAGTGGTAAGGTCACTGAGAAATCAAGCTGGCGCTGAGCAGAAAACCTTCTCCTGGTAGACCAGCCCAGTGAAATCTGGAAAAAGCTGTACTGCAGCCTTCAAGTTTGGCCAGACAGGCCAAATGACTGAACTTATGCAATCGTGTCATGTCTGCTCTGGAGGAAACCAACTGCTCTCTAATTAGACTGAAGACCTGCTCTATTGGAGGAAATACATACCTGGTATTGAAAAACCTGATCAAAAGACGATGGCAGAGGAGGTCATGAGCCTTAGGGGTATCAAGTCTGCTCTTGTCTGGCTAAATGTATATATTATTCCCACAAAACTGCCCTGAAAGCACTACACTTAATCTTCATGTTCATATATTAATGATACTCTGACGTGTGGTTAGAGAAACTTCTCTTTTCAGATAGCAGTGACCACTGGGAGGACCCAAAAGAAAACATAGTTCTGAGAAGAAGGGACAGAGGAGTGTCCAGCACTAGAACATCTCTATCACACCCTCCAAGGCTCAGGGTCCATTGTGGAAGAGGGGACGGAAAGAATGTAAGAGCCAAAGGAAGGGTATGACTTCTTACAATGCAACTGTCCAGACAGAAATTAGCCTCGGTATCCATGACCTCGCAATGCCTAGCGATACCTTCACAAGACTCTCATAATATGAGAAAAAGATGATGACATCAAATTAAAAGAAAAACTAATGGAGAGAGGGAGGGGATATGGTGGAGAGTGGAGTTCTAAAGGAGAATTGGGGGATGGGCGGGAAATATCATGGTTTATTGTCTGTAAGTATAGAAGTTGTCAATAAAAACATTCAAAAAATGGGGAATCCAGTTTTTCTTTTTAAAAAATGTTTTTATTTATTTGTTTAAGAGTAAGGGGAGAGAGAAAGAGTTAACAGGGGTATGCTGAGGCCGCTTGTCTCTGCAAATGAACTCCATATGCATGTATGACTTTTTGCATCTGGCTTTACATGGGTACTAAGGAATTGAACCCAAGCCATTAGGCTTTGCAAGCAAGTGCCTTTAACTGATGAGCCATCTCTTCAGCCCTGGAATATAGTGTTTTCTTGTTTCTTTTTCCCTAAAGCAGTCCTCCACAGCTTCCACCTTGCCAGAGGCCATAAATGCCAAAAGAGTAGAGTCATGAATTTCCTTTTTCATTTTCTCTACAGGAGTTTCTGTTCCTAGAAACAAAGCAGATGGATGCCACCAAGACTGCCAGGCACCTGGACACCTTCATGATGCAGTTTAAGGTTCATAGGGCTACCAAAAAAAAAAAAAAGGCTATATGTGAGAAATGTCCTTGGGCCTGGAGGAATCAGATTTTGCCTTATCTCTTTTTTGCCTTAAGGAGTGCTCAGAAATAAGACTACTACCTTCCTAGAAAATCTGTTTTTTCTTATCCCTTTCTCCCTAATGGAGTTCTTCCTATAAACTACCTCCCTACACCTACACCCCTACTAAATCAGAGTGACCAGGTGGATTACCTACTCAGGAATCCTTCGGTTTTACAGGCGTTTTGCCTTAGATCCTTCTCTTAAGCTCTACTATAAAATCTTTCTAAAATTCACTCTATGGGGTCTGCAGATTTAGTTCTCTAAATTCTTAAGACTCGGACCTGGAGGCCTCTGAGTCAGTGAAAGTTTCGTGGGCTCATAACCAGCCAAGATCCTAAATTCTGAGTTACAGCCCAAACAGGAACCAAAATGGCTCCATAGCACTCAAAGACACCCCACATGCACATATCAGTGGTTACTGAACTGACTAGCTCATTCCTCATCCAGCAAAGCCCACATCCAGTAAATTCTTATTTAAAAAAAAAAAAAAAAAAAGACTGGCGTGGTAGCACATGCCTATAATCCCAGTACTCAAGAGGCAGAGATAGGAAGGTTCAAGGTCACCCTGAGACTACACAGTGAATTCCAGGTCAGCCTGGGCTAGAGTGAGACCTTACCTCAAAATCAAAGCAAACAAACAAAAAAAAACTATCAGTGTCACCATGCATGCATACCTGATAACCCTTAAGCTCTATAGTAAAATCTAAACCTCACCTTCCATGGTCTGTGGATTTCTTCAAATTCCTAAGACAAGAAATCTGAGGCCATTGTCTCAGTGGATATTTTGTGTGCGTGAGTGTCTGGCAGCCTAACTCCTGAGTTAAAACCCAATTAAGATCCAAAAAAGGGGCTGGAGAGATGATTTAGTGGTTAAGGCGTTTGCTTGGAAAGCCAAAGGACCTCAGTTCGACTCCCCAGGATCCATGTAAGCCAAATGCACAAGGTGGTGCATGCATCTGGAGTTCCTTTGCAGTGGCTAGAGGCCCTGATGCACCCATTCTCTCTCTCTCTCTTTCTCTCTCTGTCTGCCTCTTTCTCTCTCTTGCTCTCTCAAATAACTTAATTCATTAATTAAAAAATAATAATAATAAAAGATCCAAAAAAGGCTCCATTATTCTCAAAGACATTTATACTGTCTGCAGGAAAGCAGTAGTTGTGAGTTACACTAAAAACAACTCCTGAAAGAAGTCGTTTCCCCAGTGTGGTGAACATGTGAAGTCTACCACGGGACGGGATGAGCACAGAGTCCACCTCCACTCATGCAGACCTTTCTGAATATAATTCTTCACTGAGCGGAGCAAGCAGCTGACCGCGCCAACAGCCCTGCCTGATCCCCAGAGGAGAGCGCCTTCCTCTACTGAGTCATGACACTGAGACGTTTGTCAGCCACATGTGAGAAGTGTCCCTTTACACATGTCACCTATTTTAATGGATCTCTGTATTTTCTCGGAGTTTTACAGATTCTTTACACATTCTGAATGCGAGTCCTTTATCAGGTATATGATTTGTAAATGTTTTCTGCAGTCTGGGCCTTGTCTTTTCATTCTGTTGGAATGACAATGAAGGCAGTGCCCTTTAAAGAACAGAAGCTATTTATCTTGCAGAAGCCCAATTCATCAGAGGTTGTTTTTTTTTCTTGTTGATCTTGCTTTTGGTTTCATATAGACAAAATATTTACCAAGCCAACATTGTAAATTGTTTTCTCTGGCACCTTCTAGAAGATTTATCATCACTTTTATACTACATGTTTATATTATGTGTTAAGATTCCCTTTCTTCATTCTTTTTGACTTTCTTTTACCTTATTGTGGTATGATACTTCTGTGACTTCTTACCTTTTTTCTTCCTTCTTTCTTTCCCTTCCTCCCTCGTTTCTTTTTTTCTTCCTTCCTGCCTTTCTTTCTTTCTCTCTCCTTCTCTTTTGCTCTCTCTTCTTTCTTTGTTTTATTTCATATTTCTTCTTCATTTGAGATAGCATCTCAGTATATAATCCAGCTGTCCTGGTGCTTGCAATCTTCCCAATGGCTGAGATTGGTGTGTGTGATTACATGTACCTAACATTTTATTTTAACTGGATGCACAGAAGTCATTATGATCCATTAGGTATGCATCCATCTTGAATTTCTAAAAGTAAATAGCAATAAAAATAGAATAAAAGTGCTACATATTCTAAGACCATAAAAATAATTCACAAGGGGGTTGGAATTACATCCTTAAATGTACTTATAAGTTCAATCAAAATCACCACATGCTCCCTTTCCAATATCAGGGATTGGGAGCCGTGAGTTCTCATCTGTCCCTGCTCCTCGACATCCCTTGCAGTCATCCTCTGCTTGGGCCTGTGCTTTCACCTCACTTTGACCGTGATTGTTCATCACCTTCTACAGCTGGTTCCACTTTCGCACTGAGATCACATTGCTTTCATCAGCACACATCCCAAGCTTCCTTTTCACGAACAGTAAACTCTAGTGCATAACTTAGAAACTTGAACAGTAACTTCAAAGGCCTGCATGATCTGGCACCCAGTTCCTTTCTGAGTGTATCTCTGACCCCTTTCTTCTTGTCACTTGTTCTGTCTCAGCCACAGTAACCTTAACTGGTTTCTTTAATGTGACATAACATACCTACTTCACATTTGCTATTCCTTCTCTTTTTATTTAAATACCTGCATAACTTACTATCTCATTCTATGTGTCTGTTTGAAAGGGAGTCATGTAGCTTTGTTACAGTTAGAGTGACTGGGCCACTGAAAAGGCAGGAATGTCTGCCCTCTGCAATCTGCACTTGCGAGAGATCGAAGGATGATCTGACTCCATATCTATTGCCTAAAGGAGATCTGTTTTTCCACAAACAACCTAGGCGTATGCTGAGAGGGAGGTCCCTTTTGCTAATCCTGGCACTATGGTTGGTCAAATTTAGCCCTCAGAAGTTGGCATCATGGCTAGCCTCTTCCTGAAACAGCACCTATCTAGACAAATCAGCTATCTCTCTGGCTTACCTGAGTCAGAAGGTAGGGCCCACCACCATAAGGTTATAAATACATTTTACCAGGGCAGGGAAACTTCTCTCCATGGCATGTTAATCACTTCTGGTGTCTCCCCTTCACTACTGCTTCCCACATGGGCTCTCTATGTTATCCTGCCCTCCACATGGCAGGAGCTCCTTTTTACTTTTTGTTTTTTCCTCTGTTTTTATGGTTTTTCCAGACCCACCATATGGGCTCTCACACCAAGTGAGCAATTCATTTTCCTTCCCTTGGTTCTTTGATTCAGATTTCCCCCATAAACTTAGGTGTTGTGAGTGCTAGGTTCCCAGATGACAGAGATTTGGGAATTGGCACCCCCTGGAGGCAGTGTATTGTTGGGGGAGGGCTTATGGGTATTATAGCCAGTTTCCCCATGCCAGTGTTTGGCACACTCTTCTGTTCCTGTTGAGCAGGTGATATTGGCCAGGAAGTGATGTCGATGTCCACCCTCTGCTCATGTCGTTGTTTTCCCTGCCATCATGGAGCTTCCCCTCGAGTTTGTAAGCAAAAACCAACTTTTTTTTTTTTTTTTTTTTTTTTCCCCCAAAAGCTGCTCTTGGTTGGGTGATTTCTACCAGCAATGCAAACCTGACTGCAACAGTGATGTTGGTACATAGGAGTGGTGTCATTTGCTGTCAGACACCTGACTGTGCGGCTTTGGCCTTCTGGAGCTGACTTTCAAGAGGAATGTGGAAGGATTTGAAACCTTGGCCTAAGAGACACCTTGCAGTGCTGTAAGTACAACTTTATGAACTATTCTCATCAGAGTTGCAAGACCTGAATGCAGTAAGAACTATGGACTGTGAGGTTTGGCTTATGAGGGTGAGAAAGAGCTTTGCCTGGACTGGGCTAGAAACAGTTTGTGTTAGAGGCTTGATGTTATGGCCATGTCCTGAGAAGTTTTGTAGGGTTGCTTTGTGTAGAAACAGACTGGTATGTGCAGAGGGGTATGGCACAGAAAGAAACCTTTAGGCCAAAACTGCTGCCTGTGCAGCTGCAACTGAGAGATTACAAACTTTGAGTTTGGGCAGCTGACCTGCACTGGGGCAAAAGGAAGAATGTAGACTCTTTTGAAGGGGCCTGAGTGCTCAAGCAGTGTCCTATTCTTCAAAGTCTGCTTTATCCCCCCTGGAGTAGCAAACTGGCACCCTACCTGGTAATTTGAACTATAAGAAATGCAGGAAAGAAGGGGTCATTGAGCTTGCAATGTGGTCTTGTGTTTTGGAAACAGCCATGGGCAGTATGAAGCAGGTTTGCTGGATGCCTGCATGGAGAGCCGGTGGAGCTGTGAGGATGAACTATGGATTGCAGTGGAGAACCAGTGGAGATTCTGGGACCATGAGATGGCTGCTAAGGAAATCTGCCAGCCATGGATGAAGTGTTCCAGGACTGTGAGTAGCCTAGCTGGAGGGGCAGAATTGGAACTCCAGAGACTTGTTACTGGTTAGAATTATTGGACTTGGAGCTACAAAGTTTGCTGTTTTCCTTGGTTGTTTTAAATCTTGTATTTGCTGAATATTTCCTTGCTATACCCAATGCCATCTTTTGCAGTGTGAATATTTATTTTGTGCCATTATGTGTTTTTTGAAGTTATTGTTTGGGTTATGGGGATGTATGAACATCATTGAAATTGATAAAAACTTTTAAAGTTGGATGGATGCATTGCATTTTACATCATGTATGGTTATCGGTTTATGGGGACCAGAGGTGGAATATGGTGGTTTGATTCAGATGTCCCCCATGAACTTAAGTGTTCTGAATGCTAGGTTCCTAGTTGATGGAGAATTGGGAATTAATGCCTCCTGGAGGCAGTATATTGTTGGGGGTGGGCCTATAGGCATTATAGCCAGTTTCCCCTTGCAGTGTTTGGCACGCTGTCCTGTTCCTGTTGTCCATCTGATGTTGGTGAGGGAGTGATGTTCACCCTCTGCTCATATCATCATTTTATCTGTCATCGTGGATCTTCCCTTGAGTCTCAAGCCAAAATGAACCCTTTATCTCACAAAAGCTGCTCTTGGATTTGGGTGATTTCTACCAGCAATGCAAACCTGACTGCAACAGTGATGTTGGTACATAGGAGTGGTGTCATTTGCTGTCAGACACCTGACTGTGCGGCTTTGGCCTTCTGGAGCTGACTTTCAAGAGGAATGTGGAAGGATTTGAAACCTTGGCCTAAGAGACACCTTGCAGTGCTGTAAGTACAGCTTTATGAACTATTCTCATCAGAGTTGCAAGACCTGAATGCAGTAAGAACTATGGACTGTGAGGTTTGGCTTATGAGGGTGAGAAAGAGCTTTGCCTGGACTGGGCTAGAAACAGTTTGTGTTAGAGGCTTGATGTTATGGCCATGTCCTGATTGTAGGGTTGCTTTGTGTAGAAACAGACTGGTATGTGCAGAGGGGTATGGCACAGAAAGAAACCTTTAGGCCAAAACTGCTGCCTGTGCAGCTGCAACTGAGAGATTACAAACTTTGAGTTTGGGCAGCTGACCTGCACTGGGGCAAAAGGAAGAATGTAGACTCTTTTGAAGGGGCCTGAGTGCTCAAGCAGTGTCCTATTCTTCAAAGTCTGCTTTATCCCCCCTGGAGTAGCAAACTGGCACCCTACCTGGTAATTTGAACTATAAGAAATGCAGGAAAGAAGGGGTCATTGAGCTTGCAATGTGGTCTTGTGTTTTGGAAACAGCCATGGGCAGTATGAAGCAGGTTTGCTGGATGCCTGCATGGAGAGCCGGTGGAGCTGTGAGGATGAACTATGGATTGCAGTGGAGAACCAGTGGAGATTCTGGGACCATGAGATGGCTGCTAAGGAAATCTGCCAGCCATGGATGAAGTGTTCCAGGACTGTGAGTAGCCTAGCTGGAGGGGCAGAATTGGAACTCCAGAGACTTGTTACTGGTTAGAATTATTGGACTTGGAGCTACAAAGTTTGCTGTTTTCCTTGGTTGTTTTAAATCTTGTATTTGCTGAATATTTCCTTGCTATACCCAATGCCATCTTTTGCAGTGTGAATATTTATTTTGTGCCATTATGTGTTTTTTGAAGTTATTGTTTGGGTTATGGGGATGTATGAACATCATTGAAATTGATAAAAACTTTTAAAGTTGGATGGATGCATTGCATTTTACATCATGTATGGTTATCGGTTTATGGGGACCAGAGGTGGAATATGGTGGTTTGATTCAGATGTCCCCCATGAACTTAAGTGTTCTGAATGCTAGGTTCCTAGTTGATGGAGAATTGGGAATTAATGCCTCCTGGAGGCAGTATATTGTTGGGGGTGGGCCTATAGGCATTATAGCCAGTTTCCCCTTGCCAGTGTTTGGCACGCTGTCCTGTTCCTGTTGTCCATCTGATGTTGGTGAGGGAGTGATGTTCACCCTCTGCTCATATCATCATTTTATCTGTCATCGTGGATCTTCCCCTTGAGTCTCGAAGCCAAAATGAACCCTTTATCTCACAAAAGCTGCTCTTGGTTGGGTGATTTCTACCAGCAATGTGAACCTAACTGCAACAGTTTTGTACTTCCCTAAATAAATATAATAATTTAATAATTATCTTCATCAGTCTTACTCAATTCAATTCTTTCATTAAAAGTAGACACAAACCATATGACTTATTCATAACCTCTTAGATTTTGTCACATGGAAATGTATTTTTTTAGACAAAGGCACATCCAGAAGCCATAGATCATGACTAGAAAATTTTCAGTGCCAGTGAGTTGTTGGCAAGGGAGGTCCCTGATGCCTCCAAAACATTACAGGCCATTGTTGAGGCTCTTGTTTTCCCACCAGGAATAGATGATAAGACTCTATTGCTGAAGACTGCACATGCTTGGGCTGCAAGGTCACTGAGAAATCTTGTTGGAGCTGAGCTGAAAATCTCCTCTCTTAGACCAGCTGACAGAAAGCCACAAAAAGCTATGCTGCATGCAGCTCCATTGGAGAGAAAGAAGTCATCAGTGGACATAACAACAGAGGACACTGCAAGCCTTAAATTGGGCTAGCCATGCCAAAGGAGCCGATGGGAGAAATAGTGGCATGTCTGTTATGGGGAAACCAAACACTCTTTAATTGGACTGGAGGTCTGCTCCGTAGGAGGGAATACATGCCTGATACTGAACACCTATGCTGAGGGAAGTCATGAGCCCTAGGTGTATAATGCCTACTGGTGTCCACTTAAATGCATATATTATGCTCACCAAACTGCCTATTAAGCACTTTTCTTAATGTTTATATGCATACATTAATTCTACTCACTTTTGGTTAGGGAAGCTTCTCTTTTCAGAGGAGGTGACCCCAGGGATGGCTCAAAAGGCAGCATGACTCAAAGGCTCACAGTCCATTGTGGAAAATGTGGCAGAAGAATGTAAGAGCCAAAGGAAGGGTAAGACTGCTTACAATGAACACTTCCGGACACAAAATGGCCTGGATATCCATGACCTTGCAGTGCCTGGTACTATCTACACTAATATAGTAGGAAAAGATGATGGAATCAAAATAAAAGAGAGACTGAGAGTGGGATGGAATATGATAGAGAGTGAAGTTGTGAAGGGGAAAGTGAGGAGAGATGGAATAATCATGGCTTATTGTCTATAATTATGGAAGTTGTCAATAATAAAAATTAAAAATAAAAAAAATAAAAACATAGACACAAACCTAGGGTTTGGAGTTCAAGGATTTTCCTGAACCCCTAACACCATTTCATGTTCACATACTTCCTCACTTGAGAGGCCATACCCAGCCATCTAGCCCAAAACATACTCTCTATTTCCTTTGTTCTGTTTTCTGGTTTGGGTCAATTTATAATTATTCTTTCTTGTCTATCTCACTGTCAACTAGAGGACAGGATTTGTGATCATAGCAATTGATATGTTGTTGCTATCTCTCTGAAACTTAGATTAATTTTCTTCATGCATAAGATATTAAAGTATATATTATAGAAATGATCATTTTCAAATATATAGGTGAATTTACTGACTGCTATGGCCAACAGCTACTGAAATGCTGGCAAGTGATGAACAGACCACTATGATTTCCTAAAGAATGTGTAAGTATGTTTGACACTCTGTTTCAGGACCTTGTCAATACAAGAATAAAAAAATCTGCCATAAAATAGTCGTTTCTATGCTCTCACAAGTTGTACTATATTGGATGCTTACTCCAAGTCAATTAATTTTCTTTAAATCCATTTCCTGTTGTATTCATGCCACAGTTAATTACACAGTTAATTTACTTTTAGGCACTCAACCATGTTCATGAATCTGTGATTAAAATGTGATTCATACAACTAGTGAGTATACTTAAGTGTGAAACAAAATTTAGAAAAACTACACACCCTTTGGACATGTGAAAAGGTACCTCCTGGTCTCCGAGACTGTGTTGACACAAAGAGAACAGCATTTGTCAAACTACAAATAATGACATCAGTAGGAGCAATCCTAAAATTTTGACATGTACACAGCTGCTACCTTACATAGAGGTTTGGTTGTGGAAATAAAAAGCAAGCCTAAGTATTTCTTATTTTCTTTTGGTAAAAACAGAATAATAATTGCATGCTAATGCTGCATTTGACATAGCTATTTTAGGGTTCAACATTTTGAAACAAAGTCTCAAAAACACCTTGCAATTGAAAAAAAAATTGGCTAGAAGGCAGTCTTATAAATCAAACTTTCACACATGGAATCTTGCTTGAAACTTTCCTCCAGATAAATTTCAAGTACTGAAATTAAGTTGGAATTCATCCAAGAAGAGGAAATGTAATGCTGCCTTGTATAATCATAGCCAATCTACCTAAAGACCAAAAAGTTTTCCCTAACTGGTGGCATCTCAATGTTTCTACATTTTTTCAACAGCTAATCAGTTAATTTTTTTGAGAGATTTTCTACTTCCAACCCAAGAAGACACTCCATCATGTGGGTCCTTGGATGTAAGTCAGAGGTAGAGGACTTGTTTAACATGTATGAGGTGATGAGTTTGATCCTCAGCTCTGGCCAAAAAAAAAAAAAAAAAAAAAAAAAAAAAAAAAGTCTGATGTGATATCAATTAAAATGAACATAACATATTTATTCTTTCTGTTAAGATATTGAAGTTATGTGGTTTTATACTAACTGCACCCTAAAACAAACAGCAAAAATAAAAAACCCTAAATACATGCAAAATAGACACTAAAACCTCAAGTTCAGCTCTGTCTTTTGTTTTGCTTCAGTATTTGTCTGCATTTGTCATCACTTTGCCATCATTGATCTATCATCTCTTTTGTTTAAGGTCATTGTCATTGACATTTTATAAGCAATTCCCTATGGGCCAACTTCTTTCCTCATCAGTGCATGGAACAGTATCTTGTGTTTTAATATTTCAATAAACAGCTATTTTATTTTTTAAATCTGCAAATAGATTTCTGTGGCACCCCGGTTTGATGTATGATGATGCCAGGAAAGGAGAGGCTTGAACTGTATAAATAGCCTCATGACAGCTAGATAGATTAATTCAAATTAATACCAAACTAGATCATGATATATTGGTTTTCCAATAGCACTTCATCTTCTTATGAACAGGAATTCCACTGTGCAGTAGATAATGTTTAGAACTCTTTGAGCTCTCAAATTGAAGTAACTAGTCCATAGAAAATCCATGACAAGAAATGAAAGGGAAAAGAAAGCATCAAATTACATTTTTAGTGTGTGACAAGACCTCTTTAAGAGAAATCAACATAAAAGACAAAAATCTATTAATTTTTTCTCTATAGCTGAAGTGATAAAAGTTTCTACTTCTAAGTTTTGAGATAGAGAAGTCCAAAGTTCAGTTTCCAGTAGAAATTAATTTTTCACTTCTTGGCATCAAGAATACACAGTCTCCATATCTATATGGGATTAAAGAAAAAGCCAGAAAACAAAGATAAATTTTAGAATAATTTTTTTAAAAAATCTACTCTCAGATCTTCCAAACACTTGTGACAAAAAACAAAACAAAACAAAAAAAAATGGAAAGAAATACTTGTATGGAAACAACTGTCACATATTTAGAAAAATTGCTTTATTCTATCATTTATATGCCTTTAGAAACAATATAAAGCTGGCTTAAACAAAAAAAAAACTTGATATTTATTATAGATTAAAATAACTGGATATTGTGTGATGTCTCATCTATTATCTAGCAGTTACTTAGGCTCTCCCTGCTTTATGCAGAGTGTTATTAAGTCCACAGAACTGTCCCAGACTTCACAACAAATCATGGTAATCACAAAGAATTGACAAAGGTCATTTCATAAGTTATTTTCAGAAAGTAAGAAATCTATTATGTCACAGACCTTCAGAAAACTTCTCATATTTCATTGTTTCAAATGGGTCACATGTACATTCTCCAATCAATCACCGACAAGACAGTAGATTCCTCACAGTTCAACCTGATCCAGTCTAGACTAGTGGTAAGGTAGCTGCTCCCAACGACAACAACAGGCAGATAGGAGAAAGGGTGGCTGTCGAAACAAAACAAAACTAAACCGAAAGAACTTCATGTAGATGAGATGAAAGAGAATGGAGGATAGTCACCAGCACACACTATCATGTGTGTATATGTTCTTGATGCCCAACTCTATCAAAAATGCATCTTCACATTATGGAGGAAGGGCCAGACATGGTGGCACACACCTTCAATCCCAGCACCCTGGAGGCAGAGGTAGGAAGATCACTATGAGTTTGAGGTCACTTTGCGCAACAGAGTAAGTTCTAAGTTAGCCTGGTCTAGAGTGGGACCCTACCTCAAAATAATAATAAAAATAATAAAACAAAACACAAAAACAAAGAAAATATTGCCTCATAGTCTTGATGAAAATAGACAAATATATAGTGAGATCTGAGCTTTTTTGGTCAAATTTAAATTTATGGCTAATCTTGGATTATTGAGGTTAAGAGTTTTATTCTCATTACAAAACTAGATTACTATGGAAGTCACAATATTTTCCATAATTAAGTGTAAAACAGAGAGATGGTTGAAAAAAGCATCAGCTACCCTATAAAATAATTAAATGAAACACTACTCCTTATTGCACATATTCTTTACTCAAGTTCCTCCCACGTCCACACAATAAGCTCCACACTTCAGTGAAGATTAAAGTCTCCATCCCAAGGAGTCCACTCTTCCAGTTCTTATTTTACTGACATATTAGAAAGCCCATCCCTCCTGGCAAGTGAGAGTGGGGATATTAGTTGAATTTAGAATAGTAGATGAATGTTTGTAACTGGATGAATGCTTCACGTAAAGTAGATGCTGTGTTAGGACTCAAGCTCAAGTTGTTAGAGATATATTTGAGCCCATCAACTCCAACTTCCCTAGCTCCTCAGCACACCATATACTTTGTCATTTGTTTTGCGGAGATCACATGATTTTTTAAAAATAATTTATTATTTTGTTTATATTATTCTAATTTTACATTCATATTGGTGACTCCATTATCCTCCTCTCTGTCCTCCCCCCTCCAAAGGGGCCCTCATCAATGGGGAATGTGGGTCTTGCACTGTGGGGTAGTCAAAAATTATGGGGATAAGCCAAGTCTCTGTGCATAGTGACCCAACTTGTTTGTCCATGTGTTCCTAGGTAAGGAGAAAGGGATGGCCTCTCGGAATGGGGGATATGATGGAATCGTGTCTTCTTTTTTTTCTTTCTTTTTTTTCTCAGCTGATAATTCCATAATCTCTTATAACAAAGAAAATAAGGTAATACTTCATATTTTTTTAATATGAAAGAAGTTATTTAAATATTTATTTATTTGGGGGTGAGGATAGAGTGCACCAAGGCCTTCAGCCACTGCCAACAAACTACAGATTCATGTGCCACCTTGTGTATCTGGTTTACGTGGGCCCTTGGGAATCAATCTTGAGTTTATTGGCTCTTCAGGTAAGTGTTCAGTGCTGAGCCATCTCTCCAGCCCAAGGTGACACCATTTTAAGTCTTCTTTATGAATAATTTTTAAAAGTTCTTTGGCACTAGCAGAGTTTTAGCTCCCCGTGATCCCAGTCTCCCAGTTCCCACATTACACACTTCATGTTGATTTACTTCACCTAGCTACTATGTGAGAACCAGAGCCATTTTGAATATTCAATAATTTCTCACATATTTTGGAGGCTACATCAACATCTCCAGTACTGGTTTTCTATTTGCATCCTTAAGGAAGGGAAAAGCCTAGACAGGTCAGTACCTACATAGTAATAGCAGAGGAGGAATACCAAGGGAGTCCAGGAGAAGCTGACAAATACTGCCTTGCAGACAAGTTATAGAATTTCATTCTTAGTGTGATATTATTACATTTAATAATTATTTTTTATGTTTTTATTTATTCATTTGAAAGGGGAGAGGAGAGGAAGAGAGAGATAAAGAGAGAGAGATTGAGAGAATGGGCATGCCAGGGCCTCCCACCAATGCAAACAAACTCCACATTCACGTTCCACTTTGTGCATCTGGCTTTATGTGGGTAATGGGGAATCGAAAGTTGGTCTTTAAAGTTTGCAGGCAAGTGTCTTACCTGCTGAACCAACTCTCTAGCCTCTAACTATTGGTTTTTAAAGACAAAGGAGTTGGAGCTATTTTTGTGCTGGAAGGAACAGGAACACTCTCCATTAGGCCGGAATACTTATTGAACTTCATGTTCTGTCTCTGTCACATATGTTTACATCAGCCTGCTTCTGCTCTTACTATCTTTCCCTTTTGTTATGGTTTGAAAATGAAAATGTCCCTCTTAGGTCCATGTGTTTGAAAATTTGGTCCCTCGCCGGTGGCAGTTTGGGGACATTATGAAAAATTTGGGGGGGGGGGGGGGAGGCCTGGCTGGTAGAAGTGGCCATTGAGAGGTATAGAGCAACAAAGCTCAGGCTGGACCTCTCAGCTTCCTCATCCACCAAGATAGTAGTAGCTGTTGCCTGAGCTTGTGCTGTGGTAGTTAGTTGGTGCAAGGCCTTCCCTTCCATGACAGACTAATCCGTGAAGCCTTAAGCAAAAATAAATCTCCCCTTGTTTAAGCTGCTTCTGACATATATTTGTCTCAGTAACAGAAAACAAATGACGAATACAAACAATCTTTTAAAAATATTTATGTACCTAAAAGGACAGAGAGAATGTGTGTATGGCCACACCAGAACCTCTTGATGCTGTAAATGAACTCAGATATATGTTGCCATTTTGCTCATCTAGTACTGTGGGTTCCGTAGACTTGAATAGGGGTTTGTAGCCTTTGCAAGCAAATACTTTTTATTTTATTTTTATTTATTTATTAAAGAGAAAGCGATAGGCAGGGGGAGAGAGAGAGAAAATGGGCATGCCAGGGCCTCCAGCCACTGCAAACGAACTCCAGATGTATGTGCCCCCTTGTACATCTGACTAACATGGGTCCTGAGGCATCAAACTTGGGTCTTTTGGCTTTGCTGGCATGCGCCTGAACTGCTAAGCCATCTCTCCCGCTCACAAGCAAATACTTTTAACACTAAGCCATCTCCCAACCCCTAGCAAAAGCTTTCTTAATTACCTATGAGTAATTCTCTAAGCGTTGCCAACTTGCTTGTGGTACCATCTGTCTAACAACTGGAGTCATCCTTGGAGGCTGTACCTTGTCTCGAAGAGTTATCATAATTATGTTTGCAAGCTGGTCTTGTGTTAACCTGGTCAGAAATGATGTTGCAGTTTCCAAGAATCAAGAATATGTCATCATGTTTTATTTACTCCTCTAAACTCTCTGATTTGTGTTCCTCCTAACTATAAGGGAAACAATGAACACAGACATCATAAGTTTTATCAAAATTTTCCTCATGCCTAATCATTCTTGAAACATACATGTTAAATCATACCAGAGCTAAAAATAAACTAATTCTTCTGGAACTTACTATTCGTAAGTCTATTTGCCCTCATTCTGGCCCAAAGTTCAAGTAGCAGATAGTAAATCTAGTGGTTCAGGCATTTAAAATTACTTCACATATGCACAGGGTTCTTAATTGTCAGAACTCAGTTTTTGCTAGGTAAACAACAAAAAGCCATATCCACTTTGAAATGTTTTCAAAAAATTATTTATTTGTGAGGAGAAAGAAGTCCGGGGTCTAGAATAAACTCCAGACATATGATATTTTGTGCATCTGACTTTATGTGGGTACTGGTGAACTGAGCCCCAGGTGTCATGCTTTGCAGGCATGTACCTCTGACCACTGAGCCATCTCTCCAGCCCCCACATCCACTTTAAAACAAATGTGACCTTATTCATATATTAAGTTCAGACAGGAGTGAATATATTGATTTCACTTTAGTGTATTAATTAGGCCATTGGGAGGTGCTCTTAGGGGAAATGCCTAAGATATAGTAATTTATAGTCTGGAATTTTACTTTATTTTTAAATTTTCTTTTCTCTTTCTTTATTTTTTTTTCTTTCTTTCTTTTTTTTTTTTTTTTTTTTTTTGTGGTGCTGCAGATTTTACCCAGGGCTTCACATGCTCAGGGTGCATCACTGTGATAAATCCCCAATCCTAGAATTTTCTTACTCATGTAGAGACCAGCACATGTAGTTAGTGTAGCCTTATATGTGACAATTCAGAATCTGTCACTTCCATTTTGTTATGCTGCAGTTCATCTACGGTTGTTTGTCCTTTCTCTTCCTGCCAAAGAGAAGTCATGACACACTTATTTCCTACTCTCTTTATCCTAATTAATGTATTGAGAGAAAGAGAGACAAAGAGAGTGAGAGAGAAACAGAGTGTGCATGGGTGCACCAGGGCCTCTTGGCACTGCAAACAAACTCCATATGCATGCACCACATCATGCATCTGGCTTTATGTGGGTACTGGGGACTTGAACCCAAGCAAGAAGGCATTTCAGGCAAGCACCTTGAACCACTGATTCACCTACCCAGCCAAGGGATTTGAAGTCTCAATTTCACCAGCCCTTCAGTTTCAATCACAGATTCTGAGAATCTATTTGATAGAACTATTCACTTTAAAAAATAATACTTTTAGTCATTCTGGCAGTGTGAAGAGGTCCAGTTAACCTACCCATAAGTAATTATGAAACATTGATTTCAGATGGCAGTGACCACTGGGAGACTCAAAACTTACCATAGTGCTGAGATGTGACTGCGAGGTTTTCAGCACTGATGAGACATCTGTCTTTATCACATCCTCCAAGACTCAGGGACCATTGTGGAAGGCATGCCAGAACGCATGTTAGAGCCAAAGGAAGGGGAGGAGTTCTTCTGCAATACTGTCTTCTAGACAGAAAGTAGCCATGACATCCGGGTCCTCACAGTGGCTGCTATCTACACAAGACCTACATAACAAAATGGGAAAATGATATCAAAGCAGAAGAGAAACCAGTTGGAAAGAAAATATTAAGTGGAAGAAGGATGAAAGGAGAAAAGGAAAGGGTTGTGGGAAGGGATTAAGATCGTTTTATATTGTCTATATGTATGGAGGTTGTCAATAAAAAGTTAAAAATTAAAAAAATGAAATAACTATACCAAACCAACTGTATAAAATAATAAGATATTAAATAAAGATAGCTGGAGCAAGAGAAAGGGCTGCTTCAAAGCACAACTGAGTGAAAGTTATAAATATGTAGTAGTTTTCCTTTCATCTAAAGACATTTCAGCTCAAGGTAACTGGACAAGATCAAAGTGAACCGAACATCTTCAGATTTCAGGCTACAGAACAACATAACAAAGCAACCTCTTAGATCACATGAACTCCGCCCATTCATCCTTAGTTTCCAGCTTCACCCGTCATTGGCTGGCCTGCAAAACTCCATGTGGGGGCTGGGAAGACGGCTCAGCAGTTAAGGGCACTTGCTTGTAAAGCCTGCAGGCTGGGGTTCAATTCCCCAATACCCAGGTCAATCCAGATGAACAACATGGTTGGTCAAGGGCACTGGCACACCCATACAAACTCTCTCTCTCATCATAAAAACATTAAAATATTTTTTTAAAAGTCCATGTGGATACTACAGTTATACTTTCTGATTGCCAGCTGACAGTGCGCGCTGTCAGTAGGGGCGCTGGAGCACCTGTGAAAGAGAGAACCGTGTGTCTGGGTTCTCCTGTGCTTTCTGGACAGGCTTTTGCAGCTGTGTTGGGGCAGGCACTGAACTTCTGCAGTCTGGGTGACTCCGCTGGTACCCCTCTCCTGCAAAGTAGGACAGCAGGTCTTCACCCCACCCCAGCATGCTTCTTGGGCAGTTTCGCTGCACAGTGCTTACAGTCCTAGAAAAGTCTTCCCTGGCTTTCCCGAGAGTGGAACTGGAAGTTCTACCAAGAGCCCCAGAGTGATCACCGTACTATTCAGTGACATGGAGCCACGTCCTTTTTAGCAAGGTCTGCATCCCACCTGAAATCTCTGCTGTAGATTTCAGAGCACTGCACATGCCAAGGTACACTTTCTATTTGCAGCTTACCCACCCTTGAAGATTTTTTTCTTGTGTTTAACAAGAATAACCTAAAACTGAACACAATTTTAGAGTTCCATTTCTTATGAAGTAGTGTAGAGAGCTGCGAGGTGCCGCGCCTTAAAGATGGCGCTGGCTTCCGCCTTCCACCTTCCCGATGGCGAGTGCTCTCCTGGATAAACAAGTCCTTATTTGGCTTGGGCCGTGATCTAGGCTTGCTTCCGCATATGTGGACCTATCTGCATTCACCACGTGGCTTACCAGGGTTGGCTGTTCAAAGGCTTCTTAAGCTTTGGGCGGGCTTGTCCCGGGGGCAGTCAGGCAGTCAGGCAGTCAGAGAGTGAGTAAGTTGGGCAGTCAGTGAGTGAGTGAGTGAGTGAGTGAGTGAGTGAGTGAGTCAGTGAGTCAGTGAGTCAGTCAGTGAGTGAGTCAGTCAGTCAGTCAGTCAGTGAGTCAGTCAGTCAGTCAGAAGATTGTTTAAGGGGTCAGAAGATTGTTCAAGGTTCCTGAATAAACTGCTGAAAGAAGAGCCCAAGTGTTGCGTCTTCCTTGCTGGACGAGGCGGACGCGACAAAGTAGGTCATAAAATATACTGTATTTCTGTCTCAGCTAAGGATTTGGTGATACTGTAATGGGGAAATTGGGGTTCTGGGGTGCTTCCTGGAACCCCAAGCCCTGAGTTCATATCAGCAAACTAACCAAAGAATTGGCAATTCCAGATTCAAGAGAATGATTTTCAAAATACCACGTTTTATTCAGATTTTACAAAGGAGTGTGGAAAGGGGAAGGCTGAGAGGTAAGGGGAAACAAAGTGGAGAGAAGTACAACACATGGAGCCAAAAAGCCCATGTGGGCCATGTGTAGCTCAGGAGTCCATGTGACTAGATATGGCTCTGGGAGAAAAAGCATGGAAAGAAAAGAGAAAAGAAAGTTCAAGGAGCTCCTACTGCATGGGGAGCTGGAGGAGATAAAGAACCTGTGCAGAGAGTAAGGGCTAGAGGGTCCTCCTGGCTGGGTCTGGGTTAGGGCCTAGGCAGAGATCCTACTGAGCCCCTATTGGCTGGGCCTGGGCTGAGCCAGGGAAAAACTCACCACAGCTGCAAGTTCCGAAGTGATGGGCGAGCCTCAGGCTGGTGTCTTTTGGCCCAGGTGAACCAGAGGGCCAGCTGGTTGGTTAGGACTAGGGGCTGTCTCAGGAAGAGATTAGCCTAACTTGACCAACCACAATGTTTCCTATGAAAAACCTCCTTTCCAGGAAGGGTCCTGACTGTGGAAAAACAGTTCTTTGGACCTAGGCAAGAGATAAGAAAAACTTTCCTACAGTCACTCTAAGTGTAACCCCCTCCATTACCTGAGTAATTGGATAAGCTGATTATATGCAAATATTTTTTAGAAAAATCCATTAAAATATTTCCTTCATATCAGGTATAATGGAGCAATGTTATTGGAGATTGTGATGGTCTATATATTCTAAGGAGGTAAGATGCTCATAGAAGAAATGGGGTGAAGAGAATTGAAAACTCTCTTCTGATGCTGCAACTTTTCTATATCTATAATATTATGACAGAAAAAAAAGGGAGTAAAACAAGCAGTTTTCTTCTACCATTCTTGTAAAATTCAAATGTGCCCTAGCATTCAGAAGGAGTTCATGGTCATTTTTGGCTACATAGCAAGATTAAGGCAACCCAGGCTATGCAAGACATTGTCAAAAAAAAAAAAATCTGTATCAATTCAACACTAATCTATGATCTAAGTGCAATAATCCACATAAAATAAAACTAGACCAAATTGAGCATTGTGAGGCACACCTGAGATCACAGCTAATCAACAGGCTAAGGCAAGAGGACCACAAGTTAGTTATTGGCCAGCCTAAACAATTTAGTCCTTTCTCAAAATAAAAGTTATAAAGGGCGGTGATATAATCAGATAGTTTGCTTTGGACTGGGTTAAATTCTCAGTGTTACAAAATCTATAAATTTTGGGGCTGGAGAGATGGCTTAGTGGTTAAGGCGCCTGCCTCCTAAGCCTAAGAACACTGGTTCCAATCTCCAGCGGTTCCAATCTCCAGATCCCACGTTTAGCCAGATACAAAGTGATGCAAGGGCGCAATGCCTCACTTGACTACAAGGGGGCGCCTGCATCTGGATTTCATTCGCAGCAGCTGAGAGGCAGCTGGCATGCCCATCTCTATCTGTCTTCCTCTCCCTCCCTCTCTCTCTGTCTGTCTCTCCAAAAAAAAAAAAAGAAAAAAAAAAACAAAACTATAAATTTTGTACAAATATTTTACAAATAAATTTTTAAAATGTAGCTTGCGGGGAGTAGAAACTCATTTGAAATGAGAAACAATTACAGATACAATGAGATGAAAAGAGAGAGAACGAGATTTTACAATTGTCACTTCCTGACTTAAAAACAAAATAAAAAAAATAAATAAATAAAACCTAAAGCTTAAAATTTTTACATTACTGACTTTGGAGTCTTTCCAGTACCCAGTACATCTATGAATTTTAGAGTTTCAAGGACATTCAGCCACACAAGAATGTACATATATTATATATATACATGTACATGCATATACATGTTTTATTGAACTGAACAGTGTTTTGTGCTATTAAATCTGTTATCAAGGAAATTGAATTATTTCCCAATTCCTCAAAACCTTCATTGATTGTGTTGCTTTTCATTCCATATAGCTGCCCTGACTTAGTGAAGAAAACTTTCTAGAACAGCCTTTAAGCAGTTTTTGCAATGTAAGTGTTTTCTGGAAAAAAGATTCTTAAAATAATTTTAACAAGACTTATGTTTCTTCTAAATTTCTCGATAAGAACATATTAGAGTGAGAAGAATTTAAAACAGACAATTCTAAGCTTCCAGAAGGTGGCTGATCCAATTTAAGACCAATTAGACTCATATTTCAAAAAGACATCAGAAAAACTTTTCCAAAGTCAAAGTCATAGGGTGAGTTTTTATAGGAGCCTCATTTTCTGCTCACACAGCGTTTGGGAGGCAGATTGCTTAGCACAGGACTTCAGTCAGCCACTGCTGGGATTGATTCTAGCTTCCTGGTATAGCAACTATGTGATCTTTGGAAAAATAACATGATTTGTCTTTGATTATTTATCTCTGCAATTGGAATAATAGTTAATTCCTACACAATGCACTTGAATAATTCGAAACAGGTACTTTATGTGAAAAGTTAGCACACTGATAATCATATAGTAATTATTGAACATACAAATTCCACAATTATTAAATATCTGTGAGTCCTTTACCACAATCTGCAACTGTTTTCTCTTATTATTCAATTTTTCTAGATATCTATATACATGGTCTTACACTTCCTGTGGTAATCCTTCATTATTCATTCATTATTTGCATGGGGGAAAAGCATAAACTCCCAGGAACAAGGACATGACCAAAAGCAAATGTGTATTAATCACTATGAGAGGTATTCCCTGAGAAAGTCCACTATGGATGGGACTAAGGTAATGGTTTTCTGATATATAGCAGGGGCTCCAATATCAAAATGACCAATATTAATGTCTTATTATTATATGATGATCTTAGTTTCCTTAATGTTGTTCTTCCTATGTTAAAGCTGCTCTGAAACATATTTCAACAAATGCATAACGTCATTGTAGTTGCAATTAGATGTATATTTCTTTTATTATTCGCTTAGATAAGAGATTCAAACTTGTTCTTGATATTGTCAAGAACTATTTTTGTTTTCTGGAGTTTTGTTTCTTTTTATTTCAATTTTTATTTCTGTGTGTTCTAACTTTATTTCTTCTTTACTTGCTTTGGGTTAGGATACTTTTCTTTCTTTCTTTCTCCAAATTACTTAAGGGGGGGAATGTAATTTACTGGTTTTTTTTACCTTTCTTTTCTATAGTATATCATTCATTGCTAGATATTTTCCTCTGAGAACTGCTATCACTGCATTTCAAGAAAAAGGTAAGCAACATTTTCATTCTCATAATGTTTTTAAAATATCGTTTAAGACTTTTTCTTTGGTCCATTGGTATTTAGAAATATTCTGCTTTATGTGTACGATTTTGGTATTTTCTAGCTGTCTTCTATTGCCAATATCCATTTTACTTCTATTTTGGACTATAGTTTGGAACCATAGTTTCTATAATATTATTCTTTACATTTGTTAACTCCTGATTTCTGGCTCAGATGTTGTTCTGTATTGGTGACTATTCCATGTAAGTGTGAGAAGAATGTATATGACATTGTAGCTGGATACACTATGAATGTCCATTAGATCGATTTGATTTATGGCTGTGTGGAGTTTAGTTGTGGAGTTACTGATTTTCTGTCTTCTGGATCTATTACTGATGAAGAGATGGTTCTCTTTATCACAGTGGATTAGCCCATACCCCCTCAAATTACATCAATTTGGGTTTCATAGTTTTCATTGCTCAGTTGTGAGCTATACATATAGATTTTTTTGTTCTTGAAAACATGGCCCCTTTATCATTATAATTTGTTCTTTTCATACCAGATAATTTCTTTTGCTCTAAAGTCCATTTTGTATGACACAGATGCAGCAATTCCAGTTGCCTTTTCTTTTGTCCTGCATTCTCAGTCTTTACTTGGACATTCTATCTGATAATATTTGCTTTTCCTTAGATGTTATTTCTTTAAAAAAATATTGGTATTGCTCAAAAGTCTGTAATGTCATTTAAATTAATGTATATACACTTTCAAATAATAACTTGTCACTTCACAAGAGTGAAGTGCCTTAACAACATGAATTCCCATGTCCACCCTCTTTTGAAACATTGCTGACATTCATTTTTCTTTAAACAGTAAGCACTCAATATGTTATTGTGATTTTACCTTGAAGAGTTATATATGAAACTCATTAAGACTAAGAAAAATTAGAGTCTTTTTAACCCTATTTTGTTTCTTTACCTGTATTCCTTCATTTTATATAGATTTTAATTTCTAGTCTCCATCATTTTATTAATGGAATACAGAATTCTATACTCATATTTCATCTTGCACACCCCTCATTTCCAGCAGTATAAGTACTTCATTCCATTTCTTCTTCCTTGGGTGGTGTCTGAAGAGAAGTCTATAGTGCTCCTATTCTTTATTTCTCTGCAGTTAAGATTTTAACTTTTTAAAAACAATTCTCCTTTGTTTTCTCTACTAGGCATGTGTTTCACATTTTTAAATTGGCCCATTGTTCTTGTAAATTCTGTGAATTTTCATTTTGTTTGATTTTATATTTTACTTATTCATTAGACAGAGAAAGAGTATGAATGTGACAGGGCCTCTTGCCACTGAAAACCCATTCCAGACACATGCTCCACTTGTTCATCTGGCTTTATTTGGGGACTAAAGAATAGAAATATGTTGACATGCTTTGCAAGCAAGTGCTTTTAGCTGCTGAGCCATCTCCCCAGCCCAATTCTCTATTTTTCCCTGTGTTTCAGTTTTAGAAGCTCCTATTTCTGTACCTTTAGCTCATTGACTCTTTGTTCATCTGTACCTAGCAATTAGCAATCATGTTAACACTTTTCGCCTCTGTGACAGTACCTATTGCTCCTAGCATCCCCTTTATGCTTCCTTAGAGATTTTCACTACTGATACCCATCTGCTCTTGAATGCTGTCTCCTTTTCCTTTAATGATCACAAGACATTATCTTGAGTTCTTTCAATTTCTTATCTGATGATTCCAAACTCTATTGTTATGGTGACATTCAGTTTACATGTTTGTTTTTACCCTCAGACTTTGTTTCATCTTGCCTTCTCTCATGCCTTTTTTTTTTTTTTAAGTCAGACAAAATATATCTGGAGATGAAAATTGAAGTAAGTAGATGTTTACAGAGTTTAGTTTCTGTTAATATAGTAAAGAGGTAAATTGCATTTGATGCTTAATGTAGTTACCAAAACCAGAAGCACTGGGCCCCTTGAGTTTTCACATACTTCTAAGATTTCCCACCCTGATACTTTTGGATTTCCATGAACTTCTTGAGTAGAATCTGTGTCCTGTAGCTATCTCAGTTGTAACCAGTGTTGCTGAATTGCTTGATACAGTTGGAGTGAGCATGGGAAGTAATCCATAACTGCATAATTGACTATCAGGTTCTTGGTTTTTGAATGTGCGACCAAGTATTTGAACTGTGACCTTCAAATGTGGGTAACTCCTCTTAGGTGAGTCTAGAGGCTGGGGGGGGGTCACTCATTTCCCTCACTTGACTGCCATTCCCACAAGTCTGCTAAGGTTTTGCAAAGTACTTTCCTTGAAGGTGGCTAAATTTTGTTGATTGTTGGGATATAGTACCAAGTGGTTCCTTTCTCCTCTGTGAAAGCATACCAAAGCTTTTTCTCTGTCTTCTTCATTTAAGCCAGTAATTTTCCTGAAAGTAAGGCTCATGAAGATGTGTGGCATGTCCCTAAAAGTAGACCCCATCCCCCAAAGGCTTTACATTTCAAGGAAATCCAGCCTCCACCATGAGGAATTAGCTAATGACATTTAGTGCCTTCCAGTGGTGGTGGCAGCTGGCCAGCTGATCTCAGCTCCATTCCTCTGTGTACACTTGCCCCTGTGAAATCAGGGCAGTGGTTTGCTCTGTAACCTAAGTGCTCTGGTGGTGCTGGAAAGAGTTGTCAGTTTTCACTTAATTCAGCTGTTTCCTTGTCAGAGGACAGGACAGATGAACACATCCTTGCTTGTCAGAGCTGGAAACAGCGTAAGTCCTGACTCATTTTCATCCCTTGTTGTTCTGTAGTTTTGATTACAAGGTAACCTTGGAGTAGTGAATTGTTATAGAAATCATAATTCATCAACAGACACAATCAGCCAGCCCATGTGCCCAATACAAAATGTACAAAAATGAGCAAGATGTCATCAGTGAAGTTCCATTTAAAATTATGCATCATATGTATATGTGAAGAGAGAGGGAGAGAAAGTAGTATAGGCATGCCAGGGTCTCTCGCCTTTGCAAATAAACTCCAGACACTTGGGTCACTTTGTGCATCTGGCTTTATGTGGGTTCTGAGGAATTTAACCCCGGCTAGCAGATTTTGTAAGCAAGTGCTTTACCTGCTCCGCCATGAGGGAAGCTCAAATTTCCTTTTTTATAGAGATCTTTAAAAAAAGTCCAAAAGTGAAGAAAGTGTGCCTCCTTATGCCCTCTTGTGCTAGTGACTCTCAGTAGGGCTGAAGGAAAGATTAATCAAGAAGGTGATAATTGA
Source organism: Orientallactaga sibirica (assembly GCA_036365145.1). Taxonomy (NCBI): domain Eukaryota; kingdom Metazoa; phylum Chordata; class Mammalia; order Rodentia; family Dipodidae; genus Orientallactaga; species Orientallactaga sibirica. The sequence continues at coordinate 50,527,999 of JAEOAD010000004.1, read as the reverse complement.
GAGGAAGTTTGAGAAGTGATTAGCAATGCTCTGGCTCTAGGAAAACACTGACTGATGGTTACTTTTAATCAGCAACTCAATGTGAACTGGCATCACCTAGAAGACGAATATTGAATGTGTCTGTGCGGAAGCTTCTAGATTTCTTTAATCTGGGATGGAAGACTCCCCTTCTATGGCTGAGGTCCTAGACTGTATGCGAAGCAGAAAATGTACTGAGTAGCAGGGTCCATCTCTTTCTGCATCTTCACTGTGGACGCAACATGACATGTTACCCCATGCTCCTGACACCATGACTTCCCTTCAGTGATGGACTGCATGCCCTCAAAAGAACCCTTGCCTCCTAAAGTGGCATATGTTGGCTATTTTGTCATAGCAACAAAAAAGTGACGCATACACATGGGACTAACATGCAGAGGCAACTAGGTGAAGTAAATGGATTTCAATGTGACTGACATCCTTTATAGGAGATGAGGCTATAGGAGAATATATACATCAGGCCACATGATACCTCGTATGCTATGATGGGTCTAGATTGCATTTTCAAGATGGAGTAAGAAAAGTTTTCAGCTTTGGACCACACATATGGTGAAACAGGACTTAGAAAAATTATGTAAGTAGGTAGAGCAGTAGTCTCCACACCTCAGCATCCATCAGACTTTCCTGGATAGCTGATTGAGACCAGAATACTGTGTGTGACACTGTCTAGTGCTTCTAGTCTGCATGGAGTCCTAAGGAATTCCAGCAAGTTCCCAAGTGATACTGATACTGCTGGCCTATGAATCCTATGTTGAAAATCCTATTGCAGAGGATGAAGGACCAAAAGAATGCCACTGAAGTCCACCTTCTTTCTTCCACCTCCTCTGTCTGCCTTTCCTTATCTTTTCCTTTATTCTCTGTCTGATCCTCTAACTATTCTAGCATCCTCTGAAATAAAAAACTTTGTTCAAAAGTACAGGAGGAAGTACAGTTTAAATAAACAAAACACATTGAAAACAACACAGTAAGATTATTAAAAAAAAAAAAAAAAAAAACTTTGGGCTTTAGTTGAGTGTTTTTGCATTTTATAGTGCTATTGTTTTCACATTTTGTGGAACCATCATAATTTTAGATGCTAAAGGCCTCTGAGATCTTATTCTGGTTTAAGCAAATGTGAGAAAAGACAAAGAAAGATTCGAAAACAAGTGGGAGTAGATATAAGGCATGACAGGTCATGGAAGGAGAACATGAAAAGGGTAAAACTGAAAGCTAAACACCAAAACCTTTTTTAACAATCATAATTTATCATTTGTCTGATAGTATGAATGGGGATAAGGTTGAAGCATTGTGCTATATGGTTGCATGCTGCCGTCCTGACATTGCTTTCTAAAACTTTTCTATGACCTGCAAATCACATTTCTAAAATTTTGACCATGAGCAGGTGACGGGGTTTGAGATATTTACTGAAGTGTAGTTGGAGAGATAGGAATCCCTATTTATCATCAATACTAAAAATATAGAACTGTTTCTCCTCTTAGAGAAAGGAACTGTGATAGAACAGGTTAAATGTCCTCATAGTATTTTATGAAATAAGAAGCGTATAACTCTTGTTTGCTTTTTTGAGGCAGGGGCCCACCCACTCTAGCGTAGGCTGACCTGGAACTCACTCTGTAGCCCAGGTTCATCTCAAATTCACTGCAATCCTTCCAACTCAGCTTCTTTAATGCTGTGATTAAAAGCAAAAGCTGGAGATGGCGAGATTGCTTAGTGGTTAAGCGCTTGCCTGTGAAGCCTAAGGATGCAGGTTCTAGGCTCAGTTCCCCAGGACCCACACAAACAAGATGCACAAGGTGGTGCATGCATCTGGAGTTCATTTGCAGTGGCTGGAGGCCCTGGTGCACCCATCCTCTCTCTTTCTCCCTCTCTCTCTCTCTCTCTCTACCTTTCTGTCTCTAATAAATAAATAAATAAAAATAAAAATAAAAAAAAAAAAAAAAAAAGACACCACAATAGCTATGGTGTATATTGTAAATCCCATTAGTATATTAAAACATGAAATATAAATACAGATGCCTTTAGGTCACATTATTTTTCAAAAAAAAATCACTAAAACAAATTAATCTTTTTTTATTTATTTTTCTGAGGTAGGGTTTCACTCTAGCCCAAGCTGATGTAGAACTCACTCTGTAGTTCTAGGCTGCCTCAAACTCACAATAATTCTCCTTCCTCTGCCTCTCTAATGCTGTGATTAAAGGCATGGTCCTAAGTTAAAATTTTTGATAGTTTGAATGTAGAATTTCCCTCATGTGTTCTGAATGCTTGTTCTCCAGCTGGTGGAAACCTGGGAGATGGTTCCTTGCTGGAGGAGGTGAGTCTCCAGGGTCAGACCTTGAGGTTTATTAGACCCCCAGCTTGCCAGTGTTAGGTCAGCTAAATCTTGCTTTCTTCCAGCCACTGTCACAAGATGTGGCCACTGCCATCCTCTCCCTGCCAGGATGAATGTTCTCCTTGAGACTTTAAGCAGAAAGAAATTCTTTCCTCTCCTCAGCTTCTTTTGGTCAGGTGTTTTGTCCCAGCCATACAAAAGTATCTAAAACAACATTATTTTTTTTTCCTCTGTTTATCCTATCATTGGAAATGCTGAACAATAGATTGCACACGGGGCATTCTGCAATGTTTTACTGAGGTGTGGCTTTTTCAAAACCTCGCAGCTTGATTGACTGACAGTTTGTAACATACTTAACAGTAGCTTAATAAATGTGAGAAAACAATAGAATGAGCACAGAAGCTAAAAGTGACCGTTCCAAAGTATTTTTGAATCTGCACTTAGGGTCTGATCCTCTGCCCTGCATAGCTTGTCAGATGAACTTAAAAAGCAAACTCCTTGCTTTAGTTATTGAATGATACAAAAAAACAAACAAGTTCCTTTAGAAAGAGTTTAGCTTTTTCTTTTTATAAATATATTTAATTAATTTATTTATTTATTTGAGAGAGATAAAGAGACAGAGAGAGAGAGAAAGAGAGAGAGAGAGACACAGAGAGAGAATGGGCGTGCCTGGTCCTCTAGCCAGTGCAAATGAACTCCAGACGCATGCACTCCCTGGTGCATTTGGCTTACGTGGGTCCTGGAGAATTGATCCAAGATCCTTAGGCTTTGCAGGCAAAGGCCTTAAACACTAAGCCATTTCTCCAGTCCCAGCCTTTTCTATTCACAGCAGTGCCATCAGCAGTTGTTGCTACCAGTATCATCTTTACCCCTGTGGAGAGGAGAAAGCTGCAAAGGCCAATTCATGATCCAACCAGAAAAAGTATGATTCAAACAGTGCTACTGGGGAAATTTTAAAAGAAAACAAATAAATAATTCATTCTGAAATTCACTGAAATCCATCTTTTCAAGATCTATTTCAACATATACATAGTGTTATATATTAAGATATTTACTTTTACCTTGACATTTGCTTTCATAGTTACTAATTTGCTGAAACAAAATATGAAAGCAAAAGAAACTTTCCACAGGTGAGTTAAAAATTCTAGGCAGTGCACGCCTTCAATCTCAGCACTCAGGAGGCAGAGATAAGAGGATCACTGTGACTTTGAGGCCAGCTTGAGGCTACATAGTGAATTCCAGGCCAGCCTGGGCTAAAGTGAGACCCTACCTGGAAAAACAAACAAACAAACAAACAAAAAATCCCAAGGTCCTAAGATTGCTACAATCACATTTGTACATGAAGCAGACAGCATAGCAGTAAGCCAACATCTCCAGATGGTAACAGAACTAGATGGCATGCCCTATAGAACTGTTATGATGAAGAGCAGAGGTTGGCAGAGGTTTGAGCTTTTGTGAAATGAAGGAGGTTCACAAACATTATATGTTGAATTAAAATTGTGTAAATGCCTGGCCCATTCCTGAGGTTTCTCCATCCTTTAAGTGAACTTAGTGAATTAGTTTTAATTAATTTGAATCTTTAGGGAATTTTCAATTTCAGGATGGTGATCAAACATGCAGAGAATGGGCTTGGCACTTTTTGTAGTTTTATTATTTTTATTTTATTATTTTTGTAGTTTTTGTAGTTTGATTATTTTTTTAAGTCCAAATTTAGGTGAAGAACATCTTACAATATGCCCCATATATTATCCTTTAGTTATCTTTCAATGACATTGGCTTTCCTCAAAACGCTCTGGTAGGAGAATGCTACTATTGATGCCACATGCTGCCCCTAAAACAATAAAAGTCATTAGAACGATTTTTAAAAATTGTGAAAATATAGCATTAATTTGGCCAGAAAGTTGATGGAATTGAAGATAATAAGGCATGCATGATAGACATACATGATTATGTGACCACAAACCTCACGAATGTAAAGGAAAGACTGCAATACACCAGTAGGTTATTTTGACATATACATGATCCAGAAATGAAATGACTTATATTGCCTCAAATCTGAAATTAGAGGGAAAAGGAAAAGAAAATAGCCAAGATCTTGGATATTTCTGTAGCTAGTTGTATTTATGTGTTTTGAGATGGAACAAAGCATGTTAGCTTTTTCAACTGTATGGCAACGTTAAGCAGGATTTAAGGACATTTAATAAAATATTTTGTTTTTTATGGAAGAAGAGATAAATATCACAGTTAGTATACAGAATGGGTATCTGCAGAGGCTCTGGGATGTCCTGATGCCATGTGCTCTGTTGGCAGGACATCTAATCCCTCCTTTTATCTCCTCAAAATCCTGGCTCCCTTGTTAAACTTTATGTTTCCTATGACTGGGGGCTATGGGGATTGCATTACTATTTCTAAACTGACAGCTGGCAAATTAATCCTCATCCAATGGCTTGTATCTCTTACAGCTTAAAGACTCTGTCTATCCACAGACATTTGCATTTTAACTGGAATGTTACAGGTTTAGTGTTAAATCGGGGCAATTATCTAATGAGGTCTTTGAGACCATAGCATGAAAGCAAGCAAAGAGACTTTAGGACACGGTACACACCTCAGCCATCTCACATTTCATTCCATTTACAGGGAAAGCTGTTGTCTCTCAAAGAAGTTGCTATACATATGAGGCCTAGGCTGTCTGAGAATCCAAAGAATGCCCTCATGAATGTATATGATGTGACTCTGATGAAATAATTTGTCATTTTGGTAAATGACCTAATGCCTGTATTTGTCCTTGTACCCAAACATTCCCCTCATAAGAAACTTGTTTGTCCTGGTAGGTAGACACATATTTGGTTGGTGCATGCACATGTGCCAAATACTACAGACACACCGAAATTTTATTTTATTTTTAAATTTTATTTCTGTGTGTGTGTGTGTGTGTGTGTGTGTGTGTGAGAGAGAGAGAGAGAGAGAGAGAGAGAGAGAAGAGAGAGAGAGTAAGAGTGCACACAACAAATACTTACCAGGTCCTTCTGTCAAATCTTCCATCTGACTTATTTGGGTGGCTTGAGAATTGAACCTGGCAGGCAGGCTTTGCCAGAAAGTGTTTTTATTTGCTGAGCCATCTTCCTAGCCCACACACACACACACACACACACACACACACACACACACACACACACTTTAAAAAATTTTTATTTCAGTCTTATTTATTTATTTGAGAGAGAGAGAAAGAATGGGCACAACAGGGCTTCCTGCCAATGCAAAAGAACTTCAGATGCATGTGTCACTTTGTACATCTGTCTTACGTGGGTCCTAGGGAATCAAACCACAATCCTTTGGCTTTGTAGGCAAGTGCCTTAACAGCTAAGCCATCTCTCCAGCCCTCTTTTTCTTTATTAAATTAAAATGTAACACTAGAAGATGAATAACTAGAAACTCTGTAACTGAATCATTCTTCTTCAATGAGAAAGTTAAGTATATATTCAAACTGGATACTTATGACAATATAAAATGCTAAGTTTGCTAGAAAAGTTTTGCTTGCTTGTTGATTTATATTTAATGTTGCCAAGGCAATTGATGGCAAATCAATTTGAATGGCAATTTTTTTAAAGCATATGGTGATCTTGACAAAAGTATCTTTAGGATAATAGTAAACATACTGTTATGTATGTTATTTAGATATATACATGAAATAGCAGTACATTGAAAAATATAATTAGTAATAATATTTAACTATAGGAGTATCTGATGTATAGGTCAAAGTTAAACAGCAAAATAGTGTCATCATTAATGTCAGGCAAGAAAGATAAGACATGACTGAAAGGAAAATATAGTCTTTTTTAAGTGTAAGATCCTATTAAATGATATGGATTAAAAATGATGTTGTAGTTAATACTTTTATAATTTTTCAATTTTTATTTATTTTATTTGAGAGAGAAACAGGCAGTTAGAGGGAGAGAGAGAGAGAGAGAGAGAGAGAGAAAAGAGGGGTGTGGGCATTCCAGAGAGAGAGAGCATTCCAGATCCTCCAGCTGCTGCAAACAAACTCCAGATGCAAGTGCCACCTTTGGCATTATATGGGAACTGGGGAATCAAACCTGGATCCTTTGGCTTTGCAGGCAAGTGCCTTAATCACTAAGTCATCTCTCTAGCCCCACTTATTATTTTTAGTAGCTACATGTGGTTGTTACAGATGCAGGGCTGAGTTCAGAAGGCACTTGCTGAAGTTTCCATGCTCTGGTGTCCCACCAGAAACACATAGTAAGGAACTAGAAATAGAGGTAGCTTAAGAAAGCAAAAGGTACACCCAAGAAAAGAATTGGGTCAGTGAACTGAGAAAAGGCATGCAGTGAGAGCAGCGGGTTATGAGTCATTTATGTAGCACCCACTTCTCCCTCAATTGAAGATGAGGGGCTTTCTCCTTCCTGCTCTATAGGCATGTAATCGGCATTTGGAAGGTTTCCAGTCTCCCACTGCCATCACCTTCTTTCCTATAAGATCTTAATATCACCTTCTTCAAGTCCCTCTTCTGCCAAACCCATAATGTCAGCATTTAAGAGGCTAAAGCAAGTATTCAGAAGCCATTTTTGTCTACATTGTAAGATCCTTGTGGTAGTTTGAATATATGGCCCCCAATATATCCAATATTTTATTAGTTTACAGTTTGCAACTGCAATCACCTTGCTAGAGGCAATGTCACTGAGGGCTGGTTTTAAGCTGTGGTGATAGTTTGAGATTCCATTGTAAAGAAATGCAAAGTGTGCCTAATAGGAGTTCCTGAAGTGTGCTGTTGCTTTCGGGCTGTAATATTGCTCTGTGTGCCTCGTTGGTTTTTGCTCTCTCTGCTTGGCCTGTGAAGGCAGACCACTTCTCCTGCCATTATGGAACTTCTCCTGGATCTGTAAGCTTCAATAAATAATATCCCTTCCTCCATAATTGTGTCTGGTCTGGAAGTTCATCTCAGCGAACCTGAAGCTGTCTACTACAATCCTGTCTTGCATAAAGGAGATCTGTTCTGAACATAATTAGTATTCCCAAGAGAAAAGTACTATTATTCCAAAGTGACTGAGTGACTGGAATTGTGCTGTAAACATTAATGTCCATCTCATAGAAAATAAACAAATTTATTAGTATTTTCTAAGAAAGCTTCTCTTGGATGCAAGTGCTATATCCAAGAAAAAATGTCCCGACACTCCCGCATCATAGACCTACACTACTGTATTTTAAATCTTCCAAGTTGATTGCTATGTCAGGATTGACAAACTGGACCAGGATATATAGATGTTAGAATATGTAGAAGGAATGATTTAGCATTAACATTAGAGCTCACTATTTGATCTATATTCCTGGAGTTTGACAGTATTTCCAGATCTTTTCTTACTTTTTGACATATAGCAGGATTGCATGTGAAATGTAGGCAAACCTTTTTGCTCCTTTCAGTGACTAAAAGAGAAGTGGAGACATTTAGGACTCTGACTTTTTTCCCCCACCTTGAAGCTAAAATGATCCCAAGGCAATGTTTTAAAACAGACTTGCCATTAGTATCCTAAATTCTGAATTAGCTCATGGTTGTTAACTGTCTATCTGCTTTCCCAAATGAGAAATAGACCGCCATGATGTTATAATGCTGACAATTTTGAACTCTTTGCTAATGTAACTTAGTCTAGCGTAACTGATGAGAAATAGCTCTAGGTGTCTTCAATTCTTTCTCCTTTTAAAAAAAATTTTTCTATAATGTAATGAAAGTTTCTTTTCCTATATCCAATAGTAACCTACGTGTTTTTTATATATTTCATGGGAAAAGAGCTCTTTATTTTTATTTTTAACTTGTTTGTTTTATTTATATATCTTATGTATATGGGCATAATTGCATCACAACCTATTTTTGTTTTGTTTTGTTTTTTTCAAGGTAGGGTCTCACTCTAGCTCAGGCTGACCTGGAATTCACTCTGTAGTCTCAGGGTGGCCTTGAACTCATGGCCTCCTCCTACCTCTACCTGCCGAGTGCTGGGATTAAAGGCATGCGCCACCACACTCGGCACAACCATTTTTTTAAATGAACAAATCTGCTTGTTCTAATTTTCTTCATATATGTAGCAGTCACCATTATTTGCTGGTGCAAAGTACCTGACAAGAAGTAGCTTATGAGAGAAAAGACTTTATTTTAGGCTTACAGTTTCAAGAAGGAGCTTCATCATGGTGGAGACAAGCAATTGACTTAGAGCATCACACATCCACTGGAGAAAAAAAAACAACAAGCATGTGCTGGCTCTGAACACAGTAGGCTATACTCAAGATCCACCCATAGTGACACACCTCCTCCAGCAGGGCTCCATCTTCTGGGGACCAAGTGGAAAGCTGAAATGCAAGTCCTTGAGGCATTCAAACCTTCGCTATATACTCAGACATTTATTTCTTTTATTAGTCTCTGAATTGGATATATTTCTGTGACTCAAGGTGTTGCATCAACTCTTATCTCCATTAACAACTAAATGCTGGCGCCATCTTCTTCTCTTTCACAATTTTTGCAAACAGTTAAAAACTGGCTTCTGGCTTAGTAGGAGTTGGATGTTCTCTGTGTTTGTCTCCTTCAGCCTTTTTCTGGTGTCATGATCCCCAAGAACAGTGTATTTTTGTCCTTCCCCTGCATTACTCTATGGTTTCAGCTAGGGGCCAAGGTGAGGTGTGATTGGCTGATCCTCCCTTCAGGTTCATTTTCCATCTGAAAAAGATAAGCAAATTCTCCAATGGAGAGAGAAGTTAGTACTAGAGAGATGGGATGGCCATAGATATCTTGGAGGAAAATTTATATGCGTAGGCCCTCTTCTAGCCTACATTTGGTGGTATCTTGATTGGAAACTGTGCTCATTTTTATCCAGAGACACAGAGGTGCCCAAAACCTCATCGATGAAGTAGAACTAAAATGACCCCAATGTGGCTCAGGGAGATTTGCAGAAGAGGGGGCGGAAAGAATGTTAGAACCACAAGTTGGGGCATTATGCACAAAAACTTGGCCTATCCCCCACAACTCTTGACTACCCCCACAATGCATGACCCACATTCTCCATTGATGAGGGTCCCTTTGGAAGAAGGAGGACAGGGAAGAGGATAATGGAGTCACCATTGTGAATGTAAAATTAGAATAATATAAATAAAAAGAATAAAAAAGAATAAAAAAGAAAAAAAAACTGGCTTCTGTGCCATCACTCTTATAAGCAATGAGGAGTGACTTTATTTCTTGTATTTTGTATTTATTTTTAAGCAGAGAAAAAGAGAGAGAGAGAGAGAGAGAGAGAGAGAGAGAGAATATATAGACATGACAGGGTTTCTTGCCACTGCAAACAAATTTAAGATGCATGTGTCACTTTGTGCATCTTGCTTCACCTGGGTACTAAAGCACTGAACCTAGGTCCACAGACTTTGCAAGCAAGGACCTTTAAGCAGTGAACCATCTCCGCAGTCTTGTCTTTTTTATTTCTAAACACAATGGGCACTTTGATGAGCACCAAGCTAACTTGATCTTCATGGCACCAATCCACATCAATGCACACTCTCTCGAGGCATTTTCTACCATTGACTGTGAAGGTTTATCATTGTTGCCATTCATACCTTGGGAAGCAAATCTTTTGTTACCTTCTGGCTTTCTTCTCTTTTTAAAAAATTAGTTATGGAAATACTCAGGATGTTGATACCATCCTTTCCCTCATCCCTGTTCTCCCCCTTCCAAAGGGATCCTCCTCCTTGGGGATGCTGGTCATCCCCATGGGGATTGTACATTGTGGGGGCAGCTGTCAGTTATGGGGAAGAGGCAATGTCTCTGTGCATAATGTTCCAACTTATGGCTCTAACAATCATTCCACCTGCTCTTCCGTGAAATTCCTTGAGCCACATTGGGTGCATTTTAAGTCTCTACTTCAGTGATGAGCCCTTAGGAGCCTCTGAATCTCTGCTTTGATAGGTGTTGTGTGTCCTCAGTGTCTATATCCTTCATCAAGAAAGCAGCATTCTTGTTCATTTCCCCAATTTCTCTATGGTTTCAGCTGGGGCCCTGGTGAAGGGAGATGGGTAGTTTCTCTCCTCAGGTCCCACTGTCATCTCAAAATGGGAAGCAGATTCTCCAACCAAGACTGAAGTCAGCACTGGTTAAATATGACACCTATTCTTAGTTCAGAGAGAATTTAATGGGTATAAACCCTCTTGTAGCCCAAAATTAGTGGGACCTTGACAATGGAAAGCAAACTCATTATCTGCATATGATACTGACTTGTTTCTCAGTTCCATGTATGTGTTCCTTACACTGAGTGGATGCAATAGCCAATCCAAGAGCAGTTGGTTACCCACCATGACTATGTGCCACTATTGCGCTTGTGTGAGCATCAAGTCAGGTTTTTTGCTTCTGAGTAGCTTAGACCTTGAGTTGCTCAGACAGATGTTTGCCACTTTCCTCCAGTAGCTCATGTAGTGCCTTCTAGCACTAGACAGGCTAACTCTCTTTCAGATTCCAGCTAGGTCTCTCCATGTTCCATTCTGTCAGAATATAGTGTCTTCACCAGTACGGTCTTACCATTAACCTTTGGTGGGTAATCAAGTGCTCTCACAGAAATCTGTCGTGTTTTGGGAAACCTTATAGGTCTCTCTTGTGGGTGCTGACATACCTAATAGGCATCTCAAGACATGGACAATAGGGAGGGTAGGGCTTGAGGGGAGGGTGGGGGGGGGCACAAAACTGAACCCAAATGGAACTGGTACCATAGAATCCTATATCCTGGAAGATAGACTAAAAGACTGAACCCTCAAAAGGACCTTAGGGTGAGCACCTGAATTGACGGGCCCTGGAGAAGGTGAGATGAAGCCTAAACTTAAATTTCTCCAGTTTCTTTCTTTGTTTTCTTTCTTTTTTTTTCTAATTTCTTTCTTTTGCTTCTGTACTTTCCCTTGGTGATGGCCTGTAACTCCCAGTGCCAGAATGCAGTTAGCACCTACAATGAGCTGTTGATCTTCTAACCGAACACTATATGTAAGAATTCCTCAAAACTCACATTCTTTGTCCACTCTGTATTCTTTCTATCAAAAACTATCTGTATACAATTGCTTCAAACTCCATTTTATAGCTCTGATCTCTCCATGGTATATTTATTCAGTCATCCAAGATTTACCACTATGCAATTGAAACCTCTATAAGCACTGGAGACATACTGAAATAAGACAGAATATTTTTTCTTTATTAGTTATGTACATACTCAGTGTGTAAACAGCACATTCTGGTACCATCTTTAGCCTCCTCCCTGTCCTCCTCTCTCCAAAGGGACCTTCTTCGTTGGAGATGCCAGTTATCCCCATGTGGATTGTGGATGGTTCATAGTGGGGGTATGCATCAGTTATGGGGTAGAGGCAATATCTGTGTGCATAGTGTCCCGACTTGTGGCTCTAACAATCTTTCCGCCCCCTCTTCTGCAATTTTCCCTGAGCCATGTTGGATTTATTTTAGGTCTACTGCAGTGATGAGGTCTTGGGGTCCTCTGCATCTCTGGATTTCTGGTTTAGTAGGAGTTGAGTGTTCTTTGTGTCTATCTCCTTCACCCTTGTGCTGATACCAGGTTCACAAGACAGCATATTTTTTATTAAAAAAATTCTGTGTGTGAATAGTATGTGTGAATGTCTTAGGATAGAAAGTTAGTGTGTCGCCGGGCGTGGTGGCGCACGCCTTTAATCCCAGCACTTGGGAGGCAGAGGTAGGAGGATCACCATGAGTTCGAGGCCACCCTGAGAATACATAGTTAATTCCAGGTCAGCCTGAGCTAGAGTGAGACCCTACCTCGAAAAACCAAAAAAAAAAAAAAAAAAAAAAAGAAAGTTAGTGTGTGAAGGCACACACGTGTGTACAGGTTCGTGTGTGTGCAGAGGTTAGAGATTGATGCCAGGTGTCTTCCTCAGTCATCCTCCATCTTTATTATTGTTGTTGTTATTATTATTATTATTATTATTGAGACAGGGCTTCTCAAGGTACCTAGATCTCACCAGTTCGGCTGGACATGCAAGCCTTATGTGTGCTCTTGTCTCTGCTGCCCCAGGGCTTGGATTTCAGGCACATGCTGCTATGCCTGGTTTGTACCTGGGTGCTTAGGACCTTATGTTTTCATAGAAAGCAATTCACTGGTAGAGCCATTCCCCTTGCCTCTAAATTTTGTTTATTTTGTGCTTATCTAACAAGAATTTGGGAGCTTGTTTTGCCTTCAGCTCCCAATGGGTACATTAAAGCAGGCCAGATTTAGCATCTCTGCCTTTACTTTGCCTCTTACCTTTGCCTTGTATCTGAGTCGGAGCCCTGCTCCTCTACACCTAAACATGGTAGTCAGTTAAGAGCTATCTGCCTAAAAACTAGTACCACAGGATTGATTCGATGGAAATTTACTTAACCTATTTTATTTCTATTCAGCACTGATGACCAACGTGAGAGTGACCAAGATGTATGCACTATTTGGAGGGATATTTAACGGACAGATTTGACAAAGTATTTTTCTAGACCCTCTGTAATGATGTCTAGAAGTCTCTAGTCATGGCTCTAAACCTATGGTTACTTTAGCTTCCAGGAGATGGGAGCCCTGAGAGTAGATCACGCTAGAGTGAGACTGTCCATTCAAGTCAGGGGCCAATTACCCCATGACAGGAGCTAAGGCTGCCCCCCTCAGCAGGAGTACTCATGGGAACTGAAATACCCCTCATGATGAAAAAAGATAATCACTTTTCCAGAGTCATATTGACTCAAATAATTACCAAGCAGACCAGTCTGGGCAAGAGTGCTTAGCTAGGTATACTACTTGTCCCATGTTAAAATTCTTCCTCTCTTTAAATCAAAAGCTCACATCAATACCCTGAGATACTTGATTGCCTCCATCTTCCTAGTATGGATAAATTGGTTTTCTTTCTCTCTTCCCACCATTACTTTTCTATTTCATTTCTGAAGGAAGTGGCTGAACTCACTTTGTTGGAACTTTCCCTAGCCAAGACTTGAGCCTAGGACCATGGTAAAGCTTCAGAGTGCAATGGAGAAGCTGAGGCTTATTTGAGCTGTGAACATTACATTTATGACATTGTTACTTACCCTTCCTCCTGCACTAGGTTTGCTATTGTAAAACAGAAACTGTATGTGATACTTTTCATCATTATATTTTCACATTCCTGTATAGTACGTGGTAAGCATTCAATGAGTGTGTGGAGAATGAATGAATCAATAAATGAAGAAGTGTACAAATAGCTGATATCCTTAATTTAGGTATGACTAATTTTTCATTGCTTATGTGACATAATAAATTTATTGTAGCCTTTTGTACTTGGTTTTTGTGTGTATGTGCATGAACATGTTCAAGGGTGGGGCAAGGGTTGTGTGGGGTGTTGTATGTGTGTGTGTATGTGTGTGAGAGTGTGTGTGTGTGTGTGTGTGTGTGTGTGTGTGTGTGCTAGGCAAAGGACAAAAGCAGGTGTCACTCTTCTCGAGTCTTATTCACATATTGAGACAGGGTATTTCATCTAATTGAAACTTGCCAAATAGGCTGGATATTCTGGCCAATGAACCCCCAGATCATTCTTCTCTGCCTGCCCAGTGCTGAGACTACAAGTCTGCACCATCATGCCTTGTTTTTTCTCAAATGCCTTCTTGGGATCAAACTCAAGCCCTCATGCTTACAAGGCAAGCAGTTTACCAATTGAGCTATCTCCTGAGTCATTTGCACTTGTTTTTCAAGTATGCAAACACATAAACAAAGAAATATATATGATTTTCATCCCTGTCTTAATTCTAAGCAACCTATTATAAATATAAGCATGACATAGTATATATTAAAATAACTAAGATAGGACTGGAGAGATTGCTTAGTGGTTAAGGTGCTTGCCTGCTAATCATAAGGACTCAGGTTTGACTCCCCAGTACCTACATAAGCCACATGCACAAGGTGATACATGCACAGAAGGTTATGCATGTGCAAAGGTGGCACACACATCTGAAATTCGACTGTAGTGTCTAGGGGCCCTGGTGTACCAATTTTCTCTTTCTCTCTCTCACTATTTCTGTCTTTCTCATAGAAAAATATTGAAAAGCAAATCTAAGATAGTCCTTCAATGTTATTTCTACCAGGGCAAGATTCTGCATGTTGAGTTAAAGTTTATTTTACAGCACTGTGGGTGTTTTGGTCTTAAAATGTCTTTGAAAATAATTGAAAGAACATGTGCCTTACTAGGTTTCATTTGTGTGATCATGCACAGTATCACTCCCACACAACTGTGAAGGCTGTACACCATGAAAGCCATTTATGCATAAGGGAAAGAATGAGGTGAAGTTAGCTCATACAATAGATAGAAAAAGGTCCATTTTCTACTCCCTCACTAAATTTAAATATAAATTCTCTAAAGGGTTTTATGTTGATTGTGCTATTTTAGAAAGTGTGTAAGCAAGGCTGTAGAGATGCCTTAGTGGTTAAGGCGCTTGCCTGCAATGTCTAAGGATCCAAATTTGACTCTTCAGATCCCATGTAAGCCAGATGCAAGATTCTGGAGTTCAATTTCAATGACTGAGACCCTGGCACACCAATTCTCTCTCTGTCTCTCTGTCTTTCTCTGTCTCTGTCTCTCTCTGTCTGTCTCCCTCTCACTTTCTCTAAAATAAAAAAAAAATTAAAAATTAAAAAAGAAGGTATGTAAGCAAATGACTATCAAAAATGCCTAGGTCTGGGCTGGAGAGATGGCTTAGCGGTTAAACGCTTGCCTATGAAGCCTAAGGACCCCGGTTCGAGGCTCGATTCTCCAGGACCCACGTAAGCCAGATGCACAAGGGGGTGCATGCATCTGGAGTTCGTTTGCAATAGCTGGAGGCCCTGGTGCACCCATTCTCTCTCTCTCTCTACCTGCCTATTTCTGTATCTCTCTCTCTCAAATAAATAAATAAATGATAAAATATTTTAAAAAATGCCTAGGTCTCCTGGCTTCTGGAAAAGCCAATAATCAAATCTTGTATATACAATCCATACATCCCAGCACACCCTTGTCTGAATTACTACCCATGAGCAGGTGCTGAGGGTCAGGTGATTCCAGAAGGCTGAGTGCTGCCTGGTTCCTGAAAATGTGAGTTGTTACTGTAGACACAGCTGCTCCTCCATCCCAGGCATTCTTGACATACTGCTTGGGAAGTGTTCATATCCTCTGAGCATCTCATGCTTTGGGATTAAAAATAAAACACTTGCAATAGTAAAACATTTGCTGTGTTGTAACTGCTATAAAAACTTGGAATATGTATTATATTTCAGCTGAATATTTAAATTTGGATTTACACTGACACTCCATTTGGCAATATGGCTCATTTTGTCTCTCAGAGTCTCCAGCCTGAAGTTTGTGCATCCCTTACAGAAGGCAGAAAGCTGTAAAGGAAAATTCATTTTCACAAAACCAGTGAAAAATTGTTCTTAGAGTCATTTAGCCTGGAATCAAACACAAAAGATTATCAGAAAAAATCAGCATTATTTGTTCTTTATGCACTGCCATTTACCTTTTGAAGAGCAGGAAATCAACTCAATAAAATTAGGAAAGAAATCCATTTTCTACAAAATAAAAGGACAATAATCAACTTAGAAGACTGATTTTGAGGAATTGCAACAATTCAGCTTAATGATTCCTGAAATGGTAACATTTGAAAATGGCAATTATTGTAATGTTTCTCCTTATGTGGAAAGAGAGTATAACTTTTCATAAAATTGCATCTTCATATAGGCTCACACTTAGTTATTTCCATAAACTTTTTTTCAAAAGTTTATTTTAAAGTGTTTCCAGGTCTTGAAAAATTCTTTTAGTGTGTTTACCAGTTGTGCAAACATAAAATCAATTTTTAGAGCATTTTTATCATTCCCAAAGAAACTCTATCTTTTCCCACTTATTTCCTATTTCACCCCAAGTCCTACAGCCTTAAGGAACCACTATGCTTCTTTCTATACCTGTAGTTTTGTCTATTCTTCACATTAATATAAATAAAATCACTTAGGTTTTTAAAAAATATTTTATGTATTTATTTGAGAGAGAAAGAGAGTATGAGACACACACACAGAAAAGAGAGAGAGAAAGAGAGAGAATGGGCACAGTAGGGTCTCCAGCCATTGCAAATGAACTCCAGATGCATATGCCTCCTTGGGCATCTGGCTTACGTAGGTCTTGGGGAATCAAACCAAAGTCCTTTGGGTTTGCAGGCAAATGCCTTAACCACTAAGCCATCTTCTCCAGCCCCACTTAGGTTTTTAATAAATATGAACATGATAGTTTTTGAGACAGGATCTTTCTATGTATCCCATGTCAATCTTAAATTCACTAAGTAGTCCATGTTAGCCTTGTACTTGAGACACTCATGCCTCTACCTCCCACGTTCTTAGACCACAGGCATGTGCTAACATCCTAGATTCTAGAATTATCTAAAATGTGATCTTTTGTAACTTCTTTCTTTCACATATCATAAGATCTTCAAGATTTATGTATGTTGTAGCAAGTGTTAACATTTCATTTCTGTTAATTTCCAAATAATATTCTATTGTGTGAGTCTAACATATTTTTGTAACCATTCATTAGTCCATGGGGTATCTGTGTTGTTTCACTATTTGGCTATTTTTCAATTATTTTTAATTCATTTTTATTTAAGAAAGAGAGAAAGGGAGGGAGAGAGAGAAAGATAGAGAGAAGGAGAGAGAATGTTGTACCTGGGCCTCTAGCCTCTGCAAGTGCAAGGCAAATGCCTTGAACCACTGAGTCATATGTCTAGCCCCTTATTTGCCTATTGTGAATAATATCCTTAACAACATTAATGCTTTAGCTTTTGTGTGGGTATATGTTTTTATTATTCTTGGTAATATATCTTCAAGGTGAATTGCTGAATAACATGGTAACTCTATGCTTAAGCTCTTTAGGCAATTGCAGACCCTTTTCAAAGCACCTCTCACACTGTTTTACACTAGTATTAGTAATGTATTAGGAGTCAAGTTTCTTCATGTCTTCACAAAAACCAGTTATAATCTATTTGTTGTTATAACTACATAAGTCATGGTGTTCAGTGGTTATGTTTTCAATGGGCTGATGGTGTTGAGATGTGTGCATTGATCATTTCTATATCTTTGATTGCTTGCAATAGATTTTTTTTATTTTCAGAGCAGATGTTTTATAATTTACTGTTAACATTATTTCTAATTGTTTTATTTTGAAGCTATTATAGTTTCCTTAACGTTAGTCTCGGATTGCTCATTGCTAGTATATGTAGAGATGTCTTTTGACTGCTGATAGTGTATTATGCAATATTTTTAAACTTAGATCATTTATTAGTTTGAATATTATTTGCAATGGAATTCATGGGATTGTGTAAATGAAAGAACTGCAGAAAGAGATAGCTTTATTTCTTCCCAGTGTGGATTGCTTTATTTTTTGCTAGTTATCCTGCCTGAGCATTAAGTTCTCTCATTGAATGCAACAGCAAGAGTAGATATCTTTCTGCTTTTCTTGATCTTAGGGAAGAATACCAGTTTTTTTTTTTTTTTTTTTTGTATTAAATATGCCTTTTAAGGATGGATAAGTTTCCATATATTGCAAATTTGTTGATATGACAGTGATATGTTGGTTTTGTCATATTTATTTTTGGTATTCTGAGGCATTGTTCCTTTCCACCCCCAGAGCCTAACTGATGCCTTTATAACCCCATGGTGAATGGTCTCAGGAGGGCCCTCAGTGGAACAGAGGTGGGGGAGAGGGAACATAATAAGATAACACAAGAGGAATGTGGCTAGTACACAATTTGTTCATACAGTAAAGTTCATAATAAAACATATTTTAATATTTTATTTTTATTTATTTTTATTTATTTTTATTTTTTTGGGAGAGAGAAAGAGAGAGAAAGAGATAGAGAGAGAGAGGAAGACAAGAGATGGACGCACCAGCAGTGTCTCAGCTGCTGAGAACGAAATCCCGATGCGTGCCCCCCCTTGTGGTCAAGTGCGGCATTGCGCCCTTGCGTCACTGCATCTGGCTAAACGTGGGACCTGGAGATTGGAACCACTGGAGATTGGAACCAGCGTTCTTAGGCATAGGAGGCAGGCGCCTTAACCGCTAAGCCATCTCTCCAGCCCAATAAAACAATTTTAAAATGAGTGAGTTTTTGTTCTGTTGATAGAGTATACTTTACTAATTGAATTTAGGTGTTGATCCAACTTGGTATTACTCAAATAAATCCAATTTCTTCATGATTTATAATCTTTTATACTTTGTATTTAATTCAATAATATTTTCTTGAAAAGTTTTAGTCCATATTCATAAAATACATATGCCTATCATTTGCTTATGTTGACCACATCTGACTTTTACATGATTAGACTGCTAGCCACATAGAATGAATTAGGAAATATTCCCTTTTCTTCATTTTTAGAAATCTTTTGGAAGAATTGATGATCACTTTTCCTTAGATGTTTAGAAGAATTCACCAGTGAAACCAAATGGATTGCATAAATAAATAACATTTAAGTACAAATAATTGTAAGGAGGTTCTAATACAACATATCATGTATAGGGCTAGGGAAATGGCTCAGCTATTAAGGCACTTGCCTACAAAGCCAAAGAACCTAGGTTTGATTCCCCAGGACCCACATAAGCCAGATGCCCAAGGTAGCACATGCATCTAGAGTTCATTTGCAGTTGATGAAGGCCCTGGTTCTCTCTCTCTATATATATCTATCTCTGCCTCTTTCTCTCTTGCTCTCTCAAATAAATAAATAAATAAATAAATAAATAATTAAAAATATATCTTGTATAAAGTCCTATGTTATTAGATTACTTGCTAATGATATATATATATATATATATATATATATATATATATATATATATGGAGAGAGAGATTAATTAAAGCTTGAACCATTTAAAAATCAAGTGACATCAAAATCAGTATTTTCAAAGACAATCACACATTTCTTCTTGAGTGGGAATATGATGATATCTAAAATAAGCATGTAGTGTCTGTATTATGCACCTGTTAGTTTTATTTGTAAATGAAGCTTTAAAATTATGATACTTAGGTTTAAAGTGATTTCTATTTAAATCACCATTTATGAGGTTACTTTAAATAAGCTTAATCTATAATGAAATGTCCAGGATAAAACCACTCAGAATAGACCATTCCCAGGATGCCTATTAGAAGCAATTTTAAGCAATGTCAAAGCAAAAGCTCCTGCTAATGAAGTGGTAAAATTACAAGATGTCTTGTAATATGAAAGAACAGTGGACTAATTTTTTGTAAAGAGTGAGTCTGTGGTTTAGCACATAAATGACACTTCCATTTCTATGAGATAACCTCATATACATAAATACCAAGCAATATTTTCAATATCAATACTGCTGTTTTTTAAATGCCATTTTAGTAGCCATGCTTAAAAATTGAAAATTGTTTGGATACATAAGACTACACTTTGTAATAAAAGTCATATCAGAGGAAGAATTTAATAATTGTAGAAATATAAACACTCAGAGTACAAAATTTAATGGCATTCAGCTTAATATTGATGAAAACAACCCAGAAATAAAAGTTATGAAGAAAGTTTGAAAAGAAGTTTCACGAGATAGAAAAATTTAGATAATATTGTATTTAATTATTATATGTTTTACCAAAGAATGTCATATCTTGAATTCATACACAGTCCTATGTGTAATGCAATGTATATGTCTAAGGAAACAATCATATATAATTATGTTAATAGATAATGTAGACATGAAATGTTAATTAGATATATTTACAAATAAGCTTTATAATAATAGTTTTGTTTTTTAAATGTCTTCAGGTCACAGGAATATCCTAATCTACATTTGAAACCATCATTATCAATTTAAAGCCAGACACATAGCTAGCACTTAAGAAAAATTAATTGACTCCAAGAGAGGCTAGAAAACACAGAAATAGAATACAGTTCTATTTTCATGCGGTTTTAATAGTTGATAAAGCACAGCTTTTTCATATAAACTCATTTTGATGTTTTTTAAATAAGTAACATATGTATTTGTGACATAAAACAATGTTTTGATATATGTTGAACCCTGTGGAATGTATAAATCAAACTAACATAAATACCTTAGTACTTGTCAGTTTTTATGGTAACAAAACTTAAAATCTACTTTTATTTGTTTTGAAGAGTGAAATGAATTGCGATTAAATATGGATACTATGTTTTGTGTGTAAATTTACTTCTCTCATCTAACTGAAATGTTGTGTTCTCTGATCAACATCTTTCCTATCCCTCAAAGTCCCGGTCTCTGGAATTTTAATGTTTGTTTCTTTGAGCATAAAAATTTAGATGCAATATGTAAGTGAGACCTGTGTTACATTTATGTGTATATTTTTGGCTTATCTATTTAATATGTTGTCAGTATTCATCCACATTGTTTCAAATAACAGAATTTTCTTCCCTTTAAAGACTGAATTGCATCTTTACACGTGTATACATCCATACTTTCTTTATCTATTAGTTCATTAAATAACTGATTCCAGATTTGACTTTTATAAATAATGTTGCAGTAAGTACAGGAGCGCATATGTCTTTGACACTGATTTCATATACTTTGAATATTGTGATAGTTAATCTCTGGTTGTCAACTTGACAGGATTTAGATTCACCATGGAAACAAATCTCTGGTTATGTCTGTGGGGAATTTTATAGATTAGGTTAGTGATTTGGGAGGACAAAACCTAATTGTGGATGGCACCATCTCATGGTCTGTATTCTTGCAATATATAAAGAGGAGGTAGCTAGGCTGGGAGATGGCTCAGCAATTTAACTTGCTTGCTGGCAAAACCTGTTGTCCATATTCGATTCCCCAGAACTCACACAGATCCAGATAATGGGTGGTACATGGATCAGGAGTTCATTTGTAATAGCAAGAGGCCCTAACATGTCCATATATCCCCCCCTCCATCCCTCTCTCTTTGTCTCTTTCTTTCTCTCTCTTTATCTTTCAAAGAAAGAAAAAAATATATTAAATTTAAGAGATAGCTAGCAGCAGTCATTGCTTTCTGTTTCCCCACCATGAGCCTGCATCACACTGCTTCAAGCTCCTGCCACCATGCCTTTCCCATTATGATTAGAGTTAACCTGGACCTGTAAGCCAAAATAAACCCTTCCTCCCCTAAAGTGATTAATTCAAACATATTCCAAGCAGCATGATTGCTATCATAGGATAGTTTTACTTTTAATTGTTAGAACCTTTATGCTATTTGCTTTAATAATAATAATTTCTGCTTCCTCTAACAGTGTACAAAAAAAAAATCACCTTTTCTGCACCCTTTCTAGCTGTTGATAACAGGTATGAAGTAATATCTCATCATTGTCTCAACTGCCTCTCAGGAGTAATGCAGGCTGGTGGCCAAGGCTTCAACACATGTGTATCTTAGGGACTTTTAATATCTAAACCCAATAGACACCCAATAAAAAAAGTTAGTTGAGAGTTGCATATACAGATAGAGAGTACATGAAAAATTTCTATATTTAGACAAAATCATAATTCATTGGTAAGAATTAAGGTGATATGATCATCAATGTATAAATATTTATATATATAATTATACATTACTTCAGAAGGAAATGTAGATAAATATTATAGCATCTTTGGAAGCAATTCTTATATAATTTAAATAAAAGCTGATTTTTAAATGCCTGTCACGTGCTAGGCATATTTTCACATATCTTCTATTTTTATGATGACATTTAATTTCAAAAATATTTCTATGAATCAGTTAATGCTTATCTCCACTACACACAAAATGGCTAATGCTAAATTGTGGTGAGAAATTTAAAAAGTTGGATTTATCAGTAGTCTGAGAATATTCTAAATATTTCTGTTAAATATCAGCAGAAAATAGTTGACTTTCTTTCACACATGAAATCCTCAAGCCAGTTACTCTTTTATTCATATTTGAAGGTACCTATTCATAGCACGTGAACACCTTTTTCCAGTTGGAACTAGTCATTTTTTTTTCCTGCAATTGCTGGCCTGGAGACTATGGATCTGAACTAGTGGTGAGACGGTCTAGCTTTTCTTGGAGCATTATTTCATTCCTTTTCTGTTTATTTTACATGTAGCCAGGGATGTGTGGTGGTGCAGGTATGTATACCCAGCACTTGGGAAGCTGAGACAGGAAGATCATCCGAAAGCAGTCTAGACTACATAGTGTGGCTCTGTCCCAAATAATAATAATAGTAATAATTAAATAATAATAATAATAATTTCTTGAATTTAAATGGCTAAGAGTATAATTCAATGGAGGAGAACTTGCTTAGCATTTGGAAGGGCCTGATTTTATCCTTAGCACTAGAAAAACAAAAGAAAAATTAAAAACATTGTTAATTTACCTTGTGTCTTAGTTAAACCTAAAAAGAACAAAGAAACAAGAAAAATCTGGCAGGTTGTTATTTTAATTTAGTGCTGTACATCTAAATGATCCTCTCCAAGGCTCAGGGAAGCTCCTAGGCAAGGGGACAGAAAGAAAGTAAGAGAAGGGGCTGGAGAGTGCTGTAGAAAATTTGTGGATACAAGGGATATAACTGTTACATTCATGAACTCACAGCAGCTGTGGTTTCATGCACAAGATAGAAACATTACATCATGAAAGGGACAATGGTTTACGAGATCCCACACCTCCCAGAGCTAAAGGCAGCTAATAGTTTCTGGGAGAGGTGGAACCATGTCCTTCAGTGGTGTAGCCATTGGTAAGTTGTCCATACTTTAGTAAATAATCTCCAGCATAATCATGCAAATAACCTTAATTTAATTCAGTGAGTTAAAGAAATCAAGAAGAAATGAAAGTAAGATAGGGATTACCTGAGAAAATAAAGGGCTTTAGTGGGAGGAGGAGGAGAGAGAGTGAGTAGGGATAAGATCAAAATACATTGGATGCATGTATGAAAGTGTCAAAAATTAAAATTGAAAAAGAACCTTAAAACTTTATGTGGAATGGATATTTATAGATTTTTTTTTCTCTTTTGTCCTTTCTGAAGACAGCTCTTGTCCTTTGAGTTGTCTGATTATCAAAGGCACAACAGGGGACTGTCTAGTTCACAATTCTGTCTCAGCTTGGCAAGTTTGGGGATTTAGTGTGCTGATGTAGAGCAGATCAAACAGGTTTGCCTTGCAAGCAATATATAAATTAATCTGGATGGTATTAGTTATCATCTTGTTTACAGAATTTCTGCAGAAATTAAGTTGGTATATTAAGTAAATTCAGTTTAGTTTTACCTTTGAAAACATAAAGTGAAAATAGCACTAGAGATATACACAAAAATTTGAATTTTGATACTGTATACAATAAAATAGTATTGTTCAGAGATCTGGTTTGTACTGCTTGTTGACAACATTGATAATTTCCATGCATAAATAAAAAATGGAATATGAGATCTGTGATCCAGGCTGACTGGAATGAGTAATAATTCTATAAAGTTTACATCGGGCTTGCTGTGAAATCTAGACCTGCTAGAATTATGAGTAATTTATAAAACTCACACTTTATGGAATACACCATATTAGAGATCATTATACTTGTAAAAGAAAAACTAGGAAAACAAAACAATTTCACAGTATGAGGCAAGATTGTGTTTCAATTTTTACCTACTCTTGGATTTTTCTCCTAATTCATTTCTATTGAAGATACCGGGAGACTCATATTAGCTCTGCAATTTCAAATGCTGTTTGATGCATGCATGGAGTGCTGGTATTTCCTCTTATTCTATATGAAATAACAAGCACACCAGCAATTTAGAAGGGATTGCTTTATAAAGCTAAAAGGACTATGGCTACAGAGTCTGATTAGCCAAAAATGGATTCTGTGATGAGGATATGATTACTATCTTCAAGCATTATGATTTTTTCTTAGAAATACCACTGATTTTCTAAGAGCTATTTAAGGGATATGTCTAGAAATAGAAGAACAAGCACTGGCCCAGAAGTTATTCATATATTTTCTACTTTGGGCTTATTCTCTAATTTTTTAAAATTGCATAATATAATTTAGCTTTGGCTCCCCAATTTGTAAAATAAAGATGTGGTGGCTGTCATTGCTAATGTAGTGTGGTCACTGGAATAAAATGAGAAAATACATTGATGACCCAAATACATGGATATAGTATAGTTAGATAAATGTCATATCATTTTTAAAAAAATATTTTATTTATTTATTTATTTGAGATAGAGAAATAGGCAGGGAGAGAGAGAAAGAGAATGGGTGTGCCAGGGCTTCCAGCCACTGCAAATGAACTCCAGATGTATGTGCCCCCTTGTGCATCTAGCACACATGGGTTCTGGGAAACCAAACCTGGGTCCTTTGGCTTTGCAGGCAAGTGTCTCAACCACTAAGCCAACTTTCCAGTCCTTACAAATCATTCTTAAGTCTGCAATCACCTAGGCCTACACCAACAAAATATATTTTATTTCAATATTTAGTAGAAAGCTTACATGAATATTTGGTTTCCAAATAGGTTTCTAAAAATTTATATTTAAAAAGTTACCAAATTAGACAAATAGAACTTTTGGGTTGTCTAAAAGTTAAGTATGTAAAGAATTGATGCATCAGGAAAAATTTTCAGTATAAAGATTTTTTAATTGATATTGATATATATATATATATATATATATATATATATATATATATATATATATATATATGTTACATAATTATTGGTGTCATAAAGACATTTTACAGAAGCATATCAAATAATTTAACCATATTTTACCACTACACCCTTACTGTTCTCTTCCTTTCTTCCCTATTCACCTCTCACTGCCCAACATTCTCAATTCTTTCATTTCATGCTTAGAACATACTTTCATTATCTATGTTAGAATTAGGATCCAAATATGCAAGAAAACTTGTAGTATTGGTATTTCTTTGCCTGCTTATTTTCCTCAATATGATGACCTGCAGTGGCTTCTTTATGGCTGCATAAAACTCCATTATAAGGGGCTGGAGAGATGGCTTAGCGGTTAAACGCTTGCCTGTGAAGCCTAAGGACCCCGGTTCGAGGCTTGATTCTCCAGAACCTACATAAGCCAGATGAACAAGGGGGCACACGCATCTGGAGTTCGTTTGCAGTGGCTGGAGGCCATGGCGCGCCCATTCTCTCTTTCTCTACCTGCCTATTTCTGTCTCTCTCTCAAATAAATAAATAAATAAATAAAATATTTTTAAAAAACTCCATTATAATATACGTTTTATGTATCCTTCCTCTGCTGATGGACATCTACACTGACTTGACTATTGTCAATAATGCAGCAGTACACATGGATGTGCAACCATCTCTATGATCTGCTGATTTAGAATCCCTAGGGTGTGTGGTATGTGGTGGGTATGGTGGCTCTATTTTCTAATTTTTGGAGGGACTTCCATACCGATTTCCATAATGACTGGACTAATTTACATTCCTACTGATAGCATAGGACACTCTCATTCCCACACATTCACAAGCATTTACTGTTGTTTCCTTGATGATGGCCATTCTTACTGGAGTGAGATGGAATTTCATTGTTGTTTTACTTGGCATTTCTCTGATGGCTAAGGGTGTTGCACATTATTTCGTGCATTTATGGTACAGTCATTTGCACTTCATCTCTGTAAAGAATGTCAATGTAATTTTGATGAGCATGGCATTTAATCTCCAGATTTCTTCTGGGAGTATTTTAAAATATGAATTCTACTGAGCCAAGAGCATGCAGTCTCTCTCCATCTTGTAGTTTCCTCAATGTGTCTCTTCAGTGTTTACCACTTTCATTGTAGAATACTTTCACCTTGGTTTATGTGTATATTTAATAATGTTATAAAATATTATATACTATATAAATTCTTCTTGGCAAACATTGGGGATTTATCCCAAGACATCACAAATACTATGAAAGTACCCTATCTCTGAGATATATCTCCAGACCTTATTTTAATGTTTTAGAAGCATTTGCGAATGGGATTCTTTTCCTGATTTCTTGCTCACATGTTTACTGTGGGTATGTAGGAAAGCTTTTGATTTGTATATGTTATTTTTGTATTCTCCTACTTTGCTAAATTGTTTATCAATCCTTAGAATTTTTTGATAGACTCTTGGGGATCACTTGTGTAGAATCATATTGTCTGCAAATAGACAGTAGAAATGCTTTAAGTTTTTATCCATTTAGAGAAAAATGTTTATTATATGCAGCCTTTATTATCTTGGGTAATGTCCCCTGTGTTCTTTGTTTCCTTAAGGACTTTATCAATTAAATGAATTGGGGCATTGTCAAAGTTCTGTTGTTTATTTACTGAAAAGATCATGTGATTTATCTCCTATGGTATGTTTATGCAATGCATTATATTTGCTGAGATTCATGTGCTGAAACTCTCTTGGATTCCTGGAATGTAGCCAACTGGGTTATGGTGAATGGTCTTTTTATTGTGTTGTTGAATTCAGTTAAGAAACATTTTATTGAGAATATTTGCAATCATGGTTCCTTGGGACAATTGGACTGTTTTTTTTTTTTTACTGTGTAATTAACTTATTTTGATATCAATGTACTATTAGCTTCATAAAATGAGATTGCTAGCATTATTTCCACTGCTATTTTACAAAATAGTTTGAGGAATAGTGATATTTTTTAAAGCTTTAGTTGAGTTTAGCAGTGAATTCATTTGGGTCTGGAAATTTTTTGGCTGGGTAAGTTTTAAAAAATTATTTATTGTTATTTATCTGTACGCAGAGAGAGTATGAGAGAGAGTGGGGGTGGACATGGCAGGACCTCTTGCCAATGCAAATGCTAAACACATGTGCCACTTTGTGCATCTAGCTTTACATGGGTAATGGGGAATTGTACCCAGGCCATCAGGCTTTGCAAACAAGCACCTTCAATCATTGAACCATCTCATCAGCCCTGACCAAGTTTTTATTACTGCTTCATGTTTTAGCTCATTTATAGATATTTTAATGCTGCTTATACCCTTTTGTTTACATTTTGGAAGATCATATGAATCTAGCAACTTATCCATTTCTTTTAGATTTTGCAAATTATTGGAATGTGGATTTTCAAAGTATACTTTAGTGATACTCTGAGCTTCCTTTTTTGATATGATTGCCTCTTATTCGTGTATTGTTATATTAATTTGGGTATTTTCTTGCTTTTTGGTTATTTGTCAAAGGTTTTATTAATCTTCTTTTTTTCTTTTTAAAGAACTAACTACTGTCCAAAATTACCAGGTTTATTCCCTGGTGAATCTAGAAGTCATTGAATAGGTATCAACTCCCATCTCCTTGTTCTCAAATGAATGGCCACAGAAGTTTTAAATGAATAGATGACCTTTATACGAATATAGGAAAGTACTTAAGAATTATTCATGCAATTTCCATGGTCTATAAACTTATGTTCCTTGATGATTTATTTAGATTTTTTGACATCTTCTGATCTATACCAAACAATCATAATTCAGATGTATAAAAACCATGTGGTTGCCTTCATGCTATACTAAAGAGGGAATACTCAAGCAAGCCAAGGTGCAGAATGCTTCTTATGCTGCACCCTTATTCTAAGGCAATGACTGCTTTGCTGTTTGATATATTTATAAACAAAGACATATCATCAATTTGTTCATAGAGATCTATATTTCTTGAACATCTGTCATTTGAAGGGACTGAGTGAAGAGAGGCCTGACAGAAGCAGCCAATGTTTTTGTCTCCATTGAGGCTGCGTTCTACTGATGAAGATAGAAAATGAAACAAAGGATGAGCCTGGCATACATGTGGAGGACGGCTGATCGGCTGATCTCGGCCGAGAGAGAACAGCCATTGCAGCCTTTGACATGGAGCATTCTTGGAAGATGGGAAGAACGAAAGGCATTAAGCATGACTAGAGCACAGTGAGTAATAGGAACAATACTTACAAATGAAGAAGGCAAAAGGACAAGAGCACAGGATTCATTTAAGATTAAACATGACTGAATTTTATAGACATAGCACATGTAGAATTGCTAGATAATACATTTTTACCACTCATTTAATATGATGATGTTTTCACAAAGCAAAGTGCTTAACAGATGTGATATAAAATATAACATTTTGACATTATCATTTCAGGGAGAACCAGAAACTTACCTTGGCATGGTGATTTTTATTTAGAGACTAACACATGAAACAGTTTTGAGTTGCCTACTGTGCCCAGTGAAAAGCAGCACGTTTGGCATTGCACAACTACACCAAGCACAAGGTAGGCAGGGACAGCATCTTCACAATAGTGTCTGATCACTGCATGTGATCTGTGCTTAATTAAAGGATCCTCTCACTTAGCCCTAATTTTGCCCGAGTTGATGTCTGTTATATATATATAAAATATATTCCAGTGATGTTTGAGTATAAAGCAGCATTAAGTCCTAAAAGGACAAAATTTTGCAAATAATGTACAAAAACAATTTGTCTATAGCACGGGGTTCCCTGATACCCTTCACTCTACTGCCATATCTTTCTCATGTACTACTGTTGCAGCCAGGTTTGCATTGCTGGCAGAACTCACCTGACCAAGAGCAGTTTGTAGGAGGAAAAGAGTTTATTTTGGTTTACTAACTTGAGACAAAGCTCTATGATGGCAGGGGAAACAGTGGCATGAGCAGAGGGTGGACATCACGTCCTGGGCAACATCAGATGAACAACAGCAACAGGAGAGTGGGTCAAACATGGGTACGGGGAAACTGGCTATAATACCCGTAAGCCTGCCTCCCAAAATACACTGCCTCTAGGAGGCATTAATTCCCAAATCTCCATCATCTGGGAACGTTGCATTCAGAACACCTAAATTTATGGGGACACCTGAATAAAACCACCATGTTCTGCTCCTGGCCACCATAAACTGATAACCATACATGATATAAACAACAATGCTTTCAGTCCAACTTTAAAAGTACCCATAGTTTTTAATCAATCCTAATGATGTTCAAACATTCCCATAGTGCAAAATCTTTTAACTGAACCATAATACCCCAAAAGCCATAATGACACAGAATAAACATTCCACTACAAAAGATGGCATTGGATGTAGCAAAGAAATATTCAACCAATACAAGATTTAAAACTGGGGAAACATCAAACTCTGTAGCTCCAAGTCCAACAACTCTAATCAAAGACAAGTCTCCAAGTCTGATAATTCTAACCAGTAATAAGTCTTTGGAGTTCCCTTTTTTTCGCCCACCCTTCCAGCTAGGCTACTCACAGTTCTGGAAAAATTCATCTGGGGCAGGCAGTTCACCTTAGCAGCCAGCTCATGGTCCCAGGATCTCCACTGGGGTTCCGCTGCACTCTATAGTTCATCCTCAGGGCTCCAACGGGTCTCCATTCAGGCAATCCAGCAAACCTCCTACACACTGCCCATGGCCATTTCCAAAACACAAGACCATGTTGCAAATTCAATTACCCTTTCTTTCCTGAATTTCTTTTTGGTTATTTATTTATTTATTTGAGAGAAGGAAAGAAGCTGAGAGAGAGAGAGAAAGAGAGAAAGAAAGAATGGGCACTCCAGGGCTTCTAGCCACTGCAAATGAACTCCAGATGCATGTGCCACCTTGTCCATCTGGCTTACGTGGGTCCTAGGGAATTGAACCAAGTCCTTTGGCAAGTGCTTTAACCACTAAGCAATCTCTCCAGCCCCTGCATTTCTTATACTCCATAATACCAGGTAGGGTGCCAATTTGTTAATCTGGGGGTGGGGGGAATAAAGCACATTTAGAAGAACAAGACACTCCTTGAGCATTCAAGCTCCTTCAAAAGAGTCTACATTCTTCCTGTTGCCCCTATAGAGGTCATCTGAACCAATTTCAAAGGTTGTAATCTCTCATATAATCGCAGCTGAACAGGCATAAGTTTCAGCCCAAAGATTTCATTTCTGTGTCATTCCTTCTGATCACAACAGTCCATTTATACGCAATGCACCTCTGCAAAAGTTCTCAAGACATGGGCATAAAAACAAGCCTTTCACACAAACTGCTTCTAGCCCAGTCCAGGCAGAGCTCTTTCTCTCCCTCTTAAGCCAAACTTCAAAGTCCATAGTTTTTACTGCATTCAAGTCTTTCCATTGTGGCCAGAATAGTCCATCAAGTTGTACTTACAGCACTGCAAGGCACCTCGTAAGCCAAGATTTCAAATTCATCCACATCCCTCCTGAAAATCAGCTCCAAAAGGCCAAAGCCACACAGTCAGGTATCTAGCAGAAACACCACTTCACTGTTGAAGTCAGGCTTGCATCACTGGTACAAATCACCCAACCAAGAGCAGCTTGTGGGATAAAGGGCTTATTTTGGCTTACAGACTTGAGGGGAAGCTCCATGATGGCAGGGGAACAATGGCATGAGCAGAGGGTGGACATCACCTCCTGGCCCACATCAGATGGACAATAGCAACAGGAGAATGTGCAAAACACTGGCAAGGGGAAACTGGCTATAATACCCATAAGCCTGCCCCCAAAATACACTGTGTCCAGGAGGCATTAATTCCCAAATCTCTATCAGCTGGGAACCTAACATTCAGAACACCTAAGTTCATGGGGGACACTTGAATCAAACAACCACAGCAACCAAGGTTCTTTCCTTTGATTGACAAGTGCCTCTTCAAAATACAATACTGTATAAAATTATATGTCTTGTATACATTTACTATCAATTGCATTTTTATATTAACTTTTTATTATTCAATTCATATTTTCCCATTTATGAAAATAACATGGAATCCTTAATGAAAGACTGTTGCATTAATATTAATGGATTTTTCATATGGATTAATAACCTGTATGTTAATTAATTTGCTTAGGTGAAAAAGAGCCATGTCTGAAACAGGAGATGCATCATGAGTGTAAATAATTGAATAAAGTTATCTGTTTGACATTAACTTGTTATTTGCAGCTTGAGATATAGTAGAGATTTTTAAATAGCAATTTATTTGTTCTTGACCAGTGATGCCTTAGCTGGGCGCAGGTGCAGTGAGCTTAACTTTTCATGCACAGTAATTCAGTGAAGAGGGAGAACATCAACTACCTGAGGATTTGTGTTTGAAAAACTTTTCTTTGGACATGAGTTTCTCTTCAGGCTCTTCAAGCAACGGTCTCTTCCATTCAGTATATATTTCATATGTATCTTGCTTTCTCTTTTTTGTGTTTCTTGTCTTTCATTATGGCTTTTGGATGCTTCCCTTTTCATTATCTTTCAATCAAATTTAAATTTGGCAAGATCCAGTGTGATTCCCAGCAGATATTAATTACAATATAGTGACTAGACAGAACTGGGCTGTTGTTTGGTTCCTACTGTTCTACCAATGAAGTTCTGTTTTCCTTAAAGAATGTTATAGCACTTGGCTATGGTGGCTCATGCCTTTTATCCAAGCATGCTGTGTGCTGAGGTAGGTTTGAGACCAGCCTATGCTACAGTGATTTCAAATGCAGCCTGGGCTGAAGTGAGACCCTGCCTCAAAAAAAATGCAACCAGCAGATATTCATTTCTCGTGGAAAAGTAGAGATTCAGGCTATAAAGCTCTCTACCTACCACACAAATCTAGCATACTGTGCTTTTTGAATTGTAGGAATCTCTGAATATTAGAATTTAATTATCTTCTCTAATGCTGTATTGCTTTACATAAATTTTCTCTCCTTCCAGAAGATGCCTTTAATTCTCTTGATTCTTTACTTTGTAATTTTTTTTTAGCTTGACATAGCATCATTTGTCTGTTTTTGCTTCTCTGAGCTGTGTCTTGGAAGTCATTTATATGAATTCATTTTTTAAAATTTTTGTTTATTTATTTATTTATTTGAGAGAGACAGACAGAGAGAGGAAGAGGCAGAGAGAGAGAGAGAGAGAGAGAGAGAGAATGTGTGTACCAAAGCCTCCAGCCACCGCAAATGAACTCCAGATGCATGCACCACCTTGTGCATCTGGCTTACATGAGTATTGGGTAATTGAGGTTTGAACCGGGGTCCTTAGGCTTCACAGGCAAGTGCTTATTTGCTAAGCCATCTCTCCAGCCCATGAATTCATTCTTTTTTTTAAATTGTGATCATTCATTTTTTTATAATTTATTTTTATTTATATTATTCTAGTTTTACATTCATAATAGTGACTCCATTATCCTCCTCCCTGTCCACCCTCTTCCATAGGGACCCTCATCAATGGGGAATGTGGGTCATGCATTGTGGGGGTAGTCAAGAGTTATGGTGGATAGGCCAAGTCTCTGTGCACAACTTGTGGTTCTAACATTCTTTCCGCCCCCTCTTCCGTGAATTTCCCTCAGCCACATTTGGGGTCATTTTAGTTCTACTTCAGTGATGAGGTTTTGGGAGCCTCTGTGTCTCTGAATGTCTGGCTTAAGCCATGAAGCATTTCCCAATGTTTTATTATAGCTTTATTGTCTCATATTATATTTAAATTTTTAATTCAGTTTGAGTTGATTTTGATACATAGTATAAATTAGTCTGATTTCTTTTCTTGCATCTGTACTTTTACCAGCACCATCTGTTAAAGAGATGATTCTTTTACTATCATATGAATTATATGTAGATCAGTTGGCCTTCTATGCATGGACGAGTTTTTGGGCTTTCTACACTATTCCACTACTCT